>CM029772.1:25358801-28227762 GCA_017562165.1 Ectropis grisescens | reverse complement strand
AACAAGGTGTCCGGAGCTGCCCGAGTTCTCCGGGGCACCCAACGAGTGGATGGCGTAACTCGTAACTGCTTATCAAGACGCGACCAGACTTTATCGATTGTCGCCTACCGAGAACCTGTTAAGATTACGAACGTGTCTGAAGGGGAAAGCGCGCGAGTATGTCGCCGCGCTCCTATTCGCCGCCACCGATCCCGAGCAAGTCATCAGAACACTGAACCAGTGCTACGGAAGACCTGAACTCATCGTGGACCAAGCCTTTCCAGACCTGAGACGACTGCCGAGCGCCGGAACGACTGCGACTGAACTGAACGAGTTCGCAGTACGGCTACAAAACATCGTCTGTGTGATGCGAAGCGTCGACCGGCATGGGTACCTACACAATCCCATGCTTATGCGTGACGCACTAGAAAAGCTGAGTCCGCATATGAGCGCACGCTGGTATGACTACGCCACGGAGAATGAAGGGACGGCGGATCCTGAAATCGTCGTGCTATCTCGCTTCCTCATGCGAGAGGCCGACCGAGCCATGCGACACACATACGCTTCTTCAACGACACCGAGAACAACGCAATACGCAAGAAAGAAGACGAACGCAGTCTACAACGTCGCGGAAGAGGAACGAGCCGAGCGATGTCCATGCTGTAACAAAACCCACCAACTGACCGAGTGCCCCGCTTTCAAGGCACTATCGATCGACGGCCGTTGGAACATTGTACGAGAGAACAAGCTGTGCTTCAAATGCATCAATAAACAACATCGTCGTAACTTTTGCAAGGCGAAATCATGCGGCGTGAACAAATGCAGCCGCCCGCATCACTCCACACTGCACCACGAACAAGAAGAGTCGAAGCCGCCTGCACCTAGCGCCGAGTCCGTACTGGCGTTGACAACCCCACTAGTCACCGGTCCGAGAGCGGTCCTATTAAAGATGTGCCCGGTCACCATCGTCGATCCACGGGGGGAGGTCACCACTCACGCCCTCCTAGATGAAGGGGCCACCGTAACACTCATCGATGAAGACTTAGCGCGCTCTATCGGCGCGAGGGGGCCCACTATGCCGCTTTACATGCAGGGAGTGAACAACACACAACACGAGAATAAGAGCGAGCTCGTCACGGTGCATCTGAGGACAACTGACAACGCGCTACATCGCCTGAGAGCCAGGACGATACGAGATATGAAGCTGCGCCGACAGTCAGTCCCGACTACGCTACTAGAACAATCGCATCTGCACGATCTGCCCCGAGATGAAATGTGCTACGAGTCTACAAGGCCCAAGTTATTGATCGGAACGGATCACTGGGAGTACATCGTGTCACAAAAACTACGAGTGGGCGAGCGAAACCAACCGGCGGCATCGAGAACGCATCTAGGATGGGTGCTGCACGGCACGTTACCACAGAACCTATTGAAAAAATAAGATAGCGTGTTCCACATCTACACGCGCGAGAACGAGACAAGAGATGTCGAACTCCACAATTTAGTTGAACGACATTTTCAACTAGAGGCTCTGGGCATCGCTGACAAACCTCATGTTAGCGAAGCAGACCGCAGAGCGATCGAGATAGTGGAGCGAACCATTTCTAAAACCGAACGAGGCTACGAGATCGGCCTGCCGACGTGCAAGAAATGTTCCTGCAAGTAAAGATAAGAAAAGAGGATCAACCTGCGCAACAGTTTCTGTGGCGGGGCGCCGAACGACAGAAGCCGCCTCAATGTTTCAAGATGACGAGCATGATATTCGGAGCCGCTAGCTCTCCGTTTATGGCGCACTTCGTACGAGACTATAATGCGAAGATGCACGCCGAGACTCACCCTCTAGCCTGCGAGGCGAGCACGCAAGACCATTACATGGACGACCTCGTAGCGAGCTACGTGAACGAGCAAGAAGCCTGCCGCGCGATAAACGAGATGCGCGCCGTTCACGCCGACGCCGGATTCACGCTACGGGGATGGAACGCGAGCCACGTCAGCGTGCTGGAGGGCGTGCCCGACCAACTAAGAGCCACGACACCCACTCAGCTCGGAGATAGCAGTCCGAAGATACTCGGGCTTCACTGGGACGCGGAGCGCGACGAACTCGGGTTCAACACCACTATGAGCCGAGTGCCGTCTGAAGTGCGCACTGGAATACGCCCACCGACGAAACGAGAAGCACTGAGCGCTGTCATGTCTATCTTCGACCCGGTCGCGATCTTGAGCTTCTACACTATTCGAGCGAAAATAGTACTACAGCATTTATGGCGATTGAACACTGCCTGGGACGAACCGATTCCCGATAACGAAAACGAGATCTTCGCCACCTGGTTGCGGCTGTTATCCGACATATCGCAGCTAAGACTACCGCGGCGCTACGACTTCACGCTTCACTACGAGCTACAACTCCACATCATGTGCGACGCCAGCGAGCAGGCGTACGCTACGGTGGCCTACTGGCGCGCCACGCTACCCGACGGCCGCATAACGACAAGCCTAGTCGCAGCTAAAGCGAAAGTGGCTCCCAAGCGCACGCAAACGATCCCGCGCTTAGAGCTACAGGCCGCGATTATCGGCGCGAGATTAGCCGACTACATAAAAAAGGAGCACCGCGTTGAAGTTCGCCGCACCGTGTACTGGACCGACTCGATGACCTTGATCCACTGGCTACGAAACGGATCGCGTAAATACACGCCGTTCGTCGCGCATCGCCTCGCGGAGATCGCCGAGCTCACCGACAAGGACGAGTGGAGATGGGTACCTACGGCCGAGAACGTGGCCGACGACGCGACTAGGATCGCCGGCACTCCTATCTCAGCGAACGACCGGTGGTTTCAAGGGCCTTCATTCCTACGCCGACCCGAACATGAATGGCCCCTAGAACGAAGCGAGCCAGCCGACGAGACGGAAGTATCGCTGCACATCACCGAGGCCAGCGACACAGAGGAAGACTGGCTACCGAACCCCGAACGATTCTCTAAGTTCGAGGTGTTGGTACGAACGGCGGCGCGCGTACTGGCATTTACCGACATATGTCGACGCCGAGCGACGCGCCTAGAAAACCGACACATCGAAATGGCAGAACGAGCGTTACTACGACGAGCGCAGCAAGATAGTTTTCCCGATGAACTACAACGACTCAAGAGACCACTACGAGAAGGGCGACGTCGTGATCGTCGTGGACCACACCCTCCCTAGAAATGTGTGGCCTATCGGCGTCGTCCACCGAGTCTACGCGGGACCAGACGGCGGAGTACGAGTCGCGGACGTGAAGACAAGGACCGGGATCTTCAAGCGTCCGGTCAGCAGGCTCGTCGTCCTGGTACCAGACTTCCTGGTACCAAAATTCGGTCCCCAGGCCCGCGATAAAAGCTATGCAATAGCTTAAAAAAAGTTTATGTGCGTAATGTCTGGTCATAGGTCATCACTGACGTCTTTTTCAAACTATCAAAATAATATTTCATAACATTAATTTTAATAAAATATCAATTAGTGTTTGAATTTAATTTGTATTTGATTATTTTTCAGCTTTAACGGTGAAGCAAAACACGTGAAACAAGAAATATAACGAGAATATATCTCTGCAAACTTCGCAAATTTCCGTACCTAGTTGTACTGAAAGGTTAAATAAGGTTATATAAGTACGTAACTTAGTCCCGTACATTGCCTACAGTTACGGGTTTTTTAGCAGATATTAGCGAGCTCAAATACTTAAGAGCCCTCTCACGAAACGACAGAGCTCGACTTTAGGTAAAACAACATTGTTAGCGTGCGTCCGTTCGATTCAGCTCGAGCGTTTAGGCGGACAGAGCGATCTTGAGCCGTAACGGCAGTGTACTAAAAATTTTGATGAGATTTTCTGACGTGACTACGTCTACGAAATTGATGAATGCTGGCTGCGTGCACGAAAATTGATGACTTATTGTCCCGTTACGTTCGTTGTCCCGTTACGTTACGATAAATTATTCTTGCATTTCAAAAATCTGATTACTAATATAATGTCATTTTTATTTAAAGGTAAATTTTTGTGCATTGGTTCTTAGCTATGTTTGGTTAATATCGATTCAAGATGGCCCCCTCCACAAAATGGTGGACTAAATATTTCTTCATAATCTACCTCAATATGGGTATCAAATTTAATGAAAGAGCTAGTAGAATACTACACTATGACAAATTTCAAATCCAAAATGGCCGTCACCACAACATGGCGAAATACATTTAATTTTTCACTACTCCCTCAATATGGGTATCAAATGAAAGGACTTGACAAGTAAAATACTATGCACATTGACAAATTTCAAATCCGAGATGGCCGCCACCACAAAATGGCGAAATATATTTGGTCCTGGACGGACGATATCATGTGTCAGTAACTCGTTACTAAACAATTAAATTAATCATTTTTGGATACTCGCGAACTCCGAACATCTTGGATTTGAATGAGTCTTTTATTTAATTTTGATACGGTCCGGTATTATAGGGCGAGTTATGGAAAATCTCCTTTTTATGGTGGTGACCATCATAATCATCATATTTGTCAGAGTGTACTATAGTATTTTGACCAGTAATATTTTACTAGTTAAGTACACTACATGTGATACCTACCCATTACCCACATTGAGGGAGTTCTGTTGTGAAAAAATATGCCATCCGTCATTTTGTAGCGGAACAGCTAACTTCTGTTGAATTTCATCGAACATAATCAAGAACCCTTACTACGAGTATATAATTACGTTTTAACCAAAAAAATATCGGAATAAGTTTACTATATAAGCTGCAATGATACAGACAGATACTCAAGATCATAGATCGTAGAACTCAAGATTAGCCTTCACAAACATCAGGCCGCACGGAATCATGTTAACGTTGGGAAGAGTGAGCTCACTCGTTTCGTTCTAGTCGGTTGTAGGAAGCGGGGTACGCCGGTCGTTTATACCTATCACTGATTTTGATAATTTTGAACAAAAATATAAAAGATTATGCATTCCTGTGAGTTCAAAAAGTGTTCTAATAATTCTAGAAACTCAAATAAATCTAATAGAGTTACATTTCATGCGTAAGTACAGTATTTAAAAATATTTTAAATATTTTCTAATTACATACCCGTTAATATTTTTAAATGGCTACCATCTACCATCACCGTCACTGGTTAAACATCACCGTATGACAGAGAGAGAATAATACCAATTATAACTAGCGCGAGCGAAATAGATGTCTTAGACAGAGACAGATATGTCTTAGATAGAGACAGATGTCACAGACGCAGTTTGTTACCAATGTCAAGATTTTGAGGGCTAATCTTGAGTTCAACAATCTTTGCTCAAGATACACAACACAAGCAGATAATTTTAGTATGACATTTAACGTGGTTATTAGGTACACAATTTAAATAAATACACGGGTAATTCATGTTTGATATAAGTAGTCAGTCCAGTCCATCTAAAGCTTCGATCGTGTCCGGCAATCTTTTTCAAGGAGAGCGTGCGCGTGTTCGCTGTTCGTTTAGCACAACTAACAAGAACAACATTAAAAATTATGATGAACCCCCGACTACCTCGGATTTGTTATCTGTACAACATTCTACTAGTCAAGCCCTTTTATTTGATAGGTACCCATATTGTGGTAGTAGTGAAAAAAAAATATAATTCGCCATTTTGTGGTGGCGGCCATCTTGGATTTGAAATTTGTTATAGTGTATTGTATTGTACTAGTCATGCCCTTTCATTTGACACCCATATTGAGGTAGGTTGGTAGGAAATATTTTGTCCGCCATTTTGTGCAGGCGGCCACTTGAATCGATACCAAACATAGATAAGAATATCCGCACGGATATTAACCTTCAAACAAAAAAACCGCATCGAAATCGGCCCATCCGTTTGAGTTCTACGGTGCCATAGACAGACACACACACAGACAGACATCGACGTCAAACTTATAACACCCCTTTTTTTGGTCGGGGGTTAAAAACTAATGAGCAGACACACGCGCACACTCTCCTTGAAAAAGATCGCCGGACGCGATCTAAACTTGAGTCGGACTGGAGTGACTATATCAAACGTGAGTTACCCGTGTATGGATTCAAAACAAGCATATAAGTTGTGTATGTTTTGTGTGTTACACAAGCACACTACAAACTTATAACTTATAAAGTGATTTTTGCGTCGGGGATTACAGACCATTCCGTGCCTAACTTTACTTCCTAACTTTCTTGGATTTTATTCCACATGATTACACATGATTTTATTTCACTTATGGATTATGTACAGTGTATACTAACGATAGTGTAGGTACGATTATGTAAATTTGCAATAATTCTATTACGCATTTACAAATAAGATCATTTTACAATAAAACATATCATGACATGAATTTTACTCATCAATTATTACTGTTTTTCATATACCACACACCATGTTTTGCCGTGCGGTCTTAAGCGCACACATATTTTTGAATAGTCTTATCTATCTCTAGCGCAACTCCAGTTTTAACTACTCACACCACGATATAGTGTTAGGCACAGACTAAGTAGTACAGTGTTAGGTGTGAACAGGCCCTATAAAAAAAACTTAAAGTTGACAGATATAGTCAAACATGGCTAACTTGGCAGCACTGGCCTCCTTAATTTTTTTTTCTCATTGAACAAGCTCTGACATTCACGCCGTCAAACGTCTGACATCCGCTGACATCAGACCATTTGACGTTGAAACAAAATAGTTGGCATGTGTGGCCAGTTTTTTGATCAGAAAGCGTTTTAGCAAACCTGCTAACATTTTTCCTAATTTATTTACAGCTACATTTTACTTGCTTATCTTGGCTTGTTGAGCATGGTTTACACGCTGCCGCGTATCAAACAATGTTCGCTCGAAATTTTACCTGTAGTGTTATATTGCAGTTCGATAGTTTGCTTTAAATCCTTGCATTGCACAGTGTATTTTAATTTACTTTGAAAATTTGCAAATTCTTACGTTGCTGTGTTTGTATATTTATGAATGTCTAATGATTACTCGCACTCCTGACTGTAAAATTACTCGCTAATAGTGCTGTATGTATGGTTCCAATGGTGTATATAACCACGTACCGAAATCTAAACTAATATCATAAAGCTGAAGAGTTTGTTTGTTTGAACGCTAGGATCTCGGGAAGTACGAGTCCGAGTTGAAAGATTCTTTTTCTATTGGATAGCCCATTTATCGAGGAAGGCTTTAGGCTATAGAACATAACGCTACTATTAATAGAAGCGTAACATGAATCAAGAATGTAACAAAATCGGGAAAAAAATATTCCTTTTTGAGAGTTTTCGTACGTTTCGTGCTTTGACATGACACATGACAGCATGTGTCTAAGATTGCGTCATTGAATATAAACCTTTGCCATAGATTACATACCTCACCTTTGCTTACAGATTAAACACCTCCCTTTGCTAATCTAAATTTGAGTTGGTACGACCAATTTCCGACAGGTGGCGTAGCAGGTAGCTGAGCCGATTTCAGTCATTCTTTCACGGGATCCTGATGAGTGCTACATAATGTACCACGGGCGAAGCCGGGGCGGACATCTACTAAATAATAAAAATAAATGAGAAACAGTCGTTTCAATTAAAGGTGTTTGTTTCTTTTGGAAAATGCACATTACTCTATCAAAGACTATGTGAATTGAAATGATAAATTCTGATACAATTATATTTTTCGTAATAGACATAATACTTTAAATGTTGACTTTTTATTTATATTTAACCGTTATTTATCTCTATTTTTTTGTGATATTTTCATTGACGTTGTAATGTTATAATAATTTCATACAAATTTGACTTGATATACTCGTACATAAAGTACAAGATTTGTGGTCTTGTGTACGAGGTACTACGAGGACGGTATGAACCTCGTACACTTTAGGGATGTTAGATTGATGGAAAATAATCGATTAATTAAAAATCGATTTTTCTTTATTCAAAATTAATCGATTTGTTAAAAATCGATTTTATTTAAAAAAATAATCGATTTTTGCGAAAAAAATCGATTTTTTTGTATAAGTCAAAAATAAATCCTTTTCATATTAAAATTACATATAAATACATAAATACTGGTGAACAATTCACACACATCACCATCTGACCCCAAACTAGGCAAAGCTTGTACTATGGCATACATCATGATCATCATCAACAGCCCACTAAGTGTTCCCACTGCTGGGACTCGGGCCTTCTCTCACAAGGAGAGAGTTAAGGCAATAATCTACCACGATGGCCCAGGGCGGGTTGGTGGATGACACATGACTTTGAAAGGTTCTAGGTACATGTCGGTTTCCTTACGATGTTTTCCTTCACCATTTTAAGCTAGCGACATTACGCACATGACTTCGAAAAGACCTGGTGGAAGTGGTTTTGAACCTGGGGTCTCCGGATCGGCAGACACCGTTCTCCCGACTAGACCAGTCGTAATTTAGCAACTATGGCATGCAAATAGCGTAATTTATAATATTTATATAATCATAGTTGTAAAAACATACTTATTATACATAGAAACACCCATACATATTACAAATATTTGTATTCAACACACAAATATTTGCACGAGGTGGGAATCGAACCCTAACTAACCTAACTTTTTCGTTATTCATCAAGTTTAGATAACAGTAAAATTACAAATAATTAATGCCACAAAACCACAAATGTCTTATCAGTCAGTTCAGTAGTATTAAATTAAAATACTTAAAACGAGAATTAAATAACTAAACGACTACGTTGTCCCAAAAACTAGATTTTTTTTCGAAATCTCATGTTTTTCGAAAATCGATTTAAATACGTAATTTTTATAATCGATTTATAAAAAATCGATTTTTGTAACTTTAAAAATCGACACAAAAAATCGATTATTATAAAATAAAAATCGATTAAAATAAAAATCGATTATTTTTTAACATCCCTAGTACACTTTTGTACGAGATTTTGATAATATGGACATACTACTAATTTTCGGACCAAAAAAGATAAAAGATCTCACCCCGGCTAAAGAAGGTTTCTCTTCAAAAACAATCAAAATAACTTTATTGATAGCCTCAAAATATAACAATTATCTTTATAGCTTAATTATGACATTCAAGTTGGTCACACTACAGTAGAATATAAAAAATAAAACTACAAAAATTGTTCTGTGTGAATTAAACCATTCAAAGTAAACAAGTGTTTTGAATTGGAAATCGTACCGCTGAGGACAATTGACACAAATAGAAATAATAAAGTAGCACCACAAGTGCTATTGTTTCCAATATATCTTGTGTAAAAAAATTTCAAAATCTTTTCAAACAGATATGGGTTTGAAAAAGAAGAAAAACGTAATCATTCTAACAGTGTGCATGGTCTTGTGTTTTATATTGTATCAGCTGTATTTCTTTTTGACCATCACATCGGACGCATCCGATCGCAACAGGGTTATTCCGGTGTTCGACCATTACAAAATTAAAAGCAATTATGTACGTTCAGAAGACGATAAGTTTATAAACAGTGAAGGCATCATAAAGGGAGTGTTCTATTCGCAGATGCCGAACTACCGGCCGGATTCTAATAACGAGTTTAAATGCTTAAAATCAGAACAAAGAATCCCATTCGATAACGTAAATGACGACTATTGTGACTGCGAAGACGGGACCGACGAGCCCAGCGGCAGCGCGTGTGCGGACGGCGTGTTCTACTGCGAGTGGCAGCCGGGGCGCGGCGCGCGCGCGGCGGCGGCCGGGGCGCGCGCCGTGCCCGCCGGCCGCGTCAACGACGGCGTTTGTGACTGCTGCGACGGCTCCGACGAGTGGCGGCGCCCGCCCGGCGCGCTCCTGCTCTCACAGGCCAACCACAAACACTACAGATTTTATGTCAATCAATGTCCCAATAACTGTAAAGAGAAATAGCCTTGTACGGATACAACCTGTTCCATGCTGTAAATACATATCTGACTAAAGTGTAGAAACAAGAAAGCTGTATATATCTGAGGTTAACTCGTAAAAGTTATCATCTAAGACTGAAATTGTAGAATTAAATTGTAAATATAGAATGATTCAAGTTGAAAAACATGCAATTTTACTAGCTTGCTCTTATCTCCCATATAATTTTTAGAAAGAGTTCTGCAGCCATGTGGACACACCAAGGTAGCTTTTGGATGAACTTGTTCCTCAGGAGGCTGGTGGGGGAACACTGACCCAAAGTATTGAATACAAACATGTGCCCTGGAATTTAAGAATCTGTTTCAGGTGGTTGTGTAAATTTAAATATCAAAAAAATAATTTGACTTAAATTTATCCCAAATCATCCAAATTTAATTTTCTATAACTATGAAATGATGTGTGATTTTCATTAGCCACACATAACCAAAACCGTGAAACCGTGAACCGTGGAAAGGTTTTTTTTACATCTGCTCACCTCTCAGATAAAACTTGAAAGTTCCTAACTTGACATTGGTGACGGTACAGCTAAGAAATATGTACCAGTTTGATTAGAATCTATCACTGAGAATTGACTCCGGGTGGGCTCCCACTTGAAGCTCTGCGGCTAGCCCTGAGTCCTTAGGACCTCCCTTGAGCTTCTGGCTCCCTTACTTTTTTCCCCATTTTCTCATTTTTTCCATTCCCTCACAAGACATGACAACCACGACAAGACTAGGTGCAGTCAAGGTGCTCTGAGTTGGATCTAGGTCCTATGTAACCTAACTGGTCCGAGTTGGTTATTTAACAAGGTGGACAGTGGAAACTACGTAATATTCCCCAAGGAACACCCAGGCAGACAAAGGTGAACCGTGGTAAAAAAAAAAATCCACAATTCACTGGTTTTGGTTTTGTGAATTCCTGATATTCGATGTAAACTCGTATTATGTCAATGTAAAATTGTAAACACTGTCAAATCACCTGTTATCTAACGTGTGAGATTACAATCTTACCCAGATCAGTGGATAATCTGTTGGTATGTACTTTTGTACTTACAATTGTATGGTGATATATTTTTATGGCTAGCCTAGTCACTTAGTTGGTTAGTCTGCTTTGCAAACCTAGAGGGTACGATTCCCACCCATTGGAATTGTTTGTGTATTGGATTTACATAATATAAATAAATATTAAATGTATTCTGTGCTTTTTAGGATAGGTTTATATTATGTATAAGAAGTATACAAGTATTATATCAGCTATCTTGCCCCCATAAGCTTGCTTAGTTTGCGGCAAGATGGTGTTGTATGCATGGAAGTACGAAAACGGTTTTTATACGTCCATGGTTGAATGAGAAAATTGTCCATCAATATTTATGAATGTGGAAGCAACCATGGTCGCCGTAAGACTTTATTTAATTTTTTAACAGGTCACTGGACGTCTTAATATTTTACTACAATACTTAAATTATATTTTTTTGGTTCAAAAGCGATTAGGTAGGTCCAGAAAAAATACCAATCTGAGGAAAATCAAAATACAGTTATTTTATTTTTTATTAATGGTCTTTGTGGTTTGTGGATTAGCCTCACAAGACAGAAAAATTGAGAAAATACAGTTAGACCGACATGACACTGACATTGACATAAATATCGTCTTAAAATATTATTTCTTTGGTTCGTGTTTGGTTCATTGATATTCACGGTAATTTTTGTTTTTGCGTTTTGGATATTCGGAGTTCGAATACCATAATTTTATTTTTGATCTCGTTGTTATTATACCTACCACCTACCTATCTTGAATACTTAAAATTATTTTCATTAATTTAAATGAATAAATACCATAATAGCGTGCAGTAAAGAAAAAGAAGTATTAAGAGTCGTACAGTTGATCGCGTGAGCGCGAGAGCACTCGTTTTTGAGACTGGTGCTTAGTCTGTGGACTGGTGTAATAGCGAGCTGAGAAGTCAGACAGTCTGAATAACGTGAGCTGAATAACGCGCAGTCTAATAGGCGCTTTAGTTTGTATACCACAATGAACTGAATTACTGAATGGAAAACTTCCCCTTTTAAGGGGAAATTAGGGTCTAGAGAGGAAAGCGATGTAAAGGGGAAATCATGCCTAATCAAACAAATACAAAAACTTTGTCAGATTGAAGAAAATTTTCCTGTTATCAGTCCATACAGATATCAGTTCCAAATTTTCTTTCAATAAGGCGTTGTTTCTTTTAATAAGGTTTTCCAATTATTGAGATTGGTTGCAATTTCAAAATTTGAATCCTTCCTGGTCGTGGAGGGGAGGGGTTGCCAGAACTATACTAGAATAAGTTTTGAGGGGGAAAAAAGGGGGAAATCTTAATTAAGGCGAGGGGAAAGGAAATGATTAATGTGGAAACACTACACAGTACTAATCACAGACCACAGACTACGTAGAGATATACTCTGGAGTGATCAAAGAAGTTGGGTAGTGAATAAATTACATTCTCTTTGGCTTTGGGACTTTGGTAGTAACTAGCTGACTATAGTCCGTTCTACGGAGAGATGTAGAAAATGTAAACAAAGGTGCTACCATAACATAATAATCGTTTAACCTTAGTATTTTTCTACAACTGTCTTAAAATATTTTTCACAAATATGATACGACTTTACTGTGATCTTAAATACAACATACTTGGATTTGTATTGAATAAATAATGATTTATTAACTTATCTTGAAAGTTATAAATAGTAATAGTAGAATGTAGAGTGTAGATACGGTTTTAAACAGTGGCAATTTGATCTATGTTTCTCAAACTGCGAATCCCATCAAAACATAAATGTGAAGTGAATGACAAGTATAATATTATGATATTAAAACCAGCCAAGTCAGACTTAAAACTAGTATATATTGTCTAAGGTGGTGGCACTATTCCTACTAATTAAAGCAAAGCTGACTAGTGAATCGTAGTGATTAGTGATCTGTGGGAGACTGGGAACTGGGAGTGTATCTCTCTACTTAGTCTGTGCTCTCTACTTAGAGTACTTAGTCTGTGTCTGTGGGTACGGTACGGATACGGACGAAGACCTGTTGCCAGATTGGGGAGATTCCCCAAATTTGGGGGGTTTTAATAGCCATGGAGGGAAATTTGGGGGGATTTACGGGGGGGAAAAATTGCTTGTGGGGGGAAATTGGGGATTTTTCATTGCCGAGTTTTGCAGTTTTTTAGCGAATACGGCACTTATCCAATTGAACTTAGTACATAAATTTAACCGCCTTTTCTTATGGGGACTTGTCGAAACACTATAAGGAGTAATAGCAGCTATTTCTGAAATAGCGTTATATTGTGTTTTAAGAGTTAGGAAATGTTTATCAATTTTGGGGGTTTTTTTTCTCGAAACCCGGTTTTTGAGGGGATTTTGAGAACATTTCGGAGAGAAATTGAGGTGGCCGTCAGCGTAAAATTATGTTTTAGGGGTAAACGAATGTATAATTTACTTTGGGGGCTTTTTTCCAGAAAATCCGCTTTTTGGGGGGATTTCGAGAACATTTTGTGGGGAAATTGAGGTGGGCTTCTGACAACACTGGACGAAGTTTAGTTTTGATCGGCTCATGGACAAGCATCCAAGCCATGTATATAATAAATTAAAAAAAAAAAAAAAAACAATTTAGTTTTGACAGCGTTGCCGATTTGTGGAGAATTCCCCAAATTGCGGGGAAATGGAACTCGATTGGGGAATGGTGTGGGGATTGGTTCTGTGTGGGGAAAACGAGGAGAATTTCAATTTCGTATTGATGCTTATACTGCACTACCAATTTATGATACTTCAGTCACTTTATCAGTAAATTATTACTCATGTCACCGAAAATAGCTACAATAAAGCACGTCTCTAGTTAAAATACTACCATGCTCAGCTTGTAAATTTATTATGCATTAAGAATAGTTTTGAGTTCTCACAATTTTAAAATCTTATCTGAATAATGTATGAAGGTTTGGGCTAAATGCAAAAAAAGTTAAAAATAGCCCGCTGATTTCAAGCTAAATAATTAATCTAATTTGATTGAATGAGTAGGTAGAATCTTTTTGAAGTGAAAACTTCGTTTGACGTACCACACACAGATTTTTCGTGGGCTGTGAATGAAGCTCAGCGTGAATGAAAGACAAATACGGATGAATGGATACGGATACTTGGTCAAATAAGAAGACTTAGTAAAAAATAAACACAGAAAAGTTTTTTAAAGTTATTGTTTCAAAAGAAGATTTTTTTGTGTGTTTGAAACTGCGTTTATTTTCGATTTGTGTTTGACTTTTAACATCAGTAACAGTAATGCTTGGAGCAGACACTTTACCACAAGTCAAAATTCTTGTATTTTTGAAAAGAAAAGTAATTCTTGTACTATTGTATACTTGGTCATGTTCTAGTTTTTGGATTGTTTTCATTCGTTTTAAAGTATAAATTACACATTAACCACAGTGACATTTATTTGACACTGGGAAAAGTAAAAAATACTCAAACATTAACAATACAGAACGGTATTGTTAGGTTTTTTATCACTCAAAACAATATTAAACTGTAAGATACGGCAAATGCCCCAATAAATCTGAAAACATACTAAATTTTCCGTTTAATTAATTATGTGGGGAATCGGCATTAGTTTCTTCCCGAATTGGGGAATTTTCCTTCAAATTTTGGGGAATTAGCAAATCGGGCATCGGCAACGCTGAGTTTTGATGAAAATAATAAATAGTAATTTGCTTTGCATTCTTTTATACTCTAACGAAGCACTTAAAAGCAGTGCTTGCATTGTAGCCCGTGTGTCTGTTTATTTAAGTAGTAACTAAGCAAATTATTAAAATGACCGCGGACGACGAAGGTGTCGATCTCACGAAGGACGGCGATCGCGGAGTTCTGAAGAGAATAATCAAAGAAGGCGAAGGCACCGACACGCCCGCCCCAGGCTGCCAGGTCACCGTGCACTACACCGGCACCCTCCTCGATGGAACCAAGTTCGACTCCAGCAGAGACCGGAACGAGCCCTTCGAATTCATTTTGGGAAAAGGTCAACAACATTACTTACTATAAGTCTAGGGACCGCTGTGTGTATTCTTCTGGAGGGGAAATTGCAGACTGCTGATAAATTTAATACCTTCCCCTGTGGGAAAAGAAATATTATTTATTCTATTTGATTCTAGAAAAATCTGCCTGTGGCCCGCCAAAAGAAGTTTTCATTTCAAAAATCAAATCACCTTTGCCTGCATAATGTCATCAGTAGCTTTAGATACTTTCTCGCTCTTCGTAGCATACCCAAATTCTTGGATTTGCGACCATCAATACTCTGGGTTCATCTCACGACTGGCCTCGTGGCTTAGTGGGTAGTAACTCTGCCTGCGAAGCCGAGGGTTGTGGGTTAGATTCCCACCCAGTGCAAATATTTGTGTGATGAATTCAAATGTTTGCACTGTTTCTGGGTGTTTCAATTAATAATAAGTATGTATTTAAAAATATATATGTATTATATCAGCTATCTGGCCTCCATATTACAAGGTTTGCTTAGTTTGGGGTCAGATGGTGTTGTGTGTGAATTGTCCACCAATAATTATTTATTTATCTCATAGCCGGGGGTATCTACTTTAAGGGAGCTTGACAAATATCAATCTCTTCTATTGCCATCACATCTTCATTAACAGAGTGAGTAATTAATTATTCTCCAAAACTGCTTGCTGGCAAAGATAAATATTTTGATAAGTTGACTGTAGGTAAATAGTGGTTTGCACAGGAGTCTTCTCGTTAAAAGCAAATCATGAAACTTATTAGGGTTCGGTAGAAAAACAGGATTGAATGTATTCAGGACTGTATCTTTAGAATTGTAAAAAAATGCAACAACGATTTTTCAAAAGGAATTTCACAAACAGCTCAAAATGTTTGTTCATCACCGCCATCTAATTCTGACTGCTGAATGTTTTCTGATTTGCGATCCTCTATGGACCATCAATCTCGGACCCACTGGACATCCATCTGGACATCAATAAAGATCTTGGGAAATAATACATTTTATCATTATTATTCAACATGTTACAACTTGGGCAAAACTGGTAATAAAATATAGAAGTCAACATTAAATTCTATATTTGAGGGATCACGTAATTATGAACAACCTGCCATTTACCGCTGGTGAGGAACTTGGTTGAATTGGACCTTGTTTTATCAGATGACCATTTTTTCCAAATTGGGATAACTTCTTGCAAGCGAAAAAAATCAACTCCAATTGGGTGGTCCAAAGTGCCTTTTAAGATTTTATTGATTCCTACCAGATTAGTTTCTTTTAGTAAAGGGATCAGTGAACTACCTATGAGATAGCAAAAGTACATAGAGAGCAAAAGAATAAATACTTTGACTAAAAAAAAATTGGCTGTCATAGGGACTGCGGATAGAATCGGTACTTTTTTGGAATTTATTTATTTATTTATAGTAAAAAAAAATCTCCAAAACATTGTCATCTAAATAAGTGTTTTAAGCATGGCTATAGTTAGATGTGTAATGGTAATCATGGGAACGCGTCATGGTTATGGTCTAGAGTTGACACGAAGATTCTGTTACTTTCATCACGGGTGTGCTTCAATTCACAGCCCACGAAAAATCTGAGTGTGGTGCGCCAAACGAAGTTTTCACGTAAAATGTTGAAATGTAGTCTGATGATCAGAATAATGAAGAAGATACAGTGAGGAGTGCGGTCCGTGTGCGCAGGCGCCGTGATCGCGGGCTGGGAGCTGGGCGTGGCCGGCATGCGGCGCGGCGAGCGCAGCGCGCTCACGTGCGCGCCGGCCTACGCGTACGGCGCCGCGGGCCTCGCGCCGCGCGTGCCGCCGCACGCCACGCTCGTCTTCGAGGTACCCCCACACCCTATCTGCCATTACTTGCTGTTTGTTTTCTATTTAGAATAGCTTTCTAACGAGGTCGCGCGTGTGTGCGCAGATCGAGATGCTGAAGTGGGAGGACGAGGACCTCAGCCCCTCCAAGAACAAGGGCATCCTGCGGCACATCCTGGAGCCCGGCACCGGCTACGACACGCCCAACGACGGCGCGCTCGTCACCGGTGCGTGTAGCGTCTCTCTATTCGCGCGCAGCTACGACGTCCGGGTGCGCCGTTCTTGCCAAACTACCCGCTTTTTTAACCCCGGACCAAAAAGAAGAGTGTCATTTATAAGTTTGTCGTGCCGGCGCCACATACAGACAGACAGACATCGGTCTGTCTGTATGTGGCGCCGTGGAGCTCACGAGATGGACCGATTTCGATGTTTTTTTTACGGCCGTTCTTAGCTATGTTCGGTTATTATTAATTCAAGATGGTCGCCTCCATAAAATGGGGGACAAAATATTTTTTCACAACCTCTCTCAGCATTGGTATCAAACGTAAGGGCTTGACCACTAGTCAAGTACTAATAGAATACTAGACACTGTACAGTGTGTAGTCAATGACTAGTACCTAGTAATATACTACACATTATGTCAAAATTCAAAACCAACGTGACGCTCGAGTTCGATTCACAGCTCCCGGATAATCCGCATGCGGTCCGCCAAAAAAAGTTTTCACTTACACAATAATGTAACGCAATTTCGGTGTATTCAAAATAAAACAAGAATCGGCTAAGCATTTCCAACGATCACTGATGTACTAAACAGTTGCTACTTACAGGTACTCACAGCTCGAACGATTTCTGTAAAATAACAACTAAGTATTAGAAATAAAATGCAACAACTAACTCAAAGAATTGAGCGAACGTCCGCTCGGGACGTTCGCACAATTCCTTGAGTCAGTCCCCGGGAGCCCCGGCCGCGACGGGTCCTCTAATCTCGAAACGCCATCTTTGAACGCTGGTAGTTCGCAACCTAAATAAAATAAGAGCGAGGTCGAGGAGTCGCGAGCGCGGGGGCTCGGGCCGGCCGCCGCGCGCCGGGCCGGCTGACGCGCCGCGTGCCGCAGTGGAGCTGGAGGGCCGCGCGGTGCCGGCGCCGGGCGAGGCCGAGCCGGAGCCGTTCGAGGCGCGCACCGTGACGTTCCCGCTGGGCGAGGGCGGCGCGCACGGCGTGTGCGAGGGCGTGGAGCGCGCGCTGGAGCGGTTCCGCGCCGGCGAGCGCGCGCGCCTCACGCTGGCGGCGCGCTGGGCGCGCGGCGCGCCGGCCGCGCCCGCCGGCGCCGCGCGCTACACGGTGCGCCTGCGCGCCTTCACGCGCGCGCGCGAGCCCTGGGCGCTGGAGCCGGCCGAGCGGCTGGCGGAGGCGCGCCTGTACAAGGAGAAGGGCTCCGAGTACCTCCGCGCCGGCCGCGCGCCGCTCGCCGCGCGCATGTACCGCCGCGCCGCCGCGCTGCTGGACTGCGATGGTGCGTGCGCCCGCCGGCCGAGGGCCCGAGCTCCTCGCCGCTCTCCACATCTTAGCCCACATCTTTCTCGTGATTCGTGCGATGCGCTCGCAGACTTCGTGTATACGATAGATTAATAACTCCTAGATAGATAAATAATCTTCGTTCAAACCTTCATCTTAATCCACACCCTGGACACTCCACTAAAACTCCATACGAACGGCGCTGTCGAATTACCTATTCTTCACACATCTACGCAAATGTCTTTGAAAAGATTTGGTAAACATATTTTTTTCATAGAAGTTAGTTTTATAGTTGCTCAAAACTTTCCGAGTGTCCCCCCACGTACGAACAGGTCGGGCTGAAATATGGAACACGGTTTATAGTCAGAAGAACACATGGGCTTACTTTTATCCCGGCAAAATAACGGAATCGGGAACTGCGCGGGTGAAACCGCGGGGCGATGCTCATATCAGTTGTATGATATGTAAGAATACCCACCGTTAGGAATGAAACACTATGACTATGTAGCTCGCAGTCATCGAATCCAGTTCAATTGGATTTTCACATCTCCCCACGGACTCCGGTGAGACGTTTCTTCTTCAATGGATGATTTCAGCTGTGATATAAAATGTGATCACTTCGTCTTCTTGATGTAATATTTGCGTGATATATTGATCTGGGTGGTATATTCTGTTATTTGTCTCTGTTATATCTAAATGGAAAACAAACAGCTTTACACAATCAAAAAAGTTAGATGAGTAGAAACACTGAAGCCAAATACAGTTTTCACTGATAAAACAAACAGAAAGAAAGAAAAATGGTTAATACAGATAGAACAAGTAGCAACAAGTAGATACCACATACGGGGAGCGAACAAACACAAGTAGATACCACATACGGGGAGCGAACAAACACAAGTAGATACCACATACGGCGAGCGAACAAACACAAGTAGATACCACATACGGGGCGAGCGAACAAACACAAGTAGATACCACATACGGGGAGCGAACAAACACAAGTAGATACCACATACGGGGAGCGAACAAACACAAGTAGATACCACATACGGCGAGCGAACAAACACAAGTAGATACCACATACGGCGAGCGAACAAACACAAGTAGATACCACATACGGGGAGCGAACAAACACAAGTAGATACCACATACGGGGAGCGAACAAACACAAGTAGATACCACATACGGGGAGCGAACAAACACAAGTAGATACCACATACGGGGAGCGAACAAACACAAGTAGATACCACATACGGGGAGCGAACAAACACAAGTAGATACCACATACGGGGAGCGAACAAACACAAGTAGATACCACATACGGGGAGCGAACAAACACAAGTAGATACCACATACGGCGAGCGAACAAACACAAGTAGATACCACATACGGGGAGCGAACAAACACAAGTAGATACCACATACGGCGAGCGAACAAACACAAGTAGATACCACATACGGGGAGCGAACAAACACAAGTAGATACCACATACGGGGAGCGAACAAACACAAGTAGATACCACATACGGGGAGCGAACAAACACAAGTAGATACCACATACGGCGAGCGAACAAACACAAGTAGATACCACATACGGCGAGCGAACAAACACAAGTAGATACCACATACGGGGAGCGAACAAACACAAGTAGATACCACATACGGCGAGCGAACAAACACAAGTAGATACCACATACGGGGAGCGAACAAACACAAGTAGATACCACATACGGGGAGCGAACAAACACAAGTAGATACCACATACGGCGAGCGAACAAACACAAGTAGATACCACATACGGGGAGCGAACAAACGAACAAACACAAGTAGATACCACATACGGGGAACGTAGATACCACATACGGGGAGCGAACAAACACAAGTAGATACCACATACGGGGAGCGAACAAACACAAGTAGATACCACATACGGGGAGCGAACAAACACAAGTAGATACCACATACGGGGAGCGAACAAACACAAGTAGATACCACATACGGGGAGCGAACAAACACAAGTAGATACCACATACGGGGAGCGAACAAACACAAGTAGATACCACATAGCGGGGAGCGAACAAACACAAGTAGATACCACATACGGCGAGCGAACAAACACACAGTAGATACCACATACGGGGAACGAACAAACACAAGTAGATACCACATACGGGGAGCGAACAAACACAAGTAGATACCACATACGGGGAACGAACAGACACAAGTATCACTAAAATTTATCAAATTAATGGTTTACATCAATTAAACGTTTAGATTTAAACCTGCGTTTTTTTGATAACAAATTCTTACTATTTTGGTATTTGTCCTTGGTTATATCAAAGAACCGCCCACAAATTGCGTTTTTAAAAGTGTTATGCCTCATCGCGAACAAATCGACGCCCTTGGAATAAATAATATTACAGTTTTGAATAGTGCGAATAAGAAATGAATTCTTCCGATAATTCGTCACATGACGCGGGGCGTACCTACAGCTGAAGGCTGTGTCTCCGCGGGGCGGACCTGAGCGGAGTTACGAGACCTATCCGAGACAACAGAGTCGGGCAATCTATCCGACCACACAGGATATTGTGCATGAAGCCGAGATCAGCCACCTCTCTTCTAACCTGAGCAGGCAAAATATGATGATGGAAGCAGACCTCATCATACTCAAACTCCGAACTTAAGATTTCAAATTAACAAAACGTAGAAACTTTTTTGAGGTCTTTCCAGCATGGAAATGTATTTGCTATAGCAGGGATTGCAAACCTGAGATGCATATTCAAGTTGACTGCGCACTAGAGAACAATAAAGAACTTTAAGGGTTTTTATCATTTTGAAATCTTTAGTTATTCTGAATATGAACCCCAAAGATTTCATGGACTTATTATTAGTTTATTATACCAGTGTATTGCCGGATCTAAGGCTGACCGCACCCCCTTGCGCCTCGCAGAGCTGGCGGGCGCGGGCTCGCAGGCCGCGCCGGGCGCGCTGCGCGCGGAGGCGCGCGCGCTGGCCGCGGCCGTGTTCCTGAACCTGTCGCTGGCGCACCTGCGCGCGGCGCCGGCGCAGGCGCTGGCGGCGCGCGCGGCCGCCGAGCGCGCGCTGGCGCTGGAGCCCGCCAGCGTGAAGGGCCGCTTCCGGCGCGGCCTGGCGCTGCTGCAGCTGGGCGAGGCCGAGCGTGCGCTCGAGGACTTCCGCCGCGTGCTGGCGCTCGAGCCGGGGAACAAGGTGCGTGCCCGCTCGCCCGGGGTGCAGCCGCAACACACTTCATGCGGGGTTGGAGAAAACCACAGAGTAGATATTCGAGACTATTTCCCTATAATTGTGGTAAAATCTGCCCAAACTTCGAACCGTCTAACTCGCTCTGATTATTTCTCCGCGCGTGACGTGAACTTTGACCCGCCCAACCAACCCTAGAATACGAGTATAATAAAGACGAGGAAAGGGAAAAGTAAAAATGCCAGAATCACAGCGAGTGCGAATGAGACGCAGCTAGCAGCCGGTCCACAGAGAGACCGGCGTAACTAGACCTCTTTGTTTTGGGGATCACATGAAACGAAAACAAAACAGTACCTACACTTATTTTAAGAATGAGTGAAAGGTGAAACTATTTTTCTGATAACAGAAAGATTAACTGTTATTTTATAGAACAAGAATTTTCTTCATTAGCCCGTGCGCCGATTGATATTGCGCGAAATTTATTGGGGCAGTATTCTTGCAGTGATCTTCGTGGGGTTCATTGATAGACCAACCTGCTTTCTTGCTTTCAACATCTAATTGTTGTAATATATTAAAATTAACGTGGTTGTTACACATATTTAATTGGATAACGGGACACTCACGTACATACGGTCGGTCAATCAGACTCGAGTTTCGGCCGCGTCCGGCGGCCTTTTTCAAGGAGAGTGCACGTGCGCGGTGGCTGCCCGTTTGGCACTACGGGCTGCCGCACGGCGCGCACGCAAGCTCAACGGCTGTTGCGGGGGTGCAGGAGAGGGGGTGCGAGAGGGTTGCGCATGAGCTGCGAGTCGGGAACATTGCAGCACACTGAGCTCACTGTGTCTTCACTCATATCGCGAACACCATACCGAGCACTATGGAGGCGCGGCTTCCAAGCGGGCGGCACATGCCATCCTCCATCTCTATTAAAGGTCGGACGCTTGTCGCGCCATGAAAAATGGAGATGTTAACGGCTCTGCGGTGGCGGAACATGCTCTTAGGTCGGACGCCCAACATTTTATTCGTTTCGATAAGGCGGAGGTCCTGGCACGGGAGAAGTTCTTTGTACCCCGTAAGGTCAGGGAGGCCATCGAAATCGGTAAGCGTCCGACCTTTAATAGAGATGGAGGATGGCATGTGCCGCCCGCTTGGAAGCCGTGCCTCCATAGTGCTCGGCATGGTGTTCGCGATATGAGTGAAGACACAGTGAGCTCAGTGTGCTGCAATGTTCCCGACTCGCAGCTCATGTGCAACCCTCTCGCACCCCCTCACCTGCACCCCCGCAACAGCCGTTGAGCTTGCGTGCGCGCCGTGCGGCAGCCCGTAGTGCCAAACGGGCAGCCACCGCGCACGTGCACTCTCCTTGAAAAAGGCCGCCGGACGCGGCCGAAACTCGAGTCGGATTGACCGACCGTATATACGTGAGTGTCCCGTTATCCAATTAAATATATGTTGTAATATAGTTTGTATTATGCTTGGTTTCTCGGTGAAAATTACTATGTCGTCAGCAAATCTTAAATGATTTAAGTTCAATCCGTTAAAATTGATTCCAAAATTTCCCCCATTCTGAGTTCCTGAATATATTTTCTAACACTGCTGTGAAGAGCTTTGGGGAAAGTGAATCGCCTTGCCTAACGCCTTTTTGAACCCTAAATTCTTCGCCTTGTTGTTCAAGTTGGACTGTTGCAGTGGTGTTTTTGTATATTTATTTTATGATTTGTATATATTTTCCTTCTACTCCTTGGTTTTCTAGTGTTTTCCAGGTATAGGTATGCCTCAGCGAATCAAAAGCCTTATTGTAATCGACGAATGCCATATAATACAGTTGCCCGTATTCATTGAGCTTTTTAATTACTTGCTTCACAACATGAATATGGTCGATGGTAGAATAGTCGGCATGAAATCCAGCTTGCTCCCTCGGTTGGTTTTCTTCCAGTTGTCTATATATTCGGCCGAGTATTATTTTAGAAAACACTTTGTATAGCCTTATATCCAACTGGACATAAGGCTTAGAGGTCTAATCTAATCTAATAGGTAATTATTTATTTCATTTTTGTCACCTTTTTAGCTGTTCGTTGCCAAATGGCAAAATACAGGATACTTATAGATTCGTCATGTCTGTCTGTCTGTCTGTCTGTCCGTATGTCACAGCCACTTTTCTCCGAAACTATAAAAGCTATACTATTGAAACTTGGTAAGTAGATGGAATCTGTGAACCGCATTAAGATTTTGATACAAAAATAGAAAAAAAAAAAAATTTAGGGGTGTCCCATACATAGAACTGAAACTCAAAAAAATAGTAAATCTATACTAATATTATAAAGCTGAAGAGTTTGTTTGTTTGAACGCTAGGATCTCGGGAAGTGCTGGTCCGAATTGAAAGATTATTTTTCTATTGGATAGTCCATTTATCGAGGAAGGCTATAGGCTATAGAAAATAACGCTACTGTTAACAGAAGCGGAGCATGAATCAAGAACGTAACAAAATCGGGAAAAAATATTCCTTTTTGAGAGTTTTCGTACGTTTCGTGCTTTGACATGACACATGACAGCATATGTCTAAGATTGCGTCATTGAATATCACAGATTACATATCTCTTGAATATAAAACCTTTGCTAATCTCTGAGTTGGTACGACCAATTTCCGCCAGGTGGCGTAGCAGGTAGCTGATATCCCTTGGAAGCTTATTATTTTATCTTGTATATATTTTTGCCCCGGGAATCCTATTCCATAAATACCTTTTTGTGCATTATAAGAATAAAAAAATGTACTTATAATATTCTCTTATCGCTTCTCCTATTCTTCTTACTTCACAGAGACCTATAACGCCCCATTTTATAGGTGCTATAGATTCTTCTAATTATTTAAGTCTGTTGTCCGACATTAACGTTTAAGATTAATTATATATTTATTGTATAGTGCACTATGAACAATTAGATACTAATTATTTAAAAAATAGGGTTTACTAATTTATTTGTCATATTTGTAGTAGATATAAAGGCTATTTTTATTGAATTCGATTAGTTGTAAATACATAGTAGTGGCGGCCCGCAGGCGGCGGCGGCGCAGGCGGCGGCGGCGCAGGCGGCGGCGGCGCGCCAGCGCGCGCGCGAGAGGCAGCTCTACGCCAACATGTTCGACAAGTTCGCCAAACACGACGCCGAGGTACCGCCCCCCGCACCCCGCGCCCCGCCCCGCGACCCGCGCCGGCTCATGTCACTTCACAACCACCCGCACGATGATATTGCGATTGGCGGCCATCTTGGTTACGTAATCGAACTGTAGGTACCGCTCGCAAGCTCAGCCAGCGCTTACGCGTACTGAGTAATGAGTACCTGTGCCTTCTTAGTTGTCACGTTTTTATACATTTTGTTTTCGTTATCCTGTTTTGTTTTTGTTGTTAAGTTTTGTTATTAGTATCAATTTAACAGAAAAAGTAGTACCTAATATATGCTGTTCAAATTAGTAAAAAGTTAAATATAAACAGACATTGCAATTGTAATTTTTTTTGTACAAAACATTGTGGATTCTAAGTTATTGATTCAAAACATGAGCCGTGCTCTAAAATATTTATAAACCTCGCGTATTCACTATCTGTACTTTTTTACGGCGGATGTTCACAGTTATTATTGTGCGTGGCTCCGTCACAATATCACCGTGCGGGGCAGATGCCGCCGAGCGCGAGGCGAAGTGGGCGTCACGAGCAATGGCGCGGGGAATCACGGGGCGGGACACACCGTGTTACATCGCGCGGGGACAGGCGCAGGCGCAGGCGCTAGGCAGCGATCTGGACTTTTCATGTTCAATCAGCTGCGTGGCGCCCGCTGACCATCCCTTGTCTTATGCAAGCTGTTTACCATCAGGCATACGTCATACTCGGCACTCCGTAAACTTATTTAAAATGAATTACCAGGAAAAATCATTATTTATTCGGTTAGTTCTGAGTTTCATTAACAATTGTTCGAAAATGCAATTAGCAAGTGATTCTTTGATGTATAATATAATTATATACACATATACAGCTTAGCTTGTTTAATAAACATCGCTGTTTAACTAGCAGCCTGTACAATATTCAGCCATATCGTTTCTTATAACATTGAATAATCTGGCTGGCTAATGCTCAGCCCATTCGTAGTATAGGACATGGGACATCTGTCACGTTAGTACGTGCTCCTACAGGTTGTTTGAATGGCTGAATATCATTCAGGCTGCTAGTAAAACTACGCTGCTTAGTAAACAGACGGGTGCGACGGTGACGTATACCTACCACCTATACTTGCGTGTTTTGTTAGTTCGGTTTCATCCGTTAGCGACAGATGTCACCACTCGTATGGATACATACAAAGAGTTTACATGTACCTACTACGTATAGAGTTACACACGGTTCCTTTGTGTCAATCGTAAGCAGATGACGTGCATACTTTCTATGGCAATAGAGTGATGTGTTGCGACAAAAGTATGACACTTCCACAAGAGCGACAAGGCAAGAAAGATGCTACCCGTGCTTTCAGTGTAAAGCTTTTGTGTCAACTCTATACGTAGTATATGTAAACTCTTTGGATACATATAACTAGTTCCCGGAGCCCCGAGCGGCAGGCGGCGGCGGCGGCCGGTGCCTGGCGCTCCGGGCTCGGCGCAGGGTTGCCAACCGTACGTATGCAGCAAAAAATCTCGTATTTTGGCTTTCATACCGCGTACATAGAGATCCTCCAAATCTCAAAATATAGATATACGATATGGACGAAAATGGTCATACGGCCATATTTACAAAATCTCTTACAAAATTGTACGATGTTCATACCGGTCAAATACGTGGAAGATCGTACCGTACGTTCGGCAACCCTGGGCGGGCACTGAGCGCGCACGCGCACGCGCACGCGCAGGCGGAGGCGTGGCGCGCGCGCGCAGCCGCGGCGGCGCTGGGCGCGGTGGGCGAGTGGGAGTGGTCTCCGCGCCAGCGCGCGCGGGAGCCCACGTCCTTCGAGAAGGAGAACCCCAACATCCTCATGCTGGACCGCGACGGCCAGTTCCGCAACATGTGAGCCGCCGACCGCCGCGCGCGGGCGCCCAGGGACTACACACCGCTACCAATCATTTCCGGTCTCATGTTTACTGTAACTCTATGAGTTAAAATATATTATGGAGGTTAAATAACTTTGGTGGTTTTATTTTGTGTTTTATCTACTTATATTTGTCTAGGGGTTTTCACGTTAGTATACGACTAGGATTATCGAAAAGAAATCATTAAATGATCATTAGATTAAATCATCGGATGAACTCGGGACCATGGCCATCTAGAAATACGTTACCATTTCTAGATGGCCATGATAATATGGGATAATGGAAAAGAAATGCGTCATCATTTCTAGATGACCTTGGTTAGAAGATGATTTCTTTTCCATTACCATTTTAGAAGAGACCAAAAAGGTGAATGTCACCTTTTGTGAAGAAGAGCACCACCACACTTCGGCTCCACGCTCCTGGCGGATTATCGTCAAGTATTACGGAGTCGAATAGCTTCTGAAGGACTTTAAGTACCGGTTGTCCACCTGCTCTCAGAAGTTCAGTCGTAATAATTGCGACAGAATTATTCTGTCGTCGCTAGAAGCCTTGTTGTTTTAAGTTGTTTGATGGCCATCCTAGTCTCGTACAGGCTGACTTCCGGGATATCTTCGGTAAAGTGTCGGGACAGGACAGGGTGTCCTTGCGTATATATGTTCGTAGAACCTCTCAATCTCCACGGGACTACGTTACCACTATTAGTCTTCAGTTTGGTCAGTTGACTTTGCCCAAGAGACAGATTGTTTGCGAACACTTTCGAGCCTTTGTTCCGCTTGATCGCTTCTGCAATAGGTACTCGTAGTATAGTATATACGATAGTGTCGGTACACGATAAGTACGATAGTGTCGGTACACGATAAGTACGATAGTGTCGGTACATAGTGATCGGTACACGATAAGTTTAGTGTCGGTACATGATAGTGTCGGTACACGATAGTGTCGGTACACGATAAGTACGATAGTGTCGGTACACGATAAGTACGATAGTGTCGGTACACGATAAGTACGATAGTGTCGGTAAGATAAGTACGATAGTGTCGGTACACGATAAGTACGATAGTGTCGGTAACACGATAAGTACGATAGTGTCGGTACACGATAAGTACGATAGTGTCGGTATAAGATAAGTACGATAGTGTCGGTACACGATAAGTACGATAGTGTCGGTACACGATAAGTACGATAGTGTCGGTACACGATAAGTACGATAGTGTCGGTACACGATAAGTACGATAGTGTCGGTACACGATAAGTACGATAGTGTCGGTACACGATAAGTACGATAGTGTCGGTACACGATAAGTACGATAGTGTCGGTACACGATAAGTACGATAGTGTCGGTACACGATAAGTACGATAGTGTCGGTACACGATAAGTACGATAGTGTCGGTACACGATAAGTGTCGATAGTGTCGGTACACGATAAGTACGATAGTGTCGGTACACGATAAGTACGATAGTGTCGGTACACGATAAGTACGATAGTGTCGGTACACGATAAGTACGATGGTGTCGATAGTGTCGTGTCGGTACACGATAAGTACGATAGTGTCGGTACACGATAAGTACGATAGTGTCGGTACACGATAAGTAGGTACACCTAGGTACTGGACCCAGGTCAGGTTCATGACCCCCATGACCCCCTGGATCTGCGCCTGAACGACACTCTTGTGCGAAAAAGACTTCAAAGTCTTGAACATCGCCGAAATTTTTTAAGCCTATCGGTTTTTTATCGGATACACTTTAGAGAGTGTGCGACTGATCTGCATACTCTAATCCCACCTTGCCCTTTTTTCTGTCGGAATGGTTGTAGCTTAAAAAACGACATTGTTTCATGGTTGATGTTCCAAAGATACGAACGAAGAGATTTGACTCTACTTTTATGATAAAAATGTCAAGGCTGTGGAATACGTTACCTGAGTGGGTTTTCCCCGATGGTTACAATCTTTGTGTCTTCAAATCGAGAGTGAATCGGTTTCTTCTAGGTAAACACGCTCCATCATATACCGCATCGTTGCTTAACATCAGGCGAGATGGCTGTCAAGCGTAAACCTATAAAAGTTAAAAAAATAAACCATTTATGACATAAAAACTCTTTGATAAGATTTAAAAAAATATCGTTCGTTTTAGACGGAGCATTTTGATAAACCGTGCGTTTTACATTAAGTACATTACCGCACAAGTACGTAATGACATACATTACGATGGTATGAGGTTTCATACTCATAAGAAATAATCGCGTCGGCGGAGTTGTGGCAATTTACCTTAAAGCAAACATTCCTTTCTCAGTTTTGAGTAAGTCGCCACAACCATCCCCAGCTGACGTGGGTGAGCATCTTCTTATTGAAGTACTTCTCTCACACACCAAAGTGCTTCTCGGAGTCTATTATAGCCCTTCTAGAAACGTCAACTATTTTACTAACTTCATTTGAGAATCTTTTACACGACTTAATCTTAATACCCACTTACAATCACACCATTTAAATGGGTGACTTTAATACTTGCCTTCATAAGAAAGATCTTCGCTCTTCTTCACTCCAATCTATAATTAAATCTTTTAATCTGCAATTAAATCTTTTAATCTGCAAATTCTTCCTCTCAACTCCACTCATAATTTTCCGAACTGCGCCCCATTTTTACTTGATTTAATGATAGTCTCTTTTCCCAATAGTGTTGCTTCGCAGGGTCAGTACACTGCTGATGAGTTTACATTTCATGATCTAGTATTCTTATCCTACAAAATTCGCCCCCCAAAATCTAAACCCAAAATCGTCTTGCATCGCAATTTTGGTAGTATGAACCATGACGCGCTTGTCGATGACGCCAATAATATTGATTGGGCCCCGTTTTAAATGCTGAATCGGTGGATGATCAAGTCGCCATCTTTAATTTGCTCATCACACAATTATACGACGTTCATGCTCCACTACGGAAAATCAAAATCAAACCTGCCCCTTGGCTCACTGACGAAATCAAAAGCTTAATACATAGGAAGGCAGCAGCTAAATCTCGTTATAAATCGCGTCCTACAGACATCAATAAAGACAAATACATTCAGGCCCGAAATCGCTGCAATAAGGTGTGTAGAGACGCAATACGCCGACATGTCCACAAATCTGTTCATAATGAAAATCCAGGCAAAGTCTGGAAATTTCTCAAGACTATAGGAGTTGGTAAATCTCGCTCAATTTCTGTTCCAAACAATCTTGATTTCGATGCTCTAAACCTACATTTTTCGTCTGCATCTACTGTTCCAGATGCGATAAAACAGTCTACTCTTAATCTTCTTTCTGCCCTACCAACCCCTATTGGTTCTCCTTTTGCATTTAATCAATTTACTGAGGGCGATGTTAAGAAGAGTGTGATGTCGATCTCCTCCAATGCTGTTGGCGGTGATAGTATCAGTCGCAACATGCTGGTGCCTATCCTTGACACTATCCTTCCCGTATTGTGTGTAATTTTCAATGAATCCATTTCCAGTGAAGTTTTTCCTACAATTTGGAAAGATGCGCAAGCTGTTCCCTTGCCTAAAAAACCTAATCCTATATCTTTTTCTGAATACCGTCCTATATCTATTCTTCCTTTCTTCTCCAAAGTCCTTGAGCGTCTTGTCCACACACAACTAAATCACTTTCTCAACATGCAAGACCTCCATAATCCCTACCAATCTAGTTTTCGTCCTGGGCACAGCACTGTATCCGCGCTTGTTGAGATCACCGACGACATCCGCAAAGGTATGGACGACGGTAGGCTTACTGTTCTAGCCCTGCTAGACTTCAGTAATGCTTTCAATGCCGTCGATTTCGATATCTTGCTTGAGACACTACGCTCCATTAACATATCGCCGTCAGTAATTAATTGGTTTCATAGTTACTTGTTTGGACGCCGGCAACGTATTCGCCTCGACGATGTATTCTCGTCTTGGTGTAGTACACATGCTGGCGTCCCTCAAGGCGGCGTGGTATCAACACTTCTCTTCGCTATTTTCATTAACTCTATTTCTCAACAACTAAATTCTTCCTACCACCTTTATGCAGACGATCTTCAAATTTATTCTCAAGCTCGACTCTCTGATCTAAACGTAGCTATTGCCTCGGTTAACGCCGATCTACGAAAAATTTTACATTGGAGCAACTCGTTCGGCTTAAACGTTACCCCTTCCAAAACTCAGGTAATCATAATTGGCAGTCCTTATATGATTGCTAGGGTCGACTGGGCTACTATCCCACAAGTTATTTTTAACCCCTCGTACCCACACTATTTAAAATACCTGTTTACATTCTGGAGCATCGCGCACTCTCTGCCTCTCAGATCCAAACATAACTTGTCGCTTCAGTCACCCTCAGCACACAGTCAATTCTACGGTAAGTCGTTAGCTTTTCAGGCTGTTCAGCTATGGAACGCTTTGCCTGTGCCTACTAGGCAAGTTCCATCGCTTGCTGTTTTTAAAGACCACGTGAATCAAATTTACTTTTCGCGGTCGTTACCTAGTTAAAGTTAATTACTCTTAACTGTGTATACATACTTAAACTTTTAATTTATATATTAGTATATTTATACATATTTTATTATATTTATTGTGTTATAATTTAGTACCTATTTATGTATTAGGATGTACAATTATTTTTATGTAGGTTTATCAGTATATTATTAATGTGACTTTAGTGTTTTTAGTAATGTTATAGAAGTATCCACCTCTTTGTATTTGTACTTCCCGTTTTCCTATTTTCGTATCTTTTTTTCCATCCTACGGTTGCCTGGAAGAGATCGCTTTAAGCGATAAGGTCGCCCATTGCTACTTTAATTTTAGTCTTTATGATTTTTGTTTTAAATTAAGTGCAATAAAGAGTTTATCTATCTATCTATCTATCTACGATATTCAAATTGGTGAAATAAGCGAAGGTGACCCTTTACGGGCAAATATGTTATAAATAAAAATATTGACTTGTCCATCGCATAAAAACAATGTAGGTAGGTACCTACCTCGCAGGTAATAAGTAGGAAGGTACTTGTTTTATTACATCAAATGAAATTGCCAAGACAATGTATTTTAAAACGTAAAAAAAAAATTGATATGAAAATTAATATGGTAGGTAAATGGTAATTATTAGATTAATAAGATGTTGTTACCGTTACTTTGTAATCCTGTACATTTGTATGGAATGACAAAGTTATTTATGTGAAGCGGCGGGCGTATCTAGAAAACTGGACCGAGATTAAAATATTTACTATAAATATAAATATATAAATGTAAATATTTATATTTAATATAAATATTGACTGGCCTCGTGGCTTAGTGGGTAGTAGCTCTGCCTGCGACGCCGAGGGTCGTGGGTTCGATTCCCACCCAGTGCAAATATTCGTGTGATGAATTCAAATGTTTGCACTGTGTCTGGGTGTTCCTATGTATAATAAGTATGTATTTAGAACTATATAAGTATTATATCAGCTATCTGGCCGCCATATTACAAGCTTTGCTTAGTTTGGGGTCAGATGGTGTTGTGTGTGAATTGTCCACCAATATTTATTTATATTTATATTTATTTATTGAAATTTTTCCTCCATTCATATCTACACTAAACACTAATACCTAAATGTATTCTAAGTTCGAAGCTTCTATGTCTATATTTGCTATAATTTTTTTTTCTCTATTTGTTAGAAGTGTCAACCACACCCCGGACACTCCACTAAAATTCCATACAACCGCCGCTGTGGAGTTGCCTACTCTTCACACAACTACGCAGATGTCGTTCGTACACACGCGTGAATGTGTGCGTTAGCGCTAGGGCTACTGAATTATTTTATTGAATATTTGTGCCCCTTGAGTTCATCTGGGGACGTAAAGTAGTTTATAAACTTGCTGTAATGTTGAGTTACATAAATAGAATGGTGCCAAATTATACTATTCTAATTAAAAGTGTGTATGTATTGCCGCGTAAAATCAAACGAAACCGATGATCGATAGGTATATAGGTATCATATCTATTTTTGTTAGTAGGTACACATTCGCATATTATTTTACACTTACCCAAGGAAACTTTATTCTGTTACTGTAATTATTCCTCCAGGCGTTATCAATCCGTGCCCAAAACTAGCTGTGTAAGCTTTGAGAAATTATTACTACGTAAATAATATTATCTCAATGTGTGTAAGTTACGAACTTTGAGTTAAAAATTACTACGTTATTATAAAGCAACGTTATTTAAAAGTTTCTTATCTTACGTTATTTTATCCTTAGGAAATTAAATAAAGCTTTTATTCTTGTCCCGTTTATTTGACGGACAGCCGTAAACAGTACAGCAACCCACCATGATGATATTTCGTTAGGAATTAGATGTTCGATACCAGCCCTTCGATGAGTGCTCCTAACGTATCCGAAACGGCCTGAGGGGTGAGGAAGCTTGAAATTGGCGGGGGTTGGGGAGTGTCCGTTCTATCTATATTATCTATTGTATGGTGTCAACTTCAACTTTTATCATCTCTCAGAATCTCTCTACTTAGTAATTGCTTTTATCTTTGGCTTCTGTATGCGGCGTGACCGCAACTTCGCCAGTGTCTTGTAGGCGGTTACCTCAGATTGAAAATCTCGCGGTTGCTGATAAAGATAAATATTAAAGCGCTTATTTAGACTACGCGTTATTAAGCACTCGTTATTCAGACTGTCTTAGAGTCTAATTTGTCGGCTCGCTATTACACCAGTCTGAAAAACGCGTGCTCTCGCGCTTACGCGATACAACTCTAGGACTTTTAAAAGTAGATACTTATTTTTCTTTAATGCACGCTATTATTGGTATATGGTATGTTATTATTATATGGTATTTATTCATTTAAATCAGTGAAAATAATTTTAAGTATTTAAGATAAGTATAATAACAGCGAGATCAAAAATAAAACTATGGCATTCGTACTCCGAATACCCAGAACACGAAAACAAAAATTACCGCGAATATCAATAAAAAAAATACGGCTCGTCGCAGCGCAACGCGGCGCGTTGGACACCGAGGCCCGGGAGAGAAGTGTTTGCAGCTGTGAATCTGGAAGGCGCGCGTCTACTTCACGCGGTCGGCTCGCTATGTAGTGGACGCAAATGATCTCAAATATTAAACATTTTTTCGTAACACTTTTTTATGTTCCAATCAAAAAGTTTTTTCCGAATTGCATATAAATAAGTTTATTCTACCTTTACTGTTATTGTTCAAGTTTTCTTGCACTTTCTACATAGTATTACATTAAATTTATTCCATTTCTGTTTCCTCACGATGTTTTCTTTCACCGTTTTAAATTAGAGGCATTACGCACACTTCGAAAAAACAATTTGTGATAACTCTTGAGAACAACTTATAGACTTGGCTCAGAAGCGATATTGGTCTGTAGTTCTTTATCTCCCTTTTTAAAGAAAAGGATGACTACACTTGTGTGCCATGCCTGTGGAGTCCTCCCGGTGAAGAGGACGTCATTAAACAGTTCTTGGAGCTCTTTTATAAGTGGGGGCTCCACCAGCCTTTAAGAGCTCTGTTGTAATCCCGTCCTCGCCCGCGGTTTTTCCATTTTTAAGTTGTCCACTTGCCCAAGAGCCATCACATATGTCAGTGTCATATATTTGTCGGTCTAACTATATTTGCCTTAATACTAGGGATGGGCCGAAATTCGTTTTACATTCGGTTTAACCGAACTTCGGCAGCTTGAACCGAACTTCGTCATTCGGCCGAATGTCGGTTAAAATGCCGAACATTCTGCACTAAATATACTTGCACTATCATAATAGAAATTAATGAAAAAACAAAATATCTGTAGTAACAGTGAAATAAAAAAAGTCTGATATACCTACTCATAGTCATTTATTTGAATTAGAAAAAGTAATCATATGTGACAAACAAAAAACTTAAATTGGTCTTTTTAACTACCAACTTCTTTAAAACCGAAATCACGAAAATCAATTCATTTAATTTGCATAATGTAAACAATAGTACGTGACAAGCTGGTGACGTCTTTACAAATGACTAGCTGGCTAACGGTCCCGCGGGGAAGCGCGGAGCGCGGGCGGGGGCACATCTAGCAATATTTGCAGCAAGTGCGTAAACAAGTCAACACGAAAAAGCGCGGCGAAATTAAACCGAAGTTCGGCCGAAATTCGGCCGAATTTTTCATTTTTACCGAATGTTCGGCCGAAGTTCGTATTCGGTTCAAACCACATTCGGTCCATCCCTACTTATTACACTACTCGTTATTCAGACTGTAAGCCAGTAAGACTCGTCGAGCCCGATCTTGCTGTCTGAAGTCAGAGTCTAACCAGTCTGACGCTTATTACAGCACGCTACTTAGACTAAGTCTGTCTGAATAACGAGTGGTGTAATAAGGCAAATACAGTTAGACCAACAAATATGTGACACTGACATTGACATATAGTCTTAAAATATCATTTCATTGGTTCGTGATTGGTTCATTGATATTCGCGGTAAGTAATTTTTGTTTAACACAACACTACTTAATCTATCTATACTTATAATAAACTGTAACGGGTCGAATTCTGTACATTGAAGATATTTTGAAAAAATTTTTTTGGGGCACTCCATAGTCGATACTGATGATTGACTGCATTTTTTTTCTTTCATGTTTGTCTGTCTGTCTGTCTTTCTGTATAGGGATCACGCATCACGCCGAAACTACTGATTCAATTCAGCTGAAACTTGGCATGATTTTAGTTTATACTAAGGACATTGCTGTAGGCTACTTTTGATCCCCAAATTCTGATCGGTTTTCGTGCGGGAGGGGGTGAAAGTCAGAATGTGTATTTGGTTGTAACTCATGTTTGCGTTGTTTAATTTCATTAATTCTTTTTTTGGTTAGAAAGAACAATTTTTTATATTGTCCCGTCAAAATTTGAACAATATCGGTCTGTTGGTTCGGAAATTACACAAACATTAAATAATAACGACACGCGCGGCGCGTTCGGTACATACTAACTTCTAAGTATTCTGTGTATCACAGACGATCTACAGAATATCTAGATTCCAGATACTAGAAAGTGCCCACCTGATCGCGTCGCGTCGTCTTGGATGACAAAATAATTGTCAAAAATATATTTTTGTGTGGAAAAACAAACATCATTCGGTTATAATCGACTTCAAACAAGGAGGATGTTCTCAATCGGGTTGCATGTTTTTTTATTTGGTTTTATTTTACGCGATAACTCCGCTAATTGTTAGTTGATTTTGATAATTCCTTTTTTGTTTGGTAGAAAATACTTCAGAGGTGATCTTAGATATCGAAAACAGGGAGATAGTTTTTCAAATATCAACAAAAAACTAAAATCAGCTAAGATTTATTTGTACGACATAGTTATACCTTCTTATAAAATTTAGTCGAATGACAGAATTAAATTACCTGTCATTGAAGTAGATTTTTGTATTTTGGAGAAAACATATCAGCATAATAAGTAGCAGCATAAACAACCCATTAAATGTTCCCACTGCTGGGCGTCGGGGCCTTCTCTCGCAAGGAGAGAGACAAGGCTATAATCCACCACGCTGGCCCAGTGTCGTTTGGTGGATGACATATGACTTAGAACTTAGATTATAGGTAGATTTCGATTTCTTCACGGTGTTTTCCTTTACCGTATTAATTACCGGCATTACGAACATGACTCTGAAAAGATAGTGGTGCGCGTGGTTTTGAACCCTGGGTCTCCGGATCGACAGTCGCCGTTCTCCCGACTAGGTCAGCTGTAACTTACTAGACCAGCCGTAACTTATTAGAAAACGTATTATTTCAATCCAAATACTGTTTAAACTTTAAAGGTAGTGTTCAACAAGCTTCGGTGACCGAAGCAGACCGTTGTTAGGGTTCCGTACACAAAGGGTAAAAACGGGACCCTATTACTGAGACTTCGCTATCCGTCCGTCCGTCCGTCCGTCTGTCACCAGGCTGCATCTCAAGAACGGTGATAGCTAGACAGTTGAAATTTTCGCAGATGATGTATTTCTATTGCCGCTTTAATCATGGAGGAACGTATCAAGTGATCGGGTTGAGATTTGAAATAGAATTAGATTACAGTCTGGAAGAACACATAGGCTAAACATTGCCTATGTATAAGTACTCTATGTATTACGTAACAAACATCCTAACAGTAACATTCATAATATTTACAGGACAACGTTGGAACGGCTGAACATATTTAGATGGAATTCGAAACACACGTAGTTTGAACTCAGAAATAGCAAATCGGTTACTTATAGGTTACTGTGACGTAGGAAAGACTAAGCAAATTTGGTAGAAAATTGAAACAGAAATAACTCATAGTCTGAAATACCACATTTATGTATTTACCTATTACCTATCAACCTGAAAAGAAGCATGGTCCCTAAGGAACCAAATATTAACTATCACGTCAAAACGGCACAACGATATGGGTTGACATACGAAACACATATAGTTTAGAGTCTAAAATTTCACATGGGCTAATAAGTCTACATTTTCATTTAACTCCATATTAATATAAGCATATATTTTCGTCAGGAACTTGATGTGATGGTAAGGTAAAAGCCAAAAATGAAAAAATATGCACCCGTTTTGGCGTAGATAATATAGGTGATTTGCGTTCACTATCAAAATAACAAGCAACATAATATTCTCATTAGACGGCGCTAATGCCAGTTTAAATCTAAACGCACTAAAGGCCATTTAAATCGATGTTTTGCTATTGTGGTATGTATTTTTTCTTTCATCACTAGGTGGCGTTACTGGTATTCTAAATTGTACTAATAAGTTTTTGCTGCTAAAAGGATTATGATGCCAAATTTGGATTTTCGTTCTTGATTTTTTTGTGTGTTACCTACAATTAAATTCATACATTAACATTTCACTAGGACTTGGCTTAGATTTACGGGTTCAACTTGCTTGAATATCATTAAAACTCAAAATTTTAATTATTTTGATTCCACACATGCTTCGTTCAAAATGTTTACGCCGGCGAAGTCGTGGGTAACAGCTAGAAAACAGCTTGCGGATAAAAAGAAATAGGTATCAGATCATGCACATTAGCTTCAGACTTTTCATAATGTAAAATCCTACAAACTTAACACTTGCGGCTATGTTCGATACTACGAAACCTTACTAAGTATGTTTGATTTTGTTTAAAAAAAGAAAAATAAAGATGATAAAATTAAATAAATTTTTGTGTGGAAAAACAAATTCACTCAAACTCAAAGGTTTTTCGATGACTACTTATCCAAATATTTGACGTACGATAGTTCCAATTAATGTATAAGTCAGTAACATCTGCTTACGCGAACGAAGTAGCGGGTTCAGCTAGTACCTAAATAAATGTATTCTAAGTTCGAAGTTTCTATGTCTATTTTGCTATATTATTTTTTCTATATTTGCTAGAAGTGTCAACTTCAACTTTTATCATCTCTCTACTTAGTATGTGCTTTTATCTTTGGCATTTATGCGGCGTGACCGCAACTTCGCCAGTGTCTTGTAGGCGGTTGCTGATTTAATCTTTTCCAGTTTGATCGGTGAAGGCGCAGCGTTACGTTGGCATAACGGCCCATGCCAACGGTAGGTTGGCTTCTTGTAGTTTTACTGGTTGTTAGTCTATAACTACTGAAAAGGGACAAACACAAACATGACGTCACAACACAGATATACATAAAGATAAATATCACAGACTAAGTAGAGAGATACACTATATGTGATAGGTGGGTGATAGAGCACGGGACACGTTTATACAGAACAACTACATTGAAACTCAGTCAAACAGTTAAAGCATTTATTCCAAAACCATTGATAATTGACTAACTTAGTGTCAAGTAACATATAAACAACACAAAGAATTATTTAATATTATACTTTTAATGATTCCCTCGTCCCGCAGCTGGGCGTTATCTGATCCAATAGGAAAGATAATTACAAAGTATACAATGAATGCTCCGTTGAACCGGCCATGCGCCCTGGCCCCGCCGGGGGGCCCGCGCCCGGCCACGCGCCCTGGCCCCGCCGGGGGCCCGCGCCCGGCCACGCGCCGGCCGCTCCAGGGGGGTCCTTCGAACCCCTCTCAGAATACAAGGAATGACAGGCGAGGTGGTCCGCTCACTTGACGTGCCGGCTCTGCTTCTGATGGTAGTACTTGGTGTCGTTCATACAGACAGTGATCTTCAGCGTGATGTCGTCGAGGCAGTTCTTGAGGTCCTGGCGCAGCTGGCGCACCTTGAGGCGCACGTCCTCGCACATGAGGTTGTAGCACATGGCCACCAGCCCCATGCCCAGCAGCACGTAGATGAAGTTGATGACCAGCTTGAGGTGCGAGCCGCCGGCCGAGTCCGCGATGTTGGCGCCCGGCACGAAGTCCCCGAACCCGATCTTGCACAGGCTGATCACGCAGAAGTAGGTCGAGTCGAGGTAGTTCCACTTCTCCCAGGCGCCGAACATGATCGTGCCCGTCAGGATGTAGAAGGAGATGACCCACAGGCAGGCCGTGGACGGCACGGTGACGCGGCGCGCGCCGGCCGGCCGCGCGCGCGCGCACTCGGCCGCCGACACGTACAGCCACTTGAAGCTGTGCGCGAGCACCGAGCCCATGTTGCAGAAGTACAGCACGTACACGGGGATGCCGAAGCAGGCGTAGCCCACCGTGGCCAGCTTGCCCCAGGCCGTGCGCGGGACCACGGTGCCGTAGCCGATCATCGTGAACACGGACAGCGAGTACATGAGCGCGGCCGGGAAGGACCAGGCGTCGGCGGCGGCGCGGCCGCTGTAGCCGGCGCGCACGGCCGCCGCCACGTCCGCCTGGAAGCCGCGCAGCGCCGCGTCCGCGCGCAGCGCCCACGCCGACTCGTTGAAGGTGTTGTGCGCCAGCGTGGCGGCCCACAGGCGCGCGGCGCAGCGGCCGCGGTGGCGCGCCACGGCCGCCAGCTGCGCGTCGGGCGCGCCGCGCTCGATGTGCATGAACCCCGCCGCGCCCAGCAGCGCGTAGCACACCACGAGCGCGCCCACGCCCACCTGCGTGAACATGAAGGCCGTCAGCTTGCGGCACCAGTCCTTGATCCGCTCGCGCGCGTCGCTGCCCGTGGACGACGAGCCGCGGCTGCGCGGCGAGCCGGCCCGGCTGCCGGCCCGGCTGCCGGCCGCGCGCTCCATGCCGCCGGTCGCCGGTCGCCGGTCGTGCGCAGTCGCCGCACGCGCGCCCGACGCGATCGCTCGCGTCGAATGAAGGCGTAAACGTTTACTCCGATCAACCCACTCCGCTATTTCAGGCGGCTCTGGCGCGGTGCCAACGCGTTGTTACACTTCGATTTCAAAATACCAACCTCGATGCCGAGGATTACCTACTTAAAGATCCTTCTATTAAAACTGTTTTTCAAGAAAAGGAAAAATTCCGAAAGGCTAATTGTCTTTTGTATTAAACAAACGTAAACAGATGGGGCTTAATGATGTGTAAGATTATTCAAGGATTGATCCACCGAACTTGCTAAACTGTTAAAAAAATGTTAAGGAACGCAAAGCGAGGAAACTCTCCTGGACGTGACTCTTTGAGCATTGAACATTTGCAGCATGGTGGTGTTCACTTGCCCAGAGTCCTCGCCATGTTGTTTACTTTTTGTATTGGACATTCTTACATGCCTGAAGCCATGATGAAGACTGTGATTGTTCCAATTGTTAAAACCCGGACAGGTGACGCAGCTAGTATAGGAAATTATAGGCCCATTTCTTTAGCGACAGTTATTGCCAAACTGCTGGACGGTGTGATTGATAGCCAGTTGCGAAATAATTTAAAGCTTCATGACGCCCCGTTCGGTTTCAGACCAGGGCTATCAACTGAAACCGCGATACTGACTCTCAAGAATACCGTCCAGTATTACACTAATAGAGGTACGCCTGTGTACGCCTGCTTTTTAGACTTGTCAAAAGCTTTTGACTTAGTCAAGTACGATAGGCTATGGCGCAAATTGTCGGAGGAAACTGAAGTTCCTATTGAGTTCATATCACTCCTAAAATATTGGTATGACAATCAAAGCAATTGTGTTAGGTGGGCGGGGTCGTTTTCGGACGTGTACAGGTTGGAATGTGGTGTAAGGCAAGGTGGGCTTTCTTCACCAACGCTTTTTAACTTGTACATAGACCGTCTGATTCGGGAGCTCAGCAATAACCGTGTCGGCTGCTCTATTGATGGAGTAATTATAAACAATATCAGTTATGCGGACGACATGGTCTTGTTGAGTCCCTCGATCAGTGCCCTTGGAAGACTGATAGCTATCTGCGCGCGATATGCGGGAACTCATGGTCTCACATACAACGCCAGTAAAAAACGAGTATATGGTTTTCAAAGCGGGACCTAAAACTTACTCAACAGTTCCACCGGTCACTTTGAATAGTATCACTCTTGCACGTGTCTCTCAGTTTAAATACCTAGGCTATTGGATTACTGAGGTGCTTGGAGATGATATGGATATCGAGAGAGAGCGCAGGGATTTGTCAGTTCGAGCTAATATGCTGGCTCGTAGGTTTGCACGCTGTACGGCACAAGTAAAGATAACTCTATTTAGATCATTTTGTCAGTCCTTTTATACGTGCGGCTTATGGGTTAAATACAACAAAAAGTCCCACAGAACCTTGCGTGTTCTCTACAACAATGCTTTCAGGGGACTGATGAGGCTGCCGCGCTTTTGCAGTGCGTCAGGGATGTTTGCTGATGCACACTTAGACGGTTTTACATCCATTATTCGAAAGCGGGTCGCATCCCTGATACGGCGTGTCCGCGGCAGCCACGACAGTTACCTGCAGTTGTTCGCCTCACGGATGGATTTGGACTGCCCAACAATGCAGCACTGGACTAGTTTGCATGTTGGGCATTCTAGACTCAAACCAAATCGTTTTTGAGATGTGTGATTGGTGCAGTTTTTGAGGCACATCTAAAATTACTTTAAACTACTAACAATTTTAATTTGATTTTTATTGGATTTTTTTGTGTATTTTGCTGCTAAATGTGTTTAATTGTTAACTATGTTTTATTTAAGTTTTGACTGTGTAAATTATCAACAATATGGATTGAAATATCTGAAAATAAATGAAATTAATTAATTAAACAAATTTTCTCGACTGTTCGTCCCAGATCCGGGTAATTTTCCTCGCCGCGGCAGCACCCGCTATTCGCTGTCCCTCCGGCTAGAAACATCATAGCGCATGGCCGGTCCCCCATTCATTGCGCTCTTACCAGTTTCAATGGTCTCTTCAAAGAGAATGTAAATTACCACGTGGGTCTCCTCCGTGGTTAAGGCACAGTGTGACGTGTTTGCGGATGATTGGAAGTGTATTGTCGGAGTGTTTGAAGTACTGTGAGATGAAGGCACGCAAGATTATCGAGGACCACGGATCCTTTTGTTTCAGTAAGCTGTGTTGAGGACGATGAACTCTAATTTAGACAAGCTTCTTAATTTAGATATAAAAAAAAATCTAAAAATAAACAATGACATTATTTTATTTTATTATTTTTACATTATTGTATTTTGTTTTGCTATAATTTTGACTATCTTGATGTTCTATAATTTGACATAAAGTACTAGCTTACTTACTTACTGCTACGCTTCGCTGTGGCACATTGTGATGCAAAAATTAGATAAAAACAATCCTTGATGCGGATTATATACCATTCTAAAATTTCAGCTCGATCGGTGCAGAACTTTTTGAGTTTTTGAAGCGTACACAAACCAACATAACGTTTTTATTGAGATAGATACTTATACTAATCTTCTCTAATATATAAAATTCTCGTGTCACAGTTTTCGTTGCCATACTCCTCCGAAACGGCTTGACCGATTTTGGTGAAATTTTTTATGCTTATCCGGTATCTATGAGAATCGGCCAACATCTATTTTTCATCCCCTTAACCCTCGGCATGCCTGGTAGGGTCTGAGAGACCCACCGCTGCAGTTAAATCGTTATAATTCATTCAAATTTGAATTCCGCGCGTAACTGCTCTCAGTAGCTGACCGAAGTGAACTTAGTTACGCTCTCCACCCGCTACCTCAGTTCGGGGAGCGCTCCAGTAGTGAAAGGACGTGCGTAAAGTGCTTTCGGGTCCCACTGACCCCACCAGGCATACGGCGTGACATTTTCATGTAAGTATTAATTAGTTTTTTCTGTGATTTTGTGACTTATTTGCTAATAATAAAAATTAAATATTTACTGGAAACTCGTTTTTTTTATGAAACACTAGATTTTGATTGTTTTAGTTTGGGGTCCTAAAAATTTTACGAATTTAATAGGTTTTATTTATGAAGGTTTTTACTTTACTTCGATTTCAACGTATGCTATCGTATTCTTTTATAGTTCAAAATGGAGAGACACCTACGTGACAGTGACATCATTAGTTTGCTACTCATTAACATTCTATAACAAAACGAAGAGTGGTGTTAACAACGTTGACAAGCTTATTAGATCTTATGATGTATCAAGAAACTCCAGAGATGGCCGCTCACGCTTTTCTTCTGGCTGCTGAACTCTGCAGGAATAAATGCAAAAATCATCCAAATGCTCAACTGCCCTGCCATAAGCAACAATCGCAGAAGTATTATCAAAGATTTGGGTATCGCACTGATAGAATCACATCTACAATCAAGACAGAAAAACACTCGTCTTTCTACAGATCTTCGCAAACGAATTGCCAACCGTGTTGGTCTCCAAGAAGACCCACCTGTAAAAAAAACAGCTCCAGGTGTAAGACGTAGATGCCTCGTTTGTCCGTCAAAGAAAGACCCCAAAACGCAATATATCCGTGAGATGTGAAAGCGCCATGTGTGCCTCGATCATGTAATTTTCCAGTGCGAAAATTGCTTCGAAAACAAAGCTCGTGAAGGTGATGTTGGAAATGAAGAAGACTAATTATTTTAGCTTAGAATATAAGATAATATATGTGCCTAAAGTTTCCCAAAGTCTGATTAAAATATCTTTTGTATAAGTTGATTTTGCATGTTTATGAGCATAAGATGTTAATTTTACGTTGAAAAATGTATACCTAGTTTTTTTTTTTTTACTACGTTATATTGGATCCTGAGCGCAGCGAGGGACTCGAGTCAACTCCCGAGCGAAGCGAGGGACTTGTAGAGTCCTTTGTGAAGCGAAGGATCCAAGCCGCCCATGACACAAGACAGTGCTTTACTCTGATACTAGCAGAGTGTATCTCTCTACTTAGTCTGTGATCGGTGATTTAAACGTCGAAACCATTGAGGACAAATAACTAAAGTATAGAGTGCTAACACCACACTAGACGCCACACCCCGGACACTCCACTAAAACTCCATACAAGTGCCGCTGTGTAGCTACCTACTCTTCGCACAACTACGCAGATGTTGTTCGTACACACGCGTGAATGTGTGCGTTAGCGCTAGGGCTACTGAATTATTTTATTGAATAGTTGTGCCCCTTGAGTTCACCTGGTGACGTAAAGTAGTTTATAAACTTGCTGTAATGTTGAGTTACATAAATAGAATGGTGTCCAATTATACTATTCTAATTAAAAGTGTGTATGTATTGCCGCGTAAAATCAAACGAAACCGATGATCGATAGGTACCTAGATATCTATTTCATTCACACATTCGCATATTATTTTACACTTACCCAAGAAGGAAACTTTATTCTGTCACTATAATTATTCCTCCAGGCATTATCTATCCGTGCCCAAAACTGGCTGTGTAAGCTTTGAGAAATTATTACTACGTAAATAATATTATCTCAATGTGTGTAAGTTACGAACTTTGAGTTAAACATTACTACGTTATTTTAAAGCAACGTTATTTAAAAGTTTCTAATCTTACGTTATTTTATCCTTAGGAAATTAAATAAAGCTTTTATTCTTGTGCCGTTTATTTGACGGACAGCCGTAAACAGTACAGCAACCCACCATGATGATATTTCGTTAGGAATTAGATGTTCGATACCAGCCCTTCGTTGAGTGCTCCTAACGTATCCGAAACGGCCCGAGGGGTGAGGAAGTTTGATATTGCCGGGGGGTGGGGAGTGTGCGTTCTATCTATATTATCTATTCTATGCTAGACGCCCAGTGCGCGGCGTAGGCAGATGATGTATAGCTACATAGATATGTACGTAGGGGATTACTAGGGATTACTAGGATGGGCACGCGGGCAACGCAAAATCATTTGGTTGGCGATTGATGCAGGTTCAGCGCGGTACAAACATCTATAAATATAATTATTTCGTGCGTTATCACATCTAAAATATAAGTACCTAGGTATTTTAGTTTTATAGAGTTAGTGCCCGTGCAGGTTTAAGTTTTTCTACATGCAACTTACATTTGTACAATATTAATATGTGAATATTTCACATAAAATATGTATGATTGGATATGTATGTCAATAAAAAGCTGGTATTCCTCAAATTATTTTATTTTTACTTAAAATATAAGGAGCTTAGGATATGAACTGCCAAACCATTAATTGGATTATAATGCCTATATTTGGCTATTATTAACGAAAAATGGCTTAAATAATTATTTCGTCAATTAGTAGTTATTATAGTATAACAATTTAATCAAATTACCTATTCATAAAATAAACAATGATTTTTTTATTCATAAATCAAATAATAATATTATGTTATGTGAATTAAATATTACTTGTCATTTTTACTGACCGCTAAAAAGCGTAAGCTTGTTATCTTGTTAAAAAGGTGTCTTTTAGTTTTTGTGACATTTGACTTTCGAACTAAATATTTAACACGTATTTCAATGTATTTTTGAATCACCGCTCTAAGCAAATGCAGTAAATGATTGCTGCATGGTTCTTGTTCAAAAAAAGGAAAAATGTTCAGTGTTTTGCGTAGGTTTGTCCTTAAAATATTTTATACTATATTTGTAGGACCCTGTATTTTCTCTACAAAAGTCTACCTCTCATTGTCATTTTTTTAAATTGAATTTTACAATATTCTTTACCTACTAAAATCTTCAAAATCAATTTAACTATTACGACGTGATATCGTAACATTACATAATATTATGTACTTCCAGTTTACTCTATAATACTTTCGCATTAAAACAAATTGAAAGTATATCGTACACAACATACTATAAAATTATCTATTAAAATATTATAACATTTTGAGCACTAAAGTTACAAAAATCTGTTATAATATGTAGTTTTTCTAGCCAACATTATATAACGTCCCATCTCTAAAACACGCGGCGGGAGCGCGGTGCGAGGGCGGTCCTGCGCGTGCCCGCCTCCCGAACGTCTTCTTCACCCCGCGACTCCGGATTAGTTTTCAATAGTTTTTATAAAAATAAGTAAAATAATCGACTTACCGATGAAATGTGATACTGGATTTCAATTTTGAGCGTTTTCTAGTATCGTTTTTGCAAGATCGAACTGCACATTTCACCGTTTTAATAACAATATTTGAAAAAATTCCCTCGAGAAACGCACTTTACTAGTGATCGAGTACGACTACAGGCGCTCGCGGCGGGAACGCCGTTTTGTTCTCACCCGTGCCTACTGTTCCCACTTCGTTGTGCGCGCTCTATAGTACTTATATGTACTCAATGGTCGAAACGTTTAACGACAGATCACACACATATAGGTATGCTATGCTACCTGCGTTTCCCTTCGAGATATTTATTACAGATCTGTATGTACGATAACCGTTATGAATATAATATATACGAAAATCATTACATATGAATATAATGAATAAAATATTATTGAATAAATATTAATCACATGAGTTAAATCATTGACGAATACTACGTAGAAGAAAAGATTAGTAAAATGTATCCATGGAGGTGTTTGGCGAAATAGCTGGCCGAATGAAAAAGTAGGCGGCCAGGCACGTAAGGCACGTTTTCTAAGCGTTGTTTATTGACCGGTGTTTTTGTTAAAATTTCATTATTTTCCGAAGTCTTGTGATGTAAAATGTAGGCAAAGAGCAAACCAATGACCATTTATTATTATTTTGTAAGAGAATTCGTGCATTGTAATTGTTTTCATCCGAGAATCTTAAAATGAATCCGTGTCCGACAATGGCTGAACAACCTCGAATTTGTAAAGCTGAGAATCATCGCAGAGAGCCGAACGAAGGCCCGGCCCGATCAAAATACATTGAATGAAAATATGTAACATGCTGCTGGAATATGTCTCTATTGGCGCCGGTTAAGTTACGGGAAGCGTATTTGTTTGCATAAATGATAAAGATATATATATTACCAGTCAAGGTCAGCATCCGCCGTCGACACTAGCAGCTTTAATTTTCTGGCCATGGTCCCCTTTTTAATATGATGCTGCGAACTAACATAGTATACTTTGGTCTGAGCCGAATTTGGTACCGTTCCGTGTAGATGTAAAGTCGATTCGAAATCTAGATGGATTACACGTAAAATTGTGATCTCCGAGACGCAATGGCTTCACCTCTCGCTGCCCCCGCGCTCCCGGGCGGGCTCGCCGCGCCCGAGCCGGTGCTGCCGAAGCTGACGGCCGTCGACAAGGTCGGCGGCATTCTCTGCCACATTTGTAATTGCAAATTTGCGAATAAGAAACTATTCGATAACCATTACTCTCAACATGACACCGGATCCGAGGAAACTATTTACACATGCCTGATCTGCAACAAGCAGTCGACCAGCTACCCGAGCTTTCGCGGACACTGCTACCTCAACCACATCGTGAAGAATAAATTTCAGTACGTATAACTGTGCGACACGACAGCCGCCTCCAGACGGGAGAAGGATATCGCTAATTCTATTATGTTTTATCGGCGTTCCAGGTGCGAGTACTGCTCTAAGAAGTTCAGCAAGCCGTGCATCCTCAGCAGCCACGTAGCCGCCGTGCACGAATACAAATGCTCCTCTTGCAAAAATCAGTAAGTTATTTTGTCACAGCACGACTATTTTTTCCACTTTTCCATACTTATATTTTGTTCCGTAAGAGAGAACGTTCGACGCCCGTCTCGAACCCTCCCCTCGCCGTTTCTCCGATCCCGTTTCCGTTCGATGCGACCGACCGGATTCCCCGTCTCTCGCGTACCCGACGAACGTTATTCTGTTTCGGTCACCTTAGAAAAAATGAATTTCAGATTCACTTCGAAACGCGATTTAGAGATTCACAAGAAAATAGTCCACGAGAGCTGCAGCGGGCCGTCGGAGCCGCCGTATACGTGCGCGCTGTGCCCGGCGCTCCTGGAGTCGCTGGCGGCGTGCGAGGCGCACCTGGACGCGCACCGCGAGGAGCAGTTCCCGTGCCCCATCTGCGGGGGCGAGCCGCGCGCGCGCGCCGCCGCCGAGCTGCACCTGGCCGCGCACTACCCGCCCGAGCCCACATCCGCGCCCGGCGCGCCGCCGCCGCCGCCGCCGCCCGTCGCCACACAACCGGACGACCAACACCTCTCCAAGAAATTCCAGTAAGTCCGATGCTTATTAAACTTTCGTGATTTGCACTGACATTGAAGATGTTCCTGGTGATCTAAATTATTATTTAACTTGTGGTCTGACCTGGCTGCGCCTGTGGTACATAATGTGTAGCCTGTGGCACTCTGGGATCACATACTTATCCAACAGTGACAGGATTTTTAAAATCAGTCCAGTAGTTCCTGAGATCAGCACGTTTAGACAAAAAACCTCTTCTGCTTTATATGTTTATTATTTTGCTAATGACCTGTCTTCTAATGACCACGGGTGTAGTAATGCTGCCAGAATGTCAAGCTGATTGAATAGTAATGTAGATTGCCATTGTGTCCAATGTAGTGTTTTCAATATCAGTCCATTATCATATATGGCTCTGCCGAGTGGCGAGGTTTTGGGGCGAAGCGAGAGGAGGGAATGGTGACTGTGTCGAAAACAATGAGCCATTCCATATTTGTCAACACAATGTGAAGTCCGCAGGGCCTTGATATGATATGAAACTCCTAGTTTAGGTCATGTACAATAGGCGCATCGAGACGTCGAGTTGCTGAAACCAGCACGCCTACAAATACCTAGTTTAGTTTCTTGATTTGGGAGTGGGGCCCAGGAGTGAAACTGGTTTGTAATGTAGTGTGCTGTCAAACTGGGAGGTCGGCAGCATGCCTGCTTCCTGTGTAACTCTGAATAAGCGAATGTAATAAATGAGACGATCTTCTTAGCATTCCATGGATTCACTGTGCGGGTGCCGGGTCCATCGTGTGACAGAGAAAGAAATCCTGAGTAAATCCTGAGACTTGTGTTTGTCTAAATCTAGCTATAATAATAATAAGCCCTTTTTTATTCCATGATTCATTTTTACAATTCGTATGATTAAGAAGATGTTAGTATTGTTAGTATGATTTAACTTATTTTATGTTAGTTGTGTTAAGTATCATGGATCCCTCCAATTTCAACCATTCTTCTCTGTCTTTTCCTATCTTTTCCCAATGTCTGCCTGCTACTTGTGTTATGACATCTACCCATCGCTTGTAAGGTCTTCCAACATTTCTTATGCCGTCTGGTCCTCGCCAAGTAGTACTTCTTTTTGTCCATCTATTATCTGACATCCGAGCAACATGGCCAGCCCATTTCCACTTTTTTTATTTATTTATTGAATAATAGGCGAGCAGCTTTAGCTGATATGCCTATATCTCAGTGTTGAAATAACAAATTATAGGTAAAATATTTTGTCTTTTACTATCCATTTGTCAAGTTTGTTCTAACATCCGAATAGAGCGGAAATAACACCCTCAGGCAACCTGTTCCAGTTGTAAACCACTCTGTTGCTGAGGATGTGATGTGCAGTGTTTGTCAGTGATGGCGCGTGGGATAACTGGGACTTATGACGCCGACTGTTTCTCTTATGCTCCTTTAATCTGTACAGGTTCCTAATTTGAGGGAGATTATAAAATCCATTCAGTATTTTAAATGTTTTGATCAAGTCTCCCCGCAACCGTCTCTCCTCCAATGTAGTGAGGCGCAGGGCTTTTAACCTGTCTGTGTAAGATTTACGGCGAAGGGAATATGGTAATTTTGTAGCTTTTCTTTGCACACTTTCAAGTAAATCAATATCTTTTTTGAAGTAGGGGCTCCAGATCTGATAACCATATTCCAGTAGTGGCCTCACATAAGTTTTATATATTTTAAGAAACATTTCTACAGTTATTGATTGAAAGGATCCACGAATGATGTAAAGAAAAGAGTAGGCTTTCTTTACAATTGCAGAAATGTGTTCTTCCCATTTTAAATTTGGTGTAATTATAACACCGAGGTCTTTGAGATAATATGTGATTAGTGGGTAATTCTTGCCTAGATGTAAGACTCCACACTTCGCAACATTTAAATTGACAACCCAGTCCATGGTCCAGTCATTCACATGATCTAGATCCTCCTGAAGCCGCCCTGAACTAACCAGTGGGTTTGCAAAAAAATTACCATCATCAGCAAAACAGGCAGATTGACTTTTAATTGTTTCAATCAGATCAGTTACAAAAATCCCAAAAAAGTTGGGGAGCAGTCACCGATCCTTGTGGCACACCACTGGACACATTCCTGTGCTGCATAGGGAATCTCCGACTCGAACTTGAAAAGTTCTTCCAGTTAAGTAATGCTCTATCCATTTCAGCAGCCTGCCACGTATACCATAATGGTCCAATTACATTAGGAGACGCTGATCAAAAGCTCGCTCTATCAAAAGCTCGCTGAAAATCTAAATAAACAATGTCCATTGGAATTTCGTCCGTCCACTTCATTACTCCAAGTATGGACACACTCTTGATTTTTGATTGAGTATGTGTGTGAGAGCATCAGTTATATTAGTTTTTTCCATAATTTTTAAGCGTCTTATTTTATCTCGTTTTTTTACTCTTAACATACTTCTCTCCATTGCTCGTTGAGTGGTTCTAATTTTGTCTTTAATTTTGTTGGTGAATACCCATGTTTGTGTACCGTATGACAAGCAAGGCAGTATGCAAGTATCATGCACAACTTTTTTCGAGGTCAGGTTGAAATCTCCTTTAAAGATCTCTTTCAAGGACCAGTATTTCTTCCAAGTAATGTTCATCCTTCTTGCTACTTCTACTTCATTATTATTTTTAGAGAATGATACCAGCTTTCCTAAATATGTATAGTGGTCCACATACTCAAATGTTTTGCCATTTATTTTAATGATTGATTTAATGATTTCATTAAAATAATATCTAGCTTTAAAAATAATATGTTAATATTGTGGTGAAAATGTAACTATATTCCGTGTCTATTTATGATTGTTTTGTTTATTTGTTTGATTTTACTGTTCCACTCACGTTCCACCCATTGATATTTCATAGTAGTAGCCCTAAACTTAATATAAATTTAAGTAATAAGACTATAGAACCAGTGCAGTCTACAGTTTTTTTTGGGTGTTACTATAGATGCGAAACTCCAATGGAGTCCACTATTGTATTGAACAGCTCGCAAATTAGCTAAGCTCAGCTGCCCATGCCATTCGACAGATTAGGAAAATCTCAGATGTCACCACCGCTAGATTAGTTTATTATGGGTATTTTCATAACATCATGTCCTTTGAAATTCTATTATGGGGGTCGGCAGCGGACAGAAATTCAGTTTTCATATTACAAAAATGAGCAATCCGCGCAATGTACAAATTACCCGCTAGAGAATCTTTGAGAAAGGTTTTTAAAAATATAAATATTTTAACAGCCCCTGCCCTGTATATTTATGAATGCATAATGCATGCCAGAAAGAATAGGGAAAGCATTGGTAAAGTGTCAGATAAAAACCCTAAGGCACACTACAAAGACAAATTGGTAATTCCCAACGGTAGACTACAAAAAACATGTAATTCTTTTATAGGAAACAGTGTTCGCTTCTATAATGTCATACCAGATCAGTTGGCAGGTCTCAATGAAAAAAGGTTCAAAAATATTGTAAAGACCTATTTAATGGATAAAGCCTATTATAATGTTGATGATTTTATTAAGGACAAAAATGTATGGCAAAAAAGTGTGTCACAAATGTAACTACCAAATTATTAAGAGTATTTTAACATCGTAATTTAAAATTTTAGTTTACAATTTTTTTTTTTTGCTATTTACAAAGCTTTTGAGGAAAGACAAAGGATTTAGCTAATTTACTGAATCCTTTGGACAAGGCCTCTTTACAGCCGCTTACTGTTAAATATTGTCACTTGTTTATGTATTTAAACTGTTTTATTATTATTTTGTAATTGACGTTACCAAGTTTTCTTTCTAAAATAATGGTTCGAAGAAATAAATTGAATTGAATAGTAGTCATAGTAGCGCTCCGCTCAGGCTTTGTGGGCGGGCTGTTTCCGCAACTCGACTTGGTGCGCCTGTTTTGCGTGTGGGGAAGTGGGCTTCACTCCCGCCAACCCAACTCCAACAGAAATCCCAGCAGCTTCTTAACGTTGCCGCATGCTTCACGGAGCGTCCCCGGTGTGCCCAGGAACTTCGCTCGGTGCGCCGCCACTCCCGTGCACTCCATGAGCACATGAGCGGCCGTTTCTTCAGCCTCAAGGCAAGCTCTGCAAAGAGGACTGTCGGTAATACCTAGTGTGAATAGGTGTTTATTGTACAAACCGTGACCTGTCAGTGCGCCCGTGACCAGTCGCAACTGTTGTCGATTCTGGCTTAGCAGCTGCCGGGTGTACCGTGAGTTACGGCCCCCCAGTGCCGCTCTAGACTGACTACAGTCCGACCTCTTGGTCCAGTTGTCGTTATGTTCTTTCAGTGACCTCTCTCGCAGCCATTTCCGAACCTGCGACAGTGGGAGCGGGACAATCGGTTCAGGGCCCTGAACCTGTTCCGCTGATACCCTCCTCGCCAGTTCGTCCGCCGCGTCGTTACCTCTCGATCCGCTATGGCCTTTGATCCATTGGAGAACGATTTGATTGTGTTCACAAACCTCCGTCAGAGACTTGTGGCATTCAAGGACTAGTCCCGAAGTGATGGTGTTGCTAGGGCATGTAGGATCGCCGCGCTGTCGGTGATTATGGTAGCATCCCTCGTGATGCCCACGCATTCTGCGTGAAAGACGAAGTTATGGGCCCCGGGAGATGTGTGGTACCTGATATTCAAGTCTTCTGAGAAGGTGCCGGATACAACGCCCTCGTTGGTTCTCGAACCATCGGTGAAGACCATCAACTCGGTGTAGCTATGATCCCCGGAGGGAGGCTCCACGAGTTGAATTTTGTATTTCTTATCAAATACATACTGTTTGGGTATTCTATCACTCATCGCCAGCAGCATGGGTTGATGCTTCAGATTGTCTTGAAGGACCCGCGTGTGAGGAATACCTGTGTCATGCCAGAGACCAAGAGTCCGTAGTCTCATTGCAGACATCGCCGCCTCCTGCTGCACGTGTGAATGGAGAGGAGGCAGATCCAGCATTATCTCCAGGGCTGCCGTTGGTGTCGTGCACATACCGCTGGTAGTCGCCAGACATGCCAACCTCTGGAATTGTTGCAGCTTCGCGATGGTTGTAGCCAGTGTCGTCCTGGTCCACCAGACCAGAGCCCCGTAGGTGATTATTGGCCTGATCACTGTGGTATAAAGCCATAGGTGACCTTTGGGTTAAGTTCCCATGTCTTACCTATCATTCTGCGACATTGATAGAAGGTGATACAGGCCTTGTTGATCTTATTCTTTAAGTGCTTGTTCCAGTTCAGTTTGCTGTCGAGGATCATCCCTAGATACTTTACCTCGTCAGACTGCTGTAGCGTCACGCCATACAGACCTGGTAGTGTGTACAAGCCCAGAGAGCGTTTGAGTGTGAACATGACCAGTTCCGTCTTTGACGGGTTCACTGTTAAATCGTAGTCCGTGCACCATCTCTCTACTAGTCTTAGAGCCGCGTGCATCAGGGCACAAGCGGTGCTGGCGTGGATACTAGTTATCAGTATTGTTATACCGTCCGCGTAGCCTATCGTGTAGAAGCGCTGCGCGTTCAATACCTCGATTAAACCGTTTACCACCATATTCCATAGCTAGGGCGAGAGGACTCCTCCTTGGGGGCAGCCTCTCGCAACTAGTGCTATTTTGGTTGCGTTACCTGGTGGTCGTACGAAGCGATGTCTCAACATTTTCACTATCTAACCTGATAGTAAGGCGTCCACTCCATGTTTGTTCAGAGCTGATTGAATGCTAGAAAACTTTGTCTAGTCGAAGGCTCCCTCAATGTCTATGAAGGCGCCCAGACATACGGATTTGGATTGGATAGCTGCCTCGATTTCACTTATGATAGCATGAAGTGCTGATTCAGTTGATTTACCCGCACTGTAGGCATGTTGATTCCTATGCAGTGGAGTTTATAGGAGCGTTGTGTCTCTAATATACCTATCGCATAGCCTTTCTAGTGTCTTCAGCATGAAGGAGGTGAGGCTGATAGGCCTGTAAGACCTAGCGTTGGTGTAGTCACTCTTACCTGGTTTGGGAATGAAGATGACATTAGCTTCCCGCCACTTAAGGGGGATGTATTGGAAGGCCAGACACGCTCGTAGGATTGTAGTTACAGGTTCTGCGAGCTCGGCGCTGCACTGCAGCATAGCGGGGAAGATGCCGTCCGGTCCGGCCGCCTTAAATGGTTGGAAGCTGTTGATGGCCCAGATAGTTTTTTCATACGTTACTACTTTCTGGGCGGTCTGCCAGTCATTTTCTGAGGGCGAACAGCTGTCCGCCTCCCAGTTTATGCTCTGGCTGAGCTGACAGTCTCGGAAGTGTGTTTGAAGTAGTACCTCATACTAGTCTCCTCTAGGGAGACAGTATATGTGCCGTCGTTCCTGCATAGGGACCCAATGTTTTGTTGTGCCCCTGCGGATAGGATCCTTCTTACCCGTGTTGCCTCATTGCAGGATTTGATGTTGCTACAAAATCCGCGCCAGGATGACGAACTTCTATAGCGTAGTCGTTTTTTTATATTGTGCTTTGGCCTCTTTGTAGTTATCCCAGTCCTGGTCCTCCCTGGTGGACCATATATCCAGGTGGATCCAATTTTGTGGGCTGCATATGTGCTATGGTTATGGTCCAGTCATGAAAGTGTTACGGCTAGTCAGGATTACGGCATTTGCTGATTCGGAGCCACTCGTTCGAATCCAACGCGCACCACTGTCTTTACGGAGTCATGTGCGCAATGCCGTTAATTTAAAAACGGTGACGGAGAACATCGTGAGAAAACCGGCAAGTTCCAATATATTTTTTAGATCATGCGTCATCCACCAACCCGCACTGGGCCAGCGTGGTGGATTATGATGGCTTTGACTCTCTGCTTATGTATGAAAGTATCTACGAGTAGTCATAAAGCTAGAATACGTATACTTATAAGATACTTTATTATAAACATCGATCTCGATTTTATTGTTGAGTAAATGTGTACCGCGCTGACCGAGTGCTTGCTGGCCAACAGTGGGGCGAGCCCCGTGTTCTACGCCTGTTCGGGGTTGTTCATTTGTGGAGTGGAACAAGGCGGTAAATTATAAACAAAGTCTAAATTATAGACCACAGGCCCGTGAACAAAATTTATGGGTCAAATGAACCACTAGGAGACCTATGTAGGATGATAGAAAGGTATAAAGTTATTACTTATAGGTATAATCTTATCGGATTCAGCACTATGCCGTCACTTGTAAGCTGTCTAACCCTGTCTTTCTAACCCTCGATAATTTCTCCTTGTCGCATGATTTTTGTACAGCGTTGCGGAATAATGGATTAGAAGAGGTATTGAAAATGTAAAAATTAAAATTTAAAAAATTGTAATTATTAGTTTGTCAGAAAAATTTATGATTTTCCGACGATTTACAGAGTAAATTTGGTCATTTGATTATGTTTGGGGTGTAGCGAGTTGTGAGAGTAATTAATCTACTAGCCGGTCTTTTGATGTAGATTCTAACTTATCATAACTGGCTTTCTCTCACCAGTGGCTCCAAGTAGCTGTTAACACGCAGCAGCCACACCCTGGTACACCACTTCGGCTAGTGGGCTAAACCTGGTTGAGGGGGGACTTGTGATTTTCCGGTCAAGTCCTGCGCGGTAACTCTCCGTTATGTGTTAAAAGTCTGTTTCGGTAATGAAGGCACGTCAAAGCTGATAAGCAACTGATGTTGGCGGAATTGGCGACACAGTAAGGCATCGTGGAAGGCCTAAGGCGGCAGTAAGAGTCAGTGTAGTTACTGTCGGCTAGACACTGCATCTAGCTCTCTCTCAATTGTAGCGGGTATCCGTTCCATTGAGACCCAGAGAGTTTGGACGAGAGAGTTTTTTTTTTTTTTTATTTAAATTAGCCACTCCACAGACTCCGGGGTCCGTGATCTTTGTCATTACAATTATATATTATTATTTTTTACACATATTTTGGAGAAGGAGAAGAAGAGGAAAATAGGAGGGAGTTGGGTACATTTAAAATCTAATTCTAGTGCTCGTCTGTAGAGCCGATCACTACCGGCTGGGATTCCGCTAGTAATCGACTCGACATCGAGTGTTTGCCTAATTGCCTTTTGCCATTTGCCTAAGCTGCCTCCTCCCGGCCCAGAGCCTCCACAACGGCCGCATTTCTGTCCCTGATGGCCATCTGTAGGTTGAAATCTCGGATGGTCTTTGGTGATGCAGCCCACGCTCGCCTCACGAACCGACCGATGGCGTCGTCGGTGTCGTCAGCGTAGTATGTGAAGGTCCCCGTGTGCCGTGAGATTGCAACAACCGCATGGGGTACGCTCTCGTGCAGCTTCATGTTTGCCTTGGTTTTGATTGCGATTACCGACTCGTATGTTAGTCCCTGAGCTTCATGGATGGTAAGGATGCGTGACCCGGTGCCTGACCCATAACCCTGGTTTGTCAGGGTCTCCTTCTCCTCTTGAGTGTGAACTAAGAAGAGGGTGTTTGGTAGGTTGTTGGGTATCTGCGCTCCCTTATATCTTCTCTGCTCTAGGGACTTTATACGGGGCGCTGAGGAGTACATACCGGAGTATATTTCCCTCAGCGCATATGCGACGTCCATTGGGTTTCGATGTGTGCAGAGCAACTCCTGGCTGATCTTTGTTACCAGGTTCGGGCGATGATACCTCATTTCGAAGAGATTTTCCCTGTCGATATAAGGCAACTGATTGACGTCTCCAATGAGGACAATTTCACCAACACCAGACAGCCTTGAAGCCATCACAATGGCTCCAAAATGGTTCATGAGAGCTTCGTCCACCATGAGGCGACTGAAACTTTCTCTACCGAAACCATTTACCAGAGCAGAAGCCATGGTGATCTGGATCCTGAAGTGAGTAGTAGAATTGGTGCCGCATCTGCTGCTTTTGGAGGGCTCCGTGATAAAGTGTTTCGATCTCATGACTTATCATTGCACACAAAAATCAAAGTTTACATGGCGGTGGTTATCCCGAACCTGTTGTATACCTCAGAAACGTGGTGCTTATATCGGAAACACATACGTGTTTTAGATAGGTTTCACCTTAGATATCTCCGTGATATAATGAACATTTCTTGGTCAGATCGTATCAGAAATACGGAGGTGTTAAGAAGAGCCAATGTTGGTGGAATAGAGGCTTATCTAATACGACGGCAGTTGCGTTGGTGTGGACATATCTCGAGGATGCCAGACGAGAGGATGGCTAAGAAGATCTTTTATTCTGAGCTCCAGGACGGTAAGAGGAAGAGCGGTGGCCAGCTTCTGAGGTACAAGGATGTTCAGAAGAGGCACATGAAAAGATGTAACATTGATCCCTCATGTTGGGAAGTACTGGCACAAAATCGTTTGGAGTGGCGTCATTTAATACAACAATAGTGTTTACTCTTTTGAAGATGACAGAAGGCGCGAACTTGACTTTAAACGAGACCAGCTTAAAGATAAACCACCTGCAAATATAGTATACAGTTATGTAAATGGAATTTTGACGTGTTGTCTATGTTTGCGAACGTTTAAAACTAAAATAGGGTACCATAGCCACATGAAAGCGCACGAGCGTAGACAAACCTAAGTGTGTTTGTCAACATTTAACAAAAACTGTGGTCGCCGTTGCCGAAATCGGCATGGATAGATGGATGGATAGTTCCATACAGTTTCATTTCCGGCCCGTCGCTGGAGAATGCGCGCGATAGGTCCTTGGCACAACTGTGCCTATATGGCAACTATTTAAAATTATATTTTTCGCATGGTAAAATAAATATTATTCCAGTATAACTACTGTTTTATTTACGAACTTAAGAATAAGTACTATCAAGAGGAAAGTACGGTGGTGCAGCTAAAAGATGTTATATCTTAGATCATTGGGTGATGAGCGCAGTGCAGTGCTAAGTAATGATTTGGACTTTTCATGTTCCAATAGCTGCGAGTCACTGTTATGCTGTCATGTGGCAGGCGTGTTGCTTACCAGCAGGCATAAATATGTCCTGCTCGTTTCGTCACTATGAAACAATTCTGATTACACTTTTTCATGATGCAAATAGACTTATCGAAGATAGTTGGTAAAGTATATATTATGAAAACTAACAAAGGCAGCCCTTAGGCTTCAATGTATTACCTGTAATACGTTATAAATAGAAATTAAATTATTATTAAATAGAATTATATTAAAAGTTGTTACAAACTTTTTATGTTGTTAAAAATACATTTCCGATGGACTCGGCACCCATTTAGATCTCACTTCTTTTGTCATCGAAGTCAACAAATAGGTAGATAATATGTATTGTACAATAATGTTGCACTTGGCTCTCATTTCACATTTGTTTTGGTGGGATTCAGTGATACATACTACTCGTTAAATATAAATAAAATAAATACAAAAATCTTTATTACTGTTTGTAGGTAAGATAAGGTGATACAAAACATTTTAATAATTGACCCATACAAACTGGCCTCTTCTTCTAGAGGCATGCAATATGTCTGGCAACACAGTTTCCATTGGTCTGAATTTATACAATGATGATAATAATAGTCAGCTGATAAAGTGTATAAAGAAGGCTATAGTACCATAGACCACATCCATGCGCTTCGGCAGATTATACAGAAAACCGAGGAGTATAATCAGCCACTAACACTATGTATAGCGTATGTGGACTATGAGAAAGCCTTCGATTCCATCGAGACCTGGGCAGTGCTTCAGTCTCTCCAGCGATGCCGCACCGACTATCGCTATATCGAAGTGTCGAAGTGTATTTACAACAAAGCCACAATGTCTGTCCGATTACAGGACCGGTGCACAAAACACATCCAGCTACAGAAAGGCGTGAGACAGGGAGATGTTATATCTCCGAAACTGTTCACTGCCGCGCTGGAAGATGTTTTCAAGCTACTGGACTGGAACGGATATGGCATCAATATCAACGGCGAATGCATCACTCACCTTCGGTTTGCCGACGACATAGTCATTGTGGCGGAGTCGCTGGAGGACCTCGGTGCTATGCTCAGGGACCTCAGTAGAGTATCCCAACAGGTAGGGTTGAGGATGAATATGGACAAGACGAAGGTCATGTCAAATGTTCATGTCTCACCTGTACCGGTTATTGTTGGGAATACCACACTCGAAGTTGTTGACGAATACGTCTACCTGGGTCAAAAGATCCAATTAGGTAGACCCAACTTCGACAAAGAGGTCCAGCGAAGGATCCAACTCGGATGGGCAGCGTTCGGGAAACTTCGGCACATCTTTGAGTCCAAAATACCCCAATGTCTAAAGACGAAAGTCATATAACCAGTGCGTGTTGCCAGTGATGGCTTATGGAACTGAGACGTGGTCCTTCACTGTGGGCCTCATAACGAAGCTCAAAGTCACACAGCGAGCTATGGAGAGAGCTATGCTCGGAAGTTTCTTTGCGAGTTGTTTCGGAGTTTGTTTCTTTCTTTGTAAGCAAGCTGAAGTGGCAATGGACAGGCCACATCGCTCGCAGAACTGACAACTGATGGGGAAGAAAGGTTCTCGAGTGGCGACCACGAACCGGTAGACGCAGTGTTGGACGGCCTCCCACTAGATGGACAGATGACCTCACAAAGGTCGCTGGAAATCGCTGGTTGCAGGTTGCGCAGGACCGTTCGTTGTGGAAATCTAGGGGGGAGGCCTATGTTCAGCAGTGGACGTCTTGCGGCTGATGATGATGATAAAGTTTTCTTCTTTTTTTAATTTTTAATCGGTTGTATCATATTATATGTCATCTGATTCATCGTCTATTAATTTCTGGCTTCTATCCAGTTGTGCTATGTTAGTGTGATAAGTTTGGTGAGCACAAACAAACCAACGTCTTGTGCTTCAGCAGGATGCTGTTATGGATTTTGACAAGTGTGTGGTTTCATTTAGAATTCAAGGTCTTGCAGTAGTAGCTCTTGCAGTGTATAAATATTAAAACACAATTTGTTAACTGATTTTCGATGTACATAACTGAGCTTAAATATGAAAGAAGTGAGAAGGGGTCGAGGCCGAGGCGCGGCCGGCCCGGGCGCGCGGAGTGACGGGCTGTCTGTGGCAGGTGCGAGCAGTGCGGGAAGGCGTTCAGCCGGCTCGGGCGCCTCGTCATCCACACGGAGGCGTTCCACGCGGGCGCGGGCGAGGCCGGCGCGGGCGGCGCGGCCGAGGGCAAGCCGTGGGCGTGCGCCGAGTGCGGGCGCCGCTACATGACCGTGGGGCGGCTGCTGGAGCACGGGCGCGCCGCGCACGCCGGCCGCGCCGCGCGCGCGCGCTGCCTGCGCGCCGGCTGCGCCGCCACGTGAGTGTCCGTCGGCTCAGCGCTCTCGAATACATGTTTATCTGCTGCTTTGAAATGCGCCCAATGTGTCGTGTTCATTGTCGCCAATGTATCGTGTTCATTGTCGCCAATGTATCGTGTTCATTGTCGCCAATGTATCGTATTCATTGTCGCCAATGTGTCGTGTTCATTGTCGCCAATGTGTCGTGTTCATTGTCGCCAATGTGTCGTGTTCATTGTCGCCAATGTGTCGTGTTCATTGTCGCCAATGTGTCGTGTTCATTGTCGCCAATGTGTCGTGTTCATTGTCGCCAATGTGTCGTGTTCATTGTCGCCAATGTGTCGTGTTCATTGCCGCCAATGTGTCGTGTCGCATTGTCGCCAATGTGTCGTGTTCATTGTCGCCAATGTGTCGTGTTCATTGTCGCCAATGTGTCGTGTTCATAGCCGCCAATGGGTCGTGTCCATTGCCGCCAATGTGACTCGTTTATCGCGGGCTACGATCGTCTGTTCATCGACTGCTCAGCGTTTTTGTAGGAAGAAATGAGTCCAGCACCGGCATCGCAGGAATGCGTTGTAACTTGATATGCGAGTCAATTTAATATTACTTTTTAGTTTTGTCTATTTTGAATCGATTTTGTTTTTTTTTTGTAATCGGAACCAAAGTACCGATGCCGATGCGACTCATTACCGCTCGAGACCCGCGCGCTTCGCGAACCGCGAGCGTCGTCGGGCGGCTCGTAAGCCGGGCGTGTCTGGGCGCAGGTTCGAGTCGGCGCGTGCGCTGGTGCGGCACCTGGGCGCGCACCGGCGCCTGGACGGCTGGTGCCGGCGCTGCGGCCTGGAGCTGCGCTCGCTGGCGGCGGCGCGGCGCCACCTGCCGGCGCACGGCGGCGCGCGCCACCGCTGCCCCGTGTGCGCGCGCGCCTTCCCCGAGCGCCGCCTGCTGGCGCGCCACGTGCCCGCGCACTTCGAGGCCGTGCTGCACCTGTGCCGCGCGTGCGGCGCGGGGTTCGCGGCGCGGCGCCGGCTGGTGCAGCACCTCAAGCTGCACGCGGCGGCGCGCAGCCACGCCTGCGCGCTCTGCTCCAAGTCCTTCCTCAAGCCGCACGAGCTGCGCCAGCACCTCAACACGCACACCGGCCGCCGCCCCTACGCCTGCCCGCACTGCGCGAAGGCCTTCTCCAACCATCCCAACTGGAGCAAGCACCTCGCGCGCGTGCACCGACTCGACAAGCCGGCCATCCGGGAGCTCCACCTCGAGCTAAAGCGCGCCGAGGCCGAGGCCGCGACGGCGCCGCCGGGGGCCGCGCCCGCGCCCGGCGCCCAGCCGCCGCCGCCCGCGGCCGCCGCGTTCGCGTCGGACGAGTCCGGGGGCGAGGAGGCGGCGCCGGCGCCGGCGCTGGCGGCCGCGGTGCGCGCCGCGATCCACGCCATCGACGCCTCCGACCTCGAGCTGGACTGGCCGGGGCCGGAGCCGGCCGCGGCGCCCGCCCCCGCCGCCTTCCCCTCGCAGCTCGTGCGCGAGGAGCTGGAGCGGCGCAGCGCGGCGCACGCGCACGAGCTGGCGGCCATCGTGGACCAGATCGACGCCATGAGCGAGGAGCTGCGCCTGGCCGCCGCCGCCGCGCCCGCCGCCGCGCTCACGCCGCTCACGCCGCTCACGCCGCTCACGCCGCTCACCCCGCTCACGCCGCTCACCCCGCTCACCTGTGAGTCTACATATAAAACCTCCTTGTTCATTAAATTTATTGTAAAATTACTAATACCTGATTTTAAACTACGATATTGATTAGATACTTGAAAGGCTCGTTTGTTCGTAATATTGTGTCGCAAGAAACTCATACCTCAAAAACTTTTTCACATAACGTTTTATTTTCATAACATATATCACTATATACATAACATATATTACTTGCAAAATACAATTCTGATTTGGTCCATATTTCATAAATATACCTGAAATGGTTATTTAAATATTAACGACCAAAAGTCGACGTTTATATCACTGACTGACACGATGATCAACATCCTAACCAGTTCCAGATGACCCAGACATTGCATACTTGGCATAGATAGATACGATAGATAAACTCTTTGTTTCACTTAATTAGAAAAACAAAAGTGTACAAAAACTTTAAACATACTGATAGGTTGTTATGTATGTATGTATGTGTTGCTGTGCTTACTAGGTATATTCAAATTTTCAATTTCTAAATAATTTTAATTTTGAATTATTAAAATTATTTAGTGCTCTTAAAATATAAGTATTTCTTATTTTAGTTTTCACTTCTGCCGTGCGGGCTTAATTAAGCGCTCACATTTTGTTTCTGATGTTCTTCCGTAAAAAACTTGTGTATAAAATATGATCGAGGTCGTGAGTCGTGACGTGGTGCGTGTGTCGTGTGGCAGGCGCGGAGACCGGGCCCGACTTCCCGGCGGACGGGCCGCTGGGCGGCGAGCTGGCGCCGGCCATCGACCCGCGCCTGGCGCTGCGGCCGCGCCCGCCGCGCGCGCCGCTCGCCAAGCTGTGCCGCTACGACGCCGCCGACGACCTCGACAACATTTACATATACTAAACCTCCCGCTGTTTCTATTGCATACGATAATCATTACATATCTGATTCCATCTATCCAATCATCTACATCTATCTACATAATATATATCCAATGAAATTTCGACATTGACGGGTAGACGACGACTTTGCCGTTGTGCGAATGTTTGAAAAAATAGTTGTACCGCAAAGTTATAGGATCGCAATCACGAGACGTAGCGCCGCGAGTCGCCGCCTGCCCGGCTCGGCCAGCTCGGCCAGCTCGGCCAGTCACGCGGCCGAGTCACGTGTTGGGATCCGAGAGTATTTTAATATTTTATTTATTTTGTATTGGAACGGTTAAATTTTATTTCGTAGACATTGTAAAACAAGTACAAGTTACATAGTTAGTTTTAAAATAGTTTACTAGTATTCGTATCGGCCGGGCGGTGTTCGGAGATCACTATTTTGATATCGGATGTTGAAATAATATTGAATCCCGGTCGGGAGCCCCGCCCCCGCCCCGCCCCGCTCCCCGCGCCCCGCCCGGCCCCGCTACCTCAAGCCAACAGACATTACCTCGAGTTCCCGCGGGAACTAGTTTATATTTACTATCTACTCTTGTTATGTGATTACATTTGTAAATCCCACCAAACGTTAGATTGTTAATGTAAGATTCATAATTATGCTACCTCATCTAATAGAATGTAAGATATATTTGTTTTAGGATGTCGCTTTAAAAAAAAACTAAAAACAAAAAAAAATTGCCATGAACGAATCGCATCATTTGTCTCGTATATTCGGATATAATTAAGTTTTTTATTCTTTTGTGAAATGAAAATTATTTTCATATACCAAACTAAAATTAAAACGAGAATCGGTTAAAAAATCTATTGTAATAACTCTTATGGTGTTATTTGTAATAATGACCAAGCAGAGAGCAACAGGCCGGCCGGCCTTGTCCGAGCCCCTCGTGGAAAATTGTTTTCCAAATCATCCAACACTGGTTTGGCGCGTGTTAACGGCAAAGTTTTTTTTCGTTTAACTAATCATGAAAAGCTGACGCCACGCGCCTGTGCCGCTGGGCCGCTGGGAATATTCTCGTGTTTACATTTTCCAAACATTATGTGTTATTCCAATGTTAAGGAAGCGTGCTCGTTGCATTTCTAATTCGATTCCTTTTTATTTATATTTTTTGATTGTAAATGGCGACGCAAAGCGTCGCGATTTTAGTGTAAGTGAATCGATAGTGCTGTGATATTTTTATTGTATATCTAGAGATAAGCGTTGACGGGTTAACATGAGTACCTCCGAGTACGAGTAAGACGATGTTAAGAGAAAACAAAACAATAAAAGGCCCGATTCTGCTCCGAGCGCGGTTCGAGGCTCTCCACTGATCGAAATCTAGTTACGGAACATTGGTGCCGGGCCGGCGGCCGCGCCGGCGCTGCCGGGCGGCTGAGCCGGCACCGGGCACTTGATACTATCATATTTACTTAAGCGGACTCGAGTTGCCACTTAAAGATGTTGAACTAAATGTTGAAATAAAAGAAAATTAAAATATTTACCTCCGAAGTATATTTTGGAGAGAATTATTTACAAAGTGACGAGGAGTCTTAGTGATTAAACTATCCAAAGACTGTTAGTGTTATGAGTTATTTGAACTCGAATTTGACTTATAAGTCGGGGATATTATGCGGAAAAAATACAATGAGCGAAAACAAAACAATAAAGTAACAGATGAAAGTGTAGCTATTGTAACTCACACGGCTTCGACACAACGCGAGGGCGGCGCCTCCACCGCGGGGCGGCGCCTCCGCCCGCGGCCGCCGCCTCCACCGCGGGGCGGCGCCTCCGCCCGCGGCCGCCGCGCGCGCCCGGCCCGCTGGCGGCCGCTCCTAACTCCCGGCACCGAGAGACGGCTGCGAGCTGCCTCTCGTGCTGAATAATGAAATAAAGAATGATTCGGACCGGGCGAGTCGAGCGAACGCCGACTCAACGATCGCATCAGGTTGGTTCCCTGTAAACTGCGCGGTAGACGGCTACTCATCTAAATTCTTAATATCTTTCGTGTGATGCATGTGGTTATATTTACCGAATTAGGTTAAATAGGGCTAAATTATTGCAAGTTTCATTGTTGTGTGTCTATAAAATATTAGGATTTAAGGTCGTCTCCACGGCCAGTGCCCACGCGCGAAGCCGCTACCGCCAGCGCCGCCGCTCCGCGCGAGCGACGCAGCCACACTACCTACATTAAACATTACATAGCGTAACTCACCTACAGAATAAGTAATTCCTCAGAAAGAGGCTTTCATTATTCAATATTGATAGTTATTCTGAATTTCTGTATTCATGAAAATATTTTACAGTTTCGGTGTAATTTTCGTTGCAAAGAGAACAATTGCGTGTTTTCACACGTGCCCGCGCCGACGCTAGGTACAATAGCGAATGTAGACGATCTTGATACATCCAGTACTCGAAGCTGATTCGGTATAAAATCATCGGAAACGGAAAATATCTCCGTTGTGCTCTTTGCGACCGTATGTGTCCCTAGCGGTTAGTATTAGGATAGTCGAACACAGGGTATTGCGGTTCTATTTTATCGGAAGCGTTATAAGATAACTCGATTGTAAGCGACAAATATCAAACAGATGGCATAATACTACCTCAATACCCAATTATGTAACATTATATAAAGTACATATAATTCCGGCTAAACCCCTAAATGTAAATGTAAGTTAATTTTGCCGGGTGTTTATCTCGTCATCTAAATAAAATATTTAAAATATATTTTTTCTCGCTTGTTTTCGTAAAAACAAGTTTTATAAAGCGGCAATACTTGCAGACGCCGACACCACGATTCCTATTCCGCAGCTAATTATTATATTAACTAAACATCATGAATTTGTTCGTGATGCAAATGTCCCTGAAGCTATCCGATTCCCGACGCCGCCGCCCGGCGCCTCCACCGGATGCCTCTCGACCCACCCAACATCCGGCTGCACTCTTGTATTGATTTTCATTTCTAAATTTTTAATGTTTGTAAAATCATAATAAGTGTACCAATTATTAGACGTCACTATTTATCTGAGGTCATACTCATTTGATGTTTATTGAAAAATATTTGTACATAATAAAATTCTGTTCGCTTCTTCGCCCTAGACACTGAACTGCCAATGTTTATCAACATCTTACAAACGTAAAGATAATGCAGTGTGCTGACAAGAATAAATATATATTCTGAGTTTTATATTAATCCCTCAAGATTCAATGATTATTGCATCGCACGTAATTTCGTCTCTGGCGCGGGTGAACGGCGCGTTCACCCGCGCCAGGCCCGCGTCGTGCGGCAGATGAACGCCGCGTTCATCGCGAGTGTCGCGCGTGGTTACGATGACTATTGTAAAAGCGTTATAGTAAAAAGTGTTCCTCATTAGCCTGTTTATCGTCTTGTCGGCAGGCAGATTGGTTTCAATGGAATCTCGCGAAAGATGAACTATTCCATTCGGTTCAGAAAGTAAAGTCACGGGAGTAGATTGATTTTATTTTTAAAACTGCTTTAAATACTTTGTTATAGTGGCCAGCAAACAACTTGACCCAAAAGTGACGTGGAAGGGGAAAGTTCACGCATACTGTGCACTTCCACCAAAGATACCATAAAAACGTTCTGCGCAGCCAAGCGCAGCTAACTTCATTGGGTCAACTTGTTTGCCGGCAACTATACACGACTGTAAGGTTTTCGCGTTCTGTTGTATTCTCGTTTGAAACGCCTACTGTCTTTGCATCGGTTCGTAGTGGGGATAAAAATTGGCTTTTTCGCTTTGGTGTTTTGAAATTGTGAAAATTAATATTTTAGGAATATGCATTTTTTGCGTCAAGCTACTATTGTAAATACTGAAAGTTATTTGATACGTCATGGTGTCGCTTTTCGTGTACTTTTTCTAAGGTATTTAGTCAACATTGCTACATTCACATTTTTGCTCTCCCTCTGTCAGATGAACGGGATGCTTCCTAGTAACTATAATAGAGACGACTCGTCGCTAGCTTCTTAGCATTATAGCATTGGCTACCGCAAACATCGGGGAGTAAGTTTACTGAATTGCCGGTATTCCTGATTGTAGACTTCATTTGAACCCGGCGCTGGCCCCCGCAGCGATGTATTACCGACGCGAGTCGTCGGTTCGCTCGCAGCGCGCAGGCCACCCCGAGACGCGCCGCCCGCGCGGCTCGCGTTCCCCGGTGTTTGTGCGCTAGTGCAATCTACCGAACTACCTCTATATGCCTCCAAGATACATTTATTTTAATGTTAACGATTTACTAATTTTACATGTTTAATATACCTCTTCTAAATAAATAATATAGTAGATGAACACGCGTATGAGCATCTCCCGCGCAGACGACGTTCGCGGCCCGACAGCTCATTTCTGTTCAATTTATCGAAACATTCACAATGAGTCGAAATACTGCTGAATAAGTGTGGCCCACACCGCGGTCCGCAGCACAGATGTCGCACGCGGCAATGACAAGCCCGATGTCGTGTCTGAATTATTCAGCCTGAATTGTGAATCGGTGTCGGATGCGTGTTCCAGATGCGCGTGCCGTCGCCTGCGCTCGATGTGCGAATTGACCACGTACGCGTGTTTCCAGGTTTATAGCCGTTCGAATCTGATTGGATGTTTTACATAATAAACACTGTCTAGTTGACCGATAGTTTGATTTGCAAAGCTCGAACTCCACTGCGCTGCGGCGCGCCTGCGCCAAATACCTCCTACCTAACCTAACGATTATAACTAAGTAAGTGCCCATACGGCTGCCCCATTTCAAAACATAATAAGGGTAAAAAGTAGACTGTACAGGAAAGAGCTAAAACCAAAATTAGGTCAGCTGTTAGTCGGTCTAAATGTCAGGTAAAACTACAAGTACTACAACATACCTACTAAATAAAGAAGTTGAAGCAAACATTTCTCCCAACAACCCCACAAACTTGGGATTAAGCTTCTACTGGCTCCCTATACAGGTTTCAGAAATAATATTTCGTCCTCTAAAAAATGTAAAGCGTATGTAACATTTCAATGGACTATATTAAAAAATGTAAAGCGTATGTAACATTTCAATGGACTATAATTGACATGATATAGGTAGTGAGATCCACGCAGCTTTGGGGAGGGGTCAGGGGCTGGGTTCTATAATGTGACTCCCATACCCCCGTGAATGGTGCACATACCTACTACATTTCGATCCTTAAATATTTCTGTTTCTATGTGAAATTGAGCCGCTGGTATTTTTGTGTACCTATTTATTTGGTGGAGATTTAGACTTGGAGATTTTGTCTCACGTCAAGACAAGTCTCCCTTGCTAGGTTTTGAAATGGGATAGACGTATGTTTGTGCCATGTCGCAGCCGGATTGTACAATTCGCCGTATTAATTACGCGCTAGCCGTTTTGTAAAGCGGCGGTTTAACGATAAGCCAGATTTAATGCGGCTGATTAAAAAACAGCCGGAATGTATTCGACGCCATACGACATTCAATACGGCTAGCCGTAATGTATAAAGCGAGAGAATAGCCGCCTCTTTGACTATTTTTAGTTCCGATTCTTAACACTCGTGTCGCTGCATGTCATAATAACAACTATGGCGTTGAATACAGTAAGTGTATTGCTAAATTGATAGGGTGACTGGATTGTGGTGTTCGGCGGAATCCTACACAATGGTTTACCACCGTCCACCTCTTGAGACGGCTCACCTTGGTGTTACTTGGAAAATATTTAATTTCCACTATCCACCTTGTTAAGACTAAATCGGACCGAGTAGGTTACCTACATAGCACCCAGGTCCGACTCGGAGCACCCCTACTCCAGCTAGTCTTGTCGCTACTACCCCTAGAGTATATAGGTATAAAAATGCGGGAGCCAGAAGCTCAAGGGAGGTCCTGAGTGGAGCGAACCATGCGAGGTCGAGCTCAGCGAAGGGCGAGGGGGCGAACCGGCTACCTCTGTAGTGGAGCGCAGACCGAGTAGGTAGGTACCTATGGAAAAGCGACACTCAGGGCTGACCGCAGAGCTTCTGGCGGGAGCCCACCCGGAGTCAAATCTCAATGATAAACCCTTGTCTAAGTGCACCATATTTCTTAGGTGTACCGTCACCAATATCAATTTAAGGGCTTCCAAGTCATCATCAAGAGATGTTTTAAAAAAAATAATTAAGGAATATCGTAAGAAGTATAATAACCAGTCAGCTTTTTTGATTCATGAAATTAATTTTCATTTTAAACATTGTTTTGTAAGTATGATTACCCTATAATTTAAGCAGTATATAGTAGGTACGATACGTCTAAACGTTGGCCGCCATATTGAAGAACGTATCGCAATGCCAAAGCGCCTAATCGTTGAACCGCCGCATTATAAAACGGCCATTGTTTTTCAAAGCGGCTAGCCGTAATGTAATACGGCGAATTATACAATCCGGCTTCGACACCTACCTACATTTAAGGTGTATTTTTGATAAGACAAAATAGATGTTAGCCGCTCAAAATAACTTTGATCCACAGAATTAAAATAGTATCAACAAACTTTGCGGTGGTTGTATTTTTACTTTTATAGGTTTACACTTGACCGCCATCTCGCCTGATGTTAAGCGACAAAACCAAGTGAGTCGTTTGTCTTAGAGCTGTTTTTGGCACGCTTTCCTGCAGAATCCAAAGGTCCGAACAGGAGCTTGCTTGGCTGGCCAGTAGTTCAGATGCAACCCAACGACGCCAGTTCCAAAGCAGATCATTTAGCTGTAGTTTAATTTAGAGGAAGGAATAAAATTGAGCGATGACGTTAAACAACCAAACGCTCAAGTGAGCAGTGAGCGAAACTGACACACCCCGAAAAGCAAGGGCGAGTTCGAAAGAAATGCGATTTTATAGTCGAGTGCGCAACATGCGTGCCACGTAACAGCACAGTGACACGTAGGTAACTATTGGAACAAGAGTCACAGAAGAACACTGCACCGCGCGCATCACCCAGACATATAAGATGTTTTATTTCTATACCATGTAATTTCTCTGGCAACATTGCCCTTCAAACCGGAACGCAGTAATGTTTGCGCACTATTGCTTGGTGGTAGAATAACTGGAGTAGGTATGGTTAGGTATTATGTAGTAATAGGACTCTTTTAGAGTCCACCTGGGGAAGGCCCCAGCTGGACTCTGAAGAGTTAGGACTCTTAATAATTTACATAATTCTTTACGCCGCCCTTACATTTAGTGACATATGTAGTCGTATTCCCGGTGGAGCAAGTGTCGCACTACATGCGTCTAAACACGACGAACCCGCTAACTCCAAAACAAACCAGCACTCGTAGGGACTGCAGATAGAAGTAAAAACATAAAACTCAGAACTTGAAAGCAAACTTTGGAAACTACGCGGGTGAGGGCGCTGCTAGTCTGGAATCAGTCTTCAAAGCATTATCGTCTAAATAAGTCTTCTAAGCATGGCCATCTAACAAGATGACCATGCCATGTATCCCCAGTTGTCCCGAGTAGGTACACCCGAAGATTTATTTCATTTACGAGCGTGACGCTCGAGCTCAATTAACAGCCCACAAAAAAATCTGTGTGTGGTGCGCCGCAAAACAAGTTTTCACTTCAACAAGTTTGCTTTCCTCACTGCGGCGCGAGGCAGCGCCGGCGTCCCTGCGGGTCTCGGCACTTGAGGCAGTAGGGGCGACAGAAGTTCGTTTCGACTCGACGAGGGGTAGGTAGTAAGTAATTGTATAACTTAACACTTACAATATAGGTACAATTATTGCATCTACCGTTCAATGCGGACGAAGTCGGGTAACAGCTAGTAAATGAGAAGCAGGTCTAGTAGTGGTAGTCGTTGTAACATCATTGCTTTGAAATGTTTACAGCTGACGGCTCCGTAACTCCGTAGATTTGTGCTTACAGAGTAGCGATGTTCCAGATATCGTCATACATTATGTGTACTAAATATCGGGAATATGTCAATAAAACAAAAAATACAAATTATTCATCTAAATTTATTTTATCGCCTTCAAAGTAGGCCCCATCGCTTGCAATACAACATCTCCAACGCTTCACCCAGACTTCCATACATTTTTCATAGGCTATTTGCGGTATGGCCTTTAGCTCATTCAGCGAATTTTCTTTTATGGCTTCTATCGACTCAAAACGTTTTCCTCGAAGTGGTAATTTTAACGGAAATAAAAAAAAGTCAGACGGAGCCATATCAAGTGAATACGGTGCTTGGTCGAGAACTTTTGTTGAATTTTTCGCTAAAAACTCTTTCGCTATAATGGCTATGTGTGATGGTGCATTATCATGGTGCAGCATCCATGAGTTGTGTTGCTACGAATCTGGACGTTTTCGGCGGATACTCTCACGCAAACGCTGCATGACGCCTAAATAATATTCTTTATTCACTGTTTCTCCCTCTGGAAGGAATTCGTAGTGAACCACACCACGGTAGTAAAAAAAACTGTCAGCATCACCTCGATTTTGGAGTGATTTTGCCGCGGTTTTTTGGGTTTCGGCTCGTGTTCGAGACGCCATTCTGAAGACTGTTGGCTTGTTTGCATGTCGTACTCATAAACCCATGTCTCGTTGCCAGTTATTATGCGTTTCATAAAGGTCGCATCCGTAGAAGCTCGGGAAACCATGTCTTCAGCGACATGCTTTCGCTGCGCTTTTTGAACAAAATTGAGCTCTTTTGGAACTAGTCGAGCGGCGACGCGTTTCATGCCTAAAATGTCAATGAGAATGTTGTGGACGGACTTAGGTATATAAATAAATAATATATAAATATTGGTGGACAATTCACACACAACACTATATGACCCCAAATTAAGCAAAGCTTGTGTGATGGCAGCCAGATAGCTGATACAATACTTATATAGTTTTAAATACATACTTATTATACATAGAAACACCCAGACACAGTGCAAACATTTGAATTCATCACACAAATATTTGCACTGGGTGGGGATCGAACCCACGACCCTCGGCTTCGCAGGCAGAGCTACTACCAACTAAGCCACTAGGGCAGTCAAATAGGACTTAAAAGATATGTTCACCTCACTAGCCAACTCTCTCAGACTCATACGCCGATTTTCGAGCACTAGCTTCTTGATTCTGACGATGTTTCCTTTGGTCGTAGCGGAGGTCTACCAGAACGAGGCAAGTCTACTACTACTTCTCAGTCTTCTTTAAAAGCCTTATACCATTCATAAACCCTTGTTTTCGATATACACGATTCGCCGTAGGTATTTCGCAACATTTTTAGTGATTCACCAAATGAAATATCATTCGAAACGCAAAATTTAAGGAACACTCTTTGTTCAACAATATTTTCCATTGTAAAAATCGCCGAGAACTCAAAACTATGACCAACAAAAAGTGTAGTTTAAAACTTAAAACAAATTAAATGACAGATCCCGCTCAAACTTTGCGCGCTAAATCAGTAGTGCTACCAACAACATGCAGTAAAAAAATGAGAACGACCTCTTTTTCTTGACATATTCCCGATACTTTTTACACAGAGTAGTAGGTATATAGTTACGGATCCGAATGCGGATATTTGGGCTCAAGATCCGCGGATCTTTACTTTCTTAGAGTATACGTGGCGGCATTTTTTTTTAATACCCACCTTTAGAAAGAGACAGAAATTAGTTTTGACATTTTAATATTTAATCTAATTCTAGTACCAGTCAGTCCGATTTCGTCTGTAGAGCCGAAACCTCTACCGGTTGGGATTCCGATAGTAATCGACTCGACATCGTCTTTTGCTTAAGTCGCCTCCTCCCGGCGCAGAACCTCCACTACGGCCGCGTTTCTGTCCTTGATGGTAATCTGTAAGTTGAAATCTCCGACGAACCGGCCGATGGCGTCGTCAGCGTAGTATGTGAAGGTCCCCGTGTGGCGGGAGATTGCGACCACCGCATGGGGCACGCTCTCGTGCAGCTTCATGTTTGCCTTGGTTTTAATTACGATGACCGACTCGTATGTCCCTGAGCTTCATGGATGGTAAGGATGCGTGACCCGGTGCCCGACCCGTAACCCTGGTTTGTCAAGGTTTCCTCCTCTTGAGTAGGTATGCACTAAGAAGCATAGTAAGTATCTACAAAGATCTGGGATTGATCTCATTTCAAAGATAATAATTGGTTACTTTTGTATCTTAGTTATACTACTATTAGTATGGTATCACAATAATCGATTTCATATCCGGTTTCCAATACGTAAAAAAAATCAAATTTAATATTGTTAATTATATTTTGTTTAAAATATCGTTTATTTTTATATTTTCACAAGTGCTTTGGTTGCTTTGACCATGATCTTAGCGAAGTGTATGGTACTCTATTATATACTTTCTGAATGATATTGCTAAAAACTATTTTTGTATAGTAATGCCGTACAAAAACACATTATCATTGCTTTAAATAGTATTCAGGTAAATAAATTAGGAAAAAGTAATGCCGTACCTACATTTTAATATTTATATATTTTTTCAAACAAAATATGTATCACTTAGTTAGAAACTCGGAAACTATGTACTAAAGGGCAATAATTATTGTCGAAAATAACATTTTACACTTTTTGTTGTCAAAAAACTTTTTTGTGAAACGTACCGTTTACGATTTACGACTCATTTAATGAAACGGTTTTTCTATCGCGGCCGGTAACTTTGAAATATTAGGTAAAACAATAGAACGCATCTATTCATTTTTAAAGATCAGTTTATTCTCTATAACTTTTGCCTCAACTTTTTTATCTAAAGTCCATACGTTTTGATTCATAAGACGTTTAAATTCGGTTATTCTGCCAAAAATATTATAAATTAAAGAATTGTATTAAAAGAAACAATGGTTTTGTTTATGGTGGGTTATTAGACGATAAAAAACTCTGTATTTGTGAGAAAAAAACGAATATTGAATCTAACTTAGATAAAGAATTAGTAACTTAGATAAATAGATCAGGTTTTTCGCATGGTTCCTTTGTACCAATCGTAAGCAGATGAGGTGTAGGTATGTGTTTAGGTGAGGTAATGAGGTGATGCGCCGCAGAATACCTACATTCAATTAATCATCGACAGCCCACTAAATGTTCCCAGTACTGGGACTCGGGCCGTTCTTTTTCGGTAGATGGTTGCTTTTGAAGGTCCTTCATCTATAAAAGCAATTTGAAGCCGATCAAATTAGAAGACACATTTGAATTTAAAAAAAAATCTTAGTTATCGACGCAGACTATTTTTTAACCCCCGACAAAAAAAAGGGGTGTTATAAGTTTGACGTCGATGTCTGTCTGTCTGTCGGTCTGTCTGTCTGTCTGTCTGTCTGTGTGTGTGTCTGTCTGTGGCACCGTAGAGCTCAAACGGATGGGCCGATTTCGATGCGGTTTTTTTTATTTGATAGTTAATATCCGTGCGGGTGTTCTTAGCTATGTTTGGTTAATATCAATTCAAAATGGCCGCCTCCACAAAATGGCGGACAAAATATTTCGTCACAACCTACCTCAATATGGGTATTAAATGAAAGGGCTTGACTAGTAGAATACTAAACGCTATAACAAATTTCAAATCCAAGATGGCCGCCACCACAAAATGGCGAATTATATAATATTTTTCACTACTACCTCAATATGGGTATCAAATGAAAGGGCTTGATTAGTAGAATACTTTGCACTATGACAAATTTCAAATCCAAGATGGCCGCTACCACAAAATGGCGAATTACATTTCCTTTTTCACAATTCCCTTAATATGGGTATCAAATGAAAGGGCTTGACTAGTAGAATGTTGTACAGATAACAAATCTAAGGTAGTCGGGGGTTATTCAAAATTTTTAATTTTGTTCTTGTTAATGAGACAGATTTTTTTTCAACTATAATAGGTTCGCACTTGACCACCATCTAGACTTATGTGAAGCGATGATGCGATCTACGATGGAGCGTGCTTACCTAGAAGACATCGATTCACTCTCGAAGAATATTTGAATTGGCTCTGAAAAAAATAAATGCGGAGGGAAATTCGAAAATTGAACAGAGGTATTTTTACTTTTACTTTAAAATAATCGAAGTTTTCGAAATAATTACAAGTGGCCAGTGTCCTATACATAAAAACTTTACGTACCTACGTCGACTTTTGTTCTACAGTTTATGAAAATAATTACAAGTGGCCAGTGTCCTATAGATAAAAACTTTACGTACCTACGTCGACTTTTGTTCTACAGTTTATGAAAAATCGTATTTTTTTTTCAAATTATTTGCCCGGTCTAAAAACATCGAACTCTTCGTAACTGACGTTCACTAAACAATGTGCTGAAATGAATAAGCGCTAAAAAACTGTTAAACAGTGCTAAAGATGACAGCAAAAACATTTTTTTTAGTTTTATCAAAAGTTGTTTGTTTAAATATACATAACATGCCCTTAAACGGATGTAAGCTGATTACCAGTAACCCTGAATAAAATATGTTTTGATAATTATTAACAATGGCCGTCATTTCCGTCGACTTCGAATTTCGAAGTTTATGTTCAGTAAATGATCCTACACCTCATAAAAAAATAAATTTGGATCGGGAAATTGCAGAGTTAAATTCTATTTTTACTGACCTATGATATGAACTGTCAGATTTGTACGGCATTGACTTTTCTTAGACATGTATTAAATTCAAATAAATTATCTGAATGCCGTTTAAAAAAATCGTACTAAATATACCCTAAAGTACTTGTCACATGGAATTTTCTGGAGTTTTTTTGCCATTTACTGACTTTTGGACTAGCAAAAAATGTACGGCACGTAGGTATATTTTTTTTTTATCTTTGCACAAAATGCTTTCGGAATAAATTAATTTTACGTTGTATCAAATCACCTTCCTGGATCACTGAAAAGAGGAGATTGATCCCTCGATATTTTCATCTTGTCGCATTATTTTTGTACGGCGTTGCGGAATAATGGGTTAGACGAGCTATTGCAACTGTATGGAACCAATGCCGTATAGTATCAAATAAAATAAATAAATAAATATTGGTGGACAATTCACACACAACACTATCTGACCCGAAACTAAGCAAAGCTTGTGTGATGGCAGCCAGATAGCTGATATAATACTTACATAGTTTTAAATTACATACTTATTATACATAGGAACACCCAGACACAGTGCAAACATTTGAATTCATCACACAAATATTTGCACTGGGTGGGGATCGAACCCTAAATCGAAATGACCAAATTTTCCCTGAAAATTGCCGAAAAATCAAACATGGTTCCGATTTGGTGGCGCACTATTTTTGTACGGCACTACGCGTTTTCTCATTATTTTCCATGGACCTATTTGATGGTATGAATGCCGTACAAAAACAAATGACCAAAATTTACCACTCCACTTGCGCTTTTGAATGCTCATCTGCACTCAGTTGGACAGCTTACAAGTGACGGCATACTGCTGAATCTTGTTATTTTATATCCTCCTATCATCCTACATAGGTCACCTGGTGGTTCATTTGACCCATCAATTTTGTTCACGGGCCTGCAGTATAATTTACGCTAAGTCGTAAACTATGAGTGATCTCATTTGATCATTTTTTTGTGTAGATTTTAGTGTCCGACCGAAAGTTCGGTTTCGGTTTCGGTTTCGGCCGAGTTTCGGCCAAAAATCAAGTTTCGGCCACAGTTTCGGTTTCGGCCAAAATCGGCCGAAACTTTTGCCGAAACCGAAACTTAACAAGTTCAAGCACGTTCACGATCGCCTAACTTTGTTTTCCGCGGCAACGCTTTGACGGACCTTGTCGGGAATTACCGTGCGCCGTTCGGATAGTTCTGTAGCAACCAGCGATGCCAACCGTACGAGGTTCCTCGTACAAATACGAGATTTGTAGTCTTTCGTACGAGGTACGAGGACACTATTAATTAACCTCATACAAATAAGTACGAGATTATAATATTGCTATTATAAAATAGTGAAAACTAGAGCCATCTATCAGAACTTGTAAGGACTTACAAGACTTCTTACTAATTTCTTATCTATCCTATTATGATATATATTGTTTTTCCATTTCATGCCCTAATTAAGGCAAAATAATAGGTAAAATGCACCAAATTTCAGTATTTTAATAAATTATATACTTGACCACGTGAGTTTCGGTTTCGGTTTCGGCCGAAACTGAATCCACGGCCGAACATTCGGTTTCGGTTTCGGTTTCGGCCGGAAAATCAGTTTCGGTCGGACACTAGTAGATTTACTACATTTATATTTTTAATTCAAGGATAAAATATATTTAAAAATTTTTTGAAGTTACTCAAAAATCTATTTGAATTGTTCACTTCCGGTTTACAATACCTACGTAAAATAATTCAAATATCGAATTCGACAAACTTTAACCATAGAATAGATAATATAGATAGAACGGACACTCCCAACCCCCCGCCAATTTCGAGCTTCCTCACCCCTAAGGCCGTTTCGGATACGCTAGCAGCACTCGACGATGGGCTGGTATCGAACATCTAATTCCTAACGAAATATCATCATGGTGGGTTGTTGTGCTGTTTACGGCTGTCCGTCAACTAAACGGGACAAGATTAAAACCTTTATTTAATTTCCTAATGATAAAATAACGTAAGATTAGAAACTTTTCAATAACGTTGCTTTATAATATTACAAGCTTTGCTTAGTTTGGGGTCAGATGGTGCTGTGTGTGGATTGTCTACTAATATTTATTTATTTATAACGAAGTCATTGTTAACTCAAAGTTCGTAAAGCACGGATTGATAATGCCTGGAGGAATAATTGTAGTGACAGAATAAAGTTTCCTTCATGGGTAAGTGTAAAATAAAATGCGAATGTGTACCAACTAACAGAAATAGATATCTAGGTACCTGATCTGATCTATCATCGGTTTCGTTTCATTTTACGCGGCAATATAACACCGATTTCTGACAACCACAAATTTCTGAAACAATTTAGAAATCTGTGCAAACACCCTTTTTAATTAGAATAGTATAATTTGGCTCCATTCTATTTATGTAACTCAACATTATAGCATGTTTATAGACTACGTCCCCAGATGAACTCAAGGGGCACAACTATTCGATAAAACAATTCAGTAGCCCTAGCGCTAACGCACACATTCACGCGTGTGTACGAACGACATCTGCGTAGTTGTGTGAAGAGTAGGTAGCTCCACAGCGGAGCTTGTATGGAATTTTAGTGGAGTGTCCGGGGTGTGGTTTAACTATCTATTTGAAACAACACTATTTAGTTTTTTTTAATAGTTAATGAAGTACCTAAGTAAAAGATCCGCACAAAAACGAACGAATAAGGATCTTTTCCCCACTAGTACAGACAGAGGTTAGCTCTCTAAGAGGATAAGGGACGGAAATGAAAGAAAGGTTGCGGTAATCTATTTATTTTACCATCAAGTATGTATGTATACGAAACTTAAAACTAATTTACCTAAAATAGATTTTATAAAGAAACTGGTGATGATTCAGTACAAAGCGGAGTCACCGGGCCGGAGGAGAATCGCTCACTTATTCATTATTATTACAAGACCGATGGTGACTTTGTTTTTTCGTAATATTTGTTTATATTGAAGTTTGTATTCCCGAGCACAGACGCGCCGCCCCGCCCGCGGGCGCACGCCGGCTCGCCCACCGCGCCGCTTTCCTCTGATGTAGGGCACACACACATCGTCTCTTCTACTTACTTCCTATTACTATGACGTATAACATAAGTGGATATCGCGAGGAACACCTAGAGGAAGCCTGATTACCAAAACTTGTAATCCTGTCGATTAACATTGAAGTCAACAGCGCTGCTGGTGCGCCGCCGCCGCGTGCCCGGCGCGCGGACCTCGCTCGAAGCGAAACTACATTCTTGCGGAAAAATAATTCCGAGTCCCGAGTATCTACATAAACTGACTAGATGTAAATATTTGAGGCTGACCCGCCTGCGGCCGCGGGCCGCCCTGCGCTCCTACATTTATTTACAAGGAAAGCTGCCGATTTTAATTTTATTCTATTTTATTTTTTATTTGTGAGGGAGTCGTTCTCGTCCATACTACACCCCACGCCCCGCGCCGGCCGACCCGCGCCCCCCGCTGGGGGGGACTCTAGTTACAAAAATATTCCGGCGGCTTCACGAGCGCGGCGGGCCTCCATCACCCGCGACGACACCCGCCGTCCACACGTCGACAGGAACGATACAATCAGACGATTACTATCTAAACGAATAAATGCAACGACTAACATAAACAGAGTGAGGGGGCCTACGCGGCCAGTAGGGGTTTGCGGGGCGCGGTGCGGGGCGCGGGGCGCGCGCGCAGGCTCGGGATGTGCGAGCGCGCGGGGGGCGGGCGGGGCGCGGGCGCGGCGGCCGGGGCGGGGGCGGGGGCGGGGGGCGCGCGGCCCGAGAACGTGGAGCTGCGCGCCAGCGGGGCGCGCGCGCGCGCGCCGGCAGCGCGGAGCGCGGCGCGCCGGCCCGGCCCGCCGGCCGCGCCGCCGGTGCCGGCGCCGGCGCCGGCGCGCACTCCTCCTGGTGAAGGTGCCCTGCCGCTCGAGCGGCAGCGGGCGCGCGGCGGCCGGCGCCGGCGCCGGCGCGGACGGCCGGCGCGGGCCCGGGCCGGCGGCCACGGTCTTTCCCGGCGAAGGTTTTTTAAGCGGCGTGATGGTCGCGGCGGGGCGCGGCGCCCGCGCGGCCGGCGCGCTGGCGGGCGCGGCGGGGCGGCGCGCGGGGGGCGGAGCCCGCCGGTACGGGGACACGTAGGCCGCCTTCTTGCGGCCGCGGATAGGTTTGGGCGCGGCCGGCTCCGGCGCGGGGGTGAGGGCGGGCGGCGCGGCGGCCGGGCCGGCCGGCTCGGGCTCGCTGTCGCCGGCGTGGCCGCTGTCGGCGCGCGAGGCGCGGCCGCCGAGCGCCTGGTGCGAGGGCTCGTTGGAGGACAGACTGTCGTACCCGGTGGTGGTGTCGGCGTCCGGGGAGCGCGCGCGGGGGCGCGGGCGCGGGCGGGGGCGGGGGTGCGGGCGCCACGGTCTGCGTCTGGTAGCGCGCGCGGTCGTCGAGCCGGCGCTGGCGGGCGCTGCGCCGGCGCGCGGGGTCGGCGGGCGCGGCGGGCGCGGCCGGCGCGGGCTCGGTCCACGTGAGGCAGGGCTCGGCGGCCGGCGCGGGGTCGGGCGCGGCGCCGCCCGCGTCGCTGATGGTGTAGGTGCGGTACCGCTCGGCGGCCGCCAGCCGGCGCTCCTTGGGCGTGAGGTGGTCCCCGGGGCGCCGCCGCTTCGGCGTCGACTCGGCGCTGCTCGGGGCGGAGAGCGGCGGCGGCGGCGGGGGGGACGGGGGGCGCAGGGGCGGGCGGGTCGGGCGCCGCCTCGGACGCGAGGCTGACGACGGACAGCAGGCTGCCGTCGAGGTCGGCGAGGTCGAGGTCGGAGGGCGGCGCCACGTTGTCGAGCAGGCTGGCGGGCCCCGGGTCCGGCAGCAGGCGCGGGCGCGCGCGCTCCAGGGCGGCCGCGAGCCGCGCCGCCTCGCGCGCCACCAGCGCGTCGGGCGCGGCGGCGGCGCGGCGCGGCGCCGGCACCACGTCCGGCAGCGCGGGCGCCGGCTCGGGCTCCGGCCAGGGCCCGGAGCGCGCGGCCCACGAGTCGTCGGCGCGCGCGAGCCCCTCGTTGGAGCTGGCGAGCGCGTCACGGCCGGCGTCGCTGTGCGCGGTGCGAGCGAGCGCGCCTGCGGCCGCGGCCTCCGCAGGCGGCTCCGGCGCGTTTTTTGGCGGCGGCTTGTGGTCGCCCGCGCCGCGCGCTATCACCTCCTCCAGCAGCGCGCGCTCGCCGCCCATGCGCGCCAGCGCGCCGGCCGCGGCGGCCGGGCCGGGCGCGGCGGCCGGGCCGGGCGCGCGCCGGCGCCGGCGCGGCTCGCGGCGCGGCTGCGCCATGCCGGCGCGCACGCAGCGCTCGAACACCTCCTTGTCGGTGGAGCCGAAGGACTCGTTGCTGAGCGAGGACAGCGAGCCGGCGCGCACGCGCACGCGCGGCGCGCGCTCGCGGCCCAGCGAGCGCGGGCGGCGCGCGCGCGGCCGCCGCGTGCCCGCCGCCACGCTGTCCTCGAAGATCTCCCGGTCGGTGGAGCCGAACGACTCCGCGCTCGGCGAGCTCGGCGACTCTCCGCGCAAGCCGCTCTCTGCACACACACACAAGTCATTCGCACCCGCGGAGACTATCTTTATGACAAATATACTTAGGACACAGTCGGATTATGATTATTTAACAGGTATACAAACAATTTTCTAGTAGCAAACACTACATGAAAGACGCGCAAATTCAAGACAATTAATCACGTATGGTAGTTTAATTATTTGCCGAGTATTAAAAACTCGATCAGCGAAGCCCCGCCCAAATACATGTTTCAGTATGTAAATGATTGGCCTCGGATCGGCAGCAGGCCCGCCAGGAGCGTGCTGCTCCCCCGGCCGCTGCCCGACCCCGCCGAGCTCCTGTGAGCAGAGAGCTGCGTAGCTGTGAGCCCAGTTACCAACACCAGTTCCACTCCCATTTCGTTCGATGCTGTGTCTGGGAACTTGATTTGGAGTTTCGCCAAAGAGTAACTAACTTCCTGCGGCCTCTGTGCTCCACAGTTTCATTCTCCCACAGACAGCCCCCGCATCTGACTGTCAGTAGATCTTATTTCGTGAAGGTGGTAGTTGAACTCACGGTGACCTGTGACCAACCCTATCATCAGACAAAGATCCGTTTTTGCTAAATCTATTTAGTTTTTAGAGTTTGTTAGTTCCTTTTCTTTCTATAAGTGGGAACGTTTATCCTAAAGTTGTAGACGTAGCAAATTCCGTGTTGCTGAAGTAATTTGTTTACACAACTCTGCTATGTCCTCTGATGTTTATCTTTGCGCCGTCTGTGGCCAGCGTGTCCGTTCTTCTATATTTTGACAAATGCCGTGGTTCTTTGTCCACTCAACTGTGACAGTAGGGTCGTGTGCGAGCCGCCGTGGAGCACTCTACACCCAGTTGTGAGTTTCGGGAAGAAGACTTCTTTCGCTTTCCTTCAAGGCTTGAGGAATATACTTCCACGAGAGACAGGTCCTGTATAAGGCTGCGAGGTATGTTGATCTTTCTCATGCTCCAATGCAGAAGCCGGAAAGATTTCGCCGGGTGTTTTATTTATTTATCCTCGACTGTTGGTGACGTGAAGTCCCAGTCCTCCTTACAAGGTTTCTGGTGTGTTTAGCTTTCTTCTTCAGATTTTAGTTGACACACGAAAGTGGGTTTGTTCTGTTTGTAAAAGCAACTTCAATTGTTTCTGTTGAGACTTGGTGAACGATCCATCTGGTTTTTTTAACGGTTCCGGTTTGGTCTGAGAATAAAATTATTCGCTGAAAACGCAAGGTGGTATTAGACCACGCAGGTCAGTCGCACACTCCACGCAAAGTTTGCGATTAAAAACCAATAAGCTAGGAATTTTATGGCGATGTTCAACACTTTGTGTTCTCGCCCTTGCACTTTTTGGAACGTTACTCAATTGATTCCACAGCGTCCAGCAGATACTAGGCCGATCTTTTCCAAAGCTGCAAACAGTACCTGATATAAGAGCTGTGTTTGATGTAACGTGAACAGAACCGTTCTTACTTATGCAAGGCACTTGAAGTACCTTCGCACCTTTGGGAAGATACCCAGTCGTTTGGCAACTAATTCAGCCATTTGACTCGACAGAGACTATGATTTTAAAACTAAAAAAAATATTTAAAAAATGAAATGTACAGCCTTCATCCGCATCTTTTCATCAATTGTGCGGAGAGTGTGACGCTTCCTATCAGTTTTATTTGAAACACCTGTGCTGAAGTTTATATTTTTATTATATTTAAAAAGGCGTCGCAGCGAAAATGATGCGACCTAAACACTAGCTGAATACAATGTACGTTACCCTGACTCCTGCGCACGCGGCGGCTGCGTCGGGCACGTGGTGCTTCCTCAGCTGTCGCCGCACACGTCGTGCCCGGGCCCGACCCCGGCGGCGTGGCGTGGTGTGAATGTAGTAAGTATTACGTCCTTGCATATGAAATTGGTGTCCTGTCGTCCTGCCCAACTTTGATCTCAAATAGGTATCTCCTCTTTGGTCTTTGCATTCGAATTCCAATTTAAAATTTATAGAGATTTTACTCACGCTTTTGTGTTTTGAAAACCGTAATTCATTTGGTTTTTCTTTCTTCGGTCACTCAGTTTGATAAATGGAAAACTTGAAATATCGCCTTATTGACGAGTACGAGCTCTACCTGTACGAGTGCTGCAGAAACGGCTCGAAGGATTAAATACGTGTCTGGTGGCGGCGCCGGCGGTCTCGCAAAACAAAACACAGCGCGTTTTAGAGTCAACGGTTTCGTTCTGGAAGTTTCGGCCTGAAGGATAAGCCCCGTGAATCAACTTGATATGTAGGGACCTGTGATAATGTGTGTGTGTGTGTGTGTGCGCACGTACCGTGGTCCGGGCGGCGGCGCGGGCGCGGCAGCGGCGCGGGCGCGGGGCGCGGGGCGGGCGCGGGGCTGCGGACACAACATCAGCATTTTACATAATGGAGCTACGCAAGGAGAGGGGGTCTCAGTAAGACTGCACGTTGACGCAATGGATTTTTGATACCCATAATCGGAATCTTCAAATTGTTTGACCACTTTTCGAATGCTGGCTCATTAGGTACACTTTGCCAACTGGAAATTTGGTGAAGTTGCCGAGCGGTCTTCATTTTTGTAATGTGTTGTCACAATCTATTTCACATAATGTGTTTGTTCTTTCGATAAGCGCTCTATGTTTAATAATCATCAGTGACAGCTCTGTCAAATTTCAGAGGTGCCTTTACGCGAAAAAAAAACCTAAATTTTAAAGTGCACTCTTACTGAAACACCCTATACCTCTAATAGAGTAGAGTAGAGTTTAGGGGATGATGAGCCCCTTAGGTCGGGTTGTCTTTTTGGAAAAGGCTTTAAAATAGTTGTCTGATGAACATATAATATAAAAATAGAGCATGATACTTTAAGAGAACTTAAGTCATTATTTTGGGAGTTTTAAAGCGTTTGTTGAGCAAAACGACTGACGGACAGTGTCTGGGAGTATTGGGGCTATATTTTTAAAGATATTGCCCATAACATACGTGAAAATCAGTTACTAGAAAGTACGTGAAGTAAGTAATGTTTTATGTACTTTGTGGACCCCATATCTCAAAATTGGCCGTCTAAGCAAGTTAGCGGGTAAGCATGTGTTCTTAGTACGTACTAACTCTATTCAATCGTCCACATTTCGTTCATCAGAAAATACGTGACGTCTGGCGTCCCTGGGATCTTGGACTATACTTTTTTTGACGTGACAACGTCTAGCTACTTTACAGACAACCATTTTTTTTACTTTAATTTGTGTGGTCCGCTGTTACTTGTACCAAAGATAGAAGAGTTATCTTAATGGCAGGTCATACGGAGCTATACATCATGGAATAATATACAGCGTGGCGCTTTGGTGCCGACATTAAATGAACACACGGGTAGGGTTACTGACCAGTAATCATACAAAAGGTGTGAAAAATAAATATTCGCTTATTTGAAAAAATATTATTTTCTAACAAACTTAATAATTGTATCAAGCGATCGAACAAAAAGCATCCTGTGCACTAGATTCATTCACCAACGTCAGATGTGTGCGTGATTTACGTTCGCTTTTCGTAAAACAAGCTGGCAACGTCGCACTGCAGAAAGTACCTATCTGTAAGCGGCGCGCGGGCGCACGGCGTGGCAACGCCGCCCCGGTCGAGAGGTGTAGGTACTTACAATCTTACAAATGCGCGATAATTTGGAACGGGGACTCCAGTCAACTTTATGCCTGTTCATCACTAATAAATCGAATACCTACCAAATAATAAAGCTAATAAAATAACATAAAGTAAATAGGTAGGTAAATGCGTAGGTAGGTAAATGCGTAGGTAGGTATCTATTGTTACTTTGGCGAAACATTACAAAATGATTGATTTTTGAAGTAAGATGCGTTGTCAGAATCAAGGACACTTCGCATAAACAGCCCATCAAATATTCCCACTGCTGGGACTCGGGGACTTCTCTCGCACGGAAAAAGTCAAGGCCATAATCCACCACGTTGGCCAAGTGCGGTTGGTGGTTAACATAAACATGACCTCGAAAGATTGTAGGTAAGTAAGTACATGTCGGTTTTTAACGATGTTTTTAAGTTAGCAGCATTACGCACATGACTTTGATAAGACAGTTTGTGCGCGTAGGATTTGAACGCGGGACTAGACCAGCACTTGGTAATAACAAAGGGCATTACCGTTTTTAGCGTGAAAGCTGCTGAAATGGTTGGTACCTACAACTTTCTTTAAAATAAAATAAAAAAACTTCTCGCAATACGATTTCAATTTCGTAAACAATCTAACCAATAAACCCCTTTGAGAGAAAAAGTAATTTTGTTTAAAATCGAACTAAGCCGTTGTACTTACCTTTCCTACTGGCGGAACGGCAACGCGCGCCCGGCCTGAGCGGGCGCGCGAAACGGTCGAAAACATGCTCTGGGTCGATTTTCAAAATCCTATTGTAGAACTTATCGGACTAAAATCACACGTGCATAGGTACACTCAGAAAACACTGTACGTTCGACGTCACTAATTAAATAACTATTCATAACACAATCAGAGTCAAACACAAACAAAACGAAAAGCAAGCTAATCTTTTTGACACTGACTTTAAAAATAAATTACACTAAAAGAACGAACAAAATTAACATGTAACCGTCTTTTTCGGGAATAATTAGGTTAAAAAATTCCCTAGTTAAGGATTTAAAGTAAAAGTTTTAACGCGCCATTTAGAGAAATGTGTCAGGGACTACGGTCAACTTCGCATCCCGGCGGCTAGCACAAAACTAGTAAAAATAAAAGAAAGAGAAAGACTATATTTAATATTAGTTAATAGGTCTCTTTCGTCTGCATTTCATTCACAAACATATGCGTGTGTTGCAGGACATCGCCTATATCGTTTCTTTAGTATTTGCTTTTCGCCTGATTTTTAATTGATAAATCGGATGGACTGTGGGCTGCGGTGTAATGACCTCTGCGCAGGAAATTTTAGATACAGGCTGCTTTATTATGGTATTTTGGAAAATTGCGAATAACTCAGTAAATAATAACGATAAATGAAATTTAATTTGACAGAATAGGTCAAAATATGATATTTTATAGGTGGTTTCATTTAATGTCGGCACCAAAGCGCCACGCTGTAGAAACTGTAGCGTACGGCAATGTGTACAGTGTAGCGCAGTTATATATGAATATGTAAGTTATATAATCGCACGCAGCGCTCACCTGTCGTCGGCGGCGAGCGGCGCGGCCGGCGGCGGGCTCTGCCGGCAGACAGACACGATGTTACACGACTGTGCAGACCGTACGCCAGTACTACTACTGGACTGGATTTTAAGAGAATATATGAAGCAACATCAGAGAAATTTACATAACATTAGTATTAACAGAGAAAGTAAAAGTTAGGCAAGTAGTAGAGCGCACACTCACGAATTCCCCCGCGCGGTAGAGGCGCGCGCCGCCGGGCTCGCCCGGGGGGTTGTTCTTCACCACCTGCCGCAGAACACATCACATTACACACACACATTTACATATTATTATATATATTATACTACTTTTCAAGTGAAAAACTTCATTTGTCGCACAACAGACAGAGTTCTCGTGGGCTGTGAATTGAATAAGATTGTTAAAAGAATTTCGGAATTGCTTTTCTATTGAAGATAGACGGTTATTTTACCATAAAAATATTTTATTTAACAATATTTGTATTTTCGCGTGAAAATATCCATTAATAAAGTCATTTTGAATTTTCCCGCTAAAACACTAACGACTAACATAACGTCACTACCCGCAAAACATTGGTCGCGATTCATGACTGTATATCCAGTTCATGTGCTTCCTTATATTTACTTGAATACAAACAATCTAAATCGTCATCGCTAAGATTGCAAACTATATAGTCAAAATGCAGATAGTAGACAGTCTAGTCAGTTGTAACGGTTCGACTCAACCGTTCCTATAAATCAATAAAAATAGACTTGCCGTCTCAAGGAACACTTAAATAGTAGTAGTAAAACGGAACGCTGTCGCGAACCAATCAACAAACTTCAAAAATTCAAATCATCCAATAGCGGGAAACGACGCTCCGCGTCATAAGGTTATAAAAAGGAACTCATTTCACGGGAGACGGCATTTCAAGTAATTTTTCTAATAAATAAAAAAATAAACTAAAATACTGTTCAAAGGCTATAAAGCCATAAGTGAAAAGTAAACCCCATCGGGTAAGTGTTCCAGTTACGTTATATCGCTGCTGCCTTGCTATTATAATGCTTACGTGTGTAATTGTGTAAAATCTGAGTGGTTAACCATAGCTGAGTTCTGTATCCCATTAGCTCCAAAGTGGCGCATCTTGATCTATGACTGGTCTCCTGCCTTATTAAAATTCTATCTAAATGCATTCCAAATGACCCTCCCTGACCAGAGTAACTTGGTAAGGTGGGGAAAAGCCTCTGAAAAATGTTGCTATACTTGTGGAGAGGCGATATGTACAGCGAGGCACATATTGGTGGGATGCAAGGTGCTCCTTAATGGGGGTCATTACTCACGGCGTCATGACAGAGTACTTGAAATCATACGTGAAGCCATGAGCCTTTCAGTAGCTAGAGCCCAAAAGGGATTGACGACAAACAAAAGACAAATTAACTTTGTAAAATGGACCTGATTTATCGAAACTTAGCCTTATAGCTCTAGAACACTTGAGAACTCGAAAAAAATCTGACACAAGTGTCAAAATTGTTAGCTTACATTTCAAGCACATTAATTTAAACAAACGATACCTTCAGAAGCGTCTTGAAACGCTCTTGAGAACAACAGGCTTAAACAGGTACAAGTAACGCGGCACTTCATATGCCGAAGCGTAAACAAACGCACTTAGGTAACCTGACACCCGTTTTCCCGCCAAAATTGTAAACGCGACTCGCCGAAAGTGAAGCAAACGGATAAATAAAATAGTACTGAACGTCAACTTTGAAACTCGAGCGTAAGTGATTTTAGTGACAATTAATTGCATTTCGTTAATATTTATATCATCAGATTTTCAATTGTTTTTCAGCAGGTTGTGTTCAGCAACGGCAGCAGATATCGCTGTTAAAATTGTGCCAGTGTAAAAAGAACAATTGTATTTGATACATGAGTCAAAAACTTTGTACCCTTTTTTTAGTTTTGTAGTATGTTAAAGAGAGAAGGGAGGGTCGGCTCACCTTGGCGATTCCCTTGAGGATGCACTCCTCCAGCAGGTCAGCGGCGTCGCTGAGGTTGGAGCTGTCGGAGGAGGCGCGCGCGGGCTCCGGCGACAGCGGGGCCGGCGGCGACAGCGGGGCCAGCGGGGACAGGGGCGCTAGCGGGGACAGCGGCGCCAGTGGGGACAGCGGCGCCAGCGGGGACAGCGGCGCTAGCGGGGACAGCGGCGCCAGCGGGGACAGCGCGGCGCGCGAGCCGGGCGCCGACAGCGCGGCGGGCGTGTCCTCCGTGCAGTACACGCGGCAGCGCTCGCGCGGGCCTGCGGCGCGCACACAACATCACTCGACACGGCGCGACAAACCCAACGTCTTACAGAAAAAAATACATGTGACGCCGGTGCTCATCACCGAGCCGGAACTGTTACCGTTGCGCTTTCTGTTACCAAAACACAAGGTCGTTGCAAGCCAAAGGCGAACTTCGTTCCTGTGTCACGCAAGTTCCTGCTACGGCTCGCTGGTGGGCACCGGCTCTGAGCAGACACGTCCAGCACGCGCTCGGCTCGCGGCGGACGGCGGCCTGACTCGCTCCTCGTGAAACAACATCTCAGTCGCGAAACATGGCGATTAACGAGTTTACGAAAAACACAGGGTTCCTGGCAATTAATCAGCATCATTTTAAGGACATGTTCTGTACATATGATCAAAGATTATTTGTTATTACTCAATACATGTTTTTTTAAGTGTAGTCATCTTTAGCAGTGCTTAGTTCTATTCACGTCGCCGCTTCATTCATCGTCGCACGTAGCACAACTGAGCCCAAAGCACGTAGCACGTGTAGCACACGTAGCGTCCTCGTCCTGAACGTCCCATACAGAATGCCTACTGACTGGTTCCCAGTACCAGCAGCCCCGCGGACTACACCCAGTTACCTGCGGCCGGGTCCCGCCGCCCGGGGGTCGACGTGCCGGACGGCAGCGCGGAGTCCCTGGAGAGAGAACATACTTGAAACATGATTACAAAGTAACAAAACTAAAAATTAACAAAATGTTGACTCCAGAATGTTTACTATAGTTTACTGGTTTAAAAAAAGTTGGCAGTCATAGAACGGACTGCCGAGAGAAGTGAAAGTTTCTAGCTCAGAATTTGATAGCACACTTTGGAAACTACGCGAGTGAAACCGGAGCGCGCAGCTAGTCTGGAATAAATCTTCAAAGCATTGTCGTCTAAATAAGTCTTGGAAATGGAATTTACTTGTAAGTATATCGTATGTAAGGATATCTCGAAATTCCTTAGCGCACCATTGTTCGTCAATTTGTAGACGACAAGGTGCGTCGCCGGCGAGCGTCCGCGCCGCGCCCGCGGGCTCACGGGCGCAGCGGTGCCCGGGATCATTTGCCACAATAAATAAGTTCAATTTATATTTGAGTTATTATATTGATTTAGTAAGCGAGGTGCGGTGTGGCGGGGAGCGGGGCGGGGCGGGGCTCGGCGCGACTCACCCGAGCGGCGCGCACGCGGCGGGCGCGACGCGCGGCAGCCGCGGCAGCCGGTCCTGCAACACGACGGCCGGTTGTTATTTACAATCATCATTATTCCGAATGCTTTCATTTTATACAGTATCTAATGCATATCGAAAAAATATTAGTAAGCTAATTAGTGAAGCTAAAAAGGCACCCCTATACAGCGTGTGGCAGAAAGGTCCAACAATATTTATTGTAGTTCATCTATACTACGTATCGAATCACATATGTGAATATTAGACACGAAAGCCAATATTTTTTTTTCCATACAAAGTTAAATGCGTTGTTTATCATTTTATTTGACAACCCTAACCGGCCGGCGGCGCGGCGCGATCACTGACCGCCGCGCCGGCCGCCGCGCGCCGCGCCGGTGGCGGCGCACTGATACCTATCTGTCGTTTCAAAAATCTCCCTAAATACCATAGAAATCTAACAAGAAAGAAAGATAAGGTGTAAGGGTAACTGCCGTATTCGATTGAGCCAGATAGAATAAAAAGAGATGCTTTTTATTAGCGCTACCCAAAAGCCTTATTACCCTTGGCTAAATTTGGTCGCTACTGAATTTAGTGAAGTGTAATAATAGCATTTCATTCAGTAAGCTACGAGTAGCATACTAAATTCAGAAGCGAGAATTGCTTCTTTCTAACTTGGTTCTGATTTCAAAATTCAGTCGACAAAATTTTGTCAAGTGTAAGTATTTAATAAGCCTTCAAACAATATTAGACAGGAAGGAATATCAAATAAATAACTAAGTAGGTACCTACATGTTTGAATCAAAGTCAAATAAAGAGTTAGGATACATCATTAATTTAATTATTTAAACTCTGTAATAAGTATGGAAGATATCTTCACTCGCTAATTATTTTAGGCTAAATTAACTAACCTTTTAATAATCTCCTTATTATTCAACGATAGTCGCATTGTAACACCAACATTTCACTGCACAACAACACTATGTACACATAAACATATTTATCCATTTCACACTGCAATACAAGGTGCTTGCGGCGCGGCGCACCTTCCTCCGACGCGTTCCGGTGGTGGCGTTAGAAGTCTGAATCCAGGGTGCTGGACCAGCACCAGCACTGCTGGTAGTACTAATACCGGGCCTGATTGGGACGTTTTTCGTTTTGTGGCAAGTCAACGCTTCCCTTGCTGTTCAGACGTTGGCGGAAAATTTCACGTTCTTCATGACGACTACCTCCTACCATGTCTAAGTACAGTGATGACATCGTAGATATCAAATTTGCGATAAAACAAACAACACACGACCAATGATGCTAGAGAGCGACTGAACTTTCAACTCAAAAATTAAATATTCAAAAAAAAAAAAATTTGACATTTAGGGTTCCGTACTTTAAAAACCCCAAGCCACGTAAAAGGTCGCGTAAAATCACGCATGCTTTTTTTACAATGAAGAGTGACGAGAAGAGTAAGACATGTACCTGATGGTAAGCAACATGCCTGTTCATAACAGCTACGTGCTGTATGTGCCCAGCTATTAAACACGAGTCCAAATCCTTACCCAGGACTGCACCGCGCTCGTACCGCATAGGTATAAGATCTTATATCTCTATGCTCTGTAATTGATCTGGAAAATTTGCCCTTCAAACCGGAACACGGTAAAGCACAAAACTGATTGGCGGTAGAATAACTGGCAAAGGTGTGGTACTTCCCCAGACGGACTCTTCGACCACTAGTACTATTACTACTTGTATCGGTGTGTAGTTGGATATCCTAGGTAGGCAGGTATCCTATGTGCTATTTCCAGGCTATAATCTACCTTTGTGCCAAATAAAAACTCTTCACAATCGTAGCTCCCCACTAGGTCGTTCTGTGTTGGAGAACCTGTTGGTAGTTCACACAGACAAGGACAACGAAATCTTAAACCCATGGAAAATAATCGAATATATCATTCAAATATCGACCAAGCCAAGAACCGAACTCACGATTTCCCGTGCTCAGCCGTAAGTATGTTTTCTTCGTCAAGATAAAACAAAACATAAAAAAAAATTGACGGAACCCCCAACTTTTAAAAATCCATTTTTGACGATTTCTAGCTTGGCTTTTCGGTAAAGTACCGCCGCGACGTTTCGCCTTTCGGCACGGCCGGCGAGCGAGCTTCTGTTCTGCTATTGGTCGGCGCTGCGGCGCGATGCACGGCGTCAATACGTTTGACAAAGCCGACAGTCCGTCGGGGAATTTCACAACTTCGCAAAGAATAAATCTACGATAAGAAGTGAAATTAAGTAAGGAATTTTATGAAAAGCGTTAAAATACGGATAGTTGACTTCTTGTATCTTGTTGAATTTAACCCTACTATCACAATCAATTAAAAACACATTACCAAAGGTATTTCGAAACCCCGGCCAAAAAAGGGTATAAGAATGTGGCGAAATACATTTATTTTTAACCCCCGACCAAAAAAAGGGGTGTTATAAGTTTGACGTCGATGTCTGTCTGTGGCACCGTAGAGCTCAAACGGATGAGCCGATTTCGATGCGGTTTTTTTATTTGAAGGCGTAATAATATCCGTGCGGATGTTCTTAGCTATGTTTGGTTAATATCGATTCAAGATGGCCGCCTCCACAAAATGGCGGACAAAATATTTCTTCACAACCTACCTCAATATGGGTATCAAATGAAAGGGCTTTACTAGTAGAATACTATACACTATAAAAAATCAATTCCAAGATGGCCGCCACCACAGGATGGCGGATTACATTATTTTTTTCACCACTACCTCAACATGGGTATCAAAGGAAAGGTCTTAACTAGTAGAATACTTTGCACTATGACAAATTTCAAATCCAAGATGGCTGCTGCTACAAAATGGCGAAATACATTTTTCACAACTACCTCGATATGGGTATCAAATGAAAGGGCTTGACTAGTAGAATGTTGTTAAGATAACTAAAGTCTGAGGTAGTCGGGGGTTAGTCAAAATTTTTAATTTTGTTCTTGTTTTACTACTCCCTCAGTATGGGTACCAAAGGAAAGGGCGTAACTAGTATAAAGTTGTACAGTTTACAAATCCGAGGTAGATAAGGTATAGGTAGTTGAGCTTGCATGGAACTTCTAATTAAGCGTTTGTTTCATTATTCGTAAAAGCTGATTTATTTTTATTTTATTCGTATGAACTAGGTATCATAGTTGTAGACCGCCCGAATAGACTCCAACCGTCAAACAGTTCTAGTCATTACCTATTGTGTTTAAGGATTAAATTCACAGTTAATAATTTAACCAAGTTATGTTTATTCCATTCACAGCTTCGAAGTAGGCAAAAAAATTCTTTTCTGCACAAAATTTAGTCTTTGACAGGCAAGGTCGTTTGTCAGCTGTACATGCATTAGGGTTGCAGCTGGTCAATTTTACATCAAACTTTGACTCGTATTATCTCGCGATCTAAAGTGCTGAGGGGAAAGAGACCTTCGGAGATGAAGTCTATATCAGTGTTGGAATGACCTGTTAAAATATTGTTGGACCTTTCCGCCACACGCTGTATATTATGTAACCTATAGGTGGAGATGTGGGTGTGTGTGGTGTACGGGCAAAAGTGTCTGTGTTAATATACAAATGTACAACCCGGTCGGAATGCCTGCGCAGCTCGCTGGGATGCGGCGCCTCTCCCGCTTCCCCTGTCCCCCCTCCGCGCACTCCCCGGGCGACAGTACGGTTAGCATGTTCGCCGCCGCCGCCGATATGACGTCACGAGGTCAGGTGCACAGATATTGTGACCGGGTTGTATGTGTGCTCATGTGAGTGTGCAAGTGACTGAGATTATTCTAATTTAATTGTCGCATCAAAATGGCGGTTTCACGGGAAACTTCGCAGGGTAGGGATATGTGAGGTGTTGGGTGGTGTAGCTTCATTTTTAATATCACGATGGTACACCTTACTACTTATATAAGCTCAGGGGCTCGCAATTGTCGCTCACCCTGCCTCTGGTTTTTTTATGCACTCTGTAGGTGACAGTAACTGCACCGTGACTGAGTGGCTCGCTGTCGATGGTGAGGGCGGACAGGGCGCCGGTTACCTTGGGCTCGGGCTCGCTGTCGATGGTGAGGCCGGACAGGGCGCCGGTTACCTTGGGCTCGGGCTCGCTGTCGATGGTGCGGCCGGACAGGGCGCCGGTACCTGGGCTCGGGCTCGCTGTCGATGGTGAGGCCGGACAGGCGCCGGTTACCTTGGGCTCAGGCTCGCTGTCGATGGTGAGGCCGGACAGGGCGCCGGTTACCTTGGGCTCGGGCTCGCTGTCGATGGTGAGGCCGGACAGGGCGCCGGTTACCTTGGGCTCGGGCTCGCTGTCGATGGTGAGGCCGGACAGGGCGCCGGTTACCTTGGGCTCGGGCTCGCTGTCGATGGTGAGGCCGGACAGGGCGCCGGTTACCTTGGGCTCGGGCTCGCTGTCGATGGTGAGGCCGGACAGGGCGCCGGTTACCTTGGGCTCGGGCTCGCTGTCGATGGTGAGGCCGGACAGGGCGCCGGTTACCTTGGGCTCGGGCTCGCTGTCGATGGTGAGGCCGGACAGGGCGCCGGTTACCTTGGGCTCGGGCTCGCTGTCGATGGTGCGGCCGGACAGGGCGCCGGTTACCTTGGGCTCGGGCTCGCTGTCGATGGTGAGGCCGGACAGGGCGCCGGTTACCTTGGGCTCGGGCTCGCTGTCGATGGTGAGGCTGGACAGGGCGCCGGTTACCTTGGGCTCAGGCTCGCTGTCGATGGTGAGGCCGGACAGGGCGCCGGTTACCTTGGGCTCGGGCTCGCTGTCGATGGTGAGGCCGGACAGGGCGCCGGTTACCTTGGGCTCGGGCTCGCTGTCGATGGTGAGGCTGGACAGGGCGCCGGTTACCTTGGGCTCGGGCTCGCTGTCGATGGTGAGGCTGGACAGGCTGGTGCCGGCGGAGAACTGCGCGGGCGTGTGCTCCACCAGGAACCGCGTGGCGCGCTCCGAGCCCTCCGAGCGCGCGCCGGACCCGGGGCCTGCCGACCGGGACCACGTCATTACTCTACTCGACGAACGCTTTGTAACAATGTATAACATCAGTGTTGGACTACAGGCCCGTGAACAAAGCTTATAGGTCAAATGAACCACCAGGAGACTTATGTAGGATGATAGGAGGCTATCAAGTAATAAGGTTCAGCACTATGCCATCACTTGTAAAGCTGTCCAACTAAGTGCAGTTGAAGAGGGGGGTTGCAACCCTCCATCATTTCTCCTTGTCGCATGATTTTTGTACGGCGTTGCGGAATAATAAATTAGAAGAGGTATTGAAACTGATACATTACTGACTGATTTACAGAGTAAATTTGATCATTTGATTATGTACTACGGCCTTGGTACCATACAGTTTCAATACCTCTTCTAATACATTATTTCGCAATCCCGTACAAAAATCATGCGGCAACGCGAGGGTTGCAACCCCCCTTCCCCCTCTTCAATTGTGCACAGTTGGACAGCTTACAAGTGACGTGACGGCGTAATGCTAAATTTTATTACCTTATACCCTTCTATTATAATACATAGGTTTTCTGGTGGGTAACTTGACCCATACATTTTGTTTACGTGCCTGCAGTCTTTGTCCGTTATGTCCATGTTGATTGTCCGGATTCAGCGGGTACAGCTCACAACATTTCTAGGATTCAAGATTGATCGCTCCATGACGTGTTACACCACAATGACAAGATAATTATGATTTAAGTAAGCAGTGCGTGCTTTCCACTAAATATAACTTATACGGGTATCCCGAGTGGCGTCTTCGGAAGTGTCTCATGCTTGTTAATTTGTCACAGTGCATTCTCGGTGACAGTGCGGCGCCGCGCTATACGCACGATTTCCTGCGTGATTATTTGTTGTTGTAAAGAGTTGTAATTCTGACGCATTAAAGGCAATTTCGATAACTATCAATCGGAGCACGGGCAAGCGAAGACTAATAGTGACCAAAACTTCGACCTGTGCGCATTCGATCCGTTGTTTCTGTTTCAAATGATTATTTCTAATGGTAGTCGATAAAAATGTGATCTTGTTCTATAAAATGATGTGGGAACAACAGCAAAACTTCCAGTTATCAGAAAACTGGCATTACTTTTCATTCATACGTAAAAATAATAATATTGTTTAGCTTTCATTTCATGTGATTTCCAAAATCGAAAAGGTCTAGTTACGCTGGCAGGTGTCTTGGCCGGTTCTAGCTGCGTCTCGTTCGCGCTCACAGACTTGACTTTCTCCTTTCGTTGTCTGTACTATATTCTAGGGTTGGTTGGTTGGTCAAAGTTTACGTCACGCGCGGCAGAACCAATCAGAACGTTACACGGCTCGGAGCTCGAGTAGGCTTGACATCGAACAATCAGAGCTCTGGTGCAGTGCGACGAGTGCAGCGAGTGTGGCGGTACCTGGCGGCGAGGGCGGCGAGCGCGGCGCGGCGCGGCCGGGCGCGGGCGGGGAAGCGCGCGGCGCGCGGGGAGGGCGCGCCCGGCGAGTCCGGGATCTCGCTCGGGGAGATGCAGCCCGACGTCATCCGGCTGCGGGAGGACACGATATCACTTCCGATCACACGGACTTATACTTTTTGATACTATTTGATATCCATATTAAGGTAGGTTGTGCCATTATATATATATACTAGCTGAACCCGCTACTTCGTTCGCGTAAACAGATGTTACTGACTTATACATTAGTTGGAAGTATCGTACGTCAAAATATTTGGATATAAGTAGTCATTGAAAAACCGAGTGAATTTGTTTTTCCACACAAAAAATTATTTAATTTTATCAACTTTATTTTTCTTTTTTTAAAGAAAATCACTCATACTTAGAAGGGTTTCGTAGTATCGAACATAGCCGCAAGTGTTAAGTTTGTATGATTTTTATAGGATACATTATGAAAAGTCTGAAGCTGATGTGCATGATCTGATACCTACTTATATTGAAATGTTAATGTATGAATTTAATTGTAACACAGAAAAAAAATCAAAGAACGAAAGAATCCAAATTCGGCATCAAAATAGTTTTAGCAGCAAAAAACTTATTAGTACAATTTAGAATACCAGTAACGCGGTGGCGTTTAGTGATGCAAGAAAAAAATACATACAACAACAGCAAAACATCGATTTAAATGGCCTTTAGTGCTTTTAGATTTAAACTGGCATTAGCGCCATCTAATCTATACTAATATTATAAAGCTGAAGAGTTTGTTTGAACGCTCGGGAATCTCGGGAAGTAGGTACTGGTCCGAATTTAAAGATTCTTTTTCAATTGGATAGTCCATTTATCGAGGAATGCTATTACAGGCTATAGAACATAACACTACTACCAATAGAAGCGGAGCATGAATCAAGAATGTAACAAAATAGGGGAAAAATATTCCTTTTTGAGAGATTTCGTACGTTTCGAGCTTTGAAATGAAACATGACAGCATGTGTCTAAGATTGCGTCATTGAATATCACAGATTACGTACCTCTTAAATCTAACCTTCTTTCTAAATCTGAGTTGGTCCGACAAATTTCCGACAGGTGGCGTAGCAGGTAGCTGAAGAGGTTTTTTGTTTGAAAGCGATATTCTCAAGAATGGCTGAACCGATTACAGTCATTCTTTCACCGTTGGATATGTACGGGATCCCGATGAGGGCTATATATATGTACCACGGGCGAAGCCGGGGCGGAGATCTACTGAGAATATAATGTTGCTTGTTATTTTGATTGTGAACGCAAAGAACCTGTTTTATCTACGCCAAAACGACTGCATATATTTTTTCATTTTTGGCTTTTACCTTACCATCACATCAAGTTCCTTACGAAAATATATACTTATCTTAATATGGAGTTAAATGAAAATATAGACTTATTAGCCCATGTGACATTTTAGACTCTAAACTATCTGTGTTTCGTATGTCAAACCAATTCGTTGTGCCTAACAACCCTAACAACGGTCTGCTTCGGTCACCGAAGCTTGTTGAACACTACCTTTAAATTTTAAACAGTATTTGGATTGAAATAATACATTTTCTAATAAGTTACGGCTGGTCTAGTAAGTTACAGCTGACCTAGTCGGGAGAATGGTCAGCCAGGTTTTGACCCAGAGTTGAAAACCATGCGCACCACTGTCTTTTCAGAGTCATTTTCGTAACGCCGGTAATTAAAACGGTGAAGGAAAACATCGTGAAGAAACCGAAATGTACCTAGAATCTAACTCCTAAGTCATTTGTCATGCACCAACCGACACTGGGCCAGCCTGGTGGATTCCTTGCCTCTCTCCTTGCGAGAGAAGGCCCTGACGCCCAGCAGTGGGAACATTTAATGGGTTGTTTATGCTGCTACTTATTATGCTGATATGTTTTCTACTAAAGAATAAAAATCTACTTCAATGACAGGCAATTTAACTATGTCATTCGACTAAATCTAAATTTAATAAGAAGCTATGACTATGCCGTACAGATAAATCTTTTTTTTTTAAATAATATCTAAGCTGATTTTAGTTTTTTTGTGGATATTTGTAAAACTACCTCCCTGTTTTCGATATATGAGATCACCTCTAATATTTTCTACCAAACAAAAAAGGAATTATCAAAATCAATTCAAAATTAGCGGAGTTATCGCGTAAAATAAAACCAAATAAAAAAACACGCAACCCGATTGAGAACATCCTCCTTGTTTGAAGTCGGTTATAACCGAATGATGTTTGTTTTTCCACACAAAAATATATTTTGATAATTATTTTTTCATTCAAGATGACGCGCCGCGATCACGTGAGCACGTTCTAGAATCTAGACATTCTGTGGATCGTCTGTGATACACAGAATACTTAGAAGTTAGTATGTACCGAACGCGCCGCGCGTGTCGTTATTATTTAAAGTTTATGTAATTTCCGAACCACCAGACCGATAATGTTCAAATTTTGACGGGACAATATTAAAAATGTGTTCTTTCTAACAAAAAAAGAATTAATGAAATTAAACAATGCAAACATGAGTTACAACCAAATACACATTCTGACTTTCACCCCTCCCGCAAGAAAACCGATCAGAATTTGGGGATCAAAAGTAGCCTACAGCAATCTCCTTAGTCTAAACTAAAGTCATGCCAAATTTCAGCTGAATTGAATCAGTAGTTTCGGCGTGATGCGTGATCCCTATACAGAAAGACAGACAGACAGACAGACATGAAAGAAAAAAATGCAGATTTGCAATCAGTATCGAAAATAGAGTCCTCCAAAAAAAAAATTTTTCAAAATATCTTCAATGTACAGAATTCGACCCGTTACAGTTTTATTATAATTATAAGTATAGATATAAAATGGCACAACATATATATGTATATTGGCACAACCTACCTTAATATGGATATCAAATGAAAGGACTTTACTAGTAAAATACTATACAATGTAACAAATTTAAAATCCAAAATGGCCGCCACCACAAAATGGCAAATAATTTTTTTTTTCACTACTACCTCAACATAGGTATCAAATAAAAGGGCTTGACTAGTATAATATTATGCACTACGACAAATTTCAAATCCAAGACCGCCATTACCACAAAATGGCGAAATAAATTTCTTTTTTCAGATTTCTCTCAATTTAGGTATCACAAATGAAAAGGTGTAGCGCGCGAGCGGTACCTGAGCTCGGACGGCAGCGAGCCGGGGTCGGTGTGGCGGTCGGTGTCGGGCAGCGAGCCCAGCGAGCTGGAGCGGGAGAACATGAGCGGCGTGTCCTCCACGTAGCGCGCGGGGGGCGCGTCCGCGGGCGCCGCCGCGAACGTCACCGCCTTGCCGCCTGCGGACCGCACACGTCACTCCGGGGAACTCGCGGCCATACATGGCGGGCTCGAACATATCAGCAAGTACTTTCAGAAATGTAAGTGAAAATTATCTTCATTTTTGTAAAACTGGGTCGTGATCTCGCTTGACGATAGCCGAGTGTAGGATGGAGCGTGCTTACCTAGAAGAAACCGATTCGCTCTCGATTTGAAGACACCAAGATTGTAACTATGGGGAAAACCCCAGTAAAGCCACCCACAGCTTAAATATTTTTAGCACAAAAGTGAAGTCAAAACTCTTCATTCGAGTCATTAAAACCATGAAACGATGCCGCCATTTTTCGGACCAAAAATATTAGCTGGCCACCGGGCTAGTTAATTCCCTATTCGACTGATATGGCAAAAGCAAACCCTCAGTGGAACCTTTTTACAGCTCTTGGCTAACACGGCTGCCAAGTGCTGTGAAAAAGTTCCTTTGAACTTTTTCTTCTGTGTCCCCTTTGCCTTACGTTGTCGAGCATCAACCCAAGCTAGGTAGGTCCCATGTTTAAATCCTATAGCACTTTTACATTGAGAACGAAACCTTTGCTGAGCTTTGCTGGATAATGAAAAATCAGAGTATGGAATGAAATACTCTATAGCCGATCGTGTTACATAATTCACTAGACAAGCACGACTAGCATGGGTAAGATGCACAGGGCGCATCTCGTTCCAATCTGCTGTCTTGCGACGCCACAACCGGCGGTTGGTTCTGGGGTTGTTGACATCGGGCGCATAGCAGGATACAGGTTTCACCAGACAGTGGTTGGAACCGTCTAGCGGCGAAGACACCGCCACGGAATTTTGGTTTGCATCCGTTATCAGCAGAAGGCTCAAACAATAAGGAGTATGTGTCAAGGTCAGATGCCCCTTATAGTCTCCTGAACCAGCTGGTCTATCGATAAAGCTAGTTATCTCGTTTCCAGCCCAGCGTATCCCCGAGGTCAGCGATCAGTGTGGGTATGGGTACATCCATTGTATAGTGGCTGTTGCAATCCCCTACTGATTGAGACTTATTGGGCTGAAGGGTATCGATCTTCGAAGCTCACTTGGGCTCTGTACTATCCGCGGAGGGACGCGCCAGCCGTGCCTCGGGCCCGCCGCCCTCCACGACTAGCTTCTCGATATACAATGTGAGTGACAGATTGCCTTGCAGTTGTACAGGAACTGTTCTGACCCGTTTTCTGAGATGGCGGCATCAGACAACATTCCGGAACACGGCTAAGGTTAGGGTTATTCCGGTGGGGTCACCAGCCACGGTCGAAGCCTATCACAGGGTGGAGTTTGTAACTTGAATGGCATCACGTAAGGACCGCATGTGGAATGCTTACGAATGTTTCAGACGGGCAGAGGTGACTAGGTTACCAAATTCACTGGAGCGAAGTTTGTTGGAGAAGACAGCGAGAGAATGACTCACCTTCCTTGTCTCTGGCGGCGGGGTCGGCGGGGTCGGCGGGGTCGGCCGGGTCGGCGGGGGTCGGGCGGGTCGGGCGGGTCGGCGCGGCCGGCGCCGGCGGGCTCGGCCGGCTCCAGGCTGCTGAGGCTGGACACGCGCGAGAAGCAGCCGGGCGTGCCTTCGTCGCAGTAGTGCACGGGCCGCTCGGGGCTGGCGGCGCCCTCCGGCTCGCACGCGTCCTTCTCGTCGGCGCGCGGCGCGGCCTCGGCGTGCGGCTTGCGGGCCGGGGCGCAGTCCTCGCGCTCCGGCGGCTCCGAGTAGCGCAGCGAGTAGTCGGTGGGCTGGTCCAGGTCCGTCTCCTGGTAGCGGCGCGCGCGCGGCGCCGGCACGGGCAGGCGCGCGCGCCGCGCCGGCGCCGGCTCGGCGCGCAGCTTGCGCTCGCCCAGCGTGGGCAGCGCCGGCAGGTTCATGGCGCGCGCGGTGGCGTCGGGCGGCGGCGGCGCGGCGCGGGCGGCGCGCGGCGCCAGCAGGTTCTTGAGCGCGGCGCCGGAGCCGGCGGCGATCATCTTGTGCTTGGAGTGCTGCAGGCTGCGCAGCATGGGCACGGCGCCGCGCTCGCGCAGGAAGCGCTGGTCGCGCGGGCAGCGCGCCGACAGGTTCCACAGCGCGCCGCACGCGTTGCTGACCACGGTGAGGCTCGGCGACTTCAGCTGCTGCAGCAGCACGGCCAGGCAGCCGCGCTCGCGCAGCACCTGGCGGTAGTCCTCGCGCACGGCGATGTGGCTGGACACGTTGCGCACGATGCCGCCCGCGTTCTCCACGATGGCCAGCGTGTCGGTGGGCGAGCAGTAGGACAGCATGTCGACCAGGAAGCCCAGCGCGCCCGGCACGGCGCACAGCGCCGCCTTGTTGGCCGAGCAGTGCGCCGTGAGGTTCCAGAGCGCGGACAGCACGGACTTGAGCGTGGCCTCCTTGCGGCACGCCATGGCGGCGGCGGTGAGCGCGCGCACGGCGCCCACCTCGCGCAGCGCGCGCTGGCTGGCCGCGTCGGCGCGCCACGACAGGTTGCGCAGCACGGCCGCCGTCACCTGCCGCATGTCGTCGTTGGGCGACTCCAGCTGCGCCACCAGCGCCTCCAGGAAGTCTCGGAACGAGCACAGCAGCGCCTTGTTGTTCCCGTCGCCGAAGGTGAGGTTGGTGAGCGTCATGCCGGCGTACTTGCGCATGGTGAGGCAGGCGGGGTCGTCGGCGCGGCTGCCGTGCGCCGCCTGGTCCGCGCTCACCAGCGCCGCCAGCGCCTGCAGGCCGCCCAGCTGGCACACCACGTGGCGGTGCTCCTCGTCGAACGACAGCTTCATGAGCGCGGCCACGGCCTGCGCCGGGTGGCGGCCGGCGCGCACCTGCTCCAGCAGGCGCCACACGCGCGCCTCGCGCCGGCCCGCCTTGTCCGCGCGCGCCAGCACCACGTTCCGCAGCGCGCGCGCCGCCCGCTCGCGCGCCGCGCCCGGCCCGGCGCCGTGCAGCAGGCGCACCAGCAGCGGCACGCAGCCGGCGCGGCGCAGCGCGGCGCAGCCCTCGGCCGCGCGGCTCATCTCCAGCAGCGGCGCGCTCAGGTCCGCCTCGCTGCCGGCCGCCAGGCTCGGCAGCGCCAGCAGCGAGCACAGGCACTCGGCGCGCCCGTCCCGCGCGCCGGGCTCGTCGCGCGCGCGGTACAGCTGCGAGGCGCGCCGGTCGCGCTCGCCGCACACGTCGCCGCCCGGCCACTGCAGCGCGCTGCGGAAGGCGGGCGCCGGCGGGCCGGGCGGCGCGGCCGGCGCCGGCGCCGGCTCGCTCTCCTCGTCGTCGAGCAGGCCGGCGCCGGTGAAGTCGGTCCGCTCGTCCAGCTCGTCCGGGGAGGGCGAGTGGTCGAGGAAGTGCGGCTTGGGGATGCGGCAGTCGAGGCCGGCGTCGGCCGCGAGGTCCAGCGTGAGGCCGCGCGCGCGGGCCGGCTCGGGCGCGCGCGGGCTCGCGGCCGGCGGGCACTCGTCGCTCGCGGACGGGCCCGAGTCGGTCAGCGGGGAATTAGACGAGTCCATGCTGCTCCAGGGGTCTATCATAACTTCGTTCTCCAACTGAAACAACGCAGAAACGAGTGAATAACGTTTTGTCCATTTATGGAATACGGGTCACGGCGAAGGCCCGAGTGTCGCCGGAGGCCCGGGCTCGCGAGCGCGGCGCCGAAACGAGCTTTAAGCTTCCGGTCAAGGCCGGCGAGCCGCGAGTACTGATTTATGCCGCGTGAGGTTGCGCGTGTCTGTGTGCGGGGTGCGAGTGAACTCGCCGAGGCGTTAGTTTATGATTGCGGAATCAAAGTAAGGTTCTACAAATAAGGTTCATCAACCGCACGAGCTAGTTGCCTCGCGCCGCCTGACTCAGCGCGGGACGGCGTCTCCGGCCGCCAGCTGACCCACTCCCGTCCGACAGGACCCACTTCTACACCAATATACGAGGAGTGCAACGAGCCCGGGGTGACCCGCGGCCGGGTGACGCCGGACTGTGCTGCCATGAAATAAATTAATCATACGGATACCGATCTTCGAAGTTGCCAGGTTCCCGAAATTATAACAAATTTCGACAACAGTCACTTCAGATACACTTTCATACATATTAAAGCCAAAATTAATAAATGTTTCAACGACTTCTAGGTTGCTAGCTCTATGGCAATTAGACCAGGAGCCAGATAAGGCTATAACATCCCATAACCCCTGCTGCCCTGCACCAGAACAGTGGGCGGGAACAGTGGTGGCAGGTCGGTTATGATGACCAGCCTATTTAACATAATTAAGTTGTAACAGTCAAGCAGTAATATGCAAATAGCACTATGTATAGGGTCAAGAGAAACTTCTCGACCTGCCTAAATGTATAAGATTGGCCTAAGGTTTTGGGTTGATGATGAGACTTAAAATACTATCGTGATATAATTTATTTTCGCGTTGATCGAATTGAACCCTGGTGCCCGATGAGACGACAGGCCCTCACGCCTAGGGGCCGTCACGTTCGCGAGGCGCGGCAGGCAGTGGCCAGCTGAGCTGCGCTAACCGACTCGCTAGCTGCCACGGGCTCACTAAAGTACGATCTCTACATTTGCGTTGATTTTCTGTTTCACCGGCGCGAGATGGCTGGAGACTAAGCTGCACCACATTAAAGTGTAAACGATGGAACTCGAGCGGGCAGATTTCAAGACACGATTCAGGTTAGGATTGCTGCACGGGTTCGTGGAAGGCCGCAGACAGACGGGCCTGGCGCCCTACACCGAGGCAACACCGTCGTGTTCAACACAGTATTAGCATCCGTTAGTAAAATCAAGAAATGAATTGTTAAGCCAACAACAGTCGCAGAGCTTGATATTACGAAAGTTGCAATTATTATTTTGGCTTCCGATCGAGCGACTGTTGTCGGCCACCTCGGACTGTGAGTGTTAAACTGGAGTCACTCGAGTGATCAGATAAACGACAGCTCAGCTGCGGCGAGGAAACTGAAACTGTTAGTTACACGAACACCGCAGGTGCTGTTTCTGGAGCCAGGGTACCAGGAAGTGACAGAAGAAAAAGTTTGGGCTTACCGCGATTAAGACCTCCCATGTGCGGCCATCGAAAAGTCGGGCAGTACTCTTTTATTTTTAACTAGTATATGTTCGCACTTGACCACAATCTCGCCTGATATTAAGCGACGAGATGCGATCTACGTTGCAGCGTGCTTACCTAGAAGATACCGATTTACTCTCGATTTGAAGACACAAAGATTGTAACTATCGGGGGAAACCCACTCAGGTAACGCATTCCACAACCTAGACGTTCTTATCACGAACGTGGAGTCAAATCTCTTAAAAACGATGTCGCTTTTTTGAAATACGCGAAGTCCGATTAGAGATAGAGTATTAGATCATATAGATCAGTTGCACACTCTCCGAAGTGTATTCCATAAAAAACCCGATAGCAATTTGCGGCGATAATTCAAGATTGAAGTCTTTTGCGTACAAGAGTGTGAGAGCCTATGAGCCTTTTGGCACGTCTCTCAATCGATTCCAGAGTCTCAAGCTGATACTTAGCCGACCCATCCCAAAGGTGCGAACAGTACTCCATACAGGAACGCATCTGTGCTTGGTATAACGATGGTATAGGTGCTTAGTACTCACCAAGTTGATGCGTGGGGCCGCAACGGCGGCATTCAACGGGTCAAGGCGAGGGGTCACACCAGCCGCACTCACAAGCCGAAGGGTACTCACCAGGTCGAGGCGCGGGCAGTCGCGGTGGCCGGTAGCCACCAGGTCGAGGCGCGGGGAGTCGCGGTGGCCGGTACCCACCAGGTCGAGGCGCGGGGAGTCGCGGTGGCCGGTACCCACCAGGTCGAGGCGCGGGGAGTCGCGGTGGCCGGTACCCACCAGGTCGAGGCGCGGGGAGTCGCGGTGGCCGGTACCCACCAGGTCGAGGCGCGGGCAGTCGCGGTGGCCGGTACCCACCAGGTCGAGGCGCGGGGAGTCGCGGTGGCCGGTACCCACCAGGTCGAGGCGCGGGCAGTCGCGGTGGCCGGTACCCACCAGGTCGAGGCGCGGGGAGTCACGGTGGCCGGTAGCCACCAGGTCGAGGCGCGGGCAGTCGCGGTGGCCGGTACCCACCAGGTCGAGGCGCGGGGAGTCGTGGTGGCCGGTACCCACCAGGTCGAGGCGCGGGGAGTCGTGGTGGCCGGTACCCACCAGGTCGAGGCGCGGGCAGTCGCGGTGGCCGGTACCCACCAGGTCGAGGCGCGGGCAGTCGCGGTGGCCGGTAGCCACCAGGTCGAGGCGCGCGGACAGCACGTTCCCGTTGGCGCGGTCGAGGCGGCGCGGGCCCAGCGCGCGCAGCGGGTAGCCGAGCCGCAGCTCCGTGGTGAAGTCGTCGAACAGCTTGAACTGGTTCGCGTTGAACTCGGGCTCGTTGTCGAGCGGCTCGCGGCACTCGCGCGGCTCCATGCTGCCGGCGGCCGGCGGCCGGCGGCGCTCGTCTCCGGACCGCTCCGGTCAACTCATCGTCCGACACCGGAACCCCCTACAACGGCACCGCGGTGAGGACCGGTCCTCGGCCCGCGGCCGGACGCGGCGGCGATGTGTCGGCTACCGTCCTGCAGCAGGCGACCGCGGCCAGACGACCCCTACAGCTACACCGAGCCGCGGTCTGACATAAAGCGATATTGAACCGAAACTCGGGCCGGTTCTCGAATCGGGTCAGCAAACACTCCGGCGACGGATTTAGATTCAGAAGGGCTCTCCCTGGGAGGTTTTACATTTTATTATCGCCATCTCGGAGCGGTTGGAACGTCGCCAGATGATGGACGGCGGTTCTCACGATGTCGTCGTATTTTTGAATCCTCAGATGGACGGAACTCGATGGTGTAATCGTGAATGAAAATGTTATATTTAAATTTCGCAATATTTGAGAGAAAATGTTTACTAACAACGTAGAGGAAGGCGGCGGGCGCCGGCCGCGGAGCCCTCGCCGGAACCCGTCGTAAACGGCGTGGAAATAGCGCGCTGTTTACATTGGACACATTCAAGGTTAGATCGAAACTGTTACCGAATCACTGTTACGACTAAATGCAGAAACATAAAATTACCGAGAGTGTGCCGAGGTTATGGCAATTTTTTGGGAAAGTTGTCTGTATTTTAAAGACTGGAAATAATTTTATTGAGAGAGGTGGAGTGGCGGGTGAGAGGAGCCGCAGTAACGAGAGGTATGAACCAGCGCGCGCCCTGGCCGCCCTCCCTCCCTGCGCATTTCCGGTTCGCTTCGAGCCCTATTATTCGAGTAACCTTTCGGACCTTTGACAATGACTTTTGGGGTACCTTGTCGGACGCCGGTGACTGTAATATGCAGCCGCGAAATGACAAATTTAATTTATTGATATATTTCATTTAATACGTCTGTTACAGATACAGATACATGACTGCTACACATTCAAGTACTCTCTATTTTAGATTCACGTCGAGATGCTTGGGCAAGGGGCTAAATTGATTTATGTACGATAATACTTTAACGTATCGTGCAATTCCGTGTACACCAAAGTTCCCAATTTCATCGACGATGGTCGCCGGCAGCGGCTGCCTGGCGGCTGGCGGCCGCCGTGCCGCCGCACAGCACCGGAGATGTGGCACGCAACTAAGCTACGAGGATGGGAAAGCTAAGCTCGGAAACCACGTGACCGTTGCTATTAATGCTAGGCTGTGAGCTTGGCGAGTCGGATGTGCTGCACGAGCAGGATTGAGCTACACGATGTCGAACTGGCACGGGGACTGGATACTATAGCATTGGCGCATCCATAGTTTCCACGCCACGCAGCCTTCCACACAAAAAACATAGTATAGGTATACGTTTCTACCAGCGCTATGCTATGTGGACCAATTAATGTGATTAGTGGATATCAAACGCATCCACAGCCACGTAGCAAAGCACCACATCTCTGGAGCAAAACCAGCCTAATGCACGAGGGAATGGCTCAGTCCGATGTTCGGGCCGGCTACATGACGTAGCTTCTAGTCTCCTGCGTCGCGTTCATAAATCTGGCGCGTGCTCAATCTTGGCACGACTGTATCACCACTTCAAAGTAAGAAGTAAAACGTATTATTACAAAAGCAACGAGTTTGCACGGTTGTCATGAAACGATACTTCAATATGACACTAAAATTATAGGCACCAGAAGAACAATTTCAAAAAAAGATGACATTAAATATAATTCCACAACTTCCCATTGGATTTGCGTTACATATTTCATGAGTGTGTATTCTGTGTATGTACTATTCGTATGCATTTACAAAAATATAGTTGCTTGGTTTGGAGCTGGATATTATGGGGAAAAAGGTCACCAATATATAAAAAAACATGCTGGATCTAGTATCAGCATATTAATCTGTATTATATTAAGCCTAGAAACAAAGCTCTTTAGAGCTAGAGCGACTATGAAAGTGATGTATGAGCTAAGTTTTAATGGCGAGTGGAACTACGTTAATTGAAGTTTAACTGGGCGCTGTCGAGCCGCCGGGCCGGGCGCCGGCGCCGGGCCAGGCCGGGCCATTCATCACACGACACTAACATCTATCAAGATAATTAATTAATTAAATCCAAAGCCGTGCGGAGAACGCTTCGAAACACTGCTGAAATAAACGTTTCCTTTGACGGACGATATTTTTCAATGCAAAGCTTTCACCAAAAATAGACATCGATAACTATCAAGCTTTTATTCAGAGGCATTTCAAACTTTATGTGCGTCGACATAAGGTCGAGGAGCAACTGGAGGCGTCCTACATCGCTGAGCGTAAATAATATTTAGACAGAGGGAAACGCACCGCGACGGGACGGGTGCCCAGCAGGAAGTAGTCCACCGAAATAGAATATATTTTGAATAGCTCGTTAAAATTAAAAACCTGAACGCCACAATAAGTTAGGGATCTAAGGTTGACGGTATCGGTGCGACCAATGCAGAATATTATTACGTATGATAGCTTCCCGCGCGGCGCCGGCGTCTGGCCCGCGAATGATGGCTCCTGCGAAGGAGAAAAAAAGCTAGCGATGCGCATCGCCCGCAGACGGCCGGCACATGAAAGCAAAGCGGCCACTTACACCAGTGAAAGTGTGCTCATAGAATTTCGCGATGCACCCGACCATTATGGTAATTGGAGTGAGACGACCGCGCAGCTCCTCCCGATGATGCCTGTCGTTTGTTGCTACTCTCTTCAGTTTCAAATGAAATCAAAGCGCAATCATACACTACATACAAGCAATGAACACCGGCGCGCGCGCACGCGGCCACCATGCCGTGCCGCTCCAACCACGGCGTTACTTTAGAAGCGGCGAGATACGCACCGCATGACTCATGAGGTCGTGAAGCGCGTACTTCACTAGCGGACGGTGTATCTAATAGCCAACACGACAAAAGCATTCAGTTGTGCAATTTAAATACCAGTCCTTCATCGCAGCCACACATCCACCAGCCGGGTCACCGACAACTCCGCTCAATCGATAGAAGCTAAAGCGTGCGCGTTGACGTAGAGAGCAGTGCCGTCTGGTACAAGGTTACGCAGACATGTTCATTAAACTGAAAGGAGCGCATTGCGCTTGTGTAGCCTGCGTGTACCTGCGCCCGGCCGCGCCTGACTCTATACATCGCCAACAACCAAATTACCTCATATTGAAGACATCAACAGGACTTAATCGTAATCTAAATTATTATTTTAATTGGCTCGATGTTTCGCTAGCGTTACAACGGCTGTCCGCCCGTTAAGGCTCAGTTCAATATGAGTTTTTATCGTTAACAAAATTAGCTGTTCCATAAATGTGTCGAGTTCATTCAAGGTGTTTTGGCGAATTTTATGTTATTTTAGTGTAGCTAAAAAGTTCTGCTACAATAACGCACTAAGACAAACAGTTACGACCTCACGTGCACTGCTTCGTTTCCAAAAAGACAAGACAGCCGATAAGCTGAAGCGAACACAACCGAGCTTGCGACCAAATCCACAGATCATCTACCTATTACGGTTATTCACGAAGGACACAATGAGTGAAAGTCAACAGTGGACACCGAGCGGCCGCGGGCGGCCGGCAGCTGTGGCGACATGGGAACGGACGCTCCGATGACAGCGGTACATAAACCATGTGCGGTACAACTGCGGCTCCTTCGTTTACACTCAGATTAAATAATAACAGTATAAAGGTGATACGTACGACTGATTCGTAATTTCACATCGGGCTGGTCACCCCGCCAGTGGCACTCGAGCGAAGTCGGACCAGTGGCCGGTAGAGGGAAAGAGAAGCTGGATCGATGACATTCGTTAAGTCGCAATTTATGAACGAATGAGACTAGCTTAGGTTCATCCGTGGGTGATGTCTAAAAATGATGACGAAATTCAAAAAGGGTGATCATGCATGATCTAGAGGTAATATCACATTTCACATTGCCCTGTTTTCTAGCGAACTGCGGTTAATTCGAAAAAGTGGTAACGATTCATAGTTAGTGTTTTAAGAACTCGAGCTCGAAGAGCTTTGACTCTCCTTTTGAATTATGACATTTAAAAAGTGGGCATTCGTTGATGGATATCTGGATGTCTTTAAGAATGAATTGGTTTTTTCTAGTTAAGCGCGCTCCGTCGCGTACACCACATGGTCGCTTAACATCAGACGATGGTGTTCGAACGCATACCAAACATCGAAAAACAAGGAATCCTTGGCTACCTTCGTCAGAGGAAATAATTATCTTATTTGACTCTTTAGAGGCCTTTGACTCGCTGGAGCAGATATTGGAGGGCCTACAGACGACTCTATTTATAAAGATTAAAAGTTCAGCGGTAAAAAGTAAAAAAAAAAATTGTCAAAAAACAAATCTAATTATCGCTATTCTGAAATAGGTTAATCTGTTAGGAATGATCTCACCATGATGATTTACTACGTGACGGAGGAAGCTGTGCAAACTTATTTTTGAGTTATTTATAAAAGGGCTGCTCTATCGGTACTCTCAGAACACGGATTATGTCACAGATTAATTAACAGAACTTGAGAAAGGTGTTGATATGAAAACTTGCTATGCAGTAGAGATGAGGCAGCCAGCGCCACACTCGGCGTAGTGTGCGCGGTGCACCGACTGCAGTGCGGCACCGGCGCCGGCCGCCGGCCCCGGCAGCCGGGCCGGCGGCCGGCGTCGAGCGTGGAGCTTCCTCTCCGTAGGGTTCGCTATCTCGACCTTGCCGATAAACATCACCTATCTCTCGCTACTCTGATTCTATCAAAATCAATAATAAATAAACTAGTTATCTCATTTGCTTCAATAGACTTACTTTATATGCCGGTGAAAAAGAGGTGTTTCTATGTTCGGCTGAATGTGTTTTTTTATGTTTGTCCGATATTTCTGTCAATAATGCACTAAGTTCAAGTGTATTCGTAGACACCGCAACAACATATTTTTATTTAGAAGTTTACTACTTTTGTGTTTACGTGTTAAAGTTGTTTTGTTTATTTTTACTACGCGACCTTGTAACACTATGAAAATCGGTAATATTACATCATGAACATTTACATAATGATCGGATCGTTGACGAAGCAAGGGTTTACTCGTGTTTTTGTAAATAGTCCATTAACTGTCTTCTGCAGCAACACTTGTTGCTTGTGCGAGTAATTATACTGATTCTAATACGTTGGTATTTGGAAGTTGCGCTTGATCGCCGTTGTTATTTTAATGAAGGATTGTCTCGTGAGGTCTGACGTCTGACCGCGCTAGGAAAAAATATACCAATTCCGTCTCGACTTATCTATTGAGATATTATTATCATCATCATCATCAACAGCTCATTAAATGTTCCCACAGCTGGGACTCGGAGCCTTCTCTCGCAAGGAGAGAGTTAAGGCCATAATCCACCACGCTGGCCCTGTACGGGTTGGTGGATGACACATTACTACGAAACATTCTAGATACAAACATGTCGGTTTCCTCAAGACGTTTTCCTTCACGGTTTTAAGTTAGCGGCATTACGCGCATAACTTCGAAGAGACAGTGGTGCGTGTGGGGTTCGAACCCGGGGTATCTGGCTCGGCAGGCGCCGTACTCCCGCCTAGACCAGCCGTAACTTAATTAATTACGCATTCGGAAAAAAAACATTCCCGAAATTACTATTCCCTAAATGACTACATTCAAATTGGGGTTTGGTAGATATCATATTATATGCCACTGAAGCCGTATATTTGGATTGAATAATGTTAAATCTGTTAACATCGCTTTAATAATCTCACGAATCTACTTATAGAAACCATTACCTCGGTGTAATCTGTACAAAAACCGTGCCCACGCACACAGCACAAGAGAGAATCATTACACAACGAGTGTTCAGCGTAATTACTGTTTAATTATTATGGAGACGACACGCAACTTCATATCTCGCGAACGTAACGCATTCACGAGCGGGAGACAGCACACAGCCGGCATACTTCTTCACAAACCACCAACGATGTTATCATTCTAAATAATCAAGTAGTTAATAAAATGAATGCAGTACGGACAGCTAGAGTACTGGTCGCACAGCAGCGAGGCAGGTCCTGGGTGACGTGAGTACCGCGGCTCCCTGACGGGCCCCTGCAGGCGCCAGGCCGGGAGAGCGCCCTTCACGCGCCCGCGGGAGTCAGAGGACTGGGGGTGACGATGGAAACAGTGAAACACGAACGAATTTTAAAAGCGATTTTAAATTTATGTTTATGTATAAATTGGTAACGAATATAAATTCGAAATTGATAATAAAATAAACTTAACTTCGTCCACGTCTTTCGATATTTGTGAAGTGTTTCTACGTAAAATGTTGGTGAAAAACAATAGGTTCACAAACATGTTTCAATACTCTACTGCAGGAAACTTAGTCCACTCAAATTGTTTGCATCTTGAATGAAACAGACTTGGATAAATATACATCCGGTTGACAATAAGAATCCCCGGTCGGAAGCGACGAGACAATGCAAGTTACATGTTGACACCGGAACAGAATCTCAACGGCGCGAGATTAATGTTATAGGAAACAACAATAATCTTACCTAATAAAACGTACGGACGAAAAAGTTACGAAATAACTAGATGAAGGAACCGTTCATACAATAAGAGACACGACATAAAAATTGAAACAATGACGCCATGCGCCCATGTGTGAACAGCCTCGTTACAATGAGGAACCATTCCGGCGGAATGGATGACGAGCCGCAATCAGGACCGGCATCAGATCTCACAGATTGTTTTAATTCTCTTCAATTATAACTTTGCAGTTAAAACTTTTCCCATAATTTGTACTGATGATGAAGTTAAAACGAAGTACTTAGCTGTACACGTACAAAGGTTGGGAAGATACAGTTACAAATTACACAAGCCTAATAATACTCTCAGAAGATACACTCATAGAAGACGGCAAAAAAATAATTAGATGAAAATGAAATAAGTCTGTCTCGAGATGAATTATGATTAGCTGACGTGAAACGAAAGCGAGAGTTGGTCGACCTCACTGCAACTTACATTTCTGAGAGAGATTATTCGGAACCGTTGCCGGAGTAATTTAAACGCAAACATTACAATGGCGATTGATTTCACAGATTACAATAGAACCAGCTACACAAAGGAATTGAGATTGAAAAGATAATAGATTAGTGTTACCAAGAACAACGAGCATTGCTCAGTGCGTGCGTCTCTCGGACAATCCGATGATACACGAAGGAAACATCTACAGACAACGCGCAGGTTTTCAGATTGAACTAACGGCGGCGGTTCGCACCCACACCACACAGCGAGGACAGGCGTTGCGAGCTAACCTCAGCAATGTGGCATTGGGCGTGATTAGCGATTGCAATACGTACATACAACGAATCGATTATCGTCGACCCACACTACGCCAATTTTCCAATAGAAAACTTATTATAACGTTAGGTATCTGTATCTATTACGACGGCTGCAACAAATTTATGCAATTGATACGAGATACTGTACAATGCAAATACTCGTATTTCATACATACCTACTTATAAGCTCATAAATGAAGGACAGTGTAATGCTAACATAAGGGTCATGGCAGTCATTAGGGTGATTAATAATAGCCGACAGCGTCTGCCGTTCCCAGAGGAAGCACTCGGCAATTTTCCCCCGGAAGGGGTCAAGAACGCGGCTCGCCGACTCCTCGAGTCACGTCGCGGTTCCGCCGCGAACTTCGGAAGGAACTCAACATCCGACTTAACGACGCAAACAGACAATAGACAAGTGCGAGTCTGATTTACCTCGGATGCATTCTTATTGTACAACCAATTTTACTAACATCGACAGTTTTACAAGTCCTCCCATCTCATCATCATCAGCCGCAAGACGTCCACTGCTGAACATAGGGCTCCCCTCTAGATTTCTACAACGAACGGTCCTGCGCAACCTGCAACCAGCGGTTTCTAGCGACCTTTATGAGGTCATCTGTCCATCTAGTGGGAGGCCGTCCAACACTGCGTCTTCCGGTTCGTGGTCGCCACTCAAGCACCGTTCTTCCCCATTGGTTGTCATTTCTGCGAGCGATGTGGCCTGCCCATTGCCACTTCAGCTTGCTTACTCTTTGAGCTATGTCGGTCACTTTCGTTCTTTTGCGAACATCTAATGAGATGATTTATTATGATTTAAAATTGTTCTGCATAATTATGCATAATGTTCTCATAGACCGAGTAGGTAACATTCAAGTCGCCTAACATAAAATATACGTAACAAAAATAAGATACGAAGTGCGCGTTTAAGCTAACGCTAACCGTATTGGGGCACTGAAAAAAATATAATCCGACCATCTGTTTATTCGCCAATAGGTATGTATGTAAATGTCCGACAGGTGACCGGTCGTATCAACGGAGCTGCTAAATAAGGCGACGGAAGGTTTGAGAGTTGCATATCTAGCACGAGCGTGGGCTCACCCGGGCTACGTCGGTTGGATATTCCGGCGGACGCAGAACCGACACTGTGGGTCTGTGGGCGACACGGAGAAAGAAGGAAGAACATACGCTATTACTAAATAGAGATCCCAGTTTGAAAACAATACCGATTGACAGATAAGAGCCAAAGACAGCAGGCGGCGCGCCGGTTATGAAATCGAGGCTAGTTTCATATCTCGACCGATAGAACAGTCACGAATATTCGTTCCGATATTTACGGGGAATTGATTGCGTCCAGTGAAAGTGAGGTTATTAAAATTGTAGTGGCCTATTTGGAGGCAAAGCGGTACTCGGCGGCCAGTGGACAATTACTACATTGTACAATGTACTTCTTTACAGTTGGTATGAAGAACCAAAATAAGTTTCTTTCTATTTACATCTACACTACACTAATATTATATAAAGCTGAAAAGGGTTTTGTTTAACTAATCTTGGGAACTAATGAATCGATTAAAAAAAAACCCCATTGGATATATAGGTACGTAATGACTGAGTGCTATATGTTGTACACTATGTACTACTGGCGAAGCCGAGGTGGACCGCTAGTTGACATATATGTTTACTATGGTACTTAAGACACATATCTTATGTGAAACGTAACAGTACATTGTTTTTGGACAGTCTCAGATGTAATCTTAAACATCGTCCGTGTTAAAGCGCACTACATCCAAAACTGGACTTGCCGAGAGGACAGGACCGGTGGGCCTCGGCGACCCGGCGCCGGCGCCCGGTGACTCACCGCCGTGTGATGCAACCCTGCGCCGGCGCAGGTGCCCCGTGTAGGAGCCATGACGAAGCCTTGCAGGTGGGCTGCCACATACAACCAGTACCTGCGCGATTGCGCCGAATGGCGACCTATGGCTGTTTTATAAAATAAATATCCAGTAGCCCTGGATATTTATTTTATAAAACAGTGACGGGAGGAGCAGGACATGGCTGTGCTTGATGGTAAACCAAACACCCGCCCATACCATCAGTGTCACGCAGCTACCGGAACATGAACAGTCCAACACATTGTCTAGCGCTGCTGCACTGCGATCGTCACCCAGAGATATAACGTAATGTATCTATATACAAATTTGTAATAATGCCGTCATTTCTCGGAAAAATATTGCCCGTCAACCCGGAATGTATACATTATGTACATTACTACTTGGCGGTAGAATAACTGGGAAAAGTGTGGTAATTCCTCAGGCGGACCCTGCAAACTGTCCCTACTAGGAATACATATGTATATTTGTATTTTATCTTGATCCAATGAGAACAAGCACGCCCGTGCAAAATGATGTTCTGAAAACCCGTCCCCGGCGACGCGTCGTGACCGTTTCCGTAACCGAACATAACTACGAGTTTTGCAATGAGAACTCGTGACCGAACCAGAAAACTTAGGATTAAGAAGATGATAAAACGCATGTTGGTATATACAGGAGATAAATCACACCGAACTCTCATAAACATGAGGCTCTGAATCGTACGTACATCACCGAACGTGGAGCATATATTTGTGTTTGCGTCAAAGTTCTGTATTTGTTGAGAAGTGGGTGTTCAGAAATAGTTTCGCGAACTGAAGCAGGTCAATAGAGCTTGTAAATGAATTGTGGCTGCAGATATCGGCTCGGGCGGGAGGTCTGCTCGGGCGCGCGCACTCCGAGCGGGCTGCGGGCGAGCGGCGCCAGGACATAGCTAGGTACGAGTACAACACTGTAGGCAGCCCAGACTGAACTATTTCATCATATTGCATTAATACACATTTTAGGATATTTCTCTGAGTAAATTATGACTTTAAACTTTGTAACAGTGTGTTTATATTTTTATTTGATCTAAGTATTCTTGTGATTAGTATTGTTCAATCGTTAATTTAACTATTGTTAGATTCTTCTTATCGTAGTAAATCTATCATACCATTATGTCACTTATTTTTAACTTCCTACTATTATAGATGCAGAAGTTTGGATATTTGTTGTGCAATCACGTCGGAACATCTGAACGCATCGGATTGAAATTTGGACTACAGTTGGATGATTATAGTTTGGAATAGCACATATAGGCTTTTTGACTTTTTATCACGGTAAAATAACGGGAATGGGAACTGTTACTTTATAGTTTTAAAGATTGTGCAGTCTCGGTAATAAGCTAATACCTGTGGTATTCATGACATTAGCTCTATTATACTCGTGCCCAAGGTTAGGTTACAGATATTCTGAGTCGAGTCCAGCGCCGAGCGACAGGAGCCTCGCGAGCGCGGCTGCTGTCTGATGATGCGGTTCCTCGTGGAAGGAAGCTCTGTGCTCACCTGTTCTGTGTCTGGCGGCGGTGCATGCAACACTAGCTTTAGTAAATTCAGTATTTTGAATACTAATGACTTTAGACGCGGCATAAATGCAAGGAAACAAAAACCAGACGACGGATTACGGGCCGTTAATTTGAAAGAATCAATGAACCATTTAAGTTACAAATTAATGTATGTTTGTGACCTGTTTCGGTTTGCGAAACTATTTCTTAACACCCACTTATCAACAAATCTTCGATGAGAACTTTGACGCAAACACAAATATATGCTTTACGTTTGGTGATTGTATTCAGAGCCTCGTGTTTATGTAAGTTAGGAAATAGGAACGTTGTTCGATGTGATTTATCTGCTGGAATAGTTTTAAATATATTCTTCGATACAAAACTAAACCTCATCGACGGTTCCTACGCCTACATCTCTATAGACTTCAATGCCATCGAAACGTAGGCGTGTCAATGAGCAAAACCTTGAAGCATCGGAGTACATTATTATAAGAAAGCGAAATTAATTATAACTGTTCAATGAGTAGAGGAGCAAAAACGCGGCTGGTCCGGAATCGAATAGAAAAAGCAAAAGTGTTGGAACGAACGATGATCTGCCTATGAGAGCGGCAGACGCACGCGCGCCGGTCACCTGCGCGCGCGCCGGTTCGAACTTAAAACGACGCGACCGCGAGCTTCGTTGTTCCTATGTGTCGCACTGATGCCTGCCCGCCCGCGCCTCGGGAGCCAAGCTCTCTACTAGCGTCGCCGGCGGGACGCGGTTGTATGAGCGTTAGTTTAGGTTTGAGGAGATCTGCACCTACCGCTCACCGCCGCTACCGGTAGCACAAAGCATAAACTATTGCCATTTAAAGTAAGTAAGTCATGGCCGTTATCGACCACGCTGGCCCAATACTGGTTGATAGAAGCTAATGTCTACGAAAGAGGGCATTTTTCTAGCCGATTTATTAGAGTGCATTTATTCATTCATCGTCATTCCATTAACGCCGGCGGCAATGGCAAATTTGATCATATGCACTTAAAAAATACTCAAAGCTGCAGGTGGGGTTTGAACCTATGACTTTACTATTCTGACATATTCACCACTATTCTAACAAACCATTTAAAACTCACTATGCCTATACTTTTTAAACTTTTGCGATGTGAATTTACATTGAAAACATTACACACGACTTAATCGCAATTTGAATTTCACATTGCCTAAAACCATAAACGAAAAGTTTCACAGCGAGCTAACTATTGTTATGCAAATGAATGTGAATTAGCCTGAATGAACCATAAAAACAGCTAATGGAGTATAATTGTCATTAAAGCAAGGTTCCGTCGCACACGGGATCACGGGACGTTCCTCCTACCCAGCGGCGCCGGCGCCGGGAGCCGGGCGGAGCGCCGCGCCGCTAGCGGAGTCACCGCTCGCAGTAACATCGATTATGTCGCACTTTCTACTAATTAGAAAACTGCAGCCGGCGACTACACGTTCATGATCTTCATAATTGCGCGGATCGAATCGGTTCACCCAGGGAGGGTTCGAGAACCAAGCTCGGCGCTAATGTTAGCTGAGGTAGACCTTATTCACCACTCGTTAATATAATGTCATGTTAGAGTTCTAACATCCGAGCTGTATTTGATTTGTTATATACTCGTATCAACAGACGTTTCCCGAAAAAAAGCACACAATTAGTTATTTGTACTGGTCTTAGCCGCGTCCGCCTGGGGAAGTGCCACAGCTTTGTCAGTTATTCTACCGTCAAGCAGTAATATGCTAGCAATATTACTGTGTTCCCGTTTGAAGAGCAATCCGGAGAAATTACAGGGTTAAGAGTAAGTCTAAGTATTACTTGGTGGCGATTTTGATTATTCAAGTCTGGCCTCGTGGCTTAGTGGGTAGTAACTCTGCCTGCGAAGCCGAGGGTCGTGGGTTCGATTCCCATTCAGTATTCCCACCCAGTGCCAATATTTGTGTGATGAATTCAAATATTTGTACTGTCTATACTACATAAAAATCAAATAAGACTAGCAAATGAGCCTATTACAGTATTACACGTAAATGTAGCAATCGATGGTAGCAAAGCATGAGAGAGAGAGCAGAGAGGGCAGGGAGCGTCCGAACGGGACGGACGAAGATAAGCAAGTTAAACGTGCTGTTAATCCAGGGGATCAGTTCCACGCAGCCGTCAGCCGTGGCCCGGCGGCGGCGCTCGGCTCGCCGGCTGGTGTCGAGATCACGCAAGCTCCCTCACCGAGTACTCGTGGAGTTAATTTAACCAGGCAGTTGTCAGTAGTTACGTGCGCGCGTCTGCTGCCGGGGTGAATCATCCTTGTAAATATACCTCGGCCCCGCGGCCGCGGCCGCTCGGCGCACGACGCTACTCATACTATCGAGTAATCGTATTTACCGAATCAACTCAGGTCAAGATCGCACTGTTTACAATGAAAGTGGGACCAGTTTTTAACTCGGACACTACAAATGGCAACATTAACTTTCAAGTTAATGAGTTACTGAATGTTTATGACAAACTCTAAAGTTGTTCTGACTGACTTAAATCCTGTCACTAGCCACGCACATCTTGAATAGTAGGTACCTAAAATATAATTAGAAATGGTATAGAGAGAAAGTTAATGTGACAGATATTTTAAAAACAATCATGTGTAGTACCTAATATGAATGCATTACACAATGCAATCTTCTAGATCTAATCGTTAGTTTGAAAAAAAAACACAGCGATATAACCGCATCCAAAACAAATAGATATCAGCACCAGTATCGCTAAACAAATATCGTAAAGAAATTAAGATTATGACTAGTGGCAAAACTATTTAGGCTATTGATTTGTAATGTACACGAACCCGCAGTCCGAGGCCACGCGGCGGCCGGGCCCCGGAGCGCCGCTTCATTTGCAATTACGTAATAAAACTAATCTCGCACTCGTCTCAAAGGGCTTCAAAGTTTTTCAAACGCAGCCAAGCGAAGACTTTACATTTCTTTTTGAACCAAGTTTTCACAGCGAAGAAAGCAGACAAAAAATCAATAAGCTAGAAGATTCAGAGCGCAATAATCTGTGATGTAAGTAGGCGCCGCGGTCCGCTGCCGACGAGCATCCGATGCAAATCGAACAAATCAATCAACGGTAACGTTTACCGAGACGAGAGGAATTTATAGAAAACCCCGGAACACAAAGGTAACGAGGTGATCGGTTCAGGCGACGAGCCGTATGCTACGACTTTACCTACAAGAAAGTGTAGTTTCCTAAACGTACTCTTATATTGAAAAAAGTACGGAAGGCATGGATGGGATCATCAGTTAACAGAAGCATTCACAACACTAACGCTGGGGCTGAGTCAACACTTCAAAGTCATTTCAAAGTCTTGAACAACGCCGCAAAATTGCTAGCCTATCCGGTTTCTATCGGATACATTTCGGAGAGTGTCGAACTGATCTGCATGACCTAACCACCACTTTGCCCTTTTTTCTATCGGACTTCTCGTAGCCCGAAAAAACGACATCGTTTCATGCTTGATTTTCCAAAGACATGATCGAAGAGGTTTGACTCTAGTATTGTGATAAGAACGTCTAGGCTGTGGAATGCGTTTCCCGAGTGGATTTCTCCCTACGGTTACAATATGGTGTAAGCAGGCTCCACCGTAGACCGCATCGTCGCCTAAAGTCGCAGTCAGGTGTAAACTTATACTTAAAAAAATCTATTACTCAAGACATTTTCCAATACGAAACATGATGTCAATCGATTCCCTATTCAATATTAGCTGAGCTATTTTATGCAAATCTAACGAATCGTGTTATGAGGTTACTGAATGATAATTATTATAACAAGCGTAGTATGATGACACATCTAACGGCGGCAGTGTCGCGTACGTGCGATGTTTTGAAAGTGCAACCAATGTGGACTTCAATGTTCAATGCGTTAACATTTGATAAATTGTATCGGGCATCATAAAACATCAAGATTTTTTGTCGTTTTAATGAAACTCTTGCAGGTGGCAGTCCTACTGAATACAAAACCCATCAAAATAACATTAAACCGCTTGTAAACAAACCCGAGCCTGCCGTGAGACGGAGCGGTGTGTATTCACATGTATCGTCACCAGCAGACATCAAAACCCTATCTAGTACAATTCCTAATCCGACCAATTTGCCTCTATAACCATTACAGCACATAAATGAGTCGGCGCCCGCGTCTTCAGGCTGAAGTTTATGGCCACCACCCACACCACACCACTCATTAACACTCACAAACATCACATAAATTTAGAACCAACAAAACCACCATTGAAGTTCTGAAACATTCAATATAGAACTCGTCCTAATCCTGTCGATATCAAACGAAATAGAACCTTATAGCAGAAGACTTTAGGTTGCAGACCTGGTGAGGGTCTAGGCGGGGACTACATTGCACCCTACAAGCAAAACATCCGGTAGTTAAACGTCTTCATTCCAGAGAGTGCCTTTTCTTGTTAGAAAAATTGTCTTTTTGGACGAATGCATTTCCGCCTTCACTTGGAAACGAAACTGTTTTATGGAGGAAATATCGAGATGAAAGTTGTGAGAACGATTCACATAGAACGACAGAGTACAAGGAAACAACCATTGCTTGGCAAATCACAATCCGACTGCAGCGCCAGTCGACCCGTACAATGAGCCGTTTAAATCTAAAGTTGTAGTTATTTTAGTTGGAGTTAAGGGTTTTCTGGAAGCTCGAAGTCAGACAAATTGCTTTCTCACTTCATTACGATATGATTTGGTAGACGGAGGGTCTAATATGAAATTATTATATAACTGACTTAACTGAATTATAATATAATTATGCACAAATAATGTAAGCCGCTCCATTGCAGGCCGCCGTCGCTTAACATCAGGCGAGATGGCGGTCAAATACAAACCTATTATTGTTAAAAAATATATTTATTTAATGTATTTACTAAGTGTAAGACATACGTACACTAATAATGACCGGGTTTGATTGACTAAAAGGGTTTCCCGTCAAATTAACTTTTTTAATGGTGAAAAAAGTTTGAGGAACAATTTAAGTCTTAGTTTAAATTTTAATTAACAATATTCTTAAGAACTGTGAGTGTAAACGAAACTCGTGTAATAATAAGTACACGATCAAAATAATCAGTATCTAAATAAATAAATATAAATAAAGTAAATTTTAATTAACAATATTCTGAAGAACTGTGAGTGTAAACGAAACTCGTGTAATAATAAGTACACGATCAAAATAATCAGTATCTAGTGTAGAGTGGTCGTGGAAAGTAATAAGAGGAAATTACCGAAAGAGTCGTGTTAACAGTACAGTCCGGGGCCCGACGCACCCGCCATGGAGCCCGCGGCCGTCGGCGGCGGCGCTGCGCGCGTCAGCCCTGCGCGGCTCGCTCCGCTCGTGCGAAACGATTTCTACTCATACCACCGACACCGCTTCCGAGACCACGGCCGCAATTCAATTATTGTATTGTTTTTATATCATGATTCACAGAACCCACTGTTATTACGCACTGGCTGAATATTCCCAGGCCGCGATCGCGAGTTCCAAATTTGAATTGGAAATAGCAACGTAGCGTGTGCGTGCGCGCGCGGTCCGGCTGCGACTGCGCGCGCCGCGCTGTTTACCAGAGCCGAGTTCATTTACCACTGCATCTGGCTAGTGTTCGGTGCTGCATCGAAATAGAGACCTCGTTATCGTCACGGAAGCGTGGCTGTGCGGTCGCAAGGCGTCCCTCGACTGAAACCGAGAGTGGCGAGTGGAGTGGATGACGGGCCAGCGGTTAATACAGATTACGGGATACGTGGCGGCATACGGAGCAGTTGGAGCGTCAGTCGCGTGCCGCGCGCTCCGTCAGACCACTGTCAGCCACTGGACGTGTGACATCCAAGACGACGGACTACGTGTCTGACCATAGCTCACACAATGCGAGGAGACACCGTGGTCGCTGATGAGTTTCATCCTTACTAGCCTACGTTGGGAAATAGCCGAATCGAAGTGATGTTCTTCCGGTCCCCTGACTTAGAATTGGCTACTGAGAGCTTAGCACTCGCCCTTTAGACAAACTTACATGAATGCCACTGATTCTTTAGGATAGCTACGTTCAGTAGTCAGTCCTCTTCCTGTTAGCTTCATGTTAGCTTAAACCCACATCGAAAATGTTAAAACGCAACGGTGTTCAGTGGCGCGGAGACAATTCGAGGCAATTAATTAACCCAAATGTCACCGCACGAGTGGATTTTCAATCATGTTTTTGGGTTGCGGCCGTTAACGCGGGTTGTAATTACTCTCCAAACTAGACAGACTCCGCAGACACAGTTCGCGGTGACGAGCTTCACGGTGGACGGTGGGAATGAGAGGAATGTCTGACGAGGCTCCAGCGCCCGAGATAACAGTGATGCTTCAACGGATTACTAACGTGTGGTCGACGCGGGCATATAGTAGACAAATATTTTCCATAACGTTAATTGGTTTTAATATTTTAACAGATTTCGAGCACTGAGTGAACTTCTACAAGTTTTAATACAATTGTTGCATCACAATAAAACATGACATGCAGATAGGCATAAAGAAATTCTCAGACGACGACGCATGATTATGTTGCATTCGTAAATTTAAAATGTTTGCATAGAATGAGTCAGACTAGTTCGAAATGCAGGAAAGTAACGAACAGAGAAAGGAAGAAATCTCCTTAGACACAACATCATGACATCATGAGCCAGAACAACAGCACAACTTTACGACATTACCAACATTAATCACATCAGTAATTTAATAAAAATGCTATTTATTTTACATAAATTATGTTTTTGTGTCCATGTTTACATTGACCAATGAAATATTGTACGCAAAAGAGTTAAATAAATAAGGAAGATAATATATTCACAGATTTGTAAGATAAAAACGCACTAGACCTTGAATGATAAAGCGATAAAACTACAAGTGTTGCAGTTAAATCATAGCGGTTCTGTCGAGGTGACGAGCGATCAAACAGATAACACGTATCTTACCCGTAAATGATGAAATCCTCGGAACGAGTGAGAATCTTCGGATGTTTCCGGGAAAGCGGCGCAGAAACCGACAACGACTTTGTTTGAGAACAGACAATCACTTGTTGTTTAATGAACGGTCGCGAGCACGTCCATGATTCACGATATGACAATGTCGTTAATTGTACAACATGCTAAATACTTATTCGCTAGCTCACAAACCATTACGTTTTTAGAGTTTCGTACCGGTTATTCATAGTTATTTTGCAGAACTACAACTTGAAACTTGTGATTTAGACTATTTGAAGTATACATTTTCTAGTTTCAAGCAAATTAAAAAAAAACAAGTTTTCCGTTTCGGGAAGTATTTTTCTTAAATAAAGAGTGACGAGACGAGTAGGACATGTTCCCGATGGTAAGCAACACGTCTGCCACATAACAGCACAATGACACGCAGCTATTGGACCAAGAAAAGTCCAAATCATTACCTAGAACTGCACTGCGCTCGTCACCCAGAGATTATCTGTTACAAATAATAACGATTTTCGGTACGGAACCATCGGTGCGCGTGTCTCTCTCGCACTTGGTCAACTGTATCAATATTCACCAAACTTTAAATTTACCAAACATCACTAATATAGCACAATACGTCACTTGCAGGCAGTATATCAGATATACTACTACAACGCAAGTGGAGCCGCAAACGCAAAAGATTTCACCAATTTTATAGTGGTAGGACTCTTGGCAGTCCGCCTGGGATAGTACCACCTTTGCCAGTTATTCTACCGCCAATCAGTAGCGTGCAAACATTACTGTGTTCTAGTTCAAAGGGCAATGATTCCAGTGGAATTACAGGGCTGAGTTTTAACATCTTAGATCTCTGGGTGACAAGCACAGTGCAGTGCTAGGCAATGATTTGGAGACTTCATGTTCCAATAGCTGTTATGTGGCTGGCATGTCGCTTACCATCAGGCACAAGTCCTCGTCTCGTCACGATTTATTGAAAAAAAAAGCATGTAGTATCGCCCTGCGTTGCCAGACATATTGCATGCCTCTAGAAGAAGAGGCCAGTGTGTATGGGTCAACTATTTAAATGTTTTGTATCATCTTATCTTACCTGCAAACAGCAATAAAGATTTTTGTATTTTGTATTTTGCCCATCTCCAGCTCCGCCCACGCTCCGACATAGGTGTGTTAGCATATCAAGGAAGCGAACTCAGGAGATTATTCCCAACCCAAAAGTGGCCATCGCGGCTAAATAGTTTTTACTTTAAAAAAGCAACGTTCTCAGTTTGGCCGAGGAACCCCGGCGCCGTGTGTCCGTCTCGGGCGGAGCTGTAGAGTCGTCGTCTGCTGAACGGTATTGCCACAGCGACTCCGATGACGGATTTGTTTTTACCAGATGTGCATTACTGTCGACATAACTGTGGGGAGACGCCACGAATGCGGTCACCGTTTGTGGCTCAAACGTTTCAAATGTGCGAAGTTAATAACTCAGCCATCAAACACATTTGCTATCCTATTCTACTAATATTATAAAAGTTTGGATGTTTGTTGCTCGATCATGTCGGCTGAACGTACTGGGTAGAATATTGAATGAGTCACAGATTAGTCTGGAATAGCACATAAGACTACTTTTTATCGCGAGAAAATAATGGGAACGTGAACTACGCGGGTAAAACCGCGGGGTGCTGGTAGTCGGAAATTAATACTCATGATACGTAGAAACACCAAGACAAAGAACTATGGTATCCAATTAGGGTTATCCAATGGTAAATACATTTTCTAATAATTTCGTACTATTAAAATGGACTTGTCCGTCCAGCTTTGAATGATCATAAAGTAAATTAAACTAAAAAATATCAAAATTAAAAATGGTCCACATTTTATTCTACTGCCATTACATCAAATAATTTCATATAATAGGCGTGTCGACAGATCCTGCAATTATATTAAATTATTTGATATAATGACAGTATTTAAGTAGAATAAAATATGTACATACCAATTTTAATTTTGATATTTTGTAGTTTAACTTACTTTAACGTCATTCAAAGCTGGATGGGCAAGTCCATTTTAAAAGTACGAAATTATAAGTAATTGTGTAAGTCCTCTGTAGATCACGTCGGGGTCACCACTGTAGGTGTTGCTGGTACTGGAGATGGAAATGAAACCACGTCACTGTATAAACTGCTGCTTATATTGATCTTCTGTACAAGTGACGCGGGGCGAGAGACTAGCTCGCTCTCCGCTGTCATCCACTTATGTACTACATCAGTCACGTACACGTACGTGCTCCTACATACACCCCCTTCTTAAAAAAAGGAGAAAAACATATAACAATCCAAAAAAACATTATTAACTCACAACTTGTTTACAATATCGAATTACGATAAACTTGTCTCATGAACATTATGTTTTCATGCTAACCTTGGCATATTGACTTCGAACCATTTTGCTCACTCAGCGTTCTAACTTGACCTATTGTTTAAAGCGAACTGGCATTTTTACAATTCTGCCATTTTCGTATCTTGGAACGCGGATGTAAATATGGTCGATTCTACGCGTGACAATGCATCAGCGATGTATCAGCATATGTGCTCCCATTACGTGACGTATATCACTTGCAAATTCACTAATAAACAAAAACTGTGGGGCACGTCTCGGTACTTCCGATATCCGTGGTACTTCCTTATTCGACTTTATTTTCTAACACATATATATGAGTGGTTTGTGGTCTGTATAAACCGCAAAATCTCTACACTCAATCAAATCTCTAAAATAAATTATACCAGAATAAATCGCCAAAAGTTCCTTGTCGTATGTACAGTACTTTTCTGGGATTCCGCGGGTTGCAATACCGCGCCTATACTAAGGTCTGACGCGTCTGTCATAAGAGCTACTCTGCCCCTGGACTCGGGTGCGATAACGTGGCAGCATTTTGTAAGTTTTCCTTACACCTTTCAAATGCTCTAATTGCCTCTTCAGTCCATACTATTCTACTCTTATCCTTTTTTGCACCGTGTAAATACTTATCTAAGATTTCTTGCCTTGTGCAGCGTTTGCTATGGGCGCTCTACAAAACTTTAACATACCCAAAAAACCTGCGTAACCGCTCTACCGTCTTCGGTTTTGGATAATCCTGAATAACCTTGGCTTTATCAGGTAAAGGACTTAATCCATTTTCCGAGACCTCGTAACCTAAACAATCTATTTAACTTTTCTCAAAAATACATTTTCCTATGTTCATTGCCATTTTGTATTTCTGCAACCGCTCCTAGTTTTCCGCTTGCTTCTTATTTCACGCACATGGCTGCTCCCAACGTGTAGCATTTTCCTTGAACCGGAAATGGAACCTGCGCAGCCAATCTGGATCACCTGGAGCTCTTCTCTTCCACAAACCAGACCTATTCTCGTTCCATCTCTGCCGGCTCCTGCTTCTCCCACGCTCTCGGCCTTGAACCTCGGTGCGTAATGAGGCCACTTCTAAAGCTAATTTCTTCACCTGGTCTTCATTCTCGACGCTCCCGAATACAGCAGCAATGTCGTAGGCGGAGGTGTTCTCTACGATCATGTCCACCATACTTGCCAAACTGTCCAGCGCCTGGTCTTGACATCCCGCAATAACTGTTCTGACGGAGGCTGGCATCCTGGATAGCCACAAGCTTTTTATCGTCTGCTCCGAAACCTGCGCTGTTCGTTCCAACTCTCTCATACGCCGGAGCAGATGCGTAGGCTTCTGCGAACCCAGTTCTAGCTCTGACATGAGCTTCTGGAACTGTCGCTCAGCACTCTCCTCGTAAACTTGCAGCAACCGGTCCTTCAGCGCCGTATACTTGTTGTATTCCGGCGGCGCTGTCAACAGGTCATTCACCTGTCGAATTGAGTCTCTCCCCATTTTTGAGATGTTAAATCTTGTCTCATCTCCTTGTTTCCGCGGTGTCATTATTGCTTCAAACTGGGCAAACCATAACCGCGGCATGTCAACCCAAAAATCAGGAAGTCTCGTTGACACACCTATAGCGGCCAGGATCAAATCATCGGAATGTGTCCGCTCATCATTCTTGCCTTGCTGACCCGCTTGCCCACTTACTGACGTCGTTTGCGGAAACATTGTTGGAAGTATACAAAAATTACGCAGCAACACCAAAAAATTTGTTCTGAATCTTCACTGTTCAATTTTCTGTTCAATTTCTGTTTGGGGTCACCACTGTAGACCTTCTGTAGATCACGTCGAGAACAGGAGATCACGAGTTCGACTCACGTCGGGAACAGATCACGTCGGGTTCACCACTGTAGATGTTGCTGGTACTGGAGATGGAAATGAAACCACGTCACTGTATAAACTGCTGCTTATATTGATCTTCTGTACAAGTGACGCGGGGCGAGAGACTAGCTCGCTCTCCGCTGTCATCCACTTATGTACTACATCAGTCACGTACACGTACGTGCTCCTACAATTGTATTTACCATTGGATAACCCATTCAATTTCAAGTTATTTTTGTTATTAAACCGGTTTCCGCAATATTTAATATAGCTACCATACAAACTTTACGCGCGACGCATAGAAAATACGACAGCGTGACGTCACGTTTCTGTAGTGATATGTATGAAGCGTTTTTGGGAGAGTCTAATATTGTGATTTTAAAATCGTGATATCACGGGAAGTTTTTAAGATAACAAAGTAATTCTTTCACCTTTGTTTCAGTTATTGAGTAGCCTTTTGATGGCACATTAAACCAAACATGAGTCGACACGCCTATTGCAAGACCTGTCGTCACGCCTGTCGTCAATGTGTACCTGTCATCGACCTTCTTTACAATATCCGCAGTAGTAGCACCTCCCGTTCGGAGCAGTTTCCTCGAAACATTGCTCTTCAAAACGGAATCTAACACACGGTCTATGCTGGATCCTCGCTACGAATATAAAAACAGTAATAATGTAACCAGCAAATACTTTTAGCTGCGAAGGCCTCGGATTTGTAAACTCAGTAATTAGATGGTTTTGTTCCGATGCAGGAAGTGAGCGGCGCCGCGCGCAGCGGCGAGCACGTCGCCGGCGGACGGACGTCGCACAACACGAGCGGGACAAACAAACAGAATTACCACCAGCTTCGTTGACCGCCAGACATCCAGTACGGCTTCGAGATTAGAACTAATTACCTTCGCGATTCATTTGGTGTATGTACGTACAAATTAGTTGGAGAATTGAAAGGTCAAACTCACACAGGATCTACAATTTATGGTAAAAAGTTCAAACACTAAATTACATACATTTAGAGAAATCAAGTAGGTAAGCACACTGTTCCAATGAGACAGCTAGGGTTTCGAATATTTCATGGATCTATGCCAATTTTGATCGTTGTTGATTTCTCATAAACTTTTAAAACGATTTCGATAAAAAAAATGATGGTGTTACCTCTGAAGAATGATATAGGTAACAAATACAAGAACAAAATTAAAAATTTCGATTAACCCCCGACTACCTTAGATTTGTTATCTGTACAACATTCTACTAGTCAAGCCCTTTCATTTGATACCAATATTAAGGGAATTGTGAAAAAGGAAATGTAATTCGCCATTTTGTGGTAGCGGCCATCTTGGATTTGAAATTTGTCATAGTGCAAAGTATTCTACTAATCAAGCCCTTTCATTTGATACCCATATTGAGGTAGTAGTGAAAAATATTATATAATTCGCCATTTTGTGGTGGCGGCCATCTTGGATTTGAAATTTGTTATAGCGTTTAGTACTCTACTAGTCAAGCCCTTTCATTTGATACCCATATTGAGGTAGGTTGTGAAGAAATATTTTGTCCGCCATTTTGTGGCGGCGGCCATTTTGAATCGATATTAACCAAACATAGCTAAGAACATCCGCACGGGTATTAACATTCAAATAAAAAAAACTGCATTGAAATCGGCCCATCCGTTTGAGCTCTACGGTGCCACAGACAGACACACACACAGACAGACAGACAGACAGACAGACAGACAGAGAGACAGACAGACAGACAGACAGACAGACATCGACGTCAAACTTATAACACCCCTTTTTTTTGTCGGGGGTTAAAAAAAAGAATCATGAAAATCGATTTACAATCAGAGCTATCGCGTACAATCCATAAAAACCAAGAACCAAATTAAGAATGGCCTCCAGTTTTGAAGTCGGTTAAAAAAATAGCTCCAGTTGCGTATTTCACACGGAGAAAATAGAGTAAGTTTGGTTAATATACTCATAAGAAACCAATTTACAAGGCGGAAACGAACCAGATCACATAAGGACGGAAACACAACTAAGGGAACTGCAGGTCTGTGCAGTGTACATATACGTGTACACGTACGAGAAGTTATTCAGTAATTTGTCCTACTAATAATATAAATGCGTAAAGTTTGGATGTTTGTTGCTCAATCACGTCGAAGCGGATCGGGTTAAAATTTGGTACACAATTAGATTGTAGTCAGGAAGCACATATACTACTTTTTATCACAAGAGGTAACGGGAACGGTGCTGGTAAAATCGCGGGACGATGCTAGTATTTGATAAAATAAATACATAAATATTCCACACCATTTCATACAAATCAGCCAGCTACTTTGTTTTAGGTTTAGTTTTGGTTCTCGGGGCTTTGGATTAACATCGGGCATCCCGAGGCCGCCGCGGCCGGCGCCGGCGCAGACCGCGCGCGAGCGGCCACGCAGGCGGCGTGCGGCGCGCGCCCAGGGCCTGTAGGTATTCGACGCTCGCTCCGAGCTCCCGGCCCGCGTGTAATGCTGTTGTATTCCTCTTTCATACCTACTTAGCTTCGACGTCAACTCGGAGTCGACGAGATCATTTGTCTATAACGAAATTAGAGGTGCGCTTGTCTGATGTTATGACTTTTGCGATAGTAGCACGCTTTGCAGAGTTCACCTTGGAGATAATACATTTTTTCTAGCTATTCTACCACTGAACAGCAATGTACAAACAATACTATCTTTCCAGACCAACTACAAAGAGATAAGTAACTTTATACCTCCGTGTGACGAGTGCAGTGCCATGATCGACAGTTGTTAGGACGATTTATGTTCAAACAGCTGCATCGCACTGTAACGTTAGGGGAAAGCGTGTAGTTTGCTACGAGTATCAGACGCGCGGTTTGCTCGTGCTGTTATTCTGTTTTATAAAAAAAGAGATTAAAATAATTGGTTGATCACGAGAATAACGAAGTTGAGCTAGTGACGTTGGAAGTGCAGCTGACAGAATCAGACCTGACAGAATACCTGCCGCCAGCCCCAGGCGCGAGGGGCGACGTGGCTGGTGCCGGTCACAATTTAAACCATCGAAAAAGTTTGCTTTGGATAGTTTTGAATGTCGTTGTTTTCTGTTGTTCAGAGAAAAAATTGAATATACGCCACCATCAGAACAATATTATTGCAGTGTTTGTAGATGCCAGGCGCAGGCGCACCCTACAAGCTTTCTTCGTCTTTCGACACGTAAACAACTGGATCAGCGCAGAAGATTAAGATTTCGAGGCAAAAGCTAGTTGAAACCGTCGCCGACCAGCTTAGTATATGGGTGCTGTGATTTCAAGTCGTGTTGTGTTCAATAGCCGAACGAATAGGAACACCAGTGTGAGCGGCGCGCCAGCTCGCCGCCGCCAGCGGCCCGCGGCTCCGCGCCGCGCCGGCGCCGCCCACACGTTTCATGCCAAAGCTAAATCGTGCCACGACCGCCGCAAGAACCTTACCTATTTATTTTATGCTAATACCGAGGCAATAAGGCCTATTTTTGGAACTAGTTTTACACTTATGTGGAAGTTTACGAACTATCGGTGATATTTCGTTCCTAATGTCGTGACCGAATACTAATTTCTCATTTCCTTCAATTACTTGTCTTTCAGCTGTTTATCGCGCGTTCAATTAATAGTTATCGTCGTGACGCCATCGGACCGTTCTACTATCGAAGCTGACAGGGGTTGCGTCAGTATGAATAGTAATGCCAGCATTCGCCGGCACGACTCAGTTAGTCAGCAATCAACCGTTTCTGGCATTCCTCGGCGCTCTCTCGGTTTACTTTACATATCCATTGGAGAATCGTCGAGCACGACATCGAGGAATCCGCGACATCACGGAAGGAAACCCTTCAAGGTCAATGCTGAGGGTACATCAATTCTCTTATAACGATCAGTTAATCGCTTCCGCATACTGGCGCACTCTAAGCTCAAATTCATCACAGACAAAGCGTCGCCACATCTGCAATCCTAGCTACAAGCGGGCACAGGACGATATCCAATACATCAAACCAAACAGTACCTCTGGATAATTTACTCCGGCTTTTATAAAACAATACTGTAGGAACTAAGCCTGTTAAACTAAGCTGGAGGAAGCGCGAGCCGTCAACACACTGGGCCGGGCCCTCCGCAGCGCGGCGCCCGCACTCTGCACTTCACATCCAGGAACGAGCCGGATTCCGCAAGCTCTAGCAAATTATATCTCCACGGAATTAACTGCGACAGTTAAGAACGCGAAACGACTTCAATCAACGTCCCGACAATTTCCCTTACACGAGTAAGGAGAATGTGGATTTGTTTTTGTGTGAGTTTTCCGCGGATCGATCCGTGCGGGCAGCTGTCCGGGCCGCGCCGGCGACGCGACTGGCCGGATCGACCGCGCGCACCCTCGGGGAGGCTGCGTATGTGCGCCGCGCGCAATCCGCAATCTCGACCTTCCGCCCTGACGCCTATGGCATAGATTCACGTGCCACGACACGGTTCCACGAACTACAGTGACTGACATCCGTACCGACTTAAATCAAATCGCATTCGCATGAAATGGGGCCCTGTATTGTTTTAGGAAGGTGCAAATTAGTTTGAAATTGGATTTCTGGAGACAAGGGAGGTGGCGGCTCGCGGTGAACTTGAATGGGTGGTGTAAGGGAGAGGGCGAGCTGTTCCTGGAGTGTTATAGTGCCAATCTAGTTATCTGTGTGCGCCTGGACGCGCCCGGCGGTTGTTCCTCTAACAAGCTATTTAGAAGCTACCCTAAGGCTTACGTTTAGAGTATACCGTTTGGTGACCGCGGACACTTCATGTTTTGCATGCAAATGTATCTATCTACATTTAAAATAGGATGTCTATCGATGTAGTCATCAACGTTCGCTCTGAATATAAAGCCAACAAAGTTATCGATTCATGTGTGTGGTTCCAGCCTAAAAGCGGCACTGGGCTCAGTGTTATACAGTTTAAAAATTTCAATTTAATTTCATTCACAAGAAATATTTTCGTTTCACGTGATTATCGCCAACCGAATTCTCTGAAAAAAAACCGCATCGAACTTCAACAACTGCACGTATTCTATATGAACGATGCAGCATAGACCGACTGGCTTCTTTGTTGACGTGGCCAAACCACGAACCCAAACATTTTCTACAGAGGAATGTTAGCTAACTATATAAAATGCGACAGTGCCTCCCTATCCGCAACTCAAGGGGTAAGTTTGTCTCGGCGGGACCTGTGGGAGTGCGATCGATAGTCCGAGGCGGGCCGGGTTATCCTTGCATCGGTACCGAGGATATGCAATCATTTGCGAAATCAAACAACTTTAAGACAGAGATAATTGTGGTGCGTTTAGATAGAATTTGCGTTCGGTGTTCCACAACAATAAATGGTTGAATAATCGTAAACTTGATGAAGTAAGTATCAAAGTTATTTATACCCAAGTTCAAACACAAGACGCAACGAAGGACGCATTACGGTTTCAGCGGTTATATTGTTGAGAGGGTAAAGTTGAGAAACCTATAAAACTCCGCAATCATTAATTAATGTTGTTGGACCGAATAATATAGTCGGTACGTCAAGGTAAGAAATGAAATCCTACTAATGTTATAAATACGTAAGTTTGAATGATTGTTGTTCAATCACGTTGTTTGCACTGAAGGATTTTTAAGAATAGTTGTGGAAGGACTCTTAGCAGAGTCTGCCTGGGGAAGTACCACACCTTTGCCAATTATTCTACCGCCACGCAGTAAGGTGCAAACGTTACTGTGGTCCGGTTTTAAGGGCATTGTTGCCAGAGAAAATACAGAGCTTAGAGATATAATATCTTAGATCTCTGAGTGACGAGCGCAGTGCAGAGCTAGGTCATGATTCGAACCCTTCATAGTCCATAGCTGCGTGTCACTGTTTTGTTATGTGGCAGGCAAGCTGCTGTTAGGTAAAATCGAGATACATTTTCGATAATATACCTATTTTTTCTTAATTATGTGAAATGTATTTTCTCTTCACATAGCCATCGTCCCGTACCCGCTGGACGTGGAGTTTTCGGTCAACCGTACACCCAGACAGAGAGGTCAGTCTTTACCCTGCGTCTTTTTGCATTTCAAAACTGAACTGAGTAAAGGAGTTCAAGTAAGAGACCGTAGTCGTCACTAAACCTCCCATACGGAGTAGTAGTACACTTCCCCGTAATCGAGTTGGTGAAGCGGTTCGGAGGCTCGGCGGCAGTCCTGCGGGAATTCCCGCAATTTCATAAAGGTAAGGCGGCACCTGCGGGCGAGGGCGTCGTCCTGCCATTAGGGCGGTTCTGCCCCAATTTAGCCGACCTCATATTTCCCTGTCTCCGCTTCACTGGCCGTTGTTGCCTTGTTTTTAAGTCGTAAGTCAACACGTTACATGTGGAGTGAATTTGAAAAGATACACTCCCATATTTATGGGTGATACAAGTTTGACTTGTCTGTATAGAGTGCCTGAGTATCTCTGGTATCACATGCTCTTTCATGGATAGAATTCGATGTATTTTTTTGTTTGAAAGTGCAGTTTGAAGACGTGGCCGAGATAGTTCTATATAAACTAACTATCCTCATTATCTAGATGTTAATAAAGTAAACGTAAGTGAAATAGACGAGCAGGCACGCCGATTACAAGAGCCCGGCGAGGAGCAACGCCAATCAGAGCCAGTGATATTCACGGCGCGTAGTTTCGAAGGAAACGGTCAGCCTCGCATACAAATGCAAGCAAAACATTAGGAACGGAAACAATCAAAATTGCATATCGCCCCACGCATGCAGCTTTTACGCAATTTGGGTTCATTGACACCATTACAACTTGTGGACTTTTTACTGAGAACGTCCACATTTAAACACGATTCATAACACGTCGAGCAAATACTGCAGAAAGCTTTGTTTGGATTTCATATAGGAGTCACCATTTTTTAACCCCCGACCAAAAAAGGAGTGTTATAAGTTTGACGTCGATGACTGTCTGTCTGTCTGTCTCTGTGTGTGTCTGTCTGTGGCACCGTAGAGCTCAAACGGATGGGCTGATTTCGATGCGGTTTTTTTATTTGAAGGTTAATATTCGTGCGGATGTTCTTAGCTATGTTTGGTTAATCTCGATTCAAAATGGCCGCCTCCACAAAATGGCGGACAATATATATCTTCACAACCTACCTCAATATGGGTATCATACGAAAGGGCTTGACTAGTAGAATACTATACACTATAAAAAAAACAAATTCAAGATGGCAGCCACCACAAAATGGCGGATTATATTATATTATTCACTACTGCCTCAATATGGGTATCAAACGAAAGGGCTTGACTAGTAGAATACTTTGCACAATGACAAATTTCAAATCCAAGATGGCCGCTACCACAAAATGGCGAAATACATTTCTTTTTTCACTACTCCCTTAAGGGTATCAAATGAAAGGGCTTGACTAGTAGAATATTGTATACATAACAAATCCCAGGAAGTCGGGGGTTTATCAAAATTTTTAATTTTGTTCTTGTTACCTGTGACCAGTTGGACGATTGCAAGTTCAAGCGTGGTCTTGCATGGTATGCACAGTTCATGCGGGATAGTTGAGCCACACTGTATGTAGCATGACGGTGTGACCTTGGTTAAACGCTATTAAACTTATCCTTATTGGAAAGATAGCAGCGCTTCGAACACAGACGTATTGCTGTTTCACTCCGCGAACTTCAGACGTTCTCATTTCTGAGCCAGGCCGTAGAACTGTTAAGTCTGTTAGCATGCGTTACCATTACGTATTTGAGACGCACGTGTCTAGCGATTTTTGCAGAAGTTTGCTTAGAGATACGCTAAACAGCGACGTACGTGTAAACATTACCATCTGTCAGATCAATTAGGATGCAATCGGTAGGAAGTAGGTTAGTAACTACGAGTAGGTACACGTGTTTTGAAATAAAAAAGCGACACGTGTTTGGCCCACAACCCAAACTACGCCGACGAGCCCGCGGGCCAGGCCCGTGGCCCGGGCACGCGGGCCAGGCCCGTGGCCCGGGCACGCCGGCAGATAGCGAAGCCGTACTGCGCCGTCACGGCTCCGGCACGTGCGTCATCGATCGAGGAACACCCACGATCTTGTAACAGTAGGTATTGATTTTTATCCGAGGATTCGCATTCTGACTATTATTTTAACTATTATAAGTTTACACGTGATCTTGCCTGATGATGAGTGAGTAATGGAGCGTGCTTACCTAGAAGAAACCGATTCACTGTCGAACTGAAAACACCGAGATTGTAAACATCGGAGAACCCCCGCTCAGGCACCGCGGTATACAGCCTAACGTTCTTACCACAAAGGCGGAGTCAAACTTTCTCGTTCCAGTCTTTGGAACGCCAACCATGAAACGATATCGTTTTTCGAGCTACTAGCAGTCTGATAGAAAAAACGGCAAGGTGGTATCAGATCATGCAGATCAGTTTCCACTGTGTCTGGGGTCTGGGTGTTTCTATGTATAATAAATATGTATTTAAAACTATATAGGTATTATATCAGCTATCTGGCTTCCATAGTAGCTTTACTTAGTTTGGGGTCAGATAGTGTTGTGTGTGAATTGTCCACCAATATTTATTTATTTTTATTTAGTTAGTTACACTCTGTGAATTCAATCCAATAAAAAAACGATAAGCCAACAATTTGAAGTCTTTTTTAATAACATTATCGTTAATATCAAGAAAGTTATACGTTATCGTTGCCTACGAGACTTTTGACTGTCTCTCCATCGCTTCCACACTCTCCACCTGATACGATAGAGGAAAGTCCATGTTGCTCCTTTTCACCAGGATGTGGAACCAACATGTACACTCACTATTTTATAATATCAGGGAGGATAACCGTCCTTCAGGCAGCGAAGGAGCTTGTTTGGCTCACACTTGTCGGATCCTTCAACTCCCTAAACTATAGAATCCATTGCGCATTCACATCAGAAGAATTGTTAAGGATTCCAATTTCGAGTCTCGTTCTCTTTTCAATTATTACACAAAACGCGCTTATTTTGCGGAAGAATCTGTTATAAGACACTTAATTGAAGCTTGCAAAATAATATTGTCTGGCTTTAATGGTGATTTACTGCGGCGATGATCGTGTCGGAGGGGAGTCTACGAGCGATGAAAATGTAGCGAATTGTGAAAGCAGGGGGGAGATATTAATTCCTTTCGACACGTTTAAGATTACAATTCGTTTTGATTCAGAGGGTATCAACGTACGATGAAAATGTTTGCTGGTTCGTAGGGGTCAGATACAAAATTATAGCTTATGTTTGCTCGGACGGGCATAATCAGGAGAAACTCAATATTTCGCCGTTTTTTAGGGTTCCGTAGCCAAATGGCAAAATACGGAACCCTTATAGATTCGTCATGTCTGTCTGTCTGTCTGTCACAGTCAAAAATATTAGGGTGTCCCATACATAGAACTGAAACTCGAAAAAAAAAATTGATCAATACCGTACGTGTGGGGTATTTATGGATAGGTCATCAAAAATGATATTGAGGTTTCTAACATTTTTTTTTCTAAACTGAATAGTTTGCGCGAGGAACTCTTCCAAAGTGGTAAAAAGTGTGCCCCCCCCCTGTAACTTCTAAAATAAGAGAATGATGACAAAAATAAAAAAAAAATATGATGTACGTTACCATGTAAACTGTCAACGAAAATTGGTTTGAACAATATCTAGTAAGTTGTTTTATTTTAATACGTCATAATTTGACAATTGTTAAAACACTGATTAAAGTAACAACGAAGTACAAGAACTTTTGTGTTATGTTACTTGCTGCTACGGAAGCATTCATGGGCGAGCCCGACTCGCACTTGACCACTTTTATTTTGTAGTAGGACTATTTTTGCAGACACGACCTAGGGCGGCTATAGGATACGCCAATGGGTAACATACGTCCCCATTGCCGTATCATTGCTGGCTATTCCGGTACTGGCGAAAACAGTACTGTCGTAACTCGTGTGTCCCGGTTTAACAGAGCATGTTTCGAGAGACATCGTCTACTAAACAGGATTACCAAGAAATGCATCCTCTGTCATTTATGTAACAGGAGAAAATTTATGAAGCAATTGATATTGTTGATCTTATCTCATCCATCTCCGATTGATTAGCGCCGGTCTTTTTTTTTTTAAATAAATAGTGACGAGACGATCAGGACATGTGCCTGATGGTAAGCAACATGCCTGACACATAACAGCACAGTGACACGCAGCTATTGGGACATGAATAGTCCAAATCATTACCTAGCACTGAACTGCGCTCGTCACCCAGAGATCTAAGATCTTATATCTCTAAGCCCTGTAATTTCTCTGGAAACACGGTCTCCGGTTTGAACTGAATAATCAGATTGCACCGTGGTGCTATGTTGTTATGTTACGCTACACTCTCGCTATTTTATCTTGTAATACATAAATCACCAATAAAAATTGGACGATATTCGTTTTGAATCCCGCTTTCAACAGCAGAGTACGGACCCCTGCGCGCGAGGGCCGAGAGCGAAAGACTCCGAAGTAGAATTGATGTGTGCGGTATTGATCCCTCATTAGCAGCCGATTCCCCTCGCCGCGGTGCCGGCGCCGGGGGGCTGGGGCTGGCTGCACACAACACAGGGATGGCTGACTGTGACTACGATTCTAACAAAATCTGTGCTCACACAATGTATACCTGCTATCACACATACCTGCGATGTCTATAAGACGTGGTTAACGAGTAATACAATGTAATGGAATTGTCGTAATCAATTTAAAGTTTTGTTAATTAATTTTTTTAACGGAACTTTTAGTTATATAATATTGCCCAGGTATAATGTTTCCGAGACTGCAATGTTTTTGTGTCGCAGAGTATAGAAACATGAATAAATCACATCTGTTCAGGTGAGAGCCAGCCCTATTCGCCGAAGAAGCGCCCGAGCCATCACGGAGCGACGAGACAAATTGCTGGAGCAACCCTACCATTGACACTTTGCTGAGAGGAGCTGAGGCGATGTTACATATTATTATATTTACAAATACAGTGTTTAGCTGTTTTCTTTAGATTGCTTAAACCCTCTACACACGAGCCCTAAAATCAAAGGGAATTACGTAAAAGTAGTGAGGAGGACTCTACATCGCACCATATGATTGGTTATTTTGACTGGCCTCGTGGCTTAGTGGGCAGTAACTCTGCCTGCGAAGCCGAGGGTCGTCGAGGGGAGTCGGTCGAAGCAAAAAAACGATGTAGTCATTCGAGTTACGAGTGCACATGTCACCGTAACAATGTTCAAACCGTCAGATTATAATCTAGCGACATGAGATCACAAACTAAGCTAACCTAATGTGAGATTATAATCTCACGCATTAGATTATAATCTGATGGTATTAATAATTTTACAACACATATAGTATCATGGATGTGAAGGAAGAGCGCGGTAAGCGCGGGGCAAGGCGACGCGGTGAGGGCGGAGGGCGGTACGGGACCGAGGCGGTGCGGGGGCGCAGCGGTGCGGGGGCGAGCCGGCCGGCGGGCCCGCTACCAGCACTCTAGCTACGCTATATGCAAATGACTATTGCCACGAAATAGCTGCAATTTTCTCGGTACATTAACTTTTATAGATATTGCTGATACAAATTGCAGGGAATGTCAGTGAAACAGAAAGTCAACGTCATACAAATAAAGAAAATGTACCACGGGACATTTATTGAACACAAGCATTGCCCCGCGGTTTTACCCGCGTAGATTCCGTTCGCATCGTTCCCGTTTTTTTTTCGGTAGGTATAAAAAGTAGCCATGTGTTTTTGCAGACTGTAATACTTCTATGTTCCAAATTCAGCTCGATCCGTTCAGTAGTTTTTACGTGAAAGAGTAACAAACATCCATTCATACAAACTTACAAACTTTTATATGTATTACTAGGTTGAAAGGGATGTGTACTACCTAAGTATACTAAAAGAAAAAATGTGTGTATGTGTACTTTCGTACGGACGCTAGCAGTGAATACTTCTTCTATTTAAACTTCAACCATAGAACAAATACCTAATATCTTCAACACAAGACGTACTAACCTGAAGTTAGTTACAATGTTTGTTAAACTGTTGACTAGCTAACTTCAGAGTGTCGATTTTTCGTGAAAATGTATCGTAAAACATGATTGTCATTATTTTTCCCTAAAAAATATAACTTTAAAAAGCGACATCCTTTTATTAACCCCCGACCAAAAAAAGGGGTGTTATAAGTTTGCCGTCGATGTCTGTCTGTCTGTTTGTCTGTCTGTCTGTCTGTCTGTCTGTCTGTGTGTGTGTGTCTGTCTGTGGCACCGTAGAGCTCAAACGGATGGGCCGATTTCGATGCGGTTTTTTTTTATTTGAAAGTTAATATTCGTGCGGATGTTCTTAGCTATGTTTGCTTATTATAAATTCAAGATGGCCGCCGCCACAAAATGGTGGACAAAATATTTCTTCACGACCTACCTCAATATGGATATCAAATGAAAGGGCTTGACTAGTAAAATACTATACACTATAAAAAAATCAAATCCAAGATGGCCGCCACCACAAAATGGCGAATTATATTTTTTTTTTCACTACTATCTCAATATGGGTATCAAACGAAAGGGCTTGACTAGTAGAATACATTGCACTATAACGAATTTCAAATCCAAGATGGCCGCTTCCACAAAGTGGCGAAATACATTTCTTTTTTCACAACTCCCTTAATATGGGTATCAAATGAAAGGGCTTGACTAGTAGAATGTTGTACGGATAACAAATCTGAGGTAGTCGGGGGGTTAGTCAAAATTTTTAATTTTGTTCTTGTGGTTGAGATAATTGACGTTCCAAAGACTGTGAAACAAGAAAGAGGTGTGACTCTATTTTTGTGATAAGAACATTTAGGTTGTGGAAAGCGTTGCCTGAGTGGGTTTTTCCAATGGTTACAGTGTTGTCATCAAATCGAGAATGAATGGTAAACAAGCTCCATTGTAGACCGCATCGTCGCTTAACATCGGACGAGACGGCGGTCAAGTGTAAACCTATAACAATTTAAAAAAACAATCATCGAAGAAGTAGGTACTCCACCGGACTAGGTGGAATGCCAGGGATGGTCCGTTCGTTTAGATAGTAGGTATTTCATTATAACATTTATACCTGCCTTTCAGTATAGAACTAAGATGGCGTGTTTCGGTTCGCTCTTTATATACTCGTAGTTTGTTCACTATCTTGATGGCGATAATTCTTAAACGGCGGAATAGCTAAGCATCTATTTATTAATTCACCCAGAACTTCACACAAAAAGATTATATAGCACGGGGCTTAATCAAGGAATAATTAATTGTTTAATTAATTGATGAAGCCCCGTACCATATAAACATTATGTGTTCAAATCGCGGAAGTTTAAAAACAATACACACAAAAAATATCCCAATGAGTCCTATAAAAATCAATGAAAACCAGATGTGGTAGATCTTAGGCGATAATACTCACTGTGATTACTGTTCAGCCCACGCCCAGCAGGGGCGTACGATAGTAGAATTATGATGGCGGATATCTAAGGAAAAAATAATGGTATATATCTAAAGCCTTACCTTTTAGTAGAAGCCGCAGCGCGGTCCGTGGGAGCGGCGCGGGACCCTGCACCTCCTCACTCGCGCCTGCAGAGTTATATCAACGTCAGCATAATAATGGCAAGGACATTAATCAACCAGTTTCGATGGATAGTTTTTATCGCACCCACTGTCTTGTTTGAAAGGAGAGGAGAGCGCAGGAGCCCGCGCTCTTTGGTTCATAATAAAGGAAATCTGCGACTTTGGAGTTGTGGCACTATTTATTAAGTAAGCGGCATTACGCACATGACTTCGAAAGTATCGAAACTTTGTACCTGACGCTATGGATTGGCAGTTGTCGTTCACCTGACTAGACCAGACTAGAATGCATAAATACTATTTATCTACATATGTTAGTATGCTTTATAGGGGTGACGATAGAGAGTGCTTCACCCAGTCTTCACAGAAAATGAAACATTGTCTTACATAGAAAACATAAATGATTAGAAAAAGAAAAAAACATCCAACTACAGCACCAGTAGTACTTTTATCATCTTTTCATAAAAAGGAATTTCTTCCAAAGTTGCCTCTTTATGAAGTCTTGACTTTTAAGATTTTATTTGTAGATGTGTACTGTGTGACCGGGGGTAACAAATACAATTATCAAAAATCATGGCATCAAAACACACACAGTGTAGAGACAAACTTTTTAGCATCCATTAATTCACCGTGCCTGTACCGGGTCCATCGTGTGTTGTAATTTAGACTTGATGACGTCTGACTGATTATTAATTGAAGTCATAATGAGTTGCTAGTCCACCAGTGCTGCTTCCTACTTGCACTAGGTCTAGACAAATAGATGTAGAATGTGGAGAGTGAGTAGTTACCGGGAGCCGAGCCGCGGCGGGGAGCGAGGGGGCGGGAGGGGGCGGCAGCGCGCGCTACGCCGCTCCGGCGCCGGCGGCCCCCGCCTGCAACACAGATATCAACTGCTGCAGAGTGCAATATGACACAGCAGAGATGGCAAGCAGCCTGTCAAGGCCACTGTTAGCAGCTACTTTCAATCTTATATAGTAGGTACATACATACATATTTAGATAGAGACATTCGTACATACATAAGAGTTAAAAATGAAATGCCAGTTTTGGGAAATACCATATATTATATTTTTACCCTTACAGATCCTGTTCCCATTACTTCCCATAGTAAAAAGTACCCTATGAGATCGTATTTCATTGTATTCCAAAATTCAACCTAACTGTTCATAGGTGCCGAGATGACTGAGCAACCAACATCCAAACTTTTACATTTATACAATTTAGTTTTGGCCTTTATAACAACACTACGTGTTTAATAGTTCCTTTCCCCTGTTACAGTTAGGCTCCTTATCCAACATCAAAACAGGCTTTTAAGTTTTGAAAATTATAATTATGTCAACGGGTTGGTTAACTAAAGCTGGCACATTAAACTCTTGTGTCTGTGAGTCATTGCACAGAATGATGGTGCTACAGCAAGAAGCATGTGTGTAAACTTTATATGATTCAGTAAGAAGTCTGTGTATCTCTCTCTTTCGTGATTAAACTAAAGAGCAAGAAGGAAACACCTATTGTAACGTTTTAGCCGTTCTATACGAATACAGTTATTGTGTTTAGTATTTGTCCATTGGAGTCAATCGTAAGGTAATCAATGTGTTATAAGTGAGTATGCTTATTTGCATGTTCAAGCAAACATCTTCTGAAAGAATGAAATTAGTTCTGGCAAAATACTAACAGGACAATTTCATTAATCATTATGTCTGCAATGTTTTTTTGAATTATACATTACATGATAATAAAAGTACTGATGGTAAGAATTATGTAGTAATAAAACAGAAAATGTGATAACAACTTTTAGAGTAACAACTAACACTTTTCTTATTTTCATAACAAAATCCAAAGTAACCAGGGTAAATCAACTGCGACCTACTTATTTTAAATTTATTATTGGAGTGAGGGATGTTAATTGATGCATGCTGTATACTGAGATTGCATTAGCACAATTAATGTGAACATGCCAGCTTTAGATAATAATCAATGTGTACAGTTATGTAATTGCAAAGCACCTCAACATAATTTGAAGAGAGAAAAATGGAAATAAGACTACCAAATACCATAATTACTTGTTACCCACCTCAACCAGATGAACCATGTTTGATCTCAAACCAGTTTATCGAAAGATTGAAAGGATTGTCATGGAAATCAATTTAACTACCTATAGTCCGTTCCACGAAGAGGTGTAGAAAATGTAAACAAAGGTGCTACCATAACATAAAAATCGTTTAACCTTAGTATTTTTCTAAAACTGTCTTAAAATATTTTTCACAAATATGATTCGACTTTACTGTGATCTTAAATACAACATACTTGGATTTGTATTGATCAAATAACGATTTATTAACTTATCTTGAAAGTTATAAATAGTAATAGTAGAATGTGGTAGATACGTTTTTAAACAGTGGCAATTTGATCTATGTTTCTCAAACTGCGATTCCCATCAAAACATAAATGTGAACTGAAAGACAAGTTCAATATTATGATATTAAAACCAGCCAAGTTAGACTGCTTTTAATAATTTTCATTAATTATAAAAACAAATCATATTTTAAGTATTTAAAACTAGTCTATGTTATTATAAATAGATTTTAGAACTGACCATTTAAGACCATTTAGATCTCTATTCATTAGTCGTTGAAGTCAACAAACAAGGCATATAATATCATAATACTGAACTTTGATCTCACTTCACTTAAGTATACGCATGTTTCTGATAGAGACGATCTTCTTAGCATTCCATGGATTCACCGTGCGGGTGCCGGGTCCATCGTGTGGCAGAGAGAGAAAAACTCGAGTAGTTCCCGAGACTTGTGACTCGGGCGTAGGTTTAAGGGGCCCTTTCTGACGTACATCAACACTCACCTTCACCACTCGTTTTCTCTCCTGCCCAGCCAAATCTGATATGAGCCTACTAGTGCAGCTTTAGATACACGTTCTAGTATAGAACTTACAGCACTTCTGGATAAGCCAAGGTCTTTCAGTAGGTTATAGAGAGATTTTGCTGGTATACCTCTCGCTCCCACTTCTACAGCGTATAAACTAACTACATAGCCGTTTTTGTTAATTCGTTTAGGAGGTCGTAATACTTATTTTGTTTCATCGCGTGGTCTTTAGGTATATTAGTTTCCCACGGTACGGTAAGTTCTACAAGGACTATGCGTTTCGTAGCTCTAGAAAAAAAAGGAAAATGTCCGGTCTGGACGACGAAACACCCACATCCTCTGGGATTTTGTAGTGCTTTTCATACGTGTCCATTAAAATAGTCCAATCAGGTGCTGTACCCAGGATTGAGTAAGGCTTGTTCCTGGAGTTTGAAGTTGAGCCTTCTTTTACAAAGTTAATTTGTCTGTTGTTTGTCGTCAATCCCTTTTGGGCTCTAGCTACCGAAAGGCTCATGGCTTCACGTATGATTTCAAGTACTCTGTCATGACGCCGTGAGTAATGACCCCATTAAGGAGCACCTTGCATCCCACCAATATGTGCCTTGCTGTAAATATCGCCTCTCCACAAGTATAGCAACATTTTTCAGAGGCTTTTCCCACCTTACCAAGTTACTCTGGTCAGGAGGATCATTTGGAATGCATTTAGATAAAATTTTAATAAGGCAGGGGACCAGTCATAGATCAAGGTGCGCCATTTTAGAGCTAATGGGATACAGAACTCACCTATGGTTAACCACTCACTTTGCATTTCTAAATTCATAGCGTGCACTTTGTAACTGTCATTTTCGTCTTGTTGTAGAAAGGTTTTACCATGTCTCGGTCTTTTTTTTCTCGCACCCAACCCAGCAGTATTTACTTGTGCACCTGCCATAAATTGTTTATGGAATTGAAGTCTAGATTCCAGGTCTGAAGCAGTTTTGTCTTTTGGGAGAGATGTAATTAATTCGTCTTGCGACTTTCCCAAAACATGCGTTTTTGTAACTCTTAGGTGTTTGTAAAGTTCAGACGGTTTCTTTAGTTTCAGCCCAAAACTATTGTGATCCCTAAAAAGAGTAGAGGGATCAGCCGGATGTGCCAATCCGAACCATGACTTCAATATCTTTATGACATTGGCATCTAGCTTTGCCAGGAGAGTTTTACCGATGTCATATACTAGGAAAGGCCAAGTGAGACGTGATGTGAGGTAGTTGTCATATATCCATGCTTTTTTGATATTATCAATATATCATACCATTACTTTTTGCACGTAAATTATAAGACGTTTACCTAATGAACCACTAAATAATGTATATTTATTCGCAAGAAAATCAACTAATCCTTATCATAAGTGCAAAAGTTTAGATGTACGTTGCTCTATCAAGATGGAACAGCTAAACGGCTCAGGTTTAAACGCGGAACACGGTTAGATTATGATCTGGAAAGCATAGGTATAAGTTTATTTTTATGGAGGAAAATTACGGAAAAGGATTTAAGCGGGTAAATTTGCGGGACGCTGCTCACATAAGCGACCCACTAAAAGTTCTTTGCTGGGGCTATAATTCTTCCGTGTTGGTGGTGGATGACAAACCTCTCTGACCTCGAAAATTTTTAGGAGCATGCTAGTTTGCTTAAGGTGTTTTCTTTCATGAGCGTAATGCTGCTAAAGCATTACGCTCATGAATTCGAAAAAGCAGAGGTGCGCGTGAGATTAGAACCAGGCACTGCATCTGCGTATTGGCGTGATAAAACCACCTAAGCCGAGCAATAACTTAATGTTAAAATAATAAATGTAAAAACAGAACGCTCATTAACAAATTTGTTTGGATGTAAAAATCTTATATTAGGATAGATGAAAGCACTACTCAGTATTCGATACGTTTTAAAATTAATTGCAACAGCATCTAACGCAGTAGAAATTGATTGCATTTTTGAATGAATTACACCTACCACTCTTATTAAAAAAATACCCAATGGGGCACTTAAATATTAAAACAATTTGAATCTTCTCAGAACGGGTAGAAATAGTGCCACCAATATATTTTGTGTGCCACCATTTGTTTTGTCATTTTACTTACCTTATTTGTTTGTTACATCAGAATCAAGTTTAAGGGCCACGTTAGCTATATAATCAGACTTGATTGCTTTTTTAGTTTAAATATAAAACGTAGATCAATAATTATAGCAAGGAATAGTATATAGGTTACCACTTATATAGGTACACTACTTTTTATTAAGACAAAATAATAGCAATGGTAGCTACACAGGTAGTAAGAACTACACTAGTGATGTGCTGTATTGTGAAAAAAGTACATCCACGGATACGGATCTGAATGTGGATATATATAGTATCTAAAGCTGCGCTAGTAGGTTCATATCAGATTTGGCTGGGCAGGGAGAGAAAAACGAGTAGTAAAGGTGAGTGTTGATGTACGTCAGAAAGGGGCCCCTTAAACGTACGCCCGAGTCACAAGTCTCGGGATCTACTCGGGATTTCTCTCTCTCTCTGCCGCACGATGGACCCGGCACCCGCACGTTGAATCCATGGAATGCTAAGAAGATCGTCTCATATATATATATATATAAGGTGCGTTGGGGTAATTCCGGACAGATTTTTGACTAGTTAGCATAGTCTTGCGATTTATTTAATTTCTGGGAGATCAATGTATGTCAGATCTATAAAATAAATCTACAATTCTTAACGGATAGACAGAGTGTAAGTGTGAATTTTGTCTGCCTTACAGGTTTAATAGTTTTTGTTGTAGACGTTAGCCAAAACAAATTTTATCTCTCATGATCACGATAACATATTTACCACCGAAGGGCAAGTTCGGACTGCAATTAATAGTAGCCTTTATTACTTATAAGGCAGATTCCATAAGAAGAATACATCCGATCTTTCACTTGCTAAACTAAATATTTTGCATAATTTACTAATTCACACACAGCAGATTTCTGATTTGCCGGAGCGATAAACAGAAAACATAACAGGTCGCGGGGCGATAAAATGGCGTTCTATTTAATCTTACGAGAGTTTGAAAATTATTCGAAATTAGAGAAAAATCTAGTTCATATGGTCTTACCCCATATCCGATCTTACCCCATATCCGATCTTACCCGAACGCACCTTATATATTTACATCCCACCCCTTATGTAAATATATATTCAATTTAAGTTTACTAAAAAGTCAGTCATTTCACATACATAATGAAAAAAGGAATTTAAGTGCTACATAACAAAACAAAGCTGTACTTAATAATTAATATTAATAAAAACTGTTTATATGTTACTATTGTGGTCCATGAACCAACCACCCAAGTTATTTTTGTATTAATGTTTTAAACTTATGCGCACCACATATTTAATAAATGTATAATTATAAAATACTAGAAATAAGACAAAAGGTTGGAAACGGACTTATTGGAATATATTTAACCTTGTTATGTGACAAAAATCTAAAAGGGCAAACAGAGACGCTTACAACGAACTATCTTCTAAAACAAAGGTTGAGAAATGCTGGTCTGTCATATTGAGAGTGACATTGATTTGTTTACATTTTCTTCACCTCTTCGTGGAATGGACTATCCTATAATTCAATAATTCTGGCAAGAACTTGCATAACCTAAATTATGTTTTACAACATAGGCAAAATACCTTACCCTATAATTAAACTCTTGACTGCCGAAACAAAGAATATCCTGTAGAACTAGTTATGCTTTGTAAGTCAAGGTTTGGGTCACATTAGACCAAACTTTACTGTCAAAACTGCATTTTGATTATGAAGATAATAAGATGCAATTTCTCCTTTGTCCTTACGTCTCGATGAGCGTAACACGAGCAAAAGGGCAAATGTGACAAGAAAAAGGCCGGTAGTCAGGCTCGGGTCAGATCATTTACATAAGATATTTTTCGGAGGTAGGCTTCAAATACACAACTGATAATCTATTTACAGCTTTTCTTGTGATAACTACAAACCTTATACAACCCCTTGAACGAGCCACAAGCGTTTAATTTACAAGATTTATATATGCAAAAGAACATACAGTTGTTTGGATTGATTCAACATCCGTAATGACAGGAGTTTTTTTCTTGATTTTCCAATGGAATACTTGAACCTGTAGATTTAAGAAACACATCGCTCACCATTACATAAATCTCCAGTGTCGTTTTTATTCGTTTCTTGCGGAATATCAACAAAATATCACAACAAGCCATACACCCACGAACGCCGTTTTGCAGTTTTTGACAAAGGGATGTACCAACTTACGTTAAGCATTTTTATTCAGAAAAAAAATCGATTTTCAATCGATTGTACTTTCGATTTTCGATGTTTGCGACCTTACGATTCTGGGATATCGTATGTTTAAACTTACTGCTACATGGTGATTTAGCATTTCGAAGGAGTTAAATGCTAAAAGTCAGTAATATTTGCATATCTCAATAATTTTGTGAAAGCCTCACTTTCGTCACTCGACAGCTCGATTGACTTCTGAATTTAGAATATTATTTAATAACTACTTACAGCTTTGCCAATGTGTTGTGTGTTGTTCTGTCGTTGATGGGCATTGTTTTTTAACCCCCGACCAAAAAAAGGGGTGTTATAAGTTTGACGTCGATGTCTGTCTGTCTGTCTGTCTGTCTGTCTATCTGTCTGTCTGTCTGTCTGTCTGTCTGTGTGTGTGTCTGTCTGTGGCACCGTAGAGCTCAAACGGATGGGCCGATTTCAATGCGGTTTTTTTTATTTGAAAGTTAATTACCGTGCGGGTGTTCTTAGCTATGTTTGGTTAATATCGATTCAAAATGGCCGCCTCCACAAAATGGCGGATAAAATATTTCTTCACAACCTATCTCAATATGGGTATCAAATGAAAGGGCTTAACTAGTAGAGTAGTATACGCTATAACAAATTTCAAATCCAAGATGGCCGCCACCACAAAATGGCGAATTATATTTTTTTTTCACTACTACCTCAATATGGGTATCAAACGAGAGGGCTTGATTAGTAGAATACTTTGCACTATGACAAATTTCAAATCTAAGATGGCCGATACCACAAAATGGTGAATTACATTTATTTTTTCACAACTCCCTTAACATGGGTATCAAATGAAAGGGCTTGACTAGTAGAATTTTGTACAGGAAACAAATCTTAGGTAGTCGGGGGGTTAGTCAAAATTTTTAATTTTGTTCTTGTTCTTGTTAAGGACCAATGGTTTGTTGTAATTTTGTTATGTAGTTGTTTTCGATTGTTAAGTAGATTAGATTATTTTTGTTTAATAAAACATGTAAGAGTATATTAAATATATTTTTAATTAAATTAAATAAGATAAAGTCGGATTGATCTCGACACGGAATATTAACAATCAATACCATAAATTATCATATAATCTATGACAATAAATAGAAAATTAAAACCTCCCTTGTTGGCAACTTGTACCTACGTCACTTAATGCTTACGGTGAGTGAGAGGAAGGGTGTTAAAATCTTTAAAAATTGCATGACGAAATACTTGAACACTCCCTATAATAATGATAATAAATAGATAGTCTTAAGATAGTACAAACTGAAAATAAACACAGCGACACGACAGCGACAAATGCGCCTGAAAGATGAGTATCTACGGCTAGTAGTTAGTAGTGGTTGGACTCTTGCCAGAGTCCGCCTGGGGGAAGTACCACACCTTTGCCAGTTATTCTACCGCCAAGCAGTAATGTGCAAACATTACTGTGTTCCGGTTTGAAGGGCAATGTTTCCAGAGAAATTACAGGGCTTAGAGATATAAGATTTTAGATCTCTGGGTGACGAGCGCAGTGCAGTGCTAGGTAATGATTTGGACTCTTCGTGTTCCAATAGCTGCGTGTCACTGTGCTGTTATGTGTCAGGCATGTTGCTTACCATCAGGCACATGTCCTGATCGTCTAGTCACTCCTTATTTAAAAAAAAAAAATCTGGTTGCCTGTAAAGTCGGTTTTACGGGCGAAGATTTTACGTGACAACGTCTTTTTCTCGGTAGAATATTTATTGATATGAATATAATTAAATTGCACAATAGGAACAAGGAATTGAATGAAAATAAAAATTGCACAAATTTTAACTATAGAAATATATTTTGTTTACTAAAACATTGTACATGTAAACTTAAACTTAACTAATTCCTATTTGAGTGATTTTGTTGAGGATAGGACGATGATAGGAGAAATATGAAATGAAAGGAAGTGTTTCTGCTGTAATGTGTCTTGCGAAAGTCAAGTCGATAGTTGTTCCTTTTAACGTAGTTGACTTAGAAACGTTTGATACGCAATCAAGATTATACGTATTTTTCATGAAATTAAGAAATGAATCAATCAATCATAGTTTACGATAATGAAATATCAGTGTACAATTATTTACCTTTATTGTTGTAGTTGTTGTAAATGACGAATCTAAGCACTCCACATTTTCACTACAGACACAGCTGACGATACTTTAACCACACGTGTGAACTTGTATTATGACGCTTTCTTGTTTTTCCAACGCCAAGAACGTTCGAGAAAGACAAAGACAGATACACAAGCATGCGCCGATTCAATGCGCCTAATTCTCTAGTGCTGCGCGCGCGGCAGACCGATCATAGTTGAGTGGGAGAGAGACGCAAGGCATTCGGCGGGCCTCTCTCTCGTTCGGTGACTCATCGTAACGTTACCGAGCGTTACACTTTTTCATAAGTGACTCCCAGCCGCAACCTAATTTAAGACGTTGTCACGTCAAAAAAGAACAAATTATACAAAAGATAACAGCACCCAGACAACAGCAGCAACAGGTGATCGTTTCTATCTTGTTCTACACTGAACTGAACGTGAACACTTAGCGGTTCCGATTTCACCTGCACATTTCTTTCATTTACGGGCGTGACGATGAGCTTCATTCAGAAAAATCTGTGTGTGGTGTGAAAGAAGTGTTCAATTCAAAAATAAAATCGATTCAATCCGAAATCCCAAAACTCTAACCAAAAAAAATAATTGTGCGTGTAGTTCCTCCACGCGGAAGTGAGTCTTTTCAATCTCGCTCTGTATCTTTATATACTCCCTCTCCCACAACAGTGCTTTCATACCCCCTCTATGGTCACATTAAGAGTTTAACGCAATCTTGTTGGAAGTCGCGTAAGAAGTTTCACTTCAAACAATCAAACCAATTCATCCGCTCAGAAGCTACGATGCCACAGACACACACAAAAAGAAATATATTAACAATCGTACACCACCCCTCTTCTCCTACTTATTGAAAACCATCTCTCTTTCACTATTTTGTTGTAACTAAACACCGTTTTAAAGGAGTACGCAATGTGGCCGGTAAGGTACTAAGTCATACACCTGATACATTGAAGTAAAACTAGCATGCGTTTTGTCTCTTTAAAATGGGGCTCTTTTTCAACGCTGATATGAAATCCTTCGTTTCAATATCGTTGCTCGGGACATATTATACGAATGAAGAACCGAATGGAATCAGCTGGTATTGTTGCTTGGGACATTTGTAAATAAAGAACCGAACAGAACCGAATGGCATCAGCTGGTAGTCGGTTGAGTGTACTACTTAGTCTGTACTCGGTTGCAAACGTCAAAAGTAATCGGAATCGACGCGACGTATAAAATCGCAAATTGCTCGAACCAAGTACACTCGGCTAAGAAAACTAACATCTTGGCTAGTTATTTAATTATTAGAGATGTTTTTTTTTTTTTTATTAGAGATGTTAGAGACGATTTTATTTTACCTTGATTGACATATGTAAAAGTAGGTGCAGTTGTCAAGTTCAAACGTCGAAAAGATAAATAATTTTAATTTTTGTAAATGCTTTAGATTACTATTTTTTTCATCCAAAACAAGATTTAATTACATAAAAGGTAGTCTAAAAGTTTGTATTATGGCCTAATTCATAAATATTCTGTCCTATTAATATAATTCTTTTCAGTTATAGTCGTGATGTAAGACATGTTAATTTCTTGATTTCTTAATAATATCTTTATATTTAATAAAAAAAATACTTTAATTATGAATCACTATTATTGTTTCTGTTGTCTGATACACATTTAACTACAATTTTACTCGTAGATGTTGAAGTTCAGCGGTTCAATAATTTGGAGGTTAAGTACCAGAGCCATAACAAGAAAATACAGTGCCCCTGGAGCGACTATAGCAAAGAATGAGAATCTTGACCTAACTCAAACCGAAGGTGCTAAGGTTACTAAGAGCCATACTGAAGCTAATGACAATTCAGGTAATTAGCCTTGTTGTAATGTATATAGCTCTGGTAAGTTTCTAGGAACATTAAAATGTAAATATGAGAAATGTGAGTATTAAAATAATTTATATAACAAAACTTTGTATCATATCTCAGGCACTAATCTTTTTTGTCCAAAATCGTAAGTTAATTGTAACCCAATGTATGTTTTATGCTGGAAACTTTTGGTACCATTCATTATTTATTAGAGAGTTCATCTGGGGCTGCTTTAGATAATTATCTAGGTTATTACAGTTTCAAAAATCAACAATATCTACAATAGATGTATGTGTAACAATTATTGTAGTCACAATATGTAGTTAATTTGCCAAATAATAAATTTTATTTCAAGTAACTTCTGGTAAGGAAAGTTACGGCAGGTTCAAACCTCACACGCACCACTGTCTTTTCAAAGTCATGTGCATAATGCCGCTAACTTAAAACAATGAAGTAATACATTGGGAGGATACTGACATGTAACATATAAACTTTGATTGTTGTAGTTTTGTATGAACAATATCCAAATAAATTAACAAATACAAAATACAAAAATCTTTATTGCTGTTTGCAGGTAAGATAAGATGATACAAAACATTTAAATAATTGACCCATACAAACTGGCCTCTTCTTCTAGAGGCATGCAATATGTCTGGCAACGCAGTGTCCATTGGTCTGAATTTATACAATGATAATAATAGTCAGCTGATAAAGTCTTCTTCTTCTTTCATTTTTAACTTTTAATTGGTTGTATCATATATGTCATCTGATTCATCATGTATTAATTTCTGGCTTCTATCCCGGTGTGTTATGTTAGTGTGATATGTTTGATGAGTACAATTACGCCAACGTCTTGTGCTTCAGCAGGATGTTATGGACTTTGACAAGTGTGTGGTTTCATGTAGAATCCAAGGTCTTGAAGTTTAGCCGTGTGAGCAATTTTAAAGAATGTCATTATGTATAGAAAAATAACTATAAATAACTATCCATAATGATGTTTGCTGGGTCAGCTGATGTTGATATAGATCAGGGTTTTGTATAGAGTTACACTTCAACAATATGTTGACCTTTTTCAAACTTGATGAATGATGATTTTAAGGTAAAATTATTTGAAGTTTAATTGAGAATATAATACTTATGTTCCAGGATTGGTGGCCGCAGCATTTGCATCTCTCAACTCTCCTGAGGACAGTCAGAAAACATCAAGTCCAAAGTCGGCTAAGCCGAATAAGATACAGTTGATCGATGCACAGATCCAGAAAGCAACTGATGTGAACAGCTTGCTGGTTGTTGCTGAAAACGCTATCGTATCGCGGAGACATGCCTTGAAGGTGGAAATTAAATTATTGTTTCAGGCTTAAGCAATACTGCAGGTATTCTAAAAGATCTGTGAGACCTTAGGGGTATATATTCCTACAGGTACAATAACACACAAACAGACATTGGATGACTAAAAGTTAGAAAGGACTAATTCAGAAAGTAGATATGGGTATTGTGTAATCATGGGATGTGCCAACTGGTTTGTTTATAGAAGTATCTGTAGCTTCAAATGACTTGTACTACAGTCCATTAGTGTGTCCATCAGTGCAAGTAGTAATGTGAAAACAGCACTGTGATTCAGTTTGAAGGGCCCTGTTTTCAGTGAAATTACAGAGCATAGAGATAGAACATCTTAGATCTCTGGGTGATGAGTGGAGAGCATTGCTAAGTTGATTTGGACTCTTCATGTTCAAATAGCTGCATGTCACTGTGTTGTTATGATGTTGGTTCCCATCAGGCACATGTCCTGTACGTCTCGTCACTTTTTGCTACAAAAAAACCTGAAATGATTCGTACTGCCTAACAAACTTTGGGCTTACTTAAGTAGAAGCCACAAGTAAGGCCCCCCGGCGCAGGTGGTGTCGGTGCTGTCGGAGTGGTCGAGCGGCGGGCGCGCGCGCCTGGCGGAGTTCGAGAAGGACCCGCGCTTCCTGAAGCTGTGCCGCATCCTGGCGCGCTCGCCGGCCGCGCCCGCCGCCGGCGCCGCGCTGGCCGCCGCCGAGGACCTGAGCACCGTGCTCGGCGTCACCGGCGACGACGAGGCCGCGCGCCTCATCGCCAACCTCACGACGCAGCAGATGATCAAGGTACCCGAGGCACACCCTCGCAAACATTCATCCTAATTGCTAATATATTGCACAGATTTTTAATTTGGGTGTTGAAAATTCTGGTCCAATAAGGGAATCACATCCAACATTTTGATTTTAATGAAATCTTTATTTTTTTTCCGGTTTCACCTGTGTAGTTTCTAAAGTAAGCTATCAAATTCTGGGTTATGAGTTTACACTTCTATCGACAGTTCTTAAGACTCAATTTTTTATTTATGTTTCATTCCATTCATTCACATTCCATTTATTTAAAACATAAAATCACTGTCTTCCTCATGAAACTTATAATGTAGTAGCTCCTAAACCACTTAAAATCTCAATAACACTTAAGTTCAAGTGTTTTTTTTGTAGTTATTATTTTGCCGCTCCACAGACTCTGGGGCCGTGACCTTTGTCATTACAATTATCTTTTTTTTTACAAATGTCTTGGATTATAAGAAGAAAAGGAAAATAGGGGGGGTGTTGTGAATATTTAATTCTAGTACTAGTCAGTCCGATTTCGTCTGTTGAGCCGATCTCTACCAGTTGGGATTCCGATAGTAATCGACTCGACATCGTCTTTTGCTTAAGCCGCCTCCTCCCGGCGCAGAGCCTTCACTATTTTTGCCATTTCTACCGCATTTCTGTCCTTTATGTCCATCTATCTGTAGGTAGGTAGGTAGGTTGAACTCTCAGATGGTATTTGGTGATGCAGCTAACGCTCGCCGTACGAACCGACCGATGGTGTCGTCAGCGTAGTATGTGAAGGTGCCGTGAGATTGCAACAACCACATGGGGCACGCTCTCGTGCAGCTTCATGTTTGCCTTAGTTTTAAATACGATGACCTACTTGTATGTCAATCCCTGAGCTTCATGGATGGTCAGGATGCGTCACCCGGCGCCCGACCCGTAACCCTGGTTTGTCAGGGTCTCCTTCTCCTCTTGAGTATACACTAAGAAGAGGGTGTTGGATTGGGTGCCAGATATTTGCGCTCCCTTAAATCTTCTCTGCTCTAGAGTCTTTATACGAGGTGCTAAGGAGTACATACCTGAGTATATTTCCCTCAGCGCATATGCGACATCCATCGGATTGCGATGTGTTGCGATGTGCAACTCCTGGCTGATCTTACCAGGTTGGTTGGATCTTACCAGGCTGGTAACCAGATGGTTACCAGGTTCAGGCGGTGATACCTCATTTCGAAGAGATTTTCCCTATCGATGTAAGGCAACTGATTGACGTCTCCGATGAGGACGATTTAGCCTACACCAGACAGTCGTGAGACCATCACAATGGCTCCGAAATGGTTCATGAGAGCCTCATCCACCATGAGGTGGCTGAATTTCTCTTTTCCGAAACCATTTACCAGAGCAGAAGCCATAGTTCGCACCCTGGTTTTGACCAGGCTTCCGATGCGGTGCGATAGCTTCTCTCTTAGATCTTTTGCTGCCTCAGTTGTTGTGGTGATGATAGCGTCTTTGTCCATATCGAAGTATCTAATCACCCATGTTGTCTTTCCATATCCTGGAACTCCGTTGACCCACTGTATTCTTGGTGCTTCCCAGTTTTCCCAATACGCTTTTACGTTTGAGTTCCCTTCAATGGACTTGGCCATCTCAAGGATCCTGTCGTCCAGCATAATCTTGGTGCATCGGGCGGTAACTACAATGGGGTCGTTTGGTGGTGTCGCATAAATAGGTCTTCCCGCGCGCTCTGTCTCCTTCTCGTTCAGTGTCACGAAGCCATTTTCTGCACTGTAGGCTGCCATATACTGTCCGGTCATGGTTCCCTTGATGACCCGGGAAGTGACATTATTGTAAATGGCTGCTTCGGCCTCCTCGAGTTTCGCCTTTAAGAGGCTTTCACTTCCTAGCCTAGAGGACTGCATGATGATTTCGCAGGTCTTGAGATTGACTTGTCTTGTCGCTCTCAGTTTGGCTATGAATTCGATGAAGGCGTTACGTGCATGGGTCCGGGGCTCCGAAGCCGTGACATAGCGGGGCGGTTCAACCTGTCCCATGTCGGCTCTCGTTCGGCTCATTTGTTGCTGTGAAGCTGCTTTGGGGGTCCTTGACGTTAAGGAGGGATGCATGGGATGAGATTCGGAGCACGCTCCTTGCTGCTGTGTTGAAGGCAGTCACGAAGGCCGTGATGGTGCCTCGGCTGCCGCTTTGATTGGCTGCGGCTTTTTCCGCGGCTGCCCTCTGCTGCACTCTTTCGGAACCGGTTTGGTTAGTCGAACTAGAAACGGGATGTCCCCAGCTGTCTGTTGAATTTGTTAAGTCGTGCGAAGGGGCTCTGAGAAAGCTCAAATTTTCTCCCCTATCCTCGTATACGACAACCTCATGATGTTTAGAGGCCTTAATGCAATCCAGCCGGTCTGCGATTTTCGCTCTTGAGTATTCGATTGCCATCGCATCCACGCTTATCACCCGGAGGTTTTCACCTGCATTTCTGCTGAGATGTGCAAGCAGCGCACTTGCCTGCGTGGAAGGCGTCCGACCTTCCGAGTACTCTATTAGCACAATCGTTTTGTTTCTCGATCGCACCAACCGAAATCGGTGGCCGTCTACCTCGCACACTGGCATAGCATCGAAGGTTTTCCGCTTCATTGCGACTTTTGCGGGGTACTCCCATTGAGCAGGCAAGACAATCCAGGAAACTAGTTAATTCGCATTGGAAGTACATATAATAATTATAAACAAACAATACTGTTAGAATCGTGTTGAAACGTATTTAAGACATATAAGACATGGGTTACAAGTAAGCGGAAGACAAATATGTGAGTGGAGCGTTAAAAGAAGTTTTCACTTCATAAAGATGGTAGGAAAGAGAACACAGGATTGATCAACATTATTTAGATCCCGATGAAGTGTTGCACGATGTGTAGTGGACGTGTTGTTGTGTGTCGCGTGTGTGACGCGCGCCCGGGCCCGCAGGTGCTGAAGGCACTGCAGCAGAAGGCGCGGCGCAGCCCGCCGCTGCTGCGCGCGCTGGCGCACGGGCTGGCGGGCGCGCGCGCGCCGCTCGACCTCAAGCGCGCCGCCGACCTGCTGTACTGCGCCGCCGCGCTCTCCTACCCCGACCCGCTACTGCTGGACCGGGCCTGCGAGTGAGTACCCGCCCTCACACCCTCACATCCTCCCTATCTGTCCGTGTCGAGCGAGGACATGGCTTAGCAAATATCCCCCATTTAAAACTTATTCCTTGTCTGGATGTTTCCATGCATAATAAATATGTTTATAACTATAAATGTACTATCCACCCGCCTTGGCTTCGCACGGGTGCAATGCTGATACTAAATATAAGTACCTACTAATAAAATTCGGTCCGACGGCAAGACTTTTCGTTTTACGTACATAAGGATGGATACTTTTTTGGCGCGACGGACGCACGCAATGTGTTGATGGATGGAATGAAACGTGCTTCACACCAAAGTTGGCGACAGCTGTTTGTTTGTCAGTGCCATCAGAATTTAACGAAATTCTCCATAATCCGAATTTTGTGGACATATGTTGTCGACTCAAAATCAATATTTTTCTGTTTTGTTATTTATATAAGGTTTCGATCAAGTCTACCGTGCCCCTTGACGAAATTATTAATATAGATAACACCCAACTGGCTCCCATAATAGGAGTTTTGAATAGTTTTGGGCTAGATGATGTTGTGTGTAAAATGTCCACCACCAATTAGCGCGAATGGTAGATTATGTATGATCTCTTGTGACAGAATCTTTTCAGCGTAACATTATTTTCACACGTTATGAACGCCTTTAGTGACATCTTCTAATATTCCTTAAAAAATTCAAGTTTGTCAATGAGACGGAGAGCTCTGACCAGCAGATTAAATCACCAGTTTATCCGTTACTGCATCTTTGATTTCACAAATACAGAGTGAACGAGTTAAACTCTGGGCAACTTTAAACTAATTAGTATTAGTTTGGAGTTTCCCAGGGCGGTTTCCGAGGCCCTGTTCCGTTGTGTATGTCGGTGGGCGGTTCCGCAGGGACGTGGTGGCGGCGCTGCCGGCGAACGAATCCCGGCCGGCGGCCGTGGCGTCGGCGGCGCGCTCGCTGGGGCTGCTGCGCTACCGGCACGAGGCGGCGCTGGGCGCGCTGGCGCGCTGGCTGCAGGAGCGCCCGGCGCGCGCCGCCGACCTGGCCGCCGCCGCCGTCACGCTCGCCACCGTGGGCTACGAGCCGCCCGGCACCGAGCGCTTCTTCGAGGTGACCACCTGCTCCTGTCCTATACGTAGACTTGTTGTCACTACCATACAAATACCATAGCTGTAAAAAAAATTTTGTGTTGCGCATGGATCCGCATCAGATCAGTAATTGATGATAAGCTACAGATGAATCGAAAGTAATGTACGTTGGTGACTGAGACTGACTCATTCCTCCTTCTGTGACCTTGAAAACTTATAAAATATGGAAAAATACCATGATGCTAGGAAGAAAAATATGTGTTATAGTAGAAGTTCGTTGTGGTGTGCAGTTGGTGTGCGCGCTGCGGGAGGAAGACCTGGCGCGGCCGGCGGCCTGGCTGGACCTGGTGTTCGCGCTGGCCACGCTGGAGCGCGCGACCCCCGCGCACCTCGCCTCCGTGCTGCGCGCCGACTTCATCGAGCGCCTGCTCTCTACCGGCGGTATGTATCTCCTCTCCAGGGGCGGTACGTACCCCAAAACCCGCGGTGCGTACCCTCCCTCTCCACCGGCGGTGCGTACCCCTCTCTCCACCAGCGCTAGAAACTCTCCTCTCCATTATGATTTTCGGACGACATTGTCATACTGCCAGAATTACTGAAGGACTTGCAATGGACACTGTACGTATTGCGAAAACTGATATCACTGAAGAGATTGTTGGAGGGATATTCACGCTCGAACTAGGTAGAAATAGCATTAAGAGTGAGGCCATGAAAATGCCGTCTAATTACAATAATAATTATTAAATAAGTGACGCAGCGTAAATTGTTTTATAAGAGTTGAATTGTGGACGAAAATGTATTGGAGTCTTCCTTGACCCAGCTAAGGCTTTCGATTCACTCTCCCTTCTATTACTATTATTGGCTGAAATTGAAGAGACTTTTTGTATCAGAGGCACTGGTGCACAGCTAGTTTACTCATTACCTCTCAAACAGACGACATGCTAGCTGTGGGTCGTGCCTCTGATTCTCAAAATACATTCAGGCATCAGAGTTTTTGGGGTCCATTGAAAGAATAGTGCAAGCATACATAAATATATTGGTATGTACGACGGCATACCTATGTAGTGATAGATTCTTATACAATTTGGTCGAGTGTCTGAATTAAATTTTAAATTGGAGTCGCTTCTTGTTCTGTCAACTTTGACTTTAATTGCAAAATGTTTGGACGGAAAAGTGTCCCCATGTGTGATGGAGCGTCGTGCCTGCAGAGATCCCGGTGTCGGCGCGGCGCCGCCTGCAGATGCTGGCGGCGCTGGCGCCGGCGGGCGGGCCGGCGCGCGAGGCGGCCGCGGCGGCGCCGCTGGTGTACTCGCGCGAGAAGCAGCTCTTCGTGCTCAGCGTGCACGACGCCTTCAAGAGCCTCGTCTCCGCCGACGCGTTCGTGCGCAAGGACTGCGACTCCGGCATGGGCTTCCTCTACGGTGAGCGGCGACACCTCGCACACACGCACATACACACGCGCACACATACATTCTCGCACACACATATATACACACACATGCCACACATCTTCTATCTAAAAAAAATAATATTTGTCTGTATGTTCTTTATAAAATCGTAAACTATACATTTGATCATGTGATGATCTGTAGTGAAGTTGTTGAGATGACATTTCACACACAACAATATATTATATCCATCAGGAAATCTCCACTCAGCCAACACATTCAAAAGTTTAAACGTTGTTATGAAAGTAAGGTCAAACCACTTAATTCGATTCTTTGAAACGTCAACAATGAAGCGATCTGGCAAATGATTATCATTTTTGTGTTTTCCCCGTTTCAGATGCTGAATTCGCGTTGGACTCAAATTGCCATCCGGTACCTCTAGAAAAAGCCGCGCAAGACAAAAGGTGCGAAACCAATAAAATAAATATTCAGTTACATAGAAAAACATATTCAACAGGATTTTTCAGTGTCAGAAAAATGGAAGTAAATGAGGGAACATCCCGACTGTAGAGCAACTGTGGTTTCATAAAAGAACTAGCTGGTCAGGTGAATTTCGTACCACCATTTTTTTTTGTCAACATTTTCTGCCGTACCGACCCGTTCCCGACAATAACGAATACACAAAACAAAGAATCACCCAATTTGATGCAGTCATTCAAAAGTTATGAGCGTACATACATTACTAAGAGTTTATACCGCGATTGCTACCGTTTTTGTCCTGTTTCGGCCAGGGAAACCCTTTTCACCTACAGTTTTCATTCCCCCATCTCAGAAACAGAATTCGATATCGGAGTGGAAAAGTCGTCTTTATCCTCTAGAGAATAAATTTGAATACAGAACATCATATGCACCAAGTTGAGAACAAGTGCAAAATGCTTTTTTTTGCATTTAGCAATTTCCTCGCTGAGGTGGGATGAAGAGTGACGTGTTGCGCTCGAGTGCAAAGATTTCTCACCTCGCGCTCTATTGATTCCCTCGCAAACGCTCAGTATTCTAATTTTGAATAATTTTTCTTCTCAATCATTTTTGAAATGAGGTCGGGAGGTGCGCGTGGCGGAAGGGGTATGCAAGCGTGTTGCCGTGTTCACAATTATTGTGGGTGACTTTAGTGAAGTGGTGTGGTGGTAGAGTGAACCCATTCCCGGCCCCTGTGTAACGGCGCGTGTGTTGCAGCGTGCACCGCATCGCGGTGCTGGCGCTGGACTACCACGACATGGCGCGCCGCGTGCCCGCGCCGCTCGGCCCGCTGCGCCTGGCCGCGCGCCTGCTCGCCGGGAAGGTAACAACGTCTCTATACTACACAATAACAATACTAACGAATATCCAAACATACAAACGTTGACATACGTAATGTTACTCGTAGTAGGATTTCTAATATTGTAAAGAAAATAATTGATGATTTTAACTTTATTCTAACCGATCTACTTCTAACAGTGAGACTGAATCACTGCCATCAACGTGAAGGTATACAAGCTGAGTGGTATGTCGATGTCACGCAAACTATTCTATACGCCCTTAACTTTGAATCGTAACATGTGAGTGACACGGTGTGTGTGGTACAGTAGCTAGCTGCTGGTCAGCCACCCCGCCCCAGTAACGCGGCGCTGTCCGCAGGGCTACCGCGTGCTGCAGGTGCCCTACACGGAGTTCGACCCCCGCGACCGGCTGGTGGCGCGCGTGCAGTACCTGGAGAAGCGGCTCAAGGAGCTGGTGGCCGCGCACGCGCACTCGGCGTAGGACTCTGCGCTCTACGCGCCTGTACATAAGACGCTGAGTGGCGTGTGACGACTCGGGGGTGTGAGTTTGAGGCCGCCGGACGTGAGGCGCAGTTGGCACGTTGGAGGAACGCGGAGTGTTCTCTTGAGACATTTTTGTTCGTTATGTAAATAAGAAGTTGAGTCCGATGTGTTCCTCTACCGATGATGTTTTGATGTCCGAAAATGTTTCCACAGTCCTCGAAGGATTGAAGATACTGTAAGAGTCTTTAGATACGTTTCAACGCGAATCTATCAAATTAGAGATTTACTACGATAACATGGCCTGCCCCAAATTACTGTTTTAATGTATGTAGTCACATCCTTACGAAAGAGTTTGTATGTAATTGTAATTATTCGTCAATGAACGCCACTAGTCGAGCAACAAATCCATAGATTTGCTAGCTCGACTAGGTGTTTGACGGCAGTTAGCAGTACGCACACATGCGTGGTGATGCGTTGTAAATACTTTCAAACATTTTGAATTCTGGAGGGGGCGGGTCATGTTATCGTAGTAAATCTCTACTTGCTAGCGGACCGACATTGCCAAATCAAATGGCCGGTTTGACAAAATGTCCTACGTATTTTAGCTCACTACAGTCGAGCTAGAGAAGTAACTGAAGTTTTTTAAAGATACCTAGTGAACCTGCGCGCGGCGGTCGTCATACGATCCTCTGAGTATAGAACTTGTATAGTTGTACAAAATGAATTTTGTATGTGTTTGTTGAACTGTTTTTGTTTTGTTACGCGTCGTAGGCAATGAATGTGATTTTGAATTTAGTTAAATTATGTTAATAGTATTGTATTTTGTAAAATGTAATTGGTGTCTCGTGGGCTACTGACAGAAGGCTGCTATTCTCAAGGCTTCAATTTCGAAAGTTGCATTTTAGTAACAGCTTTTATAAAAAAAACAGCAAAGTTTTGCTAATAAAGTGATTCATATGGCGCGATATAAAATGCGGCAGAAGCGGCAAACGCGCTTCTACTATGGCGATGCAAAATCAGGTGACGTCTCCTGATTTAGTATCAGTCGCAACAAGGAGTTGTGTACGTTCGCTGACAATTCAATTTTCAAATTTTTCAAACAAATTTTCGCCACGTTATGTTGTCTTTAGATTATAGCATATCTCATCTTCGTTTCTTTAATTATATCGATGAAAAAGGCATGTCTAGCGATATAGTATTTCTATGAAATATTCTATGTATGTCAAGAAGATCTCATTATCTTTTGAAATTAAACAGAGACTGCAGAATAGCATGTTTATTAACAGATACAGCTCTCGTGTTGGCCGTAGCTTAGCGGGACTCCGCTGATATTTTACAAACTACAGCTACTCCAGTTCGGCGAGATTTAGCGAAACGTGGGCAAGGAGAGGACACTAGTTTCATTACAATAATGAAACGCTGCCGACGACGCCGGACACAACTATCAACAGCAAGGCCGCGAGCGATCGCGAGCCAGTCGAAGCTGCGTCTCTCGGAAGAGATGGAAATAAATGGCTTTAGATTTTTGTCGGTGATAGCTTTGCGTCTTTAACTTGATCGTCATCTCGCCTTAGTATCCGTTATCTTATTTATTTATTACCTTAACGGAGCGTTCTTATTTTCGTGTGCTCGTAAAGTGTCGACCCCTAACAATACCATTGGCCCCGGACACGTCGGGGAAAGGGTATATTGACTACAAATCGTGAATTCGATCATATTCTGTAAGTCGTCAGCGGGCGAGCTGCGGGTAGCCCCCGCGGGCTCCATCACCAGCGCCGCCAGACCCCGCCCGCCGATGTGAGAGAGGGGAGCGGCGGAATTTAACAGGTAATTTATTCAGTAGCTGAAATAAATGTATAATAGAAAGTAAACCACACCCAGCGACCGGGTCCGTTTGTTAATATCACTGCGCGAGGCATTCTTTCTCTTTCCTGTACATATTTAAATGAAAGGTGATTATAATTTTTGAGTATTAATGAGATGCTTTGGTAAACAATGTACAAATTAGACATAGTTTTTAAAGTTTCGCAATTTGAACTTATTGAAAACATGACCGGACTGACTCTCGGATCCAACGGTAATTATTTATTACCGTTTTGGCGGCGGTACAGCGGCCGTACCCACGAGAAGCGAGCGCTATTCATTCCTGTGCAATGTTCTCAAGTATTTGATACGTTGTGTTTCTGGATAGGTTCCGTAGTAAATACCATGATAATTCCTGTCGTCAAATCGAGTAGCGTTTAGAACGGGACTGTAGACTGGTGGTACGAGTGTGTCTGCGCGGGTCACATTATACCGGCGTTGGTTTGTGTTTCTCGTGTTGATCGTACAGAATACGGCCGCCAACTAACGGAAGATAGATGCGAGAAATCATAAGAAATGTTTGTTTTTATTTTCAATTGAAGCGTTAAAGTGATAATGAAACAATACATTTAACTTAACATGCTTATAAAAATCAACCAATTTTCGCATTTTTACATTCAACTTTAAGGGAAACAGAAGTTTACCAATTTTCTAGTTAGAATGAATATGGACGGCGCACGCGCCGGTGTGGATGTGTAGATAGATAGGATGGCTGTTAATATTGTTTAAATAAATTATATTTAACAAAACTTTGTCGTTTTATTCTACTTGTTTTAATTATTTCATAAATATAGTTAACCATAGTATTGTTGATGAGATATAATCTCCACAGAAAGAAAACACTGGCATTATTTCTTAAATTATTTTAATAATAATTCTATCTAAACATAAACTTTCCAAATTCAACACGTACCTAAAACTAACTTTACAAGCGATCTCTGACGAACAGTAACGGGTGCCTTAGTCTAGAGAAACGTATGGAAGAGCCTACACACGCCATTTTGTTTGTTTGTCGTACAGATACAGCATTTTTTCGACAGCTGAAAAATTACGTCTCTGAAAAACATAAACTATTAGTCCAGTTCCGTGTTATCGGTTTTATTTAATTGCGTATGAACTGTACTGTAATGTTGTATGGGCTTTTAGAGAACCACGGGAAATGTAACTTTTTGTTGGCACTTTTTATCTGCTCAGAGCAAGTAAACGTTCATTATGTGGAACACTCTTCCTTGCATCCTGGCGGGGTGCGGGGTGCGGGGCGCGGGGCGCGGGCGCGGCGGCGCTACCGGGGGCTCTTGAAGCCGCCCGTGATGAACCTGGAACACATGACTCGGTCAGACTGGCGTTGTTTCTCGCGGAATGAGAAGCTTTGTTCGTAACCATACCACTCGTCTGTATAAAATTGCTGAAGTCTCATTAGTTTTGTATGGGGATGGTAACCTCAGTACGAGGTATTCTATTAGGGTTCTGACAGATGAGGGGCTGAGTGTGCGGTGGGAACAGTGTCCACAGTGAAGTTCCCGTGAAATAAATCTTCTTCTACCGCGCTGGAGCGCTTCACAAGAGCCTGCGTTACGCCGGGAGAGTCCTACTTTGTATCTACACATGAAACATACATCATACTCGTCATCAGCCGGTCCCCGGTCGAACCAGGGCTTTTGATGTGAAAACTTGAAAACTTCGTTTGGGCCCCCCACAGACAGATTTTTCGTGGTCTGTGAATGAATTCTAACATCACGCTCGGGAATAAAAAGAAATCTTCGGGGAAACTCGGGACCATGGTCATTAGCCATCTAGAAATGCATTAGCCAATTGGAAATACTGAAAGGGCGTTGGCTGGCCATCATGCATCAGCATTTCCCATTGGCTGACGCATTTCTAGATGGCCCGGTCACGCCCTCCGGGTTCACCCGCGTAGTTTCCAAAGTAAGCTATCAAATGCTGAGCTATAAGTTTTCACTTCTATCGGCAGTTCCTATGACTGACAATTTTTTTTTCTCGTTTTTTTAAAATAATTATAGTTAGGTATAGGCTAACGTTTGACCGCCGTATTGCTTGCTTTTAATCCGTGCGTGGTTTGTTGGAATTCGGGTTACGCATTGGTTCTTCCTTGTGGTGTCGTGACTTGGGGAGTGATATCCATGTCAGGTTGCTCCCATGCCTGTGTGTGTGTGTGTGTGTGTGGAGTGGTTCTCACGAGGTGACGTTCCGGAAGAACTCTGCGACGAGTTTGGCGACGCGCTCGAGGAAGAGGATGGCCTGCGGCGCGCGCGCGGCGGCGTACGGCGGGCGGAACACCTGATGCTTGTTGACGCGCTGCAGCGAGCGGAAGTTGTGCCGCCCCACGCCCACCTTGCCGAACAGCCGGTACTGCCAGGGAGACAACCACAGCCATACTCCATAAACACCTCACTAAATGTTCCCACTGCGGGAACGCGGGCTCTTCTCCCGCAAGGAGAGTCAACTCAAGACGTACCTACACAGGTGTTATTCCGAGACCTGCCAGCTCATTTTGGGCAGGTACTTGAGGCAAGAAAAATTTCACATAGCTTTCCTATTATACTCCAACATGGAGGCGCAGACCGAAACAGAACCGGAGTAGGAAAGTCGCGAGTTTATTTCGAAATTACGTTTTAACGAGGAACTAATTTACGAGGAATTAATTTTGCCTCGTTACTCACCAGGCAGATCTGCACCTTCGAGAGCTATGACGCTATGAGGCAAGTTTTCAGCTTGTAGCAAATACCTACCCAAAATGTGCTGCCACCTCTCAGAATACTAAGACTCATCATTCCCCTGAACAGACCGCCAATACCTACCTACCTATCGTACCTACGCGAACTACAAATATACCTACTAGTGACAGCATCGTGACACCACGATTAATAGTATATAGAAATGCGGTGCCTCGGGAAGTGTCACACTTTTGCTAGTTAATCAAATAGCTGCGTAGTACTGTGATGTTCATAGCAGGCGTTTTGCTTATCATGTATCACACGTCCATCACTCTACCTAGGATTTAAAATAAATAAAAATATGATTCAATACCGGCGCTTTTCTAACGTTCCACAAACTATCAACGGCAACGGAGTCGCTCGCTCGTACTTCCTCTACAGGAGCGTGAGCGCAACTAGAACATTAAATAGGTAGTACCTAGGTTGAAACTTTGTAACTTAATGAAAGGACAAGGATTGTCATTCCAAATTAGAGTGGAGAGAGAGAGTGGTTCGGATTGCGTTCAGCACCAGGAGCTACTGGCGTGTTACCTGCGCGTCGGACATGACGATGGGCGACGCGAATATGATCCAGATGACGGCCTCGTTGCACTGCGGCGACGTGAGCGAGCCCGCGTACGTGTAGTAGTCCGTGTTGGGGCTCAGCAGCTTCCTGCGGGCAGGGGGGGGGGGGCGTCAGTCACGAACGATGCCCTTACGGCCGGACTCGTCCTCGGATAACAGCACAGGGAGCACGCGTAATAACTCCTTTATTTTTCAACTAGCGCCCCACGCTTTTACTCACGTAGATCTGCCGTTATTTTGCTGTGATAAAAAGTATGTGCTATTGCAGATTTTAATCTACCTGTGTTCCAAATATCAATCCGATCCGTTTAAGCGTTCCGACGTGAGTGAGCAAAAATCATCCAAACATTTAATCCTCTTAACTCCCCCTAACCAATCCACTCAATCCGGTCCTGAGCTTCCATGACCCAATCTTTTTTTAAGCGCTCCTAGCTCATCTATCCATTGCGTTGAAGGACGACCCTGGAGTCGACTGGCTGATGGCGTCCACTCCTAGAAACCTTAACTCACTGATCGAAGTGCATTCTGCTCATATAACCCACTCACATTCATTTAACCTTGGCAGACCTGAATCTTACGTACCACTGTAATGGAACGCAGTATGGGATTACGAATGAGGTCTGGTCTTTTGATGCACAAAATACTGCGTTCCATTGCTCGTTGACAAACCGTCTCTAATAATAGTAACAAAAAGTATCGGTACGGAGGTTTCAAATTGGGTAGTTTATTCTAAGCCCTAAAGATGTGTCGTTCACACTCTGGTCGCAGGAACAAGTTAAAGGAGGGCAATACAGAAAGAGTATAGACAGATAGACTGAAAAGTGTACCTACTGTGAATGTCAAAATATATTGTTAAAATAGTCAACACAAAGCCAATGGTAACAGAATGTATTATGTTACTGTGGTTGGAAATGAGGTGTACACCGCGTGTTTTTCGGCATGGTACCTACGAAGGTTGCTGTAATCCTATACGCCAACTTGTGTCTGTTGTGCCCCCTTCCGACCCCGGACACTGCCGCACTTGCAGGGCAATGATGAAAATTATAGAAAAGCATAATTTTTAATTTGCTCAGGAAGCGACTCGTAGACTAGTAGTAAGTGAATAATGACTTCGAATTCTCCTGTTGTTAGTGAAATTCTTCCACAATTTCGGGACAGAAGAAACGGATGTCAAAGTAGGTTGGTATGTGTATTGTGTTTGCCTTAATGCTGTTAATATTTTCACTGTAGGTACAGTGTACACAAACATTTGTAGTTTGCAAAAATACACACATTAGGTACTTCTGTTACAGTAAATCTGCAGTAGCTGCTGTGACTTTATCCAAATTCCGAAAATGTGTTTTTTGTTCATCCCAAGGTTTTTTTAAAACTTTTATAGGGTTACATTTGACCGCCATCTCTCCTGATGTTAAGCAACGATGCGGTCTACGATGGAGCGTGTTTGCCTAGAAAAACCGTTTCACTCTCGATTTGAAGACACCAAGATTATAACTATCGGGAAAAACCCTCTCAGGCAACTCATTCCACAGCCTAGACGTTCTTATCACAAACGTAGAGTCAAACCTCTTCGTCCGTGTCTTTGGAATATCCGCCATGAAACGATGCCGCCTCTTCGAGTTATGAGAAGTCATAGATTTCGATTTTTTTGTGAGAAGTACGATAAAAAAAGGGCAAGATGGTATTAGATCATGCAGATCAAATTTCCTCGAAGAAATCGCTTTCAGCGATAAAGTCACGAGAATAAGGATTTCACGCGTCTCACTGTTTTTTATATTGTATGTATAATTTCATTGGTCTGAACAATACATTTAATTAACTTCAAATACAAGGAGAGTTCCAAACAAAATGTGATTTCACATTTGTTTTAATTTACTCTATATTTGCCATTTTCTCGCTCTAGTAAAAACTCCTTTTTCCTAGGATCCCCTTGGTTTGTTACTCGAACTGTGTATGGTCTATCTGCGGTGAAATGACAAGTTAGTTCGAGACACCTATCTCCGAGAAGGTATGATCAGATAGCTAGAGATTGATCTTCGAGAAGTTAGGTAGTATAGCAGTGGAAGGGCGGGTTCAGGGCGCCAGGGACGGGGCAGGCACAGGGAGCCGCTCACGTCATGTCGAGGATGATCCCGCTGACGCGGTCGCCGGTCTCCAGCAGCTCGGGGATCTGCTGCATGATCTCGTCCGTCACCTCCAGCTGGCTGTCCTCCAGGTCTGCCTGCACCTGCGCCGACATTCGTACGTAAGTTCGGAACGTAGGGAGACCGTTTAGGTAGACGGTTTAATCAGTACCTACCTACTACCTAATATGGACGGTATCTAAAAGCTTCATCAACAAGTAGGTTATGAAACCATTTAATTTGTAGGGTTAGTACTCATTGCAATACGCCTGGGAAAGTACCACACATTTGCCAGTTATTCTACCGCCAAGCAGTTCCAGTTTGAAGGGTAATGTTTTCAGTGAAATTACAGGACATAGAGATAAAACATCTTATATATTTGGCCGACGAGTGCAGTGCAGTGCTAGATTATGATTCTGACTTTTCACTCACAGCTGGGTCTCACTGTGCTGTTATGGTAGGCATGTTGCATACCATCAGGTACATGTCCTACTCGTCAAGTCACAATCATATTAAAATAATGTAACACATATTGTGCATTATTTATTGGGGTACGAATTTGTCCACATAGAGCAGGGTAGGCGAACCTTTGCGCATCAATGTGCCATTTTTTCTAAAAAATTGTTTAATGGGGTCATTGCTGTGCCATCAAATAATTTTGACTTTCAGATTATTTTTTCAGATTAGTTCGATCGTCATAATATACCTACTTAACACATTTTTACACATGTTTTATGATCGGCGACGTGCCTAAAATATTGTGTCGCGTGCCATCAATGGCACGCGTGCCATTGGTTCGCCTACCCTGACATAGAGTATCCTGGCAACCAAATCTCAAGATTCCTTTTATATTATGCTGTCAGAACGATACTGTTCTGTAGGCACAAGGAAGTGTACGCTATCGCTCTCTACATATACGCTTTACTGGAGTTTCACATGAGACGGCTGCGGTGATCATCGTATAATATATGATCACAAAATAATATCATTAGCTGCTAACGCCGCAAGACATTTAAAAACAATTGTTGCCGACTGCACAAATATTTTAACTTTCAAATATGCGGTACTTATATATATAGTCAGTAGAAATTGTACATATTTTTGTAGCCTGTGGTCGGATACTCACATTACAGAAGACGGAGACTATCGCGAGCCCATCCCGCTTCTGCAACGCCTCGTGCACCTGCAGGTCGGACCTCACGTGGACGAAGTGGATCTCCATTGGGAATCTGCGGCATGACCACAACATGCTCGTTGGTACGGGTATATAGGAACACGGGAACTTCAATAAAAGTCGAGGTAGACCGGTCTTAGGGAAAATTAGTTACTATTCAAGAAAAGAGAGTTAGAGGTCCAACTTTACGCACACTAAGCTCCGAAGAAACCAGGGGGAAGAGACGATCACAATTTGGTGGAACATCCCACATGACCTCCTACTCCCCCTCCCATCAGAGAGAATGGAATTTATAAAAAAACCTGGATTAAGAAAAAACGGTAGGTCTCAGGTCAATTAAATGGAGAAGGGAGCCAAAGAGACAGAAGAAGAAGTAAAACAAAAATAACCTGGAGAAGAATCGAGGCAGAGTCACAGTGGCGTAGCGTGGGTTTTCGCCGCCCGGGGCCGACCGAAAATTTGCCGCCCCCTACTTTAATTATAAATAATTTAAAGTTCAAGTATTATATTTAATACCTAACTAATATAGCTATATCGTCCATCTTATTGCAACTCAAGATAAAAATACGGTTACATTTTTTTTTAAATTTGGTTTAAAAATGTGTTATACTTTTTAGGGTTCCGTAAAACGTAAAAACGGAACCCTTATAGATTCTTCAAGTCTGTCTGTCTCTCCGTCCGTCCGCATGTCACAACCACTTTTTGCCGAAACTATGATAACTACACTGTTGAAACTTGGTAAGTAGCTAAGTAGATGTATTCTATAAACCCCATTAAGATTTTTATAAAAAAAAAAACAAATAATTTTGGGGATACCCCATGCTTAGAAGTGAAACTAAAAAGTTATTGAAGTGAAAACTGCTTTTGGCACGCCTACACTGATTTTTCGTGGTCTGTGAATTGATTTTATAATTTTAGCGTCACGCTCTGGTATGATAAGAGATTTTCGGGTAATCTCGGGATGCTAGAGCGAGAAACAAAATACAGTGCACAAGTTCATCAAAACGAGAAAGATAATATAGTCCCTATGATTATTTTATTTATGTCTCTTTTTTCACGACATTAATTTCTTACCACATTAATTGAGTTCAATTGTCACAAATATTAAATTTGCCATTCACATCCATTGCAAAAACGTTTTTGTTGTAATATACACTCCGCGAGGTATAAGCTGAGCTTTGCATTAGTGTGAGTAATCACCAATCAGGCATAAGCTTGAAATTTTGTCCGCGAGGTATAGGCTGAGCTTTGCATTAGTGTGAGTGATCACCAATCAGGCAGGAGCGCGGCGAGACAGAATGGCGCCGCGCCTAAGGTCGGTTGTCACACCTACACTATCCATGTACACTCACACAAATGCAAAGCTCAGCTTATGCCTCGCGGAGTGTACTCGTATTACTGTTTTATCACAGCACTTACAGTACGCAAACACACAAAATCATATCTATTTTCATCACAGCACTTCCACTTACACCATAACACAACATTTCATGCATTTTTAGCGTAATTTTTTTATTTTATAAGTATAAAATAAATAAATAGCAAGTACAAAAAATTTGCAAGTCAAAAGCTATTTCCGACCCGCGTAATTTTTTTTTAAATATATTCTTCACCTTCTTGTTCATAAACTAACACACATTAAAAAAAATATACGATCGAATTGAGAAACCTTCTTTTTTGAAGTCAGTTAAATACGATTGGTTACTGATTTATTCCTGTGTATTTGATCCTATCTGGATGCCAAACTTGAACATTTTAGGTCGTCTGGAACTGAGTGAAATCTTTTTGGTCTATACTTCCGTCGGTTCGTTGCCACTAGTTCCATTCACAGTTCCATGATGGAACTACTGATAATATTTTTACAACATTAGTTCCATTAGTCAATGTTAATAATGACGATTTTAGGACTTTAATATCTAAATAACAGTTTTAAGTATGTTATGAAATTTGGAACACGTATTGGTGGGATACCAATATATGGACTATTTTTTTAATGTGAAATAAAGTCTCAATATATGGACTATTTTTAATGTGAAATAGTTTTTGCATCATGAGGAGGACAAAAGTACCTCAAAATAGTTCGTACACCTATACCTACCTAGGCTATTCAAACGAGTCTAAATTTGGTGGATTTATCTTGTTTAGTTTAGGAGTTCCTATAACCACCTCCTGACTTCATCTTGAAATCAGCGTCATAGTACCATATTATTCCATTTTACCGAAGTTACGTAAGTAAACCAAATTTCAACCTAATCTAACGACGGGAAGTGGTTCTAATTTAACTCGCAAGATTTGTCCGATACTGACTTACTAACAAGGTAAGTTAAATAAAAGCTTATAAAATACACAACGAGAGATACTAGTACCTAAGAAAAATAAGTAATTAAATCCGAGAAACTCTCTACCTACTTAACTACCTCACTTTTTAATTATTTATCTGTTCGATAAGAAATGTTATATCTAAGTTTTTTTTTCAATCATGCAACGTATTATTTTCGTTATGCTCCTTTTCTGCCGCCCCCTTTCGTGTGCCGCCCGGGGCCATGGGCCCCCCCTGCCCCCCCCACGCTACGCCACTGCAGAGTCAGTGGAAACTCAGCTAGTTCAGCCGGTAGCTGAAGAATAAGATGTCCCAAGGAAAGATAGGAGGGTGTGTAAGACAGCAGAGAAGAGTGAGATTATAGAGAGGAGTGAGACAGCAGAGAGGAGTGAGACAGTAGAGAGGAGTGAAACAGCAGAGAAGAGTGAGACCGCAGAGAGGAGTGAGACAGTAGAGAGGAGGGAGACAGTAGAGAGGAATGATACAGTAGAGAGGAGTGAGACAGGACAGAGGAGTGAGACAGTAGAGAGGAGTGAGTGAGCAGCTCGGCGTACTTGTTCCCGTTGAGCGAGTGCTCGGACAGCCAGTGGAAGTGCAGCTGCTCGAGCCGGTAGCGCAGCGCCAGCGGGCCGCCCGACAGCGCCGGCTGCATGTCCGCCGCGCCCTCCGTGCTGAACTGGACTGGGCACAACACGCGGCGCTACTCGGATTACTGCCTTCTGACACCACACAAACCTACCGCAGTACCGCTACATAACGTCAAACACAAGTACCCTGCTGCAACTGAGAACGAGCAGCCTATATGAGGTTCCTTTCAATAGTATATTAATAACTAACGCCCTGGCTTTGCTCGTGGTACATATCAAAAGTAGCCTGTACCGCTCAGGCATAAAGTACAAAGGTACACATCCATCGGCGGAAATTTTTTGAAATCAGTCCGATTCCTGAGATTTGCGCGTTCGAACAAATAGGTACACTCTTCAACTTCATAATATTCGTATAGATCTCAAAAATCAGATGGAATATAAGTGAAGCTGCCTAAAATGAATACCTAAATAACACTACAATGTAACAGTGATTGTGTATAATTAATTAATTTCATTTGAAAACGGATTCGGTGCTAAGTATGAGAAACACCTGGTGATTTACATTGTCAGTAGTTCTGTATTTGTAATTAAAAAACTTATATTCGTGGAACGTTACGATTGGGGGTTAATAATTCGGTACCATAATAAAACCTATTGCGTATTTTTTTCTGATACAAGTGCATGTTGTTGCGCGCGCGCTTACTAGTGTGTCCGTTGTTGAGCCCGGTGACCAGCACCTGCTGGTAGCCCACGAACTGCAGCGGGCCGTACTTGATGAAGTCCTTGTTGTAGTCCTTGATGACGTCAGCCAGCCGGATGTCGATGGGGGACTGCCTCTTGCCGCCCTCGCGGCATTTGTTGCCGGGCCAGTTGGCCTCGTCTAAGAATACACCGATGACAACTTTATAAAGATTCAATGCATTATTTTCACAAAACATTGAAGCGACTTAAAAAACTTTGAAGAAGATTAGTGGTAATAATCATATGGTCCGCCTGATGGTAAACGTTAGTCGTAGGTAGTTATAAATATTTGCAACATTAGAGACGCTGACAGCGTGTTGTTAGCCTAGAGATGAGTTTAGAGATACACTGTTTAATTTTTTCCTTGTTGGAAATATTTCTTGGAAATAGCTTCGGAGGAGGGGATTTCCATATCCTGCAGGTCCGCGGTTGAAAAGATCGGGAGAACTGGTCGGTGTGACGTTTCTAGTTTGACAGGATATGGGTATGAGCTTTTTATCGGTGTCAAGCAGTGCAATAGTGAAGTTTCGACTATACATATTTTTGTTTTAAATCAAAAAGCTCTTCTCAACATTATCCCAAAGCTGGCAGATGATACACAGTGACGACACAGAAACAAAGTGGGTCTAGATTTTCTGTGATCCCAGGGTCGTCAACAATTCTAATGGCTCACCGTTGTAGGGAGTCTAGAGGCTGAAGCTGATTTAGCACACCGACCTTTTTAGAAGTTTGTTTCGTTTTGGCCTCTAAATAACCCCGAAACTAAACCTTAAAAGAATTGCTAACTTAAGGTTTCTCAGCACTGAGTTTTTTTTAACTTTGAACTTAGCAAAAGTACGTTTCTTCTGCCCTCTACCTCAGGGAGCTTGGCTCCGACACGACCAACGTAACCCGCACATTATCATCTACGTAACAATCAATGTTACCGAGTCCTAACGTATCGTTAATATGCAAGATAAACAGCGAGGGCGACAACACAGAACCCTGAGACACCCCAGCGTTAATAGGCAAAGCGTCTGAACCATCTACCATGGCTTTATGGTTCGAAGTCTGTTAAACAAATCAAAATAAAATTATGTCATGTCATAGAAATGTTGAGTTTCCTTACCATCGTAATTCCAGACTGGAACATACATTCCTTGTTCGTTTTTGCTCCCCTGACCACTTCCACTTCCTGCTTCATTTCCACTCCCTTCATTCTCATTCTCTGAAGGAGACTCATTTGAGACTAACAAAATTTCTGAAATTTGCAAAAAAATATTTAAATAGAAACGTTTGAAACAAAGATTTGATCCGCATGGAATAAACATTTTGACTTATCAAAACTACTGCATTCCCGCGTTTTAACGATGTGATAGCATCACTGCACAATCATTTCATTTGGATGTTTTTGACTGCATGTGATGTCTAGATTGTACCTCACAAAATATTTTTAAATTTCATTTGAACCACTGCGATCAATCTAGGATCTTTTTTCTGTTCTATTTATCGTTCAGGATCCTGTGATTGATGGGAATCTGGGAATGATGCAGGGTTGGTTCTAGATGTGAGAAAGCACGATATTGTTTTGCAAGGATTCGTAGAGCGGGGTAAGAGCTGCAAGTGAGCGTAATTTACCCCCGATCAGAACGGCGAGTAGGCCCCAGCGCGCCATGTCGCAGGTGGTGCAGTTCACGGTCACAGGTCCGGTCCGCGCGGCGTCACCCCCCGGTCCACACTGGTGCTCGCTGTCTCCGCCAGGTTCCAATATAAACGGGCCTCAAACAAAACGCTCCGTGTTTACTAAACATGAGAGTGCCCCTCTATTGTGTGGCGCATTGTCACCAGATATCATTTCTCTGACAAATTTTGGGAGACTGTTTGGGATTTTCATTGTCATGTTCACAAATATTGTAAGAAAATGGAATCGTTTTAATTATACAATACATTTATTTCATCGTCGTTTCCCTGAGTAACGTATAACACAAGTTTAAACACACACCTTCAAGCACAGTAATTTCATGAGGTCGGCGCTGTACGTATTTGAACCCACTTTTCTTCAACCTCTCCAACTTATGTACCTACTCGAAATCCTATGTATAGTTTCCTTAGTAGCACTACTTTTAATAATTCATCTTAACTTAATCCAATTCTGAGTTAAGGCCCTCTTCTTGACACGTGTTTCAGTTCGAGTTGCGTCTTCACCCGCCGCCGGCTGCCTGTTAATATCACTCATTCATCTAATCTCAGATATTTTATGATAAATTTGAAAATTTGCAGTTTCCCCGTCATGATCATGGATTTTATTAAATATGTATACAATCCAAGATCGACTTCGCTAATATTCTAAGTCGAAGCCTTTACAGTTCTGTGGCCTTCAAAGCAAACCTTCGTAATCCGAGCTGCCGAGAGTGCAACGTATACGTCCGCTCTACCATCAGTAGTGGCTATGTTCGGAAATTTTGAAGACCCTAACCGAAGCTGCAATCTTACCAAGTGCGGATCCAGCTTTGGCTCCAAGGGGGGGGGGGGGGTCACGACCACCACTATGTGCCCCACATAGTCGTGGTCATGTCACAAAACTGTAGGATACGTACATGCATGCTTTATAATCAGTGGTCCACCTAGGTACTGGACCCAGCCCAGGGGGGTTCATGACCCCATGACACCCCCCTGGGTCCGCGCCTGAATCTTACGAGCATTTCACCTCAGATCTTATGGTAAGCCCTATACAGGCTGTACTGTTTTATTTCAGAACTAAAAGAAAATTGCTGATGTAATGTTACAGAGGAAGGAATTTCAAGCTTTTTATTTGTATTATTAGGTCAGGGCCGAATTTTTTTGATATCTACTCACATAGAACCAAATTTAGAACAGCAAACCCATCGCAAGCGGAAGAATATAGTAAAATACGTGCGATTCATTCGATTTCGGGATGCGTAAGGGTGAGCTTTTAAGGGTCGAAAACGGTTTATGGCGATTTCCGGGAAAACTAAATTTCTGTTGAAAAATTGAAATGAAGTTGTCGGTAATGAAAGCTTATTAACAAAAATAAAAAAAATATTAACAAAGTTATATCACAAAATCGTAAGATACTTACATCGTATTTTTTTTTATTCCGTGAATGTAAAAAAAAATCCCAAATGTCCTTGTTAAGTACATTTGTCCTCCTCCTTGTTCCTTTAGTTTGAAAATTGTGATCACTCCCAATAAAATATATCAGCAGAAACACTAAGCCACTAATTCTACCGCTGGGACTCGGCGCGGCGTCTTCTCTCACAACGAGAGAGAGTTAAAGCCAAAATCCACCGCGCTGCCCCGGTGCGGGGGTTGGGCGGATGACGCATGGTCTCGGAAGACTCCTGGAATATGCCGGTTTAGTCTAAAAATCGACAAATTTTATTTTTTGTTTTACCGAGGTTTTGTATGTTTAAGTATCAAGATTATACTATTTTTTTTTCAAAATTTAAAATTGTTGTGAAATCAATATTTTAGATGATGTGAATGATGATGATGATGATGGCGCGTCTAAGCCGTAGCGACATCGCGGAGCTCTACTTGCAGCGTTAAAAAAGTATATCTCTATATATAAAAATGTTATGTTGGTTTCTGTACGCTTCAAAAACTCAATAAGTTCTGCACCGATCGAGCTGAAATTTTACAATGATAGATGTATAATCCGCATCAAGGATTGTTTTTATTAATTAATTAAATTAATTAACATAAATGATTTACAGGTGACGTCAGCTGTAAAATATACAAATTAATCGTTGTTATTTTTAGAAATACCTACTTTTTGTTATCTTATTTTGTTAATAACTATCGCAATTTTTTGTGTGATAATAAACCCTTAAAAGCATATTTCTAGACGTCATTCCGTCAATGAGCTACCGCAATGTTTATAGAAGCTTTATTTCTATTTAGTACGTTTTTGAACTTCTCGACTAGACTAGTTTGCTACACGATGTTTTCCTTCAACGTTAAATCCAGCGGTGATCACAAATTCGTACATCTGCATGTGGACCAACACTGAGAGGCGCGGGATTCGAACCCAAGACTTCACGATTGTGAATCCCACGGTCTAGGTATTAAGTCACCACAGGCCTTTTTGTTTTTACAATAAAATTTATGAACAACAGATATTGTAATGTGATTTCAGCCACACCAAGCACATAACAATTAATTAATAATTAAGTATGTAATAAATGTCCTCGCACTCTATATTTCTGTATTCCTTCCGTAATTATGTCTTCATTATTTTAATTACGTCTTTATTGTATTAGTCCAATTTTGTAACTTTTGTCCTTTTTATATGTCTGTTCTTTTCGCTATTTAAGTATGTACACACTTATTTTTGAGCTGCATCCTAGTCTTAAGTTATGCCTAAGTTTCATATTGTGTTTATGTTTGTGGCTTGTATTGTGTGATAAATAAATAAAAAAAATAAAAAAAACCCATGCGACTTTTTTATTCAACTATTATCGTTTCATTCTTAATAATGTAAAAAAAAATCTTCGTAGCTCCATATACCTTATTATTTGAAACGGGTTATCTATTGTATACGTGTACACGATACCTTCAATCCGGTGCCGCATTTGCTCCAGTGCATGCGTTTGTCAACTGATCTGGTTGGTGCTAGCAAGTTTGTAAACTCACATACACCGCATAGCTTAAACAATGAATCAGACAGCAAAATCTATACGAGGATTAAACATGGCTCTACTTAATTTATCGAAGTACTTATCATATCATATAAGTTAAGCTTCCGTGGTACGCGACACGAAACGTGTAGGAATGGCTGATCCGGTAATATTAAAAGAAAGTTTTATCATGAACTGGTGTATCTAATCATATTTTTTACCATAATCACCGAGCAGGTAGTGCGATACTCTACCGTAACCTTCGCCGCCGCTACGGCGATGTTCGACATGCTAAGGGTTGAAAGTCAACCGGACTGAACTTGATATTTCCGGTTGAAAAGTCAGGTTTTTATATTTTAAGCCGCTAAATAGCGTATTAGCAGCTGGTACGATTCTTTAACATTAGGTATAATTAGAGTGTCCTGAAGTTATAAATGATAAAAAATGAAATCACTAAACTTATTCAAGGACACGTTTTCAAGGTGCAAATGAGTTTGGCTACCCGTGGTGCCAAAGGTTCATTTTCTGAACTTTCTGTAACACATTTAAACATTAGCGCTGCTACTACCTGTGGTGAATTTTTGTCAGGTCTTTTTTGCGCCTTGAAATCGCCCCATTGAGAGAAAGTATTAGATATTTAAAATTACTTTTATCGCAGAAAAGATGTGAGTTAGATTTATCAGTAAGGCGTAGAGTGGAGGTAGGTCGCGTCTGGTGAGCGAGATTAAATCAGTGCCGCGGCCGCGGACGTGCCGTATCAGGATCAGCAACTAGATAATGGCCGAGAGTGGGCGGCCGGCGCCGGCCGGGGAGCTCCTGTTGCCGTATCGTGTGAATAGTTCTCGAGACTCTGCCCCGGTCCGCCCGCCGGCCCGGTCGCCGGCCCGGTCGCCGGGCGAGTTCACGACCTGCAGTGCCCTATATATCTGAGAGTACCTGTCAAACTTACATCATGTTAGTAATTTACGATACTACATAAAAAACTCGCTCTAAATTCCAATTTATGGCTCGGACTCTTTCTCTCACAAGCAGAGAGTCAAGGCCACAGTCCCGAGCTCCTGCCACGTGGCCGGCCGGGGCTGGTCAGCGCTCTGATAAAGATAAGATTTTTTTTCTCACAACATTTCGTTTTCGTCACGAAATTTTCTTTGTCGTGAAAAACAAGTGATAATGATAAACATGGACAACTGGAAAAATATTTAGAGACGGAGACACTGGGCCGGGGACGAATCAACGATCACACTTGACAGCCGGGCGTCCTGTTCTCCTACTGGGCATTCAATGCATGGTCGCTACTAATACGATAAATGCGACAATCACTCTGTCTTCTGTTGTGACGTCTTTAGCGCTTTCACGCCTGATGAAACACAAGACGTTGGCGAAATTGTGCTCACCAAACATTTACCTCACACAAATATATATCACAACCAAATAGAAGCCAGAAATTAATCTAAGATGAAGAATCAGATGACATAAATAAAACCAGAAATTAATAGAAGATGAGGAAGAAGAAGACTTTAATCAGCTGACTATTATTTAATTTTTTTTTATTTGTAAATTAAGACTAACAAATTGTCTTGCCAGACATATTGCATGCCTCTCGCAGAGGCCAGTTTGTATGGGGCAACTTTTAAAATGTATTGTATCATCTTATCTTACCTACAAACAGCAATAAAGATTTTTGTATTTGTATTTGAACTACTGAACCGATTTAAATGAAATTTGTTGAAGAGATATCTGCGAAAGAACGTACTACTACTTAATACAAAAAAGGGGTTTGAGGAGAGGATGAAAGTTTGTATGGAAATATTGTCACTATTGAGGCTAGATTAATATACATTCGGTTACAAGTTCCTATCTAAATCAATACGACACTCAAAGTATGTGAAAATGTTATCCTTGAATCGTATTCATTTGTCGAAAATAAGTTTAATATATATAATATATAATTTAATATATATATGAAATAAGTAAGCCAGATTGAGTCGTGCCGCCAAGCGGCCTAGCCGTGTTCCGGCATGTAGTCTGGTGACGCCATTAGGGAAAACGGGTCAGAACAGTTGCTGCATACTTGCAAGACCAGATTGTCACACATCGAAACATTACATCGGGAAGCTAGTCATGGAGGGTAGCGGGATCCGAGGCACGGTTGCCGCGACCGACCGCAGATAGTTGGGGGCCCAAGTAGTGAGCTAGCCACTCATGAAAGGCTGCCCCGCCATCTAGCGAAAAATCCCGGGATGCGCTATCCTGCCGGTTGGCGACCGGATGACAAGGCCAGATAGACATCCCCGGGGGGGCTCGGGCGTCCCCGCAGTCTCCAGACTAGTTTCCCATTGGTGTATTTGTCTTGTGTGTTGTGGCCGTTGGTTGGCAGTGTGCGGCCTCGTTCTACTTCCGTTTTCCCACCGAAACTCACTCTCTTAAAACAATGAAAATACAAGAAATAGGAACAGAGTTAAACAGCGGCTGCACTCCTTGTCTCTCAAAGTGCACCTCACTAACATTCGAGGCCTGCACTCCAATATCACACCAGTCCACCATCACCTCGAGACTGAGCAGCCGTCGCTCTTATTTCTTACGGAGACGCAGATAAGATGCCCGTCGGACGTGGCGTACCTAACCTATCCAGGGTACACCTTGGAGCACAACTTCAAGCCTCGTGCTGGAGTGTGCCTGTACGCCCGTGACGATATCTGCTGTCGGCGTCTCCGTAATCTTGAGGACACCAGATTCTCTGTTTTATGGTGCTGATGGACACAGGCATTGACAAAATTGTCTATGCATGTGTCTATCGATCGCACAGTGGAGATCAGGAGACGACTCGGCTCACTGATTATTTGAGTGAGGCAGCGGACGCGGCTCAGCAGAAGTACCCATCTGCCCAATTAGTGTTACTGGGGATTTCAACGGCCACCATAAGGATTGGCTGTACCCATACCGGGACACTGACCACGCTGGGCTGGAAACGAGAAAACTTGCTTTATCGTTAGACCTAACCCAGCTGGTCCAAGAGGCCACAAGGGTTCCAGATGTTGAGTCGCATACTCCCTATTGCTTAGACCTTCTGCTGACGACTGATCCAGACCGATACTCCGGGGTATATCTTCGCCGTTAGGCAGCTCCGATCACTGTCTGGTGAAATCGGTATCCGTTTACCATCCGCCCGATCTCAGCCCCAGAGGCAGCCGGCGGCTATGGCGATACAAGTCAGCAGACTGGGACGAGATGCGCTCTTTCTTCGCATCTTACCCATGGCAGTCACTGTGCTTCTCTTCTGGTGATCCGTCAGCCTGCGCGGATGCTGTGACTGATGCAATACGTACGGCTATGGAATATTTCATTCCATACTCTGACGTTCCATTATCCAGCAAAGCTCGCCCATGGTTCGGTTCTCAATGTAAAAGTGCTGAAGCATTTAAACATGAGGCCTACCTAGCCTGGGTTGTTGCTCGACAGCGTAAGGCAAGGGACACACCGGAAGAAGAAGGCGTTCAACAGGGCTGCCAAGGCTTGCAAAAGGGTTCTTCAGAGGGCTCGTTTTGACCACATTAGTCGAATAGGGAACAAACTAGCTTCGTACCCTGCGGGCAGCAAAGCGTTTTGGTCCCTAGCTAAATCGGTCGAATCAAACTTCTGCCGCTCTCACTGCCTCCAATGCTGAAACCTGATGGGGCACTGGCTCACACCGCAATGGAGAAGGCAAACTTGTTTGCATCTCAGTTTGCGGAATCTTCTCGTCTAGATGCTGGTAGTGCGACACCTCCTACTCCACCTGGCAGTCCGACTTTGATGCCGGAAATACATATTCGCCAAATGGAGGTTCGTAAAGTGCTACGCAATCTGGATGTGAACAAAGCCAGTGGTCCGGACGGAATTCCTGCCCTAGTATTGAAGGCTTGTGCACCTGAGTTGTCTCCTGTACTGACGCGCCTGTTTAGGCTCTCTCTCCATTCTGGGCAAGTACCGAAATCATGGAAGCTTGCTAACGTGCAACCTGTGCCCAAGAAAGGTAGTCGTGCTGACCCTGCCAACTACAGGCCCATCTCGGTCACGTCCATACTCTGCAAGACTATGGAACGTGTCCTAAACCACAGGCTCCTGATGTACCTAGAATCTAATGACCTCCTCAGTGACCGGCAATACGGGTTTCGCCGAAACCGGTCCACTGGGGATATTCTAGCGTATGTCACCCACATCTGGAGTGAAGCTATCGAGAAACATGGGGAAGCACTTGCAGTCTCCTGGATATCTCGAAGGCTTTCGACAGGGTTTGGCATGATAGCCTTATTAGCAAGCTGTCCAGTTATGGTTTGTCTTCAGGGTTTATTGCGTGGATATCGGACTTCTTGAGGATCGATCCATACGAGTTGTCATTGATGGCTGCTCGTCGGATCGAATGGCTATCAATGCCGGAGTCCCTCAAGGGTCGGTACTCTCTGCGACGCTTTTTCTGCTACATATCAACGATCTGTTGAAGCCCGGTATCTTTGGGTACGCAGATGATAGCACCGTTGTAGAGAGTTACATATCTAGCGCGAGAGCCAGTGGACAGCATACTAAGGTACTGAGAGAGTATGATCGATCGTTTGAACATGGCCCTTGAGGAAGTCTCTGAATGGGGCGAAACCAATCTGGCCAAGTTTAACGAGGGAAAGACGCAGGCGTGTCTGTTCTCCGCAAAAGGAGTCAATTTGAACTGACTCCTACTTTTCGAGGTGTATCCGTGCCGGTTACTGATCATCTTGAGCTTTTGGGCGTTACCTTAACTTCTACGCTCAACTTTGGCTCGTATATCGAGTCCAAGGCTAAATTAGCTGCCAAAAACTAGGTGTCCTCTCAAAGGTGCGAAAGTACTTCAAATCTGAACAATTACTTTTGTTATACAAAGCACTGATTCGCTCTTGTATGGAGTACTGTTCGCACCTTTGGGATGGATCGGCTAAGTATCAGCTTGAGGCTCTGGAATCGATCGAGAGGCGTGCCAAGAGGCTCATAGGCAAAGACATTCTAGCGCGAAAAAGACTTCAAAGTCTTGAACATCGCCGCAAGATTGCTAGCTTATCGGTTTTTTTATCGGATACACTTCGGAGAGTGTGCAACTGATCTGCATGATCTAATACCTCCTTGCCCTTTTTTCTATCGTACTTCTCGGAACTCAAAGAAGCGGCACCGTTTCATGGTGGATATTCCAAAGACACGGACGAAGACGTTTGACTCTACGTTTGTGATAAGAACATCTAAGCTGTGGAATGAGTTGCCTGAGTGGGTTTTCCCCGATAGTTATAATCTTGGTGTCTTCAAATCGAGAGTGAATCGGTTTCTTCTAGGTAAACACGCTCCATCGTAGACCGCATCGTCGCTTAACATCAGGCGAGATGGCGGTCAAGTGTAAACCTATAAAAGTTAAAAAAAAAAAAAAAAAAGTTACGGTAAATAATGGAAAGCCGTGAGTTACACCGCGGGACATACCTATATACAGCTAGTGGAATATATATTTCTGAAAACCACTAGATTTAGTCTTATTTAATTAATCTTATTTTAAAATACAACTCTGCAAGACTATGGAACGTGTCTTAAACCACAGGCTCCATCCTGACGTACCTAGAATCAAACGACCTCCTCAGTGACCGGCAATACGGATTTCGCCGAAACCGGTCCACCGGGGATATTCTAGCGTACGTCACTCACATCTGGAGTGAAGCTATTGAGAAACACGGGGAAGCACTTGCAGTCTCCCCTGGATATCTCGAAGGCTTTCGACAGGGTTTGGCATGATGGCCTTATAAGCAAGCTTTCAAGTTATGGTTTGTCCTGAGTTTATTGCGTGGATATCGGACTTCTTGAGGGATCGATCCATACGAGTCGTCATTGATGGCTGCTCGTCGGATCAAATGGCTATCAATGCTGGAGTCCCTCAAGGGTCGGTACTCTCTGCGACACTTTTCCTGCTACATATTAATGATCTGTTGAAGCCCGGTATCTTTGGGTACGCAGATGATAGCACCGTTGTAGAGAGCTACATATCTAGCGCGAGAGCCAGTGGGCAGCAAACCCAGGTACTGAGAGAGAGTTTGATCGAACGTTTGAGCTTGACCCTTGAGGCGGTGTCTGAATGGGGTGATGCCAATCTGGTCAAGTTCAACGAGAGTAAGACGCAGGCGTGTCTGTTCTCCGCAAAAAGGAGTCCATTCCAACTGACTCCTACTTTTCGTGGTGTATCCGTGCCAGTTTCTGACCATCTTGAGCTTTTGGGCGTTACTTTGACATCCACGCTCAACTTTGGCTCGTATATCGAGTCTAAGGCTAAATTAGCTGCCAAAAAACTAGGTGTCCTCTCAAAGGTGCGAAGGTACTTCAACTCTGAACAGTTGCTCACATTGTATCAAGCACAGATTCGCTCTTGTATGGAGTACTGTTCGCACCTTTGGGATGGATCAGCTAAGTATCAGCTGGAGGCCCTGGAATCGATCGAGAGACGTGCCAAAAGGCTCATAGGCAATGACTCTCTTCTGCGAAAAAGACTACAAAGTCTTGATCATCGCCGAAAAATTGCCAGCCTATCGGTTTTTTATCGGATACACTTTGGAGAGTGTGCGACTGATTTGCATGATCTGATACCTTGCCCTTTTTTCTATCGGAATGCTCGTAGCTCGAAAAAGCGACATCGTTTCATGGTTGAAGTTCCAAAGACACGAACGAAGAGATTTGACTCTACTTTTGTGATAAGAACGTCTAGGCTGTGGAATGCGTTGCCTGAGTGGGTTTTCCCCGATGGTTACAATCTTTGTGTCTTCAAATCGAGAGTAAATCGGTTTCTTCTAGGTAAACACGCTCTATCGTAGACCGCATCGTCGCTTAACATCAGGCGAGATGGCGGTCAAGTGTAAACCTATAAAAGTTAAAAAAAAAAAATTAACAATATTTGAAATGTCAATATCAATTTGTTAATCAATTTCCCCCATAAAAACTAATTGTAATAAATTTCAGAAATGTATAAACTATTGATGGATTTAGCTGGCAGCGGCTTCTTTCTACCAAATATTTAATCCTTCCCAAATATCCCGTGCTCATGGCGTTACCGCTCGGTCATGCGGCCGGTAATCCATGGCTAGACATTAGATATTTACTTTATCTGAATTATGTCTTAGCATATTTTGCAAAATTATCTATAGATATAACTATTATATTTCTACTCAATTCCTATCGTCTGATAACGTTGCCTATATCGGATGAGGCTGCATGTATATGCCGTTACCTACTTATTAATTACGCATCCGTTATCAGAAGAACATAACGTCTGCGTTTTTTTTCGTTATCGAGTAACTATCAAACCTACCAAATCCAAAAAAATACCTACTCAATGAAAATATGTTTTCATTCTCCTCTCGACCGCCGGCGCCGGCGCCGTGAGGACAATGATTTATTTTTCAACAGGGTGACGTAGAGAGCCTTTCGCAAGCTGAGAGGAACTCGAACAGTCAGATTATAATCTTACGGCGTTAGACTATAATCTGACGGTGTCGACACAACAATAATGCGTGAATCAAACACGCTGCAGGTAGGTTTACCCTTTTACGAAAGTGGCGCGGACAGATGCGTATAAAATTTTGCACACTTAAGGAGTGCAGAATGATAACACATTTTTTTTAAATTACGCATAAAAAACTTCAAATACATAAAAAACATTTACATACGCTACCATCATATATTTGACTCATGCGCATTTTGCTTTTTGTTTAAGACTGAGGTCATATTGAGAACAGATGAATAGTGCTTAATGGTAGAATTTTGGCCACTTAGGGGTCATTTGCATGTAATTATAGACACGTGTTTCTGTGAGACCAACAATGAAATATGAAACATTTGAAAGTTATGATTTTCCTGGAACGGCTGTTTTTCTCGCGGCTTCTAAGTTTCCTCCCATATGTTTGTGCAACACGCGTAACATATTTATAAAGCATCCTACGTCTATAATTTCCTTTATGCCCAGCTTTGCCTGCGAGACCAATCCTGAAACCATTAGGAAAGTAAGTTGACCTATAAAAAGATCTCAACTTTTCTATTCTTTTCTTGTTCGTAGCTCGGAAAAGTGTTTTCGTTTCAAGGTTGATGTTAAAACGTAACGAATGCACGACGCTACTTTCTTAAAAATATCTAAACTGTAGAACGCGTTGCCTGAGTGGATATCCCCCATTGTTTATATCCCCCTCTTACGCCTACTACAATCTGGGATCTGGGTGACCTCAAGTCGAGAGTTAATCGTTTGTATTCTCGCGCTCCGTCGTAGACCGCATATTTGCCTGACACCAAGCGAGGTGGCGGTCAACTGGCAACTGAAACCTACTATCGATTAAAAAACCCAAATAAAGTAACAAAATATCGTATGGATTTTTGATACGATACCAGATTTTTCCTTTTAAAGGTATCTTTCCTTTTTAAGTAACTGAAAACTTGCATGCAAATGCTGGCGCATTTCTAGATGGAAGAAGTTTTATTTCACTGAAACCATGACGTGTTACCATGGTTATCATTATACATCTAACCATGGCCATCAGATAGCCATGCTTACTCCTATTAGAAGACACTCTTATTTAGACGACAATGCTTTGCACGCTCGGGAATAAAAAAAATCTTCGGGTAAACTCGGGAGCATGGCCTGGTCATGCCCACGCCCACCGGTTTCACCCGCGTAGTTTCCAAACTGAGCTATCAAATTCTGAGTTATAAGTTTTCACTTCTATCGGCAGTTCTATGACTACTATTTTTTTTCTAGTATTCCAAAGTTGGCGTCATAGCAAAAGTTATTCACAATGAAGAGTGTAGCCACGACCTTACGCTGCTACGTCCTCAGCCCGCGGGCGCGCGGCCGCCTGGCCCGCGCCGGAACTCTCTCCCAATTTGACCGGATCCCGATGGAGACAATTTGAGCGTCGCCCATTCCGTGACCCCAACGCGTCGGTTACTCTATTTATAGACCTCGTGACAAGGTTACGTAACTTAGTAGTGGTAGGACTCATTGCAGAGTCCGCCTGGGGAAGTACCACACCTTTGCCAGTCATTCTACCGCCAAGCAGTAATGCAAAACATTACTGTGTTCCGGTTTGAAGGGCAATATTTCCCGTGAAATTACAGGGCATAGAGATAAAACATATTATATCAACATATTGGTAGGACTTTGCCTTCAGTAGGCCGAGAGTTCAGTGACAAAACAGCAATCAGACAGCCGACGCAGATAGATCATTTACAACACAATTACCAAATAATAATTCGATTAGAACACAAGAATAGTAGTAATTTATGTAGTTCTACATGCCGGCTGGTACAAGTCGGCGGCTGCCAGGTTTCAGACCCATACTCGATATTTCCTACGGATTGTTGGTAGTGCCAGACGACGTCGCGTCTCGCGTCACCTTCTGAGGTGACCTTATGCACTTTGTGGTAGGAAACTCGCCGGATGTGGTGAGTTAAGTGAGAGTAGGTATTGGAATTATTAGATCCTTGTCATATTATGAAATTGGTGTTTAGTCGTATAAATTTGAAATTGGAACTCCTAACCAAAGAGGAGATATTTGTCAAAGTGGCCAGTACGACAAAACACTAATTTCATATTATTATGTAAGAACCTAACATAATTATAGAACATCTTCATGCATGCTGTTGACAGGCAGTAGAAGCCATTTGAGCCCAACTGCTTTAGGCCTAAATTTCGGTCCTAAAGGAGTTTAGTCTCCCTTACAGCCGGACATCAATAGCAAATGTATACGATAAAGGATATTTTATATTCGCCACTGAAGTCAACACGGCTCCAAGCTGTTTGCAGTCGCCTTCCTTAGGTTATTTTCTACACGAGATAATTTTATTGAAAAGCAATATGTACTCCATATTACAGCATAAAATGTTGTGTTTGTTAAAAGTAGGTTGTATGAAGGTAGGACAGAGATAAAGACAGGTGTCCAGGCTAGGCAGTGCGTCGGCCGTGTGCTCGCGCCCATTCCATCAGTTACCATGATTGGCGTTTTCTTTTACTTCGAAATATCTTATCTGTGCCTCGTCGCCGGCCGCCGCGCACTCGCCAAACTATTTACAGAACGATAAGCTTGTGTACGCTTGATACAGATGTTTTAATTTAATGATTACAAAATGATTATTTATACTTTTAACGTTATTGAAATTTGTTGATGACAAAATTGTTTGCCTCACTCTCTGTTTGCATGAATTTAGACGAAATCTCGTGTGGAGATAATCTAATACACGTAATTCATTCTAATACTTCGTCTAAAGATCTAGTTATTTGTAATGAGGTGCCTCGCACTGATGCTGTCGCTGTATACTCCCCCGGCAATGTTTATGTCACCTGCCTCGTTCGGTGTGTCTCTGTAATAACTTACCTTGTTTGGACAAGACTAGACTCGCGGTGTTGTTACCGACAGTAGTTGTAGTTAAAACTCATATTACTAGTATTAGAATATTGGAAAGTTAAAACCAAATTAGTTGTACAGTTATTATATGAAAAAAGATCAAATATTCGATTACCCCCTCAACTAACACGTTGGTATCATTAGATACATTGATAAGTAGAAAACTCTTTGCTAGGTAAATAGGTAATACAAATAAATGCCGCTTATAAGCCAGCGCTACAAATAGCGGACTTATCGTTGAGAGCGATCTCTTCAAGACAACCGGCTTAAAGGAAATTCGTCAACATACAAGGTTAGGCGAGGGGAGGTGAGGTGACGAATTAGTATGATATGTTTGAGGTTTGGGTTACACTTGCCTAGAAGGAATTTGTTCATTCGATGTCCAATCATGCCGTCATCGTATCAAAACAAATTCGGCTCGAAGATATTATCTATTCTATGCTCGAAGTCAATTTTGTCCCTTTGAATACGTTTGACGTCGCTTCGATATTTCCTTTATACCGGTCTAAGGGGACTCGAATGTTATACGAGTAGGGCCTTGGTTCGTGTAAGCATTGAGTGGATAAAGGTTTAGAACATTCCGGCTACAGATGGGCACGTGACGACATCTCAAAGGCCAGTGAAACTGAGTGTACTTCAGCCAACACGTGGAGTTCTAGTATAAAAACTAGCGTAGTTCTTACACATACCTATGTAATTCGATAGAGCTTTTTGTAGTGGTAGGTACCCTTAGCAGAGTCCGCCTGGGGAAGTACCACACCTTTGCCAGTTATTCTGCCGCGAATCAGTAATGTGCAAGTATTACTGTGTTCCGGTTTGAACGGCAATGTCTCCTGAGAAATTACGGGGCTTAGAGATATAACATCTTAGGTCTCTGGGTGACGAGCCCAGTGTAGTACTAGGTAATGATTTGGACTCTTCATGTTCAATAGCTGCGTGTCACTGTGCTGCTATGTGGCGGGCATCAGGATGGTGTTGCTTACCATCATTACATGTCCTGCTACTGTTGTCACTCTTTATTAAAAAAAAATATTTTGATCACGGGTCACGGCTCACTATATGGTCGGTCCACTCCGACTCATAATTTTCAGCCGCAGCTGGCTTTCTTATGGAAAGTGCAGGCGCGAACGCTGCTCGTTAGGTACCTACTCAGTTGTTCAGTGTCAAGTGACGGCCTTGTAAAAGACCGCCGGCCGCGGTTGAAACTTTAGCCATACTGAATCGACAATAATAATAATCCATTTACTGTAAATTACGAGTGTTTATAACTTGAAATAAATGATTATACATATGACTTTCATACGTGAGTTACCAATGTGATTGGGCGCCGTATTCCCCTGTTTGCAATTAAGGCCAGGTAGTTCTGTCAAATTAGGCATTTAACGCTGTCTTGTTCTCGCGACCGTCACCGACCGCGGAATCGGTGCTACAGTGCAGAAATAACATTAAAATATTGGACTATGTAATTTAAACTCATTTTTTGTTCAAGATTTGTTTATACTAGTGATAACAATTTTGTGAATAGTAATAAGAGTTTTTTTGATATATGAACGAAGAAATATTAAATTTATCTATACTCGTAGATATACAAAACTCAACCTTTTCTATTTGGTCACACTATAAGTTGAGAACGGCTTTTCCAATTTCATGCATCTTTTTAAAATGTTTCATAATAATTCACAAGTTCGTCAAAAATTAAAAAAAAATGTGCTGAAACGTAATGAAAGGCCAGTAAAATAGAAGGTTTTTGGTCAACTTTGCACTAAATTTCTAATCCAATTTTTTCTATGAGCATAAAATTACAAAATGCTCACAGATCCAGGTAGAGCTTCAAACGCCAATTGAAAAAAACTGTTTTAGCCGATATTTTGGAAACTATATATTTTGACAATAATTGTAAAAATTAAATTTCGCATCTTTTGTTGCTAGTAAACTTTTTTGTAAAACTTACCGTTTACGATTTATAACCCATTCAATGATACGATTGCTATGATGCCGATAATAGTGGATGAAAAATGATGTTGTCTACGATGGTACTTGTTTCTGTAATAGAAACAAGCACAGTGTACCTCGTAACCCCAAGGTTCGAACCTTCGACAAAACCCACTCTGGCAATGCGTTTCACAGCTTAGTTGTTCTTATTACAAAAGTGGAGACCAAACTCTTCGTTCAACTCTTCAATCATGATGATGAACGGTGCTGTTTATTCGAGCAACGAGCAATGAGATAGAATAACTTTAATTTAAAACCCCGACTACAAAAAAAATCTACACGTAAAAAGGACACTTTGGCGAGTCAAACTAGTCTTAGAATATCTTAGTTACCAAAAAGCCGTTTGGAAGATATGTGGAAATAAAAGATTTACAAACATAAAGATATACGCGAAAACATAACCCTTCTTCCATTCCGGTAAAAAGGGTCATGTTTATGCTACTGGTAACAGAATTCACATCTTATTATTTTTACATTGTTATCATCAAATTTGACATAATAAATCGTAATCGGTAAGTTCGAAAAAAAAGTTTACTGGCAACAAAAGATGGGAAATTTTATTTTCTACAATAATAATAGGCTTTATAACTTTTTCAGAATATCAGCCAAAAACGTTTTTTCGAGCTGGCGCTTGAAGCTCCACCTGGATTTGTTATTGTTTTGTGATTTTATGCTCAGGAAATGATTCTAAACCTTATATAAAAAATACGAATCGGAAATTTAGTGCAGAGTTAAATCTACGAGTAATTTTACTGCCTAAAAGGCTTCTTATCAAATTTGGTCGAGTGTCTAAATTTCCATGAACAATATTAACATTTTCACACAAAAAAAAAAAAAAACAATAAATTTTGGTGGTGTCACAAACTTGGAAAAGAAATAAAAAAAAATTCTAACAAAACCATACGTGTATCTATGGAAAGGTGTTCAAAATTGTATTGAAGTTCCTAACATTTTTTTTCTAAACTGAATAGTTTGCGCGAAAGTCTCTTCCAAAGTGGTAAAATCTGTATGTGAGGACTTTTCTTCCAAGTACTAAGTACCTTACTACCAAAGAATTTACCTAAATGGCATAAATGATACCTAACTTGCATTTATATTAGGGGATTTATGCAGGGATTTCTCCTCTCATTATTTCCTTATCCCCCGATCTCTGATTTAACGGACGAATATTTTACCGATACTTATCTATTTTCCATTGCATCCGCATTGAATTTTTTACTGATGTGGCATCGACGTCAGTTTTTTGAGACTCCCCTTTTGGTCTACAACATAAAGTAAACAGCGTACTAATTAGTATCAGCGTCTATTTGCAATTCCAATGAAAACTGTATCAAAATTCAAGATCATAGCGTGCTTCACTAGTAATACCTACTGATATTGTTATACTGTGGCACTATGATCGTAATATTTAAAATTTATCGGTTGTCAAAATTGCAAAATCAAGCACAGGCCCGTCGTCCGTGAGCGCCGAAACGCGACTGATCAGGCTGGCCGAACGGCGCGCTATATATAAGGTAGATATTAAAACATAGTGAATAACTGATACTTTTTATCAAGTCAAACTCTGCGAATGCATCTATAACTTTTTAGTGGCTTTCGTTGAGTACAAAAATTTTGTAAAAAAAATCATTAGTTTAGTCATAAACTTGAAACAACTTTTTGAAAAGGGGTGACTTTGGGATTTTTTTCTATCAAGTAAAATTCATTAAATCGTATTATTGACTGCGAATTGCACTAGATTAGATCCTTAACTAATACATATATTTTTTTCAGATCTTAATACACTATTTTAAAGGTCTTAAAGTTGTTTTGAAAATTCAAAATTTCGGCCCACACGCCCTTAACCATAAGGAACATTAGCAAGGAACGGGACGGAATCAGAAGAGGGTTCATCGACACACATAAGGTAATTTACTTCATACGTTTTATTTTACAGCATCGTCTATATTTACATCTTAGTATAATAATTAAAACAATTTCATGTAACAGGTTACACAACACTTTACAAACACAAAATAAATATCTAGTTTACAATAATAATGATCTGATAAATGATTTCACAGCCGAGTACTAAATTACGATTTTAAAGATTTTACATCAATGTTAACACATACAACAAGCCTCTTGAGGGAACCAACACGCGTTACATGTAGAGCTTGCGCCAACTAACACCTGCCGTGGCGAAAATCGTTAACTACGCTTTTGTAAAGACTTGTCTAGTATCGGAGGGTAATACTACAGTAACGCCACCCGGGAACGGGTTAAAGTAGTGGCAACGACTATGTACCTTACCTACGTAAGTTTTGTGAATTATATTAATTTTATCATATATGCAGCCATGTGGTTTGCATAGTACATAAGCTTTGCTTAGTTTGGAGCTAAAAGGTAAAGAAAGGTTCACCGATGTTTGTATTCTATAAAGTTAAGGCTGGTCTACTCGAGAGAACGGCGACAGCTGATCAGGAGCCCTAGGTTGAAATCCCACGCGCACTGTCTTTTCGAAGGCATATGCGTAATGCCGTTAATTTAAAAACGGTGAAGGAAACCCTCGCGAAGACGCCGACATGTACCGAGAATCTGTCGAGGTGTTTGATGTGTCATCTACCAACCCGCGCTGGGCCAGCGTGGTGGTTTATGACCTTGAATCTTTCCTTGCAAGAAAAGGCCCCGAGTCCCAGCAGTGGGAACCAATTTAGCGGGCTGCTGATGCTATTAGGACTGTTTAATCATACATTTGCGGTGGTAGGACTCTTTGTAGACTTTGCGTGATATTATCTACACAATAATCGTAGTTAGCGGACCGCTTTTCAACCCTTTTAATGACAGTTAAAATAATAGAAGGTAGCTTTTGCATGATATTTGATTTCTGTCATCCTTGTCGTACAGACACATGATGTGTCCGTCTGCGGCAGCCGTGGGCGTCACCAAACACGTCGGACATGCGTGCATCGATAAGATGACTGTTAATTATTTTATTTGCATGTTATCAGCCGATTATTATGATTTTATGACCAGGCGATAGTGCATCTTATCCCGGTTCAAACAGCTTAGACTTTGGATTATATAACAAGCTAGTAGCGCCGCGTGGTTTTACCCGCGTACTTCACGTTTTCCTTATTTATCCGGGATAAAAAATAACCAATGTGTTATATTGTCTAACTGTGTTCCGAACTTCAGGATCCGTTCATACGTTACGGTGAATTGATTGGTGATTGAGCAACAAACATCCAAACATTAACATTTATTATATTAGTAGGATAATACATATTGTCTGTACTATATACATATCTAATTAAAGGAAATTGACGAAAATGATAAATAAATAGCCCCAAACTAAGCAAAAGAGTTAAGTCTATAATGTCTGGGTTTTACCATATGACGCTTCAAAGTTTTAGTGTTTCTGCATTGTGATTTTAAAAACAACACATCAACGACATTTATTATGACTGTATACATACATTTGTTATGATATTATGACAATAAGTTAGCGAGAAATAGTAAAAAAAATTCAACCATTTCATTTTCTGATGTTTAGCTTAGTTAAATATGAATTAAGTGATAGTTTGAGAAATGTGAATTGCGAAGTGATTATTTATCACAAGACTGTCCATGAGTCCATTAAATTCTGTCTTAAGCCCTCACACACACGAGCCCTAATATCAGAGGAAATTACGTAAAACTAGTGGGGCGGACCCTACATCGCACCATAAACGACCAATGATATGGTGCGCTGTCGGCTTCTCCCCACTACTTTACGTAATTTCCTCTGATTTTAGGACTCGTATGTGGAGCGTTTTAGCTACAAACTACTGCAGCGGTAAGAATGGCGTGAACTATGACTAAAGTACAATTTGAATAACACGTAGAACTCGGCACGGATGTAATTATAAATTACTTAATGACTTACTAATTTTACAAAGCGCATTCAATACAAGATCACTCATTAAAACTCGTACTCGTCACTTGGGTACAAGAACTGACGTGTCGCAAATACACAATCATCTAACATACTTCCCGGTCCCAGATACACTAAATCTACGCATATCATTGAGCAGTTACAATTATAGTTTAATTTCGCTACCTAGGTTTAAAATTCCCTTTTATTTGTGAAATGCCATCGTAGAACGCTAACAATTTTTCGGTGCCTCAACTATGATTAGGCTTCAAATAGACTAACGAAATATCATTCAGAGTAATTAATCCCTACGACAGGCAAGAGTTCTGGACACGAGCCCGATACGACTTCGGCAACTTTGTTCTAGTTTGTCGAGCGCAGGGAACAACTTGTAGAAAACAAACACCGGCGTATAGACGCTAACAGAATCTCTCTTCACGGCACAGAAACTAATCAGTGCTAATAAACTGTTCCAGAAATATTACGACAAATATGTTGGTAAGGTGATGTGCAGAACTTCTAATTTGTTTCTAGTATTTCTTCTCGAACTGTATATTTATGTCATATTATTATTTGTCTACATACACACGACAAATCAATTTTTCTTGTCGTTAGTTATATAATTTGGCACTCCTTTGTAGGAACACGTAGTCCGGGACATCGACTACTCCTCGTGGGATGTATTCGCTCCCGTCTCCCGCAGGGGCTGCGTCGTTGGGAGATTCATTTGACATCATAATGTCCTCGCGACAATTTTATTTTTGTACTGCTAGATTGATCGGTTGTCTCTCGTGGAGAGATTAATGTATTTTCTCACACTCGGCGACGACTGTCCCGAAGAAGCGTCTCTTGACGTTCCCGAGCACGCAGACGCCCTTGGCGAGCCCGCGGCGGGTGGCCGAGGACAGGCCGCCGAGCAGCGCCAGCAGGGCGCCCAGCAGCGGCGGCGCCGGCGCCGCGCGCGCCGCCGCCGAGCGGTACACCACGCGGTTGGCGGCCTGCAGGCTGCGGTAGTTGTCGATGCCGCCCACGTTCACCTTGCTGAACTGCTTGTACTGTGGCACAAACGACTCTTTGTAATACAGACAGTACACTCAACAAAAATTGATAATGTTGAAGTAGCATTCGTTATTAAGAACAGTCTTATGGGTTTCGACATCAAAATTACTTTATTGATAAGAGTAATTAAATTTCAAAGATTTTAAAAATTACTTCAATAAGTATCACACACAGGTGATCTCCAATGCTCCACAGAGTTCTGCGCCGCTCTATCGTCAGATTGTGGGCAGGAAGTTCTCTCTCTAACACTCTTTTGATGCACATCATTAAGAATATATCCTAAGATCATTTGACATTCTATTTGATAACACCAGTGTTCAGAGCCGAGCTCAGTTGAGCTCAGTTGTCCTAACGAATGTTGCGGGATTAGCTGGTTAGTCCTCAGCGCTAGCCCAAAGTTCAGTAGTATGTAAAGGTCACTTGAGGCCACCTACCATAGGACCCCTAAAAGAGGTCGGGTGTCCACCTGGTGGTCACCCGACCGGTGGTCGGTGGTGGTGGTAGACAGAAGGCAGTACCTGCGCGTCGTCGATGCTGAGCGGGCGGTCCATGACGATCCAGGTGACGGCCTCCTGGCACAGCGGCGTGGTGAGCGAGCCGTGGTACGTGTAGTACGACTGCGGGAACGGGGAGAGCAGGCGCCTGTCCAGGTGGGACACATATGAATACACGGGTAGGTAAGTCACATATGATATAATCAGTCCAGACCGACTCAAATGTGTAACAGATAACTATGTTGGTTTACATAAGTACTAAACGTGTTTGCCTTCTTTAGAATTGATTTGGTAGAGGTACCAGTAACTCACATAGAAGAAACCGATTCACTCTCGATTTATAGACACCAATATTATAAACATCGAGAAAAACTCATTCAGGCAAAGTGTTCCACAGCTTAGACATTTTTATCACAACACTACTTTTTTTTTAATTTTATAAAAAAAACGCACTTTGTATAATTTAAAAAAAAATTACAAAACAGTTAAACTTCTGGTTCTTATATTGCCTGTAGAAACTAAATTTATTTTTTTAACCTTTTTGAAGATTAGTTTTGTTTTAGTCCTCGACTGAATAACTGATTCACTGCAACTCTTCGTTTCTGTGATATTATTTGATTGTTAGAGTTGAGTTTGATATCAATATAATCAAGAAGCGATGTACTGGAAAGTTTTACGGAATTCCCTAAACTATCGCATTACCACAGTGAATCATTTAAAGTTCAAGGCTAGTCTGATTACTTGGCAAAGGTTCGGGGCGGCCTTGTAAGGGCTCTGAATGCCGAAGATTACGTTACGCGCCAAAATACGACAAAGACAGGACGCATTATGGATGCTTCAATGAACGAAGCTGATGCCGAATTAAGCGTATAGTAGGGCTTCCGGTCAAGGACTCTGGGAATGCTATAAGCAGGAGGATTTACATTGCCACAATCTCGCCGTTGTATCTGCTCACTGAGTTATAATCGCGGGTTCGATTCCCGTTCCAGGGCAAGCATTTTCGTGATGTGAAGGTGCCTAATGCCTAGGTGTTTCAATATATTATTTAAAGTTATTTATATATCTAGATTCCATGGTAGGTTAGCTTTGCTTAGTTTGGGGATAGATCGTTTGCAAAAGTATCGACTAATATTTATTTATTTGTTCCGTGTGTTAGTTTTCTTAGGCGTTGAGCTAACTAGCCCAGTAAATTACAACTATACATTTATGATCTCGATAATGTCGACAAACTCCTTGACGCTATCATATTATCAGTAATTTACGCTCAGAGGTTGATACACGGGGCTGTTCCTCGCTGCGCGTGCCCGCCACGCTCGTGGCTCTTTAATGCTATTCATTAAAAAGTTTAGACTCACGCGAAATGAGTTCAGTAAAAGTTAAATTAAAACTGGCGCAGTATTATTAATTCATAGCGTTAGGTTGATTTGGCTGTATTAATGCAAAATAGCCTCCTCTCCCTTCCCCCCGGGAATAATGCGGATATTTACGTTGTATTGTGGCATTACAGCCCCAAATAATAATATTAAATAAAATAACTAAAGTTATTTATGCATCGTCGATACCATCCGACAAAAATATCGTAGTCCGGTCGTCTCGCTTATAATATTACGTAGTATATAGATACGTAGTACTTTACTGTACCGTTTCAGTACTACGTCTAACCGTCGTTTTACAAAATTTTACTCAAGCTCGATTTTGTCTTTTTGAGTTTGTTTTATTTGGCTGTAAGTACTGTTTCTGACGCTTTTCGGCTCGCGTAAGTCTTTAGTCGCGTAAGTCGTAAGTGTTTGTACGAGTAATATTATACACTCATTCAGTTATTTATTTCTAGTATATTCATTCGTTGTTTGTTTTACAGTACCTTCATCTGCGAAAATATACATAAACACCCCCCTAAATTTTCCCAATGCTGGGACTTGGGGTTTTCTCTCGCAAGGAGAGAGTCAAGGCCATAATCCACCAAGCTGGCCCATTGCGGGCGGGTGGATGCCACATAACTTCGAAAGCTTCTAGATACATGTCGGTTTCCTCAATATATTCATCGTTTTTTAACTTAGCGGCAATACAATATTTTTAGCTGAAATTTGGCCATTAAACTTTTGAATAAGAACATTTTAGATTTCACCATAATTGAGTAGGATACGTTTGTTACGCAGATTCACGAACAATAAAATCGATTTAAAAAGCCATACATTACGATTTTTATCGCAGCGCCTAGCGTTCATTCTTAGCACAGCCACAAAGAGACGAAGCAATGCTTTTGGGAGTACTAAGTTTTATTTTTATCTTTTAAAAGAGAATATAATAATACTAGCGACCCGCCCCGGTTTCGCACGGGTGCAATGCTGATACTAAATATAAGTAGGTACCTACTAAACCTACTAATAAAATTCCGGTCCGGCGGCAAGACGTTTCGTTTTACGTAGTCACATAAGTCACAGTTTTTTGTGATGGACACTTTTTTGGCGCGACGGACGCACGCAATGTTTTGATTGATGGAACGAAACGTGCTTCATACCAAAGATGGCGACAGCGGCAGCGGTTTGTTTGTCAGTGCCAAAATCAATATTTTTTTGTTATTCATATAAGGTTTCAATCAAGTCTACCGTACCCCTTGACGAAATTATTAATATAGATAGATGGTGGTTTGAGGATATTGGCCTAGTGGCAACAAAGCGGGGGTAAGTTACCTGAGGTCTATCTTCTTGACGTCGGATTGCCCCGAGTTCTTGTCGACGAGGTCGCTCACCACCGGCATGATCTCCTCGAGCGCGAACTCGCTTTCGTCGTCGCTGCGGACCTGAGGGACCACGTGCTGTTCATTACCGAGCCCAGGGCCACGGAGGCTCCTTCAACCGACGTAAGGTGGTATTAACGGGTGGAAGTTCCAATCCGGTGCCTGGCCGCAGCGTCAGTCGCATGATCAGCCGATACATGACGCCGGACGTACAAAATGCTATCTCAGTACACGTTACGCCATTTTGAAATAACAATAACCTCAAATATTGCGAGTAAATCAGTTATCCTTAGTTGCAAATATCAATGTTTGGCTGTTGAAGATGTTTGTAGTTCAATCACGTCGGAACATTCGACATTTCACTGGTGGAAATTTGAAAACAGTGAGATTATGGTCTGGAAGAACACGTTGGCTGCTTTATGTCCCGGGAAAATAACGGGAACGGGAACTACGAGGCTGAAACCGTGGAGTTCATGCTGCTATTTTTTTTAATTAAGTATGACGAGACGAACAGGACATGGGCCTGATGGTAAGCAACATGCCTGTCACATAACAGCACAGTGACACGCAGCTATTACACTGCGTATAATATATACGTATATTACATAATTATAGCACTGCGCTCGTCACCCAGAGATCTAAGATGTTATATCTATAAGGCATGTAATTTCTCTGGAAACATTGCCCTTCAAAGCGGAACACAGTAATGTTTGCACATTACTGCTTGGCGGTAGAACAACTGGCAAAGGTGTGGTACTTTCCCAGGCGGACTCTGCCAAGAGTCCTATCACTACAAAACCGTCGTAGTGTATAGAACAGTGTTGGATAAGAGAGTTTAGTGATGGGTGTCCAAAATGGGACAGCGAGTACTGAGGTAGCATTTGTACGTAAGTATTTTACTAAGTTCGAACTACTTCCATACATTATACGGGGCTCGGTCGTAAAGTAGTCCAATACAAAATGCAGCATCCAATCTCCGCGGCCTAGTTCCAGCGCCGCGGGTAGCTCCCGCCAGCCACGGGCGGCGGCGAGCGGCGAGCGGCGAGCCCCCACAGCCTCGTCCATGCATATTGTATTTACTGTCGGAATCGAAACCGAGCTCTCCCGCCGCTCTCCTTTATTCACAAGCGAGCGCTCAGCCGAGCCAAATGGTTATTGCTTCGTGTAGTTGTAGAGAAACCTCGACCTAGTCGGTTATCGATACTTCTGCGAATTCTGATTCTCACATGTGTTGGACAAACCAGATAGTTACAAACATAAAAACAGACTTTTCTGTAGGGAAAAGTTTAGGTTGGAAATGTCAGATCATCGATTTAGCCAGGTCAAGCAATACACTTTTATAAGTGTGGTATGTAGTTGCTATACATATTTTATCTTGCGAATAAAATTCGGTGAATAAAAAGGGTTGAAAATTTACTCTTCTAGCGGGTTACTCACCGATATAGGTGTGGAACTTCCCCAGATGGACTCTGCAAAGTTTCCTAGCTCTACAAAATAAAGTACATCATAGAGTCATACCTGCGCGAGCACGCCGATGACGGCGAGGCCGTCGGGCCGCTCCGTGGCCTCGTCGACCGTGAGCCCGGTCTTCACGTGCACCAGGTGGATCTCCAGCGGGTACCTGGCCAGCAGGACACGGTCTGTTTAGTTCGGCAACATGTGCTTGCCTCGACACACAAACCTCACAACTTTGGCTCTCGACCAGCCAGCCATATTTGACTTCTTTGGGTCTGATTAGAATAATTATTAATGTAAGGCATCTACAGCAACTTCGACTCCAGAATGTGTCGAAGATGCTGCGATGGAATCAAGAGGGCTACGACCTAACGCTCATTCAACGTGTCGGCTTGTGATGATCGCTTGTCATCAAATAAGTAAATAAACATTGGTTTTATTATCTTTCAGTTTCCTCAAACAGTCTGACAGCGGGTTTTCGGAGTTAGCTCGGCAAACAGGAGCGCCGGCCGCGATAAGGCATTCGCCTCACGTAAAGTGCCGGTTATCGTTTTACAAACAAGATTCGGCACGCTAACTTCATCAATGGTCACAGATGTGTGTTTTGTGATTTCTGCCGCGGTTCAATATTTACGCGCTCATTGAGGCGACAGGCGGCGGGCGGGGCGCGGGCGGGCGCGGGCGGGGGACGAGCGGCTTATCAAATCTGTTTGTCGCTCGAATGGGCGCTCCTAATGCGCGGACAATGTCCGCGTGTCGGCGGCTGTTTGTTCTGCCCGCGCTGAAGGTTTCAGGATCCCCGCCCGTCTTACAGAGCTCTGTACAGTCTCTGTACAGCCGCCATGACTATCAGTAGGTATGGTACATATGTGTGTATAATGTCGAAACGTGTAAGATTATGTAAAAATATTATAATCATTTTGTATCATTGTAGGTGGAAAGTTTTTAAAACAATACTTATTTATATTTTCTACTCATCGCGCGCTACTCGAAACGTATTAAAGGCATACATTTTACTTGTAGGATTGTCATAAACAGCAAAGCCAAACATTTTCGATTATGCGCTTTGATGAGTTATCAAAAGTCGATCAGAAAAAAATGTTTTGAACAATAAGTTTTAGTGAAAGGAAGTAAAGCCAGATATTCAGTATCCATCGACCTCTCGGCGATCTGATAAGTAACTCAGGAAGTACATCGATACCCCTTCCTATCAATTACCTTCCTATACCTAGCGCTCGCTCTACTTCCGATAAACCTAAGCCGCGGAAGCTATCTCACGTAATGTGGAGCCTGGAAGCGGCACGTAGGTGCGACGCGGCATTGTCCCTTGGCCCTGGCCGTGTGTTGTATCAGCATAATATCGGTGTAATCAGTATCGGTTATTGCTCTGGCCTTAAGCGCATGTGGCGTCCATTCAGCCGGCGCACAAACATGGCGGCCGGTGCAGGTGACACGGACCTAACTACCTACACAACACTGCGCTGGGTTCTCTTTAGCTCGCCTGCTTCCTGCTTCTAGGTGGTGTTAGCACATCGTCATGTAATAACACGTATATATCACACACTCTAAATGTTTGTGTTTTGTTTTCCTTTTTCTATTTTTAAATCTTTAGCTAAATTATTAATATTCTAGGTAGGTATATATTTGAAATTACTGTTGTCTTATTGATTACGTATCGTAAAAATGATATCATAATGAGATAGTTTTGTAATGTCAATTTTCCTTATGAATTTGAATAAATTAGTCATAGTTTTTGACTGATAAATAAACAAAATTAAGATATTATCTAAAGTAGATAATATTTGAATTAGCAGGAAAATATTATAATTATATAAGTTTATTTAAAAAAAAAATAATAACAAAGTTTTAATAATAAGTTTATTTCAACTTTAATAGGAAATAGACTTTAAGAACCGACGTTAAAACCTCCAAAACTATAACATATTAATCCTGTATTTAGTCGCCCGCTAATCAATCTGTGACCAAAATCTTTTAATTCGAAGTTTATTCACTGTTGTTCAAAAAAATACGCCAGAGCTAATCGCAAAATATAAAAGAGAGAGAGTTGTAAATCTAATTAATAATAGTTTTAGAGTCTGAAAATGGCGACAGTGCCGTGTCTCTACATCTATGAGTGCGCAATGTTTGTACGTAATAACTTAGATTAATTCAGAAGTACCTGACGTTATTATAGAGTCAGCGACCCCGTCATCCACTTTACGTGCTAATAATGCACTGTGAATATGATTTGTAATCACTTGCCCAAAGAGTTAGTTACACTGGAAGAAATAATACAATTAGTAAAAATTAGAGTGTCTTGTATGACAAAACCTCTTTATTACGGATATTTTACATAACTTTATTTACAACCGTAGTGTAGTGAGCAGAGCGTTGTCTTAATAATATTTTATGGCATGGCGGCTAGATAAAATTATTGGCATAGTAAATTTTATTGTATTTTTTTGTGTTAAATTGATCAAATACTATAACTGACATAGCTTCAATATTTTTTTTATTTTATATTGATAATTTTTTAGGTATATGTAGTTGAATATCATAATAAATGACATTTTGACGATAGGTTTGACCATGTATGGTCAACTTTATTCCGCTATGAAATTAATACTCATTGCTGCTGGTGACATTTTAATATTTACAGTCATCATCATCATCATCATCATCATCAGCCTATCTTAGTCCACTGCTGGACATAGGCCTCTCCCATGGCTCGCCACTCAGCCCTATCCTCAGCAATACGTATCCATCCACTGCCTGCCGTCTTCCGTATATCGTCACTCCATCTAGTCTACAGTACCTACCATAATTAATATTTTGTTTGAATATGTTTTTTATATAGTATTGTGTAATTACATTGTTATTGAAATGTAGATTTAGTTGTTTTTTGTTTATTACTAGTGGTACGCCCCGGCTTCGCTCGTGATAATTTTCTGTATTGTTTTGTGATATAATAAAGAGTTTTTATTGTAGTGTACATTGCGGCTGGTCCGTTATAAAGAAACATTTGAAATGAAGCCCTATTTGGTTTAGATCGATCAAGACCTAAGGAATAAATGATTACAATCATATGTTTAGATGAATAAACTTTGTGTTCAAATGAATAAATTTGCAGAATTAGAAACCCAGAGTCCAAGCGGACTATGCGCGCGGTGTGTGTCACAGGGGTGCTACCAAGGTGTGCGTACTCACTTCATGCCGTCGATGGCGTGTTCGGAGAGCCAGTGCAGGTGGAACTGGAGGAAGGAGTAGTTCCCCCGCAGCGGGCCCCCCGACAACACCGGCGCGGGGGCGTCGTCCACGCGCGACCACCTCACTGCGGGCAGAACAACTACCGTCACTTGCGATCATCGAACACGTGCTGATCTATCTCAAATGTATACAAATAATTAACTAATTAAGCGAGTTGTGAATGAGCTGTGAGTGAATGAGCTCACAGAACCGAAAGAATCTAGCTGAGTGTTCTACCACAAATTGAATTATGACAAGCTTTAAACGGCAGGATATGTAATGATATGGTCCATAATAGAAAATAGAAAGGCATATGCCCGCCCATATACAGAGGTATAACCATCAATGGATTCCCGTAAAAATATGTGTCCTCGTAACGTTTTCCAAAAGATCTACAAGTGTTTTGATTTTCCATTCGGAAATCTCTTCGTCCTCTCGCGTCAAGATAACATATGATTGGCGTGATTTATTCGCAAGTGCCCCATTTGCTGGTATCAATATCGATCGAGATATACGTCGAGAGCGGCCAGTCGGCCGGCATGACTGGCCGAAACCGAAGACGACAGATATCCAGCTGGAAGCTGTGTTCGTATTTTCGATAAACCTATCAGTTTGAGAAACGAACATATTGTCGTGCTACTAAACTTGGTTTAAGCGCAATAAGGTGCCTTTGAGATTGTTTGTCGTTAAATATGATGTACCTGGGTACCTTTATGAGATTTTCTAAAATAAAAGGAACTTGAGAAAAGAAAGGGGGGCCGGCTGGATTCGAATCCGGATCTACCATATTATAATAGGGATGCCCGTTACGATACGATATATAGGAATATCGATACAGCACTATACGATTTATCGATATTTGATGCGATATTTTGACCATACGATACGCTTCGATATATCGCATTCTTATAAAAATATCGCATTACCGTATCGTATCAAACTATGTCGGTGATTAATTTGTATAATTTTAAAGTTCCTATTACATCATCACTAAACGATAATAGACAGTGCCACTTTCCGAAAGCCGCAATAGGTTAAATCCACAGCGCTTATCAAAATTATTATTTTTGCGTTGTTTAAGTGCTGATCAATGGCAATTGTGATTTTTTTTGTTGAATAAAACTACGTTAAATACATATAATTATTTCTTTTTAAAAAATGAAATAATATAGTAAAACTACTAAAAAGATAACCCTTTGCACGATATAAATATAGTCATTATATCGCATGTTAATTGAAAGGCATGCGATACGGTTACGATACGATATATCGATACAAAGGAAATCGATAATATCGCGTATCGATACAACCAAGTTCGATACAGTGACGATACGATATATCGATACAATACACTTTTTTTGGGCATCCCTATATTATAACCGCCCAACTTCCCGACTGAGCTAATATACTGTCGCGGGCCGTAGCGATATTTACCGTCTCGTTCTAATGTTTAAGTAACAGATTTACATTGTCTAAAACGCGCTTATAACAGCGTTTCATAAAATAAAACCTAGCTAGATCGATTTATCGGCCCCGAAATCCACTGTATACATAATTTCATGAAAATCGTTCGAGCCGTTACCTGGATTCAGATTTTTATATAGGTACCTACCTACAAGAACTGCTCGTTTAAAGGTATGAGATGTAGACGTTTGATTCCATAACAAAACAATTTTATGAATATATTGGTCCACGTCTGCCTGGAGACGAGTGTTTGGAATACGGAGCTTATTCTTCACGGTTTAAGGAAGGGAATAAAAACCCAAGTGCGATGATTCCAAGTTTTATCTACAACGACAATTAGTTGACAATGGAGTTGAAAATATAATGGACAACCAAATTCGTTTACCTACACGCGTAGTAATGTGTTATAACTATTGTATGGATTCTGGAAGATATACATACAAGAGCGTGTAGGTTCCAGGAATGAGCTGAGAAGGGTCCGTCCCTCGCCGAGCCCCGTTTTAACGTAACAAATTGAAAGATTCAGTCTGGCCAAATTACTTAATGATATTCGCCAAAATTTCAGGATTTCAGCAATATAATTCACGAAAAGGGTAAAAGCTTCAGTAGAATTCGCATGATCTATGTAGGTGCAGTTGTTAGTTTTAGATAGACGCTTGTAATGTTCTTTTGGAGATTTTCCGGCCAGTTTTCAGGCCTGTGCCTACTAGACTATTTACTTAAATGTAATTTTTAAATTTAAATTTTCAGGTTGTCAAGGTGTTATTACGAGCAATCGATTAACTAGTAAAAATAACAAGAAATAAATTGCGAAAATACGAACAAATGAGTTTCGCGAAGTATGCGTAAATATACCTACGCAATTTTCAGTAGTAACAATGTAATTTCGAGGAACCTGTACAATTTACATATATATCTAGGCACGTTTTTTTAACATTCCTTTAATAGCATTTCTAGAATATTTCTGATAGCTGCAGTAAAACTATGGAAATACCCAAATAAAAACGTTTTTTACGATATTTGCCAAATTCTTTAGTTTTCACGACAATGAAAAGGTAATCATGGATGATTTATTGTGGTAGATAATTGGTAGCCGAGTCGAACTCGGCACTTGCTCATATCACCGCCTATGGCTTCATGGCTCGAATACTTCGCTAGGTCCTGACTAATCTGCTGTTACTACCACTACTCTGTGGATGTGATGTACATAAGGAGCTACCGAATAATTCAGGGAAATACCAAAGAAAAACCACATGCTTGTGGTAACGATACTACTACGAATTGAGTATAAAAAATAATGTTTTTGGAATATTACTTACTTTTAGTTGTGAAATTGCAAATATTGGTATATATAAAACAAGGAGACAGTCAAAGGAAGGGCTGAGTGGCGTGTTATCGGATATCCTATGTTCAACTGTGGACTAGGGAATCAGATCAATTATAAAAGTATCTGGTTTAAGTACATAATTATTATACACAAAAATATCCATCAGGATCTAACTGTATATTTTTAACCCACGACCAAAAAAGGGGTGTTATAAGTTTGACGTCGATGTCTGTCTGTTTGTCTGTCTGTCTATCTGTCTGTCTGTCTGTGTGTGTGTCTATCTGTAGCACCGTAGAGCTCAAATAGATATACCCATTTCGATGCAGTTCTTTTTATTTAAAAGTTAATATCCGTGCATCCGCACGTATGTCCTTAGTTATGTTAGTTATATATCGATTCAAGATGGCCGCCTCTACAAAATGGCGGACAAAATATTTCTTCACAACCTACCTCAAAATAAATATCAAATGAAAGGGCTTGACTAATAGAATACTTTGCACTATGACAAATTTCAAATCCGAGATGGCCGCTACCACAAAATGGCGAAATACATTTCTTTTTTCAGAACTCCCTTAATATGAGTACCAAATGAAAGGGCTTGAGTAGTAGAATTAGAATTAGGGTTAGTCAACATTTTTAATTTTGTTCTTGTACATTTTGTAATTGTACAGTTTACTGTGAATCGATGGTTCCTAACACGATCCGGTTCCTAATCATCCCACCTCAAGTCAATCTATTGAGAGAGAGCTTAATGACGTTGCCGCTTTCGGTGTATCTAACTTTGGAATTAGTATAATGTGAAATCTGAACTTCATCAGAAGCCCAACTAAGGGGTTGACGAATATACATACCTACTTATTTATGTTTGTAAATCGAAATCCTAAATTATTTATTGGGGCTTTTAAATCCTTTCATGAAATAATTATTCAGAGTGTAAAGCTCTTTGAAATCGTCCGTAGTATTTTACGAGGCTTGTGACAGGCGGTGCCAGAAAATGGGCAAACTGTGGCACCGGGCGCGAGGTGCCGGTGGCCGAGCCGCGAGCCGCGGCGCGGGACCCGCCCCGGGCACCGGCTGACGCGGGGACTGGTTCTCGAACGCGGCCGGAGCCGGCGACGCTCGACACAGAACAGGAAGAAACTATAGTACAGTCGGTTATTGGGTCATTTTTGAATAAATTGATAATTTTCTGCCTTATTTATATTGCATACAAGAACTTAAATGCATTTATATAAACGTATTTCATATCAAGCAGCTTAAGCTTAGCCTTGCCATCATGTAGGATACGAAGGACTGGGAAGATTGACATTTAATGTCGATCGTCTTTCTTCTTATTGTAGACACTAAACTTATTGTACAAAGGGATTTCCGTAAGAAACCTGCTGTAAATGTCATTATCGGCAGATTTCTGGTTTTCCACTCACGAAATTGTGCGGAATGTACTGTTTTATTTGTACTATTTACCGAAGCCATAGTACGAGTATGTAAAGAATCTTGATGCTCTTTATTATTGCAAGCTCGTCGAACCAGTTCAAAATCGAAATAGTTTTTGTACCGGGAGCACTGAACTTACTACCCTTCCTATTTACACGCGTGCTTCCTATTTAAATGTTTTTTTTGAGTTGATTACTTTGCCTATCATTTATGTATCAAATTAACAGGTTTAATAGAAAGGTATTTTATAGAAATTGGAATTGTGAGATTTCACATGCTGAAGCAACAGGGCGATGGTGTGAGAGAATCGTATTGGATAACACTAATGTGTGCGGGTGATGGTGTGCCGCATGCGGGTGATGGTATGACGCGTGTGGGTGATGGTATGAGATATGCGAGTGTTGGTGTGATAATTGCGGGTGATGGTATAACACGATTGGGTGATGATGTTACGGGGGTAGGAGTTGCTCCGCCGCGTGCGGGTGATGGTGTGATACTGCGGGCGTGCGGGTACTGACGCGTGTGTCCGTTGTTCTCGGCGGTGACGGCCACGTCGGAGTACCCGCGGAAGCGCAGCGGGCCGCGCAGGTGCGCGCCGTGCGGGTCGGGCAGCGCCGCGCGCGACATGATGTTGATGGGCGACTGCAGCGCGCCCGTGCGGCACGCGCCCGGCCACTGCGTCTCGTCTGCGCACGGACAGCACACGTCACACTCAGAACCTAACTTCTTTTATCTTTCTTATAACTACAACGTCGGTCTAGATGGGATAGCTCGCAAGTTCAAACTGTACTGTCTGTGTACTGTCACACTTTACAGGAGAGACAAAAAACATCAGGTGAATTAGTACCAGGGTTCTTAAAGATATCTATCACTAAAATTAGTTTATTACCATCAAAATGGGGTTTAATGCTCAAAATATTTGCGGGGTAGTAACGGGAACACTATGAAGCTTTTTGGATCAAAATCAAATTTTGACAAATATTGTTAGTTACGAACTATCACACCTAGACCGATGATAAGCAGCCAACCAAATGGTCCCACTGCTGCGACTCGCGGCCTGCTCTCGTAACACATGCTTTCGAAAAGACAGTTGTTCGCGTGGGATTGGAACCAGGGGCTCCGAGATCGGCAGCCACCGTTCTCCCGACGAGACCAGCTGACCAGACTAGCTTTCTCGGTGATGGATCAGATCTACTACATGCTTGTGCAGTCCTAAGTTCGACACAGTTTTTGTAAATAAAATCAACATGAACTTAATATGGAGCCTGATGATTTTTTCAAAATTGTAAATTAATGTTTTAAATAATATCTGTGTAGTATCTACCCATAAAAGCTCATTATTGTAATTATTTTGCTCCACTCTTAAGCGCTTTTTTATTAGGCACTGGAAAACTATTGTTTGTGATTAAATCCTGCCAATTTAAAAGTGTTTTTTTTTGGCAAATCTTGTGTTTTGATGTTAATTTTTTTATTAATTATTAGGTAACAACAAAAAAAAATACAAAAGTATTTTTCTACGATGAGATAGGATGAGACTAAAACTCACGAAGACTAATTGGTGAGCAAAATACATGTTTACAGATTTAATATATATCTATAATATATACATGTCTATCACGGCGTGTGTTTTTTGTTTTGTTTAAATAACAATTACAAATAAATATATTGTCGTCGTGAATCGGTCCGCTGATGGAAAGTGACAATACAGCCTATAGGCTTTATACTGTATGTAGGCATTATACTGTACTCATAAAATAAAACTGTAACAACCAAAAAGTACCTAAGTTGTTAATTTATCCTTGGCAGTAAACACCTGATAACTATCGTTCTTTCTAATGCCAATATATTCTAAATTGTACCTTGGAAGTTAGAAACTAATTAAATACTTAATTAATTTTAGATAAAACATTTAATTAATTGTAAGAAACAATTTAATTAAATTCTGTTATTTAAATTTTAATGACTTTAATGATGGTTCAGGGTTTATGTGGAGCAAATCAACAAGAAAGGTAAACTTTTATAAAATCAAAGGAAGATACTGTGTAAGTAAATACATAACATATTTCATTAAAATGCTAGTAAAGAAGAAGACAATACTCACAGTCATACGACCACTCCGCTTGACAACTTAAACCTGAAATTAATAATAACGTTACTATCTTAACGAAACATAACACAGAACATTTGTGTAAAATTGAGGTTTCCCCTCGTACCAACCAACGCCTGTGATACAATTTTTTTGTGTGTGTTCACAAAAATCAAGGCAAGTAAATAAAGAGACAGTAGCGGCAATGTATTGTCTTTTGATAAGATGTTGGAATGTTTAGTTTAATGAAATCGGAAAATTCCTCGGAGAGACAACATTTGTAGCTAACTGGCAAACAACGACCGTTTTGCAAATTTCATTCAAGATTTTACTTTGAGACTTTACACGCCGTTTCGTAAGTCCACTCACTAAACAAACATACTATTACACAAATACGATTAAGTTAGTTGTAAAATTATTAGAAATTTCGAAAAGTACAGTTTAAACTTTTAATTTAAATCGTTATTATTAAAAGCCACCGGAAGTTCGAGACAAATTTTCCCCGCCATTTTCATAAATGTTTGAATTCTTACCTATGAGACTAGCCAGCACTATCACAAACATTTTTTGCATTTTGTTTTTTTTCTACTAACAATAACAATAAATAGTTTCGTATTTTATTTATGTAAAGAGATTCTAAAGTGTTATTTATTTAATTTTGAATTATATTTTAAAGAAGAGTGTCCGAGCACAAACACGACCAACAACTAACGAAGGAAGCTTGCTCAGGTGACTTTTTATACATTTTTATAAAAAGTCCACTTTTCTTTTTTTTCTGAGCTGGGTGCAATGCTCGGCTCCGACGCCGCCACTGGCCTGATACTCACTGCCGAATGATAATAGGTGAGGCGTGTCACACTGACCACTAAAATAACGAACAAAAGAACAAACGAGTCGATAAGCGTGGCGAATAACTACATTTGTCAGGCACTCTAAGCACGTTGCGGTCTACGTTGTTCAATCCACAAAATAAATGATATTTGTTTAAAATTCTATAAGCTTGAAAATATGCATTAAAATCTTTTTTTGCATAACCCATAACATGGCTTTACACAAGTAGTTTTTTCACTACCGACTTGTAATTTGTTGTTTGGTTTTAACTGTCTGTCAACAATATTCTCGTTTCTTTTATGATATTTGTATACCGTGCGTAATGTTGTTTCAATTAGAGGAAAAACATCAAAAATATCAATATTTTTTTAAGTAACACGTGATCTATCGTCATCGTGCATGTTCCTGTTTCATTCCAGAACACATAATAAACTGTTTCAACCCACAACACGCACTACGGTTATCATCAATATATTGCCTGAACATATTACGTTATCAAGATGACAAACATTGGTTGATCAAACTGCGGTGTCGTGTGTCACAAAGGTATAGATAGACTCGGCGGCAGCGCGCGCAGGTCAGCGCCAATTTGCTAATAAAGAATGAAGCCCACAACCGGCCGCTGGACCCGACGGAACCGGTCCCGGCGCCGGACCCGGCCCCGGCGCCGGGCTCGGCGTGACCTGGGCCTGGCCGAGGACATGTCCACGTCTGTTGTGGTCCCCGACACCCACGATGGATGCATGCTTCTTTCTGAACTAAAATATATCACAGTTTACTGGGGCTAGCGTCAGTCGAGAGAAGCTCTCGCCGCCAATGACCGCTGCCGGCACTACAAGCTGACTGCGCCGGGCGCCGCCCGTGTGTGCGGGATTCACAGACTTACAACATTACTGTCATGTTGACAGATACAAGTGAGTGAGATTGAAAATCTTCACACTTTAATATTTACTCAATTCCTCTATCAACAAGTTTTTCCTACCCCAAATAAAAAAAAAAAACCTGTGAACTGAATTATAAATACATATGTACCCACATAATACTAAGTTCATAAACAAATTACTTAATTAGTAATTAAGCATCCCAAATTTAAGAAGTATGATAGCCTTTTTTTGGTTTTTAATATTTTCCTTTTTGATAATTTATATATTTATAGTCATCGATATAAATCAAAAGATATGCCCCGAGCCCCTTAAAATTGTTAACAAACTGCATCTGTGTCTGTAGCGTGAGTGGTTTACAACTACGAATCTACTTAACCCCTGGAATCGGTAGAGGTGAGGTGTTCCGTGGTTCTACTTATTTTAGTTGTGGACAACGAATATTGATCGGTAATAACGTCCAGCGTCCACCGCTTCCTGCAATCGACTAGAACAGAAAGAGTGAGCTCGCTCTTCCCAAGATGACATAATTCTGTGGGCCTGAAGTTTAGGAGAGCACATCCATTGGTTTATATCGATGCTTATAGTTTTATTTTGTAATGGCTCTTCAGTCCTTTTATTACTGTACAAAATTAGGAGAAGCCTGGATCCCACTATATGGTAGCCCTAGTGTGGGGTTCAGTGCACACTAACACAACATGTATTTGTTTTTTGTATTTTCTTCTTGTAAGAAACGTGTGCCATATCTTGTGTTTTTGTTTATGCCTCTCGTTATTGCCACAATAAACATTTTTTCATTTTCAAAATAAATAGATCCCAATAGGCGCAGACAGCAGGCCGACATAGCTCAAACAGTAAGCAAGCTGAGGTGGCAATGGGCAGGCCACATCCCTCGCAGAACTGACAACCGATGGGGTAGAAAGGTTCTCGAGTGGCGACCACGAACCGGAAGACGCAGTGTTGGACGGCCTCCCACTAGGTGGACAGATTGCAGGTTGCGCAGGACCGTTCATTGTGGAAATCTAGGGGGAGGCCTATGTTCAGCAGTGGACGTCTTGCGGCTGATGATGATGATGATAAATTTTTAACAAAGTTAGGTGGCTCTTGCTCTCTCCTGATGTTAAAAGACGACGGAATGTGCTTACCTAGAAGAAATCAGCTCACTCTTGACCCCAAGATTGTAACTGTCCGGAAAAAACCACTCAGGCAACGCATTCCACAGGTGCTATCGTGATTCAGGTCACGTTTACGCTATCAATAGGTAACATACATATTTATTTAAGTGTTTTATTTATTAAATAAGCTATCATATACGGGAGCCTTTACATAGCGATCAAATTTAGTATTTTGATGTTAAGGTAAGATGATTCAAATGACCTCCTCAGTCAGCCCTGATACCTGGAAGACAAAAAATCGATTTAAATAACATGAACCTTTCCATCGTCTCTCTTCAACCCAAGTAATTGTGTTTCAGGTATAATTATTTTGATCATTACCACTTTATCACTTGTTTTGGAAGGTATAAGTAAGTGACAAATTATTTTTGACACCTAAAGCCTACACCTAAGTACTTACATAATTTAACTACACTTTTCAATAGTTCATTGACTGGGCGAGAAAGTAAAATACTTAGAAAATTTATTTTCAATTAAAAATTTGTGATGTTATTTTGAGTTTGAAACAAATTAACTGAAGACGTAATTACTTACACTTATCAGTTGTGGTATTTTTTTAATTGTTTTACGACAAAACTTCATTAAAAGCACAGGTTGTTTTACAAGTCATTGCCTTAGAGTTTATTTTACCTTATCGCATCAACTTTTTAAGTTACCTATTTCAATACGTCACAAAGATAATAAGTCATCAAGCAATATTCACGATTTACTGTAATGATACTATATATAAATTTGATTACAGGCGCGAGGCAGTAAGTTCATAAATTTAACTTGTCATTTTCCAAGTGCCGTGGATTATCACGTAGCTATTTCATATCATGCTCATAAAATTTTGGCATTATGTTAATGTTTTCGCTAAACTTCTTTAGCCACGTTCTGTTGCACGCTTGCACGAGCAGGCGCGGTCCCAGCCTCGAATGTTGGAGGGGGTCACCAGTACAAAGCCTCAGATTTAGGGGGGATCAGTCCTTGTCAAGGGCCAATTCTGTAGTCGATCTGGGAGTTACTCTTGATCCTAAGTTACTTTTTGATAAACATATCGAGAAGATCTGTAATAAAGCCATGAAATCTTTGGGCTTCATATTCAGGATAACTAAAGATTTCAAAATGATAAAAACCCTTAAAGTTCTTTATTGTTCTCTAGTGCGCAGTCAACTTGAATATGCATCTCAGGTTTGGAATCCCAGCTATAGCAAATACATTTCCATGCTGGAAAGACCTCAAAAAAAGTTTCTACGTGTTGTTAATTTCAAATTTCAAATCTTAAGTTCGAGTTTGAGTATGATGAGGTCTGCTTCCATCATCATATTTTGCCTGCTCAGGTTAGAAGAGAGGTGGCTGATCTCGGCTTCATGCACAATATCCTGTGTGGTCGGATAGATTGCCCGACTCTGTTGTCTCGGATAGGTCTCGTAACTCCGCTCAGGGCCGCCCCGCGGAGACACAGTCTTCAGCTGTACACCCCGCGTCATGTCACGAATTATCGGAAGAATTCATTTCTTATTCGCACTATTCAAAGTTTTAATGTTTTTATTCTAAAGGCGTCGATTTGTTCGCGATGAGGCATAACTCTTTAAAAACGCAATTTGTGGGCGGTTCTTTGATATAACCAAGGACAAATACGAAAAGAGTAAGAATTTGTTATCAAAAAAACGCAGGTTTAAAGCTAAACGTTTAATTGATGTAAGCCATTAATTTGATTATTTTTTGTTAAATTCTATATATATTTTGTAATTTCCTAACTAGTGATATTTGTGTCTGTTCGCTCCCCGTATGTGGTATCTACTTGTTGCTACTTGTTCTATCTGTATTAACTATTTTTTCTTTCTGTTTGTTTTATCAGTGAAAACTGTATTTGGCTTCAGTGTTTCCACTCATCTAAATTTTATGATTATGTAATGCTGTTTGTTTTCCATTTAGAATAAAATAAAATAAAATAAATAAAAATAAAATAAATACTTTACTAGTAGCGCCCCACGATTTTACCCGTGTAGTTCCCGTTCTAGTTGTTTTCCCGCGTTAAAATATAATCTATCTACTATTAGATATTTTTAATGTTCTTTTTTAACCCCCGACCAAAAAAAGGGGTGTTATAAGTTTGACGTCGATGTCTGTCTGTCTGTCTGTGTGTCTGTCTGTGGCACCGTAGAGCTCAAACGGTGGGCCGATTTCGATGCGGTTTTTTAATTTGAAGGTTAATATTCGTGTGGATGTTCTTAGCTATGTTTGGTTAATGTCAATTCAAAATGGCCGCCTCCACAAAATGGCGGACAAAATATTTCTTCACAACCTACCTATGACAAATTTCAAACCCAAGATGGCCGCCACCACAAAATGGAGAATTATATTATTTTTTTCACTACTACCACAATATGGGTATCAAACGAAAGGGCTTGACTAGTAGAATACTTTGCTCTATTACAAATTTCAAATCCAAGATGGCCGCTACCACAAATTGTCGAATAAAAAATATTTTTACACAACACCCTTAATATTGGTATCAAATGAAAGGGCTTGACTATTAGAATGTTTTACAGATAACAAATCTGAGGTAGTCGGGGGTTAATCAAAATTTTTAATTTTGTTCTTGTTTGTTTAACGTATACGATTTGGGGGGGGGGAGGTCATGTTTTTAATTTAACTTATACGGTTTTGGGGGGTCATGTCCCCCGTGACCCCCCTTCGGACCGCGCATGCGTTGCACACATTTTGGTACGTGAAATCTTATGGGTTGCGTCACTGACATGTGTAATGAGTAATTACATAATAACAATATATCTGGAGCTATAGAGCAGGGGTTCCTAAACTTATTTTGGCTGCTGCCCACTTTGAGAGTAAATTACTGCTTAGCGCCCCCATTTTTTCACATAACTTCGAATTAAATTAATTTATTATTGTGAGCTATTCTAGCGGAGATTAAGCATTCATTCTAAAGGAGACTTTTACTATGACCTGTAAGAGTTATCTTGAGATCTGAGACCAGCAGGTAGTACACAACGGACTCCAAGCGACGCCCCATTTTTTTTCTGGGTCTCTTACTGGCTGCAGGGCTAAAAAGGGGCGCCTTTAGGCCTACAGCGCCCACAAGGAGGCGTTATCGCCCCTTTTGGAAAAGGCTGCTATAGAGGCACAGCTGATGTTGTAGCTGGATCTGGCTGCCATAGTACAAGCTTTGCTTAATTTGCACCTGCAGAACTACATGTTATAAGGTAAATAAATGACTTTAATATAATCTAGGTAGGTATATTGAGACAGAGCGGGCAGACAGACAGCGAGATACCTTTGATTAAGTATGTACCCGTAGGTATAGCCTAGCCGCGAGCAGCCGGGAGCGATCCCCTCTCCGGAGGGTTCAGCACATCTCCCTCAGCAGTCAGCCGCCGTTTTGCGTCCTCGACCAAATCCACTCTATCTTGAGATTATTCCAACTAATCCTTACTTTATTTCTGAAACCAATTATTTCGTCTGATTTAGCGAAGTCATAATTTACTTGCGAAAATACAGGGTTACGCACAACAAGCGGAGCAAAATGGATCCTTCCGCCCAACATCGTGGATTATTATTTTTAGTCTCGGGCTTTCAGGAAAAATAGGTGGTTACGTACGATACAAGTGATGTGTACCTACTTCTTTAATTTTTAAGAAGTATTACTATAACCGTTATACTGAACTGGGCAGGGCGCGTCTGTCGTATGCCAGAACAAGGCAAAACCACTACCGACTGGGCCACCAGGTCGGCCCGTAAAAGAGGTGGAAAGATCACAAGTCACAAGCGAGGGCGCAGTACGAGGCAAAAGGCTGCGCTGTGGATAGCCGAATATCCGTGTGACGTAATGACGTTCCACGAATGATCGGACAAAACGAGATAGAGCTATGCAAACTTCAAAGGACAGAGCAGGGTGCAAAGAAAGACATCAACGGGATTTTTCATGGTATTTCGTTTTTTTTTGTAGATTGATGATGTTATGTTTTTCTAAGTATGTATTGCATTAAATAACTTATTTGTGAAATGATATAAAGCTGGATGTCCGGCCTTTGTAAAACTGGATGTCATGCTATTCTTTCCGCACCATTTCACTGAGCAGAAACCCTAAACCTCAAGTAGCCTCTTCTGCCCAGCCCAAGGCTAGCGCAAAACAAGGGCTGCGCGCAAAGACAATATACCCAGTTGACTGATCGTACGGCTTCCCCTCATTAGCGTTTTATTAGCACAATTGCACTAAACCTGTTGCGAGTTCAGTCAGTCAGGCTTTTGATTCCGACGACAGAGTGCTGGAAAAAAAAGCGTAAAAAAATATAGATTTTATATTTTTTGAGGTAGTCAAAGTTAATACATAGTTGTCAGCCAACTTCATCATTCCATTTGACTTTCAATCTTCTTCTCATCTTCATGTTCATAATTTTTTGATTGTCGTTGTGCGCATTTTGCAGAGCTCGAACCTTATCTTACCTTACCTTATCTTACCTTTAAACGACCAATTCTTGTAAGTATATATTTATATATAATCTGAATCTCGGAAACGGCTCCAACGATTTTCATGAAATTATGTATACAGGGGGGTTCGGGGACGATAAATCCGTCTAGCTAGGTTTTATTTTTTTAAAACATCATATTATGCGCGTTTTTAAACAATGAAAAGCACCTACAATGTCATTAGAATACGATAACTTATTTCGCCACTGTTCTTTAAGTCTAAATGGCTCAGACGGAATATGCTCGCCCTCGGAGTCAACAGGGCCTGGTTCGAATCCTGATGGTTACACTCGGGACTTTTCTTTTTGTTTTTTTTTTCTGAGAAAATCTTATAATTAGAGCCTTTTATAAACGCATTTAATTCGTATCTAAGTAGGTCTAAGTAAGTCATCACAACGTAATTCGTACCTGCCTAAATATCATTTAAAATAACCGAGCGAAGCTCGGTCAACCAGGTTCTGTTGTATGATATTAGGTAATGTTGATTACTGATTTCATTTCACGGTTTCGTCGTTAGATCGGCAGTAAATACTATTTGTATATTTAATGTTTTTAAGTTCTGCAACGAATTTATTGAACGGTTTAAGTACCTACCTACTCAACATTTTCTTAAATTTTATTAAAAGTACATCCTTTGCCCTAATCACAGTATTTCTGTGTAATCCACTTAAATGTACGCTATAATTTTTATTGCTTTACATTTCTTTGAAGTCCGTAGGTTATGTTCATTTCCATATCTACGCAAATCTATAGATAAAACCATGATTTATTGGTAGATAATCTTTATTCTGCTTGTATAAATTACGTCATTCCTGCAGTTATCGGATCATCTGGAGATAACGCAATTTATTAATAATCTTAATGTTATATATATAATTTTATCTGATCAAAAATTAAGTCGGAAATGTCATTTACTGATAACGCCTTGATTTATCTTCATAGCTGCGTCGCGGACCGCCAGCAGGCGTTGCTCTGCCGCGGCCGGGAGGGCGCACCCAGTATTCATTACGTTTGAATATGTACTCTGACTCTTCACTGTTCTTTCACTACTAGACCCACCCGGCTCTGTCCAAGTGGAGAAACTAAGAGACTGTAACAACAATCCGTAACTATGATGATTTCAAAATGTTCAAATTCAAATGCAAACACATTTGTAAGTAGTTATCTACAGCGGTTCCGGAGATCAAAACGAAATATTGAAGACCACCGCTAAGTTTCTAGTTTACTGGTTTTTTATTAGATACATTTCGGTGAGTTTGCTACTAAGCTACACTGTATTTTTCTATAATAAACTGGTAATCGCCGCAAAGTTGCTAGTTTATCCGCCTTTGTTACATACGTATTTATTATGTATCTGTAAGTTTGCTACTGATTTACATGACCTAATTGAATCCTAAGCCTTTTTTCTTTCGAACTGGTAATCACTACAAAGTCGATTGTTTATCAATTTTTAATCAGATACATTTCTGCGAGTGTGCTACTGATCAACATGATCCGATTCCATCCAACCTATTTTTCCATAGGACTGCTAGGAGCTCAAGAAAACTAAGATAAAGAGCGACACCGTTTCATATACCGATGATACGACTTTCGTCATATGAACAACTTGAGTTGGAATACGCCTGGAATTGGAATATTTCCTGAGTGAGTTTTTCTTTATAGACATAATATTAATGTCTTCAACAAGATTGCATCGGTTTATTTTAGGCAAACACGCTCCATTGCAATATTTTAAAAAAAAAGTTTTCTCTTTACATTATAGTGGCCGGCAAACAAGTTGACCCAAAAGTGACGTGGAAGAGGAAAGTTCGCGCATGTGCACTTCCACAAAAGAGACTTTAAAAACGTTTCTGCGCAGCCAACTTCATTGGGTCAACTTGTTTGCCGGCAACTATACTTGTGATTTGTGTAGACTCTGAACTCTGAGCAAATTTTTTGGGAATAAAAAGTAGCACACGTATTAATCACGTGAATGTCACGGACGTGTCATGCCATCTGACGTAGAACCGTTAGGTATGAATACAAAAAAAATAAAAGCACAGTGATATTATTATCTATTTTATCATTATACTTAAGTTCATTTAAAGATATACAAATTAAAGGATGAGCGATTTAGCTAGATAAATAGATAAAGTTATGATTGTGCGAATAATTATTAAATTTATGTGTTAATCCATTTCACAACCTAACTAACTTTTGTATCACATTTCACGTCTGAATATCATATAATACGATTATACGATAACAAATTGATCAATATTTATTTGGATCTGGTTTGTAAGGTTTTGAACGAAAATTGCGAAAGTTAAAAAGGTCGGGGTGAAGCAATAAAAGAATTCTTGGAACTAGAAGCAATTGTTACTTTTGCATGAAATGTTCATGTTCTCGATTTAGAGTATTTTTAACTGACTTCAAAATAGAAGGACGTTGTTTGTTTTTTTGACGTGACAACGTCTAGTAAATCGATGCTCGAACGCATCTGCATGCACGAAAAAAGATGAGTCGTTGTCCCGTAACGCTCAATGTCCAGTAACGTTCATTGTCCCGTTATGTTAGGTACGGTAAATTATGCTTGCATTTAAAAAATCTGATTACTAGTATAATTGCAATTATTTATTATTAAAGAAAGTAGCATCGGTCGGCGGGTGCAGTGATAATAAGTTTTGTTACAATTTCCAAATATAGTGATTTTGATAAATAATTGATGATAGATATTTATTACAGTTTATTTCAATGAAAACTTGTTCATGATAATATTTAAACTTTATAGCTAAACGCCAGTTTATGAAATTAGTTACAAGTTATTGGATTTACATTAACAATGTCTTAAGAAGTTTAATCATTATATTTGTTAAAATAATTTTAAAATATATATATTTTTTTAATTTCATCCATAAATGATTAACATATTTTTTGCAGAACAGATTCAAGATGACCACCTCCACAATATGGCAGACAAAATATTTCTTCACAACCTAAGTACCTCAATAGGGGTATCAAATGAAAGGGCTTGACTAGTGGAATATCATACACTATGTCAAATTTCAAATCCTAGTCCTATGCATCATCATCATAATCCAAATCTTATGCATAATATGATCTAAAACTTGAACAAATGAGTTGAGGGTACATCCTTGTGTAGTATATTATCACTAAGCTAAGAGAGTTGAAAGTTTTCTCATCATTCTCGGCTCTGGCTCGAGATGCGCGGGCCAGTTGACGTTTTGGCGATGTCAGGGCTCTGTGGTAAAAGCGGTTTGCGGAGAGCAGCCGAACCGGTGCGGTGGCTTCCGCGAACTACGACCATGCTGCTTACGATAACTACAGGGCTTCGCCCTCTCGCGGGCGGCGCCCGACGGCGAGATTCCGGGACTCCAAGGCCGGATTATAACACTCCCGACGCGACACTCGAGCTATTTAACTATTATAACTCTTCAGTTTTGTTTTGTGGCCACACTCTGCCTACATTCATTTTTTTGTTTGACCTTTGTCATAAACGTGTATGTGCTTATAAAATTACCCGCCAGTGTACACACGTGATTATATTTTACGTTCGTAAATATTATATGTCAGTATATTGTATTTTGTGATGCTATTAGCTATATATTGTCGAATAATATAGGTAGATGCAGGTGTTTACAGAAATTATATAACACCATACATTTTTGTGACAAAGTTCAAACAAAAAATGAAATGCAGGTAGAACATTATTAAATTATTATACACGTTCTATTAACAGGAGTGGTGGCTCAGTAGCCGCAGCGTCCGATGCCAAGCGGGTTCAAATCCCGCATTCACTACCATATATTTTTCCAAATGTGTTCGACATTACCACTGGTTTTTACGGTGAAGTAAAGCATCGCGAAGAAACCGATATACTCGTATCCTTAGAAAATTATTTTTTGACATCATAAATCATTATGTTAAGTGATTTTTATAAAGAGTTTATCTATCTAATTACGCCATAAGTCATAAGGCTGCATCACGCTCGCGTGGTGGGGTGTGACCTTGGCTCCCTTCGTGGTAGAGATCGTCCCGACTCCCAACGGCGAGGGCGACACAGCTGGTCTGCCAGCGGAATGCTTGGCGCCAATTCGGTTGGAGATCTCCACTGGGCCGTCCACGCCCGGTCACGTATCCTGCTCATTTCAAAATTATTAGTTGTAGTTTCCACATCAGACTAGGCCTCGAATGCGAAAATTAATAAGATTATTTTTAAAAAATCAGTAATTAATCAACTTCTGAGGGAAAAGTGTGACCCCAGTTCTCATCAATTCTTGCCTCAAAACATCTTCCTGGGAACTTTAGGGCTTTGACCCCCCTCAACATCGCCAGCGTCCAGCGTTTGGACATCGAGCGAGTCATTGATTGTTCTTTGTAAAAACTCTGTGTATTTGTCTATTGAGGAGATCCAATAAAAAATATAAATAACGAATTTGTGTCAAATGTTTTAAATTACAATTGTATTTTATATTTCTGACATTTACAGTAAAACACTTAATAATGAAACTAAATTATGTGACTATGTTTTTTAGCTAAACGGTCGTACCAAAGAGAATACATATTATGTACGTACCTACTTTTATTATCGAATGAAATAATAAGTATTGATTTGATCGACGAATTATTTTATTATTTAAAAGCTGAAAAGTTCTGATTGCGGAATTGTTTTTAATAATGAAGCTGTTTTTGAGCGGGTGGAGAAAATTCATCAAACGCTAGTAAATAGTTTAAGCCCGGTGCAACCGCCAGGCGGCAGCCAGCGGCAGCGGCCAGGATGTGCTGCTCCTGTTAAGCTGTTAATACGATTAAGTAGTGTGAACTGAGGAACTGAGGACGAGCTAAGTGGATCAACGGTCCGATCCCGATGACCAGTGACCAGGCGCGAGCGACGCCAGTGTAACCTGAGCTACAGGCTCCCTGTGCTTTAGTGCAGTCAGAAGTCAACTTATACCGGTACATGTTTGTGTCTCGTTTACGTGTAATCCCGTACACAGCCAAAGGCTTAATTACATCCGTAAAACGTTGATACGAACCTGTTGAGTCCAGTTCGGTGGCGACTCCTTATCTCCCCTATCTCTGGTTATTATCTAATTGTTTAATCCGCAGATTAGAGCGATGTCTGTAAGTCAACTTGCGTTGATAATGACATTCATGTTTATCAATTACACAAGTATACTGAAAATCTATAACATGAAATAATGAGAGAATTCTTGAGTTCGTCTAATAGTAAGTGCCGGTGTGATAGAAAGTGATGTACGCTGAATCTCAGCTAGAAGTATATTTACCTTCAAATGAACTTTGTTTACATTTCATAATTAAGTAGGTAGAGTTACGGACACATTGGTTTGATATGCAAATAATAACTTAAATACTTACATTGTTGAATAAAATGTACACTTAATAATGTAAGTAATATATACCTCTGTTTTTTGGATGGAAAAGGGTTTATTGAAATATAAATTCATAGTGCCGTTCATTCATAGTTTTATCAAAATAAAATAAATGTTGGTGGACAATTCACACACAACACCATCTGACCCCAAACTAAGCAAAGCTTGTAAAATGGCGGCCAGATAACTGATTATCATAATCAATTTATTGATAACAGTTGTTACAGGTCATATTACTACTTGTTAACAATGTGTAGCTTCTATAATTTTCCACATTACATTATTTACTAAAACTATTCAATAATTAGAATATCTGATTACAACTTAAAATTATATATAAATGTCTGTTTAATGATAAATGGATGTATATAAAATATGATCCATTTAGAATTATTTAGACTAAAATAAAAATAAATAAATAATAATACTTATATAGTTTTAAATACATACTTATTATACATAGAAACACCCAGAGACAGTGCAAATATTGAATTCATCACACAAATATTTGCACTGGGTGGGAATCGAGCCCACGACTCTCGGCTTCGCAGGCAGAGTTACTACCCACTAAGCCACGAGGCCAGTCAAAATCAAAATCAGAGCTATGCATAATAAATTGAATTACCAACGAGAAGACCTGAAGAGTTTTAGATTGAGAGACGTCAACTTAAAGAATAAATAAATAAACTTATCTGAGATAAAAATACCATATAATTTTTGCTTCTGTCTTCTTGGAACTTTTTATTATAGGCATAAAATTTCTTATTGATTTGACGAAATGAGTACAGAGATATCAACTAGATGATTGGCATGTTTTGTATCTGTCAATCGAATAAAACGTAAAATCGCCCTTTATCAGAGTTTTATGTGTTTCTCACATTACAGACGCATTTATTTTTTTCAAAGTAAAAGTTATAATAATGTAAATCCAGCGCGTTAGTCCAGTGCTACCCAGTTACTGATCCACTGTGTAGCACTGCATGGCGCTCGGCACTCAGAGAATATCAAATTAATTTAATCTAGATTAAAATCTATATCTAAAGAAATTTACAAATCAACTAAAAGTCCCAATATACATCCTCTACGTGTGGTGAGACTGTTGTCCCGCCCTTCCACCGCATAACTAAATCGGCTTTGGCTTTGCTATTTCTCTCTATCATTTCAAGAGAACAGAAAAGAGAGAGCAAGATCAAATTTGAGTTAGACGGTCTATCCTCCGGGTTCCTGCGGCAGATGATTTATTGATTGGTGTTGGTTATGTTGCCTGTATCCTAGACAACATAACATAACTTTTAAATCTGTCTAGATACATCCGCAATCTCACTTATCTTGATCATATTTGTAGATCGCCGCGCCGGCTAATATATGTATAGCACCTGGCACCTACCATATACGAAACTATTTCAAATCAAATAGTTTATTAAACAGTAGTGTACAAAATAGAACACAGATAATAAAGGCAATAAAACTAGCCAGAGAGTTTTGATCGTCGAACTCTTAAAAACGGCAGAAGCGGCAAACGCGCTTCTACTATGGCGATGCAAAATCAGGTGACGTCTCCTGATTTAGTCTCAGTCGCAACAAGGAGTTGTGTACGTTCGCTGACAATTCAATTTTCAAATTATTCATACAAATTTTCGCCACGTTATGTTGTCTTTAGATTATAGCACACCTCATCTTCGTTTCTTTAATTATATCGATGGTTTTGAAGTTGACGGTCCACGGTTTACTGACGGCCTTCAAATTAGGCGCAGCCGGTGTTTTAGGGTCTGTATACCACAACAAATATCCGTATTGAAGTAAGAAACGGGAATACCAGAATTACGACCAAATCATATCCTAACTAATATAGACCTGAAATCTACTAGCTTCGTCTCCTTCGGCAACGATAAAGTCAGGATCAGCCTGAGCAATAGCACTTGATAGGGTTCCTCACGAAAGTTTCAGCGACTTCGTAACACGCCGTGGTTCTTGTGACTTGTGAGTTACAATCAAATCTGAAAGACTCTGAAGTCCAAATGTGTGTGATGTCCATCCTTATATAAAATGACCGGTGTGTGCGAGATGTTCGCGAGGCTGTGGTCATGTGATCCTCCTAATACTTATCATCAAGTTGTGATTTCTCTCTAATCCGCGTGAAGTGGCGATAAGCATTACGATCATATGACCGGTGCTCGATTAGCGTCTAATCTCGGTCTCGTGGATGTTCATCGATAATGTATCTTAGCCGCTGCTTATGCTAGTAACCTGTGCAGATACCATGGTAGCACAGACAGCGCATTTTGTGTTCCCACTGTTGAGGCTTGGTTCCGTCTCTTACCAGAAACAGTCAATCACGACCATGTTGACCGAGTGACGTGATGGAATCGATATTAATAAAATTTGGTAAAAAAATCAATTGACTACTAATATTGTACATCATGCGAAACTTTGTGTGTTTGTCGCTCGATCACGTCGGAGTGGCTTTACTGATCGGGTTGACATTTAGAAGACAGGTAATGTGCAGCCTGTATTCACATTAGGCTATTTTTATCCTGGGAAAATAACGAGAACGGAAATTACCCGGGTAAGACCTCGAAGCGCGACTGTATCCTGAGAAAAAACAGAAACGTAGGCAAATAAAGGGTTGTAAGGGAAAGGAAAAGGGAATGAAACATGAGATGAAAGGTTCGGCATTTATTAAGCCAAAATATTGGTATTAATTTCTTAAGCTTTTGATTATATAATTTAAATAAATAGGATATTCAATGCCTAATAATGTAGGTAAGCGGCTTAGATCGTGGGGTGCACAGCTAGTCTATTAATATTTGTAAATAGCACGAGCTATCCAAAATACACTGATCCCCGATAAATCCAGAACCTATATAAGCGAGATTACCTATATTTCCGAGCGTCCGGCAGAGCAGGTCGCGCATTCCATTTAACAAGGAAGAAAACTGATAAAAGTTCTTTGATTTCCACAAAGACATTCAATATTTCCAATCTATATAACCAGCGCCCCATATCAGCTTTGTTCGGATTTTATCATGAAAATACCATTAATCGAAATAAAAACTATCCCATCTCACAAGTCGGAGCAAATTACACATACTCGTATAGCCAAGTTTCGTAAGCCTCGGTTGACTTGGCGTACAGTTATTAGATGTTCTATGTGTAGAGTTTACTGGGAGCAATCATCATGACACTGGATTTTATATTTTAAGATGTTATTGATATGTAGGTCAAAACTGTCTAGCTAACACTTAGTGGATGGAATTATATTTATCTTATTTCAATTTAAAGAGGTATAATAATTGCTTGCACAGTCTCAGTTGTTCCCGTTGTGCGGGACGACGACCTCGGCTCCATGCTCATGACGAGCTCATACGAAGAGCGCTCAAGTCGGCCGAAATCCCCTGCGTACTTGACCCCCGGGGGTCTACATCCTGACTAAAACTGTCTAAGCTGTGATACTACACTCTCTTTTATTTTCATTTCAAATGATAGAGACAGTTATACCAAAGCCATAGCCGATTTAGATAGGCGGTAGAAGGGCCGGTTTGTCTCGCTCCGATGGTAAACGGCCTGACGGACTAATAAATAAATAATAAATAAATATTGGTGGACAATTCACACACAACACCATCTGACCCCAAACTAAGCAAAGCTTGTGCTATGGAAACCAGATAGCTGATATAATACTTATATAGTTTTAAATACACACTTATCATAAATAGAAACACCCAAAAAATAGATACAGTGCAAACATTTGAATTCATCACACAAATATTTGCACTGAGTGGGGATCGAACACGGAGGGTAATACAAAGTTAGCTCCGTGGGATCGAACCCCCGACCTTCGACTTCGCAGGCAGAGTTACTACCCACTAAGCCACGAGGCCAGTCAAACTAACTTTGATTCCTTGGCGGAGAGGTCGCTGTCTCATTTGGGACGCCACGCGTGTCAGTACCTTCGCATCCAGTCACCTTCCTGCCACTCAGCGAGTGGCGGGTGCGGGCGCGGAGGCAGCTGCTAGAAACAAACACCTCAAATACTCTGCTCTGGAATCATCTGACGAGTTCGTACCGTTCGCCGTGGAAACGGCTGAGAAACCTTGGGGTTCTGAGACGAGGGCTTTTGTTGCCGAATTGGGTCGTCTTCTTAGGGACAGAGGACGTGATCCCCCGGGTCTCTTTCTGGCCCAAAATATTTCATTGGCCATACAGCGGGGAAATGCTGCCAGTCTGATGGGCATTTTTGGTCGGCGATTTGACGAGTTCGGAGACTAAATTGATGACTTGTGTTTGTAGTGTTTAGGTTTTTGACATTAATTTATTTTTTTTAATATTTGACATGTAATATTTAATAAGACTATTGTATAATTTATTAACGACTTGTATAAACTATATTATCTATTAAACAAAAATTCGCCTAATCTAAGTAGATAATTATTAGAAAGAAATTACAGGGCTTAGAGATATAATATCTTAGATATCTGGGTGACGAGCGCAGTGCAGTGCTAGGTTACGATTTGGACTCTTCGTGTTCCAATAGCTGCGTGTCACTGTGCTGTTATGAAAAAAAAAATATATGTACATGTCCTGCTCGACTTGTGACTAGTCACTGTGTACTATTAAAAAAAATGTATTGCGCTTTGTACCGTAGAGAGGTACTTCTTTGTCGCTTATGTATTCGTAGCTGCCGCTGTCCGCAAAGATATCAGTGGAAGGAATTCCGAAGCAAATGATGAGGTAATTGTATTTTTATTTTATTAATCGAGTGTATTATATATGTTTATAGTGTTGATTATTCCTGTATCCATGATAATTATACATACTTGTATGACTAACGTGTTGTAATGGATATTTGAATCTAAAATGTAAGACGTTTGAGAGTAAGCGCTTTATAGTCTGTTTCTTGCTACTCGATCTTGTTAAGGTCCATGACATGTAGTTAAAATTGATGTTAGTTTTTTACTAGAGAAGACTAATTATTCCTTAAAAGGGCGCCCGACGCCCATTGGCTGCAACCACTTCCTATTACATGGGCTACCTGCTTGTGAGGCCTGGCTCCTTACACGGTGAGAGAATAACGTTAGAGCACGTTTTATCTCGTGCATACCTTATTCAGTCAGGTGATTATCTAGATGAGGAGCTATCATTTCAGCCAAAGCCTATTTTAGACAAATGGTTGTCATGTGGTGTCGTGCAGTGAGCTTTTTTAAAATTTCTAAAATATACTGTAAACAAAATAAAAGAAACAGAAACAAGTTTTGTGATTCGGTAGTAAGTATAGGCAGGACTACAGGCCCGTGATCAACATTTATTAGTCAAATGAACCATCAGGAGGCCTATGTAAAATGATAGAAGGGTACATAAGTTAATGAGATTCAACAATGTGCCGGCATTTGTAAGCTGTCCAACTGAGTGCAAGTTGAAGAAGGGGGGTTGCAACCCTCGACCATTTCTCCTTGTCGCGTGATTTTTGTGATGGATAGTGGATTAGAAGAGGTACGAAAGTGCGGTGTACGGAGGAGGAACGTACGGTGGCTTACGAAATTAGCCGAATCGCGCTGGCGGCTTGCCGCCGCGAGTGTGCGCCGGGAGCGCGCGGCGCCCGGTTTTATCTCCTGCCTGATGGATACGTCACGTTATCTGGCTGCAAACATTTCACTGTTGTATGTAACTCGAGTCACCGCGATGTTGCAAAGTCACGGTCGCGTGGAACGTATCTCTGAAGGTGCTCTCTAGCATTCCCCCAAACTAAGGTAGGCGACTTGATGGGTTCCAGATTTTTTGTACAAAAACGTTGAAGAAAAATCCTTGTTGATGGTCAAAACATATGCCATGAACACAGTAGAATTTTCAGATAACTTAACGGCAAATGTATGACAGGTGACATCAGGAAGCATATATGTTCGTCTGGACTACGGGAGAGTATTGTACCTAAGTATAAATATGTTAGGTACCTACCACAACCGTCGTACTTGGCCATTCGCAACCAAACAGAAGCCTATCGCTGGAGGCGATAGCAGATGTTTTATCAACTTTACCAAATAAGGCGAACTCACTATGTGTGCTGACACCTTTATGGAAACATGTTTGATCTCATAATGTCTGTTTGTTAGTTCAGTGTGTGAGTACAGATGATCATTAATGATAAGCCTCTGCTGTGACTAGTAATGTTTAATTGTAAACCAGTGGAGGTTTTGAGCAGAGAACATGACTTGGCTTTTTTTGGACGATGTCCTTTAAAAATATTCAAAAAAGCCTCCCAAAGTTAACCTTTATCAAGTTTTGCTCTCAGGATTTACGTTAGTGAACGTATGTTTACGCATACTTCCCGCATTTAGGATAAATGTCGGACTCGATACCAATACCGGTGCCTCTATCCATTAAAGCCTACGTCTACGGCGGCAATACAGGCACGCCTTTGCATTCCCCGTGAGTCTTGCCGCGGCTTACCCTAAACCAGGCCCTAGGCACGTACCCCCGCCGCCACCGCACCGCCCGGACGCTTAGAACCGCCGGCACCACCTCTGAGGTCAGCCAGAGAGCGGGTGTCAGACGTTCCTACGTTTACGTACGTTAGGTCAACGTTCTTGACGGAACGAGGAAACTACATCTAGTATACCTTAGTGGATAAAAACTATTTAAGTGATAATAAAAATGTTAGCACAAATATAACCGCTGTCAGAAGCTTTGAATGTTGACGCCAGTAAAAGCTGTGATTTGAGATATATCTTTCTTAAAAATTTTGAAGAACGGTCTTCACCTTAGATAAAGTTTAGGTGAATATCCTCTTTGGTCTTCACCATTATTTACCTAATATTTTTATAAAGATTTCCAAACGAGATTTTCAATAGAGTGAAAGTTTAGCAAAGCGAGATTTTGCCTTATTTTTTGTATATCGAAGAACATATGACAGATAGATGTGATAAGACAGAGAATGCGGTCGTGTTGTATCACCAGATACTACCGTATGTCATGCGTAAAGTATGAAAGGTGACCCTGCAATCAATCTATGTTCCTTTGCTAGTTACAATCACAATGTTACGTACCTATATCAGGAAGTAGGGGAAAGATCGGAGAATAATATACGAGTATTGTTTGGCAATAATAGGTTTGGGTATCAGTCAGGTCAAAAAGGCCCAGTCTGTATGGACAGTCTATTAGGTGAAATAAACGGACAGTTGCTACAAACGAGTTGAAAAAATACCTACATCCAGAGTAACGTGACGTCAGACGCAAACTTATCAAACAGCAGAATACCCACTGGCCAGGCGCCGCCTGACGTGTGACGAGCTGTGTGAACGGAAACCTATTGAATTCAATTGTGCAATGTTTAAGACTAACAAAAGATTTTTCCTTCTTCAGGACAGGTATTATAATTATAATACATAAACTAATAAGATAATATTTTTGCAAGTAAATATGGCATACTTAATCATTAAGCAAATAATTGCCGTTCGTTCATTATCATTTTTCTAATACTGATGTCACGCTTATGTTGAGGATATCTGAAATGCAAAAATTGTTCTATTGTGTTATGTTATTGGGTTACTATCTTATAAGCTCATAATCTATAATTTATCTTGTCATTATTAATAAATGATTATAGTTGAATTACTCAACAATATTAAGTATTTAACACGAGGCACATCATTTAATATACATTTTACTATTTTTTCCTTAAATTGTGTAATAACTTAATTCTACGAAAAGATAGATTTGTTTTATCTGTTAGTTTGATATTATTTTAAAAGATTTTTTTTTACACTAAAAATAGATTAGAAAATGACTACTGTAGTCTATGTAAATAATTACTTTCACTAAACTCAACTGAATTTCATCTCAAAAATAGGCACGCAAAAGAAAGCGTCATCTCTGCAGCTCTACTCTTTGCCAAGAACAAGTACAGTCATATGGCGGATAGTAGAACTCGATCACAGGGAGTCTCGTTCGAGAACACTCCCATATCGTGAGAGATGAGAGATTCTTCGACATTTTGTGGAGGCAGTCATCTTGGATTTGAAATTTGTTGTAGTATTTAGTATTCTACTAGTAAAGCCTCATTTCATTTGAAACCCATATTGACGGAGGTTGTGAAGAAATATTTTATCCCAAATTTTATCCCATCTTGAATCTATATTAACCAAACATAGCTAAGAACCTACTAATTAACTTTTAAATGAAAAGAAATCGCAAAGAAATCGCTCCATCCGTTTGAGTGCTACGGTGCCACAGACAGACAGACATCAACGTCAAACTTATAACACCCCTCTTTTCGGTTGGGGCTTAAAAAACGGCAGCGGTGCAACCAATAGAGCGTAAAGGTGGGCTGGTTCGAACAGCCAAGTCAATACGTGATAGTGGCGTTCACGTCACACTCTAGTGGGAGGGTGTGGTACCTTTCCAGGAGGCCCTCAGAACAAAACTCTACTACCTTGGATTTAGATTCTAGCTGAAGTGCAGCCCTCGGAAGGTTAGCAGGAAATATGACGAGCACGCGACCACGCTTCACCGGGGGAAGGATCACGCTTTTTGCTATTTATTTTCCTGCCAAACAGTAATGTGTTTCGGTGTGAATGGTAATGTTTCAAGAAGAGATAAATCATTTTATGTACCTATGACGAGTGCAATACAGTGCTAGGTAGTCGTCTTCAAGTCTGCTCCCACTCATACGCATCCGCAACCACCATGCGCGGTCCGAGGGGGGGGGGGGGGTCACATGACGCCCCCCAAAATCGTAAATGTTACATTAAAAATCTAAAAAAATAAAAATATCTTTTAATACAAATACAATTTTTTAACGCGGGAATACAATTGGAACGGGAACTACGAGTGTAATACCGTGGGGCGCTACTAGTAAAGTATTTTTTACTCGATTTATTGTATTTCTACTGGTGACCCCCAAAATCTTAGGCTTTGTACTGGTGACCCCTTCCAAAATTCGAGGCTGGGACCGCGCCTGGCTACCACCCGACAAATAAAACATCTCTCGGATCACGGCTACTACGGCACTGATACGGCTTCAATACTCGGTCATATAATCGATAGCACACAATATTCCACTGTATTCAATAGTGTGCAAATCAGTCCATTTAAAAGTGTACCTACTTGAGTCAATTGGCCTCAATAAAGAAGACGCGGGCTTATCGAATAATGTCCCATAACATTTAACGAGCTCGAGAATCCTCGCATTCGTTGGCACACACGTGTGGACACATTAACGATACTCGCGTTTCCAGGCCCGCTCCCTTCACTGGTGTTACGTGTGCGTATGCTGTGTGTGTGCATGTGTGTGATGCCATCGTAAAATTGCAGACACCGTCAGTTTACTGCAATGTTTACTGATTAGAATATGTATATATATTTTTCTGTTTTTAGAAATATCCGCTTTGAAGGACAATATTTCATTATTGTAACATTATTAAGATCGTTTCATATTCAATTTGATAATGTTAATTTTTGTGCCTTTTTTAAACATTTTTTTTCATGACGCCTTGTACCTAATGTATAACCAGTCGTCCATAACACACATTTGTGTTGTAGGAATGTCGGACGGTATTTGTTTACTATTAAAGCAGTCTCTTCTGTCTATTCTTCTCTCGCCGTCGTTTCCCGTAGGTACGGATAGATATACTTAGATACCTACATCTTCTCTCGCCGATTTGTGAGCTCGCATGCTGGTAAAATCCAGGATGACGTACATCTATGACAGTGTAAAGTGAAATATACTTGACATAAAATTTTACACTGCAAAACTTATCTACACAACAGTGCTAACAAACTGATCTGTAGATATTGAGCTCATGGATCAATCTCGCGTCTGAATGATAGAGTTATCTCTGTCACGACCCAACCCACCAGCGCCTGCATTGACCGGGCCCACGCCGACCTCACCGGTGACGTCACCGATGACGTCACCGATGACGATGGCACCAGAAATCTGTTAGCCGACCTTATAACAAATAAATAAGTTATAGTAGACTAGCATCGCCCCGCGGTTTTACCCGCGCAGTTGCCGTTCCTGTTATTTTCCCGTGGTAAGAACATATCATTATCACGGGCTATTAATTAGCCTATGTTTTGTGTCAGATTTCCAGATCATAATCTATCTCTGTTCTAAAATTTAAATCCATTCGTTCAGACGTTCCATCGTGACTGAACAACAAACATCGAAATATCGAAACTTTCGCATATATAACATTAGTAGGAGTAGTAGAGTAACCGGTAACCAGCTCGACTCTAGTCGTTCAGGGGCTAGGATGCCGCACATCGTAGTGAATATTTGGAACACAATTACATTATATTCTGAACGAATACATAAAATATATCAGGCTTTTTATCTTAGGAAAATAAAGGGAACGGGAATAAAGCACGTGAAACGGCAGGGTACTAGTAATCTATAACTTTAAAATTTTGTGAAAAGATTTCTTTAGGTAAAGCGTGCATCACCTACAACTGCAGCGTAGGATCAGACAAGTTTAAAATTTGGGCGGTAACAAAATTAAAGCGCACATAAAGTCCGTACGTAACTTTTATGTGTAATACCGTAGGTCACACTATAAGTTTTGCGTAACTTAAAAAAAACAACATGTTTTAACAAAAACATTATGTTTATTGCTTTTCAACATATTCTCCTTAACATTTTTTCATGCGATTGAATCATTTTTTTAAACAGGAAGACCACAGCTCTGAATGCATGTTATCTACGTGCTGATTGAACGCCATCACAGCCTCTTCGGAGTTGGTAAAAGTGAAACGTCTCATAAAAACAATATTTTGGGGAAAATACAGAAACCTCAGGGTGCTAGGTCGGGCTATGCGCAGGATGGGTGACGAGTTGTACTTTTTCGGAAGCTAAAAATGACTTTGTTTTGTTGGTCGTGGGTGAATAAGCGTTGTCATGATGTAGGAGAACGCGGCTTTTTGGTGGTTGTTCACGAACTTTTTCTAACACCCTGGGTAAACAAATGGTAGAATACCACTCGGCTTTAGCAATCCTTCGTTTTTCAAGTGAAATTGTACAGATGGACCCCGTAGCTGAGAAAAAAATGAGATGTGTTTGGATATCTTTTTTTAGTAATGAATTTTGTAGCAAATTTGAAAAAGTACAAGCAAGACCCTAAAAAGTTGGAGCGGTCTCCACGCGGATGCTCTTGTTGTTTGAAGATTCTATAACGATAAGATAATTTGTCTAAAAATACCGAGTGTGTGTTCTGCTGAGTGATATAACGCCGGCGAGGCGCACGTGGCGCAGACTGGCTCCCGCCGGCGCGGCCCCGGGGGACGTACCTCGCTGCTCTACTAAAATCTCGTATAAACTAAACGTTCAACTCATAAAAAGACATACGGCAATCTTATTTATTTTAAAACAATCTCAAGAAATATCTAAAAAATTGACGAATTTAATCCATTGTAACGAAAGGTTTTCTGGTTTGAAAGACAAAAACTGTGAAAGCCAAACTGATTAAAAAAATCGTATAGCTTACGTTTTGGCTGTAAAATATACTCTGTTGACTCGTTGCGTATATTTGAACATAAAATAGATCAATTTTAGTCACTTGCAAATATATTCATGAAGTAAAACATCAAGGGAAAACGTCAAGGGTTCAGTAGAACGCGACACGATGTGCCAGCTGACTGTGGAGGAACACTGCGACATTAAGAAGGGCACGAAAGCTTACACGTACGATGAAGCCGTGGAGCTGACAGGTACTGAAGACCATCGTCCATGGAAATATCATTTTCATCATCAAATCATATCAGTACTCTATTGGATAGAAAGCTCCTCTCATGAAAAAACTACTCAGACTAATCTTGGGTTTTAAGTTTCCATTCGGCACCCGTATATCCTCATTCTATTCTATCCTAGAACACCTTACATTATGTTTACTGATACGCAAATTTCATATTCATGTCTCACATTTCTAAAATAGAAGATGGGTTTTAAACAAAATTCTGCACTCAACACATCATAACTATTCATGGACCATCGTTAAGTTTCCTACCAATTGGAAACGTGACCAGTAAGGTGCATTACCACACTGAATGGCAAATTGTATATATTGTATGTAAATTGTATAAATATTATATACGATGAGCCAAATAAACGAAAACATTAACAAAAACAACAGTCAATCTGTTGCGCAGTAACTGATACATAGCAAATACATAAACGAAGCCATATTTCTAAACGACGCGACGCGACGTATTTATTTAAAACCATATCACAGTATAAAGAATTTAATACTCTATGACGATAATATTATCGAAATGTTGTTTTTTTGCAACAAAATATATATTTGAAAATTTGACCCGATACTACGCTCGTCCTTGATGGATTTGAACTTTGCAATTTAAACTTATAAATAAGGTCCTGTATAGTAATTAAAATTTGTGTAAAGCTTGCACGATTATCTACTAAGTATCTTAATATATATAAATCTCCTGTCACGATGTTTGTCCGCGATGGACTCCTAAACTACTTAGCCGATTTTAATCAAATTTGGACACCGTGTGCAGATTGATCCAACTTAAAAGATAGGATAGTTTTTTATTTCGATTAATGGGCTTTATGTGACAATATCCGAGCGAAGCCGGAACGGGCCGCTAGTTAAAATATAAATGTCTACATTTATAAGAAATAATCAATTATAATGTCCACAGCAAATAAAATCCGATCAAATATTATTCAAATGAAAGAAAATTTACAATGTTTACGAAAACATCGCCATCCGTAAAAGTCTTCTATAAATAATGATTGTGTTTTGATATTTTCCTTTCAACACCAATGTTACATTCCACAAAAATATTTACTTATTCAGATTTTGTTTCAATTATCTACAGTTAGATGACAAAAACTGTATGAAAAAGACAGTACTCCTACGTCGGAGTAGGCAGGTCTGAAGCGGTAGACCAAATTAAATTCCATTCATTGCCTTAGTATGGAGCAAATTTTTAAATAAAATAAACTGGCTTATTTTAATTTTGTGTGCCTATTTGCGGTTTGGAAGACGGTTTAATTTTTTGTATGAAAAGAGTTTATTAATTTTAGTTACTGTATATAAAGTTATAATATCCTTGGAAACGTAACGAAGTAAAGTAAAAACGTAACATGGTTAAATAAAGATTTAAATATGCTTATTGTGTTGTTGTATTTATCTAAGTTTAGCAACCCTTAACTTAGTCAACCCTTGTTTTTACAAGGGTTCGCGTGTGGTGATTCGATTAACCAAACCTATTGAAAAAAGTCCACATAGTCAGATAAACCGAACTATAAGAACTCTTAAAAACACATGGTTCTATTGATCGAACTACGCAGTTCAACCACGTGGCCTGGACAACGTACGTTTCGTACAAAAAATTAACCCGACTTCAAAACCACAAATAGGCACTCAAAAGCGAAAAATAAATTAATATCATTATTACAAGCGCTACTCACTCATCTATTTGCATTTTCTCGAGAAATCTCCAGAAAATACATTTAAAAAAATGGTGTCGAATTGATAACCTCCTCCTTTTTGGAAGTCAGTTAACAAAACTGTACAAGAAACAATTGTAGAAGATTGCTAAGCTGACATAGTACAATGTACAATATAACAAAGATCAGCCAGGAGTTGCTCTGCACATATCGAAACCCAATGGACGTCGCATATGCACTGAGGGAAATATACTCCGGTATGTACTACTCAGTGTCCCGTATTAAGTCCCTAGAGCAGAGAAGATATAAAGGAGCGCATATACCCAACACGCTACCAAATACCCTATTTTTAGTTCACACCCAAGAAGAGAAGGAGACCCTGACAAAACAAGGGTTATGGGTCGGGCACCGGGTCACGCATCCTTACCATCCATGAAGCTCAGGGACTGACATACGAGTCGGTAATCGCAATCAAACCCAAGGCAAACATGAAGCTGCACGAGAGCGTACCCCATGCGGTTGTTGCAATCTCACGGCACACGGAGACCTTCACATACTACGCTGACGACACCGACGACGCCATCGGTCGGTTCGTGCGGCGAGCGTGGGCTGCATCACCAAAGACCATCCGAGATTTCAACCTACAGATGGCCATCAAGGACAGAAATGCGGCCGTTGTGGAGGCTCTGGGCCGGGAGGAGGCAGTTTAGGCAAATGGCAATTAGGCAAACACTCGATGTCGAGTCGATAACTAGCGGAATCCCAACCGGGAGTGATCGGCTATACAAACGAGCACTAGGATTAGATTTCAAGTGTACCCAACTCCCCCCTATTTTCCTCTTTGTTCTCCTTATCCAAGAAACGTGTAAAAAAAGATAATTGCAATGACAAAGATCACGACCCCGGAGTCTGTGGAGTGGCTAATGTAAATATAAAAAAAGACACAGTACAATGGCACGCACTGTGGATCTACGTCCAGAACAAAACAAGACAAGACTATTTATTTGATTAAGTGTTGAAATATTTTAACGCCTGTAAGTTAGGTCCCGTTTAGGTTAGCACGGCAACCTTTTCATCAGGCAATTCGTGCTTCAAAATGAAACATTTCTTAAACAAAAAAAAAATTATAATTATGGATTGTGGGGGTGGAATTAGTTGCCGAACGCGGTGGGGCTACGGGGGAAGAAGGGTGCCGTTGTTGCGGTGCGCCACTTTCCCTATCATCTGCAGCCAAAAAGTGGTAGATGGTGGGACCACGGAGCTCGAGAGAGCCAAAAAAAAAACGCTCTTTCGGGCCCCACTCCCGCTCAAAGAGCAAGAATGACTTTAGGTTGTTACTTAGCCAGGCTGAACTGTCAGCCGAGTAACGTTCCAGTCTTCCATTACGAACTTTTATAATAGTGTCCTTCGAGAGGACGAGATCCGCGCAAGAACGAATAGAAACAGATTTAGTATCAAGTTAGCCACGGGATCAGTCAAGTCTATAATAAATGCATTACTTATTCCTTCATATTGTGTTGTGCAGGCCACGGGCGCTACAACTACCTGCTGCTGACAGCGTGCAGTATCATCACGAACGCGGTGGCGCTGGACATGTTCGGGTTCAGCATCATCGTGGCGGCTGGCTCCTGCGACCTGCGCCTGGGGCTGGCCGAGACCGGCCTGCTCGCCTCCGCGCCCTTCGCCGGTAACCTTCACTACTGCCTGTTGACAGCGTGGAGCGTCATCACGCTATCATTAGGCCTGAAAATGCTTGGGTTTAGTAACGTTCACTACCACTCCTGGAGTTGTAGTGGTAGGACTCTTTGCAGTCGCCCAGGAGAATAATCACATCGTTACCAGTTACACACATTTTACCACTTCGGAAGAGTCTCTCACGCAAACTATTCAGTTTAGAAAAAAATAATTAAATACACAAACAGTTAGAAACCTCAATATAATTTTTGAAAATCTAACCATAAAATAACCCACACGTATGGTTGCGCCGAAAAAAAACGTTTGAGTTTCAGTTCTAAGTATGGGACACCCCCAAAGTATATTGTTTTTTTTCTATTTTTTGTATGAAAATCTTACTCCGGTTCACAGAATAAATCTACTTACAAAGTTTCAATAGCATAGTTCTTATAGTTTCGGAGAAAAGTGGCTGTGAAATACTGACGGACGGACAGACAGACATGACTATATCTATAAGGGCCCCGTATTTTGCCATTTGGCTACGGAACCCTAAAAATGTAAACCTAAGAAATTGAATAAATTAGTGAATAGTGACTCTAATACTCGTAACCATTCGTTGGCTGACACAGAGCCACCTGCTATACGCACAACGCACAAGGCTCGGGCTTCACGAATTAATTACTAACATTAATCGCGCGTTGGACAAATGGTTTGCAGGAATTTGCGCTGATTTGCGTGACGAGGCTGTTCAAATTGAATACCGTGTGACTGGTGTGATAACAATTACTTGCACATAAAGTGTCCCAATCATTGCCTAGCACCGAGCTCATCACTCATACTACAATATATTGATTTGTAATGGCGAGTCAGTAAGTAATGATACTTAATGGAACACCTGATCGGGCATCATATATGTAGGAAACCAATAACCTTAACCTTATGAGATCTTATTTATCAAACCGTCAACAGAGCACACAAATTTGCAAAATTTGTTCAGATTCAAAACGAGAGATCACATATACAACGGAATACGAAAAAGTAAAATATGGTGTTCCACAGAGCAGCGTGTTAGGCCCGTTACTTTTCTTAATTTACATTAATGATCTGCCAAAGGTAACGAAGCACCCGACTGTAGTATTTGCGGATGATAGTACGGTACTATTCATTGGTACGAATATTTCATGCGTTGAAAATGATTAAAATTGCGATTGATGCGTTGAAATTAGGAAGGCTCTAGACAGTATCATAAATTGGTTGAAAATTAATAATTTAAAAATAAATCTCAGCAAAACAAAATTAATCACGTTTAGAAATAATAGAATTAACAAATTAAATAAACTTGACATTACTTATTCCGGAAATAAAATCGAAACAATAGACGCAACAAAATTCCTAGGTTTACATCTTGACTGTAACTTAAACTGGAAAACTCAGGTCGAAAGCGTATGTTCAAGGTTGAATCAGTATTCATACGCACTTCATATTATGTTGTCAAAAAGAGCAAGTAAACCTACTTTATTATCAGCCTATAATGGCAATGTCTCTTCGCTGCTTCGATATGGTTTTATATTTTGGGGCAATAGCTCAGGAAGGCCTATGGTTTTCAGATCTCAAAAGAAAGGTGTCCGGGCTATCAGTAAACTGCGTCAAAGGCAATCTTGTAAACCTCATTTATTTCCGCAAATTAAAAATGTTTAGGTTGCTTTCGTTGTACATATTTGAATGTGTAATGTTTGTGCGAAACAATTTGTCATTATTTGAAAATCTAAAAAGTGAGCGTCACAAACATAAAATTTTAATTCCTGTACATAGCACAACACTATTAGGAAACAGTGCACTTTGCATGGCTCTTATGATTTACAACCACTTATCAGAACATTTTTTGAATATAAGAGAAATGTATTTATTTAAATATAAACTAAAATGCCTTATGACAGAGAAGGCATATTGTACAGTTAATGAGTATCTGACTGATAAATTAGATTCAGATTTGTAAACTTTTATTTATTCGTGGATATTGGTAGCATAGCTAAATGTTTTAATGTAAAGCTTTCATTGCCATTACTTTTGTTTCTAATAAAACCCATTTACTTTATTATTTTGCTTGCATTAACATTGGATTGTGATACATGCCTAATCAGTTTTTGTATACTTATGTAATGTAGATAATAATAGAGTAAAATATGTAATCTGTGAGTAAAATTCTTGAATAGGCTGCTTAGAGTGATGAATTATAAAGTTTTTTCGTCAAATTGTCATAGACAACCTAATATTTGCATGCCGTAAGGTTGATTATGGAGTTCTCAATGTAAACATTTAAGATCTTATTGTAATTACCCATTTTCGCAAATAAAGACATTTTATTTTATAACATTAATAAGTAATATCTATTCATTGGACTACTAAGTAAACTTTAATAAAAGCTGAATGTAACCCATGAGCAGCACGAGAGATGACGAGAGGCTGACGAGAGGCTGACGAGAGGCTGACGCTGCTGCACTGGCATACCGAACCTTTGTCCTCGCGTTTTGTATCGGGCGTAGAGACTATATTTTGGATTTTTTGAAACCATAGATCGTACAACTCAAGATTAGCCCTCCCAAACTTCAGGGTGCATGGAATCATGTTAACGTTGGGAAGAGTGAGCTCACTCTTTCCGTTCTAGTTGGTTGTAGGAAGCGTGGGACACCGGTCGTTTTTACCTATTACTGATTTTAATCATTTTGAACATAAATATGACTAATATATAATAGAGACTATGTCTTGCTGTGCGTTCAAAAAGTGTTGTAAAAATTCGAGAAACTCAAATAAATTTAATGGAATTACATATCATGCGTAAGTACTGCATTTAAAGTTATTTTAAATATTTTCTAATTATATACCATTAAAAAAAATTAAATGGCTCCCATCACCGTCACCGGTCCCACATCACCGTGTGACAGAGAGAGAATAATACCAATAATAACTAGTGCGAGCGAGATGTCTTAGATAGAGACAGATGTCACAGACACAGTTTATTACCAATGCAATGTCAAGATATTCAGGGCTAATCTTGAGTTCTACAAACATTGTTTGAAACTTATTTTTGTTACTGGCCTATTTTTTTTCATTATTAGAATTAGAGTCGTAGATGCGGGCCAAGGACATCAACATTTATTTTCCAACATGTTTACTATGCCTCTAGAATTAGCGAGGTCATCGATACCGCTTTTTCTGCTACTAATGCTACTTGTTTGGAAAAAGTCCGTCGGATGGGTCCGAAACCTACATGGGACTGGACTGACAATATCATACATGATTCATTCAAAATGTGTTATGTGATTATTTTAATATGTTTTCATTGCGTAAATCACATTAGTTTTCTTACGTGTTTTTTCAATGAGGTAGACAACTGTTTATTTGTAGTGTCACAACAACCACATGAAGTATTAGTGACGCCGTGTGTCTGTCCCGCCAGGCGTGGTGTTCGCGTTCCCGTGGGGCTACTACGCAGACACGCGCGGGCGGCGCCGCGCGCTGCTGGCCTCCGCGGCCGGGGGGTTCGCCGGCGCCGCGCTCGGCAGCCTGGCGCCTAGCTGGCAGCTCATGATGCTCTGCAAGGTCGTCGCCTGCAGCTTGTACGTACTCAGCATCAAATACAAATATCTTTATTGCTGTTTGCAGGTAAGATAAGGTGATACAAAACATTTTAATAGTTGACCCATACAAACTGGCCTCTTCTTCTACAGGCATGCAATATGTCTGGCAACACAGTTTCCATTGGTCTGAATTTATACAATGATGATAATAGTCAGATGATAAAGTCTTCTTCTTCTTTTTTAATTTTTGGCTTTTAATCGGTTGTATCATATTATATGACATCTGATTGCATATTATATATCATATTATATGCATCTCGGACATTTTCATTACATCCATCCATCTCTACCACCATTTTGCAGCATAAGCAACCCACTAAATGTTCCCGCTGCTCTCCCGGGACTCAGGGTCTTCTCTCCTTGCGAGTCAAGGCTTCGATAACAATGGTGCGCGTGGTTTGAACCCGCGGTCTCCGGATCGGCAGGCACCGTTCTCCCGACTAGCCCAGCCGTAAATTAATGGCCACCATGTTTACCTATAGCCATCGTCGTCCATAGCTACTATCACCCTCAGCTATTCATTATTCAGTTACTATTTCCTATCACCCGAAGCCATGCTACCATATTCATATACATCATCATCTATAGCTACCTTTACCTACGAGTACCATCACCCTCAGCCACTATCATCCGTAACTATAGTCACCGTCACTATTATATGAAGCCACGCGTTCGTAGCCATCATCATAAAATTATGACCATTATCAACCATAATTACCATCATCATGATTATGAGTATCATCCAGAATACCATCACCATGGGCTACCGTCATGCTTAGCGATCAAACCACCACCTTCGGCTACAATTATCCACACCCACTATTATCCAAAGCCTTGCATCATCAACAATAGCTACCGGCATTATTTTTTTATTTAATAAGTTTGTAAATAATGTTAGTGCAATAACAATTCTAAGAACGCAAGATCAACAAATTGCATCGTATGTCAAAACTTTAATGTATTCACGATAAACATATGAATATTGATAAAAATTAATCTCATCAGTGATAAAGCTGATAATTTCGTAATTGATGTCTAAAAATAGGAGTTATCTTTGTAAGAATTCACATTAGCCAATTATCGCGGCGGTTTCGATTGCAAAACATTTAGCGGATTGTGTTACTGCACTCACCTGCAGTCTGACTGATACAATCAGAAAGGCGTTGTACTTCCCCAGGCGGACTCTGCAATGCCTACTGCTACCAAAACTAAATAAAAAAGAAGTAATTGAGCTACAAACATCCCAACACCTTGATCGGATTTGAAGAGCAATGTTTCCAGAGAAATTACAGGGCTTAGAGACATAATATCTTAGATCTCTGGGTGACGAGCGCAGTGCTGTGCTAGGCAATGATTTTGAATCTTCATGTTCCAATAGCAGCGCGTCACTGATGTTATGAAAAAAAATGATTGTTGTCTGTCCAAATGGTACAGTAATAAAAGAAATATAACTATCAGTCGTAGGGACTGCCGATAGAAGTTACAACTAATAACTGCTGGATTCACACATAGGCTACTTTTTATACCGAAAAATAAACAACGGGAACAGGAACTACGCGGGTAAACCCGCGGGGCTCTGCTAGCAGGATGTAAAATGAGGTCCGCGATCCGAGAGAGTCGAGTCGCTCGCCCAGCTCGCGATAGATGGCGCTGATCGTAGCTAAAACACGCAGTACGCCTTCACTCGCTGCGTTGGGGCACCTGGTGACATTGTTTGGAGTACAATGAGATGTAACACAAAACCTAATGTTTTATGTTTTTGAATGCGAGTGTCTTTTTTAACACTCCTTGGCCTTGGTGTACTTATTTTTTAACCCCCGACCCAAAAAAAGGGGTGTTATAAGTTTGACGTCGATGTCTGTCTGTCCGTCTGTCCGTCTGTCCGTCTGTCCGTCTGTCCGTCTGTCCGTCTGTCCGTCTGTCCGTCTGTCCGTCTGTCCGTCTGTCCGTCTGTCCGTCTGTCCGTCTGTCCGTCTGTCTGTCTGTCTGTGTCTGTGTGGCACCGTAGAGCTCAAACGGATGGGCCGATTTCGATGCGGTTTTTTTATTTGAAAGTTAATTACCGTGCGTGTATTCTTTCTTAGCTATGTTTGGTTAATATCGATTCAAAATGGCCGCCTCCACAAAATGGCGGATAAAATATTTCTTCACAACCTACCTCAATATGGGTATCAAATGAAAGGGCTTAACTAGTAGAGTACTATACACTATAACAAATTTCAAATCCAAGATGGCCGCCACCACAGAATGGCGAATTATATTTTTTTTTTACTACTACCTCAATATGGGTATCAAACGAAAGGGCTTGATTAGTAGAATACTTTTCACTTTGACAAATTACAAATCCAAGATGGCCGACATCACAAAATGGCGAATTACATTTCTTTTTTCACAGCTCCCTTAATATGGGTATCAAATGAAAGGGCTTGACTAGTAGAATGTTGTACAGATAACAAATCTTAGGTAGTCGGGGGTTAGTCAAAATTTTTAATTTTGTTCTTGTTTAATTTGCGTAGCGCGAAAACATTTAAAAATGTGCATTTAGTCATTTCCTCGCTGAGGTGGAATGAAAAGTTACGTGTTGCACTCGAGTGCAAAGATTTTTCGCCTTGTGCTCTTTTGATTCCCTTGCTACGCTCAGGATTCTAATTTGAATCAATTGAAAATTGAATCACTCGCTGCGCTCGTGATTCAATTTTAGAAACCTTCGCTTGCTCGGTCATCAAAATTGAGCACGCGGTTAAAAATCAACTTTGCACTCTTGTATAACAAGTAACTATTATCTTTTGATTTTTCCGGAAGTAGATTATTAATAATCCCTAAAGCGCCCAATTTGATGAACTCCGGGGTCAATTCACTATCGCTTGAAGACATTTTGGTATTTTTTAAGAATTAAAGTTATACGAGAATTGAAAGCCAACAAAATTCGACTCCATGGCGCCTTTTCATATTTTCTTTTTTTGTGTTTTGTTTCTGTGCGTGCGGGTGGCCAGTTCGATATTTGGAAAAAAAAGTTCGAGTTTTTAGTAAAGTCTTTTTACAATGGTACTATGGGTAAGAATTTTCACACGAATTTTAACGTTCCAAAACGTTCCAAATTCAAACCATTTTAATCCCTAGGGAATCTTCTCAATATTACTTTTACCTCTGCATTTTGAAAGGTCACAATCACTTGCTTTGTTTTGACGTTTCATGACATATAATTGGACTTTGTCGAGCAGGAGATATGAAAAGTAATATTGAGAAGATTCGATAGGGATTTTCCAAATATCGGACTCACACGAACCCGCACGCACAGAAACAAAACAAAAAAAAAGAATATAAAAAAGGCGCCATTGAGTCGAATTTTGTTAGTTTTGAATTGTATCACATTAATTCTTAAAAAAAAAAGGAACATACATACGGTCGAATTGAGAAACCTCCTTTTTTGAAGTCGGTTAAAAAAACACCAAAATGTCTTCAAGCGATAGTTAACTGACCCCGCAATTCATCAAATTGGACGCTTTAGGGATTATTAATAATCTACTTCCGGAAAAATCGAAAGATAACATAGGGTGGATGATCCAGTAATGGACAGTACCCCAGTTATGGACACTTTTTTCCTTTATTCAAAGAAAACAAGCCTTCCACTTTGAGATTTTCGTGTGGCACCACTTAATCATAGAGAACGGACCTCCTATTCGCCTCATAATATACGTCAGTGCGATCTATCATTTCGTTTCAAAATGGCAAAGTAAACATTAGACCAAGTTAGTGCTGGTCCAGAAAAATCAAATTTTATTAACATACTCGTTAACAAGGTGAGTCTATTTGATTCTCCATCATTTGTTTGTTATTAATTGTAACTGAATTCTAATTATATTCTAAAGTTTTGTATTGAAATGAGAGATATAATTTGTAATTGTTCCCGGTTATAATCGCGTTTTTTTTTTGTGTTTATAGCCGGTGTCATTTACTGGATCTGGCATACATACTTTACCCAGTAATCGACACATGTCCATAATTATTTTTTAGGAACATCTCGAGTTGGCACACCAATTTAACTCCTTTTTCCAAGCAGTTTAAGTATATTTTGAAATTAAACAAATTGAGTGCATGTACCAGTAAAGAACAAAGTGTCGATCACTGGATCCAGTGAGTGTCCATTACTGGTTTTATGTCTTTTATGTTTCAAGATTTTTTCAAGTGTTTTCAGATGGAAACTTTGCTATACCGGGAACAAGCAAAACCGTACCGATACAATTACACCTCAAAAAAAGTCTATAGATGCTGCTTTGGGAATCATTGTACCTACCATCTTCATTGAAAAGAAACTTTTTTTAACCGATAGAAGACCGATAGTGGTAACGTCGTCTCGTCGAAGCCCGATTTTGGAGGAGATTGAGAGGTTCTATGAACAGTTTTACACCTCTACGCAAGCACAACCTGTCGTTAGCATGGCAAAAGACCCCAGAGCCAAGCTTACCCGATACTTTACCGAAGATATCGCAGAAGTCAGCTAGTATGAGATTAAGATGGCCCTCAAACAAATTAAAAACAACAAGGCACATGGTGACGACAGAATTACGATTGAGCTGAGAGCGGATGGAAAACCGGTACTTAAAGTACTCCAGAAGCTGTTCGACTTAGTCATGCTTGACGGCAATAAGCCAGAAATGTGGAGCAGAAGTGTAGTGGTGCTCTTTTCAAAAAAAAGGTGACAACACCTTGAAGAACTACAGACCTATCTCACTTCTAAGCCACGTTTATAAGTTGTTTTCGATGGTTATCACGAATCGTCTCTCACGCAGGACTTCCAACCACCCGAACAAGCCGGTTTACGAAAGGGATATAGTACCATAGACCACATCCATACGCTACGGCAGATTATACAGAAAACCAAGGAGTATAATCGGCCACTATGTATAGAATATGTGGACTATGAGAAAGCCTTCGATTCCATCGAGACCTTGGCAGTGCTTCAGTCGCTCCTGCGATGCCGCATCGACTTTCGCTATATCGAAGTGTTGAAGTGTATTTATAACAAAGCCACAATGTCTGTCCGATTACAGAACCAGTGCACAAAACATAATTATCCAGCTACAGAAAGACGTGAAAGAGGCAGAAGTTATATCTCCGAAACTGTTCACTGCCGCGCTGGAAGAATTTTCAAGCTACTGGACTGGCATCAATATCAACAGCGAATGCATCACTCACCTTCGGTTTGCCGACGACATAGTCATTGTGGCGGAGTCGCTGTAGGATCTCGGTGCTATGCTCAGGGACCTCAGTAGAGTATACCAACAGGTAGGTCTGAGAATGAATATGGACAAGACGAAGGTCATGTCAAATATTTATGCCTCACCTGTGCCGGTTATTGTTGAGAATGCCACACTCGAAGTTGGTGACGAATACGTCTACCTGGGTCAAAAGATCCAATTAGGTAGATCCAACTTCGACTAAGAGGTCCAGCGAAGGATCCAACTCGGATGGGCAGCGTTCGGGAAACTTTGGCACATCTTTGAGTCCAAAATACCCCAATGCCTAAAGACGAAAGTCTTTAATCAGTGCGTGTTGCCAGTGATGGCTTATGGAACTGAGACGTGGTCCTGAACCGTGGGCCTCATAACGAAGCTTAAAGTCGCACAGCGAGCTCTGGAGAGAGCTATGCTCGAGTCACTTTGCGCGACAGAATTCGTAATTAGGATATTCGCAAAATAACGAAAGTGGCCGACATAGCTCAAAGAGTAAGTAAGCTGAAATGGCAATGGGCAGGCCACATACATCGCTGGCAGAACTGACAACCGATGGGCAAGAAAGGTTCTCGAGTGACGACCACGAACCGGAAGGCGCAGTGTTGGACGACCTCCCACTAGATGGACAGATGACCTCGCAAACGTCGCTGAAAACCGCTGGTTGCAGGATGCCCTGGACCGTACGTTGTGGAAATCTAGTGGGGAGGCCTATGTTCAACAGTGGACGTCTTGCGGCTGATGATGATGATGATTATTATTATTATCGATAATAGTTATTTCTACGAGTACGACGGGTTTGAGTGAAAGTTTTGTATTTGTTTTTGATGCTTAATTTGAGAGAGCTTTATAGTTATGGTCCTTCATTATCTGTATAATGAAGGACCATAATGGTAAAGTACCTGTTTTGACTTCAATTAAAAAATAATTTCAATTCAACTGTATTCAATTTGTTTGTCTCCTAAATAGTATTCATATCTGCCATAATTATGGTTATGTTGTTTACTGTCGATGACTGGGTGTCCATAACTGGGTAACGTCCATCACTGGGTATGGACAACTGGATCCTAGGTGTCCATAACTGGTGATTTTAGTTTTTTTCTATATTATATGAAAGTTCTAATAATTCGTTACAGATACTTCAATTGTATATCGCTGTGCTGATTCTTGAGAATACTGATTGTTATTTTCAGTAATTATTTTTGATCTGAGTTTTATACTTTTTTTTTTATTGCTATTAATTATGAACACTGTCCTAAAAGTGTCCATTACTGGGTCCTTCACCCTAACCTAACCTAACCTAACCTAACCGAACCTAACAAAATATTTTTGATTGCCTCGCAGAAGATATGAATAGTAGAGTATTCACCTCTGAAGTAAAAAGCTGTCTTGTGTCATAGGCGGCTTGGAATCCCTCGCTTCACTCGGGACACTACAACTCCCTCGCTTCGCTCGGGAGTTGACTCGAGTCCCTCGCTGCGCTCAGGATACAATATGACGCCCATGACACAAGACAGTGCTTTACTCCCTTGGTGAATAATCTACTATTAATGGGATGATATCTCGATTCTCAAGGAGTGTTTTAAACTTTGAATACAAATTTTACAATAAAATGGTTATTATTTATTTTAAAAACGATGCCTCGCTTCAGCTGACCTATAAAAATAGTCATAGGGACTTAGGGAGTGCCGGTGGCAGTGAAAATTAATAATTTAATATAAACATACGGCTGTAATCGCAGATGGCGCAGTAATAGTATATTAGCAGTCAGGGACTGCCGACTGTCGATAGAAGTTAAAACACAGACTTTGATAGCTCACTTTGGAAACTACGCGGCTGAAACCGGTTTTTGGGAAAGGGTTAGGTGATAATTCTACGTGTTAAGATTTGAATTTGAGTGTAATGGCAGTGCATCCTCACTCGCTCAAGGTCGCGCGGTTTTAGCCTACAGCTAGACCGTTCCTCGCACGGAACAAGTGCCAGGCGGTTGTCGAACGCACGTCTGAGCGCTCGCGCAACACGATTCCCGCGCAAAATTACGTCGCCATATATTGTGCTGTATATGGATGCACGAGTCAAAAACAAAGAATTATAATTTTTTTCCTAGTTGTACAAAATATACCATTATTTTTATATTCTTCTGCTAACCATACAAAATGTACGGGACATTATAAAATAGCTTGTAATCGAAGCTGGTTGTATGTATTAGTGTAGGTAAGTACATTAAAATATGTTACATATTTATCAAACAACATTTAGACGATCAAGTAGAATAAAAACAGTCAAAGTATACTTTTATTGTTTTAATTTCAATGTGTCAGACCCTATGTTACGGACTCTTCTAGCTGTCTTGCGCGTTACGAAATAAATAACTAAAATATATAATCTGAGCTACAATGTTGACTGCCTACATAACAAAAGGTTAATTTAATTTTTTTATTAGATAATATGTCGACAACCCTTTCGATGCGCATCATTCCGCGCCAGACAGCGACAGAGTTACGCGTTAGAAGAGAGCGCAAAAATGTTTAGGTTAAAAATTGCGATAGGCATTGAGCGCTAATGCGAGCTGAATTGCACTTTGTTGCGTCCCAGCAAGAGTCGCTATTTATATAAAAATTTCGCTAAGTGAGGGTTCTGTAGTGATATCTATTCTGTGGTAATGGTCTTGACTCTTAGAAATAAAACTCTTCTATGATTTTGGTAGAACAATTTAACGTTTATTACGTTTGAAACGATTTATAAGCGCGTGTAATGCGCACCCCGGCGATCCCATTTTGTAATTCCTGACAAATTCTTCCCTCTGATCCCTTTTTGTATGAGACAACTAAATGGGATCGCCGGGGTGCGCATTACACGCGCTTCTAAAGACGTAGTTTTATAGCGGTGTTGGTTCCACGATTTTTGCTCACCCTAATCGGAAGCGTTAGGTGACGATGACGCAAGTTTCGTAAGTTTTTTTCACTCAAAAGGTGCGTCAAAAAAGAATTCACTTCAAAAAAATTAGCGAGCAATCGGTTTGTTCCAGTTCAAATGCGAGTTACACGCTGACGATGACGATCCTGGGCGAGTGCACTGGCGCCAGCCACCGGAGCAAGTACCTGTTCATCATGAATAGCGCCAACCTTGTCGCGGAGTGCTTCTCATTCGGTAACTACTGGACTTCTGTTTTCTGACAATGTTTGTTCGCAAATTACGAAATAATTTTTTGGTAAGTATTCATCTAATTTCAGTGAAAAATAAAATAAAAATATTGGCAGTCAAGGCCAATGCCGATAGAACTGAAAACTTATAACTAAGAATTTTAATTTTAAGCAGCATTAATTTTGTAATACTTTCATCTATTCTACGACAATACATCACCTGATAGTTTGTCTGTCGAGTATGTGTGTTGCGAATTCACAAAATGTCACCCCTCCAACAAACATTGAACGCTCTTACCCCGCTCCGCTGCTCCGACGCCGCTCCGACGCTGCGCAGCTCCGCCACCGTCGCCCGACACAAGCACGTCTGTGATGCGAGTGTGTGAGATATACCCTGACCGAAAAGCGCTCGACGCGAAACTAGAGAAACTTTCAATTCAATACTCTCTAACTTTATGAAGTGTTCATTTACTTAGCCGATGATTTCGTATAAGTAATAATCATTGCGAAACCTAATATATTGCCTACGTATTGGTATATATTTGAATTTATAAAGTAATTTTTTAGTCCGAATTATCTTAAAAACTGCAATGTGGACAACATTTCTGAGTTATCTTTCACTTGCAATAAAATTCTCTGACTAAAATATTTCAATAACAAAATAATTATATTCTTACATAAGCACATGATAGATAGCAATCAATTAATGCAGAAACTGATAAGTTAGTTTTAATAAATCACTTCCTATCCATGATTATTACGAGACGAAATCCTGGAAAAGTAAAAATTTAAATGCTGATAAGCTGACAAGGACGGGTTTTATCTTTCCGTGATCACGTGCAGAGTCCATGGTGTATAATCTTCAGTAATATTATTTAGTTCCATAGATACACAGATAGTTACGTACCTACATAGGTAAATGACAGAACTCAGCACGTGTGCCGTAGGGTAGTGTACCTTGCAATACTTACACGTAATCCCAAACAGTGTCAAGAATTGTTGAACGAAGTCGATGAGTTCTGTACATGGACGGAGGGAATGAGGACAAAACCATCTAAATGTCATTGTCTTTGCCTGGGTAGAAGAAATACCAAATATACGTCTTACGATCCGGGACTCTCCATAAGTGGCCAAGGAGTTGCCACAATTGCAGAGGCAGTGCCTTTCAAATTTCTTGGTAGAAAGATAGATCACAAAGGACGTACACCATCATTAGAGGTGGTTGTTGAAAATTTCATGAACAACCTCAATAAGGTAGACCAGCAGCCTATCAGCAATATCAAAAAAGCGTGGATATATGACAACTACCTCACATCACGTCTCACTTGGCCTTTCCTAGTATATGACATCGGTAAAACTCTCCTGGCAAAGCTAGATGCCAATGTCATAAAGATATTGAAGTCTTTATCTAATTATATGAGTCAACCATGGACTTGGACGTATGAAAAACAACGTCCATGGAGTCATCTATCTCATTTTTTATTACACCTTCATACAAAATGCAGCGTAATAGTTGCAAAATATAGGTATTTTACTGTGAAATGTTTAGTTTTAAAATTTTAAATCTAACACAGTTATAAATTGATTTAATCTGGTAATTTTAATATTTTTCGGAAACTATAGATCTTAATTAACGGCTTACAGGGTCTATTCGGCAGAACGGCGACTACCGATTCGAAGCCTCGGGTTCAAATCCCACGCGCACTACTGTTTTTGCGAAGTCGTGTGCGTGATGTCGTTAACTTAAAAATGGTAAAGGAAAACATTGTGAGGAAATCGACATATACCTAGAATCTTTCGATGTCATGTGATGTCCACCAATTCGCATTGGGACAGGTAGATTTATGGCCTTGACTCCTTGCGAGAGAAGGCCCTCGCCCTCGCAGTGGGAACACTATTTGGGCTGCATATTTGTTTAATTTTACAGAACTTAACATACCTACGGCAGATTAATGAATCAGTCCAGCTTGTTGATAAGAGATTACAGTATGACGTCGGCGTGCCATGATTGTGTTCTGGTGCGCCCGTGACTGCTAGCGGTACCCGGGGGAGCGTCCTGGAATGGACAGCCGGGGAAGAGCTCGGGTTGACATGCGTCTGTATCGCTAGCAAACCCCAATTCCCCATGGAATTGTAGGATGTGTACATGGTATTGTTGGAATCTTATTATCTTCTAATTTCTGGACTACCTACCTAAAAGTAGTGTCACGTGGTTCCAAAATGAAAGAAACGTTTCGTGTCGTCGGTCTATTTCTAAATATATAGTCAAAAATATGAAAACACCTCAATGAAGAAGTTGGCAGTAACAGGAACTGCCGATAGAAGTAAAAACCTTTAGAAATGCTGAAGCATTTCTAGATGGCTAATGAGAAATTCTGACGCATTGCTAGATGACCAATGGCCATGGTCCCGAGTTTACCCTAAGATATCCTATCATTCTCGAGCGTGACGCTAGAATTTGATACACATTCCGAAATCTGAAAAATCTGTCTGTAGCGCGCCAATAGAAGTTTTCACTTCAAAATTTCCAGGTTTAGCGTACTTCCTCCTGCCTCTGGAATTCAGCATACCCATCCCACTGCTGGGAATCAACTACCGTCCGTGGCGACTTTTTACATTCGCTCTGGCGTTGCCACTGGGGATTGGCGGCCTGATGATGGCCTACCTCCACGAGAGCCCCAAGTTCCTCGCCAGCCGGGGAGACAACAAGAAGGCGCTCGAAGTACTGCGAAGCATCCATGAGTGGAATGGAGGAAAGAAGGGCGAATATCAGGTTAAAATCTTGCATTTTTCTGTAAGCAGCATTATGTACATAAAAATGGGTTAAGTATATTTCAATTACTTCACCAATATTTGCCGGATTCAGTTAAATCTCTTCACAAGATTTTGTATTTGAAATTACTTGATTTTAATAACTGCTTACAAAAGTTGTGGGTCCCACCATTACATCCAGGGCAACGTCATGGTAAAAATCTCTTTGGTTATTCAACCAAAATTAGTTATTAATTCAAAATAGCTAAAGTAAGCAAATCCATGACATCTTCAGAGCCACTGCATGTAGGATGAGTGACATAGGCTTGTGCAACTCTCCAACCTTTAAATAAATAAATAAATATTGGTGGAAAATTCACACACAACACCATCTGACCCCAAACTAAGCAAAGCTTGTGTGATGGCAGCCAGATAGCTGATATAATACTTATATAGTTTTAAATACATACTTATTATACATAGAAACACCCAGACACAGTGCAAACATTTGAATTCATCACACAAATATTTGCACTGGGTGGGGATCGAACCCACGACCCTCGGCTTCGCAGGCAGAGCTACTACCAACTAAGCCATTAGGCCAGTCCACTTTAATTGTTGTCTTCAATTTGGCCATCTTCAATGGACTGCCAGAGAACGGGCAGAGTCTAACAGGAAGAGTGTTGCAGGTGGAACACCTCCTGACGTCGGCCGAGGCCGCCGCCGACCAGAAGCCCTCGTTCTGGCAGTCGCTGGTGCAGCAGACGGCGCCCATCTTCCGGCCGCCGCTGCTCTGGAGGACGCTACAGCTCTTCTACCTCATGGTCATCTGCTGCGCCACGTCAGTATACAATCCTTTTTTAAGCCCCCGATGCGAAAAGAGGGGCGTTATAAGTTTGACGTGTCTGTCTGTCTGTGGCTCCCGAACGGATAAAGCGAATAAAATTTTGTTTTTTTTTAAGGGTATAAGTGGGTAAAATAAATAATGTCTGCAAATATATGAGGGAGAAAAAAATTAGTAAGAAAATCCAAGTGTCCGCAAACATACCCAAATAGGGCATGTGGTTTTTTAAAATTAATAATTTATATATTATTCGATGAATCACTGCAATCCATTTAATTATTTATCAGTATCAGCCTTAGATAAAGTATGTAAACTCTTTGGTATCAACATTTTGGTGTCTATCAGATCGAGATTAAATGTTATAATATTAATCTTAACATTTTAGAAGTACCTATTTGTTCGTTGAAATGTTTTTTAAAGCTTAGAGTGAAGAGACGAGCCGGACATGTGCCAGGCGGTGACAATGGAGCAACATGCCTGCCCATGACCCATACCAACACACAGTAACACGCAGCTATTGGCAGATGAAAAGTCCAAATCATTACCTAGCACTGCACTGCGCTCGTCTCCCAGAGATATGATGTTTTATCTCTATTCAAACCGCCAATCAGTGATGTTTTCACATTACTACTTAGCAGTAGAAATCTAGCAAAAGTGTGGTACTTTCCCAGGCGGACTCTGCAAAGTGTCATACCACTACAGATATATCATGTTTAAGAGAAAGACTTTTTGAGAGACTAGGCATTTCAATTGCCCACAATTTCGGTCGACACATAAAGTAACTCTTTCCATCGTGTGTTCCAGAAACAACGCGTTCGTGATGTGGTATCCAACGATCGTGAACATCTTCTTCAACTCTCTCTCCGGGGGGTGGGACCGCGACCACAAGTTCTGCGCACGCGTCTTCGGGAACAACGCCACCGCCATGACGCACGAGCACGCCAGCAATCTCGACGTGAGCGTGTTCTTTATATGAAACCGACAAACGCTAACCTCGGTTTTCTTCACCATACAAATTTTACCTTTGCGTGACATACATATTTTATTTTGAACTAGCGGTCCGCCCCGGCTTTGCCCGTGGTACATAATAGCCTTTAGCAAACAGGTATCACGTGGATATTTAGCGGTGAACGATTTTTTTATCCGTCCAGTAGCTTTTGAAGTTAGCGCATTCGAACAAATAGCATCTTCAGCTTTATAAGACTAATCATAGTGGGTATTAAATAGGCTTTTGTAGGTCTTGACCGCTGTCTTATCTGATATTACGGGATGATGCGGTCCACAATGGAGCGTGCTTACCTAGAAATAATCGATTCACTCTCGATTTGAAGACACCAAGCAAACCTCGGGAAATCCCACTCAGGCAACACATTCCATAGCCTAGACGTTCTTATCACAGAAATAGAGTCAAACATCTTCGATAGTCTTTGAAACATCAACCATGTATGTCATTTTTTTCAGCTACGAAACAAATGCACAAAGATAAAACGAAACTTGGATCGGATTGATCCATGTTCTGACGGGTAAACAAATAGACAGACTGCATTATTATCATTACCCATTCTATTGTTCCGCTGGAAATAATCTACTCCTGAAACAAGGGGTCGCCTATTCTTATACTAAATATTTCTTATAATAAATAAAACTATAAGCGAACTGTTCAACAAATTTATTTGTGGGTCAAAAAGGCCAGGGGTCACACTATAGTATGTTTGCGTTCCTTCGATGTGTTGGTTAGAGGCACTCCCCTGAAGCTCGTAGCAGAAAGATCCAGCGGAGGAGCGAAGCGGGCGTTGACACGGTCAATGCAATCATTGTCTACCCTGATCTATAAAGCCAAATGGCTAAATTTTACTGCGCTTTGAACAATCTTAATAAAAACAAAAGTTTCTTCCCGATATTTTCCTTCCTTCACTCTTACATCTATCTGGCGATAACCTCGTAAAAATAACTTACATAAAAAAAAAAGATGAAGCAGACATAAAATATATTTCTCACGTGTAATATTTTTAACCGAGAACATAAAATATTGCAGTGATGGTCACGCGTCTGTAATTCATATGTTTTAAATTCATAATGATCTGCTGTTGCCGAAATCAACTATGCAAAATATTCAATCTAACATCAAAATGTGCAATGTGCATGTCTCTCGTATTATCATATCTTAAATTGCATGTGATGTTTAATTAAAACTTTTTAGAGCATTATACTTAAATAACTTCGATAATTATAAAATGATTTGTAGAGCTAGGGTTATTTGCAGAGTACATCTGGGTACCATATCTTTGCCAGTTCTTCTACCGCCAATAGCTGGTAGACTACAGTGTTCTGGTTTGTAAGACAATGTTGCCAGAGCAATTACAGGGCAAAGATATTTCAAAAGATAAACCATCATTGTGTCTCTGGATGACGAGCGCAGTGCATTTCTAGGTGGTGATTCAGACTCTCCATATTCAAATAACGTGACACTTTGCTGTTATTTCCAATCGTGTTGCTTATCAGTACATGCTCTGTTTCCCTTAAGCATAGAATAGATCCTTAAGGCTTGATAGGTTTTCTCACGATGTTTTAGTGACGTGATTTTGAAAAGACAGCAGTGCGCGTGTGGGGTTCAAACCTGGAGCTCCGGTCTATATTATCTATTCTATGGCTCCGGATTGGCAGTCGTCATTTTCCCGACTACACTAGCTGTAAATTTGGATTAGCTATTATAGAATAGCGCAGAGGCTTCTTTTTATTTCTGCTTCTTCTACTTTTTTAAATGAAGTATAATAACTTTGGAGTTATGAATAAATATATTGTATTGTATTATGGGAAAATAACGAGAACAGATACTACGCAGGTTAAATCATGGAGCACTGTAGTAAGTAATATGATCTTACTCTTTCGATTTTACAGCTGATACAGATAGTTACAGCTGGTCTAACCAGGTGATCGGCGACTGCCGATTCAGAGCCCCGGGTTCAGACCCCACACGTTTTCCCACTTTTTTTTATGAGATTTTTTCCAACCAAATACTATGAAATAAACAATACACGCAATAAAGCAATCCTAACATTTCAAATAAGTAATGTTCTGTTTACAGTACGTGTGCAATGACACTATATCTTCCTACACGATCTTCTCTGGTATTGCGTACGGGCTGTTCTTCTGTGCGGTTACGCTTGCCGTCTCAAAGGTGAGTATTTTTTAATTGTCATTAAGAAATAATAGAAGACCTTTGAATTATTATTGAACCAGCGGTCCGCCCCGGCTGCGTCCGCGGGACATAATATATAGCCTATAGCACTCACTGTTCACGTACATATATAACGGTAAATGAAGTTTTGAAATCGGTCTAGTAGCTCCTGAGATTATGGCGTTCAAACAAAAAACCTCTTCAGCTTTGTAATATTAGTATCGATAAAAAGGAGGCTGAAATCATTGTAGTGGCACCTGAAGAAGTACCATGCCTTTGCCAGTTATTCTACCGCTGGTGTTTTTGTTGCTTTCGTTGCTTTAGATCTTGTATTGTTTGTTGTATACCTCTACACAAAAACAAAGCTTTTAAGACACCTAGAATTTGTTTAAAAGGTTTTTTAATTAAAGTCTGTATAAAGTTGTAGTACTTCAGGTCTTGTTTCCACTCCGCTGGGCCGTGCGCCTTCTGCGTGGCCCCAAAGTTCGAGAGTCAGTTGAGGGCAACTGCCACAGGTCCTTTAAAATAGGAGATGCAGTAAACCAACCGCCGTGTTGTGACGCGCAGGTGGCGTCTCGCCGGCGCCTGGTGCTCATCTCGTGGCTGGTGGTCTCCGGCGCGAGCGGCGCGCTGGTGGACCTGCGCAGCCCGGCCGCCAGCCTCGCCTTCTTCGTGCTGTTCCAGACCTCCATCATCGGCGTGCCCAGCCTCGCCGCCTACTGCGTCGACCTCTACCCCACCGCCTACAGGTACACTGCTATTCTCATCGTGTACTTGATACACTTTCATATCGGAAAACAATATCTTTACGTGGAATGGACACTTAGAAACTTGATGTAACTGAGACTCTCTACTAGTTTTTTAATTATTATTATAAGCAGCCTCCACGGACTCCAAGGTCCATGCCTTTTTCTCTACTAGTTTTGTCTCAGTAAGGTTGAGGTCCTAACTCCAATATACACGAGTACTCAGATTCCTATTATACAATGGTCAAATCAATACAAGACATACATTACTGAGGTATTCAGAGTATAGCTACACGATCCGTCCTGGAAGTAACGCAAACTTTTTCATGGCAGTCATGATCTTCTCTGATGGAGAGGATATGTGTGAATTTTTATTGAACAGCTATGTAATCAAAATCAAAGCAACAAGTATAAGTAAGATAAATATGGCAGAAACATCCGACTATTGAAATCCATGTCGTTGTTACACATTTTTGGTCGGATAACGGATTACTCACATGTGCAACATTTTAGATTTTGGAGATAATTTCAGACCAACAAGTCTTAATTTGTAGCACATTTATGCGTCATGAGCAGCCCAATTCCTCCAAGCAGCAGCTGTTCACGAACATGACGCTTGTGACAGTCATCGCTTCCCTTAACTATATTTGAGGAAAAGAGACGACCCGCAACACGACGCTGTCGTGAGACTTTCAGATGCAGAACATGCAGTCCCTACAGATTTACATTAAACATGCTTGCGCTGATTGTGGTCCTCCCCTATTCATTTCCACTATCACCGTTACATTTCCCTCCTAGAAGTGTGTTTTCAGCATGAAGAAACTAAAAAATTTATGTGGTCGTAGCAGGGGCATGGTGGCGAGCCTGGGCATGATGGTGGCGCGGCTGTGTTCGCTGGCCGGCGTCAACCTGGTGGGAGCCGTCATCACCTCCAACTGCAGCCTGACCTTCTACGTGTGGGCTGCTGTCGTCTTCAGTCAGTACCTCCTACCACCCACATCATCAAACACGGTTCTAACTTTGACGCCTTGCATTTCATATCAATCATACCAAATTAACTTTGGTTTTATCTAACTAACTCATTAAGGATTTTTTCGGTACTGATAAGGTAACGGATTTCAACATCCAATGAAACCAAAGTGAGGAAACCTAAGAAATACATATTTCAAGGTCATCCGCCCATACCCTCACAGTAGATAATGGCTTTGACTTTCTTTCTGTACGAAATCGCCCGAGTCCCGGCAGTGGGGCCGAAGTGACCTGCTTATACTAGAACACGAGATTTAACGTTTGATTGATATCAAATGTTGTTGTTTGCAGGTGGCGTGGGGGTAGCCCTGCTGCTCCCTTCAGACAAGGAGATGAACAGGAAACAGTGAACCTGATTGTAAACTATCGAATTCTCGAGAATCTCGAGTCCTTAAGCTTTAAGCTGCTAGTTTTAAGATTTTGATAAATCACATGTTTCGAATATATATTTTTTATTACATTATGAACTAGTTTTTTATTTACTCCTGCCTGATTTCGAGAGCAAACGATCTGTTAAGTTTTGCTGCATTGCTTCTGTTTGACAAAGAAACAGAAATGCAGACAAATACGTAATATGACTTTTTCATCGATGCAGTCCACGATGGAGCGTGCTAAGATGTCGAGAAGAATCTGATTCACTCGCAACTTAAAGACACCGAGATCAAGGGCGGATCTGCTTTGAGTCCAGGGGGGAATAATGTTTTTACTGTAACATATAGAAATTGATGTGCAAACAATTTGAACACACGAAATTTAGTTTATGCTTAGCTCTAGTAATATTAAATAATAATATAATAAAATTACCTATAAATGGAGCAACAGTTATTATCTATATGAGTTTTAAAGAAAATTAGACGACATAGCCCCTATGATTTTTTTTCGACTGCTTTCTCAAAACTAAGGCCAAAATTTAGCGTACAAGATAATAATGTAGTATAAAACTGATTGGACGATGGTAGCTCAGGACCGGATAAACTGGAGGGAATTGGGGGAGACCTTTGCCCAGCAGTGGGACAGTTGAGGTTAAATAAAAAAAAACTAATATTTTCATAAATTATCGTGATTATAATTGTTATTAGCTCTTCCAATTACATAATACTATTGAAAGACGCTTTCGCCCCATCTAGGCCTATTGCGTCTAAAAACCCAAGCTTTCATAGACACGTCATTTACACGTAGAAGTTGTTCAAAATGTCATTATATAGTATTAAAATATGAAATTACATAAAATTTCCTAACTTCTACTATAACTTATATCTTAAAATGATACACTATATGTTTGTAATAATCATATGAAAATGCCGTTCAAAGTATTGTAACGCATTAGCCCTGGTTGACCTTAACCAGGAATATCTGCGTAAAAGTTTCCATGGCTCCGGCACAATGGTAAATGGATGAAACTGAGTTTCTAATGGGGCAGCCACCATTTCGTAGTGTACTTAGGCACCGTGGTTCCCGCAGGACCGGTAGAATTCCTAAAGATTCCATTGTAATTGCCCCCACGTTCAACAGTTTTCTGAACCAATATTTTCTTCTAATCGGTCACGATATCAATATTTTCTTCTAATGCGACTTTGGAAACTGTGCGATCATCAACCATTTTTTCAACATTTTGTTTGTTTAGAAATTATTTACATAACATTAAACAAAAATTAACACACCATTTGAATAAAAATAGAGGTACATACTAAATGTACAATTACACAATTATATTAACGTCAAAAAAAACCAATCAATCACGTAACCCACCCCTAATGGTACCGGCCCCAAAGGTGCCATCACAATTGCACTGGCAGCATTACCCCGCTGAATAGTGATGGACAATCTTAGTGCCAAGTATAAGCCGGAGCGGGAATTCCATTACATTTTGGAAAATAATCCGAAGAGTCCCGCTGCTGGGATACGCAACTTCTCATGATCTCGCCATCTTATACTCGTAGCGTACTAAGTATAAACAAAATCTCTAAAGGATATTATGATCTCAAAGAATATTTTAGTAGTGAAAATGTATAATAGTAATTATCCATCCACTCTTTGTGCCATTCTATTTAAATTTGTGTATATAATGTCAAAAATGTGAAATTGTACAATTATTGAAAACTATTGTGTTTTTAATGCACAAAAAAATTGTATATTCGTAATGGATAAAACTGTTGGAACTAAGTATTAAAAAATTGTAACATCATATACCTGTACACAGTTTATACAATAAAGCATATTCTATTCTAACAGCCCAGTAAATGCTTCCACTGCTGGAGGTCGGGGCCTTCTCTCACAAGGAGAGAGTCAAGGCCATAATCCACTACGCAGACTCAGTGCGGAATACATATGCGGATAAGATATGATTTTTTTCTAACGGAATGCTCGTAGCTCGAAAAAGCAACATCTTTTCATGGTTGATGTTCCAAAGACACGAACGAAGAGATTTGACTTTAATTTTGTGATGAGAACGTCTAGGCTGTGGAATACGTTGCCTGAGCGGGTTTACCCCGATGGTTACAATCTTTGTGTCTTCAAATTCTTGTTCGTTCGTTCGTCGTGTCTAAAAATTGTCTTCGAGAGTGAATCGGTTTCTTCTAGGTAAACACGCTCCATCGTAGACCGCATCGTCGCTTAACATCAGGCGAGATGGCGGTCAAGTGTAAACCTATAAAACTTAAAAAAAAAAAATGATTTCGTTGTTAAGTTAGCGGCCTTACGCACATGAATTCGAAAAGATGGATGCGTGGGTTTGAGCCCGGGGTCCGGATCGGCAGTCGCCGTTCTCCCGACTAGAGCAGCCGTAACTTCATCCATCCATCCATCTTCTACTCATCAGCACGAAAAGGAGCGCTCAAAGACAGCGTCACCTGTGGTAACTGCACAATCTGCCCACAATGTGTCAGCGTGTGGATCGCCAAACTGCGATTTTAACGAAGCTGTCAATTGTCTTATCTACAATTATTTCATTTAAAGGCATGCGATGTCTACAACCTCAGGTATAATTCCCAGAAATTATAACCCCACGTAAATCCATCCCATCTCAGCATCAGATTAAAATTCTTGGCAGTGTAAATAAAACAAATCAAATGTTAACAATTAAAAATCAAAATGGTTATTGTTACCTTTGATGGATGATTCGTTTGAGTCGCAGAACTTTACATTGATTTGTAATTGTTATTTTTTATTTAATCTGTTAAGATTTTTAATCAAATGCTGAGGAAGGATCCAACGATCGTTAGTAGATCTTAAATTAAACCTTCTGTGAGATCATAGATCAAACTTGAACTTATTTATTTATTTGTGGTACACAAAACAGGAAATTTACAAAATAATACAAAGAGAGAAAGCATAATAGTTCTGAGCAGGTAAATATCCCTAAGCATGTGAACACAGCAAGATTACACAGTTAAATAAAAGTTATGAGGCATTCTCCCAAGAGCAGATTTCACTGGTTTCAAAGGCGAAGGATAGAGCATCATGAGGAGACCGACGTATCTCGCACACGTGTACCTAGTTGGCAAGTCTGGATTGTGGCCTTGGCTCGCTCTTTATGAGCGCATCCAGAAACAAGAACATAAAAAAGGTCTGTTTCTGCTTTACTAGCGGCGCCCGCGGTTTTACCCGCGCAGTTCCCGTTCCCGTTATTTATGATATTAAAATAAATAAATAAATATTGGTGGACAATTCACACACAATATTAGTAGTTAGTAGGATGTTTATGGTCTAGATTTCAAAAGATTTCTGCGAAATTATAATCCAAATAATAAATCAGGTTTGTCGTGGCGTCGCGAGTCTTGAACAGGGCTGTACTCAGCTTGAAGGCGTCGAGACCACAAGAGTGGAGGACCCGTTGTCACAAATTATTTTTTAAATAAAATTACTTGTTTAGCGAATAAATAAAAAAAAATTGGGCGATATTTTTAATAAACAATTTATTGTGACATATGACCTACCTTGTACAATTTTTGAAATGAAAACTTCTTTTGGCGCGCTTAGACAGATTTTTCGTGGGCTGTGAATTGAATTCTAGCGTCACGCTCGGGTATAATATCATACGAGCTTTTCGGGTAAACTCGGGATGCTAGAGCGAGAAACCAAATACAGTGAACAAGTGCGTCAGAGCAAGAAAGATAATATAGTCCCTGTGTTTATTTCATTTATGTATTTTGATCGCGACATTAACTTCTAGATAGACCAAGTCGAGAGCGAAGCGAACACAGCCGTACTATCCTTTACTGGGACCATATATTTTACTTCTACTTCCTTGGCGCCGAATTTATCATACAACTTTTTATTGAATTTGTTATTAATGCCCAAATCATTTAGTTAGGTATTTCCTCGCAAAAGTGGGATAAAAAGTTATTTTTTAGATACAATTCTAAGATTCTAGAATCCTTCGCTTTCTCAGTCATCAAAATTGAGCACGCGGTTAAACAGCAACTTTGCATTAATGTTAAACAAATAACTATTGCGACGCACTGATAAAGAGGATTAAAAACTTATTACTGTCCGTTAAATCTTTGTTATAGAAAACACAACTTTGGGTGCAGTGAAAGGCGAAGATAGTCGTACTTTTCGAATAGATGGGATAAAAATATTTTCTTGAAGTCTAACCCCTTCTATTGTGAAGATTCCAGGACTGTAGCCTCAGATGTATTTCCTTAGATGTCCAAAGCTTGAAGTATGGAATCCAGGTAGCTGATATAATAATTATATAGTTGTAAGTACACACTCAATATACATCCCGTTCTGGTGCTGAGTGCCGAGTCGGCGGCGAGGCTGGTGCCGTGCGGCGCGCGCTGTTGACAGTAGCGCACACTGAAGATTACAGATGTCACTATAGGAATCTGTTAACTCCTCGATAAATACACACCTGGCATACAGACTCAATAATGTAAACTTGTCTCAAGTAACTGTTAAGATATGCGTCATCTTCAGTTATAACGGTGACAAAACGTCGAAATATTCCAGGCTTGATCGTTCTCATCTTTTTACTTTTTGAAAACTTTAGAATTAAAAACAAATCAAATAAGCTCGAAATTTTATGTTTTACGTAATATGCATTTTTTTTGTTGTAGTTTCATGTTTAAAGAATCTAAAAAAAAGTATTATAATAATATACATTATTACATAAGTACGTACCTACGCGTGTAAATATGTTTTGGAAAAATGCAAAAAATGGGTTTAAGGCTATTTGAAATTTATATTGGATATTATTTATAACTAAAAGATAGAAATCCTTAAAAAGAGATATCATTTTGGAGGGACTATCTACCTGCCAAGTGATCTAAATTGAGGGATTCATTGTGCCCGCTCCTCACCAGCCAGGTGCATCCCCTCCGTGTAGGAATATAATAGGAGAACTATGTCATAATTTTTCAGCTTGCCTTAAATACTTATTTACCAAAATTTCGCTATCAGCTCTCCGAATATTAGGGTAGTCGACCCTTTCGCTTTATTTGGGGTCGGTTTCCTGTATTTGTCCTTATAAATAGTTAATTATGAGTTAATATCTCTCCTATTCGCGTCCTCTTTCACACAATACATACATCAGTCTATCAATTCAAAACTTTTAAAGCCTTGAGCAATATGTAGGTACCTGTATGTCAAATTCGACTGTAGATTGTGTATCGGTATCGGTAGGTACACGAGTAGGCAAAGCCCCACCGCACCACAGCCCGCACCCACAGATAGAAATATTTTTTACAACTATTTTCTTAGCAAATACAGTTATTGTTTGTGTTAGGTTTATTGCTGTTTTTTATACGACTAATTATATACTTTGAGTAAGCTTACTATAAATAACTTATTCTGGCAAACAAGACCTGATGAAATGTGCGGTAATGTATGAACAGACGAAAAAACGGAAAATTAATGATTGCGTAAGAGGTTAATCGACATTATGTTCCAAGAGCTGGCAGCCAAATTTACGGTAGGTATTTGAAGCAAGCTGAAAATTTGTCGCGCAGCTCTCCTACTCGTGTCACATCCCGGCACGGAGCCGCAGACCTGCCTGGTGAGTAGCGGGAAACATGTTTATATGTTGTAGCTTATGGGCTGTAAAATAATAAGCCAGACGATTTTTTTCGGGGGCTTACGTTGCGAGCGGTGTGCAAAAATGTTTTGCAAGAAATAAAAATTGATGAAAAGGCACCTTTGCCAGTTATTCTACCGCCAAGCAGTAGTGTGCAAACATTGCTGTGTTCCTGTTTGAAGAGCAATGTTTCCAGAGAAATCACAGGGCTTAGAGATTTAACATCTTAGATCTCTGGGTGACGAGCGCAGTGGAGTCCTAGATAATGATTTGGACTCTTCATGTTCCAATATCTGCATGTTACAGTGCCGTTGGCAGCACACATGTGGCAGCCATGTTGCTTACCACCAGGCTCATGTCTTGCTCGTCTCGTCACACTTTATAAAAAAAATGTATTTGAGGCATTTGAAAATTTAAATTAGGGATTATTTATGACTAATTATAGGAATTCTAAAACAAGAGCAAACTTTAAAAAAATATTAACCCTCTTGACTACCTTAGATTTGAAATTTCTAGTAGGTATTCTAATACTGAAGCCCTTTCATTTAATACCAATATAGAGGGAGTTGTGAAAAAAATGTAGGTCGTGTATTTTATGGTGGCGGCCATCTTGGATTTGAAATTTATTATAGTTCTACTAGTCGATCCCTTTTATTTGATACCCATATTGAGGGAGGCTGTGTAAAAATATTTTATCCGTCATTTTGTGGCGGCGGCCATTTAGAATCCATATTAATCAAACATAGCTCAAAACCACCGTAAGGGGCAGGAAACCGGCATTTAAGTAAAAAACGCATTCTATCGTTACGTTCGTTATCATTATCCGTCTCAAAGATACGGTGCCACAGGCAGACACACACACAGACAATCTTACGTTAAACTTATGATTCTTCGAGGGTTAAAAATAGGATCATTTTGGTGGGATTTTCTACCTTATAGATGTACCCTTACCCAAGTTGTGGAATTCATTTTGTCCCGCCACTCACCAGGCTAGTCGGCACCTCCGAGTTGGGGTATATTTTAGAATAGGAGTGATGTATGTGATAAGTTTGCAGATACCAAATACCTGCCCAAAATTTGCTGCCAGCTCTTGGAATATTATTATAGATTAATGTTTTTGAGTTAGTACCTGTTTATAAACAGCGCCTCGCGGCTCACCCAGTGCTGGTGTTGGCACTACCAGCGCGACATTTTTCAATACTTTTGTAAACTTGACCGCCATCTCGCCTGATGTTAGGTGACGATGCGGTCTGGACGTCTGGACGAACTTATCTAAAAGAAACCGATGCACTCTCGACTTGTAGATACCAAGATTGTAATCATTGGGAAACTCCACTCAGGTAACGCATTCCACAGCCAAAGTTAAAGACTTTCTAATTACAAAAGTAGAGTCAAACCTCTTCGTTCGAGCCCTTGGAACCCTTGGCCCTTCATTCTTGTGTTGCCAGCATTACGCAATTTCGCAATTTTTTTGCAAAATGTTGAGTATTTACGAGTTAGTCTTAATCAATCAATCATATATTTCAGAATTTACAACATTCCATATCAGTTAATTACAAACGGTACAAAAATAAAAGTGAAGTCCAATAATAATATTCATTAACAATCATCAACAGCCCACTAAATGTTCCCACTGCTGGGACTCGGGCCTTCTCTAGCAAGGAGAGAGTTAAGGCCATAATTTACCATGCTGGCCCAGTTCCGGTTGGTGGATGACACATAACTTCAAAAGGTTCTAGGTACATGTCGGTTTCCTCACGATGTTTTCCTTCACCGTTTTAAGTTAGCGGCATTACACACATGACTGCGAAAAGACAGTGGTGCGTGTGGGGTTTGAACCCGGGGTCTCTGGATCGGCAGGCGACGTTCTCCCGACTAGACCAGCCGTTACTTAATTATGATATCGACGCCCCCCCGCGAATAATCCGGTAATGACCTATTACGGGGTTTTTCATGTTATGCGTTTTGTTAAAATACACCATATATTATTAATAACTAGAAATTATGACAAGTATAACGAATAAACTTGAAAATAAATTATAACAATACAAACAGTTAAAGTTTTCGGGTGACCGACATCCTCATCCAAACGGTAGACCTACAGTATTTCGCCCATACATTTACACTCGCATCCATCTGTACTGGAAGGGACAGTCCACACGCGACACCATCACTTGAAGGATACTGTTCCAGCTGCGTCGGGCCCGTCGCCCTATGGATGCGACTTTCTTACGAATGACTGCATGAAAGTCGTCCGTACGCGCCTCCGCGAACATCTGCGATGCGCTAAAAAACGAGGTAGACCCATTAGCATCCTAAATATGTAATTATGTTGTACACGTAGAGTACTGGCCTTCCAGCGAGTATGCTTTATCCACAGTATGCTTATCATCATCATGATCAGCCGCAAGACCACTGCTGAACATAGGCCTCCGCCCTAGATTGCTACAACGGACGGTCCTGCGCAACCTGCAGCCAGCGGTTTCCAGCGACCTACCAGTATGATTGACAGTATGTAACGAGTAAGGACATAAAAGGGTGCCTGCGCTTGCGGCGCGTCGCCTCTGTATACCCGGCGGCCCGGGGGCATCCTGCCGCGCTCTGCCATGACGCCTAAGTGGGTTCACTTGTAGTTCTTGTAAATTTATACGATAACCGTAACCTGAGTGTTTTTCTACACTATATTCTGAGTTTCAAATTTCAAGGCAATCCGTTCAACCATTCCGACGTGATTGAACAACGAACTTTCAAACATCCAAACTTTGGAATTTGTAATATTACATCTAGTAGGACAGTAGAACTATGGAGACGAGTTGGTTTTATTTATCAACTAGCATTTACCCGCGACTTCGTCCTCGCTAAATAAATATCAAGGTAACGAAGGCAGTATTTGTAGGTATACAAAACCAAATTACGTTTACAAAAACAGCTTCCATTAAAACATTTTTGTACAATTTCATCAAAATCGGTTCTGTGGTTGACGCGATAAAGCGTAACAGACATGCTGAGCCACTTTTATATTTATAATATTCGTTTGGATATCAAGTGTGTGGTTGCGAAATTCCATGGTTTAACCTTCAACAATGACGTACTTCCCTATAAAAATTGTCATCCCCCATTTCATCGTCGCGTCGTACATTTTGAAATTACAATAAGTATTGCTAGAACAAACATTTATTTTCAACAAAGTTCACGTCAAGTGCCGACAAAACTAATAATTAAAAAATAAAATTTTCAATTTTTTAGTTTCAATACCTGTTCTAATCCATTATTTCGCAATGCCGTACAAAAATCATGCGACAAAAAGGAAAGAGCGAGGGTCGCAACCCCCCTCTTCATTTTGCTTTCAGTTGGACATCTTTCAAATGCCGGTATAGTGCTGAATCCTATTATTTTATACCCTTCTATCATCCTACATAGATCTCCTGCTGTATCATATGACCCATAAATTTTGTTCACGGGCCTGTAGTCTATTCCATTTGAAACCCGTCAATCCTTTTTCCGTAATAATAATAGGTCTAGTGAGATCAAGTCTAAAAAAACTCAAATAAATAATTATTGGTGGACATTTCACACAGAAGACCGTCTAGCCCCAAACTAAGCTAAGCTTGTACTATGGAGCCAGATAACTGGTACAATATTCATATATTTTGAAATACATAGAAACAACAGACACAGTACAAATATTTGAATTAATCACACAAATATTTTGCACTGAGTGGGGATCGAACCCACGGCTTCGCAGGCAACTACTACTACCAACTAAGCCATCAGGCCAGCCACATAATGCAAATAATCGTATAACTGGCCTCGTGGCTTATTGGGTATTAACTCTACCTGCGAAGTCGAGGGTCGTGGGATCCATTCCCACCGAGTGCAAACATTTGTGTGATGAATTCAAATATTGGTACTGTGTCTGGGTGTTTCTATGTATAATAAGTTTGTATTTAATACTATATAAGTATTATATCAGCTATCTGGTCGCCATAGTACAAGCTTTGCTTAGTTTGGGGTCAGATGGTGTTGTGTGTGAAATGTCCACCAATATTTATTTATTTATTTAACTCTGGCTGACGCGAACACTGTAACTAGGTAATGTAGCTTCATGTTTTCTTCAAATTGCGGCACTCCCGCTGTGCTGCCATGTCGCTTATCGTCAGGCGCACGGTTTGAAGATCGTCCACTATTTTTTTTTACAAAAAAATAAATTATTTTCATGTTATTATTCTCAAAATTATAGGTGAAACTTGGAGTGAAACGAGATAATCTTAAATGCAGTCGAATGATATAATACCTAACAGCAGATATTTAAATTCTTGGGCAACAAAGTTTTTCCGAGTTTTTGTGTCGATGACCATTTCATTTACCTTTGAGGACGAAGATATAAGATAAAACTTTGTTTATCAAAATACATAACATAAAAGTTCTTGTAGTTCGTTATTACTTTAATAATCAGTGAATTAACAATAGTCAATTTATGACGTATTTAAATAAAACTACTTACTAGATCTCATTCCAACCAATTTTCGTTGACAGTTTACATATGCATCATACATTTTTTTAGTTTTGTCATTCTCTTATTTTAGAAGTTACGAACTTTACCACTTTGGAAGAGTCTCAAAACTATTCAGTTAAAAAAAAAAATGTCAGAAACTACAATATCATTTTTGAAGACCTATCCATAGATAACCCACATATATGGTTTTGATGAAAAAAAATTTTGACTTTCAGTTCTAAGTATAAACCTACTCTACCCCTAATTTTTTTTCTTTTTTCCTATGAAAATCTTAATGCGGTTCACAGAATACATCTACTTACCAAGTTTCAATAGTAAAGTTCTTATAGTTTCGGAGAAAAGTGGCTGTGGCATACGGACGGACAGACGGACAGACAGACATGACCAATCTATAAGGGTCCCGTATTTTGCCATTTGGCTACGGAACCCTAGTACCCTAGTAGAAAAAACGTATGCTGTTTGGATACAGAACTGGTAAATTCGTGTAAAGTTTGCATTAGTAGTAGCGTAATAATGAATTAAATTGTTATTTTATAATTTCACATCGCCCGAGTCATTGTTTGAACGCGAGTTACGTGACGCGCCGCTGATACCGTGCGACCTCGTCGTCCAGTCGAAGCTACGCTTCCAACGCTGTCATTTTTTTCCATAACTTTTATAACCATGTCTGGTTACTTTAGACAGATAAAATACAAATATACATTTCTTAGTTATTAGAATCAAGTAATAATTATGAATTTTTCTCGAACGTCTGGACCGAGTTTGATAAATGTTATTGTTCGAAAGGTTTATCGAAATTAGTGAATCAGTTTTTGTAGTAAATATCAACATAAATATATATGTCTATAATGCATTAGTTTATTAATAATAATTATATTTCAATTTGTGGATAGTTTAATTTTTAAATGGGGATGTTAACACTAAGCACAAATTAATGTTTAATGTTAATTTTATGATAGTTTGTATTAACAGAATATCGAAAAACATATTATTATAATTTAATATTACGTAGTAAATTTATTATAAGTGATTTTAAATGCTATTTTTTAATCTGTTGTCACGTGACTGAAAACACCACTATGACTTATACGTCGCAAAACAAGCTATCGAAAACTGACTACACTGTTTACTTTTCTGCATTTTTATTATAGTTGGCGATCTTAGCGACGACCATTTTGATTGTTTGTATTCAAGTAATATAAGAAAACACATAAACTGGACATACGCCCATGAATCGCGACAAATGTTTTGCGACTAGTGACGGCGTGACAGTCGTTAGTGTTTCAGGGAGAAAATTCAAAATTAGTCTAATATTAATTATTTACTCATCGAAAATACTAATATCTTAAGATAAAATGTTATTTTTACGGTAAACATGCGCCAATCTTCAAAATAAAAGCTGTTCCGAAAAATTGTTAACATCCCTGTTGTTCAGTGTTTCCCTTTTCGGGGAAATATAATAATACAAAAAGTACGCCGCTTATGATTTGACTTTGTGTTTTTCTGTTTTCAGATGCGCCGTCATTATAGTTACTTCGAATATCAGTTACTGTTTGATTTAGGAAAACATCTGAACATCGCATAACTTATCATATCTTTCGTAGTGAAGGCTGTCCGTATCGTGGTTACATATATTACGGATCGCAGCATCGCCAGCGTGCAGTGGTGCAAGCACCTTGGAGCTGACCATCCTTTGAGCACGGGCTGACTCTTCCATGAACTCCTGACGTGGAATATATTGTCTTTGTCAATATCATATTAAAGAGTTTGTACGTTTGTGTGTGAACATGGTGGTGAAACAGGATAAAGTGCCGTTTGAAGATGCCCTGAGGATGGCAGGTGGGTCAGCTTACTTCATTTTTAACCACCTAAAAAGAAGGAGGTTCTCAATTCGGTTAGATGTTTTTTTTTGCATGCATGTTACGCGTTATGAAGCGCTGTGAAGCGGTTTTTGATATATGAACAAAAAACTAACACATGTTTTCATGACAAGACGCGACGTAGTCGACCAGATTTTATACGAATATAATATGAAGTGTTATGAAATTTAATTTAAATTGAAGTTGGTTTATTTTTATGAAGAAAAATAAGTGATTAATTATACTGTTATTATGAATGCCAAAGATTGGGATCTAGTTTTTATCGATGTTTGCTACTTTTTCATGCTAAAATGGATTTGGATGAAACTTGACATTGACATAATACAAAACATTGTATCTCAAAATATTTGATGAATCCCGTGGGAAGTAGAATATGTTAATACTAGCAGTGCTTAGCGGTTCAAACAGCGTAGTTCCCGTTCCTGTTACTTTCCCGAGGTAAATAGATGGATAGCCAATCTGTTATCTCTCTTCCATACTTCAACGAGATTCGTTCAAACATTACGACGACGTGAGTGAGCAACAATCATCCATACCTTGACAATATTAGTAGGAAGCCGGATAAACTTCTATTAAATGATCTCTATGATGAAATCGACTCCATAATTTACTTACAATGTTTTCATACATCGTCAAAGCCAGTGGCGATGACTATCACCTACACTTGGGAAAGTAAACAGAGGTGCGGGCGGGATAAGAACTTACGACCTGACGACTCGACTGTGACACGCACGTGTCACCCATCAGGCCATCACGGCGTCATATTTTTGGAATTGTTTTATTATTATGCACTCCTTACTTCCATTGAAATTCATTAAATTACTACATAATTATTTATTATGATAGTAAAACGAGTAGTGAAGGTGAGTGTTGATGTACGTCAGAAAGGGACCCCTTAAACCTACGCCCGAGTCACAAGTCTCAGGGTCTACTCGAGTTTTCTCTCTGCCACACGATGGACCCGGCACCCGCACGGTGAATCCATGGAATGCTAAGTAAACTAATCGTAAATAAGACTAAATCGTCTCTTAACTAGCAATCTTGCAGTCTCAAAATAATTCCATACATACATTTAAGAAGTCTCGTGTTGGTGAGAATTGGTCGGCTGTTTCCTAGAATGTTTCAAAATAATGTTGTTTTTGTTCTTTTTGATGGTAATCTACCTTGCGTGTCTCTCTTAGAACCGACGAACTTTTATTTTAAATACCATATTCAAGGTTCACATGGAATGAAATAAACATCAGTCTCTAAACCTAAGCCTATGGTAATTGGTATTTGAACACAATTTTCTTCGTACTTAAATTAACTACTCGGAGTTAGACTCTTTTAATTTCATTGTTACACCAGTACCTACAAGCTCGTGTGACGCAAACATATATTACCTTTATAAAAATGTGGGATTTTGTAATTTTTTGGTAATTCCGAGGTGACTTTTCAAAAACCTATCCTTCATTTAAATTACTATTAATACATCTTAAACTCAATTACATACATCCTACATTATTCATCATTCGCTTACCTTTATCCCACTTCATGTGGGGTTGCGGTCGGTACATCGTGTACGTTTCTTCCATTCATCTGTAGGTATCATTCGTCAAATCTTTGTTTACTCATTTCCTACTCATATCCTCTTTCACATATTCCATCCATCTTTTTTCGCTTTGGTCGCCCTCTTATCTACCCGAGCATCGATCAACATTCAGTTTTCAAATCAAAACAATCAAATTTGTACTCTTATGTAATATCAAATACAGGTCAATGCTGTATTATTTAATTTTTATTTTCATTCAATAAGTGTTTAGGGTTTCCTGCTGTGACGTGGCTTCCTTCGTCATGCAGCCTCACTGCAAATAATTACTCAGATAAAACTATAAGAATTTGTTTCGGGTTACCGTGGAACCGAGCCTCGTGCGTAGTTCGTTTCTCGAACAAATAATGAAGGCTGCCATTGATAAGAATAACATGGAAAATCATTTCATGATGCAAAATGAATATGAATGCTCGCTCATTATTATAACGCATTATTTTCCTACAGTTTTATCTTTATTGTCTATTTGAATAGAACTTACGGGTTAGTACGATGTTACAGTGTTACGTACCGGAGTTTACTCTCGGATTACAAGGAGCTACTACTAGAAGCTAGGAGTTAGAGTAACTAGGCTTTGGAATGCGTTGCCCTGGTGGGTTTTCCCAAATTATGGTTACACTCTCAGTGTCTTAGATTCGAGAGAAAACAGTTTCTTCTTAGTAAACACGCTTGATTGTGGATCACATCGTTACTTAACGTCAGGCGAGATAGAAGTCAAGTGTAAAAGTAAAAAAAACTTGTATTTAGAAACACTTGGTTGCCTTCTATCGAAGGGTCTAGTATCTATCACTAGTCTTCCTTGATCAGCAATTCGGTACGAAAGTCCTTAGTAAAATATTACAGACATTGAATGACAGAAGAGACCCAAGAGATGTTATGTTAAAAAATTTGCTAGTAAAAATTGTGCAAATGTACAAACTTTAGAAACTTCGTTTACAGGCGAGATGGCGGTCAAGTGGAAACCTATTCAAGTTTAATAAAAAATCTTGATCATGTAATAGTGGACTAATAGTGGCATGTGTGCTTTGTAGAATCTGCCTGGGGAAGTACCACACCTTTGCGAATAGTTCTAGCCAAGTAGTGCATACATCAATGTGTTATAGTTAGAAAACCAATGGTTCCAGGGAAATTATAAGGAATAGAGATTAATCATCTAGATAATATTTTAGACTCTTCGTACTTCAACATAGCTGCGTGACACTGTGTTGTTATAGATAGGGGTGTTGAGGAACATGTCTTGTGTTGGCTGGTCTCGTCAATCCTATAGTAACGGATGTATCTATATCTTCTTAACTAGGGATTAATAAAGGACAAAATAACATTAAAGTTACTACAAATGTATTTAATTGGATAACGGGACACTCACGTATATACGGTCGGTCAATCCGACTCGAGTTTCGGCCGCGTCCGGCGGCCTTTTTCAAGGCGAGTGCACGCGCGGTGGCTGCCCGTTTGGCACTGCGGGCTGCCGCACGTCGCGCACGCAAGCTCAACGGCTGTTGCGGGGGTGCAGTTGAGGGGGTGCGAGAGGGTTGCGCAGGTATACACTCGAACTCTTCATCACTGGTGAGCTGCGAGTCGGGAACATTGCAGCACACTGAGCTCACTGTGTCTTCACTCATATCGCGAACACTATACCGAGCACTATGGAGGCACGGCTTCCAAGCGGGCGGCACATGCCATCCTCCATCTCTATTAAAGGTCGGACGCTTACCGATTTCGATGGCCTCCTGACCTTACGGGGTACAAAGAACTTCTCCCGTGCCAGGACCTCCGCCTTATCGAATCGAATAAAATGTTGGGCGTCCGACCTAAGAGCATGTTCCGCCACCGCAGAGCCGTTAACATCTACATTTTTCATGGCGCGTATGTGCTCCGTGAGTCTTGTGGACACATTTCTCCGTGTTTCCCCTACGTAACTTATGCCACAATCGCAAGGAATCATGTACACTCCCGGAACACCCAAAGGGTCTTTGTCTTTTGGAGAGCGTACCATTTGCCTTAGCTGTCTGAGCGGACGATACATTGTCTTGATGCAATATCTACGGCGTAACAAGTTTCCAATTTTGTCCGTCACTCCTTTGATATACGGCAGGTACGCAGGTGACCTCTCCACCGAAGCTGGACCCGTTCTCGACGATGTATTCGCCATACGCCACCCTTGTTTCCAGCTAAACCCATTACCTTCGAGTACACCTTTTAAATGGTCTAATTCGGTTTTCAGATATTGTTGATCGCATAGTCTCAACGCTCTGTTGATAAGCGTGCGTGGTACCGAAGCTAGGTGTACTGGATGGTGGTGTGAATCAGCATTTAAATATCTGTCTGTGTGTGTAGGTTTACGGTAGATCGTGTGTGATAATCGCCCAATAGTTTCTCGCATCACTAACACATCCAGAAAAGCTAGAGTTTTATCCCGTTCACGTTCCACCGTTACGGCAATATTTGGGTGAACACTATTCAGATATGACAATAATGGCCCAATCTGGTCTCTGTGTACAATGGCAAACACATCGTCAACATAACGCCACCAATATCTCGGCTAATATGGTGAGCTCAATATTGCGTCCTCTTCGAGTCGGATTGACCGACCGTATATACGTGAGTGTCCCGTTATCCAATTAAATATGTGTAACAACCATGTTAATTTTATTACTACAAATGTATGTAAGTACATTTAACCTATCATTTTTAGCCGGTAGACCGGACTGTACAATGCACTGTTTGCAACTATGTCTTCATCCTTGCAGGTTTCGGCAAGTCCAACCTGGTGTCGTTCATGCTGTGCAGCAGCGTCATCATGGGAATGGCTTTCGAGATCTTCTCCGTGTCGTACCTCGTCCCCAGCAGCGCCTGCGAGCTCGGCACCACCAGCGGCCAGCAGGGCGTCATGGCGGCCTTCCCGCTCATTGGTCAGTATCTTGTGTTTGTCTTATTAATCAGTACTTTCCCCTTGCCTTTCAGGATATTCTGTTTCTTTCTCATTCTCTTTCAGTATTTTCTTCTTTTTTCATAGAATGAATTGACTAGATGTGAGCATATTTTAGTACGAAACGCACTTGACTAAAACAGCATATCGTATCGCAGCATTCTAAACATGACGAGTTCAAATCATTACCCAGTATTGCACCGCGATGATTGATCAGAAATAAGAGATGGTGTATCTTTTTGGTTAGGTGTTTCCTGCAGAGAGTGTTACCATTCCGGCTCAATTATTTTTCCTCGTCACTCGTCAGCGTCCTCTCCTTCCACCTTATTCGCTGGCCAGTTACCGTCACAACTCGTTTTGAATGAGTGTCGAAGTTTTGTTTCCGTGTCGCAGGTATAATCCTGACGTCGCACGTGTGGGGCTACCTGGCGGACTCGCTGGGCCGGCGCCGCATCCTCATGGTCTCCATGAGCCTGTCGTTCGTGGCGGGCGCGCTGGCCGCCTTCTCTCCCAACTGGATCGTGCTCAGCGTGCTCAAGCTCTGCTCTTCTGCTTGGTACGTTAAACTTGTATCCTTATTCATCATCATCATCATTATCAGCCTATCTTAGTCCACTGCTGGACATAGGCCTCTCCCATGGCTCGCCTGTCATGACCTACGCTTGCCAAAACTTGGACACTGACAGTCAAAGCGGTCCACAAATTTAAAGTCGCGCAGCGAGCTATGGAGAGAGCTATGCTTGGAGTTTCTCTGAGGGATCGTATTCGGAACGAAGTGATCTGTCAGAGAACCAAGGTAATCGACATAGCTCAACGCATTAGCAAGCTGAAGTGGCAATGGGCCGGTCATATCTGTCGCAGAACCGATAACCGTTGGAGTAGACGTGTTCTTGAGTGGAGACCACGAATCGGCAAACGTAGTGTAGGACACCTTGAGAGTAGATGGAGTGACGATATACGAAAGACGGCAGGCAGTGGATGGAGACGTATAGCTGAGGATAGGGCTGATTATCCTTATTCAAACATTGCCAATTCTCTTTTTCAACATTTTTTTCTTCATAATATATTACATTTGTATTCTATGACTTTATTGATAACTTAGTGCTGCGCTCACAAAAAACCCTGTGACGATTATTTTTTCCTTTTAACGAGCGGAGTAGTTTGCAGTCGTCTGTTTGGTTGTAGTGTGTCCGGCGCGTACGCGATGGCGTTGACGCTGATGAGTGAGAGCACTGTGATGGAGCGCCGGAGTCTCCTCGTACTGCTCACCACCACCGTGTTCCTGGTCTGCACCGGCGTCATGGCGGGTAATGTCCGTTAGTTCGCCGTAGCATCTGCTAGTACCGTTCGAAATTTACTTTACTTTCATAAATTTCTCTGTCACAATAAATACAATCACCGGGAAAAATAATACACATGCAGTTAAAGTTACATATTATGCTATTGTTTTTTAGGAAAACGATGAAAAAATAACTAATATTTGAAAATAAACCTGGCATATCAGATTTGAAAGACTGAAAACCAGATTTGAAAGCAGTCGAAATGTGATTCGAAGTAGCCTGTCTCATTCTCCCTAAAATGAAATTCTGGTGTTCCAGTGGTGTCTCTCCCGGTGCTGTCGCTGGGGTTCTCGTACCCCGTGCCCTGGCTGGGCATCCGGCTGGAGTCGTGGCGGCTGCTGGCGCTGCTGTTCACCGTGCCGTGCGCGGCGGGCGCGCTGGGACTGCACTGGGCCGACGAGAGCCCCAAGTACCTGCTGGGCGCCGGGAGACACGACGAGGCGATGCGCGTGCTGGGGAAGATCTTCGCCATGAACAGCGGGAAAAGCGCTGATCTATACCGGGTAACGCAGTAAAGTCAAGCAAAAATTACTTTCTAACTATGAGTACATTGATAAGTGGAATGGTTATGAACCGATTCCGAACCGATAGTAGTTCGCGATACACATGCGTCTTTCGGTATGCAAAAATATATACAGAAACTCTTTATCGTGTACTATATTGTGTCGTTTCGAGTGATCTAGTTGGGAGAACGGGGACTGCCGATCCAGTGCTCCTGGTTCGAATCTCACACGCACCGTTATCTTTTCGAACCTAAGCGTAATGCCGCCAACTTAAAAATTGCGAAGGAAAATATCGAAAACTAGCATGATTCAAGACTCTTCGAGGTCATGCGTTGTCTAGCAACCCGCACTGGGCCAGCGTGGTGGATTCACCTCCAGCCTTGACTCTCTACTTGCGAGAGGAGATCTCGAGTCCCAGGTCCCAGCAATGGGAACAGTCAGCGGTAAAAAAAAATGCATTCCAAAATCGGAATAACCGGTGTAATCCAATTCGAAAGGGGATTTCAAAAGGGCTCCTTAACATTAAATTACATTAGAGGTAGCTGCTGAAATATGGTATGCTATAAAACTTTGCTAAAATAAATATTCAGAGATATTACTGGCACTCATCACAATGATTATACTATATTTAGATGTGGCGTGTATTTGGTTTATAAACGTTATCTTAATTAAAACATTACCCATCGTGCCGGTAAACAAAATCCCAACACAATCTACCTACATTTTTGGCAACAGTGAACACCTGAAGAAACTTGTGTTTTATTCAAAGCAATTCCATTATCATCATTTGTTGTTTTCGTGTTCGTTTAATCATATCCCTATTCGGGCATATTTTTAGCGTTTACTATACGAGTGTAACGTATGGGTTGGTCGTTCGGAGTTATAATAAATTCCCTGGGTACAACAGTTGTGCAGACGTACTGCTTGCTACTGTAATAGGCCTGCAATAGAGTCTGTCTGCACCGCTCGCTTTTGGCAATTAATCCGCCATTATGGAGTAATATTGCAAAGGTTACCGTGCTCTGGGTCGAAAAGCTTTTCCCGAAGAAAGCAGACACCGAAGTGATTGACTCACTCAATGCAGTGGACAGCAGACATTCGGGGTTTTCAAGTTCAAAAGCTGCGCGGCGGTGCGTCTACGTTTTATTCGTTCTAAGTAACCACGCTCCAAGCAGATAGATGGAAACACAACACAAGAATAAATCACTTTTTGTACAATCTTGAAACTAACGAAATAAATGGCGGCGCCACATTACTGAACATCAAGCAAGATGGCCTTAAGTGTAGACCCATAATCGTTAAAGAAGTGTTTGGTTTGATCGTGAGTGTGGTCCGCAGGTGGGCTCGGTGGTTCTGGACGAGGAGAGCAAGGCGGCCGCCGCCGGGGTCTGGCGCTCCGTGAAGGCGCAGACGCTGCCGCTGCTGCAGAGACCGCTCCTCACAGACACCCTGCTGCTGTCCGTGCTCATGTTCATCGTCTACGTGTGGTGAGTACGATCAAACAATCTGGAGACCACATGGTATTCTAGGCTCAAAGACTTTACAAAACCCATTTTTAACCACCGACCAAAGAAAGGGGTGTTATAAGTTTGACGTCGATGTCTGTCTGTCTGTCTGTCTATCTGTCTGTCTGTCTATCTGTCTGTCTGTCTGTGTGTGTGTCTGTCTGTTGCACCGTAGAGCTCAAACGGATGGACCGATTTCAATGCAGTTTTTTAATTTGAAAGTTAATATCCGTGCGGATGTTCTTAGCTATGTTTGGTTAATATCGATTCAAGATGGCCGCTACCACAAAATGGCGAAATACATGTCTTTTTTCACAACTCCCTTAGGGCTTGACTAGTAGAATGTAGTACAGATTACAAATCCAAGGTAGTCGAGGGTTAATCAAAATTTTTAATTTTGTTCTTGTTAAACTAGCACCGCCCCGTGGTAGTTCCCGTTTCCGTTACTATACCGAGATATAAAGTGGCCTATGTGTTCTTCCAGACTATAATCGAACTGTGTTCGAAATTTCAGCCCGATCCGTTCATACGCTACGACGTTATCCGGCAACAAACATCCAAGTATCCAAACATTGCCAGTTATAATACTATCAGTATGGTAATTATAATAAATGTGGGTGTTTAGATCGTAGGATGGTTGTTGTTCAATCACGTCGGAACGTCTGAACTCATCAGGCTGGAATAGGCATGACTGATTGAATGATTTCGTAAGCACTGAGTAAAGCCAAAATAATAAGTTATGTCATATAGTTTTTTTCTAAAATTTAATCAATTTAAGTGAAATATTTCAAAAAAAAAAATTTGTTGTTAATTAATCATATTCTGGACTGAAATTTTTTAGGCAACCCATTTGCAATATATTTGTTGACATATTAAATTACATATAAAACACCGTTCATCCAATAAACAGCTCGGTGAAGGTCGTTGTATAGCGGGATCTCCTCCTACAACGGGAAATGCGCGACCGCGGGGCAATGTTCACAATTAATTAATATTATAATGACTCTCGCAATTTTATGTTTCAACTTCATAATTGAATGTAGTGCATGCGTTAAAACTCGCTAACTACCAGACCAACGCTTATCACCAACCAACATTAACACTCGACGATCAATCAAACCGAAAAGGCTTATTATTTACTAGATGCCCGCCCCGGCTTCGCCCGTGGTATATTATATAGCACTCATCGGGATCCCGTACATATCCAACGGTGAAAGAATGGCTGAAATCGGTTCACTCATTCTTGAGAATATCGATTTCAAACAAAAAACCTCTTCAGCTACCTGCTACGCCACCTGTCGGAAATTGGTCGTACCAACTCAGATTTAGAAAAAAAAATTAGCAAAGGTTTATATTCAATGCACAGATTTTTCTATATTGATTCGATACTGAAATTCAATGACGCAATCTTTGACACATGTCATGTGTCATGTCAAAGCACGAAACGTACGAAAACTCTCAAAAGGGGAATATTTTTTCCCGATTTTGTTACATTCTTGTTTCATGTTCCGCTTCAATTAATAGTAGAGTTATTTTCTATAGCGTTCCTGGATAAATGGACTATCCAATAGAAAAACTATTATGACCTGTCGCACGTGTTGGCATGTCTGTAAGTGCGACAGGTAATTGATGATAAATAAATAAATAAATAAATAAAAAGAACCTTCCAATTCGGACCAGTACTTCCCGAGATCCTAGCGTTCAAACAAACAAACAAACAAACAAACTCTTCAGCTTTATAATATTAGTATAGATTTATTTTGATAAGGATTAATGCCAAGGTACAAATGAAGAGCCTTTTCAAGAGGCGGCATATATAAATTAATATTTTAGAATAAAAAACTGCTTACTGTGACATAATAACTATAATATTTAGACATATGCTGTCGCGACACTTTTTGTAGATAATGATGAGTTCTGCAAAGTCGTAGTAAATGATTTTGTTCTATCATCAATAGTTTTCGCAGCGCACGCGACGTAAGGAATTTTTCAGGTCTTTTTTTACACCTTATGTTGTATGTATGTATTGGAGTTTTAGTAAGAATTCTTAATTTTTAAAAATATAATATAGCCTATGTTACTCGGGGATAATGTAGATTTCCAAAGGTGAAAGAATTTTTGAAATCGGTCCAGTAGTTTCGGAGCCTATTCATTACAAATAAACAAACAAACAAATCTTTCCTCTTTATAATATTAAGTATAGAAGTATAGATTACATTTCGCTCTGACTAATAAGTAATTACGTTCATATTTTTTTTATTTAATTTAATAATATTTTATGCGACAAACAATAGAAATTAATAATAAACAATATCGGCTAAATGCAGAAGGCGGTCTTCCTGGACATAGCGCGTATCGTCAGGAGGTTCCTCACTCTGCAGCCCTAACCACCGGTAGCTTGGGCCCTGCCCCGCTGCTGGCGGCTAACTAGGTTTAGGTTTTTATAGTGTTTTTATGTTGTTTTATATATCAATATTGTAAAAACTTAGGCTTAAGAAAGAAAATAAATACGTGAATAAACATTAATATGTATTATGATATAACATTAATAATATTTATTGTTTACACAGAATGGTATCCGGTGGTCTCACTTTATGTGAGAAAGCCTTGAAATTACTGAAATGTAGTACATAATGTTACTGTGAAATTGCTAACACCGTCAGATTACAATCTAACGCGAAAGATTATAATCTTTAGATTAGTTTGCAATCTAACGACGTTAAATTGTATCGCTGTATCACCCGTGTAGTTCTCGTTATTTATTTCGGTAAAAAAATAGTTTATGTATTCTTCCAGACTGTAATCTGACTATGTTCCAAATTTCAGCCCGATCCGTTCATACGTTCGACGTGATTGAGCAAACAAACATCCAAACGTTCAAGCATTGACATTTGTAATATTAGTAAGATATTTTAAAACTGTTTATTCACATTACGCTTATATACGCATATTGCAGCATCAACCCTTACCAGGTGTGGATGCCGTTCATCGTGAATGCACTCATGACGTCTGTGGAGAAAGGCAGTGCGGACCTGACACTCTGTCAGATGATGCGAGAGTCTCGGAACTCCACCCTGGAGGTCCAAGAGGTGAGGATACAGACGCGGGTTTGTGAGGAAGTGGCAAAGATATGGGTTCGTTTGTAGCTAAGAACTGATCGAGCGTTATTGTCTGTTATTTAACGCGTTTTCAAAAGTGAATTCTCACAAGGGCTCAAATTATGTCCACCATCCTCTTCCTTCTCTCTCCTTCTTCTTCTTAATTTTGAAGCATTTTCTACTAACCAAAAAAAGAATGATCAAAATCCATTCACAATTAGGGAAGCTATCCCGTAACATACTTACAAAACAAAACTGCCAAATTCGAACCTGCTTTTTTTCTTTTTTTTTAGTTTCTTAAAAATAGACATTCATTTCTAAAAGTAAATGCTTTGCTTTCTCTATTTTATTATAGATTCAGGAATACGCATACTTGTATGAGTTTAGCAAGTATTTTGATGTGATTGCAGCCCACAGACTGCTCTATGAACCAGTTCGCTATGACGGTGGTGTTCTCCATGAGCCTGGTGATCGCGGCGCTCAACCTGGTGGTGAGCGGCGTCACGCACGTCGGACGGAAGGCGCTCTTCATCGCGCTTCAGGTAACTACAAATACAAAAAAACTGGCAGTCATAGGAACTGCTGATAGAAGTGAAAACTTATAAACTCAAATTTGATAGCTTAGAGCTTACTTTGGAAACTATGGAAACCGGAGGGCGTGGCTGTGAGCATGCCCATCTAGAAATACTGACGCATGTCTAGAGAACCAATGGGAAATGCTTATGCATTTCTAAATGGCCAATGACCACGGTCTCGAGTTTAACCGAAGATTTCTTATAACTTCCGAGCATGGCGCTAGAATTCAATTCACAGCCCGCGAAAAATCTGTATGCCGCCAGAAGTTGTTTCCACTTCAAAAATCTACAAAATGTACATATAACAGGCTTTTACGAGTATGTGCATCTTTTTTGTACTTAGTATGTATTTTATGATACACTAGATGTCCGCCCCGGCGACGCTCGTGGTACATTATATAGCACTCGTCAGAATCCCGTACATATACAACGGTGAAAGAATGACTGAAATCGGTTCAGTCATTCCTGAGAATTTCGCTTTCAAACAAAACACCTCTTCAGCTACCTGCTACGCCACCTGTCGGAAATTGGTCGTACCAACAAATTTGATTAGCAAAGGTTTATATTCAAGAGGTATGTAATCTGTGATATTCAATGGCGCAATCTTAGACACATGCTGTCATGTGTCATGTCAAAGCACGAAACGTACGAATTCTCTTAATAAGGAATATTTTTTCCCGATTTTGTTACATTCTTGATTCATGCTCCGCTTCTATTAATAGTAACGTTATGTTCTATTGTCTATAGCCTTCCTCGATAAATGGACTATCCAATAGAAAAAGAATCTTTCAATTCGGAGCAGTACTTCCCGAGATCCTAGCGTTCAAACAAACAAACTTCAGCTTTTTAATAATATTAGTATAGATTGTATTTTATTCTCCTATGTTATGGTTATAAAGAGTTTTGTCATCTTATCTCCTCGTTGTCAGGTGTCGGGCGGCGCGGCGGCCATCTACATCAACTTCAGCCACAGCTGGGTGGTGAGCGCCGGCTGCTTCATGCTGTACCTCACCGGCATCATCAACTACGCCACGCTCGCCTCCTACTGCGTCGAGGTCTACCCCACCTACGTCAAGTAAGTTGACAACATTTCTGCGTAGAAGATGCCTTCTTACCGAATTCAAAGGAGGATCATGCGGGGCATGACCGCTGGAATCGCACAATAAAAACCGGGTCACCAAAGTCGTAAATCGGTTTATCTGGACGAATCTAGGCCTTGGCCCTGCAGCGGAAATGTGTAAGCTCGTCAAAATAATAAAATAATAACAAGAACAAGACAATGGTGGAAGCGGTGATGAGATCAGAGCAATCTGATCTGTGTATAAATTGCTTTGCTTTGTAGACTTCAAAACCACAAATAGGCACCCAAAAGCGAAAAATAAACTAAAATCATTGTTATAAGCGCTACTGAGATTTTCGCTTTTGAGTGCCTATTTGTGGTTTTGAAGCCGGTTTAATTTTGCACGAAAATAGTTTATCTCATAACGTATTGCTAAAGATAAATTTGACATGAGTCAGTACAATTGCATTAAAGCCATATTATACTCGTATATGCTTGACAGTTTTCGGTACAATAATTATTATAATACAGTAAAGTAGTCATTTCAAACTTTGAAAATGTATACAATTTGCATGCTCTTTCTTTTGTTTTTGTTTTTAATTGACGGGTAAATTGTACATTTATGAATGAAGTACTTTGACTTTGAGAGTAATGAGGACACATGCGTAGACTCATGAAACATACTTCGAAAGTTTGACAGGTCGTGGCCGACATTAGAAATTTTCTCAACCATATAATTATCCCAAGCACAGGCCTCCAGTGATATACGCCTTCTTAGTTGCGCAATGGCTGTCTAACCATTCAGAGTCCCGTTGCAAACATTGAATTACAGCTGCCCTCAACACATAGGCATGGAATCTTTGTCGCAGAGCTTCCAGGTTCCAGGTGGTAACTTAGCGTGGCCCGTGTGTAAGTCACAATTGAATCCGGGTTCAAAAGTCTGAGCCATGTGTTCACTTTATTACTTATTATCATCATTATATATGCTTAAAGCATACATAACGAAAGATATCTTCGTTATATTTTATTATTGAGAATAAATATCTTACTTTATATAATTCCTTTATCGTCTCTGCTTCATGTGGGTGCTGTCAGAAAAACCTTTTTAGTTTAATTTACTCGTGTGAGTTTTCGCTGTTGATCATTGTTTAAGAATACATATTACTGTTAGGTATTTAAAAAAAGCATCTGTTGTAAGATTCTGCTTATCTGTTGTGTTATTTATACCTATTAATCAAGGAATACCTACATAGTACCTATAACTCAATTTAGAAGTTTCTATTACGAGAGTGGAATCAAATCTATTTGTTTGAGTAAACATATTTTTATAATCTGTATCTTAAAAACAAGCGCGAGTCGGGCTCGCCCATGAATGCTTCCGTAGCAGCAAGTAACATAAAACAAAATGTATTGTACTTCGTTGTTACTTTAATCAGTGTTTTAACAATAGTCAACTTATGACGTATTAAAATAAAACTACAGGGGGGGGGGGACACACACACTTTTTACCACTTTGGAAGAGCCCTTCGCGCAAAATATTCAGTTTAGAAAAAAATATGTTAGAAACTTCAATACCATTTTGATGACCTATCCATAGATACCCCACACGTATATTTTTTTTGTTGTTCCACCTGTACTTCCCCCCATACAAGTCGGGGACATTGTCAAGCTGAACATGTTGCTTATGCGTTTTAATATGTTTTCAATCAATTGGCCAGTTAAGCATGCCTTAATCAGATAATCAAACAACAGTCATAATATATTAATATAGTAATTTTACAAATAATTATAACATCATGGGTTTGTTACATAAGTTATCAAATATACTCAAAGTATTAGTTTTTTATTTCTTCCTTTTTTTTTTTTTTTGTTTACTTTTTCTTTTTTTTTTTTGGTGATAATAGTTTTACGCTTATCTATTACATAATAGTGTTAGTTGTTTTTAATTAACCATCTTTGTACAAATAACACAAATGAAGCTTGCATGTTAGAACAGTAACATGTCTACCTCATCCGTAGTGATTTTTTTGGTTAGCGTTAAGACGGATTGCAAATAAATGCTATATATTATTTGCTTTCCTTACTTATTATATCGGTCTAATCGGTACCAACATCTACTTACATAATAAACGTCATATCCATATTTCATAACCGTAAAGATCTGTATATATAAGTAATATATTCGCAAATATATCTTATACACAGTTTTCGTATACACTTTTCAGGATACACAATTTGAAGCTTCTATTTATTTATCTATCTAGGTACATTTCTTTTAATTTTAGTTACAATATTGTTCATTTTGCGCCACCATAAAGTTTTACTATAAGTATTATTTTTCAGATCCACTCATTCACTGCTAACAGTATACACACACGCATTCTCACACACCCTAACCTAACAAACCTAAACCTACCCTAAAAAGGCGAGTGTCTGTACACTCATACACATGCATACATACACCCAGTTTCACATATACATCCGACCTGTACACATGCAACCAACAGTTAATTCAAACTTACGTTCATATTCTACGTTTATTACTGATTTTAGTTGTTTCTTTTGTTACACTTTTTAGTAACATATTTACAGAATTCCAAAAATGCAGTCCTACTTTTCTCGTCTTGCAGCCACTCTGTCAGGTTATTCCGCCTCAAATCTCTTTTGAATTCAATCTCTAGAAAGGATTTCTTCAGTATGTATACGGGACAATCAGTGACAACATGAATGGTGGTTTCTTCTTCCTCGGGATCACAAATACATCCAGGTGAGAGCTTGATTTTAAATCTATGAAGGTATTGCGCAAAGCCTCCGTGTCCTGTGAACACCTGAACCAACTCTTGGGTAAGTGTTATATTTTTTAATAATTTGTAGGCCATGTCGACTTCTGGGAAAAACAACTTTGTTGTCCCTGCTGCATCTCCTTCTGTGTATCTAGTCTGCCATATTTGAACGCTTTGTTTGCGTACTATTCGCTTTACGTAAGATATAGGGCACTTGTCATAGTGAGCAACGGTTCTCATTTTAATGCGGCCTCTTTGGCTAACACGTCTGCCCGCTCATTGCCCTCAATGCCTACGTGCGCTTTCACCCATCATCTCATCTGCAGCCTGCAGACGTCCACTGCTGGACATAGGCCTCCCCCCAATGATTTCCACAATGACCGATCTTGTGCCGCTTCCATCCACCGACTTCCCGCGACCGAGACAATATCATCGGTCCATCGTGTGCGCTTTCACCCAATACAATTTTATTTGTTTACCTTGTTTACCCCACACGTATGGTATTGATCAAAAAAAAAATTTTTGAGTTTCAGTTCTACGTATGGGACACCCTTAATTTTTTTTTTGTATCAAAATCTTAATTTTTTTTTTTTTTTACTTTTATAGGTTTACACTTGACCGCCATCTCGCCTGATGTTAAGCGACGATGCGGTCTACGATGGAGCGTGTTTACCTAGAAGAAACCGATTCACTCTCGATTTGAAGACACCAAGATTATAACTATCGGGGAAAACCCACTCAGGCAACTCATTCCACAGCTTAGATGTTCTTATCACAAACGTAGAGTCAAACCTCTTCGTCCGTGTCTTTGGAGTATCCACCATGAAACCGCCGTGCCGCTTCTTTGAGTTCCGAGAAGTACGATAGAAAAAAGGGCAAGGAGGTATTAGATCATGCAGATCAGTTGCACACTCTCCGAAGTGTATCCGATAAAAAAACCGATAAGCTAGCAATCTTGCGGCGATGTTCAAGACTTTGAAGTCTTTTTCGCGCTAGAATGTCTTTGCCTATGAGCCTTTTGGCACGCCTCTCGATCGATTCCAGAGCCTCAAGCTGATACTTAGCCAATCCATCCCAAAGGTGCGAACAGTACTCCATACAAGAGCGAATCTGTGCTTTGTATAACAAAAGTAATTGTTCAGATTTGAAGTACTTTCGCACCTTTGAGAGGACACCTAGTTTTTTGGCAGCTAATTTAGCCTTGGACTCGATATACGAGCCAAAGTTGAGCGTAGAAGTCAATAACGCCCAAAAGCTCAAGATGATCAGTAACCGGCACGGATACACCTCGAAAAGTAGGAGTCAGTTCAAATTGACTCCTTTTTGCGGAGAACAGACACGCCTGCGTCTTTCCCTCGTTAAACTTGGCCGAATGCGGTTCACAGATTAGGTACATCTACTTACCGAGTTTTAATAGTATAGCTGTTATAGTTTCGGAGAAAAGTGTCTGTGGCATACGGACGGACAGACAGACAGACATGGCGAATCTATAAGTGTCCCGTATTTTGCCATTTGGCTTCGGAACCCTGAAAAGGCTCCAAAGATTTTCATGAAATTTAGTATGAAATTTAGTACGTATTGAGGTTCCGGGCTCTCTACTTAGTCTGTGGTTCCGGGGGCGAGAAACCGATCGAGCTAGCTTCATTTTTAGATAACGTCGTTTTTGACCGACTATCCACCGAACAATGCTCTGTCATCCAGATAGGTACCATAATATTTTATGTGTATGCGTTTGTTCGCAGAGCCATGGCCGTGTGCCTAACCCTGATGGTGGGTCGCGGCAGCGCCATCGTCAGCATCAACGTGGTGAAGGACCTGCTGGACAACAACTGCGAGGCCGGCTTCTATATATTCGGCTCTATTTACCTCGGTGAGATCTCCTACGGTACACAACAATAGATAGATATTTACTTTTTTGTAGTCACAAAAAAATTGCTGATAAAAAGAATATAGGTAATTATATTCCGTGCAGTAACGCGGCCATGGTGGCCTAACAGTGGGAACGTCCGATCATAATTGTGAGGTCGCACGTTCTAACCCCACCTGCACTTCAAATTATTTTCTAGGCACTTCAGATTATTTTATTTCTTATATTGTCATTAAAACTAGCTTCTATATGGTAGATGGCCACAGCATTAGGAAAGCGGTATCTGTCATCCGCCAACCCGCACTTGCATGGCATGGTGCATAAATGTCATAAATGTCGGCATTATGTGTTGATGTGGTGTTGAGCAAGTTCGTCAAAATTACCCTTGCAATTTTTTCATTAAAACCGATGCAACTCAAAGATATTCCCACACGAGAGTATCACGAGTTATACGACGCCTGGGTTATATATTTTGTAATTTTATAATGGTGTGCGTGTTTTTTTTTTTTCGAAAATATATTATTTTTAACCAAATGAACACTTGGTTCACAGCTGGCGGGTTCATCGCGCTGCTGTTACCGACCGACAAACAGATCGTTGATCGCAAGGAATACCTCAAAACGAAAATAACTAACATGACTTAAACCACGAGCTCCAACGAAACTTGCCACCGCCAGACCGCTGGCCGCAGGGGCCACGCGACGGTAGCCGGGTCAGACTAGCAAGGGATCGCAGGTGGCTAGAGACGGAAATAATAGGTACTTACTACCAAACAAAACTTATACAAATTCTGTCCGCACCAAAGTAATGCAACATTTTATATTTTGTTTATGTACAAAGTATTGTTTAGTACCGCTATGGCGTAATGCACAGATATTGTTGCTAAAATTTGGAAGTTCCTCCACAGTTCTTGTGATTTGTGGCCGTTTTCTTGTCTAAATGTCTTTATCAGACCTTTGCTAATTTAGTTATTCTACTGCCATGTAGTAATAAGCAAATATTATTGTGTGTTTGGAATTGAGGGGCTGTGTTCATTGAGAAATACGGTTCAAAGAGATACATCTGGGACAATGTATCTGGGTGATCAGCACAGTGCAGTTGTAGGTGGTAGTTAGGAAGATATGTCGGTGCGTGGCACTGTGTTATAATAGACGGCATGTTGCTTACAATCTGGCCCATGTTTTGGTTGTCCCGTTATTTTGTATCAAAATGCAACCTAGGTAACTCCAAATCAATTACGTTACATCTGACGAAATGGCACTGGAACTGTTATGCCAGCAACCCAAGGCCGTCCTCCGCTATTTTAAGGAGCTTGGCTGGTTTGGGTAGGCTAGCCGGGGGGAAGTGCACAATACACCCCTAGCAGGACGTCAGTGCAGACCAATCACCTCACCCTGAATTAGAGTTAGAATTAAAATCTTAGGTACATAAGCTTGTCTGCGATCAATCCGGTTATTCTATAATAATGTTAGTTACCCAGACACTTTTAAACTGAGGCGGATCCTGAAAAATCCGGACGGATTGCGTTCCTAACAAAAGATAGGCTTAGAAGAAGTTTTGACTATGAGTTTTATGATGAAGGTTGCATTAATTTAAAATTGTATTTGAATCCCATTGTTTCTAAACATGGTAGAAGCAAAACTGGAGCGATTTGATCACAGTTCATGTTAGTAGAAACGTAGACAAAGTCCAAACGAGAACTGGTGAATGCTGAAATTGTCAAGTAAATAATTAAACCAGTTAGTCCAATACAAGAAGAACTGGATTTACAGGATTACAGGATCAAAATACTCACGAATAACCGATTATTGTTTAGTCTAGGCTCCCGTGTAGCCGATATAGATGATGATTGTAATAAATTCTAAATTATGACATTTTTGTTTTATTTGTTTCCTAACAATATGTTGTACTTTTATGTTGTTTTGACATTCTTTTACATGACGTCGATGTCTGCCTGTGGCACCGTAGAGCCCAAACGGATGGGCCGATTTCGATGCGGTTTTTTATTTGAAGGTTAATATCCGTGCGGATGTTCTTAGCTATGTTTGGTTAACCTCGATTCAAGATGGCCGCCTCCACCAAATGGCGGTCAAAATATTTCTACACAACCTACCTCAATATGGGTATCAAATGAAAGGGCTTAACTAGTAGAAACCTATACACTATAAAAAATCAAATCCAAGATGGCCGCCACCACAAAATTGCGAACTATATTATATTGTTCACTACTACCTCAATATGGGTATCAAACGAAAGGGCTTGACTAGTAAAATACTTTGCACTATAACAAATTTCAAATCCAAGATGGCCGCTACCACAAAATGGCGAAATACATTTCTTTTTTCACAACTCCCTTAATATGGGTATCAAATGAAATGACTGACTAGTAGAATGTTGTACAGATAACAATAAATCTGAGGTAGTCGAGGGTTAATGATTTTTTTTTATTTTGTTCTTGTTTTTGTGTGATGTTACGCTGTACCTCGACCTATTGATCGACTTCGATGGTTCTTTTTTTGTTTGGTAGATCGTAGTACAGTGGTAGCCCCATATATATTGTATCGATATCGGTTTTTGAAATACGAAGAAAAAAATTAAATTAGCTTTAATTTATCTCAACAACCTAGTGATAATTTCTTATGTAATTTGGTCGAGAGTATGAATTTAATTTTAATTGAAGACTTTTTTTATATTATATAATAATAATAGGTTCGCACTAGACCACCATCTCGCCTGATGTTAAGCGATGATGCGGTCTACGATGGAGCGTGCTTGTCTAAATGAAAGCGATTCACTCTCGATTTGAAGTAGGTTTTGGTTTTTCAGTGAAATAAATTTTCATTCTTAATTCCGCATGTGTAATGCGAGAGAAAAAGGGAGAGAAGGCGAAAAAGCCTAGTGAGCCTAGTCTTGTTGTACACAATACAAATACAAAAATCTTTATTGCTGTTTGCAGGTAAGATAAGATGATACAAAACATTTAAAAAATTGACCCATACAAACTGGCCTCTTCTTCTAGAGGCATGCAATATGTCTGGCAACGCAGTTTCCATTGGTCTGAATTTATACAATGATAATAATAGTCAGCTGATAGTCTTCTTCTTCTTTTTTCATTTTTAACTTTTAATCGGTTGTATCATATGTCATCTGATTCATCATGTATTAATTTCTGGCTTCTATCCCGGTGTGTTATGTTAGTGTGATATGTTTGATGAGTACAATTACGCCAACGTCTTGTGCTTTAGCAGGATGATGTTATGGACTTTGACAAGTGTGTGGTTTCATGTAGAATCCAAGGTCTTGCAGTAGTAGCTCTTGCAGTTTAGCCGTGTGAGCAATTTTAAAGAATGATGTATAGAAAAATCAAAAAATAATAGTCAAAAATAATGATAATAATAATTCAATTTGTATAAAATAAAACAATGTCAATGTGTGTAAAAGAATGTTAACATGTATAAAATTTAATATTTGTATACCTACTCAAAGAACTCTCACAATATATTATAGAGTAATCTGATTCAACCTGTCCGTTACAATATATTATCTGATCTAACATTAGTTAAATCTAAAGTCTCATAAAATATAGACAGTGGACACTAATGTGGCTAATGGAATTTAATGTGGAAGTTAATGGAATGTAAAATGTCAAGTTATACAACATCTATACATCAGTATTCCAATTAATTTCCCTATCATTTAAAAATTCTTTCACAGTGTAATAACATTTGGGTACCAGTATCTTTTTTAATTTACTTTTGAACATGGATGAGTTAAGTTTTTTAATTGCATTTGGCAGCTTATTATATATAAGAGGAGCCGTACAAAAAATACTGTCACTCATAATCTTTTTCTTGCGTTTGCCTATGAGCAGCCTACACTTATCACGTCGGTTCCGTTCCAATTTGTCACTCAAGAGAGGAAAACAATGGGGGTTACAAAACACATAACTTCAAAAATATAAAGGCTTGGAATGACAAGAACAAAATTAAAAATGTTGATTAACCCCCGACTACCTCAGATTTGTTATCTGTACAACGTTCTACTAGTCAAGCCCTTTCATTTGATACCCATATTGCCTATATTAAGGGAGCTGTGAAAAAAGAAACGTATTTCGCCATTTTGTGGTAGCGGCCATCTTGGATATGAAATTAGTCATAATGCAAAGTATTGTACTAGTTAAGCCCTCTAGTTTGATACCCATATTGAGGTAGGTTGTGAAGAAATATTTTGTCCGCTATTTTGTGGAGGCGGCCATCTTGAATTTATATTAACCAAATATAGCTAAGAACATCCGCACGGATATTAACCTTCAAATAAAAAAAACCTCATTGAAATCGGCCCATCCGTTTGAGCTCTACGGTGCCACAGACAGACACACACACAGACAGACATCGACGTCAAACTTATAACACCCCTTTTTTGGTCGGGGGTTAAAAATGAAATAAATGATGTGAATTGAAATAATTAACTGACAGCAGGTATCTTTTTTGATGTGATGAAAATAATAGGGTGTCAGACATAATAAGTCTTTAATAAAATCAAGGTAAAAATAATGAATTCACAAGTTCTTTTAAATATATTTATTTACAGCTAAATAATTTATATCACATGGTCATTTTTCATTCAACATTATTATCTATTTTGATCTTGTTTTTATAAAATCACAGGTCCGTCCTATGTTTGCAAAACAAATAGATATATGTATATTATATCTAACCTTAGCGTTACATTCTAGTGTATAAGTATCTACTTATTTAATTTGATATGTATAAATTACGTTTTTGAAAAAAATTGCTAAGACCAGTAATTGATCGTATTTTTTTCATATTATGTATTTATAATGAAGAGGTTGCCGTAATTAATGAACATCGTAAAGCCAACCATTCTGTGACGGACTCTGATGACTCTGTTTACGATGTCTGTCGGCAACTTTTCTTAATACTGAGCACATTCACGTCTTTTCATGAACTTTCAGGTAAAGAGTCTCACTTCAATATTTAGGCTTAGTGACGAGTATGGCCGATTTCACATGAGGACAGGCACACTCTTCCGAGTATTTCTTAAAATGCAAGTGTACATGTTTTTTACACACACTAACAGAGTAAAGGAAACCCATTCGGTCTAAGAAAGACTTCTTCAGATTACATGCGTAATCCCCCACCCCGCACTTGTACAGTGTGAAGGATTATGACCTTGTCTCTTTGCCAGAGAAGACCCCGAGTCTCACTAGTGGGTAGTGAGAACACAAAGTAGGCCGCTAATGGTTATGCTATCAAATTTATTTAGATTTTGAACACTTTCTTAAGTACTAACTTTATCTTGTAAGGGCTATACGAGGGTCAAACTGAAAGTTCTTAGAAAATCAAAAACTGATTACATTAGCCAGTTATTAGTTTTATTATATCTTTTCAAAATATTGTCCATTCACGTCAATACACCGCTGCATGCGATGGAACCACTGGGAAAAGCACTTTGCCCACTCGTCCTTAGGGGTCTCTTCAATGGCATCGCGATACGCAGCCACCGCTTCTTCAGCATTCATAAACCGCTTTCCTTTAAGTTTTTCTTTAATTTTGAAAATAAATAAAATCACAAGGCGCGAGGTCGGGGCTATACGGCGGGTGACCCAGTAATTCAACGTTTGATGTCGCCAAATAGTCGATCGTTCGCTTGGCGGTGTGCGATGAGGCGTTGTCGTGGTGAAGGAGGATCCTACTGCGAGGTCGTTTCTCTCGAACTTTTCCAAGACAAGTGGCAAACAATTGGTAGTGTACCATTCTGCAGAAACTGTTTTTGATCCTCTAACACAATTGTTGCGAAATGACCTATCCTTCCAAAGAACGAGGCCACCATTTTTTCCCCGCACTTCGATCTCTCTTCACTTTAGTTGGCAACTCCTCGAAAGGAAACACCCACTGAGCAGATTGTCTTTTGGTTTCAGGATCATAACAGTAAATCCAGCTTTCGTCACCTGTTAGTATGTCGAACACAGCATTTGAGTCACCTCCGTTAAATCTTTCAATCATTTTAGGGCACCAATCCACACGATGGAGTTTTTGAGCCTCAGTCAAATTATGAGGTATCCACCGGGCGCAAAGCTTCCTGAACGCTAAATATTCGTGTAGGATTTTGTGCACTTGACTCATACCGATGCCTAAGCTTGTCCGAATCTGCTGATAGGTCACTCTTTTGTCAGTCTCTATCATACGCCGCACAACACAGATGTTATCTTCAGTCGTCGCCGTAGAAGGCCGTCCTCACGTAAATCATCAGTGAGATTAGTGCGACCACGTTTAAACTCATTAAACCAGTTGTAAACAGTCGCACGAGATGGGGCTTCATCGTGAAAGGCCAATCGTAGTCTATCATAACTTTCTTGTTGACTTAAATGACATCGAAAGTCATAAAAAATCATTGCACGAAAATTTTCTCGTGTTAAATTCATGTTGACGTGACACAGACAATTTTCAATATGCCGCCAAATCGTAAAACAAATGACAAATGAATGAAGTATATACTCAGTAATATTGGCAAAGAGTTCTATTTTCAAATTATAGAATTATTTTTTTATTATATTGTTTATAAGTGGCCAGTTCTAAGAACTTTCAGTTTGACCCTCGTATTATACAACAGTTGATAAAAAGTAGATTACTTATGTGGACGAAATAATTTGTGTTCTAATTCTGAAGATCGGTTGCGCTTTACGTCATGTAAATCTTGCTAATACGAGTACTGTAAATGGGAAAGTTAGGATATTTAAATGTCAACAGCATGGGCTCAATCACATCGGAACTACTTTTGATCCCCGGAAAATTGCAGGTACTACGCGGGTAAAATCACGAGCGAGTGTTTCATATCTATCACTTTTTTAATACACTACCTTACTCTAAAGTTACTCAGTAACTTTTAATGCAAGAGCCATATTATAAATCAGTTGATTACTTTTGATGGTAAAACAGGTTGTGTTCTTAACTCCGAGGATTGCACATGCCAATCTTCGTCATGTAGGCGTTTTAATATCGATCGTATTGTTCTACGGAGATTGTCTCGACCGGTTCCTTCAGCTGCGCCTCCTTCTTCTTGAACAGGCTCTGGTCGGGGGGGAGCAGTAATCCCAGGAAACCAGCGACTGGAAGAAGGTGAAACTGAGTTTTACTTTCCAGGCAGTATTTTATAGTAATAATATCAGAATTAAATTATTATAATTTAGTAGTGACAGAATTCTTTGCAGAGTCGACCTGGGGAAGTACTACGCCTTTGCCAGTTTCCCACCGCCAAGCAGTAATGAGCAAAAATCACTGTATTCCGGTTTGAAGAGTTTCCAAAGACTACAGGCCATAAATAGGTATAATGTATCTTATCTCTGGTTGACGAGTGCAGTGCAGGGCTGGGCGAAGATTTAGACTATTTTCGGTCCAATATCTACGTGACACATGTCCTGCTGGCCTCGTCAATCTATGCTATAGAAAAAAAATACAGCAGCAATTTTTTAGATCATGCAATGGTTATCAATACATTGATAACAGGTTTATGTGTGTAATGTTTTTGTTTAAGTGGTTTTAGTCTAGATGGCGTTGGCATCCTTTAAAACGCACAAGTATTATAAACTTCTATTTAATGACTCAATACTCTATAGTTTGGCCTCGAAATTGTAAACAGCGCTGTATAGTTTTATGTCGAATATCGAGAAAAGTTTTAATGGTATAAAACATCAATTACAGGGTTAATGTGATTAAATAAATTAGAAATCACTGACTAAGTGGTAGGTACTGACCGATGGCGAGCGCCCCGAACAGATGGAAGGCGGCGTCGCAGTGGCCCTCCAGCAGCTGCTTGAGCGCGTTGATGCCGAGGACGGTGCTGCCGCGGCCCAGCATGATCACCAGGCACACCGCCTTCGCTCTGCGCATAACACACCACAATCGTTCCAGTTTGCAGAGCAATGTTTCCGCAGAAATAGGCATGATTACTAAAAACATAATTAACCCACTAGTTTGATAATAAAAATTTTGTACACGGTTTTTTTTATTTTGTTTCAAATACAAATATGACAAAGATACAGTACTTAGAAGTGTCGAGTGACGTCACTTCATTGTACAAGTTTTATGAAGACATCTCCGGAGTGGGGCTCCGGAAATTTGATGATCTAATTGCATATCGGTTATTAAAACTTTCCCGTAGTTTCACGTAATCTAATGAACGTATAAATAAGTCGGACGTAGTCTCGCAAGTGTGTCACTAGAGTCGGCCACATAATATGCACGTGTAACATACATGCTGACACGCACACATCAGTGGTTATTACACGTTCGAACGTGTGTATGTGTGAGTGTCAGCCTATCAGTGACAATCTGACAAAGTACACGTGCAATTGTGGCCGACTCTAGTGACACAGTTTTTGTTTTAGCGAGACTACGTCCGACTTTTTTTATACGTCTATGAATCTACCTAATTAGAATGGTAGGTATATTTCTGAGCCAGTCATCATCTCAATTAGGTACTGGGCACAGAAATACATCATCTTATATCTGTGGGTGACGAGCGCAGTGCACTACGACGTGATGATCTGGATTCTTTATCTTCCAATAGCTGCGTGACACTTTGCGTTGTGCAGGCGTATTGCTCGCCATCAGGCACAGGTCCTGTTCGTCCCATCACTTTAAAATATTACAAGAAACATCACAGACACTGTCTTTTACCACAAGAAATCTGAGGTCAACCAACAGCGCAGCTTATGATGTAACATGCTGTGGAATAAACCTACCCTTTTTCTTCAGATTCACTTCTGCATTGCGTATGATACACCTTTTTTGAAATTTACGTTGATTTAGTTTACTTGCTAAAGTTTGTGTCAATTGAAAGAATTTAATAAGTACAAATAACGAACTCGCATTATCATCATCCACAGTATTTTTAACCCCCGACCAAAAAAAGGGGTGTTATAAGTTTGACGAGTTTGTTTAGAGAAGTGTTTAAATTAGTTTGTCAATATGGGTATCAAATGAAAGGGCTTGACTGGTAAAATACTATACACTATAACAAATTTAAAATCCTAGATGCTCGCCACCACAAAATGGTGAATTATGTCATTTTTTTCACTATTATCTCAATATGGGGTAACAAACGAAAGGGGTTGACTAGTAGAATACTTTCTACTATGACAAATTTCAAAACCAAGATGGCCGTTACCACAAAATGGCAAAATGCATTTATTTTTCACAACTCCCTTGATACAAATGAAAGGGCTCGACTAGTAGACTGTTGCACAGATAACAAATCCGAGGTAGTCAGGGGTTAGTCAAAATTTTTAATTTTATTCTTGTTATCCAAAAAAGAGTGACTTAAACCAAGGGGTTTACTGATTCTCTAATCACGTTCCTCGCCCGGTCTCGCAAATGGACAACGGACAAGAAAATAATATGTAAGAGTAGTATATAATAAAATTGAATCGTATAAGTGACTCACTTGACGTAGGTGGGAAAGACATCGACGGTGAACGAGGAGAGGAAGCCGAAGTTCAGCACGCCGGCCATCAGCGTGAGGAGCAGGGCCGCGCTCGCCGCCCACTGCGAGCTCAGGCTGATGAGCAGCGCCGCCGCGCCGGACGCCATCTGCTGGCGGCGAGCGAGGCGGTCAGCGCCGAGGAGGGGAGCACGGCAAAACATAAGCATACGTATCCCACATGCTCCCACTGCTAGGACTGGGGGACCACTCTCACAAGGAAAGAGCCAAGGCAAAAAAATGACAAAGTCAGGAATGGATGACATTTATCCTCGAAAGATACTAGAAACGTGTCGGTTTCCTCCCAATATTTTCCTACACCACTTTTAAGTTAGCTGCATTATGCACATACAATGCGTGCCGCCGTTCATACCGCCGTTCCTTTTCGGCGTTGTCTTAGTCTCTTCAAGTCGAAAGTGAATCAATTTCGTCTGTGAGCGCGACCCTTTGTAGACCGCGTTGTCGCCTAATAATAAGCAAGATAGCGTCCAAGTGCATCTCTATTCTTTAAGAGACCTCTGACAGTTGGTTTCATACGGCCTCTACTACCTACTGAACGTTGGGTTAGCGCAGAAGGCGCAGGACTCTACTAGTAAACGAATCATTGTTAAAGAAAGCACCTGAATGGCGATGTAGAGGCGCCGCTTGCCGAGGCAGGCGAGGCCCAGCGCGGCCAGGACGTTGAGTCCCGCCAGCAGCAGGCAGATGCCGAACACCAGCGTCATCGCGGACCCGTTCATCACGCACGACTGCGCCTGCTGGGAACATTATCTACATTAGCACGAATAAAGTCACTCAGATTAAGAATCAAACTAAAAGTACCTAATCGAAAAAGATTTAGAGAACATTACTAAGGACTACGTTTTTCGTAGGATCGTTGATACGTAACTCTTCACCAGAGAAACTAGCAAAGAAGAACGAAAGAGCAATAGAGTTTTCTTTTCTTCTCATAATCTATACTATTATTATCAACTTGAAAAGGTTGATCGGGCTAGTCTCAGCAAATACTGGACCGATCCCAAAAATTGTTAGATATTTACTTGATCAGTTCTGACAGTATTTGCAGAGTCCGCCTAGGGCAGTACCACACTTTTTCAACTTTTCTACCACGAAGCAATTATGTGACATCGTCGCTTTGATTTAAAGGGAAATATTTTTCGTGAAATTACAGGCCGAAAAGATAAAACACCTTGTAAATTAATCTGGGTGATAAGCGCAGTGCAGTGCTAGGTAATGATTTGGACTCTTTATGTTCAAATACCTGCGTGTTATTGTGTTGTTATGAGCAGGCATGGAACCAACAGGCACATTCCCTACTCGTCTTTCTAAAACTCTAAACTATACTGTAAAGTAAACCAAAGTTGAAGGCCAGGTACCTCGTTAACAACACTGCTGTTTCTGGAGAGGCGGATCATCTCGCAGATGGTGAGGCCGGTCGCTCCCTTCTCGACCGACGACATGAATGCGTCCACGATGAAAGGAAGCCACACTATAAACGAGTTCACGCTACAAATACAAAGAAGACACAGATCAGTAAAAATTGATAACAAGGTTCTATTTTTGTAGCATTCATTACATATGTACATAATAGTAATTCTAATAAATAAATAAATGTAAATAGTCCGAATGTTTTGAGAACATGATCCATTGTAGCTGTTTCGGGATTCTAGCCCATTCACTCGCTTGTTCGTTTCAAGATTAATTGATGTAGTTGGAGCAGTCCTTGCAGAGTCCTCCAGGGAAAGTAGGTACCATACTTTTACCAATTATTCTGCCGCCAGGCAGAAATGTACATATAAACACTGTCTTGCAGTTTAAAGATAAATGTTTCCGGATAAACGACAGGCTACGGCAAATAAATAGAGACATTGACTAAAGGGTTTCTTTAAGATTTGGGTCATGCTCTGGAAGAATACGGGTGATTTTTGCTCCGGAACGTTTCTGGAGCAAAGTTTGATTATTTTCATTCAGCATGAGAACGCGGCCAGCGTCATGGGCCACTTTACTTTGATTTACTGATAAAAAGGCGTCTAATAACAGCGTAGGCTGCAGGATTGGTGCATGGGAACGCCGGGCTACTAGGACCTGTGGTTATTTCTTATAACGTCAGTGGTCAGTAAGGGGCCTCACCAGATGAATGTCAGTAAAGTTGCTCACCGGATGGTCACTAGTAAAGGAGCTCACCAATGAACAACAGTAAGGGGGGGCTCACTAGATACACACCAATACGGGGGCTCACCAGATAAACATCAGTAAGATGATCACACCAGATGTCAGGTCAGAGAGCTCACCACACACACCAGTAGGTAAGAGAGCTCACCAGATGAGATGAGATAGTAAGAAACGTCATTAGATAAACACTAGTAGAGTGACTCACCAGATGAATACCAGTATGAAGAGCGTGCCCAACAGCAGAGTGGGCCGCAGTAGCGGCGCGCGGAACATGGGCGTGGTCTGCGTCACCAGCGACGCCCAGAACCCGGCGCCACGGCTCGCCACGTTGTCCTCGTCGAACACCACCGACTGCACCTGCGAACACAATATTGCAGCATGAGCAACCAGCTTAACGTCCCAGCTTCAGGGACTTGGAGTCTTCTCTCATATGGAGTAAAACTAAAGTAAATTAAAATCATGAGAAGATACCACCATGTTCCAAAAAAGACCATGTGTCATCTTGTAAGGCCATATATTATCCGCCAATCCACTCTCGACCAGCGTGGTGGTTGACTCTGTCTTTGTGATGTTATGGACGCATTTATAATGCTTTGCTGTTCCTTCTATACCAGTCAAACCTTTTGACTTATTTTTTTTAATATATATTTTCAAGCATTTAAGCAACGTAATCTTCCTGCTTCTATTGCACGAGTAGAACTCGATCTCCGTGATGCATGATCGGGATTAATTGAAATAATAATTGTACTAACCGGGTACGTATCTTCACTGTTTCCAGTGTTCTGAGCGTAGATCTTTCTGAGGATGTCGAGGCAGAGCTGATCCTCGCCCACACTGAGGAGGTACTTGGGGCTCTCGCGGGAGCAGATGGCCCACGCGGCGGTGAGCAGGCAGGGCGCGCTGAACACCAGGCTCAGCAGCCGCCAGGAGTTGAACTGGATGCTGAGGACCGGGATGTGGTACGAGAACGGCAGGGGGAGGATTGGTGAAGCTATCACTGGAATTAAAACACCAGGAATGTTAATGGTGGCTAAATAGTACAACTTAATATAACACATTCACAATGGTCTGGCCGTACATTGGAGTATTTTTCCAAAAGCCGTTGTACGAAAATGTTATCATTATCGGCTATAACGATGATAAAAACGTCGTGAGGAAACCTACACTTTCCAAAAATGACATCGATCAAGGACAAGAAACATCCGCCAATATATATATATAGGTATAGGTAGCTTTTCACTTTTATCGGCAGTCCCTATGAGTGCCAATTTTTGTTGTATTATATGAGAGTAACTAGCGCCTCGCCCCGGCTTCACACGGGTGCAATGCTGATATTAAATATAAGTACCTACTAATAAAATTCCAGTCCGGCGGCAAGACGTTTCGTTTTACGTAGTCACATAAGCCACAGTTTTTTTTGTGATGGATACTTTTTTGGCGCGACGGACGCACGCAATTCGTTGATTAATGGAACGAAACGTGCTTCACACCAAAGATAGCGACAGCGGTTTGTTTGTCAGTGCCATCAGAATTTAACGAAATTCACCATAATCAGAATTTTTGGACGTATTTATGTTGTCGACTCAAAATCAATATTTTTTTATGTTTTGTTATTCATATAAGGATTCGATCAAGTCTACCGTACCCGTTGACGAAATTATGAATATAGATGAAGCAGCATACCCGCCATGACGCCCGTGCAGGCGAGCAGCGAGCTGGTGGTGAGCAGCAGCAGCAGGCTCCGCCGCCGCGCCGGCGTCGACTCCCCGAGCAGCGCCAGCGCCAGGGCGGACGCGCCCGACACTCTGCAATTTTTTTTTTTTTTTTTTAATTTATTTTAAAACTATAATCATTACATATACATATAAATTCGCCCTTAAAACCTCAACAAGGTTTGTCTAGGGCAAACAGTTCTCAACACGTATCTTAAAAAAGTGAACATTATATCTATAAAACACCAAAAACTAAAGAAAATACAAATTAAATAAAACACATATCTGCGCGCGCGCACCCAAGAAGACAGCCGTATGCGTTTTCGTTTAGTAGGAAACCGGTTTGTTATCTAATTTGGCCATACGAGCCGCCGCAGTCAGCGCGCGCTGCAGACTCAACATACAGGCTGCTCCCACCTATGTTACAATTTGGAGAAGTATGACTTTAACATGATCTTAATATTTTTTTCGTTTAATTTTTTTTTTATTTCGACTGGTAATTTATTAATTAGGCTGGGTATGATAAATTTAGAGGTTCTTTTACCATAGGTATTATTAAAACGTGGTACAACAAGTTGTTCGTTTGATATGCTTCTAGTAATTATACGCCCCGTTTTTATAGTTTGTATTTCCGATCGAAAAAATTGCTCGATTAATAAACAATACTTAATTTTAATATAAATTGGCAAAACACCGCAGAATTTAAAGAGTCCGTCTGGATTATTGGAAAATTTGTTTTAATTTTACGAGGAGTTATTAATTTAAGAATTCTATTTTGCAGTTGATAGATTTTATCGAGATATGTTTTGTATGTGCGGCCATAACTTGTCAATCCGTACGAGACTATGCTTTCCACCAGAGCTTTGTACATTGTTAATAGTACATAAAAAGGAACGCGATTTCTTATTGCATAGAATTTAGCCATAATAGCTCGCAGTCTTGTACATGTTTTGTCGATATGCTTCGCCCAATTTAATCTGTTGTCGATTACTAAGCCTAGATAAGTAAACTCCTTGACTTGATCAATTTTTCGGCACGATCCAATACAATGTGTCAAGCTACTATGCAGACAGTCGTGGTTATGGGCTATAATATCAATTCCTTCTTTGCAAGTTTTCCAATTGTAACCAGAGTGTACATGCATACATTTCGTCTTTTCCGAGTTTAGTACTAGCCCGGAGTCATGTGACCATTTGCATAAAGCCGTAAAGTCAGCTTGAATATTGCTTAGGGCCACTGAGATATCTTTGTCAGCGGCAACCAGACAGGTGTCATCCGCAAACTGGAATACAGAGCACAATGCGTCACGACACTTCATTGTAACAGACTAGCGCTCCGACTGGTTTGCCCGTGGTTCGTAACATACAGCCGATAGCACTGAGGAACCACGTACATATCCAACGGTGAAAGAGATTTTGAAATCATTCCAGTACTTCCTGAGGTTAGCGCGTTGAAACAAAAATCCTCTTCAGCTTTATTATATTAGAACAGATTATTAACTCCTACTAGCTTCGTCTTATCTACGGGGAGGAAAAGTGCATTTACGCAAACTCTTCCGCCTTGGAAAGACGGTCGGGTTGTGTTGGACTCGACACCACGGATGGACATGGTGACCCTACTCAATGAGGTTCCAATTTTGCCGCTTACGGCGGGAACCTTGCCTTTTTCTGGGCCCTGCAGTCTCTGGGGCAGGCCCCCGTCACAGGCACACCTGTACCCAAAGTAGGCTATGACTAAATCGGGGACACTACTGCTAGCTGTGCCTACCCATGGTGTGACCAGTTATTTCAGTTTCTTTTACTTTAAAAGTTAAATTATGCATTTGTATCTAATCAAAATCCAATAAATTAGGTTTCATGCTTGTAGCTTCAAATATGACGACACTCCCATACAAACTTTCATCCCCTATTTCAACTCCTCAAAATAAGTTGCATTAAAAACTTCCATTGTTCTTTCTCAGACTCTATCCAAAATATTGACTGTAATAATAACAATGCTATCTGTACTATTTATTGCGATATGACCCAGGCATTTGACTATATCAATCATGATGTTCTTCTAAGTAAATTTGAAGCCTTCCCCTATTTCAACTCCTCAAAATAAGTTGCATTAAAAACTTCCATTGTTCTTTCTCAGACTCTATCCAAAATATTGACTGTAATAATAACAATGCTATCTGTACTATTTATTGCGATATGACCCAGGCATTTGACTATATCAATCATGATGTTCTTCTAAGTAAATTTGAAGCCTATGGGGTTAGAGGTAATGCGCTTGACTTAGTAAAATCTTACCTAACAGACAGAAGGCAAGTAACTAAAATTACAAAGATGAATAGTAAAACTAAACAGGAAGAGATATTCACCTCTAAAGAAAGGACTGTTAAATTTGGTGTGCCGCACGGAAGTGTGTGGGGACCGTTTCAATTTATTGTCTACATAAATGATTTTCCTAAAGTAATTGAACATCCAATGTCACTATTTGCAGATGACAGCACGATTACAATAGCCTGCCAAGATAAAGCTAATTATGAGGAAAATATCAATGTTCGGTTGTTCGGTTATTTCAGTTTATTTTACTTTAAAAGTTATATTATGCATTTGTATCTAATCAAAATCCTAAAAATTAAGTTTCATGCTTGTAGCTTCAAATATGACGACACTCCCATACAAACTCACATCCCCTATTTCAACTCCTCAAAATAATTTGCATTAAAAACTTCCATTGTTCTTTCTCAGACTCTATCCAAAATATTGTCTGTAATAATAACAATGCTATATGTACTATTTATTGCGATATGCCCCAGGCATTTGACTATGTCAATCATGATGTTCTTCTAAGTAAATTTGAAGCCTATGGGGTTAGAGGTAAAGCGCTTGACTTAGTAAAATCTTACCTAACAGACAGAAGGCAAGTAACTAAAATTACAAAGATGAATAGTAAAACTAAACAGGAAGAGATATTCACCTCTAAAGAAAGGACTGTTAAATTTGGTGTGCCGCACGGAAGTGTGTGGGGACCGTTTCAATTATTGTCTACATAAATGATTTTCCTAAAGTAATTGAACATCCAATGTCACTATTTGCAGATGACAGCACTATTACAATAGCCTGCCAAGATAAAGCTAATTATGAGGAAAATATCAATGTTGCACTAAATTCATCTATCCACTGGTTGAACATTAATAACTTGAAAATTTATTTAAATAAAAGCAATTTAATGCAATTTACACAAACAAAAAAATACTTAAATAACATAAACATAAATTATCAAGGTAACAAAATTGCAGAAGTAACTATAACAACATTTTTAAACCTGACAATAGACATGAATTGAATTGAAAGGCACATATTGAGATTTTCTGCAAGAAGCTTGGCAGCTCGGCATATGCTCTGCATAGGCTTGCTCCAGTGGTAAAAAAAGATAATCTTCTAACATCTTACCATAGATTAGTGGCATCAGTCTTGAGATATGAGATAATTTTTTGGGGTAACTCAATGGAAACAGGCTTAGCTTTCAAAGCACAAAAACGATGCATTAGTGCTATGTTCGGGATGCAAGTTCCAGATAGCTGCAGACAGGTATTCATAGACAACCAAATCTTAACCCTTTCAAGCCTGTATGTTTTTGAAGTTATGTGTTTTGTAAGGAATAACCCCCATTATTTTCCTCTCTTGAGTGACAAAGTGGAACGGAACCGACGTGATAAGTGTAGGCTGCTCATAGTCAAACGCAAGAAAAAGATTATGAGTGACAGCATTTTTTGTATGGGTCCTCTTCTATATAATAAGCTGCCAAATGCAATTAAAAAATTTAACTTATCCATGTTCAAAAGTAGATTAAAAAATATACTGGTACGCAAATGCTATTACACTGTGAAAGAATTTTTAAATGATAAGGAAATTAATTGGAATGCTGATGTATAGATTTTGTTTAACACGACATTTTGCATTCCATTAACTTTCACAATAAATTCCACTAGCCACATTAGTTAGTGCCTACTGTCTATATTTTATGAAACTTTACATTTAACTAATGTTAGGCCAGATAATATATTGTAACTGACATGTTGAATCAGATTACTCTGCATATATTGAGTGAGTTCTTTGAGTAGGTATACAAATATTAAATTTGATACATGTTGACATTCTTTTATACACATTGACATTGTTTTATTATATACATATTGAATTATTATTTTCTGATTTTTCTATGCATAATGACATTCTGTGACATTGCTCACATGGCTGAACTGCAAGAGCTACTACTGCAAGACTTTGGATTCTACATGAAACTACATACTTGTCAAAGTCCATAACATCATCCTGCTGAAGCACAAGACCTTGGCGTAATTGTACTCATCAAAAATATCACAATAATATAGCACAACTAGATAGGACGATGAATCAGATGACATATAATATGATACAACCGATTAAAAGCTAAAAATGGAAAAAGAAGAAGAAGACTTTATCAGCTGACTATTATTATTATTGTATAAAATTCAGACCAATGGAAACTGTGCTGCCAGACATATTGCATGCCTCTAGAAGAAGAGGCCAGTTTGTATGGGTCAATTATTAAAATGTTTTGTATCACCTTATCTTACCTGCAAACAGCAATAAAGTACTAATAATGATAAGGTGATATAAAACATTTTAATAATTGACCCATACAAACTGGCCTCTTCTTCTAGAGGCACTGTGAGCATCTTTTTCCCGAAATCAAGAGCTACATAACCACAGTACTTAGATCAGAGGAGTATCGTTTTGCCGATTGCTTATGTAGCATATTACGACTACATCAAAAATATGTGAATCATTATATAGAAGAAATTCTCAATTCAATGACTTGAAATATATGTATAATAAAAGTCGTAATTAGTGAGCCAATCATTGCAGCTTTGTAATTGCTATTGACATGTTACTGTATTCCAAATATTTACTTAAAGCTTACTATAGACAAATTGGATGTAAAATCATCGACGTTCGTAAATTCAAGCAAACACAGAGATATAACATAATTAAAACAATTAATTATCTAATTTATGGCTTGGGTTAAGTTTTATCATAGGGCAGCTAACCACCATCTCCAATGAACCGGAGCGCCAAATCATTAACCCCTAATTTCGGCAGGGAAACAAAGATTACAGTTACGTAAGATAATGAAGTGGCGTGATTGGTTACATCACGAGCCGCGTGGCTCGCTATTGGCCCAGCCGTGAACTACTGGCAAATATGCGAACAAAACCGCCGCAAACTACACCAAAACTAATGCCACGGTCAATATGTAAAATGTATTAGATTATATTGTTATAAATGTTGACAATGAAGATAAATTGATTGAGAAATGTAAACACTTAAGTATATTTCAACAAAGTATAAAACGGCATAAAAATACACAAATACGTATATCTAAAGGCTTTGTTGGGAGTGGAACGGTGACAGCGCTGTGGTTTGAGCAAACAAATGTCGTGGTACCTATGTTATATGACGAGTGGGTTCAATACTAGCTATGTTTGAGCTGTCGGTGAAAAAAATATAATATTATAGAATTCTAGACCACCCAAAATCTTAGTGCTTGTTTTAACGATAGTGTTTCTTTTTATTGTATGAAATATAGCTTATTTATTTCAATCTGCACATTAATAAAAAAGTAAAATTATAATTAACATAATTTATTAATGTGTCATAGATCTATATGTACCTATATTGTGTTTCAGAGTTAATTAACTGTACCTATGTTAATTTTGAGGATGATAAAAAAAGATTGTATGAAATTACGTAAAACATTATTGTATGTTCGCGAGGACAAAACTGTTGAAACCATTATTGTATCCACCTACCATCTATGTACACAGTTTATACAATAAAGACATTCTTATTCTTATTCTTGTTCTTTTCTGTTGTTTGTAGTATGTATGTCGCAGCCGGATCGTATAATCCGCTGTATTACATTACGGCTAGCCGTTTTGAAAAACAGGGCCGTTTTTGTAATGCGGCGGTTCAACGATTAGCCGCATTGGCATTTTTTTATATACACTCAAGGGGTAGTAGCGACAAGACTAGGTGGAGTTGGGGTGCTCCGAGTCGGATCTGGGTCTTTCCTAATCTACCCGGTTCGATTTAGTCTTAGCAAGGTGGACGGTAGTAAACCACCCCAATAATATTGTGTAGGATTCCGCCGAACACCAGAATCCACAGTCTCCTTAGCAATTTAGCAACACACGTACTGTTTTCAACGCCGTGGATGTTGTTATGTTAGACAGCGCCATGAGTGAACTGAAAATTGTCAAAGCGGCGGCTAATCTTTTGCTTTATTACATTACGGCTAGCCGTTTCGAATGACGTATGGCGTCGAAAATATTCAGGCTGTTTTTTAACTAGCCGCTTTTAATCTGGCTAATCGTCAAACCTCCGCTTGACAAACGGCCCTGTTTTTCAAAACGTCTAGCCGTAATGTAATACGGCGCATTATACGATCCGGCTGCGACATACATAGTTTGGTTTACTTTTCATGCAGTCGGGTTTTTCGAGTTTTTAAATTATATTTGTTTATTTGAGAAGTGACTAGTTCACCGATAGATTCTGATGACGTCTTAGAATGGAAAACGTCGGCCGGAGAAAGGTTTTTTTGTGCGAATTAGTTACTTCAACAATGTGGAATTCATTTACAAAAGAGTATTTTGAAAATCGAAGTTCTGCCCAAACGTTTGAGTTGGAATTGAGTTTCTGTAATAAATGCAACGTCAGCTCATACTAACGCCATGGTAAATACAAGTTAGATAGTTAGTGATGATTACTCCCTCAACTTGGTCATCATTACATCCTCGACTGTCTTACTTCACATTGTGAGAGAATGAACCGAATCCCAGAAGTGGCAACAGAAAAATGGGCTACTACGGAGTATACTTACGCAGCAGAAGACATGAACTTAAGGAGGCTGAGTACGATCCAGTTGGGGGAGAAGGCGGCCAGCGAGCCGGCCACGAAGCCGATGGTCATGGAGAAGCACAGCATGCGGCGCCGGCCGTGCGAGTCCGCCAGGTAGCCCCACAGGTGAGAGGTCGCGATCACTCCTGACGGAAACAAGGCCACGAAATCACCACATGCGCTTTTACATACAGAATGACGAGGTGTGATCCTGGTAGTAAACACGACGTCTGCTCATAGGGAATTATTGAACCTTACGGGATCACCACTGTAGCGGCAGGAGATTCCGCTTTATCGTCATCGTCTTCTCCTGTCCAAGTACGTCTTGAACGGGGCCATTTTCCCGTAGAGGGAGCCAGGCCCGTAGCGACGGAGGACGGCGGCGAGAGGGAGTCTCCTCAGAGTCGGGTTGCTTGAAAGTGCAGCCCTAAGTGGGTGTGTTACCGGTACTGGAGATGGAAATGAAACTACGTCACTATATAAACTGCTAATTGTATTGATCTTAACTGTACAAGAGACTCGGGGCGAGAGACTCTCGCTCTCCGCTGCCATCCGCTTAGATACTACATCTGACAGATAAAAATGGTGATATCGTTTCATGGTTGATGTTCCAAAGACTCGAATGAAGAGGCTTGACTCAATTTTTGTGATAAGAACGTCTAGGCTGTGGAATGCGTTACCTGAGTGGGGTTTTGTCGATAGTCTTGGAGTTATCAAATAGAGTGTGACTGCATCGTCGCTCAACAATAAGCCAGATGGAGCAAGGGTATATCTATAATACAAAAAAACATCAACTGGCACTACGTTAGCGTGGTGGTTTGTGGACTTGACACTTGTGAGAGAACATTCCAAGTTCCAAAATTTATTTTTACTTTGATTATTACTGCATCCTTTCATTTGTTGTTTGTGAAATAAAAGTAAAAAATTGGACAGATTTTTTTCCCATCGTGCCTATCACCTATCACCATTGTCATGCTGTACAGGGTATATATTTATACTCCGCTTCTTCTGTTAGCTTTGTCGTATCCAATACGAAACGATTGAAATTTAAAACCTTATTTCGCAATTGTTCACAGATTCACACTATTATTATTAGATATAGTATATTAATAGTAGCTACATTGTGGCACGAGTCACCGAAATTAGGACACCATCATAATTATAATTGGCCTTGTCGATCTCGGCACCATTTAACCAACTTAATGTTCGTGCACAGGAATTATTAAATCGTATTTAAAACATAACACCACTATTCAACTAACTTCTTCATCATCATCATCCACAGCCTTCTCTATTCCACTGCTGGGTATAGGCCTCTCTCTTATTTTGCCATCTCCCTCGGACCTGTGGCAATCTAGGCCAGGTTCGAGCTGCGATATTTATAACATCGTCGACCCATCTTGCTGGTGAATGCCCAACGCTCCTCATTCTCTGCCACCATTCTGTTATAATTTTGGTCCTCCGGTCGTCACACCGCCTAACAATATGCCCAACTCCATTTCAACTTTGTTACTGCTTTTCCGACGTCCTGAACTTTGGTTCTACATCGGATTTTGTTCTTCATCGGTATTGCGAACCTTTCCATGACTCTCTGTGCTACCCTGATCTTATACATAGCCTCTTATGTGAGCGTCCAAACTCGGGACTATGTCATGGTGGGCAGGATACATTGATTAAAAAGACGTGTTTTCAAACACTGTGGTATATGTCGGGATGTAAGAATGTCAGCCAGTTTCCGAACTTATTATGTACTATAAAATATATTTTAGTAGAGCTATTTAGAATCTCACAAACCCGAGAATTTCCGATAACATTGCACAGGATCAACAACGAATTTCTATTCAATCGATGCTTATAAGGTAACTGAACCTGGTCATAAAAGTAATAGAAGTGGTCATGTAAGGTAGCTATGTTGCGAGACAGGCGTGTATAGGCTTAAAATAACCCGAACAGGTTCCAACTGAGCGGCGCCGGCGCTCTCGGCGCTCTGTGGTCCTTTTATTCTTCCGGCCAGCTGACCACCGATATAACTGCTTACGTGTGATTGCGAAACGAATAGCATGAACGTCATGATGATCAAACATTTCAAAACGAGCACGAGGTGTAGCGTCTATACGCTAATCTTCCGCAAACTGAGATGCAAACGAGCTCGGATTCTCTATTGGTTTATGAGTCAGCGCCCCATCAGGTTTCAGCAATGGAGGTGAGTGAGTCCGAAGCAGCAGAAATTCGATTCGACCGATTTAGATAGGGACCAGAACTTGCAGAACACTTTGGTTCCCAGTTCCCACAGGTTACAAAGCTAGTTGGTTCCCTATTCGACTAATATCGCCAAAACGAGCCCTCCGAAGAACAGTTTTGCATGCCTTAGCAGTCTTATTAAACGCCTTCTTACGATTCCAAAGAAATAACTTGAGGTTTTTGTCTGCGATTTGAGGGGGTTAGTTACCGACGAAGGCCCGCCATAAGTCCCAGCCGTGTGGCGGTTAGGGGGGTGGTAGTTACCGACGAGGGGCAGGCCCGCCATGAGCCCCTGCTGGCCGCTGGTGGTGCCGAGCTCGCAGGCGCTGGCCGGCACCAGGTACGACACGGAGTACAGCTCGAACACCATGGCGGCGATGATGCTGCAACACAGCGTGAACATCTGCACGCTGGAGCGGCCCCATCCTGGAAAAAGGACAACCTTATTAATAATATAGTGGCTGGCCTGGTTGGTAGTAGGTCTGCCTGCGAAGCCGTGGGTCGTGGGTTCGATCCCCACCCAGTGCAAATGTTTGTGTGATGAATTCAAATATTTGTACTGTGCCTGGGTGTTTTCTATGTATAATAAGTATATATTTAAAAATATATAAGTATTATATCAGCTATCTGGCTTCCATAGTACAAGCTTTGCTTAGTTTGGGGTCAGATGGTGTTGTATGTGAAATGTCCACCACCTATATTTACCTATATTTAATATATCTCATGTCTCATTATATATCTCATAATGAAATATCTCATTTATTTTTTGGTTTCATGCTAATATTACCAAAGTGTGCGACTGATCTGCATGATCTTATACCACCTTGCCCTTTTTTCTATCGTACTTCTCGTAACTCGAAGAGACGGCACCGTTTCATGGTGGATATTCCAAAGACACGGACGAAGAGGTTTGACTCTACGTTTGTGATAAAAACATCTAGGCTGTGGAATGAGTTGACTGTGTGGGTATTTCCCGATAGTTCTAATCTTGGTGGTGTCTTCAAATCGAGAGTGAATCGGGTTTTTCTAGGTGGACACGCTGCATCGTAGACTGCATCGTCGCTTAACGTCAGGTGAGATGGCGGTCAAGTGTAACTCTATAAAAGTAAAAAAAAAGAGTTTTTTTAAGTTCCTTACCAGTGTACAATTAGGTTGTACATTTGTACAAGTATGTGCAAGTTATTTTTTTAACGTGACAACGGCTAGTAAATCTATGCTCGAACACTGGCTGCATGCAAGAAAAAGGATGACTCATTGTCCCGTAACGCTCATTGTCCCGTTACGTTAGGTACGGTAAATTATTCTTGCACATCAAAAATCTGATTACTAGGATAATTTCAAGTATTTATTATTAAAAAGTAGCATCGGTCGGCGGGTGTAGTAATAATAAGTTATGTTACAATTGGCTAACAAATATGGTGATTTTAATAAATAATTGTTGATAGATATTTGATTGCAGTTTATTTCAATGAAAACTTGTTCACGATAATATTTAAACTTTATAGCTAAACGCCAGTTTATGAAATTAGTTACAAGTTATTTATTGGATTTACATTAACAATGTCTTAAGAAGTACATCATTATATTTGTTAAAATAATTTAAAAATTATTATTATTTTAATTTTAACAATAAATTATCAACATTTTTTTGCAGAACCGCCTACAAATTACCCAATGGCTGATTGTACTTTGTAGTAAAGGTAGTATTAATAACAGTAGCAAAGATCTATCCATCTGTCTATATGAACAAAATTGAAATGTCTGTTTGTAATTCCAAGTTTTCTCTAAATGCACAGGAGAGTACCTATACAATTATCTATGGCACTTTCTTGAACAAAAAGTCTGTCAGTACGTTCCAGCTAATTTCTGAAACTGTTATGAGCTACATAGGATACTTTTTTTTTTAAACGAGGTGTTATAAGTTTGACGTCGATGTCTGTCTGTATCTCTGTTTGTTGTGTGTCTGTCTGTGGCACCGTAGAGCTCAAACGGATGGGCCGATTTCAATGCAGTTTATTTTATTTCAAGGGTAATTTTTGTGCAGATGTTCTTAGATAAGTTTGGTTAATATCGATTCAAGATGACCACCTCCACAATATGGCAGACAAAATATTTCTTCATAACCTACCTCAATATGGGTATCAAATGAAAGGGCTTGGCTAGTAGAATATTATACAATATGTCAAATTTCAAATCCTAGATGGTCGCTACCACAAAATGGCGAATTATATTATTTTTTCACTACTACGTCACTATGGGTATCAAATGAAAGGGCTTGACTAGTAGAATACTATGCACCATGACAAATTTCAAATCCAAGATGGTCGCAACCACAAAATGGCGAAATACATTTCTTTTTTCACTACTCCCTCAATATGGATTTCAAATAGGGTTGCCATCTCTAAAGTTTGGAAACCAGGATAAGACTCATGAAAACCCCGGATTTTACAGTCCAGAACCCGGACATGTCAACAGATTTTAAAACATAATAATCAGTGTTATTAAAATTATTGAAAATGTTTTAAATCAACTTTTTATGTATTTTCAGGCATTGAAAAATTTAATTTAGTTATTTTGGTCATAATTTCGCTGCGTGCAGGCTTAGTGCGTGAGTTAGGTGGCCAAACCTAAACTTTAAACACCGGACTGCAAATGAAGTCCAGTCCGGACGCCCTCTAAACTAGGACAAATCCGGAGAAACCCGGACGGATGGCAACCCTAGTTTCAAATGAAAGGGCTTGACTAGTAGAATGTTGTACATATTACGAATCCGAGATAGTTAGGGGTAAATCAAAATGTTTAATGTTGAATTTGTTTTTCCACTTGATTCTACTGTAATATGTATGCAATCATTGTTGTTGTTGAATTGCCGTCATTGTTGTCGAACAGCGTTGTTGAATAAAAGTGTGTTCTGTATGGCCCCAATTATTTACAACAAAATATCCCACGCCATTAGATGTAAACAGGACATTAATATTTTCAAAAACCTACTAAACAAATTATTAATACAAAAAGCATACTACACTGTTGATACATTTTTGATGGACAAATTTGACGAATACGAAAAACACTCAATGGTTTAATAAGTAATTTTTTTTCCGATATAGAATAACTTAATTTTAGCTATGTAAATAAAAAATAATAGTAATTAATAGCTACGGACCTCTTGTATTGTTGACAGTGTATAGTTTCACATATTTTTCTTTTTTAAACAAAATCATTGACCTATACCTACTGAATTTTAGATATAAGTATTTTTTTCGGAGCTCGGAGTCTCTTTGCGCGACAGAATCCGTACTGAGGATATTCGCAAAAGAACGAAAGTGGCCGACATAGCTCAAAGAGTAAGCAAGCTGCAGTGGCAATTGGGCAGGCCACATTGCTCGCAGAACTGACCACCGATGGGGAAGAAGGGTTCTCGAGTGGCGACCACGAACCGGAAGACGCAGTGTTGGACGGCCTCCCACTAGATGGACAGATGACCTCATAAAGGTCGCTGGAAACCGCTGGTTGCAGGTTGCGCAGGACCGTTCGTTGTGTAAATCTAGGGGGGAGGCCTATGTTCAGCAGTGGACGTCTTGCGGCTGATGATGATGATTTTTTAAGTACTCGCATTTTGTCTGTATACCTTACCTGGTGAAAATTAGAGATCATTTGTTTATTCAAGACCTATATTGCACAATTTTACCTAATTTTACAGACTAATAAAGAATTGAATTGAATCATTTCATGACTATTTTGTAATGACTTTGTCACGTTAAACTATCGTCCGTTAACCAACTTTACAGACAACCAATTTTTGTTTATAGGTCAGCTGAAGCGAGGCATAATTTTTAATAGTAGATTATTAACCAAGGGCTGTATGGCATCAATTGCATACGAGGTTTTTGGCGCCTGAGCGAAGCGAAGGCGCTAATTAACCCGAGTATGCAATTGATGCTTACGCCCGAGATAAATACTCTGCTTTACATATCGATTGTGAGGTTAGTAAACAACAAGACAGCAGGTTTCAATGAACATTTATTAAGAAAAAAATGTGTATTTAATTAAAATTAATAGTAAAATTATTACAATTTGTAAGAGATATGGTCACGTTCTTTTTTTAGGAATATTTATAGTTTGAATATGAGTTTGTGATGATAAGACTTGAGTTTGAGTGACTTGAGGTTCTTGCATCGTAAATGGCGGCTGTTGACTGGTACTATTTTCTTCAATAAAAATGGCTCAGATGATGTGCTTTGACGTGGTGATTTCAAGTTTATATTTTCTGTTATTTTAGAAGTAATTTTGCTTTTGTTTGCCATCGAATCTTCGATATAACCTTCGGCCACTTTGCTGGACTTCCAGCCGCCGTGCCTTTTTAACAGAGTGAGGTTGGCTCCCGAATCAGCCAATAGAGTCGCTGATGTTCTGCGAAAGCAATGCCCGGTGTATAACTCTACGTTACTCAGTTTTAAATATGTGGCTATTTGCTTTGGCATGCCTGTAAATTTGTTTTTTTGCTATTACTTGTCTGTGGCATTTTCCTTTACTGTAATTAAGAAAAAAAACGATTTATGTCCACGTTTTCAGGCCGAAGAGCTTGATATTTTTCAACATAATTTGCAAATTCTTCATGCACAACAAATGACCGGTCAATTTTAGTTTTCGTGTTAGGCAGTTTTATGAGTAGTAATTTGTTATGTTTTTCTACATTTTCTATTGTCAAGTTTGTCAATTCCACGGTTCTGCAGGCTCCCGATATCCCAAAAATTAGAACAACCTCTTATTAAAAAAGGGCAAGTAAATACGTAGGTACCTTTATTGCTAAATAAATTTCATCCGGAGCTTCATTTAAGAATTTCTGTACTTCTTCTGCAGTAAATACCTTCGATTTCTTGCTTTTAAAGCCGTCAGACTGCCTTTTCAAGAAAGCAGTAAGTTTAGAAAAATCTTTCAAATTCACGTCATGTTTTGTCATCATTGTAGATTTTAGCGTGGAATAAAAGCACCATAAACTGGAAGGTTGTAGCCTCTTAGATAATTCATTATAATATATGATATAAAAACACTTTCAGAAAGAGATTTCACTTTTTTTTCTGACCGCCATTTCATAAATTCGTCGTATGCCTTTACATATCTTTCTTTCGAGTTCGGCGGTAATATATTTTCGACAACTGTTTTTGCCCTTTCTTTAATAAAACGGGCGTTAGATCTATGTCAACGTCACTAGACATGTTTAAAACTTTTGAAAAAGAACTCAAACAAGAAAATTAATTATTTTCGCGATGCTTTCGCGCCTACTAGTAGACTGCCTTTTTTTTCACGCACGCAAGCGCGTCAAATCTTGCTGGCCAGTTTGATTTTTAAATCGATTCCATCTAACATACGATGTGGAAACAAATAGTTCCATATTTAAAATAAAATCTTTATAAAATAAATTGTCTAGATTCCGATTCGAGTAATTAATCGATACCGAGAAAAAAACTTTTTAAAAAATTTCTTCGTGTAGTATGAGTATGACAGTTCTTTTTTCATATTCCAAAACCTATGCTGTAATGATAGTCATACACCCCGGCATACAGGGGGTGTAAGGGTGTACTTACAGAGCAAGAGATATGTAAAATAAATAATAACCATACCATTTTATTGTAAAATTTGTATTCAAAGTTTAAAACACTCCTTGAAAATTGAGATGTCGTCGTATCTCGTAACGTCCCATTCAATTTAAATTATTTATATTACATGCGAACGAACTGAACGAAGTCACGAGTAAATATTAATATAACTATCACTGACAACAAATCAACTCATTTTTCACCCATCCCATAAAAATAGGTTATTTATAACAAGTCACAGGTTAGCAAGTTTAGACACTTGCATTCAAAAATAAAAGTATAATATTAACAAGATTATTAAAAAGCAAGTTTGTAAACTAATGTCATCAGGTCCCCCAACGCAGCGAGTGAAGGCGTACTGCGTGTTTTAGCTACGATCAGCGCCATCTATCGCGAGCAGGGTGAGTGACTCGACTCTCTCGGATCGTGGACCTAGCGTGTATTCTGTATTACTTATCTAGAAGACACCAACGAAGTATTACAATTTAAATAAATATTATTTAGTTATAGGTCATTGGAAGACAGACTTCTTACATCCTGCTAGCAGAGCCCCGCGGGTTTACCCGCGTAGTTCCCGTTGTTTATTTTTTCGGTATAAAAAGTAGCCTATGTGTGAATCCAGGAGTTAATAGTTGTAACTTCTATCGGCAGTCCCTACGACTGCTTATTATATTTCTTTTATTACTGTACCATTTGGCGATTTTAGCCGATAACTAATAACTACGTTAAGGAAGCTATTAAATTTTAAACTATTGATTTTTACTTCCATCGGCAGTCCCTATGACTATTTTTTATGTAAGTAAATGAATATGTTTGCTTGTTAACGTTTTTATCCTAAGTACTAATAGTACTCGTTTTACTTTTTAAGTGCTTATCCCTTTCTTTATAAATGTATGTCTAATAAGAATCTACCTATGTTATAACTTGACACACGTCTTGGCTTGACTGTAAGTGTGCAAGTCGTTGATAAATAAAGAAATCACACGTTTTATTCCAAGATACTGTTATTTACTGTTATTCTTTAGATAATATTTGAACCAGATTTGTCAAATCAGTCATTAATTCGTTGCGCTTGGTCTACGAGCCTGCCGGCCGCAGTTATCAGCAACTGATAGGAGGACGCGTAAACGCACAATAATATGGACATGTCCCAGCGAATAATCAGTAAGTTCTAGTTCCTACCTACTATGAGATAAACCGAGAGTTCAGAAAACGTGATGGACAACAATTAACACATATTTGTAAGCTTTAATATATCAAATTCAATCACTTTAATTTCATACCTAGATTAATTCACATGTACAAAAATCTAATGTCAGGATGTTTGTGTTCGTATTTCGTAATGTGAAACGGCTTGATCGATATTTTTGATATTATCTACATGAGCTCGTATTTTGATGGGCAAAAGGTCGTAAAATATTTTGCAACTTTATTATTTTGTATGATACTAAAATAAACAATGTTTAGTTCATTCGCTTCGTAAGATCTGAACGGGGCAGGCTGAAATTTAGAAGTCTAATTAATAATAATTATATATCGGGTGATCTAGTCGATAGCACGGCGGCTGCCAATCCGCGCCGAGGATGGACCGACATGGACCTCTTGATAGTGTCCGACCGAAACTGATTTTCCTGCCGAAACCGAATGTTCGGCCGTGGCTTCAGTTTCGGCCGAAACCGAAACTCACGTGGTCAAGTATACAGCGTGTGGCGGAAAGGTCCAACAATATTTATGGTAGTTCATCTATACTAAGTATCAAATCACATGTGTGAATATTAGACACGAAAGCTTAAAAAAAAATTTCCATACAAAGTTAAAAATTCGTTGTTTGTTATTTTATTTGACAACCCTAACCGGCTGTACGGCGCGTTCACTGACCGCCGCGCCGCCGGCCACTGCGCGCCGCTCCGTCGGTGTCGTGCACGCCGCGCCGCCGCCGGCGCCGGCGCATTGATACCTACTTATCTGTCGTTTGAAAAATCTCCCTAAATAGCATAGAAGTCGAACAAGAGAGAAAGATTAGGCGTGGAAGCTATTGAACTGCCATATTCGATTGAGCCAGATAGCATAAAACAGATGCTTTTTATTAGCACTAACCTAAAGCCTTATTACCCTTGGCTAAATTTGTTCGCTACTGAATTTAGTGAAGTGTAGTAATACCTAGCATTCAGTAAGCTACGAGCCTACGAGTAGCATACTACATTCAGAAGCGAGGTTTGCTTCTTTCTAACTTGCTTCTGAATTCAGTCGACTAAATTTTGTCAAGTGTAATAAGCCTTCAAACAATATTAGACAGGAAGGATGGAAGGAATGTCATATGAAATAAAACTAAGTAGGTACGTGTTTGAATCGAAAGTCAAATAAAAAGTTAGAATAATTACTTAATTTAATTATTTAAACTCTCTAATAAGAATGGAAGATACCTACACTAACTACTTATTTTTTTTACTAAATTAACTAACCTTTTAATAATCTCATTATTATTTAACCATAGTCGCACTGTAATGTAACACTAAAATTTCAGTGCACAACAACACAACACAAACATATTTATCCATTTCACACTGCAATCCAAGGTGCTTGCGGCGCGGCGCACCTTCCTCCTACGCGTAACGAGGGCGGCCTCAGAAGTATCAGTCCAGGGTGGTGGACCAGCACCCAGCACTGCTGGTAGTACTAAAACAGGCCCTGACTCGGGCGTCTTTAGTGCTGTTCAGACGTTTGCGGAAATTTCACGTTCTTCATGGCGACTAACTAGGTACCATGTCTAGGTACAGTGATGACATCGTAGATATCAATTTTGCGATAAAAAACAACAACACACCACCAACGACGCTACAGAGCGACTGAACTTTCAACTCAAAAATTTAAACCTCAAATACTTCTAAAAATCATATTGGACAGCGGGCTTCGCCTTTCGGCATGGCGCGCCGCGCCGTTCCGAAAGGCGAAAAACCGCAGCGGCACAGCGCGTCAATCGGTTTGACTCCGTTTGACAAATGCCGACTTGCCGACAGTCCGCCGTGGACATTTCGCAAAGAATAAAATAAAATTAAGAAGTGAAAATTAATTTGAAATGGTACGAAATGTATCACAGTATGTACCTAACTGATTTTGGCATACATACGCTTTCTTTCGTGTTGTTGAATTTAAATATTCTACTATCACAATCAATTAAACAACATTAGCAATAGTGTTTTTTTAATTCATAAAATTGGTCGGTATAGTGATGAGCGAAAAGAGACGTACACATAAAATTTAGCCGAACTGGCTTTGAATTTCTAAACCAGCGCTGTATACCGTAGTAGCTACCTACTCCTAGACGTTTTTTCTCTATGTTATTTTTTTCGAAGTAGGCAAAATAAATACAATACATATTCTGCACAAAATTTAGTCTTTGACAGGCAAGGTCGTTTGTCAGCTGTACATGCATTAGGGTTGCAGCTGGTCAATTTTACATCAAACTTTGACTCGTATTATCTCGCGATCTAAAGTGCTGAGGGGAAAGAGACCTTCGGAGATGAAGTCTATATCAGTGTTGGAATGACCTGTTAAAATATTGTTGGACCTTTCCGCCACACGCTGTATAATTTATTAAAATACTGAAATTGTGTGCATTTTACCTATTATTTTGCCTAAATTAGGGCATGAAATGGAAACACAATTTATTAAGATTGTTGTAATCATTTATTGAATATAAAATAAAAACATATTAATAACATTTTTAATAATTTTTCAAATTAAGTTATCTGTCAATTCAGTCATCTAACTAAATCAAATCAATAATTGTTACTGTTTCATTCATCATCATCAGCCTGTATTCGTCCACTGCTGCACATAGGCCTCCCCTATGATACGCCACTCAGTCCGGTCCTCGGTCTTACTTCTCCAACCGCCACCAGCTGCCTTTCGAATATCGTCACTCCATCTAGTCTCAGGACGTCCTAAACTACGTTTGCCGATTCGCGGTCTCCACTCCAGAACCCGTCTGCCCCAGCGGCAATCGGGTCTGCGACAGATGTGACCGGCCCACTGCCACTTCAGTTTGTAATACGCTGAGCTATGTCGGTGACTCTAGTTCTCTGACGAATTACTTCGTTCCGGATGCAATCCCTCAGAGAAACCCCAAGCATAGCCCTTTCCATAGCTCGCTGAGCGACTTTGAGCTTACGGACCATTTTCACTGTCAATGTCCACGTTTCAGCGCCGTAGGTCATAACTGTTTCATCAAATACTAAGTATTGGTATTTATTTTGAGTTCTGATAGATGGCTCTAGTTTTCACTATTTTATAATAGCAATATTATAATCTTGTACTTATTTGTACGAGGTTAATTAATAGTGTCCTCGTACCTCGTACGAAAGACTACAAATCTCGTATTAGTACGAGGAACCTCGTACGGTTGGCATCGCTGGTTGCTACAGAACTATCCGAACGGCGCACGATAATTCCCGAAAAGGGCCGACAGCGTCCGTCAAAGCGTTGCCGCGGAAAACAAAGTTAGGCGATCGAGAACGTGCTTGAACTTGTTAAGTTTCGGTTTCGGCAAAAGTTTCGGCCGATTTTGGCCGAAACCGAAACCGAACGTTCGGTCAGACACTACTCTTGAACCCCATGAATGTTTACTATTGTATACAGTATACGGATATCCGTGCTCACCACAGAACATCTGTTCAACTTAAAACAAAGCTTTGCTAACTCTTAATATATTTGAATCAACATACTGATGGTAACGGTATTTTACCGCTATTTTGGTGTATCAGCTATACAACAGCTTAGCGTCGTACTTATAACTTATTATAATGTACAAATACATATAGCTGTCTATCTGTGTCAAAGCATTTTTAGGATTCGACAAATTAATATAAGTATGTAACTCTGAAGGAGATCTAGTGATTAGACCACATTTCAAGAAGTAACCGCCGCGCCGATTTCATTGGATACCAGCAGTGCCCCGCGGCTCCACCCGCTTTTTTTCTTTTGTTTCATTCTCGTCTCCCGGGATGAAAAATAGATTATAATTATGTTCTTCCAGACTATAATCTGTGTTCCATATTTCAGGCCAAACCGTTCGTACGTTACGACGTGACCGAGCAACAAACATCCAAACTTGCAAACATAAGTACACTTCGTCAATTCTTGATTATTATCTATATTGTTTACAACATTTATTTTATATCAGAGAATAAAATATAAAAAAATAAAAAAATAACAATTACAATAACTTCAAATTAGATTTAAAATTTTAGTACAATAATATTAACTTACAATTGAAATAGGATATTTTTATGGCATAATAGTGGATTGTATGCTCGTGTGTCAGGGTGTGTGGGCGAGTCTGGCAGAGTGTGTGAGGGTGAGTGTCCAAGGCTGGGAGGGAGTGTGGGTGAGTGAGTGAGGGTGTCCGTGTGTGTGTGAGGGTGTCTGTGAGTGTGTGAGAGTATGTCGTGTGTGGTAGGAAAAAAGTCTACATGTGTTTTGTCGCATAGCTTCGCGTTATGAGGTAATTTTGAGATTCCAACCGGCCGCCTTTCTTTTTTCAAGTTTTTTTTTTTTGAGAAAATCAGTATGTATCTAATTAACCGAGCAAAGCTCGGTCACCCAGGTAATTTTGTTTATGGAAGCATTTTTTTTTACAAATAACACCATCTAGACTCATATGAAGGCTGACATAACATAACTGATGAATTGACTCTGGGAATATAAACAGATGGGCGACTCCATGTTGAAATGAAACTCCCTGCCCACTACAGCATTCATTAAGCGAATCCTTAAATTTACTTTCACTGATTCGGTAAAAGTAAAATAGTTACGACTGCTTAATTCGTGGGTTGTTTTATAATTCTATAGGATCGTAACATTCTCGGAATACACGTTACATGAGAACAAACGAACTGTACTTAGATACTTAGTACCTATCGTATGTGTAGGAATGCTGAGCGACAGGGATTCGGTAATTAATTAACTATGTATGCAGAAAATTCTAAAACTAGTTTGTTGTAAAAAACAAGATTGTTGTTTGGCTATTCTAAATACGAGTAGCTACTGAACCGGTTTTTTGGATATTTATAAATCAAAAAAGATTGTGAATTCGTAATCCGATTGGCGCGAATATATTGGTGAACAGAAAGAAGTGAGACATTTACGTAACGGATCTTCGACAAATAATTGGTCGAAGTAACGGATCAACATAGAAATAACATTCCTTACGTTGTGTTTCGCAGTTCAGTCATGACAAAGCTTATCATCTGTTAACATCTGTTAATATATGTATGTCATGTATGCCTGTCTTTTCATCTAAGAAAGTAAATTTAAGAGTGTTCTCTTCAGATTCCGCTACAAAATAAAAAAAACTACAAACACTTAGTCAAGCAGTTAATTGTTTGAGTTTGGCTAAATTGTTATTAAGGGACGTTATTGACACGTGAGGATCGAATTATTTTCCGAAATGTATTACAATTTTTTAATTTATAATTTTAATAATATTGAATTTATTATTATAATAATTTAGTTTCTATTCATTTATTTTATTTAACACAGCCCCATCGTAATGTAGGTGAATATTCTAGCAATTCACATAAGAACCTGTACTTAGGGCTTTGTCAGTAGCTCGTATTAATAGGTATATTGTTATTTCCACCGTATGATTTATTTCTAAAGTTTAAGATTACCGAGGTGTTGATGTTAAATTTGAATTAAATTTATAAATCGTATTTGTAACTTTTACTCAAGAGAAACGCGACCCAAAAGCTGTAATATTTTTAAACCACATCAAAACGTCATAAAGAAATTAAGTCAATAGAACGTAAAGGACTAAAATATTTTTTTCAATTGTAACGATGGCCTAAATATTTTTTTGAAATAAAGATAAGAATGACGTGAGATATGCAAAATAAATAGTCTATTTTTATTTCAAATGTGACATGATCCGCATCATCTAATTATCACCAAGCGTCTAAACTACGTACCTGTTAAGTTGAGTGCTTCCTCGTACGGCACTTTAAACATCTTCTCCATGTCTCACTGTGTATATTATTCCTGGTTTATATACTCGTTTATATACATGGCGGCTCACTGGCACGGGTATGATATACGTTTGTGGAGCAGATCGGAGGCGTGCTGCTCATCTCAGCGCGGGCGTCTTCTGCGGCGGCTGTCCGCGGCTCCGCGTATATGTGACAACATTTATTTATATTGCGATATCTTTCATGTTGTGACGAGGATATAACTGACTCGATCTCGTGTGATCTCGAACTCGGCTCGTGAGCAGAAGCTCGTCTCAATGAGTAAATAATGGAAACGTAAGTACATTTAACTATCTTTTTTATTTTTAACCCCCGACCAAAAAAAGGGGTGTTATAAGTTTGACATCGATGTCTGTCTGTCTGTCTGTGTGTGTGTCTGTCTATGGCACCGTAGAGCTCAAACGGATGGGCCGATTTCGATGCGGTTTTTTATTTGAAAGTTAATTACCGTGCGGGTGTTCTTAGCTATGTTTGGTTAATATCGATTCAAAATGGCCGCCTCCACAAAATGGCGGATAAAATATTTCTTCACAACCTACCTCAATATGGGTATCAAATGAAAGGGCTTAACTAGTAGAGTACTATACACTATAACAAATTTCAAATCCAAGTTGGCCGCCACCACAAAATGGCGAATTATATATTTTTTCACTACTACCTCAATATGGGCATCAAACGAAAGGGCTTGATTAGTAGAATACTTAGCACGATGACAAATTTCAAATCCAAGATGGCCGATACCACAAAATGGCGAATTACATTTCTTTTTCACAACTCCCCTTAATACGGGTATCAAATGAAAGGGCTTGACTAGTAGAATGTTGTACAGATAACAAATCTTAGGTAGTCGGGGGTTAGTCAAAATTTTTAATTTTGTTCTTGTAAATTATCTTATTCGTAATTATGTGTAGGTACTTGTTGTAAAAATATTCCGTTTTTATGTTTTTTTATGATTGATTGTTTTTCTTTTTGTAAGATACCGTAACGGGACGAGAAATACGTGTGCCTGATGGTAAGCTACTGCATATCTTAACAGTATCTTAGCATATCTTAACAGCGGCGTCCCACACCGACAAAAGACACAAAGAGTACAAACTACTATTAGTACGGCACTGCGCTCGTAACCCAGAGAGAGATATATGATGATCTCTTCGCCCCGTAATTTTTTTGGAAACCGTACCCTTCAAACCGGTAAACAGTACCTAATGTTTGCACATTTTACTCGACACATTACTCTTGTCAGGAAATAGTTGTTGGTGAGCTTTTTAATTAAATCGAACACAGTTAAATGTGTGCATATTAATAAAGAGTTTAATTGTGTTATATGGCATGTGTTGTTTTTAGCGGTATGAGGCTTTCCTGTTTTCGGCTGGTGAAGTACCTACCACACGTTTCCAATGCCAGTTCCCTACCGCCAACCAGAGACGAACTGATTGAAGGGCAACGCTTCCAGAAAAAACACACAACAATTATAATATTTAACATCTCCGAGTAACGAGCGCAGTGTGGTGCTAAGCTAAGCTAAGCACATAAACAACTCCCTGCTGTTTATGTGATAATTGTTAAGCTGCTGCTACGAAGGGCAAGATTGTTGCTTACCATCAGGCACCGATCTTGCCCGTCACTCTTCGACATCCTAAATATAAAAAAAGCACAAATATCTGCAAATCAATCGCTTCTGACAAATATCTATATTCATATTATATTCATATTCATATAATCCTTGCTAAAATAGGTACAAACAAAATAAGTTGTGATCTTACATTAGTGAACCTCTATTTTCGCTATATCAGCATGCAAGTTTTTAAAATACATGTGTAGGTAATGTTGGAGCAGATAAAAAAAATATGTCAAATAATCATTTACATGTCAATTAAAAAAAATCTTAGACATGTGCGTAACCAAAAAAACAAAATAATTTTATACAATACAAAATAACTTACAAAACCGTCAATATCATGGTTGAAGTTCTTTATCTATGAGAAAGTCGTCTATACTATAATATGGTTTATCTATGAGCAAACATGTCAATGTTTTTTTAAATACAGTAATATCACTCTCAATCCTTAATGAAGTTGGCAATTTATATATAGTGTTTTTTTTCTATTCCATAGATTCTATAACACTGCGAAATGCTAATTCAAAAACATCTTTCAGAGACGATCTTCTTAGTATTCCATGGATTCACCGTGCGGTTGCCGGGTCCATCGTGTGGCAGAGAGAGAAAAACTCGAGTAGTTCCCGAGACTTGTGACTCGGGCGTAGGTTTAAGGGGGCCCTTTCTGACGTACATCAACACTCACCTTCACCACTCGTTTCTCTCTCCCTGCCCAGCCAAATCTGATATGAGCCTACTAGTGCAGCTTTAGATACTCGTTCTAGTATAGAACTTACTGCACTTCTGGATAAGCCAAGGTCTTTCAGTAGGTTATAGAGAGATTTTGCTGGTATACCTCTCGCTCCCACTTCTACAGCGTATAAACTAACTACATAGCCGTTTTTGTTAATTCGTTTAGGAGGTCGTAATACTTATTTTGTTTCATCGCGTGGTCTTTAGGTATATTAGTTTCCCACGGTACGGTAAGTTCTACAAGGACTATGCGTTTCGTAGCTCTAGAAAAAAGGAAAATGTCCGGTCTGGATGACCCACATCCTCTGGGATTTTGTAGTGCTTTTCATACGTGTCCATTAAAATAGTCCAATCAGGTGCTGTACCCAGGATTGAGTAAGGCTTGTTCCTGGAGTTTGAAGTTGAGCCTGCTTTTACAAAGTTGATTTGTCTTTTGTTTGACGTCAATCCCTTTTGGGCTCTAGCTACTGAAAGGCTCATGGCTTCACGTATGATTTCAAGTACATTAATCAACTCTGACGGTAGTAAAAATTGTACACAGTGAAAAGTAGAGTGCTTAGCGGCTTATGACAAGCGTTTTGCTTGTTCCTCTTTCTGCAGCATCAGAACACTCGGCTGGAGCTCACGAGCTGCCGTGAGTTGCAACTAGTAAACGTACTACCCGAATCTGATCAAACAAAACTAAATAATCATTTGGCAAACGTTGATTACAATGTGCCCCTATTCTAAAGTGATCGAGATTGTCCTGTTTAGAAGTATGTGGCGTGCTTCTAAAGAAATGGAACGTATTTTTGACAGAGTTGGAAAACTGGGCAGGAATTACCTAGTTCGTATTTCTTTTTTTAGCCATAAACAATTATGCCAATTGTTAATATAATGTTTTTTCTGTATTTGAACTGGTTCTATTTTAAGTTTAATTTTAAAAACATTTTAAATTCTTTTTTCTTTAATTTAGTATTTTTTGATGTTTTTTTATTTTGTTACAACAGTAAAGATGTTTCAAGACAATTATTTTTTTTCCGAAAAAACAAAAACCGACTTCAATTTTAAATTAAATTCAGATATTAAATTAAATTTACTAAGAACCTTATTGTTAAAATTTCAAAAAATCATACATCAATTTATATGAAATCTACGAGTATATACCACCTCCGAACACTTTTCTATCAAACTAATGTAGTAATCATTAAAATAAATTCACAATTAGCGGAGTTATCGTGAAACAAAGACACAAAAACAATAAATTGTAAATGTGCATTAAAACAAACCTCTTTGACAAGTTCTAGTTGACATCGAAAAGTTAAAATATCTATTCTGCTACGTGATGTCAGAGACGTCGTTGTAAGACAGACGGCAGTCTCTCGTGTCTCACATCTCGAGTGCGCTAGAATAGGCGCTAAGATTCTGTTTGTGAGAATGATATTAAAACATAATGTCATGTTTATTTTGTTACTTTTTAATATACTTACCATGTCATATCATTTATCTTTGCAGACAAAACATGAAATATTGTTTTGTCCAAGTAGGTAGGTACTGTAGGTAGGTAGGTAGGTACTGTGTTTCATATTCTGCAGTTTGTGATTGTGTATGTGTCGCAACCGGATCGTATAATAGGCGCGACGACAGGTCCTGCAATAATTGAATATTAAATTATTAGATATAATGACAGTATTTAAATACAATAAAATATGTACTAATTTTAATTTTGATATTTTTAGGGTTCCGTAGCCAAAATACGGAACCCTTATAGATTCGTCATGTCTGCCTGTCTGTCCTACCGTATGTCACAGCCACTTTTCTCCGAAACTATAAAAGTTATACAATTGAAAATTGGTAAGTAGATGTAATCTGTAAACCGCATTAAGATTTTGATTCAAAAAATAGAAAAAAAACTAAAATTTTTAAGGGTGTCCCATACATAGAACTGAAACTCAATTTTTTTTTATCAATATCATACGTGTGGCGTATCTATGGATAGGCCAATGTACATTACCATGTAAACTATCAACGAAAATTGGTTAGAATTATATCTAGTAAGTAGTTTTATTTGAATACGTCATAAATTGACTGTTGTTAAAACACTGATTAAAGTAACAACGAAGTACAAGAAATTTTGTATTATATTACTTGCTGCTATGGAAGCCTTCATGGGCGAGCTTGAACTTTTGTTTAGTTTAACTTACTTTATGATCATTCAAAGCTGGATGGGCAAGTCCATTTTAAAAGTACGAAATTATTAGAAAATGAATTTACCATTGGATAACCCATTCAATTTCAAGTTACTTTTGTTAATGAAACCAGTTTCTTAAACGCAATTTTTAATATAGCTACCATACAAACTTTACGCGCGACGCATAGAAAATACGACAGCGTGACGTCACGTTTCTGTAGTGATTTGTATGAAGCGTTTTTGGGAGAGTCCAAAATTGAGATTTTAAAATCATGATATCACGGGAAGTTGTTAAGATAACAAAGTAATTCTTTCACCAATGGTACAGTTATTGAGTAGCCTTTTGATGGAACATTAAATCAAAAATGAGTCGACATAGCCATTCGCCGTATCACATTACGGCTAGCCGTTTTGAAAAACAGGGCCGTTTTGTAATGCGTCGGTTCAACGATTAGCCGGATAGTCATTGAGACACGTTCTTCAATAACTGCGGCCAACGTTTAGCGGCATCGTACCACTGCCTAAATTGTAGGGTGACCATAATAACAAAGTAAACAATGTTTAAAATTAATTTTATGAATCCGAGAAAGCTGACAGATTACTTCTTACGATATTCCTTACTTTTTTTTTCAAACAACTTACCTCTCAGATAAAACTTGAAAGTCCCTAAATTGATATTGGTGACAACCTAAGAACTCCGAACAAATATGGTGCACTTAGACACGGGTCTATCATTGAAATTTGACTTCGGGTGGGCTCCCACCAGAAGCTCTGCGGTCAGCCCTGAGTGTCGCTTCTCCATCACGGAGGTCGACGAGTCGCTTCGCTCGCCACTTCTTCCGCACCGCTCCGCCCTTCGCTGCGCTCAGCCTCACATGGCTCGCTCCACTCAGGACCTTCCTAGAGGTTCTGACTCCCGCATTTTTTAGATACACCTCTAGGGGTAGTAGCGACAAGACTAGGTGGAGTCAGGGTGCTCCGAGTCGGATCTAAGTCCTATGTAACCTACCCAGTTTAGTCCAACAAAGTGGAGTGGTAACTTAGTATTTTCCAAGTAACACCCAGGTGAACAAAGGTGAGCCACCTCAAGTGGTGGACGGTGGTAAGCCACCCCAATAATATTGTGTAGGATTCCGCCGTACACCAGAATCCACAGTCACTTTATCCATTTAGCAACATACTTACTGTATTCAACGCCATAGTTGTTGTTATGTCAGGGAGCGCCATAAGTGTTAAGAAACAAACTAAAAATTGTCAAGGAGCTAATCTCTCGCTTTATTACATTACGGCTAGCCGTGTTGAATTACGTATGGCATCGAATACATTCCAGTTGTTTTACAACAAGCCGCATTCAATCCGGCTAATCGTTAGACCGCCGCTTTACAAAACGGCCCCGTTTTTCAAAACGGCCAGCCGTAGTGTAATACAGTGGACTACACAATACGTCTGCGACATAAAACAAGATTATAGTGATGTGGCATCTTTGACGTGGCCACACAAAAAATTGAGATAAGAAAATAACAGAAATATAATCATGTTTTAAGGCATAAAAATTTATAGCTTATGTATCTGAGGTTAAACGATGACGAGGTTGAAAGAAAATAATAACATACTATCTCACCAACTACAATTACGTTGCACTCCATCAATTTCAATACTTTTGTTTTGTGCTACGGAGTCATCTAATGAATTAACAATAAAATTGTAAAAAATTGACGTTGTTCATTACAATTGTAATAAGTACATATTTTATATTTTAATTTTTGACACTTACCTATTTGTACGATACATTATCGTACAATAGAATGTTCAATTTTAAACTTAAAAAATGTATGCTCTTTTTATGCTCTTATTTTGTTTTGACGTGACAACGTTTTATAACTTGGTTTGCCGGGTGACACTTCAAGAAACTGCGTTACGCTCCGCTCACGTTATGCGCTCACAACGAGAGCGAGTGAGAGGCACGCGTCCCTTCCACTTGGGCATGGTTAGCCCGCCTAAGAGCGAGAGAGACAGACATAAAAAGTGAAAGGCACGCATCCCTTCCGTAAAATTATTTTACCACTCAAAGTCGTTGTCACGTAAAACTTTCGCCCGTATACCGACTTTACAGGCAACCAATTTTTTTTTCTAAAATTAATGTGTAAATTGTACATTTATCAATAAAGAGCTTTGACTTTGACAAAAAATAACATTTTCGTATATTTCCTCGCACCTAAAACGCAATTTTGGTAGGTAGGTTCCCATGTAACAGCTAAAACAATTTTATATTATGTAAGGTTCTTGTTTCCACTATGTAACACACTGCAAAGGTTGTTGACAATTCATGTATCAGAATACCCAGAATACAATCTGGTATCACTTGATCCTTTAGAATCGTATCACTGTAAGCGTTTGAAGATCTATCAATATCTGTCAATGTGAAGAACGATCAGTAAGACATGCGGACATGAGGCATTAGGTACAAAAATAGCTGCACCAATTTCAATCAATTTCATATGGGGGAGAAATAATAAGGGACAAATTAACCCTTTCAAATTAAAAAAATATTATTATAATGACGTGCTCTCAAGAAATCGGAGAACAAAAATAGAAAAAATGAGATATGGTTGTCGAATTGCTAACATTTTTTGAGGTTTGTTAAAAGTTGTTACTCGATCACATCGGAAGAGCTCAATACACATATCGGATTGATTCGGATAGATATCGAAATATCGGAGACATGCTCCACCATTCAACCACGGTATATTTGTATTCCGTTATTGATAATATTGTTTCTTCTCGTCACCCATCCCACAAAGTCTCAAAACAAAAGTATACAACCAGTGCGTCCTACCTGTTATGACCTACGGTGCTGAAACGTGGACACTGAAAGTCAAAATGGTCCGAAAGCTCAGAGTCGCTCAGCGAGCTATGGAAACTATGCTTGGGGTTTCTCTGAGGGATTGCATTCGCAATGAAGTAATTCGTCAGAGAACTAAAGTCACCGACATAGCTCAGCGTATTAGCAAACTGAAGTGGCAGTGGGCCGGTCACATTTGTCGCAGACCCGATAACCGTTGGGGTAGACGGGTTCTGGAGTGGAGACCGCGAATTGGTAAACGTAGTGTAGGACGCCCTGAGACTAGATGGAGTGACGATATACGAAAGACAGCTGGTGGCGGTTGGAAGCGTAAGACCGAGGATCGGGCTGAGTGGCGTATTATAGGAGAGGCCTATGTCCAGCAGTGGACGAACACGGGCTGATGATGATGATGATTGATAATATTAGTGTAGTGTTTCTTGTTTTAAGTGTTTAGATGTCTTCTACAACTTCTCAGATAACAGAGACACGACTTAAAGTTACCTAAAGACGAGTAGGCTAGGGACTCATTGCTAATCGATAACGTAGGTATTTGCAGAGAAAGAGACAATCGCTCGTTATGGATACGAATGGATAGATGGACAACACTGCTCCTGTGCCACCACGCAGAGCGGTGACGATTGGTGCCACTATCGCATTCTACAGCCTTTGTTGTACCATAGAAAACAAGATTATAAATTTTGATTTACCACTGTCTAAATCAGATTTGTAATCTCGATTACAATATTTTATTAGTCAAACCTTTTCATTTGATACCCATATTGATGGAGTTGTGAAAAAATTAATATATTTCGCATTTTGTGGTAGCGGCCATACGGGATTTGAAATTTGTCACAGTGTATAGTGTGTTATTAGTCAAGCCCTTTCATTTGACACCCCTTTTGTTTTAGAAATCTGTGTGACACCCATATTGAGTTAGATCGTTAATAAATAATTTGGAGGCGGCCATCTTGAATCGATATTAAACAAGCATAGCTAAGAACATCCGAATCCAAATAAATAAAACCGCATCAAATCGGCCCATCCGTTTAAGCTCTACGGTGCCACAGACAGACACATAGAGACAGACAGACAGACATCGACGTCAAACTTTTGACACCTTTTTTTTGGTCGGGGCTAATAACGTAGTACATCAATTTTACCGAAGGACCTCAGCGGTGGCGCGGGGTCAAGCCCAGTGCCCAGTGGAGGCCAAAAACCTCGTAATGTTCAGACATTATCTACTACAGACTAATTTACCGGCTCCTCATCACGCCGATTGCGGAGTACTTCATGGTAATGTTACAAATAGGCGCTGCGCAAACGTAGACACTTTTAGTTTCCAGTTCGCGACGCCGAACAATTTTGATCATCAATAAGTATTTTTGAAATGAAAACTTCTTTCATGTCTACGTGGACTGTGAATTGAATTCAAGCGTCACGTTCGTAAATGAAAGAAATCTTCGGGTACACTCGGGATCATGGCCACCTAGAATTGCGGTAGAATTTCATAGTTGCAGGCGGAAATCAAAACTATGTCGTCACATGGACGGTGGACAGATCAATAAAATAAATATTGGTGGACATTCCACACACAGCACCACCTGACACCAAACTAAGCAAAGCTTGTACTATGGACGCCAGGTAGCTGATGTATACTGATACAGGCGCGGTCCCAGCCTCGAATTTTGGAGGGGGTCACCAGTACGCAGCCTCAGGTTTTGGGGGGGTCACAAGTAGAAATACAATAAAACGAGCAAAAAATACTGTACTAGTAGCGCCCCAAGATTTTACCCGCGTAGTACCCGTTCCAGTTGTTTTCCCGCGTTAAAAAATAGTCTATGTACTATTAGATATTTTTAATTTTCTTAGATTTTTTGTATAACGTATACGATTTTGGGCGGGTCATGTCCCCTGTGACCCCCCTCGGACCGCGCATGTACTGATATATTTTTAAATACTTACTTATTATACTTTGAAAACACCCAGCCATAGTACAAATATTTGAATTCATCACACAAACATTTGCACTGGGTAGGGATCGAACCCACGAACCACGGCTTCGCAGGCAGACCTACTACCAACTGAAGCACCAGGCCAGCCATGACCTCGACGAGATGAGACTATGATGAGACGAGAGAGATGACCTCACAAAGGTCGCTGGAAGCCGCTGGTTGCAGGTTGCGCAGGACCATACGTTGTGGAAATCTAGGGGGGGAGGCCTATGTTCAGCAGTGGACGTCTTGCGGCTGATGATGATGTTGTGGAAACCAAACCTGTGTCGTCAGGTTCGTAAAATTGCATGTTTTAGTCACCACGGCTCTCTGGAAATGGAGCCTGAGGAAACGGCAAGAGATGCAACGCTGGCACACAACACGCGCTGGAAAAATAATAATAGATTTATTCATTGAAAGTACTCACGCCTCCCTCGACTAGCCAAATTTTGTGTAGGATTAGAGATGGATACTTCAAAGAATATCTAAAACAATTTTTTTTGATAAAAAAGTGACGAGACGAGCAAGACATGTTCCTGATGGTAAGCAACATGCCTGCCACATAACACCACAGTGACACGCAGCTATTGGAACATGAAGAGTCCAAATCATGACCTAGCACTGCACTGCGCTCGTCACCCAGAGATCTAAGATGTTATATCTCTAAGCCCTTTAATTTGTGAAAGAACATGTTTGTACATGTTTCTAACGAATATCTATAGGTACTTGTATTATAAAGCTGATAACATTATGTTTGTTTGAACGCGCTAATCTCAAGAATTGCTGGACTGGTTTCAAAAATAGTTTCACCGTTATGTACCCACGTGATTCCTAAGAGTTTTAGAGACCGTGGGTGAAGTCGGGATGAACCGCTAGTATTTAATAACGGCTGGATTGATTAAAAAAATTATACCATTAATAGAAGGCTAAGAAACCTACTGTCATTCAGTTACACAGGCCAAATTAATAATCGATTCTGTTTGTCTGTTGACTATTGTTTTCACATGCGAAGTCGGGACGGGTCATAAAGTATATGTATGCCGCAGCGAACTAGCTTAATCAGCCGTTTAATAATAAGTCTAGCTTCTTTACTAAAAATAAATATAATCGTAATGACAAAGGTCACGGACCCAGGAGTCTGTAGAGTGAATAAAATTAATAAAAAAATAAATAGCACCGTTCATCTAGTGACTGGAATGATAATCCGCCTCAGCGTTTTTTTTAATTTATTGGAAGCGCTTTGTCGATAAGCGATTACAACGCCTTGTAGTGTCGTAGCGTTTGTTACAACTTATAATATTTAATAACTGGAATGTTAGTAGGTACGTGTAATGAATACCAATTTTTGTAGCCATCACACACATACGTATTTGTCCCGGGTGGGAATCGAACCCATGACTTCCAGCTCCGCCGACAGACTCCAAGTCACGAGATCAGTTCTATGGGCTAGGACCCAGCTGATAAAATCACACTTGTGAAGTCGAATAGCTCAACTAAAGACATCGGTTTCTTCTAGGTAAACACGCTCCATCGTAGACCGCATCGTCGCTTCATCAGGCGAGATGGGGTCAAGTGTAAACCTATAAAAGTTAAGAAAAAAAAAATTTGTAGTCAAATAGTTTTATTTTTACATTTGTAAGGGCTTTATTTTACATAGTTTCCTAATTCTAAGGAACGGCGACTGCCGATCCGGAACCCCCGAGTCAAATCGCATGCGTACCGCGTACCACTGTCTCATCGAAGTCATGTGCGCTATATCGCTAACTTAAAACGGAGAAGGAAAACATTGTGAGGAATCCAACATGTACCTACCTAGGATCCTTCACAACAATTTGTCATCCACCAACCGGCACTGGGCCAGCCTGTTGGATTATGGCTTTGACTCTCTCCTTGCGAGACAAGGCCCCGAGTCCCAGCTGTGGGAACATTTAGTGCGCTGCTTATGCTTACGTGACGATAACGTACAACGCTACGTATTCGAGCTCAGAACACTCGATACGCTCATAATATTTGATAATATAATTACAACATATTTTTTTCAAGTCTACCCGTACCTAAATTATAAATTATACCCTATAACAATCATAAATTGTACCCTCGTCTTCCATTACTCATATCTTCTTCACCATCCTACAGTTGCCTGGAAGAAATCGCTCTTAGCGATAAGGTCGCCCATTGTTACTTTGTTTAAAAATGTTTCTGTATTTTGTTTTATTATTTAAGTGCAATAAAGAGTTTATCTATCTATCTACCTACCCACGTTTTCTTAACAACCAATAGTCAAGCTACCATGACATATTCGGCCATTTCTACAACCGTCCACTACCAGTGTGTACATGCAATGTTTAGCCCGGCATAGTATTTATAAAAAGTGTTAAAATGAATGGTTCTAAAGTGGCATTTTACATTCTGGTGTATGTGATAGTAGTGTGCCCGTTGTATGGGGTTCTGGCTCAGAGTTCCTCGAAGGCAGGAGGCCAGGCCGCTTCGTACGGCGAACCAGGTGAGGTTATAATGGCGTCTCATCTGGGACCACGTTTTTTAGTAAAATTATGATCATTTGTGTGGAATGCAGAATTAAGATTGTGTCGTTTTATGCAGTCATAATATGGAATATTTAATTAGGATGATTACGCAAAGACATCGACTCAGATGTTCGATGGAATTTTCATTCCTTTGGATGGGGTTATCTCGTGCTTATCAAATTTATTTATGCTATTTGATTAGCCATTATAGGGGCCGTCGACTATACATTTCAATTGAAGGTTTCTATTAGACACTTAAATAGGTCATGTACCTAACTAAATTACGATTACATAGAACAATACTATAGGTACTACATACTTGATTTACTACTTACACTAAGCATTTCTAAATTCTACATAAACCAATGAAGATTTAAAGATAAGCAAGGAGATCATGCTCATTGCCAGTCTGAACTTACCGAGCATTCTGGCCGCATTACCATTGGTGATGAGGTCAGAATGCTTACCATGCTGAATGTAAAATAAACGCTATCATTTCGGTCCCGAGTTCGTCGACCGAGCGTTCGGAAAGGGTGTTGAGAATAAAATGAGCTGGTGACTGGTCCTATGTCTAAAACTTTCAATCTCTAGTAGGTCTCCAATAAGTATAAACATACATTTAAACTGCAATTTGTTGTTATTAGTTTCTGAAATTCAAACATTGAAATACCGCGTTCAAACAAATAAACTCTTCAGCTTTATAATATTAGTATAGATGTGTCTATTGCAAGTTTGGTTGTAAAGTGTTGTTCTGTTGTGTGAGCGCAGGGGTCGGCGCGGGCCGCAGGTGCGACAGCTGTCCGCGGCGCGGCCGCTGCGTGCCGCGCGTCAGCTGCCCGGCGCACGTGCGGCGCGGCGCGGCGCGCGCGGCCTGCCACCCGGGCGGCGCGGGCGTCGCCGGCGTCTGCTGCTACACCGGGCCACGACATGCCGGTCAGTGATTCAATAGAACGCTCTAGAACAGCCATCCTGCTCCTAGAGTCGTACTCCTCATGTCTGAGGGTCGTGACCACCACGTCTCCACAACTTCTCGACGATGAAACTACACCATCTCCCTCTATCACCGGCGACCTGTAGGACATCGTAGACTGATGTGTCTAAAGTAGTGCGAATCTGATCGGACGGCGGCTTCTTGTTCTTTTGCCGTCAACTTTCCCAGTGACTGTCAGCTTCTCCAGGCTGTGACGTTAGAGGCAGATAGTAGAGAGTCTTGTTTTGATCTTAAGCTGCTAAAGCATTGAAATATTGATCCGACAGGCTGTACAATGATGGTTGTAAAATAGGATGACTACACCGATTCGTCTATAGAAATCCATTAATATGTTTCCAGCGGAATTTGAATCGTCTTCCCAGCAGCGGTCCGCAGTCCCGGCGGTAGACGCGAAGTCAGCGCACAACGCGTCCGTCGCCGCCGTGGACCAGATGTACCGGCGGGCGCGGAGCTTGCTGGGCCACCCCGGCACCGTCGTCAGGGAGGGGACGCCGGACTACGGACTACACCTCGTGAGACTCTCATCAATGTTGTTAACATTACGCACAATATTACAACCCAGTCTGGTCACTGGTCAGAGAAGAGTCCTCTCGTGACAACATCCTAGACGTTTTTATTACGAAAGTGGAGTCAAACCTCTTCGTTCGACTTTTTGGAACATCAATCGTGAAACGATGGCACTTTTTTGACCAACGAAGTTTTACGTACCTGTTCCTCCCTCACACTTCAAACAGTTCTTGCACCGGCTAAATCAGGTTTAGTCGACAGTTAGACTTGCCATTGAAACGTGGGCTGGATGAAAAACCTTGAAAGAGCATTGATTCTCGAGTAAAACAATTGACAGTCATGGGAACTGCCGATAGAAGTGAAAACTTATAACTCAGAATTAGATAAGTTACTTTAGAAACTTTGAAGACCGGAGGAAGTGGACATGGCATGGCCACCTACAAATGCGCCACCATTTCTAGATGGTCATGACCATGGTCCCGAGTTTACCCGAAGATTTCTTATCATTCCCGAGGGTGACATCTCTAAGTGGCGCACGGAAAGAAGTTCTCACTTCAAAAACTTCAAGCACCACAGTAGACACACATCTCGCTCCGTGTTGCAGTCGTGGTCCGGCGGCGGCGGCGCGGGCCGCGCGGCGCGCGCGCGGGGCGCGCTGCAGAACCTGGTGGCCGCGCGGGAGCTGCGCGCGCGCCGGGCGCTGGCAGACGAGGACCTCGAGCTGGGCCTCACACACCACGCCGCCGGTGCGGCCGAGGACACATCCTCATCTATACTAATATTATAAAGCAAAAGAGTTTGTTTGTTCAAACGCTAGGGTCTCGGGAACTACTGGTCCGAATTGAAAGGTTCTTTTTCTATTGGTTAGTCCATTTATCGAGGAAGGCTATAGAATATAACGCTACTACCAATAGAAGTGGAGCATGAATCAAGAATGTAACAAAAACGGGAAAAAATAATTCCTTTTTGAGAGCTTTCGTAGCGTGCTTTGACATGACAGCATGTGTCTAAGATTGCGTCATTGAATATAAACCTTTGCTAATCAAATTTGTTTCTAAATCTGAGTTGGTACGACCAATTTCCGACAGGTAGCGTAGCAGGTAGCTGAATATGTTTTTTGTTTGAAAGCGATATTCTCAGGAATGACTGAACCGATTTCAGTCATTCTTTCACCGTTGGATATGTACGGGATCCCGATGAGTGCTATTTAAATTATATAATGCACCACGGGCGATGCCAGGGCGGACATCTAATCTAAATATAAAAATTAATGTTTGTTTGTTTGTATGTCTGTTCTGGAATCGTTAATAATGAATTTGGTCATGTGATTATGTTTAAGAAAGTGGTTATGTTTGAGACTTGGTTTCTGACTTGGTATGATAAAAATTTGACAGGTGGCGTAGCGAAGCGCGCGTAGTACAGCTAGTACCTATATGATGTTTTGAACTACCACACTCAATTATTATTGAAGCGAACGCTTCTTTAGCTGTTTGAACACATTTTGCTATATAATACAAAGACGTTTTGTTGCTTTTAGCACAGGTCAGATTCGTAGGTATGTTAGGAATATGTCAGGTTGAGTTATTTTGAGTCCTGCGCCTCCGGCGCTAACTCAATAGTCAGATAGGTAGTAGGGGCCTCCGGGCCAGCTGCCGTTAGTCAGTTTCAAAAAAAAAAAAAAGTTGCTTTAAATGACAAATTGTGTAACGCGCAAACAGATGGCTTACCGTTTATATAATATCAGAAATCAGAAATTAGTGATTGTTTGGATTAATTTTGTAAGTTGAAACATTGAAAACGCCCAGGTCCGTTCTGCCCGCCGCTGCCATCATGCCCGGAGCCGCCGGCGCGTTACCGGGCGCTGTCGGGGGGAGTGCAACCACGCGCGCCAACCAACGTGGGGCGCCGCCGATACCGCGTACCAGCGCCTGCTGCCGCCGGCCTACAGCGACGGTGAGGCAGACAGACAAACAGATAAAACACCTTACGATGGACATCAGGGGTCATAGAGGTCACGATGCCCTAGGCTGGATCAAATACTTAGATGAAGCACAAATTAAATAGCATGTATGAACTTATCGCACAGTTTTGTGACTTGACCCCTGGAGCCAAAACTGGATCCGCTCTTGTGTGCAGTGTTTGTCAGTGATGGTGCGCGGAACAACCACCGTTTGGTTTGGATTTGGTTTGAGTGCCAAACGGGCAGCCGTCGCGCGCGTGCACTCTCCTTGAAAAAGGCCGCCGGACGCGGCCGAAACTCGAGTCGGTTTGACCGACCGTATATACGTGAGTGTCCCGTTATCCAATTAAATATGTGTAACAACCACGTTAATTTTAATACTAAAACTGGGTAATAACTAATAACAACAACGATAATGTATAACGATAGCTTTAGAACAATGTAGCGTCTAGTCTTCTGGCATAAGCATGTTTGGTTGCAGGCCTGTGGGCGCTCCGCGTGTCGGCGTCCGGCCTGCCGCTGGCGAGCGCGCGCGCGGGCGAGCGCGGCGCTGCTGCCCGACGCGGCCCGCGCGAGCCCCGACCACAACATGCTGCTCATGCAGACCTCGCAGTTCCTCGCTCATGACGTCAGCGCCGCCGCCATCTACACCACGGGTACGAACATCCAGCGAACACTGTTCGAAGTTCGCTTCTTCTAGTGATCTAATGAAGGCAGCGCAATTCACTCCCAAAATTTCGCAATCCCAATCCATACAATGAATCATGTAGGACGTGCAATTTTAATTAAATTCTTGAAACGGTTTTGCAAACACTTAGATAAATTAATGTCTTCTGAAAATTAACGTATTTTGCACTGTATATTTCTACCGCTGTATTTCTCTCAAAGAGAGAGAGAGTCATTGCTAATACGGAACCATCCTGGAGAAGTGTATGTGGCTGATACATGTCCTTGTAAGATCTATTTCCTTACGAATTTTTTCTTTCACCGTTAAAGTTACTGATGATGACAAATTTACACATCTCCATTAAGAAAAATACTCTGAAGCGTAGGTGGGATACGAAATCACACGATTGTGAAATGGGTATGTTCTAGTCAACTTCTCTAGGTTATGACGGCTTTTTATCGTCACCATCAGTCACTGTCTTGAATGGAGAAAAATTGCATCAAGTACTATTTCTGGTAAAATGTGAACTTATTATTCAAACAGCTAGAAAAGAACATTGAATTTGTTGATAGAAAAACTAATTACGAACCTTCTTTAATTTCAGAGAACAGCAGCGCCATATCGTGCTGCAGCCCCGACGGGCAGCCGCTGCCCCCAGAATTCCTTCACTTCGCGTGCATCCCCATCGACGTGGACCCTGCAGACGAGTTCTACGGGCACTTCGGGATAACCTGCCTCAACATAGTCCGAGCGCAGCTGGCGCCCTCGCCTGACTGCACTGTGGGATACGCCAATCCAGTAATCAAATCATTTGATACAAGAGTCTTTATTGCAGCTCCGCTAAATGCAGTTTTATCATTAGAAATACGTCTAAATAATTTGAAGATTCGATTCGCGGGTCCATGGTCGCGTACTTCAGCTGATTTGTACTAACGGTCCCTTCACTAGTGCTGCCGAAGTAAAGACGGCACGACCTATGTGCGTAGCCACGGCAGCGCTGACACACGTGTAGCGTGAATTTGAAGCATTAAGAATTTGCCGTGACTCCAAGGGACCAAGGCATCGACTTCAATTTGTGTTCACTACATAGAGAATATATCATTTTTCCCCAGATGAACGGCGCCACTCACTTCCTAGACCTCTCTCAGCTGTATGGTAAGACTCCAGAGAAGTTAGAACTCCTGCGCTCCGGCGCCCTGATGAAGACGTTCACTGACTACGGGAGAGAGTTGCCGCCGCTCACCGAGAGGAAGGAGTGCATGGCTGCCAGGGAGCACGGGGCTTGCTTCGAATCTGGTGAGCACCGCTACTGAAATTAGCCCCCCACTCTAAATAAAGGTGGTCAAGTGCGAGTCGGGCTCGCCCATGAAGGCTTCCGTAGCAGCAAGTAACATAATACAAAAGTTCTTGTTTAATCAGTGTTTTAACAATAGTCAATTTATGACGTATTAAAATAAAACTACTTGGTGGATATAATTCAAACCAATTTTCGTTGATAGTTTACATGGTAACATACATTTATTTTATTTTTGTCATTCTCATATTTTAGAAGTTACAGGGGGGGGGGGGGGAACCTTTTACCTTGGAAGAGTCGCGCAAATTATTCAGTTTAGAAAAAAAATATGTTAGAAACTTCAATATCATTTTTGATTACTATCCACAGATACACCACACGTATGGTATTGATAAAAAAAAATTTGAGTTTCAGTTTCTATGTAGGTATGGGATACCCCTAATTTTTTCAGATTTTTCGATTTTTTATATCAAAATCTTAATGCGGTTTACAGATTACATCTACTTACCAAGTTTCAATACTATATCTTTTATAGTTTTGGAGGAAAGTGGCTGTGACAGATAGACAGGCAGACAGACAGACATGACGAATCTATAAGGATCCCGTATTTTGCCATTTGGCTACGGAACCCTAAATACGACCTAATGTTGAACCTAGCTTGTTCTACATAATAAATATTATTTTCTCTAAGTTGGCATCGTTTCCAGATCAGTTACGGAGCGAATCATTTAATATCTCTGGGTGACGAGCTCTAGGCTCTGATCTGGATGAGGTCAGATCAAACTAAATATTTCCACGGCTGAAACTCGGAGTATTTTGGTCTTTTCTCGCAAGGAGGCAGTCAAAGCCATAATCTATAATCCACCACGCGGTTTGATGGATAACGCATGACCTCGAAAGAATTTTAGACCAAATTGATTTCCTCGCAATGTTATTCTTCACCGTTTTCTGGTTTTTACATAAGTTCGCGGCATCACAGTCGCTGTTCTTCAGACCAGCCGTAACTCACGTTGTTGGTGGTGATAGAGAGGTATTCTAAGCCGAAACGTTTTCTTATTAAAATTCTGTGTCAGGTGACCAGCACGGGAACCAGGTGATATCCCTGACGGCTCTGCACACCATCTTCACCCGCGAGCACAACCGTCTGGCCCGCTCCCTCGGGCGGCTCAACCCGCTGTGGGACGGAGACACCCTGTTCTTCGAGGCACGGAGGATCCTGCAGGCTATGTACCAACACATCGTCTACGGAGAGTGGCTGCCATTGGTTATTGGTAAGCTTTGCGCAAAAATTCTTTGTTATTCCGGAAATTTTGTTGCCAATAAATAAATATTGGTGGACAATTCACACACGACACCATCTGACCCCAAACTAAGCAAAGCTTGTACTATGGCGGCCAGATAGCTGATATAAGACATATATAGTTTTAAATACATACTTATTATAAACAGAAACACCCAGACAGTTTTCACACAACACAATCGGTCGGTTGATCTGATCGGGTGTTTCGTTCATTCCGACTGATGATGGATTTGACAGTTTTTGTGTCATCAACCGACCTATTGTGTTTCGTGGTATAAAACGTCCATAATTTCGGCCGATATATCGTTTATCGGACTTCGTAGTAGACCTGCTGGTTCCTGATGTCTATGATTATATCGATAAAGGTAAAATGGTCGACAAATGTGTTATATTGAGTTAATAACTACAAATTTTCACGCTACCAGACTGAGATAGTCCAAATAAAAGCCCAACCAGCAAACAGTGCAAGCACTGACCAACACGTCTCAAAATGTCACCTATAAACTGAAGCGTTTGAAGTAGGATAACAGGTTAAGTTCAATGCTCTTGTATATGTATCAAACCTCGATATAGTTTCTCTATCCTAAGCAAATAAAAGTTTCAATTAAATGTCCAAAATTATGTTAAATTTGTTAATCCAGGGTATCGATTGTTTTCATATTGTTAAACATATTTCCATAAACCTTGTCTCGTGTTCTATTTAACTGTTCAATCTGTAAAACATATAAAACATGTAAAACGATACGGTTTAACCTGCTTTCACAATCATAACATGACAAATCATAGTTGACAATCTTTATCTATAGTCTATTATGAAATAAAGGTAGTTCCTTGTTGAAATTAATGATTTTCCATGTAATAGCTTTTGCTTAAAAGAGTAACAAACATCGAAACATACAAACGTTCGCATTTTTAATATCTGTAGGAATTAAAAATTTATTTCATAGGTTTCGAGACCATATCAGGTGAAAACTTATTCGCTTTTCCTTTTCAACTTTTGGTAGTGGTAGGACACTTTGCAGAGTCCGCCTGGGGAAGTACCATACCTTTGCCGATTATTCACGACCAAGCAGTTAATGTGTGAGCATCACTGTGTCCCGGTTTGAATGGCAATGTTTCCAGTGAAATTACAGGACATAAAGACAAACATCTTATCTCTCATCTCCCCGAGATAATATAAGAACATGAGTCCAAATCATTACCTAGCACTTTACGTGATCATGTTTCCGTTAGCTGCGTGTCACTGTGCTTTTATGTGATGTTGCTTACCAATTACCATCAGGCACATGTGCTCGTCATTCTAAGATACGAAAAAAATCTTAGTTATGTTACTTTTCTATTAATTCTCAACAAATGTGTGTTCAGGGCCACATTTCATGGAGGCGTTCAAGCTTAACCCGTCTCCGGGCTACTCCCCGTGGTACGACCCCGACACCAACGCAGCGTTGCTCACGGAGTTCGCGGCGGCTGCCATGAGGTTCGGCCACTCCACCGTCGATGGGAAGATCACGTCAGTATCAGACAATTCCTCATCTACGCTTTGTCGCCTGCTGCTATGGGAATGTGATTGTGTTACGAGTTTGGTACATTTTCTGGGTTGTTACTTTTATTTTACATGAGGATACATGTCACATTCCTTTTGTATGAACTTTTTCGACTACTGTGGTTTACTCCTTACAATAAATTGTCAATTGTTGTTTATTATCCATCCAGGTCGCAGTGTATGTGAGGAAAAATCTCGACCTATACGGTAAGCGTGGTGATAGGCATTCGTGTCAGATACGATGCCGACAGATTGGATTGTGTCTCCCACTCCCTTACCAAATCTAGTAAGCTGACTAACGTTATGGGTCCTGAAGTATACAACAGACTACCAGATGCGGTGATAGCAGCACCCAGCTTGAGCAGCTTCAAGAGTAAGCTCAAACGCTGGCTTATCGAGCAAACGTTTTACAGTTATGAAGAGTTTTTAGAGACCGACGGTAAAATAATAATTCAATAATTGAAAGGAATTGGTACTATTTTATATCCCATTTGACATTATTGTATTACGATTTTTTTTATTATGACATTGTCTGCTCAATTTTAAATTTGATTAATATTTAATATGACATTGTCTAATTATTACTGTTTTTTATTTTACAATATTTATATTCCGTATAATTCATCATCATCATCAGCCACAAGACGTCCACTGCTGAACATAGGCCTCCCCCCTAGATTTCCACAACGAACGGTCCTGCGCAACCTGCAACCAGCGGTTTCCAGCGACCTTTGTGAGGTCATCTGTCCATCTAGTGGGAGGCCGTCCAACACTGCGTCTCCCGATTCGTGGTCGCCACTCAAGAACCTTTATTCCCCATCGGTTGTCAGTTCTGCGAGCGATGTGGCCTGCCCATTGCCACTTCAGCTTGCTTACTCTTTGAGCTATGTCGGCCACTTTCGTTCTTTTGCGAATATCCTCATTACGGATTCTGTCGCGCAAAGAGACTCGAGCATAGCTCTCTCCATAGCTCGCTGTGTGACTTTGAGCTTCGTTATGAGACCAACAGTGAAGGACCACGTCTCAGTTCCATAAGTCATCACTGGCAACACGCACTGGTTAAAGACTTTCGTCTTTAGGCATTGGGGTATTTTGGACTCAAATATGTGCCGAAGTTTCCCGAACGCTGCCCATCCGAGTTGGATCCTTCGCTGGACCTCTTTGTCGAAGTTGGATCTACCTAATTGGATCTTTTGACCCAGGTAGACGTATTCGTCAACAACTTCGAGTGTGGTATTCCCAACAATAACCGGTACAGGTGAGACATGAACATTTGACATGACCTTCGTCTTGTCCATATTCATCCTCAAACCTACCTGTTGGGATACTCTACTGAGGTCCCTGAGCATAGCACCGAGGTCCTCCATCGACTCCGCCACAATGACTATGTCGTCAGCAAACCGAAGGTGAGTGATGCATTCGCCGTTGATATTGATGCCATATCCGTTCCAGTCCAGTAGCTTGAAAACATCTTCCAGCGCGGCAGTGAACAGTTTCGGAGATATAACATCTCCCTGTCTCACGCCTTTCTGTAGCTGGATATGTTTTGTGCACTGGTCCTGTAATCGGACAGACATTGTGGCTTTGCTGTAAATACACTTCAACACTTCGATATAGCGATAGTCGATGCGGCATCGCTGGAGAGACTGAAGCACTGCCCAGGTCTCGATGGAATCGAAGGCTTTCTCATAGTCCACATACGCTATACATAGTGGCCGATTATACTCCTCGGTTTTCTGTATAATCTGCCGAAGCGCATGAATATGGTCTATGGTACTATAGCCTTTTCGGAAACCGGCTTGTTCGGGTGGCTGGAAGTCGTCAAACCTGCGTGCGAGACGATTCGTGATTACCCTCGAAAACAACTTATAAACGTGGCTCATAAGTGAGATGGGTCTGTAGTTCTTCAACAAGGTGTTGTCACCTTTTTTGAAGAAGAGCACCACCACACTTCTGCTCCACGCTTCTGGCGTACTACCGTCAAGTATGACGGAATCGAACAGCTTCTGGAGGACTTTAAGTACCGATTTTCCACCTGCTCGCAGAAGCTCAGTCGTAATTCCGTCGTCGCCAGGTGCTTTGTTGTTTTTAAGTTGTTTGAGGGCCATTCTAATCTCATAGATAGATAGATAGATAGATAGATTAACTCTTTATTGCACTTAATATAAAAACAAACAAAAGTTACTTACAACAAACAAAATAAAGTAGCAATTGGCGACCTTATCACTAAAAGCGATCTCTTCCAGGCAACCATAGAGCAACCATCAACCATACAGGCTGACTTCTGGGATATCTTCGGTAAAGTGTCGGGTCAGCTTGGCTCTGGGGTCTTTTGCCATGCTAACGACAGGTTGTGCTTGCGTAGAGGTGTATAACTGTTCATAGAACCTCTCAATCTCCTCCAAAATCTCAGGCTTCGACGAGACAACGTTACCACTATCGGTCTTCAGTTTGGTCAGCTGACTTTGCCCAAGAGACAGATTTCTTGCGAACACTTTTGAGCCTTTGTTCTGCTTGATCGCTTCTTCAATACTCGAAGTATTGAAGCAGCGTATATCGCGTCGCACACAAGTAGAGATCTGTCTATTGAGCCGTCTGTATACCGTCATGTCGACCGAAGACTGTAACCGCATATCTCGTCTGACCGCTATAAGATCTAGAGTTTGATCGGAGAGCTTTTGGGTTCTGTTTTGGCGTCGGCTCTTATAAAATTTTCTGCCAACAGCATGAACAGTTTCCACTAGCCTGTCGTTTATTTCGTCCGCCGTTACGCACTCATCTAAGGATTCGAAGCGATTTTGAAGTTCGAGTTGAAAGTTATCGGGATCTTCGATCTGAGCATAATTTGGTCGGAGCGTGGACTTCATTAGACGTGATCTTTCGAGCTTAATGTTTAGATTCAGCGTGCCTCTTACAATACGGTGATCGCTGCCGGTCTTAACCCTGCTGATCACAGAGACATCGCTGAATATTTGCCGTTTAGTCGTCATAATGAAGTCGATCTCATTTTTTTGTGGAACCATCTGGGCTAATCCAGGTCCACTTTCTTTGTGGCTGTTTCTTGAAAAAGGAGTTCATCATAAAGAGGCTCTCCCTTTCCAAGAAATCCGCTAGACGTTGCCCTCTTGGGTTCCGCTGCCCATATCCGAAATTCCCCACTCTCAACTCATCACCGCTACGTTTGCCCAGTTTCGCGTTGAAGTCTCCCATCACAACTGTGAAATGTGTTGGCGAGACATGTATGGCTTTGGAGATGTCCTCAAACATGGCCTCAACCTCTTCGTCGGGATGTGTCGAGGTCGGTGCGTATACTTGTATGACCTTCAATGAATACCGGTCGCTAATTTTAAGTACAAGGTATACCACCCTGTTCGACACACTCTCGATCATTGTCACGTTGTTGACGAGAGAATTGCGGACGATAAACCCGACACCCCCTTGGGATTGTTGATCTCCCCTCCCGGTAGTAGAACATGTTGCCGGATTCGAGGGTTATCCTGTCCTCGCCCTGTCTACGGACTTCGGATAACCCCATGATATCCCATCGCAACTTGTCCACTTCTTCTTCCAGCTCCACAATCTTTTCGTCAGCCCTCAGCGTCCGCGCGTTATATGTTGCCAGGTCGAGTCGTTGGGTTTGGTGGCGGGGCGTCTGCCGGAGATTCTTCGCACCCCATATAATTATATAATTACTGTTATGCAATTTATTATGCCTGACTTGTAAATGTATATTTATGAATAAAATACTTTGACTTTGACTTTATTATTTGTATTTTTTTTTGATGTCGTGGCTCCTCATTTTAAGTATTTTTTGCAGTTCTCTATCAGTCTTGACTTTCTCAGAAATTTTAAACGAAGGTCGAGATTAACTGTCACGATGAATCATCATTACATTTAATTAACTTTACTGCGTTTAGGATCCCGGACACACAATCTGGGTCGTTGTACGAAGCAGTCTCCCTGCCGGAAGTGATGTTTGACCCGTCGCGCATGCGCCTGCGGCCCTTCCTGGACCGCCTGCTGGCCGGCCTGGCTGCCCAGCCCATGCAGAATGTGGACCCTTTCATTACTGAGGCTGTAAGTTTGTGCGTCTGAAGATATTCTTAGGTTATTGGAACTTAACAGCGAATTTACAAAAAGAAACTGATTTCTTAGTGATGCACAAATGTGCAGTTCATTACTGGAGCCACCGTAAGTGGTTTCCAACAGATTACGAATTCCAATTAACAAAAGCATGTGCCAACTGTCATCTCAAAAAATATTTCCGTAATCAAAAACAAAGTCTTAATATCTTACAAGGGGTCTAATGGGGTGTAAGGGGGAAGCGCTTAACATCTAGCTTCCCCAAATGTCAACCTCTCCTGCGCGTGGTACACCCTGCTGCCAACTAACGAGGCTCTGACGACCGAACCAATGGCGGTATATCCATTAAAAACCAGTCCTAAATTTACCAGGTCGATGACGGGCAGCGGCATCATCGATGCGAAGGGCTGGTTCCGCGGTCACCAACCCGCCTGCCAAGCGTGGTGACTATGGCAAATACCCCCCCATATGATAGGCACAAAAAGAAACGGCCCCTAGTCCCCGGCGGCTCCGCTATTCCAGGCGCTGGTGGCAGCCTTGGTTCCGGCGGAGCATGGGGTGCTAAGAATCCCCGGCAGACGCCCCGCCACCAAACCCAACGACTCGACCTGGCAACATTTAACGCACGGACGCTGAGGACTGACGAAAAGATTGTGGAGCTGGAAGAAGTGGACAAGTTGCGCTGGGATATCATAGGGTTATCAGAAGTCCGTAGACAGGGCGAGGACAGGATAATCCTTGAATCCGGCAACTTGTTCTACTACCGGGAGGAGATCAACAATCCCAGGGGTGTCGGGTTTATCGTCCGCAAGTCTCTCGTCAACAACGTGATAATGATCGAGAGTGTGTCGAATAGGGTTGTATACCTTGTACTTAAAATTAGCGACCGGTATTCATTAAAGGTCATACAAGTATACGCACCGACCTCGACACATCCCGACGAAGAGGTTGAGGCCATGTATGAGGACATCTCCAAAGCCATACATGTCTCGCCAACACATTTCACAGTTGTGATGGGAGACTTCAACGCGAAACTGGGCAAACGTAGCGATGATGAGTTGAGAGTGGGGAATTTCGGATATGGGCAGCGGAACCCAAGAGGGCAACGTCTAGCGGATTTCTTGGAAAGGGAGAGCCTCTTTATGATGAACTCCTTTTCAAGAAACAACCACAAAGAAAGTGGACCTGGATTAGCCCAGATGGTTCCACAAAAATGAGATCGACTTCATTATGACGACTAAACGGCAAATATTCAGCGATGTCTCTGTGATCAGCAAGGTTAAGACCGGCAGCGATCACCGTATTGTAAGCGGCACGCTGAATCTAAACATTAAGTTCGAAAGATCACGTCTAATGAAGTCCACGCTCCGACCAAATTATGCTCAGATCGAAGATCCCGATGACTTTCAACTCGAACTTCAAAATCGCTTCGAATCCTTAGATGAGTGCGTAACGGCGGACGAAATAAATGACAGGCTAGTGGAAACTGTACATGCTGTTGGCAGAAAATTTTATAAGAGCCGACGCCAAAATAGAACCCAAAACTCTCTGATCAAACTCTAGATCTCATGGCAGTCAGACGAGATATGCGGTTACAGTCTTCGGTCGACATGACGGTATACAGACGGCTCAATAGACAGATCTCTACTTGTGTGCGACGCGACATACGCTGCTTCAATACTTCGAGTATTGAAGAAGCAATCAAGCAGAACAAAGGCTCGAAAGTGTTCGCAAGAAATCTGTCTCTTGGGCAAAGTCAGCTGACCAAACTGAAGACCGATAGTGGTAGCATCGTCTCGTCGAAGCCTGAGATTTTGGAGGAGATTGAGAGGTTCTATGAACAGTTATACAACTCTACGCAAGCACAACCTGTCGTTAGCATGGCAAAGACCCCAGAGCCAAGCTGACCCGACACTTTACCGAAGATATCCCGGAAGTCAGCCTGTATGAGATTAGGATGGCCTCAAACAACTTAAAACAACAAGGCACCTGGCGACGACGGAATTACGACGGAGCTTCTGAGAGCGGGTGGAAAACCGGTACTTCAAGTCCTCCAGAAGCTGTTCGACTCCGTCATACTTAACGGTAATACGCCAGAAGTGTGGAGCAGAAGTGTGGTGGTGCTCTTCTTAAAAAAAGGTGACAACACCTTGTTGAAGAACTACAGACCCATCTCACTTCTGAGCCACGTTTATAAGTTGTTTTCGAGGGTCATCACGAATCGTCTCGCACGCAGGTTTGACGACTTCCAGCCACCCGAACAAGCCGGTTTCCGAAAAGGCTATAGTACCATAGACCACATCCATACGCTTCGGCAGATTATACAGAAAACCGAGGAGTATAATCGGCCACTATGTATAGCGTATGTGGACTATGAGAAAGCCTTCGATTCCATCGAGACCTGGGCAGTGCTTCAGTCTCTCCAGCGATGCCGCATTGACTATCGCTATATCGAAGTGTTGAAGTGTATCTACAGTAAAGCCACAATGTATGTCCGATTACAGGACCAGTGCACAAAACATATCCAGCTACAGAAAGGCGTGAGACAGGGAGATGTTATATCTCCGAAACTGTTCACTGCCGCGCTGGAAGATGTTTTAAGCTACTGGACTGGAACGGATATGGCATCAATATCAACGGCGAATACATCACTCACCTTCGGTTTGCCGACGACATAGTCATTGTGGCGGAGTCGCTGGAGGACCTCGGTGCTATGCTCAGGGACCTCAGTAGAGTATCCCAACAGGTAGGTTTGAGGATGAATATGGACAAGACGAAAGTCATGTCAAATGTTCATGTCTCACCTGTACCGGTTATTGTTGGGAATACCACACTCGAAGTTGTTGACGAATACGTCTACCTGGGTCAAAAGATCCAATTAGGTAGATCCAACTTCGACAAAGAGGTCCAGCGAAGGATCCAACTCGGATGGGCAGCGTTCGGGAAACTTCGGCACATCTTTGAGTCCAGAATACCCCAATGCCTAAACACGAAAGTCTTTAACCAGTGCGTGTTGCCAGTGATGGCTTATGGAACTGAGACGTGGTCCTTAACTGTGGGCCTCATAACGAAGCTCAAAGTCACACAGCGAGCTATGGAGAGCTATGCTCGGAGTCTCTTTGCGCGACAGAATCCGTAATGAGGATATTCGCAAAAGAACGAAAGTGGCCGACATAGCTCAAAGAGTAAGCAAGCTGAAGTGGCAATGGGCAGGCCACATCGCTCGCAGAACTGACAACCGATGGGGAAGAAAGGTTCTCGAGTGGCGACCACGAACCGGAAGACGCCGTGTTGGACGGCCTCCCACTAGATGGACAGATGACCTCACAAAGGTCGCTGGAAACCGCTGGTTGCAGGTTGCGCAGGACCGATCGTTGTGGAAATCTAGGGGGGAGGCCTATGTTCAGCAGTGGACGTCTTGCGGCTGATGATGATGATGATGATGATGATGAATATCTTACAAAGCCTTACATTGTCTCCAGCTGACCCGCTACATGTTCCACGGCGGGGAGCCGCACGGGCTGGACCTGGCCTCCATCAACCTGCAGCGCGGCCGCGACTTCGGCCTGCGCCCCTACAACCAGTACCGCGCGCTCGTCGGCTTGGAGCCCTACTCGACCTTCCACCAATTCCCTCCTAGTGTAAGTCGCTTTACGTACATCTTCCAATAGATTTTTATTTTAGGGGTGAAACTCTTTGTAGAGTCTGCCTGGGAAAGTACCACATGTTTGTAAAATTTTCTATCGCCGAGCAGTAGCGTAAAAATATCACTACGTTACGGTTTGAAGGCAATGTTTAAAGTGTAATGATTACAGTGCAGTGCTAGATAATGAGTGGAACTCTTTGACACTGTGCTGTTATAAGTGTCATGTTGCTTACTATCAAACACATATCATGCACGTTCCGTCACTCTATGCTGTAAAAACAGTTCTAAACGTCCTGTACATTCATCAACTTACTCTCGAATCGAAGACACACAGATTGTAATCCCTATTATTAGGTATATTGTTTTATTCTTTAGTGCATGTCGCTACATTCAGTTGATTTAATTTTAGTACAATCTTTAACAATTTCTACAGTAAAGTTGGAAGAGGTTGAAGATATCGATCGAACGCCGCCAATAGGGATGTTAACAATTTTTCGGAACTGCTTATATTTTGAAGATTGACGCATGTTTAACGTAATAAATAACATTTTATTTCGAAATATTTGTATTTTCGATGAGTGAATATGCAATATTAGACTAATTTTGAATTTTGCCGCTAAACACTAACGACTGACATGACGTCACTAGTCGCAAAATATTAGTCGCGATTCATGACTGTATTCCCAGTACAGTTTATGTGTTTTCTTATCATTACTTGAATACAAACAATCAAAATCGTCGTCGCTAAGATCGCAAACTGCAGAAATGCAGAAAAGTAAACAGTTTCGTCAGTTTTCGATAGCTTGTTTAGCGACTAGTGACGTAATAATTCATAACGGTGTTTCCACTCACGTGACAACAGATTAAAAATATAGCATTTAAAATCATTTATAACAAATTTATTACGTAATGTTAAACTATAATGATGTGTTTTTCGATATTCTATAAATACAGACTATCATAAAATCAACATTAAACATGAATTTGTCATTAGTGTTAACAGCTCTATTGTTACGCCAGTTTTTTTCTTTTATTCAATGATTTTGGTTCTGGCGAGTACAGTTCAAAGTATCTGGATTGTATCACGTACACATATTCAGGACAGCAGGCTTCACATTACTAGACTTTCAATTGAATTTAAACGCATCCACGCTCTAATCGACTCCATCAGACTAATATATTTTCTTCTTTAACTTGATCTATTCTACATCTCTGATCTCTTCATCAGTTACATTGTTCAATTTATGAGTATAGTACATGATATTTGTATCAAAACAGATAACAAACAGTTAATTAAAACTTATCATTTAACATTAGAACAGTAATTTAGTTAGCAAATCTATTTACTTCATGTCAAATCAGACATATGTCTGATTCGGTCTGTTTGCTGATAGATAATGAAATTTTGCGCAATACGCTTGATATGATAAAGAAGAACAAATTTACCGACTCATATTTGCTTCTTAAATATTGAGAGATAAATTATACACACGAAATAAAAAATAGTCATCACATTGAAATAACTATACATTTAAAAATAGCGTTGGTAAGTAATTGATAAGAGGCTTTGAAGACACCGCTTGGTGAAACGCCTTTCTCCGTTATTATTCTTGGCATTAGTTGCTGTATTCCGGTTTTATGAGGGCTAAATTTAAATAAATCTCAAGGAATTGGGATAACGCATCATGAAACTAGAAACATCTGAATCACCTTTTTTGCAGTGATTAAAACTAATCATTCGAAATTTCAAGGCTGTGTTCATAGGCTACAGGCCCGTGAACAGAATGTATGGTTCAAATGAATCAGCAGGAAACCTATGTAGGATGATAGAAGGGTATAAAGTAATAAGATTCAGGAGAAAATGATCGAGGGTTGCAATCCTCCCTCTTCAACTGCGCTCAGTTGGACAGCTTACAACTGACGGCATAGTTCTAAATCTTATTACTTTATACCCTTCTATCATCCAACATAGGTTTCCTGTTGGTTCATTTGACTCATAAATTTTGTTTATGGGTCTACAGTCTATCAGTAGCAATGAACGTTTTTTTTTTAAGTAAAGAGTTACGAGACGATCAGGACATGTGCCTGATGGTAAGCAACATGCCTGACACATAACAGCACAGTGACACGCAGCTATTGGAACATGAAGAGTCCAAATCATTACCTAGCACTGCACTGCGCTCATCACCCAGAGATCTAAGATCTTATATCTCTAAGCCCTGTAATTTCTCTGGAAACATTGCCCTTCAAACCGGAACACAGTAATGTTCGCACATTACTGCTTGGCGGTAGAGTAACTGGCAAAGGTGTGGTACTTCGCCAGGCGGACTCTGCCAAGAGTCCTACCACTACAATGTATTTTTAAATTTTTGGTATTTCTAATTTCTGTTCTCGTTCATCTCAGGCAAGCAAACGTTTGTCCTCCGTGTACGAGTCGCCGGAAGACATCGACCTGTACGTCGGGGGTCTCCTGGAGGAGCCCGTGGAGGGGGGGCATCGTGGGCCCCACCTTCGCCAACATCATCGCGGAACAATTCGTCAGGTTGAAGCGAGGGGACCGCTACTACTACGAACACGGACCAGACACCAACCCGGCTGCTTTCTCTCCCAGTACGGTGATCTTTGATAGTAACACTTTTTTTTAACTTTTATTGGTTTACACTTGACCGCCATCTCGCCTGATTTTAAACGACGATGCGGTCTACGATGGAGCTTGTTTACCTAGAATAAACTGATTCACTCTCGATTTGAAGACATCAATATTAAAACTATCGGGAAAAACCCACTTGGGCAATTCATTCCACAGCCTAGACGTTCTTATCACAAACGTAGAGTCAAATCTCTTCGTCCGTGTCTTTGGAATATATACCATGAAACGCTTCTTCTTCGAGAGGTGCAATATAAAAAAGGGCAAATTGATATTGGATCATGCAGATCAGTTGCACACTCTCCGAAGTGTATCCGATAAAAAACTGATAAGCAGGAATTTTGCGGCGATATTCAAGACTTTGAAGTCTTTTTCGCACTAGAGTGTATGTGCCTATGAGCGTTTTGGCTCGCCTCTCGATCGATTCCAGAGCCTTAAGCTAATTAACTAGACTATGTTATTTTAGGGGTTTTGTTACTCGATTTTATTAAGGAACTTGCAGCTTCACGCGATTTCACCCGCGTGGTCCCCGATCCCGTTATTCTGCCGGGGTAAAAAGTAGCTTAGGTATTATTCCAAACTATTGTCTGTGTGCCAAATTTCATTCCGATCCCTGTAGTAATTTTTGCTTGAAAGAGTAACAAACATCCATACATATTTATATACTTTCCTGGTCTTTGAATTCTTCGTTTTTCCTATAACTTGTGCCTATTTTTATGTTTAAAGTGTAACTTACCTTTCCATTGACAAATCGGTGTGAAAATCTAATTGCATTTTACAAGATAAATTGAAATAAAATGGAGTAAAACCATAATACGAAGTTAATAACAATGTACACAAACAGGTCAACTGGCAGAGATAAAGAAGATAACTTTGTCCCGGATCATATGCGACAACAGAGACGGAATAGAGCTCTCGTCGATGCCACCGCAAGCTTTCCTCAGATCCGATCTGCCTGAGTGAGTATAAAGATGTTGATTCTGTATTTCTATCACATTGCAAAATTTTTGTTCCATTTCAGACAAGATAAAAAACAATAATAATAATATAGTAAGATCCCGGAGCTGCCAGACGTTGCGTATTTTCTGATCTAAGGGACCGATCATCCCCTAAACTCAATTTTAACTATAATAAATGAAGACTAATTAGTTGACGCTTAACATAACTGAACATAAACTATCAAAATCTAATGTTTTGTCAATGTTAATGGGAGTGATTAGTATGAAAATTAACGTGGTAGTCGAGCCGACTTAAGTTTCGGCCGCGTCCGGCGGCCTTTTCAAGGAGAGTGCACGCGCGCGACCGCTGCTCTTTTGGCACTGACTCAGTGAAAAAGGCCGCCAGACGCGGCCGAAACTTAAGTCAGCTAGACTGACTGTACATCACGTGAGTTACCCGTATATTCATTTAAAAAGGGACTGATTAACATTATATTATATTTCGGGAAACCGATGTTTTTGTTTCGGTGTGGCTCGCTGTGTTTTGCACTCTTCATTTGGTTTTACGCATGAACAATCTGTAGTTCACGTTAAATTTATATATTTTTATATAAAATTAGACAAGCATGGCAAGCGTAAAACCCATTATCGCCGTCTTTTATCGTAGTTCGGAACATTGTTTTTCTTCTATAACCTATTAAATATCTTTAACTTTCATAAATTATTCAATCAAACATTTTGTTAAGTCTAACTATGGTGACCTATCAAGGTTCAATTTAAAAAAAATATACATACATATATATTGACCGCACCGCTTGACGAAATGCCCGAATTGTTATTGTACGATCTTTGAGATTTGTCGAATAATGTACATTAGGACAGACCAAGAAAATTAGTAAATTAATTATATTTTGGTTTTCAGAAATTCACCAGTGCCGTGTGACAGTACCATCATACCACATATGGATTTAACTAGATTCCGGGTAATGTAGGCTAGGTATGCAGTTTTATGAAAAATACACAAATGTTCTGTGATCACGGTAATTGAGCTTTATTTTGTAAAAAATATATATGTCAGAAGCTATTGTATAACCAAGATAAATTAAAAAAGATAAGTTTAATTACTCGCTGAATTGGCACCCATAATAGTATCGTCTTAGTTGGAATTATTTTCTCTTCGGTCACATTAGTGGTTCATGCTGATTTGTTTATTTTGTTGGCAGCTAAAATGAGACTTGTCTATCAAATCGCTTCCTTCCTTCATTTTCTTTAACTTTATTTCTCTTATCTTTGTCAAAATGAACGTGTTCATATATACCTAATTTAATTAATATATAACTAATTGAGGTCGAACCGTTTTTTACATTAAATCAAAGCAGACTACTCGTGTAATATTCAATCAATCCATATCACCTCATTTGACACACTGAAATCATTTGATTTTATTGCAATAGCGATTAAGTTTTGATTCAACTTCAATTTTGCATGTGTCATACCTCTTGCTACAAAATCAATGGATTCAAATGTGATTTCGTACAATATTCCATCTTTTATGTTAATTTTGGTAAAACATAATTTTGTGTACGTTCATTATCGTTGTTACTTTGTAGTTCTAGTTTTATATTACTCGATTGATTTTTTGGATCTCATCGGTGCCCGAACGATGGGACCCAAACACTCAGTAGCATGAACGACCAATTAATTATGTTTTAACTATGATCTTTTCATAATTACTGAATGAAATAAAATTCGTAATTTTTATGGTGATTGGAAATTGATTCGGCCTATGGATTGTGGAAATTTACTTCGTTCATCTTGACTATGACTTTCTCTTATTTTTTTAGTTTCGTTTTAGTTTGGTGTAGCAACGTACCTGACTCAATGATTTTTTCTCATAAAAAGTCCAGGAATCGGGAGCTTTATTTCTTGTGTAACGTAATCTAGGAGAAAATAATTCTTATTTAAATAAATAGAATATGAATTTGATAATTGGGAAATCACAAGCCATAAGTTCAATATCGTTGAGATTTTTATTGATTTTAAAGACTGACTGAAATCGTGGGAATAAAATAGTCATATCCCATTCTCCTCTAGTTATAATACCGTAGCTTAAACTAGCATCAATTTTATCTTTTGATCTCTATCATACTTATAAAAAGTCTCCATAATACTTTAAAAAATTACTTTCTGTTAAGGTAGAATATATTACTTCTGACCATAAACAATGAAAAAGCTAGATTACTACACACAAAATACTATTCATCACAGATGCACATCGATAATAATATATGTCAGTAATGTTTGTTAGTATAGTTATTATAAGCGTAAGAACCTCCATTTTATGGGCAGGACATATAGGTAAATGTTTTGCAAAATACTTTATTGTACGATTAAATAATTTGTGATATATAGAGTTAAGCCCAATAATAAGATAAAACTGTATCGATAATTTGAATTGTAATGTTAGTTATTGGTTGATAACAATACTTTAGTTTTTAGTGTGGCATGATTTTATTTTAAAATCATATATTTTATGGGAACGATCGCGTCTTTTTCTCAATGCATAAGTTTAAGTACTTAATCGTAATTAAGTTTATAATTATGTTTTCCATATCCGTGGAGAAATGAACGGTAAGAGCTCCAAAATCGCATGTATGTAATTTTTCAATCAATTTCCACTAATTTTGTATGTTTTTTGGAATAATTATAATGCTTCTTCTTCTTTGTGTGTTTTACTAAACGGCGTTAGATAGCGTCCGCTATCTACCGGTAAGATGGACCAACTACTCACTTAGTTAGGTAGCTCGAGTCGAATCTAGACTAATCCTAGGCACCGGACTAAGGTATATGGAAAATCCAGAGAAAACTTGCACCTGTAAGTACTTGTAGTGAAATACTATATTAAGACTATCGGGCCGCCCCGGCTTCGCCCGTGGTACATACATATACATACTTACATATAGCCTATAGCACTCGGTGCTTACATACATATCCAACAGTGAAAGAGTTTTAGAAATCGGTCTGAAAGTTCCTTGGATTATAATAGCGTTCAAACTAATCACATCGTCAGCTTTATAATATAAGTATAGATAAGAATGTAGTGGTAGGACTCTGCAGAGTTCGCCTGGGGAAGTACCACACCTTTGCCAGTTATTCTACCGTGGAGCAGTAATGTGCAAACATGATTGAAGGGCAAATGTTTCCAGAGAAATTACTGGGCTTAGAAATAATATCTTAGATATCTGGGTGACGAGCGCAGTGTAATGCTAGGTAATGATTTGAACTTTTCATATTCCAATAGCAGCGTGTCACTGTACTGTTATCTGGCAGGTATGTTGCTTACCATCAGGCACATGTCCTGCTCGTCTCTTCACTCTCTGCTATAAATAAAGAATGATGATGCCATTAGACGTATTAACGTGGTACCAATAAGGGCAAGTGAGGAAAGCCACAGGGCAGTAGGTACAGTTTACCGAGTACAGTGTACACTGTAGGTACAGGTGTGCTGTGTCATGCGTCATTTTCTAATTGGCTGGAAGTTCTGTCGGTGTAAAGTGAGTGACGTTACACGCGCTCGCGGCCACGAGCCAGCGACGCTTACACATGCTACACTACGAGTACCTACTTGCCGACCTCAGGATAGTCGGTCGAAAAACGAAACTATGAAACTATGACTTAGGTACCTGTTAGAGAACGTAGTAATAGATTTTAAAACCAGAAATATTCACTTTTTTTTTTTAAATTAGCCTTCTACTCCAGGGTCCGTGATCTTTGTCATAAATATTTTTGGTTTTTACACAATTCTTGGATAAGGAGAAGAAGAGGAAAATAGGAGGGAGTTGGGTACATTTAAAATCTAATTCTAGTGCTTGTCTGTAGAGCCGATCACTACCGGTTGGGATTCTGCTAGTCATCGACTCGACATCGAGTGTTTGCCTAATTCCCTTTTGCCTTTGCTGCCTCCTTAATAGTTCACTTAATTTGTCACATGCGTTTAATGTTGTTACTCGATTACTTTAAGACTGTTGGTGTTCTTTTAAGTATTAAAGTTACACTTAACCGCCATCTCGCATGGTCTGAACCGGCGATGTGGACGACAATAACTCTTTTTATGTGTTGTATTGGGCAACAATTGATTCTCTAGATCATTTTTCAAAAAAGGTTCAATAACGTTTCAGTAGTTTGATTTTCAAGTGCGGTTTCGTGATTGGTTGATGACATAGACAATATACCTACCCATTATACCCAGGGTGTTTAATCTATGGTTGATGATGACCTCGAGAGATGCTTGGTACACGCCAGTTCTCTTACGATGTTTTCCTTCACCGCTAAATCCAGTGTTGATGACAGACTTGTATGTACATCTGCTCTTTGCACTTGGGAAAATACTCAGTGGTGCAGGCGGGGCGACCTTAACTGAACTTACGACCTCAAGATTGTGATCCGCAAGTCTCACACTCGGCCACCTCGGCTTCTATTGAGTTTAGGAATTTGATATTTATTATTTTTACGTTAAGATAATTCGATTTTTCTTGTAGAATAAGCAACGTGGTGCTGTGTTGTTTTCGGCAGGCGTTTATACTTCAAAGAGTTACCTTTATTTAGTTGGATAACGGGACACTCACGTATGGCACTAGTGCCAAACGGGCAGCCATCGCGCGCGTGCACTCTCTTTGAAAAAGGCCGCCGGACGCGGTCGAAACTCGAGTCGGATTGACCGACCGTATATACGTGAGTGTCCCGTTATCCAATTAAATATGTGTAACAACCACGTTAATTTTAATACTAAAGATACCTTTATTATCGTGTACTTGCTGAAGGAAAGTTCCACTTCCTCTATTTCAAATATTGCTCCATTTTTCCTTCGATGTAGGGATATATAATAAAATATTGTATCATATCATATTTAACTGGTAAATTTTTATCCTATATTCCTGTATTCCTGCTAATATTAGAATGTTACAAATGGTTTTAACTTTGGATATTTGGTGCTTGGTTGTTTCTATGTTTCTATGCTTGTTGATATCATACTAGAACGGCTGCACGGATTATTGGAACTAAAACTGATGTACAATTTGAAAGAGAGAGGTCTCTTCTATTTCAAATTGAACATCAGTTTTAGTTCCACTATTAAACTACAGCCCGCGAACAAAATATTTATGGGTCATATGATTCGGCACTGCGCCGACATTTATAAGTTGTCCAACTGAGTGTAAGTTGAAGAGGGGAAGGGGGGGTTGCAACCCTCGATCATTTCACCTTGTTGGATATTTTTTTACGGTGTTGCGGAATAATGGATTAGAAGAGGTATTACACATTTTAGTATGAAAACTAACGTGGTTATTACACATTTTTATTGAGCTTGCGTGCGCGCCGTGCGGCTGCCCGCAGTGCTAAACGAGATGCGAACCCGCGCGCGCACTCTCCTTGAAAAAGATCGCCGGACGCGATCGAAACTTGAGTCGGACTGGACTGACTATATTAAACGTGAGTTACCCGTGTATTTATGTAAAAAGGTATTAAAAATGTAAAAAAAATAATTTTTGAATTATTTTTGTCGGAAAAACTCGTGATTTTCCGACGATGTTCAGGGTAAAATTGGTCATTTGATTATGTACGGCATTAGTTCCATACTTTCAATACCTCTTCTAATCCATTATTCCTCAATGCCGTAGAAAAATCATGCGACAAGACGGAAAGAGCGAAGGTTGCAACCCCCGTCTTCAACTTGTTTTTTCACAGACGGCATTTGTAAGCTAAATGCCGGCATAGTGCTGAATCATATTATATTATACCTTTCTATCATCCTACATAGGTCTCCTGGTTTATTATATGACCCATAAATTTTGTTCTCGGGCCTGTAGTTTATATTAGTACTGTGAATTATGAATTAACCGTATCATGGATTTCATAATGTTTTTTTTCTTTAAGTTACTGTCGAAACAATTTGGAACAAATAGGTACCATCGTCAGGTTTATTAAAAGTTACATTACTACAGACATACTCGTATACCATTAACTTATTACCTAAGTTTCACTTTTACGTCGTGGTAAAATTACGGAACGCAACGAAGAAATTTGCAGGCAAAGTTCTATCATTATCTGAATTATAGCGATACAAGTAGCGCCCGTGGTTTTACCCGCGCAGTTATCGTTATCGTAATATGCACGCGATAAAAACCTATATAAATGATTCCCTAAAAACTATCTGTGGAATAAATTTAACCCAAAAAAGATCGCCCTTATCTGGATGCATCACAAATATCTATTTTATCTATTGGTACAAGCTTTGTTTTTTAAAATGACCTTTATTAACGATTTAAATTATGAAAACGCAAAGAAACCTAAAACTATTTACACTAAGCACGTGTCATAATCCATAGAACGAAGATGATTAAGCCCACTGCCGGTTGGAGTTGTGCATAGTCACGGATTTACAATTGGCAATGCTTGAACGTAAAGTGCTATTATTTTACGCAAAAGTAGCACCATCTAGCTAACTAATTTACCTACCTTTTATTAATTTCGGGCTAGAGGCTAGATGGTGTTACAACATTTCAACCAAAATATACTTACGAGTATTTACTAGCAGAGACCTACGGTTTCACCCGCATGGTTCCCGTTCAAGTTATCTATATATAAGAAGTAGCCTATGTGATAATAGCCTCATTCCAAATTAAGTAAGTATCTATCCGTGCTCCGAATTCGAACCTGCAGGTCTACTACGAAGTCCGATTAACGATATATCGGCCGAAGTTATGGACGTTTTATATCACGAAACACAATTGGTCGGTTGATCTGATCGGGCGTTTCGTTCATCCCGACCGACACTGATTTGACAGTTTTTGTGTCATCAACCGACCGATTGTGTTTTGTCGACAAAACGTCCATAACTTCGGCCGATATATCGTTTATCGGACTTCGTAGTAGACCTGCTGATCCGAACAAGCGTTTTGACGTGATTGAACGAAGAAGAGCGGTGTTTGAAGAATCTCCAACAATGTATTTACCCCACAGACGTAGAGAGATACGTTTATCCACACATACATACATACATACAAACTTTAGGTTTAAAACCATCGCCAGTAGGATAACGGCACTTTAAAGGAACCCGAGGTATTATAAAGCCCGTAATTCCCGTTGATCGCTGCGTGCTGCGACCTGACGAGTTCAACGAGCATCATTTGTCGCGCACTCGATCACTTTCCGCCATTTCTCAAGACGGGTTCCCTTTTTGCCCCACCGTATCACCACCGAGTGGGGTCATTCAGGTGTCGAGATTTATTTTAATACCAATAATGTATGTTATTTTACGCACGTAGTTTCCGCTCTTTTTCCAAATAAAAGGTATACTATAATATCATGTTCTTCCAGAGTATAATATGTGGTACAAATTAACACCCGATCCATACGTTGCGTGATTTCGCAACAAACATCCAAAAATGTATATTTATAACATGAGTACGATAGTGGGAAGTAGGAGTACGAAGGAGGATATTGTATAAAAAATTAAGTAACGCAGCGGCAAATTCCATATATACATTATACAATTTCATATAATTTTATATATATAACAGGTTTGAGTTTACAACCACAAAATATAGCACAGAACCTACATAACCACAAAATGTTCCCATTGGTGGGGCTTGAGACCTTCACTCACAAGATTCTCGTTGTCAAAGCCATAATCCAAAACGATGCCCCAGTCCGGATTCGAGGATGATGATAAGCCACAAATTATTCTTGAAACATGACAAGATCTCTACGGTATTTTCCTTCACTGTTGAAATAATTCTCACACAAGATTCAAACCAACGACCTCTAGATTTTAAATCACACGTTCTAACAACTAGACAGGTTCCTACCAAATACTAAACATACTAAATGCCTACTTCAAAATACCTACTCGAAAAAAAATCAATTCGATTGTCAATTCATTTCTTGTATCAATTATAACTAGGGATCTAAACTGCACGTAAGGAAATGAACAGAAAACAGCTGATTGGAAGGAAGGGGAAGTGGGGAAAAGACGTACCTATTGTAGCGCCACCAATAGGTAGTAGAAGCAAGAAAATTATGACAGTGGGGAATTGGTGGGGAAACCGAGAATCAAGAGTTATTAAGTGACTTTCTTGTGATGTAATGCAGCTTCTCTGGAATTATGTTGCGAAACGTAGTTCCTTGCATATGCATATTTCTTAGAATAATTTATATCTAATTATTGGCTTGTATTTACCTCTTTTACCAAGCTTTTCTATTGAACGGCTCAAAACCCGGAAAAGTGATACCGATTCACATTTGATGTTCCGCAAAATAGGAAAAAGTGGATTGATCCCATTTTGGTTTTGAAACCAGCTAAGCCACGAAATATGACGCCCGAGTGTCTCTTATCTTTGTCTCCAATCGATCATAGACAATTTTTGAACGGTAAACTTTTCAAAGTACGTTGGACAAGTATGAGATTGTAACAGTTGAACTCGCAACACTGTGGTCATTATTAATATCGGCAACTTTTTCTGTCAGTATGAACGTCATGTAGGTACTCGTACCTACCAAGTACCTAGTTGTGTTGTGTGTGAATTGTCCACCAATATCTATTTATTTTATTTGTTTATTTATTTACATATCCACATAATAAGTATGTTTAATTGTGACAGGACTCTGCAGAGTCCGCCTGGGGAAGTACCACACATTTTCCAGTTAATCTATCGCCAAGCAGTAGTAAAAATTAGTAATATGCAAACTTCACTGTTTTCTGGTTTGTAGGGCAATGTTAATCCAGAGAAGTCACAGGCCACAGCGACAAATCATCTAATATTTCTAAGTGAAGGGGGGAATGCTGTGACTCGTCATGTTCCATTAGCTGCGTGAGTGCGTGATAGTGTGACGTTATGGGCAGGCGTATTGCTTACCATGAGGCACATGCCCTGCTCAAAAATAAGCACTCCATACTATAAAGCATACTGTCTGCACTCCCGGAGTACCGCTGTTTTATTTCTAGGAAGCGCGCTTCACCTCAGAACCATCGTTTTTTCACATCAGTTGAAATGGCGGTGAGGCAAGCCGTCATTGAAAAAAATGTTTAGGCGAAGTTCGTAAGGCCTAGCTGGTTTCAGCTCCGAGCAGCGTACAGCTATGGTGGACCAGAGCTGCAGTTGAAAGTGCACGTATCTCATCAATGGAGTATTTTTAGGTCAGGCGTTATATCTTACTAATATTGTATGTAACTGCGAAAGTTTGGCTGTTTCAAAGAGTTTATGTATAGAGTTGGCACAAACGCTTTACGTCGCGTTTGTGGAAGTGTCACACTTTTGTTGCGGCACATCACTGTTAACTTAATATTTCTGTGATGAATTCAAATGTTTGCACTATGTCTGGATGTTTCTATGTATAATAAGTATGTATTTAGAACTATATAAGTATTATATCAGCTATCTGGCCGCCATATTACAAGCTATGCTTAGTTTGGGGTCAGATGGTGTTGTGTGTGAATTGTCCACCAATATTTTATATTTATTTTATATCTACCATAGAAAGTATGCGTTACCTGCTTACGATTACATTACCTGCTTACGATTGATACCTTTGTGTCAATCGTGTGGAAAATCTAACTGATCTAACTCTATACGTGGTATATGTAAACTCTTTGGGCTGTTTAGATATTAGTTGCTCAATCAAGTTGCAAGAATTGAACGGAGCAGAAATTATAAACTTAGCTTTGACTTTAGTCCGGAAAAGTACAGAGTTACATTATTCGCCATGGATTGCAACATATATCATTTTAAACTATACATAACTGAAATTGGGTCGCACTTCTCAAATTAGAATTTTCTTTCTCCAAGATCCTGTAACTTATTAACATAATTTATTAACTTTTTAATCTACTGACGAGCCTCGAAAGTCGTCCATCTATCGTGACCATGTTGTGGGCAGGCAATTAGCTAATGTAAGTCATCGACCCCCGGACAGGTCCCATCACAATGCAAACCACTTACATTCCGCACTCCGTACTTCCAGCGTTCAGCAAAAAATACCCCTCAGTTCCAGGGAGAACCTGATGTGTTACCATAAATAATACTATGATAATTTCTACCATTATACGTACATTACGTTACATAGAAAAAATAATAGCAGTCATAAGGACCGTTGATTGAAGTGGAAACTTAGTTAACTAATGTTGCACAATATTATAATAGTACAAGTTTTGCTTAGTTTGGGGGGGGGGGGGGTCAGATGTTGTGTGTGAAATGTCCACCAATAATTATTTATCTATTATTTACTAGAGACCCGCCTCGGCTCCGCACGGGTGCAATGCTGATACTGAATATAAGTACGAAAAAAATCGTTTTTGTAGGTTATTCATAAGAGATAGACATATGTATATATGTACTATCTTTTAGCCTTTGTTGGCTTTTTTGTAGAACTTTTGAAGGTGGATAATATATAAATCTATATATATAAAAGAAAGTCGTGTTTGTTACAACACTTATAACTCGAGAACGGCTGGACCGATTGCCATGGTTTTTGATTTGTTGGATTTGTTTCCGTCCCGAATAACAGAATACATCTTAAAAACAATGAAAACTCGATATGTGTAATGAATACTTAATCATTTCAATAGATGCTGATTTATTTATTACATGTCAAACATTTGTTGTCCAATCCTGTCAAATAGTGTAACAACTTTTTTTTTTGAGCTTATGGCCTGGTTGCTGAGACCTTTAAGCCACAACTTTATTTTTTTTTCTGAAGACATCATGTGTGCGTTCAGAAATTTATTTTTTGTAAAAGGTCTACAAAGTTCAGGTACTGTTATATTTGTTTGTTTTAGACATTAATTTTCGAAAATTATGTATTAATTATTTCATTTTTAATTCCCGAAAATAATACCTAAGATTTATTCTACAGTAAAAACATAAAATCATCGGAAAGGAACGGAATTAATATATAATATATAATAAGGAATAAAAATCAGTAGGTAAAGGTTATAAGATTAAGGGAAAAAATCTACAGGTTAACAAAAAAGTAAATGTCTTTTTAAAGGTTGTCTATGATTTTTCTTGATAAACTATTCATACGTAGTGGTTATATACTCTTTGAGCTATTAGATAGATAGATAGATAACTCTTTATTGTGACACAAGAACAGAAATATTACAGTAGAACACTTATGAACTAGCACCACAAATGGCGGCCTTATTGCTTAGAGCAATCTCTTCCAGGCAACCAGCTTAAAGGAAATTCGCCTACAAACATGGTTAGGCGAAGCGAGGTGACACTTTTCCTAATACTAATAATTAAATACTGCAATATAAAACAAATTAATACATAATATACACAATCATCCAAAATACAATAAATAAAAGTGAGTCTAATACATAGGAAAATACAATTTATATTAATTAGAAACATGTCACTTAAATACAACAACTAGTTAAAAAAATAACCTACAACCCCGAAAACAAAATCATGACTAATTAGTAACATAACAACAGAAAAAACAAAAGTGACAAGAAATAGCGCCGGAGAACTGCATTAGTTACGATTAACTGGTGACGACAGTCGTGCATTGTGATAAGTAAAATTCCTTTACATTGTTCTTGAACACGTTTAAAGACTGCGACTGTCTTATAGAAGCCGGTAAAGCATTCCACAAGCGAACAGCCTTGACGGAAAAAGAATCTTCATAAAAAGATGTTCTGTGTGATGGAGTGACGAGGTTAAGCGCTACTGCCGCTCTCAGAGGACGGGGACGTGAAATTTCATGATAATAGGTAAAACGCTTCTTAAGATACGTCGGGGAGGCAGGATTAAACAGAATGGTATACAAAAATGACAGAATGTGAGCGTTTCTGCGAAGGCGGATAGGAAGCCACTTGAGCTTAGTGCGAAATTGAGAAACGTGGTCATATTTCTGCAGACCAAAAATAAACCTTATGCAGAAATTTTGAAGGCGCTCAAGCTTGTTTAACTGTTCCTCTGTGAGATCCAGGTAACAAAAATCGGCATAGTCAAGGATAGGAAGTAAGAGAGATTGGACAAGCGCAATTTTGGTAGACGTTGGAAGAAAGTTACGTAGTTTCATCAATGCCCCTGCCGCGGCATACAATTTTTTACTAGTAGCTTGAATCTGCGGAACCCAGCTCAAACAACAATCTATAGCAATACCCAGATTCTTGACAGTGGTGCTGTAGGGTATTGTTACGCCATTAAAATCAATTTTTGGGAGCGTTAGCCAACCAATGCAGGATATTTGTCTAGAACTACCCAAGATGATGCCTGCGATTTGCTAGGATTTACATGCAGACCATAACATTCGCCCCACTTACAAACATAAGCCAGATCGACATTAACAGTGTTTATAGCCTCAGAAATGCTGGAAAGAGGAGCATGGGAATAAATTTGAAGGTCATCAGCATACAAGTGATAGGAAGACGAAAAGTTAAGGGAAATGGAATTGATAAAGAAGGAAAAAAGCGGAGGAGATAGGACACCACCCTGGGGTACACCGGCAGACGTCGGATGTGGGTGACCCCACTATATTTACTTATTTATGTGTAATTTATATATTAATTTATTTAATTATTTCATTTACACTCCACGCTACTATTTCAGTTTATTTATAATATTTATATCAGTATTATTAGTTTATATTTAAACTTCATATTTACGTATATATCATACAGCATCGCCCTTCTATTGTGCAGTCGGGCGAGCTATTTTTAGAACGGTGGATGCGCGCGCGCCGGGCGATATTACCCCTCGCCGCGACCCGCGCGCTCCACCTTAAAAGTGAAAGGGGATTTGCTACCTGCTGCCGGCCCGGCACCGCACCGCTGCCGCGCCGCAGTCGCTACTCCTAATTCCTCCGTGACACTTGTTTAATCTTTTTATATGTTCCATTGATCTCATAGTACTTTTTATGATAATTATTTCGTGTAACATTGTATCGTCCAATACAATTTAAATAGTGGTGGAATTTACGTCTTTCATTCCTACTACCAACCACCCATTCCACCACAACTGGTGACCCCGACGTGATCCAACTGGTAGTATTGGATCGTTTTGAGAAAATGGATACAAAAGAACACATCACGACGGAATCGAGCGCATCGGACTCGGCTGGCACGACGGTGAATACCAAACCACGCCGCCGGTCCCATATTAAAATGACGTCTCCGGCTACTCCAGGTACGTCAGCGGCAAATAGTGTGCCGCCGCCGCATTTCCAGCACATGAACATACCCCCCATTTTGGCCAGAAAAACCAGCAATATGGTTCGCGCAAGTGGAAGGACAATTCGCGATCATGAGAATTACTGACGAACAAACCAAATTCTACCACATCCTCGCGACGCTGGACCGACAATACGCGAGTGAGATCGAGGACGTTCTCACCGGACCGGCTGATTATACGCGACTCAAGGCCGAACTGATCAAGAGACTATCAGCGTCGCGAGAAAATAAGGTGAAACAGTTGCTCACCCACGAGCAGCTCGGCTCGCGTAAACCGTCCCAGTTCTTACGTCATCTTCAACATCTCGCCGGACTTAACGTTCCGGAAGAATTTGTAAGGACCATTTGGACAAGCCGCCTGCCGTTGACAATGCAGCTTATCATTGCGTCGCAGTGTACGTTGCCGCTGGATTCGCTCGCCGAGCTCGCCGACCGCGTACATGACATCGCGACACCGGCGCACCACGTGGCGACAACATCAGCACCGTTTTCCGCCGAGTTACCGTCGTCATCACCGATCGACGAGCTATCGCGACAGGTAGCCGCGCTGACGAGGCAAGTCAGTGAATTGTCGACGCGCGTCCAACATACAGCGCAGTCCAAAGGTCGCGGCAGAGGACAACGCGACAGTTTTTCGTCCCGCCGATCTCAACCGAATTACCGCAGCAGGCACGGCGCACGGACCAAAGGCGCACAGGTGCGTGAAACCGTGCGACTTCCAGGCTTCGGGAAACGCGACGGGCAGTCGGTAATTGCGGCCAACGATTGTTCCAATTCAACGGGTCGCCTATTCATCACGGATTGCGGTACGAATACCCAGTTTTTTAATTGACACCGGGAGTGATTTGTGTGTTTTTCCTAAATCCGCGATTCGTGAGTGCCGTGCTAAAACTGCGTATCAGCTCAGTGCTGCCAATGGTTCAGCTATCGACACGTACGGCAATGTACAGCTCAACGTCAACCTAGGCCTACGGCGTATTTTTCCGTGGCGTTTCGTCGTTGCCGATGTCACGAAAGCTATAATAGGCGTAGATTTTTTATCTCACTATCGCCTCATCGTCGACATCGGCCGACAAAAACTTGTCGATAGTCTTACCAATGTCAGTACTGTAGCATGTTTAGATATAAGTAGTAGTACAATTTCCAGTGTAAAAGTAGCGACTGGTGGCGACAGCAGGTATCATAGTATTTTATCGGAATACCCGGAAATAACACGTCCCGCTGGCACTCCAGGTATTGTAAAACACAACACTGTACACCACATTCGCACTACACCAGGACCACCAGTATCATCTCCCCCGCGCCGTCTCGCCCCCCGATAAACTTAAAATCGCTAAACAAGAATTCGATGTTATGATTTCTAATGGTACAGCACGACCGTCTGACAGCCCATGGGCATCACCTCTTCATCTTGTTACTAAGAAGGATAATGGGTGGCGTCCCTGTGGCGATTATAGGCAATTAAACGCACGAACGATACCGGACAAGTACCCGATAAAACATATTCATGATTTTTCACAACAGCTGTCTGGTTGTACGGTATTTTCGGTAATTGACTTGGTAAAGGCTTACAATCAATTGCCAGTTTCAGAGGAGGATATACCTAAGACCGCGATCACAACACCGTTCGGTCTGTACGAATTCCCATTCATGACGTTTGGCTTACGTAATGCAGGCCAAACTTTTCAGAGATTTGTCGATGAAATGACGCGTGGCCTTGATTTTTGTTACCCGTTTCTTGACGATTTTTTAATTAGCTCAAAATCGCCCCGTGAACATGAAGAGCATCTCCGCCAACTTTTCGAACGAATGAAAAAAGTATGGCGTCCTTATCAACACAACAAAGTGTGTCTTCGGCGCGTCTGAGGTAACATTTCTCGGCTACCACATCTCTGAAAAGGGTACTAAACCACTAGACAGTAAAGTACAGGCAATATCCAGTATCCCCCCTCCAAAAACCGTCCGAGAACTAAGACGATTTTTAGGGATGGTGAATTTTTATAGGCGATTTTTACCTAACGCCGCTAAGATCCAAGCGCCATTAAATGCATTACTGTCCGGTTCGGTTAAGGCTTCTCACCCGGTCGTCATAGAGGGGAATTCGCTACAAGCTTTCGAGGACTGTAAGAAAAGTCTTTGTGATGCAGCTCTTCTTGCTCATCCCGACTCGCGAGCTAAATTAGGTCTTGTCACCGACGCCTCCGACTCAGCGATAGCCGGCGCACTTCAGCAGCTTGTCGACGGAGACTGGCAGCCGCTAGCGTTTTTTCTCTCGTAAATTAAGCCCATCGCAGACGAAGTATTCTCCGTACGACCGCGAACTTCTTGCTATTTACGAGAGCATTAAATACTTTCGGCATATGTTAGAAGCGACTCATTTCACAGTCTATACTGACCACAAGCCTTTATGTTACGCTTTTCATGAACGGAAAAGTAACTGCTCGCCGCGTCAGTATAGACACCTCGACTTCATCTCGCAGTTTACCACAGATATAGTTCATATCGCCGGCAAAGACAATGTCGTCGCCGACACACTGTCACGCGTGGAAGAACTGCAGATGCCTGTCGACCTAGAAGAGATAGCCAGACTCCAAGCTACTGATTCTGATTTAAAAAATCACCTCCAAGGCGACACTTCACTTCGCCTCATCAAGACGAACGTACCCGGGAGTCGTACTGTTTTGTACTGCGACGTCAGTACACCGACGCCCAGGCCTTTCGTCCCACGGCAATTACGTCAGCAAGTTTTCAACTGCCTCCACTCGCTCAGCCACCCCGGTGCTAACACGACAGCCAAGCTCGTCGCACAGCGTTTCGTTTGGCCACTCATGCGCAAAAACTGCCGAGAGTGGGCTAAATCATGTTTAGCGTGTCAGCGTTCGAAGGTCACAAGACACGTAGCTTCACCTATAGGTACGCACGATTTACCTTCGGCGCGTTTCAGGTGCGTACATTTAGACCTGATCGGCCCACTCCCGCCCGCCGGTGACTATCGGTACTGCCTCACAGCAGTAGACCGTTTCACGCGTTGGCCGGAGGTAGTACCTCTTACTGAAATCTCCGCTGAATCAGTAGCTAAAGCGTTCGTATCTAGTTGGGTAGCTCGATATGGTTGTCCTACCGAGATCGTTACCGATCGAGGAGGACAGTTCCAATCGGCATTATTTCAGCACCTATCCAAATCTCTCGGATACGACCATCGTAGAACGACCAGCTACCATCCACAGTGCAACGGCTTGGTCGAGCGTTTCCACCGGCAGCTGAAGGCAGCTATCACTTGCCACGCTGACGCTAATTGGGTTGAGTCACTTCCTCTTGTACTCCTCGGTATAAGGAGCGCCTTTAAAGAAGATCTTCAAACATCTTCAGCTGAGCTGGTGTATGGTGAACCGCTTCGTCTACCCGGCGAATTTTTCGGTCACGATGTCAGTAGCTACACCACTGACATCACAGATTTTTCAGCTCGCATGAAGTCCTTTGCTCAGAAAATACGCCCAGTCCCACCTCAGCACCACTCTAACAAAAAAACCTTCGTATTTAAAGAGCTTGCCACGTGTAGCCACGTATTCCTCAGGGAAGACACGCTACGCGGCTCGCTGCAGCCCGCTTACAACGGCCCATACGAAGTGCTCAAGAGAGGTGCTAAAACATTCAAAATACGCGTGAGGAACAATGACGTCACAGTAACCATCGACCGCCTTAAGCCGGCCTATATACTGTCCGCCGACTCACCTCTCCCGCGTGACCACTGTGTTCCCCCAGATCCACCGGTAGTACTACCACAGACTCCACCTACCATAATCACAAGGTCAGGAAGAAGGGTGCATTTTTCTAAGCGTTATTCGCCCTAACTCGGTCTCTGGAGGGGAGTGATGTGGGTGACCCCACTATATTTACTTATTTATGTGTAATTTATATATTAATTTATTTAATTATTTCATTTACACTCCACGCTACTATTTCAGTTTATTTATAATATTTATATCAGTATTATTAGTTTATATTTAAACTTCATATTTACGTATATATCATACAGCATCGCCCTTCTATTGTGCAGTCGGGCGAGCTATTTTTAGAACGGTGGATGCGCGCGCGCCGGGCGATATTACCCCTCGCCGCGACCCGCGCGCTCCACCTTAAAAGTGAAAGGGATTTGCTACCTGCTGCCGGCCCGGCACCGCACCGCTGCCGCGCCGCAGTCGCTACTCCTAATTCCTCCGTGACACTTGTTTAATCTTTTTTATATGTTCCATTGATCTCATAGTACTTTTTATGATAATTATTTCGTGTAACATTGTATCGTCCAATACAATTTAAATAGTGGTGGAATTTACGTCTTTCATTCCTACTACCAACCACCCATTCCACCACATCGGACACCAAGAGGACGAAGCATCCTCAAGGTGAACCCGCTGTCGACGACCACAGAGATAACTATTAAACCAGTCAGTAGCAGAAGAAGAAAAATTAGAGGAGCGTAGCAAAGCCAGGAGAACATCGTGATCGACGGTATTGAATGCATTGCTGAAATCAAGGAGGACCATAACAGTGAGATTTCGATTTTCCATAGAAAAAACGGATGTCATCTGTGATTTCAACCAAAGCGCTGACCGTACTGTGCCCCTGACGAAAGCCTGACTGGAAAGGATTTAATAAATTATGACTGGAAAGGTACGTGTTAAACTGATTGTGGGCTAGACGTTCGAGAACTTTAGACAAAAAAGGGAGGATTGATATAGGTCGAAATTCAGGGGAAAGATTTAGGGTTTGGTTTTTTTGGCAAAGGAATAATTTGAGCGTCTTTCCAAGCAGAAGGAAAAACACCAGTAGAAATAGATGTATTGAAGATGAAACAAAGAGCAGGAAGGAAGTGTTCAAGGAAAGGGACCAACATGTTGCGACTAATGCCATCGCAACCTACTGCATTAGAAGTGATTGACAGGACGCTCTTTCTGACCTCGTCAGCAGAAAACTCCTTGAAGAGAAAGGGTGAATTATCTGGGATAGGCAAGGTGGAAAGAGAGAGAAGGGTGTTGGTTTTGGTTTGGATATCAATATTCGAAGAGGAAGAGAAATGGAGGTTAAGCAAATTGAGGTCAATATCCCGGGGTATATTATCCAGTCTAGATTTACCGATTCCCATTGACCTCAGAAATTTCCACACCTTAGCTGGATCATCATTATTGACAGAATTGTGAACGTGACGTCTTAAAGCATCTCTACAAGCAGTGTTACAACGATTTCGGGCTTTTACATAGACTGCCTTACTTTGGTCTGTCGGATGACACTTGTGTCTGATTCTTGCAGAGTCTCTTGCTATTGTCTATGTCTCGAAAGTTCAGGCACACTATTATTATATTTGGTGGTTTTATGCGAGTGCACATTTTAATAACAATGCCGCGTCCTAGAAGATCTAATCTTTCCCAGCGAAGCCGTAATGCAATTAGGCAACGGAATATCGCGAGTCAATTATCTGATGGAGAACGAGAAATTGCACGAGAACAGCGCCGCGTTAGCATGGAGCAAAGAAGGGCCTTGATTCGTGCTTCTCAAACACAAGAGCAAAGAGAGGCAGCCCGAGAAACGGCTAGGTTAGAAACGAGAAATCCTCGAGCTTATCGTACAGATGAATACTCTTCGAAGTGCAAGAAGAAATGGTTCAAGTATTGATTTGAATCGAGCAGCGTTTCTGTATGATTGCACCATCGACTACAGCTTGCATCGTTTAGTTTGCATTGGTCCAATGGACGTGGTTTGCCAGCATTGTAGAGCATTGAAGTTTGCTGGTGAAACGCCTGGTTTGTGCTGCCTTAGTGGCAAACCATCCGCTTTATTTGTTCTTGCGCCTGACCAAAAAAACAAAGAATGTCGTTTACCACAAAGTGCTTGAATGAAAATCCTATTAATGAATTAATCCGAGTTTTTTTATTCCCAATCTGCACAACATCCGTTTTCAATAATTTTTTTCTGACATGAGTTAGAAGTACTTAATTTTTTTTTATTCTCATTCTGTATTTATGTTTTCATCATCATTCATTATAATAAAATACTTTTTTGTTTCAATCTATATAAATAAACTCTATATAACGACACTGAAGGGACTGCCCATTTTATGGCGTTATAGAGAACTGTCGTTAAATGGAGTAAGAAAAATCAGAATTAGGAAAAGAAAAGTTTATTGGAAAATTGTGTTAAAAATAGGTAGTTACGTATATAAAAAATAATCTTATTTGAACGCTATTGCGTATAGTCTGTTGTTTTTATCGGACGTATTTTGCTGTACCATTAGTTATTTTGTACTTTTTTACTTATTTTATTAATATCTTGCAATATTCAGCCATCTTGGCGATAAAGGAAATAATTTTCCAATAATTTAGCTGCTTTCATTTATCTTCTCTCCCGTCTCTATTGCGCGTATCAGTAAAACTTTTTCGTTAATACACAGTGATATTCTTTTAGTAGCCATGTTTGCAGTTTAAAAGTTTGTAAGCTACTAAGAATATGATAACGTAAAGATAACTCCTACTTATTAGTCATGGTCAATAACAATCTACACGTGCAAGCAATCCCAATTTGTAAACAAAAGAACGAATTTCTTTGAAAGTTGTTACATGATGCCGACAGTCGAATTTATTGCAGGCTAGGATAATAAAGCGACAAAAAAACGTACACAGATGCGCAGTTTTTACTAATTTTAGCAACTTAAAAGGTACTTTTTATTACTCAGTTGTGGTCGTTATGACGAGTGGATATAATGCTATGTAGAGTGTATTATTGTATGGAAGACAAGCTAAACCAAACAAAGCCAATTGATGATTTCGATGAGTTTGCCGTTAAATAGATGGACGTTACGTGGAGTATATACTGTATATTATTTTGTATCATTGTTTTACGTTCATCAAAGCCTAAATTAGTTCAGCTAAAAAGTAGCACGTCATTCATTGACTGTTAGGCGGTACGAAGTTCGCCGGGTCAGCTAGTAATAAATAAATAATACAATATTTTGATCTAGCTCATAGGAGTCAGCCAGCGCTTGCAGTGTAAGCGCAAAAAATGTATTCATAAATGATATTACATTAGAAACCTTTAAAATTATCCGTCTTTTTATTATAAGTACATATAAACCTTCCTCTTGAATCACTCTATATATTAAAAGAACCTGCATCAAAATCTGTTTGGTAGCTTTAACGATCTAAGCATAAATATAATCATTAAAAATCATAAAAAAATAAAATCAGTCTGTCTGTAGGCTTTCGCTGGTGGAAGTGGTGGAGAAGACCTTGAGGTCTTCTCTCAAAGCTATAATCTACCGCGTCTGTCAACTATATTGCGAAACATAGTTTTAAGACCAGATTGGTTTTTTTGCGACGTATTATTTTAGCTGTTAGCAAGTTTTTATAGTATATAGTAACGGAACAACAGAACATGTCCTGATGGTATTCCGATTATTGCATCGTGGCGTCACCAGCCGCCCATCAACATTTGACCGGTTGGTATGTTCCGAAAGCTCTCCGTCTATATTCGTCTAGGGTCGTTTATTTTCGCTGTTAACTGCCGTTTGAGAGCCTGTTTAGTGTGTATTTGCAGGCTGCGGGTAATCGCACCCGGCGCCTGCGCGGCGCGGACGGGGATTTATAGCCTCCTCCGAGATAACGCTCTCCTGCATACCAGAGGGTCTACAGCCTAACTAAAACTGTCTTACCTTTGGTATTGCTCACTCTTTTCTTTTCGCTTAAAATGATAGAGACAGCTATAGCAAAGCCATAGCTAGATTTATTTAGACGGTAGAAAGGCAGGTGTCGAGAGATGACAGCAGATAGCGAATAGAAAGTTTTGAATGGAAGTTGTTTCATACAAATATAAGAGTATTTTGTTACATTTCTCGTGCATATACCAACAGCATAGCGTCACGTTGTACGTTGAATGAAACCACTAGTCAGCATTGTAAAGAGATAGTGGAGGCCACCAAGGTCACTCAAAAAAAAATTAATAGTTCTTTCTGTGCTGTCCGTAGATATATGAAATAGGTACTAGCAGTGCCCGCTATGCCAAACTATAATAACTGTGATCGAAATTTCAACTCAATGTTTTAACTCGTTTCGACATGACTGAGCAACAAACATCCAAACTTTCACATTTATAATATAAATTATAAAAAAAATATAAAATAATTAATAAATAAGATATCTTGTAGACCCAAATGACATATCCCCTGTGACTCTAAACTCTTTGAAACCGCAATATCAGTAATACAATACAAGTCCGTTATCACTATTTCCAACGGTGAAGGTTCAAATCGTGAGGAAACCGGCAAATTCTCGAATTCTGACTCGAGGAAAATAAATAAGGTTCCGCGAAATAAACAAAAAACCCTTGAAACACAACTAGTAATTAATATGCTATAAATAATAATATGATGTAATAGAGAATGCTGTGTATCAAACCTGCTGCTGGCTGCTTTCTCTGTGCGATAAACCGTGTCATTACTGCGCCGGCGCCGGCCGTTGCTTGCTAGGTGGGGGGATGCACAACCGTCGGCAGCGTGCTCATGACGAGTGATATGGGACCAACGACTACCTCATTTTGGATACACACAAAAATAATATTGCGAGGCTACGATTGCTGAACATTTCTTTCTAAGGAAGTACCACACCTTTGCCAGTTATCCTAACGCCTCGCTGTAATTGGCAAAAATACTAGGTTCCAGTTTGAAGGGCAATATTTCCAAAGAAATTACAGGTCATAGATATAATACATTTTTTATCTCTGGGTGACGAGCGCAGTGCAGTGCTAGGTAATGATTTGGACTCTTCATGTTCAAATAGCGTGTGCACTGTGCTGCTATGTGGCAGGCATGTTGCTTACCACAAAACACATATCGTGCTAGTATCGTCACAATTGTTACAATAAAAAATATATTTCAAATTGGAATAGTTATAGTAGAGGACCTTTTACAGAGTCCACCAGGGGAAGTACTCGCAAATGAAACCGCAGCTTGCTGTTAATCTGGAATAAATCTAGATTACTCTTTTAACCATGGCCGTCTAGAAATGCATTAGGTCCTGAGTTTACCCGAACATTTATTTCATTTACGAGCTTGACGATGAGCTTTATTCACACGTCACGAAAAATCAATGTGTGATGCGTCACAAGAAGTGTTCACTTCAAAAATGCACAGCAATTCCTCTTTCACGTGGCTCAAACTTCTGTATGTAAAAATCTCAAATCTAATAAAATAGTTTAAATTTTCGTAAAGGGATCTAAGGCAGTTGGACTGAGATAGCTTGGTTGGTGTGAGAGGGTTAGCTCTACTGCTACAAGGCCTAGTATATTTTATTTCAACAATATATACAATTAAATAATAATAATATATTTTAACCCTTGTTCAAGTGGAAAGTCTCAATGAAACTAGGTTTTAAAACTGGAATACTGTAGATGATTTTGTAGAGGACAACAATATTTGGAAAAGGAATATTATGTCAAAATTAGATTTTTTTTAATAATTAATAAAGTAAAACTAAACATTAATGTAAATAAATCAAAAGTTACTAATGTAAGTGAGTATTCATTATTTGGCTAGTTTGTATTTTCACCGTGACAAAATCTTTTTACAGCTGATTATTACTCGTATTCTTTATTTGACATTATTCTTTGGTATTATTTATATTATGTTCACAGATTATTTACTAATCTAAAATTTTATTGTAAGTGACGTCACCAAGTGGAATTAATGGATCGAATAATTTTTTTCATGTTTTCTGGCGTTCATCCCTTCACTATAAAACAAAAATGTCAATAACGTTACCTGTATGTACGATGTACGAAATAATGAAACAAGGAAATTTCTAGTCGATTCGGAATTAGAGTCTATATAAAAATGTTACACGGATTTATTATCCTTACACGGATAAAATGTCCACAGATAGAGATAGATTTTAATTTCATTAAACACACGTGAAATGTAGTATTTGCCAATACAAGGTTTTAATTTTAGACTGCAGGCCCGTGAACAAAATTTATGGGTCATCTGATACAGCAGGAGACCTATATAGGAAGATAGAAGGGTATAAAGTAATAAGATTGAGCACTATGCCTTGTAAGCTGTCCAACTGAGTGCAGTTGAAGAGGGGGTTCTAAACCTCGATCATTTCTTCTTGTCGCGTGATTTTTGTACGGCGTTGCGAAATAATGTATTAGAAGAGGTATTGAAACTGTATGGAACCAAAACCGAACATAATCAAATGACCAAACTTACTCTGTAAATCGTCGGAAAATCATGAATTTTTTTCACAAACTAACAATAAGAATTTTAAAATTTATAATTTTTATAGTTTCAATACCTCTTTTAATCTATTATTCCGCAACGCCGTACAAAAATCATGCGACAACGAGAAATGATCGAGGTTTAGAACCCCTCCTCTTCAACAGCACTCAGTTGGACGGCTTACAAGTGACGGCATAGTGCTCAATCTTATTACTTTATACCCTTCTATCATCCTATAGGTCCTATAGGTCTCCTACTGTATCAGATCATCTGATACAGATGACCCATAAATTTTATTCACGGGCCTGCGGTCTATTTTGACTATGACTTTATAAAGATAAGAAGGACATTCAACCCCACTCAAAGATACAGCTTCTTGCTCACCAAATTTAGCGAAAACTCCCGTTTGATGTTATTATGAATGCGAGAAACTCCGTGACGATGAACATCGAAATGACCCATAAAAATAAAATAAAATTGACAAACTGGAAGAAACGACGATGAACTCTGCGACGGGAGACTGGAGGTCACTGATCAGGGTAACATTGAGGTACCAACTAATGTTAAGTTTACATATTTATATACTCGTCGTAGATAGATATACTCTTTATTGCGCTTAACTATACTAATATTATAAAGCTGAGGAGTTTGTTAGTTTGTTTGTTTGAACGCTAGGATCTCGGGAAGTACTGATCTGAATTGAATGATTCTTTTTCTATTGGATAGTCCATTTATTGAGGAAGGCTATAGAACATTAAGCTACTATCAATAGAAGCGGAGAAGGAATCAAGAATATAACAAAAACGGGAAAAAATATTCCTTTTTGACAGTTTTCGTGCTGTGCTTTAACATGACAGCATGTGTCTAAGATGGCGTCATTGAATACAAACCTTTGCTAATCAAATTTGTTTCTAAATCTGAGTTGGTACGACCAATTTCCGACAGGTGGCGTAGCAGGTAGCTGAAGAAGTTTTTTGTTTGAAAGCAATATTCTAAGGAATGACTGAACCGATTCCAGTCATTCTTTCACCGTTGGATATGTACGGGTTCCCGCTATGGATATGTATGGGTGAATGATAAATATGTACCACGGGCGAAGCCGGGACGGGCATCTAGTATTATAATAAAACAAAACAAGAGTCGAACCTGGACTCGATTGGAACAGGAACGAGGAAGATGGCATAATAAAAAAGAGGCCTATACCCAGCGATGAAATATCGAAGGCTGTGGATGACGATGATGCATCAAAACAAAATACAGAATAGCCTTAAATCAAAGTAGTAATTGGTGACCTTATCGCTAGAGCGCTTTCTTCCACGAACATATTTTTAGCTGATACCGTTTCATTCGAGTTTTCAAGTAAGGAAAACCGAGCAAAACTCAGACTTCTAGGCCTAGGGTTTCTAGATTTTCTGATTTAAATGAACAGCTGAGCTCCAATAGTAAGGTTTTGTCTTACCTTAGGTACCTTAGGTAGGAGTCCTAAAAGTGATGTACGGTGAGGAGCTTACACACGCGGTGTTGTTTTGGGCGGGAACGCAAACAGCCAGCGAATTGGTTTGTTCTTCCTGCTGCTTCCGAGAACTCCGCACACGCGGTACACTCGCACAGACACGGCTTACGAAGCTCGTATCAAAGGTCCACTAATTTCATTATTCTGATAGATAGAAACACTTCATTATTCACAACACAAAAATAATTGAAAACGTAAACGTTTACTGTGCCAAATAAAAACATCATAAAATACTCTTAAATTTATATGAAAAGGGATGTACTCGTACGACAAAATAACAATATAGGTAGTACGGATACATAGTGTGCTAGCGTGCACTGGGCCCCTCACTAGGATGACATGTTTGTGTTAAGGAAAATCAGGCTCTTTCCATTGCTTACATTTATTTGACCTAGTTTAAAAAAAAAAAAAATCAATATTAACAATTTCTCTAAATAATAATGAATAATAGTAGCCTAGATATAAATGCTCATATTGTGATAATAAACAAAAAAATAGATTATTGAAAAGAGCGAAACAAATGGCGACCTTTTCGCTCAGAGCGACCTCTTCCCGGCAACCAAAGGATGAAGCAAATTTTTTTTAAATAGAAAAGGACGGTGTAAATGACAATGTTCAATAAATTATCATATTATACACTACATATATTATATTATAATTATATAAGTATCCATGTATTAACAATCCTACATTCTAATATGTACCTAAAATACGAAGGTATACCTATCTATATTTACATCTATAGTTTACATAAACTGTAATTAATTCAATACTGCCTGGTTTTCTATCGTAAGGAGTCTAGCACATGATCGACTACGCTATCGGATGATGACCTTAAGATTCTGGTATCGTGCTGGTTTTGTCACCATGATTCCCTTCGCCGTTACAATCAGTGAAACAACTTCTACATTTGCGCTTGGAAAATACTAGATATTCAGGCGGGATTCGAATCTACGACCACACGATACTGAATCGCACGTTCTACGCACTGAGCCATCACAACTTCCTGATTAACATCTGTCTTTGACACAAATAAATTAGGTTTTTTGATTCAGAATATCCAATGTGATTGATCAACAAACATTCAAAACTGTCACATATCTAAATCATAATTATGAAGAACGGTAATATTAGTAGTATACGCGTAATTCAACATTATAAATATATAAATAAATATTGGTGGACATTTCACACACAACGCCATCTGACACCTTAAGCAAATCTTGTTATATGGAAGCCAGATAGCTGTTGTAATACTTATTTATGTTTAAATACAAACTTATTATACATAGATATAGAACAACATTAAAACTTTTGATTAACCCCCGACTACCTCGAATTTGTTATCTGTACAACATTCTACTAGTCAAGCCCTTTCATTTGATAACCATATATATTTATATTTTAACATGAAAAAATGTATTTCGCCATTTTGTAGTAGCGGCCATCTTGGATTTGAAATTTGTCACAGTGTAAAGTATTATGGTATCAAACGAAAGGGCTTGACTAGTAAGTCATATTGAGGTAGAAGTGAAAAAAAAATATAATTCACCATTTTGTGGTGGCGGCCACCTTAGATTTGATTTTTTTATAATGTATAGTATTTTACTAGTCAAGCCCTTTCATTTGTTGCCCATATCGAGGTAGATTGTGAAAAATATTTTGTCCGCCATTTTTTACAATCTTGGTGTCTTCAAATTCGAGAGTGAATCGGTTTTTTCTAGGTAAACACGCTCCATCGTAGACCGCATCGTGGTTTAACATCGACAAGATGACGGTCAAGTGTAAACCTATAAAAGTTTGAAAAAAAATGTATAAGTACCTAATAATGTGGTTTCAATTCATTATCGAGAATACAATCCCTATTACGTTTGTAACGGTTTTGCACTGGAGGTAATAAATAATACGAAACTCTCATAAGTCGCGTGCATTTGTATTGTAAATTGCAAAGAAAGGCAGAACGAGAGAGGTCGTATATCACTCGCCAGCTTACAACAGGAACCAATCGGCAGGATCAACTATTTGTCAAGGTTTTATTTTACCAACTTTACCTCTAAATCTTTTGAAATTACGAATTAAGTGTTTTTAGATTCCATTGTTAATGTAATCACGGTTCAATTAACAAATTTAGAAACTTTACAAAATACATAATGGGAACGTTAGCTACTCTGATAAAACTTCGAAAAGTTGCTAAGAGTTTTTTTTTTAATTCAGAAAGATCTAAACTAAAATGCTAACAGAGAGATGAACTTTCCTTAGAAATATATTAACTACAACTTTCCAAAACATGTCTATTATTTCTATTATTATTAATAAATAAGCCAAAAGATATATACCTATATTCTATGTTTTGGCTATTTTTGTAATATAACTCTGTGAGTTGATCCTTGATCCGATATGACTTCATAAAAGTAGTAAAATTGTTTATTGATCCATCTTAGCTCTAAAAATGCGATTTTTGATACAAGGCGGTTGGTTTTTTTTTAACCCCCGACCAAAAAAAAAGGTGTTATAAGTTTGACGTCGATGTCTGTCTGTCTGTCTGTCTGTGTGTGTGTCTATCTGTGGCACCGTAGAGCTCAAACGGATGGGCCGGTTTCGATGCGGTTTTTTTTTATTTGAAGGTTAATAGCCGTGCGGATGTTCTTAGCTATGTTTGGTTAATATCGTTTCAAAATGGCCGCCTCCACAAAATAGCGGACAAAATATTTCTTCACAACCTACCTCAATATGGGTATCAAATGAACGGGCTTGACTAGTAGAGCACTTTGCACTATGACAAATTTAAATCCAAGATGGCCGCTACCACAAAATGGCAAAATACATTTCTTTTTTCACAACTCCCTTAATATGGGTATTAAATGAAAGGGCTTGACTAGTAGAACGTTATACAGATGATGCGAGATCCGAGGTAGTCGGGGTTTAATCAAAATTTTTTAATTTTGTTCTTGTTATATAAATAACCGCAGTAAGAGATAAAATAGACACGAGTATAATTTAGGGGCAGGTTACCTGTTCATAATTTTTGGAAGTTTCTTACGGCGGTGACGTCTGGTGCAGCAGCTAGAGTAGTGTTCGTAAGTATTTCTATAAAAGTTTTGAAGATCTGATGAAAAAGAAGAATAATGTTTAAATAATGGTCGTTATAGGGACTGCCGATATGGTGGGACTTCGACTCACCACTAATTTTGCGCAATTTACCTGTTTTTATTTACCTGTCTGGCTACTAGGCAGATAAATAATATAGTGCTATTGTTTAAGAGCTACAATAATACAGACAGATACACAAACAAACGAGCATAATTATATTTAATTGAATAACGGGACACTCACGTATATACGGTCGGTCAACCCGACTCGAGTTTCGGCCGCGTCCGGCGGCCTTTTTCAAGGAGAGTGCACGCGCGCGACGGCTGCCCGTTTGGCACTGCGGGCTGCCGCACGTCGCGCACGCAAGCTCAACGGCTGTTGCTGGGGTGCAGGTGAGGGGGGTGCGAGAGGGTTGCGCAGGTATACACTCGAACTCTTCATCACTGGTAAGCTGCGAGTCGGGAACATTGCAGCACACTGAGCTCACTGTGTCTTCACTCATATCGCGAACACCATACCGAGCACTATGGAGGCACGGCTTCCAAGCGGGCGGCACATGCCATCCTCCATTTCTATTAAAGGTCGGACGCTTACCGATTTCGATGGCCTCCCTGACCTGACGGGGTACAAAGAACTTCTCCCGTGCCAGGACCTCCACCTTATCGAATCGAATAAAATGTTGGGCGTCCGACCTAAGAGCATGTTCCGCCACCGCAGAGCCAATTTCAATTCAATTAAATATGTGTAACAACCACGTTAATTTTAATACTAAAAGAGCATAATTATCTTAAGCGTTAATCAGTGACGCGGCAGTGCGTAACTGAAAATATTCCATCTACGTTGGAAACTTATTTATTGCGTCAAAATATTTTCGTGGCTCAAATTAAATTTCATGCTTACACTCGTGTAAATAAAATTCAATTTCGCATCAAAAATTTAACACAAAAGAAGCGTCATCAAATTTCTTTTGAAATATAATTATTTCTGATTGATTTTTAACGCTTTGTAATGTTTGTTTATTGTAAGATGAAGTGAAAACATTGTTACGCATTTGCTTCAAATCATAGAAGTAATTATCTGCAGTGAAATTTTTCATGCTTATTGCAATAAATATTAGTATGAAAACTAACGTGGTTATTGCACATTTTAAATAAATACACGGGTACACTCCGCGAGGTATAAGCTGAGCTTTGCATTAGTGTGAGTGATCACCAATCAGGCAGGAGCTTGAAATTTTGTCCGCGAGGTATAGGCTGAGCTTTGCATTAGTGTGAGTGATCACCAATCAGGCAGGAGCTTGAAATTTTGTCCGCGAGGTATAGGCTGAGCTTTGCATTAGTGTGAGTGATCACCAATCAGGCAGGAGCGCGGCGAGACAGAATGGCGCCGCGCCTAAGGCCGGTTGTCACACCTACACTATCCATGTACACTCACACAAATGCAAAGGCTCAGCTTATGCCTCGCGGAGTGTAACTTACGTTTGTTATAGACAGTCCAGTCCGATTCAAGTTTCGATCGCGTTTAGCTAAACGAGCTGCGAACACGTGCGCGCACTCTCCTTGAAAAAGATCGCCGGACGCGATCGAAACTTGAGTCGGACTGGACTGACTGTATCAAACGTGAGTTACCCGTGTATTTATTTGCGAGAAATGTATTATTTATTTACTAGCAGTGGCCAGCGGTATTGCCCGCGTTGTCCCGTTATTCCGTTTCCGTTATTTTCTTTTCATAAAAAGTAGCTCATGTACTGTTGCCATAATGTAACTTTGTTCCAAATTTCAATGCAACTTGATCCGTTCATACGTTCCGACGTGATTGCAGAAATAAGATCCAATTAACCAAACTAAAGCACATATAAATAAATAAAAAATCATTATTTATTTATTCACCTTATATCCATATAACCACTTATGTTACACTGGACACGTCAATCATACAATTTTATGAGAAATTAAAGCGTGTCTATTACAATTACAAAAGTCTGAATTAAACAAAAAAAATATTAACTTCTGTGATTCATCCAACGATTCTAAAATTTAATATTAGCAGAACTAGAAGCCCGTAACTTCGCTAAGAAAATGACGGTTTTCTGATAGCTGCGTGACACTTGGTTGGGGACAGGCGTGTTGGTTACCATCAGGCACGTGACTTGCTCATCTTGTCACTCTTAATATAACAATTAAAAAAACATCATTATTACGAGTAGAATAAAGCAAAGAAGTAAAGGTTGTGTAACAGTTCTGTGTGTGAGTGTGCAAGTTCAAAGTCAAGGCGCGGCCATACGTCGTCCGAGGCTGATTTACGTCCGCGCAGTGTACACTCACCTTTACCTTGCCCGTGTACTCTCGTGTAGGTTTGCCAAGGGCCGGTCGTTCTCCGGATACAAGGGACTTTTAGGGCGAGCCTCGTAAATATCCCAACCTTGACAGAGCTAGGAACATATATCAGTACTAGTTGTGCCCAAGGGTTTCACCAGCTTTTTAAAGACGATGCTGATGATGATGATGATTTCTTCTTAAGTAGAAGCAGCCTAAGTAGTTTCCTAATACATCAGCTATCTGCCAATGAAAGTCCCGACAAAATCGGTTGGGCCGTTTCGGAGACTAGGCGGAACAAACAGACAGCGAGACAAACATTGTAAAACGTGATATTTTGGAATATGTGCCGTGTATACATTCATATTATTCATATATATGTAGTGACGAGGCATGTAACATAATTGATAAACCAAAATTGTTGGTAAATTACAATTTATAAGCTAGTGTCGGGCAACACTTCCCGCGGTGTCCGCCCCTCAACAGTTATTTCAGAAAAGAGAGTAATTACACTCAATTACAGATAATTAGTGACTCAGTTTGCTGTGATACTGGTTGGTACTCATTGAAAGGCCGCTGAACGCGGTTGAAACTGTGATTGAATTACGCACAATTTATGTTTTGCCCTTGGATATCTAACTTACTAATACAAATATAACAGTGGTACTCCGGGTCTTCTACCGCCTAACTACGAGTAAATCGGCTTTGTTTTTGTTATTGTCATCTCTATTTATTCAAATAAAAAAAGAGAGAGAAACTACAAAATTAAGACAGTATTCGTTCGGTGGTAGACCCCCGATAGCTGAGAGAAGTGAAAATATATGCTAATATTAGATTCGTTGCCACTAGTTCCATTCACAGTTCCATGATGGAACTACCGATATTATAGCTGAAGAGTTTATTTGTTTGAACGCATTAATCTCAGGAAGCATTAGACCTTAGATAAAGTATTTAAACTCTTTCTACTAAACCGATGTCTAAAACTCTTCCACCGTTGAAAATGTACATGATCCTCGAGTGCCATAAATCATATTTATGTACCACGGGCCACGCCGCGCCGGGGCGGAACGCTAGTTATAATATACATTTTAACCTATACACATATACAGAGGTGTCAGTAACGGTAACATAGTAACGAGATCAATTATTGTCTTTTTTTCATCAAAAAAAAAAAAATTAAACGCGCCTGAAGAAAATTTCACCTAAACAATTAGTTGAAAAGTTAACCCGTATGTGAAAGGTACAGCCCGCCGCAGAAGTCCAAAGGTGTTATGAAGAACACTGGCACCTACAAGGAATCGTTTTGCTAAAAATAACTCGACGAGTTTGAAAAAAAGATGACATTTTGATTAATTTAAGCTTGCATTGAATGTGCTTAACCCTAGAGTAGGCGTACTACTCGTATATACACATTGCCGCCATCACAAAAAAACTTTAATAATTTCAAAAATAATTCCACATCGTATTGTTCTTACTTCAAAAAAGTGGCATCGTTTCTTGGATGATGTTTCAAAGACACGAACGAAAAGTTTTGACTCTACTTTTGTGATAAGAACGTCTAGGCTGTGGAATGCGTCACCTGACTAGGTTTTTCCTTATAGTTATATATTATATATTAGTATCTTCAAATCAAGAGTGAATCGGTTTCTTCTAGGTAAACATCGTAAACCGCATCGTCGTTTACCATCAGGCGAAATGGTGTTCAAGAGTAAACCTATAAAAGTAAATAAAATATTTGTGATTTATAATTCCTACCTTTGTTAGCGAATTGTGCCGAACGTCTAGACGACATCCATGCACCAGGAAATGCTTGAGGATTGCCGTCGGGCGATGATTTGCTCTCTGCGCGGCTGCGAACGTTTGTACAAATGTTTTACATAAACTTTATTGAAAACTGTAGGAAAAAAAAGTGAATTGAATGTTGTATTCCTCCTTAAAATCAGCAATGGAAAGGAGCGGCAGAATTCTCCCCCCGCGTCCATTCTAGGGTTAAAAATGTAAAGTTAAGTAAAGATTTATTTGCGTAGCATGAGCACAGTTATAGATAGAACACTATGCTTCAATTCATGGTCGTCAAGTGACTAGAATGTGGGACTCACAATGTTTAGGTCGTTGGTTTAAGTCCCGCCGAGTACTGCTGGCTCCAATGGCTTTGGCAGTAACGAACAACAGGGAGGAAAGCGGCAGATTTCATGTTTCGAGGTTTTGCGTCATCCGCTTACACAGACTGGGCCAGCGTGGTGGACCTAAACTCTCTCCTTGTGAGAGAGAAGGCTTCGAGCTCTAGCTGTAAAACTATTTAGTGGGCTTGTTATGCTTTAAGACTTAAAGCATCAAGTAATGTAAGAGCAAGTTTTTTTTTAATTCTTTATTAATTAAAAGGAGTTTTGTCATACAATGACTATGTCACTCCCGTAACTAAATACAAATGTAATTAAGAATTTTATTTGTCATTACATTACCTTTTTATAAAGATGCAACATCACCTTAGCTTCATCGGAAAACGGTGAAGATAAGGAACTGTTGCAAATACCAACATTAAATACGTCCTGTATCAAATCTCTTCTTTGTAAAACCTATTCGTAAACCTCATAAACTATAGTATTAATTCTGAAACCTATTTTTAGGCAGAAACTTTAAACATAATATGGAAACCGTATTTTTTGCTGTATCAGAGTGTAATTACGGCAAATTCCAAAAGTTTGAAATCTCAGCCCCCGTATTACAAGCTTAAGATTCTGAGCTAATGTGACGTCACAAACGCCATGATTATAATTATGTCACACTACGCGTAATTGACTTCACTCAATTTTTTTGCAAATTCTTGGATTTAACTTTTGGAATGTGCCTAAAATGTTTTGAAATAACGCAAATTATAAACAGTAGATGCAAGAAATAAATCACTTAACTACAATTACTTACACTTTTATTTTATCCCAAAAAACTTTTCTACTTATTGCCCATGTCATGGCAGATTCACTTTCGGAAGCGACTTCCGATCAAATCTGTCATGTGCCTGATGGTAAGCAAGATGCCTGTCACATAACAGCACAGTGACACTCAGCCTTTGGAAAATGAAGAGTCCAAATCATTACCTAGTACTGCACTGCGCTCGTCACCCAGAGATCTAAGATGTTAATATCTCTAAGCCCTGTAATTTCTCTGGAAACGCTGCCCTTCAAACCGGAACACGGTAATGTTTGCGTATTACTGGAAATATACAAATATACTAAATATCGACTCTCCTCTATGTACTCACGGTCAATCTTACTATTATTTTGACAGCTGACAGTTTGTTTTGGGTAAGTATTTGAGCCAAGCTCAAAACTTGTCACTTTGCTCTCCTATTATCCTCCAACACGGAGGTGCAGATCTGGCTAGTGAGCAGCGGGGAAAATAAACCCGTCCTTTATTTATTCATTAAATGTTATATTATGTTCAAGGCAATATGCAATTTTTACATGTTTTAGTTTAACGCTTAAAGAATAAAAAATAAGCCAGTAGATTTAGTCAGGTTTTTTAAGGGACTTATAATTTTAGTTGGGCTTTCTATCTCGCATTCATTCATAATTTAAGAGCGACGCTCTTGTCGGTGGAGTTCCTTCCATGTACTTCTACACTCCGCCTTCTCCTTGACTTCCTGATACGACACTACATTTATCTTCTCCTTCACTTGGTTCATGTAACTTCTCCTAGGTCTACCTCTCTTCCTCCTCCCTTCTAATTTACCTTCCATTATTGTTCTAATGAAGTTGTCGTGTCGTATCAGATGTCCCAACATCTTCCCTCTTCTGTTTTCTATTGTTTCCATCAATGTTCTTTTCTCTTTTACCATCTTCAAAACCTCTTCATTGCTCTTCATTTCCTTCCAGCTGATTTTCTCCATTCTCCTCCAACACCACATCTATTCAAACTTTTTCCCCGCTACTCAAAATCAAAGTACTTTATTCATAAATGTACAATTTACACGTCAAATAATAAAAAATAAAAACAAAAGAAAGAGCATACAAATTGTATACATATTCAAAGTTTGAAATTATTACTTTACTGTATTACAATAATTATTGTACAGAAAACTGTCAAGCATTATACGAGTATGTCTTTATTACAGTTGTGCTGACCTATAGATTTCAAATTAATTTCTTTACATTTTTATGGGAACTTTGCCATCACTCGCTAAAAATTCAGCTTCTCACCAGCCAGATATGCGCCTCCGTGTTTAGGTACAATAAACAGGAGAAGTACATGAAAACTTGCTTTCAGCTTGCTTTCAAATTCACAAAATTTGGTACTTGGTCTCAGAATATACACTTACTCAAACATCCAAACTTTTTCATTTATAATATCATTAAGATTACAAATATAATATTAGTAAAGTATCTTTTTATATCATAAAATGTGTAGTGAAATTAATTTTGATTGTGTAAGTAATGTAGATTGAAATTGTTTTTTGTATTTTTTTGCATGCCGAAAGCTGTATGGCGAATTACTTCCGAAACCGTTCTAACAACTGTTGTACATATACTACGTAAATAAATGAATCTTTATCTTTAAAAGCTTTGATAAGTGAAATTCCTGACATCCCATGGAGTGCGTCAGGGCGTAAAGCTCGCGGCGCATTGTCTGTAGTTCCGAGTATCGGCTGCACGCTGCGACGCTGATTTGTACGTCGCGTCGTCAGGTCGGGGCTCGACTCGGCAAAAAGATAATTAAGGAGAGGCTGATGCAACCCGGCGCTCTGTTGCCAGGCGCTTCAATATATAAATACTAACATTGTTCCGCGGTTTCACCTACATATGCAGTTCCTATATCCGTTATTTTCTTGCAATAAAAACGCCTATGTGCTATTACAGGTGACGCTTACATTTTATTTATTTTTATGTTTGTTTGAACGCTAGGATCTCGGGAAGTACTAGTCCACATTGAAAGATTATTTTTCTATTGGATAGTCCATGTATCGAGGAAGGCTATAGGCTATAGAACATAACGCTACTACTAATAGAAGCGGAGCATGAATTCAGAATGTAACAAAATCGGGAAAAATATTCCGTTTAGAGAGTTTTAGTACGTTTCGTGCTTTGACATGACACATGACAGCATGTGTCAAGATTGCGTCATTGAATATCACAGATTACTTACATACGTCTTGAATATAAACCTTTGCTAATGCTTTGTTGGTACAACCAATTTTCGACAGGTGGCGTAGCAGGTAGCTGAAGAGGTGTTTTGTTTGAAAACGATATTCTCAGGTATAACGATATTACTGAACCGATTTTAGTAATTCTTTCACCGTTGTATATGTACGGGATCCTGACGAGTGCTATATAATGTACCACGGGCAACGCCGGGGCGGACATTTAGTTAATAATATAAATGCGAAACTTTGTATGTTTAACTTAAAACTATGTTCCAAATGTTTACCCGATCCGATCAGACGTGCCGACATGCTTGAGCAACAAACACACGCTTTCGCATTTATATTATTAGTAAGATAAAAGGCTTGGGAGCATTGCCTGAGCAAAAGACTAACTAGCCTTTAACTATGCAAAGCTTAGATAAGTAACCTTTTTGCTTGTACTTATTATGGAAGCGAGATAGCTGACATAATTCTATTAATATTGTACCTAAATGTCTAAATTTGGACGTTTGGATGTTTTTTGTTCAATCACATCGAAACTTCTGAACGAACCGGGTTGTAATTTGGACAGTTAAATCATAGTTCAGAGTAACCAGGGAATCTGATCTGTGGGAGTAACACATAACGTACTTTTCATTCAAAATAATCTGAATGAGAACTACGCGTATAAACCTCAAGGTGCTACTAGAACTTATGTAATCGTAACTACTATTTACGATTCAATGAAACACACAGACGCAACAAACAAATGTTTTCATGACACACATAATATTTGTCCAGGGTGAGAATGGAAATGGAAGGGTGAGAATGTTGAGTTACATAAATAGAATGGTGCCAAATTATAGTATTCTAATTAAAAGGGTGTATGTATTGCCGCGTAAAATCAAACGAAACCGATGATCGATAGATACCTAGATATATATTTTTGTTAGTAGGTACACATTCGCATATTATTTTACACTTACCCAAGAAGGAAACTTTATTCTGTCACTATAATTATTCCTCCAGGCATTATCAATCCGTGCCCAAAACTGGCTGTGTAAGTTACGAACTTTGAGTTAAAAATTGCTACGTTATTATAAAGCAAAGTCATTTAAAAGTTTCTAATCTTACGTTATTTTATCCTTAAGAAATTAAATAAAGCTTTTAATCTTGTCCCGTTTAGTTGACGGACAGCCGTAAACAGCACAACAACTCACCATGATGATATTTCGTTAGGAATTAGATATTCGATACCAGCCCTTCGTTGAGTGCTCCTAGTGTACTCGAAACGGCCTGAGGAGTGAGGAAACTTGAAATTGGCGGGGGGGTGGGGAATGTCCGTTCTATCTATATTATCTATTCTATGGCATAGAGCCAAGTTGTCTTATAATTATCTCTGGGTGAAGCGTGCAGTGCAGAGGTAGGTAATGATTTGGACTCCTCGTGTCCTAATAGTTACGTGACATTGTGCTATTATTGGCAGGAGCCTTACTATGAGGCATGTGTCTAGTTTGCCCCGTTACTCTATGCTATACATAATAATGATTTGGAATTACTTTAGTGGCAGTTAGTGCCCATGGTAGAGTCTCATGCTAACGTTTAGATTTTAGCCTCTATTTGGGAGAAAACGTTTTGAGTCCAACAAATAAGAATGCAAAAGTATTTTTTTTTAAGTGTGAACATTACTGTATTCCGGTTTGAAGGGCAATGTTTCCGGAGAAGTAGCAGGGCTTAGTGATGTAACATATTAGATCTACGGGTGATTAGCGCAGTGCAGTGCTAGGTAATGATTTGGACTCTTCATGTTCCAATAGCTGTTATGTAGTAGGCATATTGCTTACCATCAGGCACATATCCTGCTCGTCTTGTCATTATTTACTAAAAAAAAAAAGTGTATTCACAAGCTGGTTCCTTCATACTTCCTATTAACATTATAAATGTGACAGTTTTAATGTTTGTTGCGCAATCACAACGGAACGTTTGAATGTATTGAGTTTAAGTTTGAAACACAATTATAATGCCTCTATAGTTCGGAATAGCACATAGGCTTTTTATCGCAGGAATATAACAGGAACGAGAAATTAGCGGGTAAAACCACGGGGCCCTTCTAGTATTATAATGTAATTCTCTCGTCACTTCACAAACAAGTACATTATATCTTCAAACCTAAAAATACGCTACAACAATACCAAATTACGGATGTTGTCTCATTGTTGGAAACAGATTTAATTTGAGGCACAAATCACCAAACTTGTCTCATTTAATCATTTATCTATCATTTTTAAACGTCTTACCTAATTTGCAAGTCACTCAGAAAACTGGGGAAGACCATACTTACCTTTGACAAATACTCCACCGTCAAACAGTAGGTAAACAAAAAATACTATCATCGCGGTGCCCTGGTTTGAAGGGCAACGTTTTCAAAGAAATTACCGGACTAAGAGATAAATCTTCCTTAGCTCTCTGCTGTTATGGGCTGACGTGTTGCATACCATCAGAGCCATGTTTCGCTCGTTATTATAAAAAAAAATGATTTGTTAAAAATAGAATCTCATTTTATATTATAGAGCAAGAGCCTACCGACGGCCTTCGTTATTTTATAAAAGCTGAAAGTATTTCTGTGGATGCCTCTTATGTAAGAATGATCAGCGACTATGGAGTATGGGTAGCGGTTACTTTGGCAGATTTCTCAAGTCAGTGTATCAAATGGAACCCTAGTTTCGTCAAAGTACGCTTAACGGATAACTTTCGAAATGTCGTCATCACAGATTACTGAAAGTGGTTGTCATCTGTTGCCGGACACTTTTGACAGAAGCTATTCCCTGTCAGACACCCCTAAACTGCAATAAATTACACCGGTGCACAAAAAGAAAAAGTTGCCTTTACTCTGGACCGGAACCACCTACTGAAGTACTTGTAGCTGCTTTTAGCACTTTTCGGGGAAAATGTTTAGTTCCGCGTCAATGTTTCGCATCACCGCGCGCCGCAGCGTCGTAGCGTCTCTTTGACTGACCATTTAAAAAAAATTGTATCAGTACTTGGTGGAGAAGTGCAAAATAGCTGTTAAATTTCCAAATAAAGGCAGGTTGCTCTTGACCGCCATCTCGCCTGGTGTTAAGTGACGATTCGGTCTACAATGGAGCGTGTTTACCTAGAAGAAACCGACTCACTCTCGATTTGAGGATACTAAGATTATAACCATCGGAGAAAACCCACTCAGGCAACGCATTCCACAGCTTAAACGTTCTTATCACAAAAGTAGAGTCAAACCTCTTCGTTCCTGTCTTTGGAACATCTTTGATACGATGCCGCTTCTTCGTGTTACGAGAAGTTCGATAGAAACAGTTGTAACCATGGTATCTAAATTATGGATCCATCCTATAGATTAAACACCCTGTTGATCGGGCATGAAACGAATCTGCTAAAATTCACAAGTCACCAGCGGGGGCGCAGGACGAGGTAAAAAATCGCGCTGTGATAAGCCGAATATCCATGTCACGTGGCACTACTTTCCACCAATGATTGGACAAAATGAGATAGAGTTATATATTTTCTAAGGACAGAGCGGGATGCAAAGACATCAACGGGTTCAACGGTAGGTTAGATGTGCAATTATGCTTATAAAACGCTACGGAGGGGGGAGTCGTACGATCAGTCAAATGGGTAATTGTCTTTGATCCATACTTTAGAAAAAAGTGAATAGTACTGTAAAAAGTAAGAGAAACTGGTAATCCATCAGCGCAGACGGGAAGTGAAAGCGATCGACCGCGATATATGATTATAGGAGAGGCACCAGGCTGCAGTTTTTTATAGCACTTAGTGATTGGTCTCTACGCATCGAGCGCCTGCGACGGTACACTGACATTTTGCAGGCTAGCGTGTTTGTCTGTACGTACCTAGGTTACTGTTTGACTGGCCTTTTGGCTTAGTGGGTAATAACTCTGCTGTAAAGCCGAGGGTCGTGGGTTCGATTCGTGCTCACTACAAATATTCGTGTGATGATTACAAAAAAAAACTGTGCCTGGGTGTTTTCTACGTATAATAAGTATGTATTACAAATTATGTAAGTATTATATATATATTTTTTTTTAATTTTATAGGTTTACACTTGACCGCCATCTCGCCTGATGTTAAACGATGATGCGGTCTACGATGAAGCGTGTTTACCTAGAAGAAACCGATTCACTCTCGATTTGAAGACACAGAGATTGTAACTATCGGGAAAAACCTTCTCAGGCAACGTATTCCACAGCCTAGACGTTCTTATCACAAAAGTAGAGTCAAATCTCTTCGTTCGTGTCTTTGGAACATCAACCATGAAACGATGTCGCTTTTTCGAGCTACGAGCATTCCGATAGAAAAATGGGCAAGGTGGTATTAGATCGTATAATATGAGCTATCTGGGTCCCATAGTACAAGCTTTGACTGAGTTTGGGGCTACACGGTGTTATTTGAAAAACGTCCGTCAAAATGTATTTACGGAGTATTTATAAATAGTATTCCCAGTTATTCTACCGACATCGCCAAGCAGTATTGTCATTGTGCCGGTCATTGTGTTGTCATTGTGTCAAAGTTATGTCACGGTTTTTTTTTAATTTTGTAGGCCAGACCGCATCATCGTCGCTTGATGTTAAGCGACGATGATGCGGTCTAAGATGGAGCGTGGTTACCTAGAAAACACCGATTCACTCTCTACTTGAAGACACCAAAATTGTAATCATCGGGGAAACCCCATTCAGGCAACGTATTCCACATCCTAGATATTCTTGTTACAAAAGTAGAGTCAAAGTTCGAGTCTTTAGAACGTCAACCACAAAACGATATCGCTTTTTCAAGCTACGAGCAGTCTGATAGAAAAAAAAGCAAGGTGAAATAAGATCTTGCATCAGTCGTACACTCACCGAAGTGTATCCGATAACGATGTGACACAAATTAAAGACAATGCTGTGTACCGGTTTGAAGGGTAAGTTTGCAGAGAAATAATACCAGGCAATTTAGAGTGAGGGGATCAGTAAGTATTGCGCCTGAAAAAATAATCATTCTGCAACGCCAAATAATATAAGTAACTACTTGGTGATTACAGTCAAGTGTACGCAACTACTGAAACATGAAAAACTCAAATTACTGCCTAGCGTATTAGAATCACAATCAAGTGACACGTAGAACGTAATATTAATGAGTCAAAATAAATTAAAAATGAACAATTATGTGGACCAGAGTGTGTCACCCAAAGATATCAGACGACTTATTGCTTAAACCTGCAATATCTCTGGAAACATTGCCCTTCATACCGGAACAAAACAATGTCTGCACATTTGACATAGTCATAATTGTTTAATAATCTCTATATATGTTGTTATGTTGGTTTGTGTACGCTTCATAAACTCAAAAAGTTCTGCACCGATCGAGCTGAAATTTTAGAATGATGTATAATCGGCATCAAGGATTGTTTTTATCTATTTTTGGCACCACAATGTGGCACAGCAGAGCGTGGCAGGGTAGAGGTAGTAAGACATAATAATTTATTTTTGTTTACGTTCGAGTCTGAAAAAAATACTCAGAGAAGCAGGCGGGTCACGCTTGTGATATTTAACGTTTTCCACAATCTCACCATCTTTTCTTACGAATGTCTACGTGGCACATTGATAAAAAATATTTTTTATAGTAGAGAGTGACGAGACGAGCTGGACATGTGCCTGATGGTAAACAACATGCCTGCCACATAACAGCACAGTGACACGCAACTATCGGAACGTGAAGAGTCCAAATCATTACCTAGCACTGTAGGTACTGCGCTAGTCATCCAGCGATCTAAAATATTATATCTCTAAGCCCTGTAATTTCTCTGGAAACATTGCCCTTCAAACCGGAATCACAGTAACGTTTGCCCATTACTAATTGGCGGTAAAATAACTGGCAAAGGTGTGGTACTTACCCAGGTGGATTCTGCCAAGAGTCCTACCACTACTAAAGATCTTTACATGCCTGTGTAGTTTAGTTTATACCTACTACTACTATTTTTTTGAATCTACATATCCAAAGCAACAAGGGCGCAAACTCGAACAGCAAAATTTCTAGAACTTAATTCTTTAATCATATTTTGTTCTCTCTGAGTTCATTCGACGTCAGACCAGGTGCGGTCGCAGCCTTAAAATTTGGATGGGGCCACCAATAATGCAATAATATATCGAGAAAAAACACACTTTACTTATAGCGAGCCATGATATTACCCACGTAGTTGACTTTTCAGTTATTTTCTAGTGGTAAAAAATACCATATATAGGTACTAATCGATATTTTGTTTTTTTGGGGATTCGTGGAATATTCAGATATTCGTAATCGTTTGGCATGTTCAAATGTTCAAAACGTTCATTTGTGTTCGGAAATTTCAAATGCTCGGAACGTTGAAGTGTTCGTTCAAATGTTAAACCCTCTACACACGAGCCCTAAAATCAAAGATAATTACGTAAAAGTAGTAGGGAGGCCCCTACATCACACCATATGATTAGTGATTTATGGTGCGATGTAGGCTTCTCGCCACTAATTTTATGTAATTTCCTCTGATTCCTCGTGTGCAGAGGGTTTTAGGAATACAGCAGTAACTTTTTCTCGAGTGAATTTCCCCGAAATCCATCATACAACTGAAAGTGTGTGCCGCGCGGCGTGCGGCGAGCGTCGAGCGGCGAGCGGCCGCGCGTCCAGGCCGCCGCGGCCGCCGGTCAGTCGCCGCGCCGCCGCCCGCTGGCCAACTCTCCTGTCGACCCAGCTCTAGAAAACTTCCCGCGAAACCAAAACACTTTTCAAAAATATTTATAATTCATTTTAAAATACCTGCTCAAAAAATTCTAAGGATTTAAGGTTAAATTCCTGAAATTTAACAACAGCAAACATTTATTGAGAATTAGGTTTTCGTTCGAAGAACAACCTCTTCATGAGCAGAGTAAAATTAAAACAAACACAAAGTTCAGAAAAAACTGAAGACAACGTCAATAGTGATTTTTCTATAATAACTGCTTAATAACAACTCAAAGTAGTATTTTTTCCTGAGTATCAAAATTCCCTAAATTTGATTACACCGGAAATAAAATTAACAATATTTTTAATAGCATTAAATTTTAAAGTACATAAATATCTAGTGGTATTTTAGACAGAATAGAGTTAGAATAATCGTATTGAGTGCGTTGAGTTGTATCTAGTTGTTTGGATGCGGTTGATTCAGAGGTAGTGACCATGGTCTGCAAGGTGGTGCCAAAATTTTGTTCCCGTAAGTAAATTTAAATATGTCTTTTCTTTTTAATTAACAAACTTTTTTATTAAACATTAAATGACACAATATTACTCACGTGTTTCCTACTAAATTGTGTCACCTCTTTTTTTATAAAATCCATCCTAAAGGTCTACATTACTCATCTACACATATTTATTAAGCCATTTAGCTTTCCGTTTATGTACACATATTTTTTGTCATTGTACAATAAATAAAAATATTGGAATATTTTATTTAAAAATGTGGACCAATGAAGTTAGAAGGTAATCAATATCATCAAACACGAAATTATTTAGAAGCATGCTCTGATTAAAATTTATAGTGAAATTAATATTTAAAAAAATAAAATTAATCCCCAAGTGTCCGAGTGATGGTTGTTCAACAATTCATAGAGACAATATTTCTTCAGTTTCGTTCATGCTTATTTAGAAAATATAATTAATATTCATGCCCGAACTACACGATGCTAGTTTTTCAAGCTTATATAGCAAGCTAGTGTCAGGAAGCTACCAAGCTACTACTTATAGCTTCGTGTAGACAAAACTACGCAACGCTAGCTTACTAACAATAGCTTGAAAAACTAGCCTCATGTAGACATTATTTATTTTACTTTATTTATTTTATTCTAAATGGAAAACAAACAGCATTATACAATCGTAAAATTTAGATAAGTGGAAACACTAAAGCCAAATACAGTTTTCACTGATAAAACAAACAGAAAGAAAAAATAGTAAAGTTATAGACTGTAGATTACGTCTGAGACTAGACGGAGCAATGGAAGGCAGCAGTGTTATCATAAACTTGAGGATCGAGTTCAGTGGCATATCATAATGAGAGATTTTTGCAATGCAGCGGACCAGAGCAGGCAAATGATGATGATAACCAAGCATTTTTTTGTAAAGCAATACAAAAATCGGAAGTTTCTACACTGAAAGCTTTGTCTGACTCAGGATACACTAATATTTTCTAGTTACTACCTACTTGGTACCAGAATCTCTGTACTTGTGGTGCTAGTTAAGTGTTTCACTGTATTATTCTGTTTTGTGTCACAATAAAGAGTTTTCTATATTTCAATGTTGAGTTTGAGTGTCGTTGTGCTGATATTGGCAGATGCGTAGCTTGGGCACCAGACACTCTTTCATCATCATCTTGCAAGCATTATCACTCGGAGCTTCTCTCACAAGAGATACATCAACGTCATAATCCACCACGCTGGCCCACTGCGGCTGTAGGTTGACAGGTGACACATTTCTCGAAGAATATTTTTTTGGAATATCCAGTTTCCACGCGTTGGATTTCATCACCATTAAAACTAATAATGATAAACTTGGAAATTCTTGCATTTGTACTAGAAACCAGAGGTGCAGGCGGGTTTCGAAGCTACAACCTCAATCTTGTGAAATCAGTTAAACCTTACCTCTAAATGATGATGGCTCCATCCCGGTTTTACCTACTTTGTTTATGTTCCTTTAATTTTACCGGGATAAAAAATATAATAACCTATATTTTATTCTCGAATATTACCTAAGTTTCAAAGTTTAGATTGATTCGTTCAGTTCTTACAACGTGATTGAGCAACAAACATCCAAACATTTTTCAATTATATTAGATCTGTACAAAGAAGTTGCGTCACGGGAACGAAACCGCAAACATCAACTAGTTATATAGAAAACAAGCATTTCTCACCGTTTATGGTCTGATGTACCTATAATGAAAATTATCGTGTATTTTCATTTGGTTTTTACATTTTATAGCAAATTTATGTAATACCTAACGTGCGTTTAACACGTGATAGCAAATTATAAAAGTATTAAAAGTAATTGTTATTAAAACGTGTATTTAGAGAAATAGAAATTATGTCATAGTAAGGACGAATGTGAAAAATAATATTTTTTGGTTTTAATTGCTTATTGCATGCTTATTCTTCACAATGATAACACCTAAAGACTACTATAGTTGTATTATCCTTATTATTGGTAACTTACAAAAAATATTACAAAAACTTTTGACCCAATAATACACCAGTTTTACACCGCGGTAACAGTTAATCAATTTCAGAAATACTACAAAGTAAAAAAAATTAAACGATGTGTGTGCAGTAAAGCGATAACACAGCGTCTAACATACAAAATATAGTGACGTAAGTAGCTGGTTTTAATATTTCACTGTGAGTGTGTAATGGAGAACAATCAGTGTGTACAAGACATAAATAAATTAACTTTTTTTATATAACTCAAGATGTCGTTCAAACTATGAAACCAAATTCCTCAACGGTACGAGTACCTACATGATTTGCGAGAAATAGTTTCACTCTGCTTCTGCAAACAGCTTTCGAGTTCGCGTTCATCTTATTTCAGGGACAGGTCTTCCACCCGGGGTCTATCACTCATAATAGATATCTCTGAATGTCTATAACTCTGAATGGTCTTGGCTTTGATAGTATTGTATTCTTTTTATAGGATAAAAAAGCGCGTCCGTATGTATAAAATTAGGCCAATGAAAAGCAAATTGCACTAGGAAGGCTCTATTAACGCGTCCACCGAATCAAGATGGGAGATCTGCTGGCGGGTAAATTGGAAGATGGCTTCAATTAGAACCGATGTACCGCTAAGTGGTAAATGAACTAACTCTGGAATTTGGTATGGAAAGTTTCGTTTGACTTTTTTTAATTGGGCGAATTTGTCGTTTTAATTTATGTTGATTTCTTTATTTACATTTTCCGTTCAGTGAAAATATTTTACGACGAAATTTGAAAAAATTGAAATTGAAACCAAAAAAATTATACATACCTATAAGAAATGTAATTCGAGTGTCAAAAATGATTTCAACGATTTTCATATTATTGTGTGACTTTCGTATTTTATGGGGATGACATATTTTATTTAGCCAGTTTTTTATTTTTAGACAAAGCGGTTAACGTCGTGTTTTTACTGGGAAAAGTTCATCCAGATACTAATTATTGTACGATGAAATTACATTTCAGAACAATATAAGGACGAACGATTCAAGTTATATTTGAAAATCTGATGACATTATATCTTTGGTTGAGCCCCAACGTAGCTCATAGTATACTCTTTTCGAATATCTAATATATAAAAATGAATCGCTGTTCGTTAGCTCCCGCAATAACTCGAGAAAGGCTGGACTAATTTGAATGATTTTGGTTTTGGATTATCTGTAGGAGTCCATGGAAGGTTTTAAATTATGTGGAACGAAGTTAGCCGGGTCAACTAGTAATCAATAGTTAGGCACGGTTTCCTCGGGAAAAGGGCCCAAAGTAAAAATTTGTGTATCCCATTCTAATAATTTTTTTTTATGTTTAAAAAGAAAAAAGCTTCAGGGGAAAAGGGACAAAGAATTTAACAATACGTCCTGTAAATATTTGAAATAGGTGGAACCCCGCGATTTCACCCGCGTACTTCTTGTTCCCGTCATTTTCCTCCAATATTCTAGACTAAGTATTAATCTATCTATACATAAAATTTCATCCAGATCCCTTTAGTAGTTTTTGCTTGACAGAGTAATTAATACATTTTATTGGTTCATATATGTTATTGACTGGCCTAGTGGCTTAGTTGGTAGTAGCTCTGCCTGCGAAGCCGAGGGTCGTGGGTTCGATCCCCACCCAGTGCAAATGTTTGTGTGATGAATTCAAATGTTTGCACTGTGTCTGGGTGTTTCTATGTATAATAAGTATGTATTTAAAACTATATAAGTATTATATCAGCTATCTGGCTGCCATCACACAAGCTTTTGCTTAGTTTGGGGTCAGATGGTGTTGTGTGTGAATTGTCCACCAATATTTATTTATTTATTTTATTTATATACAAAACTTTCACACTTTTAATGTTAAGTGTTATGATTTATCGGTTCTGTGCAGATATTTTATGATTTATCTCCATTGTTCGGTGTAAGCTAAATGTTAAGTAATCTGTGATACTTGCTATGCGTAGGTAATAGACGTAACTTGGTCGTGAGGAATTTCATTGCGAGAACAGACCAATGATTATTGAATGGAAAAACTGGATATAAAATTTACTTAGTTGGAAAGAGTAAATGACATCATGAAGTTGGCCACTCAATTACTGACTCTCCACAGCAAATTTTAAAGATGCACACCAAACCAGAATTCTTCATAGAAATTGGTTTTTAGTAGTGATAGAACTCTTGGCAGAGTCCACCTGGGGAAGTAATAATAATCACCATAATCATTACCAATATTTATAAAAATATCTATTGCAAGTTAATTGTCAGCTCCTCTACTTCCTACTAACATTATAAATACGACAACTTGGATGTCTGTTGCTCAATCACGTCCAAACTCCTAAACGGATCAGGTCAACATTTGGAATCAAATTAGATTACAAGTATAGTCTGAAATAGCATAACGGTTTTTTATTACGAAAAATTAACGGCAACGGAAATTATGCAGTTGAAACCGCGGGGCGATTCTAGTGGTAAATAAGTTTTTGTGTAATAATTTCCTTTTTAAAAGGGTATTATAGTATGGCACACTTAATTTGATGTATAGTTAAGACGCGAACTGTCCCGAAGTCAATCATTACTACCTTTCCATACTCCAGTCATTAGAGCCCGCGGCTTGAGAAACAATTGAGCAAAACAATTGTTATCGCCTCGATGAAACTAAACTGAGAACTCAGCTATAAACGATCGATAAGATGCTGATAAGCTGCAGGATGGGAATAACCAACAGTTGAACGGTTCATGGAGGAACATTAACCATCCTAGTTATTTAAAAACTATGATTTTACAAAACAATTAAATTAATAGATAGATAGATTAACTCTTTATTGCACTTAATTTAGTAATAAATAAAAGACAATTAAAACAAAACAAAATAAAGTAGCAATTGGCGACCTTATCACTAAAAGCGATCTCTTCCAGGCAACCATATACTACAATAATATAATATATATACTACAATATTTCATTTCTTTTCAATATGATTATTAAATTACTTTAAGTAACCAAAAATAATCAAATAATAGTAGAATAAATAATAATAATTCAACATCTTATTAGGCCCCCCAAAACCCCTGGCGTAACTCTTTTAAGTTTGACGCAAAAACCATTATATCATATAGGTATAGCAGGAACAAGTACCTATTCATTATGGCAAATGATATAACTACGTTATCCGCTCATTCATTTATGGAGTTCACTGAATAAAAATATCTAAAATAAGAACTTTTTTTCTGCATGAATGAAGTGTGAAACAAGAACAAAATTAAAAATTTTGATTAACCCCCGACTATCTCAGATTTGTTACCTGTACAATATTATACTAGTCAAGCCCTTTCATTTGATACCCATATTAAGGGAGTTGTGAAAAAAGAAATGTATTTCGCCATTTTGTGGTAGCGGCCATCTTGGATTTGAAATTTATCGTAGTTCAAAGTATTCTGCTAGTTAAGCCCTTTCGTTTGATACCCATACTGCCAGATAAACAACCCGACTTAGCGTAAAAGTGGAACAAAGAAACAAAGAGACAAACTAACACACTGCCACATTTACCTACAACGTTAGTAATAAAATACACTCGTAACAAAATTTTATAAAGGATTTATTTGGTTGCAGCAACCCGGAAAAATCCGGACAAAAAAGCTGAAGATGGACCACCAGAGACAGCTGACTACGAGACCGCGCTGGACCACGCTGGTAAGTTTCACAATGCTTCAATATTCAATATTATAACTAATTTCATAAACGAATATTGTATCTATATTGTAAATCGTAATATAGAAAGGAAACTAACTACTTCAAAGATGTTGTTATGCCATTTGTAAATACGATGAGAGTGATGGCTAGCACATGCGTCATACTCGTCAACGGATTCTGCTTGCGAGAGCTGGCCTGATCATGATATACTTGCGATATCCTTTGTTGTTATGCGTAAATTTACGTGCGTACGCATTTGAATTAAATTAAATATACAAATTAGGAAAACATAACAATCACTTGAAAAAATATGTCAAAAGAAAATTTAGGAAATCGACCATATAATGATGTCGTTTTGCTACTAGACTGATAGAAAGAAATTAGCAGTCATGGGGACTGCCAGATGATGACTTATAACTCTGAACTTGACAGCACACTTTGGAAACTACACGGGTGAAACCGGAGCTCACTGCTAGTCTGAAACAAATCATGGCAAAACATGGCCATCTAGACAAGGAAATAAACCTTCGGGTGAACTTGGGAACATGGCCATTTAGAAATGTTGACGAGCGTGACGCTTGAATTCAATTCACAGTCCACGTGTGAATCTGTGTGTGGGGTGCGCCAAAAGAAGTGATTACTTCAATAAGTCTACGGGTTTAGATCACTCAGATCAGCTGCACATTGTTTATAATGTACATATTTAAAATTGAGCTATGTGTCTGTATCTCTCGATGTTATATCGTTGTAACATTAGTATAAACAGACCACGACTCTGGGTTAGTTCGCATCTAAATTTAAATTCTTCCCTCGCTTCTTCTTCCAAAGAATTATTTACGGTAAATTCGCTTAATTTATCAATATTACTTGCTTATAACGAGCTCGTAATATAGTCGCTGGTGTCTAGTATGCTTATAGTACAATAAGTAACAATGTTTTCCCACAGAGATGGTGTTGACATTCTAGGGGCATTGTGTCATGAGGACACACCATCCGGTCATCATGTTATAGCTCCGAGGATTGTCTCTGGTTTGACTGCCAACGGCCTACTGCAGTCTTCCTGGCCACAACTACGTTCTTGATGATCTACATTTATTTCGTTGGATTCGCAATTATCAAAAAGATTTTAAAGGCCGTGGTGGAGTAGCAGTTAAAACGAACAAAACTCAGGTCGTAGGCAGGAACCCCACCTGTAGCTCTAGTATTTTCTAAGTACAGTTGCACGACTTTGTCGAAATTACTAGGTTTAACGACGAAGGAAAGTAACTTGAGGAAAACTAGTATCGCCATGTTGCACTATACGTTTACTGTTTCCCTATAAATATTAATACCTCTATTATTACACATGTCGTGACGTAAACTCACAAAATTTTACTCGTCCAAAAATAACATTTCAAACATAACATTCCTACATTAATTATCATGTCGGAGACGCGGCTTTATAACATTTTCCTCTAATGCTGGGGCCACACTAACGGGAAATGCCATTAATTATCGCATTAACGGATAACAACCGTAGGTGTAAAATACACCTAATTTTAAGATCCCATCTTTCTTTTTCCACCCTAAGGTTGCCTAGAAGAGATCGCTATTAGCGATAAGGCCGCCGTCTGTCGCACTAACTTTAAGTGTTTAACCTGTTTCAATTTGTAATTTATTGTTATTTTGGTGTGTTCAATAAAAAGTATTTATCTATCTATCTAATGAACGTTTACCGAAGGTGTATTTTACACCTACGGTTAACGTCCGTTAACGCGATAGTTAATCGCGTTTCCCGTTAGTGTAGTCCAGGCATAACTGAAAATTGCAAAATGCTCCTATAAGATTTCACTTCAAAAGATATTTGTAAAAACGTAACTATTACAAATAATTTAAAAATTAAATAAAGATAATTACTATAACTATTTTAAAAAGCAGAATCGAGTTAAAGTTAAGTTTTGTAATGCGGTGATACATATCAAGTAATGAGTATTTAGTAATTTTGCATCGGACAAAGAATGCTGTGTGTTGGATGAATATCTATTGAGCGGATTTGTTTTGAATCGCTCCGCAGCCACTGTAAACATCGCGCCGTGCGCCGCACGTATTTGACCGCGGTCTTGCCATCACATTGGCTATATTTCTATGAACCTATTACGTACTTTAAGGATCAAATTGTTACCATTTTATCACTTTATTTCCACTGCTGGGACTTTTTCAATTCGATTCACAATCACACACACGAATAAGCATACATCCGAATTGAGAATCTCCTCTTTTTTTGAAGTCGCTCAAAAATAAATCTGTATGTAGGTAAGTAAAATGACTCATACGTCGTGGTGGTATTTAGAACTCGCTCGTTGTGAGAGAATGCCCCAGCGGTGGGAACATTTAGTGGGTTGTTTATGATGCTGTTGATAAAAAAATAAAATAGGTAATCAATATGTATAAAATGTGACGTTCTAATTTTTTCCAACTTTAAGGGCTTTTACTCTATCGATGCATTTCAGTTTCATCTCTGGGTAAAACTCTTGTAAAGTAGTGGAAAGATATACATTTACATATGCATTTAATTGAAATCGTGAGGCGGCTTTTTACATGACTGACAAGAACAAAATTAAAAATTTTGATTAACCCCCGACTACCTCGGATCTCGCATCATCTGTATAACGTTTTACTAGTCAAGCCCTTTCATTTGATACCCATATTAAGGGAGTTGTGAAAAAAGAAATGTATTTCGCCTATTTGTGGTAGCGGCCATCTTGGATTTAAATTTGTCATAGTGCAAAGTGATCTACTAGTCAAGCCCTTTCATTTGATACCCATATTAAGGTAGTAGTGAAAAAAATACTACAATTCGGCATTTTGTGGTGGCGGCCATCTTGGATTTGAAATTTGTTATAATGTATAGTATTCTACTAGTCAAGCCCTTTTATTTGATACCCATATTGAGGTAGGTTGTGAAGAAATATTTTGTCCGCCATTTTGTGGAAGCGGTCATTTTGAATCGATATTAACCAAACATAGCTAAGAACATCCGCACTGATATTAACCTTCAAATAAAAAAACCGCATCGAAATCGGCCCATCCGTTTGACCTCTACGGTGCCACAGACAGACACACACACAGACAGACAGACAGACAGACATCGACGTCAAACTTATAACACCCCTTTTTTTGGTCGGGGGTTAAAAAAATGAAAATTAACTTTCATTTCAATGAATATACGGGTAGCTCACATGATGTACAGTCAGTCTTGTCCGACTTAAGTTTCGGCCGCGTCCGGCGGCCTTTTCAAGGAGAGTGCACGCGCGCGACCGCTGCTCTTTTGGCACTCAACTCTCCGTGCACTCTCCTCGAAAAAGGCCGCCGGACGCGGCCGAAACTTAAGTCGGACTAGACTGACTGTACATCATGTGAGTTACCCGTATATTTTAATTAATTTACCCGTACATTTAAATGAAAGTAAATTTTCATTTTTTTAGTCATGTAAAAAGCCGCCTCACAATTTCAATTAAATGCATATGTAAATGTATAGGTATCTATCCACTACTTTGTTACCCGTATATTCATTTAAAATGTGTAATAACAACGTTAGTTTTCATCCTAAAACTTTCATTTATCTAGATGACTTGTCTTCTTGTGAAATTTGCTCGTGTGTCTGACTTTATATTGTAAATTGAACTCGGTTTTTGTGTTTTCGGAGAAATTTAAATATTATTTTAGTATAATGATCTGTTGTTTGGCAGGTTACGGGTGGTTCAGCCGCGCGGCGTGCGGCGCGTGCGCGTGCGCGTTCTTCGCGTCCGGCGTGCAGAACTGCGCGCTGTCGTACGTGCTGCCCGCCGCGCGCTGCGACCTGCGCCTCGCCACCTACCAGGCCGGCCTCATCAACATGGCCTTCATGAGCGGTCAGACCACAACCTACAACCTATTCGCTTACCCGCACCCACCCACTATCTGCTTCTCTCATACTACGTGCTGCGGTCAGACGAAAACCTATCCGCACCCTCCCGCTATCTGCTTCTCTCATACTACGTGCTGCGGTCAGACGACAACCTACCCGCACCCTCCCACTATCTGCTTCTTTCATACTACGTGCTGCGGTCAGACGACAACCTATCCGCACCCTCCCGCTATCTGCTTCTCTCATACTACGTGCTGCGGTCAGAAGACAACCTACCCGCACCCTCCCACTATCTGCTTCTTTCATACTACGTGCTGCGGTCAGACGACAACCTACCCGCACCCTCCCACTATCTGCTTCTTTCATACTACGTGCTGCGGTCAGACGACAACCTACCCGCACCCTCCCACTATCTGCTTCTTTCATACTACGTGCTGCGGTCAGACGACAACCTATCCGCACCCTCCCACTATCTGCTTCTTTCATACTACGTGCTGCGGTCAGACGACAACCTACCCGCACCCTCCCACTATCTGCTTCTTTCATACTACGTGCTGCGGTCAGACGACAACCTACCCGCACCCTCCCACTATCTGCTTCTTTCATACTACGTGCTGCGGTCAGACGACAACCTACCCGCACCCTCCCACTATCTGCTTCTTTCATACTACGTGCTGCGGTCAGACGACAACCTACCCGCACCCTCCCACTATCTGCTTCTTTCATACTACGTGCTGCGGTCAGACGACAACCTACCCGCACCCTCCCACTATCTGCTTCTTTCATACTACGTGCTGCGGTCAGACGACAACCTACCCGCACCCTCCCACTATCTGCTTCTTTCATACTACGTGCTGCGGTCAGACGACAACCTACCCGCACCCTCCCACTATCTGCTTCACTCGAGTATAGTTAATTTTGTGATATTCACCATGGTTGTATTGAGTGAGTGTCTTCAAATGGGTGTGAGGGATTACACGCCTTCTGTCACCTGTTGCTAAGGACGAAAACCTAAGGCTATTTATCGCAGTTTTATAAAAAAAAATACAAACTATTTTGCTGCAATTACAATTCCACAATAGTTGGAAATAGTTAGTAACGGTCAATTATTTGAGTATCTTTGTTTATCTTGCTCCTCGCAGTCACCACAGTCTTCTAGTACTTTATAAGTATTGTGGTCTTACGTAAAAATCGTCGCATACAAAATAAAACTACAACATTGGCATCAGCAGTGCAACTCGAGTCAAAATATCGCATTTTGTAAGAATACAATTGAGATAATTACATAGATACATAGAGATAATAAACACTTTCAATTGTCTCCTTAGCAACAGTTTCCGGAAGGCGTGTAATCAATCCCTCGCACCCATTCGAAGATACTTAATGCAAACACCTATTTAGAGACTCTTCACCAGTTTTACATATTTATTACGAACGAATTACGAAGAAGGTGCGATGTAAATAGACGCACGTTTCGTAGTAACTTCGGAATTCTGTAGCTGGTTAAAGGAAACTTGACCGGGTCAATATTAGGCACACCTCTTGACGGAAAACTGCGAATTATATCAATTGTTCACTAAAAGTGGTGACGTCATTTTTGCAGTGTCAAGGCCCAAACACCACGAGAACATTTATTCTGAGCAGTACAGATTAAATATTTTGAGTGATTTATATTAAATTCGCTTAATTAGAAATTAATTTTAAATTAACTAATTAAGCGATAAACATTCAATGGCTAAACACACTAAATGTATGTCCAATTTTTTTTAAATATCATTTTTGAAGCTGAAATAAATTCTAGTGAAAAGAAAAAGTACCACAACGTAAAACTGAATTTTTACTCTCACAGAGAACTGAATCTGTTGCGATTGCAAGTTTCTAAACAAAATTGGCAAAATTACCTCTATTTTGTGTATTATAGCCAACTGTGTAGATTTTTCACTAGACGTTGTTTTAGCAAAAACTCAGGTGTGTAAGTTGACTTCATAGCTGTGATAAGACAATATGTCGTCATCTAACCGTATACAGCCCGCCACCTAGCGGTTACAATTAACTGAATTTGATAAGGCGTTGTTAACATATGAGTATACGTTTATCATTATTATGGTAAATGGCGACTTGAATTTAAAAGGTTCAACAAGATTCTAATTAATCAAATAAATATAGGAATAACATTTTTGGTTTTTGTTGTGCAAGATATGGTTGGGTTGTGATAATACCCATCTGTTGTGTTGTTGGTGTTGTCTGTGAATTGTCCACCAATATATTTATGTTTATTTGTTATTAAAGAAAAACTAAATAACTAAAATTGTTATATGATATCGTTCAATATACATAAATCTAGGTATACTTATTTGATAAATCTGTGACCAGTCGATTTCGGCGCATTGAGGACGTTTTGTGTTATTTTTTTGAGTGTACTCTGTATTCGATAATAATGCCAAAACTACCATAATTTTGATTCGTCTGTCTGTCGGAATCTAGGCCGCGCATCATGGCGAAAGTACTTATCCAATTCAAATGACGACGATTCAACGATTTCTTTGGAAAGAGGAAGACATCTTCAATCACATGACGACGATTCAATGATTTCTTTTTGCAAGAGGAAGACATCTTCAATTTTATTTCGGTTGTTACCTATTCATGAACGAAACAGGGAATGTTTTTATTTTAGATTTAAAATGAACTTGTGTATTAGTTTTCTTGGTGAACACTAGTCGCTGGGGGTTTGCTCCTAATAAAAAGTATTAGCCTAAACAAAATGAACACAAAGGTGACACAAATTTTCTAAATTTTCTACGTGGTTAGTTGTATAAATATGATACTTAGTTATTTAATGTTATTTGATTAAATAATTTAGAATCGTACAACACGCGAGGAGAGAGACATTCTCGTAACATACGCAACGCTGACAAGTTGGATGTTATACCACACTCTCTCACGAGGTCACAGAAGTTGACTCACATGGGACCGGAAGTTTATAACACTCTTCCGAATATAGTTATATCGGCCCCAAGTTTCGGCAGCTTCAAGAACAGCTTAAAGTGCTGGCTTATCGATCAAACTTTTTTATAGTTACAGCGATTTTTTAGAGAGTGGTGGAAATAAATTATTTGTCTCGCGTTTGTCTTGACATAAAGAAAAGCGGGTACTGCCAAAACACGGACTCACAGGGGCTATCATCAGCTTCGCTACGTGTTCTCGCACCGCACAGCTCAGACCAGACTCAGTTTATGCTGGTTTTGAAACGAGACGCCTTGATGAGGTGTATTCCATGTGTTTCTTTAATATATTTTGGACTTTTGCACACCACAGTCAGATTTAGACTCTTCATGATTCTATAGCAGCGTGATACTATAATTTATAAAGTTTAGAATATGATTTCAAGATTATTTCTTTATTAGATAGTTTTTTTTTCATATGTTGCCCATTTACAGCAGAAAATCAATTTTTTGAAATTTTTAATTGTAAAATGTACAAAAGACGAGACATATTACTCACTGTATTAAGTTTTTGATTGACAATGCATTTTGCAGCTAAGTTTGATAAATGTGTTAATATGTTAATGAATGTTTATCTTATCTTACTGTTATGTTATGGGCAGGTGTGTCGCTTTCAAGCACATTTTCTGCTCGTTCCATCATTCTAAACAAATAAATAAAGTATCACTCTATACAACGTGGTAGATTTATCCCCAACAATATTTTAACTGTCTATTCTAACACAGATGTAGACTTCTTCACCCAAGGTCTCTTTCTCCTCAGCACGGTAGATCACGAGATAATTTGAGTCAAAATTTGACGTAAAATTCCCACCAAATCACCAGCTTCAACCCTAACAGTACAGCATGTACAGCTGACAAACAACCTTGCCACAGACGCCGCGATGTCGTACAAAAATCCGTGCCGAGATCTGGCCATTAGGGGTATGACAAATAAAATAAAAAACAAAAAAAAATTATGACAAAAAATCTTGAGCTTTCATGTCGAATTTTTACATATATTCAAAAACATATATGCAATAGATTCAAAACCTTTTTGTTTTTTAACTATAATAGGTTCGCACATAACCACCAACTTAACTAAACTTAACTAAATTACACTTAGTGTAGATGAACTACCATGAATATTGTTGCACCTTTCTGCAACACCTTGTATCAATAAAGTGGAATGTTTTCGTTGTGTCAGGTGGAGTGGCGAGCGCGTTCTTCTGGGGCGTGGTGGGCGACGTGGTGGGGCGCCGCAACACGCTGAGCCTGACGCTGCTGGTGGACGCCGCCGTGACCCTGGCGCAGAGCGCGGCGCCCGACTACCGGCTGCTGCTGGCCGCGCGGACCCTCAACGGGTTTGTTATCGGTACGCCGCATAACAACCATGACGCCATGGAACTGCTACAGCCAGTTAATGTGGAACAACTAAGATAGCAACTACTTTTTGATTTTTAACCCCCGACCAAAAAAAGGGGTGTTATAAGTTTGACGTCGATGTCTGTCTGTCTGTCTGTCTGTCTGTCTGTCTGTAGGTATGTGGGTATGTGTCTGTGGCACCGTAGAGCTCAAACGGATGGGCCGATTTCAATGCGGTTTTTTTATATGAAAGCGAATATCCGTGCGGGTGTTCTTAGTTATGTTTGGTTAATATCGATTCAAAATGGCCGCCTCCACAAAATGGCGGACAAAATATTTCTTCACAACCTACCTCAATATGGGTATCAAATGAAAGGGCTTGACTAGTAGAGTACTATACGCTATAACAAATTTCAAATCCAAGATGGCCGCCACCACAAAATGGCGAATTATATAATATTTTTTACTACTTCTTCAATATGGGTATCAAACGAAAGGGCTTGATTAGTAGAATACTTTGCACTATAACAAATTTCAAATCCAAGATGGCCGCTACCACAAAATGGCGAATCACATTTCTTGTTTCACAATTCCCTTAATATGGGTATCAAATGAAAGGACTAGTAGAATGTTGTACAGATAACAAATCTAAGGTAGTCGGGGGTTAATCAATTTTTTAAATTTTTTTTTTGTAAATCACTTTTTTGAAGCGATTTCTTTACACAAATACTATACTGAGCTGTGAATGAGGCTGATTGTTACGCTCGGAAGTACTCGGTCGGGTGAGCTCGGAACAGCCCGAGTGAGAAAGACACCTTCAGCTGCTCTTCCCTGTGTGTACTGTTTTAATTTGTACAAAATTAAAAAAACTGACTTGTTTCTCATTTATGATCCATACTATAATGATCTATGACTAATATGATCCATAAATAGTGCTACGTAATTCTGATAATGAAATTTTCATTTCTGCCGCGCGGTCTTAAACATACTTCTAGACGCGGCCATCTATACTAATATTATAAAGAGGAAAGATTTGTTTGTTTGTTTATTTGTAATGAATAGGCTCCGAAACTACTGGACCGATTTCAAAAATTCTTTCACCTTTGGAAAGCTACATTATCCCCGAGTAACATAGGCTATATAATATTTAAAATAAATTTAGGAATCCTTACTAAAACTCCAATAATGTAACATAAGGTGTAAAAAAAAGACCTGAAAAATTCCTTACGTCGCGTGCGCTGCGAAAACTATTGATGATAGAACAAAATCATTTACTACGACTTTGCAGAACTCATCATTATCTACAAAAAGTGTCGCGAGTCAATGTAATAAAATAAACTGCCGCGCGGCTCGCGCGATCGGCTCCCTACGCAGCGGTCGTGTGCGTGATCGTATGATTTTAGCTTGAAAAATTTTTGAATTCGCTTTAAATTCATTTCGTAGGTAAATAAGTATATGATAATATATATTATATTTTAATGTAACTTTTCAAACTGCTTATAGTAGTATTTTATGGGTATTCATTCCTGTTCAAAATTTAAGCAAAAATTTAGTAAAAGGTAGTTTTCTGCGCCCATATTTTTAATTTTCTTTCAATAAGTACCTACTACTTACCTGATAATAAATATTATATTTTAATTATTCAAACAGCTTAGTACTTCATATAGTTCAATAAGCAAAAATTTAGTAAAAGCCTGTTTAATTATTTATTTCCTTCTATTTTCATTTTATAATGCCCTAAAATGCCAAAAGATCAAGATATCAACTTTCTAAACATAGTTCCCAGGCGAGGGCAATAAAAATACGGCGTAATGAGGAATCTTCATCAGAAACTGAAAATCGCCTTGCAAGTCGGAGAGAATACGCGTCGCAATCGCGTACTAGAGAGTCAAGTATCGAGCGTTCGCAGCGGCTTGCTGAACAAAATGTTATCACTGGCGCAGCAGCTGGTCAACTAGCTCATATACCGAGGATACCGATGATTCCAACTGATCTGCCAATCCCTTTTAAACGACTTCAGTTTCCGGTGAAATCATCTTTCGCGTTAACTATTAACAAGTCCCAGGGCCAAACCTTCGAATTATTAGGGATCGACCTACGAAAAGAATGTTTCACTCATGGCCAACTGTATGTTGGCCCACGTGTCGGAGCTCCTGAAAATCAATTTATTTTGCTGCCACAAAATAAAACTACTTCAAATATCGGGAAGTTCTGACTCACTAAAACTGATGGCATTTTTTTTTGTAAATAATATTATATATGTATAAAATTTTAAAATAAAAAATACAAAAAAACATAAATAAAAAAAATCATAAAAAAAATTCAAACTCCCTTTATAATTTTACTTTTTTTTTAAGCCCGATACAAAAAAAGGGTGTGTGTGTGTGTATGTACCCGTGCGAAGCCGGGGCGGGCCGCTAGTTTTATTATAATTTGATCTGTTTGTTTTTTTATTTGTTTTTTGACAATTGTTTTAAAACAATTGTTTACTATGATATCAGCTTAAGCCAACACCGGAAGAGTAACCAGTATTTCATTGTATTAAGTATCTACTTATAATTTTATTCCAATTATGTCAAAGAATGGGAACATTTCCGTATGTATTCCAGGTGGTCCAGCCACCCTGGTGTTCTCCTACCTGTCAGACCTGGTGGGGGCAAAGAAGCGACAGCTCTACCTCAGCATGGTGGGCATGAGCTTCGTCGTGGCCTGGCTCGTGCTGCCCGGTGGGTGTTCTCAATTAAACATAGATAACTACTCACAGTCATCTACCAAGATGTAAACAGCAATGGCGGATAATCAAGACTACTTTCTATTTCTACCAACCGTCCAAATATACAAATACAAATAATTTATTGATGATGGTGGGTTGCAAGTCATAAAACTGAATAACAATATTGTCGCTTACACACAAGCACCGTGTATACAAAAAAATAATTAATAAAGCAAAGTGACGAGACGATCAGGGCATGTGCCTGATGGTAAGCAACATGCCTGACACATAACAGCACAGTGACACGCAGCTATTGGAACATGAAGAGTCCAAATCGTTACCTAGCCCTGCACTGCGCTTACGTAGGTATAACGAAATAAAAAAAAATCTAAAACTAATTCTTAGAAGTCTGGCAACTTCATTAAGTCGTCCAGAGAATACGGTTTAAGTTTAAAGTGCATGTAGTACTGATAGATACTGCAAAGCCCACATGGAGAAGTCCCACACTTATTTGCTATTGTATATATTATTGATTGCTAGTGATTCTACCGTTTAACATTAATGAGCAAACATTACTGTGTAACGGTTTAAAGGGCAATGTTTCCAGAAAAAAATAGGTCAAGGAATATTAGGTATATTATATTTACTTCTATATGTTTAACTTATTTTTTATTTCATATTTATGTATAAATACTCCTAACAGTCCGCAACTTACCCCGCGTAGAGTTTAGAAAAATACTATTTCCCTATGGAACTATGCGTTTTGGAAAGTATTGGAAAACTAAATATTAGAAAACTACAGCATTCCCGGATGCAGTCGTGGGTAACAGTTAGTATGTAAATACATGTGTGTCGAGTGTCATTAGGTCGAGGCTAATTTGTTTAACGGATCAACTCCACATAATTTAAATCTGTGTGAACTCTCGACTAAGGCTCTTTTCTTATTTGTTAGCGAAATGTCTGATAGCGGTCCTGTAATAGCATTCCATTATTTTGAAGTAAAATATGTTGATTTAACTTACTGTTTAAAATTATACTCCTTTTGCCGCGGTTGAAAAAAATGTAGAATTTTTTTTACTTGACTGAAAGAAGGGTTATGTTTTTCGCGCGTATCTTGTATGTTTGTTCTTTATTTCCCACGTATCTTTCAAACGGCTAAATGGATTTTGACAATCAAGATAACGTTACATTTGTTTCAAACACCCAAATGTCTTTAGATAATATTTCATTGTTATTTGTCATTGTTATATATTGTAATAGTTGTAATTGTAATTATAATAGTTAATTGTCATTGTTTTACACAATGTTTCTTTATCTGGCGATGTTTTGCAGTCGGGTTTCTTAAATAAAATTTATTAAGATTGCACTTTTTTTTGTACGGTTGGATGAAATGATGAATATTTTTTATTAATGCGCTACAGCTAATAATAGCCTATAATATTACACACAAAAGCAAACTAAAAAAACATTATTTGAAATAAATAATTTTTAATAACGTTCTTCTAACTTTTCTATACATAAGCAGCCCACTAAATGTTCCCACTGCTGGGACTCGGGGCCTTCTCTCGCAAGGAGAGAGTTAAGGCCATAATCCACCACGCTGGCCAAGTGCGGGTTGGTGGATGACACATGACCTCGAAAGATTCTAGGTACATGTCGGTTTCCTCACGATGTTTTCTTTCACCGTTTTTAAGTTAGCGGCATTACGCACATGACCTCGAAAAGACTTTTCTATAACTTCCGTTATATATTTTTCTTACGACTTTAGTCTCAATTTGTTTCAGTTCGGTTGCAGTAAAATCCATGTCTCCTCAAACCCTACCACAAGAAACCTCGTTCCAATACCAGTCTTCATGATACAAGTAGACGCTACCATGTACAAGGTTCAGGGATCGATTTCAGTGCGAAATTGAGTCAATCGATTTTACATTGAGACGAGACAATTTTTCAATAAAACGGTATCCTTAGCTAACAATTATTCTCTTGGGACGAATAAAGCGCATGCGATCTTAATTTTGCGCAGTCAACACACATTTTCAATAAAGTCTTAGGTACACGGCTCGTGAATACTTTTTTTATACATATATATTTTAGTGGACACTTCACATACGACACCATCTGACCCCAAACTAAGCAAAGCTTGTACTATGGAAGCCAGATAGCTGATATTTATACACTTCTGAATACATACTTATTATACATAGAAACACCCAAACACAGTACTTGTATTCACACAAATATTTGTGCTGGGTGGGAGTCGAACTTTCGACCTTCGGCTTCGCAGGTAGACTTGCTACCAACTAAGCCCAGAGGTCAGTCAATCATAAAACGAATTCATGAATGTAATCATAAATATTCTATTCCACACGTAGAAGGCTATGTTTTTCTGTCTCTCTGGTATAAGTGAACTGACCTGTTTACAACATGCTCAGTACTCCCAAAAAGGAGTGTTGCCAATTCTGAATAAATTGGTCAAAACAACCAAAATCGGAACAACTACGCAGGTTGTTTGTTACTTGTCAATTATATCTGTCTGATAGGAAACTGCGGATGTTATCCATTGACAGCAGTAACGACTATTATTTGGGGGCTTATTTATACGCAACTAGAGTTTGAGGAACTTACTATATAACTTTCTTGAGTTTGAGGAATTAAGGATTGAGCAATTTTTCAAGTTTGGATTTACTAGTTTCTCATCACCGTTGACATTAATGGTGAAAGAAAATGTCGTTAGAAAACTGGCTCGTTTAGAAAAAAACTTCTTTCTAGAATAAGCGTGGTTTGCTGACCCGCACTTAGCCAGTGTGGCAGATTATGATCGTGTACCCATCGTGTACCTTGGTTCGAGTCCCAGCGTTGAGATATGTGGGCTGCCGATGCGTACGCTTACCAACGTATTGTTCTAGGTAAATTTGTAAAGGTTTAAAGGGCTTAAAACGAATTCTTGTCAGGAATGAGATTAACTCGGGAATCACCAAATAATAAAATATTCTGAAAGTAACAGATACATAAACCAAGTGATTAAAACAAACGTTAAGACCAATTTTCATTTATTTCACTAGTTCAATGGTTTTTTTTATACTGCTCCGGCGATTTTTTTTGGTGATAGGTATACCTTTACTTATGATTTGTTTTGTCAAAACTAACCTAATTTTTTTCACATGATGAGTCAGGTCCGGCGCTGAACCCATATGAGTTCCACGCCGCGCCGCTTGATGGGTAAGAACGTTCTGTGTACCCGCACAAGTTTTATGTATTCATATTTTCAAAATAAAATGACTGAAAGTGATATTATATCCTCAGCACTAGACTATCTGAAAGCTGCACCTGTATCAAGTTCCGTTGATCGCGACACCGGTGGAGTTATCTGTATGCATGAGCGGTCGTCCGGTGTAAAGTACTAAAGGCTTGTTCGCATTAGGCTAGTAAATTAGTCTAGTACAGAGTAATTTAGTAGCTAAAATACTCGCTACTATTCAAAAATCGTTCGCACCGTGCTTTAGTACAGTTCACAAGTGAGTAGCGTTTCGCGACATGAAGCGAAACGCAATAAAATAAATGAATGAATAAGCTGGATTCGCGCGGGGTAAGCGCTAACGACTGTACACCAAAACGTTTCGCTTGTTTTTTAAAATCAAAAGCAGTGGTAAATAGTGCTTGCATAAAAACAAAAATTACACCGGAGTGAAGCCTGCAGCAAACAACATAAGGTACGCCACATCTACAACCAAATTTCTTCTCATCAACAAAGAATTTCAAGAAAAAATCTAGGCCGTTCAAATATTTCTACAGTCAAAATTCAAACAGCTGACGGCTAGCCGACCAAAGGTCACGCGTGCAGTGTGACTCACGCGTGCAATTGGCTTCGTCCTACTCGCACTCCCGCATCCTCCGCACTATCACCGGGCTGCTCGCACCTAGGCGCGCCGGCACACCGTCTGTTGCAGTAAGACGATTGAGGTATCGCTATGGATAGATATCTACTAGCTAACCGCTCAAACAATATGGTAACTACCTGCGGAGTTTGTAAACAAACTATTACTTCGCAGAATTTTCTGAAATGTGGTGTATGTAACTCAATTTTTCATCCTATTTGCGTGAAGGCTCTTTCGTCCGACCCCTCCAAGACAACAGACTGGTTATGTAACCTCTGTCGGGCTAGTGATAATAAAAATAGCACCCCTACTCGTACAAGTGTTCGCATCGAAAGCCCAGGTCCGAGTGCGCCAAGTTCGCGAGCGCAAAAAAGACCAGCGCTTGGGTCACCTGTCTCATCCGGAGAAGGGGTGAGCACCACTCCATCTGACGTAGCAGCCGAACTACGCCTGCTACGCTTGGACATAACGGAGATTAAGTCATGCTTACATTTACTCACGGAAGGGTTGGCTAATTTCAACTCCAGGCTCGACTCTTTTGACGTCAGAATCCAGGCGCTTGAGGAAAAGGATTCGGTCGTGCCTATGCTGCGAGAGGAGGTGTCTGGTTTGAAAATCCAATTAAATCAGAGATCTCAAAATTTGATTAGTAACGAACTGGAGATTCTGGGAGTTAATGAAACGCCTAACGAAAACTTAGAACACTTAACCATGGTCGTCGCAAATAAAATTGGTATTTCTTTACTCGACACAGAGATTGATTGGGCATCTCGTGCCGGAGGAAAAAAAAACAAAAGATGGAGCTGACGGCACCCAAATACCCAGGCCTATAATCGTAAGACTGACACGACGAACAAGAAGAGATGAGGTCTTAAAAGCTGCGAAAATTCGACACTCTAGTTTGACAACTGATGGCTTAAATTTAAAAGGCCCTACTCGTAGGATTTACCTAAATGAACACTTAACGAAAGAGAATAGATTGCTTTTTCGTGAAGTCAGACTGCGGTCGAAGAGTTCCGGCTACAGGTACTGCTGGGTTAAGAAAGGTAAAATTTATCTCCGCAAAAAAGAAGGAAGTTCAGCTATCCTCATTAATAACTACGAAGATTTGGACCGGATACTACCTGCCGCCGCACAGAGAAGCCAGTCTCGAGACCAGTCCCCCCACAGTTATCTTGTAACCACTGTTTTAATCGCAGTACATCACAACATACATCTTCCACTGTAACTAGAAAATTCTATAATACGCTAGATGTTCTTGTAACTCATTTAAGTGTACCAAAAATGACTTTGCGGCCTAGTTTATTTGATTGTATCATGCTATTTTTGTGGTTTTATTGTTATTATTATTGTTCTTATATTACATATTTAAGTGTGATCTGTGTTAAAACGATCACAATTGTAAACTCAATTTCGCAATGTGGTTCAAGTCACAGATACACAAAATTTAGATATTATTTGGTTTTTTCGAGGTGTACACTGCCTTCACTTAACTTCATAAACAAGACTACTTCAACTCGCATAGATACATACGTTCCAATACAGACAAACATACTTTTTTCACACACAAAACTCGCTCACTTCTCACTGGCTTTGAGCTTTCTTGGTCTCAGAATATACATTCATAATGGGAAAACTTTTGAATTAGGATATATCCCTAACTACGACAATGGGTTTCAAAATGGTGCGTCACTATTCGCTATCATAGTAAAGCGTCTTTCGTCTCTAAACTTTCATGGAAATGGCTAATTTAGATGTGTATGATGAATGACGAAAATCTGCAAGTGACGTGTCACACTATTGAAAGACCTGAATTATGCTCTAAATATATTTCACCTTATAACTTTAAAATTTTATCTCATAACATAAGGAGCCTGAATCAAAACTTTTCATCTGCTTCCAACGCTGACGACGATGGAATGTGAGTTCGATGCTTTGGTTTTTCAGAGTGTTGGCTTCACGTGAACTCTAATATTCCACAGCTTCCGGGATATGAGGTTTTTCACTCCACAAAAATACTCAACAAATGTGGGGGTGTTGTTGTGTATGTTAGAGATCGTTGGTCAGCGTCAGCCTATGAGCCGAAATTTGAGGAGGCAAATTGCCTTGTGGTTACGGTGGGTAAATTATTAAAAATAGTCGCTTTATATAGATCTCCAGCGGGTAGAGACCTAGAAGTTTTCAACGATGATTTGGATAAAATTTTACAGAGTAATAAGAATTGCAACTCTATTTTGGTAACGGGAGACATAAATATAAACCTACTCGAAGAGCCACCAGGTAAGAACAATTCGGCCTATCAGTGCCTCATGGCTGGCCATGGTTTTTTTACCAGCAATTACTCAACCAACCAGAGGGTCAGCATGTCTGGATCACGCGTTCATAAAGACTCAGGGCAAGGGTTTAGGTCTTATTTGCATGTCCTCGGTGACTGATCACGACATTTTATGTGTTGGTATGTCTCTTGGAGTAGGGAAGAATAGACTTAGTAAAGCCAAAATCTCTAAAACTAATTTCCTCAATGTCGCTGAGGATCTCAAACAAGTGGATTGGATACGGGTGTTGAGTGAACAAGATGTGAATGTTGCAGTTACAGTTTTTAATAAGATAATGACCGAAATTATCGTTAAACATACACATACAATGAGTATCAGCCGTTCAAAGCGAAACATTAAGCCATGGATCACGCCAGGGTTGCTAAGGTGTATGCGGCACCGAGACAACTTACACTTGAAGCTGAGAAATAATCCTCAAGATGAATTGCTCAAGACCACTTATATCCGATATAGAAACTTTTGCAATAATCTACTCCATAAACTCAAACTTGAGTATGCAAACAAACAACTTACGCAGAATAATAGCAATTCGAAAATGCTCTGGAAATCTATTAAGGAAGTTTGTGACATACCGAGCTCTAAAAAAAAACCTCAAGTGACATACTGAAAAGTATAGATACCGATTCACAAACGGCGTTGGATAAGTGTAATGTGCATTTTGCTACGACGGGTACACGCCTCGCTACAAATATTCTAAATAAGTTGAAAGCATCTCAGGAAACTCTAGCTCGGCAACAGAAATCTGTAGGTAATATCAAAAAACTCATTATACTTGGCACCTACAGATTATATGGAAATAAAGAGCATTATCCAAAATCTGAAAACGCATAGTGCACCTGGATTGGACTCCTTTACGCCTATGTTACTCAAATACGCTGAGCAATCATTGTTACAACCACTGACACATATCTGCAACCTCAGTTTGGCGTCGGGTACCTTCCCTGACTGCTGGAAAACGGCAATGATCATTCCAGTCTATAAATCTGGTGACAAAATGGACCTCAACAACTATAGGCCGATTGCGCTTCTTAGCGTTGTCTCGAAAATTCTGGAAAAACTGGTAAACCATAGACTTGTAAACTTTATTGAAAAATACAACTTGCTGAACAATAATCAATTCGGTTTTAGGAGAGGCAAATCAACTGAAGACGCAATTCAACTTTTAACTGAGACAGTGGCCGCCCACCTAGACAGTAAGAGGAGATGTATTGGTATTTTCCTTGACTATTCAAAGGCTTTTGACTCTATATCCACGATACTCCTTCTGAAAAAACTAGAATCTTTGGGTATTAGAGGAAATTCTTTGTCCTGGTTTACCAGTTACTTAACAAGTAGGAAGCAGAGAGTGAAGATAGGGGAAACCACGAGTAGCGAGATTGAAATTGACTACGGAATTCCACAAGGCGGAATATTGGCTCCAACCCTGTTTACGCTATATATAAACGATATATTCAGTCTAAACATACCAAACTGTAAACTAATTTGCTACGCTGACGACACTGTTGCTGTTTTTTTATGCAAATAACTGGGAGTCAGTCACTAGAGCTGCGGAGCGTGGCATGAGTACTCTTTCGCAGTGGCTTGACAGAAACCTTCTCACGCTCAACGTTGATAAATCTAAATTCATTGCATTCCATATTACAGCAGCTACAGGAACTAAAATCAATATACTTACTTTCCAAGACTGCTGCATTAGTAACTACTCAATGGATAGAGTATGTGCCATTAAATACTTGGGAGTAATTATCGATGAAAATTTGACATTCTCCCAGCATATATCATTCATTACGGGGGAAGGTTCGCAAGATGATTTTTATAATGAGAATCTTAAGGGGCACTGTACATGATAAAGTTAAAATACTTGTGTATAAGTCACTCTGTCAATCGCTCCTTCTCTACTGCATTGGCGTTTGGGGCGGCGCTGCTAAAACACACATGGACCGCATTGAGAGAGCGCAAAGGGGCATTCTTAAAGTCATGCTAGGCAAACCACGCAGGTACTCTACTGATAGGCTCTATGAGGAGGCGTCAGTCTTGAGAGTTCGCCAATTGTTTATTATGCGTGCTGTTGCTAAGTGTCACTTTTTGTCTAGTGCTATCAAACAGAGCAGACGAAATCGCTCACGTGACTTACATCTTCCTAAAGTTTATACTGCATTTGCTGCCCGCTTACCTCCATACGCTCATATTTTCACTTACAATTCTGTCTGTAAACTTATCGAGATCGATGGATTTACTTTTCCAGAATGCAGACCAAAGGTTTTTAAATGGCTAGTTTCGCTTTCCGCTAACCAAATCGAAAGACTTGTTACTCACACGGAGATGATCCGTAAACAAATATTCCCACCGAGTACCTTATTTTCTCAATAACCACAAACAGAAAGCGTACTCTCCTGCATACACTTTGACACCACTCACTCGCAAGGTCACACACTCTCACAAACTCACACACTGGAAAATAACTCTTACCGACATACGCAAAGTAATTTACGCATCCCATTTCTGTTAACATAGAACTGTAAAATAATTTAATTTATTATAATACTTGAAGATGTATCTAAAGCTATAATGCATCTAAATCATCTAAATAATGAACTAATCAATTGGCTGTATAATTTAATCACCTTGATTAAAATTTTAGTTCTGCATTATATTTGAACCTCCTCGTAGTCCAATTTTATGCTGAATTATCTTGGAATTTCGTTACTTTATTTTATTTATTTTTTCCTTCTTTGAGTTTTTATCACTTCATCACAAACAAATTTTATTGATATGAGTAGACTTTTTTTTTTTTTTTTTTAATTTTTGTTTACTTTTTGTTTTGTATACTTCCCTCATAAATTAAGATAAAATGTCATTGTTAACAACTCTAACCTGTGAGCGCTAACTCTGCATCCCGAGTATTGTTGTAATTACAATTGTTATTACCGGGTGCCCAAAATACAGGCCCAGCCTAGTTTGGGACCCACTGGACAAAGTGCTAAGCGATCTTAGAATAGAATTTGCAAAATGTACTTTACTTATAGCTTTTGTAATCTGTAATGCTTTGGTAAATAAATGATTTATTATTATTTATTATTATTATTATTATAGCTAATCTTATCGAATCGTAATGGCTATTTTAGAAGAGGTGAATGAGGAAATTTGTGTGATCAATAAAATAAGTTATTCCACAGACAATTTCGTATTTGGGAAATTGTTTGAAGTTATTTTTCTCTCCAGACTAATTCGACAAGTTTGAACCTGTTTAGTCGGCGAGCCAATGAGCGCCCCGCTCGCAACGAACGCGTGGTGGGGGGGTGCTACTCGCCCGTTGAAAATAGAACAAAATGGATTGACTCGACTAAATCACTTCCTAAACTACTCGTACATACACGTTTAGTTGCTAAAATAATTGCCACTAGCCTAAATTACTAGCCTAATGCGAACAAGCCTTAAGTGAAACCTAACCTCTCGCCCAGCCCGCGCGCCTCATTACTCTCATTACTTTCTATCCGCTAGGTGTACGCCATTCCATGTCACTGGGCTTCTACATATTCAGCTGGTTTACAAATAAACAGATAATACAAACAAACACTAATGTTATCAGAATTTACACCAGCACGTTTTCATTTTAGGCCCCACAAAGACGATGGACAGAACAAATAGGGAATATTATACCTAAGTGTAAATAATAGCTATTAATGAAATAATAATTTCATTAATAGCTATTTATGAACTATCTTTTATACGCTAGCTTCATTATTTTCTACGTACGTAGTACCCGTAAATTTTCTTTAGAAGCCATTTTTAACCCCCGACCAAAAAAGGCGTGTTATAAAGTTTGACGTCGATGTATGTATTATGTCTGTGTGTTGGTCTGCTGTGAGTCTGTGTGTATGTGTGTGTATTTGTCTGTGGCACCGTAGAGCTCAAACAGATGGGCCGATTTCAATGCGTTTTTTTTTATTTGATGGTTAATACCCGTGCGGATGTTCTAAGGTATGTTTGGTTAATATCGATTCAAGATGGATGCTCCACATAATGGCGGACAATATATTTCTTCACAACCTACCTCAATATCGAAAGAGAAAGACTAGTAAAATATAATACTATATACACTATAGAAAAATTTAAAATCCAAGATGGCCGCTACCACAAAATGGCGAAATACAGTTATTTTTCACAACTCCCTTAATATGGGTATCAAGTCAAAGGGTTTGACTAGTAGAATGATGTAGGTACATATAACAAATCCGAGGTAGTCGGGGGTTAATAATTTTTTTAAATTTTGTTCTTATATGTGAATTTTGGTGTTGTTTCTGCGCGTGCTATAAATTCTGTACCGCGCTACCTCCTGCGTTCACGAAGAGGGAATTATTTATTGCGTTCGTGTTCACTCAGTGGACGTTTTGCAAATGCGTGATGGCTAACGACGGAGATTAATCGCTGTGCAACTAGTAGCTTCTATTAATAAATAAATATAGGTGGACAATTCACACACAACACCATCTAACCCCAAACTAAGCAACACTTGTAATATAGCAGCCAGATAGCTGATATAATACTTATATAGTTGTAAATCTTGTTATACATAGTATGTAGTATATGTATTTTTGGCTGTTCCTGAACTTCTTTTTAAATTTATTTTGTGTTTTGTACAATTAGAGGTATTTCAATATTTTGGCAATTCGTATCTTTCCCGCGTCACAGGCGTGGCCTAGTGCGGGAGCTGCAGTGTATTCTATGATGTGCCACCTATAAACATAGGCTATACCTACTTTATAAAACTTGACTTACTGAAAAACCATTTCATGTTTATGTTTATGTAAATAAATGCTTTTTCATTTTCATTTTCATGAATCACAAATAAACACAAAATAAGGTAAAAAGCAAGAGGAATTACGGGCAATTTAGCAGTAGGGTCAGAAATCAATTAGTCTTTAAAATTAACATTACATTGGAAAGCGGCATTTGTACCTATTCCAAAATAATTTAACATTTTTTTATAGTATCAAGAGACAAGACGATCAGGACATGCCTGATGGTAAGCAACACGCTTGCTCATAACAGCATAGTGACACGCAGCTATTGGAACATGAAGAGTACAAATCAATCCTCCAACTGCCCTACGCTCGTCATCCGGAGATGAGACGAGACGATCTGCTCAGCATTCCATGGATTCACCGTGCGGATGCCGGCTCCATCGTGTTGCAGAGAGAGAAAACTCGAGTAGATCCCGAGACTTGTGACTCGGGCGTAGGTTTAAGGGGCCTCTTTCTGACGTACATCAACACTCACCTTCACTACTCGTTTTTCTCTCCCTGCCCAGCCAAATCTGATACGAGCCTACTAGTTATAGAGAGATTTTGCTGGTATACCTCTCGCTCCCACTTCTACAGCGTATAAACAAACTACATAGCCGCTTTTTGTTAATTCGTTTAGGAGGTCGTAATACATACTTATTTTGTTTCATCGCGTGGTCTTTAGGTATGTTAGTTTCCCACGATACGGTAAGATCTACAAGGACTATGCGTTTCGTAGCACAAGGACTATGCGTTTCGTAGCTCTAGCAAAAAAGGAAAATGTCCGGTCTGGATGACGAAACACCCACATCCTCTGGGATTTTGTAGTGCTTTTCATACGTGTCCATTAAAATAGTCCAATCAGGTGCTGTACCCAGGATTGAGTAAGGCTTGTTCCTGGAGTTTGAAGTTGAGCCTTCTTTTACATAGTTAATTTGTCTTTTGTTTGTCGTCAATCCCTTTTGGGCTCTAGCTACCGAAAGGCTTCACGTATGATTTCAAGTACTCTGTCATGGCGCCGTGAGTAATGACCCCCATTAAGGAGCACCTTGCATCCCACCAATATGTGCCTTGCTGTACATATCGCCTCTCCACAAGTATAGCAACATTTTTCAGAGGCTTCCCCCCCCCCCCCATACCAAGTTACTCTGGTCAGGGAGGGTCATTTGGAATGCATTTAGATAAAATTTTAATAAGGCAGGAGACCAGTCATTGATCAAGGTGCTCCACTTTAGAGCTATTGGGATACAGAACTCACCTATGGTTAACCACTCACTTTGCATTTCTAAATTCATAGCGTGCACTTTGTAACCGTCATTTTCTCCGTCTTCAACCGTCTTGTTGTAGAAAGGTTTTTACCATGTCTCGGTCTTCCCTATTATTTCTCGTACCCAACCCAGCAGTATTTACTTGTGCATCTGCCGTACATTGTTTATGGAAGTCTAGATTCCAGGTCTGAAGCACTTTTGTCTTTTGGGAGAGATGTAATTAATTCGTCTTGCGACTTTCCCAAAACATGCGTTATTGTAACTCTTAGGTGTTTGTAAAGTTCAGACGGTTTCTTTAGTTTCAACCCAAAACTATTGTGATACCGAAAAAAGAGTAGAGGGATCAGCCGGGTGTGCTAATCCGAACCATGACTTCAATATCTTTATGACATTGGCATCTAGCTTTGCTAGGAGAGTTTTACCAATGTCATATACTAGGAAAGGCCAAGTGAGATGATAATATAATATAATAGAGAATAGAGAGAGAGAAAATAGAGATGATCCATCTCTATTTATGTAATTTATCTGGAAACATTGCCGTTCAAATCAGAAAACAGTTATGTTTGCATATTGCTGGTTGGCGGTAGAACAACTGGCTAAGGTGTGGTACTTCCCCAGGCGGACTCTGTAGAGTCAAGAGTCCTACCACTACAAGAGGTAAATAATATAATAAAGGTATTTCTATTTCTAGCGATAGCTTGGGTAGTGCTTCCGTTGAAAGCGAGTTCTCCCACAATCCTACCCATTTATTCCTGGAGGCTGTTCCTGGCGCTGGGGTCGCTGCCAGGCTTCCTGGCCGGACTTTGGGTGCTCTTCCTGCCCGAGAGCCCCCGCCTGCTGGCAGACACCAACCGAGGAGACAAGGCGCTGAAGGTGCTAGCTGCTATCTACAAGGCGAACCACAGGGATGGAACTGAGTTTAAGGTGACAAATAACTTGTCCTATTTATTCGCTTATTTCTGCGGGATTTCGAAAATAAGTAACTTCAATTACGGTAAAAAATCAAAGAAAAACTTTACTCAAAAAGTATCTAATTCCTGCGATAGTTCGCCAGTTGGGCAACAGCACAGGTACAAGTACAGATTAGGAAACAAAATGGGTACAAGATGAAAAGTTGAAATCTATCTATGTCAGAACGACATCTTATATAGTAAGTGATAATATCAAACATATTTATATTTTTTGCTATTGACTATTTTAAGGAAAGTGCGCGCGTGTGAAGTGTGACTCTTTTGGCACTGAATATCAAAGATAGCCCCTAACCCTAACCAGCTTCCCTAGAACCCTTTAAATGCATAAATATAAATTAAACTATTTTGTTTTGTGCGAAGTTTGCATTCCGTATATGTATACGGATTTTAAACTTTAAAATTTGAACTGACGAGTATGTGGACAATATCACACGGGACTTAATCGAGATTTTAATTATTACTTTATTAACTCGACGTGTCAGCCGCGTTACACGAAAATACTGAAGAAAATAGGGATCGTCTCATTGGGAAATGAGGAAATCTCACCTTCAATCGATTTACATTCACGTTATCAGAATAATTGTTTGTATGCTTTGATTTCTAATTTCTAAAATCATGGCCATTTCAGATCAAAAAGTTGATCCAAGACGACATCCTCACGCCCAAGTCTCTGAACAACGACGAGAACCGAACCAGGGACCTGTTCCTGGGGGGTGCTACAAGATCTCAAGATTTTCGTCTCCAAAGCCTACGCTATGAAATCTACTCTCATACTCTTCATGTTCTTCGCTAACATGGCCGCGTGAGTATTGTGGACTGCACTCAAATCGTAGTCAAATACAAAATTTCACTTAGTGCCATCACACCTAAGGTACCAATTAAACCTCGTAGCAAATGCATATAAGCTACTCACTAAGTTCTAACTGCTGGACCTCCAGGCTTATTTGCAAGGGGATAAGTAAAGCCTGGCCAAGCCACCACGCTAGCCAAGTACTAGTTGGCGGATGACACAATATATCCTTGAAAGATGTTTTTCTTGGAAACGTCCCAGTTTCCTCATAACGTTTGCTTCACCGGTAGTTGACAAGTAGATGACAAACTCATACATCTTCGGTTAGAAAATTCACAGGAATGCAAGCGAAATTCGAACCTTCGAATTTACTATTATGAAATCGAGCGTTCTAGCCACAAGGGCACGTCTACAAGCAATGCTTCGTAACCGTTTTTCGATCCCCCTTTTTACGCCGGAGCCGCTCAACGCTCAAGGGTACGAATAAATCTTACAAATCATAGTATTTTCATGAAATAACTAGGCTGTATTATCACCAGCGGGTTCGGTCTCAACATGTGGATCCCGGAGCTGCTGGTGCGGCGGCCGGGCCGCGAGTGCGGCGCGGCCGCTGCGCCCGCGCCGCTGCTCAACGCGACGCCGGCGGCGGCGTGGGCCGAGCCGGCGGCGGCGTGGGCCGAGCCGGCGGCGGCGTGGGCCGAGCCGCCCAAGCTGTACGACACGTTCTCCAAGCCGGAACCCATCGCCATTAACGCCACTGAAGACGTATGCGACGACCACATGGATCATGAGGTCAGTCCGATCATCAGCCTCACCAGGTATACAGCAAAACATTTTCTTCTAATTGGTATTTTTAGTCACACCACAGACTCTAAGGTCCGTGACCTTTGTCATTTGAATTCTATTTTTGTAACATTTCTTGGTTTAGCAGTGAAAGAGGAAAATAGGGGAATTGGTTAGGAACATTTTAAACTTAATTCTAGTGCTAGTCAGATTTGAGCCGGTTACTAATGGTTGGGATTCCGTTACTAATCGGCTCGACATCGTTGTTTTTTACATCGTACTATTTTCTACGTCACCTACCTCCGGCTCAGAGTCTCCACGGTTGCATTTCTGTCAAGAAACCGTAGTGTAGGACGCCGAGAGACTAGACAGAGTAACGATTTACGAAAGGCTGGTGCTGTTGGAAACGTAAAGCCGAGGATCGGGCTGAGTGACATAATATTAAAGAAGCCTATGTCTGGCAGGAGACAAACTTGAACTGATTATGATGATGGTGATTAACAAAACAAAATTACAATACTATTATATGTACTTAACTACTTACTCTAAGCACATCTAAATTGTGCATATACCGATGAAAATCTATGAATAATGAAGATGATCGAGCCCACTACTAATCAGAAACAAACACAATACACAACGCTAGGTAATGCTTACAGTTACTTTGAGTCAAATAAACGACAGTATTTGACTCACCGTACACGTAGTCACACATCGCTTCATCCCTGTCGTTTGCCGCGCTACTCTCCAGCTAGGTCTGCACCTCCGTGTTGAGGTGCAATACTCGTAGAAGAGCTATGTGAAATGTGTCAGTTTGCCTCAAACACCTACCTAAAATTTGCTGCCAGGTCTTGGAATATTGGTTTTCAGTTGAGTACAAGGAAGTTCATCAAAGACTGATACGCAATCGCGTTCGTGTTGCGCAGGTGTTCACGTCGGGCCTGATCGTGGGCGCGTGCTGCGTGGCGGGGAACGCGGCGTGCGCGCTGCTGTGCGCGCGGGGCGGGGCGCGGGGCGCGCGGCGCGCGGCGGGCGCGTGCGCGGGCGCGGCCGCGGCGGCCAGCGCGTGCCTGGCGGCGGCCGCGTGCGCCTGCGCGCGCCGCGGCCCGCTCGCCGTGGCCGCCGCCGCCGCGCTCAACGCCGCCTCGCTCAACGGGAACGTCCTGCTCATACGACTGCTACTACACGCCCTGCCTCCCAAACTCAGGTATTGAACTGATCTGCGCTTAGTGTTACAATAGAACCCTGCGAAGAGGCCGTTTTGGGTAGGAGGTATCATAGCAGGATGGAATGGTATGGTTATGACGAAGGACACTTTTTTAGTTTTCCTTCATCTTACTCATATAAAATTGGCTTTACGACTCCTTCAAAGCCACATCCGTTTTAAAAGCATACGTAGTTACTTATAATAGTAGGCATGAAGGAAACTAAGAATTAGTCTTCCGGAAATGGTGCATTACCCACGAACAGCACTATTCAATTGTGGTTTGGTAAACCCCATATTAGTAAATTTGTTCCAAGATTTTTTTTTTTTTTTTTTTATATATAAATGGTGACGAGACGATCCGGATATGTGCCTGATGGTAAGCAACATGCCTGACACATAACAGCACAGCGACACGGAGCTATTGGAACATGAAGAGTCCAAATCATTACCTAGCACTGCACTGCGCTCGTCACCCAGAGATCTAAGATCTTATATCTCTAAGCCCTGTAATTTCTCTGGAAACATTGCCCTTCAAACCGGAACACAGTAATGTTTGCACATTACTGCTTGGCGGTAGAATAACTGGCAAAGGTGTGGTACTTCCCCAGGCGGACTCTGCCAAGAGTCCTACCACTACATACAGATAGGTACTAGATGACACATAGCGAAATCATTAGATACCTTTGGTAATTATTTTAACGTAAAGCAGTAACGTGCAGGCATTGGTGTTCCATTTTCAGGGCCAATGTTTCCAGAGATTAAACGACAAAAAATATTCTTTGTGGCTGTATAACGGGAAGACGTGTAGCATGTATTAGTATATTTCATCTCTTGACTCTTCAATCGGAATGTAATAAAAGTATTAGTAGATACGTGACGGCATATGCATCTCATTCTTCCTGCTAGATATCCTGCGTAGTGATGGGATCATTGTACTTAGTTGTAGGTACTCCTCCGCACGGATATCCTGGGTGTGTGGTGTGTGTAACGTAGCGTTGTGTGCAGCGGGCTGGGCGTGTGCTGGGGCGCGTGGTGGGGCCGCGCGGGCGGCGTGGCCTCCAACCTGGCCGTGGGCGCGCTGCTCGACCTGTCCTGCCCCGCGCCCTTCATCGCCGTCGCCGCGCTGCTCGCCCGTACGTACCGACACGGCCATCCTGCTGTTCTAGCTGCCCTCACCACGCACTCATTCAAATCTCAATACTAAGCGTCCTAACAACACACTACACGAGCTGCATACAGACGTTGGTTGTACACAAACCTCGTCGTTTCACCTGAGTTGAAGTTTATCAAACGACAAAAAAGCGACGTAGGAAGTATCCGTTCTATGTATACTGTTTTAATTGTCGTGATACTACCTTTGCGGAATGCATTAGGTACTACAGAGATAGGCCGACTTTCCTAGTATTTAGGTCACCGGTCATACCTTCCAAGCGTTCTGAACTACACTAGCTGGCACTCAAAATTATGAACAACTTCTACTAAGATATCAAATCTGATAATCGATCATGATCATTTAAATGCTCGCCTCGTTATCACGTCAGTTACGTTACGTCAATCAGCACCAGAGAAAACCCTTGCATTCTCCTCTTTGCTCTTGCAAAGAGGTTGCTAGGTCGAAGTGCATTCCATCCGCATGAACGACCTGCCCACTCCTATTGCTTCGTAAACGAAATCGGTCAGCGTTTGACCAATTACTTATACAATATAAACTGATGTATTGTTTAATTATATAGTCTGGGAAGAATTTATTCAATCTGGAGAAGCCAGGGCTGTTTAATTTTTATAAAAACACCTCTAGTAACACAGCCAAATAATGCCATGTTTCACAGAAGCACTCTTAATACAGCTATCAAAATATTTAATAGCCTACCAGTATTTATTAAATCTATAACCTTGAACAGTATTTCCAAAAAGCACTGAAAAATTTCATTGAAAAAAGATCATTGACAAAACTTTTTACGACTTGGAAGAATATTATACATTCACTGCTGCTAATTACATTAAAAATAAGTATTTAAAAGACGAGCGACAACGACTTTAAGAATTTTATATTTTGTAAAATTTGTTTTCATTGCACTTCTTTTACTAACTCGAAATTTAAAGATTTTTTCTTCCGTGAAGTGATGTGTTGTTGTTATAATTATTATGTACAAATATAGATAACTAGCTGAACCCGCTACTTCGTTCGCGTAAGCAGATGTTACTGACTTATACATTAATTGGAAGTATCGTACGTCAAATATTTGGATAAGTGGCCATTGACCTTTGAGTTTAAGTGAATTTGTTTTTTCCACACAAAAATTCATTTAATTTTATCATCTTTATTTTTCTTTTTTTAAACAAAATCAAACATACTTAGTAAGGTTTCGTAGTATCGAACATAGCCGCAAGTGTTAAGTTTGTAGGATTTTTATAGGATACATTATGAAAAGTCTGAAGCTAATGTGCATGATGTGATACCTACTTACCTATTTCTTTTTATCCGCAAGCTGTTTTCTAGCTGTTACCCGCGATTTAACCGGCGTAAAATTCTGAACGAAGCCTGTGTAGAATCAAAATAATTAAAATTTTGAGTTTTAATGATATTCAAGCAAGTTGAACCCGTAAATCTAAGCCAAGTCCTAGTGAAATGTTAATGTTTGAATTTAATTGTAGGTAACACAGAAAAAAATCAAGAACGAAAGAATCCAAATTCGGCATCATAATCCTTTTAGCAGCAAAAACCTATTAGTACAATTTAGAATACCAGTAACGCCACCTAGTGATGAAAGAAAATACATACCACAATAGCAAAACATCGATTTAAATGACCTTTAATGCTTTTAGATTTAAACTGGCATTAGCGCCGTCTGATGAGAATATTATGTTGCTTGTTATTTTGATTGTGAACGCAAATCACCTATATTATCTACGCCAAAACGGGTGCATATATTTTCATCTTTGGCTTTTACCTTACCATCACATCAAGTTCCTTACGAAAATATATGCTTATATTAATATGGAGTTAAATGAAAATGTAGACTCATTAGCCCTTGTGAAATTTTAGACTCTAAACTATATGTATTTCGTATGTCAACCTATATCGTTGTGCCGTTTTGACGTGATAGGTAAAATTTGTTTCCTAAGGGGCCATGCTTCTTTTCAGGTTGATAGGTAATAAATACATAAATGTGGTATTTCAGACTATGAGTTATCTCTGTTTCAATTTTCTACCAAATTTGCGTAGTCTTTCCTACGTCACAGTAACCTATAAGTAACCGATTTACTATTTCTGAATTCAAACTACGTGTGTTTCGAATTCCATCCAAATATGTTCAGCCGTTCCAACGTTGTCCTGTAAATATTATGAATGTCACTGTTTGGATGTTTGTTACTTAATCATGGCGGAACGTATCAAGTGATCGGGTTGAAATTTGAAATAGAATTAGATTACAGTCTGGAAGAACACATAGGCTAATCATTGCCTATGTATAAGTACTCTATGTATTACTTAAGCTAAACCAAGAATGTGTCTTTAATTTTAACTCGATACATTCAGCCGTTCCAACGTAAGTGAATAGTTAAAGCGTCTACCTGTGACAGGTACGTTATTATTAGTATCGAGCAAGAAACGGTTAAAAATCAAGTTTGTTGTATGGGTGCACCTCTTAAATATTTATTTTATTTTTAGTATTTTTTGTTAAAGCGGCAATAGAAATACATCATCTGCAAAAATTTCAACTGTCTAGCTATCACCGTTCTTGAGATACAGCCTGGTGACAGACGGACGGATAGCGAAGTCTCAGTAATAGGGTCCCGTTTTTACCTTTTGTGTACGGAACCCTAACAACAGTCTGCTTCGGTCACCGAAGCTTGTTGAACACTACCTTTAATTTTTAAACAGTATTTGGATTTAAATAATACGTTTTCTAATAAGTTACGGCTAATCTAGTAAGTTACAGCTGACCTAGTCGGGAGAACGCCAACTGTCGATCCGGAGACCCAGGGTTCAAAACCACGCGCACCACTATCTTTTCAGAGTCATGTTCGTAATGCCGGTAATTAAAAATGTGAAGGAAAACACCATGAAGAAAACGAAATCTACCTACAATCTAAGTTCTAAGTCTTATGTCATCCACCAACCGACACTGGGCCAGCGTAGTGGGCTATAGCCTTGTCTCTCTCCTTGCGAGAGAAGGCCGCGATGCCCAGCAGTGGGAACATTTAATGGGTTGTTTATGCTGCTACTTATTATGCTGATATGTTTTCTCCAAAATAACAAAATTCTACTTCATTGACAGGTAATTTAATTCTGTCATTCGACTAAATTTTATAAGAAGGTATAACTATGTCGTACAGATATATCTAAGCTGATTTTAGTTTTTGTTGATCATTGAAAACTACCTCCTGTTTTCGATATCTAAGATAAGATCTGAAGTATTTTCTACCAAACAAAAAAGGAATTATCAAAATCAACTAACAATTAGCGGAGTTATCGCGTAAAATAAAAAAACATGCAACCCGATTGAGAACATCCTCCTTGTTTGAAGTCGATTATAACCGAATGATGTTTGTTTTTCCACACAAAAATATATTTTTGACAATTATTTTGTCATCCAAGACGACGTGACGCGATCACGTGGGCACTTTCTAGAATCTAGATATTCTGTGGATCGTCTGTGATACACAGAATACTTAGAAGTTAGTATGTACCGAACGCGCCGCGCGTGTCGTTATTATTTAATGTTTGTGTAATTTCCGAACCAACAAACCGATATTGTTCAAATTTTGACGGGACAATATAAAAAATGTGTTCTTTCTAACAAAAAAAGAATTAATGAAATTAAACAACGCAAACATGAGTTATAACCAAATACACATTCTGACTTTCACCCCCTCCCGCAAGAAAACCGATCAGAATTTGGGGATCAAAAGTAGCCTACAGCAATGTCCTTAGTATAAACTAAAATCATGCCAAGTTTCAGCTGAATTGAATCAGTAGTTTCGGCGTGATGCGTGATCCCTATACAGAAAGACAGACAGACAGACAGACAGACAGACAGACAGACAGACAGACATGAAAGAAAAAAAATGCAGTTTCGCCATCAGTATCGACTATGGAGTGCCACAAAAAAAATTTTTTCAAAATATCTTCAATGTACAGAATTCGACCCGTTACAGTTTTATTATAAGTATAGATAAGGAAAGTATGTACTTACTCATTAAATGGTTCACTCAATACTACTAACTTAGCTATTAACTACTTAGTTATTAAAGCTCAACTATTGCACGTCCGCTAGGACAAGCTGTTGATACCAGACCTTTATAACACCATTATGTACACGGTTTTACGCAATACAATTTTCTTTTCTTTCTTTCTTTCTTTTTTTCTTTCTTTCTTTCTTTCTTTCTTTCGAGGTGGATCTAGTGTTAGCAACCCCGTTTAAAAGCAAGAAAAAGGTGCATAGCGTGGCAACATCGAGCGACGAAAACTGGCTTTAAGTAGTGGGTCGAAAAAGAAGGCACTTTTGCTCCAGACGCCGGCCACGCCGGACATACTGTGTTTTGCCTTCGTGTCTTTGTTTGACCAATTGATGATTTTGTCATTAAGGTTATAGTAAATGTTTTAACGTTCCTTTAAATATTGTTTGCTTCACTCTCCCAATCTTCTGATGTAGATTTCTGACATCAGAAGTGGGATACCACGAGACCTAGCTCGCCATCTAATCTGGAGTTTTATGGTCATTAGAGTTCTTTGAAGTTAAAACCTGTCTATCATTTGCATTGTAATGGGTTCAAAACGAAGACGCAATGGTAAACGCAAGCATGTAAAAAAGGTGTGGTCGTTCATCATCAAGTAGCAGCTCAAAGGCAGTGACAGTAGCTGGTCTGGGATTTCACCATAAGCGCGCTACCCAGAAACTGACGAAGGTATCTTTATCAAACGATGCCACAACTGTGAGTACAAGTGCCAATAGTCCTACCCTCTATAAAAATTGATACCTGATTTTGATCCATTAGGTACGTATGACTACTTACATGTTTTTGTTATTTGTTATGTAATTGATCAAAATTTAGACGTCATTATTTTTGTCTATAACCTGACACTTTAGTACTATTACATTTGCTTAATGTATACACCGTTCATTAAAATGGTCTAATGTAATCTCTGTAAACATCATGCACAATGGAGTGTCCGATATCTATAACTACAACATGATCCCGAAATGAACGCTGTTGCAATGAATGAGTGACTGTACACGACTTGGTGATTCGGTGTGAACACCAGGTTTACTATTTGATCTGCAACAGGAATCTAGTATGAACGCTGTTGCAGTGAAAGAGTGGCAATACACAACTTGGTGATTCGGTGTGAACACCAGGTTTAAGCTACTATTTGATCTACAACAGGAATCTGACATGAACGCTGTTGCAATGAAAGAGTGGCAATACACAACTTGGTGATTCGGTGTGAACACCAGGTTTAAGCTACTATTTGATCTACAACAGGAATCTGACATGAACGCTGTTGCAGTGAAAGAGTGGCAATACACAACTTGGTGATTCGGTGTGAACACCAGGTTTAAGCTACTATTTGATCTACAACAGGAATCTGGTATGAACGCTGTTGCAGTGAAAGAGTGGCAATACACAACTTGGTGATTCGGTGTGAACACCAGGTTTAAGCTACTATTTGATCTACAACAGGAATCTGGTATGAACGCTGTTGCAGGAAAGAGTGGCAATACACAACTTGGTGATTCGGTGTGAACACCAGGTTTACTATTTGATCTGCAACAGGAATCTGGTATGAACGCTGTTGCAGGAAAGATTGGCAATACACAACTTGGTGATTCGGTGTGAACACCAGGTTTAAGCTACTATTTGGTTTAACACAGAAATTTCCTAAGCCTAAAGGAAAAATGAGCTGTACTAGGCACTGGTTGGTTGGTAATGACTGAGTAATCGTAGGGGTTAAGGCAACAACCCTCGCTCTGGCTGTTCAACTTAAATACGACAGAAGTTTCAAGAATGCCTAAGAATAAAGGTATCTTTGAATTGACGTCATGTTATCGTTCTCGTATGAACTGAATATGTCATGATAGGCCGAGCTTTGTTATTATTTTAATAGATTGTAATGTTAAGTGTTTGTACATTACAGCTTTATCGTGCCTGGGGCAGGCACGGTGCAGGAGGGCCGTGTTAGCAACCCCGTTTAAAAGCAAGAAAAAGGTGCATAGCGTGGCAACATCGAGCGACGAAAACTGGCTTTAAGTAGTGGGTCGAAAAAGAAGGCACTTTTGCTCCAGACGCCGGCCACGCCGGACATACTGTGTTTTGCCTTCGTGTCTTTGTTTGACCAATTGATGATTTTGTCATTAAGGTTATAGTAAATGTTTTAACGTTCCTTTAAATATTGTTTGCTTCACTCTCCCAATCTTCTGATGTAGATTTCTGACACTAGTTCCTCGACAATAATAAACCAGACCACACCGGCTTTAGTTCAAAAAATCAGGCAGCCGACAACAGGTATCAACAACACATTAGGTTAGTTAGGTCCTGCGCCTTCTGCGCTAGCTTTAAGTTTGGCAGGCAGTTGATGCCTCTTTAGGTAAACTTCCACAGGACCCTTTAAGAAATAAAAGTGGATCAAGTAATTAACATCTTATTTTTATTTATTCCAGTATCAGTCGGTGCCATAATGGTAATAAAACTAGAAGACCAGAAAGAAGATTCCCCCGACGAAGATAAAACAACAGAAGCAGAAGAGAAAAGCACGGGTCTTGACAGATATATCTCTACATACATGTAGCCAGAATCTCATGCCAGAATATATGGAATATAGCCAGTTAATATACTCTAAAAAAGCGTGTAGTTTTACAAATAAGTAACTGATATTTTTGTACGGAAAATTTGAGATAACTGTTTGGCGTGACTGCTAAATTATTTTTTTATTGAACTGGTCTAGACAAAGCTGGACTAAGGGTTTTATCTACTGTAGATCAATTACTAGATAGTAATTCTTTTTATTATCTACTGTAGATCAATTACTAGATAGTAATTCTTTTTATTATCCTCATTATGGATATTAATCGATTTACATATTTGAATTTATCAAATTCAATGACTAAATCAAGAATTTTGCAGAAATATACAGATTTATTTGTTTATTATCTCGTTTCCACATTCCAGAACGTACAATTCGGTTGTATAAATTTAATTATAGACCTGTGTCTATTATCGTACAAAAAAACAGAAAATAGTCCAACATTTGTTGAACGTATTGTCTAAAACTTAGGGTTTACTTTCACAATGAGAGAACTAACGTCATAATTCACCATGCTGGCCTAGAGAAGATTAGTTGATATCACTTATTCTAGAACGATGTCTTTCGTGGACCATTTTGGTATCCTCATGATGTCTTTCATCGTTAAAGATATTGTTGATGATAAACTAGTACATCTGAACTTGGAAAAAAAGCTTAGAGGTGCAGCCGGGGAGGCAACTTATGATCTCACGGTTGTGGTATAGAACGTTCTCGCCATTAGGCCACCGTGGGTTGATATTAGTTTTTGGATTCATATTTATTTATTTAGCTTCGATCAGTTGCACTGTTCCCGCATTGACACGTTCTTTGAAACTACGAATTATACTGATCAGAGTCTAAATTTTATAGTTACTATTTACTATTATTACTCTTAGGTTTATGGACTAGAATAAGATCTCATATTGCATAGCTTTTGTAATTATTTATTTATAATAGAATAAGTCACGTGACTCAAAATACATCAAGCATTTATTTACTTTTAGGCTGGAACTTACATAATTTTACAACTTATGTGTTTCATTAATTCCTTTGTAATTCACAAAAATATATTCACAAAAATTATATTCACAAAAATATTTAGATAAACCATTTATTGCACTTTAAAAAATAAGTTTTTGAAAATATAAACCTAACTATATACAAGCAAATAGCGATTTTATCGCTAAAAGTAGTATATTTCAAACAGCCCTGAGATAGAAAAAGAACTATATAAAAACAAAGAAAAACAAAAATAGATATATTATACAATTTTCTAACTTAAATCAATTAAGTACGATAATTATATTGACTCATGTACAATTAACATTAATTTTAAAAATGTTTCATCTCATTACATAAATAAAGCCTTATAGTTATTAGATTTTTGTACAAATCACCAAATTGAAACAAATTCTAAGAGTACCTACTTAAAATGTTAAAACATTGTGATACATAATTTTATACCGACTTCAACAAAATAAGAATAAGCAAATGATGATTATCCTTGGCATGAGTAAATAAACATAATCTTAATTTAAAAATTTTAATAAGTCTTCTGTGGGCCAAGTTTTTTTTATTGAAAGCTAGGTATACTCTAATTGCATTGAAACGGCCATATTTGTTGAAGACTTTCGAGCACATACCATCAAAAAATTGCTTGCTTTAAAAGAGCATCATGACTCGGAAAGGTTTAGTTTTTGCAAAAAAAAATCTCAATCAATTTCCATTTTGCACTGTCCGTACCACTTAGAAAACTCCGTTTTAAAACGATTAACTATATTCTTAAAATTAGTACCTATACAATAATACACTAGTGGACTAGGCTGGTCCAAATTCATTACCGAAGCAATACCATACATTTCTCTGAATGAAATAAATCACAGAACGGTTTAGACGACTACTAACTAACGTCTTTCATTATAACTTGGTCTCGCATTGCCGGGGTGTTGGTTTATCAGGCGGCAGGAACCACGCCGCTGTGACACTACCTGGAAATTATTACAGTTTGGAACTCATTCAATGGATCTCATTAGTTAGATGAGACGTAGTGGTAGGGCTCTTGGCAGAGTCCGCCTGGGGAAGTACCACACCCTTGCCAGTTATTCTACCGCCAAGCAGTAATGTGCAAACATTACTGTGTTCCGGTTTGAAGGGCAATATTTCCAGAGAAATTACCGGGCTTAGAGGTATAAGATCTTAGATCTCTGGGTGACGAGCGCAGTGCAGTGCTAGGTAATGATTTGGACTCTTCATGTTCCAATAGCTGCGTGTCACTGTGCTGTTATGTGTCAGGCATGTTGCTTACCATCAGGCACATGTCTTGAACGTCTCGACACTCTTTAATTAAAAAAAAAAAAAAGAAATGGCTTGAAGATGGTAGTCACGACTTTCAGACATGACAAATGCGGATCAAAGATGATATATCACAGAAGCGATAATGCTCAAATAGCAATGAAATCCTACACACTATGAGCGCATTCCCGTCGTATAAATAGGCATACAACGCGTTTCGCTTATTATCTTCAGTGGTGTTAAGATTATATTATTTCAATCTGACACTAGGTTAAAGAGGACAAAAATAATTTACCTATTACAGAACTTAACAGACACAAGAAAGTTTTTTTTTTAACTATAATAGGTTCTCACTTGACCACCATCTCGCCTAATGTTAAACGATGACGATGATCTACGATGGAGCGTGCTTACCTAGAAAAAACCGATTCACTCTCGATTTGAAGACAACAAGATTGTAACCATCAGGGAAAACCCACTCAGGCAACGCATTCCACAACCTAGACGTTCTTATCACAAACGTGGAGTCAAATCTCTTCGTTCGCGTTTTTGGAACATCAACCATGAAACGATGTCGCCCTTTTGTGGATCGAGAAGAAATTGGACGTAGTAAAGCGTCATTTAGCAGGCCTTATAGCGTCTACGCGCGTAGACAGGAACTTAGAAATTTATAATGTTAATACCATAAGATTGAAACTATTTCTAAAATTGAATCTCTAAAGGTAGAATTGCAAGCTAAGTAGAATATATTGGTAGTTTACTGCTGTTGCACTTACTTAAAACCAGCAGAGACCAGAGGTAGAAGGTGACCTGGCAGTGGTAGAAGATAAGATTTCCCACCAGATTGATCCCCACGAAAGTGCTGCTTCGCCCCACCATGATGCTGAGACAAGCAGCCATACCCCTGAAAATATTGCGGAGCTGGTTAAAATGAGTTTGTGATTTAGATAGAAAGCTTATAAGAAAGTTTCAGGTTAGTATTTGGGGTGATCACGACGTAGCAAGTGTCTTCCTGCAGATGGGCTTAGGTAAGTATAAATTATATAAAGTCACAGAGACAGACGGCGTGGTGGCTTTACGTATGAGTCAACGCGTTCTCAACCTTCGGTTCCAGATTGAATCGATAGTAAAATTGTTATCGTCACCACTGTATCTTTTCTTTTATTTAAATTTAAGGAGAAAGCGACAGATAGCGTAGATATAAATAAATTTTATTATGTCGTAGAGTCTCCGCCAAATTACCCGCAAACTGCAGAGGAAAAACACATTGCTGATGTAGTGAGGGCAGCGAATTTTGAAAATTGACTGCCTTTACTGCCCTACATATTTTTTATACGAGTATACTAAAATTGAATTCTAAAATTAATTTCTTTAAAATGAATTAAAGCAGTATGTATACACGTCAATTTCGCCACGTTAAAAAAATCAAAGACCTCACACCGTATTATACCTCAACAAAGGATAATAAATATATTTCAGTGAACAAAGTCAAAGTACTTTATTCATAAATGCACAATTTACACGTCAATCAATAAAAGATAAAAACAAAAGAAAGAGCATACAAATTGTATACATTTTCAAAGTTTGAAATTACTACTTTACTGTATTACAATAATTATTGTACAGAAAACTGTCAAGCATTATACGAGTAATGTCTTTATTACAATTGTACTGAGTTAGGTTTAGACACTTTTTGGTTTTTAATTATTTGTGGTTGAATGGTATAAAGACAAATTGCCACTTATATTGAACAATTAATTTATTCGATATAAAAGACTCGGAGCTGCTTCAGAAATTTCTTATAGTATTATAATGTATGTGATTACGTATTTTGGTAATTTTGATACGTTTATGCTATCTAGTGAATCTAGCATTGTATATTAAGAAACAACAGAAATAAATGGAACTCCACTAGATCTAAAACCATTAATACTACGACTAACCTGTACGACGTCGGGTACAGGTCTACGAAATATGATGCCAGGATTCCCATCCCAAGACAAGTGCACGTGAACATCATGAAGAAGATCACGCTTGAGATGGGTTCTGGCGTCAGGTTGATCCCCACCCCGGCAGCAGAGGACAGAAGCAGGATGGCGATCAGGACAGCTTTCTTCCTGTTAGGAAGGTAGGAGATGACGAAGTTTAGGAAGGAGAAGATGCACTGGGAACCAATCAGGGTGAAGATAACGTTATCTTCGATGGTGCCCAGGCAGATGTCTGGTGACTGAAAAGAAAAAATAATCAGTAAGAAATCACACCACTTTTCATTCAAATTAATGCAATTATGTGTATGTACCTATGTACGTCTAAAAATGGGATGGACTTGAGCCATACCTAAAACTAAAAGATAATGCCGACCCGTAACTAAAACAAATACCGTATAGCTAAACATCACTGTTTAGGACGTTTTTTTTTTGACTTGAGAGGTAAAATACACTTGCAAACGCGCATCTGGCTATTTGCGCCTGCTCATAATGCCACGCTATCGTAATGCCTACGCAGCCACTACACTACGCTCAGCACTAGAAATATAAGATGGTTTTGTCTCGCTGCGCTGTATTTTTCTTGGAAATTACTGCCTTTTAAACCAGATAACCGTAGTGCTCGCAAAATTCAACTCAACAGTAAAATATTTGACAAAGGTATTGAACTCGTCCTTCCTCCAGATGGATTTGACAAAGTGCCCCCGAAGAAATCGTTAGCTGTTCTTCTTTTTGAAAGAAGATAATAATAGGGAATGTATATAAAAGATTTGATCGAGTAACAGTAAATAAATACTAACAGTTTTGGTAGGGGTAGTGATGAGGGAGCAGACTCCACCGGGGCTGGCGGTGTTGGCCTCAAGGGAGATCTTCACCAGGTTCATGATGTGCGGCAGCCACACCAGGAAACTGTTGTTGCTGGAATTGAAAATTATAACGACATTAGTATATGTCGGAGATTCGCCAGGGTTTCCATGTTCAGACTCCATCAGAATAAAAACTCACAATAAATTAGATGGTTTTTATTTCACGCTGTTGGTATCGAAGTGACCCTCTTTTACAAAATCAACCTTTTTATATTATTGTTACAATACACGACATAACTATAACAAATACAAATTGTTTTACAACAAAAATATGAAATACTTTCATGTTAAGTACAGAAATACAGTCTAATATTCCAAACAAATAGTTCAATGGATTTTACAACAACTACCTACTATTATTTAACGCTTTAATTTACAAAAAATACATTAATTTAATATTATGAAAAGTTACTACTACATAGTTTGTCAATAGATGTCGCCACTAACAAACATAAAATAGCAATAAGTTTTATTTATGCATAAACAAATCAAATATTATTCAGAATATTAATAATTACAACAGAAAGTATTTTAAGCATTTACAGAGTATTACTAGATATTTATATAATAACTACAAGCAACAAAAATATCGAAATAGTCAATACAACTAAACAACCAACAGAACGTCTATTAAATTATAAGTGGGGTTTTGCATTTACAAATACCCATTTGGACATCAATATAACGAGTTTCAGATATTTTTAGTATAGTATATTCAAATAAAAACCATATTAGCTTATTATTGGCGATACAATACAATTAGCGCCCATATATACTTACTGTCAGTATGCTGGGTAGGTTTCCTACTGGTTGAGGGATTTAGTATCTGGCGTATATATTTCTATACATTCGTAGGTCTATGGATTCAGATGAGGTTATTGAAGTTGCATAAATAGTTTAAGTTTTATATTGAGTTTATTTAGTTTGGTTTAGATTTATTGTAGAGTACTTAGAAAATGGATTGATATGAATGACAAGATAGAACAATAGACAATTTTAGAGTTTCTCTGCAAAGAAAAGCTTTTTTTTTAACTTTAATAGGATTACACTTGACCGCCATCTCGCCTGATGGTAAGCTATTTGTTAATGAACCCCAAACTAGGCAAAGCCTTTTTGTACAAGCCAAATTTGTATCTTTAGGCACAAATGCAATTTTTTTAATTGATTTCCAAATATGACAGTTCACATATAGTTACAATTTACGAGTATATAAAATTAGAGATTATTAGAGGCATTGAATACTGTTTCAATTGTAGTGGTAGGACTCTTGGCAGAGTCCGGCTGCGGATGTACCACACCTTTGCCAGTTATTCTACCGCCACGCAGTAATGTGCAAACATTTCTGTGTTCCGGTTTGAAGGGCAATGTTTCCAGAGAAATTACAGGGCTTAGAGATATAACATCTTAGATCTCTGGGTGACGAGCGCAGTGCAGTGCTAGGTAATGATTTGGACTCTTCATGTCCCAATAGCTGCGTGTCACTGTGCTGTTATGTGGCAGGCATGTTGTTTACCATCAAGCAGATGGCCACATTTTATAGCTCGTCTCGTCACATTTTATTAAAAAAAACTAGGCGGATAAAGTACCTTATTGAGTCTAGAGGTAGACGTAATCCGAACGGCTCAAATTCGAAATGACAAAATCCTTGTCTCTGTTATTCTAAACGGATACAACAAAGACCTAGAAGTGAGATTCCGCGTCGAATCAATCTGACTAGAGTTAGAACCGCTACGAAGGTCTCCGTAACATGAATAAGTAGGTACATGCTACACCTGCGCCTGCGCCTTGGCAAATTAATAAAGCAAGGTATGATGTGGACAAACAATCGCATTTTGACTGACTACTGTGTAACAATAATATGATCCGTAATAACAAAGATCTAATATTGAAAAGATTAATTTACATCAATAGGACAATAAAAAGTAAACTATGGCAACAATTCAAAGAAATCCGATAAAGAATCGCGCGATAAAAAATGTCACAAATTAGGATGTGAGGCGTTTACATAAAACTCATTTTATATATAAGTATAGTGCTATGAGTATAATTGTGTGTTTTTTAAAAGTGTTTTTTTTGGAACTGGAATCTTTATGCGCGTTGGAACTTTCTTGAGATCAGAAACTTACACTGCTACCGTTACACACCTCTGCATTTTGCCGAGCTGTTCCGACCTAATCAATTCTGTGTATTTGTTTTGATTCAACTTCTGTCAACTCTCCCTGAATTATACTGCTTTTTTTTTCAAAAGAGCCCAGTACGAATCTTGGGAACCGTTGTTTTTCCTAACGCGCAAAGAACTATTCTCGGTGATGTTTAGCAATTCCTAAGCACAGTTTACGAAATGTATCCAAAAGTGTAAGTTGGAGGTCTCACGTGATGTAGACGACGGCCACGATGTAGTAGAGCTGCAGGCTGCGCCCCAGGAGCGGCGGCCGGAACAGCGCGGCGCTCTGCTCGAACAGCGCCCGCGGGAGAGACATGTCCTTCCGAGCGGATACCTCTTCACTTGAAATTGATGATACCTGCAACGAACATATTTTTCGAGTTTACTTTTTAACCCCCGACCAAAAAAAGGGGTGTTATAAGTTTGACGTCGATGTCTGTCTGTCTGTCTGTCTGTCTATCTGTCTGTCTGTCTGTCTGTCTGTGTGTGTGTCTGTCTGTGGCACCGTAGAGCTCCAACGGATAAGCCGATTTCGATGCGGTTTTTTTATTCGAAGGTTAATATCCGATGTTCTTAGCTATGTTTGGTTAATATCGATTCAAAATGGCCGCCTCCACAAAATGGCGTACAAAATATTTCTTCACAACCTACCTCAATATGGGTATCAAATGAAAGGGCTTGACTAGTTGAATACTATACACTACAACAAATTTCAAATCCAAGATGGCCGCCACCACAAAATGGCTGATTACATTATAATTTTTCACTACTACCTCAATATGGGTATCAAACGAAAGGTCTTAACTAGTAGAATACTTTGCAATATCACAAATTTTAAATCCAAGATGGCCGCTACTACAAAATGGCGAAATACATTTCTTTTTCACAACTACCTCGATATGGGTATCAAATGAAAGGGCTTGACTACCTAGTAGAATGTTGTAAAGATAACAAATCTGAGGTAGTCGGGGGTTAGTCAAAATTTTTAATTTTGTTCTTGTTGGATAAAGATTCGCAACTAACCAGTTGCGAAATGCGAAAAAAGTGTTCACAACCAGTAGCGAAATTTCTTTTTCAGAATCAGTTGTGAAAAAAATGTAACTCGTTGTGAATTAGGTAAATGTTTAGAACGACTTGTCAAAAAACGCAAAACGCAACCTGAAATTAAAACTAATATAGAAACTCGGTGGAAAAAACATATTTAAAGTAAACGATTCTTTGTATACCTCTTTTAGGAAAACAATCACTAATCATTTACATATTAATTAGACATTACGTGTCTGGTATGTTGTTTATGTCATAATGAAACAAATCAACTAACCTGATATCCTTCTTCACTCCCATTATGATTCATCTTGTAAATGCTCTTCAAGACCTCCAAGGCTTCCTCCTTCCTGCCTCTTCCGTAGAGGAACTTGGGGGACTCGAAGAAGAAGTTGAGGAGTAGGGCTCCGATCCCGGCCGGGAGCGCCAGCACGAGCACGAGGAGCCTCCAGGGCTTGAACACGATGCCCAGCCAGGAGATCTCTGCTGCGAACTGCAGCTTCAGGATTGGGTACGTAATTACTGGAAACGAGAAAATACATCTGATATTAACACATGGGGAATATTGGAACGAAGTTCCTTATCGCGCGTTGTGAAAGGGGGCTAGACGGAAAAAATTCTTACGAAAAGTTGTCACGACACTTTTTGCTATTGTAAGCTGTGCGGCGTCGCATGTTTCTCTGTCTGTCTCTCTTATAGAAAGCAAGCCAGATATTTCTATTTCGCATTGAACAGTGTGGTGTCGCGACGATTATTTTTGTTGAGTGTATACAGGTTTTTTGTAAATGATAAAAAATCATAATAATTCCTTCACTAATTAATCGAAAGGAACTTCGTTCCATCCGGGCGTCCCTTGACACCTCTCAAGTTTTTTTCTTATTTGAAAGACCTTACTTATTTGAAGAACATTTGTATTGAAGGGTGCTTCTAATATTTTTAAAGTAAAAACTTCTATAGCCAAGTTGGATACTTTTAGGAGGAGAGATCTTAAGAGTTCGTGTCACCGACATGCGGAATACTTGTAGCAGTAGGTATACAGGTGACATATTATTGTGCAACATTCGTACTGTTTAATACTGAAATTGTAAGTTATACTTCCATCGGCTGTTCTTAAGTTCTTATGCCTGCTATTTTCTTTTAATTATCTTTGTTATGAATACGATTGAAATCAATTCTAGAGACTAGTACGTATTTCGGCAGCTTTGCTCGCGCCTAAATGAGAAAGTAACTAACAAGGGTTAATGAATTTCGAGAAACATAATACGTATAAAGTAGGTCAAAGTCAAAGTCAAAGTACTTTATTCATAAATGTACAATTTACACGTCAATTAATAAAAAATAAAAACAAAAGAAAGAGCATACAAATTGTATACATTTTCAAAGTTTGACACTACTACTTTACTGTACTTATTACAATAATTATTGTACAGAAAACTGTCAAGCATTATACGAGTATAATGTCTTTATTGCAATTGTACTAACCTATGTCAAATTTATTTATTTACATTTTTATGGGAACTTTGCCATCACTCTCTAAAAATTCGCTGTAACTATAAAAAGTTTGATCGATAAGCCAGCACTTTAATCTGTTTTTGAAGCTGCCGAAACTTGGGGCCGATAAAACTATTTTGGGAAGAGCGTTATAAACTTCCGGTCCCATTATTTAGGTTATGTGGTATTACAGACTATATTCTATTGGGACTAAATAATTCCACCTCGATTAATTCAAAAGTGGCTACAGCAGTTGAAGTGATTCAACAGGCTTACTCGTACTTGCGTAAAATTTACTTTCAAACTCACTTGGTTCAACACAGATGAGTAAAGCAGCCAAGGTTGAAAAACAATTAAAATGATCACATTCGTACCAAAACAAAAATAAAAGCAAATCCGCGAATGACATTTATGTGTGTTACTCTGCCAAATGCGAGCAGCGACCTCATAGTACGCGCGTGCGCACGTGGACATCGCGCGGCGAGCGGGGGTGCGCGGGACGGGGGCTCTGCATTGTGGGTACTCTTCATTCTAAATTATTTTAAATAAATAAGCAAATCGTTAATTTGCTGCTTGTTTCTTAAAAATAATAAAACTTACTTTTTTTGAAAACAATTTCTTTCTGAGTAAGAAACCTTACGTCAGAAAGCTATTTGATATCCCGGTATTACAAGTTAATATTATCATGTAGTACAAAAGTCCACTAAACATAGCACATTCGAAATGAACGCTTTTTTTTTTTTTTTAAATAAAGAGTGACGAGACGATCAGGACATGTGCCTGATGGTAAGCAACATGCCTGACACATAACAGCACAGTGACATGCAGCGCTATTGGAACATGAAGAGTCCAAATCATTACCTAGCACTGCACTGCGCTCGTCACCCAGAGATCTAAGACCTTATATCTCTAATCCCTGTAATTTCTCTGGAAACATTGCCCTTAAAACCGGAACACAGTAATGTTTGCACATCACTGCTTGGCGGTAGAATAACTGGCAAAGGTGTGGTACTTCCCCAGGCGGACTCTGCCAAAAGTCCTACCACTACAAAAAAAGCTTTAAAAGGAATGTGTTTCAAAATATATGGAAAACTTGGTTAGTTAAAAATAATTATGTATTATTGAATAAATGCTCAAACAACTGTTTAAGAAACGGTATCTGGAACAGAGGTAGAGCTAAAAAAATGTTGTAGGTATAATTTTATTCTTTTTAGATATTGAGGTATTGGATTTGTTTAAATTAGGGTAAAATTTTAATTGAATTCTTGTTTTTAGGGGATTTCAAAGTTACGGCTGGTCTATTCGGGAGAACAGCGCCTGCCGATCCGGAGACCCCGGGTTCAACCCCCAAACGCACCACTGTCTTTTCGAAGTCATGTGCGTAATGCCGCTGGTGAAGGAAAACATCGTGAGGAAACCGACATGCACCTAGAATCTTTCGAAGTCATGTGTCATCAACCAACCTGCACTCGGCCAGCGTGGTGTATTATGGCCTTGACTCTTTCCTTGCGAGAGAAGGCTCCGAGTCTCAGCATTTAGTGGGCTGTTGATGATGATGATCGTTTTTTAGAATCCGATAATATTGATAAGACTGATTATATGTTGATTTCAAAAGTTTTGGCTCTTTTAGTAATTTATTGACAGTTTTGAGGTGACAGCTCGCGGTGCTCGGGTTGGCACAGTTCTGCTTAGCCCTGTGTTAGCAAGTCGAAATAAAACAATGTGGTGCCAAGAATAGAAACATAGTAACGAAATTACACGAGAGAAACTGTCACTCATTCGACATGTTACGTGACTGAGGATGACGCCTCAAAAATGTAACGGTTGGGATATTTGAAGGCCTCAGAGAGAGAAATCAGAAAGTGATCACGATTAGGAACGAGTGAAAGAGTGTTGCGCCTTCGGCTACAAAAGGGTGAGACTCAAAATGTTATGTTTGATCTGAACCTACCTTAGAGAAAGGTAAGTTCAGATCAAGCATAATCCCCTACCAGCACCATATAGGTGCCACTTCTATCCAGTCGAAAGGAGGGAGAGACATACTTGACAGAGCTCGACTGTACTTTTGTGATAAGAACTTTTGGACTTAGGACAGCGTTGCCTATTCCGTTGTTTTTCCTGATTGTGTGTACATCCTGCATCTTAGCGTTTTCAAATCAAAAGGAAATCATATGTACATCCTGTTCCCAAACAATGACGTCACACGTGTGAAATATAAAGAGTAAACGAGTAATTTACACAATGCACAACAGGACGAAGGCACAGGATCTGAGTGAGCGAGGAACATACTTCCGGTTACGATGGGTGATATGATAGTATGATAGGTCATCAGCAGGATTAACCAGGGACGTACTTCCGGCCACTGCGGGAGACAGGATGATGAGGCAGGTCATCAGCAGCATGTACTGGCTCCGCACCCTGCGCGCGCAGGACTCCCCCACCAACGTGTAAGACGTCGAGTTGGCTGCGCAAGAGCTGAAACAAACATAAGATCTAGAATTTATTTATGCTAACACTGTGTCAAAATAGATGTTAAAAAAATAAAAATAACAGTGTACCCTTGACGGGTGTTCAACTTTATGCAACATTATAAGTTCATTTAAGCAGGGCTTTTGTAGGTCATGGGGGGACACCGAGTTCTCCAATAAATTATAGATTACAACTTTAGAATATTAAGTACTTTGATCATTTAACTATAATAATTGTAAATAGTCATCTTTCCCGTCGTTCAAATACGTGTTTTAACGATTTAAAACATGAATGGTTTCAAAAGCTCGAACGAAGAAGTTTGACTCTAGTGTTACAATGAGTACATTGAAATGATACAAATTTAGCTACATTACAATAATGCTGTTTTTTTTTTTCAAAAAAATATTATTGTAAAATGACCTAGCTACCCCTGCCCACTGTAAATATTACCTACTACAAATGACCCCCTAAGGCAACACACTCCAACATTTAGATGTATTTAATACGACAGAGAAGTCGTCTTCGTTCGTGTCTTCGTAACGATTAACGATACTAGTATCTGTACACGGACGTGGCGGGTTTTTAGGGTTCCGTAGCCAAATGGCAAAATACGGGACCCTTATAGATTCGTCATGTCTGTCTGTCTCTCTGTCTGTCTGTCTGTCCGTGTGTCCCATACATAGAACTGAAACTCAAAATTTTTTTTGATCATTACCATATGTGTGGATCTAACCGTACCATCTATGGATAGGATCAAAAAGGTTTCTAACATTTTTTTTTGTGAGCTGAATAGTTTGCGCGAGGGACTCTTCCAAAGTGGTAAAAAGTGTCCCCCCTCCTGTTACTTCTTAAATAAGAGAATGACAAAAATTAAAAAAATTGTATGACGTACGTTACTATGTAAACTATCAACGAAAATTGGTTTGAATGATATCTAGTAAGTAGTTTTATATACGTCACAAATTGACTATTGTTAAGTAACAACGAAGTACAAGAACTTTTGTAACTGAAAAATGTTACTTTTTTTTTTAACTTTTATAGGTTTACACTTGACCGCCATCTCGCCTGATGTTAAACGATTACTTATGATTATGATTACTTGCTGCTACGGAAGCCTTCATGGGCGAGCCCGACTCGCACTTGACCACTTTTATTTCTAAACTGAATAGTTCGCGCGAGAGACTCTTCCAAAGTGGTAAACTGTGTGTTTTTTCTATTGTGTGGACAGATGGTAGTAGTAATAGGTCTTCACAATTAATAGAAACATGTCTTACTTACACATGTATATTTGTATAGACAGATAGATAGAAAATTCCTCATTGTGACACGATCAAGTGAGAATATTCCAGTAAAACACTCATGAACTAGCGCCACAAATGGCGGTCTCATTCTGAGAGCAATCTATTTCATACAACCAGGTAGATAGTTGTTAAAAAGGATGCTACTTATTCTCTTAATCTTTTTTAAGTTGGTCGCTTTTATCATATACTAGATGTCCGCCCCGGCTTCGCCCGTGGTACATTATATAGCACTCTCAGGATCCCGTACATACCCAACGGTGTAAGAATGACTGAAATCGGTTCATTAATTCCTAAGAATATCGCTTTCAAACAAAATACCTCTTCAGCTACCTGCTACGCCACCTGGCGGAAATTGGTCGTACCAACTCAGAGATTAGCAAAGGTTTTATATTCAAGAGGTATGTAATCTGTGATATTCAATGACGCAATCTTAAGCACATGCTGTCATGTGGCATGTCAAAACACGAAATGTACGAAAACTCTCATAAAGGAATATTTTTCCCCGATTTTGTTACATTCTTGCTGCCACGATTTGTATAATATTTTATTAGTCCGAATAATAGTTGTGTTATACAAAAGTATTCACAAATATCTGTGTGATGAAAACAAATATTAGTAGCGTTATGTTCTATAGCCTATAGCCTTCCTCGATAAATGGACTATCCAATAGAAAAATAATCTTTCAATCCGGACCAGCACTTCCCGAGATCCTAGCGTTCAAACAAGCAAACAAACAAACTCTTCAGCTTTATAATATTAGTATAGATGCTTTGCACTAAGGACTTTCTTTTCACTTGCTGTGGCTTATGACATTGCATAACATGGTAGTACATTTATTTAGGTACATATCTAGAAGTTTCACTTTTATAACATTGTAATTACTATACCTCTTATTGAACATCATATGATGTATTGACACAAATGTTTAGTGAACACATAATAAACTGCGTCTATAAAATTGTAAATAATGCTAGTTGACCAAATGAGAAAACTTTTTTTTTATATATAAAAAGTGACGAGACGAGCAGGACATCTGTCTGATGGTAAGCAACATGCCTGCCACATAACAGCACAGTGGCACGCAGCTATTGGAACATGAAGAGTCCAAATCATTACCTAGCACTGCACTGCGCTCGTCACCTAGATATGTATCTAAGATGCTATATCTCTAAGCCCTGTAATTTCTCTGGAAACATTGCCCTTCAAACCGGAACACAGTGATGTTTGCACATTACTGCTTGGCGGTTGAATAACTTCAAAGTAATATTTTTTTAAATATTTATTGACATTTCTACATACGACAAACCCCAAACAACCCCAAGACGAGACGCAAACTAAGCAAAGCTTGTACTATGGAGGCCAGGTGGCTGATATAACACTTAAATATTTTTTTAATGCATACTGTTTTACTGTTGTAAATACTGTCTCATTTACTACTCGGAAATGCGACAGTGGTTCCATCATCACACCGTACGGGTGCGCTGTAGGCTTTCAATGCTTCCTATGAATGCTCATTACAGCAATACAATCAATATCTACTATTAACATATCATTCAAACTTGTGTGACGCAGCTCAGCTGTGGTTTTTTATAGCGGAGTTGTATTTTCACAGATTACGTGTTTTCCTAATTAAAAATAAGTAGCCCACTTCGTGTTCCCACTGCTGGGACTCGAAGGTTTTCTCTGACAACAAGAGAAACAACATACTAGACTATAATTCACCTAATATACGTTCAATTCGCCAGTTAAGTACGGGTTGAAGATATCTTTGCTGAAACTTATATTTTTTTTAAGGTTTTACTTCACAGTCAATACCATTGGTGATTACGATCTTGTGCCTTTTTTAATGGGCAGAGTCTTCACAAAACTAAACTACAATGAGAACTACACTATGCTATATTGACAACTAACTACTTACACTAAGCACATCTCAAATAATGTTCAAGTATTTTTTTTTTACTTTTATAGGTTTACACTTGACCGCCATCTCGCCTGATGTTAAACGACAATTCTGTCTACGATGGAGCGTGTTTACCTAGAAAAAACCGATTCACTCTCGATTTGAAGACACAAAGATTGTAATCATCGGGGAAAACCCACTCAGGCAACGTATTCCACAGCCTAGACGTTCTTATCACAAAATTAGAGTCAAATCTCTTCGTTCGTGTCTTTGGAACATCAACCATGAAACGATGTCGCTTTTTCGAGCTACGAGCATTCCGATAAAAAACCTTCTCTGTCAGAAGTGTGCCCAACATATTGGTGGCAGTATCACGCTGCATGGTTGTGTGTTGCGTCGATCAACACGCCCCTACATTATTTTCCATGATCTTCCCCAATATGTGGATATGTCCACATATACTCGTAAATATTTATTTATAAATTATTGTCTTTTTCTCCTTTAAATATTGTGATTAATTTGCGCTTTGTGCATTGTTACATTCAGGAAGAATCTTCCATATTAAGTTTGTTATGTTAACTCAAACAATATATTCTTTAAGATATAGGATAAATCACAGATGTCTCAAATAGAACCACTGTTCGGGTGTAAGTGCAGTCGTAAAACTCCTTTTGGCAACAAAATCTCATTTGACCCAGTTTTAAAAACATTCTTGGCTCAAGGGCGGGTTGATAAGCTAATGACCAAGTCACAACTACCAGACTGGAACACTTTGTGATGTTAGATGGTTCGCAACTTTGATAATTGATGGGAAACTATTAGTTACATACTTGCTGATTGTAAAAATATTCTGATAATTCTGTCTTGACAATTGCATGTAGAGAAAGTCCGATTTCACAATCATATGGTTTGAATCATAAGATTCGAATCCCATTCTTACTTCTGAGTATTTTGCCAAGTTTATGTTTGTTATCTTCACTGGCTTAATAGTGAAGGAGAAAATAGTGAACAAAATGGCATGTTCAAAGAAAAACATCCTAGCATCATCCGCCAACTTGCAATTGCTCAACGAGGTAAAAATTATATTGCCACACCCAATCAGGGTCATTATGGGAACTATTTCATACTACTCTATGTTTAAATAACACCATCAAATGTACCATAATGTTAGCAATAAAATGATTGAGTATTGAGTATTGAATTATGGTCTGGATTTTCCCCTAATGAGTTTCGGGTCTCAGTCGCATCAAACATCAAGTAGGCTATTATTTGTTATGGAAACTACACATATTTTATTGATTCACGGATAACTCAAGTGTGATATGGTCGGCCAGTGCGACTTAAGTTTTAAGCGTACGCACGGACCCGCCGCCGTTCGTTTAACACAGAGTTTAGCTCCTTGAAAAAAACCGCCGGATGCGCCTGAAACTTAAGTCGAGCTGGGCTATATACACGTGAGTTTCCTGCGAATTCATTAAATTCATTGTTCATGCTCATGCAGAATCATAATTTTTGTCATTTGAATACTTTTTACATGTTGGAAAATAGGGCGGAGGAAGAAACACGTTTTTTTACGCGATAATTTTTCTTTCAGGTACTGGACTTAGGTTCTGGACTTTCGTAAGAAGTGATTACCTCGACTCATAAATAAATACGTATAGATTTCAAACTTTCGCGATTTGAACTCAAATTCTATAAATTACACAAGACTTAATCACGATCTAAATTATTATGCAATTACCTCGACTCCTTACGAATTACTTCGACCTTTCAGCAGTGTTAAACCGCAGTCATCATCGTCGAGGTAATTCTACTAATTTTATAAATGCAAATTTTTGATGTTTGTTGGAATATCATTTCGTAACGCATGGACGTTATGTCGGACGTCATGGGCGTTATGTCGGACGTCATGGACGTTATGTCGGACGTCATGGACGTTATGTCGAACGTCATGGACGTTATGTCGGACGTCATGGACGTCATGGACGCATATCAGGTTGTTTAAAACACATTAGATTATAGATTGGAAGAACACAGTTTATCCTGCGAAAATAACGGGAATAGAATTACACGGATGAACCCGCAGGACACAGTTATTATTAAATAACAATTAAATAAGCATTAAATAATTATTAAATAATAATTTATAGTGATTAAGTCCTGTGTAACGTTACCAATGCACATATATATGAACTGTGAGACATCAGCGACAGCGACTTACAAGCAGATGGAGAGGAACTTGAAGAAGCCGAGGAACAGCCAGTGCGGCGCCAGGCTGCTGACGCCGGAGAGCGCGAACGAGAGCAGCAGTGGCGCCACCAGCGTGAACCGGCGCCCGCGCGTGTCCGACACGTAGCCCCACATGAACGACGTCATCAGGATACCTGCAACACTCCGACCAATCAGGCTTCGGAAACTTAGGGTTGGCAGAGATGACTTTTTGCAGAATCCGTTTGAAGAACTAATAAAACTTTGTCAGTTATCTAACTCTCAAGACGTAATTTGAAAACATCATGTTCCGGTTTGAAATCAATGTTTCTAGAGAAATTACTACCAGATAAATCATTTTATTTGTCGGTTTGAAGAGTGCAGTGTATTGTTACGTGGCGTTTGGATTCTTCAACTTAAAATAGCGTAATTGCGTGATTTAAGTACTACGTAAGTATACTTTGCCGAAACATATTATTTTCAAGACGCTGAATAGCGCCAATGCCACTTTTTAAACTCACATTCAACAACATGTATACGATTTGAGAGATATGAATCGTCTGATCGCTGCTTATAGTAGCGATTAGACGACACGATTCATCGGGCCGATGAATTGGCTCGATAAATTGGGCGTTCTGATCGCACTACACGATATCACCACCCTAACTCACTCGGCAGCCAAATGTCGAGCAGTGAAGTTGTGCGCCTACGCTTTCAAAGTATCAGAAACTTGGAATAGCTCTCGAAAAAAAAAATCCATGAATAATATCAACCTGTATGTAATTTGTCCGAAATGAAAAAGTGTAAATGAATTTCATAAAATTTGATCGAAGACTCAGTACCTATGTAGCATATAGCAGCTTTTTGCGAAATCTAACACATACTTACCAACACGTAGAAGTATACATACAAAAGTATAAGTGTTAAACAACGATTAGCTGTCACACTAAGATTTTTGGGGACGGGGAAGGCCTAACATGAGCTAAGATATACCTAGCTCGTTACTAACAGAACCCCTTTTGTCAGAAATGATACCGGATACGTGCATAGCTACATAGACGTCTAGCCATTCTCACTTCACACGTCCATTCACGTCGAACGCCGCACGGCTACTGAGCACCCTAACCGCGATCCGCGATTAGACGACACCAGTGTTCCCACTTTAATAATTTCCTTTCCCTTCGCCTCTTTAAAATAAGTAATATTTAAGCATCGAAAACCATATTATAAGAAACATCGCTGATATCTGACAAAGGACCCTAATTTCCCCTCAAAAGGGGAAGTTCCCCCTCATTGTGGAAACACTGGACGACACGATTCATCGGGACTTAAGGCTTGTTCGCATTGGGCTAGCAAATTAGTCTAGTAGAGAGTAATTTAGTAGCTAAAATACTCGCTACTATTCAAAAATCGTTCGCACCGTGCTTTAGTACAGTTCACAAGTGAGTAGCGTTTCGCAACATGAAGATCCTACAACGCAATAAAATAAATGAATGTATAAGCTAATCTTATCGAATCATAATGGCTATTTTGGAAGAGGTGAATGAGGAAATTTGTGTGATCAATAAAATAAGTTGTCCCACAGACAATTTCATATTTGAGAAATTGTTTGAAGTTATTTTTCTCTCCAGACTAATTCGACAAGTTTGAACCTGTTTAGTCGGCGAGCCAATGAGCGCACCGCTCGCAACGAACGCGTTGTGGGGGGTGCTACTCGCCCGTTGAAAATAGAACAAAATGGATTGACTCGACTAAATCACTTCCTAAACTACTCGACTAAATTTTCACTGTTCATACACGTTTAGTTGCTAAATTACTCGCCACTAGGCTAAATTACTAGCCTAATGCGAACAAGCCTTTAAGGCTTGTTCGCATTAGGCTAGCAAATTAGTCTAGTAGAGAGTAATTTAGTAGCTAAAATACTCGCTACTATTCAAAAATCGTTCGCACCGTGCTTTAGTAGTGCAAGTGAGTAGCGTTTCGCGACATGAAGATCCTACAACGCATTTGTTTGAAGTTATTTTTCTCTCCAGACTAATTCGACAAGTTCGAACCTGTTTAATCGGCGAGCCAATGAGCGCACCGCTCGCAATGAACGCGTGGTGGGGGGTGCTACTCGCCCGTTGAAAATAGAACGAAATGGATTGACTCGACTAAATCACTTCCTAAACTACTCGACTAAATTTTCACTGTTCATACACGTTTAGTTGCTAAATTACTCGCCACTAGGCTAAACTACTAGCCTAGTGCGAACAAGCCTTTAGTGAGTTAGGGCGGTCGGGCACTCTCGATCGCGCGATTTAGTCACACTAACTGCCTAACAGCGATCACACTACCCAATCCATCGGGACTTAGGAACTTAGTGCACGATGAATCGTGTCGTGTAATCGCTACTTAATATGTGTGTAGGTACATTGCAAGACAATGCTCAGTCACAGAATAAATATTAGTACAAGGCTCAGTAATTAAACAAACTAGCTTTGGATCACCGAGGTGTTCGGACGTAGGTGTACAAAAGAATCCTTGCATAAAATCTTAGCTATGTTCGGTTAATATCAAGATGGCCGCCTCCACAAAATGGCGGACAAAATATTTCTTCACAACCTACCTCAATATGGGTATCAAATGAAAGGGCTTTACTAGTAGAGTATTATACGTTGTAACAAATTTCAAATCCAAGATGGCCGCCACCACAACATGGCGAATAACATTTTTTTTTCACTACTACCCCAATTCGTGTATCAAGCGAAAGGTCTTGACTAGTAGAATACTATGAAATATGACAAATTTGAAATCCAAGATGGCCGCTACCACAAAATAGCGAAATAGGTACATTTCTTTTTTCGAAACTCCCTCAATATGGGTTTCAAATGAAAGGGCTTGACCAGTAGAATATTTTACAGAGAACAAATCCGAGGTAGTCGGGGGTTAACCAAATTTTTTAATTTTCTTGTTCAATTTGGCGATGAATTAAAATTACCTAAATCGGTGCTTTAAAACTAAAAAGCCACAACTCAAAATCATTCTATCTTTGTTTTTCAACTGTTCTATTTCTGATGTTTTTCTATCATTCTCTGTGTAATTATTAATTGTCTGTGTTAATTAACTACAACTTGATTATTTTAGGTTTATGATTATTTCAACATTGTGTTAAATATAACCAAATTAAATCAGCACATTCTTTTTTACTTTTAAAAGTTTACACTTGACCGCCATCTCGCCTGATGTTAAACGAAAATGTGGTCTACGATGAAGCGTGTTTACCTAGAAAAAACCGACTCACTTTGGATTTGAAGACACAAAGATTATAATTATCGGGGAAAACTCACTCGGGCAACGTATTCCACAGCCTAGACGTTCTTATCATAAAAAAAGAGTAAAATTTCTTTGTTCGTGCCTTTGGAATATCTACCATGAAACGATGTCGCTTTTTCGAGATGCGAGCAGTAGCCCTGAGTAGATAGCCAAGCCGAGACCTTTTTCTTGCACTCATAATGTGATGTATCTATGATGTCCAACTCTTTGTCAATAGGTTGGTAAAGGTATGGTCCAGTAAAGGAAAATGCAGAAAAGTGTTACGTCTCTGACCTTTCTTTTTTGAGTGTATCACAGTGAATAAAGATGTTTTATGGAACCTTAGAGCAACTGAGAGTATGAATAGCCTTCGCACTGAGTCACCTCATAAAGTTTGTCTGTTGGGTACCTGAATGGCTTTTTGTAGGCTACTTTCAGTATTGCTCTTTGGGCTCGTTCGACACTAATCAGGTATGTTTTTGCAGCAGAGCCCCAACAGACAATACAGTAATTGATCACAGACTGGCACAAGGTGATGTAGACCATACGCAGTGTTTTAGCATCAGCAACAGTTCGTAGGTGCTTAAAAATGTGCAACATTTTTCGCAGTCTACATCGCAGGGTGGTAATCTGGTAATGTGATTATTAAATGTCAGTCTGTAATCAATCACCATATCAGGGTTGGCAATGTTTTAAACAATTGATTAAACATGTGTTTAAATCATTGTTTAAAACACTGAAAAAAAACAACCCTGTTTAAAACATGTTTTAAAACATTTTGTTTTAAACACGTTTAAAACATACATAAAAAACCTATGCCTACTTACACTTATTCATTTATTTCATACTGTTTTTTTGCCAATTTTGCATTACATTTTGTCTTTTGTGGTTGTGGTACCTCTGTAGGCTGGCAGCATTCACTCTCACTCTCTCACTCGTTTTGTTGTTGTTTGTTTCTGGTTTTTACGGAGATTACCCCTCGGTAGTGATCGGTAATTCGGTCGGGGTAATTTCCTAAAGTGATTAAAGCTTAGTAGTTACAAATTACTGTAATAAATACTTCTGATTTATTAGATATGATATTTATTGGTGAAATACGTTAGCTGCAGTCGGAGGACTAAAAAAAAACCAAATGTTCTTATAGATATTTAATTAATTAATTAAAATTACAATGAAAACTTATTACCGGACTATAGTTAATTTATAATAAGTGAGCCTAGCTGAAGTGAAGCGAGAACTGACTATCTAAACTAGGAGACGTCCGTAAGTCACCTCGGACGGGCGTCACGAAGAGCTCACGCTGCAGCTCGTGGCTCGGTGCAGACCCGTGTAAATGTGGGTCAGCGATGCAGCAGTTTCAGTGGTTGAGCAATATGTACTTACATCTAAATAAATAATTAATAAATATTGGTGGACAATTCACACACAACAAGATCTAACCCCAAACTAAGCAAAGCTTGTGATATGGCGGCCAGATAGCTGATATAATACTTATACTTATAGTTCTAAATACATACTTATTATACATAGAAACACCCAGACACAGTGCAAACATTTGAATTCATCACACAAATATTTGCACCGGGTGGGAATCGAAACCACGAACCTCGGCGTCGCAGGCAGAGTTACTACCCACTAAGCCACGAGGCCAGTCAATATCTTTTATTGTTTTCTTTTGTAAGTAGGTACGTAATTAAATATTTTTTTTATTACAAGAAGCGTTTTAAACTATGTTTAAAACATGATTAAAAAATGTCAATTAAAACATTCTCAAAACAAATAATTAAAATATGTTTTTTTTTCGTGGAAAAAAACCAACTATTTCTTTAAAAAAAAACAAGTTTTTTTCCAACTCTGCACCATATTGACGAGATTATTTTTAAACAACACTACAACATTTTGTATCATCTGAGAGCCAGATGGTTTTGGGAGGATGCCATCGATGTTCGAGGGCCAGCTAGGGTCCTAAGAATGCATTTTCATCAATCGAATACAAAAATCATAATATCATAATAATACGAAAAACACAAACACGTGACACAACCACAGACTAAGTAGAGAGATACACTATCCGATTGGCGTCGAAAATCGCAAATTCCGATCCATTCGGGTGCGGGACCGCTACCGACTGAGTCGGTTCGGATGCAACCGAATGGATTCAAAATCACTACCCTGGACTCACAGATAGGCTACTTTTTATACCGATAAAATAAACAACGGGAACGGGAACTACGCGGGTAAACCCGCGGGGCTCTGCTAGCAGGATGTAAAAAGTCTGTCTTCCAATGACCTATATTATTTATTATTCAGTCATTTATTTATTACTTACTCTTAATTTCTAAGTTTTTTACAACAAATATAAAAATATAAACATTTTAAAAAACTTAAAAACTAGGGTGACGCCAGCAGCGGGGCAGGGCCCAAGCTACCGATGGTTAGGGCTGCAGACTGAGGAACCTCCTGACGATGCTTTATTATTATTATTAAGAGCCCATTGTGTCCCATTGTTGAGTGACATAAGTCTGGACATACCTTTAAGTCTGGACTACTTTGAGTCAAGACAGACAAAAATGGAAGGAGGGTAGGGAGGCCTTTGCTCAACAATGGGACACAATGACCTATAACTAAATAATATTTATTTAAATTGTAATACTTCGTTGGTGTCTTCTAGATAAGTAATACCTACAGAATACACGCTAGGTCCGCGATCCGAGAGAGTCGAGTCACTCACCCTGCTCGCGATAGATGGCGCTGATCGTAGCTAAAACACGCAGTACGCCTTCACTCGCTGCGTTGGGGGACCTGATGACTTTAGTTTCAGATTCGAGTTTTTAATAAGCTGTTAACGTTTATGTCCATATTTTTGAATGCAAGTATAAATACTTGCTATGTATCGTTGTCAGTGGTAATTCTAATTATATCAACAAAGCCAACTTGAAACGTTTGTAAATGCTTAATAAATTTCATTTCATTTCAAGAAATGAAATTTATTAAGCATCCACCGCATGCAAATTAACCTTCAGTTAAAAGTATAAATTCTTGAAATTTTACTAGTACCTAATCAGAGTTTGGAAATGCAAGAATAATTTACCGTAACGCAACGGGACAACGAACGTAACGGGACAATGGGCTTAACCAGACACTGTCTCATCCCTTTTTTGTGCATGCGGCCAGCGTTCATCGACTTATTAGACGTAGTCACGTCAAAAAAAAAAATTGACAGTTTCTGCTTCTTCAAGAAGTAAACAAGATCAAATTTAATGTGATGGTCCGATCCGAAAAATCAGAATGAAACGTTATAAAACGCCAAACGACTTAAAATTTTGTGGTCGCACTATAATTATTCTAGTTTATGTCATAAACGCGCGAAATATTACGTAACCGACTCCCACGCTAACTGACACAGGTCCTCCCCCGACGGCCGCTCGCGGTATACTAAATTGCGGTTGCGCAGCGTAATTTATTGTAATTTCGACTGCTGGTAATTTATATTTTTTTGAAAAATTGACAACTATGATTTGAAAAGTAACTATAGAATTGGATTCTACAAAGAACAAAGTATTATCGTGTCTAATTTTTATTGTGGAATTATTGTGTATTTTACACAGAGTAAACGCTAAAACTGCAATATAAAACTTAGGTAAAATTGGCTCATGATTTTGTTTTTTTACTAATAAATGGGACCAAAATTCAGATATATGTAACTTGCATCAATTAATAAAATATGTGTCTAATGTTCCCCATATTTTTTTAAGTATACATTTTGAGTATCACTTGTAGATTTAGAAGTCTGAAACTGACACGGCGGCGACTTTTCGGCGAAATGGTCATGGGAGATCGATCCCTACGACCAAAGGAATTATTATTAGGAAAATAGAAACAAGGAAACGTCAACAAGAAAGATCGGCCTATTTTTTGAACGTAATTATCTTTTACTAGATAATACTAAAGATGGAAAATTCGGAACACAAACTTTTTGAATTTCGTGCGACGACGTAAAAGGGCTCTTAATGCATTTACCCGATTTCGTGTTGACAAGGTCGAATTTCATAACTTTGTGAATTTTACAAATACATATGTCATCCAGACAAAATTGTTCGCAAATTTTGCTCATATTTCAAAAAAAGACCAGACTGATTTCGATAAAATTTACATGGGACTATTCGGGAAACATATCCATCACACAAAGACTGTTGCAGTTTCTAGGTTTCTGCAGATGGGCTTTTTTTACCCCCGACCAAAAAAAGGGGTGTTATAAGTTTGACGTCGATGTCTGTCTGTCTGTCTGTCTATCTGTCTGTCTGTCTATCTGTTTGTCTGTCTGTCTGTCTGTCTGTCTGTCTGTGTGTGTGTCTGTCTGTGACACCGTAGAGCTCAAACGGTTGGGCCGATTTCGATGCGGTTTTTTTTATTTGAAAGTTAATATCCGTGCGGGTGTTCTTAGCTATGTTTGGTTAATATCGATTCAAAATGGCCGCCTCCACAAAATGGCGGACAAAATATTTCTTCACAACCTACCTTAATATGGGTATCAAATGAAAGGGCTTGACTAGCAGAGTACTATACGCTATAACAAATTTCAAATCCAAGATGGCCGCCACCACAAAATGGCGAATTATATATTATATTTACTACCGCAATATGGGTATCAAACGAAAGGGCTTGACTAGTAGAATACTTCGCACTATGACAAATTTCAAATCCAAGATGGCCGCTACCACATAATGGCGAATTATATTTCTTTTTTCACAACTTCCTTAATATGGGTATCAAATGAAAGGGCTTGACTAGTAGAATGTTGTACAGATAACAAATCTAAGGTAGTCGGGGGTTAGTCAAAATTTTTTAATTTTGTTCTTGTTATTCATTTAGTTTCGCTAGGGAACCGGGGTGCCATCTTATTGCTAACAAGAACAAAATTTTGGATTTACCCCCGACTACTTCCGATTTGTAATCTACTTATACAACATTCTACTAGTCAAGCCCTTTCATTTGACACTCATATTGAGGTAGTATAGTGAAAATTAATGTTATTTTGTGGTGGATGGGAGGTTGGTAGTATAAATGAAAAGACGTAAATTCCACCACTGTTTAAATTGTATGGGTAATACAATGTTACACGTACAAATTGTCTTAAAAAGTACTTAGAGATTAATGGAACAAAATGAAATATTAAAACAAATGTCACGAAGGAAATAGGAGTCGCGAATGCGGCACGGCAGCGGTGCGGTGCGGTGCCGGGCCGGCAGCGGTGCGGTGCCGGGCCGGCAGCAGGTAGCAAGTCCCTTTCACTTTGTAGGTGGAGCGCGCGGGCCGCGGCGAGGGGTAATATCGCCCGGCGCGCGCGCATCCACTGTTCTAAAAATAGCTTGCCCGACTGCGCAATAGGAGGGCGATGCTATATGATATATACGTGTATATGTTAAATGTTAATATGACGTGTAAATATAAACTAATAATACTGATATAAACATTATAAATAAAATGAAATACTAGTGTGGACTGTGGAGTGTAAATGAAATAATTAAATAAATTAATATATAAATTACACATAAGTAAATATAGTGGCGTCACCCACATTATTCGCCATTTTGTGGAGGCGGCCATCTTGAATCGATATTAACCAAACATAGCTAAGAACATCCGCACAAAAAATTAACCTTCAAATGGTAATTCTAATGTATTTCCTCGTAGCCTCGTCTAATGATGATGATGATTATAAATTAGTATACAATCCTACTAGTATTGTAAATGTCAATGTTTGGATGTTTTTTGCTCAGTCACGTCAAACATCAAGTCACGTATAAACGGATCGGGCTGATATTTGGAAAATACGTAAGATTATAGTCTGGAAGAAAACACAGGCTATCTTTATCCTGAAAAAATAACGGGAACGGGAACAGTGAAGGTAAACCCGCAGGGTGCTGCTAGTCAGCCCCGGACCTTCAATATTTTTTAGGCAGGGCAAAATCTGAAAAATCCACCAGGCCGCCACTAATATCTAAATATATTCAGTGTTTAAACCGAGCTTTGCTCGGTCACCCAGGTACTTACTTACTTCTTACTCGTACTTCACTAACAGTGAATGTTTTTCTTCAAAATCCTTACAATAATTTTAAAGAAATGGCTTACTTAATACGTAGAGATTCATCTTCCTGGCTTAGCTATTTTTTTTTTAATTATACAAAAGTAAGTACACTCCGCGAGGTATAGGCTGAGCTTTGCATTAGTGTGAGTGATCACCAATCAGGCAGGAGCTTGAAATTTTGTCCGCGAGGTATAGGCTGAGCTTTGCATTAGTGTGAGTGATCACCAATCAGGCAGGAGCGCGGCGAGACAGAATGGCGCCGCGCCTAAGGCCGGTTGTCACACCTACACTATCCATGTACACTCACACAAATGCAAAGCTCAGCTTATGCCTCGCGGAGTATACTTAGTCCGTTAGGCAAAAATAAGAGAATCAGACGACAAAAATTTTGAAAAGCGCCCTCTATGAGCATGAGCATGGAAGCCTTTTGTTTCCATCAATGCAAATAATTTTACTGCGTGCACGCAACTTCGTGTGGCGCTGTCTTTTCGGAGTTGTAAAGGGGCGGGGCTTAATTTTGCATTCGTGAATTTCACTCAGGATTTCCCAGACCCTTAATTCCTTATAAGAATATTTATTTTAATAAATGCTGTTTAATCTCGCTTATTGATTTATTGTTGTTTATTCTAAGAAAGTGACTTGTTGTTTCTCATTCTTACCAAAAAAGGTCCAGTAAAGGTATGCAAATCACATAAAACAAAGAATATCGCACAGCAACTGCAATATGTTTACAGAATGGTAGTACCTACGTATTCCAAGAATATGTGTAATTGATCGAAACCATGGGAAAAAATCAGCTACCACCACAAGTTATTACCATTAGGTAGCAGCTTTTACTACTTAGTTCTATGATTCGAGTCCAAAACTTGTCTACCTACTTTTAATTGACGCTTCAGAACTATACATTTATTCCGTCATCGGAATCACAAGTTTTCAGACCTAGATTGAAAGTCGTCTAGGCCCTGAAAAATACCAAACTACCGTTGATCAAACGAACAACATTTTGGAAACTTTGAAATGCTTTTCTTGAAGCTCCTCTAGGACTTTGACTGCTCGATAAGTATCTAAAAATAAAAGCGGCTATAAAAAAAACCAGGCTGATTATTTTTGTATTAAGCCATTGTAGATTAGTAAGTGGCATAGTGAAGCCACGGTGGCCGAGAGACTAGAACATGATATTCACAAGATTAAGTAAGTGGCATAGTGAAGCCACGGTGGCCGAGAGACTAGAACATGATATTCACAATCGCAGGATCCCATGTCCTAATTCCACCTGCACCTATGAATTCTGAGAAAACATGTAGTTTGTCATCACACTGGATGCAACAGCGAAACAAAGCATCATGAGGAAACCGCTTCAAGAAACTTTCGCGGTTACTTATTCGTCGGCTGTAAATGGTCACTGGACCAGAGTAGTGGATTTCTCTCTCTTTGCAAGAGAAGGCCCTGAGTCCCAGCATTTGGGAACATTTTGTGTGTTTGATATTCTATGTTATTTCTCACCTATAAATGGTATAGATGAGAGTATTCCCTTCTCGGAGACCGAGAGTTCCAAGTCACAAGCCGCCGTCACCACGAGAGAGAATCCAAACAGGTCGATACCGATAGCCAGCAGGATGAAGGAACAGGTCGCCAGCAGCAGGTAGTTGTAGAGGCCATTACCTGAAACATATATCGGATGGGCTTACCATGAAGGTCGGGAATTCACTGTTGACTTCAGTGGTGACGAAAAATATCGTGAAGAAACTGGTGTGTTTAAAAAAGCCATCTTTCGAAGATATGTGTCATCCGGCAACACGCACTTGGCTGTCGTGATAGATTATGACCTCGACTCTCTCCTTGTGAGAGAAAGTCTCAAGTCCTAGCAGTGGGAACGAACAGAAATATATGTTGTATATATATGCATTTTATAGTGGGCTGATTATGCGAAACATCATAATATTTATAGACCCACTTCCTACTCAATAGGATTTTATCAACTGATGGAATGTTTCTTCAATAACATCGACTGTGTTTATTTATTAGCAGATATTTTAAATTTCTCAGCTACGCCGGTCCCAATTTAGCTCATAAGTTCCAATGATTGCGGGTCTCCGCGGCGGCCAACGCGGCCCGGCAAAACAACTGACGCCGGCGAGTCTAGCCAGTGGTGCCCACAGACTAAGTAGAGAGAGATACACTGTGGTGCCTCCCACCAAATGTACGGTGATATTTATGTGAAATTTTAGACTCTAAACTATATGTGTTTCGTATGTCAACCCAACTCGTTGTGCCGTTTTGACGTGATAGTTAATATTTGTTTCCTTAGGGCCCATGCTTCTTTTCAGGTTGATAGGTAATAAATACATACATAAATGTGATATTTCAGACTATGAGTTATCTCTGTTTCAATTTTCTACCAAATTTGCTTAGTCTTTCCTACGTCACAGTAACCTATAAGTAACCGATTTGCTATTTCTGAGTTCAAACTACGTGTGTTTCGGAATTCCATCCAAATATGTTCAGCCGTTCCAACTTTGTCCTGTAAATATTATGAATGTCACTGTTTGGATGTTTGTTACTTAATCATGGCAGAACGTATCAAGTGATCGGGTTGAAATTTGAAATAGAATTAGATTACAGTCTAGAAGAACACATAGGCTAAACATTGCCTATGTAAAAGTACCCTATGTATTACTTAAGCTAAGCCAAGAATGTGAATGTGTGAAATTTTAACTCGATACATTCAGCCGTTCCAACGTAAGTGAATAGTTAAAGCGTCTACCTGTGACGGGTACGTTATTATTAGTATCGAGCAAGAAACGGTAAAAAATCAAGTTTGTTGTATGGGTGCACCTCTTAAATATTTATTTTATTTTTAGTATTTTTTTTATTATTATTTAAAGTGGCAATAGAAATACATCACCTGCGAAAATTTCAACTGTCTAGCTATCGCCGTTCATGAGATACAGCCTGGTGACAGACGGACGGATAGCGAAGTTTCAGTAATAGGGTCCCGTTTTTACCCTTTTGTGTACGGAACCCTAACAACGGTCTGCTTCGGTCACCGAAGCTTGTTGAACACTACCTTTAAATTTTAAACAGTATAAAGTAACTTAAAGTCATGCTAGGCAAACCACGCAGGTACTCTACTGATAGGCTCTATGAGGAGGCGTCAGTCTTGAGAGTTCGCCAATTGTTTATTATGCGTGCTGTTGCTAAGTGTCACTTTTTGTCTAGTGCTATCAAACAGAGCAGACGAAATCGCTCACGTGACTTACATCTTCCTAAAGTTTATACTGCATTTGCTGCCCGCTTACCTCCATACGCTCATATTTTCACTTACAATTCTGTCTGTAAACTTATCGAGATCGATGGATTAACTTTTCCAGAATGCAGACCAAAGGTTTTTAAATGGCTAGTTTCGCTTTCCGCTAACCAAATCGAAAGACTTGTTACTCACACGGAGATGATCCGTAAACAAATATTCCCACCGAGTACCTTATTTTCTCAATAACCACAAACAGAAAGCGTACTCTCCTGCATACACTTTGACACCACTCACTCGCAAGGTCACACACTCTCACAAACTCACACACTGGAAAATAACTCTTACCGACATACGCAAAGTAATTTACGCATCCCATTTCTGTTAACATAGAACTGTAAAATAATTTAATTTATTATAATACTTGAAGATGTATCTAAAGTTATAATGCATCTAAATCATCTAAATAATGAACTAATCAATTGGCTGTATAATTTAATCACCTTGATTAAAATTTTAGTTCTGCATTATATTTGAACCTCCTCGTAGTCCAATTTTATGCTGAATTATCTTGGAATTTCGTTACTTTATTTTATTTATTTTTTCCTTCTTTGAGTTTTTATCACTTCATCACAAACAAATTTTATTGATATGAGTAGACTTTTTTTTTTTTTTTTTAATTTTTGTTTACTTTTTGTTTTGTATACTTCCCTCATAAATTAGGATAAAATGTCATTGTTAACAACTCTAACCTGTGAGCGCTAACTCTGCATCCCGAGTATTGTTGTAATTACAATTGTTATTACCGGGTGCCCAAAATACAGGCCCAGCCTAGTTTGGGACCCACTGGACAAAGTGCTAAGCGATCTTAGAATAGAATTTGCAAAATGTACTTTACTTATAGCTTTTGTAATCTGTAATGCTTTGGTAAATAAATGATTTATTATTATTATTATTATTATTTGGATTGAAATAATACGTTTTTTTAATAAGTTACGGCTGGTCTAGTAAGTTACAGCTGACCTAGTCGGGAGAACGCCGACTGTCGATCCGGAGACCCAGGGTTCATAACCACGCGCACCACTATCTTTTCAGAGTCATGTTCGTAATGCCGGTAATTAAAACGGTGAAGGAAAACGCCGTGAAGAAATCGAAATCTACCTGTAACGGTAAGAGTGAATAATGGAAGATTATTAATAATTATCTATAATTATTAATAATTACCGAAAGTCGAGATTAAAGTGATAAATTAATCACATTCGTCGGTTATTATTAATAATTTAACCCTAGTAGTGATAAATGTAATAAGTGGCCAAGGGTTGCGGGGCGGGGCGGCGTGTGCGACGTGCGAGAGGTCCCGGTTTTATTTTAAGGCATTTCTCATTGCCTTAAAATAAAACCGGAGAAAGGAAAAAATCATCGTGTGAATAACACGAGATGAATATTTTAAAACCTAACCTAACCTAACCTATAAAACCTATAATAAAAAAAACCCTAACCAAACCTACATATATTATAAATAAATACCTGCTGGTCAAAACATTGGGTTTTCATTTATTTTATAATTTTTACCAATATGTGTCGTGAATTATTAATAATTACTACTAAAAGTAACAAATTTCGATCGGTTATTCACATTTACCAAAACATGTGGTTATTATTAATAATTTTGTAAAAATATTAATAATTTTCAATTAATCAGATTTACCGTGACATACCTATAATCTAAGTTCTAAGTCATATGTCATCCACCAACCGACACTGGGCCAGCGTGGTGGATTATAGCCTTGTCTTTCTCCTTGCGAGAGAAGACCCCGACACCCAGCAGTGGGAACATTTAATGGGTTGTTTATGCTGCTGCTACTTATTATGCTGATATGTTTTCTCCAAAAGAACAAAAATCTACTTCAATGATAGGTAATTTAATTCTGTCGTTCGACTAAATTTTATTCGAAGCTATGACTACGTCGTACAGATAAATCTAAGCTAATTGTAGTTTTTTTGTTGATATTTGAAAAACTACCTCCCTGTTTTCGATGTATAAGATCACCTCTGAAGTATTTTCTACCAAACAAAAAAGGAATTATCAAAATCAACTCACAATTAGCGGAGTTATCGAGTAAAATAAAACCAAATAAAAAAACATACAACTCGATTGAGAACATCCTCCTTGTATGAAGGAGGATGTTCTAATCCTCCTCCTTTTTCCACACAAAAATATATTTTTGACAATTATTTTGTCATCCAAGACGACGCGACGCGATCACGTGGGCACTTTCTAGAATCTAGATTTTCTGTGGATCGTCTGCGATACACAGAATACTTAAAAGTTAGTATGTACCGAACGCGCCGCGCATGTCGTTATTATTTAATGTTTGTGTAATTTCCGAACCAACAGACCGACGATTGTTCAAATTTTGACGGGACAATATAAAAATGTGTTCTTTCTAACAAAAAAAGAATTAATGAAATTAAACAACGCAAACATGAGTTACAACCAAATACACATTCTGACTTTCACCCCTCACGCAAGAAAACTGATTAGAATTTGGGGATCAAAAGTAGCCTACAGCAATGTCCTTAGTATAAACTAAAATCATGCCTAGTTTCAGCTGAATTGAATCAGTAGTTTCGGCGTGATGCGTGATCCCTATACAGAAAGACAGACAGACATGAAAGAAAAAAAAAAGCAGTTTCGCCATCAGTATCGAACATGGAGTGCCCCAAAAAAAAATTCAAAATATCTTCAATGTACAGAATTCGACCCGTTACAGTTTTATTATAAGTATAGATTGTATGTACCAAGGAAACGATATCTTTAATTGAATTAGCCGAATAAACACTTAAGCTTGGAAAGTTTGAGTCTTTGTCAAATCGCTACGATGACTTGCAAAATCAGATCGATGTTTTAAATTCTGATCATTTAGAAAACGAAATAGACGAGCGAGATGATATCGAACAATTATTCATCTCAAGCATAGCCGCTGCACAAAATATTATACAAAAATATAATTCAAGAAGGCAAGATGAAAGTGTTCATAATGATTTAAATACGTCACACTTGTCATCAGCCCAATGTACTAGTGCCGATCAACAAAACCCACTGGGATTTAAATTACCTCAGATACATATTGCTAAATTTGACGGATCATACTTTCGATGGCTCGAGTTCCGCGACACATTTGTGCCTTTAATACACAACAACGACCGCATCGCGCCCATTCATAAGTTTCATTATTTTATATCCTACTTAACGGGGGACGCAGCGCGCGTTATTTCAAACTACGAAGTTTCAGATTGTAATTATTTAGACGCTTGGAAAATTTTATGTCAACGTTTTGACAATAAACGACAATTAATAAATCACCATCTGAAATCATTGTTAAACGTACAGCAAGTAAATCGCGAATCACACGGATCCCTAAGATTTATGGTCGATCATATTACTAAAAACCTGCGTGCACTATCTAGCCTCGGCCTTCCCACAGACAAATGGGATGTATTAATTATCCATATGATGAGCTCCAAGTTAGAACCCCAAACACTGTTGAAATGGGAAGAATGTCGCAGTGCGTCGGATGATATACCTACACTAGATTTTTTCTATAAATTCTTATCAGATCGTGCTAACATTCTTGAATCAATAAATCGAAATGTAATCGGTAAACCACATTCCAATAATCATTTCCCATCCAGGGTCGATTCCAGGTCTAATAATCGGGCTCAGACAAAATCATTTGCTTGTGCCAGCGACTCTAACGAGTATATTTCTTGTCCAATTAGATGCGTTGTTTGTCATGAAGGGCACCGAATCTATGATTGCCCTACCTTTATTGCAAAGTCTATAGATGAACGCGTTGCCGAAGTACGCAAGCTAAACCTATGTACAAATTGTCTACGAGCCGGTCACAAAGTACAAGCCTGTCACCTGGGCCCCTGCTTGAAATGCAAAGGGAGACACAATAGTCTCATACACAAACCATCCAATACAAATAACAATAATACTAATAATTTTCCGTCTTCCAGTGTTGCCACTACAATATCTGACAACACTGACGATATTACAGCGAATTTTTCCAAACAAAATTCGAGACAAGTTCTTCTTTCTACCGCAGTCATTGAGGTTGTCAATCCTAAGACGAACCAGACCGAAATGGTTCGTGCTCTTCTTGACTGTGGAAGTCAATCATCTTTTATAAGCCAGTCTCTTAAAAATAAATTATGTTTACCACCTTGATCTAATTGTCATATTAATGTCACAGGTATATGTAATAATCAAACCGGTAAAGTAACTGAGTCCTGTGTGGCACAATCAAAATCGCTAAATATTCCATTCAACGTCACATCAAGCTTTCTTTTCAATCAAATCAAATTATTGACCCTAAATTATTAAAAATATCTGATAATTTAAACTTGCCGACCCAATGTTTCACCAACCAGCGCCGGTCGAGATTCTCATCGGTGCCGATTTATTCTGGGATATTATTGGCCGCGAGCAGCGCTCTCTCGGCCCTAACAATCCAAAACTAATAAGCTCCCAGTTTGGTTGGATTGTTTCAGGTCCTATAATGGCAAGTACTGTAAATAAAACCATACAATGCAACCATTCCATCATGTCAAGTTAATTGAATGACAACGATATACACAGATTAATAAGTAAATAGCATCAGTAATCGTAAACAGTACGAAAAAATAAATTAATTAGTTTAGAAAAACTATTTCCAACCAATTTAATATTATGCCAACTATTGGCTACCAATTTTGCCAAACAACAATATGTTTAATTCATGCGCGAATATATAAACCTAGGCAGTTTATCAGAGGTCCCGAAACCCGACACAAATAATTCATACTTTCTATATCATCACACAGTTTTTAAAGAAAATAATGAGTCTACTAAAATCAGGGTAGTGGCTCCGCCCCGTCGACCTCCGGACATTCAGTCAACGATATTCACATACACACCATCACACACACATACACCCTCTTTTACTCATTATCATTACATCATTATCCTCTTTCACTCTTTTTATATTCACTCATACCCCATTCTCATATCGTTTTATGATTTTAAACGATGTTGGTCCCTATGTATTTTTATGCTTAAAATTGTATCTCGATTGTAAGTTAAATCACTCGTGTGCCGTCAGTGACGAACCTCATGTGAAACTAAAATTAAAACTACCCACAGGACAAGCCTAGCTAAGTGTGGGTGTTTTTGAAATTTTGGGCATTTTGTATTAAACTAATAGATAAGATATCTCTGTACTTCTTATGCTTATTTGTTATTTTAGTTGAAATAAATTTGATTTGATTTGATATTCTATTAGTTGGGCTTAATTTACAAGATTCACTTTTCTCAATTCTCGTGCGAGCTAGACAGTATAAGTACTTGCTGACCGGCGATGTCGAAAAAAAATGTACCGTCAGTGTACTCTACGATTAGACAAATTATTCAACACGATTTTTTTCGTTGACGATCATATTACAGGCTCCGATAATGAAAATACATTACTTTATATACCTACAGCAAGCTGTAACTGCCGCTCTATCAAAGGGCTGTTTTAACTTAAGGAAATTCAAATCAAATTCATCTTCTTTAATAAAATGTAAAAAAAAAGTAAATGCTACTAACTCAAATGATCTATTAGTAATTAGCGAATTTACATCGACTTTAAGCATGGGCTGGAATCCATTTAACTATCAACTTCATTTTCCATTTAAAAACAATTTAAAATAAACACTAAAATTTTACCTGAAATTAAATGCATGATTCTAACTAACTTAACGCGACTAATACTGAACTGTTTTACAATTTACAAACTATTCAAGCCTGATTAAATTAAAACACACATTTGCATATTTATTGCGGTTTTTACATAATATAAGAAACCCAGAAAATCGACTTACAGGTCCCTTGTCAGTCGACGAACTACATAGATCATTTTTACATATTTGCCGTTTATCTCAACAGGAATCATTCCCAGTAGAGTATGAACTCATTTCTGATAAAAAAAAATTACCCTATGTCTCAACTATTAACTCTAGGTCCAGTTTACAGTGACGATAAACTTATTCGCGTAGGTGGTCGTTTACACGCCTCAGATTTTAATTTTGATAAAAAACATCCAATCCTGTTACATTCTAATCATCATTTTACTAAAATTTTATTTACTTTTGAATATGAACACAAACATAATTTACATGTCGGACCACAATTATTGTTAGCGACAATTCGAGAGTTCATGTGGCCCGTCAATTGCAGAATGTTGGCCAGATGAACCTTTCGTAACTGTTTCAAATGTAGACGACTTGCTGATGAAATGTAGCAACCAATGATGGGTAACTTATCCGCCGCACGCATTACGCCAAGCTTCCCTTTTCAATCTGTGGCTTAGCTAATGCTGTCTCTTTCATTTCAAGCGAAAAGAAAAGAGACAGCAATATCAACACTTTTAGTTAGGCGGTGGACACCCCGGTCTTCTTTTAGTTAGGCGGTAGACCCCCCGGTCTTCTTTTAGTTAGGCGGTAGACCCCCGGTCTTCTTTTAGTTAGGCGGTAGACCCCCCGGTCTTCTTTTAGTTAGGCGGTAGACCCCCCGGTCTTCTTTTAGTCGTGTCTGCGATAAAACTATTGACAAAAACCACACCTAAAAAAATATTTAAAACGTCATAAGTGTTACTCTGTGTATACTTTGTACATACACAAAAATACATTTCTTTCCTTTATTCCTCCAGCTAAAGAGTCTAATATAACCATAGCATATATAGTATCTTCAACGCAATTGTAATAAAGACATTATACTCGTATAATGCTTGACAGTTTTCTGTACAATAATTATTGTAATACAGTAAAGTAGTAATATCAAACTTTGAAAATGTATACAATTTGTATGGTCTTTCTTTTGTTTTTATTTTTTATTAATTGACGTGTAAATTGTACATTTATGAATAATGTACTTTGACTTTGACGCATAGTGTATTAAGCCTGTAGTTAATTACAATATTTCTTTAAATGTTGCCTAACTAACATAAGGGTGTCGGTGTTTGGAGACGGTGTGCATGCGTATCATAAACAAGAACAAAATTAAAAATTTTGATTAACCCCCGACTACCTTAGATTTGTTATCTGTAGAACATTCTACTAGTCAAGCCCTTTCATTTGATACCTATATTAAGGGAATTGTGAAAAAGGAAATGTAATTCGCCATTTTGTGGTAGCGGCCATCTTGGATTTGAAATTTGTCATAGTGCAAAGTATTCTACTAATCAAGCCCTTTCATTTGATACCCATATTGAGGCAGTAGTGAAAAATATTATATAATTCGCCATTTTGTGGTGGCGGCCATCTTGGATTTGAAATTTGTTATAGTGTTTAGTACTCTACTAGTCAAGCCCTTTCATTTGATACCCATATTGAGGTAGGTTGTGAAGAAATATTTTGTCCGCCATTTTGTGGAGGCGGCCATTTTGAATCGATATTAACCAAACATAGCTAAGAACACCCGCACGGATATTAACTTTCAAATAAAAAAAACCGCATCGAAATCGGCCCATCCGTTTGAGCTCTACGGTGCCACAGACAGACACACACACAGACAGACAGACAGACAGACAGACAGACCGACAGACAGACAGACATCGACGTCAAACTTATAACACCCCTTTTTTTTGTCGGGGGGTTAAAAAGAAATGTGGCACTCGGGGTCTGCCGCGGTAAAGCTATTGTATGTTGCATGCATTTTTATCAACATAAGCAATTTTTCGAAATTGCTTTTATTTTGAAAAGTGAAATTTGTATACCATAAAAAAAATGCAGAGAAGTATACAATCTAGTCAGTCGACAGCTAAGAGCATTTAGTCTGTAAAGCTAATACAAATAAGATTTAAAGTCGAATGACAGGGAGGGGAGGACGGCGTTACGGTCTTCCATCCCTCTTTCTTGTGAACATAAGAAAGAGATGCACGATCACTAAAATTCGGTCCCCAGGCCCGCGATAAAAGCTATGCAATAAGCTTAAAAAACTATCTCATTTTCCGTTTACGCGCAAAAAGAAGTATAACTTCAAAAGTATATACGTCGATAATATCATATTAGTTTTCTATGGTAAATGAAAGTAGTTGGTTCAATTTCCAGACTTTTTTTTTGTAGTACAGTGTCTATAGAGTCACTATACGAGCAGGACATGCGCCTAATGGTAAGCAATATGCCTGCCACATAACAGCACCATGACACGCAGCGATTGGAACATGAGGAGTCTAAATCATTACCTAGCACTGCACTGCGCTCGCCACCCAGAGATATAAAATGTTTAACCTCTATGCCCTGTAATTTCACTGGAAACATTGCCCTTTAAGCCGGAATGTTTGCACATAAGTGATTGGCGGTAGAATAACTGTCAAAGGTGTGGTACTTCCTCACACGGATTCTCCAAAGAGTCTTACCACTGCAAATCTTAATAACTGAAGTGCATAGAACACAGGGAGATTTTCAAGAGAACTAAATTGATACTACGACATGCATTTAGTAGGTACACCCCACCCAAACAAAACACGAACGTAATTAGACCCAAACCAGCGGCTGAGCTCATGACACGTTCAATCACTTCTCGAGAACGACACTTCAAAACAAAGGAGAAATGTAAACTTTGCTGTTTCACTCAACTTCAGTATTATTGTGATTTTCCCAATCGCACTTAGTTGGAACTATTTTTTTTTGCTCTATTTGGGAATTTAGTTTTAGTATCCACAATTCCAAAAAAAATACGCAGAGTTTTGCACGTTATGAAGCCTGTGTTCAACACCCAATTGTTTTAGTTCTTCTATTTAGGTTGTAGTTATTTACGATTCAAAATTACAGTTGTCATTGTCACAAATAATTTGCTTGGTCCGTTTTAGTCCAAATTGTATGATTAGTTGAGGTATTTACCGGTGCGGTCGAGGGCATCTTCAAAGGAGATGGGTTGCTGATCGCGGTCGCGGTCGCGGCTGTCATCGCGCTCGTCACGCATGCTGACGTCACGGAGGCGGTCGGAGCGCGGCGCGGTCGCGGAAACACTGAAGGAAAGCTCGTGAAGCAATTTCAAAGTCAGCGTAGGAACGGCACACATACACTCGCGGAAAACGCTCAAAATGTACTCTTTATTTAATCAATAACACAGTTCTATTTTCAGAATATTCACAATACTTTATTCAATCATTTTAATAACGTTAATTAGAAATAGCTACTCTCTCTAACACGGTTTTATACATTTTTAATTTTTTTATTTACTATTCATGTAGAATTGTAGATCCCCTGAGACTGTAGCCTCGACCATATTAAAGAGGAAGGAAATCAATGAAAGAGCTGCGAAAACAAAAATGCCGGGCTGAAACTCAATTAGGTACGTATCTATGATTTTACGTAAATTTTGATTATTTCAATAATTGACAATTAACATTAAATATATCTATTTCTGACAAAATACGTTTTCTAGACAAATATAAACACTACATGTAGGAGGGAGACACGATGAAGAATTTTATTAAAAAAAAGTAAATATAAATTATTTCAAAAACAACAAAAGTGCTAATCGTATAAGCGACATTGAAATTGTAAAAAGATATAAAACGAAGTATTCGTCATCAGTTCAGATCTGATCACCAGTTCATGATCATCGTCATGCCTCTTTAGTCCTACAATTATGCTAAAACTATGTTTTAAGCGTACATTATATCCAGTATGTGCCAACCTTTACAGAGCAAGAAAACATTTCAGTACAGCGACATAAACTGAAATAAAGATTCATAACAATTTTCGTAAACTATTTGTCCTACATCGCGTTTTTTACTCTCAAAACTAATAGATAGCTTGTATACAAACAGCAATGGTTGTTTAACGTAGAAAATACTCGTGCTGAGAGAATGATGGCAAAGTTCCAAATAGGAACAAAATGAGAGAGAAGGCCGCTGGGAGGCGTGACGTCGCCTCGTCGCCATCTAGATCAACAACATGCCAAGAAAGAGCTAGCGGTCTTGAACTCGGGAGCTACCGTAGGTACTCTTATTTTCAAGGACGCACGAAACTTATAAAAACAGCTGCAATTAAACTCGTAGCACAGGGCACGGACTATGCTTCGCATTTTTCATTGGGCCAAAGTAGAGTGACAGTATAGTGATAGTAAAAACAATACAATACAATTTGTAGCTGTAGGACTTTTGGCAGAGTCCGCCTGGGGAAGTACCACACCTTTGCGAGTTATTCTACTGCCAAGCTGTAATGTGCAAACATTACTGTATTCCGGTTTGAAGAGAAATGTTTCCAGATAAATTACAAGGCTTAGAGATATAACATCTTAGATCTTTGGGTGACGAGCGCAGTGCAATGCTAGGTAGTGATTTGGAATCTTCGTGTTCCGATAGCTACGTGTCACTGTGCTTATTATGTGGCAGGTATGTTGCTTACCATCAGGCACATGTTTTGCTCTTCTCGTCACTTTTATTTAAAAAAAAAAGTAGAGAGATAGTTTTAAGATAGAATCCATATCGAAAACGACGTTGTGGCAGCCCTAAAAGCGATAGCGGGGCGACCTAGACTATCAATATCAATCATATTAGTAGAACTGGCTTGTTATAACACTAGATAGTGCGAATAACTATCTCTATATTTTTGTAATATAAACAAACGTCTAGGGTGTGGAATGCGTTGCATGAGTGGATTTTTCATAGTTACAATTTTGCTGTCTTCAGTTCAATTTTTCTGTCTGTCTGTCTGTCTGTCTGTGTTTGTGTGTCTGTCTGTGGCACCGTAGAGCTCAAACGGATGGGCCGATTTCGATGCGGTTTTTTATTTAAAGGTAAATATCCATGCGGATGTTCTTAGCTATGTTTGGTTAATACCTATCGATTCAAGATGGCTACCTCCACAAAATGGCGGACAAAATATTTCTTCACAACCTACCCCAATATGGGTATCAAATGAAAGGGCTTGACTAGTAGAATACTATACATTATAACAAATTTCAAATCCAAGATGGCCGCCACCACAAAATGGCGAATTACATTATTTTTTTCACTACTGCCTCAATATGGGTATCAAAGGAAAGGTCTTAACTAGTAAAATACTTTGAACTATGACAAATTTCAAATCCAAGATGGCCGCCACCGCAAAATGGCGAATTACATTATTTATTTCACTACTGCCTCAATATGGGTATCAAAGGAAAGGGCTTAACTAGTAGAATACTTTGAACTATGACAAATTTCAAATCCAAGATGGCCGCTACCACAAAATGGCGAAATCCATTTCTTTTTTCACAACTCCCTCAATATGAGTATCAAATGAAAGGGCTTGGCTAGTAGAATGTTGTACAGATAACAAATCTGAGGTAGTCGGAGGTTAATCAAAATTTTTAACTTTGTTCTTGTTCTATTGTATAGTCCATTTATCGAGGAAGGCTAAAGGCTTTAGAAAATAACGCTATTATTAATAGAAGCGGAGCATGAATCAAGAATGTAACAAAATCGGGAAAATATATTCCATTTTGAGAGTTTTCGTACGTTTCGTGCTTTGACATGACACAAACATGACAGCATGTCAGTGTTGTCAGAAGCCCATCTCAATTTTCCCCCAAAAGGTTCTCGAAATCCCCCCAAAAAGCGGATTTTCTGGAAAAAAGCCCCCAAAGTAAATTATACATTCGTTTACACCTAAAACATAATTTTACGCTGACGACTACCCCAATTTCTCTCCAAAATGTTCTATAAATCCCCCCAAAAAACCGGGTTTCAAAAAAAAATACCCCCAAAATTGATAAACATTTCCTACCTCTTAAACCACAATAAAACGCTATTTCATAATTAGCTTATATTACTCCATAAAGTGTTTCGACAAGTGCCCATAAGGAAAGGTGGTTAAATTTTTGTACTAACTTCACTTGGGTAAGTGCCGTATTCGCTAAAAAACTGCAAAACTTGGCAATGAAAAATCCCCAATTTCCCCCCACAAGTAATTTTTCCCCCCATAAATCCCTCCAAACATTTTGTCTCCCCAAATTTCCCCCCATGGCTATTAAAACCCCCCAAATTTGGGGGGAATCCCCCCAGTCTGGCAACAGTGCAGCATGTGTCTAAGATTGCGTCATTGAATTTCACAGATTAAGTACATACCTCTTGAATATAAAACCTTTGCTAATTTATTTTTTTAAGTCTTTGTTGGTACTACGAGTCAAACTGAAAGTTCTTAGAACTGGCCACTTATAAACAATATAATAAAAAAATAATTCTATAATTTGAAAATAGAACTCTTTGCCAATATTACTGAGTATATACTTCATTCATTTGTCATTTGTTTTACGATTTGGCGGCAAATTGAAAATTGTCTGTGTCACGTCAACATGAATTTAACACGAGAAAATTTTCGTGCAATGATTTTTTATGACTTTCGATGTCATTTAAGTCAACAAGAAAGTTATGATAGACTACGATTGGCCTTTCACGATGAAGCCCCATCTCGTGCGACTGTTTACAACTGGTTTAATGAGTTTAAACGTGGTCGCACTAATCTCACTGATGATTTACGTGAGGGACGGCCTTCTACGGCGACGACTGAAGATAACATCTGTGTTGTGCGGCGTATGATAGAGACTGACAAAGAGTGACCTATCAGCAGATTCGGACAAGCTTAGGTATCGGTATGAGTCAAGTGCACAAAATCCTACACGAACATTTAGCGGTCAGGAAGCTTTGCGCCCGGTGGATACCTCATAATTTGACTGAGGCTCAAAAACTCCATCGTGTGGATTGGTGCCGTAAAATGGTTGAAAGATTTAACGGAGGTGACTCAAATGCTGTGTTCGACATACTAACAGGTGACGAAAGCTGGATTTACTGTTATGATCCTGAAACCAAAAGACAATCTGCTCAGTGGGTGTTTCCTTTCGAGGAGTGGCCAACTAAAGTGAAGAGAGATCGAAGTGCGGGGAAAAAAATGGTGGCCTCGTTCTTTGGAAGGATAGGCCATTTCGCAACAATTGTGTTAGAGGATCAAAAACAGTTTCTGCAGAATGGTACACTACCAATTGTTTGCCACTTGTCTTGGAAAAAGTTCGAGAGAAACGACCTCGCAGTAGGATCCTCCTTCACCACGACAACGCCTCATCGCACACCGCCAAGCGAACGATCGACTATTTGGTGACATCAAACGTTGAATTACTGGGTCACCCGCCGTATAGCCCCGACCTCGCGCCTTGTGATTTTTATTTATTTTCAAAAATTAAAGAAAAACTTAAAGGAAAGCGGTTTATGAATGCTGAAGAAGCGGTGGCTGCGTATCGCGATGCCATTGAAGAGACCCCTAAGGACGAGTGGGCAAAGTGCTTTTCCCAGTGGTTCCATCGCATGCAGCGGTGTATTGACGTGAATGGACAATATTTTCAAAAGATATAATAAAACTAATAACTGGCTAATGTAATCAGTTTTTGATTTTCTAAGAACTTTCAGTTTGACCCTCGTACCAATTTCCGACAGGTGGCGTAGCAGGTAGCTGAAGAGGTGTTTTGTTTGAAAGCGATATTCTCAGGAATGACTGAACCGATTTCAGTAATTCATTCACCGTTGGATATGTACGGGATCCTGATGAGTACTATATAATATACCACAGGCAACGCCGGGGCAGACATCTAGTCATAACAAGACAAAATAGTGCAACAGAATGCGCCCGTAAATAATGTTGTAGTGTCTCTTTGGTTGGCTAAATAGTATCAAAATTCAGTCAGTACTAATTTTGTCAAATTTTATTCTTGTTTCACAAAACTCTTATGTATTTGGAAGTTTTAAAGCGCCTGCTAAGCAAAACGGCCGACGGAAAGTGTCTGTGGGTATCGGGGCCATATTTTTAAAGATATTGCCTATAACATACGTGAAAATCAGTTATCAGAAAGTACGTGAAGTAAGTAATGTATCTTTTGGACCCCATATCTCGAAATTGGCCGTCTAAGCAAGTTGGCGGGTAAGTATGTGTTCTTAGTACGTACTAGCTCTACTCAATCGTCCACATTTCATCCATCAGAAAATACGTGACGTCTGGCGGCCCTGGGATCTTACGTTATATGTTTAGTTTAAAAATACATTTATCTTAACAATTTATTGAATGTCATAATTTCGAACGGATCTTTGCTAATTATGATAAGACGTTTCTTCACCTTGTGAGATGTTTACTTTTAAATAAATATAATAAAGTCAGATTAATACAAAGTTAATATTCTACGGTTCTATGTCAAATGTTACACTTTACGACTGCCCTAGTGGCTTAGTTGGTAGTAGCTCTGCCTGCGAAGCCGGGGGTCGTGGGTTCGATCCCCACCCAATGCAAATATTTGTGTGATGAATTCAAATGTTTGCACTGTGTCTGGGTGTTTCTATGTATAATATGTATGTATTTAAAACTATGTAAGTATTATATCAGCTATCTGGCTGCCATCACACAAGCTTTGCTTAGTTTGGGGCCAGATGGTGTTGTGTGTGAATTGTCCACCAATATTTATTATTTATTATTTACATGTATAAATAGTACAAATTTATCGTTGCGCTTTCGAAAACTTTACCCTAAAAATCGTATACTGACCTCTAACTGTTTTTATAAACATAATACATAATTAGACTCTAACAAGAGCGACCCCCCACTAATATTATGCAACATTTAATAACGTTTAGGCTGTATTTTGCGTAATTATTTTGTTAGCGATAGTGTGTACGCCTGTCCACATTGTTGAAATAAAATTCTACTCATTCACATTAATAGTCATGGATAAAGTGGAACTACTTTTATCAATTACTGTAACTATCATGTGTTATTCAAATGCTGTTTCTAACTACGTAAGCGGGTATTTTAACCATTTTAATGAGTTAGAGATTATAATAAAACTTCAATACGACGTATTTGAAACTACAAATACAGATAAATAGTATGTAGGTAGTAATGTTATAAAGTCCCAGTACATTCCGCCTGATTCATTTATTAGACTACTTACATCTTTCCTCGATTTCATCCGCATACCGTTCAGAAAAGGAACATCTCTTAAAGAATTTTGATTTTTTCAAAAGTAGTCTACCATCTACCTAGCAGATTCAAATGCGTCTATATTTTTTTATTTATTATTCTAAAATTAAGCCAGATCAGTTCAGATTTTCCGACGTGATTAAGAAACAAACACAACTATTTATTGCATGATGTCACAAAATAAGAAACGATTTGAATTTACTCAAAATTTGAAAACTTTTTTGGCACGCTCAAGCCACGCAAATTGGTCAGATGATTGGCATACTTTGGTTTGTGACTTTAACGTGTAAGAGTAATATTCATATAATACTTTTCAATATATTGTAGATTGCAGACTGATGAAATGAGAAATACATGCTCCTGTAGTTGCGTAGTTAATACACCTGCCCATGACAGTATAGTGACAAATAGCTATTTCAACATTAAACCGTAGGAGTCAAAAACCTATCACTAATAATCCACTCTTCACCCTGATATACAACATGATTTCTCTGAGATAAATGTCTATATATTTAAGTTTAGCTCTGTAATTCAAATTCAGCCTTTTTGGACTATTTGAAAAGTTAACAAAAACATACTTTATTCATCAAATATATAACATATTCCTGATCACAAAGCTACAAAGTTATACAGAAATATTTAAAAAAGAATAAGAGAATAAGACTAGTTTTTACCGACTTAAAACGGAGCAGGTAATATTAAACATATTTTCAGTAAATAAAAAAACATTGTGATGAAGGCAATAAAATTGTACTCTTCATGTTGATATATCCTCGTGGCATTGTGGTATTATGTTTGTGTAACTATCAGCTGCATGCCTTGTTCGTCCCGTCACTCCAAGCTATACAAAAATAGTTACTAAACTATGTTCTTAATCGTTACTACTAAAATAAATCATTACTTTTAGGGACCGTTCAATTTAACAATGACAAGGGTCAGTTTCTGTAATGGGCCGAAGCGCAGAGACTGCTCAGTCAATACCGCAAGAATAGAAAATGGAACTACGTTGATTTACGATATGGACGTTAAGGAGGATATAAGGAAGTCCGCGTATGTTATCTTTATCTATGTGTACATTTTTTGTTGATTTGACTATTTTAGATTTTAAAAATCTCAAAAACTTGTCTACCGGTTTAGCTCAAATTTTGACACTATTTACAATATTGTGGTTATACCTAAATAACGATTTGGCAAATCAATATAGTATATCTATGGTTAGGTATATCGTTTTTTTATGTCTTGTATAATAATCAATAACAAAACCGCTTTTTTCGACCTATACATCATGTCAATTTAAAAGATTGCAATTCCCAATTCGATTGATATTTACAATCGCAATCTCATAAAGACCAAGGTCAATAATCTCTAGAATTCTGTGGTTTAGATTTTGGTGCTCGTTGCTTCCCCCCTTGACGATTGTGTGTTGCTTGTTCTTGGCTCAGCCTTTATATCTTCACAAAAAATGGTAAAATATTGTAGGTATACTCCCTAGTAAAGCAAAATTGAGCTGCTTTTTGTTTTGCATTTTGTTCCTCATCCTCATTTCTCATCCATGCAATCATTATGTGCCACTAAGAAGCGTCGCCGGGTACCTACAGCTAGTCTATTTATAAAATGCAGTATCTCGCTACTAAGTCTGTTTAAATTCACAAAATGGCGAAATACATTTATTTTTTCACAACTCCCTAATGAAAGGGCTTGACTAGTAGAATGTTGTACAGATAACAAATCCGAGGTAGTCGGGGGTTAATCAACATTTTTAATTTTGTTCTTGTTAACAATAATAGGTAATTTTATTAATAATTTGACCATCATCTCAGCTGATGTTAAGCGACATTGTGTCCTACGATCAAAGAGTTCACATAATAATATACTACGTATAGAGTTGGCTGGCACAAACGCATCAAAAGCACGGGTAGCATCTTTCTTGCCTTGTCGCTCTTGTGGAAGTGGCATGCTTTTGTCCCGGCTCATCACTCTGTTGCCATAGAATTTATGCACGTCATCTGCTTAATACGATTGACACAAAGGAACCGTGCGGAAAATCTAACTCTATACGTAGTACATATATGTAAACTCTTTGGGTACGATAGAGTGCGCTTACCTAGATGAAACCAATTTATTTTAGACTCGACGACTATACTAGGTATGTCCATCAGTAAATATCACTCAAGCAACATATTGAACAGTATACTACATACAGTAATACGATGTGGTCTATCTAATTCGACATAAGAAATGTTTAGATGTTCGGAATACCATAGTAAGAATTTTTATGTTTTAAAATCCTACTGATACTATAAATGCAAATGTTTGGATGTTTGTTGCTCAATCACATCTCGTAAGCCAAGTGCGGGTTGGCAGCAAATACATATTCTCGAATAAAATCTTTCTTGAACGCGCCTGTTTCGTCACGATGTTTGTCTATACCGTCATATAAAGTGGTTGAAAAATAGTTAAAGTAGAATCCGTTCCTACGACTGAACCCAAAGGTACGGACACACGGACAGGCTTGCAATGGAGTTTGTATTATATTTTTTGGTCACCACGCCTACCCGTGATTAAAACCAAATTTTGAGACAAATTGTATTCATTTATGTCACTAGGTTATAGTTTTATTTTCTGCAGCCGCGAATTTTTTTAGTTTGTTTCCGATTTGTTTTGTCTAAACTAACCTCAAACTTTTTGAGGGCAGATTCAATATTTTATTTTTTCACTTGAAGAATCATACCCGGCGCCAAACTTATTTGGGTTCCGAACCGCTTTACGGGTAGTAGATAATATTATGTGAACGCCGGACTACCGGAGCCAGTATCGCGACGTTCGGTGTCGGACGAGCGAGCCACTAACTGTAATAATATTTGCTCCCTTATTGTTGCAATTATATTGATTACGTTTGTTTGCACGCCCGGCCGGTCTCGGCTGCTTGTCCAGCGAGACGTCACCGAACCTTCGCTGTTTTCGGCGGCGCGCGACGACACAAATGTCGAATTCCCCATCACTCAGGCATTTTACATTTTATGTCATTGAGTACATATAAGTACTACTTTAGTTATTTGTACTCAATGTTTTATGTGCTCCACGGACATGAGCAAGAATAGTTAGTCTTTCGTTATGGAGCACGGAGGATGGCAGGATTGGCTTAATAATAAAATACGTAATCCTAATTTTCTAGCTCAATAGGGCGTTTTCAAGATGTAAAAATATCTGTCAAATACCGTCCATTTTCAACGTAGGTGGCGCCACTGTTTTATTTTGTTAAATAAATTTCACAAAAAACCAACAGTGGTGCCACACTTGACAATATTTAGAACTATATTTCACAAGTCTTTTTGCGTCTGGAAAACGCCTAATTAAGTTCCCTGATCAATCGAAATTCGCAAATTCTTATTTCAATCTTTATTAATCTTATCTATTTTACATAAATACACGGGTAACTCACGTTTAATGTAGTCAGTCCAGTCCGACTCAAGTTTCGATCGCGTCCGGCGATCTTTTTCAAGGAGAGTGCGCGCGCGGGTTCGCAGCTCGTTTAGCACAACGTGAGTTACCCGTGTATTTATGTAAAATGTGTAATAACCACGTTAGTTTTCATACTAATCTTATCTAATCTATATATATATTTTTTTTATTCCCAGTTTATGTGGGGTCGGTACAACCTATCCGTTTCCACTATTCATCTTTATAATTCGTCAAATCTGCGTTTAGGTACCTACTATTGTCTGAATTATGTCCTCTTTCAAACAACAAAGTTGATAATTATTTATCTAAATCTCTAATTTACCTACTAAATAATCGTGAATATTCTCGAACAAACCGAACGTTCAATGTACCTCTAGAGACAGACCTAACTAATAACATGTGTTCTTCCTCGCTATTAATTGACATGATCAATTTAAATTAGCAAAGAAAAACAAACTGATTAACTGAAGCATGTTATTACTATGGGGCATTATTAAGTGGTTCGTTATACCAACAGTGAGTGAGATCGCCGGGTTGATACAGCAGTGAGTCAGGTCCTTGGTTTGAGTTCCGGCTACACCTATGATTAAATAAATAAGGAAATAATAATAATACTTAGCTTATTTTCCAAAGTACAAAATAATACATTACAGCGTAGCATAAAGCATAAACAGCCCCCTAAATGTTCCCACTGCTGGGACTCAGGCCTTCTCTCACAAGGAGAGAGTCAAGACCATAATCCACCACGCTGGCCCAGTGCGGGTTAGTGAATGATACATGATTTCGAAAAATTCTAAGTACATGCAGGTTTCTAAGTTAGTTTAAGGTTTCTAAGTTTTTAAGTTAGCGGCATTACGCATATGACTATGAAAAGACAGTGGTGCGCGTGGCTTTGAACCCGGGGTCTCGGCAATCACCATTCTCCCGACCAGACCAGCAGTAACTTGACATTACAACTCTAATGTTAGTAAGTTAGCAAGCCAGTTTTCTAGCTTCATGTAGACAAAACTAGCGTTGCGTAGCGTTGTCTACACGAAGCTAGAAGTTGTAGCTTGATAGCTTGCTGACACTAGCTTGCTATCCTAACTTGACAAACTAGCCTCGTGTCGCTCGGGCATAATGCCCACAAAATATTATTGGACATTGCACACACATCACCATCTAGCCACAAACCAAGCAAATCTATATTGTGGGAGCCAGGAACCAGATAGCAGATCTAATACTTTTATAATTGTAAATACTTAGAAACACCCTTACACAGAACAAATATTTTTGTATATATTACACAAATATTTGCGCTGGGTTGGAATCGAACCCATTATTGTTTTGTTATTAGTATGAATTGTTTTTGATAAGCTTACTTAAAAGTTAAAGTTTTTTTTTAAAATAAATGGTGACGAGACGATCCGGACATGTGCCTAATGGTAAGCAACATGCCTGACACATAACAGCACAGTGGCACGCAGCTATTGGAACATGAAGAGTCCAAATCATTACCTAGCACTGCACTGCGCTCGTCACCCAGAGATCTAAGATCTTATATCTCTAAGCCCTGTAATTTCTCTAGAAACATTGCCCTTCAAACCGGAACACAGTAATGTTTGCACATTACTGCTTGGCGGTAGAATAACTGGCAAAAGGTGTGGTACTTCCCCAGGCGGACTCTGCCAAGAGTCCTACCACTACAAAACTACAGATAACATTGTATGACAACCGATAATATGACACAAGAAAGATCTTTCAGGAAGTTGTATCCACGCACCATCCCGCACTTGGCCAGAGTAGCACCGAATCCCGAACACTTCCTGGTTTTCCCGATCAATTCGGCTTATTCTACTTCTCTAAAATGATAACAACAAAACTGTTATACGAAACTTCCTACTCAAAATGTAATAGCAAAATGTCTGACGTGTTTGCTGCGAGTATATAACAAAACCGTGAAATGTTAAAATTAGTTTTGAATCAATGATTAAGATGTTTGTAGACTACTAAGGCCATCGCTAAAAAACCCATAAATTACGAACATGATAATCGTTTCCCTCTACATATACTACATTACGTGAGAGCCCTTAGCTTTATTGGTTTTAAAAAAAGATTGCCCTTCAATTCGGAACATGGTAATGTTACCATTTTGTCGTACTTTCCCAGTAGATAATTTTTACCAACTTCGAAATCGAGGAAATAAATCAGTTGTTGCATAACGCCAACATTCTGGCGTGTCCAAGGTTTCTGTTTATTGATTTTTTGCAATTTCAAGGTTGCCCCATAGTAAAAGTTGTTTGTGATGACTGGGGAGCATAACATGCAGCTAACACAGATATAGAATACTAAATGCACAATGTACAGGTGCTTTTTAAGCGTACGCGATTTGAGCCCACATTGAAGACACTAGCACTCAATCACGATCTAAACGATTCTTAATTCCCTTTCGTAGTTGAACTTTATCCTCACTCTATTCTTATTTTACTCTCATTTCTTGAAACTAATAGCGATAAGGCCGCATTTATGGCATATATATGCCTAAGTTATTGTTTGGATGATATATTCGTTTTTTCTGGTGTATACATATAATAAAGTGTTTCTGTATGTCTGTCCCGACGTTTCGGTTGCGTTACAACGGTCACCAAGGCTATCGCGACCACGGCCACGGTCCTTGTACTACGATCATCATCATCATCAACAGCCGCAAGACGTTCACTGCTAAACATAGGCCTCCCCCCTAGATTTCCACAACGAACGGTCCCGCTCAACCTGCAACCAGCTGTTTCCAGCGACCTTTATGAGGTAATCTGTCCATCTAGTGGGAGGCCGTCCAACACTGCGTCTTCCGGTACGTGGTCGCCACTCGAGAACCTTTCTTCCCCATCGGTTGTCAGTTCTACGAGCGATGTGGCCTGCCCATTGCCCCTTCAGCTTGCTTACTCTTTGAGCTATGTCGGCCACTTTCGTTCTTTTGCGAATATCCTCATTAGGGATTCTTTCGCGCAAAGAGACTCCGAGCATAGCTCTCTCCATAGCTCGCTGTGTGACTTTGAGCTTCGTTATGAGGCCCACAGTGAAGTGTAATACGATAAAACGTCGAGTTAATTAAAAATCATTTTGTTCGCCTTTAAGTTCCGTTTAATTATAATAATAAGTTCCGTTTAATTGTAATAAGGCTTCATTAATTATGGGATAAAATTACCGTTGTCGTATTATAACAACAAAATAGAAATAAATTTACGGCTGGTCTAGTCTAGTCAAGAGAATGGAAACCGCCGATTATGCTTACCTGATTACCTCTATATTTCCAAAGACATGTGCGTAATGGCGTTTAAAACTATGAAGATAAACATCGTGAAGAAACCTACACATTAAATCTTACGAGAACATGTATCACCCTGCACTTGGCCAGCGTGGTGGACTATGGTCTTAACTTTGGCTTGCGAGGGTAGGCCTCGAGTCCTAGCAGAAGGGTCGTTTAGTGGGCTGCTATATGCATAAAAGTTTACATAAATATTCCGTCATTGCTTATAGTAGAGTCTTAGAATTGTGGATAAGTTTAATTATTTTAGTATGAAAACTAACGTGGTTATTACACATTTAGCAGTGCTAAATGAGCTGCGAACCCGCGCGCGCACTCTCCTTGAAAAAGATCGCCGGACGCGATCGAAACTTGAGTCGGACTGGACTGACTATATTAAACGTGAGTTACCCGTGTATTTATTTAAAAAGTTTAATTATAATAGGTATAATAGTATTTAGAAAACTATCTTGTAGATCCATTGCAAAACGAAAAGGTACGTTTGTTATGACATGAAAACATCACAGCTTAGGTGTATCAAAGTTAATAGTCCCCGAACACGGACCCCTGACCAAGAGTCCCAAGCTGCTAGCCGCGTTCTACCACTGCTTAGCTTTATCTTATTTCAGACTTTACAACACTAGTTTTGGTTGGTTTAGACACAGATGTCACAGATGGTTTTAAGAACTCAAAGTTATGGTCTAACTAGTCTTTATACATTTCTTGTAATCGCGTTGAGTACGGATCAAAAGACTCCACGATTTCCTACACGTGGTTTCATAAACCTTCAAAAAATCAATCCTCATTAACAATGTTTAAAATGTACATTTCAAATTGTCTATTTATAGCTTGAGGTCATGGCCACTGTAGGCTATTTTAAGATTTTTGCAATTATTATTTCAAGATCAGATTATAAGCAAATCGTGTGAAATATGCGAGCTATTTTTAGATTTTTAAACGGTCTAATTGCAAAAGGTTAATGAATTAGCATGGCCACGTTAGCCACGTTTTCGGGTGGGAGGTCGCCGAATTCGATTAAAGATAGTTACATTTTCCGCTGTTCACATTTTTTATGTATGTCCTTGAATATGGTATCCCAAACCGTGTAGGTACATCCAATTAAAGTCTTCTAAAAATAAATAGCAATGTTCACCAATAGCGGCGGTCTCCCGACATTAGTTTTAGGTACATTAAAAAGTCAATCGATAACATATAGGTACGTATCAAACATACAAACAAAAAAAAAACTTTATTGCTGTTTGTAGGTAAGATAAGATGATACAAAACATTTTAAAAGTTGCCCCATACAAACTGGCCTCTGCGAGAGGCATGCAATATGTCTGGCAAGACAATTTGTTAGTCTTAATTTATAAATAAAAAAATTAAATAATAGTCAGCTGATTAAAGTCTTCTTCTTCCTCATCTTCTATTAATTTCTGGTTTTTATTTATGTCATCTGATTCTTCATCTTAGATTAATTTCTGGCTTCTATTTGGTTGTGATATATATTTGTGTGAGATAAATGTTTGGTGAGTATATCTCTTGCCAATAATAATCAGTCAGCTAACTTCGACACATCTTAATATTCAATGCAATCACAAAATAAGAATTCAGTCACCAGACAATAATTGGTTATTGCAATCCGCTATCTTATATATATTGCAAAATCGTTAACTTTCTCAGAATAAAACCGTTAAAATGATCTTCTTCTGCATCGTGTTCTTCATTACTGAAGGTCGTGCCTTTCTTGATATGCCTTTACCGAGACGGTGATAAGGTCTTTCCATCCTGCTCTATCTTCGGCTTGTCTCAGAGCCGTCGGTAAAGTGAGTCCGGTCACGTCTTTTATTTGGTCTGCCCAACGGATAGGTGAGCTGCCCCGTCGCCTTTTACCATCGATCTTACCCACAACAACCAATTTATCGAAGTTGTCAGGTTTTCTCCTGGCGATGTGACCAAAGTAACGTAGTACTCTTTGGTAACAGATAGTGGACATTCTGGTTTTGATCTTCAGTTGATCGAGAATCGATTTATTGGTTCTTTTTGCAGTCCACGGTATACGCAACATTCTCCTCCAACACCCCTTTCAAATGATTTTTCATCATCATTTTCCTTTTTTCATCTTTAAATGATTTTTTTGAAATTTTTTTTTTTTTTGTTAAAATGATTGATTTTTTCCAAATACGGGTGAAGTGGTAATATCCCTCTTAAGTGAGTACACTCCGCGAGGCATAAGCTGAGCTTTGCATTTATGTGAGTGTACATGGATAGTGTAGGTGTGACAACCGGCCTTAGGCGCGGCGCCATTCGGTCTCGCCGCGCTCCTGCCTGATTGGTGATCACTCACACTAATGCAAAGCTCAGCCTATACCTCGCGGACAAAATTTCAAAGCTCCTGCCTGATTGGTGATCACTCACAATAATGCAAAGCTCAGCCTATACCTCGCGGACAAAATTTCAAGCTCCTGCCTGATTGGTGATCACTCACACTAATGCAAAGCTCAGCCTATACCTCGCGGACAAAATTTCAAGCTCCTGCCTGATTGGTGATCACTCACACTAATGCAAAGCTCAGCCTATACCTCGCGGACAAAATTTCAAGCTCCTGCCTGATTGGTGATCACTCACACTAATGCAAAGCTCAGCCTATACCTCGCGGACAAAATTTCAAGCTCCTGCCTGATTGGTGATCACTCACACTAATGCAAAGCTCAGCCTATACCTCGCGGACAAAATTTCAAGCTCCTGCCTGATTGGTGATCACTCACACTAATGTAAAGCTCAGCTTATACCTCGCGGACAAAATTTCAAGCTCCTGCCTGGTTGGTAATCACTCACACTAATGCAAAGCTCAGCCTATACCTCGCGGACAAAATTTCAAGCTCCTGCCTGATTAGTGATCACTCACACTAATGCAAAGCTCAGCTTATACCTCGCGGAGTGTACCTACCTATGGTTAATATTCCTACTTGTGTACGTAGTAGAGTCTTTTTGAAAAGGGGAAACTTCGAAAAAGTTTGAGGGTCTATGATCTGCAACAATATTTTTAGTAAATAAAAGACCTGCCTCAACCATTAAACCACTTCTGATACACACAAGAATGACCAAGAAATGCAATAAAAATATATTTATATCGTAAAATCAGCAATAAACATCAGTCTATTAAAGTTACGGCAGTAAAATTTAGACAAAACTTGTAAATGTTACACCTATTTAGCCAGTCTACAGATAATAAATCATCAGATTTAGTTATTAAATTAAAAGGTCTATCGTCCGACATTGTTAAGGTAAGCGTCCGTCAAACAAATCGTCAAGAGCGAGTTCAGATTTAGGGAGGTCAAATTCAGTAGAATAAAGTAAGAGAAAATTAAATAAATGTATGTGTGAATTATTCGTGATTAAGCCCCGTAGGTACTAAATAAACATTATGTGTTCAAATCGCGCAAGTTTGAAAACAATAAATAAATGTCTTGAGAAAAACCGAAACAAAGATTTGCGAATTTAAGATAACATGGTATACGTGTGTGTGTTGCTAGGATTAGGTTAGATGTGGCCTGAGCTTTCAGTACTGGGACAAAATTGCAGTACTGTATGTTATACAGTAGAGATCACCAACTTGAGGCCTAATACCAACTGACACAGATCCCTTTAACAAGAACAAAATTAAAAATTTTGATTAACCCCCGACTACCTCAGATTTGTTACCTGTAAAACATTCTACTAGTCAAACCCTTTCATTTGATACCCATATTAAGGAAGCTGTGAAAAAATAAATGCATTACGCCATTTTGTGGAAGCGGCCATCTTGGATTTGATTTTTTTATAGTGTATAGTATTCTACTTGTCAAGCCCTTTAATTAGATACCCATATTGAGGTAGGTTGTAAAGAAATATTTTGTCCGCCATTTTGTGGAGGCAGCCATCTTGAATCGATGTTAAACCAAACATAGCTAAGAACATCCGCACGGATATTAACCTTCAAACAAAAAAAAACCGCATCGAAATCGGTTATCCGTTGGAGCTCTACGGTGCCACAGACAGACAGACAGACATCGACGTCAAACTTATAACACCCCTTTTTTGGTCGGGGTTTAAAAAACAATAGTAGATAGCTTGATACACCTACAGTTACGGTTATTCCATTAATTTGCTTGAGGTTAACTCGAGACAACAACCTACTCTATATTCATATAGTACTTCTATTGACTGGCCTCGTGGCTTAGTAACTCTGCCTGCGAAGCCAAAGGAATTGCCATGGGTTCAATTGCCACCCAGTGCAAATATTTGTGTGATGAATTCAAATGTTTGTACTGTGTCTGGGTGTTTGTATGCACAATAAGTATGTGTTTACACCTACATAAGTATTATATCAGCTATAGCCGCCATAGAAGCTTTGCTTAGTTTGGGGTCAGATGGTGTTGTGTGCGAATTTTCCACTAATATTTATTTAATTATTTAATGTGATCGCTTACCATCAATCGCTTATCCTACTTGTACCAGCTCTCTATTATAAATACGCAACTCTATCTACATAGATTACACTAGCTGAACCCGCTACTTCGTTCGCGTAAGCAGATGTTACTGACTTATAGTGTAAATTAGTTGGAAGTATCGTACGTCAAAATATTTGCATTATGTAATTAATAATAAACGAATGAATTTGTTTTCCCACACAAAAAAATATTTAATTTTATCATCTTTATTTTTCTTTTTTTAAACAAAATTAAACATACTTATTAAGATTTCGTAGTATCGAACATAGCCGCAAGTGTTAAGTTTGTAGGATTTTTATAGGATACATTACGAAAAGTCTGAAGCTGATGTGCATGATCTGATTACCTACATTTCTCTTTTTATCCGCAAGCTGTTTTCTAGCTGTTACCCGCGACTTCGCCCGCGTAAAATTTTGAACGAAGCCTGTGTGGATACAAAATAATTAAAATTTTGAGTTTTAATGATAGGTACTCAAGCAAGTTGAACCCGTAAATCTAAGCCAAGTCTTAGTGAAATGTTAATGTATGAATTTAATTGTAACACAGAAAAAAAATCCAAGAACGAAAGAATCCAAATTCGGCATCAAAATCCTTTTAGCAGCAAAAACTTATTAGTACAATTTAGAATACCAGTAACGCCACCTAGTGATGAAAGAAAAAATACATACCACAATAGCAAAACATTGATTAAAATTGCCTTTAGTGCTTTTAGATTTAAACTGGCATTAGCGCCATCTAATGAGAATATAATGTTGCTTGTTATTTTGATTGTGAACGCAATCACCTGTATTTTCTACGCCAAAACGGGTGCATATATTTTTTTAATTTTTGGCTTTTACCTTACCATCACATCAAGTTCCTTACAAAAATATATACTTATTATAGATTAATATGGAGTTAAACGAAAATATAGACTTAGACCCCATGTGAAATTTTAGACTCTAAACATGTGTGGTATTTCAGACTATAAGTTATCTGTTTCAATTTTCTACCAAATTTGCTTAGTCTTTCCGACGTCACAGTAACCGATTTGCTATTTCTGATTACAAACTACGTGTGTTTCGAATTCCTTCCAAATATGTTCAGCCGTTCCAACGTTGTCCTGTAACTGTAAATATTATGAATGTCAATGTTTGGATGTTTGTTACTTAATCATGGCGGAACGTATCAAGTAATCGGGCTGAAATTTGAAATACAATTAGATTATAGTCTGGAAGAACACATAGGCCAAACATTGCCTATGTATAGTTACTTATCTATATATCCCTATGTGTTACTTAAGCTAAGCCAAGAATATGTTTCAAATTTTAACTCGATACATTCAGCCATTCCAACGTAATTGAGCAGCAAAAATTTAAATATTGACATATTTATATAATATTAGGAAAGGATAGGATATTACAAAATTTTTGAAAAAATAAAACCGGTCAAATGCCAGTGGGACTCGCGCGCGAAGGGTTCTGAACCATTAGCAAATGAAATGATTTTATTGTATGGGAGCCCCCTTAAAAATTTATTTTATTTTAATTACTTACATTTAAAGAGAACATAAAACTTAATATTATGTGAATAGTGGAAGCGTCAACCAGTGACAGGTACGTTATTAGTATCGAGCAAGAAACGGTAAAAAGTCAAGTTTGTTGTATGGAAATAAGCCCCTCTTAAATATTTATTTTAATTTTAGCGTTTTTTGTTAAAGCAGCAATAGTAATACATCGTCTGTGAAAATTTCAACTGTCTAGCTATCACCGTTCTTGAGATACAGTCTGGTGACAGACGGAAGGATGGACGGGCAGCGAAGTCAGGTACGGAACCCTAACAACGGTCTGCTGCGGTTACCGAAGCTTGTTGAACACTACCTTTAAATTTTAAACAGTATTTGGATTGAAATACTACGTTAAGTTATGGCTGGTCTAGTAAGCTACAGCTGACTTAGTCGGGAGAACGCCGACTGTTGATCCGGAGACCCAGGGTTCAAAACCACGCGCACCACTATCTTTTCTGAGTCATGTTCGTAATGCCGGTAATTAAACGGTGAAGGAAAATATCGTGAGGAAACCGAAATGTACCTAGAATCTAAGTTCTAAGTCATATATCATATGTCATCCACCAACCGACACTGGGCCAGCGTGGTGGATTATAGCCTTGTCTCTCTCCTTGCGAGAAAAAGCCCCGATGTCCAGCAGTGGGAACATTTAATGGGTTGTTTATGCTGCTACTTATTATGCTGATATGTTTTCTTCAAAAGAACAAAAATTTACTTCAATGACAGGTAATTCTGTCGTTCGACTAACTAAATACAGATAAATCTAAGCTGATATTTGTTTTTATTGATATTTGAAAAACTACCTCCCTGTTTTCGACATATAAGATCACCTCTGAAGTATTTTCTACCAAACAAAAAAAGAATTATCAAAATCAACTCACAATTAGCGGAGTTATCGTTTAAAATAAAACCAAATAAAAGAACATGCAACCCGATTGAGAACATCCTCCTTGTTTGAAGGAGGATGTTCTCATCCTCCTCCTTTTTCCACACAAAAATATATTTTTGACAATTATTTTGTCATTCAAGACGACGCGACGCGATCACGTGGGCACTTCTTGAATCTAGAATCTAGATATTCTGTGGATCGTCTGTGATACACAGAATACTTAGAAGTTAGTATGTACCGAACGCGCCGTGCGTGTCGTTATTATTTAATGTATGTGTAATTCCCGAACCACCAAACCGATAATGTTCAAATTTTGATGGGACAATATAAAAAATGTGTTCTTTCTAACAAAAAATTAATGAAATTAAACTACGCAAACATGAGTTACAACCAAATACACATTCTGACTTTCACCCCCTCCCGCAAGAAAACCAATCAGAATTTGGGGATCAAAAGTAGCCTACAGCAATTTCCTTAGTTTAAACTAAAATCATGCCAAGTTTCAGCTGAATTGAATCAGTAGTTTCGGCGTGATGCGTGATCCCTATACAGAAAGACAGACAGACAGACAGACAGACAGACAGACAGACAGACATGAAAGAAAAAAAATGCAGTTTCGCCATCAGTATCGACTATGGAGTGCCCCAAAAATAAATTTTTCAAAATATCTTCAATGTACAGAATTCGACCCGTTACAGTTTTATTATAAGTATAGATATTAAAGTCAAGTATTTCATTAAACGCGCCATATGGTTTTACCTGCGTAGTTCCGTTATTTTCCCATAATATTCTGTGTTTCAAATTACACTCCGATTCATTTATACGTTACGACATCCAAACATTGACATTTATAATATTAGTAGGATTAAAACGGTTAATTCCGGCAATGATTTCACAGATAAAAACACAGACAGAAAATATATAGTCTTCCATATTATTACATACCGCTAACTATGTCCTGCTATTATTTTTCATAGCTGAAATATGTTATTACGAGTAAATAATAATCATGACGACTGATCGTGGATTAAATTACTATGGGATAACCCATTCAATTTCAAGTGACTTTTGTTATGAAACCAGTTTCCTAAACGCAGTATTAAATATAGCTAACATACAAACTTTACGTAGAAAATACCAGACAGTGACGTCACGCTTTCGTAGTGTTTTGTTTGAAGCGTTTTTGGGAGAATCCAAAATTATGATTTTAAAACCGTGATATCACGGAAGTTTTTAAGATATCAAAGTATTTCTTTCAAGAAGCCTGTTGATGGGACATTAAATCAAAAATGAGTCGTCATGCCTATTGAAGTGGCCTAATCTCCTGGGTGAAGCTCGGTTCATCGTCCGAGGTAGGCAGTGGGACGGACAGTGGAAGCGATCTTAATAATTTCCGCTTTAGTTCCCAATCATGTAACTACGTCCTGCTACTTCGGCGTCTTTATATTCATTGAACATGGTTTTCGTTTCCTCAGGCCATTGACCGCCGCCGTCGAGGTAGGAGGTAAGAGGTATTTATAGTACTTGTATTACTTATACTATCACTAGAAGCGACCCGCCGCTTCACCGGCGTCGTTTCCGATCCCAATATCTTCTCGGGATAAAATATTTGATGTATTCCAGACAGTAATCTAAGTGTATCTCAAATATTTTAACCAATTTCTTTCAGCCGTTCTGATGTCATTGAGGAACAAGCATCCTTACTCAGTGGGAAGTAAGATGGTCCGATTTCGATGCGGTTTTTTTTTATTTGAAAGTTAATATTCGTGCGGATGTTCTTAACTATGTTTGGTTAATAAGGATTCAAGATGGCCGCCGCCACAAAATGGCGGACAAAATATTTCTTCACAACCTACCTCAATATGGGTATCAAATGAAAGGGCTTAACTAGTAAAATACTATACATAAAAAAATCTAATCCAAGATGGCCGCCACCACAAAATGGCGAATCATATTATTTTTTCACTACCTACTACCTCAATATGGGTATCAAACGAAAGGGATTGACTAGTAGAATACAATGCATTATGACAAATTTCAAATCCAAGATGGCAGCTTCCACAAAATGGCGAAATACATTTCTTTTTTCACAACTCCCCTTAATATGGGTATCAAATGAAAGGGCTACTACTAAGAACTAGTAGAATGTTGTACAGATAATAGATCTGAGATAGTCGGGGGTTAATCAAGATTTTTAATTTTGTTCTTGTTGTAGTGATAGGACTCTTGACAGAGTTCGCCTGGGGAAGTACCACACCTCTGCCAGTTATTCTACCACCATGCAGTATTGTGCAAACATTGCTGTGTTCCGGTTTGAAGGGCAAATATTCCAGAGAAAAGGTTTAGAGATATAACATCTTAGATCTCTCGGTGACGAGCACAGTGCCATAGAATAGATAATATAGATAGAACGGACACTCCCCACCCCCCGCCGATTTCAAGCTTCCTCACCCTTCAGGCCGTTTCGGATACGCTAGGAGCACTCAACGAAGGGCTGGTATCGAACATCTAATTCCTAACGAAATATCATCATGGTGGGTTGTTGTGCTGTTTACGGCTGTCCGTCAACTAAACGGGACAAGATTAAAAGCTTTATTTAATTTCCTAATGACAAAATAACGTAAGATTATAAACTTTTCAATAACGTTGCTTTATAATATTACAAGCTTTGCTTAGTTTGGGGTCAGATGGTGTTGTGTGTGAATTGTCTACCAATATTTATTTATTTATAACAACGAAGTCGTTTTTAACTCAATGTTCGTAACTCACACATGCAGTAACTTATGTGCCCAAGCACGGATTGATAATACCTGGAGGAATAATTGTAGTGACAGAATAAAGTTTCCTTCATGGGTAAGTGTAAAATAAAATGCGAATGTGTACCTACTAACAGAAATAGATATCTAGGTACCTGATCTAATCTATCATCGGTTTCGTTTCATTTTACGCGGCAATACAAACACCCACAGATTTCTGAAACAATTTAGAAATCTGTGCAAACACCCTTTTTAATTAGAATAGTATAATTTGGCTCCATTCTATATAAGTAACTCAACATTATAGCAAGTTTATAGACTACGTCACCAGGTGAACTCAAGGGGCACAACTATTCAATAAAACAATTCAGTAGCCCTAGCGCTAACGCACACATTCACGCGTGTGTACGAACGACATCTGCGTAGTTGTGTGAAGAGTAGGCAACTCCACAGCGGCGGTTGTATGGAGTTTTAGTGGAGTGTCCGGGGGTGTGACAGTGCAGTGTTAGGTAATGGTTTGGACTATTCATAATCCAATATCTGGGTGTCACTGTGTTGTTAGGTGTGTGGCAAGCATGTTGCTTACTATCCGGCATATGTCTTGGTCGTGTCGTCCCTCTTTATTAAAAATAAGGTAGCGGGTTCGAACCCTGCCGGAACGTCTGAGTAATTTTGTAAGTGCACATGTAACGTTCTGCAGCATTTTTTGGGATGAGTGGGCTAGTTACCAGCTGGAGGCTTTGAAAAGAAGTGCCAAAAATGTGATAGACAACGACACCCTTGTTCGTAAAAGACTTCAAAGACATGAAAATTGCCGCAAATTTGCAATTTTATGAGTTTTTAGAAATTTATTTTCTGCTAGGGTTATTACAGAAATTATACAAGAAATTACAGGGTTTAGAGATATAACATCTTAGATCTCTGGGCGACGAGCGTAATGCAGTGCTAGGTAATGATTTGGACTCTTCATGTTCCAATAGCTGCGTGTTGCTGTGCTGTTATGTGGCAGGCATGTTGCTTACCATCAGGCACATATCCTGCTCGTCTCGTCACTCTTTATTTAAAAAAGAAAAGCGAAGCAGCCACCAGTCAAACATCGATCGTGATGAATGCGGGTTGTATACGTGCACGTCTCCAGTTCAATTTAAATGATTTATTCTCAGAGAACACATTTTGAAAGAAAAATAATATGAACTATCTGACAGGCTAGGTACCCTATTAAACCTGAGCACTGACCGCTTTATGAAGCTTTATTGCATTTTTTATCACACGGAAAGGTCAATGTGCAATATAAAACAATTAATAACCCGACAGTGGATAGACGGATGGTATTTTTCAATAACAACATTTGTAACTTTTTTTTATATATATGACGAGATCGGCAGGACATGTTTGTGCCTGATTGTAGGCAACCAAACAACAAACCTGCCACAAAACATAACAGTGACACGTAGTTATTACAACATGAAAGATTTAATTCTACCTAATTTGTCTTCTACATTTATTTCATTCACTTCATAACATACATTCAATATTTTTTTATGATATACATAGTTTTTTGACGTGACAACGTCTTATAAATTGGTTTGCCGGGTGACACTTCAAGAAACTGCGTTACGCTCACGTTATGCGCTCACAACGAGAGCGAGTGAGAGGCACGCGTCCCTTCCACTCGGGCATGGTTAGCCCGCCTAAGAGCGAGAGAGACAGACATAAAAAGTGAAAGGCACGCGTCCCTTCCGTAAAATTATTTTACCACTCAAAGTCGTTGTCACGTAAAACTTTCGCCTGTGTACCGACTTTACAGGCAACCAATTTTTTTATTCAGAAAGTTTTGTAATTGTAATAGGCATGCTTTGTTTTCTTATAATCTTGTATGATTAATGTGGCCGGTGTAACATAAGTGGTTTTAAGGTGAATACTTTCAACAAAAAAAACAAATCATTACCTAGAACTGCACTGCGCTCGTCGCCGAGGTCTAACATATTATACCTCTAAGCCCTGTAGTTTCACTGGAAAGATTGCCCTTCAAAACGGAACACAGTGATGTTTGCACATTACTGCTTGGTGGTAGAATAACTGGCAATGGTGTGGTACCTCCTCAGACAGAATCTGCAAAGAGTCTTACCATAGATAATGTCCTGGTGCAGCAAACTAGTTGCTAATCTATACTAATATTATAAAGCTAAAGAGTTTGTTTGTTTGTTTGTTTGAACGCTAGGATCTCGGGAAGTACTGGACCGTATTGAAAGATAATTTTTCTATTGGATAGTCCATTTATCGAGGAAGGCTATAGGCTATGGAAAATAACGCTACTATTAATAGAAGTGGAGCATGAATCAAGCATGTAACAAAATCGGGAAAAATATTCGATTTTGAGAGTTTTCTTACGTTTCGTGCTTTGACATGACACATGACAGCATGTGTCTAAGATTGCGTCATTGAATATCACAGATTACATTACATACCTCTTGAATATAACCTTTGCTAATCATTTTTTTTTTCTAAATCTGTGTTGGTACAACCAATTTCCGACAGGTGGCGTAGCAGGTAGCTGAAGAGGTGTGTTTTGTTTGAAAGCGATATTCTCAGGAATGACTGAACCGATTTCAGTCATTCTTTCACCGTTGTAAATGTACGGGATCCTGATAAGTGCTATATAATGTACCACGGGCAACGCCAGGGCGGACATCGGAGTAGCGGAGCGGCAGATGCGCGTTAGGTAACCATTGGATGGGGGAAATCACGCGAATTAGCATCACCGACATACGTTATAGCGGAATATCTGTAGCTATATAGGTGACTATGGTACAATATTAGTGATGTTTCAGACTAAAGTTCAAAATTTTCATGCCATGTCTGTAAATTTTTTGACGTGACAACGTCTAATAAATCGATGAACGCCGGCTCCATGCACAAAAACGTGTCCCGTTATGTCCCGTTACGCTATTCGTGCGCTTGAGCCGCATCTATCAATGTTTTGTTCTGACGTTGTCACGTTAAACTATCGTCCCTACACCAACCTACTTTACAGACAACCTGTTTTTTTAGTGTCACTCTGTTACGACTTCCACAATACGTCAAGTCAGAGTTACTGTTATTAAGCATGACGGTAACGCGAACTAATTAAAAAACGGCCAAGTGCGAGTGGTCGCACTTGGCCGTTTTTCTTTCTCTCACACTCACGCACCGAAGGTTCCGCACAAATTTGTAGGTATACTCGTATAAGTAAAAGTGTTGGTATTTTTAAGTTTAAATAAAATTATTTGAAAAGTTACATCAAAATTAATGATTTTTGCAATGTTTTCTTTATTTGTGCTATAAGATATAACTAAATTTCAAGAGTCCTCAATCTTTTGAAAACATATACAAAATTTCTTAGGCGCTTGCACACTGCTTCGATTTGTTTAGTCTAAGATAGCTGTTCATCTATGTGAATGCTAAGGTATTTTACACACAGATTTCTAAACAGATGAAACCTTCGTGAACGACACTGTGAGGCCAGTAATTAGTTATGTATGCGTGACAGCTCTCACCGACGTTGTCAAATTACTCACGTTGGTGTGCGTGTAATGTTCCCAGTCTTAAGAAAAAAATCCCACTATTGTTGTCTTAGCTTCGGAAATCTTCGCGTATAATAAACACACAGATTTCTAAAACAAAAGGCAGATGGAACGTGCGGAACACAGATCCTTAGGTCCGGAAAGCAAATATCAAACGCCAAAGCAAATACAAACTCCAGTCAGTACGAAACAAACTTCCGTCTCGTACGGGAGTCCCGTGTGATTTTATGTTTTGTTTAAGATTATGCCGTCTTGTGTCATCAAACATTGCAAACATTGTTCCCAAAAATAAAAAAAGGAAATTTCATAGGAAAGTTAGAATATTTTTACTGATATTTATATAATTTAGACGATTTTATTTCGATTGATGAATAGAAACACAACACCTCAACGAAAATAGGTCAGTGTTGCTACACTAAAGTGAAATTATTTTCCCTGAAGTTAAGGTAAAATATAGATTCTAATTTTGTTTTCAAGATACTCGTAGACCAAATTATTGATGAACATTGTATAATTCAATTTTAAGCCCTATTTTTATAATCGTAATTTTTTTAATTTAATGTGAATTGATGCCAAGAACAAATCCTCGCCGTTACAAGGGTTAATAAAAATACTAATAGTGTTGACGAAAACTATAGTCATGAAACGAGTTTTTAATACTTCTGTGTACTATGGAGTTTAAAAGGTTTTATTTCAGTAATATGTGGCCAAAGCAAATACAAACTCCTGTCAGTACGACACAAACTTCATCTTGTACGGGCCTGTCCATACTGTGTGATTTTATGTTTTGTTTTAAATAATGCCGTCTTGTGTATTCAAACATTGCAAACATAGTTCCCAAAACAAAAAAAAAGAAAGAGGAATATCATTTCATAGGTAAGTTTAAATATTTTTACTGCTATTATGTTATTTAGGCGATTTCATTATGGTAACAAATGGGAACTAAAATAACTATCCCAAACTGAAGTAGTTTCCCCTGAAGTGAAGGTAAAATATAGATTATAATTTTTGTTTTTAAGGTAGTATTATTTAATTTTAAGACCTATTTTTACTATATTTTTTATATATAATATAAATTGATCCCTAGCAGTGATCCACGCCGTTACTAGTGTTAGTAAAATTACTAATAGTGTTGATGAAAACTGTAGTTATGAAGCGAGTTTTTAATACTTGTATGTTCTGTGGAGTTTTCAAAAATACATAATACTTACATTTTAATAATATTATACGAGTAGAATAGAATGTTATATAATGCCAGCAGTAGGTCTCAGAATATTATCATTTGATAGTAGCAGTTTTTGAATATTATACGAAGGTTGGTTTAAAAGTGAGGTTTTGTAAAAAAAAATAGTGAAGCATTAGTGAATCGTTTAAACGATTATTTGTTTCTGTTTTTTTTTTTGGTTTTTGTTTGGCCCTATAAAAGGTATCCCATATGCATTTTATCAAAACTAGTTTTGGTGGTAAAGATGATTGTTTTTGTTTAAACTATCTAAGCGAGCAAATTAATTATTATACTAATTAATCATACTAATTAATATTAGCGATTCAAGTTGATTTTTGGTTGCATGTAAAATCAAAATTCTTCTTCAACACTTCATAAAATGGAAATAAGATTTCTTGTTATTAACAAGAAATCCTTACATTATATATTATCGGTGTAATAATAAATTATTTTAAAATAATGTTTTATGTGTTTATTATACGTGAAAATGTCCAAAGCTTAAGACATCAATAGTGGGACTTTTTTCTTAAGACTGGGAACATTACACGCACACCAACGTGAGTAATTTGACAACGTCGGTGAGAGCTGTCACGCATACATAACTAATGACTGGCCTCACAGTGTCGTTCACGAAGGTTTCATCTGTTTAGAAATCTGTGAATAAACACATATATTATAATGGTAAAATAATTTATTATTACACCGATTATATATTATGCAAGGATTTCTTGTTATTACTATTTCCATCCTATGAAGTAACGAATTTTGATTTAGCATGCAACTAAAAATTCGAATATTCGTACAGAAAATTCGGAATAAAAAGACAACGCCGAATAATAGTAAAAGTCATGTGTGTGTTTATTTTGAGTATTCTATCGGAGCTTCTTGTGAAATTTTGAACATTATGCTTGACAAAAGGTGGCAACTACCTACTCATTTAATATCGGTGAACACAGGAGGTGCAGAGAATTTTTGTCAACTGATTTGATGTTGGGGGGCCATATCATTCAATTTGCTTATGATCCAATCTTTGTCTGGACGCGTGTCGCAAACGAAAAGCTCACCTTTTCAAAAAATGTTGATACAAACCAACGAAAACCGTCTAAGAGTTTTTGTAAATCAGTTGAACATTATTCACATCGCCACCCAAAGTTACGTCGTCCAAATACCTAACGTTTACATTGGACTAGAGACGTTAAATGATAGAGCGAATAGCCAGGGCGAAGGTCGCATGGCCGAAGATTCACCAAGTTATATAGATAGAGATAGAGATAGCCAACGGAAGATAGCATAGGATTGTTTTGATAATTTTGTGGTCTGCCATAACATTGCCAAAAAAATTGTAGAAGTCAGGAATTTTATTCTTCACTTCGGACAACGGGGCTCCACGATCAACCAAATTAAAGCCATTTTTGACGTACACCTTTAACAGCCTCTCCCCAATTTTGGACAAAGAAAGTCAGGACAGAATGAACATCAGCCTCACGTCCACTCAGAGAACCTAAATCAAGTTTGTTGGGACAGGGAGCTCGACAGCTTTATACAACCCACCTTGGCAGCAAGGCCAGTATATGTGGTGCCAACAGCGATTGGCCTGATCCCAACATCTTTTTTGGGTAAGTATGTACGCTTAGATTAGCACCGTATAAAGCTTCGACAATGTCACTACTGACTCGACCACATAACATGAGGTTGATTAAAACGATTAGATCTCTCAAAAGAACTCGCCTACTTTTTTAAGCTCCACTATACCTACTTACAAGTATTAAAACTTGCTTCATAACTATAGTTTTCATCAACATTATTAGTATTTTTATAAACACTAGTAATAACGTGGATTTGTGCCAGGCATCGATTGACATTAAATTAAAAAATTACGATTAAAAAATAGGGTTTAAAATAGAATAATACAATGTACTTAAGTACATAAATAATTTGGTCTACGAGTATCTTCAAAAAAATCATAATCTATATTTTACCTTAACTTTAGGGAAAATAATTTCAGTTTAGTACAGGAACACTAACCAATTTTCGTTGAGGTGTTGTGTTTCTATTCAACAATCGAAATGAAATCGCCTAAATTATACAAAAAGCAGTAAAAATATTTAAACTTTCCTATGAAATGATATTCCTCTTTCCTTTTCTTACTTTTGGGAATAATGTTTGCAATGTTTGAAGACACAAGACGGCATAATCTTGTACAAAACTTAAAATCACACGGGACTTCCGTACGAGACGGAAGTCCGTTTCGTACTGATTGGAGTTTGTATTTGCTTTGGCGTTTAATATTTGCTTTCTGGACCTAAGGATCTGTGTTCTGCACGTTCCATCTGCCTTTTGTTTTAGAAATCTGTGATTTTACATAAGAGAGTTGTTCCAACATTGTAGATTGGCAAATATCTCGTTAACTAGAAGAAGCTGTGTATACGTGAAGTTTTACACACAGAAGATCGTGTTGATATTCGAAACACGACGATTTAGGTTTTGGCTGCGTTAAGAGTAAACAATTTTTTTTTGCAGCCAAGCTGTGATTTTTCTGAAACCATCGTTGGTTGCCTTCGAGACCGTATCCCAATTATGCCGGTGAAAGATTATGGCCGTGTCATCAGCAAAGGAATTTACTGTTCGGTTTTACATTACTGTTCGGCTTTACATTACTGTTCGGCTTTACGTTACTGTTCGGCTTTACATTGCTGTTCGTATTTACATTACTATTCGGCTTTACATTAGGTACTGTTCGGCTTTACGTTACTGTTCAGCTTTACATTGCTGTTCGGCTTTACATTACTGTTCGGCTTTATATTACTGTTCGGCTTTACGTTACTGTTCGGCTTTACATTGCTGTTCGGCTTTACATTACTGTTCGGCTTTACATTACTGTTCGGCTTTACATTACTGTTCGGCTTTACGTTACTGTTCGGCTTTACATTGCTGTTCGTATTTACATTACTATTCGGCTTTACATTAGGTACTGTTCGGCTTTACGTTACTGTTCAGCTTTACATTGCTGTTCGGCTTTACATTACTGTTCGGCTTTACATTACTGTTCGGCTTTACGTTACTGTTCGGCTTTACATTACTGTTCGGCTTTACATTACTGTTCGGCTTTACATTACTGTTCGGCTTTACGTTACTGTTCGGCTTTACATTGCTGTTCGGCTTTACATTACTGTTCGGCTTTACATTACTGTTCGGCTTTACATTACTGTTCGGCTTTACGTTACTGTTCGGCTTTACATTGCTGTTCGTATTTACATTACTATTCGGCTTTACATTAGGTACTGTTCGGCTTTACGTTACTCAGCTTTACATTGCTTTCGGCTTTACATTACTGTTCGGCTTTACATTACTGTTCGGCTTTACATTACTGTTCGGCTTTACATTACTGTTCGGCTTTACATTACTGTTCGGCTTTACGTTACTGTTCGGCTTTACATTACTGTTCGGCTTTACATTACTGTTCGGCTTTACATTACTGTTCGGCTTTACGTTACTGTTCGGCTTTACATTACTGTTCGGCTTTACATTACTGTTCGGCTTTACGTTACTGTTCGGCTTTACATTACTCTTTACATTACTGTTCGGCTTTACATTACTGTTCGGCTTTACATTACTGTTCGGCTTTACATTGCTGTTCGGCTTTACATTACTGTTCGGCTTTACATTACTGTTCGGCTTTACGTTACTGTTCGGCTTTACATTGCTGTTCGGCTTTACATTACTGTTCGGCTTTACGTTACTGTTCGGCTTTACATTGCTGTTCGGCTTTACATTACTGTTCGGCTTTACGTTACTGTTCGGCTTTACATTGCTGTTCGGATTTACATTACTATTCGGCTTTACATTAGGTACTGTTCGGCTTTACAGTACTGTTCGGCTTTACACTATTGTTCGGCACGTACGGTTTTGATGGGAAAAAAATTGAGTTTCAGTTCTAAGTATGGGACACCTCCAAATTTTTTTTTTCTAGTTTTTGTATGAAAATTTTAATGCAGTTCATAGAATACATCTACTTACCAAGTGTCAATAGCATAGTTCTTATAGTTTCAGCGAAAAGTGGCTGTGACATTAAGACGGACAAAGAGAGACATGACAATACGAATCTATAAGGATTCCGTATTTTGCCATTCGGCTACGGAACCCTAAAAATGAGATCTAGGCCCGTTTCAATTCACTACAGTAAATTTTCCTTAATTAACAGTACCTACTAGAGTAGTGAATAAAACAATGTTTATGTTGTGATTTTGTTCAGTAGCTAGTGACGAAATTATCGAGTTATCATTATCATTGTTACGTAAACCATTTGTTTTTACAGAGACGATAACACCGCAGATGACCTTTTGGAAATTACTATGAATCACATAAAAAATAATATAAAATTCGAGATACTTTGTCTTAATTATTTAATACTAATCCATACCAAGTAAATAATAAACAGGAATAATTTTTTTGAATTTTATTTTCAAATTTCAGCCCGATGCGTTACGTTACGACGTGATTAGCAATAAACATCCAAATATCCAGACATTGATATTTTAAGATATTAGTATCTAGGATTAGCAACACCCCGCGATTTTACCCGCGAAGTTTCCGTTCGCGTTGTGTTCCCGTGATAAAAAGTAGCCTATATTCCAGACTAAAATCAGTATTCCGAATTTCAACCCAATCATTTCCAACATGATTGAGCAACAAACATCTAAAAATGTTAACTTTCGCGTTTGTAATATTAGTAGGATGTGGGATGTATAAGCATTTGACCTGTTATATCTTACCATTAGAATTAACGGTTTTTATTATCTCGGCAGCATAGTTCTGCGGTTGAAAAAGAGGTTATATTATCAACCATAATGTAAACATGCGTGAATGCATACTGGCAGCAAAGAGACCTGTCGCGCCGTGCGTATGCGTATCCCTTGTATAGAATTTTAAATTTAGAATTTGTAAATTTAGTTCAGCACGCGAGCCCGCACGGTGCGGACGAGCGCACTCGGTCAAACAGAAAAAAAATATCACTACACACGTTTTAACCGTATAACTGATAAGAAACTTGTAAATATGGCTGATATTTAATTAAAATATGATAAATTATACCAAAATGGTAGTTCTCAGGAATATTGTGTCAAGTTTAAAATAAAAACAGGTTAAGCGAGTGAAAAAGCATTAAGTATAGCTAAGTGAAAACGTGTGAAAATATCAAAGAAACCAAGAAGAAATTTAAAGAGTTAGAAGAGAGATAAAAATAGTGCTACGTATTTTAACAATACTAAGATGAAGCCTGACGAGACTGATAAGTTTCTACCTGATGTTGAAAAGGACCAAAAGAACAATGAACACAGTTTTGAAGATGCCTTTGAATTAACAGGTAAACATTTCATCTTATCAATATTATAAATGTCAAAGTTTGGATGTTTGTTGCTCAATTATGTTGGAATTTCTGAATGGATCGGGTTGTAATTTGGAATACGGTTGATAGTCTGTTATGGTTTTTATTCCGAGAAAATAACGGGAACGGGAACTACGCAGGTTAAAGGCGTTAAAGGTTAAAGGCGTTGAGCGCTGCTAGTGTTAAATACATTTTCAAATTAAATATTATACAATAAGCTATTCTTTTTGGTTACTGCACCCACAGATTTCTAAATTTAGAAATCTGTGACTGCACTCATAAATTTATTATACAATTAACAAATTAAAATCAATCAATCATGTCACATAAGTAATATCAAATTCATAATTTTTAAATAAAAATTACAATGTCAAAATAAAATATAATATAAGTATTTCAAATAAAACAAATTTGTCTCCGTCTCTCCGGGTTGAATATAAATATTACGGCAATCATAACATCAGTATGATTTTGATAGTTTGTGTGCTGTGTGTGTTTGTCCTAGCATATCTTAATTTGAAGTATAAGTATTTATGTTTTTTATACAGACTGCAGGCCCGTGAACAAAATGTATGGGTCAAATGAACCACCAGGAGAGCTATGTAGGATGATAGGAAGGGATAAAATAATAAGATTCAGCACTATGCCGACACTTGAAAGCTGTGCAACTGAGTGCAGGTGAAGATAGGGTTGCAATTCTTGACCATTTATTCATGGCGCATGATTTTTGGGCGGCGTTGCGGAATAATGGATTAAAAGAGGGTTGAAACTATAAAAATATAATTTTTAATTTTTTAATTATTACTTTGTCGGAAAAAATCATGATTTTCCGACGATTTCCAGAGTAAATTTGGTCATTTGATTATGTACGGCATTGGTTTCATACCATTTAAATTACTCTTCTAATTCATTATTTCGCAATGCCGTACAAAAATCATGCGACAAGAAGAAATGATCGAGGGTTGCAACCCCTCCTCTTCAACTGCACTCAGTTGGACAGCTTACAAGTAACGGCATAGTCCTCAATCTTATTATTTTATACCCTTCTATCATCCTACATAGGTCTTCTGGTGTATCATACGACCCATCAATTTTGTTCACGGGTCTGTAGTCTAATAGTGATTGAACTCTTAGGCATAGAATAGCTCTTAGGGTAAGATCACGGGAGGATAGTGATTATGTATTAACTTCGAGTAGAACTGAATATTGAGTAGACTTAGAAGAAATAAAAGAAATTGGCAAAATACAAAAAAGGTACAAATATTTGTTTACATCCTGTTCGGAGAGTATGCTATTGATCCATAATTATGATTGCATAGAGACCGCCTTGCCTTTTTTTGTATCGGTCTGCTTGTAGCTGCAGAAAGCGACATCGTTTCATTGTTGCTGTTCCAAAAACTAGAATCAGGCTATTTCAACCCACTATTGTGATCTCGGTGTCTTCAAGTTTGAGGCAATCGATTTCTTCTAGGTAAGCACGCTCCATGGTAAACAGCATCTGGCGAAGTGGAGGTCAATGGTCCTATCAAACCTAGTTAAAACGAAACATTCTTGAATGCCCAAACCCATGCCAAAAGTTATTTATTCGTTTAATTTATATTTAAATTTATTAGACCTTTTTTTTTCGTCAAAAACTACAAATTTCACACAATCTATGTGATTAACGACTTTCTTATCTGCAACCTTTCTTCATTTATTAATAATCTGTCTATTTAGAAAACCATTATAATAAGAAACTGACACCAGTCTGTGCTGACACCAATAAAATATTCTTTCGAATTTGAATGTAAAATATAATATTTTGGTCACTCATTTTCTAAAATTTTAAAAATGGCCTCGTCGGTGTCGTCAGCGTAGTAAGGGCACTGGGCATCGAACGTTTTTGGCTGTGCAACCCACCTAGGGATAGGCCAGCTTGAGGTGACGCGACTCTGGTTTATGAAGCGTCACTGGAGCCAAATGGTTCTATCGTTCCCTCGCGAGGCGAGCCCGCAAGGGCGGTGGCTATGGCAGGGTCGTGGTCAAATGGCTGAGCAGTCCCGCGACTCTGCGACCATCTCACGACCAAGGAAACCTGTGAGGATTGAGTCGGTGGTCGGTGCCTCACCATATCCGTCTGTGGTGTCGAGCCCGGCATACCCCGACAGATCCCTGGATGGCAGACACACGTAAATGCATTTTCCTCCAAATAAAAATAGCCAGCGTGGTGGTGGGTCGTCTTCACTCTCTCCTTATGATTGAAGGCCCCGGATCGCAACAATGGGAATATTATGTGGGCTGCTTATCCTTATGCATTTCGCCAATTTCGAGATGGTCACAAGATATTTTCTGTCACAATGAATATTTGAAAATTACTTTTAAATAAATTTATTTCGGTTATTATGATTGATATTGCGACTGTGTTGATAGAGCTGTAGGTCGTGGGTTCTATTCCCGCCTAGGACTAATATTTGTGTGATGGTTGTGTGCTTTCAGACATTTGTTCTATGTCTGGGGGTTTCCGAAGAATCGTAAGCATGTAATCATAGAAGTAGTCACAGCGCGCGGCTTTACTCGCGTAGTGTTCGTTCCCATTATTTTACCGGGATAAAAAGTAGCCAACGTGTTCTTTCAGACTATAATCTGCCTGTGTTCCATATTTCAACCATATCCGTTCAGACGTTATGACGTGAGACGATCTTCTTAGCATTCCATGGATTCACCGTGCGGGTGCCGGGTCCATCGTGTGGCAGAGAGAGAAACCCCGAGTAGACCCCGAGACTTGTGACTCGGGCGTAAGATTAAGGGGCCCCTTTCTGACGTACATCAACTTACCTTCACTGCTCGTTTTTCTCTTCCTGCCCAGCCAAATCTGATATGAGCCTACTAGTGCAGCTTTAGATACTCGTTCAGATAGATTTAGTTTGCATATATAGTATAGATTCAGTAAAACATCCAAACTTTGGTATTTATATTATTAGTAGAAAGTAGGACAATAATATTAATAAGATCGTGATTTGATTATTTATCACTATTTACTTTCCTCCATTTTTTATTCCCAACAAATTACTAAAACACGAAACCAGAGTGTCACTACCACGGTAGTACATATATTCGTATATGCCAGAGTTCTTAAACCTAAGAAGCCGTAGGTATGAAAAGGAAGCAAGAAAGGTACATCCATGAGCTTGACTCGCTGATTCTTTGGTACCAAGAGCTCTGCTCGGTCGGTCGGTTGTCTGACGGCAATGTAGGTTTAGGTGACATCGTTTCATGGTTGATGTTCCAAAGACACGAATAAAAAAAGTTGACCCTACTTTTGTGATAAGAACGTCAAGGCCATGTAATACGTTACCTGAGTGGGTTTTCCCGATGGTTACACTCTTTGTGTTTTCAAATCGAGAGTGAATCGGTTTCTTCTAGGTAAACACGCTCCATCGTAGACCGCATCGTCGTTTAACATCAGGCGAGATGGCGGTCAAGTGGGAAACTATAAAAATTAAAAAGGCAGTTTAGGTTTTCCTAACGATAACATTCATAAAAATTTAAAAATCTATACTAAAGAAAAATTATGTTTTCATTTTCGGAGAAAAAAACAAAATCCGATTTCAATTTAAAATAGACTACAGGCCCGTGAACAAAATGTATGGGTCATATGATACAGCAGGAGATCTATGTAGGATGATAGAAGGGTATAAAATAATAGGCCGGCCTACGCCGGCATTTGAAAGCTGTCCAACTGAAAGCAAATTGAAGAGGGGGGGTTGCGACCCTCGCTCTTTCCTTCTTGTCGCATGATTTTTGTACGGCATTGCGGAATAATGGATTAGAACAGGTATTGAAACTGTATGGAACCAATGCCGTACATAATCAAATAACCAAATTTAAGTACCCTGAACATCGTCGGAATATCATGAATTTTTCCGACAAAACTAATAATAAAATAAAAAAACCAATTTTTACAGTTCTAATCCATTATTTCGCAATGCCGTACAAAAATCATGCGACAAATAGAAATGAGCGAGGTTTGGAACACCTCCTCTTCAATTTGCACTCAGTTTGACAGCTTTCAAATGCCGGCAAAGTGCTAAATCTAATATATAAAATTCTCGTGTCACAGTTTTCGTTGCCATACTCCTCCGAAACGGCTTGACCGATTTTGATGAAATTTTTTGTGCTTATCCGGTATCTATGAGAATCGGCCAACATGTATTTATCATCCCCCTAAATGTTACGGGTAGTCCACCCCTAAATTTTTTATGTTATTTTTTAGACAAAATTTTTAATTTTTATTTTTTTATGATACAATATACAAAAATACATACAATCCTCAATTTTCACCCTTCTACGATCAACCCTTATTTTTTACTAGCCATTTTAGTAATTTAATCATTTTTCCTCTCCGGTCGAAAACTGATCAATCGTCATTTAATTAGTTATCCCCGCCAGATGTCTACAGGTGTCCCTTCTGACCCAGTAAACAGCACGATAATTTGGGGATCAAAAGTAGCCTATGGCATATATATAGTTTGAACACGCTAATCTCGGGAACTACTGGACCGATTTAAAAAAATCGTTCACCGTTCTTTCATACGTTCGTAATCCTTGAACGCTGTAGGTTATATATATGTACCACGGGCGAAGCCGGGGCGGGCCGCTAGTAAGTATTATAATTGTATACCTTTCTATCATCCTACACAGGTCTTCTGCTGTATCATATGACCCATAAATTTTGTTCACGGGCCTGTGGTCTACAATTTAATTCAGACACTTGACAATTTTTTTTATAATAAGCTAAGTCTACTACGGAGTCCATGGTGTATTTGGGGATTTACAACACGTAGTCTATGTACAAGCAAAATTTTAGTTTTTTCTTGATATTGCAAAATACCAAAAATTGCAATTAATCATTGGGACTACTTCTGAAATACATATCTTCTACCAAGAATAACAGAATAGAAGAGACGACACGTGTAATTATGAATACATAAAGTAAAGTCGGTTCCCGCTGTCCTTCTGTTCTGTATTTTTTTGGGATAAAAAGTATCATGCATATGTGTTCTACCATACTGTAATCTGTCTTCCAAATCTCAACCCGACCGTTCATACGTTACAACTTGATTGATCATCATCAAAATATCTAAACATTGATATTTTATAGTAAGTACTAGTACCTAGTATATTTCTCTCCAACCTTCGGTTGCCTGGAAGAGATCGCTTTTAGCTGTAAGGTTCTCGTCTGCTTCACTTTGTACAATCTTATAATAGTTTCAAATACCAAAGAGTTTCTATCCATCCACCTCATTTCTTTAAGATACATGTACAAAAAGTGATACGGTTTCTGTTTCCCCAGGGCACGGCAAGTTCAACCACCTGGTGCTGTTCACGAGCGGGCTGATCATGTTGAACGTGTCCATGGAGTCGGTGGGCATGAGCTACGTCATCACCTCGGCGGAGTGCGAGCTGCGGCTCACCAGCCGGCACAAGGGGCTGGTCAACGCGGCGGCCTTCATAGGTAACAACAACAAATAGGCTATTACTCATAGGCAATATTGCTCATAGGCAATGACATTCTCGTGCGAAAAAGACTGCAAAGTCTAGAACATCGCCGGAAAATTGCTAGCTTATCGGTTTTTTATCGGATACACTTCGGAGAGTGTGCGACTGATTTGTACGATCTAATACCACCTTGCCCTTTTTTCTATCGGAATGCTCGTAGCTCGAAAAAGCGACATCGTTTCATGGTTGATGTTCCAAAGACACGAACGAAGAGATTTGACTCTACTTTTGTGATAAGAACGTCTAGGCTGTGGAATACGTTGCCTGAGAGGGTTTTTCCCGATAGTTACAATCTTTGTGTCTTCAAATCGAGAGTGAATCGGTTTCTTCTAGGTAAACACGCTTCATCGTAGGCCGCATCATCGTTTAACATCAGGCGAGATGGCGGTCAAGTGTAAACCTATAAAAGTTAAAAAAAAAAAAAAATCCCCCGACTACCTCGGATTTGTAATCTGTACAACAATCTACTAGTTAAGCCCTTTCATTTGTGCCCATATTGAGGGAGTAGTGACAAAAAAATATAAGGGGGTTTAAACGGGGGTTAAAAATGTATCTACTATGTCCTAAATTGCATAGGTATAGCTTTTTTACAATAACAGGTTTACACTAGACTACCATCTCAGCTAGTTTTTATTTTTGTTTACTTAGGTATGTTTTATATAATTTTACTTGCTAAGGTTTGAAGGGCAATGTTTCCAGAGAAATTATAGGGCTTAGAGACATCAGATCTTAGATCTCTGGGTGACGAGCGCAGTGCAGTGCTAGGTAATGATTTGGACTCTTCATGTTCCAATAGCTGCGTGTCACTGTGCTGTTATGTGTCAGGCATGTTGCTTACCATCAGGCACATGTCCGGATCGTCTCGTCACCATTTATTAAAAAAAAAAAAAAAAAAAAGTATTTTGAGGTAGGGCAGGCACATAAAACAAATACCTAATACAATAATAATTATGGACTCCGGACCCAAGTGGGCCGCTGCAAAGTTAACATGGCGAAATGGGGATACTCTGACGCAAATAACATCCTGTGCGACTGTGGGGCCACTCAGACCATGCAGCACCTGCTATCATGCCCGCGGTGTCCAACCAGCTGCACCAGAACCGACCTGATGGAGGCCTCGATACCAGGAGTCACAGTTGCGGAATACTGGGCAGCACAAATTTAAAATACTCACACAAAAAAAAGACAACATCATCGACACGAAGAAGAAGAATAATTATTATTATGTCATCATCTAGTAATATCTCAAAATCGTTTGTCAGCCGCTGCCGATGGTTCTGGAAGACAAAGTCACAAACAGCAATGTAAACTCTAAAACAGGTTTGCCTCAATAGTGTCATTGGCGTGCCATGCACTAGACTATAGGCATCAATAATATGACTCATTATGCAAACACGACTAGCAGCCAATCTTAGTTCCAGCTATAAAAACATACTGACGACATATTTTAATATCTTTAAGGACTAGGGAATAAACAGAACAGTTCCAGGCAGTGATTTGAACTAGTAATATTCAAACAGCATGATACTACAAATAATAACACATAGGTCTCTTATTATCCCGGGAAAATCATGTGATCGGGAATTACGCGGCTGAAACCGCGGGAGGCTGCTAGTCCCACTAATATTACAAATGTAGATATGTGTTGCTCATTCACGTAGTACGTCTGAACGAATCTGGTTGAAATTAGGGACACCGTTAGATTAAAGTCCGGTATAGCACATACCGAGACTACTTTTTATCCCTGGAAAATGATGTGATTGGTGACAACGCAGGCGAAACCACGGATCGCAACTAGTAATAACATAGGGACATTCTAAAGATTTTATGAGACACTAGATGTCCGCCCCGGCGTTGCCCGTGGTACATTATATAGTACTAATCAGGATCCCGTACATATACAACGGTGAAAGAATGACTAAAATCGGTTCAGTAATTCCTGACAATATCGCTTTCAAACAAAACACCTCTTCAGCTACCTGCTACGCCACCTGTCGGAAATTGGTCGTACCAACTCAGATTTTAAACAAAGATTAGCAAAGGTTTTATATTCAAGAGGTATGTTATCTGTGATATTCAATGACGCAATCTTAGACACATGCTGTCATGTGTCATGTCAAAGCACGAAACGTACGAAAACTCTCAAAAAGGAATATTTTTTCCCGATTTTGTTACATTCTTGATTCATGCTCCGCTTCTATTAATAGTAGCGTTATGTTCTATAGCCTATAGCCTTCCTCGATAAATGGACTATCCAATAGAAAAATAATCTTTCAATCTGGACCAGTACTTCCCAAGATCCTAGCGTTCAAACAAACAAACTCTTCAGCTTTATAATATTAGTATAGATTTGTAACACCTATCTTTTCAAAAAGAAAAGACGATAGCCGGTGAGAAACACTTCAAGTAGTGCGGATTGTGTTCTGCGTCCCTCCAACCTCAGCAATGAGGCCGCGTTCATTCACTGCTCCATTATTTTTTTCCTTTTGTTGTGGTGTCGCTCGCCGGCGGCATTGACCGCTATGTAAACACTCTCTGCTGCGGAATTGACCTTCGCTGTGTCCCAGCCTTAGGAGACTATTGCAGTCCATTTATCTTTAACATACAAAAATAAGCAGTTGTGAAGACTAGTGAGACTTTAATTATGTATTGGTGGACATCGATTCGATCCACCTACAGAACTAAAGTCGCCAGCTCTATTTAGTATCTATTCAGATTCGTTTAGTATCTATTCAGATTCATTTAGTATCTATTCAGATTCAAGGATAAAACCAAAAAGTATGTCGTAGGGACTGCCGATATCTATAAATATAAAAGTGAAAGGTCACTCATCACGAAATCTCAGAAACTAGAAGTGCTAGGAGTTTGAAATTTTGCATAGTGGTGCCTTTTAGCACGTAGACACTCGCTAAGTCGGGGTTTTGCGAAATTCAACCCCTAAGAGGGTAAAATAGGGGATGAACGTTTTACATAAATGCACAGGACAGGGTTCTTAGGGCTAGAAACTTAAAAATTTCGCACGCATATTCCTTTTATGATGTAGGAATCTGCTAAGAAAGGATTTATTAAAATTTTACCCTAAGGGGGTGATATAGGCGGGATAAAATAATGCATGAAACATTTGTTTTTACACTACAGCAATCGCAAAGCAGCATCGAATTTGGCCCTGTTTTCAAGACATTACTTGAAAGCCGAAAATGATTTGCTTGCAAGCAGCTAAAAATTAGGCAGTCGCTATTTTAGTGCAAATGTATGAGTTTCGTTCATTCATCTGCTTTCGGCTTTACGGACAGCAGATGTTGTTTTCGGCTTTCATCGGCGGTACCAAATTGGCCGATGACGTCACAAATCAAAGCATAGGAGAAAACAGTAGCGTTAGGCGGTGGACCCCCCCCCCCCCCCGTCCACCACAACGGCCATCGGTTCTTCTAGCAGTATTCTCGCAATTCTTAAATTCGTATTTCTGGGAACAACACCTTATTCTGTCCTGTCATCATCAGGTTATCAGGATGTCAAGGTCAAACATACATATTAAACTAGTAGTGCTCCGCAACTTGACCTACGTGGCCCCAGTTCCATTTATTTTCCTGCATTAAAAAGTAGCCTCTGTGTTACCAGACTATCTGTATTCCAAATTGTAACCTGATCCGTTCTGGCGTTTCGACGTGATTAGGCAACAGACATTAAAACTTTAGCATTTATTATATTAATAAGACTAGCAGCCCGCCCCGGCTTCGCACGGGTGTTATGGAAAATAAGTATAAAACAAAATTATTAGACTTACAAATTTTAACACACTCTTGGCAGAATTGCCATGCTTAGGACATAAGACAAAACAAACAATCCCAATCATCTGTTTATCATTTAAAACGCATGCTTTTTTTGCCTATTTTACTTTATAAAAAAAATGCGGGAGCCAGAAGCTCAAGGGAGGTCCTGAGAGGAGCGAGCCAAGCGAGGTCGTCGCCGTAGCGAGAGGTTACACTCAAGGACATAGAGCTTCTGGCTCCAGGAGCTCACCGGGAGTCGTACCTCAGTGATAGACCATAATAGGACCAATTGTTTTGTTTAGGTATTGTTATGCTTCTATCAATATGTGCCATTAAGCTAAGTTAAACATTATGCTAAGTTATGTTTATGCTATACACGGTAGCAAAAATTATGCGAAAACTGTTATGCGTTAGTTGTTATGGTATATTATCATTAGTCCTAAAAACTTTAGGCGTGTCTGGCGTCGTTGTTATTCCCCTTTTTACTTGTACGCATCAAATCAAAAATCGGGAGAACGGCGGCGGCCGATCTGGAGCCCCGGTTTTAAATCCCACGTGCACCAGGCACCACTGTCTTTTCGGAGTAATATGCGTAATACCGCTAACTTAAAACGGTGAAGAAAAACATCGTGAAGAAATCGCCATGTACTTAGAATCTTTTGAGGTCATGTGTCATCCACCAACCCGCACTGGGCCAGGGTGGTGGATTATGGACTTGACTCTCTCCTTGCGAGAGAGGGCCCCGAGTCCCAGTAGTAGGAATATTTAGTGGGCTGCTTATTGAATCTATTGACACAGCTAGATTTCTGATCGTCTCATCATCGTAGTCCTTAATGCTCCGTTTTATTCTACTTTAGTAGGTAGAATAAAGGGGACCTTTGGGGATGACCTATATCGTATCCTATCCCCGAGCTCAAATTACACGCGCATCACTATTTTTTCGAAGGCATGTCCGTAATGCCTCCAATTTAAAACGGTAAAAGAAAACATCGTGAGGAAACCGAAATGGAATAAATTTAATGTAATACTGTGTAGAAAGTGCGAGAAAACTTGAACAATAACAGTAAAGGTAGAATAAACTTATACAAAAGTAGTTCTGAAAAGAACATTTTGATAGGAACATAAAAAAGTGTTACGAAAAAATATTTAATATTTAATATCATTTGCGTCCTCTACCTGCGTAGCGAGGCGACCACGCGAATTAGTAGACGCGCGCGCGGCTACTCGTACTTACCATTTCATAGCTCTCTGCGAACACCTCTCCCCCGTGCCTCGGTGTTCCCTCTATCGGTGTTGCGCCGCGCGGCGCCGCATTTTGAGAGGATTGATATTTTTAATTTCGTTAAATATTTTGAATGGAATGTCCGACTTCAATAATTCAAAAAGTAATCAATAGGTATTAAAAGAGTCTTGAATAAGAAATAATTTATTTGTATAAGAATTAATACAAATGTGTTGATAACATGGTCTGAATTTGATAGGCATTTTTACTTACTTTTAAAATGTAAAAAAGTAGTTGTTGCGAGGTAATTACTGAAGTTAGACATATGGTCTCGCGAGGTTTTTTGTAGATTTTAATACGCTCTATAATATTGTAGAACATTGTTTTGGTCTATCATTAGTACTTTCCGCAGCGTATGCGATGAAAGCCATTTTATGACTGTTTTTTTTTATACCTTGCGTTGGTTTTAGTAAAAATTTACGTAGATATCTCATTTTTTTTCGTGATAAAGGTAGCCTATGTTACTCAGTGATAATTTAGCTTTCTATTGGCAAAAGAATTTTTGAAATCGGTCCAGTAGTTTTTGAGTTTATTCGTGCCATACAAAAATACAAAAATACAAATCTTTCCTCTTTATAATATTAGTATAGATAATTGAAGTACCGTCCTATTCGAAATTAATACGATATAAATCGTCTATTCACCTATTTGTAACTATTGTTTAAAAAACATTTCAAGCGTATTTTTTTTTCTAGAAACATTAGCTTGTTTCTAGGCACATATTAGCATAAATCTGTATGCCATTCTGTTCTATACTTTACATAAATTCCATTTTAATAGTAACTCATGCTTGTTATCGCGACTCGAATCTACAAGGAGATTTAGATAATGAGACTTATTTATAACATTTAATTGTGGGAACAATAAAAATCATATGCAGATGAATACGAAGACTAAAAATAGGTAATTATGCAATTATTAGATAATATGAACTAGAAAAATGTAAGCAGTTCTTGTTGTTGTTGTTCTTCATCGGATCTCAGAATTTGGCTATGATTTTGGAGTTTTATGCCAAGCATATTGTATATACCTTTCTATGGCTTTCTGTACTACTCTGATGTCGTGTATAGGCTAAGCATCATAAATACGAGGGTCAAACTGAAAGTTCTTAGAAAATCAAAAACTGATTACATTAGCCAGTTATTAGTTTTATTATATCTTTTCAAAATATTGTCCATTCACGTCAATACACCGCTGCATGCGATGGAACCACTGGGAAAAGCATTTTGCCCACTCGTCCTTAGGGGTCTCTTCAATGGCATCGCGATACGCAGCCACCGCTTCTTCAGCATTCATAAACCGCTTTCCTTTAAGTTTTTCTTTAATTTTTGAAAATAAATAAAAATCACAAGGCGCGAGGTCGGGGCTATACGGCGGGTGACCCAGTAATTCAACGTTTGATGTCGCCAAATAGTCGATCGTTCGCTTGGCGGTGTGCGATGAGGCGTTGTCGTGGTGAAGGAGGATCCTACTGCGAGGTCGTTTCTCTCGAACTTTTTCCAAGACAAGTGGCAAACAATTGGTAGTGTACCATTCTGCAGAAACTGTTTTTGATTCTCTAACACAATTGTTGCGAAATGACCTATCCTTCCAAAGAACGAGGCCACCATTTTTTTCCCCGCACTTCGATCTCTCTTCACTTTAGTTGGCAACTCCTCGAAAGGAAACACCCACTGAGCAGATTGTCTTTTGGTTTCAGGATCATAACAGTAAATCCAGCTTTCATCACCTGTTAGTATGTCGAACACAGCATTTGAGTCACCTCCGTTAAATCTTTCAATCATTTTACGGCACCAATCCAAACGATGGAGTTTTTGAGCCTCAGCCAAATTATGAGGTATCCACCGGGCGCAAAGCTTCCTGACCGCTAAATGTTCGTGTAGGATTTTGTGCACTTGACTCATACCGATGCCTAAGCTTGTCCGAATCTGCTGAGAATCTTAGGTCACTCTTTTGTCAGTCTCTATCATACGCCGCACAACACAGATGTTATCTTCAGTCGTCGCCGTAGAAGGCCGTCCCCTCACGTAAATCATCAGTGAGATTAGTGCGACCACGTTTAAACTCATTAAACCAGTTGTAAACAGTCGCACGAGATGGGGCTTCATCGTAAAAGGGCAATCGTAGTCTATCTTAACTTTCTTGTTGACTTAAATGACATCGAAAGTCATAAAAAATCATTTCACGAAAATTTTCTCGTGTTAAATTCATGTTGACGTGACACAGACAATTTTCAATTTGCCGCCAAATCGTAAAACAAATGACAAATGAATGAAGTATATACTCAGTAATATTGGCAAAGAGTTCTATTTTCAAATTATAGAATTATTTTTTTTATTATATTGTTTATAAGTGGCCAGTTCTAAGAACTTTCAGTTTGACCCTCGTATGTAACAGTGGGTAAGACACATTGGTTGAAAAATCTATACTCGTATACTTAATTGACGTAAAATCTGTGATGAAGTAAATTCGTGTAGTTGATATACTTCACGTAGTATCTGTGATAAAGGAATGTCGTCTTTACTTCCAGGTATAATAAGCACGTCATTCCTGTGGGGCTACCTGGGCGACCGGCTGGGCCGGCGGGCGGTGATGCTGCCGGCTCTGGCGTCGTCGGCGGTGTTCTCCGTGGCGTCCTCGTTCTCCGGCAGCGTGTGGACGCTGCTGCTGCTGAGGTTCCTCACCGGATGCCTGTGAGTCCCTGCTGACAGATTAACTGAGAAATGGACCAAGAAAACATAGGAGTTTAATTGGAGCACCCACTGCACACGCAACCTCCTGAAAAGTGGCAGGTATCAGGAGTCCAAGACAACTAATTACCACAGTGTGGACTCTCACGCTACATGTCTTACGTACTTCGTACACCTACAAACTTTTGCTTTCATAACCCACGACACAGAAAACCGGAAGATTTATTAACACGGGCAGATCCTTATCTCATCAATTTTTGTCTCCCCTTTCTTTCTCCAGTATCATAGTGGTTACGTGTATTTGCTAATGTTATTTGAAACGTAACCATTTCTTGCCACTCCTGCCAGCTTCTATTTACTCGTAATTTCAATTAAGGCTATCTTGGCTATAATAATCTCTAGACGAGACAAAAAATAGTTGCTTTTCAAATAGCATTTGCATAAAATATAGACGTATAATGCGATAGTATCGGAAAAGAACACATTCAAACATTTCCCATAAAGCCTGAAGTACTTATACAGTTTAGGGCCGCTTCTAAATTTCCTGAGGGCAACTGTAATGAGATACTAGAGAAGGACCCCCTGTCCAAACAGCTGAGACAACTGAAAGACAGGATGAGATGATGTTATGCTGGATATAGGATGATGCTGCCCGTGTTAATACATCTTCCGATTTTCTGTATCGTGAGGTAAAGCAAACGTTTGTAGATATTTATGTTCTAACGTGTGGTGTGGCGACACCGTGGTAATTAGTCGTCCTGGACTCCTGACAACTAGTTACTTTTCAGGAGGTTGCGTGTGCTGTGGGTGTTCTAATTAGAATCCTTTACTTTTCTCGGTCCAACAATGAAATAGATGGATCTAATTACTGGATATATATTAATATACTCGTACCATGGGTAAACCATCAAGGCCCTGAAGACCGCAACACGAAGAAAGGATTATCAAAGGTGCGAAGGTACTTCAAGTCTGAACAGTTGCTCACATTGTATCAAGCACAGATTCGCTCGCTCGTAGCTCGAAAAAGCGACATCGTTTCATGGTTGATGTTCCAAAGACACGAGTGAAGAGGTTTGACTCTACTTTTGTGATAAGAACGTCTAGGCTGTGGAATACGTTGCCTGAGTGGGTTTTCCCCGATGGTTACAATCTTTGTGTCTTCAAATCGATAGTGAATCGGTATCTTCTAGGTAAACACGCTCCTTCGTAGACCGCATCGTCGCTTAACATCAGGCGAGATGGCGGTCAAGTGTAAACCTATAAAAGTTAAAAAAAAAAAAAATCTTGTGCATTATACATATTTTGTAACATTAACTGAAAACGTGAGCTTCTGTTAGTAAAATAATCATGTTTATCTGATTTGTCACATTGCTCCAGATGGAGCTTAAGCTTCGTATTTTAAAAATTACTTAGTACAATTTTTGATACTTGTGTTCTTTTGCCGTCAGAAATGGCGAAAATTTTCTATGACGATTTGACTTTGCTAGACAAATAATTCACACACATATTTTATTTTTTCTAACGTTGTTTTAGTTGTTCAAAAAGAAGCCATTGCATCTCTAGTTTGTACAATTTGTAACATAATAGAAACTTGTTACTTTGTATTAAATGATTGTTCATATTGGCTAATTACGAGTATAATTACAATGCCCTTGTAACTGGAATTCAGTGATGCTTGCAAAACGCTTCTTAGTGAATAATTGATGAAATGAAGAAATACTTCGCTGAGCATTCACTTTGAAAAATATTCCAATTTTATTTGCATACGTTTTGTTTTTTGGTTCCAGTATCTCGGCTTCCAGCGCAACAGTGTATGCTTACCTGGGGGGAAATGCACACGTCATCACGTCGAGCCGCCGCCATAGCGTGGGGATCCGCCTTCATATCTTTCTCATTCATGATCCTACCAGGTCTGTATTTCCAGCGTCAGACTGACTATACTATCAAGGTGGCATTTGCCAACCGGGCGCCATCCTATGCGGGGTCCCCAAGGGCCTGTCTTGCGAGGCATGCGGTAACCGAAGGCTAAGGTCTCTATCCCCCGGGCTGTGACCGCCATAAAGCCACTCGGACCGTTTCGGCCCAGTCGTTGGTAATTTCTGCTTGGTCCTAAAGTATAATATTCCGTACTATTACATTTTCAGCACAAGAGACCCTTGTGCTGAAAATGGGATAAACGTAGTGTGAGACATCCTGAGTCTAGATGTAGTATACAAAAAGTAAGTGATGGCTTTGGAACCGTTAAGCTAAAAATCGAGCTGAGCCTGCTATGAAAGAAGCCGCAGCAGCAAGAGTAGGTATGGGCTGATTATGATGATAAAAGCCGAGTATTGTGCGTCAAGCTGTATGGAAATATCGATCTCCATACCACAGGACGAGAACCTCACATAGCCCGGGAAAGACACGCTCAACATCTTAAGAGGTTTTTGTTAGACGATTGGATCAAGCGTTAGATGCAGAACGCAGTCGTTGACACAATGCTCATGGTCAGGTGGATCTTGACGCTGCAGCCCTAACCTCCGGTAGCTTGGGCCCTGCTCTATTGTCGGCGGCACTATACCCTTAAGCTTTTTATACTCTTGTAGCCTTTACTCCATAAATATTTATTGATATACACACAAAGACTACGAATAAATATTAATGTGAATAATAATAATTAAAAATCCAAAATCTGTGAATCAGAAAAAAAATCTTGGTGTCTTTTATGGTCAGACCTCTCATGAAAAACTTTGACGTTAGACCTCTCATAGTGAAAAGTGACAATCGAAATTGAATGTGTCAATCTGTGTGTTTCAACGATAGTATTTTATTTAAGTCCTGTGTTATGTTTGTATTCGTAGACCTCTCAGTGTTTTTGGGTATGAGACTAGGTCGTATAATATTTGTTTTCCTCATGTTCCACTCTTCATTATTCATCAATGAGTAATAGAATAATAGTAGTAATTTCATAGTTTTTTATGTTATAGTTTTCCATAAACAATATCAAAATGACTTAACAGAATTGTAAAAGCAGCGAGCAAGGATGATCGAGTTGCTCGATGTTTTTTTTAACTTTTATAGGTTTACACTTGACCGCCATCTCGCCTGATGTTTAGCGACGATGCGTTCTACGATGAAGCGTGTTTACCTAGAAGAAACCGATTCACTCTCGATTTGAAGACACCAAGATTATAACTATCGAGAAAATCCCACTCAGGCGACTCATTCCACAGCCTAGACGTTCTTATCACAAACGTAGAGTCAAACCTCTTTGTCCGTGTCTTTGGATATCCACCATGAAACGGTGCCGCTTCTTCGAGTTACGAGAAGTACGATAGAAAAAAAGGCAAGGTGGTATAAGATCATGCAGATCAGTTGCACACTCTCCGAAGTGTATACGATAAAAAACCGATAAGCTAGCAATTTTGCGGCGATGTTCAAGACTTTGAAGTCTTTTTCGCACTAGAATATCTATGTGTAAAAGACTTCATGTATTTTACATTAAATGTCACGGAACTTTTCCATTTTATTCAGTTGATGATAATTTTATACGGCAAAAGACCGTCTGCGGTGTCTGCTAGTCATTACATTTTACACTCGTTGTAACGTTATCTGAGCCTTGGCTTTTAGAATGTAGTCGCTCATTCTGCGTTATCTTCAGATAAGCAAAATGAGCAAGTTGATTTGATAAATGTTACATCACTCTCATACATTATAGGAGTATCACCACCTTTATTATCACGATTATCACCTCAATAATACATTTATTAGTGTCAGTAGACAATTTAACACAGAGTAAGGTTACCATTACGTAACGCCGGCTTCTGATAACGATTTATTATTCCCTGTCTAAGCATTTACAGCTTTTTAGATAGTAAATCAACGTGAAATATGCCTATATATTATTATCATACGTCATGAAATAAAATCACTATTTTACTTGATACATTACTTACTTGATACGGCTTTCCGCCGCTCCCTTACTAAATATAAAACTGTTTGTAGCTAAGATAAGATGATACAAAACATTCTAAAGGTTGCCGCATACAAACTGGCCTCTTCTTCTAGAGGCATGAAATATGTCTGGCTAAACAATTTGTATATTATTCGCCATTTTGTGGTGGCAGCCATCTTGGATTTGAAATTTGTTATTATGTATTGTATTCTACTGGTCAAGCCCTTTCATTTGATACCCATATTGAGGTTGTGAAGAAATATTTTGTCCGCCATTTTGTGGAGGCGGCCATCTTGAATCGATATTAACCAAACATAGTTAAGAACATCCGCACGGATATCAACCTTTGAATAAAAAAAACCGCATTGAAATCGGCCCATCCGTTTGAGCTCTACGGTGCCACAGACAGACACACACACAGACACACAGACAGACAGACAGACAGACAGACAGACATCGACGTCAAACTTATAACACCCCTTTTTTTGGTCGGGGGTTAAAAACTGTTTGTAGCTAAGATAAGATGATACAAAACATTCTAAAGGTTGCCGCATATAACTGGCCTCTTCTTCTAGAGGCATGAAATATGACTGGCTAAACAATTTGTATTAGTCTTAATTTATAAATGAAAAAAGTAAATTAAAATAATAGTCAGCTGAAAAGTTTTCTCCTACCTGTCTTCTACTAGCATTGTATAAATTTAGAGATTATGTTGATAGTATAGGTACATATTTTAAGATTTATTTTTATCCAGGGCCTGATTAACCCTTAGGCCAATTAGGCTGCAGCCTAGGGCGCCAGGACCGGAGGGGCGCACTTAAATCGTGTCTTCGCATGCACTATGAATCTAGTAACATTGTAAAAATATTTTATTCCTACGTTTTTCAACTAGAACGAAAAGAAACTAAACTATCTGTGCTAAACTGAGAAAGCTTGGGAGTCCCTGATTTTACATATCTTGCGGGCTCGCGTCCGCACCATTAGCCTAGAGCGGTAAGAACTCTTGATCAGTCGCTGGGCTTATCCATTGGGAACTACGACGCCACAGACAGGCACAAACACACGGACACATACAGACACGTCAATTCATATATTATAATACTCATAAATTTGCACTATTATTAGAACCTCGGTTCATTTATACTTGCTTTCTATAAACACCAACTCTACATTATCAATCGATTTTTCGGTTTTCGGTTTTTTTTTCGGTTTCCGGTTGTCAAACAGTAAACATTGTCTTACAAGTCATCCGTAAAGAAAATTGTGAATCACTGGTTTATCAACACTATTGTGCAAATATCCGTAGTTAAAAGAGAAAGTTAGTGCCGCAAAACACTGTGACGTGAAAATAAAAGTGAAGATAATCTTAAAAACAACACAAAACTATTCTACTGAAAAAAATAATTGAGGTTATCTTAACATTGAACAATTGTCAGTGACATTGCGCGCTACTAAGTGTACTACGCGTAACGTCAACGTCAAGTAGGTACGCTGCTAAACGTCAAGTCTACTACACGCTAGTGTTGCTACTGTACAGAAAACAATCGGTAGATTTACCCTATAATGGATGGACAATTTCAAATGTTGTTTGAAAAAAATGAAAATTGAGATGGAAAAACAAACCAACATTATATTTGAAAAAATGAACGAAAAATTAGAACCACTGATCGAAGACAATAAAATAATGAAAAATAAAATAGAAAATTTAGAAAAAAAAATAGAATATTTAGAGAATGAGAAAAAGAAAAACAACATTTTGATTTTTGGGTTGGAAGAAAAAGAAAAATCCTCTTCGGAACTACTTCAAAAAGTACAGCACATTATTAAAACAAACTTAAAAATCGTCATAGAACCATACGACATATCAAAAATTCACCGTATAGGACGTAACAAAGAAAATAAAATACGACCTGTCCTCATCACTTTCACAAATATATGGAAGAGAAACGAAGTACTAAAAATGAGGAAAAGCTTAAAAGAAATTTACGTTATGGAAGATTTTTCTAAGGAAGTGATGGAAAAACGAAGAGAACTAAAACCAAAACTTATAGAAGAGTGAGCGAAAGGAAATTTTGCATATTTAAGATATGACCAACTTATTGTTAAAGATGGAACCCCAAACAACGATAAAAGAAAAAGGGATAATTCAACTTCTCCAGAACAACAACCCCAGACTAAAAAGTTAGTAAGCAGTAATTCTTCAGCAATAAAAGAAAACAGAAAAAATGCATTCGACCTAATAAGACCTAGATCAAACTCATTCTCTGTTAATATGAAACCAAACCAAAATAAGTAGCAACTAATTATCAGCAACCAGAACCGGAACGACCCCAACCCGGCTGGTCCCCGTGGGGTTGTCAGACCACCACCCCTTAAAAATGTATCACTAAAGCATGAAATGAAAAATAAATTACGTAATAAAATACACATTGCAACATTAAACGTTAGAACACTGATGACGGACACAAGGTTAGAAGAACTGGAGGAAGCCATAAGATTTATAAAATGGGATATTATTGGACTTTGTGAAGTGAGAAGGAAGGGAGAAGAAATACGGGAATATGGAGAATACATTTTTTATTACTTTGGAGAAAAACAGGGTATATATGGAATGGGATTCCTAGTAAAAAAACACATGAAAGATAAAATATTAAGTTTCGAAGGCATATCAGACAGAATAGCCATTATCCATTTGCAACTGCCTGGATTTAAACAGCCATCTTCGATTATACAAGTCCACGCACCTACGGAACAAGACATAAAAAACAAAAAAGACAATTTTACAAAGACTTAACAGAATCAATGCAAAAAACGAACAAAAATACAATTGTAATAGGAGATTTCAACGCAAAGGTAGGAGCCAAATCAAACGAAGATGAGTTTGTTTTAGGAGAATACAGCAGTGGAGTCAGAAATGATAATGGGCAAAGACTCGTAGAATTCTCTTATTCAAATAACTTCAAAATAATGAACACATTTTTTAAAAAAGCAAAGTCAAGGAAATGGACATGGATATCTCCGAATGGCAGGGAAAGAAATGAAATAGACTTTATCTTAGCAAGAGACAAGCAAGCCTTTAGTGATATCGACACAGTAAATAAGTTAAATTTTAGCACCGATCACAGAATGGTTAGAGGAGTTGTATATTATAAAAATAAGAAGTCTCGAATAAATATTATCTCGTCAGTTAAAAATAGGATTCTAACAATACCTCCATTACAAAACGTATTAACCGAATTAGGAAAAGAATTAGACAAAATAGAGATACAATCAACACTCCAAGATAAATACAATTTTCTAGAAAAAGCACTGAAGAACGTAAACCAAGTGTGTAATACAAGCGCGAAGAAAAAAAAGCTAGGCGAAGAAACTATTCAATTAATGCAGGAAAGAAGCAAAATGTTAGAAAATAGGAAAGAAAATAGAGAGAACATAGCAAAAATCAGTAAAGAAATTCAAGCATCATTCAGAAAACACAGAAAAACAGAAAGAATGAAAGTATTGAAAGAGAAGATAGAAAAAACAGGAGGAGTTAAAAAAGGACTAAAACAATTGCAAGAATACACCCAATGGATACCTAATATTAAAACAAAAAATAATGAAAAAAAAAAGGGAACGGGACTACAAAAAGATCATCAATAGCTAAAGTAGCAACAGAATTTTATAAGACACTGTACACTAAACAAGAAAAAGTAACAGAATTAGAAACGGATGAAGAGGCTTTAGAAGAACAGGTACCATGTATATTAGAAACCGAAGTCATAAAAGCAATAAAAACAAAAAGACGGTAAAGCACCAGGAGACGACAAAATAACAAACGAAATGCTGAAACATACATTACACGTGATAAACAAGCCTCTGACAGATCTATTTAACGAAATATTAAACAACGAACAAGTACCAACACAATGGACAAAGTCAGTTATAATTTTGTTACATAAAAAAGGCAACAAAAACGAAATAAATAACTATAGACCCATAAGCCTAATGTCAAATATTTATAAAGTTTTTTCAAAAATAATTCTAGGACGAATAACTAAACAGCTTGACGAAAATCAACCGAGAGAACAAGCAGGGTTTCGCAGTGACTTCTCTACTATTGATCACATCCATGTAGTAAAACAAATTATTGAAAAACTAAATGAATATAGCCAACAATACTACATGGCATTTGTGGACTACAATAAGGCCTTTGACTCACTAAGCCATAGCTACATTTGGAAGACGCTAAAAAACCAAGGAGTAGAAAGCAAGTACATCAAAGTGATAAGAGAAATATACAGTAAATCCACAGCAACGGTTCAACTCGAAACGCAAGGAGAAGAATTCAACATCCAGAGAGGGGTTAGGCAAGGAGACCCACTTTCTCCAAAAATTTTCACAGCAGTATTAGAAAATATCTTTAGAAATATAGATTGGAAGTATTATGGAATAAATATAAACGGCAAAAATTTAAACCATGTGAGATTCGCCGACGATATCGTGATATTTGCAGAAAGACCAGACACGTTACAAACTATGTTACAGCAACTAGATGTCGAAAGCAGGAAAGCAGGATTATCTATGAACCCAACTAAAACTAAAATAATGACAAATGCAATAAGAGAAAACATAGAAATAGGACAGGAAAAAATCGAATATGTTGACGAATACATATATTTGGGACAAATAATATCAATAAAAGAACAATACACAAAAGAAATTGATAAAAGAATAAGTAATACTTGGAAACGCTACTGGTCGCTAAAAGAAATTTTTAAGAATGATGCAATACCAACACATGTGAAAAGCAAACTGTATAATTCATGTATACTTCCATGTCTCACTTATGGGTGCCAAACCTGGCCTTCTACAAGGAAAAACAACCAGAAACTGATAAGTTGCCAACGCGGCATGGAACGAAGCATGATAAATATAAGGCTAAGCCATAGGTGGAAGGTGGAAAAAAATAAGGAAGAGAACAAAAGTAAGCGATGTAATATTAAAAATAAAACGTCTCAAATGGAGTTGGACTGGTCATACTATGAGAACAACCAAAGAAAAGTGGACTAAGGACATAATCAACTGGTATCCTAGGACTGGCAAAAGACAAAAAGGAAGACCTATAAAAAGATGGGAGGACGACCTACCCAAAGGATGGAGAAGACTAACTCGGGACAGGGACGAGTGGAAGATATTAGGGGAGGCCTATGTCGAAAGACAACCTGACCTATAATAGAAGGGGTTGCTGAAGTGTAGTTTTTTTGAAACTTGTTTAAAATATTTTTACTATTATCTTTTCTATTATAATCTAGTTTATATAGACTCTTAGTTAAATATTTATATCTATGTATTGTTATGGTCAGAGAATAAAGGCTTTATTATTATATTATTATTATTATAAACTTGAAAATATATACTGATACAGCCTAACGACAAGCTATGCTTGACCAAGCTTGAGTCGGTCAGAGAAGCCATTTGTTTACGGCTGCAATTTTGAGGGTACGAAAATATATCGGTCTAGAATACTTGTTGATATCAGATCTCATCATCATCGTTTCAGCCTGTTATCATCCACTTACGAGCGTAGACTTCCCTTCAAGTGCACCACTTGTCTTGATACTTATTATGCTAGTCTGGTATACGCCCGCGACTTTCCAAATGTCATCGACCCATGTTACCAGCCTATCTAATGGCTATCAATTTTTTTAGGGGCCCGTAGCCAAATGGCAAAATACGGGACCCTTATAGATTCGTCATGTCTGTCTGTACCTATGTCCGTCCGTATGTCACAAGCTATACTATTGAAACTTGGTAGGTAGATGTAATCTGTGAACGGTATTAAGATTTTGATACAAAAAATAGAAAAATACATAAAAATTTAGGGGTGTCCCATACATATAACTGAAACTCAAAAAAATTTTCAATACCTACCTGTGGGTAATAAATCAATAACTTACGTGTGGGCTATCAAAAATGATATTGAGGTTTCTAACATATTTTTCATCTAAACTGAACTAGTTTCCGCGAGGGACTCTTCCAAAGTGGTAAAAAGTGTCCCCCCCCTGTAACTTCTAAAATAAGAGAATGACAAAAATAAAAAAAGTGTATAATGTACATTACCATGTAAACTATCAACGAAAATTGGTTTGAATGAGATCTAGTAAGTAGTTTTATTTTAATACGTCATAAATAGACTATTGTTAAAACACTGACTAAAGTAATAACGAAGTATAAGAATTTTTGTGTTATGTTACTTGCTGCTACGGAAGCCTTCATGGGCGAGCCCGACTCGCACTTGATCACTTTTATTTAGCATTATAATTGTTTTGTAGAATTTTGAGTAAACTCTAGTATCATTAATAACGGGATATCTACCGTTGTTATATAATTATGTAGTGGAGGAGCCTCCGATATGACGATGCAGTTTTATGTACCACGGGTAATTCACGAAACATTTACCGTACCGATATTTTGGAGCCCATGCTTATGCTTAAAATAAGCAGGTCACTAAATGTTCTCACTGTTGCGACTCAGGACCTTCTCTTGGAAGGAGAGAGTCAAGGTCATAATCCACCACGTCAAGGTCATGGCCCAGTGCAGGTTGTTAGATGACACATGACCTTGAAAGATTCTAGGTACATGTCAGTTTCCTCACGATGTTTTCCTTCACCGTTTTAAGTTAACGGCATTACGGACATATGGACATGAATACAGACTTCGAAAATACGCCCCCTCCACAAATACAGTGGTGCGCGTGTGACTTGTACCCGCAATAGCTTAGAAGAGATTCCGATCGACGAATAAGGCAGCATCGACAGTGACAAACGATTAATAAATTTATTTTTTTAAATTGTGTTTCTATTTTGTATCAAATGTTATTTACAAAAACACCGAATGAATAATGTGTATTTTTTAAAAATAATTTATTCAAATTTAATTTAAAATGCATGTACATACCACTTTATTTGAAGTTTGGAAATTAATGGACTTTATTAACCGACTTCCAAAAAAGAGTATGTTATCAATTCGACCACCATGTTTTTATGTATATTACCTGATTTCTCGAGAACGCCTGAACCGATTTTAACCAAAATTTGCGTACAATTATGTCTGGATGACATGCTAGTAGATTTCACAAAAGTTATCAAACTGAATCCTGTCAACACGAAATTGTGTAAATGTATCAGTAAAAACTTGTTTTGCACTAAAAAATATTTTCTACAAAAAAATAAACCGACTTCAAAAGCACAAATAGACACTCAAAAGCGAAAAATAAACTATCTTAGATCTCTGGGTGATGAGCGCAGTGCAGTGCTAGGTAATGATTAGACTCTTCATGTTCCAATAGCTGCGTGTCACTGTGCTGTTATGTGGCAGGCATGTTGCTTGCCATCAGGCACATGTCCAGCTGGACTCGTCACTTCTTCATTCATTCATAATTTAAGAGCGACGCTCTTGTCGGTGGAGTTCCTTCCATGTACTTCTACACTCCGCCTTCTCCTTGACTTCCTGATACGACACTACATTTATCTTCTCCTTCACTTGGTTCATGTAACTTCTACTAGGTCTACCTCTCTTCCTCCTCCCTTCTAATTTACCTTCCATTATTGTTCTAATGAAGTTGTCGTGTCGTATCAGATGTCCCAACACCTTCCCTCTTCTGTTTTCAATTGTTTCCCGCTTCTTTTTTTTAAAAAAAAGTTATTATAAGTGCTTCTCACTCATTTATTTGAAGTCTGTGCCAGCCAAGTCTAACAGGTAAAATATAGATACTATCTACTTACCTATTCCTACTTACGATGTACATAGTATCTGTCTACTAGCCTTACTACTACTATAGTTGCCGGCAAACAAGTTGACCCAATGAAGTTGGCTGCGCAGAAACGGTTTTAAAGTCACTTTTGTGGGAGAGCACATGCGCGAACTTTCCCCTTCCACGCCACTTTCGGGTCAACTTGTTTGCGGGCTACTAGACGACTTTATTATTAAGCTGGCTTGAAAACATGATTGCGAGTGTGGCTCATAACTTTCGGTTTGGTCACCCTTTACGTGTACCCCTGAAAAATTGTTTTGACACACGTGTCAGATCAACAAGCCGACACCGGGCCCAATCAGTTCTACAATCACGGCTGAGGTTATCTCTGAGGTGACTCATTGTCCGTCAGTGCCAAGAGCAACTGACCTACTGACGACGCCTTATCGGCTGCACACGACCAAAGTCAAGCATCAAGTCGAATGTAGGTTTCGCGAAGGACAATGACATATGGTAGGGGAGGCCACGATGCTAAACGGGGAGTTACTCGAGCGTCATAGAGACCTATTGGATTGCAAATGGAATCCTTGGATGTTATATCTTTCGTTATCCTCGAATTATTTCCTTTAAAATAAAAAACCACCCTCGAGAATGTAGAAATGTTTTTTTGATAACTTTGTAGCCCTCCCCTTTCTTTGTGTCACTCTCGAATTGTCAGATTAGTGGAATATACACTTCTTAGCATGTAATTAACTTACCCTATCTTAATCTTACGTGCTCGAGAATAATTGGTGCTGAAAAAATGTTTTTTCCTTATCGGCCTTATATATGAGGCTCATATTTGGTTGAGCTATTTTACCAGGTACAAGGTTTCCCACTGTATATTAATCTGCCGCGCTGGAGTAAATCCCGAAATCCCCTCTTGGGCTCCCCTACTAATAATAACGCAGGACCTTATCTTTAACGCAACATTGGCGAATATCGAATGCCAATTCTACTGTAATGGAACTTGTAAATTTTGTGGCGCGTCCAGGAAGTTACGATAACAGCACAATGATTTATGTGCAAACTAGTCGAGTTGTTTTTTATATATTTAACTCTGTTTGATCGCGTTGTGGTCTGTTGGATGTGTTATATAACGAAAGTACCTACTAGAGCTGCGCCTCGTAGTTATACCAGGCTAGTTCTCATAATTTACCGCGATAAAAATATCCTATGTCAATTCTAAACTCTGTGTTCTCAATTTCAATCCGATCCGTTTCCGACGTGATTGAGAAACAAACATCCACACTTTCGATTTTTTTTAATTTAATTTACTCTTTTGCTAAATATGCATTCGTAGCTATAGTTAACAGCAGTTTTTTGCTCTAAGGCCGTACAACAACTCAACTATGTCGGTCAAATATGCGTTGTATCAGAATATTTACACAAACTGGCCCAGTGACCCTAAAGTTAATTTTAGTCTGAGGCGCAAAAGACTCCAGTGTTTAAAGTGGTTTGTGACTTTCCAAAACAAGACTAACAAAAATGCGGTCTGTGCTGGATCGCGCTTACGTACCAAACATCAATTTTCTTCACTTAAATTATAGGTATTAGTAGTTGAAACAGCCACTCGAGCAAAATATTCCACAAAATGAAAGTAAGGTCCTTCAAGTAGACGGATACGGACAGCTAATAGCATGAGGAACAACTTCTTAATCCCACTGATGGGAGTCCAGACATTCTCTAACAAGGAGTCGAAACCATAATTCATCACGCTGGCTAAGTGCGGGTTGGTATGTCCTCGAATATGTTTTTCTTAGAACATGTTAGTTCACACCGTCAGAAAATAATGTTGGTGAGGACTTCTACATCTGCGCTTGTAAAAATACTCAGAGCATAATTTTATTCACCATAAAAAAATAAAAAGCTAAACTTTTGTCGTGACAACGTCTAATAAATCGATGAACACTAGCTGCCCAGCGTAAGTGTTCCATTACTCTCATTGTCCCGTTACGCTCATTGTACGCTTGCGCCTCACCTATCTTTCTTTCACTCGATTGCATTGTATGCAATTATTTGATTAATGTTTTGTTGTGTTATGATGTTGTCACGTTAAACTATCGTGCGTAAATCGACTTTACAGGCAAACAATTAAAAAAAATGTTTATAATTGAAGTAATATAAGAATGAAATTGTCGTGTCAGGGCTGGCGTGGCTGATCATCCCGGGCAAGTGGTCGTTCTGGGTGGCGTGCGCGCAGGTGGTCCCGTGGCGCGCGTTCATGTGGCTGTGGTGCGCGCCGGGGCTGGCGGCGGCGGCCATCTTGTCGTGGCTGCCCGAGAGCCCGCGCTACCTGCTGGCCGCGCGCGGGCCGGCCGCCGCCCTGCCGGTGCTGGCCGAGATGTACGCTTGGAACCACGGCCGACCGGCTGCGGACTACCCAGTTAGTTACTATTAGTTATTAACTCATTTTAGTAAATTACTCGTAGTCAGCGCCAGATACTTTTATATAATCTCCGTTGTCCCACTGCTGGGTAAACGTAAAAGTCTTCTCCAATCCCCCCTCCACTTAATTCGGCCCTAAGCTTCCATCGCCAAATCTTTTTTAAGCGCTCCGAGCACGTCTTCCCATCGCGTTGGAAGATGACGCTGGGGTCAACTAGCGGACTAACTAGCTTACGCGAATATAATTTTGTAACCTATTTTAATCTCTCGATGACAAGTTCCTGGCCAGTTCATGAGTTTGGCTGCTGGTGCAGCCGCTAGAAAGCCCACGTTCCGTGCTAGCCGCGCCGGAGCCTGGGCAGCTCTGCCGGTTACATGCCCATGTATGCTGCAAGCATTTCTAACGCTCTGCAATTCAGCGTCGACAGACTAATTTCGGCTCTAACCTGGTGCGTCAGATAGCTAATTATATCGAGACTTTGTCAAGTTGTTCATTACAAAGGTGCGGCAGTTTCAACACCCACTTCCTTTCAGTGTAATCTAAGTACAGATTTTGTTGCTGTCACTTCGTTTCGTCACATTAGATTCAAGAAAAACTTTGTGTCTAAAAATGTACAATGGTTTCTACTTTCTATGAACTTTTCAAATACACTTTAATACCCAAAAAAAGGTTACGTTTCCATACTTACTCGTGATGCTCGAACCTGTGGTAAACGATAGCCCCAGCTTCAATCACGCGGGCAGATATTTAATATCGGATTATTGATTGAAGATAATGATCTTATATTACAATGTTTTAAGTGGACATGATTTCAAAAGTAAAAAAACTGGTCCCTCAACTGGTTGCTCTAAAAAGGTATTATATTTTTGTATCAAGAGTAGGTAGAAACTAAACACCTACCTTTGTTTTTTATTAGAGCACATCAAGTAAAAAGTACAAGGTCTGTAGCTCACTATGACTACATACATAGTTGAGGATAAATCTTATACTTAACATTGGGTAATTCAATTTAAGCTCAACTTAAATACAGTAGAACCTTCATTATCCAAACATTCAGTTTTGCGAACAAGGACTTTATCTGTTTACTCAATTATGTGTGTGAAGACTATAATACATTGTTGCTCGCCTAAAAACGCGTTACATCGGCAGATTGAGTGAGGGTTTTGATAAGGTCAGTCCTCCTGGTTGGAGAGTGACCGCGGGGTTTCTTTCCCTCCATTCTGCCCTGCACCACGAGACTCTCCATTAAGTCTTCATTTCGGGTTATGTGCCCAAAGAATTTCAGTATAAGTTCAGTATTCAGTTCAAAATAATGAAATATTTTAATTTTCAATGTGCCGTATTTATCTAGATTTATAAAAATCCATCATTTGTTCCTCAGGTGACAACGATATCCTGTCAAGGCGGCGGTAGCAGCGGCGGGTTCGCCGGCGCGCTGCGCAGCTGGTCGCTGCTCTTCCGGCCGCCGCTGCTGCGCTGCGTCGCCATCTCGCACGTCTCCATGTTCGCCGTCTTCATGCTGTAAGGAAACCCCACGAGGAATCCGTTCTTGTAATCGTGCCCCACCTCTCTCTCTGTCTCTACCTGGCTATATGGGGTATTTCGCCAGACATGGTGGTGGGGCCAGCCTACTTTTACTTCTCCACTTTCCTCTATCTATGACATCGTCACCGGACATGTTGCTCTACCTCTCTCTCTCTGGCGGTACATCTGTGTTACTGGTACTGAAGAGGAAGTAAAACCACGTCAATGTATAAACTGCCGATTAACAAGTGACCCGGGGCGAGAGACTGCTCGCTCTCCGTTGCATCCGCTTGTATAATAAAAGCTTACATCATAAATACGTGCATCTACATATCCCACATGGTGGTGGGATATGGTCCTATAAGATCATCATCATCATCATCAGCCGCAAGACGTCCACTGCTGAACATAGGCCTCCCCCCTAGATTTCCACAACGAACGGTCCTGCGCAACCTGCAACCAGCGGTTTCCAGCGACCTTTGAGGGTCATCTGTCCATCTAGTGGGAGGCCGTCCAACACTGCGTCTTCCGGTACGTGGTCGCCACTCGAGAACCTTTCTTCCCCATCGGTTGTCGGCTCTGCGAGCGATGTGGCCTGCCCATTGCCACTTCAGCTTGCTTACTCTTTGAGCTATGTCGGCCACTTTCGTTCTTTTGCGAATATCCTCATTACGGATTCTGTCGCGCAAAGAGACTCCGAGCATAGCCCTCTCCATAGCTCGCTGTGTGACTTTGAGCTTCGTTATGAGGCCCACAGTTAAGGACCACGTCTCAGTTCCATAAGCCATCACTGGCAACACGCACTGGTTAAAGACTTTCGTCTTTAGGCATTGGGGTCCTATAAGATAAGAATAAGGATTTGGTCCACCTCTGGATCTTTGACCAGTCGCGCCCCACCGCTGTCGCATTTAATGGTAATGGTAGCCTTTGTTATTTTATCGGCAAGCAGTAATGTGTTTATCACTGTGTTCAGATTTGAAATGTTGCGAGAGAAAGTAAAGGGTATAGAGATCAATAATCGAAAAAGACGGGCAGAGTGCAGTGCTAGATAGTTATTTGGACTCCTCATGTTACATAATATCTTCGTAATCATTTACGGTGGGCAAGCGTGTTGCTTACCATCAGGCACATGTCCTGCTCATCAAGTTCTAACAGCTTGTCTGTCTTTGTACTCCTATCAATTAATTTTTACCGTGATTTCAAAATCTATATATTGTAATAATACCAGTTTCCATTTACATTTCTTATGTGCGTTAGAATGTTCATCAGAAAACCTGATTATAATTCTAACTTTATGGTGATCGAGTGAATGAATGATAAGAGGCACAATAATGTACGTTATTGGGGTGGTGGAACGATAGCGGTTATCAAAAAAATACTTGTTCGTAGCCACAATGAGCCGAGATATCAAAGATAACACAGCTAATACATTGCAGTTTACGGAAATTGGATCAAATATTATCATTGAATGCTTACATACCCTACTCTTTATCTATTTGGCACCTCGCTTTATATAAAGTGACGATACGATGTACAATGGAGCGTGGTTACTCGAGAATGTTTTCGGGGAGTTTCCCGCTTTGCGAGGTGTTTATATTTTTTTACAACAAAGGAAGGCCACCACTATGAAATGTTACGTATTGTACAAATCTAAGATCCAAACATAAGATTTTGCCCAAATGTAGGATTTTATCTAAATCTAAGATTGTATCCAAACTACAATCCAATACGAGATGTTCAATCCAATGTCCACGTCCAAGATTTTGTGAAAATCCATGATTTTGGTCTAATCCTAACTGTTATCCAAATCGAAGTTTTTATTTTAATCTAAGATTTAATACAAATCTAAAATACCGGCCGACGATTTTGCCCAAATCCAAGATGTTATCGAGATTCGAAATATTATCCAAACCCAAGATTTTATCAAAATCCAGTATTTTATACAAAATGTGAATAACGTATTTTTGAAATTTCACATATCTGTTGTTTGAGTGCGAGTGAAGTGGTGACAATATTTTTAGGGTTCCGTAGCAAAAGTCGGGGCCCTTATAGATTCGTCATGTCTGTCTGTCTGTCTGTCCGCCCGTATGTCACAGCCACTTTTCTCCGAAACTATAAAAGCTATATATACTATTGAAACTTGGTAAGTAGATGTAATCTGGAAACCGCATTAAGATTTTGATACAAAAAATAGAAAAAAACAAAAATTTTTAGGGGTGTCCCATACATAGAACTGAAACTCAAAAAAAAAAATTTGAATGAGTTCTAGTAAGTACTTTTATTTTAATAGATACGTCATAAATTGACTATTGTTAAACCACTGATTAAAGTAACAACGAACTGCAAGAACGTTGATATTATGTTACTTGCTGCTACGGAAGCCTTCATGGGCGAGTCCGACTCGCACTTGACCACTTTTATTTTATTCTTTACTCGAGTAGTGCTAAGCGAGCTGCGAAAACGCGCGCGCACTCTCCTTGAAACATATCGCAGGACGCGACCGAAACTTGAGTCGGACTGGACTGACTAAATCAAGCGTGAGTCACCTGCATAATATATTTATTTAAAATATACAATAACCACATTAGTTTTCACGCTAAAATGTACGGCTCTTAAAATTTTATTTGAGTCTAGAATTAAATAATTTTCAAGTGTAGGATAAGGTTGTCGTGCATTTTCTAGCTGTATCGTTAGTAATTAGGTATTTATCTTAAGCCTTGACTTCAAGGCTAGTGACTGCCTGCAGAACACTATCTCAAAGTACCTACTTGGTTATAAACACACAATAAACATTGATATCAAATCATTCAAATTATACTGAACTAGCGAGCCGCCCCGGCTTCGCACGGGTGCAATGCTGATACTATATACAAGTGCTAATGAAAACGGTTATTGTTGGTTATTCCTAAGAGATAGTATGTCTATACTAATGCCAATGTTTTGTAGACCTTTTCAAGAGGTACAATATTGTCGTACATTGTTGATCTAGCTCATAGGGTTCATAGGGCCAGCGTTTGCAGTGTAAGCGCAAAAAATGTGTTTAATTTATGACATTACAATAGAAACCTTCAAAATTATCCGGCTTCCTCTGCTATTTTATGCACGTATTATACATTTGAACTTTCCTCTTGAATCACTTTTTTTTTTTTTTTACCTTTTATAGGCTCACACTTGACCGCCATCTCGCCTGATGTTAAGCGACGATGCGGTCTACGATGGAGCGTGTTTACCTAGAAGAAACCGATTCACTTTATATATATAAGAAACTGCATCAAAATCTGAGTGGTCTAAAAGATATAAGCATATATATATGGACGGACAGACGCAGGAAAGTAACTTTGTTTTTTACTATGTAGTGATGATGCTGCTTTCTTGTATTTTACTAGCAAACACACACAAAAACGTCATATATAAAACATTTGCAATGCAGAACACAATAGCTACATTATCTTTGTGGTGGAGAAGTCTTTGCAGGGTCTGCCTGGGGAAATACCACACCTATTCTGCCGCCAAGCACAAGTAAAAACCTTACTGTTATCTGGCTTGAAGGGCAATGTTTCACAATGTGTTTATGAAACATCTTATACCTCTGGGTCACGAGCGCAGTGCAATGCTAGGTAATGATTGGTACTATTCGTGTTCCAATACCTGTGTGTCACTGTGCTGTTATGTGGCAGGCATGTTGGTTACCATCAGGCGCATGTCTTGCGCCTCCCGTCACTATGTGTTATAAAGAAAGAAAAAAATGCGTTAACTATGGATTAGGTAATGGATAACAAAATAGTGAAATTTTACTTATTTATTTTTGTATTTTACTGTATTTGAGTATGTAGATAATATAGATAGGTACCTATTTACCAAGTCTTTTAATCTAATTGTCTATTAATTTAGATTTTTTATAATAATATACCTACCTGAAAAGGTACCTTCTAGAAATCTAGAACGTGTTACATCCTAGGCCGTGTAGCTTATAATAACAGGGAAACCGTGGCGATTTCTTGTATTATAAAATCTAGCATATTATATAAAAGAAACTAAATACTTATTAATTAACGTAATATCCAATTTGAATAATGGCCACAAATCCACGAGCCGTCAAGAGAAATAAAGATAAAAAATACTGGAAGTAAAATAATAAAACCACAATATTACTCGTATGTACATGGTAATAAAAATTAATGAAGAAATTTATTAATTTAATTTATTTACTATCGAAGTTTGAATCGCTTAATTTACTTACTTTATGAATAAGAAGATTGTCAATAAAGATTAGGACTATGGGTAATATAAAATAAAACAGGTACAATAAAATATTATAAAAATTAACATGCAAAGTAGGCACATACAGTCAAATTGACCAAATAGAATGTTATTTGGTACTCCCGATTGTGGCTGCAAAGGTGTCCTTAATGCTGGTGGCATTGCCTCGCTGAATGACGATAGCCAAATATTGTTGACTTGTAACTTACTGTGAATTAGCATTTACGCCCGAGAGACACGATGCTAGGTTTTCAAGTTAGTTTAGCAAGAGTTGTACTTCTAACTTCATGTAGACAACGCTACGCAATGCCAGATTTGTCTAGCTAGAAAGCTAGCTTTATCTAGCTTACTTAGCTAGAAGTACTACGAGTAACTTGCTATCTTACTAGCACTAGCTTGCTATGCTAGCTTGAAAAACTAGCCTCGTGTCACTCGGGCATTAAAATGGTGCTTTGAAGTTACAAGAATTCTGTCTTACGTGAAGGAAAATTTTAATTAAATTATCGTAACAGTACATTGACAGATGACCTCACAAAGGTCGCTGGAAACCGCTGGTTGCAGGTTGCGCAGGACCGATCGTTGTGGAAATCTAGGGGGAGGCCTGTGTTCAGCAGTGGACGTCTTGCGGCTGATGATGATGAACAGTATATTAAATTCAATGTATTTAGTCTGTTCGAAGCGACAATGTCAGGGTACTCTAATTATTATTTAACCATAAGTACATATTATAAATACCTACTCTTACAATAAATACTTACAATAATATGTAGGTTAGTAAAATACATAACAGTAGCTAAATGATACAATTCAATAGTGTGAAAATAATGGAATAAAAAAAACTAATAAGAAAAATATGGTTCTAATAACAACAAGGAAAATAGTGTAATAAATTTAGAATTCAATATACCTACATTTATTTTGTTCTCTTACGAAATTACAAACAGTCTTAATGTATAATTTTGTATAAAAACCTTCATAATACAAGCTAGTTTGGTGTTGGTCTAATAAGTTACGGCAGGTCTAGTGGGGAGAACGGCGACTTCTGATCCGGAGCCCTGGGTTCAAATCCCACGCACACCATGCGCACCACACGTCATGTGCGTAATCCCGCAAACTTAAAAAGGTGAAGGAGAACATCGTGAGGAAACCACCAAGTATCTAGAATCATTCGAGGTCATGTGTCATCCACCAACTCGCACTGCGCCAGATGAATGGATTGTGACCTTGACTCTCTCCTACAACACGCATCATACAACACGGTAAACACGCTCCATCGTAGACCGCACCATCAGGCAAGATGGCGGTCAAGTGTAAACCTATAAAAGTTAAAAAAAAAGAAGAGAAGGCCGCAAGTCCCAGTTGCGAAATCATTTAGTGGGCTGCTTTTGCTATGCTTAGTTTGGGGCATGGACGTACAAAAAAAAAAGTCGGACGTAGTCTCGCTAAAACCAAAACTGTGTCACTAGAGTCGGACATTTGCACGTCTTCGTTGTCAGGTCGTCACTGATAAGCTGACACGCACACAAATTTGCGCGTGTAATGACCCCTGATGTGTGCGTGTCAGCCTGTATGTAACAGTGAGTACGTGCATATTATGTAGCCGACTCTATGGACACAGTGTTTGTTTTAGCGAGACTACGTCCGCCTTTTTTTTATACGTCGATGGAGCTGGATGGTGGTGTGTGAGAAAATTCCGTCAATATTTATTTATTTATACCGTGGCTGGCAGTTACGACATTTATGTAAGAGTACTTATCGGCCTGTTTGTCTTGAAAATAATGGTAAACTCATGATGTGTCAGGTCGAGCGGCCTGTACGTGTGGGTGCCCGACATACTCAACAACATCCTGAGGAGCACGAGCCAGGACAACATCAACATCTGCCAGATCATCGCAGAGAAAGCGAGGAATGCTTCGGTGAGCGGAAACATTATTTCGATTCATCCGTAGAATAAAGTCCGATCTGCAGAGTTGCTAGTTTTCAGTAGAGGTTTTAGAAGTGGTACACTCCGCGAGGCATAAGGTACAGTTACACATGCTTATTTAAAGCACGAAAGCATGCTTCAATCGAGCATTTGCTGCTTACAAGCACGTGTGTCCATACCTTGCTCAAAATAAGCATGCTTATTTCGAGCATACTCAAAAATCGACAGGCGTGCGATTTTTGAGCATGCTACCTGCGGCGCGAGTGGCGGGGGGGCGTGGTTTAAGCACGTGTGGACAGGTCTGCGCTTATGAGCATGCTTGTTAGTAGTATTCCAATCGTCGCTGTAGGGTAGGAACACGCGCCGCATGCATGCTTATAATAAGCATGCTTAATAGAAGCAAATGTATTGAGTTCCAACAGCATTCTCATTTTAGGCATGCTAATAAGCATGCTATTTTTGAGCGTGTGTAACTGTACCTTTAAGCTGAGCTTTGCATTTGTGTGAGTGTACATGGATAGTGTAGGTGTGACAACCGGCCTTAGGCGCGGCGCCATTCTGTCTCGCCGCGCTCCTGCCTGATTGGTGATCACTCACACTAATGCAAAGCTCAGCCTATACCTCGCAGACAAAATTGCAAGCTCCTGCCTGATTGGTGATCACTCACACTAATGCAAAGCTCAGCTTATACCTCGCGGAGTGTAGACTTATCTAACTATTAAATGGTAAGACTTGGCACTTTTTTGGTATGTTATTATAAATTCCTAGCTAAGTTAAATGTTCGGTAATACATATATTACGGTAATACATAAGTTTACCACTTCTAAAACCTCTACTGAAAACTAGCAACTCTGCAGATCGGACTTTATTCTACGGATGAATCGATTTTAAATCTGCAGAGGCAAACTCTTACTAATATTACAAATAGAAAAGTTTGTGAATTTATTGCGAAAATATCGAATGGCAAACAACATATTTTGTGTCGGAAAAATACGAGAACCGGTAAACTGTGCCCACTTTCAAACAACTCCCCCGAGTTAGCAAAAACATAATTAACAGTTCTGATGTTACTGCTCTTATGGTCATAAAAGCGCTAACCGCTTACCATCTTGCGGATCTACTTTTTGCCACTATTTTCTAGTGGTACACTCATTACAGAGTCTGCCTGGGGAAGTACCACACCTTTGTCAGTTATTCTTACGCAATTCAGGAATGTGCTAACTTTGCTTTGTTCTGGTTTGAAGGGTACGTAATGTTTCCAGTGAAACTACAGAGCAATGCAATCCATACTCGTAAATCGCCCGGTGACGAGTGCGATGCAGTACTAAGACTCTACATGTTCAAAAAATATGTGGTTCTGTGCCGTAATGGACAAGAGTATTTTATTTACCATCAGGACTTGCTTTTCCCATCACTTTACTTAAGTATTTAAAAAAACATGAATAACTTTTTTTGTTTTGAATATTTGCACTTCACGGCCATCTCACTTGATGTTATACGATGATGCAGTCAATGAGGGCGTGCTTACTTTGAAGAAACCGATTCACTTTCGATTTGAAGACACCAATATTGTAACCATCAGAAAAAAAACCCACTCAGGCAACGCGTTCTACGCCTTGGTGTTCTTATCACAAGAGTGGAGTCAAACCTTCTACTTAGTTAGAGTCGGGAACGTGAACCAGTCCGATAGAAGAAAGGGCAAGGTAGTATGAAATCATGCAGACCAGTTATTTAATAGACGTATTTTTATAGAAATACCATGCGCATATTGAAGAAGATGTAACTCTTTGTTAAAATCAATGTCTTTATTTCCAGCTGGCCTTAGCGTCCGGGTTCGACAAGTGCGAGGCGGAGGTATCAGTGGCGGTGTTCCCCATCTCCATGTCCATGGGCGCCGTGTTCGCTATCACCTACCTCGCGATTGGGTTCTTAATCAACAAGATCGGCAGGAAGACGCTCTACTGTAAGTCTACTATTGTAGAAGTGAGGAATTTTTTAGCTGTGTTAATAACTTTTTAGTGGGTGAACATCTTATGGGCCAATTATGAACAGTCCAAAGTCCTTCAAGCAGGGTAGTGATGAGTGTTGGTGGTCAGACCCGAGGTGAGGGCTTTGGGCTCCAAGTAGACGGTGATACGGTCAAGGTGAAATCGCGGCCATCGCTAGCCACGTCACGGATGCGGAACTCTCACTACCGACCTTTATAGAGGAGACGCTCAACAGTGACAGGTCGTGGGAGGTTACGAGAGAGGAAGTTTGTCTCATCCACGGAGGCGGAAGCGAACACGGGAGTTAAACGCTCCATACACGAGTCCTAAAATCAGAGGAAATTACGTAAAGTAGTGGGGAGAAGCCTACATCGCAACATATGATTGGTGATTTTTGGTGCGATGTAGGGCCCTCCCCACTAGTTTTACGGAATATCCTCTGATTTTAGGGCTCGTGTGTAGAAGGTTTTAGCCCCAATAAACTATCGGGGTCACAGCTCGTCGCCATTTGTAGAGCCTGAGGCGTTGGACGTTAAAAGCCGTCCGATACTCTACCCACGCATAGTCTCTTTGGGAGGGCCCAAAGAGACGATGCGGTACTGGTTTACAACACGTTACTGAAGCCAAGTACGCGAGGGTTTTGTTCCCCGAGAAAGGCGGGATCCCAAGGTATCTGGCAGCAGCAGGGTTGCAGTCAAATGCCAAACCTTTCCTGCAAATTTTCCGTGCAGTACAGCCTCATTCACGGCCTACGAAAAAAACTGTGTGTGGTGCCCAAAAAGTTTGAAAAGTTTTCCCTTCAAAAATATTACCTGAACTACAGTTTCGAGATACACTTCAGAAGATGTATCCCAAACCTGTGTGAGTGCCTGTGTTGCCCGCAGGTGGTATAATGTGGGCGTGCGGCGCGGCCACGCTGGCGGCCGCGTTCGTGCCGCACGGCGCCGCCGCCACCGTGCTGCTCATCGTGTCGCTGTGCTCGGGCTGCGCCGCCTCCATCCTCGCCGCCATCGCCGTTGACGTCTTCCCCACCTGCCTCAGGTAACTCGGCTACTATACACGCTGCAGTTTCTGCCTCACTAGCCTCAGATAACTTGACATTACCATACACACTCTAAATTGCAGCCTCTTATTTATAAACTAACAGCGTCAGCTGATAGTTCATTTTCGGGAAAAGAAACAGCCTATGTGCTATTCTAGACTATAATATAATTAGTGTATAATAGGGACGTTAAAAGGGGCGACCATAGGGATGTTCACGTTTTTTCGGAATTGCTTTTATTTCGAAGATTGACGCATGTTTACCATAAAAATAATATTTTATTTCAAAATATTAGTTATTTCGATGAGTAAATATACAATATTACACTAATTTTGAATTTTCCCGCTGAAACACTAACGACTGACATGACGTCACTAGTCGCAAAACATTGGTCGCGATTCATGACTGTATGTCCAGTTTATGTGTTTTCTTATTATTACTTGAATACAAACAATCAAAATCGTCGTCGCTAAGATCGCAAACTATAATAAAAATGCAGAAAAGTAAACAGTTGAGTCAGTTTTCGACATCTTGTTTTGCGACTAGTGACGTAATAAGTCATATTTGTTTTTTTTTTTTTTTTTTTTAACTTTTATAGGTTTACACTTGACCGCCATCTCGCCTGATGTTAAGCGACGATGCGGTCTACGATGGAGCGTGTTTACCTAGAAGAAACCGATTCACTCTCGATTTGAAGACACCAAGATTATAACTATCGGGGAAAACCCACTCAGGCAACTCATTCCACAGCTTAGATGTTCTTATCACAAACGTAGAGTCAAACCTCTTCGTCCGTGTCTTTGGAATATCCACCATGAAACGGTGCCGCTTCTTTGAGTTCCGAGAAGTACGATAGAAAAAAGGGCAAGGAGGTATTAGATCATGCAGATCAGTTGCACACTCTCCGAAGTGTATCCGATAAAAAACCGATAAGCTAGCAATCTTGCGGCGATGTTCAAGACTTTGAAGTCTTTTTCGCGCTAGAATGTCTTTGCCTATGAGCCTCTTGGCACGCCTCTCGATCGATTCCAGAGCCTCAAGCTGATACTTAGCCGATCCATCCCAAAGGTGCGAACAGTACTCCAAGAGCGAATACAAGAGCGAATCTGTGCTTTGTATAACAAAAGTAATTGTTCAGATTTGAAGTACTTTCGCACCTTTGAGAGGACACCTAGTTTTTTGGCAGCTAATTTAGCCTTGGACTCGATATACGAGCCAAAGTTGAGCGTAGAAGTTAAGGTAACGCCCAAAAGCTCAAGATGATCAGTAACCGGCACGGATACACCTCGAAAAGTAGGAGTCAGTTCAAATTGACTCCTTTTTGCGGAGAACAGACACGCCTGCGTCTTTCCCTCGTTAAACTTGGCCAGATTGGTTTCGCCCCATTCAGAGACTTCCTCAAGGGCCATGTTCAAACGATCGATCATACTCTCTCTCAGTACCTTAGTATGCTGTCCACTGGCTCGCGCGCTAGATATGTAACTCTCTACAACGGTGCTATCATCTGCGTACCCAAAGATACCGGGCTTCAACAGATCGTTGATATGTAGCAGAAAAAGCGTCGCAGAGAGTACCGACCCTTGAGGACTCCGGCATTGATAGCCATTCGATCCGACGAGCAGCCATCAATGACAACTCGTATGGATCGATCCCTCAAGAAGTCCGATATCCACGCAATAAACCCTGAAGACAAACCATAACTGGACAGCTTGCTAATAAGGCCATCATGCCAAACCCTGTCGAAAGCCTTCGAGATATCCAGGAGACTGCAAGTGCTTCCCATGTTTCTCGATAGCTTCACTCTAGATGTGGGTGACATACGCTAGAATATCCCCAGTGGACCGGTTTCGGCGAAACCCGTATTGCCGGTCACTGAGGAGGTCATTAGATTCTAGGTACATCAGGAGCCTGTGGTTTAGGACACGTTCCATAGTCTTGCAGAGTATGGACGTGACCGAGATGGGCCTGTAGTTGGCAGGGTCAGCACGACTACCTTTCTTGGGCACAGGTTGCACGTTAGCAAGCTTCCATGATTTCGGTACTTGCCCAGAATGGAGAGAGAGCCTAAACAGGCGCGTCAGTACAGGAGACAACTCAGGTGCACAAGCCTTCAATACTAGGGCAGGAATTCCGTCCGGACCACTGGCTTTGTTCACATCCAGATTGCGTAGCACTTTACGAACCTCCATTTGGCGAATATGTATTTCCGGCATCAAAGTCGGACTGCCAGGTGGAGTAGGAGGTGTCGCACTACCAGCATCTAGACGAGAAGATTCCGCAAACTGAGATGCAAACAAGTTTGCCTTCTCCATTGCGGTGTGAGCCAGTGCCCCATCAGGTTTCAGCATTGGAGGCAGTGAGGAGCGGCAGAAGTTTGATTCGACCGATTTAGCTAGGGACCAAAACGCTTTGCTGCCCGCAGGGTACGAAGCTAGTTTGTTCCCTATTCGACTAATGTGGTCAAAACGAGCCCTCTGAAGAACCCTTTTGCAAGCCTTGGCAGCCCTGTTGAACGCCTTCTTCTTCCGGTGTGTGTCCTTGCCTTACGCTGTCGAGCAACAACCCAGGCTAGGTAGGCCTCATGTTTAAATGCTTCAGCACTTTTACATTGAGAACCGAACCATGGGCGAGCTTTGCTGGATAATGGAACGTCAGAGTATGGAATGAAATATTCCATAGCCGTACGTATTGCATCAGTCACAGCATCCGCGCAGGCTGACGAATCACCAGAAGAGAAGCACAGTGACTGCCATGGGTAAGATGCGAAGAAAGAGCGCATCTCGTCCCAGTCTGCTGACTTGTATCGCCATAGCCGCCGGCTGCCTCTGGGGCTGAGATCGGGCGGATGGTAAACGGATACCGATTTCACCAGACAGTGATCGGAGCTGCCTAACGGCGAAGATACCGCCACGGAGTATCGGTCTGGATCAGTCGTCAGCAGAAGGTCTAAGCAATAGGGAGTATGCGACTCAACATCTGGAACCCTTGTGGCCTCTTGGACCAGCTGGGTTAGGTCTAACGATAAAGCAAGTTTTCTCGTTTCCAGCCCAGCGTGGTCAGTGTCCCGGTATGGGTACAGCCAATCCTTATGGTGGCCGTTGAAATCCCCAGTAACACTAATTGGGCAGATGGGTACTTCTGCTGAGCCGCGTCCGCTGCCTCACTCAAATAATCAGTGAGCCGAGTCGTCTCCTGATCTCCACTGTGCGATCGATAGACACATGCATAGACAATTTTGTCAATGCCTGTGTCCATCAGCACCCATAAAACAGAGAATCTGGTGTCCTCAAGATTACGGAGACGCCGACAGCAGATATCGTCACGGGCGTACAGGCACACTCCAGCACGAGGCTTGAAGTTGTGCTCCAAGGTGTACCCTGGATAGGTTAGGTACGCCACGTCCGACGGGCATCTTATCTGCGTCTCCGTAAGAAATAAGAGCGACGGCTGCTCAGTCTCGAGGTGATGGTGGACTGGTGTGATATTGGAGTGCAGGCCTCGAATGTTAGTGAGGTGCACTTTGAGAGACAAGGAGTGCAGCCGCTGTTTAACTCTGTTCCTATTTCTTGTATTTTCATTGTTTTTAGAGAGTGAGTTTCGGTGGGAAAACGGAAGTAGACCGAGGCCGCACACTGCCAACCAACGGCCACAACACACAAGACAAATACACCAATGGGAAACTAGTCTGGAGACTGCGGGGACGCCCGAGCCCCCCCGGGGATGTCTATCTGGCCTTGTCATCCGGTCGCCAACCGGCAGGATAGCGCATCCCGGATTTTTCGCTAGATGGCGGGCAGCCTTTCATGAGTGGCTAGCTCACTACTTGGGCCCCCAACTATCTGCGGTCGGTCGCGGCAACCGTGCCTCGGATCCCGCTACCCTCCATGACTAGCTTCCCGATGTAATGTTTCGATGTGTGACAATCTGGTCTTGCAAGTATGCAGCAACTGTTCTGACCCGTTTTCCCTAATAGCGTCACCAGACTACATGCCGGAACACGGCTAGGCCGCTTGGCGCCGTGACTTAGTCTAGTGGGTGGTCACCAGCCACGGCCGAAGCCTACCACCGGTATTTTGTCACCTGATTTGCACCACCCGGGGACCACGTGTGGGGGTTTCTGTATACAGGTGCTTCCCCACGGACGAAGGTGACACGGTCCCCACGGTGTGTTTCCAGTCACGTGACAACAGATTAAAAATATAGCGTTTAAAACCATTTATAATAAATTTACAACGTACCTAATATTAAAAGTGATATTCGATATTCTATTGATACAAACTATCATCAAATTAACATTAAACATTTATTTGTGATTATGTTATACAAATATAACATCCCCATTCAATCAGTTATGCCTTTTCAACGTGATTGAGCGTTCTGAGAGTATTTATCTGATTCAATAACGTGACAAAAATAAAATAAAAAGTCATTAAGTAAGTATCTGTATTACAAAACATATTTATAGTCACACTCAAACCATTTCACAACAAACAACAAAATTGGTATACCCTATCTAAGTAGAACATAGTTTTTCCACGTTACCACGTTTTCACTGCTGAAATGCGATGGTGTGGTCTAAAATAGAGCACGCTTGGTCAAGGGGATCATGTTTGTTACGTACCAGTACCTACACATGTCTGCACAACGAGAGCTGCATTCCAGCACGAGGTTCAAGTCAGCAATTTCAACAGAACTCGGCAGTAGGAATGACCTGCCTCGTGCCAACTACAGTTCACTGATGCTCACCTCATTAAATTGTGACCCAGATGACCCTTCATCAAAGCTGATTTCAATAAAGAAGTCAGTGTCGTTCGATCGTCGAAGGCATTCGCACCTAAGTTAGATAGGCTTAATATCCTAAGATGTAAGTGTCGTTCTCATATCGAACGCATTCGCGTCTAGGTTAAATAGTTTTAATATATTTTAATGTGAGTTTAAGTATAGTAAAGTTCGTTCTAAGCAATTCTAGTTTCCTTTCGAACCCTCCGTCTGCAGCTTTCGTAATTTGTTCTATTCTAAGTTGGATTGTCTCTTGAGCCGCTTTGTTATTGTTTTCAGGGCGATGGCGATGTGTATAATGTACATGGTGGGGCGCGCGGGCGCGGCCGTGGGCTCCAACCTCCTGGGGGCCACGCTCGACTCGCACTGCGAGCTCGCCTTCTCTGTGTTCGGCGCGTTCACTGCCGGTGAGTGACAGACGATAAAATATACACTAGACATGATAGATAGAGTGTATAAGTTCATCACAGTATATTCAGGGGACGAGCCAAAACACCCCAAAATCAAAATTGTTATATTTGTTGATAACCTTTGAAATACCATGAAATACTTTCTAATATTCTATGCTTAAGCTTCAGCATAACTATCACAATTGGACAGTTGTTTCCAAAGGCCAATAACACATCTTAAATATTGCTTACAAAATGCCTGAAGTGTATTAATTTGCCTACAACTAGATATTGAAAATAACGGGCGAGCTCAGCCTCCCTTGCCTTATTCCACGTTTAAAATATTCAAAGTCCTGTAGTCCAACTCGGATGGGCAGCGTTCGGAAAAATTATGGCACATCTTGGAGTCCAAAATACCTCAATGACTGAAGATGAAAATCTTCAAACAGTGCGTGTTGCCAGTGATTGCTAATGCAACTAAGACGTGGTCCTCTAACTGTGGGCCTCATAACAAAGCCCAAAGTCAGCAGTGAGCGAGCAAAGAGGCATAGCTCTCTCCATAGAGAGACCACAGCTCTGCTATGCTCGTAGTATTTTTGCGCGACAAATCCGTAATGAGGATATTCACAAAAGAACGAAAGTAGCCGACATAGCTCAAACAGTAAGCAAGCTGAAGTAGCAATGGGCAGGCCACATCGCTCGCAGACCTGACCACCGATGGAGAAGAAAGGTTCTCGAGTGGTGACCACGAATCGGAAGACGCAGTGTTGGTCGACCTCACACTAGATGAGCAGATAAACTCACAAAAGTCACTGCAAACCACTGGTTGCAGGTTGCGCAGGACCATTCGTTGTGGAAATCTAGGGTGAAGGCCTATGTATGATCAGCAGTGGACGTCTTGCGGCTGATGATCATGATGATGATGAATGTCCTGTAGAACTCAATAATGTTCCCATGTTACATTCAAATCTACGTTTAGCGATAAGTATTAATTTAGATGTACTAGACATGGTTACTACAATATTTTGAATTGACTATCTTTGTTACAGGAACGACGATATTGATGATATTTTGGCCGAAGCCGGCGAACGTGCGGGAGGCGATGGAGGCCAAAGGATTAACGTACTAGTTTACACAAGTCTTTCTGCAACTTGGCTGGTTATATTACAACAGTGAGACAGTTTAACAGCGCAGATACAATGAATACTATTTATAAGTTTTAGTTTAAGTAAATGGAGCTATTGCACTATACTGCATAAAAAACTGGCAAATACTAACATAGTGTTAACCTAGCTATCACACATTGTTTTAATAATGTCTGGTTCTCACTACAATGTTGACATTATTTAGGGAACATTTATGTTTAAATCATTTATGGTTAAGAAACAAATCACCGATATATTGATGTAGATTCATGCATATTCATATTACGCAAACTGGCCGATGCCGAAAGTCAGCACAAAAGTGTTTTATCAAGAGCAGATGCCGAAATCTAACTCAAAAACATCATAATAATATGTATATATAATTATTTTATGTCCCGTAGGTAATTATGGGTAGTATGAACCTGCCAATCACAATTCGTAATTATGACGTCTCAGCGTACATATGACTTAAATAAAGTATGTAAGCATGAAAATTAACGCATTTTAACGCAGTATTCAACTTATTTCGAAGGTAACTTATGTGTGATATGGTCGGTCCATGGGTCCATCCCACATGAGTGCTAAACGAGCAGTGGTTTGCTTGGTTGTCTTCATTACTCTCATTGAAAACTGCCGACGGATACGGCTAAAACTTAAAACGGACTGTACCGTAATATGACAGGTGAGTTACCCGTGAATTAATTATAAAAAAATTGTAAATATAATGGTTCCCTATCCGCCCTTGTTGTGTATGCCACTAGTTAGTAAATATTAGGATAAATTTATGATTTTTGGACTATTTAAATTAGTTACTGAAATCAAATAGTGCTCGTAAGTAGGTTTATGATGGACAGATTTGAAAACACATTCCGTATTCAGGGTTACGGGGATCGACTTATAAAGCGAAAGGCAGAATGTTCATTCAATATAGTGAAACGCATGTACGAGTAGGTATGTACCAAATATAACGGGCCAACTTTAGATTAACTATATTTTTGTGATAAGGTCTGAAAGCAAAGAGAATAATAAAGTGAGCTGCTGCATTTTTAGTCTGAAGTTAAATTTTGATTTGTAACAGAATTTTGTTTTTTTTCGCGTTTCAGAGTTGGTCTCCGTGTAAGAATTGGTCATAACGTAATATAGTATGGGTAATATAAATAAATATAATAGTATAAATTGGTAGATATTTTACACACAACACCATCTAACCCCATACTAAGCAAATCTTGTTATGGGAGGCAGATAGCTGATAGAATAGATACTATCATAAACCAATAAGCCACTCTCCCAATCCTCGATTTTAAGACGACAAAGTAATAAAATAGGTAGTATAATTTATAATTTTAGTAATAAATTTCCGCGCGATGTAAATATTTTCGTCTTTATTATAAGACTGATATGATACATAATAACAAATAACAGGTAATGTGATCAACGGTTGTTGCCTATTTTTATATCTGTATTAGTATATAGAATAATCGCAATTAATCAGTTTTGTAATATTTTATAAAAAGATTGTGTAATTATATTAAAGCTATTTCAAGTTGTTTAACATTGATTTTTATTGTACTTCTTAAAAATACCTTTTTTATTTTATTTTTTAATTTAATAGATTTGAGATATTTATCTCTATTCACAAAATTACAATGTTCATTTACTATTATAACTATCCACAGAAAAAATGAATAAAAAAATACAAATCAAATAAGGTCAAAAAGACCACCGCGCACTGACCTGCCCGAACGTGCCCAGAACACTCGCTGCGTTCCCCCTCTGTATGGCCAGGGAGACCTGCTGAGTCAACAACCAACCTATTCGATGGTCCCTCCCTTCTCCCTCATCTCTTCGTCTTCTCCCTTAAACGGTGTCCCAAATCCGCCACAAGCTTCTTTGCTTCAAATACAAATACAAAAATCTTTATTGCAGGTAAGATAAGATGATACAAAACATTTAAATAGTTAACCCACAAACTGGCCTCTTCTTCTAGAGGCATGCAATATGTCTGGCAACGCAGTTTCCATTGGTCTCAATTTACACAATGATAATAATAGTCAGCTGATAAAGTCTTCTTCTTTTTTCATTTTTAACTTTTAATCGGTTGTATCATATATGTCATCTGAATCATCGTCTATTAATTTCTGGCTTCTATCCCAGTGTGTTATGTTAGTGTGATATGTTTGATGAGTACAATTACGCCAACGTCTTGTGTTTCAGCAGGATAATGTTATGGACTTTGACAAGTGTGTGGTTTCATGTAGAATCCAAAGTCTTGCAGTAGTAGCTCTTGCAGTTCAGCCGTGTGAGCAATGTCAAAGAATGTCATTATGTATAGAAAAATAAAAAATAAAATAATCAAAAAAAATAATAATAATTCAATATGTATACAATAAAACAATGTCAATGTGTATAAAAAAATGTCAACATGTATAAAATTTAATATTTGTATACCTACTCAAAGAACTCTCACTTCTTCCTCCCTCCACGGCTGCAGTTTCCACGTCAAACGGGACGAAATCATTTGTGATTATAAATATGTAGATTGAAACGTCAAGCCACGTTTTTAACCCCCGACAAAAAAAAGGGGTGTTATAAGTTTGACGTCGATGTCTGTCTGTCTGTCTGTCTGTCTGTCTGTCGGTCTGTCTGTCTGTCTGTCTGTCTGTCTGTCTGTCTGTCTGTCTGTGTGTGTGTCTGTCTGTGGCACCGTAGAGCTCAAACGGATGGGCCGATTTCGATGCGGTTTTTTTTATTTGAAAGTTAATATCCGTTCGGGTGTTCTTAGCTATGTTTGGTTAATATCGATTCAAAATGGCCGCCTCCACAAAATGGCGGACAAAATATTTTTTCACAACCTACCTCAATATGGGTATCAAATGAAAGGGCTTGACTAGTAGAGTACTAAACGCTATAACAAATTTCAAATCCAAGATGGCCGCCACCACAAAATGGCGAATTATATAATATTTTTCACTACTACCTCAATATGGGTATCAAATGAAAGGGCTTGTTTAGTAGAATACTTTGCACTATGACAAATTTCAAATCCAAGATGGCCGCTATCACAAAATGGCGAATTACATTTCCTTTTTCACAATTCCCTTAATATGGGTCTCAAATGAAAGGGCTTGACTAGTAGAATGTTCTACAGATAACAAATCTAAGGTAGTCGGGGGTTAATCAAAATTTTTAATTTTGTTCTTGTTATCGATAATAGTTTAGCACTTGACTGTCGTCTCGCCTGATGTGTAGTGATGGTCTATGATGGAGCGCGTGTAACTTCTGTTTGATCGATTTGAAGATACTCAGATTATATCCATCCGGTAATACCTACTTAGGCAGCGTATTTCACAGCTTAGATCTTGTTACGAAAGTAGAGTTGAATCTCTCCGTTCGAGTCTTTGAAACAACAAAACTCTGTCAACTTTTTCGAAGTGGAAACTTTTTCAGCCGCCTCGAGCACCGTTTAATAAATTGTATGAGTTCGCGGCACCGACATGGTAATGTAGCGTCGGAGCGGCGGCGGAGCAGCACAGTGGGCACAGCAGCACGCTTCATCAATGGGTGCAATCTTGTGAGCCCGCATTACAGACATGTGTAATAGCGGTATATCTGTAGCTATACAGGTGACGTATTGAAACACAATTCTTTTATTTTTTGCATTAGTGTGTATTTATTTATTTATTTATAAATTGCACTTACATACATTTATTTGTATCTAAAAACTAGAACAAAAATGTAGTAGACCCTGCAGGCATACCTATATCACATGTAGATAAATATATCATTACTATAACTAGCTATACCCTGCCACGCTTCGCTGTGGCACATTGTGATGCCAAAGTTAGATAAAAACAATCCTTGATGCGGATTATATATCATTGTAAAATTTCAGCTCGAACGGTGCAGAACTTTTTGAGTTTTTGAGGCGTAGGTACACAAACCAACATAACATTTTTATACATAGAGACTAGCTGTACCCTGCCACGCTTCGCTGTAGCACATTGTGATGCAAAAATTAGATAAAAGCAATCCTTGATGTGGATTATATTTCATTGTTAAATTTCAGCTCGATTGGTCCTTTTTAAGTTTTTAAAGCGTACACAAACCAACATAACATTTTTATATATATAGATAGAGATTAGTTATTCATAATTTATTTTGCTGACATCTAGTGTTATTATGTAACACTAACTTGTTTTTAGTTCAGGAAAACACCCTCACGTAATGTCTGTTCCACAAGTTCATAAAACTTTACCTAGATGGCGCAACAAGGATAAATTATAAGAAAAGTTGTGTAATGAAATTTTATGAAATACTTATTTAACTAGCAAAATACTTATTTAAATTCACGTTGTAAGTGACATTGCACGAATGTAGATATAAGTAGATTCGAACGCCTAATCGCTTCTTGGGTCAAATTCGTACTAAGCAGCCGATTATGTAGATAAATGTAATAATAATACTAAAGTAACAGCAAAATGTTTCTAGGTTTTCGATAAAATTAATAATGAGTTGGGTAGATGATTTTTTTACCTATTTAAAATATAGGTAAGTATCCAAAAAATCAACCGATTATAGCATTCCATCACGCATATATATCGTTCGCACTCGATCTGTCACACTATACGGAAATCCGGGAGAGCCGTTAGAATTAAATGAAAATTCGAACAATAATAAATAATTATTGCTTCCAGACAAAATTATTTCGTCTACGTTTGGTGACGATGGCGCGAGTTCCACAATTTTTGTTCACCTAATAAGTGCTCGATGTTTCTGAAGAAGTATTTATTGACTTAAAAAAAAACTAACAGAATACCTAGAATCGTTTTTTTTTAATATTAAGTGACGAGACGAGCAAGACATGTGCCTGATGGTAAGCAACATGCCTGCCACATAACAGCACAGTGACACGCAGCTATTGGAACATGAAGAGTCCAAATCATTACCCATCACTGTACTGCGCTCGTCACCCCGATCTAAGATATTATATCTCTAAGCCCTGTAATTTCTCTGGAAACATTGCCCTTCAAACCGGAACCACAGTAATGTTTGTATTACATTACTGGTTGGCGGTTGAATAACTGGCAAAGGTGTGGTACTTCCCCAGTATCCCCAGAATCCTACAAATAAATATTATAAACGTCAATATGACAATATAACAATTAGCTATAAGATCTATTTAATATATGTATGTACACTGTGCAAATATATTAAATTCTTAAACGTCAATATTTGAATAAATAGATATTTGGATGTTTGTTGCTCATTCACGTCGTAACGTATGAACGGATCGGGCTGAAATTTTGAACACTGGTAGATTTTATTCTGACAGAATACATACTTTATACTTTTTATCCCGGCAAAATTACGGGAACGACGAGAACTAAGCGGGGGAAACCACGGCGCACTGCTAGTATTTCAATGTAATAAAGTCTAGTTGAAACATTTACTTATGCCACTTTGCTGTTTGTGTTTATGAAAAAAAAAATACCAAGCTTTTTGGTGTCAAAAATGGGAGGAGAAGGGTTGAAGAGTTGAAACGCGCTCGTCATTATTTAGCCATCAAGTTAACGAGTTCCCGATTGTCCCCGTCACGATAACCCGCCAGTTGACACGTTTTTGCTTGCCCTTGTTATTTATCTATTCCCTGCCTGGTAAGCTCTGTCACATTTTCAAAATCGTAACGGTAAATTAGGGATCTAACCAGTTCACTTTAAAAAAATCTTAAAAATCAAATTACTGCGAGGGATCCCAATTGGATGAAAAATCATGTCAAACCTACCTATTTATTCAATGAGAATTTTTCAAAATAACAAACAAAATTCAGAACTATCTTTGACAAGTAAATTTGCATCATTCTGGAAAAGACCCCATTACACTGTGATGTACCTATTACGTATGAGAAATTTGATAAGCTTGTCTAGGTTTTTCCCTCGCTCATAATTGTCATTCTGGAAACGCCTTGTTTCTGTCGAGAATATCCACAGACTAACACAAAAAAAAAACAACACATTTTAGAACGGAGTTTTCCGTGAGAGAACCGATCTTCCAACATCTCATTGCATTAGCAAACTGCATTGGCAGACAAAACTGCCGCAGGACCGATAATCGCATAACTATAGACGGCGGAGACTGAGATGAGATGGATTGACGATATACGGAACACCAGGCAGTGGATGGAAATGTAAAATTGAAGATCGGGCTCAGTCATAAGAGACTCTTAAATCATTATCCACAGGTAGACATGACAATGATGTAAAAAAAAGAAGTGTGGCACTCGAGGACTGCCGCAGTAAAGATATTGCATGTTGCATGCATTTTTATCAACATAAGCAATAGGGATGTTAACAATTTTTCGGAATTGCTTCTATTTTGAAGAGTGACTGTTTACCAAAAAATTTTACGGGAAATCCGGTTGGCAACACTGCTAAGAGCATTTAGTCTGTAAAGCTAATACAAATAAGATTCAAAGTTGAATGACCGAGTGGGGAGGGACGGCGTTACGATCTTTCATCCCTCTTTCTTGTGAACATAAGAAAGAAATGCACGATCACTAAAATTCGGTCCCCAGGCCCGCGATAAAAGCTATACAATAGCTTAAAAATTCAGCCACATCCGAATGTAGAAGCACTTAATTTTTCGATAAAGGGCACTTCATAGTTCATCTATCAAAATAAGTTTAAACAACAAGGAAATCTTTGTTAGGTCAAACAAACGATTTAAGCAAGAAATAAATAAAACACTCATATTTTTACACAAACCAAAATTCCACAAAACACAGGATATAAATTATACCCCATCTCCCATGATGTTAAGCGACGATGTAGTCTGCGAAGCATTTAGCTTACCTAGAAGAAAATTAATCTCGATTTGAAGACAACCAGGTTAAATCCATCAAATAATAAAACCCACTCTGGCAACGTATTTCGGAGTTTAAATATTCATATCAAAGTGAATTTAAAATTTGGGTAAATGGATAATTAACTATGAAAAGATGTCACTTTACCTACGCCCCAGTCCTATAAAATAAGGGTAAGATCATGCAAATCAGCTTTGCTCCTCAAACTGTATCACTAAATCCCTTTTTTGATCACAGGATTCAAAACCGATAGACCTCTTTTAGATGTTCGATCTCCTTGGAGTCGAATACAATGAGAAAACAGATTCCAAGCGCTAGGAGGATTAGAAACTGCATCATCATTTAGCATCAGGTGAGGTGGAGGTCAAGAGGTTTAGCACAAATAAATAAACATAAAAGTCTACGCTGCTGTGGTAAACAAAATAGAAATCTTTTCTGTATGGTAAATACTGTAACCACTTCATCGGCCTGGTTCTGTCTCGGCATCTATCCCTTGTCTACCTGCAAGGATCCCAACTTTTTTCCTATAATTTGGCGTTTTTTTTCACCATGATACAGGGATGCTATTATTTTGTCATAAAATATTTTACACAAGCCCCGGGATGAGACGGATTCCGGTGGGAAGCTCGTCATTAGATACGATAGATTTATAAAATATAATCTCAAAGTGCTTAGGCCTCTTACAATATAAATAGTTTGCAGGCCGTGAACAAAATGTATGGGTCATATGAACCACCAGGAGACCTATGTAGGATGATAGAAGGGTATACAATAATAAGATTGGGAACTATACCGTCACTTGAAAGCTGACCAATTAATTGGGGTCACAAGCCTATTTAACTGTTTGTTCATTAATCATTCAGCATTTTATATAGATTCAGGAGACCAACAAAACAGATCCCTGATGGTAGACAAAACGTCTGCCCATTAAAACAATAACATCAAATGATTAAACAAAACTTCAGATGAGTTATAAGATGATGTTTCTCTTTGTGCTCTATTATTTCGGGAAACTTTGTTCTTCCAACCGGAACGGAGTATTGTATCCATGATACTGGCTTAGGTATGATACGATTCTTACTACTACCATTTTAGGGAAGTTTTGAAACTACCACTATGTATGTAAACATTCCGTAGGTCACCATATGGCACCGCCGCAGTAACGGCCCGAATCGGTTGGCTAATTAAAATAATTCCACAATACAAGGGGTGGGTTCAGTATTACTGCAAACATGCTTCGGTAGCTTATAGGTATCTATTAAAGTACCTATCAGGAGAAGCACGTCATAGATACGAATAAATAATAATAGATGTATCATTAGTCCATATAGTGTCTAGAAAACTTTAAGATAAATAATTTCTCATAGGAAAATATATTTTACTTAAATAATATTCCACTTAAAATTACAAAGCATTTATTTCGTACGTGTGTATCCCACTAATATTATAATGTAAATCACTCCGCAACACACATAGACGCAGTTTGTTACATTTTAGGACTCTCAGCTCTCAGGTCACATTGATAGCTCTAAATCGTTGGTCCCAATAAATAAATAAAAAATATATTGAAGCCATTTATGAAGATTACAACTGAGCTTAATGTTAAGTAGAATATTAGATAGGTAGAAACAAAGATAGTAGTAGCTTGGATGAGCTTCAAATCTCCGAACTAAGCTTGAAGCTTGTAGATCCCTAATTAATCTGTTAGGTCCTTCATTATTAGTATGCTCAACCTTCTATTTGTTGGAAATTTACATTAGGTACATATATTTACTTTTAAAAACATCTTAAATTAAATTAATATATACAATAAATACGTAACTTGTATCGAAATCGGTGTGGTGTTTTTTGAAATATTAACGTAAATACAATGTTTACTTTCATGTTAGTATTTAGATTAGTGATTCTCACGAAATTTAGTCAAGTGGCTGAATATAATTTTCTGAAGTTATTTTTAGCGTTAGACTACGCTAAAGCCGTCAACTATTTTTGCTGACTTCCTTACGTCGTCACTCTAGTTCCCAAAAAAATGAAACACAGTTCAATTACAAGCGACCTCATCTCCCCAAAAGTCAATCAAACCCGGGCGCGGTAGAAAAACCGCGCACGTGTTCAGTTCTGCCGCTCAGGTGCGCCCGCGCCGCCGCCGTAACCGCTGCGCCATATGTCACCGGCCCGGGTCGGCCCACTGACTGAGACTGGACTACTGGAAGGTTTTTTTTAATTCATATTATGATCGTTTGACCGTTTAGTAAGCCTATTGATAAGCAACATTTTTTATAGGTATAGTTTTCACTTGACCACCATCTCGACTGATGTGTAAGCTCTCGTAATAATTATGCGGTCTATGATGGAGCGTCCCTGACTTATATCGATTTGCTGTCGACTTGAAGACTTATATGAGTTATTAAGATTATATGTGTAGGGGGAAACCTATTCAGGCAACGCATTTCACAGCCGAGATGTTAAATCTTGTCTTAAAAATATATGACTGTTCATAGGCAGGGCGACTAAAAAATAATAATTAGTCTAACAGTTAAATTACTAAAAATACTGTAAACGTACTTTTTTTTATTTTATCACAAACAAAAAATGACGAAGACACAGTGCTTAGAACTGTCGAGTGACGTCACTGCATTGTATGATTTTTCCAAAGACGGCGTCACAACACATCCGTGGACTCCCAAACTAGTCTAATAGACTACAGGCCCGTGAATAAAACGTATGGGTCAAATGTACATATATAGAGTACCGAGTACCGAGACCTATGTAGGATAATAGAAGGGTATATATTAATAAGATTTAGCAATATTATTTAGCCGTATATAATTAAATGACCAAATTTACCCTGAAAATCGCCGGAGAACCAGATTTTTCCAACAAAAATAAGAATTTAAAAATTAAATTTTTCAATTTTTAAAGTTTCAATACCTTTTCTAATCCATTATTCCGTAATGCCGTACAAAAAATATGTTACAAGGAGATATGATCGAGAGTTGCAACCCCCTATCTTCACCTATACTCAGTTGGAGAGCTTTCAAGTGTGGACCTGTCGACATAGTGCTGATCTTATTATTTTATACCCTTCCATCATCCTACATAGGTCTCCTGGTGGTTCACATGACATTTTGTTCACGGGCCTGCAGTCTGTAAGGTCGATATAGTCTATATATCTTTGTCAATTTTTAGCAATTTAATAAAATAAGAAATATGTGTCTCATATATTTTTCTAGCTGAAGGACTAATTATAATGGTATATTTTTGACCCAGACGCCATTCCAATTGCATACACAAGACGGCCGAGTGGTTTGTCCTCGACTGTCGGGTATAAAGGCGAGTATACAACGTAATTGGCCAGATCGTGGGAACCGGCCCACCTGCCGTACCTCACTCGGTGCTGAGTCTTCACCATCTTTCCCATAAGGCACGTTCACCAACCGTGACCTCACTACCTAACCCCGTGACTTCACCCCTGTGACTTATGACTCTGCTTATGAATATCGCTGATGGCTGATAGGCAGATGGCGTTTTGATGCCACATGCGTACAAGCAATATCAGCGATAGTCATTTCATTTTGGTGCCACAGTTAAAAAAGCCTAGCCTTGGCAGTATAGTGATAAGAGAATCTGCAGAGTCTTTGCCGAGAGATGAAGGTTCTAACCTTTGTCAGTTATCGTACCTACTGCCAATCAGTAATTTGTACATTATTAGGTGAAATGATTCGGTTTAAACAGAAATTATTCAAACAAAAATGAATTAAGTACAGGACCAATAATTCAATTCGGAGACAAGTCTCGGAATGACAACGGATCTCAAAAATTAAAACGAATAAATATTTAAAACTGTAAACAATCACATGGACACAATTTGTTTTAGAGAAATTTATTTGTAACATTTTCGTTGCTTTTTTGATCACTAATAACTAACTACTATGAGATTAGTGGTAAATTCGAAAATAAAAATAAATAACAGGGGAAAATTCATACTTTTTGTTAATATGCAACAAGATTAACTAATGCTAGTATTAACTAAGCAGCCTACTTTTACTTAGAGTTCTATTCTTATTCGCTCTGTTTAGACTTGGGGAGAGACAGTCAAGACCATAATCCACCACGCTGGCCCAGTGCGAGTTTGACTGATGACTGATGTCCTCGAAAAATGTCTTTCTAGGAAACTGCCGCTGTCCTCGCAATGTTTTCCTTCACTCTTAAAGCCAGTGGTGATGAGAAACTACTTAGTACATTATTTGCTTTTGGAAAAAGACTTATTAATAAACTAATACAACTCACAATTGTAAATATGACGTATTCAACACAGGCTTTCCAGCAGATACTAATTTAAATAAACTAAGCATGACAGAGTTACATATCAGCAGGGTCAACAAAACTGGAACCTATTTTGTTGTCTGGTTTCCTGCGACTTTTGTGAGGTCTTCTGTTCATCCAGTGGGAGGCCGCCCAACACTCTGTCTTCAAGTACGTGGTCGCCACTCGAAAACTTTTCTTCTCCATCGGTTGTCAGTTCTGCGAGCGATGTGGCCTGCCTATGTGGATGTCGGCTACTTTTTAACCGACTTCAAAAAAAGGAGGTTTCTCAATTCGACCGTATGTATTTTTTTTTTTTTTTTATTTGTGTTCGCGGATAACTTCGTCGTTTATGAACCGATTTTGATGATTCTTTTTTTGTTGTAAAGAAGATATTCCAAGGGTGGTACCATGATAAGGAAACCAGGATCTGATGATGACATCCTAGAGAAATCGAGGAAAACATTTTTACTTTATAAGATTTCCGTTGAAAGTCGGTTCTTTTTTGTTAAAATTATTATGTTCTTATACGAATATCCTCATTTCGGATTCTATCGAAATTACTACGTTACTTTACTGATTATTGTATCGTATCTGTCTATCATCACATATCGCATCATGCCCATTATTCAAGGAACCGCTAGTAGAAATGCTCCGAAAATAACGGCGGTATGTAAATGGTCATGCTGACCGCGCGTGATGTTAGGTCAGTTAGCTGATTAGCATCTAGCTATCAGTATCGCTGTGGCATATGGCTTTAACGATTTTTTGGTATAAATCGAAAAAAAATTACTTTACATTTTTTTAAATAAAGTTTGTTACATGTCTATAATTACTATGTTAAAAGACTCTCTCAAATCACTCCTCGTTCCGGGGGCCTACCGTCTAACTATAACTGTCTTAGCATTGATCTTTTTCTCTGTTTTCTTTTCTCTTATATTTATTTATTTATTAATTAATTCAATGAGCACACAAAACAGAATGTAATAAATATAAACTATAACATAAGAGTATACTGTACAGAACTGTATTACATTCCAAACTATGTGGGCCTAGAAACAACAATTATTTAAATTCAATGGTTTGATAATAATAACATTACATTAGTGACAATACATAAAGAAAATCAGGCCAACAGATCTGAACTTAAAACTAAAAAACTAACATGCGTTAAAACAGTAGATAAATAAGATATAACACGACAGATAAGTATATTAACATTAGCTGAACCCGCTACTTCGTTCGCGTTCAGATGTTACTGACGTATACATTAGTTGGAAGTATCGTCCGTCAAATATTTGGATAAGTAGTCATTGAAAACCCTTTGAGTTTGAGTGAATTTGTATTTCCACACAAAAATTTATTTAATTTTATCATCTTTATTTTTCTTTTTTTAAACAAAATCAAACATACTTATTAAGGTTTCGTAGTATCGAACATAGCCGCAAGTGTTAAGTTTGTAGGATTTTTATAGGATACATTACGAAAAGTCTGAAGCTGATGTGCATGATCTGATTACCTACTTATCTCTTTTTATCCGCAAGCTGTTTTCTAACTGTTACCCGCGACTTCGCCCGCGTAAAATTTTGAACGAAGCCTGTGTGGAATCAAAATTATTAAACTTTTGAGTTTTAATGATAGATTCTCAAGCAAGTTGAACCCGTAAATCTAAGCCAAGTCTTAGTGAAATGTTAATGTATGAATTTAATTGTAACACAGAAAAAAAATCCAAGAACGAAAGAATCCAAATTCGGCATCAAAATCCTTTTAGCAGCAAAAGCTTATTAGTACAATTTAGAATACCAGTAACGCCACCTAGTGATGAAAGAAAAAAATACATACCACAATAACAAAACATTGATTTAAATGGCCTTTAGTGCTTTTAGATTTAAACTGGCATTAGCGCCATCTAATGAGAATATAATGTTGCTTGTTATTTTGATTATGAACGTAAATCACCTGTATTATCTACGCCAAAACGGGTGCATATATTTTTCATTTTTGGCTCTTACCTTACCATCACATCAAGTTCCTTACGAAAATATTAATATGGAGTTAAACGAAAATATAGACTTAGACCCCATGTGAAATTTTAGACTCTAAACTATCTGTGTTTCGTATGCCAACCCAATTCGTTGTGCCGTTTTGACGTGATAGTTAATATTTGTTTCCTTAGGGCCCATGCTTCTTTTCAGGTTGATAGATAGTACATATAATTATGTGGTATTTCAGACTATAAGTTATCTGTTTCAATTTTCAGCCGTTTCAATATGTTCAGCCGTTCCAACGTTGTCCTGTAACTGTAAATATTATGAATGTCAATGTTTGGATGTTTGTTACTTAATCATGGCGGAACGTATCAAGTGATCGGGCTGAAATTTGAAATACCATTAGATTATAGTCTGGAAGAACACATAGGCCAAACATTGCCTATGTATAGTTACTTATCTATATGTCCCTATGTGTTACTTAAGCTAAGCCAAGAATATGTTTCAAATTTTAACTCGATACATTCAGCCATTCCAACGTAATTGAGCAGCAAAAATTTAAATATTGACATATTTATATAATATTAGGAAAGGATAGGATATTACAAAATTTTTGAAAAAAATAAAACCGGTCAAATGCCAGTGGAACTCACGCGCGAAGGGTTCTGAAACATTAGCAAATAAAATGATTTTATTGTATGGGAGCCCCCTTAAAAATTTATTTTATTTTAATTAATTACATTTAAAGAGAACATAAAACTTAACATTATGTGAATAGTGAAAGCGTAAACCTGTGACAGGTACGTTATTAGTATCGAGCAAGAAACGGTAAAAAAGTCAAGTTTGTTGTATGGAAATAAGCCCCTCTAAAATATTTATTTTAGTTTTAGTATTTTTTGTTAAAGCGGCAATAGAAATACATCGTCTGTGAAAATTTCAACTGTCTAGCTATCACCGTTCTTGAGATACAGTCTGGTGACAGACGGAAGGATGGACGGACAGCGAAGTCAGGTACGGTACGGTCCGTGGAGGTACGGTCCCTAACAACGGTCTGCTTCGGTTACCGAAGCTTGTTGAACACTACCTTTAAATTTTAAACAGTATTTGGACTGAAATAATACTTTAAGTTACGGCTGGTCTAGCAAGCTACAGCTGACTTAGTCGGGGAGAACGCCGACTGTCGATCCGGAGACCCAGGGTTCAAAACCACACGCACCACTATCTTTACTGAGTCATGTTCGTAATGCCGGTAATTAAACGGTGAAGGAAAATATCGTGAGGAAACCGAAATGTACCTAGAATCTAAGTTCTAAGTCATATGTCATCCACCAACCGACACTGGGCCAGCGTGGTGGATTATAGCCTTGTCTCTCTCCTTGCGAGAGAAGGCCCCGACGTCCAGCAGTGGGTTGATGGGTTGTTTATGCTGCTACTTATTATGCTGATATGTTTTCTCCAAAATACAAAAATCTACTTCAATGACAGGTAATTTAATTCTGTCGTTCGACTAACTAAATACAGATAAATCTAAGCTGATATTTGTTTTTTGTTGATATTTGAAAAACTACCTCCCTGTTTTCGATATATAAGATCACCTCTGAAGTATTTTCTACCAAACAAAAAAAGAATTATCAAAATCAAAGAATTATCAAAATCAACTCAAAATTAGCGGAGTTATCGTGTAAAATAAAACCAAATAAAAAAACATGCAAACCTCCTTCATACAAGGAGGATGTTCTCATCCTCCTCATTTTTCCACACAAAAATATATTTTTGACAATTATTTTGTCATTCAAGACGACGCGACGCGATCACGTGGGCACTTCTTGAATCTAGAATCTAGATATTCTGTGGATCGTCTATGATACACAGAATATTTAGAAGTTAGTATGTACCGAACGCGCCGTGCGTGTCGTTATTATTTAATGTTTGTGTAATTTCCGAACCACCAAACCGATAATATTCAAATTTTGATGGGACAATATAAAAAATGTGTTCTTTCTAACAAAAAAAGAATTAATGAAATTAAACAACGCAAACATGAGTTACAACCAAATACACATTCTGACTTTCACCCCCTCCCGCAAGAAAACCGATCAGAATTTGGGGATCAAAAGTAGCCTACAGCAATTTCCTTAGTTTAAACTAAAATCATGCCAAGTTTCAGCTGAATTGAATCAGTAGTTTCGGCGTGATGCGTGATCCCTATACAGAAAGACAGACAGACAGACAGACAGACATGAAAGAAAAAAAATGCAGATTGGCCATCAGTATCGACTATGGAGTGCTCCAAAAAAATTTGTTTCAAAATATCTTCAATGTACAGAATTCGACCCGTTACAGTCTTATTATAAGTATAGATTGTGAAACAATTAATGTATAAACAAATAATATAAAAAAAACTCATAATAGTATTTACAGTAAGCACAACAGGGTTATTCTTTTAAATTAAAGTGTAAAATTTCTTAGATTTTCCTCTGAAAGTGGAATAACTAATAAAGTTATAATTATAGAGACAGCAATAGCAAAGCTTAAGTCGATTTAATTAGGCGGTAGAAGGACCAATTCCATTTGCGTTGGCTTGTTAATTGTGTTTGCAAACTTCGCCGAACCTCTGTGGTTTCGCAGAAGACAAGCTCTATCGTTAAGTATCGTTTTGTGGTGGAAGTCTCTTGGCAGAGTCCGCCTGGGGAAGCACCACACCTTTGCCAGTTATTCTACCGCCAAGCACTAATGTGCAAACATTACTGTGTTCCGGTTTGAAGGGCAATGTTGCCAGAGAAATTACAGGGCTTCGAGATACAACACTCTCTCACACTCTCTGGGTGACGAGCGCAGTGCAGTGCTAGGTAATGATTTTGACTCTTCATGTTCCAATAGCTGCATATCACTGTGCTGTTATGTGACAGGCATGTTGCTTACCATCAGGCACACGCCCTGCTCGTCTCGTCACTCAAAATTAGTTGAAAAATTTGATCGCATTTGACCAGCTTGGCGGATTATGGGTTGTCCTCTGCTAACTCTCTACTTGTGAGCAAAAGGTCAGTAATGACATCATAGTTGCTATTAAAAGCCTAAATCAATCTATAGGCATTAATTACAACTGGTATGCCCACGGATATTCCCGTGGGTATGCCCCTCTTCTAGTTCATAATCAAAATGATTCTCTAAACAAAAAACATTTTAGTTAGAAAAGGAACCCGAGTTAAAGAAGCGTTAAAAGATTTTATGCCTTTTGCTTTCCAAAATGCATATTTCGTATAAAAAACAAGATCTAGAAAATTCGCACCCAATCTTGCCCTATATCATAAACACCGATTTAAGACCCGTATACTCTGAAATTAGGGCGCGTCCACACCGGCGTTAGGGCGCGTTCACACCGCCACCGACGTGAACGGTAATCGATTAAACAAACATCCGGCGAACTCATCGTAAATCAAACACCAGTGATTGGTCGCGGCAAAGACTATGAGCGCAGAGGGGCATCTTATTCAATACATTTATCAAAGTGAAACTATTATTACATTGCCTCAAACTTTTTCGTGTGACGGTCGCTTTGTTTTACTTAAATTATATACTTACATAAATCGAATATTTTTCTAAAAATTGTTAGTGAAATGGTTACGATGTGAAAAAAAGTTTAACTTTTACCGTGGTTACATAAAACCACACAGTAATTTTTTCAACCAATTTCAACAGTTTTTTAATTCGTTTGTAAATGAAAGAAATATTCGGCTGAAATCGGGACCACCGAGCGTGCTAGAGCGAGAAAGAAACAGTTAGCTGCAAAGAAGTTGGAAAATTAAGTGAGCTGCTACTGCTGCTGCTGCGGCTATCTGGCTGCTGTCACAGTCATTTTTTTTTTCACTGTCGTGTCACTGTGTTTAATTTATATGTAATCATTTTTTAATTATAACAATAATTTATAAGTTTTGAATAGCTATTTCTTATTTTAGTTTGCACTTTTGCCGTGCAATTTGACACACACAGTTTTTCCCAAATGATTACTATTTTAAAGAAGAAAAGTGACCGACATAACTCAAAGAGTAAGCAAGCTGAAGTGGCAATAGGCAGACCACATCGGTCGCAGAACTGACAACCGATGGGGAAGAAAGGTTCGCGAGTGGCGACTACTAAGACGCAGTGTTAGATGGCCTCCCACTAAATGGACAGATGACCTCCCCTTAATGAATGCTGTTCATGCAGTGTGCCATTTTTATATAAAAGTCGGTTGTTAGGATTTTCAGAGAAATATAATAATTGTTCTACCTGAATTACATTTCGGAGGTTAAAAGTTAAAGTGCGTTTTGCATACTTTATTATATTAAATACTAGCTTTTACCCGCGACTTCGTCCGCGCCACATATTTATTAAAGTAATTGAGGCAGTACCTACTCGTACTACCATACAAATTCACGTTTCCTAATCAAAATCGGTCTAAGTCAAAGTTTTATATTTATTAATAAATGTACAATTTACACGACAAATTACAAAAAAACTATGTTCTCAAAAAATTAATCAAAAACAGACTTTAATTTAAAATCATATTGGGACGGTCCACCAAATTTTATTAGAGTCTATTAGTAGATATTAGTAGATATATCGTCTGATTACATGAACGCAAATTTTAGTTTGTTGTTCATATTTCAAAAACCGCCGCACTGATTTCGATAAAATTTATATGACCACCTCTGAACTATAATCTACCAACCAAAAAAATAACCATCTAAATTGATTCACAATTGGAAATACAACTGGATTGATAACCTCCTCCTTTTTAGAAATCGGTTAAAAATAGCATACAAAGAGTGCAAAGATCCTTCCATGCACACTTTTACTCCTCATTCCCACTCTTTTCAACTCTTTTTCTGTGATAAAAAGTCGCCGTTTTCTTTTCCTAAGTCTAGTCTATCTGTGCACCAAATTGTAACAAACACTTTTTGAGTGGCTTAAGCGTTAGACGGTAACGGACAGAGAGAGTTACTTTCATATATATAATTTCATATTAGAATTGAAAACAGGTGTTTCTGATCATTTTATAGGAGGCAGTTGTAAAAGATTACCGAAAAGTAATACGTTTACTCCTCCAAAAAACTCATTTTCGCAGTTCTTAATTTGCCTTAATCGAGCGTCCATCATACATAACATTTGTTATGACACCATGAAAATCTCGTCGACTATCAATAATTCTGTCTGATACGCCATTTAGTGTCTGCGCCCATCTTAAATATTGAGGTTGTATAGTGCACTGTATTCTTCTTGTCAAGCCCTTTTATTTGATACCCTTGTTGATGGGATTGATAAAACCTAAGTTATCCGCCATTGTGTAAAGGCCGCCATCTTGGATTTTAATTTTATATAGTACATTGTATTCTACTGGTTGAGCACTTTCATTTGATACCCATATTGATGGGATTGATAAAACCTACGTTATCCGCCATTTTGTAGCGGCCGCCATCTTGGATTTAAATTTTTTATAGTATATTGTATTCTGCTTGTTGAGCCCTTTCATTTGATACCCATGTTGATGGGATTGATAAAACCTACGTTATCCGCCATTTTGTAGCGGCCGCCATCTTGGATTGCAATTTTTTATAGTATATTGTATTCTGCTTGTTGAGCCCTTTCATTTGATACCCATATTGATGGGATTAATAAAACATAAATTATCCGCCATTTTGTAGCGGCGGCCATCTTGAATTTATTTAAGTACATTAATTATAAATAAATGATACCGCTAGAAGCGTCTTGAAACGCTCTTGAGAGTAAATGGCTCAAACGGGTAAAAGTAAGGCGGCACTTCATATGCCGAAACATAAACACCGCACTTATGTAACCTGACACCCGTTTTCCCGCCAACGCGAAAAGCGGCCAGTGTATCAAGCGGTTATATAAGTATCCCCGTATAGTTAGAAATTATAAAATTACTGGAACAAACGTTTATCGACTCCATTTCAAGTGTCTAGATACAAAGTTTCATGGTTTTATCTTCAATAATATTGAACTTCCAGACTTTCACCCCCAATTCCACCCCCATAGGTACTAAATAAAGTTCGAAACTACAAAACTGCTAAAACATACATTTTATGGTTTCGTGTTAAATATCTAGACGTAAAGTTTCATAGTTCTTCAACAATGACGAAGTTTTCCATATAAACTTTCATCCCTTATTTTAACCCTTTCAACCCTTTTTTCGGAACAAAAAGTAGCCTATGTCCTTTCTCGGGATCTATTCTATCTATGTATCAAATTTCATCAAAATCTGTTGGTTGGTTTAGGCGGTAAAGACGGACAGACAGACAGACAGACAGACAGACAGACAGACAGACAGAGTTACTTTCGCATTTATAATATTAGTATGGATTAAATTTGATATATAATTTAAGTAAATAATGGATTGTTAACATCATGTTCTCATGATGTTCTCCAATTAAGTGGACATTCTGTCCGCTGCTTGATGCATGACCGTGTGATGCGCGCGCGCCTCTCGCGTCATTTTCGCCAGCCCAATTAAATGATCCGACGCAACCGATCCGTGCTATATTGTTCCTTCCCACCTTCTGCTTCAATCTCATTTATTTTACATTATATGGAACAAACTTTAATTTATCTGAAAAATTTGGAGCAAAAGTTGTATTAAACAAATTTCTATGAAAAGTTCTATGACACAATAAAATTAAGACACTACTCTAATCCACAGTAATTCTAGAAAGTTTTGTACTAAATTCATTAGATTGTCTCAATTTTAAGTAGTCTGCTTTTACTATACCTACCAATCAAATTCGGGCAATTACTGTCGTGGAATGATAGACACCATGTTTTTTTTTATTAAAAGCTGTGTAGTCCAGACAACTGAAAAGGTATTCATGTTCCCCTTACAAGTACTTACTTATTTGGTTTTTGACGAATTCGTACAAAATTACTGCAAAAAAATATGTACCTACGTATATTTTTTTGCCTCATATCGAAGCTCAAAGTCACACAGCGAGCTATGGAGAGAGCTATGCTCGGAGTCTCTTTGCGCGACAGAATCCGTAATGAGGATATTCGCAAAAGAACGAAAGTGGCCGACATAGCTCAAGGAGTAAGCAAGCTGAAGTGGCAATGGGCAGGCCACATCGCTCGCAGAACTGACAACCGATGGGGAAGAAAGGTTCTCGAGTGGCGACCACGAACCGGAAGACGCACGAATCGAGAGTGAATCGGTTTTTTCTAGGTAAGCACGCTCCATCGTAGATATCATCATCGCTTAACATCAGGCGAGATGGTGGTCAAGTGCGAACCTATTATAGTTAAAAAAAAAAAAAGACGCCGTGTTGGACGGCCTCCCACTAGATGGACAGATGACCTCACAAAGGTCGCTGGAAACCGCTGGTTGCAGGTTGCGCAGGACCGATCGTTGTAGAAATCTAGGGGGGAGGCCTATGTTCAGCAGTGGACGTCTTGCGGCTGATGATGATGATGATGATGATGATGATATTTTTTTCATGTTTCCTATTTTCTATTGTTCTCAAGCTTGTGTCAGTAAAAGCCCATGGAATAATTTACTCGTTAACTGCATTCAGCTTATACATAATCTAATCCATTCTAAAATCCCGATAAGCGATAGCCTATAATAACTTAATGCTTGACCCTCGCCGAGGCGCCAAACAAAATTAGGAAAAAACAAAGCATTTTGACGCCCACTGTTGGTTTACATTATTACTTAATCATTTCTTGTTAAATTATAAAAAAATACTAAAAAACGGCGCCAAAAACTAGCGGCGCGCTTTTTTGTCCGCCATGTTTGTTTTGAAAAAAAAAATGTTTTATTGGTTATGGCTACTCTTTGGTTAAATTTTGGCTGCTGTGCTCATAATCATAGGTTTTCTACGAAATTCGGTAGATTATACAGCTTTGATGATTACAATGGGAGTTTTATAAACTTAATTGGGTCGAAGGTACACATTGGAAATTAATAAAAAATAAGCAATTAATATCCTATTTTTTTTTTTTTTTTTTTTTAACTTTTATAGGTTTACACTTGACCGCCATCTCGCCTGATGTTAAACGACAATGCGGTCTACGATGGAGCGTGTTTACCTAGAAAAAACCGATTCACTCTCGATTTGAAGACACAAAGATTGTAATCATCGGGGAAAACCCACTCAGGCAACGTATTCCACAGCCTAGACGTTCTTATCACAAAATTAGAGTCAAATCTCTTCGTCCGTGTCTTTGGAACATCAACCATGAAACGATGTCGCTTTTTCGAGCTACGAGCATTCCGATAAAAAAAGGGCAAGGTGGTATCAAATCATGCAAACCAGTCGCACACTCTCCGAAGTGTATCCGATAAAAAACCGATAGGCTAGCAATTTTTCGGCGATGTTCAAGACTTTGAAGTCTTTTTTCTATTAGTTCTTTCACTTTTTATCCTTCCAGACCAATCAGTTGTTTGAAAGTCATTGAAGTATTAATTCTTAAATGATACTTGATGGACAACCAAATTGAACCGAAACACGATAGGAAACAATGGCAAAAAGGTAGAATGTATGTACAATTGTATATAGTTATATCGTGCAGATCAGCTGCATGCAAGCAGTAATGTGCAAACATTACTATGTTCCGGTTTGAAGGGCAATGTTTCCAGAGAAATTACAGGGCTTAGAGATATAAGATCTTAGATCTCTGGGTGACGAGCGCAGTGCAGTGCTAGGTAATGATTTGGACTTTTCATGTTCCGATAGCTGCGTGTCACTGTGCTGTTATCTGGCAGGCATGTTGCTTACCATCAGGCACATGTCCTCCTCGTCTCGTCACTCTAAATTAAAAAAAAACTCTTTTACATGTATCCGATAATAAAACCATATACATTTGGTCCGGCTGGTAGTGGGTTTGAACCTAGTGGGTTTGAACCTAGTGGGTTTGAACCTAGTGGGTTTGAACCTAGTGGGTTTGAACCTAGTGGGTTTGAACCTAGTGGGTTTGAACCTAGTGGGTTTGAACCTAGTGGGTTTGAACCTAGTGGGTTTGAACCTAGTGGGTTTCTGTAGACCTTTATCGGTCTATGGATAATTCAGGTGTGCTTAGTCGTAGTAGTTAGGTTTGTAGCGTAGTGTAGTTCTCATTGTATTTTAATTTTGTTAATAAAGGCTCTGCCTGCTTAAAAAAATACATTTCCAATATTGCGGTGATATTAAACACTGCAAGTATTTGTAAGCTTTTAAAATGTTTTTAACAGAAAAAAAATTATCGTATTTTGAAGTTTTATAATAGATCTGTGATCTTGTTTGCTCGCATATCTCTTTTTTGTTATACAAGAAGTGACGAGACGAGCAGGGCCTGTGCCTGTGCCTGTGCAGGGTAAGCAACATTCCTGCCACATACAGCACAGTGACACGCAGCTATTGGAACACGAAGCGTCCAAATCATTACCTAGCACTGCACTGCGCTCATCACACAGAGATCTAAGATGTTATATCTCTAAGCCCTGTAATTTCTCTGGAAACATTGCCCTTCAAACCGGAACACAGTAATGTTTTCACATTACTGTTTGGCGGTAGAATAACTGGCAAAGGTGTGGTACTTCCCCAGACGGACTCTGCTAGGAGTCCTACCACTACTACTTACCACTACTATCTTTGTTTTGTTTGCCTCTGTTTTGCTCAGCGCTTCACCATTGCCTTTCAATGGGGCCAGCATATTGGCATGGTCGCCACCAGTAGCAGTTTCGTCCAATAGACTATTTTCTTTTATTTGGAGGAAATGTATTTGCGCATAGTTTTGTAATAAATTAGAATCAAAGGAATTAATTAATTGTGAGTTTAGGTAAACGGAGAAAGTTTGGTAATTCTTGCATTTCTCTCATCGACTTCGGCTGTTTCCTGACCATTTTTTCCCCATTTGACGAATGATTATCGGTAACCAAAAATAATTCTACCAAATTACGGCAAAACAAACAAACCCTACGATCGCCATCCATTATATTTACACGGGCAGATTGGAAACCGCCAAACTCAACAGTAATACCCATAATCGGGAATCGATCCTCCACCCAATAATCATACGTTAATCGCCTTGTTTGTCCAAATTGTGCACACCGAATAGTAAAGAAATATATAAAAACTTAACACTAACTATAAAAATGTACCACGCTTGTTATTAAAAAAAATGTCAGTCATAAGTACAAACATACCGATAGACGTGATAGCTAGCAACTTAGAATTTTTTTATTTTTTTTATTTTTAGTCAGAACGGTACATCGCCAATAACACTAACGAGATTTAAACAAATTAAATTTGCAACAGAACATTTTAAATAAAAATTAAATTGGAACAGTTCATGTCATGCTAATTACACATCTTAAATTAAATAGTAGATGAATAGTCAAATCAAAATTAATTAAACTAAATTATAAATACAAAAAGATGTCCTAAATTAAATCAAAAATAAAATCAAGAGCGATACATACAAATACAATACAATAAATTAATGAACAAAACCAGAAATTCGAATTGAATATTATCCTATTCTATTATCCTATTTATATTGTTGGTAAATGAATGGTGGATCGAAATAAACTACGGTTTTACCTGCGTGTTTACCTGGAAGATACTGATTCACTCTAGATTTAAAGACACCAATATTGTACCATCGGGAACAACCAGACCTTCTTAGGTAACCACTGATGTAATCCACTGGTTTATATCGGTGGTTACCAGAGAAATCTAGAGTGAATCTAAATCTATCTAGAGTGAAATTAAATCTATCTAGAGTGAAATTTAACCTAGAGTGAATCTAAATCTATCTAGAGTGAAATTAAATCTAGAGTGAATCTAAATCTATCTAGAGTGAAATTCAATCTAGAGTGAATCTAAATCTATCTTGAGTGAAATTAAATCTAGAATGAATCTAAATCTATCTAAAGTGAAATTAAATCTAGAGTGAATCAGTTTATTCCAGGTAAACACGCTTCACCGCAGATTAACATCAGGCGAGACGGCGGTCAAGTGTAAAACTATAATAGTTGAAAATGAAAATAAGTCGGCAAGAAAACCTAAAAATTAAATTTCTTTGTATTTAGAAGAGCTCCACAAATTGCCAAAAATATTATTAAAATAAACATACTCCGACAAAAAAAACATCGACTATCTTTAATAATCAAAACAATACACGAATATGATCACAGGTAGATTCCAAAAGCCGAAAAGTAGACCAATTACTGCCCAAAACTGTCATCGAACTAAACGCAACTTATTAAAAACAATATTTGTTATCATAGTCTCTGGTTCGTCAATAATTTACATTTTTCGCCTCTATGACAAATCAGTATTTGCCTATGAAGCGTTATAATTACTTCCAATTTTAAAATCATTATTTAAAAACGAATTCAGCTCTATAACTACCACTGTTAAGTTGAAAATTAAAAAGGGTAAAAAAAAAAATAATGGTAAAATCAATTTTTGCAAACCTTCTAAGAACAATAATAGTTTTTATGTTAGGAAATTTATTAAAAATACCTGCAACTCTACATCATAAGACATAGAGTTTAGTTTAGAATTGATAGCAAAATCTAAAAGCAAATCTTTTGGTATGGACCCATAGTGCGGTTTGCGACAAAGATTTTTTCTATTTTTTTTTTGTTTCGGTGGTCAGGGCGCCTGCGCACTGACTTGCAAATCCCCTTGTTTTGCGTCTCATGTCATTTGTTAGTTTTGCGGTATCTTTTGTCTTTTTTTTCACGTTCATTATTATTCAGTGATTGGCGAGTTTGAGGTAGGTTATGAGCACGTGATATTTTTGTATTGTTTTTTTTTACTAACGCGTAGGTATAGTTCCGGGTCTGGCCACCAACTTGCTCATGGAAAGTGGCTGGTTTCAAATGTTTCAGTTTGAAAAAAAAAACTTAAATTATTATATGCATAAATACTGACTACTACTACTTACACGATTCCAAATACACCGTACATAACTTTGTTAGGAATACAAAACATTATAATTTAGTTCGTAATTACATAATTGTACCGAATATCTAGTTGCAGGTATCTAGTAATAATACCGATACTTGAGCACCATTACTTTGCTACTGATGTACGTATTATTACAGGTAAATGTATTGTATTCCAATAAATGATTTTGTCCACGTAATAAGTTAAACGATCCTTGTAAAACAACGAAATTACTCTCTTTATACAAATACTTTCACTCAAATAATCATTGATTCCAAAAAGAAAAGAGTATTCCAAACTCGAAAAGAAAGTATCTTCTCATATATTATTACTTGTATTAAACTTATATTCCTTTCTTACACTCACGATACTCAAGTACATCCGTTCCTCGTGAAGAGCCTTTAAGTTTCATACTGTAGAACCTTTTCGCGCTAAATATTGCGGGGAGGACGATTCAAAAGACGATTATGTACAGATATCGTTTCTTATTTTTAGAAAAAAGAACTTGTTTTAGTATAGTACGATTCTAGTCGAGTTAATCTATCTACTTAGTACTGGGAAACCTAATTTTATTTCAATCCAGTTTTTGTATTGAAGTTTCTTATAGCGCGTAAAACGGCACGAGCGGATGGACTAGATAAAAAAAAATGTTAACCTTTAAATAAAAATGAAATTATACTAGTAATCAGATTTTTGAAATGCAAGAATAATTTATCGTAACGTAACGGGACAACGAACGTAACGGGACAATAAGTCTTCAATTTTCTTGCACGCAGCCAGCGTTCATCGATTTAGTAGACGTTGTCACGTCAGAAAATCTCATCAAAATTTTTAGTACACTGCCGTTACGGCTCAAGATCGTTCTGTCCGCCTAAACGCTCGAGCGGAATCGAACGGACGCACGCTGACAATGTTGCAGGATTTTACCTAAAGTTGAGTTCTGTCGTTTCGTGAGAGGGCTCTTAATGATTTATTTTTACACTCTTTGCTAAGGTATAGTTACAGCCGTGTGAGAATTTCATTCCACCGGGGCCCATAGACTCCCTCCTTCACGCCTTTTCTTTGTAATAGTAAATGGCTTACTTTATATCATTCTACCTTTTATAAGTACTGATATTTTATTGTGTAGAGTGACCAGATGAGCAGGACATACGCTTGAGTGAAAACAATATGTCTGCCCATAACAGGACAGTGACACACACGCAGCTATTGGAACATGAAGAGTACCAAACCTAGCCCGACCAAGACCGGGTTAGAGACCAAGCACGCATTACCTGTTCGTAATTATAAGTAGTTAGTTATTAGTAAGCTTAGCTTAGTACCGTACAGCGTTTTCTACGCTAGACGCTAGCCCAAAAGTTCGGTGGGCACTAGATACTTTCTGATTAAACGCTCCACACAGGAGTCCTAAAATCAGAGGAAATGACGTAAAAGTAGTGGGGAGGAGCCTACACCGCACCATATGATTGGTGTTTTATGTACTAGTTTTACGTAATTATCTCTGATTTTAGGGCTCGTGTGTAGAGGGCTTTAGAAACACACAGACACAAAGATCTTTTATACGGATTGCCAGAGTCATTCTTTCATCGTGGAAGGGAATAATAAATGATGGTTATTAATTAATAACTGCAACGCAAGTTAGTCCAAATTTGTTCATTTTTAGTTATTAGTGTAAAATTGTTTTGAAAATAGGCATTATTAGTCGTTTTACACTATTATTGAAGCTATATTTTTTTTTCAAGTTACTTATTTCTTTTGACGCGTTAGGGAAACATTAAAGATTGAAAGAGTGTACATATACTAGGTACATTTAGAGTTAGAACAAACGCTTTACACCGAAAGCACGGGTCTGATCGTTTTTGCCTCGTCGCTCTTGTAGAAGTGTCATGTTTTTGTCGCCATAGCTGACATACACCTCATCTGTTTATGATTGGTACAAAGAAAACATGCGGAAAAAGCTCAGTAAATATACTTATTCTCTATCTAAGGGGAAAATTATGTGAGATCATTTTTATGATGTTGTTTTTATACGATTACGATTATTTACACAACTCTGACTGACATCCTGAAATTAGCTAGTAAATATTTACTACCTAACATACGTCGTAACTAACTTCAGATGTATATTTATTGCGTTGAAGATAAACTATGATCCATTCTATGGTATCGCTGTGTTCTGGCTTGAAGGGCATTGTTTTCAGAAAAATATTGTTATTTATTATGATTATTATATAACTTGGACTCTTCACGTTCCATTAGCATCGTGACACTGTGCTGTTATGAGCGTGTTTCTTACCGTCAAGTAAATGTTCTTGTCACTATGCGATAAAAAAAAATTTCGTTGTGGTTCAATTTCACGATACATGTATTTACAATGGCAAAGTTCCATTTTGAAAAGTATTATCTGTGGCGTCAAGCCGAAACCGCTGTTTCAACTCAAAAGGATCCGGATCGCGTGAGGCTTTATCTTTCGGATAATATTTAATAATGCCCCTTTTCATTGATATAAATAATATTTATTATTTCTTTTACCTGCGGCAAGGGCAACTGTCCCGTTTTGTTTCGATGTAATGTTAAGGTCAGGAATGGGAAGTCTCGGGACTACTGAAGAGGGGAAAGGTTTTCATACCGCGACGCTTTTTTTGTAAATGTCATAAAATTTATCGTTAGCGTTAATTATCACTGCTGGTTTTACTGGTGAAGGAACACACCGTGAGGAAGATCTTTCGAAATTATGTGTCGATTGCCAACCCGCAGGTACCTACTTAGCTATCACGGTGGATTATGGTCTTGACTCTCTCTTTGTGCTCTTGTGAATGGCTCAAAAGTTAGCTGTGGAAAAATAAAACGGCTTATTTATGCAAGTACATATTATGTTGAAAATCACAAAGTACTGTAGGTGTTGCTGGTACTGGAGATGGAAATGAAACCACGTCACTGTATAAACTGCTGGTTATATTGATCTTCTGTACAAGTGACGCGGGGCGAGAGACTAGCTCGCTCTCCGCTGTCCTCCACTTATGTACTACATCAGTCACGTACCGTACGTGCTCCTACAACTATATCTGGCACGTACACGTACGTGCTCCTACATACACCCCCTTCTTAAAAAAAAAGAGAAAAACATAATTACAACAATCCAAAAAAACATTATTTATCACAACTTGTTTACATTATAAAATTACGAGAGACCTGTCACATGAACATATGTTTTCGTGCTAACCTTGGCACATTGACTTCGAACCATTTTGCTCACTCAGCGTTCTAGCTTGACCTATTGTTTAAAGCGAACTGGCATTTTTTACAATTCTGCCATTTCCGTATCTTGGAACGCGGATGTAACTGTGGTCGATTCTACGCGTGACAATGCATCAGCGATGTATCAGCATATGTGCTCCCATTACGTGACGTATATCACTTGCAAATTCACTAATAAACAATAACTGTGGGGCACGTCTCGGTACTTCCTTATTCGACTTTATTTTCTAACAAATATATATGATTGGTTTGTGGTCTGTATAAACCGCAAAATCTCTACCTTCAATCAAATCTCTAAAATAAATTATACCCGAATAAATCGCCAAAAGTTCCTTGTCGTATGTACAGTACTTTTCTGGGATTCCGTGGGTTGCAATACCGCGCCTATACTAAGGTCTGACGCGTCTGTCATAAGAGCTAACTCTGCCCCTGGACTCGGGTGCGATAACGTGGCAGCATTTTGTTTTCCTTATTCCTTTCAAATGCTCTAATTGCCTCTTCCGTCCATACTATTCTACTCTTATCCTTTTTTGCACCGTGTAAATACTTATCTAAGAGTCCTTGCCTTGTGCAGCGTTTGCTATGGGCGCTCTACAAAACTTTAACATCCCCAAAACCCTGCGTAAACGCTCTACCGTCTTCGGTTTTGGATAGTCCTGAATAACCTTGACTTGATCAGGTAAAGGACTTATTCCATTTTCCGAGACCTCGTAACCTAAAAAAATCTATTTTAATTTTCTCAAACACATTTTCCTATATTCATTGCCATTTTATAGATTTGAAACCGCTCCTAGTTTTCCGCTTGCTTCTTGCTCTACGCACATGGCTGCTTGCAACGCGTAGTATTTTCCTTGAACCGGAAATGGAACCTGCACAGCCAATCTGGATCACCTGGAACTCTTCTCTTCCACAAACCAGACCTATTCTCGTTCCATCTCTGCCGGCTCCTGCTTCTCCCGCGCTCTCGGCCTTGAACCTCGGTGAGTAATGAGGTCACTTCTAAAGCTAATTTCTTCACCTGGTCGACTAGTCCCGCAAAAGGTAAATGGGGTACTTTCTCGACGCTCCCGGATACAGCAGCAATGTCGTAGGCGGAGGTGTTCTCTACGATCATGTCCACCATACTTGTCAAACTGTCCAGCGCGTGGACTTGACATACCGCAATAACTGTTCTGACGGAGGCTGGCATCCTGGATAGCCACAAGCTTTTTACCGTCTGCTCCGAAACCTGCGCTGTTCGTCCCAACTCTCTCATACGCCGGAGCAGATGCGTAGGCTTCTGCGAACCCAGTTCTAGCTCTGACATGAGCTTCTGGAACTGTCGCTCAGCACTCTCCTCGTAAACTTGCAGCAACCGGTCCTTCAGCGCCGTATACTTGTTGTTTTCCGGCGGCGCTGTCAACAGGTCACTCACCTGTCGAATTGAGTCTCTCCCCATTTTTGAGATGTTAAATCTTGTCTCATCTCCTTGTTTCCGCGGTGTCATTACTGCTTCAAACTGGGCAAACCATAACCGCGGCATGTCAACCCAAAAATCAGGAAGTCTCGTTGACACACCTATAGCGGCCAGGGTCAAATCATCGGAATGTGTCCGCTCATCATTCTTGCCTTGCTGACCCGCTTGTCCACTTACTGACGTCGTTTGCGGAAACATTGTTGGAAGTATACAAAAATTACGCAGCAACACCAAAAAATATTCTGAATCTTCACTGTTCAATTTTCTGTCGGGGTCACCACTGTAGACCCTCTGTAGATCACGTCGGAAACAGGAGATCACGAGTTTGAATCACGTCGGGAACAGGAGATTACGAGTTCGGATCACGTCGGGAACAGGAGATCACGAGTTCGGATCACGTCGGGAACAGGAGATCACGAGTTCGGATCACGTCGGGGTCACCACTGTAGACCCTCTGTAGATCACGTCGGGAACAGATCACGTCGGGAACAGATCACGTCGGGGTCACCACTTTAGGTGTTGCTGGTATTGGAGATGGGAATGAAAACACGTCACTGTATAAACTGCTGATTATATTGTTCTTAACTATACAAGTGACGCGGGGCGAGAGACTAGCTCGCTCTCCGCTGTCCTCCACTTATGTACTACATCAGTCACGTACCGTACGTGCTCCTACAACTATATCTGGCACGTACACGTACGTGCTCCTACAGTACCTACTTACAAAGTAAAAGTTCGATCACTAACCGTAAGTTCTTTTCTTTTTTTGCATTAAAGCTAAAAAAGCGCGTTTGTTTCATAAAACAACCCTCTAGAAACTTTTTTTTATTGTGTCGTAAGATCTATAATTATTTAACAGAAACAAAAAAAACAACTTCAATTAAAAACTAAATTCAGTCACTCGACTAAGACCTCATTCGCACGGAAGCTTAAAAAGCGTTTGTGTAAACAGCCATTTCGAAAACGTTATAAAAGCGCTAACGCCGAGTTTTAACGCAAGGCTTTTTAAGCTCCTGTGCGTGAATGAGGATAAAATTTCGTAACAAGCTATGACGACGTCTCCTCGTCCAGAGAGGTGAAAGCAAATATTTGTTTTTTGATGATATTTCAAAAACCACCGTTTCAAAAAGACCCTTTGAAAACACACACACACACATCTCACACACGCACATGCGCACACACACGCGCACATGCGCACACACGCGCACATACGCGCACGCCCGCGCACACACAACGCACATACGCGCACACACGCGCACACACGGACACTCTCGCACACACATATAAAGGTATTACATTTATACAAATTGTCGTAGTATTTATTTTTTCGTAGCACTTGTAGTTAAAATACTCATTGATTGCAAACAAACAGGATCCCGCGGTTTCACTCGCGTAGTTTCGGTATTTTTTTTAGATAAAAAACCGTCTCTTGGTATTGTAAAAATATTAATATTGGGCAAATAATTAAGAAAACGAAATTTATCAAGATTGTGACTCAGAAGAACTTTATTATCCGCGAACACACATAAAAAACATATTTACGGTCGAGTTGAGAAACCTCCTTTTTTGAAGTCGGTTAAAAAGACAACAGTTGGACTTGAGTCAAACTTTGGAATTCGGGAGCAGAGTTTTGTTTTGATTCTATTTATAAATAAAATATAGTTAAATTTCCAGTAACCTGCGGAGCTATAATCACCGGAGTAGTCAAACAGTTGATCGATTATTTTAATAAGCCCACGATTTAGTTTTTGCTCCAGAAATCGAAAGTGTTGATTTTAGCCGCCGGGAACAATTCACACCTCTCATCTCTCATGCTACAACATCTGATGTTTAGTTTACTTCCTAATTTATATTCCACTAGCCTACTCATATTATAATTTCGAAAATTTGTATGTGTCAGTATAACATGCAAAAACTACTGTACTGAAACTTTTTCTACTTAGTACCTATGTGTAGAATAATTAATCCTACGTCCTTATTAATGTCAAAAATATATTACATCAAAATTTTAATTTGTAAATTTTTTTCAGTGTTGTTATTTATCTCTCCATCTATACTTGGGTACCTAGGAAATGATTACATAAATATATTTACAGAATGGTGACCGAGAGAATTATATATAATTGACTTCGACGTGATTGTAACTCGCAAGTTGAGTCTGGAATCTACTGGCACAACACCGAAACGAAAAAGAAGAAGAAGACTTTATCAGCTGACTATTATTATCATTGTATAAATTCAGACCAATGGAAACTGCGTTGCCAGACATATTGCATGCCTCTAGAAGAAGAGGCCATTTTGTATGGGTCAATTATTTAAATGTTTTGTATCATCTTATCTTACCTGCAAACAGCAATAAAGATTTTTGATTTTGTATTTGAAACAAATAGCCAAGCAAGAAAGACCCAGACAGGCATATCCCTAGCATATCAATAGAGAACGCTGTATACATTGATGTTGATAATAATCTACGTCATCACTCAACGCGAATACAGACTATTTGTAATGTGAATTGTGAATTGTCACGAGCATAATTAAGAAAATTATGGTAAGAACTAAATAATAACAAATTTCATAAGTGCTTTCAGAAAATGGAGTGCAATTGAAATCATGTGTAATTGAGAGTCCGTCGGCTGACCCCCCTGCCATTGAGTAAAACCCGAATTCGGGCGCGAGCGCTGCTCCCGTTTTAAGAGTACACGTAAACCTTTATGATCAGACAATACCGTACAAAACTCCATACAAAACTCATGAATACACAGCTCGCAGCTAAATTTACGAGAACTCAAAGGAATCTGTGTCCATTTCTGTATTAATTTGGACACGTTTCACAAAAGTATGTCAAGTGTATTCGCAAAAAAATGTTATGAAATTACTGTTACATAATATAGATAAGATCGGGCTATCTGGGAAGAGGGAAGTGACGTCTTTGCCCAGCAGTGGGACGAATTAGGATAATAATAAAAATAATAAATAAATATGTATATTTAACGATTAAGATACGCCACTTTTTTGAATTTCAAAACCGAGAGAAAAAAATATTTATGGACTTATTGCAGTTTACCTCAAGTGGACTCTACTACTGTTCACTAAACTTTGAGCTAGCGCTAAAGATGTTGAGCCTTAGTAATCTAAACCTATGTTAATCAAATAAAAAATACGTTTTGAAGGACCCCTTTTTTAGCACTAGGGCGCACACCAATAAAATCAGCGTGTTGAGATTTAAAGGTTCCGTATTCTATAGGTCCGGATTTCTTCTTCCAATCCAGCATGGAAGGTTGATTTAAATATTGAAACTAAAATAAATATTCTGATCGCATCATCCATAGGGCACCAATTTGGCAACCGCACGCCTCCCAAGTAGCGGCTACTCTATGATTACTGGCGTCAAAAGTAGCAGCTCCCGCGCCGCCCTGTAATCTCGCTAAACAGTTTGTCTAAACACCGTTATGGTGTCATTTGGCAGCTGGTTGCGAGTGCCTTTTGGGGCCTCCATGTCGGTGGTCTGGGTCCGAATGTCCTTCATTTCCTGGCTAGATGCGAACTGTTCTTTCCCATTCTTGTTTACATGAAAAAACAATAGCACTCTGGGAGTACCAATAGTGAAAACACACTGTATAAGCATACTTAAATACAAAGATTGAGAAAAGAGTAACAGTAACGGTATCACGAATTCTCCCATCTGTTTTTTCCAATCTCAAAAAATGCCCAGAGTTACATGTTTTTGGCGCGTTAAGTTATATTTCATGTTTTTGTCGTTACAACGTCTAATAAATCGATGAACGCCGGCATCGTACGTTTCAGCATGCACGAAAAAGTGTCCCGCTATGTCCCGTTACGCTCATTGTCCCGTTACGGTCATTGTACGCATGCGCATCTATCAATGTTGTGTTATGACGTTGTCACGTTAAACTATCGTCCGTAAACCAACGGACTTTACAGACAACCTATTTTTTGTTCGAAGACTATAATAGTATCACAACGAACAAAAGAATGAAGCTACGCCGTCAACACTCAACAGAACAGTTTTAACGGAGTACCGAGAGCCACATTACTGGTGAACAGGCTAACATTATCGAAACCAATTCTAGATCCAGCGTACACAATGGCATTCTCGACAAATGACACACAATGACCGTAATGGAAGAAATTGATGATTTAGATGGTTACTGTATCCGTGCGAGTGAACACACGAGCACAGTTAGCTGTAAGAACATACGAATCTAACTGCCGTATTACAAACATGCTCTCAAGGCTTACAAGAGAAAAAAAACTGGCAAAAGTCTGATGAACATGTTGGCGTTATAAGACACATCAAAACAAAACATACGATTTCGCCGCAAAGTTACAACTTTATGTTTTTTGTCAGACACATCTCGGAGAGTGCAGCTGATCGGCATAAGCTAATACAACCACAGTTTTTCTGCGTAAGCCAATTGGCATTGGCATGCGCTTTTGCAGTCTTAAAGTACCTATATAGCTTTTAAAAGTGACATAATTTCAATGTATATAGCTACATAATATATTCACTTTTTAAAGCTTTATAGGTACTTTAATACTAAAAAAAGCTTGCTAATGCCAATTGGCTTACCCAAATGTATGGAAGTGGCAAACCTCTTTGAAATATAAAATAATGAGTTTGAGCATTAAGTGGATTGAAACAATTAAGTAGATTACCTGAGTGAGTATAATTGTGAGTGGTTGTCTTCGTGATTCGAGTCAACAGTGTGGTTGGCTTATACGTTAATTTGGTTTGTGTACGCTTCAAAAACTCAAAAAGTTCTGCACCAATCGAGCTGAAATTTTAGAGTGATAGAATCCGCATCAAAGATTGTTTTTATCTAATCACAATGTGTCACAGCGAAGCGTGGCAGGGTACAGCTAGTTAACGATAAAAAAATTGCTTAGTATTTGCAGCCCGCAAGTTTATCACGCCATAATGTAAAAGTTTTTTTTTTAATAGTAGGTGACGAGACGAGCATGACATGTGCCTGATGGTAAGCAACATGCCTGCTACATAACAGCACAGTGACACGCAGCTATTGGAACATGAAGAGACCAAATCATTACCTAACACTGCACTGCGCTCATCACCCAGATCTAAGATGTTATATCTCTAAGCCCTGTAATTTTTCAGGAAACATTGCCCTTCAAACCGGTAAATGTTACTTTACTGCCTCGAGAGTCTCAAATTAAAAATATTAGCCTAAGCTACTTGAGTTTTTAGGTCGGTACATCCCGGAAGTATTTAACTATCAGAGACCGTTGAAAGTGTATAGTTTGTACAGTTCCGCCTCGGTGTAACTCGCGGCTTAGGTTTCTATTGAATGTATGTATTTTATTACATACTAGATGCCCGCCCCGGCGTTGCCCGTGGTACATTATATAGTACTCATCAGGATCCCGTACATATACAACGGTTAAAGAATGACTGAAGTCGGTTCAGTCATTCCTGAGAATATCGCTTTCAAACAAAACACCTCTTCAGCTACCTGCTACGCCACCTGTCGGAAATTGGTTTTACCAACTCAGATTTAGAAAAAAAATAGATTTGCAAAGGTTTCATATTCATGAGGTGTGTAATCTGTGATATTCAATGACGCAATCTTAGACACATGCTGTCATGTGTCATGTCAAAGCACGAAACGTTCGAAAACTCTCAAAATGGAATATTTTTTCCCGATTTTGTTACATTCTTGATTTATGCTCCGCTTCTATTAATAGCAGCGTTATTTTCTATAGCCTTCCTCGATAAATGGACTATCCAATAGAAAAAGAATCTTTCAATCCGGACCAGTACTTCCCGAGATCCTAGCGTTCAAACAAACAAACTTTTCAGCTTTGTAATATTAATATATTTTTCTGAAATAAAAGTAACCTACGTTAATCCTTATAACAGCAGTGGAAATAGAGGTAATTTCAATTGAGCCATTTCCATAAATAGCTGAGCAACCAGACAGACAAAACATTTAAAAGTTTGTTTGTTTTTCCTTACCGTTCCTACTTTCATACGTATTCACTGAAAAAATGATAATTTGGAATAACAGACACTTCATTCATTATTGGGCCCGTGGGGGCCGGGAGCTCACCTCATCTTCAAAAGCCTTTCCTAGCGCTTGGTCGACGCGGCTCGTGATCAAAATGCTGACGTTTATTTGGCCCAACGCATAAGCATTATCATTCAGCTTGGTAATGCCGCCAGCATGGCTACGCTTCCGATTGGTGGGCTTCAACATCTTAATAATCTGTAGACCTGCATTGTTCTATGAATAATTCAGGTATCATATTACGATGAATAAATGTATAGATAAATGCACTCATATAGTGGTGTCATGACTGATTTTAACCTTACTTATCAAAAAAACTGTATCAAAATAGGGACCGTTCTTGTAACGGGACACTATCGTTAGTTGACTGTGAAATATTTACAAAAACAGATTCTAAAAAAATTACAAAAAGTCAAAGAAAAAGGTTTGAAACTATAGATGTAACCGGATATGCTCGACAAGGGTTAGGAACCGTTACTGTGAGGTTTGCTTCGTTCCGGGTTCGCTTCCGATTACCCAAAATAGAATTGGGGGTAAAATAGATTTGGCAAAAAGAAAACCATAGCCTAAGCATCAAAATGTATAAATTAAAATTGCTGCTTGTTATTAATTAATTATAATTGTTAATGTAAAGTGGAAGGAGGGTAGGCAGGCCTTTGTCAACATTGGGACAAGACGGGTTCATAATAATAATAATGTTTGGATGTTTGTTACTCAACCACGTTGCAACGACTGCACGGACCGTGATGAAATTTTGAACGGAGATTATGGTTTGGAACAGGATACATAGATTTAAACACATGTGTTATTTTTTACGTGAAATTATCGGGATGGAGAGTTGCGATACTTTTATAAATCTACGTATTAAATTTTATGCCGATCTCTTCAGTAATGTTTTACATGAAAGAGTCACAATCATTCGTACATACCTACCAACTTTCGCATTTATCATATTAGTGGGACTTGTTAGTTTGTCTTTTCTAACCTAGGTAAGGTTAGAAAAGACAAACAATTATGGATATTAATTACCAGTAATAAAGACTTTTTAGAACAGTCTACCTCTGATGGATTCCCAGCAGGATCTATCAATATTCATAATCCCCCGTTAAATTTTATTGTCTTACTCAAAATTTGAGAAATTATGTTAATATGTACATGATCGATTGCGGACCACACAAACTTTGGACTGATTGTTGATATCCTTAAGAAATATTAGCTTTAAATTCGGTTTTTACTGATTTGCAGAGTAACTTTACGCCGGTGCCTAAGGTTACTTTGGAAATCACTTGTTTATATTCTATAAACTAGCTCTGAAATTGAACTGATACAACTGTAGGTACCTCACTACCTAAACATATTTACTTATTAGCCGTGTTCTGCGGGTTTACCCATGCAACTCTCGTTCTCGTTATTTTCCTGTGCTAAAACATACATAGCCTATGTATAAGCTTTTCCGGGCTGTAATCTATTATGTTAAAAATTTCACCCTGATTCGTTCAGACGCTTCGATGACTGAGCAATAAACAGTTGAACTGTCAAACTTTTAAACATTTATAATTTTAATTATTATTTATAACTAGCTGTACCCTGCATCGCTTCACTGTGGCACATTGTGATGCAAAAATTAGATAAAGATAGAGCGGATTACATATCATTGTAAAATTTCAGCTCGATTGGTGTAGAACTTTTAGAGTTTTTGAAGCGTACACAAACCAACATAACATTTTTATATGTAGAGATATCTTATGTAATTATGGTTTTATTAGAAAAGTTAGATTAATTTAATTATTCTTAAATAGATTCAACTTCTATACTAATATTATAAAGTTGACTTCTTCAGCACTGATTTTCAAAATAATTTCTCCGTTGGATATGTAGGGGAAGGTGGGGGGACACCGGATAGTTAAGAAAAAGACACAATAATAAAATCACTATATTATTTATTGAGGTAATCAATGTCATAAATGTTTAAGTATACCTTAGGTATAACTTTGGCATAAAAATGTTTGAGATCAATCTTAGTAATTACAAAATATAATAGTTTTTAATAAAAATTATTAATCCGAATTCACCCCATACCTATGGGTCAAACCGGATAGGCATTTTTTATTCAAGGGGTGAATACAGATACTAACAATAAATGTAAATAATCAAATTATTCGCAGTTTTTGCATACAAAAAATAATAATTCTTGCTCAGAACAACTGACGCAACTTTCGTGAGCCCATTTAAGACAAGCAGTGCATTGGTACCATTCGTCTGTGGACTTAGTTTGACTGTACTTTTCGCCACAAACCAAACACTCCGAATCCTCCTGATAGTTTTCTTTATGATTCTTTTTACCGATACCTTTGCCTTTTTTTGTTTTAATTACTGATGACATCATAGCCTTATCTGCCAGTTCATTTTTATACGGGGATTCAGTCAAAATTGCGGTTTTTCCTCGACGCGCAGATGGCCGTATGTTCTTTTTAAAATGAGGAATTGGCATGATATCTTTCGGTGATACAAGACTTAAAGAATCTGAAAACGTTGGTCCTTCTGTAGATGTTCCTGCTTGCGGGGATGGAGTTCTTTCATGAGGCAATGGATCCTGAGAGAATTCATTTGTGGTTGGTGGTACAAATGATATTTCTGTTGTCTGTGATGGTGCAAAATCTACATCTGTAAACGTGTTGGGATTCAGAGGGCAAATTCCAGTTTTGTTAAAAGCAGACACTGCATTTTGCATAGTAGCGGCACGATTATAAGCAGTTCCAAACAAAGATGCTATTTGGAACTGGGTGACAACACGCCCTGGATGATTACGAAGCCATAATTGGACTCCTTGAGAGTAAAACGTGCTCAAAGGCCCCATAAAACCAACATCGAGTGGCTGTAAGCGATGCGTGCAGTGACGTGGTAAGCAGAGCATTATGACACCATGAGCACGAGCTAACTCAATAGCTTCTAGGTTCTTAGTGTGAGTGGCGTGACCGTCTAAGACGAGAAGAACAGGATCTTCATTGCGTGGTTTGACATGGCCGATAAAGTGACGCATCCATTCAGTGAAAATATGTTGCTGCATCCAACCACTTGGATGGCATACAGCTACAGTGCCTGGTGGTGCACCATCCAGAAGCTCACTTTTCATTCGTACGCGAGGAAAAATCATAAGAGGTGGAACATAATGTCCAGCGGCAGAAAAGCAAAGCGCTGCCGTTACCAACTGTCCCCGTTCAGCTGAAGCTAGGGCACCAACTTGTTTTTTACCTTTGATTGATATAATTTTTCCTATTTTTTTTTGGTACAGAGGTCAATCCAGTCTCGTCCATGTTATAAATTCGTGTGAATTTGAAAGCGTGCTTTGCATAAAGTGTATCCAAAAGATTAAAAAACGATGACACTACAGCTCTATTAAAGCCCATTGCTCTTGCAGCTGATGTAGCTTCAGGTGATCTTAGTGACAATTCAGAATGTCGTTTTAGAAATCCACTAACCCAATCTAAACCAGCGAGTCCAGTTTCCACATTAAAAGGATGTTTCAAATTATTTCTTTCAGCCAATTGGAATGCCAAAAGTCGCAGATCTGTTTTAGTCAATCCAAATAGTCGAGATTCCATAGTTTTGATATGTTCAACTAGCATACCTTCCAGCTCATCGGTGAAGACGCATTTTGCAGCAGCAGGGCACTTCCGAAACACTTCGTCTTTGGATTTTCCAGCTTTGATCTTCTTTACTCGATCTTCTAAGGAACTTTTGGGTACACTATATGTGTGTGATGCTAAAAGATATCCCATTCTGCCTTCCAGCACTGAATTTATGGCTAAAAGCATGTCTGACTCCGACCACTGCAGCCTATTTGACTTTTTGACATATGTTCGTGGCATGTTGACGCTCGCACTCTGTAAAAAGTAAAACAACAATAACTACACAGACGAATAAAACAAATGCCCGCAATACCTACCTATAAAATCAATCAGGGTGAAACCGGATAGTCGAAATCACCCCGTCCGCTTGTACCCCACAGGTGCCATGTTTGAAATTTCAATAATATCAGAGACTATGTTTACACTCAAAGCAACAACAAATACCGTTTTAAAAGGCTAAGTATATATTACTTCATAAAAAATACAACTCTATAAGATAACACATAGCTAAACTTAATGATAACACTTTAAAAAAGTCAAAATATTAGTTAACTTACCTTTGTTTACAATTTTCGTTTATAGACGCACGTGCTGAGATGTTACCGTCGCCGCCATTTGCAACTGCACTGAGTAAGCATTCGCGCGTATATCACTGCAAGCTAGAGCGAGACAGCTGTACGCGAAGTAATGAAATAGCAACTATCTGGTTTCACCCCCTGTCCGATTTCACCCCTCATTCCCCTATGTACATGATCCTTGAGTGGTAAGTTGTAATTTTGTACCACGGGCGAAGCTTGGACTGACAGCTAATAGTTTTTATAATTTGACTTCTGCCAAGATAAGCTCAAAGAGGCGAGGTATCCCGTGGAGTGTATTGTTTTTACCGCAGGGTCACGGCTCATTACCCTGGCAGCGCAGATCCGATGTCGCGGAAAAAACGGCCTGATAGACCGAAACCACATTCAATACTTAGCAGAGAAACATAGATGAAATATTTACAAGTGTGGGCCTCTAGAAAAGCAATGCACGATACGATTACGATATCTTTGTAAAATTGAATTCATGTTTGTTACTCCTTCACGCAAAAACTGCTAAAGGAATTTGGATTAAATTTGGTACATAGATAGATAATAGTCTGACTTAACACAAAGGTATTTTTTTATTCCGGATAATTAACAAAATAAGGAACGAAACCACGGGGCACTGCTAGTACACGATTTAAGATAATCGAAAACAAATTTAAGAGTATCAAATGATTATTTTTTATAGTACAGAGTGACAAGACAAGCAGATAATGTGCCCGATGGCAAGTAATACGCGTTCCCGTAACAACAGTATGTCAAGCAGCTATCAGAACATAATAAGCCAAATCATTACCTAGCACTGTACTGCGCACGTTACTCAAAGATATACGATGATTTATCCATTTTATGTTCTTTTTTATAGCGGAAAAATAACAGAGACTGGTATTGCCCGGGAAAGCTTTAAGTTAACCTACGTATATATACCTATGACTGCAAACTTGTATATTTGTTTGTATACCTACCTATTATCCGATTTTTTTATTTGGTACAGCGTTTATGAAGAAAACTAAAACAACTTAACTTTTAGACCGTGTACAGACCTAACTAACTACTTATAGTTAGTTACCTCTGTAGAGTAGTGTAGTTGTCATTGTATTTTAGTTTTGGTAATAAAAGCCTGGCCGTTAAAAAGAACACATTAATTAGATTATAACATTGTAATGTTGGTAGATCATATAAAATTATGATTTCCATGTGATAAAAAGTATGCGGAGAGGTAAACTCGATGATTTCGCATCCCGGGAGGCGGTGGAAACACGGACCACCGGGGAACGGAGACGGCGCGCCACGGATGTGCGAAACACTGAGCCGGGCGATATGTAGCCTTGATGTAAACTGTGCACACACCGTAGCCTGTTATAAATGGGCTTTTTGCCTTTTGTTGTAAAATGTAAGAATGTTTAAATATTACGAAATCGTTCTGCAATTGATAGGTGTGAAAGGAAATTGATGTGGTAACTTAACTTTAATATTACGCGTTTCGTTTTTAACAGGCCAAAATATTTACCTTTTTACTACAGATTATATTACTTAATTTAATTTTCAACAAAACAAAATAGTAAAATTTTAATAATATCAGATAGATACCGCATAGCAATATTAAATTCAATTTGAATTATATTTACTTCAATTTAATCCCATCGGTATTCACAAGCTTCTTTTATAAATGTTTATTAGTTAACAAGCAGTTTTTCGCATTATCTGCATACAGTCTCCAATACCGTTATTTTTTCGCAATGAAAAGTATTCTGGACTACAAAATTAAACAACGTTCTTAATTTCAACCTGATCCATTGAACCATTCTTACGTAATTGAGCAGTAAGCATGAAATCTTTGACATTTTTAATATTCGTATTTTTGTACCTTAAAATTTAAATTAAGTTAATTTACCTCTGTTGTGGTTAAATATACTCAGTCAACACTCAATCATTTTATTGTTAACGTTATGGTATCTTTGTTAGTCTTAATTACACATGCAAAAGTTTTTCATAATAGTTTTGAATTTCTGATTGTGTATGGCAAGATAATTTGTGTCATTTTAACAATTTTTACTTAATAAGTAAGTATATTTTCAGTTATTTATAAAATAAACCCATTTTAATACATATGTATATAAGAAGAATTACATAGGTTATGCTACTCGTATTTTTAACAATAAACTGTGAACCAACCGCCGCATCCACGTTTTATCGATGTTAGCGCCGTAAGCAGGCCACCTACCAAATAGTCTTGAATTTCACCCTCTCAGGTGGCTCAGCTCACGGGTCACAGCGGTGTCCAGTGCGGACCAGTTACCTCCACTCGGGCAGCGGTGGACACTCGCAGGATGAGCATTCTAACATTTGCTAATACTAGACTTGGTGCATGTCTGTCGTAATCCTTTATTTTTGTACGCAAAACGGGACGTTGGTTTATGTAGGTCATATGAAGAGAAGGACAAACACTTTTCTAAAGTTCTGCAAAAAAGATTGCAGAAAAGTAAGTAATAAAAAAACATACTTTACCATAATTATTTAAATTATACGCATTGAAACTAAAACAAAAGGTAGGGAACTTAAAACATTGTAACAGCTTACTTGCTAACGAAATTAATAATATTTTATGTGTTTTTTATTAAGTTAATTAAATTTTATCAAGTTACATTGCGGACAGTGTGCAACTGACCTGCATCATCTAATACCGCGTGGCCCTTTTTTTATCGGACTGCTCATAGCTCGAAAGAGCGACATTGTTTCGTGGTTGGTATTCCAAACACACGCACGAAGAGGTTTGACTCTACTTTTGAAATAAGAATGTATAGGCTGTGAAAAGCGTTGCCTAGGTGGGTTTTCCTGATGGTTAAAATCTTGGTGTCTTCAAATCGATAGTGACGCGATTTTTTCTAGGTAAGCACGCTCTGTCTTAGACTGCATCGTTGCTTAACATCAATCGATGTAGCGGTCAAATGTAAATCTATAAACGTAAAAAATATCAGAAAAACTTGGTTTATTGTGAAAGGTTTTTACATTAGCATTTTTTAGTAAATAGAATAGCGGGACGCGCAAAACTTTCGCCTTACGGCTTGCAACATACTGGCCCATAGAGCAAAGCAAGTAACAGGGCAGTGCCACGTAGATACTTCAACACGAAGAGTTGGCTTCATTGCGGGAAATGTCGACCAATTTTACCATTTTATTTGATTTTACCAGTTTTTAATATTATTTTTAATGTTTGTATCAGTAAATCTGAACTGTATCAGAAGTAAATTTTAATGGTATTTTTTAGCAAACCTTGTTTTTCTTTACGTAATAATATTTATATCCGTTCGTAAAAATATTTACGAACATTTTGTTAGCATCAACCAGTCAAGGTTAAATACAATACAATAGCGTAATACCACCCCTCGACAAGGGTCGCGGAGTCAAACGCAACACATCGGCACACGCAGCCCTCAGGGAGCGAGTAATTAATGATGATTGGCCTTAAATTACCCTCGCGCTAGCTGTCTCTGTCTCCCCCGCAACAAAGCCGCGCGAACCGGGAGGCTATATAAGAGGAACAGGTACGTGCCCGAAACAGACCCCTGTGGGACGCCTCACCCGCCGCACCTGTTTTTATCCGCGATGACCGCCGAAACGTACGGACACCGTTTGCTTTACGTCGAGAAGGACGCGATGTTCCCTTCAGACGTGATGTTGGAGTATTCCGAAGATTATCTTGCATGGCCGAGGTCCCCGGACTCGGGAAGGTCCAGCCTGGAGCCGACGGCTTCCGATGGAAGTCTCCAGGATTCCACACACATCGCGTACCGTGGCGTCGACGACATGATCTTGGAAGATAGTGCTGAAGATGCTGATCTAGATACTGGAAAAAGAAGAGGGAGGGCGACTAGCGCTGCCGTTTTGAGGAGAAGAAGATTAGCAGCGAACGCTAGAGAAAGAAGAAGGATGCAGAACTTGAATAAGGCGTTTGACAGACTTCGGGGACACCTGCCATCGTTGGGAGCGGACCGGCAGCTCTCCAAGTACGAGACCTTGCAGATGGCTCAGACGTACATCGCGGCTTTATACGAACTGTTGCAGTAAGTCAAATATGTGTCGTAGTGAGAAAATTTCATCGTTTTGTGGACGCTTAACTTGTAGCATAGAAACAATATATTACCACCATTCTTGCCAAATTATTGTAGAAATTAATGTGTTACAGGGAACTTAATTTATTGTAGCTAAGTACCGGTTCTTACTCGTTACCACCAGCTTATGTGTAGCTTAATGTTTTAAACGACATCTTGAGGTTTTGAATTACAGCGTGTTAAGTTACGTCGAAAATTTTACGCTTATTATAAGTAATTACTTGCTTTTTTGCGAGAACTTTTTTTAGTTAGTTAAACTATTTTAATCATCTAACTACTCTTTGTAGTTTGTTTATATTTAATATCAAATGTATTGTCTTAGATATTAGGGCAATTGAAATATCACAATTTATTACTTATAGACATTCCATTTTCATATTGTTTTCTTATAAGTTTTTTAGTTTTATGTAATTCTTGCCAGTGTATTCCGTCCTGCCGAGTAGAGTTTAAGTTATCATCTTGCCGACGAAAGTATTAATTAGTAATCCCAAAACATTCAAAGTTACTTTAAGTACAACTTAGAAACAGTATTTGAATTGTTATAGAATTAATAGATTAGAATATTTATGTTAGAATAGATTATAGTACGGTTTTTGTAAATAAAAAGTATGTTTGAAATATTGCATTTTTTTCCCTTTAGTAATATTTTTAATTTTAAGTCTCATTCAATAAGACGGTTCCATAATTTATTGGTTACTCAATAAAGTAAACAAAAACTTACTCGTTAAACAAACTTGACAACAGTTTGACTCCATATTCGAAAAAACTTTTTAATTGTGGAATGTTTTCTTTTTAATTAATTCCTGTAGGATATAATTTGAATGTCTTATGAGTTTCATCATTGGATGCATAGCCGTTTACCATCAGGCGAGATGGCTCAAATTGAAATTTTATAATTCTAAATAAAAAATATTAACATTTTTTTTTTTAATAAAGAGTGACGAGACGATCAGTACATGTGCCTGATAGTAAGCAACATGCCTGACACATAACAGCACAGTGACACGGAGCTATGGAAACATGAAGAGTCCAAATCATTACCTAGCACTACACTGCGCTCCTCACCCAGAGATCTAAGATCTTATATCTCTAAGCCCTGTAATTTCTCTGGAAACATTGCCCTTCAAACCGGAACACAGTAATGTTTGCATTGCTTGGCGGTAGAATAACTGGCATAGGTGTTGTACTTCCCCAGGCGGACTCTGCCAAGAGTCCTACCACTACCAAAGCACTACCACTAGCATTACCATAAGCAGGCCACTAAATGCGCCCACTGCTGGGACTCGCGGCTTTCTCTCGCATAAGACAGTCAAGGCCATAATCCAAATAGCTGGACTCACTTCTGTCACAGTTACAGTCTGATTGTAATCACAAAATTGTTACATTTTCAGATTAGCCTGAAGTAAAAAGCTATTGAAATACAGTAACACAAAAGATTGAAAAGTTTTTTATCGCATACCTACCTGGTCAAAGATGACGCGCGTTGACTGGAAAGTACCTAAAAGTTTTTTTTATTATGATTTCCTTTGAACCAGATGATCTCTGGAAAAGCAAATTGAACAAATGTTTTAACATCTAACACAATAGCAATTCAAATAGCAATTCACAGCATTCAAAAGATCTCTTTGGTTTACTGTAAAATGAGTTTCTACAATAAGATTTTGTCAAAACTTCAATGCGCATAGTGCCGAATTGTGTAGGTACAATATACAGTAAATAATTTAGATTTGCTGCATAGTCAGTTTCCAGCGAGCCACAAACTAGGCGGAGCCTGTATAACATTACTGTGTTCCGGTTTGAAGGGCAACGTTTCCAGAGAAATTACTGGGCTAAGAGATAAATCATGTTATATCTCCGGGTGACGAGCGCAGTGCAGTGTTAGACTGTGGGTTGGACTCTTCAAGTTCAAATAGCTGCGTAGCACTTTACGGCTGTCACTGACTGTCACGGGCAGCCTTATTGTTTACCATCAGGCGCATGTCTTGCTCGTCACGTCATTCTATATTATAAAAAGTGATATAAAGTAATTGTCTACAGCATCATAGTAGGTTTTTTTAATCCGTAACTAGGTGTAGCTGTACTTGTCTTGCGCGCGGTGCAACGCCACCTGTAGAGATTAGTCTTACCAAATCAGAAACTTTCATGCTTCAGGCTCATACGAGGGTCAAACTGAAAGTTCTTAGAAAATCAAAAACTGATTACATTAGCCAGTTATTAGTTTTATTATATCTTTTCAAAATATTGTCCATTCACGTCAATACACCGCTGCATGCGATGGAACCACTGGGAAAAGCACTTTGCCCACTCGTCCTTAGGGGTCTCTTCAATGGCATCGCGATACGCAGCCACCGCTTCTTCAGCATTCATAAACCGCTTTCCTTTAAGTTTTTCTTTAATTTTTGAAAATAAATAAAAATCACAAGGCGCGAGGTCGGGGCTATACGGCGGGTGACCCAGTAATTCAACGTTTGATGTCGCCAAATAGTCGATCGTTCGCTTGGCGGTGTGCGATGAGGCGTTGTCGTGGTGAAGGAGGATCCTACTGCGAGGTCGTTTCTCTCGAACTTTTCCAAGACAAGTAGCAAACAATTGGTAGTGTACCATTCTGCAGAAACTGTTTTTGATCCTCTAACACAATTGTTTCGAAATGACCTATCCTTCCAAAGAACGAGGCCACCATTTTTTTCCCCGCACTTCGATCTCTCTTCACTTTAGTTGGCAACTCCTCGAAAGGAAACACCCACTGAGCAGATTGTCTTTTGGTTTCAGGATCATAACAGTAAATCCAGCTTTCGTCACCTGTTAGTATGTCGAACACAGCATTTGAGTCACCTCCGTTAAATCTTTCAATCATTTTACGGCACCAATCCACACGATGGAGTTTTTGAGCCTCAGTCAAATTATGAGGTATCCACCGGGCGCAAAGCTTCCTGACCGCTAAATGTTCGTGTAGGATTTTGTGCACTTGACTCATACCGATGCCTAAGCTTGTCCGAATCTGCTGATAGGTCACTCTTTTGTCAGTCTCTATCATACGCCGCACAACACAGATGTTATCTTCAGTCGTCGCCGTAGAACGCCGTCCCTCACGTAAATCATCAGTGAGATTATTAGTGCGACCACGTTTAAACTCATTAAACCAGTTGTAAACAGTCGCACGAGATGGGGCTTCATCGTGAAAGGCCAATCGTAGTCTATCATAACTTTCTTGTTGACTTAAATGACATCGAAAGTAATAAAAAATCATTGCACGAAAATTTTTTCGTGTTAAATTCATGTTGACGTGACACAGACAATTTTCAATTTGCCGCCAAATCGTACAAGAAATGACAAATGAATGAAGTATATACTCTTGATTAATGAAGTATATACTGAAGTATATATTGGCAAAGAGTTCTATTTTCAAATTATAAAATTATTTTTTTATTATATTGTTTATAAGTGGCCAGTTCTAAGAACTTTCAGTTTGACCACGACTTTGCCAAAGGTCACCAAATGATCTAATGATTTGGCTGACTTGGTGGCTTAGTTGATAGTAAGTCTGCCCGGTAAGCCGCGGGTCGTGGGTTCGATCCCCGCCCAATGCAAATATTTGTTTGATGAATTCAAATATCTGTACTGTGCTTGAGTGTTTTCGATGTATAAGTAAGTATTTAAGATATATAAGTATTATATCAGCTATCTGGCTTCCATAGTACAAACTTTGCTTAGTTTGGTGTCAGATGGTGCTGTGTGTGAAACATCTACCACTATTTATTACTATTTATCATAGTTTACGATTCTATAAAGGATATACAGTCAAACATTCATATTTATATACAGGGTTACTGCTTATCAGCCTGCATCCGTTTGAGGGCATGTCATGTTTATTTGAATAAACAACTTTTGTCAAAACTCAATACAAGTCCCAAAAAAATGTTTGTGGTCTTCTCTATCTCTGTTTTGTTTATTCACTTCGGCACATCATTTACTATTTTATCACGTCCCGCTACTCTGCTCCGCCGCCGCTCGAACACTACACCGCTACATTATCATGTCAGTGACACGAATCCATACGATAGTATCCTATCCAAACTGCTCAACGTAGCTAAAACAGTATACACTAATATACCTAAGTTAGCCTAAATATCTTTTCCAGGGTTGCATAAATGTTTTATCGTTTTCTATGTTTGTTTTTTCGTGCTACCCCAACTAGCCTGCAGTAGGTCAACGCATCATGTCAGGGTTCCCCGGCTGGCAGGACAATCCGTCACTTCTATGCAAATTTGGCAGATGTAACCCTGTACCACATTATATCTTACACTCCATTAAACAGCAACCACACAAATTTCAACTTTACGAGATGTAAATAAAGGTGTATGAATTCAGTCGTGATGGTAAAACGGTTGTGGATGGTATGTCCGTTCCGTTGACGCTAAAATCAACGATGTCCGGTCTGGACAGAAATAGGGCGATTTTTCTTAAGATTTCAATAAATACGAATAATATCTAATTTGAATATCTATTATTATATTGTAATCAATCTGCACAAAGTGTTTATAAAACAAATATTATACAGGTGTAAGCAAAAACGTTGGTTTGTGAGTGTGTACGTTTGTGTAAACTTATGTCTGTAACGCCTGAATGGATTTAATTAAATACATTGTAATTAAATATTCTACTTTGTATCCCGTAAAGATACTGAATGTTACTTTACGTGCTATAAGTAGTCAAAATAACAACAATAAAATAAATAATATATTGTGTAATCACATAATGCAAACTATTAATCTTTATAATCTCTCAAGCATAGTTTTATTTATCTGAAATAATGTCGGGTTTTAAAATTAAAACGTTAAAACATGTATTTTACTTTTTTACTAATGACAAACTCTATCTTCCGGTATGTTATTAAAACGTAATGTGTGAATTTAATCAGGGGTTCTGTATATTTCTGACAGCTCCTCGCGTTAGCAGACGTCTTAATTCGAGCTGTCAAATTTGACACTGACACGTCAGTGCAATATCGCCGAGTCATACGCGATTCTTCACTTCGTGGGCTCATTGAGTGTTTGATAAGATATTATTAGGGGTGTCAAATATTAATAAGGATATGTGATACCGGCTGCGTATTTTTTTGCAATGAGTAAGAGGTTTTTCTGTGAGAAATAACCGAGCTCCAAAAAAAAACTTTAGGAACATGAAATTTTGCCTTAAATTGAATATTTGCATTTTCTTAAACACAGTTGCATATTAATTAATTTATTTGCATAGCTTGAACAATACTCGTGTTACTTTTAAGCTCAGGAAATATCTTTTGTTTTCAAGTAAATAGTGAGTAAGGAAGTAAGTGGGTAAGTTAAATGATTTATTTCCATGTAACTCAAACCGTCGAAGAAGCAAACCTAAATTACACTCCATTATTTTCTCTTTTGCCTACTGGATAGAACGTTTAATTTTACAGCCGTGATAACGTAAAACCTAATATCGTCTTTACCTCTGAGTATTTTATCAAATACAGATACCCATACGAAATAGTCATGACTACTGTAGGTGTTACTGGTACTGGAGATGGAAATGAAACCACGTCACTGTATATACTGCTGATTATATTGATGTTAACTGTACAAGTGACGCGGGGCGAGAGACTAGCTTGCTCTCCGCTGTCATCCACTTATATACTACATCTGTTACATACATGTACTTGCTGCTACACTACTTTAACAGTAGGTTTAGGATAATATCGTGAAGAAATTGGCGTAATCCAAGAATGACATAAGAAGCAGGTAACTAAGTATTTTGAGAAAATTTGTCATCCGCCAATCCGCATTAGGATAGCGTCGTGGATAATAATGGCTTTGACTCTTCGGAACCTTTTTGAAAAAGCATACCTCTTTTATGCTTTGAATTTGTTTACAGTCACAAACGCTAAAAATTTATCTACAAATATAACTTTGCTCAAACATTGTACCTACAGCTTTTCAGCTCACAATTTACAACAATGAAATTTTATTCTAACCTATATCCCTAAATCACATCCGACCCCATCCCACAAAGCCGCAGTACCGATGACATTACTCGCGCCTGCGCGCAAGTGTCTATGAATATGACCCGTCTCATTGGCCGCTCGCCGACCAATCACAGCCATAGCGCACCGATTCAATTATCGAATATACATAGAGTACGTTCTTATGTAGAAAAGTGGAAGTTAGAAGGAGCAAGGCTTGATTTTAAAATTTCTTAAATATCAATTTGTAACCATAAGTATTTGTTTTTTTTTTACAATAAACACTGTCGTAAAATTATGAAGCCTTGTCCGATCTTAAGTTAGATTTAGTGTACGTTTTACACAATTACGCTAAACTTAAGTTGAGGTCCTATGAACAAAACGCGTGAACTATGAGAGACGTCTTATACAATGTACCTACTCAGAAGGACTTACGTACCAGTAGGTATTTTCCTGCCACTTGGGCAAAGAAGAATTTAGAAGATCACCAATTCTAAGAAAATTCGCATTTTTTTCGATTTTAGCGGCCCTCACAAACCTTTCCTGTCATGTAAATTTTTTGATATTGAAAATTAGAGATTATAATAAACATTTATTAATACATACAAACTTTCGAATTTATAATAGGTATTAGTAGTAAAGAGCATCTGATAATTTGGATGTTTGTTGCGCAAAACGGCTGAATGGACCTGGTTAATGTTCAGAACTCAGTTAAATGTGTTATGTAGTGGTAGGACACTTTGGAGAGTCCATCTGGGGAAGTACCACACCTTTGCCAGTTATTCTACCGCCACGCAGTAATGTGCAAACATCAACATCATTATCAGGCACATGCCCTGCTCGTCTCGTCACTCCATATTATAAACAAAAATAAAAATTGGTTGCCTGTAAAGTCGGTAGGTAAAACGGGCGAAAGTTTTACGTGACAACGACTTTGAGTGGTAAAATAATTTTACGGAAGGGACGCGTGCCTTTCACTTTTTATGTCTGTCTCTCTCGCTCTTAGGCGGGCTAACCATGCCCGAGTGGAAGGGACGCGTGCCTCTCACTCGCTCTCGTTGTGAGCGCATAACGTGAGCGGAGCGTAACGCAGTTTCTTGAAGTGTCACCCGGCAAACCAATTTATAAGGTTGTCACGTCAAAAACTTGTTTAACACCATAAAGCCTGACAATGACTTGACTGGAAAATTACAGTAACGAGAGCTACGCAGGTTAACCCCCGGGACGCTGCTAGTATTAAGTAGATATAGGTATCTTAGTGGGCATTTCAGCTTGATCCACTTACCTATTCAGTTTTTATGACGTGACCTACCTACTGACGAAATAAACAGCGAAGCTTTAAACTTTCTAACTAAATGGGATGTATTGAGTACCTACCGGTAACATTATTTATAATTAATTATGGATCTACTCATAAATATTTTAGGGTATTTCATAAAATCACCACAAAAAGTTAAACATCCTAATTGACTTCAAATTATAGGTGAAACACTAATTAAGATATTCCCCGTCAAGGATTATGAAAGGGGTATTTTCGAGAGTAAATTTTAACTTTCTTACCCTATTAATATTATAAATGTGTGACGCTTGTTGCTCCACCGCTAAGAAGTGTCAAATATAGAGCAGGTGCTGGATGGAGTGGAGTGTACTTTTCCACAGTCAACTCCACACTCCTTGCGGTCCATGAGGAGTGTGAACCGCATTCGGTGTACGGTTTTGGTACACAGAAAAGCATGTAGATTATGATTTAAGTGTGCGGGTTATTTTTTTAGAATTAAAGTAAATGGACCGAAAACATGAATAAAAATGGTTACTGTGCGTCATCCTTAAGAGATAGATCTACTATACCATCGTGCACTTTTTTGTACACCATTCTAAGGGGGTACAATACTGCAGTACATTACTTTGATCTATCTATGTAGTAAGGTTCAGCCAGTGAGCGTTGGCAATGTAAGCGCAAAAAAAAAGTATTTATGACATCAAATTGGAAAACTTTAAAATTACGAGTATTAAGGAAGCGGTTCGCGCGGAGACCGCGACAAGAGACCGCGACCAGAGACCGCGACAAGCACTTGACATTATGGAATTGTATGGGCGCCAGTTCGCGCCGAGACCGCGACACATGTCTCGCCACACGTGTCTCGGTCTCCTGTCGCGGTCTCGGCGTAAACTGGCGCCTATACAAATCCAAAGTACAAATAGTGTCAAGTGCCTGTCGCGGTCTGGTGTCGCGGTCTCCAGGCGAACCGCTACCTTTAGTGTTCGCTACTATTTTATCCATGTATCATACATTCATAGAAGCCTTTCTCTTGAATTACTATATCTATTAAAAGAACCGCATCAAACTACACTGTATAATATTATTAGGATAATTAAGTAGTTACTTACATGTTTTAAGCCATGCTTTGCAATAGTGAGGTTAGTGGTCAAGAAATACACAGGAGAGAGGAGAAAGAGGAAGGGGGTATGAACGATCCGAATTAACGATTCGAATAATTGAGCATCGATTTACCTGACGATTACATTTCGAAGGTCGACAAATTAAAGTTAATTCCGAGCGCGGCCGGAGTTAGCGCAGACTCACAGACAGACGGATGTGCCACAATTATGCTGTCGGCTAAACTCACACGACCAAGTGAAATTCGTAATTAGATTCCCAAGTACGGGACGATAAGGCAAAAGAGAATATAAATTACAATGTCTTTTTTCGCCAAAAAAATCCCACTAAAACTATAAATAAATGCGAAAGTTTGGATGTTTGTTGCTCAAACACGTCGGAAGGCCTGATCGGGTTCATCGTCGGATCGGGTTGAATTTTGGCACACAGAATATGGAGTCCCTAACACATAGGATTTTTATACCGGGAAAATACCGAGAACGGGAACCTTAATTGGTGGTATACCAAAATAAAAAAATCGTGTTTTTTCCCTAATAATAAGTCAGTAGCCATAGTAACTCGCGTAATAGTACCGGGTTCGGTTTCCGTCACGACCCGGTGGGTGTAGGCAGTAACTCTGTAAATAGGCACTAAGTGCCGAACCTTGAATTCCTCCCCGGTGACAGTGCGAGCCGAGGCCGTGCCGTCCAGGCGCCCTCGCGTGAGTGTAATAGTCACCGTACCCGCGTCACTGCCCTCCGCGACTTGCGGTTCACGGGCGCACTAGGTCCGATAGCGCTCAACTAGAGTGCTTATGTTCGGTATGTATGTATGAGTTAGATAGCTAGGTAGCTCTCTCTCTCAGTTAGTTCGATTTTTCTTACAGGTTAGATTCGTAAGTATGATAGAATGTCAGGTTAGGTTATTTTGAGTCCTGCGCCTCTGGCGCTAACTCAATAGTCAGATAAGCAGTAGGGGCCTCCGGGCCAGCAGCCATATGTCAGTTAGAAAAAATAAAAATCTTTGCGTTTTCTGAGAACATTTACCATAGTACTTAGTACATTATTAATATATTTTTTTTACATTACCAGAAAAAAGAAATTAAAAAAAACAAAAATCTTTATTTTGACATGAGATGTTTCGATTGAAAATTGGGGTACTTTTTCGATATTAAGTCAATTTAAGGTGTAAACAATATTTTTTTTTAATTCAAAAAATTACAGAGTGCCTATTTGAGATATGAAAAGGCAAGATCTTACTAAATTTCGTGACTAATTTTTTTATAAGAGAAATAAATTAAAAAATTAAAACTTACTTATTTGAATTTTCCTCATACATTTTGATGCTTTACGAACAAAGTTTGCACGGAAAATTGTGGATATTTTTATAACCTACAACTTTGTCGCACAACTAATTTCCATAGATTGTAGTTTTGCCGGAAATCGAGATAGTAAACCGTTTTTTTTTATTTAACTTTTTCTATATTAACTATTTGTCATCTCGCCTGATGGTAAGCGACGATGCGGTCTACGATGCAGCGTGCTTGCCTAGAAGAAACCAATTCACTCTCGATTCGCACACTCTCCGAAGTGTATCCAATAAAAACCCGATAAGCTAACAATGTTTTGGCGAAGTTCAAGGCTGTGCAGTCTTTTTCACACAAGAAATTCTTTTTTTTTCTTGTTACCCTTAAAACGGGCCCGTTTTCTTCCCAACCCCAGATCACCCGTAAATTATTTTACAAATTCTCATCCCTTTTACAATAAGTTTCATTGTACTATTTTTTATTTCGGTTTTGCAATTTAAGCCGCAACGTTGCTTAACATTAGACGAGAGGGTGGTGAAGAGTTTAATTTATCTTAACGAACACTATTCATTCATCATTTTTCATCCCGGCTACTGAATGGGAGGTGTCTTGATGTCGTTATTTATTTTTTAAACTGTTTTACTAAATGTTTATAATGTACAGGATTTAATCACGGTTTAATTCATTGTTTAATTACCTCGACGTTTCGGCAGCGTTACAACCGCCGTGGTCACGAGAAGACTGTTGCGGCGGTTGTAACGCTGCCGAAACGTCGAGGTAATTAAACAAAGAATTAAATCGTGATTAAGTCCTGTACATTATAAACATTTAGTAAAACAGTTTAAAAAATAAATAACGACATCAAGACACCTCCCATTCAGTAGCCGGAATGAAAAATGATAACATTATTAAGAATTAATCCTCAAATAGGAAAAGGCGGAGCGTGCCTCATCAATACTGATGGAATTAAAAGCTGGACTGCTTTTTGCTAATCTCTGATTAAAAACAACGGAAGTATGTTTTAATTAGATTTTGATTGAGTTGTTTTAATTTATTAATTTAAATAGTTAGCGAGACGAGCTTGGAACTTAAACGAGGTTGGTTGAATTAAGTCAATCCTCAAAGGAGGAGTGGGAAAAGGAAGAAATCCTTGTGAGATAGAGTCAGCAGTGAGATATCTGAAGTGGCTTAAAAATAGTTGAATACATAATATTTGAAAAGTTTTTGAGTTTAAGTTTTTAGTAAAAGTAGTATTGTTTGTAAAAGAACGTTTAGATATTGAATAAAATGATAGATAATTTACCTATTTCATATTTTTTTTCTCTTAAAACATAACGGTAATGACAAAGTTAAGATATAACTTAACAATTAAATTGTAAGTGGTGGTCTTATCGCGAAAAGTGATGTGTTACAGACAACATTGGAATAGGATTTTGCACACATTTAAATACGCTGCAAAACTAAAGCATAGGTAACCATTTTAGTTTGGCACTTTGTGATAGCACTGGCTTTATGGTGTTGTGTAAGGAAAGTAGGTACAAATATTTATTTATTTTAGTATTTAATAATATAATTCTTTATTACTTCTACAATTTCACAATACATATAACACTAATAAATACAATTTACGATCCAATAATTTGCAGAGCAATCAGGAATCAGCAATCAGCAATATTTACCTACTTTGTAGGGTTCAAGCTTGGTAAATACGATCTTCATTATGCACATAATAAAAGATACACGTAGACATTTCAATAATCACTATGACGCAAACTATGAAACTGTAGCCAAGTGCGGGTTGGAAGATGACACCTCTCCTCAAAAGGTACCTCTCACTCTCAGTGAACATGTAGATTTCTTCAAGATGTTGAAAATGATTAATTTTAACATATGTAGCTGGAAAAATCTCACGCAATAATTTCTTTTTTCTATAAATTAGAATGACATGACTGGAATTATTGCCCTTCGAACTGGACGACAGTGAAGTTTTCAGATCACTCCTTATCGGTAAAATAACTGGTATAACCAGGCGCAGGCGGATTTAAAATCTACGCCTCTCGTCTTTAAAATCTGACATTGTCACCATCGAGACACTATGGCTTAAAATTATTTACAAAAAGCATTGATTACTAGCGGCCCGATCCGGCTTCGCTCCATATCCATACTAATATTGTACATGCGAAAGTGACTCTGTCTGTCCGTCTTTACTGCCTAAACCAACGAACCGATTTTGATGAAATTTGGTACATTGTAGAAAGAATAGGCCCCGAGAAACATGGACATATAAATTATACAGATAAATTACGCTACACGTTGTTTATTCGCGATTTGAATAAAAATATTAGAATGATAATGACGCAACTTTAAAAGATAGGCAAATGCTGTCACGGTCTTTAGCGCACGTCAACGCACGCAACGAAAGCTTTCAAAAACATTTTGCCCGTTTTTGTTACATTCTTCATTCGTGCTCCGCTCCTATAAGTAGCGTAATATTATATAGCCTACCTATAGCTTCTTCGATAAATGAACTATCCATCAACAAAACGATCACCAGTAGTTCCCGAGATCCTAGCGTTCAAACAAACCCACATACTCTTCAGCTTTATAATATTTACTAGATGTCCGCCCCAGCTTCGCCCGTGGAACATATATAGCACTCATCGAGATCCCGCTCATATCCACGGTGACAAAATTTTAGAAATCGTTTCAGTCATTCTTGAGAATATTTCGAGCTTTCAAACAAAACACCTCGGCACCTGTCGAAAATTGGTCGTACCAACTCAGAGATTAGCAAAGGTTTTATATTCAAGAGGTATGTAATCTGTGATATTCAATGACGCAATCTTGACACACGCTGTCATGTGTCATGTCAAAGCACGAAACGTACGAAAACTCTAAAAAAAAAACTCTTTTTTCCCGATTTTGTTACATTCTAGATTCATGCTCCGCTTCTGTTAATATTTTTATTATTTTATTTATTATTATTTTATATTAGCGTTATTTTCTATACCCTATAGCTTTCCTCGATAAATGGACTATCTAATAGAAAAAGAATCTTTCAATTCGGACCAGCACTTCTCGAGATCCTAGCATTCAAACAAACAAACAAACTCTTCAGCTTTATAATATTAGTATAGATGAGTGAGTATAGTGGCTATGTCACGGTACATTTTTCCCCGTCTCATTTCACCTGTCAACGCCGTTTCTCTACAAATTGCCACGGTCGTTATCTACGAAGATATCTACAAAAAACTACTTTGAGTAATTTATCGCATTTAAATAAAGCATAAAAATTATCTCGATACAAATCTCCATCGAGAATCGAACGTAAAACAAACAATAAAATTATAAGAAAGATAAAACGAGATGAAACAATACGAGGGAGCGAGTCGGCAACACCCGCGCACTCCTTCCGGTTGCGCCAACGCAGGTGACACAAAATTTATTCCGAATTTGAAAACCGAAAGATATTTTATTCGAAATGAATCAAACGGCTTTTTAAATATGGATATATTTTATTCTGCGGGTTCGGGCGACATTTTTATATTTGTCGTCGATGATATGCGGCAAAAAAGTATTTGATTTATGTGGAAATGGTTTGGAACCGCGGAGAGCGGTGAGTCCGTGGGAGCTGGAACTGAGATCTCAATAACTTTAACAATACGACAGAGATAATCTATTCACTTTTAGAAGTGAAAATTTCCTTCAGTCACGAGTACTTTTTACGAAGGAAAAGTATTTTAGATTTGCGTGACCAACATGTTAATGTAGTGGCGTAGCGTTGAAAGGGCGGTGGAGCAGTGGAGAAGCGGGGAATGTACGTTAGATTTAAAAAGAATTCAAAGTCTTGAACATCGTCGCAAAATTGCTAGCTTATTCGGACACACTTCGGAGAGTGTGCGACTGATCTACATGATTTAATACCACCTTGCCCTTTTTTCTATCGGATTGCTTCTAACTCGAGAAAGTTACATCAGTTTCATGTTTGGTCTTCCAAAGACACATGGCTTTACTTAAATATTTGTGGACAATTTTATTCACACACAACACATCTGACACCAAACTAAGCAAAGCTAGTACTATGGCGTCCAGACAGCTGATATAATACATGTATAGTTTTATATACATACTTATTATACATAGAAACACCCAGACACAGTGCAAAAATTTGAATTCATCACACAAATATTTGCACTGGGTGGGAATCGAACCCACGACCCTCGGCTTCGCAGGCAGAGTTACTACCCACTAAGCCACGAGGCCAGTCGAACTTCGCTTCTGTGATTGTGACTTCTGTGATAAGAACGCCTAGGCTGTGGTATGAGCTGCCTGAGTGAATTTTCCCAATGGCTAATCTTCAATCGAGAGTGAATTGGTTTCTTCTGGGTAGGCACGTTTCATTGTAGGCCGCATCGTCACTCAACATCAGGCGAGACGGCGGTCAAGTGTAAAACTATTTAGTAAAAAAAAATGCTTTTTGGACTGGTGAAAGTGACCTGCGTGGATCCGAACCAATCTCAATCCGTGGATCCGTGGATCTCAATCGCCGTTCTCCCGACTAGACCAGTCGCAACTTTATGCAATTTACCTATAGTAATTTATTTCCAGACATTTTTATGGACTGATGAACTCATAAAGGTCGCTGGAAACCGCTGGTTGCAGGTTGCGCAGGACCGTTTGTTGTGGAAATCTAGGGGGAGGCCTATGTTCAGCAGTGGACGTCTTGCGGCTGATGATGATGATGATGAATTTATTTCCCAAGAGTCAAGAGACGTCATCCAGCCCCCAGGTACGAAACCTCAGGCAAAGTCGTAAATTTATCAAAATAAGAAACCGTTTTGACTTTGTTGATGTTATCTGTAACCAAAAACTCATATTTATTTATGTTTTCCCAATTTTGCACTTTTGTTTTCTAGCGATGGTTTATTTATAATCTTTCACATGATTATACATTTAGATGAGGTTATTCAATCTTCCCCTATTTTTTTATTTGAGTAGTGATAAAACACACAATGACTGCTCGTCGGTAGATTTACACATAGATTTTATACAGAAATCCAAAGCAAATCGTGTTGTGAAATAATATCTTTTTAGGGTTCCGCAGCCAAATGGCAAATACTTCTCCGAAACTATAAGAACTAAACTATTGAAACTTGGTAAGTAGATGTATTCTGTGAACCGTATTAAGATTTTCATACAAAAAAATAGAAATAAATAAATAAAAAATTGAAAAAAAAAATTTTGGGGGTGTCCCATACTTAGAACTGAAATTCAATTTTTTTTTAAATTTCAAAAAATCGTTTTCACTAACGTACTTTATCTTTATTGTCAAAGTCAAGAAGGTTTAATTTTTATATTAAAAATAATAGCTGGTATCTAGTTACTGATTTCCTAAAAGTTAAGTCTAAGTTAAGACAACTTAACATGCTTATAGATATAATTCCTCTTTTCTATACCTATTTACATAACAATGCGCCATAGAGGAGCATTGGAAGAAGAGTTAAAGACATCCCACAGGGACGAAATTCCCTAATAAGTAGCAAATTATCGATAAATATTAACTCATGACCAACAAAAAAATAAATTACCATAATTTTATGAAATTTTATTAATATCGATACGGTTGACAAATTAAAAGCACTTATTATTTGAAGATCACGGAATTCTCGGCATTGTAACAAAGATTCAAGATTTTCTAAAAAGGTTATCCGACAAAAAATGTTAGCGCGGTTTTATCGATATACCATCATGTTTCACTATCATGTTTTACTACGGTGTATCTGTTCGTAAAATAAAATTTCCGAAATCGAATATTTTACAGTATTCTCGTGATTAGTTTTCTACAAACCACTTAATGTTCCTATATAACCAGCTTTTTATCGAAAAAAATTGTCCTTTAAACCGGAATACAGAGAAGTCTTTCGATGAACTGCAGTGACATTGTGGTGGACTATGGTCTTGATTCTTGTGAGAGAAGGTATCAGAGACCCAACAGTGGAAACATTGAATGGGCTGCGTATGTTATTCTGTCTGATTACATTACGATTATCAAGTGCCAGTAATATGGAACGAAATATCCGCGGTCCATTATCCGGAAGTCGGTCTCGAAGCGCACGCCCATCGATCAGGCGCTTCCGGGACCGCCGGCGCTTCTGAAAATAAACCTGCGCGCGCATCCTCTCACATAAACCACTAGGGATGTTAGTATCGAGCTTGTAATTGCCTACGATTTATCGATACTTTTTCATCGATATTTGAAAAATCTTTTTTATAACCATATTAAGATTAACTATTAAAATTTACATTCTTGTGCGTTATGTTGTGTCTACTCTAAAAAATATACCACACTCTCACTACCTATTTGTTTCCTTCTCAATCAATTATAAAATTTAAATATTCGAAAACCTTTCTCTCTGCTTTCTCGCTCCAAACCAAACAAAGTTTGTATTATGAAGCCAGGTAAAAGATAAATAGTTTTTATTTTGTGAAATCATACTACATGCGAGTAGAGATTACAAATGGATACAACACGCTGTTAGTATTAAATTGCATTGTAGACCAATAAATTCAGAAAAATAGACATTAAAAATGTGGTGTAATTAATTTTATGGAGATACTTATATATTAACACAAAGGTCGCTGGAAACCGCTGGTTGCAGGTTGCGCAGGACCATTCGTTGTGGAAATCTAGGGGGGAGGCTTACGTTCAGCAGTGGATGCGGCTGATGATGATAACTTATATATTACGTAAATTTAAAGTGGTATGAATTAGTGCATACCGGTGGTTCAATATTATAATGTATCGATATGCATACACGTTAGCATATCTTGGACTGCATCCTATTAATATTATAAACTAATAGAGTCTCGCGATTTTGCTTACTTGTGTTCTCTGAAATAAAACGTAACCTATGTGTTACTCCTGACTATTATCTACTTTATTTGTATGAAATTTTATCCAAATTCCTACCCAGTGCCTACTTGCTGCTGTAATGAATAACAAATTCAAAAATTTGTATGTACTTTTGTACGAAAGTTTGTTGCTCTCTCACACAAAACTAACAAATTAATTCGGATGAAATTTGGTACATTCTTAACACCTAGCCCAAAATAACAGATTATTACAAACATTGTATTGTGAAAGAATAACGGGAACAGTAAATAAACCGCGGGATGGATATGAAAATAATCGCATACTGCTGTTTTACAAAAAGGATAAAATTAACTACAATTATTTTAATCGATATTTACATATTACAGCACTAATTGGTCTCGACACTCGTAACACTTCATACTTGTCCAATAAATCGTGATTTAAATTGGTCACACGTTTTTACAGGTGCGGCCATGTTGAGTGCTTCCTTTAATCTTATTATCGCCTTATTCAAAGTGGACTGCTAATTTGATATGTGAATCACATACGCGTAAGCAGCCCACTAAATGTACCCACCGGGACTCGGAGTCTTCCCTCGCAAAGAGAGAGTCAACGTCATAATCCACCACGCTAGCCTAGTGTGGGTTACTGGATGACGCATGTCTGCGAAAGATTTTTTGGAACACGATATTTTCCTTCACCGCTAACGTTAAGATAGCGGCATTACGCACATGAGTTCAGTAAAAAGTGGTGTGCGTGGGATTCGAACCAGAGGCTCCGAATCAGCAAACGCCGTTCTCCCAACTAGGCTAGCCGTAACTTAAAATGTCATAAAAATAGTGTAAATATTTATTTGACAGTTTTCTGTACCATAGTTATTGTAGTACAGTAAAGTAGTCGGTTCAAACTTTGAAAATGTATACAATTTGTATGCTCTTTCTTTTGTTTTTATTTTTTATTAATTGACGTGTAAATTGTACATTTATGAATAAAGTACTTTGACTTTGACTTTGACTATCGATAGACCTCCATTGATCGATGGATAATTAAAATCTGCTTCATGTACTAGTAAGTACTTACAGTTACATAGGAATGTGGCGCATCGTGGTTCTCTTTGTATATTAGTTTTGTTTATAAAAGCTCTGCCCGTTTGAAAAATATGTAAACTTTGTATTAATCTACAAAATTTACGCAATCAAAACTATTTTCCAAAACTAATCACACCATAGTAAAGTTCAGTACTGCTCTACTTTATCTCTTGAAGTCCGTTTGACGTCGCACACATTGCGAATTTCCAAATTATATACCAAGCTATTTACTTGCTATTTTCACAGTTTTTAGCTCGCTAAATAAATGTATAAAACGTGACCGTCATGTTATTAGTTAACCACAGGCCTCCACTAGCCTCAGTTTATAATATACTAGCAGCGCCCTGCCGTTTTGCCCGCGTGATTCCCGCCCTTCTACCGCCTAGCTTTCAATTTAAATCGGCTTTAGCTATTGCTGTCTCTATCTATTCAAGCGAAAAGAAAGAGAGGGCAACATCAAAGTTAAGACAGTGTTTCCTAGCCGGTAGACCCCCGTCCCGTTTAGCTGTTCCGACATAATTGAGAAGCAAACATCCGACATTTAGAATATATAATTTATTAACAACGATAATTAACACGTCATAAATACTTAGACAAAAGGCATTTATTGATAAATTTAGCTTTGACCGATTTTGTTTAATCTAAAACCTCACACATAACTTTATTTTTTTGACAATCAATAAGGTTAAATCCGCCTCAATCTATTATCGCTAAAAATAAGTAATTGTACATTTGTCATTATATTTTAGTACTGGTGCTCGGATCTACCCTCACAAGGCCATAATGCATCACGCTGGCCATGTCTGCTTTGAAGTAGATCATTCGATTTTCTTCACGATGTCTTCCTGCACAGTTAAAGTGATAATGAGAAACTGGTACATTAGAAACATTGTCAGTAATGCAGGCGGATATTAACGTATATATTTTATATTAGGTGGATATTTTTTGATTACTCTATCACTAGACTGCTTTCTTCGTAAACAGTTTAGCTTCGATAGCCGAGTTGTTATAATATTATACCTTATATACTTATTAGCCGACAAAGTAGGGATGTTTAGCATGTTCGGTTATCCAGTGGGCTCCGACATTTGGCTAATTTGATGCTGACTCTAAACGGCATCACGATATTGTAGGCGGGGAGGCGACGATCCGGCGGCAGAGGTGCTTCGTCACTGAGTTTTGTATTACGTACTTTATTACTGCACAATATTATTAGCATAAGCAGCACATATATTATTATCTCAGTGCTGGGACTCGGAGCTTTCTTTCACAAGGAGCGATTTCCGCAGTTTTCTGGGCATTTTTCACATAAATACTCTCTAGCCTCAAACTAAGCAAAACTGATCTTTTGGGGACCTATTATCTAATATACATTTCTTAATAGCTTAATTTATATAGCGTACAATAACTTAACAAAGCATAAATATATTGTTTGTACTCGTACGTTAAAGCTCACTAATTGTTAAAAAAAAAACACTAGTACATTAGTAGTGTAGTTTAAAAGGTTTGAATCCACTTTTCTCGTACGTACAGCTTTGGAGTGGAATAAGTTGCCGGCCTCCTTGTTCCCTGAGAGATACAATCTAGAACTTTTCAAGGTCAGAGTGAATAGGTACCCTCTAGGTCAACGTGCGTCATCTTCGACCACACCGTCGCTTACCATCAGGCGAGTTGGTGGTCAAACGAGGACCTATACGCGATAAAAAAAAAAGTACGCTGTAAATAAATAATTTTAGTAAAGTTGGTCCGTTTAGATTTGATAGGTTACGAAAATGTGTTCAGATTAGATTGTTGTCATTAGTTAGATCACGATACCGTCGTCCTCGTCAACTGTAGAATTAAATTGATTAAAAAAAAAACACATTGTTTTTGTACATTTTTGTATTGCCATTTTTTTATAGGGGCAGAGCTTTTATTAACAACATTAAAATACAATGAGAACCACACAACGCTACATACTAACTAACAACTTACACAAAGCACACCTGAATTATCCATTGACCAACGTATTGTCATACGTTCACAACTGTAATGTATTCTTATGTGAGAGTAACGTGCAGCAGGCTCTCCGCCTATGCTGTAACAAGCACGCGCTCCTGTATTATGTAACTGAATTAACTTAATATCATTAATTTGGGTTTTGATGTCCATTATGATTTAATTTCGCAAATTTGGGTGGTCTTTCTTTTCTCAAATTAGGGCAGCCTGGCAGGATAAACTTTTAAACATGGCAGCTACTGATATTTTCTTGTTCTGCATTCAATTGGATAATTGTTGTATTTTATCATGCACTAGCAGCTCATCCCAACTTTGTCCGGGTTGAACGATTGTCATCGAAACTTTATCTATTTTGTGTAATCTATGTGTATTTATAAAATATATAAAAAAAAGAGTGACGAGACGATCAGGACATGTGCCTGATGGTAAGCAACATGCCTGACACATAACACCACAGTTACACGCAGCTATTGGAATATGAAGATTCCAAATCAAAACAAATCAAATCAATCAATCAAATCAAAACACCCAGAGATCTAAGATGTTACATCAATAAGCCCTGTAATTTCTCTGGAAACATTGCCCTTCAAACCGGAACACAGTAATGTTTGCACATTCCTGCTTGGCAGTAGAATAACTGGCAAAGGTACTTCCCCAGGCGGACTCTGCCAAGAGTCCTACCACTACAAAAATACAAAATATAGCACATTAGCTGCACCCCACCGTGTAACCAGTTTTCAAGCAGCTACAACATAAAGCGTCCAACTAATTAATTACCTAACACATTGCACTGCGCGCGTCACCCAGAGATATGAGATAATTTATGTCTATGCCTTGTTATGTCATTATACTTCTTAATTGCAGTGCTACCAATTGTTACCTGTCTTAATATAAAACCACTTTTCTCCAGTAACACGGCTTCCTGTGCCAAATTTCGAATAATACATCAAAGCTACACAAAAGCCTATTGAAGCCGCGTAACAAGAACTACACGCCGATTACCCGAGCAATCGTCCGAATTACGCTCAACAATACAGTAACTTTCATAAGATCAATTAGCAAAACACGAATTAGTGTCTAAAAGCGAACGAAAACCATCGAAACCGCACATTAGTGGCTAAATTTGCTCTGAAAGTAATGATTACGGAACGGCGTGTGCACTTTAAGGGTTAAAGTATGCATTACGGAATAAATCGAGCATTATGGACGTATCCTATTGTTCGATCGACAACTGCGGTTGTTATCGGTACCGGTGGTTGTCAGAACTCGAGGATTGCTGCAACTGGTTCAAATGTTTATACAGTTTTTAAACATTCATGATTTGAACACATATTGAAAATATTCTAAAGGACTCATTCGCGACTCAAATCATTATGTAATTTTACATCTCGACGCTTCGACCGCGTCACACCCCGGACACTCCACTAAAACGCCATACAAGCGCCGCTGTTCAGTTACCTACTCTTCACACAACTACGCAGATGTCGTTCGTACACACGCGTGAATGTGTGCGTTAGCGCTAGGGCTACTGAATTCTTTTATTGAATAGTTCTGCCCCCTTGAGTTTACCTGGTGACGTAAATTAGTTTATAAACTTGATATAATGTTGAGTTACATAAATAGAATGGTGCCAAATTATACTATTCTAATTAAAAAGTACATCTATTAATAAGGTGTATGTATTGCCGCGTAAAAAAAGATATCTATTTTTGTTAGTAGGTACACATTTGCATGTTATTTTACACTTACCTAAGAAGGAAACTTTATTATGTCACTATAATTATTCCTCCAGGCATTATCAATCCGTACCCAAAACTGGCTGTGTAAGTTACGAACTTTGAGTTAAAAATTACTACGTTATTATAAAGCAACGTTATTTAACAGTTTCTAATCTTATGTTGTTTTATCCTTAGGAAATTAAATAAAGCTTTTAATCTTGTCCCGTTTAGTTGACGGACAGCCATAAACAGCACAACACCCCACCATGATGATATTTCGTTAGGAATTAGATGTTCGATACCAGCCCTTCGTTGAGTGCTCCTAGCGTACTCGAAACGGCCAGAGGGGTGAGGAAGCTCGAAATTGGCGGGGGGCAGGGAGTGTCCGTTCTATCTATATTATCTATTCTATGACCGCGTTACAATGGCCGTGCTCACGAAGAAACTGATGAAATTGCGGTTCATTGGAAAATAAGAAGACCGAGATATTCACTCAACTTCAACTCCTAGCTATAGAATGTGGCTATCAACTATTAAGTGGCGTGGATTATCCTCACAATAGGCGCTATCACCAATAATAATACAATGTGTTGTATAAAAAAGACTTTACGAGCAGCTAGTAGCTAGTAGTGGCCTACGATTATACCCGTGTAGTAAAAAATAGCCTATGCAAGTGCTATTCGACAGTTTATCAATTTTTAGATTTTTCAATTTAACTTATTATACGATTTCGGGGGGTCATGTCCTCTTGTCACAAGCCCTCCCCCTTCCTTCGGACCGCGCCTGTCTCAAAATTTCGGCGATGTCACGTTTCAAGAACAAAATTAAAAATTTTGACTAACCCCCGACTACCTCGGATTTGTTATCTGTACAACATTCTACTAGTCAAGCCCTTTCATTTGAAACCCATATTAAGGGAGTAGTGAAAAAAGTAATTTAATTCGCCATTTTGTGGTAGCGGCCATCTTGGATTTGAAATTTGTCATAGTGCAAAGTATCTACAACCATTTGTTCATCAAATCACAGAATTATCACAATGACATCAAACATCTGAAGGTGGATCATGAACACAAACATTATAAAGCTTATTTCTTAGAACGCGTCAATCTAAGGAAGTACTGGACCGATTTCAATAATTATTTTTGGATATGTACGAGATGACTGAGTGCTATAGACTGTCTATCACGGGTGAAGTCGAGGCGAACCGCTAGTAATTAAAATAAATAATGATGTGGATCACCGATTGAGTCATGCATAATGTTTTCAACATGAGTTTAAATCGCGAATCTTTAACCACAAAATCGATGTTGAATCTTGTCATTCTTGTACATCGCAGCGCTATCTTCGCCGTTTGGTGCGAGTATGTTATCAAACTCGGCTAGTAGCCCGGTTCCGATGTAGCGCCCAGATATCCTCCCTAATCAGAGATCTGCCCAGGTGTCGGCGCGAGCCGGAACATACACCTGCGCGCGCGGCGACACCTAGCCTAGGGATGCACCGACACATCGACAGCTGTAACACACCTTTGCGGGAAATTATCGATTTAGTAACCATAACTTATTGAGGTCATACATACACAAAAAATATGTAAATCAAACATTTTAGTAAGGCAAAAATTAACAATTTATTTGTGATAGTAAATAAAATATGTATGTTATGCAATTACATACGAATGTTAAATTTACATTTTTTTGTGTAAAATTTTATCTTACAAGTTTCAGCATGTTTAGAGCACTAAACCTGAAAAAAGATATGAATTTATTGATTCCTCATTCTATGTAAAAATAAGTTTTAATTTTTTAAATGTACAAACAACAATTAGCATTGCGAGGATTCGAACTTGAAGCAGCCTAATCACTACCTAGCGATATCAGAAAGTTTATCTCTTTGCCTTTTATTTCCTCTGGAAACATTGCCCTTTAAACAGGAACACAGTAATATTATTGATAAATGTACAATTTACACGTCACGTTTTTACGTAGGTACTATAATAACAGCAGCTAAAACATCGAATAGTAAATGACCTAATTTCACATCTCTATCCCGCCCCACGATGGCAAGGGCAGATACCCCGAAGCAAGTCGCGCGTACTATAGAGGGCGCGTGCCACATTTTTTTTATTTCACTTACGTCACTTTACAACGGCTTGAAACCGTTTACATGCTATTTTCAACTTAAATTTAATATGTTTTAAGGTTGATTTTAAATTGAAGTAAAATGCTCTAACAATTTTTTTAAAGAATAATTGTACTGAGCGTCCTACACAATGATGTTCTGTTAATTTGAATACGAGGGTTTATTGAGGGGTCGTATTTACATGCGCACGCGCCGATAAGAAGTTAATTACTTAGAACTAATTCAGGGTGAAAAATTCCGTTGTGTTTTGAATTTGGAATTGTTTGCCGATTTGCATATAGAATGTATGATGCCTTGATTCTAGAAACGATAGTCTAATGTTGGGTGAGGCGGGTGAGAGAGCAGCTTGCAATTTTTACCCGATTTAAAAAAGGAAGAGGGTGTCAATTTGGCTGCATGTTTTTTTTGTGTGTAACTTATGCCAATTGTGAAACGGTTAAATCGGGTTTTAAACATTAAAAAAACTAAAATTTGCTTTCTTTTATCTTGATGACTTGGTCATAAATCTTCTTTTTCCCGGTTTCGATAAAATTTATATAGGATCATGATCTGTCTATGACAACAAAGGAAGAATCGTAAAATTCGATTGACAATTGGGGGAGGTATCGCGTAACACGTATTATTCTGTTGATATAAGTCTCAATTAATATTGCGGAACCTTTTCCAGAAGTATATTAAAGTAATGAAACCGTAATAAGTAAACCGTAGTGACTTAAGTGACTTAGTAAGCTGCAGGAGCTTAGTGGTTACAATGTCTGATCTCACAAACGAGAGTTTTTAGGTTCACACCCCGTATGCGCCTTTGAGCATTTTGCTAGTGTAGATGTAACTACAGTTTTTTCTATATCGGCTTTAACTGTGAAGTAAAACATTGTGAGGACACTAGCATTTTCCAAGACATCTTCTTAATGGTACACGTTTACAATATGTGTAATAAGTAAACCGTAGTGACTTAAGTGACTTAGTAAGCTGCAGGAGCTTAGTGGTTACAATGTCTGATCTCACAAACGAGAGTTTTTAGGTTCACACCCCGTATGCGCCTTTGAGCATTTTGCTAATGTAGATGTAACTACAGTTTTTTCTATATCGGCTTTAACTGTGAAGTAAAACATTGTGAGGACACTAGCATTTTCCAAGACATCTTCTTAATGGTACACGTTTACAATATGTGTTACTTGGCGAGCGTGCTTTATCCTTTCGAGTGAAAGTCCTCAGTCCCAGTCCCAGCTGTGGGTATTGACAAACGGTTCTTTTTTTGTTTGTTATTTAAGTCAACCTCATGATGAAGCTAATTAAAATCGATAAATACACAATACAATAACGATTCAAGCGGGATGGCACCCCATAAGGCTGTGTCCACACGCGCTCAATGAGCCGGTACTAATGTGGACACGCCTTTACCCTCGCAGCCGGTCGCCATGACTGTCCTATTGATTTTAGATGTACCGTGATGACAGATTATTGATTAAAGGGGTGGTGGTTACCATCGTCGGCAAATATTTACTTCGTCCTGTAAAATATAAATTTTTGAGTAAAATCAGATTGATCTAAGTTTTGAAGCTGTGGTGACATAGTAGGGAGACCTCTGAATTCGCGATAGCGTGGTTGCAGGTTCGAATCTCAGCTGAGATTTTTTCCAAGTATAAGATGTACGTAAGAGTTTGTCATCATCACTAGCTTTAATGGAGAAGGAGAACATCTCGAGGAAACAGGCATCTTCCAAGAAAAACATCTTTCAAGGATATGTTTTGTCCATCAACCCATCTTGGCTAGCATGGTGGATAGACTGACTGTTTACCTGTGAGAGAAACCCCAAGTCCTGACAATGTACAAAGATAAATAGTAAGATAAAAAGTAGTAATAACGTTTTATCATTCAAAATTATTATAGGTGGTAAGGATACAATATTATTGAATTGCCATCAATTGCCATCATTGTAATTGTATGCAAAGATTTGAAGTATTGTAAAGTTTTAAAATTTTGAAAACGTTTAACCGTTTATTATCTCTTTAAATACAAACACACGCATAGAAGATAATGCCTAGGTTCCTACTATTCCCGATCAAATAGCATTCGAAATTTCTACTGGAATCATTCAACGCATGTTATTATAAACAAGTCTAAACAATTCCCCCATTCTACTTTTCCCTCGAGATTTTGCAACAAACGAAACTTCACGTTTAAAGTTTTTCATCAATCTATACTAATATTATAAAACCGAAGAGTTTTGTTTGAATGCGGTAATCACAGAAGCTACTTGGCTGAATTGAAATTGAAATTGAAAAAACTCTTTCACTGTTGGATATAATAAATTATACCTGCGTGGTCCCCGAGTGCTATATGCTGCATATCATGTACTTACCATGGGAAAAGCCGGGACGGACCACTAGTACAAACATAAGTATAGACATAGACGCATAGACATAGAGGATAATGAGCCTAGGTAATATTCTCCATCAAATATGATTTAAAATTTCTGCTAGATTCATTCTACACATACTATTATTCGTATAATATTATGTTACTAGAATTTTGTAGATTGGCTTTAAAAATAAATGAGCTAGTTTTGACAATTTGACGGAGGGTTTAAAACAAAAGTGGGATCTCCCCCCAACAAAACAAAGCCTCATCCCAACTTTAATTAGCTCGGCGCACGCGCACCTAATAACGCCGGCGCAGTCACGCGACTGCCACTAAGCTAAACTATATTAGTAATGAAGTATCGGGATGGGAGGTAACTGATCAGGTATCAACTGTCACGAGCCAATGACGACTTGTGGTGATTAGGGGATGCGTGTCTAACTCATGAAACAACGGCTATAGGTTTGATTCCTGTGTGCAAATTTTGATTCATGAAAGGAAATATATAAGCTTTCGCGATTTGGATTCATATTGAAAAATAATTTATATCACGATGACGTAGTGCATAAATAATGTTTTCAATATGAGAATCGAATGTTTGATTGAATGTGAGAATTGAAACAAATGGTTTAATCGGATTTTCTGTACTAGGAGCGCCCGCGCCGAAACCCGCTTAAACTATACCTATAGGCAGTGCCGGATTAAGCCAGCGCGGGCCTGTAGCAATTTCTGCCAAGGGGCCCTTGGATAATATGGCCCGCTACGCTAGTTCCCTGACGAACAGAAAATGAAATGAAAATGAAATGAAAATGTTTATTAGCACATAAAAACTTAAGTTACTTACAATACCAACTTAATTAATTAAACATGTAAGGTAGATACAATAAAAGAAATAAAGTAAAAAATAAGTCGGTGATCACTGGATCCCACACTAGGGTGACCTGTGACGTGGGTATCCAGGCTCCTTCTTGTGCTGAGGGTATTTAGAAAACAAACAAAGTTTTGAACAAAAGGACGTAATAACAATGCATGCCAGATAATTAAAAAAAAAAAAATGGTTAAAGGGTATTTGCAAAGAGTTTACAAATTTCTTTATTTAAGGGTATTTGTGATTTACGATAAGTAAGAGATAATCAGAGTGCGAGGAGAGGTAAGTATGTTTGTGGTAGTGTGTGTTGTTATGCAAGGTGGTTTTGAGGTATGTGAGTGTAGTATAATAATAAATAGATGATCAGAATAGTTACATCGTACTTTGGTGTGTTATGTGGTGTCACCATGATATTATGTATGAGGTGGTCGTAGTGTGCGTCGAGTAGGCAGCCGTAAGCAGTAGATCGCATGGATGTGCTTCTAACAGTAACAAATGTAATTTTTATTGACTAAGACAACACCACAGTACTCGTAGCTTTATACCTTTTTTTATATTTACTTGAACATAAAGTGTAAAATACATAAATACAAATAATACTTTTGTGTCTTTTTATGTCTTATTAAATTCAATAAGTATAAAACATGTGAGACACAAGTTTGTTTTGAATAAACATACAAAATATATTAAATTGAAGATTCATAAATTGCATATATGTACTATTTTAAAATAAATTCAAATTTAAATATAAAGTACTAATTTTCTTGATGTTATATTTTTACTAGCGGTCCGTTCCGGCATTCACCCGGACATTGTCATACAATGACCATTAATCTAAACAAAACGATGCCATCCTTTTAGTTGGATCAAACTGAACACACAATTAATTAAGTAGTCAATAAGTACACTGCAGACAACTTCGATATTTTATAAATGTTAAAATGTGTCAACATCTTTGCTAATTCATAGGCAATTTTCTATTACTTGTAGATTTTAATAATTATAGGTTTGCATTAAGGTACCAATAACGAACTATAAAAGTTATTCGTGATAAGAGAAGACACTCCTGGTATATTATTTATAGGTAGTGGTAGGACAAAGCAAGCACACTAATGTCAAATCATGGCTCAGGCACAATATACATTTTACTATAAACTGTGGCTCAAGTGAGTGCTGTTAAGCGTACACTATTAGCGGTCGATGTGTGAGTGGTCATGGAACAATACTGTGCATATCACACGGGTTTACTCTGAGACAGTCCAATTCAACATAAACAATTTGTTCTTTTTTTGAAAATATTATTAAATGTAGTTGTTATGGAAAATGTTAAATATTTAACAGTGTAAAAGTAGTAGTGGAGTGTTTTGTGTACAAAACAAACAAAAAATAAAAGTATCTTAGTTTGTGTGTATAAGTTCAAAATAAGTTCAAGTTTTAAATTGATTGTTATTAATTATAATATAAACGTAGTACATCCAAATACATCATAATAAACATAATCATCATCATCGGTGATAGTGGACAGACGGACGCCATATCTCGTGACATTACTTTAGCACCTTTAGTAGATTTACTGTGTCTGTGTAACTTTGGGTCATTAGCCAATACGTTATCTTTTTTTTACATTTAAATCGCGACAGTTCCAAAATGTCAAGCTTTCTGTCCAAAGTTTGATAAATAAATGGACCTTTAAATGAGTATGCATTCTGAGCATGATTGGTTTTTGTAGTGGGTAGACACCAAGTGTTACGTCGTCGATTGTAATTTCGCTTGCTGTGCGCCGCCGTATTTAGAGCCGATTTATGGAAACGTAATGTTACTGCTAGAATATATAATTGGCGGACTGTCAAGTAGTTGGTGTCTTTGTATAATTGTTCGGTTGGGTATCTGAACGGTTTTTTATATGCTACCTTTAAAAGAACTCTTTGGGCTCTTTCCACCTTGAGGAGCCGAGTTTCTGCAGCGGACCCCCAACAGACGATACAATAGTTGACAATTGACTGACATAAGGCCAAATAAACTATTCTTAGGGTTTTAGGGTCAGCTATGGATCCAAGTCGCTTGAATATGTAAATCATTTTACGTAATCGACTGCGTAGGAGAATTAAGTGGTTGTTGAATGTCAATTTGTTATCAATTACTACCCCAAGATATTTAACATGATCTACACACTCCAGCAACGGGCAATCGCATTGTGCTGAATTAGCATGATCACAGTAGTGTATTTTAAGTGAAATATCATTTTTGGGACGACTTTTCTGGGATATACGAAAAGCTACGTATTTGGTCTTAGTCGAATTTAGTGTAAGAAGATTATACTGCAACCAGTTAGCTACTGTCGCTAACCCTTTTTCAGCCACTTTGACAACCTCTTCCCAACTATCACCATGGCATATAAGTGCAGTATTGTCTGCAAAGGAGTATATATTTGCTTTGTCTATTTTTAACTCGCACAGGCTATTAATATAGGTTAAAAAGAGCGTCGGCCCAAGCACGCTTCCTTGCGGAATTCCGTAGCTTAATGAGGTATAATCGCTGAACTGAGACATAATCTGAACTCGCTGTTTTCTTTCGCTCAGGTATGAACGGAACCAGCTCAGGGCCACGCCTCGAACTCCCAGAAACTCCATTTTTTTAGCAGTATTGGCCAACTCACTGTATCGAAAGCCTTAGCCATATCGAGAAAGACTCCAATACATTTTTTACCCGTATCCAGATTAGTCGTTACTTGATTTACTAGAGCAACTACGGCATCTTCTGTTGACTTATTGTGTCTAAAGCCATACTGGTGCGGCGAGAGCGCTTGGTTTTTCTCCAGAAAGTTTAGTAAACGTCTGTTGACAACTTTTTCTAGTATCTTAGAAAGTGACGGCAGTAACGAGATAGGCCGATAATTAGATACTATTGACGTAGAACCGGTTTTATGAATGGGACAAATATCAGCTGTTTTAAAGCACTTTGGTACCACACCCTGGGTCATACTCAAGTTGCATATATAAGCAATAGGTGAAGCCAGTAAGTGTTTAGCATGTTTTAAGACTTTATTATTAATTTGATCACTGCCGGGAGCAGAGGATAGTTTTAAGCTAGAAATAACTTTAATTATTTCAGCTGTATCAGTCGGAGCAAAAAAAAAAGGAGCCAGAGGGTGTGTTTTTATCAGACTTAATAGAATTTGCAAGTTGTTGTTCAGATTGATCCAATTTTAGAAGGATATTGTCGGCAAGTTCACTTCCAACAGTTGTGAAGAAACTATTTACGTGATTTAGGGACTCTTTACCTGTACTCTTAACCTTGAGTAGATGGTCTGTTTTAGGTTTAGTTATATTAATGTCACAGAGTTGTTTGACAGTATTCCATAACTTTTTAGTGTTTTTTTGATGTTTGGAAAGTTGATCAGATTCGTACTGGTTTTTTAAACTGCGTATTAAACGATTATAATGGTTACGATAATCCTTATATTTAACTTGAAGAGCACCGTTGTTGGGGTCTTTTCTAGCTTGATCATGCAATGTATCTTTGATTTTAGAACATCTAATCAACGTTTTGGTCATCCATGGTTGCTTAGCTACTTTAGAACTACGAATTTTTCTTTGGGTGGTACTACTTTTAATGGCTGATCCAATGACATCGACAAGAAGTTCTGCTGCTATGTTAACATCCGATTCGTTATAAAAGTCATCCCAGTTTATATTACTCAGTATTTTATTTATGTCGTCATAGTTGGTTTTATTCAGAACTTTAGACTCAGAAGCTTTATTCATAAATTTTGAATCTATGCCAGTTATGACAGTTGTATGGTCAGTAATATCAGAGTCATATACTACTACGCGTGATTTTTTCTTTGTTCTGATCATAGTGTGGTCTAAACAATTGCTTTCTCGTGTGGGGAGCACATGCCCTGGTATAAAACCATAGTGAGCTGTTAAATCAAGATAGTCTGAGGATCTTCCATCTATAGTAGTGGGCTTAATATCTATATTTATGTCGCCAGTTATAACAACTGACTCAGTCATGGTAACAGATATTATATTTTCAAGTGATATGAGAAAGTCACCGATGTTGTTTTTGTTGCTGGGCTTCGATATAATGCAATAACACTGAGTAAGTTTCCTAGTTTGAGGAGAAGACAGTTTGCGTCGTTGAAGTGTGGTTCAGTTACTTCAACCTCAAGTCCCTGTTTTATGAAAACTACCAGACCGTCATTTTGGTTTTTAGTATTGTGGAGTAGTAACAATTGTAATTTATTAAATTTATTCCTTCGAAATTTGTATTTATCCATGCTTCACTTAATATTATTATGTCTGGAATAAATTGTAGTTTTGCTAGGTAAACCAGAAATTTGTCTAGGTTGGCACGGACACTTCGTATGTTTTGTGACACAATAGTAATTTGTTGCTCATAGTTACCAAGTTTAATTCTACATTCATCCGCTGAGCTGACCAGAAAGCTGTCTATCAAAGTTGTATTGTCAATGCTGTCCAACAAATCTATGCTATTCATTGTTTTCAGTTTTTTCAAAAATTGCCATAGGTACTACCTGTGATCTACCTGTGATTAGAAAAAGTATTTTTTAAAACAAGTGTAAGCATTGACAATAATATTAATCGTTCAACAGACAACTTCCCTTTCGACATGAAATATTTTTTATATATAGTGAGCCCAGTCTTGTACACCACTTCGTACGAGTGTAAATTTTTGTATGTGTATAGTTGTTCGCAGTGAGATACTAGACACATTTTAAAGGTATTATCTATGTGTGCGGCTAATAGACCGATTATCGGCGTCAGTAGCGCATGGTCGTCGCCACGAGCACACTGGTTCTTCCTCTGTTCCCAAAATCTATTTGCCCGAACAAGTGTCCCTATAACTTGATAATACTTTATATTTAGTGCGTAGCGCAAATTAAACATTGGAGAAATCAGTGCCCTGATCAAAAAATATTGTAGTCGGGAATGATTTTCGGTGCTACTTGCGTTAGTAGGGGAATACAATAAGTTGCTTTTGTTCAAAAGTGCACGGTTTACATGATCAAGCCAAACACCAAACGGAATGCTTTTGAGTTTTAGTACTATTAGATATACTAGATAATATTTAGTTGAGTACATGTAATATACGTAGTTATATTTATGTCGTGTAGTTTTTGTAAATATGTGTATAATGTGTATAAAATAAACTGGGATGCATTGTTGAGATTCAGGGCGTCTTATAAAGGTAATAATGGAACAAAAATAGTACATGCATAGTATAAAGAAAACAAATAACTTAGTATTAGACAGTAGTATAGTCGAGATGTTAACACGAGATAGTATGTTATAACCACGGCTACAGATGTAATTTCGTGGGTTCATTGTTAGCGTATTAGCTGTTCCGAGGTAACATGTATCTAGTCATTTAGTCTCCAGATTATCTAGGTCACTTTCTTTTATAATCCGGATACAAGGGGGTACCCTCTTTTTTGCGTAAAAATATACGTCCATTGGTCGTCCAACAAAAGATATAATCGTTGTTCTTAGCATATTTACGGGCGAGGTAGAAGAGTTTCCGTTCCTTATTTGTTAGGCTTTCCGACACATATACAGGCTGGCTCGGCCCCTCAACATGAATGATGGATGTAGTCAGCTGATTCTGTTTTTTATAACGTTTGTATGCGCGTAAAAAGTCATCTCGTAGCATGACAGTACTAAACTCGACGATAAGGGGTTTGTTCGTTGATTTGTGGTTCACTCGGTAGACGTCGCTAACAGGATTGCTAACAGGATTGTCAGGTTACCGAAAAAGCGATTTTTTTTTTTAAGCTAACTTCATCCACGATTGCATTGTCGCTTACCATCTTTCTGGCAAGATGGCGGTCAAGTAAAATAATAACAAATAATTCGTCGTAATATCCGTTGCTGGTATTCTTCACAATCGGTCAGATTTGACTCTTGCCTCTGGAGTTTTAGACTTCTAGGTTCGGGAGTGAAGCATACCTACTCTAAGTGCCTCGCGGTTAAGGCTTGCAAGATATTTTCGCTCCTACTATACAGTCAGACAGACGTCGGCGCGCGGGGCCCGTAGCATTTGCTACTCTTGTTATATGGCTAATCCGGCGCTGCCTATAGGTACTAACTTTAACGGGAAGAATAGTAAATAAAGTGTTAATCTATGTGCTTATTGTTTGTAAATATTGTTTTATTTTATAAATACGAGCATATTGGGTTTATAAATAAATTTTTTTTAGTACAGTATAATATTTGTAACACAAGTCCAGTTTTCTTAATTATGGAAGGGCATGACAAACCTGGCATTATCGATCACCGTTCTCATGTGCTCCAGGGATTCTCTTAATATGCTAATGTCTTTACTGACGTAAGAGCAATAGATAGATATATTTTACATATTAATTTATTAACCTCGTAATCATATCATGTCAATAACAACACTGGACATCCAATTAGGTAGCTGTAGAGGTACTGTGAGCGGGCAAATATTGTCACAGAAATCGTCAACATTTTAGAGTTTGAACTCTAAAATGTTACAATTTTTGTTTTAGCACGTATTCACGCATTACGCTCCGTTGTGCGGGGCAGTTTAAAAATTGCCTAACAACATACTGGCGACGCTCGCGGCTCAGCTGGACTGTCCATACATGCCTCATTGTTGTCAGCTTCTTGTCACACACAGAGACTGAATCGAAATTTGTGCTTTTGTAATATTTCCTATATTTCAATATTTCATGTAATTATTTTTTTTACCAGAATTTTGTATTATGTTGTATGATTACGTATCGTATTACTAGGATAAATAAGAATACAGTAAGTTTTTTTAATACTATAGAAATCAAAATGGTAAGCACACCAGTGAAGAGCGACTGCCTGCATGTTTCTCGCTTGGACACATTCGGTGGTCCCAAGTTCATCAGGTCGAGCCTTTCACCTGATAGCTTCACGGATCATAAAGCCTACCAAAAAATCTGTGTGCGCTGAAAGTTATAATATTTTTTTGATGTTTTTACTTCAGAAAGAAATTGTTAAAATTTTCAAAATGTTGCGGAGCCCTGTCGCCGGCGCGGCCGCGATAAACAGCGCTCCGCTCGTCAAACAGTCCGCTGCTGAAAATATAAACAGATGTGTTAAGGGGAGAACTTCTCTCTTTATCTTTTTTTGACATTAATCCTACTAATCTTATAAATGTCAATGTTTGGATGTTTGTTACTCAATCACGTCGTAACGTATAAACGGATCAGGATGAAATTTGGAACAAAGTTTGACTTTTTATTTCGAAAAACAACGGGAACTCACGGGTATAACCTAAAACCACGGGGCACTGATAGTATTATAAATCTGAAAGTTTGGATGTTTGTTCTCAAACACGCCTGCCTGAACGGATCCTGTTGAAATTTGAAACACAAATTTTAGCCTGGAAGAACACATAGGCTGTTTTTTAAATTAAATTACGAAAACAGGAACAACGCGGATGAAACCGCAAGTAAAATAAATACTAATAAATTAATTGCCTGGCACTGCACTGCGAGTGTAATATCTAGCAGCTCCCGTGGTTTCAACCGTATAGTTCCCGTATAACAAGAACAAAATTAAAAATTTGGACTAACCCCCGACTACCTAAGATTTGTTATCTATACAAAATTCTACTAGTCAAGCCCTTTTCATTTGAAACCCATATTAAGGGAGTTGTGAAAAAAGAAATGTAATTCGCCATTTTGTGGTATCGGCCATCTTGGATTTGAAATTTGTCATAGTGCAAAGTATTCTACTAATCAAGCCCTTTCGTTTGATACCCATATTGAGGTAGTAGTGAAAAAAATTATATAATTCGCCATTTTGAGGCGGCGACCATCTTGGATTTGAAATTTGTTATAGCGTATAGTACTGTACTAGTTAAGCCCTTTCATTTGATACCCATATTGAGGTAGGTTGTGAAGAAATATTTTATCCGCCATTTTGTGGAGGCGGCCATTTTGAATCGATATTAACCAAACATAGCTAAGAACACCCGCCGCATTGAAATCGGCCAAAGACATCGACGTCAAACTTATAACACCTCTTTTTTTGGTCGGGGGGTTAAAAAGTAGACTATGTATTCTTCCAGACTATAATCTAACAGTGTTTAAATTTCGAACCGATTCGTTCAGACGCTCCGACGTGATTGAGCTTCGAACATACAAACATTGTCATTATTAGTAGGATCAGTTACATTACAGAGCATAACTATGCCTTGTGACTAAATAACCAAACCGGAACATAGCGATGTTTGCACATTACTGTTTAGCTGTAGATTAACTGGAAAAGGTGTACTTCCCCAGGCAAACCCTGCAGAGTCTTACCGCTACCAAAAACATGAGTACATCCTGAGGCTCTAGTTTAAGGCTGTCTTCGCCTTATCTAACCGTCGGTTGTCCAAACAGAGCGTCATCATCGTTTTGTTGCGCCGGGCATTGTGCGCGGCCGAGTCGCGGCCGACCTGTGTCGTCACAAACCTCGCAGACCCCTCGAATATCTCTATTTGTTTCAAAAATCATATCTGGCAATGTATTCTCCACTTTTTCTGGGTTATTATATACTAGCAGTGCCTTGCAGTTTTACCCGGCCATTTCGTGTTCTATTTATTTTCCCGGGGTGACAAGTGGTTTAGTTTATGCGCGTTTTTAGACAATGAAAAACTCCTACAATGTCATTAGAATACGATAACTTATTTCGCCACTGTTCTTTAAGTTTAAATGGCTCAGACGGAATATGCTCGCCCTCGGAGTCAACAGGCCCCGGTTCGAATCCTGATGGTTGCACTCGAAACTATTCTTTTGTTCTTTTTTTTCTGAGAAAATCTTATACTTAGAGCTTTTTATAAACGCATTTAATTCGTATTTAAGTAGGTCTAAGTAAGTCATCACTACGTAATTCGTACCTGCCTAAATATCATTTAAAAATACCGAGCAAAGCTCGGTCAACCAGGTACTATTTATTATACTAATATGTATAAAATGATGTTTTTAAAAACTAAAACCTAGCTAGATCGGTTTATCGTCCCCGAAACCCCCTGTATACATAATTTCATGAAAATCGTTCGAGCCGTTTCCGAGATTCAGATTCTATATATATATACCTACAAGAATTGGTCGTTTATAATATAAGATGATAGGTATAGTAGTTTAATATTTCGAGCTATATAATATGTTTATGTTCCCAATTTCGTTCAGGCGTTCCATCAACAAACATCCAAACATACTAATATTAGTAGGATATATAGCAGATAGCGATGTACCTACTAAAATAACAAATTCAATGTCCAGCCTACTTAGCTACGTATATACTACAGCACGCTGAGTTGTTAGTACGAGTAAGCTCAAAGTAAGAAACAATTCGCAATAAGTAATACTTACATAAATCATCACCTCAAGTATCTACTTATTTCTGAGTGCGGAAGTCGCGTGCTCTGCCCCTCATTACCACTTACAGGGTTCGATTCCTGTCGGCGTAGTGTCGAAAATCAACTCGGTCCGACCTCCATGACGGCAGCAGTCGACAGTCGACTCATTTCTCGAAGCAAGCCTGCTGTTCAGAGCTAATAATTGGGAGCAAAAAATACAATTTTCAAGTTATGCCACGCGTCGCTCTCGTTAAGTAGGTATTACGGTATTATTTTAAATCATATTTTTGGGAACTGCTACAACGTGTACTTAACGCCTTTGGTGTTGAAATTAGGTTCCAGGGAGTGCCGACGTTATTTGCATCCAGGGATAAGGTAAGATATGACTCAAACTTGTACAATAAATTAATGGTGTATCTATACTAACATTATAAAACTGACGAGGTTTTTTTGTTGAACGCGCTATTCTCAGGAGCTACTAGACTAAGTTCAAAAGCAGATGAATTCAAATGTTTGTACTGTGTCTGGGTGTTTCTATGTATAATAAGTATGTATTTAAAACTATATTAGTATTATATCAGCTATCTGGCCGCCATAGTACAAGCTTTGCTTAGTTTGGGGTCAGATGGTGTTGTGTCTGAATTGTCCACAAATATTTATTATTATAAAATGTCTTTCACCATTGGATAGTAACGTGATCTCTGAGTGTTACCTATAGACTATATTATATTAAGTCAAAGTTCTTTATTCATTCATGTGCAATTAACTCTGTTTGTCTCTCTGTCTGTTACAGTTTCAAGCCTGAAGTATTAAATAGTACTTAAATCTTAAATGTATTTTAGTACAGAGTTTGTCATGTTTGTCTAGAACATGAGGTTGGGTTGATAGTTTGAATGGAAGTTTCGTCATTTTGAAGTAAATAAGCTCGAAACTATTTTTATATTGCAATATACACAGTAGACTTAAAAGTGACCCCCTTTTTCTATGCATAATAAGTATCAGAATCCGAATAATTTATTGAATTGAATTTTTTTTTTTTTTTTTTTTAACTTTTATAGGTTAACACTTGACCGCCATCTCGCCTGATGTTAAGCGACGATGCGGTCTACGATGGAGCGTGTTTACCTAGAAGAAACCGATTCACTCTCGATTTGAAGACACAAAGATTGTAACCATCGGGGAAAACCCACTCAGGCAACGTATTCCACAGCCTAGACGTTCTTATCACAAAAGTAGAGTCAAATCTCTTCGTTCGTGTCTTTGGAACATCAACCATGAAACGATGTCGCTTTTTCGAGCTACGAGCACTCCGATAGAAAAAAGGGCAAGGTGGTATCAGATCATGCAAATCAGTCGCACACTCTCCAAAGTGTATCCGATAAAAAACCGATAGGCTGGCAATTTTTCGGCGATGATCAAGACTTTGTAGTCTTTTTCGCAGAAGAGAGTCATTGCCTATGAGCCTTTTGGCACGTCTCTCGATCGATTCCAGGGCCTCCAGCTGATACTTAGCCGATCCATCCCAAAGGTGCGAACAGTACTCCATACAAGAGCGAATCTGTGCTTGATACAATGTGAGCAACTGTTCAGAGTTGAAGTACCTTCGCACCTTTGAGAGGACACCTAGTTTTTGGCAGCTAATTTAGCCTTGACTCGATATACGAGCCAAAGTTGAGCGTGGATGTCAAAGTAACGCCCAAAAGCTCAAGACGGTCAGAAACTGGCACGGATACACCACGAAAAGTAGGAGTCAGTTGGAATGGACTCCTTTTTGCGGAGAACAGACACGCCTGCGTCTTACTCTCGTTGAACTTGACCAGATTGGCATCACCCCACTCAGACACCGCCTCAAGGGTCAAGCTCAAACGTTCAATCAAACTCTCTCTCAGTACCTGGGTTTGCTGCCCACTGGCTCTCGCGCTAGATATGTAGCTCTCTACAACGGTGCTATCATCTGCGTACCCAAAGATACCGGGCTTCAACAGATCATTAATATGTAGCAGGAAAAGTGTCGCAGAGAGTACCGACCCTTGAGGACTCCAGCATTGATAGCCATTTGATCCGACGAGCAGCCATCAATGACGACTCGTATGGATCGATCCTCAAGAAGTCCGATATCCACGCAATAAACCCAGGAGACAAACCATAACTTGAAAGCTTGCTTATAAGGCCATCATGCCAAACCCTGTCGAAAGCCTTCGAGATATCCAGGGAGACTGCAAGTGCTTCCCCGTGTTTCTCAATAGCTTCACTCCAGATGTGAGTGACGTACGCTAGAATATCCCCGGTGGACCGGTTCCGGCGAAATCCGTATTGCCGGTCACTGAGGAGGTCGTTTGATTCTAGGTACGTCAGGAGCCTGTGGTTTAAGACACGTTCCATAGTCTTGCAGAGTATGGACGTGACCGAGATTGGCCTGTAGTTGGCAGGGTCAGCACGACTACCCTTTTTGGGCACTGGTTGCACATTGGCAAGCTTCCAAGACTTCGGTACCAGCCCCGTTTGGAGAGAAAGTCTGAATAGGCGCGTCAGTATCGGGGACAACTCAGGCGCACAAGCCTTCAACACTAGGGCAGGAATACCATCTGGGCCACTGGCTTTATTCACGTCCAGATTGCGTAGAGTCTTGCGAACCTCCATTTGGCGAATGTGTATCTCTGACATAAAAGTCGGACAGCCGGATGGAGTAGAAGGTGTCGCGCTACCAGCATCAAGACGCGAAGATTCCGCAAACTGAGATGCAAACATGTTTGCCTTCTCCATTGCAGTGTGAGCCAGTGTCCCATCAGGTTTCAGCATTGGAGGTAGTGAGGGGCGGCAGAAGTTCGATTCGATCGATTTAGCTAGGGTCCAAAACGCTTTGCTGCCTGCAGGGTACGAAGCAAGTTTGTTCCCTATTCGACTAATGTGGTCAAAACGAGCCCTCTGAAGAACCTTTTTGCATGCCTTAGCAGCCTTGTTGAACGCTTTCTTCTTCTGGTGTACATCCCTTGCCTTACGCTGTCGAGCATCAACCCAGGCTAGGTAGGTCTCATGTTTACGTGCTTCAGCACCTTTACATTGAGAACCAAACCAAGGGTGAGCTTTGCTGGATAATGGGACGTCGGAGTACGGAATGAAATATTCCATAGCCGTCCGTATTACATTAGTCACAGCATCCGCGCAGACTGAGGGATCACCAGAAGTGAAGCACAATGACTGCCATGGGTAAGATGCAAAAAAAGAGCGCATCTCATCCCAATCTGCTGACTTGTATCGCCACAACCGCCGGTTGCCTCTAGGGCTGGGATCAGGCGGATGGTAGACGGATACAGATTTCACCAGACAGTGGTCGGAGCTGCCTAATGGCGAAGATACCACCACGGAATAACGGTCTGGATCTGTTGTCAGCAGAAGGTCTAAACAATAAGGTGTATGCGACTCAATGTCGGGTACTCTTGTGGCCACTTGGACCAGCTGGGTTAGGTCTAACGTTAAAGCTAACTTTCTCGTTTCCTGCCCAGCATGGTCAGTGTCTCGGTATGGGAACAGCCATTCCTTATGATGGCCGTTAAAATCCCCCAGTAACACTAATTGGGCCGAAGGGTACTTCTGTAGAGCCGCGTCCGCCGCCTCACTTAAATATTCCGTGAGCCTAGTCGTCTCCAGGTCCCCGCTGTGCGACCGATACACACAGGCATAGACAATTTTGTCTATACCTGTGTCTATCAGTACCCAAAGAACAGAAAACCTAGTGTCCTCAAGGTTACGGAGACGCCGACAGCAGATGTCGTCACGGGCGTACAGGCACACTCCAGCACGAGGCCGGAATTTGTGCTCCAGGGTATAACCTGGATACGATAGGTACGTCACGTCCGACGGACAACCTATCTGCGTCTCCGTTAGAAAAAAGAGTGTCGGCTGCTCAGTCTCGAGGTGGTGATGGACTGCTGAGAGATTAGAGTGCAGACCTCGAATATTTGTGAGGTGCACTTTAACCGACAAGGAGTGCGGCCGCTCTTTACACTTGTTTCTGTTTCCAACTTTTTTCATTTTTGTTTTGAGAGGGGGATCGGTGGGAAAACGGCAGTAGAACGAGGCCGCACACTACTGACCATTGGTCACAACACACAACACAAACACATCAGTGGGGAGCTAGCCTGGAGACTGCGGGGACGCCCGAGCCCCCCCGGGGATGTCTATCTGGCCTTGTCATCCGGTCGCCAACCGGCAGGATAGCGCATCCCGGGATTTTTCGCTAGATGGCGGGGCAGCCTTTCATGAGTGGCTAGCTCACTACTTGGGCCCTCAACTATCTGCGGTCGGTCGCGGCAACCGTGCCTCGGATCCCGCTACCCTCCATGACTAGCTTCCCGATGTATAGTATTGACAGACCGGTCTTGTAGTTATGCAGCAACTGTTCTGACCCGTTTTCCCCTAACGGTGTCACTAGACAACACGTCGGAACACGGCTAGGCCGCTTGGCGCCGTGACTTAGTCTAGTGGGTGGTCACCAACCACGGCCGAAGCCTACCACCGGTAATTTGTCACCTGATTAGCACAACCCAGGGACCACGTGTGGGGTTTCAATATACAGGTGCTTCCCCACGGACGAAGGTGACTCGGTCCCCACATTGAACATTGAATATTTGAAGAAATGAATATATATGTATGTATAATATAAACAAAAATATAAGTATTTTTGTCTCCATCGTCAATTGAACCCACGTCACTACTACTGAAATACAGTTACAAAATTCTAGAACTACATACTTTTACTAAACAACTTTGGCATATCACAGTAAATAGTACAGTGGCGCCAACCGTCCACGGTTTTGAGTGGTGGCGCGGAGTCTAGTTGGGGACATGACAACCTCAGGCGAAGTACTCAACCACTGTCTTTGCCAAATGGAATTATTACGAACATGCCTAAAACCACGTTTATGCATAATATGACACTTTAAAATATTTAAAATTCCAACGTAACTGGTTAATTAAGACCAGGCATGTTATTATCATTTGGCAGTAAATTAGCAAAATTATTTTAGGTGCTTTGTTTCCCGCTGGGCAAATTAGGTAAGTATATTTCCAACTTATGGAAGGGAAAAACGTGGGAAAAACTGAGTACAATCAAATTATAGTGTCTTTTTCGGGACATAAAGTAGTATCATCCGAATCCTCTATGGAAGGAAACAACAGGTAAGATGGGAAGTTTTTTTTTTTTGCATTCTTCGCACAGACTATCTACCCCCAAACTGAGTAAAGCTTCTATTATGGAACTTAGGCATACATAAGAAGCATTATCTATGCCCAAATATAAAGCTTATGATATATTATTCTATGTATCTAAGCTACGACTGAAAATTGGACTGAAAACTGAAACGTAAAAAATTTTTTTTATAAAAATGTTTAAATCATTTCGGAAGTAATCTCTCCCCTTTCACTTCCTAGATCAGAACGACTACTTGTCTTGCTTTTAGCCTTAGTTAATACCGCTATACTTATTCTAAACTTGACTAAATGACAGTTTTCTTTTTCATGACTTTGTCTAAAGTCTCATACAAAAAAAAATAGCTAGACTATAGTCCGTTCCACGAAGAGGTGTAGAAAATGTAAACAAAGGTGCTACCATAACATAAAAATCGTTTAACCTTAGTATTTTTCTAAAACTGTCTTAAAATATTTTTCACAAATATGATTCGACTTTACTGTGATCTTAAATACAACATACTTGGATTTGTATTGATCAAATAACGATTTATTAACTAATCTTGAAAGTTATAAATAGTAATAGTAGAATGTGGTAGATACGGTTTTAAACAGTGGCAATTTGATCTATGTTTCTCAAACTGCGATTCCCATCAAAACATAAATGTGAAGTGAAAGACAAGTTCAATATTATGATATTAAAACCAGCCAAGTTAGACTGCTTTTAATAATTATCATAAATTATAAAAACAAACCATATTTTAAGTATTTAAAAGTAGTCTATGTTATTATAAATAGATTTTAGAACTGACCATTTAAGACCATTCAGATCTCTATTCTTTAGTCGTTGAAGTCAACAAACAAGGCATATAATATCATAATACTGAACTTTGATCTCACTTCACTTAAGTATACGCATGTTTCTGATATATCATACCATTACTTTTTGCACGTAAATTATAAGACGTTTACCTAATGAACCACTAAATAATGTCTATTTATTCGCAAGAAAACCTACTAATCCTTATTATAAGTCCAAAAGTTTAGATGTACGTTGCTCTATCAAGATGGAACAGCTAAACGGCTCAGGTTTAAACGCGGAGCACGGTTAGATTATGATCTGGAAAGCATAGGTATAAGTTTATTTTTATGGAGGGAAAATTACGGAAAAGGGATCTAAGCGGGTAAATTTGCGGGACGCTGCGCACATAAGCAACCCACTAAAAGTTCTTTGCTGTGGCTATAATTATTCCGTGTTGGTGGTGGATGACAAACCTCTCTGACCTCGAAAATTTTTAGGAACATGCCAGTTTGCTTAAGGTGTTTTCTTTTACTTTTAGCAGCATTACGCTCATGAATTCGAAAAAGCAGAGGTGCGCGTGAGATTAGAACCAGGCACTGCATCTGCGTATTGGCGTGACAAAACCACCTAAGCCGAGCAATAACTTAATGTTAAAATAATAAATGTAAAAAAAAACTTAATGTAAAAACAGAACGCTCATTAACAAATTTGTTTGGATGTAAAAATCTTATATGTATTAGTATAGATGAAAGCACTACTCAGTATTCGATACGTTTTAAAATTAATTGCAACAGCATCTAACGCAGTAGAAATTAATTGCATTTATGAATGAATTACACCTACCACTCTTATTAAAAAAATACCCAATGGGGCTCTTAAATATTAAAACTATTTGAATCTTCTCAGAACGGGTAGAAATAGTGCCACCAATATCTTTTATGTGCCACCATTTGTTTTGTCATTTTACTTACCTTATTTGTTTGTTAAAGAATCAAGTATAAGGGCCACGTTAGCTATATATTCAGACTGGATTGCTTTTTTAGTTCAAATATAAAACGTAGATCAATAATTATAGCAAGAAATAGTATATAGGTTACCACTTATATAGGTACACCACTTTTTATTAAGACAAAATAATAGCAATGGTAGCTACACAGGTAGTAAGAACTACACTAGTGATGTGCTGTATTGTGAAAAAAGTACATCCACGGATAGGGATCTGAATGTGGATATTTATATACGAGTACCTAAAGCTGCGCTAGTAGGTTCATATCAGATTTGGCTAGGCAGGGAAAGAAAAACGAGTAGTGAAGGTGAGTGTTGATGTACGCCAGAAAGGGGCCCCTTAAACGTACGCCCGAGTCACAAGTCTCGGGATCTACTCGGGATTTCTCTCTCTCTGCCGCATGATGGACACGGCACCCGCACGGTGAATCCATGGAATGCTAAGAAGATCGTCTCATATATATATATTTACATCCCACCCATTATGTAAATATATATTAAATGTAAGTTTACTAAAAAGTCAGTCATTTCACATACATAATGAAAAAGGAATTTAAGTGCTACATAACAAAACAAAGCTGTACTTAATAATTAATATTAATAAAAACTGTTTATATGTTACTATTGTGTTCCATGAACCAACCACCCAAGTTATTTTTGTATTAATGTTTTAAACTTATGCACACCACATATTTAATAAACGTATAATTATAAAATACTAGAAATAAGACAAAAGGTTTGAAACGGACTTATTGGAATATATTTAACCTTGTTATATGACGAAAATCTAAAAGGGCAAACAGAGACGCTTACAACGAACTATCTTCTAAAACAAAGATTGAGAAATGCTGGTCTGTCATATTGTGAGTGACATTGATTTGTTTACATTTTCTACACCTCTTCGTGGAACGGACTATAGTTTGAGTTTACTTAAAAATTTGGCAGATTACTGGGTCTACTAAGCCTGGAGGATATTTATGGTTACAATACGACGATAATTGCCTATGCGCGTACTTGTTAGTAAGGTTAGGTTATCAGGGTCTAGTGCCGTCTGCACTACTCTGTTAAAACGATGAGTGAAAAACTACAAAAACATTAAAATTTGTCATTTAAATATATTATTTTCCGATTTTTCTGGCAATACATATTCTTGTTTAAAAACTTAAGTTTTGAACACGTGCGGTCGTCGCGACATATGGAGCGGCCATCTTGAAAGAAAAAATAGCGGCATATGGCGGGAAAAAAACACGTAAATGATAGAGGAAGTGATTTTACGCATACAATAACAATATAAAAGTTTCTTATAGTTATTTAGGTATTTTGGGAGGATGTATTAATTTATATAATTGTTAACCCTTTAAACATATGTTTGGAAGTTTGATTAGCTCTTTTGTTGGGTGGGTTACAGTTTAATTTCGAATTTGTTTTGATTGGACGCTCGTTGTCTATGGATACGGATCCGGTGGTAACTTCCGTTGTGGATTAATGACGACTGAACAGGTTGGATATGTTTTAGAAACTTTTTAGGCTAACAATATTCAGGTATTCAGCTCATTGTTTTTTAACCTTTTTTCTTGTAAGAGGTTCTTCTCGTGTGCTCTATATTGAATAGTAGATATTTCATTGATCCAATTAATTAGGTAAAAGAGTAAGTGAATATGTTAAATTATTTTGTTATTAGCTATAATATTTCAAAGAATAAATTTATAGCATGATTGTACAAGCAAATTGAAGATTAAAGTTTTGATGTGTCATGCTTTTTTATCACTAAATAATTCATTCGTTTGCGCTTGACTGTCATTTCGCCTGATGGTACGCGACGATGCTACGATGCAGCGCATTTGCATAAAAGAAACGGATTCACTTTCAAAATAATACATAAATGTACCGAAAGAGTGGAATGTATAATAATTATCTTTATTCTTTACTAAAACGAGGATTGGGTTTTGTGAAATATCTTTTTTAAATGATTGAGATGATCTACATAATGTTTAAAAACTAGACCTCACATGGAGGTTCCCATGACATCATAATCTTTTGTATCATAACAATTTATGCAAACTGGCTGTTTAATGGCGTTAGAATTGGTGAACCATTTCACAACAACGACGCCGAACCAGCGGGGAACCGAATCAGAACCTTTACGCTTTGCGCTCCGAGCTCTAGATCGACCTTTTTACATCAACAATACTTTTTGAAATTGATTTTTTTGAATTTCGAATGTCATATTTGATAGAGCTATTATTTTGTTTTTTTGATTGTGATGAGCAAATTAATAAAGGGTTTGGAATTTGATTTTTTTTATGATATTCATTTATTTAAACTTTATTTATTGTTTGTAAATGTCTAATAAATAAATAATACGTCCACAAAACAAACATTTATTTAATGAACACACTCGTCAAAAATTAAATAAAGTGTAGATTTTATTTTGTAATGAAACATTAATATTTGTTTTTTGTGCGATAATAGGTTTGCTTTCGACCACCGTCTCGCCTGATGATAAGTGACGATGCAGTCTACGATAGTAGTATATGCCTACATAAAAAAATCGTCTAATTACATTGAAAATTAATATTAGGATCTCACAATTTTTTCGAACTTAACCGGAAACGAAAATACGAAAAAAAATCTAATTCAATTCAATTCAATTCAATTCATTTATTCGAACCATTGGAAATTAACATCACTTGGTAACGTCACATTATACAATTTTAAAGAAATAAACAATTTAATATCTTAAGCGGCTGTAAAAAGGCCTTGTCATAAAAATAATGCAGCTGTAAAGGGGCATTGTCAAGAATATGTTTCAGATATAAAAATAAAATGTCAATAAAGAATATTATAAGTATTGTGATGTTATATAATACAAAATGTAATAAAATCTTAATGTTATGCCAATGTCGAATTAAAATCAGAAAGCAATACCTCCTTCGACCACTCTTTTCCGCCTTGAATAAATTCTTTGGTTGTGTAGAAGGCTTTTCTTATTAGATACTCCTTTATAGCAGTCTTAAACTTTTTTTCCCTGAGACCTACCAACTGGAATTCGGAATAATATTATAAAAAACGCACACAATTGCCAACAAAGGAAGTATTTGTCTTCTGAAGTCTACACCTCGGAAAAGCAAATTTGTTGATATGCCGTGTTCTAGGGTTATCATCTGACATTTTCCTAAGAATGGATTGGTGTCTTCTCGCATACATAATGCATTCGTATATGTACAGTGACGGTAAGGTAATAATATTTATGGTTCTAAATATTTCCCTGAGTGAGCCTCTTGGAGGTATATTATATAAATTTCGAATTGCTCTTTTTTGCAATATGAAGACAGAACTTATATCAGCGGCTGAGCCCCATAGTAGCACACCATACGCCATCACACTATGAAAATATCCGAAATAAACCATTCTAGCTGTAGAGACATCAGCTATTTTTCTTATTTGTCGGACAGCATGTGCCGCCGAGCTCAGCCTGTCAGTTAGTGCATTAATATGGGTACCCCATTGTAACTTTGAGTCCACAGTGATGCCCAAAAAGACTGTTGTGTCGGTTGGTTGTATAAGTTGATCTTTCAGTTCAATTCTGCATTCTACAGTTCGCATATTTGCAAGAGAAAACCTGACACATTTTGTTTTCACAGGGTTCAGAACTAAACTGTTTGCATCAAACCAGTCACATACTCTAGCCAGCATATCATTAACTGCTGACAAATCTGAGCCACCTCTTTTGATTTTAAATAATAGCGATGTATCGTCAGCAAACATAATAATTTCAGAATTAATAAATTTTTGGGTCATGAAGGGAAGATCATTGATATAAACTAAGAACAGGAAGGGCCCTAGTATTGATCCCTGAGGAACTCCCATTATAAGAGACGATCCTTGTGATCTTACCCCATCTATATCAACAATTTGAATTCGATCTCTTAAGTAAGATGAAATGAGGGTTAAAGCAGTTTCCGAAATACCGTAGAAAGCCAACTTGTTAAGCAAAATCTTGTGATTGACACAGTCGAATGCTTTAGAAAGGTCACAAAAAGCTCCAACCACATCATGACAGTCTTCCCACGCACTCAGTATAAACTTCGTGAGACATATGCCTGCGTCAGTAGTTGATCTTCCCTTTGTAAAACCGAATTGCTGTTTATGTAGTAGGTTATTCGAATTAAAATAAGATAACAGCTGACCCAAAATCAGTTTTTCAAAAATCTTACTGATGGACGGCAGTATGGAAACTGGTCTGTAGTTACCAGCATCCTCTTTTGCACCTGATTTAAATAGTGGTATCACTTTACTATGCTTCATGAGATCCGGGAATGTCCCATTTTTTATGCATGAATTGAATAAGGCTGCTAGGTAAGGTGCGATGCTTTTTAATATGCCTTCCATAACTTTAACTGACATTCCCCATAAATCTTCAGTTGGCTTTACTTTAATCTCTTTAAACGTTTTAATAATTGATACAGCAGATACCTCACGAAATGTGAAAGAAGACAACGGTTTACTTACATTTTTACGCAGTAGTATTTCAGCCCGTGAATCCGCAGATGCCAAGTGTTTGGTTATTTCATTAGGTATGTTTTTAAAGTATTCTTCAAATGCATTGGCTATATCAGATCTGTTTGTAATTATTTTACTATTTATTGTCAATTTATTCAATTTTTCACGAATTTTAGATTTTCCCGTTTCTTTGTTTATTATATTCCAGGCCGTTTTTACCAAGTTATCAGACTGTTTAATTTGGTTACTTATAAAATTTGATTTTGCTCGTTGACATGCAGTTTTGAAAATTTTTGAATATGTTTTAACATAATTTTTTGTTGCGTCATCAGTACAATAAGTTTTAAGTTTATAAAGATTATATAAATTACTCCTACTTATGAATAATCCTGGTGTGGCCCATTCGGCAAATTTTGGTTTAGCATTGATATTTATTTCTTTTGTCTGGAAAATTTCATTAAATTGATTAATTAACATATCAAAAAATAAATTGTAACTGAGATCTGGATAAGAAATTAGTATGTCAGAGTTATTATAAATTGAGGTTTTAAATTGGTTTTTAATTTTAATGTCAGAATTATTTTTAATTATAATGTCAGATCTATTTTTAAACATAATGTCAAAATCTTTTTTTACTGTAATGTCACGAGAGTTTTCAATGTCAAAAGGAAATTTTATACTAAAAAAATTATTTATCACATTTTTCAATTGTTCTATGCGACCTTGTGTTATAGGCCTGACAATAACTTTTACTTCAGTTCGTTTCACCACGGCAGGAAGAGAGATGCATAGTCCTTTATGATGAGAGATTATGATAGGTTTAAGATTTCAGACTGTAGCCATTTACAATTTACAAACATATTGTCAATGCAAGTTGACGACATTCCTTTTTTAGAGATTGCTACTCTTGTTGGTTCCAGAAATACCTCTATAAGATTGAATGGCTGGAACAATGCAAGTATTTTACTTTTGGTAGATGAATTTGTTAGTATGTCGGTGTTAAAATCACCACATACCACAATGTGCTTATTTTTGTCAGACATCTTACCCAGAGTTTCTTCCATCACTGTTAAGAAGGTCTCAAAGTTTGCTTTAGGAGGTTTGTAAACACATACTATAATATACAATTCTAATTCTACACATGCTAACTCGCAATGATGTTGTACATTAAATTTTTCAATGTCTTTCCGTGCTTTATATTTGAGGTCATTCCTAACAAAAATTATACATCCACCTCCCAACGAACTTTTCCTGCAGAAGATGCTACCAATTACATAATTATTTAGATAAAAGTTTTGCTGCGATTTCGATACCCATGTCTCTGTAAAGCAAATGACATCATGCTGTTGAGAACCTTCCAGATACATTTCGATCTCTCCTAATTTACCTATCAACCGATTAATATTTTGGTATAAAATGTTTATTGCGTTTTTGGTACATTTCTTATAACTAGAGTTAACATTGCCAGGGTGGTCTTGATTATTTTTACGCTTTATCGTAACATGGCAAGGCCTCCCTATTGTCAGATAGGGTGTGATAGACTAATTAATAGTGTATTTCAATCGCACATCAATAACCAAAACCGACTAACTTCAAAATACAAAACACAAAGCCCACCTATGATCTACTTCGATGAAACAATGACATTTTTTATATTAATACACAGCAGGGTTTGAGAATTTCTATATATTATTTGCCAAATAACTGTAAACCTTATGTTTCTTAACACACGGTTTATTTTATTGAAAACAAAATAAGTTGATTTGTAAAATTTTGATCGTGCTAAAAGTAAAGCGGTAAAGTGTCCTATTGTTAAATACAATAGTATTCTTGTGGTTTTTGATATCCTGTTGTCGTGTCAGCGAATTAGGCTAGTCTTTGTCGAAAGGATTCCAATTTTGTGTGAAAAATCCGAATTTTAACGCTCGCATTGTTATAAAATTGATATTACTTTGTTGAGTGAAATTTAATTTATTGCTTTGGAATTGTGTTTTAGAAATAACATAATTAATTACGTCGCAAAAAATACGATTTTTTTAGGTGCTCTAATAATATTTTTTTTATTTATGACGGAATAAAAAATAATACCACTTGTAGCGATTGAACTTTTTGCAAAGCTTGAGGAAATACCACACCTTTGCGACTTATTCAATGTCCAAATATTGCCCTTACAACCGGAACACAGTCATCGTAGTCATACGGCCAAGCAGTACTTGATGTACTGCTGTAAACAGAATAACAGCAGCTATGGTACTTCCCCAGGCGGACTCTGCAAATAATGCTACCACTACAATTCCATTTTAATTTATAATATGTGAACCCTGTTATTATTATATTACGTATTTTAATTGTATTTTTTTCATTATTTAATTTTAATGATTACCAACAACTGTTTTGAAATTAATTAGAATTTTTGTTTTGATAAGTTACCTACGCCTAGATTAAGCTAAGTTCTATTTGTTTAAGTTTATTTTCATTACTATCAACTTACTCTGTGAGCGCTAACTCTGCATTCCGAGTACATTGTAATATCTGATTGTTATTACCGGGTGCCCAAGATATAGGCCTAGCCTAGTTTGGGACCCACCGGACAAACTGCCGAGCTGCAATTGGGTAAAAAATGTATAGAATTGCTTTAACTTAAGGATACAATAATGTAATTTTGATTAGGTGAATAAAATTACTTATCTTAAAATATACTACTCATCTTCTGGACACCAACTTCAGTGAGCTCATACGACTTCGATTGAACTGTAGTTTAGTTAAAAAAAGTTGTAAAATGTGTGTTTGGGATAAATTTGTAAAAAATAAGGTGTAGTTTGTGTTAAATGTTTTGAGTGACATGTGCGATGTTTGCAGACACAACATTAGAGTTTGGAGAGCACTTCACTTGTTTATTTGCTACCGTTCGTTTTTTCGGTTTTGCCACCCTTCATTCAATTTGAAATAGCCGGGGGTTTTGAAGTAAAAACAAGAAATATAGTTTACTTATTTTTATTCACTAGGTATTCTGTTCTCGATGTCTTAGCTAGTTTACCTCAGAGATTTCTATTGTGATTTGCATTTTTTCTGTAATTCTTAAAAAACCGCAAGTAATTAGAGGTAGAAAAATAATTATTGTACCTATAGCAGAGTAGATAGAGGTATAGTACAGTTTAGATGTTGTTGTAGCATAGGTCACGGGACGGACGAACAGGACACGTGCCTGATGTTAAGCGACACGCCTGCTCATAATACCATATTACGCACAGAGTCACACAGGAATCGGAACAAAAAATATACAAATCATCACATCACATCACATTACATCACATCACATCACATCACATCACATCGCATCGCATCGCATCGCATCGCATCGCATCGCATCGCATCGCATCGCATCGCATCGCATCACAATCACATCACATCACTATATACATTGCGGTCGTCACCCAGAGATATAAGATAATCTATATTATCTTTATGCCCAGTTTATGCTCTGGAAACATTGCCTGTGAAGTCGGAATATTGTGACATTTGCATATAACTAATTGGCGGTGGAATAACTGACAAAGGTGTGGTACATCGCCAGGGGGACTCTGCAAGGAGGCAAAGGCCTACCACTACAAAACCTTATACAGCCTATTGAACTTTGGCCTGGCGTAGAAGCCTAACTAACCAATAGAATGGAAATGGGTGTTAAAATGGAACTGTATTTTTTGCACGCTCCCTCCAATCGAAACATTCGAAATAAAGCTGTCAATTTCGAATGAATCCATCAAGTGGACTCGTTAAAATCACACTTGTGAAGGAATCCCCAGTCACGGTGTCCGTAGGTGGCTTTTTTAACATTTCACACAAGTTTTTTAATCCACTCCAGTATTTGCAAGTCATTGTCGGCAGGGAGAAAAGAAGCTTCCTTCCTTTGCTTAAAAAATGCAACTTGGAGATCCACGGGCAATCAAAGAATTGATTTTTTAATGAGTGAAGATGTTTAGGTTCTTAAATTATTCGTTTTTGCTAGAATTAAAGCTCTGTCTATAGTTAATTTGTAATTTAATGTGAAAAAGACACGTGTACGTTGTTTATCACTATGAATTAGTCTTCTAAATAGCAATGGTTAGTCGATTTTTGGTGGAATAAATTATCTCATAAATCAGAGGTAACGTGTAAGCCTCACATTTAGATCTTGAATTTTTACCAGTTCTGATAGGGACAGTGAGTAAAATTGCGAAGCAAAGGTATATTAAAATAATCAACAGCTTACAAATTTTGTTGTGCTGGTAATTTCAACGAATCAAATGCTTCTAAGCATTATTATTTAGGTATTTTGAGCGTAATACGGTAAAAAGAATGTGAAACTTACAAAGATAAGACAAATCTCTGTGTTAGGGTGATGCTGATTTTAATTAGGCCTCTTCAGGATGTAAATACCAAACAGTCGGTTAAAAAAATTGGTTGCCTGTAAAGTCGGTATACGGGCGAAAGTTTTACGTGACAACGACTTTGAGTGGTAAAATAATTTTACGGAAGGGACGCGTGCCTTTCACTTTTTATGTCTGTCTCTCTCGCTCTTAGGCGGGCTAACCATGCCCGAGTGGAAGGGACGCGTGCCTCTCACTCGCTCTCGTTGTGAGCGCATAACGTGAGCGGAGCGTAACGCAGTTTCTTGAAGTGTCACCCGGCAAACCAATTTATAAGACGTTGTCACGTCAAAATAGATAATTTTCAATATCTCGAAAAGTGGCGTCGACGTCTCATTTTATATGGGACGTTCCATTCGTTTTGTTCGTTCCATGCTACGAGTATGACGACAAATATGAGAGACAGACACGTCAATGTCTTTGAGAATTTAGGTAAGTAAATGCTAATATGAATCTCTCACGACGACCACGTACACGCTCAACATCAGCTCTGTAAATAAAAATCAATAAAAGCGTATTTTTTGGAGCTACGCGCAGCCCAGTGATATCAGTGAACCGGCGACAGTTCAGCGAGGCAGGAGCCGTGTTGACAGCCCCCGGGACTTAAGGGATAAAGAGGAATCACCGAAAATACCGGACGAATAGCCGAAATCAAAGGTTAGTCTAGTAGCAACATCACAAGATCGCACAGCTGTATTTGGACAAAAGTCACGTCCGCCGCATAGCGATCTCATCGGTATAAAAATTCCGCCTGACACGTTCCTATCGCTGCACGACCGACCGGCGCCGGCGACCCGACGCACGTCATCAGCGAGATCTCCGCCCGCCAAGTATAACGTCACCAATCTCTGCACTCTAACTCAAGAAACTCAGAGGCGGACTTGGGAGAATATCATCATCATCGCCAACCCCTGCGGAAGAACTGACTGCTGGTAACTAGACATCTACTGGACAGCCCGAACACCATCTAAGTCAATCGTGTACGCAAGAATATTAACAAATATAAACTTGGAGAAGAAGAAGAGGAAGAAGAAGAAGAAGAAGGGAATTACAATCTAATTTGACGTATCTAACACTCAACACCGCCCCCACCCTCCGCCACAATAAAAATAAATAATTTAATTAACCTAATTTAGTTAGAAAATATTGTAAAATGTCCGACACAACGAAAAAAGCCTTAGCCTCCACATCTGCCTGCCGCACATCTGGTCCTGCCAATGCACCCAGACGACCAAGGGTGCTTTCTGTAAGGTCAGTAGCGTCAAGCTTACATAAGCGCATATTAAAAAAAAAATGTTAGGACCAGCGCGTCAGACGTGGTGCTGCCAACGCAACATCGGGAGGGGTACCCCGGCGTGCCCGTAGATGCTCCCGAGGTGGAGTCCCGCTGCGCTCAGGTACTCGATAAAGTCCCATCACCACCGCGCTCACAAACAGTAAGCGAAATCTCTGTGCCGGTAACATCAGTGCCAGAGTCGAGCCCAGAACACCTGGCCGCAATAGATAGAGTCGAGAACTGGAAACAGTGTGGAATATCACCTCAAAGGAGTTGACGATGGATGAGGAAACGGACAGTGTGTCAGAATCGTCTTTCCCGACCTCCGCCTGGTGCAAAGGACCAGTATGCTAATCGCACACTGCTCTAAGCGGACGGGGATCGAGATGGACAGCGCCACGAAAGTGGCAAATGACGCACTACTCCGGGGAAAGGACGCTCTCGAACAATCCACTAACCAAAGACGGGATTTAAAACAAACCGCGATCGAGAGTCTCCAGACGCTCTTCGAGATAGTCCTTTCCTTGGCCGAGTCCAGGCATCGACACATCGCCTCACTCGAACAGGAGCGGACTCGACACGCCGTGGAGCTGCTCTCGGTGGAAAGGGCCCACACTAAGTCAGTACAACAAATTCATTACGATCTTACAAAGGAGGTAGCTTTGGCCAGGGAAACACTATCCGAGCTCCAGAAAGAGTTAAGAGTCATTAGAGACTGGCAGAGCTTTGAATCGAGAGAGCCCCACCAACAAATTAAAGCAACGGCCGAAGCGGTGAAGGACATCAGTGGTTTTCTTAAATCGCCTGCTCCAATTCGAAACGCCCCGTTGACCTGACTCCACTGCAGAATGACTATCTTGGCCTAAAACCGGTATTGAAATTCTTCGGAGGCAGGTCGACGAGCTCCGAGGACTCAAACGCAGAAAGGACGAAAACCATCGAGGTCCTCCACCAAAACGCTGAAATGCTGAAAGAACTCGCCTCGACTCCACCACCTCCTACGCCCCCAAACTATTCGGATAAGCTAAGTATAATTGAAAACATGCTGACAAAACAAACAGCACCCCCATCCTCTGCCCCAATTAAAATAAACATCGACGAGCACGTGCTGCCTATTACAGAACGTCTAGAAGCTGTATCGTCAGAACTCCGGACAATGCGCCAGGAAAAACTGACTCTTCCCCCACCAGCCCTAAGCATCGAGGCCGAAATCTGCCAAGTGGAGACGGGCAAGCCACCAAAGCCTAACTACGCAAAAATGGCGGCTAAGCCAATCGTGCCAAAACCGAACCACACTCTTATCGTGACAACAGCGAATCCCACATCCCCCACGACCGCCGAAAATTTAATAGACAGGATAGCGTTAGCCCTGGACACGAAGAAGACTGGAGCAAGAGTTGACCGAGTGCGAAAAGCTCGAAACAGGAAAGTCATCCTGAGTTGCAGCACAGAGGAAGACCTTGGTCTGGTCAGAAATCGTGTGCAGCAGGACAAGTCTTTAAAGGTGGAAACTGCGAAAGCGGGTAATCCACTGATTATCATACGAGACGTCCTGTCTTATCACAAAGACAACGAAATAGTAGAAAACCTTTTGGCGCAGAATAAACATTTGCTACAGGGGTCAATTTGCAAGAAAGCGCGATCAGAGTGCGGTACAGGAAAAAAAGCACGTAACCCTCATGAGTGCCATCCGGTGATCGAGGTCTCACCTCGCATTCACAGAGCGTTTTGGATGCCGAAAAAGTCTACATAGGACTTCAGAGGAGACCAGTGGCAGACCACTCGCCCTTGGTGCAATGCTCGAAGTGTCTAGGTTTTGGTCACACAAAGGCGATCTGCCGGGAGAGGGATGAGTACTGCAGTCACTGCGGGAAAACCCACTCTTGGACTCAATGCAAGGCAAGGAAAGAAGACCTGCCCCAAATGCAAGAACTGCGCGACTGCTCATCCCAACAGACCCCAAAAGAACTCGAACACAATGCGTTTAGTAGCGAGTGCCCTGAAAGGTTAAAATGGGATGGGATAGCGCGGTCTCGAATATCTTATTGCTAAAGGCACTCATGAGGAACGTGGCTCAATCTCCCAAAGAGTAGGCGAACCAGGTATGCGTTTCATTCAAGCAAACCTGCAGCGCTCCCAGAATGCAACAGCAGAACTCCTGAAGGTCGCGAGAGAAAGGGGGGTTTCAGTTGCCCTTGTTCAAGAACCCTATGTGGGAAACAAAGGCGTAACGAAACAATATCCTGGAACTCGTGTTATTCAGTGCAGTTTAAATAGGCAAAAACCAGTTAAGGCAGCCATAATAGTCTTCGGTGACAAACTGGAGGTAATCCATGACCCCCAACTTGTTACCGAAACGGAAGCGGCTGTCCTGTTGGTCGGCACAGGCCTAAGACTGGGAGTTATTTCTGTCTACTTAGAAGGAGACCAAATAGTCGACCCCTATCTCAGCAGGATTAAAGCATTCAGTGAAAAACTAGCGACAAAAGACCTGATTGTTGCCGGTGACGTGAATGCGTGGTCCCACTGGTGGGGAAGTACATCCCAAAATGAGAGAGAGAAGCCGTAAACTCTTTCTTCAACGAAATGGACTTATTTATTCTCAACTCTGGCGATACACCAACCTTCGAGATCGTTAGGGAAGGTAGACTTTGCACAAGCATAGTAGATGTAACAACGTGCAGCGAGTCTCTCCTGGGAAAAATCGAGGGATGGAATGTTGACAAAAGTATTACAACATCAGACCACAACGCAATTACCTTCACTTTGCGCCTAGTTAAAGCTCTCGAACAACAGAGACCAATAACAACACGCAAATACAACACCAAGAAGGCACAATGGTCAAACTTTATGTCACAGTTAAAATCCTCCCTTGTAGAAGGAAACATCTCGCCGGAGTCAGTGGAGAAATGTGAAAGTCCATTGGAACTCGAGTCGATGATTACGAGCTACACAGCTAATATACATGAAGCCTGCGAACAGACCATCCCACTGGTAAGTTCGCCGAAGGAAATCAACCCCCATGGTATACGAAAACGCTCGATAATCTGAAAAGGAAGTTCTCAGAAGAAAGAGACGGATCAGGAATGCCGCCCCGACAGAGTTGAACTTGTAGTCGAACAGTATCAAATTGCTCGGCAAGACTACAAGTCAAAAGTCAAACAAGCTCAGACGGTAAGTTGGAAGGAGTTCTGCACGAATCAGGAGAAAGAAAGCATGTGGGACAAGATCTACAGAGTGATGAAACAAACTTCGACAAGACAGGAAGAAATACTCCTAAGAGACACCGAAGGTAACACTCTATCCCCGCAGCTATCTGCAGAACTACTTGCCAAAACTTTCTATCCCGACGACTCTGAGAGCACAGACCAACCTTGTCACACAGAGCTACGGGAGCGAACGACAGAAATGCCTATGGGCTTACCGGAAAATGACCCACCATTCACATCAGCGGAACTGGAATCAGTACTGAGAACTCTGAATCCGAAAAAAAGCTCCCGGTACAGACGGGCTAACCGCTGATATCTGTGCAGCAGCCATACGTTGCGAATGGAAGGTTTTCTTGGCGATAGCAAACAAATGCTTGTCGCTGAAATACTTCCCCAAGCAATGGAAAGAAGCGCACGTGGTCATACTACGCAAACCCGGTAAGACAGATTACACACATCCAAAATCATACCGCCCCATAGGTCTTCTGTCCGTTCTAGGAAAAATCGTCGAAAAGCTTCTGGTAAACCGTCTCCAATGGCATCTCCTCCCAACTATTAGTAGGAAGCAGTACGGTTTCATGCCCCAGCGAGGCACTGAAGACGCCCTCTATGACCTGGTAGAGCACATCAAAAAAGGAGTAGACAGTAAAGATACCGTACTCTTAATCTCCTGGATATAGAAGGCGCCTTCGACAATGCATGGTGGCCCACCCTCAAAAATCAATTAGCGAAGAAGAGGTGCCCAACAAACCTCTACGACATGGTAAACTCTTACCTCAGCGACCGTAAAATCAAGGTCAACTATGCAAGAGCAGTCTACGAGAAGGAAACAACCAAGGATGCGTCCAAGGGTCCATCTGCGGACCGACCTTTTGAATGTGATCCTAGACTCGTTACTGCGAATGCTAGAAGCAGAGGGAGTGTACTGTCAAGCGTTCGCAGACGACGTCGTTCTCGTGTTTACAGGCAACTCGAATATCATCGAACAGCAGGCGAGCAGGGCGCTGAGCATGACAGTGCAATGGGGTAACACTAACAAACTCAACTTTGCAGCGCATAAAACCAACGCGATGCTTTTCACAAAAAGTTGAAATACGAAACTCCAAACATAGTCATGTCCGGCGTCCGGCTAAATCTGGTCGAGGAAGTTAAACTGCTAGGCCTACTGATCGACCGCCGGCTCAACTTTAAAGCACATGTGACCGCCCAATGTAAAAAGTGGCGAACATTTATAGACAGCTCGCATGTGCAGCGAAGGTGAACTGGGGATTAAATGGCGAAATCGCGAGAACTATCTACGTCGCGGTGGTGGAACCTATCATCATGTATGCCTCAAGTGTATGGGCGCAAGCGGCAGACTTCGAGGAAAACAAGTCTCAGTTGAACGCCATCCAAAGAGGTTTTGCCCAGAAAATCTGTAAGTCGTACCGTACTGTTTCTCTGAAAGCATCACTTGCCCTTTCCGGCCTGCTCCCCTGGATCTGAGAATACAGGAAGCGGCAAATTTGTACAGAGTAAAAAAAAGAACCTCTCCCAAGACTACCTCCCACCAGAAGTGGAGCTCGAACAGAATGTTAACTGCCTAGACCAACCCCATCCGTCCACGCAGTTATCCGTAGAGTACGAGCTCCTAGAAGACACCTCAATCTTCCACAAGGGCCTCAAATTCATACTGATGGCAGTAAAATTGAAGGTAAAGTTGAGCTGCTCTAACATGGTGGGAGAATGGCAGAGAGGTCAAGAACTCGACCTTCAAGCTCCACTCCGAATGCACAGTCTTTCAATCGGAACTTTATGCTCTTTACCGGGCAACTCAAATGGCGTCAAAGAGCAAGGACCCAGAAATCAATGTCCTGAGTGACTCCCGATCTTCACTCGAACTGCTAAGTAACCCAAAACGAGCCACCCTTGGTTAAGTGCGTAAAGGAAAACATTGAACAGATAAATGCTGAAGGAGATCTCTTCGTCTTTTCTGGGTGAGATCGCATGTTGGCACCGTCGGCAATGAAAGAGTCGACGAATTGGCCAAATCGGCGGCACTCACGGAGTCACCCAGGGACTACGAGGGGATCCCCTTGTCCTATGTCAAAAGGAAAATCCGCGAAGAATCGGTCAAGAAATGGCAGGATCGATATGAGACCTCGGACACCGGAAAAGTCACCCAGACGTTCCTCCCTGATATAGCAAACGCATATCGGGTGATGAGAACCACGAAACTGACTCCTTCCAGGTACAAGCGTTGACGGGACACGGAGGAATAGCAGATTACCTGTACAGATTTAAGCTCAAGAGCAGTCCGGCATGCGAGTGTGACCCCGACCAACCCGAAACGATCTGGCACGTGCTAGTCGATTGTCCCCGATTCATGGTCGCAAGACATGAGCTCGAATCTATGATCGACAGAAGACTGGTTGTCTCGGATCTCCACAACATCTTAGTAGATCCAGATAACAGAACACGGCTCCTGTCCTTCATGGAGAGCTCATTCCGCATAGCGGCCATGAGAAACTCCACTAAATCAAATACGCGCCCCCATCACCACCACACTCTGCCCCGCTGTCTGTGGACGCCGCGCGGCATGCGGTTCCCGCCCAACATAACTCCTCGAAGAGCATCTCCGTCAAACAACTACTGGAGAACGCAGACCGAGGAGAAGCAGGGATCCGTATCCGCGGAGTGGCTCTTCATGGACAGCAACAAAGAAAGATTCGAATAAGCTTTTGCTTCGCTTGGGAACGGAAACGAGCCCGTTTGTCGCCTGGATTGTCTCGCCTGCTCAATGGGAGTACCGCAAAAGTCACGATGAAGCGGAAAACCTACGACGCCATGCCGGTGTGCGAGTTAGACGGCCACCGATTTCGGTTGGTGCGATCGAAGAACAAAACGATTGCACTAATAGAGTACTCGCAAGGTCGGACGCCTTTCACACAGGCAAGTGCGCTGCTCGCACATCTGAGCAGAAATGCAGGTGAAACACCCCGGGTGATAAGCGTGGATGCGATGGCAATCGAATATTCAAGAGCGAGAGTCGCAGACCGGCTGGGTTGCATTGAGGCCTCTAAACATCATGAGGTTGTCGTATACGAAGACAGGGGAAAATCTGAGCTTCCTCAGAACCCCTTCGCACGACCAAACAAATGCAACTGACAGCTGGGGACATCCTGTTCCTAGTTCGACCATCCAAACCGGCTCCGAAAGAGTACAGCAGAGGGCAGCCGCGGAAAAAGCCTCAGCCAATCTAACTGGCAGCCGAGGCACCAACACGGCGTTCGTGACTGCTTTCAACGCAGCGGCAAGGAGCGTACTCCGAATCACATCCCATTCATCACCCCCTCGACGTCAAAGACCCCAAAGCAGCTTCACAGCAACAAACAGCCCGAACGAGAGCCGACATGGGACAGGTTGAACCGCCCCGCTATGTCACGGCTTCGGAGCCGCAGAGCCATGCACGTAACGCCTTCATCGAATTCATAGCCACACTGAGCGCGACACGACAAGTCAACCTCAAGACCTGCGAAAACATCATGCAGTCCTATAGGCTAGGAAGTGAAAGCCTTTTAAAGGCGAAACTCGAGGAGGCCGAAGCAGCCATTTACAATAATGTCACTTCCCGGGTCATCAAGGGAACCATGACAGGACAGTATATGGCAGCTTACAGTGCTGAAAATGGCTTCGTGACACTGAACGAGAGAGAGAGAGAGCGCGCGGAGTGCCTGTTTATGCGACACCACCAAACGACCCAATTGTAGTTACTGCCCGATGCACCAAGATTATGCTGGACGATAAGATCCTAGAGATGGCCAAGACCATCGAAGGAACGGAAACGTCAAAGCAGATTGGGAAAATTGGGAGGTACCGAGAATACAGTGGGTCAACGGAGTTCCAGGATGTGGAAAACAACATGGGTGATTAGACACTTCAACGTGGACAAGGACGCCATCATTACTACAACAACTGAGGCAGCAAAAGATCTAAGAGAAAAGCTATCGCACCGAATCGGAAACCTGGTCAAAACCAGAGTGCGAACCATGGCTTCTGCTCTGGTAAATGGTTTCGGTAGAGAAAGTTTCAGCCGCCTCATGGTGGACGAAGCTCTCATGAACCATTTTGGAGCCATTGTGATGGCTTCAAGGCTGTCTGGTGTTGGCGAAATCGTCCTCATTGGAGACGTCAATCAGTTGCCTTATATCGACAGGGAAAATCTCTTCGAAATGAGGTATCATCGCCCGAACCTGGTAACAAAGATCAGCCAGGAGTTGCTCTGCACACATCGAAACCCAATGGACGTCGCATATGCACTGAGGGAAATATACTCCGGTATGTACTCCTCAGCGTCCCGTATAAAGTCCCTAGAGCAGAGAAGATATAAGGGAGCGCAAATACCCAACACCCAACCAAACACCCTCTTCTTAGTTCACACTCAAGAGGAGAAGGAGACCCTGACAAACCAGGGTTATGGGTCAGGCACCGGGTCACGCATCCTTACCATCCATGAAGCTCAGGGACCAACATACGAGTCGGTAATCGTAATCAAAACCAAGGCAAACATGAAGCTGCACGAGAGCGTGCCCCATGCGGTAGTTGCAATCTCACGGCACACGGGGACCTTCACATACTACGCTGACGACACCGACGACGCCATCGGTCGGTTCGTGCGGCGAGCGTGGGCTGCATCATCGAAGACCATCCGCGATTTCAACCTACAGATGGCCATCAGGGACAGAAATGCGGCCGTTGTGGAGGCTCTGGGCCGGGAGGAGGCAGCTTAGGCAAACGGCAAAAGGCAATTAGGCAAACACTCGATGTCGAGTCGATTACTAGCGGAATCCCAACTGGTAGTGATCGGCTCTACAGACGAGCACTAGAATTAGATTTTAAATGTACCCAAATCCCTTCTATTTTCCTCTTCTCCTTATCCAAGAAATGTGTAAAAAAAAAAGATTATTGTAATGACAAAGATCACGGACCCCGGAGTCTGTGGAGTGGATAATTTAAATAAAAAAAAATAAAAAAAAATGCTAATATGATATGTACTTATATTTCTGACATCTTCTTCATATCAATCAGTTTTAATATCATCCTCATCTTCTCATAAAAATACTTACATCACAAATAAAATATGGCCTTTTATATTTGGTGCTATAAATTGATATTTTTTTATCCCTACATTTATTAATAACTAAAGTTTTTACAGTTATACGGTAGGTACGTTCTTGTAGCGGGCAGAACCCACCGTTCCGAACTATGGTCATAAACTAATTGTGGCCATTTCATCTAATCTTATAACTCAATTTAGTTTAATTATATCTGGGTGCATAACGGGTGGCCAGAATGGGTTTTTCAATAATTTTAGCGATTTTATGAAGTGTGTCGAAAGGGTGGTGGCCGATTTGGCGCCTTTTAATCTGGGTTCAAGAGGTTTGAAGTGTTGAAATTAAAAACTGTGACTAAATGCTTTTAGACTGACAGAAACTGTTAGCTTTTTTTAAAATATTTTTGCCAATAAAACGTTTTTTAAGCTAACCTGGTGGTCAATTTTATGAGCATGTTTAGTCAAGGTAGATGATAACTCTGTGGCATTGTTTTTTTTTGTGACCATAGAGTAACGAGGCTTTTTAACAACGGAAAGTGGCACCTCTCTGGTAGTGCTTTTTATTTTAATAAAAGCTTTAAAAACACAACATTCTGGTGGTCTATACCGGCTTCGCCCGTACATAATGTATAGCATTCAGGGATCACATAAATTGCCTTTTTGTAAATGACGTTACCAAGTGTTCTTATGAATTTATGGTATGAATAAATTAATTGAAATAAATATACAACTATATTTTTTTTTAATCGGTCCAGTAGTGTCCTGTAGTCCTGAGATTACAGTGTTTAAACAAAAAACCTCTTCAGCTAAAACCTATAGATTTATTTGTTTTTTTTTTCAAACAGGTAACATTCTGCTGGGTGACAAGTTTACAAAAAAGCTCTATGTTGTAATTACTGATGTCGCTGTTTGTATACTCGTATGCTTCTAAAGGTTTATTGACAAAAATACAATGATAAATGTAAACTTGCGATTCTCGTCTTTATTTCGGAGTCCTTCTGCAACTACGGATGTAAAAGTTTGTCTCTGGCTTTTATTGTAAGGGAAAGAAAGCATCGTGAGAAAAGTTCCAAGAAAAACAGAGTGCTCACCGGATAAGAATGAAATGGTAATGAGATTTTAAACTACAGTGTTTAACAGATATAGGTTATTTTTTTATTCCTGGAAATTATGGTAACGTGGATTACGCAATAAAACTGCATAGTAATTAATTTTGTAAATTATTAGCAATTGTACTGTTTGTTTTAATTTTTCATCAAGTTTTTAGAACTCAGAAAAAACATAGTCTGAAATAGCTCTAGATTACTTTTAATCAAAAAAAAAAAAAGGAAAAATTCGTAAAGAATAGTAATTTTCCAAATTTGACGCTGACGTCATCGCGCATAGATACATAATACCTACTAGATAGTGATGTTCGTAACTTTTTCTCCGCTTTCTCCGACTACACGCCATCCCCAAATGGCCGGATGCTGCGGAACTCTTCCTACCTGTGTATGGTAATCATTACAAACTTTTTTGATTCAGACAAAAAATGCAGAAAAAACTACTTCCCACACTTACGTGGGAGCCGTGGCGTGTCATGAGAAACTTTATGTATCTGAGAAAGTGAAGTGACAACGTAACAAATGATTTTTTATGGTATAGAGTGAAGAGCAAGACGAGTTCTTGATGATAAGCAACACGCTTATCCGTAACACACAGTCACTTGAAATGGGAAGAGTCCAAATCATTACGTAGCACGATACTGCGTTCGTCACCCAGCGATTGAGTAATGAAACATTGCCTTTCAAGCGGAAATTCATTATCTACTGCTTGGTGCTACAATAACAGGCAAAGGAGTAATAATTCTCCAGGCGGACTCTGCAAAGATCGCTACCACTGAATATATATCGAGGGGTGAAAGGCTATTTGACTCAAGCGACATTTTATGAGATATTGACTTATATACATATTCGGAATCAGCGATTTTTTCTGCGTCATTTGAGCCCAGTTTTGTTTTAATATAAGCACTTTTTTGGCGTTTCAAACAATGTAATTTTAGGGCTCGTTCGCTATTGCCTGTGTGTGATACGACCTTAGTTTTCATTTTTTTTCTAAGCACTGTCTTTGAACCATACTTTTATATAAACGACATGGACATAAGGCTATTTTCCTTTTTTGGATAAATAGGTTAATGAGAGTTAAATCTTTTTTTCCTGTTCCTCTTTTGTTTGGGATGTAACGTAAGTCATTTTGCTTTACAACTATACATGGAGTGATGTCGCTTAAAACGTTTGTCCCTCAACGAAATACGACGTGGCGTGTCGGTTAAGTTCTTTTGCCTCTATCTATTTTTATTCAGAATGTTACTACAACCAAATAGATTTACCTTTAAAACATTTTGCATAGTCGTTTAAACACTTTTGTCTACACATTTTTTTTAAACGGATGGCTTTTAAAACGTTAGTTATAACAAAATCACGAATTTGAATCAATTCTCCTGTATTCAAAAAAATACGGATCCATCTTTAAAGCATACTATTTTTATATGACCCAATTAATGCACGTCACTTAATACAGTATTTATTTTGAATACTGGGATTTGAAAATGGTGATCGACAAGGCGATCCGTCGCGGGGTGGTGCTTGAGTCGAACTTCAAACCGCGCGGAGGAGTGTCGTCCGCGCTGTCGCCGCAAATTTATAGTTGCCTAGAATCTATTTGGAATCTAATAGATGAAATAAACAAAAGGTAAGTCATTTATTTATGTCAATGTTTCAAAAAATAAAATATTCATATTTGTTACAATTAATTGTTTCGAATATGTCGTGTTTGTCTTAAGACTAAGTCATAATTTATTAATAAAATTAGCGAATAAGTGCCCTAAGACTAACCTAGCTCTATTGCTTAAATTATCATGATTTTTATTGACATACGCAAATTTTATTAATAATATTTATACTTATCTAGGTATCGTAGATGCCCATACGTGCGTGCATTTTAATAATGTGTAGGTTATTACAATATGTTGTGCAGTAAATTAAATATGATTTTAGTAAAAACAACAAGTAACATATTTATCCAACTAATATTTTCATGAATACAGAAGTTTGTGTAGATGTATGGATGTTCATGAAACCGCAAGAAACTTAGAACTAAATCAGTAGGTATAGAGTATACAGTACATATTGATTGATTGAATATTACATCTTAACTTTCTATTGCAGTAAAGTTAAAGAATATGGAGTCAGAAAAGAAGAAATTCTACAAACACAAAATTAAACGCTTCAGTATTTCGAAAAAGAGCCTAGATACATCTTCGGGGATTGAGGGAAACGACAAGACTAACTCATCAGTAACAACAATAGGAAGCTCTGCCTATCATCAACAAGTTGACGATTAAAGTATTATTAATTCAAATGGCATAGATGTTGTACCGAATACTTCGTTTGAGTACCAGACTGATTTATAATTAACCAACTTTTAACATGAGTACCGTAAATACAGAGACAAAAACAGTACATGAAAATATATTTGAACTAAACATTTTGCACAGAACTTTTAGCAACGATAGCCTTCAACCAACTATTACTGATATTATACCTGAAAAAGATATGGAAATTTTAAGGAAATCTCTAGAAGATGACAGTGTTGAAGTAATAAACCAAACAGAAGATAGTAATAAAAAACAGAATAAAAAAAACGTGCTGAGTTAAAAAAAAAACGATTTTTTAAGCGACGAGGATTTTGCCTGGGATTCCAGCTCGTGGAAGGACACGGATGAATTTTCAAGTGATAGTGATGTACAAAACAAAAGGAAAAAAACAAACTTAAAAGAAGGCATAGTAGGAGAAACAGGTAATGGTAAAGATGTGTTACTTGACACAGATATTGAGGATGTAGATGAAAATGATGAATGAATGATGAAAATACCTGCTGTTACCTCTGTGATAATTTCAATTGTGATTTTATTTGCAATTCATTTGTTAAATATTAAGAATTAATTGTTAGATGTTAAGAATTTTTTTGTTTGTTATTTTTATATTTGTTTTGGATATAATACTTACTAGAAACAGTACATTGCGATTTATACCTTCTACTTAAGACTTTTTTGTTTAAATTTAGATGTGCTCTTAAATTATTTTTTAAATTCCTTCGAGACTGATTTAATTGTGTTAATAATTGATTACTAATAAATGCCTGACTGATATTTTGTAAATTTATTATTTATACAAGACCAGCTATTTCCTGAAGATTTTATCCATATTTACATAATATAAATTTATTTAATGTATTTTCAAAACCTAATGTTCATCAAATTGGTTCAGTCGTTTTGTTGTAAATATTCCTATGTAAATCCTACAAGCCCTCTTTGGAAATTTTAAATAATTATTATTAAGGATTAATACTTCACATTTAATGACAACGATTAATCAATTTTAATTCAACAACCAAAGATCAGTTTAAGCATTGCACAAATGGGAACATCAAACACTACATCTTCAAAATAATCTGTCGTATAAATGGTTTAGCCTGCAAGTCATTGTATTTCAAATGACGATTAAGATAAATAGTTCGCTACTATTAATTTAGAACTATGTCTCATCACACATTCTGGCTTACTATAAATTGAATTAAATTGTCGTTTAAAGCTTTTTTCCGGACGCTAACAGTAGTTATAAGGACACTTAAATCCTTTTTCCATATTCTAAAAATTAATACTTAATGGCGATTTGCATTAAACGACAACTATTTTCATACATATAAGTCCGATTCATTTGTTCTTAGCATCAAAAACTCAAAGCTTTTAATTAATGTTAAATAAATTTTAATTTATCCAAATAGCTTAAGTAGATTTTATGTTATGATTTTTTTTCATGTTTTTTTTACTTTATATGACTCTCCTGTAAAGTTGTTAAAATGTCGCTTAAATCAAATAGCCTTTCACCCCTCGATATGTTTTTTTTCGAATACCTCAGTTTCCTCACGATGTTTTCCTTTTCTGTCAGTCAATGGGTACAAACTACATACTAGGTAAACACGCTCCGTCGTAGACCGCAACGTCGCTTAGCATCAGGCGAGATAGCGGTCAAGTATTAGTCTATAAAAGGTAAAAAAAAACTACGTAGGTACGTCTGCACTTAAAAAAACTCAAATGTATTATAAGTAGCCGGGATTTGCATTCACGATCTCACGGTTGTATGTAAGATCGGAAGTAAATCCATTAAGCCCCATGTTTTTTTTAGATCGAGAGAGCCTGTGCTCTAATTCATTACATTAAACTTGCCAAGTTCCATAAGCCAGTACACTCCTCACCTGTCCGCCGGAGTCCAGACTGTGAATCTGTGGGAACACTGGCACCAGTGGGGCAGTGGGTGAGCACTGCTAGGGCCTCCGCCACACGGCCGGCGTGATTTCACACCTCATTAGAGAGCGCGTGTGGTGGCAACACTGGTTAACCTGCGGTTTTGTAAACAATCAACCGTTTTGGGAACCAAGAAATAGTTGCCAATTACGTACTAGTACACTCCGCGAGGTATAAGCTGAGCTTTGCATTAGTGTGAGTGATCACCAATCTGGCAGGAGCTTGAAATTTTGTCCGCGAGGTATAGGCTGAGCTTTGCATTAGTGTGAGTGATCACCAATCAGGCAGGAGCGCGGCGAGAGAGAATGGCGCCGCGCCTAAGGCCGGTTATCACACCTACACTATCCATGTACATTCACACAAATGCAAAGCTCAGCTTATGCCTCGCGGATTGTACCTGATTGGCTGAGCTTTGCTCGGTTTAAACGGTCAAGACAGCTTTCTAAAAATGAAACCTAGCTAGATTGATTTATTTAAATGCAGGATTCAGTTCATAGGGTCATCTCAAAACATCTCGAAAAACATTATTGGCAGTCATAGGACCGCAGATAGAAGTGGAAACTTATAACTCAGAATTTGATGGCTCACTTTGGAAACTACGCGGATGAATCCTGAGGGTGTGGCCATAAAAATGACCGTCTAGAAAGGCACCAACATATCTAAATACCCCTAGTATAACGGAAGATTTGCTACATTAACGAAAGTGATCTCGTTCATAAGCAAACGTAAGCATTCAAACTTTATAGTTCAACTGCCGGGACATCCTCATCATCAAGGCCATCACGCTGACCTGGCTCGTTGTTGTAAGAATGTACTCATTGAGGGTCCATCCCCATCACAAATTCAAGTGATTTCATTAGTAAGTTTTACTGTTCGTGCCACGGCCGCCATTTCGAAAACTTTCGAAAAGATACCAGCTCCTACGTATCAGCTCTTCCTACCATAAATGTATCAATCCCTTACTGACCAAATACAATAACTACTATAATATGACATCGTTTCATGGCTGACTTTCCAAAGACTCGAACGACGATGTTTGAGTCTACTTTTGTGATAAGAAGCTGTGGAATGAGTTGTCCGAATAGATGTTTCCCGATCGTTACAATCTGAGTGTTTTCAAATCGAGAGATATTTGGTTTCTTTTAGGTTTGCACGCTCTATCGTACAAGCCATCAGGCTAGATGTCAGTCAAATAACATCAGGCGAGATGTCACTCAAATATACCTAAACATATGAAAGTAAAAAAATAATTGTGTTTTACATTTTTTTAATCTCTTGTCTGGAAATAGGTAAATGTTTTTTTTCACTCCACTAATATCAGTAGTCACACGAAAGAAACTTCAAAAATTAAAGAGCTGTTCTAAATTGTTCAAGTTTCATTGAACCTTGTCCTGGGAAGATTTCTATCTACTCACAAAATCCGATACTGACCTACATCTGTCACGAAATTCACACGAAAATACCTAAAGCAACGTTCCCATAGTGCTCGATACTTCATTACGCGGGCACATGAACAATTATCCAGCTGAGTTCATCTGCTGAGATTTCTTGTTAAAAAATGATCTCAATATGACATCTGGTTCGGGGTTAGAAAAAGTATTCAAGGGTTGACCAGGACTCAAAACACTGTAGGGGAGAGTGTCTTTTGATTCATAAGGTCAATTAATTTTAATAGTTTTGACATATTTTCTCACTCACACAGATAGACTTCTTAAACGTATTTAGAGATTTCCGGGGAAAAAAGCTCGGTGCCATATTCTAGTACTCTAGGTACAAGTCGAATAAATTCCTTCCTATTGGTCGGATAAATTTTCAGAATAGGTTTTCCCGATGGATAAAATATTGGTGTATTCAAGTCGAGAGTGAATCTGTTTCTTTTACTCGTAGCATGCGTTCCATTTTATACGACAAATGGTTTAATGCTAGGAGAGATAGGGTTCAATTGTAAGTAGGACTATGGTGTAAGATATAAATAAGTAATTAATGAAATAAGGAAATTCTCGAATCCCAGCTGTGAAGTTTTTACGCGTATGTAAATATGTAGTTGTATATTTTATAAAAAGAGAGTAAACACGAGAGATGACAGTTGTTACAATTTGCAGAGCGCGTCTGTTCCTCGCGCATGCGCGCATTTGCAAGGAACAGATGGGATATACAATATTTAGAGTTTTTTGTCATCAGACGAGAAAAATTGGTCCACCTGTTTTTTTTTATGACTACAACTAAAATATGACTACGCCTAGTCCTAAATTAATAATACTGTGCAAGCAAGCATGTTGCTAACTAAATAGATACCTATTTGGTCGTAATAATCTAGATTATCACGTCATACTTAATACCTATTTGGCTCATTTGCTCAAAGATTTCAGAAGAGTAACGTAATAGGATCAAATCCATCTGCAACGCTATAACTTGTTAATTACAACAGGATTTCAGGGTTTAAACGTGAAAGTAAGAAAGATCTCTTATGAAGACATAATTGGAGAGGCCGTCCAATAGTGGTCTTGCAATGTTCCCAAAGCTGGAACTTTGAGCCTTCTCCCACAAGGAGAGAGTTGAGTCCATAAATCATGGTCGGTAGACGACTTAATATTATTTTAACGTAATATCATAATACTACCAATCTGGCAATAATATGCCACTCGGCCTCACTCAGCCTTAGTATGAAAACTAACATGGTTATTACACATTTTAAATAAATACACGGGTAACTCACGTTTGATATATCCAGCCCAGTCCGACTCAAGTTTCGATCGCGTCCGGCGATCTTTTTCAAGGAGAGCGCGCGCGTTCGCAGCTTAGCCTTATTCTCAGATTACCTTCTCCAGCAACTGGCTTTCGTATATCGTCACTCCATCAAGTTTTGAAAGAAATTCAATCAAGAAATTCATGCGCTACGTATATTAATAAATGCGAGTATTTCACGCAATTTCCACCTTAGTGCAAGCGTTCTGCGTACTGCTCAGAAAGCCATAAGGGATGCATTACACACGGTGTTGGACAAGGTGACTTTAAAAGGGCGTATCGAATTGGGACTTCCCATAACATCCTAATAACGCCGCGACAAGGTTTCCGAGCGCCGGAACTGGCGGAATTTCTACGTCATCGCACTTCCGGGTGTCGCTGTAAACGATATTATATACTTACTAAGCTCAAACAGTCTTGATCTTCAGATCAAATTGTGAGTTTAGGTGTATTGGAATTTAAATTATTTTTAAATAGTTATTTACCCTTATTTTTATTCCAAATCGTTTCACTTTATAGCTAAGATGCGCAGGTACACAGACAAATAAATAAAACATGTAAGTAACAGCCATAGATTAGATACTTTGGTATCAGCCCACATTTGACATCGAGGATGCAATTTAAAAAAAATATCTATTTTTGATAGCCATTAATTAGATTTTTGATGTAAATGATTAATTGGTATAATGGTTCCGTGTTATATATAATATTTCGTTATCCGTATTCAAATTATGTATGCGATATTATTAAGGCATTTTAGTGACATTTTCTATTATTTTCAAATTAATAAACATAGTCAAAGAGATAAAATTGAGAGGACTTAAGTCTAGGCTTCTAATGCAGTAATTAGATTAGACATTGTATATTATAAGCACTTGAATACTATTCAGAAGTAAGCGATGTCGCCCGAATTTTAATTAAGCTCTTATGACATACATACATGAGTTCATTAAAATTCGTATTAGCAACTACCAAATATCAAGACTAGTAATCGCCGTACCTACTTATAATGAAAAGGGGATGCACAAATTGATCATTTCTCTCAAACCGGACACGCAGTGAAGCATTCTGCACACGTCGCCGGACTGCAGAGTTCCCGGAACGGGAGGAAATAATACAAGCAACCAGGAGCAATCAGCCGAGAGAGCCTTTGTGTTTAAATTCGAGAATCACTCGTAGCGAGAGATACATCTAAAATTTTCCACAGTACTCAGAAGGTCAGGAGTAAGTATAGTGGAATAATCATTTGTAGAATCCATCTGGGCATGTACCGCACCTTTTCCAGTTATTCTGACACCTAGAAGTAAAGGTACAAATAATTTTTGTGTTTCAGTTTGAAGAGCAATGTTTCTGTAAAATAACAGGGCTATGAGATCTCTGCGTGATGAATGAAGTGCTGTGATTGATCGTATTTTGGCCTCTTCAAGTTCAAACAGTTACGTGTCACTCTATTGTTGTGGGTAGTCGTTTTTCTTACTATCAGGATTTCTTGACAGCATTTCTCGCTCGTCCCCGCACTCTATGTGATAAAACATTCGAATTAGTTTTTTTTTATTTAGTTGGTGACTCTGTCATGTAATGTAATACACGATATTATATTTAAAACTAGGGGTCCATCCCGGCTCTGCCGTAGTACATATATAGCATATAATACCCCTATAATATGAGTTCTACTCAAAGATTACATGCATATCTATCGGTGAAAGAATTTTCGAAATCGGTTAAAAGTTTCGGAAAAAAGCGCGTTCATTAACACAAGCTCTTTAGCTTTATATATTCGTAATATTAGAATAGATTCTCCACTACCCATAAAAACATGAGCCTTCACTTTATTCAAACACGATAATTTTTTTATCTCAAACCGAAAAAACTGATTTTGTACACAAGTTACTACCCTAAATTTGCCTTCTTATCCTAATTCGTTATTGGGCTTAATACTTAATGAATATCCCGAGGCGAGTCATTAAATTGATAGAGTTGTAGACATCCAACTGATGCCGCGCTGCAAACTGCGGTTATGCGAACATAATCAGTTACAAGCTTTAAATTCGGGGTAACGTTGTTTTTATTTCAAAGTAATAAAAAGTATTTACGAATTATGTTTTTTGGCTGGCCTCGTGGCTTAGTGGGTAGTAACTCTGCCTGCGAAGCCGAGGGTTGTGGATTCGATTCCCACCCAGTGCAAATCTTTGTGTGATGAATTCAAATATTTATATAGGTGTTTTCTATGTATAATAAGTATGTATTTAAAAATCACATAAGTATTATATCAGCTATCTGGTAGCCATAGTACAAGCTTTGCTTAGTTTTGAGTCAGATGGTGTTGCGTGTGAATTGTCCACCAATATTTATACCTATTATAATATGGTTTAAGATGTTAATTTTCTCAAAAAATACACTATTCACTTACGAGAAAATACATGTACTTAAACAATATTATTATTCATTATTTCGCAGGCATCGGAATGCTATCTATTGTTACTAGGCCTACGACCGGGTTTTTTTTTTGCAACGTACGGGACCTGGTATTTCTCTCTTGGAATAATTAAAATAGTATTGTATAATATATTGTGAAACTAGGATGGAGTAAAATCTGAATGTCATGAAAGAAGTCTTTATCGTGTAGTGGTAGGAGAGGTTTGTTTGCAGAGGTTTGCTTTTCTGTATGGGGAAGTATTACATCTTTGCCAGTTTAGAAATTTAGAAATCTGTGGCCAGTTAGTATCACCAAATAGAAATGTTAGATATTATTGTGTCCCAATATGAAGGCCATAGAGATAAGTCGTATTATTAGATCTCTGAGTGGCGAGTGTAATGGAGTACAGGAGGATTAGATGGTGCTACGACAAAGAACTCTTTTAGTTTGAGAACAACTTCAGTATGGAATCAAATTTCGATATTTTAATCGACTGATTTCAACGACGTTTCTTGTTAAATAAATTTAGGTAGTATTTGAACAGCAAAAATTTTTGCAGACAACAATTTTTCGGTCCAATTAATCTATCTTTGTTAATTAACATTTTTGTCCTTACTAGAAAAATCTACAAATGATGATCAGTTATAAGTATGTATGTAAGTAAGTATGACCAAAGTAAGTCTTAATTATCAATATTTTTTTCATTCCAAAAAATATTAGGGAATCATGAACCAGTTTTGGTTTCACTATGAAAAATAAATACTAAACGATACAGCAACCACTGAGGCTAAGCAAATAGTGTAAATTGTATATGATATTTTGTGATGTAAAAAGTAGTTGTGGCGAGTTGGATGCTGTCCAAAGCACCCTGTCACCACTCTAACTACCTGAGCGTGGCTTACGTCGCGACATGTTGCCAAATTAGCCGCCGGCCTATGGTTAGTATAATAAGCTGTAATTTTCGACTTTGCGGCTTCTAATGCCGCGAATCTCTAATTCAATTAGATAATAGCTAAAAAGAAAAAGATATTAGGGTTGTCTCTTGCGAATTTCAACTATCGTAAAAATAAATAGAACTGGTCAATAATGTTTCAAGCACCACCGTTTAGCCAATTAAGGAAATATTATTTTTTTTAAACTTTCGCAATTTAATTTTGAATTCAGTAATCAGTAGCTAAGCAAAGCTGGCTCTATGGAAGCCAGATTGCTAAATATACTTACATAGAAACAGACCCACATACAAGTATACCTAATAATCTCATTCATATATCATAGTATAAATCTACTTTATTTTTAACCGACTTTTGAAAAAGGAGCCATTCTCAATTCACCTGATTTTTTATTGTTCATCGAATACTATATAAAACCTGAACTGATACAGAAAAAAAACCTTTTTTATGATATGTCCATTAATTAGGTTTTTGAATGAAAATCTACAAAATTTTATACATTTTGGTTTACTCCGAAAATTTGCTATTTTAAAACGCAATTTGTAATTGTGGTAAGAGGATTCACTGAAATTCAACAAAAATGAATAAATATCCTCAAAACATATTTTGGTGACACCCCTATCAAACTCGCCAACATTGATCGTGGTTTGATGACAACCTTGTTCTTCGCCAAATTGTAGCGATCTCCTAATAGAATTTAATTTGATGACATCTCACGCATTACAGAGTTACGCCGTTTTCATGGAGCAGTTTATTCATTAGTGTTTCCTGTGTTTAGCGTCCCTTAGTTGCTGTAATTGTGTGGATTGTGGGCCACTGCTGGTCAACCAGAGGCCAAAGGAATACGAAAAAACTGATGAAAACCCATATTTTTTAAACCTTGGAATGTTTCCCTTGCTCTATTTCAGGACATTGCGTAATACACCATTCAATTATTCTATTTAATTATGGTTAATTCTATCTTATTCAAACAAAACATTAGCTTTTAATAAAATTAAGAATCTATTTGCCAAGAATGTAAATATACTCTCTCACATTTCTAAAGAACAAAGTACTACTAAGTAAGTCCTAAAGTACTAACACGGTAAAATTCTCATTTAGTTAAAAATCACTTTTTAAAAGATCGACTTCCGTTTGACCGCGCACTCAAAGTTGTTATGCAATATTTCGGATATGATTCTATTGAAGAATCTAAGTGTAAGTACGGCTAAGCTTTCGTCACCCAGAGACATACACATGCCATATAATTTTTCTCGAAACATGACTCTTCAAACTGAAACAGTGTATAATGTTTGCGCATTGCTGCTTGGTGGTAGATTAGCTAGCCGGAGAACCAAGTTTTGATACTTCCTTATGCTAGATAGATCTAGTTGGAAAATATTATATCAGCAAACATTTTTTTGAAACGACATTCCAATTACAGTGAGTAAAAAATTCAACCCTTAGCTGAAGGGTGAGCTTGACCCATCGATTAACTTTTTGCCACCCGCGTTCCGAAATAAAATCATAAATATCGAGTTGGAGACGGTCAGTGGCAAAAAATCACACTCTATATCATATTTTGAGCCCCGGGCGGGCCAGGGATATTTATGACTAAATTTTAAGAACTCGATCTCGCTAGTAGCCACGGTAGTCTATTGGCAAAAAACATACCAACTTATAGAGGACGTGACGTGGGTTCAAATCCCATCTGCACCGCTAAATATTTTTACAATTGTAGATATACAAGTCTGTCACACTAGAGTACTGGCTTTAACGGTCATTGAAAACGTTGTGACGCAGCCGATATGATCCAAGAATCATTTGAGATTTGAGTAGATTTCCATGAACAAGTTTATAATCACTGTTTGTAATGTTCCAAGAACAATTAAGGGGCTTGGAGATAAATCATCTTAGGTCACTGAGTGACGAATGCATCGTGCTAGGTAATGATTTGGGTTCTGCATGTTACAAGAGGTGCGTGCATGGTATTATGAGAAGACCATCAAGCACCTGTTGGTCTCGACACCCTATACTATTTATAAAAAACTACTTTAACGACGAAGGAAATCATGTGGAAGTCGACATTACAAGAAATACTCATTTTTTGATCACATGCTTCCAACCAACCCCACACATGGGCAGCGTGGTGGATTTGCCATTGAAGGGCGTCATAATAAACGTGTCATATTGTAACATATTTTACTCTGACGGAAAACAGCTAAAAGAAAAAATGGTAACAAAAATCACAGTAAGAATTTCATTTCGATTCCATCAACTGTTCAGAACTTAATCGCCAAATATTTAATACGTATAATTAAAACCAAATGCCGGCCATTAGCATCAAATCTAAAATTGAAATAAATCCATACATTTCAGTTCAGGGGAGGAATGTTCCCGCCCACGCGTGGTCTCCCCAAACTACAATTATCAGCTTCTTGGCTTTCGAAAAAATCGCGTTTATTTTGATGTTTCGCAACCGCGAAACAAATGGTTCTATAGAAACCCTGCAATTAAAAGTATATTTTGGTTTGGAAGCTCAATAGAGCGGTAAATCGATCATTGAGCGATTCTTTTGAGTTTTTTATGTATTAACACAATTTACCACCAGGATCGTGTGGGAATGCGAAAACGAATATTTAGGTTGCAATCATTTTGCGTCGGAGAAAATTAATTGTTCATTTTGGAAAAATACTTGTAATCTATTCAATTAAAAAATCTGCTGCTTATTTATTTGACTGTAATTAGTTAGAATTCACATTTAACGGTTTTTAAATGTAAAATAAAGTTATTTATTTTATACAGAAAAATGTGTTTTCTGCAGAATGTAATAATTTTAGGAAATATAAGTAACAACTAACTAATCGTTGTAGCACATTTTTCAAAATCAGTTATCATAACTATTTCGTTGACTGTAAATAAATCATCCATCACATATAAATCGCTTAATAATTTATCACTTATATTTTGTTCAGTGTTGTTCTTTCTAGTTGCAAATCAGATACATTTTGGAGAGTGTGAAACTGATCTGTATGATTTAATTCCGTTTTCACCTACTCTATTAAACTGCTACCAGATTCAAACCCGTTTCTTCGTGTCATGTTTGAAGTTCCAAAGACACGAACGATGAGGTATTTCCATAATTGTTCTCTGATGGCTATAATCTGGGTTTTTAAAAGTCGAGAGTGAATCGATTTCTTCTAGGTAATCCGGCTCCATCGTAGACCGCAAGCGAGATGGTCTAAAGCAAACCTATTATCGATGAAAAGTATACCATTGTGATTGTAATAATCATAAATCACGCAGATCACACTTTGGTGGTAAAAAATAATATTAAAATGGATAATAAATCTTGAAAATTAATTCAAGCTTCCGTGCCACAATAGCCCGTACATTCTGTAACTTACATTAATACCACTTAATTAACGCCACGCTTTTCAACAAAAAACCCGTGTAGCATTAAATGGTATTTAAAAGGTTGACCATTCACGCTTCCATTCAAGTAGTCACATAAAATCAAATTTATGACGTCCAAAAACCGATAAATGGATAAAATTGCGTCCACTACAATAGACGACAGTGTCATCTCGTTTTCCTATCATCGACGCAACAATTAATAGTATTGTATTATATACCCTAAGTCGAAACTTTAAAGTTTAATTTGGCGCTACTAAGTCTTGAATTGAGAGACTTGTAATAACTCTTGACAAAACGCTACTATCATTCGAAAATAAATTCTAAGCTTCACAATAAACGGTTGCTTTTTGTGGAGTAGTTTTTTTTTTGTAAGCTGTTGAAAGTAAAAGACTTATCTCAAAGGAATTAACACATTTGGTGTAAAGTTATTGCATCGTTTGGCGACACCACAGTGGCTACCCTTTGTGGAGCCGGCGAGTGTCTGGGGAAATGCGACATCTTTTGGGATTTTTTCATTTCCCACTTCTAAGTAGATTGACGGAAGAGAACACGAAATGGCAAAACTTTAAAGTAACTTTTCTAACGTTCAATAAATTATTATTCTTATTGGCTTGAAATAAAGCATTCAAAATGTAGTACTCGTAGAACAGCGAAAATTTGAAAATGCAAATTGAAATTAAATTCTCAAAGGTCACTAATAAGACTCGTACAACCAACGTATATTTTTAAAAGGACCTATGACAATTGGGCTTACACGGTCTCTACTACCATCTGAATTTTGTTTCATCTCAAAAAACGCAAGGATTTACCTACTAACCTAACCTTACTACTTGTTTCTTACAAACTATTTCAACGCACATACATAGAGCATACTTAAAAGTATATACGAGGTGTACAAACATGAAACATAAAATACTTATTTCTCCATAGCAATATGTAGGTATCAACTTTAAAACAAGTAGTAACAAGAACAAAATTAAAAATTTTGATTAACCCCCGACTACCTCGGATCTCGCATCATCTGTATAACGTTCTACTAGACATGCCCTTTCATTTGATACCCATATTAAGGGAGTTGTGAAAAAAGAAATGTATTTCGCCATTTTGTGGTAGCGGCCATCTTGGATTTAAATTTGTCATAGTGCAAAGTATTCTACTAATCAAGCCCTTTAATTTGATACCCATATTGAGGTAGTAGTGAAAAATATTATATAATTCGCCATTTTGTGGTGGCGGCCATCTTTTTTGTGGAGGCGGCCATTTTGAATCGATATTAACCAAACATAGCTAAGAACACCCGCACAGATATTAACTTTCAAATAAAAAAACCGCATCGAAATCGGCCCATCCGTTTGAGCTCTACGGTGCCACAGACAGACACACACACAGACAGACAGACAGACAGACAGACAGACAGACAGACAGACAGACAGACAGACAGACAGACCGACAGACAGACAGACAGACAGACATCGACGTCAAACTTATAACACCCCTTTTTTTTGTCGGGGGTTAAAAATACTACAATTCGGCATTTTGTGGTGGCGGCCATCTTGGATTTGAAATTTGTTATAGTGTTCTACTAGTCAAGCCCTTTCATTTGATACCCATATTGAGGTAGGTTGTGAAGTAATATTTTGTCCGCCATTTTGTGGAGGCGGCCATTTTGAATCGATATTAACCAAACATAGCTAAGAACATTTGCACGAATATTAACCTTCAAATAAAAAAAACCGCATCAAAATCGGGCCATCCGTTTGACCTCTACGGTGCCACAGACAGACACACACACAAACAGACAGACAGACAGACAGACAGATAGACAGACAGACAGACATCGACGTCAAACTTATAACACCCCTTTTTTTGGTCGGGGGTTAAAAAAGTTTTTTTTCATTCCTAAATTTAGCACTGAATTTCCATTTCAAAGTTTAAGGGTATGTAGTTTTGAGAAAATCAATTATAATGTCAAAAAAGCTGCTAAACATTAAATACAAAACTTGAAAACCGTTGTTTTATATACACAATAAAAAAAACATTAGTTATAATGAAAATTAAAAAGTATACTCATACTCATTTATTTCATACTATCCGTACATGTAATGTTGTAGTGTAATTATGTGCATTGAAAACTGTGTGAGACGATAACGGACGAGAGTTTACAAAAACTCTCTTTAGCCCGCAGCCGAAGTCATAAACCTTTTTAGCGACATTAAAAAAAGCGGAACCAAAAGCGGTTTTTTGCCAAATTTTTATGGGTTATTAAAACAAATTAACGTCGGGAGGTTTTGGTGTAAAAAATAGTGTAATTTATTAGTTTCCTACACAATAAAATTAGTGCCTATCTCTGTATCTTAATGGTAGTGAAATACTGACTATGGTGCGATGTCTCCAGTAGATAGTTATGTAGAGCACATTTTTTGAAAACAATCTTTTGTCCTCAAGTCCATAAAATATCAAACAAAGTTTCATAAAAATAGAAAAACTTTTTTTCTGTTCTTTTTATATATTTTATGCTATTAAATGACCGTGACTTTGTACAAGTAGAAATTAAAATCCTGGAGCTTTAAATTTATTTGGACCGAAAATCAGCTAACGAACTTCGTGTGTGCTATTTCAGACTTCAGATTAATCCGTTTTGTTTTTACGACATACGCAACAAACACCCAAACATTAACATGTATAATATTAATAGGATATAATTAATATACTCGTAGACGTAATTAAAAGTGAATTCTACTAATACATATGTATTATAAATGCGAAAGTTCGGATGTGTGCTGTCAATCACGTCGGAGCATTGTGAAACAGATCGGGTTGAAGTTTAGAATACAGGTAGTTTATTATCTGGAATAACCCGAATATCCGTGGAAATAACATATAGGCTACTTTTCATACCCGGAAAATAATAGAAATAACTACTGACTACTAATCCGCGGGGCACTGTTAGTTTCTAAATTTAAAAATAAAATAAATATAATTATAATTATTGTAGGTATAGATTACTAGTACGGAATGAAGAATATGAAAGTGTTTAGCCACCCCTCCCCGCACCCCGAGCACGCGCCCTCGAGTGCGGCGCGACAAAGGGATGCGCACGAGTCGCGCATCTGTCGCGCGGCGGCGGGGAGGGGAGGTACACCACACTCGGGGGAAACGTTGGAGGGTTTCCTTCGTAGAACAGTTCAAGCTATGTAGAACATTTCAAAGTAATTTAGAAATCTAAATTGTTGTGCTGTGTTAGTAAGTGAAAATCGAAAACACTTCATAACACTACACTGCGCTCGCCACCCGGAAATATCAAGTGATTAATATTTTTTTCTGTTATATCCCTACAATCAATGCCCTTGACAAATTATAACACAGTATTTTTTTCGAAACTTTCATGAAAATTGTCATTGTCTATTTCAACTTCTTATTTAAATTAATAACTACCAATTTTTGTTGAAATCGGTCGTAAAAGTGTATCATATTATACCTAGAAGTAGGGATCAAGAAAAACGGATTTATTAATTAGATTGTTTGTGTCTCTAGGTTACAAAGCTGGTCTTAGAATCTTTAGATCCTGCTGAGTTAGCGTACAAGTCTTGGATAAGTTTCAAGCTGTATAAATGTCTGTACAATAACGTCACTCGAAACGAAACAATTTAAATAATACATAATATATAAGTAATTATGTACCTCATACTCGAAGCAAACCTGACCATTTTAACATTAGTAATATGGCAACCTCTCTGTTCGGCAAGTTGGCAAAAATAAATTAGTCTGAGCATTGTGGTCTTTCCATCTATGTGATAAATCATCTTGAGAGCATCGGCGGCGCTTGCCCCTGCTTCTGCAGTAAGGGGCCGAGCCCTAGCGCTCCGCCCCTCGTTCCATTGTGGTTTATGGCTTCACTTGTGTGGCCACAAACAATATCATATTCAATATCATTTTTATTACTTTTGAATGATGTATTGATGGTTTGAAGTTTTATACCCCCTTGAGTTAAGAATAAGATAGTTTATCTTGATATAGATTTTATTTTGACTATAGAATTGTTTATCTTTTTAACGTCCGGTTGTCTAAGTAGTGACAGTGTTTATAAGTGTTCCCGATTCTAATCAAAGTTTCTAGTGGATAACAACAAGTACAAACCTTAAGGCGCACAAATCATTAACCAGAAGCCACAACAGTACAAAGATTCACTAGCAAGGTACACAATTGAAGATTCATTCTGAATAACATCTGGAAATAACACCGGTAGCGTATTTGAGGTTAAGAAAATATTCAGTCATCGAACAACAAGAAGTAAGTCAATTAAGTCAATTACGATTGCGTTCCGAATCATAGATAATCGTGATCGTTCCGAATCAGAAGAAAGCAACGGTACCGAAACACGAATATTGAGCTTGATCTTAAATATAAATATTTAAAGTGTCACTTTCACTTACAACTCTACTACGTTATGGAGGTCAAAGGAATGTCAGAGGATATGCTAAAACTTTTCCAAATGATGAAACAGGAACTAGAAAAACAAACCACAACAATTACGCAAAGTTTAACTGCGTCTTTAATGCAAACTATGGATGATAAACTGCAACCATTAATAGATGAAAATAAAAACCTCAAATTGGAAGTAGAAACACTAAACAAGAAAATCAGATACTTAGAAGACATGCACAGGAAAAATAATATTATAATTCATGGTGTAACAGAAACTGAAAAAACTAACCAAGAGTTATTCAACTTAATAAGAAATTGCATGCAAAACATTGGCGTTGTTATAGAAAAATCAGATATTAATAAATATTATAGATTGGGACGTAAAAAAGAAGAAGGGAAGAACAGACCAATATTAATTGCTCTCACTACATTTCACAAAAAAGAAGAAATACTTAAAAACAAAGGGAACATGCCCGAACATACTTACCTAACTGAGGATTTCTCCAAAGAAACTTTGGAACTACGTAAAAACCTACAACAACAACTAAAACAAGAAAGAGATAGAGGAAATAAAGCTTATATTAAAAATAATAAAGTAGTAGTTATCAGAGGAATACCAGAAGTAGAAAAACGTAAAAGAGTCTTCTTTATCACCGGTGAATATACAAACACCAACACGTCAAACTGAAGGAGGTAAAATAATTATAGCTCCTTCAAAGTTACACAAAACAGATGCATTCGCTTATATGAGAGCCAGATCTCATTCGATGTCAGATAAAAATAGTCTGTATCATAAAGAATAGGAATTACCAGACATCGGGACTGCAAAAATAATAAACAAGTCAGACAGAAAAACACAAATCAATCCCCAATACGGTTGGTCACCGCGGGGTGATAGACCATACCCCCCAAAAGCTTGCAACATACTAATCCAAAAAAAAAAAAATCGATAAGTCAAGTAGCTGGAAAATCAACCAAAACTAATGAGAATAAAATTTATATAGGAACACTTAACACAAGATCATTGAAAACACAAACATCTTTACTAGAATTGGAAAATGCTTTGGATTCTATTTCTTGGGACATTATTGGGCTATGCGACATAAGAAGAGCGGAAGAGAAAACAGAAGAATATGAACATTATATTCTTTACTATAAAAATGAAACAGCCGGAATTTATGGAGTCGGATTTATGGTGAAAAAATATCTCAAAAAATATATTATGGAATTCCGAGGGATAAGTGACAGAATTGCCATTTTAAATATAAAACTTCCTGGTAATGAACTACCCATTTCAATTGTTCAAGTATATGGTCCAACAGAAATAGCCAGAAAAGAAACAAAAGATGAGTTCTATGACAAACTTAACCATACCATGATTAATGTGTTTAAAACAGTTATTGTGTTAGGAGACTTCAATAGCCAAATTGGAAAAAGAGGAAGGAACGAAGACAATGTAATTGGTCCATATACAACTGGAAGAAGAAATGATAACGGACAACGTTTGATAAATTTTGCAACAGAAAACTATTTACATGTTATGAACAGTTACTACAAGAGGAAACATAGTAGAAAATGGACGTGGGTGTCTCCAAACGGAAAGACTACAAATGAAATAGACTATATTCTCACTAACAAACCAAGGTTATTTTCTAATGTTGATGTTGTCAATCAATTAAATTACAACACAGATCACAGAATGCTTAGAGGACAGATCTACACAAAAAATCCAAAACAAGGTCGTAAAAACATCTATGGTTGTAAAAAACCGGTAGCTTTACCGATCGCAAGGCATATCCTGGAGACTTTAGAGAATAATTTGAAAACAACAGAAAATATAATGGATGTCCAAGCAAAATATGATGCTATAGAAACCGAACTAAAAATACTAAATAACAAAGCATCAGCTAATGGTATAATAAAAGACAAATTAGGATCAGAAGCAAGAAGCTTAATATTACAAAGAAAAACTTTAATAAAAGATAGGAAAAAGAACAAAAAGAAAATAGAAACTTTAAGCAAAGAAATAAACAATCAAATCAGGACGCATAGACTAAAAAGAAGAAATGAGTTACTTAACTTTCACATTGAAAATTCAGGAGGAGTCAAGAAAGCTTGGAGTGAGTTAAGGGAATGTACAAACTGGATCGATAACATGAAACACCACAGAAACAAAAAAATTAAGACAAATAGACTAGAAATACTAGAAGTTGCTACAAATTATTATCGAGAGTTATATGGTGATAACAACATAATAAACAAACATATACAATCATTTGATAGCGATGAATACTACCATGAAATTATCCCAAATATACTAAAAACAGAAGTTGACAAAGCTATAAAATCTCAAAAGAAAGGAAAAGCTCCAGGTGAAGATTGTATTTCGAATGAACTACTAATAGGGACTTCTGATATAATAATAGACATAATCACAGATCTCTTCAACACCATCTTAGATACAGAACACATTCCTCATCAGTGGACTATATCAACTATAATACTGCTTCATAAAAAAGGGAGCAAAGATGATATAGCCAACTACAGACCCATTAGCTTGATGTCCAATGTGTACAAACTGTTTTCTAAAGTAATTCTGAATCGGTTAACAAAAGTATTAGATGAAAACCAACCCAAAGAACAAGCGGGCTTTCGCAGCGATTTCTCAACAATTGACCACATCCATACGATAAAACAGTTAATTCAGAAATGCAGGGAATATGGCATCCATTACTACTTTGCATTTGTAGATTATAACAAAGCCTTCGACTCTTTGAAACATTCAAACATATGGGAAGCACTTGCTTCACAAGGAGTAGACAGAAAGTATATACGTCTGATAAGGAATATTTACATAAATATGACTGCGAAAATACGAACAGAAAGAGATGGTGCACACTTTCCTATAAAAAGAGGAGTCAGGCAAGGAGATCCACTTTCGCCCAAACTTTTTTCAGCTGTTCTTGAACAAGTATTTAGAAAGCTAGAATGGACCAAAGGTGGAATAAATGTAAATGGAACACAGCTAAACCATCTGAGATTTGCGGACGACCTAATATTAATTGCTGAAGATCCAATAACCCTACAGGAAATGCTAGTACAGCTTGTAAATGAAAGTGAGAAAGTTGGACTTTCAATGAATACTGCAAAAACCAAGGTAATGACAAACCACGACAAAACTCCTATTGTGGTAAAAGATATGAGAATAGAATATGTACAAGAATATACATACCTTGGACAAATAATATCTCCCGACGAACTTAACACAAAGGAAGTAAATAATAGAATCCAACTTGCGTGGAAAAGATATTGGTCTCTTAAAGAAGTATTCAAAAAATCCTGAAGTACCAATGAAAGCCAAGACGAAAATATTTGATTCCTGTATCTTACCCATCATGACATATGGATGTCAAACTTGGAGCCTAACGAAACAAAATGTGTCCAAATTAGAGACTTGTCAACATGCTATAGAACGAAGCATGTTGAAGGTGAAGCTAAAAGATAAAATAAAAATTCAAACACTACGAAATCAAACTAAAGTTAAAGACATAACATTTTGTATTAAAAACCTTAAGTGGCGATGGGCAGGCCATTTGATGCGGACACAGAAAGATAAATGGGCAAAACGAATAACAGAGTGGTGTCCAAGACAGAACATAAGGAAAAGAGGTAGACAACGTCGTAGATGGGAAGACGACATTCGTGGGATAGCTGGAGTTACGTGGGCAAGGGAGACACACGACAGGAAAAGGTGGCAAGCTTTAGGGGAGGCCTATGCGCAAGCGCAAGACAATCTCAGTACCGGTGTCAAATAAAATAGATATGTAAGAAAAACTGTAAGATTGTTAAATAAAGGCTTTTATTATTATTATTATCGTATTTATTTCTTTTCTTAAGCCTAAGTTTTTACAATATTGATATATAAAACAACATAAAAACATTATAAAAACTTAAACCTAGTTTGCCGCCAGCAGCGGGGGCAGGGCCCAAGCTACCGGTGGTTAGGGCTGCAGAGTGAGGAACCTCCTGACGATGCGCGCTGTGTCAAGGATGACCGCCTTCTGCATCTGACCCTTGATCCAACCATCTAGCGAAAGTCTCTTGAGATGTTGGTCGAGACTTTTCGCTATAAGGCCGTTTGCCGACACGACTATGGGGACTATGATCGTGGAATCAACATTCCACATGGCGGTAACCTCGTGAGCCAAGTCAAGGTACTTGCTAAGCTTGTCCTTCTCAGCTTTCACGAGGTTCTCGTCATGTGGTATGGTGATATCGACGATCACAGCCCGACGTTGAGACCGGTCTACCAGCACGATATCAGGCTTATTGGCGACAATAGTCCTGTCCGTGATGATAGAGCGGTCCCAGTAGAGCAACACACGACCATTCTCGAGAACTGGCAGAGGTGCGTACTTATAGTACGGCACCTCGGACTCGACAAGGCCGTGTCGAAGAGCAAGTTGCTGGTGGATGATCCTGGCTACTAGGTTATGTCTGTGCAAGTACTCGCCGTTAGCAAGATGCGAACAACCGGAAATAACATGACGAAGAGATTCGCCTGGACGGCGGCATGCCCGACAGATGTCGACCGTACCGTCCTTCATTATGTATTTCCGGTAATTGTTCGTCTTGATAACCTCGTCTGCAATTGCACAGACAAAACCCTCGGTTTCTCCGAAGAGGTCCCCGAAGCGTAGCCAGTTCACCGACGCGAGCAGATTCACATCGGGTCCCGTTAGGGCCCGATAGAATCGCCCGTAGCTCCTTGCTCTTCCACACTTCCTTGCGATCATCAGTGCTGAGCACCGATGGTTTACGCCAGTTCTCGTTTGCCAGTGAAAGAGGCGTGAAGCTTCTGTCAACTGCCACAACATCGCGATGCATCCCGGACTCGCTGTTGCGGAAATAATCCCTGAGACTGCATACTTCGCGGTTGTGTAGGTTCTTGGCATTTAAAAGCCTCGACCTCCCACTTCCGCGGAATATACAGTCTCATAACAGACGAGCGCGGGTGTAGCATGCGATGAGTTGTGAGCAGTTGACGGACCTTCCTGTCCAGGGCGTCGAGCTCAGTCTGAGTCCACCTCAGTATGCCAAAGGAGTATATCAGCAGAGGCATTACCCAACCGTTGAAGGCTCGCGCTTTGTTACCGCCTGACAGAAGACTTTTAAGTACTTTTGTCAGCCGGCAAAAGAAGCGCTCCTTCACCGATTTCTTAATGTCATCTGCTGATATACCCAATGACTGTGACATACCGAGATATTTGTAGGTCTCGTCTTCGGAGAGAGATCTGAGAGTTATAGTCTCGGAAAGTTGTAAATTCTCTGAATTTACTACTTTCCCTCGCTGTACATGCATGACCGCACATTTGTTCACACCGAACTCCATCTTGATGGCGTTACTAAAACCTCCGTGGTTTTTAATAGCTCCAACAAGTCTTGGCGTTTCGGTGCAAAAAGTTTGAGGTCGTCCATGTACAACAAATGAGATATAACCTCACCTCCTCTACGAAGACGATAACTAACTCTGAATCCTTCAGCAGAGTGCTGAGAGGATTCAGACTTAGGCAGAACCATAGGGACTTAGACTGTCACCCTGAAAATGCCTCTTTCAATCCTTATCAAGTCCTCCGAAACAAAAGAGCTGTCTACGCTACCTGGTTGACGAAGGACTGTGACCCACTGTCCCATGCATTTGCTTAGAAAAGATTTCAGAGTTGGATTTATTTTGTACAACTCTAAAACCCTCTCCAGCCATGAATGGGGCACCGCATCATAGGCCTTCTTATAGTCAATCCAAGCAGCGGAGAGGGCTCCTTTGTTTCGTTTGACTTGTTGGCAAATGGTCGTGTCAATGAGGAGCAGCTCCTTAGTACCACGGGACCCAATCTTACATCCATTCTGAGAGGAGGCCAAAACGTTATTTGCGACTATATGCGCGTTAATTTTGCTCTCAGAATGGATGTAAGCAGCTTATAGGTGGTGGGTAAGCACGTAATGGGTCTGTAGTTCTTCGGTTCCGTGGTACTACCAGACTTATGGAGCAGGAAGGTGACTCCGGTGGTCATGAAACTGGGAAGAGAACCCGCCTCGAGGGCTTCTTGAATTGTGTTGCCAAACGCTCATGTGAGCATCGAAACCACTTTATCCAGAAGTTGTGCAATCCGTCCGGCCCAGGACATTTCCAGTTCTGAGCCGTCCGGATAGCACAACTAACGTCTACGGAGTCTATCGTAATAGACTCCATGGCATCGATAGACTCACACGCGCGTTCGACAACACGCATCCAAGTTCCTCCGTGTGCTCGACAGGCACCGACCAGATGCTGCGCCAGAAGTTTATCATAGCGCTAGCATCCGGTAGCTGCCCATAGCTCACACTTTGACTATTCTCTTCCCAGTTTCGGTATACCTTCCTTTGATCACTCTGGAAGTCGCGATTTTCTCTGTATCGATTCACACGCTCTCTGTAGCGGCGAATACGGTTTGCCTACGCATAAACTTTCTGCTTCAGATAGTCAATACGTTCCGCAACATTGGCAAGATAGTGCTGAGGACTGGTACCAGTCCCAGCAAATGCCTGTGCTACGAAACGCATGACTCGGGGACGACTGTTCCCCTGGCTAAAGCAGATTAGCTTTGCAATAAGAGCCCTGAATGTACTGATACGCCGTTCTATTCGCACTTGCCAAGCGGGTACACTTCCGGTGGTTCGCGCTGCGCGGTCAGTGTCTGGAAACTTGACACGTGCAACGCGACACGCCGCGATAGCACCGCAGTACAGAATAGAATGGGTATCAGTCAAATCTTTGCTAGTTCCCAGGTAGGGCACTAGCAAAGTATTCAGGGCTCCCATCAAAGCCAAATTTCGTTTATGGGTGGGCAAACGCGGTAAGCGTGGCCTAGAGTTTGGTGTGAGTCGATATTGGAAGATCGCGTCTTCCAAAGTGCTCCTCATTTGCTCTCTTACCTGGTCAGATAAGCTATTACTCGCCAAATCTCCTCCTCGATATCGGGGTCAACCTGCGCCGCAAGTGTCGCCGCTGTCATTGGCACTGAAGCCAGTGTCAGCGTCGACGACGCGGCGGGCGGATCCCGGTCGAGATAGAAACTGGGCGAGCACGCTCCTCCTCCAGGCGTAGCTGATCAAGTGTCGAGTCATCCAGCAGCTTGCAGCGCCTGATGGCTCGAACTTGGTCAGACAATCGTTGAGCGGAAACGGCGACGGTCGGTTCGAAGGTCTGAAACAGAGACAGCATCCTGGCACAATACGCGGTCAGGTTAGTTCCTCCCTCTGTTGCCCTGTAATAGGCGCGCATGCAGTTCTCATTCATGGTTTGAGACCATCGCATGCGACGCACTACACCACCGGTAGCGAGGGCCGGGCGTGAGACAGATTGCCTCTCAGGCCCCAAGCGTGCCGGCAGCGGGGGACGGCCACGTCGCCCTGGTCTTGTAGGCGGTGTCGTCCCGGGCTCGCTCGCGTCGCTCGACGAGTCGCTGGTCTCGCGGGTGGTATGGAACTCATCCGACGAGATACTCGGAGACGACGACGAACGGGCGGAAGGTGGTGGGCGTGCGTGTCGTGACGCTGTAGCTCGTTTCTTCGACCGTGTTATCATTTACCTGTATTATTAGTTGTTTATCCAAATAATTTTATTTCTATTAGTTTTCTTTGACAGACATCTGTCATGTCGTACATATTGATAAATATTGTATTTTTCCATCTTTTGAGGTATTATTGCGCCAAAATTATGTTGAATTCTTGATTTTTGAATATTGCTTGTATATTTCTGTATAAATTTGTAATAAAAATGTGAAAAAAATACATTTAAATAATTTACGGTAAAAAAAAGACGGGCTTTCGTGTTGACAGCTGATGACTTATTATTATTATTTACGTATTTATTTCTTTTCTTAAGCCTAAGTTTTTACAATATTGATATATAAAACAACATAAAAACATTATAAAAACTTAAACCTAGTTTGCCGCCAGCAGCGGGGCAGGGCCCAAGCTACCGGTGGTTAGGCTGCAGAGTGAGGAACCTCCTGACGATGCGCGCTGTGTCAAGGATGACCGCCTTCTGAATCTGACCCTTGATCCAACCATCTAGCGAAAGTCTCTTGAGATGTTGGTCGAGACTTTTCGCTATAAGGCCGTTTGCCGACACGACTATGGGGACTATGATCGTGGAATCAACATTCCACATGGCGGTAACCTCGTGAGCCAAGTCAAGGTACTTGCTGAGCTTGTCCTTCTCAGCTTTCACGAGGTTCTCGTCATGTGGTATGGTGATATCGACGATCACAGCCCGACGTTGAGACCGGTCTACCAGCACGATATCAGGCTTATTGGCGACAATAGTCCTGTCCGTGATGATAGAGCGGTCCCAGTAGAGCAACGCACGACCATTCTCGAGAACTGGCAGAGGTGCGTACTTATAGTACGGCACCTCGGACTCGACAAGGCCGTGTCGAAGAGCAAGTTGCTGGTGGATGATCCTGGCTACTAGGTTATGTCTGTGCAAGTACTCGCCGTTAGCAAGATGCGAACAACCGGAAATAACATGACGAAGAGATTCGCCTGGACGGCGGCATGCCCGACAAATGTCGACCGTACCGTCCTTCATTATGTATTTCCGGTAATTGTTCGTCTTGATAACTTCGTCAGCAATTGCACAGGCAAAACCCTCGGTTTCTCCGAAGAGGTCCCCGAAGCGTAGCCAGTTCACCGACGCGAGCAGATTCACATCGGGTCCCGTTAGGGGCCCGATAGAATCGCCCGTGCAGCTCCTTGCTCTTCCACACTTCCTTGCGATCATCAGTGCTGAGCACCGATGGTTTACGCCAGTTCTCGTTTGCCAGTGAAAGAGGCGTGAAGCTTCTGTCAACTGCCACAACATCGCGATGCATCCCGGACTCGCTGTTGCGGAATAATCCCTGAGACTGCATACTTCGCGGTTGTGTAGGTTCTTGGCATTTAAAAAGCCTCGACCTCCCACTTCCGCGGAATATACAGTCTCATAACAGACGAGCGCGGGTGTAGCATGCGATGAGTTGTGAGCAGTTGACGGACCTTCCTGTCCAGGGCGTCGAGCTCAGTCTGAGTCCACCTCAGTATGTTAAAGGAGTATATCAGCAGAGGCATTACCCAACCGTTGAAGGCTCGCGCTTTGTTACCGCCTGACAGAAGACTTTTAAGTACTTTTGTCAGCCGGCAAAAGAAGCGCTCCTTCACCGATTTCTTAATGTCATCTGCTGATATACCCAATGACTGTGACATACCGAGATATTTAGGTCTCGTCTTCGGAGAGATCTGAGAGTTATAGTCTCGGAAAGTTGTAAATTCTCTGAATTTACTACTTTCCCTCGCTGTACATGCATGACCGCACACTTGTCACACCGAACTCCATCTTGATGGCGTTACTAAAACCTCCGTGGTTTTAATAGCTCCAACAAGTCTTGGCGTTTCGGTGCAAAAGTTTGAGGTCGTCCATGTACAACAAATGAGATATAACCTCACCTCCTCTACGAAGACGATAACTAACTCTGAATCCTTCAGCAGAGTGCTGAGAGGATTCAGACTTAGGCAGAACCATAGGGGACTTAGACTGTCACCCTGAAAATGCCTCTTTCAATCCTTATCAAGTCCTCCGAAACAAAAGAGCTGTCTACGCTACCTGGTTGACGAAGGACTGTGACCCACTGTCCCATGCATTTGCTTAGAAAAGATTTTAGAGTTGGATTTATTTTGTACAACTCTAAAACCCTTTCTAGCCATGAATGGGGCACCGCATCATAGGCCTTCTTATAGTCAATCCAAGCAGCGGAGAGGGCTCCTTTGTTTCGTTTGACTTGTTGGCAAATGGTCGTGTCAATGAGGAGCAGCTCCTTAGTACCACGGGACCCAATCTTACATCCATTCTGAGAGGAGGCCAAAACGTTATTCGCGACAATATGCGCATTTATTTTTGCTCTCAGAATGGATGTAAGCAGCTTGTAGATGGTAGGTAAGCACGTAATGGGTCTGTAGTTCTTCGGTTCCGTGGTACTACCAGACTTATGGAGCAGGAAGGTGACTCCGGTGGTCAAGAAACTGGGAAGAGAACCCGTCTCCAGGGCTTCTTGGAATTGTGTTGCCAAACGTTCATGTGAGCACCGAAACCACTTTATCCAGAAGTTGTGCAATCCGTCCGGTCCAGGACTTTTCCAGTTCTGAGCCGTCCGGATAGCACAACTAACGTCTATGGAGTCGATTGTAATAGACTCCATGGGTTCGATAACCTCACATGCACGTTCGATAACACGCATCCAAGCTCCCTCCGTGTGCTCGACAGGCACCGACCAGATGCTGCGCCAGAAACTTTTCATAGTTATTTTTTATTATTATTATTATTATTATTATAGAATTGTTATGTTCCCGAAGAAATGCGATATTTTTAGGAAAAAATACTATAAAGTTGTAAGTTTATCACTATTTATCACATATATTTCGGAGAATGTGCAACTGAACTGCATGTTCTAATATCATCGTGCTTTTTTCCATCGTTCTGCCTGAACTCGAAAAACCGATGTAGTTTATTTGTTGACTTTCCAGAGACTCGATCCAATTGGTTTGACTTGCATAAAAAGCGTCAAATCTCAGCGTTTCATTCGTTCAGCGTTTTCGTAAGCCGCATCTTCGCTCAACATGATGTCAACAAAATTGCTCTATTGAGCAAATTACAAAAATTTACTTTTTTACTACTTATTTTATTGAGACTAATAAGTAATTTTTATAATGTTAAGTGAAAGGACCAGCAAGATGAGCCAAACCAGCAGCTATTTTTTTATTGAACAATTTTTCTTTCGCGATTTTAGGGTTCTTGTAGGCTTAGTACAGAACCCTGTATAGCTCACGCTGAATCATCGTCCAAAAACGGTTTGTTACAAATAGCATATTATATTTTCATATGTTTCATTCTCAGATTACAGAACAAAAGGTTTGTTTCGTAATCTTAGGTTTAATTTGTTTTGTGGGGTCAAATTTACAAATTGTAGACTGGTCATTTTCTATTCGCCGAGTTGTCCATATTTTTTTCTCGCTGCTCCACCTAGCTCCAATTAAGCCTGGGGGAGATGCTGCAGCAAGCTAGCTCACTCAATTTTGATGGTTCTTTTTTCTTGTTAAACTAACTGCAAGATAATATTTAGTATAAGATATAAGATAATACTTCTTGCGTTGAAAATTTTAACTATTCAGTGGTTGAAGTCAGATTTCTTAGCACGTGGAATAAAGATAAATATATTATGCGAGTTTATCTTTATTGACTTAATGATAGCTTCTTTTGAAATTTGATCGATTGTCTGTATTTAATATTAAATTGAAGTAAACACTGGCTCGTAATAAAGCCACGCAGCTATAAAGTTATTCTACCGCCAAGCTGTAATGTGCAAACATTACTGTGTTCCGGTCTGACGGGCAATGTTTCCAGAGAAATTACAGGGCTTAGAGACATAACATCTTAGATCTCTGAGTGACGAGCGCAGTGCAGTGCTAGGTAATAATTTGGACTCTTCATGTTCCAATAGCTGCGTGTCACTGTGCTGTTACATGGCAGGCATGTTGCTTACCATCAGGCACATGTCCTGCTTGTCTCGTCACTCTTTATTTAAATAATAATCAAGTCCAAACCACTCGCTAGCACAGCACTGTCCTCGTGTCCTCTGTACCCTAAGAAATAAGGTGATTTATCTCTTTGCTCTGTAATTTATCTGGTAACCTTACCTTCCTAACCGAAACACGGCAATGTTATCGCATCATGACTGGGCCTCGTGGCTCGTGGCTTAGTGGGTAGTAGCTCTACCTGCGAAGGCGAGGGTCGTGGGTTCGATTCCCACCCAGTGCAAATATTTGTGTGATGAATTCAAATTGACATAGTACAAGCTTTGCTTAGTTTGAGGTCAGATGGTGTTGTGTGTGAATATATTTATTTATTTATTACTGCTTGGCGGTAGAATAACTAGCAACTCTGTGGTTTCCCCCAGGTGGACCCTGCACCAAAGAGTCCTACCTATACAATTAAGTACTTATGCATTTAGTTGTTACATAATGTTACCGTCCAATATTTGCATATTCATTATAATATCTGCCTGAAAAGTCAGCGTAAAAATAACCAAAAAACTTGGTTTATTCGTAGTCTTATTAATCGTTTGAAATGCTGTGACACCTTTTTTACGATACCGTAGGATGGAGAATGAACCGCCCCAAAATTTCTAAAACAATCTATTCAACCATAATCCATATGTTGTTTCCTTCAAAACCGATTATCGCATCAATATCCTGTTCGAATATTCCAAATTCAAATTCGAGGATCATGCTCAAATTCGCGCCAAAGCCTACCCTACTTCCTGCGCACGTGGCTCCCGCGCATGCGCCTACAAACAATGCACTTTTTTGCTACTCCACATTCAAATACGATTACAACACGTACTAATGAAGATTATATCCGTCTCTTTCTTTTGTTTATATTTTTATGTAAAAGAGAGAGATGAAATAGATGACAGTTGGCATCGCGTAGCGTCTGCCGCGGCCATATGGCTTGAGGTTTGGGAAATTACCCCCGTTCAGAAAATGGCAACATTTCTTTTGCGGCGTTGTCTATTCATTACGGTTGTGTCTTGATGACACGCGACAGAGTAGCAGTGACAGACAGATGGACTTTGTTTGCAACATTTTCCCAATTTTTTTCGAAAGAACTGCTTACAATTTTGATATAGCGGCAAATGTAAGTACTTACCTAACAATTTCCTTGCGATGTTTTCCCTCAGCGCTTAAGCCAGTAATAATGGCAAACTTGTACCAACACAATATAGCTTTCGTTTAATTTTTATACGGGGAAAATGTTTTTTACTTTGCTGTATTTCTTTTTGCAATATTTTAATGATGTAAAATAAAAACTAGGAGCTTGGATAATGCATCCGTTTTATATCCGTGGTTTTTTAAATTATGAACCACATTATTTTTATGTTTTCAACACTTAGGTATATCAAAGTAATCATGTAGTAAGTGTTAATGCCACAATCATGCTGGATTCAGATTCAGGGGTGCTTAGTCCAAGTAGTGTGATTCTCGTTTTAATTAAGATTTGTCAGAAAAATTACTGCGCATTTCAAAAAAAAGTTATCGGAACGTAATTATCTATCTAAATTCCTTATCGACGACAGCTATCCCAAGAACCAGAAATAGAACAGTTAAAAATTCCATTAAAAATACAAAATGAAGCGTGACTTTAATGACACAAATAACAGAAAACCAATCACTATCCACAATGATTACCGTTCACCCATGATCGGTCCCTAGCACCTCTACAGGGCACAAATCATTTGTGGTATCGTTATTGTTCTCTCTGTTATTTAGAACAAAATGAAAGAGAAATCGATAGCTATGCGAAAAGCAGTAAAAGCCTACGGGTGGCAATTAGTTTCGGAGTTTGAAATAGTGGGGTTGTTACTTGATTAGTACCTATACAATAAGAAGGGACAATTCCCGCCAGAACCTAGAAAGCGTGATAATTCCCAACAGAGTGCAATGACAAACTTTTTGATAATAGGTACCTTATTTTAGGCGATAGTATAAAAATAAGGATAAATTAACTGCGTCGACGACATTCACGAAATTATAATATTACACGGAAAGACCTGAGAAAACGTCACTTAGGTATACAAAGTAGCAATTTGCAGATCTTGATTTTGTCATTAACCTGGTGCATACGGAAACGATATAGTAACATGAAAGAAACTTTGAGGATCGCTAATCCAAGCCAAAAAATGTTCATTGGTAGGCTTAAAAGTTTGGGAATCATCTTTCCTAAAAATAATTGGCATTCATAGGGTCTGGGGATATATAGAAGAGAAAACTTATAACTCTGAATTTGATAGCATGGCGTGTTATGGAAACTACGCAGGTGAAACCGGAGGGCGCGGTTAGTCTGGAATAAATCTTCAGAGCATTGTCGTCTAAATAGGCCATCTAGACTAGATGGCTATGGTTGGACGTGTAAATGTGTAATGGTAGCCATGGTAACCCGCCATGGCCATCGACTAATGCGATGGCATTTTAGATGACCAAGGTCCGGACGTCCGGACTTCACTCGAAGATTTCTGTCACATCCCACAAAAAATCTGTGTGTGGCGCGCCAAAATCAAAATTTTACTTCAAAAAATTAAATAAACAAGGATTATGGATTACTGAGCAGTCGTCCTGAGCACGCAGACGTCGAGAGGTTACTTTTACTTAGATTATTTATATTTCTATTACAAAAACGCAAGGTTACTTGAAGGAATGAAACCCACAACTTACTGCTGTGTGAGTAGCAGTCTAACCAGCCCACTAAATGTTCCCACTGTTGGGATACGGGGCTTTTTCTCGCAAGGAACGAGTCAAGGCCGTATCTGTTGCTGGGTGACACATAACCTCGAAAGATTCTAGGTACGTATCGGTTTCCTTACTATGTTTTCCTTCATCATTTTAAGTTGCGGTATTACGAACATGACTTCGAAAAAACAGAAGTGTGCGTGGGATTTGCACCCGGGAGCTCCGAATCGACAGTGGTCGTTCTCCCGACTAGACCAGCCGTAACTTCGAGTGACTAGACTTGCTATTAACCAACCTACAGGACCAGCTATCTCATTGTCAAAGCAATGAACTGGCATCGGCCCTAAAGTAACCTTTCTGTATAAACTAAAGTGAAGGTAATGACTCAATCAGATTCCCTGTGAGCTGCCCCCATCTCACGGTGAAGTGCGAATTTGCTTTATTGGTCCTATTACCTTTTATTACCCTTGTTGTTCTCAAACAGGAGCATCTCAGAATTACATAAGTACTTACAATAACTTCACAGAAGTATTTTACGATATGGTATCCTAAATTGGGAATAACGTTTAAACACACAGCAAAAAAAATTCTATGTGTGTACCTTTGTGTCTGTTTGTGGCAACGTAGCTCACGAACGGTGAACTGATTTTAAATGTTTTCTTTTTATTTGAGAGGTGAATGAGTCGGAAGTGTTTGCACCTATATTTTATCGAAATCGGTTCAGCCGTTTCAAAGTTATCAGGTCTTTTGTTATCTTCGGTAGGAGTCTTACATTTAGTATTTTAAAGTTTGGTTTTAGTATTTGCTTTAAAACTTTCGGGTGACAAAAAAATTTGACACAATTGCGTTGGAATTTTCTTGAGATTTTCTTATTTACATAAATAAATTAATTATGTTATGTCTGTGATGACTGCAGCGATAAGCAATGATTTGTGTTTTGCAACTCCTTATGTTTTTGTCAAATCTTTATATGTAAATATGTTATGTTGGTTTGTGTACGCTTCAAAAACTCAAAAAGTTCTGCACCGATCGATCTGAAATTTTACAATGATATATAATCCGCATCAAGGATTGTTTTTATCTAATTTTTGCATCACAATGTGCCACAGCGAAGCGTGGCAGGGTACGGCTAGTGTTTAATATAATTACTTATTGTAGGTTTACACATGACCGCCATCTCGCTTGATGTTAAACAACGATGCGGTCTACGTTGGACAAACACTGCGGAGAGACACTGGTGGAGTGTTCCCTAAAGACAGCGGTTCGCGCGGAGGCACTTGACATTATGGAATTGTATGGGCGCCAGTTCGCCGTAGACCGAGACACGTGTCGCGGTCTCGGCGCGAACTGGCGCCCATACAATTCTATAGAGTAAGTGCCTGTCGCAGTCTCCGGTCGCGGTCTCAGCGTGAACTTTTACCTTAACATGACATTTGGAGGGTAAGAAAACCTTGTACGAAGTCGTGAAACGTTCTTTAAACATGGTGACGACTTTGAAGCGATCACGATTATTTACACGAGGTAAAAAGTAACTTATAACAGACTATATAAAGTCGAGTTCATTACGCTAATCATACCGAACCTCGTTGATAGAGTGATTTGGCCCGAACGGCCGTGTTTGTTTAGCATTAATATTATAATAGGTCCTAAACGGGCAGAAGGGTTGACTCGGCTCTTTCAAATCGCCGACAGATGGACGCCCAAATATTTGATCATTTGATGATGATCTGAGTAAACAAGGAAAAAATTCAGTCAAATCATGGTTGTTTGAAGGGTTATGTGGATACAGCATGAACAATTAACATACTCGTATGTAGCTTTTTGCAGAATTACTGGTATAATACAGGTACTGTATTAAAGTAAAGCCACTTTGAATATGATGTAACGAAGGTGACACTTATATTTAATTAACGAAGGTATGTTCTTTTCATAATTTACTTGTGGTTTATGCCAATATCATCCTTTACAAACAATAGTTCTAGAAATCAGTTAGTAGTAGTTAGTAGTCCCCAGTTTGGGGACTCGCACCACTGTTTATCCAATAAGAATCTCGTATTCAACAATACTAGTGTAGGATACAACCGTGATCGCTTAAATTAAATATTTATAAAATTAATTAGATCTTAATATAGACGTATCTCTACTACATGTTTAATAAAACTACAAATTTTGTTAATATGTACATGATATAGAGAATTTGGAAAACTCGCAACAGACACACAGACGCGTCACTTGACGGACACCCTTACAAACAGCCAGCGAAAATATTCCGTTCCAATTTCCAATTAAATTAATACAAAATCAATCACACCACGACACGGTAGCGGAGGTGTCCCGCCGCGCACCACTGGCTACCACAAAAAAAATTGCGTTACACCATCAGTTTCAAACTGATCGATCTGCCAAAAAAATTGGCGGTCCTTTTCACTTTCGTCAAACTTTCGACGATCGATTTTGCACGCCCACTCAGCGGACTCGGCCTTTGACTGACGTCGATAGAGACAAAAACTGATGAAAATATTGATCATTTTTTTGCAATGCATTGTAGACTTACAATAACAGTTGATAAAGCTTTTGGTATACAAGATATTTCAATATTGCTGTAAATTATTAGGATCGTTCACTAAACAATTTTTATTAATTACGGGATATTTTCCTTGGTTGAATGGTGGAGCGAGACCCCGATAATTTGATACACCACGTCCATGTGTCTATCTAAATACAAACTATTGTTTTACACTGTGCAGTTGTTTTTAAGTACCGGCATGACGTTACTGATAATTTAAATGAAACTGATGCAGATAAACATTAAAATGAGAACAAATTAATCAGGAAATAAATGTTATATTGGCTGTTCATAGTTGGTTTCGCTAAAATTCTTTGGTTAAAATAAAATATCTTGACATTGGCAAAAACACTCATCTTCTTACTTGTTGAATCATTTAAAAATAAAAATATTATTTTGAACACAAAGTTTCCTTGTACAAATTAAATACATTTACTTAGTCCCATGGGCATATAACTTGTTTTATATGGACGTAGCTTAGTCTGTTTTACTTTCATTTTTCAGTTTAACATGGCTGTAATAATGAATGAATACCAGTCCCAACTCTTTTTTTGTCTGCGTAAGCTTTAAGCAAACATACCTCTATATATGGTGGCTAGTTCTAAATATGCAATATAATCCCTGATCGCCGATATATTCATGAATTATAGTTTAAATGACCGTTTTACACAAACCCTTTCTCCGCGGACCGGGGCGCTCGTTAACGAAGGGTTAAACGTCGTTTAAGGGTCTATACTTAGTTCGCGCTTAGATTTATGGAAATTAACTTATTTACTTAGACCGGGACGTTTGATGTGACTTGATGACTTTTTTGTGCATTCGAAGTTTTTTTACGTGTTTCTGATTTTATCTGATCACTTAATTTTGGTCGGATTATGTGAACCAACTTAAAATGCAATTTATGGCTATTTTTTGTGTTGAGTTTTGTTTACTTAACTGTAATAAACTAAACGATGATATTTATATCTGCAGACGAACCTATTTATTACCGGAAAGCATTTCCAACCCTTATTTGTTTTTAGTATGAAAACCTTAAACCTTATTTGATTACCTTAGATCACTTAAATTTAAAAATGATTTTCTAATGCACCCTTTAGTCGGAAATATTGTAATTTTTATGTTGTATATTTCGAAACTTGCATTTTTGTTAAGTTCTTTGCAGTCTGAAAGTCGAATTGTTGATTAAGTATTGTATTTATTAAATAAAGTTACAATGAAGTCTGGAGTTGGATTGTCAATTATTGATATTTTTTTTCTAACCTGTATATATCACGTGATTCACTATGATATTGTAATCAATCAATGCAATCAGTATTTTGAATATCTGAATAATATATTTTTCCAGAAAGAATCAAATAAAACTCGTGTAAGTCGATCTCCAACTAGATTATGCTCTATTTCGGATTAACCTTCCTTCAACAGAACACAGAATAAAAAAATCATTTTGTTTTGAAACACAATTTCAAGATTTTTGTACCTATTATTAATTTAATGTTTTATAAGTAGTAAACTAACGGTCCGCTCCGGCTTCGCTTGAATGTTATCATACCTATAAAGACTATTAATCGAAATAAACATTTCATACCAACATAATATCTTTCATCGTCCATCGTGGACAAACACCGTGATACGTATTTTATATAGGTAAGTATATTAAGATAGTGACGGGAAGAGTAGAACATGTTTGTGTCTGATTAAAAGCAATATGCCAGTCCATGCCAGCAGAGTATCACATAGTTATTGGAACATGAAGAGCACAGCGCTGTGTTCGTCACTCAGAATAAAAAGTATTCAATTAATGCAGTTTTATTGATCTCAAAGCCATCAAATTATAAGCAAAATAAAAATGTAAGTTATCAGAATCACACACGTAGAAATAGTGAAGTCAATCAACAAAAAAATAATTAATTATGTTAAGTTTTTCACACAACAACTTTGGATAATAAATCCACGGGGCACCCTATATTCGAAATTTGAATTGGATTGAACAATGGCACCCAACAGTTCGCGCCTTTCAGACATCGCGGCGAATGACACTCGGGTATGGCTTGATGGTTTGATCTGAGTTTGATGGTGTAAAAACTTGGCTTTATGCTTGGCCGCCTTTTGACACGGGCTACCGAATTAAGAGATTAATTATTAACGTGTCGTTATTTTAATTATGCTAATTTCATTAGTATTCCTTTACCTCTATTTTAAAGCGAAACAGAAGATTGTTTTCATTTCAACTGTTTTTTTTTTCTTTCTGCTGGCACTCGGAGCCTTCTACCATAAGGAGAAAGTCAAGGTCATGATCGACCACACTGGCGCTGTGTGGGTTGGTGGATGATGCGTCTATGTCCTCTAAAGATGTATTTTTTTGAACACGCCATTTTCCTCACGATCTATCATTGACTGTTATGCCCAGTGCGGGTAACAAACTTATGTACTCGGAAAAATACTCAAGAGAGCAGGCAGCATTCGAATCTTTGACCTCTCGACTATTAAATCAAACCAGATCGCCACGGAATTAAAATTTGAAAGTACGTAAGTAGATTTAATGTAGGTATTCTATCAAAGGGAATGTAAAATACTACGTATTCTATTATAGAGTTTGTAAAACCTGCATCCAAGATCCAAGGCAAAAAAGGTTCAATTGTCTCTCTGTTTTTATGGACTGCATTTTGGAGAGTATGCACAGGAGTTTCGATTAAGTCATACCATAGGTACTTGTTATCTTTTTCGGTTTAATTTAAAACCAACATCGATTTCAATAAACTGCCAATATTGGAATCTATGAATGTGGTGCCCAGATCAGGAAATTTTAATTTAGATTTCGATAAAATTTATGTGTAAAATTTTTTTGATTATTTTTTTGTTTGATAGTTGATATTTTAAACGTGGCCCCATATAAATTTATGTGTAAAATTTTAATGATTATTTTTTTGTTTGATAGTTGATACTTTAAACGTGGCCCCATATAAATTTTATCGAAATCTATATTGATGGGTTTCATGGGAAGTCCTGAGTAATCGAATGGTATAATGGGAATAAGACGCAGAATTATTTATATGCTCCATATCATGTCCATATTGAAGCCCGGAGACTTCAAAGCATGGAAGTAATAAGTGTCTACCTACTATGTACGTATAACTTATTACTTCCATGCCTCAAAGACACGCGAGCTTACTTAGATAAACTTATTTCTAACCCAAAAGGTTGTGTTCATATCATTGTAAATTGTCAATGTAATTTGTGACGCTGTGACGTAATCCTTCAAATTCTTTGAGAAGATAAAAATAAAACGAAACTTTTCATGGATGTAATCGAAATTATAACCATGTAAATTCACACCACCGCACAGCAGCGTCTTTACGACCCTCTCACCATGCGTAAGTGATGTCAACAGATTACATAGAATAAGGTCAACTTTTGAGGTATTGAGTACTGGTCGAGGACGTTCGAACACCTCTCCGAAAGATTCCCATTAGCACAGGGCTTGCACTGACGACACGAAGGGGTTCAGGTCCCGTGATCTGGTCATCCACGGTGAAGCTAAGATGTACCCGGTGTGGAACGGCTCGCCTAAGCCGACGACGATACAGTCATGTAACTAAGGTGGGCCGTGATCTTAAGGCTATAGGCGTCGCAGTTGTGACGCGCAGGCCACGGTGGGGGAGGTCTGCCTCTCCTCTACAGTCGAAATGTGGTACACAGACTTATCCGTTGTGGAAAAGCAAGGGTACGAGTCCAGCATCCATATACTGGTTGATCCCCAGAGCTCTGCCTTTAACCATGAAGGATAAATTGGGATGTTTTGAGAAAGTCATGCACTTTGAAGCCATTCGTCATCCACCAACCCATACCCACTACATACAACCCATACCCACTAGCCCAGCCGTAGTAGAGTATGGTCTAAACTCTCTCCTTGTGAGAGAGTTCCCTGAATTCCAGGAATGGGAACATTAAGTTGACTGCTTATGCTTATCATGCAATATTTGTTTTAGATATTTACCAGGAGCATTAGACGAGGTACCAGTCACAGAATATGGGGACCAACGATCCAAACACCACTCCCTCCAGGAACACCTTAACCAGGGATGATTCAAGGGTAACATTTGCAGAAATCTCCTGTAATCGTAGTAAAAAAAGTGATGGTTTTTTTGACACTCGTGTTGCGAAAGGCCTAGTTCTAGCAGTCCAGCACATGAAGTTTGCGTTTATTTTGTTTTGGTATATCGTGCGTACTCTCATTAGTACTATTGTGCATACTCTCATTAAAACTAACTCACATTCGACAACGAGCGATAAGGACCTCCTTAGCGGGTCTTATCTTCAGAAGAGAGCAAGGTTTAGCCCATTGGCTCTAGCGGGGAAAACCTGACTCCAAGTTTGCTGTTGATTCTACCCTCATAGATGGCTAGGCGATTAAATCAAGTTCTGTCATGGATGTGCCGTTTCCTGCCCTGTAGCCAGTCCTAGATTTGCTTAAAAGCCATATAATCAATTGCTTAGGGCATCCCATGTAAGGGGAGTCACCAGAGATACCCGAGAAAAAAGAGCACACGAAAATTAAGTGATTTCAAAAATCTCACGTTTCAGTTTGATTATTTTTGACGGGAGAATAGAGAACAGACGATAGTAATGAACCGACTTTACAGACAACCATTTTTTTTATTCTTCTGTGCTGTTTACTAGAGGAGGGGGTATGCTCAAGGAGAGGTTACTTAGGGCATCAAGTTACTTTAAACCGGCACTGCCTGTCGCAGAGTGGCGTGCAGTCGGAGATGTCGTACACGTGGGCCAACAACGACAGCATGTTCAGCGGCGACGTCGACCGCTGGCTCGGCGGAGACACCGGCTCCCGCGCTCAAGCCGCCATGCGGGATAGGTACCACCCCCCTCTATACTTCTCTTCTAAACTTATTTGCTCTAAAGTTCGATATCATCAAATCATTGATTCGATGCCTCAATGTACGAAGCAAACGCAGAATTAAATATGCCTAGTACGTATCCTGTTAGGACATGGCTACTTATTGAATGAAAACCAAATCAAAATCACCAACCACTGTGAGACATAGATCTCTCCCACAATACGCCACTCAGCCCGATTATCGGATGTACATTTTAAGCCGTCTTCTTGTGTAACCGTGCCTCCTTATTTCACTTCATCCAATCAGGGCATAGCACTACGATTATCGATTCGCGATACCACTTCTCCACTCCAGAACCAGTCTACTCCAAAAGCTATCGTTTATTTCACCAGCCCACTGCCTCCTGATGCGCTGAGCTATGGCTCATTATTAAGGACTACTCCATTACCTACTAACACAATTCCTCAGAGAAATATTTTATTGAGTACAGCTCTCTCCATAGCCTGCTGTAGAGCAGGCGCTGGATGGAGTTGAGTGTGCAAAACTTGAGGACCGCATCCGGTGTAAGTGTACGGTTGTGAATTCAGCATACAAAGCATGATGTTTTAGTCGCAATAACGACTCACCCTGGCTTGAACGGGTGTGCCTTGCTGTTATACTCAATATACTTATACTAATATGAATTATAAATTGATATGATAAATATACAAATGAAAATTATTATTGTGGATCATTCCTAAAGGTAGCGGTTCGCCTGGAGACCGCGACACGAGACCGCGGCAGGAGACCGCTACAGGCACTTGACACTATGGATTTGTATAGGCGCCAGTTCGCGCCGAGACCGCGACACATGTCTCGCGACACGTGTCTCGGTCTCCTGTCGCGGTCTCGGCGCGAACTGGCTCCCATACAATTATATAGTGTCAAGTGCCTGTGGCGGTCTCCTGTCGCGTTGTCAGCGCGAACTTGTACCTTTAGATACAGTTAAATGTTTACCGTCGTAGACTTTTTGTGGAACTTTTTCAGAGGTACAATACTATAGGTGTCTTCAAACATTCTAAGAATGGAGATGGGAAGACTTGACAAAATTATCCAAACTGCCCAGGCTAGCTGAATTCTTTGCTTGGCCTTACTCTCAAAACTTCGAGAGCGATTCACTCTCGATTTGAAGACACTCAGCACCAAGTCACCAAGCTTATAACTATCGGGAAAAAACCCACTCAAGCAACTCATTCCACAGCCTAGAAATTCTTATCACAAAAGTAGAGTCAAACCGCTTCGTCCGTGTCTTTGGAACATCAACCATGAAACGTTGCAGCTTCTTCGAGCTACGCGAGTCTGAGCAATGTGATATTAGATCATGCAGATCAGTTGCACACTCTCCGAAGTGTATCCAATAAAAACCGATAAGCTAGCATTTTTGCGGCAATTTCAATTTTTTTTCGCACTAGAATGTCTTTGCCTATGAGCCTTTTGGTACGTCTCTTGATCGATTCCAGAGCCTCAAGCCGACCCATCTCAAAGAATCAGAATCAGAATCAGAATCAGAATCAGAATCAGAATCAGAATCATTTATTGCTAAACTGTGTACATAAGATGGTACTTAACATAATATTAAAGAAACAACAGTTTACCCATTTCGGGCGTGCAATTTAAGTTTGACATATAAATTATTAAAAATTACTATTTTACACACGAAAATGTTCATACCAAATTAACATGCTATAAGATTAAGTTATAGAATTGAGTTTAAAAAATTAGATAAAAGTTAGGTTATTATATTTTAAAACCTACTAATCTAAAATATTCTTCTAAGCTATTTTCAAATATACATGTATCTCTATAATCACATAATTATATCTATAACCCGTGTCAAAAAAACTTTGTTTCTGGTAGTGGACATTAAATTAATAAACTAAACCAAAGGTGCGAACAGTAGCCCATACTAGAGCGAATCCACGGATATTCGGGGGGATATGCCTTGATTGCGATTTAGTTCGAAACCTAGTGTCTCCAGTCTCCTCCCACCTAAATAATTACTTCATAAACAAAAGTAATAAGTACGAAACACAACAGCATATTTATTTTAGCATGCACACTAAGAATTATGATTGAGCTTATTTATGACAACATACATAAAATGGGCGGAACATTTCCGTATAAACAAATAATTTTGTCTATATAGAAGGAGTCACTCAACGCTCACACACGTAACTAGGGATTGAAATGAGTGATTGCAAAATTTATTCGACATTTTATTTTGGGCTGTATTATTATATTTACATTTATTATGTTTTACTAATATACAAATATGTAAATATATATATATGTAAAAATTGATACCCTGTACATACATAATGTATTATACTATAAAGAAATGTATAAAGTTGGAGTAGGAATCTATTTGCATTTTTGAAATGTTACTTAACTTTTAATTTTAACAGTTTTAAGTCAAATGTATACGAAAGTACTGGCAGTGCCCCGCGGGTTTACCCGCGTAGTTCTCGTTCCCATTCTTTTATCGAGATAAAAGTATTCTCACATCTAAATCCCAACTACCAACAGCTCATAGCAAGTAGTTGGCAGATTAAACTACTAGCGACATCTAGCCATATTTCTTCAAACTATTATGAGATTTGTATGAATCAAATTCTGAGACCGTATTCCTTGTAACTAGGGCTGACAACAGTCAATACAATTCTTATAATAGTTTCTGAAGTGCTTTCTAGATGGTGCTAAAAATATATTTTACCTTATCTAAATTTGGATACCTACGTACATGGTATGATACGAGTATTGTGCGATATATTTACATCATCAGTTCTTGCAATATATAAGTATGTATAGATAGAAAAATTATGAGCACAAAATCCAAAGTCAAAACCAAGATTTTGGCTTAGTAGCTAAGTAGTGTAGTGAGTAAGTTATACTTAACGTTAGTTATGTTAGGGTCTTACAATACCTGTGCCTTTTGCTAGCCCTAAGCTCGAAAACAGTTTATAGAATAACCTTTAGTAGGGAGCTTACCTACCTACATCTAAAACATATTTTTTTTATTTGATATTTAGGAACAAAATACACACAAGTTAATTAAGCCATGTACCTATTACAGAAGTCCACTAAATATGGCAATCTAAGTTACCAATAAGTAGGTTCTTACCTTAAGTTCCTATATATCTATTCTAATTCGCTTTCATTCTGAGGCCAACTGCCTCTCAATCTCTTGAAAACAAATCTCAATCTCTTTTGAGATCATTTATCTTCACACTAAAACACAGGACATCGTAATATTTGCAGAATACCGCATGACGATAAGTTAATTGTACAGGTATTCGTATTCAGGTATTGTATTGTCTGATTGTCTCTTGCGGAGTCAGCAAAAATTAAACAACATTTTCAAATAATGAGGCAACCTACACTTAGCGTTATCTACCTATAGTTACCTGCACTAATAGGGTTAATGTTGCCGAACCTGCTGTCATAAATGTTTTCTATCTATATCCTAGGTGGCGCATCTAATAATTTACTAAAAAGAGCTTTGCTTGCACACCAATATCAGAACGATTTTCCATCAAAAATAAGATTTTTTTGACTAAAATGTTTTGTTCCTTTAAATAATTTGACATATGTTTTCACTCATTTTACATGAAGGCTTCATAACTCAACCACACGTCGGTAGATACATGTGGTTTTAAATGCAGGAGCTAATGCACAAACATAACGTGGACAAAAAAATGTTTTTTGTCGTTTTGGTGGTCGACAGGTCCTGCAATTATATTAAATTATTTGATTTAAAAGAAATTATGTATGCTTATGATACCCTGAACCTATATTGTATCAAAAATGTCCTTGTAATTATGTTATAATAAATTTTCATTTCATTTCATATATTCTTCGAACCGCAGCAAGGTATTGAAACTGCCAACCTTCACTAGTTAGTAGCACTCAAAGAAGGAGAAGTGTCATGGCTTCCATTGTTTGCATTAGTATAGGCATTTTAGTTTGAGGTTAGATGGTGTTGTGTGTGAAATGTCCTCCAATATTTTTATTTTTATTTATTGGTTTATATCGATGCTTATAGTTTTATTTTGTAATGGCTTCAGTCGTTTTATTACTGTTTAAAATTAGGAGAAGCCTGGATCCCACAACACAGGCAGCCCCAGTGTGGGGTTCAGTGCACACTAACACAACATGTATTTGTTTTTTGTATTTTCTTCTTGTAAGAAACGTGTGCCATATCTTGTACTTATGTCTCTCGTTATTGCCACAATCATTTTTTCATTTTAATAATTAGTTGTATGTGTCCGCAGGCTGAGCGAGGGCCTGGCGGGCGGCCAGCCGCCGTGGCCGGCCGCGGGGTTCTGGTACGTGGCCGCCATGGTGCTGCCGCTCGTCAACCTCAACGTCTGCCGCAACTGGACGTGCACGCCCAGGTTACTTCAACACTACTTACTTCATACAACACTAGATTCATCTCAAATACAAATATCTTTATTGCTGTTTGCAGGTAAGATAAGATGATACAAAACATTTAAAACAATTGACCCATACAAACTGGCCTCTTCTTCTAGAGGCATGCAATATGTCTGGCAACGCAGTTTCCATTGGTCTGAATTTATACAATGATAATAATAGTCAGCTGATAAAGTCTTCTTCTTCTTTTTACACTTTTAACTTTTAATCGGTTGTATCATATTTTATGTCATCTGATTCATCGTCTATTAATTTCTGGCTTCTCCTGTGACATAGATACAGTCCAGGATTAGCTTGTAACCTATACGCGAGAAAAAAAAAGTTTATGAAAGTTAAAGCAATCTCAAAAATCACGTGGTTGAAATTGTTTATATAATTTTATTTAAAGGCAGGAAGCCTTGGAGGCCCGTGCTTAGGGCATTAAGTTTCCTGCATGTTACTAAGTAATCGTTTTCAACGGAACGGATAAAATTGAAATTTGGAACCATGAACGTATAAAAAAGTCGGACGTAGTCTCGCTAAAACAAAAACTGTGTCACTAGACGTAACATTTTGACGTAAGCGTTGTCAGGCTGTCACTGATGCACAAGTAACGCGTGTAATGGCCCACTGATGTGTGCGTGTCAGCTTGTATGTGACAACGCATACGTGCATATTATGTGGCCGACTCGATAGACACAGTAGTAGTTTTAGCAAGACTACGTCCGACTTTTTTTATAGTGCATGTTTGGTCCATAATACATTATAGACTATCCCAAAAAATGCAGAGTTCTGTAGACCTAGCGAATAGTCAATTTTAAATACCACGTAAATCTAGGTACATACGTAGGTCCTGTAGATGCCTACCTACTCGTATTGTTATAATTACAGGGTATAAAGCCACATTTTGTTGCCAAATTGTTGCCCATACGAAATACATCAGCAAGTTTCAGAAATGACGAGTTGATCAGGATAGTGAACGGATATTTTTCGAACAGACGCGGAAAGCGGACTATCGCCCTCGCACTGCTCCCCCACTTTTCCCGATCGTAAACCTGAAAATAAAAAGTTATGACGTAGAAGTTTTATTTGCACTGGAGAAGTTAAGAATAAAGAAGTAGTGTGTAGAAAAACATGTAAAAATATTGCAGCCACCTGCTGAACGCGGCCGAGCTGATGCTGACGCAGATGGTGGGGTACTGCCGGCGCGCGCGCAGCCGCGTGCGCGGGCTGACCCGCGCGCGCGCCGCGCAGGACCTCTTCGCCGGCACCCTCGACTTCGTGCTAGTTATCTACGCCTTCGGCTTCCTCCTCCTCTCCCTCTACCAGGCCTCCACCTTCGAGCAATTCTGACACGAAACCTTTCTCTAAAATTTTACTCTTACCAAAAAATTTGACTCGATTACGACAAATCGAACCTTGCGCAAATATTGTTTCTTTCAATTCAGTTAACTTGAATATTATATTTAATTTACTGTGATTTAAATCAAAACTTAGCAAGCCTGTATGCAGATTAATGAAATTGAACACGATAGTAAATGCAGCCAAAATGAGTTCCGGTAAATCACATTTTGATAACTCTGATGTGAACAGTGAAATTAGTTGTATCGAAAATTTAACGCAAATTAAAACAATGAATTCCAAAGATAATATTTATAAAGCGACCAGTAATACTCCAACCTTCAGTGACCCTAAAAACAGTAATTCAATCTTCATGGACCCCGAGGAAAGCGGTTGCACGTCAAGCTTAAAAAATTCTGATTTGAGCAAATGCTCATCAAATTTTGCAAGCCCCAGTGTGAGCAAATATGCGTTTTGTTCAGTAGATCCTCACGGGAGTTTCCAAGATATTGATATAAAAGTAAATAGTAGCTCTGCATCAAGTAGGTATGCTTTAAAGTATTTAGGCCCACGTACATCTTTCAAAACATTTAAAAGAAACAACTTTATTACAAACTTATTGATATCTGATGGAATAGACCAAAATATCAGTAAAAAATCTGAACTGTCAATAAGCCCCTCTAATATTAGTTTTGATACCCCGCCCCAGATAGCAGAATCGAAAGATTCAACGATAAGCAACTATGTATCAAACCACAAGAAACCGCAGCTTAATGTGAAGAACTTTAATATAAAAGAATTAAACGTATCGCCGACATACACGGCTAACTCTGGAAAAATGTGGTTCAGAAGGAAAAACAGAAAGACAAATGAGTTACACGCTTCCTCGCCTGATGCTCCTGAAAAAATTAATCTCAGCAGAAAAATATTTTCAAAAGAAATCAGTTCATTTACCTATTCTTCATGTTCTTTAGCTTCATCGACGTACCAGACGCAGAAAGATAAATATGGTTTTAGTAAAAAAATGTCTTCAAATCATATAAAAGATTTTTATACAGATTCGATGTGTTCACTGAATTTACCTCTGCAGTCCAGTGATTTCGACAGACCAGGTGGAACTGCGACCGCAGCTGCTTTAACAACGTCAGAAGAAAAAGCGTTGGATCAAAAAATCCGTCTAAGAGTGATGAAAGGATTTACACCGAGGCATAAAAAAAAACTGAGACTACTTAAAAATTATTCTTCTAGCTTCATTGATCCATCTTTTTTCGTAGAAAGACATGGCCCTTACTGTTACGCAGTGTCTCAAACGATACTCGCGGATACAATGTCTTCAACATTAAAATCAATGTGCCAAAAAAATAGTTCGAATGTCGTAAATTTATTTTTCTTTACCACGACCAGTTGTTTTGGACAGCGAGGTCTGATCTCGGATTTCAAACTAGATGGGAGCGTTGATATGAGTGGCTCATTGAATGGCCCTAAAAAGTTGACTGAAAAAGAGAATTCTATGAAGTTAAGTAAAAAACTCGGTTCGTCTTCAATGTTGTCAGATTGCTGTGTTGCAGAAAGAAACTATCGGCTTTTCCGACACTCAATTTCATCTTCACACCGTGATGAAAGAATAAAAATGATTCTCATTTGGTGCGCTGTCGGATTCATACTCTTTTCTTTGTGTCCTGCTTCTATCTTCCAAATGTATGGATGGAAATAACACTTTACTGAATTTCTAAATTAATTGATTTCTTGGTAATTCGTTAAGCGTGGTGAATGTATTATTCTTAGTTTATCACGCTTTTAAATTATTTCTATTCGTTTTTTGTTTCTAATGGCATATGTACTCTAACTATTAGAATACTTTTATTTGTTTTTACGTTATTTTTATCAATTTTTTAAATTTGATTTATTGCAGAAGTGGTTCCTAAAACCTGAATATCGGAGTTGAGATGCAGTTCTAGGCTCATGTCAATTATAAGATGTATTCTGTACATTATTCAAAATGCATACATACGTCGAATAGGTAGATATTTTTATATTTACTTTTTCATCGTTTTGTAACAAAATTGTTCCTTGTCTATTCATGAAATAAATAAATACATTCCAATGAAATATTTGTTTTTTACTTTTGTATATTTAAGGCCAGGTAATTCTGTCAAAGAAGGCACTTAATGCTGTCTTGTACTCGCGACCGTTCTGACGCGCGGAATCGGTGCCACAGTGCAGAAATAACATTAAAATATTGGACTATGTAATTTAAACTCATTTTTGTTCATGATTTGTTTATACTAGTGATAAAGTTTTGTTGCTATATAAATGAAGAAATATAAAATTTATCTATACTCTTCTGAACTGAACCTTTTCTTTTTTGGTCACACTATAAGTTGAGACCGGCTTTTCCAATTTCATGCATCTTTTTAAAATGTTTCCTAATATCTCAAGTTCGTCAAAAAATTAATTAAAATGTGCTGAAACGTAGTGAAAGACCAGTAAAATAGACGGTTTTTTGTTTAACTTTGCACTAAATTTCTAATCCAATTTTTTGTATGAGGTAAAGATCACTTACTGAGCATAAAATTACAAAATGCTCACAGATCCAGGTAGAGCTTCAAACGCCAATTGAAAAAAAAAAACTGTTTTAGCCGATATTTTGGAAACTATATATTTTGACAATAGTTGTAGAAAATAAAATTTTGCATCTTTTGTTGCTAGTAAACTTTTTTGTAAAACTTTCCGTTTACGATTTATAACCCATTTAATGATACCGTTGCGATGATGCCGATGATAGTGGATGAAAATGATGTGGTCTACGATGGAACTTGCTTCTCTAATAGAAACAAATACAGTGTACCTCGTAACCCCAAGGTTTAACCTTCGACAAAAACCCACTCTGGCAATGCGTTTCACAGCTTAGTTGTTCTTATTACAAAAGTGGAGACCAAAACTCTTCGTTCAACTCTTCAATCATGATGATGAACGGTGCTGTTTATTCGAGCAACGAACAATATGATAGAATAACTTTAATTAAAAAATCCGGACTACAAAAAAATCCACACTTAAAAAAATATTACCTACTATCTAAGGACACTTTGACGAATGAGACTAGTCTTACAATATCTTAGTTACCAAAATCCATGCAGCCGTTTGGAAGATACGTGGAAATAAAAGTTTTACAAACATAAAAGATACGCGCGGAAAACATGACCGTTCTTCCTATTCGGGTAAAAAAGGAAATGTTTATGCTACTGGGAACAGAATTCACATCTCATTTTTTGCCTTCGTAGCCAAATTTCAAAATATGGGACCCTATATACGTTATGTCTGTCCATCCGTATGTCACAGCCACTTTTCTCCGAAACTATAAGAACTTATACTATTAAAACTTGGTAAGTACATGTATTTTATGAACCATATTAACATTTCCATACAAAAAAAAGAAAAAACAATAAATTTTGGTGGTGTCACAAACTTGGAACTGCAACTCAAACAAAAAACTATCAAAACCATACGTGTATCTATGGATAGGTGTTCAAATATTATTATAGTATTGAAGTTTCTAACATTTTTTTTTTCTAAACTGAATAGTTTGTGCGAGACTCTCTTCCAAAGTGATAAAATGTATATGTGAGGACTTTTCTTCCAAGTACTAAGTACCTTACTACCAAAGAATTTACCTAACGGGCATATAAATGCAAGTTTCATCGTTCCAATTAGGGGATTTACGCAGGGGATTTCTCTCCTTTCATTATTTCCTTATCCGTCAAATCAGAGGATTTGACGGACGAATATTTTACCGATACTTATCTATTTTCCATTGCATTCGGATTGAATTTTTTACTGATGTGGTATCGATGTCAGTTTTTTGAGACTCCCCTATTGGTCTACAACATAAAGTAAACAGCGTACTAATTAGTATCAGCGTCTATTTGCAATTCCAATGAAAACGGTATCACAAATCAAGATCATAGCGTGCTTCACTAGTAATACCTACTGAGATTGTTATACTGTGGCACTATGATCGTAATATTTAAAATTTATTGGTTGTCAAAATTGCAAAATCAAGCACAGGCCCGTCGTCCGTGAGCGCCGAAACGCGACTGATCAGGCCTGCCGAACGGCGCGCTATATATATGGTAGATATTAAAACATAGTGAATAACTGATACTTTTTATCAAGTCAAACTCTGCGAATGCATCTATAACTTTTTAGTGGCTTTCGTGGAGTACAAAAATTTAGTAAAAAAAGTCATTAGTTTAGTCATAAACTTGAAAAAACTTTTTGAAAAGGGGTAACTTTGGGATTTTTTTCTATCAAGTAAAATTCATTAAATCGTATTACTGACTGCGAATTGCACTAGATTAGATCCTTAACTATAACATATATTTTTTTCAGAGTTTAATACACTATTTTAAAGGTCTTAAAGTTGTTTTAAAAATTCAAAATTACGGCCCACACGCCCTTAAATGTACGAGTACATAATGTGATATACAACTGTGAATTCTTTTAGAAACAGGTTACTACCAAACCATTACATTAGATTAGCTTAAGATAGGGAGAATTTGAGAGAGTCAGGCTCGTTGTCCTATTACGCTAGCGTCTCCACTACTGACCCAAAGCCATGCCAGATTAACCTGTGGGCGATTTTAGCTGATACTACTAAAATAATAAATAAGTAAATATTGGTGGACAATTCACACACAATCACACACCACCATCACCATCTGAACCCGAACTAAGTAAAGCTGCTAAAGATGATGATAACTATGTTATTTGCCTGCAAAACTTGATTCAAAGTGAATTGTACACTTCTGATAAGTGAAGTGACTAATCAAAGGACTTGAAGAATACTTGATAGGAAATTTCCTACTGAAAATTCATGCGACTTGTCCTTACTGACCAGTGACACTCCAGCTAATATTGATTTATCATGATACTTAAAAAACTCACGTTCAATTTTTTTATTTACGATTCATTTGTTCTTATTACCCGAAGACGAAAGCTGTTTCCAAAATTATGATCTTAAATGTTTAAGTTTTATTATGTAACATAATTAAAATATTGAAACTACCTATGATTCTAGAGTTACATAGGAGTACATTCATTTAGCAAATGGTTTTTGTTTTTATCCTAAGAAAAAAAAAAATTAGTCTCAAACTAACTTTATTAAAATATTTTTCAAGGCAAAATATTGACGTCATCATCATCATCATCAGCCGCAAGAAGTCCACTGCTGAACATAGGCCCCCCTAGAGTTCCACAACGAACGGTCCTGCGCAACCTGCAACCAGCGGCTTCCAGCGACCTTTGTGAGGTCATCTGTCCATATAGTGGGAGGCCGCCCAACACTACGTCTTCCGGTTCGTGGTCGCCACTTGAGAACCTTACTTCCCCATCGGTTGTCAGTTCTGCGAGCGATGTGGCCTGCCCATTGCCACTTCAGCTTGCTTACTCTTTGAGCTATGTCGGCCACTTTCGTTCTTTTGCGAATATCCTCATTACGGATTCTGTCGCGCAAAGAGACTCCGAGCATAGCTCTCTCCATAGCTCGCTGTGTGACTTTGAGCTTCGTTATGAAGCCCACAGTAAAGGACCACGTCCTCTTTAGGCATTGGGGTATTTTGGACTCAAAGACGTGCCGAAGTTTCCCGAACGCTGCCCATCCGAGTTGGATCTTCTCTGGATCTCTTGCCCTTTGGATTCTGGATTCTTTAAAACCTATGGAGCAGTAGAGACGTATTTCTGACACGCTTGTTTAAAATGGACCTTTCCCAACTTTTTTTTAAACTATAAGTTTACACTTGACCGCCATCTCGTCTGATGTTAAACGACGATGCGGTCTACGATGGAGCGTGTTTTACCCAGAAGAAACCGATTCACTCTCGATTTGAAGGCACAAAAATTGTAACCATCGGGGAAAACCTTCTCTCAGCCAACGTATTCCACAGCTTAGACGTTCTTATCACAAAAGTAGAGTCAAATCTCTTCGTTCGTGTCTTTGGTACATCAATCATGAAACGATGCTGCTTTTTCGAGCTACGAGCATTCCGATAGAAAAAAAGCAAGGTGGTATCATGCAAATCATCAGTGGCACACTCTCCGAAGTGTATCTAATGAAAAACCGATAGGTTAGCAATTTTTCGGCGATGTTCAAGACTGAAGTATTTTTCGCACAAGAGTATCATTGCCTACGAGTCTTTTGACACGTACCTCGATCGATTCCAGAGCCGCCAGCTGACACTTAGCCCATCCATCCCAAAGGTGCGAACAGTACTCCATACACGAGCGAATCTGTGCTTGGTATAACGTGAGCAACTGTTCAGACTTAAAGTACCTTCGCATCTTTGAGAGGACACCTAGTTGTGCGTCTTATCCTAAACTAAGCAAAGCATTCATTCATCTGAATTTGAAAACTCGTCATTAGGTTGGGCGATTTTCCAAATACATTGAGTATTTCATCAACCACACATACTTGCTATTTAATTACGGTACGATATACTATACTGCGTCGCTACATCATAATAAAATCGTTAAAATTTGTTATGGTTCGCTTGACTTTTTGTCGCTGCTCAAATCAGTTTTCGCGCGGAGTTACTGTTCTGTTAAAATACTGGACACAAGGTTATAATTTTTTTTTTAAATAAAGAGTGGCGAGACGATCAGGACATGTGCCTGATAGTAAGCAACATGCCTGACACATAACAGCACAGTGACACGCAGCTATTGGAACATGAAGAGTCCAAATCATTACCTAGCACTGCACTGCGCTCGTCACCCAGAGATCTAAGATCTTATATCTCTAAGCCCTGTAATTTCTCTGGAAACATTGCCCTTCAAACCGGAACACAGTAATGTTTGCACATTACTGCTTGGCGGTAGAATAACTGGCAAAGGTGTGGTACTTCCCCAGGCGGACTCTGACAAGAGTCCTACCACTACAAAATGCGTTAGTTGAAGAGTTTCACCAGGACATAACTATTTTACAATTAACAGTAATACAAACAAACATTCCACAGATTTCAGTCCTCGAATGCAATCATGCGCAACTCCACGTGAAGGGGCGGAACCTCGTTTATCTGTCAACACTTGTTAAATGCGCCCGCGCAGTCTTTTGTGCGCTCTGAAATAGCGATGATGCAGCCATTCAGATATGCTGCACTTTTTATCTTATCAGATAAGTGATTACTCGGTATGCAAGTATGCATGCTGTTATATGTTTCACATTTTGACCTTCTCTGTTGACTAACTGCAACGTACGTAATTCCAGTCACTTTGTGTCAGTGATAACGATAACGCAAGAAAATAAATCGTGGCGGCGTGGTGAGGCCCGTGACGGCGTTGGTTCAAACCCCACTTACACCCTCTGTATTTGCCCAAGTGCAGATGCCATGTATCTGTGACTTTTTCGTCACTGGCTTTAATGGTAAAGGCAGTAAAATGAAACATTTCCCTTCAAACCGGAACACAGTAATGTTTTCAGATTACTACTTGGCGGTAGAAAAACTGGCAAAGGTGTGGTACTTCCCCAGGCGGACTCTGCTAAGAGTCGAAAACTCACCTTTCGAAGACAAGTAATCTATCAACCCGCACTTGACCAGCGTTTTCTGTTATGGTCTCAACTCTTTCCTTGCGAGAGAAGGTCCTAAGTACCAGTAGTGGAAACAAAGTAGGGTTGGTGCTTGTGAAGAAAAAAATTACGATAATATTGAATAGAAAATTAATTGAATATCATTTTTAAGTGTATCCATTTTTGTACTGAGCCAGTACAATACCCGGTAAAAAATTGAAGAGGTGATTTTTTTTTTACTTTAATAGGTTTACACTTGACCGCCATCTCGCCTGATGTTAAGCGACGATGCGGTCTACGATGGAGCGTGTTTAACTAGAAGAAACCGATTCACTCTCGATTTGAAGACACCAAGATTATAACTATCGGTAGGTGATAATGTTCCGGAATAAAATTACTTTAAAACCCGTAACTTAAAAAGATACGATGTTACATAATATTATCATACACACCTCTACATCATCAGACACATCAATTAACCTGTTGAAATAGTATCTGTATTTTCTTTTGTTTTTTTCTAAACCGGGTACTATTTATGATTTCAGGCATTTTTCATACTTGACTCATGATAATGTAGGTAGTCATTCCATTACTATAAGTAAGTATTATGGAGAATAATCTTTTGAGGGAATCCACTTGTGCACACATTGGGCGGTGACACAGGTTTTCACAACGTAATGACTAAGATTACCGGCTTGCAAACACGAATACCTACTGACTGTTTGTTCTTGATTCGTAAGGCTTAAACTATGTATTTCTAAAAGCGGTGTCACCCTGTCCAATCTATTTTACATTTTTGTGTGTAAACTGCCTAAATAAGGAAATGTGTTGAGTGATAATATTTAGGTAACAGTAAGTATTAAATAAATAAATATTGTTGGATACTCTTCACACACCTCATTATGGGAGTCGGATAACGTTTTTATGTGGGGGAAATATTTATTTGTTTATTTATTTATTATTTGCACAGTGTACATAAATTATTAGACCTTATGACTAAAATCTTAAACTATGTACAAAGACCTTGTTAGGGTGTCGCAAAAAACAGGAGACAATACAGTTTCATCCTGAGAGGTACAATGTACAAAATTTTTTTTTTAGAAATAGAAATATTTATTTACCAAAAACATTGTACATATACAGAAAAGTAATCAAATTAAGTACTTAGGTATAAAACGATGCTTATAATAAGTTATAATAGGTAAAATTTAAATTACTCTGTACAGAACAACTGTTACTCTGTGAACCCCAAACTAGGCAAAGCCTGTATCTTGGGGCTCAAGTGCGAGTTTGCTAAGGTATTACATTCCAATTCACATTCACTGAAATATATTTATAACACGTACAATTATACACAATAAATATAATAAATAATTATACACAAATTAACATAAAATAATAGTGTTACCTGTTACAAATAACACTTCTCGAAACTATCAATTTTTGTTACGCTTTATACACACTGTGGATAAGGTCTTCAGTCTCATCATACGACAATCGCAAAAGGTAGTCCCTGAGTTTAAACTTAAATGCGTGTTTAGGAAGGTCCTCACAGTCCCTGAGTCGCCTGTGGTACACGTTATTGTATGTACAAGGTAGAGAGTATGCGGGGGCGCGCTTGGCCAGTAGCGACCAGGCGCGATTGTATTCATATTTATGGGGATACCTACATATATGTAAAGATAGATAGATAGATAGATAGATAGATAGATAGATAGATATGAAGTAGTAAGCACCTACTTCTTATTCAGAATGTTCTAGAATAAGAAGTAGGTGCTAAAATAATATAATCTAAATCTATAAAAAATAAAATCTATCTTCCATAAATTCTTGTACATTATAGTAAGCCTTTTCTATAAGTATGGCCTTAATTTTAATTTTTAAATATACTGATTTTATTTATACTCTTAAAATTTTTTTCTTAAAATTAAAAAAAAAATATCATGCAGGGAGATGGTGGGGTATGTCGGGCTGGACACCAGGGGGGCGGACATGGTGTCATCTCATGGCGGACATCTCCTAGCGACTAAAACCCCCACAGATTTCTTCGGCATGACATGGGGTCAGAGTCGCGGTAACACTTCACACTCACCAACGTCCTTGACCCACATGCCACCGCCCGCGCGGGCGGGCACACAACAAGATGCCATCGAGGCAAGTAGTTGTGTGATGCCCAGGGTATATATACCTCATGGAGGTTCCCGAGCCACGCACCATGGGAGTCAGATAACTGATACAATACTTACTGAGTAAACGATGGTAAATATATAGATCCATACATATCATACATACCTACTTAAAACACTCAGAGATTTAACAAATATTTGTATTCATTGCATTAATATTAATGTAATGGCCTATGTTCAGCAGTGGACGTCTTGCGGCTGATGATGATGATGATGACATTAATATTTGGGGAATCTATCTGGGAAAATCACATCGTAACCAATTATTCCACTGGCAAGCAGTGATATGGAAATGTTGAGTTTCAGTTTAATGGCAATGTTCCCGGTTAAATTACGGAGAAAAAGGATAAAGAACCTCACTCCGCGCGATGAGGGCAGTGTCGAGGTAAACAGCGATTTGAACTCTTCATATTCAAAGCTGTAAAGAACAATCGTTTAGGACCTGAACCATATCGTTTAGTAACCATAATCTATAAAAATATTGTGTTTTCAACTTATCTAATAAACACTGAACCAAGTTTAGTTATTATGAATGTGTTATAAAGAGGTGTTATCGAGTTTTGCTGCTTCACATAAACAAAAAAGGGTGTGTGCGTACATATACCATGGAATGTATATACGTATATATATATATTAATATATCATAAATCTTATGTACCCACGCACGTTATTAGAAGAAGTTATACTTCATAATTGTTTAAGAAGTACTACTACTAATGGTAACACGCAACTAACGCTGCTTCTGCACTAGTCAAAAGCAGGGGCGGCAGTAGAGGCCATTAAATTTGAGGCCTCTACCAAAGGGGCCTCCCTTTATAAAAAAACGTAACTAGCTTTGATGTATCAAATTGTGTCTGTGCATTGTGAAAATCTGCTCTGAGCAACTTCCAAACGTATTTTTTTGTCTGTGTGTGTTAAAAATTCACTTTCATCATTATTTCCAAGCGCGCAAAAACTATAACTACAAATAAACATCGTATACCTTTAAACGACCAATTCTTGTAGGTATCTATACTAATATTATAAAGCTGAAGTTTGTTTATTTGTTTGAACGCTAGGATCTCGGGAAGTGCTGGTCCGAATTGAAAGATTATTTTTCTATTGGATAGTCCATTTATCGAGGAAGGCTATAAGCTATAGAAAATAACGCTACTATTTACAGAAGCAGAGCATGAATCAAGAATGTTTTCCTTTTTGAGAGTTTTCGTACGTTTCGTGCTTTGACATGACACATGACAGCATGTGTCTAAGATTGCGTCATTGAATATCACAGATTACCTACATACCTTTTGAATATAAAACCTTTTTGCTAATCTCTGAGTTGGTACGACCAATTTCCGACAGGTGGCGTAACAGGTAGCTGAAGAGGTGTTTTGTTTGAAAGCGATATTCTCAGGAATGACTGAACTTTTTTTCACCGATTTCTAAAATTTTTTCACCGTTGGATATGTGCGGGATCTCGATCAGTGCTATATATGTTCCACGGGCGAAGCCGGGGCGGACATCTAGTAGGTATATATATATATATATAATCTGAATCTCAGAAACGGCTCGAACGATTTTCATGAAATTATGTATACAGGGAGTTTCGGGGACGATAAATCGATCTAGCTAGGTTTTATTATTTTAAAACATCATTTTATGCGCGTTTTTAGACAATGAAATACTCTTACAATGTCATTAGAATACAATAACTTATTTCACCACTGTTATTTAAGTTTAAATGGCTCAGACGGAATATGCTCGCCCTCGGAGTCAACAGACGCCGGTTCGAATCCTGATGGTTACACTGGGGATTTTTCTTTTTGTTCTTTTTTTTCTGAAAAAATCTTATACTTATAAACGCATTTAATTCGTGTCTAAGTAGGTTTAAGTAAGTCACTACGTAAAAAAACCGAGCAAAGCTCGGTCAACCAGGTACTAATAAATAAACTCTTATCATAATATCTCACATAAAACCGGTACCAGCAACTTACAATTATATTTTTTATGGATGCAAATGACGTCATTTCTATTCATGATCATCATTCACATTATAATATGATCATAAGACAACGGACATCAGGGCGCAGTAACACTTCAGTAAAATACATATTAAATATGTAGCTCCTTTAACCATAATAGAATCCTTTACCACTATTTAAATATTGTTCACTATGATTCATAGTAGCATAGAATATAAATATAATACAAGAGAATAATTTATGTAGATGGTAATAATACGTGTCAGTCACGTATCTGAAAATGGAATGGATTTTCCATTGGATAACAATTTGATAGAAAAACTAAAACTAATTTCAGTTTAAATAGATAGTATTCACACCTGGGACAAATAAAGTAACAAAATATTATAGGTACACCTATAAACTAGCACCACAAGTGGCGGCCTTATTGGTTAGAGCAATCTGTTTTTGGCAACCAGCGGTAAGGAAATCTGCTTGTGCGAGTACAAGCATGGCATTTGACTTGGACTAGGTGTCTTTCCAAAGGTGCGAATATACTTCAATTCTGAACAGTTGCTCACGTTATACAAAGCACAGATTCGCTCCTGTATGGAGTACTGTTCGCACCTTTGGGATGGATCGGCTAAGTATCAGCTGGAGACTCTGGAATCGATTGAGAGACGTGCCAAAAGACTCATAGGCAATTACACTTTTGTGCGTAAAATACTATTTTACTACCACAAAATTGCTAGCTTATCGGTTTTTTATCGGATACACTTCGGAGACTGAACTGCATGATCTAATTCCACCTTACCCTTTCTTCTATCGGACTTTTCGTTCCACAAAAGGGCGACATCGTTTCGTGGTTGATGTCCCAAAAACGCGAACGAAGATATTTGTGGAATGCGTTGCCTGAGTGGGTTTTCCCCGATGGTTACAATCTTGGTGTCTTCAAATGGAGAGCGAATCGGTTTCTTCACGGATATTCGGGTTTGTTCTAGGTAAGCACGCTCCATCGTAGATCGCATCATCGCTTAACATCAGGCGAGATAGTGGTCAAGTGCGAATCTATTACAGCTAAAAAAAAATTTCAGTAAAACATTTGCGCTGGACTTCCGTCTAGATTTACCGCCGCTTTAGAGACACTCTCATACACCAAGGTATATCCGCTCTGGTAATACCAGCGTCGCACTGGTATTTGCCACGGGCCCCCACGGGCCTGGCTCGCGGGGCATGCAGCAATCGTAGGAGAAGGTCTCGGGCCCCGGGCTTATGATTGCCACGGAGCCATCCGGGCCCTTTCGGCTCAGTCCGACCCTGGGTGACGCAGACCACAATTTTGAAGTTCCGATTACAAAGTCACAACTCTTTGTTTATGTCTATGGGATGTTTTTGTTTTTTAAGCCGTAAATATTTAGGTTTACGCTGAACCGCTAGCTCGTCTGATGTTAAGTGAATGCTAATGTTGTTAATTATTCTACCAATTTCACTCATGCCCTTTCGCTTTGAGTATTTAAAGTAAGAACATTTTGTCTGAGATGCCCTGAGATCCCATGTTTAAACTAAGAAGACCTGTAACTGACCAGTGACTAGTAGAACCATAAAATATAATTCAAATAAATAAAATCTATAGGCTACTCTTACTTAAGGAAAATAATTAGGGTTTCGTGAAAAAAGTTAATCCTTTCAAACGCGGATGAAACCGCGGGCACAGCTAGTATTAGATGAAATAATTAGAGGCAATTCATTAATAGTCCTTCAAACTGCTACTTTTATACAAATTGTGACGAATTTACTTTGTGGCGAATCGCCTATAACCCCTTATTAGTAGGTAATGGCTATCTGACTGACACTCGCTCTAGTTAAAAAATGTAACAGGTACTGGTACCTACCTGAGTTTTTTAGTAGGTTAAAAAGAAAATTCATCGTCATTCATTATATCCAGCCTATTCTAGTCTACTAGTGTTAGATTTAGACTTCTCTTATGATAGGCCACTCAGACCGGTCCTCGGTCTTTCTTCCTTAGGGAAGATTCCATTCCATTACCTGATGCCTTACCTACATCATCACTCTGTCGAGTTTCACGACTATGCTATATAGACTAAATAGTACATTTGTCGATTCGCGGTCTGCACTCAAAGACATGTATACCTCAACGATTTTCAGCCCTACGACAGAAATGACCAATCCTCTGGCCCTTCAGCTTGTTAATATGTTGAGCTGTATCGAAAACCTTGGTCTTTAGACGGATGACTTTGTATTGGATATGATTCTTCGGAGATACTCCGAGCATAGCTCGTTCCATGGCAAGAAAGGAAGTTAGTCGTAAAATATTATTCGACGTAACATATTTCGATATTTATTATTTCCTGGGTAAGAGTAACAGATAAACAACAATGCAGAAATATTTCTGAAGTTTCATTATGAATATGTCTTATGTTCCTATACCTTGAGCATCCGTGCTCTCTAAAAGACCCTTTTTGGAACGGCGACGTATGTCAGGTCCATCTACACTAAAATAAGGTCGAGGAGACGGTTACAAAAGTTACACGCTTCATAGTCGTGAACAGGTGCTACTCGCGGGGGCTGGACTGCTCGTGACATATTTTCAATATTAATTTAAATAAATAAGGAAAATCAAAATATTATTGTAAAAGTTTATTATGTAGTTTGTAATTGGTAAAAACGAACAAATCAAAAACAATGAGAAATAACGTAAAGTTAATGGTTGGAAACTTGATCACACTAAAGTTAACTAGACATATCGATAACGTCACACATTAATCACACATTAATCAGGAAAGTTTATCTTCAATTCCTGCGTCAACGAGTATGTAACAATGACCCTTGCCATGCCGCATGGCCCACGTTGCATATCACATGCCAGATGCCGAACGTTTCAAAACACAATTGTAGTTCTGGTCTGCAGGGTAAAGTTAAGAGCACGAAGGGATATATTCGTGCATGCGAAGTTTATACAATGCAAAGTAAAATATGTGTTTCACAAAACAGACTGAACTTTCATCATCATCAACATCCCACTAAATGTTCCTACTGCTGCGACTCGGGGCGCTTTCTCTCGCAAGGATAGAGTTAAGGCCACCACGCTGGCCCAGTGCGGGTTGGTGGATGACGCATGACTTCGAAAGATCCTAGTTACATGTCGATGTTTTCCTTCACCGTTTTAAGTTAGCGGCATTACGCACATGACTTCGAAAAGACAGGGCGTGTGGGGGTTTGAACCCGGGGTCGGATCGGCAGGCGCCGTTCTCTCAACTAGACCAGCCGTAATTTGAACTTTTTAATTGGCTACAACTTTTAATTTGATATCAGCCTTGACAGTTTGACGTAGATATCATGAATTAGCAAACGTTGTAGGCCATAATGAGACTAGAAGAAGTGATGACGTACGGAAAGTGGCGACTGAAAGTGGTCGAGCTGAATGGCACATACCTACAGCTGTGGACTATTGAATTTAATTTAGGACATTAGTCCCCAAACCATAAGTTAGCTTCTCTCTACATATCAACTGCATGTTGGATGATGCTACATGATATTCACCTCCCAATTCGTAGGGCACCCTTTCCGGGAACGCTAAGTTGGTCCTCAAACTCCACCATCGATGATACGACCTCGGTTTGGTCTGGTATGAGAAGGTAAAACTGGACGTCTACTCTCTTCCTACGAAAAACGTAATTTCGACATAATCTCATGACTTTTTCGTCGTCGTTGACTTCGTTTAAATGTTCGATCGGAGGAAACGAAGTAGAACCGGAGTAGGTAAGTCTTCTCATACTCATAGCAGACCAAACCGAGGTTGTATCATCGGAGGTGCCCTTGCACTAGTCGTACTAGATGTAGTATTCGTCGGATACGGTGGTTCTGGTTATTATAGCGAATACTTTCTGATATGTTTCACGATTGTTTTCAAGAACTCTCTGACGCCGATTTTTATATACCCGTTTAAATTAATTGTGCGCGCTTTTGCGCGCGATATTTCGTTAACAAATGGCGCTAGTTTTGATGATGATGCTGACCCTACACTCCAACAGCGTGTGCGGAATACCTTTGTGTAAGCATATGAGTGAGTAATCTTGTATCTCGTTCGTCACGAGTTACATAATGAACAGAAATCGCGATGTTTGTTTGTGTCGGCAAACGTGTCGGCATGTGGCATTCATTTCGCGCTCGTCGGACGGTTCCACCGCTACATTGACACAATATTATGTTATTATTCAACCGTCACGATCGAATGCGGAGATGCAATAATGTAGTAAGCTTTATCTCTGACGCTGGTCCAGCAGCCTCGACGGGCAACTATGGAGGGTAGAGCAAAGAGTGTAATCCGAGGATGTGAAAAGTGTCCGTCCAAATGCAATAAGGGCACCACATGCGCAACAGGGTATTTTTTTAATGAAATAAACTAAACATAATACTTTTAATTCCTTGACTAAGACAGTAGGTACACAAGAGTACTTACTGCGTTTTGATATTTTTGGGGCCATTTATTAATTTATTTACTTACCTGTTGAAAAAATTAGCCAATTAATAGTAAAAGGCGTTGTTGGTATCTGTAATTTTAACAAAATGTTGATTAAAACCATAATACAGTATATTATTTTGAATTTTACAAAACACTACACTATACGGGAACCCGCTGAATCCCGCTGTAATGGAGTCAATCCCGCAAAAATACCGCGGGATTGGGAACAGTGCGGGATTGCAATCCCTAACCGCAAGGCGCTGGTAGTAGAATGTATTGCGAGGACTTTTCAAATCTAATGGGAGTTTTATATTTTGAAGACTCTTATAGCTCCTAGTAGCTCACTATCGGTCCTTAAACCTTACTATCGGTAACGGATTAACATAACATTAAAATAAATCCTTTATATTATTATAAATGTGAATGCAAGTTTGTTTGTTACGCTTTAACGCAAAAACTACTGAGCCGATCATAATTAAACTTTGTACACGTATTATTGGAGGTATCAAAAGTAGCATAGGCTACTTGAAGTACTTTTTATCCCTGGTAAATAACGGAAAAGGGAAACCGCGGGGTGCTGCTAGTATTTCATTATATCATTATCATATTTTAACTTAAGTAATTCAAGTAAAGAAAATCAGTAAGTATGTTATTTTATGTTACATGTTTAGCATTTAGCCATGAAAATGTCTTGTATTTTGTTTGACTATTTATTATGAATAAAAATGTAACTAAGTAATTTTACATATTAAATTATTGTTATACTCGTACCATATGTATTATCGTTATAATAAAAGGATTCAGAAGTTATGGGAGCGTAAAAAATATCACAAACACAATTTAAATCTAGAAATAGCTGCTGTAAAGACGTATTTCCAATAACTGATTTATTAGCAGAAGTCATAGTCGTAGCAGTAAGTCGCAGGACTTACTTTCGGGTGTCAATTTTCTCGTCAGTTGTATAAAAACAACAATAATCGTATGCGGGTCGCCGAAAAACAAGACACTATGATAGCTATCTAGTTCGCATGAATGGAGCTATCTTTATCATATAAGCCCAGGGTTGTCAACATTCATTGTCAAGAAGCACTACTGCAGTTGTCAACAAGAAGGTTCTCGAAGATATCTCAGTGCCACTGTCTCATGTCTCATGCTGCCCAGGTAGCCAGCTGGCGGCTTCCCTGCGCTACCTCGCTCCTCATTCTCCACCACCCAGTACGAGCTCCGCTGTTTGGTCTCTAAATTTTAAGACAGACAGTCATGCACACTGTTTCTGGAGGAGATATTTATCGTCAGCCATTACTGATTCACTGTAAATCAAAGGTTCTCCTTACCCTTACTACATTCTGCTCTTCAGGAACTAGAGTGTATGAATCATTCTGATGCTGATGTTAACGTACCCGAATCCGCCGAATCAAATGCCTTCGATGTGAGAACGACTAAGAGTATGACTTCTTCAGCAACACAGTTGCTCATGACTTGTTGTACGAGGATAATGAGCTATTTCAACATGAAGTGAAGAACTAAGCCACTGCCTAGTTAACAATCAGTCCGTGATTTTATATGATTCAGCTCTTTGCCCTATAATATCACTGGGATTTTGAATATGCGCAATCATAAATTATCGTACACTAGCAAAACCAGCCATCTGAATGACCACTACCACTTCTGAATCTCGGGACCTTACCTCTCAAAGATACAGTCAAGTCACCTACTGACTTAGTGGGTAGTAACTCTGCCTGCGAAGCCGAGGGTCGTGGGTTCGATTCCCACCCAGTGCAAATATTTGTGTGATGAATTCAAATGTTTGCACTGTGTCTGGGTGTTTCTTTGTATAATAAGTATGTATTTAAAACTATATATGTTTTATATCAGCTATCTGGCCGCCATAGTACAAGCTTTGCTTAATTTGGGGTCAGATGGTGTTGTGTGAATTGTCCATCAATATTTATTTATTTACTACGCTGACCAGTGCGGATGGTAGATGACCCGCTCGAAAGATGCTTGAAACATGCAGATTTCTCACGACGTTTCTCTGCAACTTTGAAGTTAGCAGCATAGTATAGTACAGGGTATAGTGGCAGCCCTGTAGATATAAACGTAAACAAACGCAGGTGTAGGTGTAGGCCGGGCGCGGGCCGCTCAGTCGCTCCGTGTGCGCAGGGAGTGCAACATGTGCGCGCGCGCGTTCGCGGTGTGTGTGTGCGCGATCCTCGCGGCGCAGCTCGACGCGGCGGCGGCCCGCCCGCAGGTGAGGGAACTATCATCGATACCACTACTCCAAGTATTTAATTAAAGGCTATCCTAGAAGTAATTCTGCATTTTTTCGAGATAAAAAGTTTTTGTTCTATTGCAGACTGTACACTTTTTGTGATCTAAATTTCAGATCAATTCGATCAGCTGATCTGTTGTAGTAAAATAATAAAAAACAGAGACGATCTTCTTAGCATTCCATGGATTCACCGTGCGGGTGCCGGGTCCATCGTGTGGCAGAGAGAGAAAAACTCGAGTAGTTCCCGAGACTTGTGACTCGGGCGTAGGTTTAAGGGGCCCCTTTCTGACGTACATCAACACTCACCTTCACCACTCTTTTTCTCCCTGCCCAGCCAAATCTGATATGAGCCTACTAGTGCAGCTTTAGATACACGTTCTAGTATAGAACTTACAGCACTTCTGGATAAGCCAAGGTCTTTCAGTAGGTTATAGAGAGATTTTGCTGGTATACCTCTCGCTCCCACTTCTACAGCGTATAAACTAACTACATAGCCGTTTTTTGTTAATTCGTTTAGGAGGTCGTAATACTTATTTTGTTTCATCGCGTGGTCTTTAGGTATATTAGTTTCCCACGGTACGGTAAGTTCTACAAGGACTATGCGTTTCGTAGCTCTAGAAAAAGGAAAATGTCCGGTCTGGATGACGAAACACCCACATCCTCTGGGATTTTGTAGTGCTTTTCATACGTGTCCATTAAAATAGTCCAATCAGGTGCTGTACCCAGGATTGAGTAAGGCTTGTTCCTGGAGTTTGAAGTTGAGCCTTCTTTTACAAAGTTAATTTGTCTGTTGTTTGTCGTCAATCCCTTTGGGCTCTAGCTACCGAAAGGCTCATGGCTTCACGTATGATTTCAAGTACTCTGTCATGACGCCGTGAGTAATGACCCCATTAAGGAGCACCTTGCATCCCACCAATATGTGCCTTGCTGTACATATCGCCTCTCCACAAGTATAGCAACATTTTTCAGAGGCTTTTCCCCACCTTACCAAGTTACTCTGGTCAGGAGGGTCATTTGGAATGCATTTAGATAAAATTTTAATAAGGCAGGGGACCAGTCATAGATCAAGGTGCGCCATTTTAGAGCTAATGGGATACAGAACTCACCTATGGTTAACCACTCACTTTGCATTTCTAAATTCATAGCGTGCACTTTGTAACCGTCATTTTCGTCTTGTTGTAGAAAGGTTTTACCATGTCTCGGTCTTCCTTTTTTTTCTCTCGCACCCAACCCAGCAGTATTTACTTGTGCACCTGCCATAAATTGTTTATGGAATTGAAGTCTAGATTCCAGGTCTGAAGCAATTTTGTCTTTTGGGAGAGATGTAATTAATTCGTCTTGCGACTTTCCCAAAACATGCGTTTTTGTAACTCTTAGGTGTTTGTAAAGTTCAGACGGTTTCTTTAGTTTCAGCCCAAAACTATTGTGATCCCTAAAAAGAGTAGAGGGATCAGCCGGATGTGCCAATCCGAACCATGACTTCAATATCTTTATGACATTGGCATCTAGCTTTGCCAGGAGAGTTTTACCGATGTCATATACTAGGAAAGGCCAAGTGAGACGTGATGTGAGGTAGTTGTCATATATCCATGCTTTTTTGATATTGCTGATAGGCTGCTGGTCTACCTTATTGAGGTTGTTCATGAAATTTCCAACAACCACCTCTAATGATGGTGTACGTCCTTTGTGATCTATCTTTCTACCAAGAAATTTGAAAGGCACTGCCTCTGCAATTGTGGCAAACAATTATTAAATTAACAAACGTAAAAACCAAAAGGGGGGTTTTAACTTCTAAGTATCATTATCATTAGTATGCACTAATAATATAGATAGGTAAGTATTATATCAGCTGTTTGGCTCGAACACACTCTACGAGTATTATCATCAACAACTCCGCGTACTATTAAATGAACTAAATCCTCTAAGCTCTAAGGAACTGCATTATTTGGAGTAAAATTATTTTATGCCATTATACACTGTACACATTTTATTATTCAAATTTCAGATCAATCAACAGATTGATCGGATCCGATATATTTAAAACAAAAAAACATTAACAAACATCCAAACTACATGTTATCACTTTTTTTTATGAATTTCTATGCATTATTTACTCACAATGGCATAAGTAAGTATTATATCAGCTGTTTAGGTGAAACTGGCTCTATTATCATTAACTACTCCACCCACTACTTAATTAACAATTATTATTATCTAAGGCACGCTACATTTTATGGGATGACTGGCTTTTACCCGCGGCTTCGCTCGCGTTTTGTAAGTCCTTGACGCAAGGCCTAAGCGTTAATATGAAATTTTAATCCCTATATGTACAACGAATAAAAAGTATCCCCTATTTCACCCCTTGGGGATGGAATTTTGATAAATCCTTCCTTATTAGATCTCTACATCATATGAGGTTAACGTGTGCGAAATTTTAAGTTTCAAGCCCTAGGTTTGCGTTTATATAAAACTTTCACCTCCTATTTTACCCTTTTAGGGGTTGAATTTCGCAAAACCCCGTCTTAGCGTGCACCCACGTGCTAAAAGGCACCTTCGTGCATTTCAAACTCCTAGCATTTGAACACACTCTATTATCAAATTGTCATCAACAACTCCGCATACTATTTAATTAAAGACTATTTTATTTACGAGCTTTTAATTTTTTGGTATAAGTACGTTTTGCGCGTTCTACTCCAGTCTGTAAACTTTTTGTGATCCATTCAGACCAATCTGTTCAGCTTATTAGATGTTTTTAACCGACTTCAAAAAAGACATCCCAAGGGTGGTACTATGATAAGGAAACCAGGATCTGATGATGACATCCTAGAGAAATCGAGACAAACTTTTTTACTTTATGAGTTTTCCGTTGAAAGTCGGTTCTTTTTAGTTAAAATTATTAAAAAGGTACTCAATTCGTATTTTTTTGTATGGTAGATCATAATTCAGAGATGGTTCCGTATAAATTTTATCGAAATAAGTGTGACAGTTTTTGAAATATGAACAAAAAACTTAAATTTCCTTTCTTTTCTCTGGACGACGTAGTGATAGCTTCTTATGAAATTTGGCCAAGTGTATGAATTTAATATGAAATTGAAGTTGGTTTTTGTTTTTTCTGAGAAAATGAACTATTAATTTGATCGAACGGTAACGTGATCGAAATAGTTCTTACATAGAACTTAGAACAGATAGAAAGTTCATTGAAATACACAAAAGCAATACCATTTTTTCCCACCTCCGTGCATCCCTTCAGTAGATGTGAGTCAGGGCAATCTTTCGTCGCGCTAGCCAAGTGCGGGTTGGCAGTTGACACAATCATGACCGCGAAAGATGTGTTTCTTGGGACACGCACGTTTCTTCACGACGTTTTCTTTCGCCGTTTTAATTGGAAAATCGTACGTTCTCGCAGCTAACCGTACGAATTGAAAATGATGAACCTAATATGAATTGTGCATGTACACACAATTAATATTGGGTTTCTAAAATCTTAAGATAAATCTGACAAAGAAAATATAAGTACGTGTACTTAATCCTCCCCTCTTCATTCCTCGTGCCAAGAAGATTAATCTGAGTTCAACCATCTACAATACCTAACAAGAAATTTTAAGCTGAAGTTAGTGACAATGTTTACAAAAACGTTCTTAAACTACAGGATTTCGGTTTTTCGTGCATGTGTACGTGCGCATCTAAAAAAAATCACGCTTACCTATATTTTCCACAACACGCCAAAAAAGTATTAATTCATAATTTAAGAGCGACGCTCTTGTCGGTGGAGTTCCTTCCATGTACTTCTACACTCCGCCTTCTCCTTGACTTCCTGATACGATACTACATTTATCTTCTCCTTCACTTGGTTCATACTTCTCCTAGGTCTACCTCTCTTCCTCCTCCCTTCTAATTTACCTTCCATTATTGTCCTAATGATGTTGTCGTGTCGTATCAGATGTCCCAACATCTTCCCTCTTCTGTTTTCTATTGTTTCTATTAATGTTCTTTTCTCCTCTACCATCTTCAGAACTTCTTCAAAAAAGTATATAACTTCAAAAATCTATGAAATGTAAACACACGAAAACGATTCCACACAACGTAAGAGACATGAAAAATGACGTAAATAGCAAATTATATATTACGGTAAGTTCCCCTTAGTCACTGATTTATTTATTTGCACAGACGCCGTGTCCGTACAGCTGTGTCCATTATTTATTACATAATACAGTCGTGTTCAAAAATATTACCTATTTGTCTCGTCACTTTATATATAAATTAAGTAATAAAACACAGAATTTACTAATATTTTTCTTCAAAATATGTAATAAGTGTTATGATAGCTTTTGACTATAGAGTTACAGTTACACAACTCTTTAATGTGTTTGAAATAACAATATTACTGTAGGATGCGTGCTATTGTTTTGATATGAACACTCACAGAGATTACAGATTCATAATAGTAGCCCAAGAGCTAACGACACCAGAATTGTGTCATTTTCTGAAAGCTAAAAGTTTTTCTGTGCACTCCTTATACAATATACAGTACATACATGTAAAAACAACTATAGAGATTGGCTTGCAGTTAATTCCGCAAGTAACAGATAGTACATAACATAAGTTACATAAGCAGTGCACTAAATGTTCCCACTGCTGGGACTCGGGGCTTTCTCTCGCAAGGAGAGAGTTAAGGCCATAATCCACCACGCTGACCTAGTACGGGTTGGTAGATGACAACAAACAACAGATAGTAAAGTTGCTTAAACCTTAAAATCGGTAAAGTATGAAGCTCATTTTATATTTGTTTTCTTCGGGATAACTTTAGTAGAAACCCCGTCATCCATTGCTGGATGCTCATGACAACTGCTACTCCCTACAGACCCCCTTAAACTTTAATAATTTATAATTATACTTGGTGTTATAAACCTGCAATAATAATGTAGTATGTATCTATTGCTGTGATTTTACTAATTCTAGAACTTTACTGTTGTAATTAGATACTAAGTGTCATTTGTCTGTTTTCCGGTCCATTATTTTGTTCAATAAATTAAATTCCTAAGATTAATAAAATATCTGATAAATAAAAAAAATGTTTAACTTTAAATGTTACTTTAGATCTTGCTCTATAGATATTAGCTGTGCGCAGGCGCAACGAGTATCTCACGGAGCAGGTAACGGTCGCGGCAGTGGGCGGCACTTATCGCGATCTTGACTCTCGCTTCCGTCGGCTGTGGGAAATGGCACGATATGGGCCACGGTGGGCCGTGATGCTCAGCCTGAGCAGAACAGAGAACCAAAAAGGGTCGTTTTGGATCTTTCTAGGACTAGGGAAATACTATACATACTATCATACCAATGTGCAAACATCCGTTTTGAAAGATAATGTTTGCAAAGAAATTACAGGGATTGGAGATAAATCATCTCTAATATTTGGGAGACGTGCGCAGTGCAGTGCTAGGCAAAGGTTTAGGATCTTCGTTTTCCCATAGCTGCGTGAAACTGCGATTTTATGGACATGCGTGTTGCATACAACCACGCACATGTCACTCTGTACAAAAAAAATGAAAACCCATAGCATAAGTCTGTTTTATGTTCCCACTGCTGGGGAACGAGGTCCTTTCTCACAACCTCACAAGAAGAGAGTCAAGGTCGTAATCCACTACGCTGCCCCAGTGTGTTGGTTGACGAATGAGAAACAAACACATCTAAATGAAAAAATACTCTCAGAGTTGCAATTACGATTCGAAAATACCTCACGATTGGAATATCGTCCGTTTCTACCACTGGGCTATTACAGCTTTTCACGTCACTCTTAAGATAGAAAAGATAAAAATGTCATCACTGAAATTTTCAATGGCAACCTTCATTGACCTATTTTGATGGATGATGTCCGATGGCATTAAAGAGACATTTTTATTCTCTTGTATAGGTATAATGGGTTTGCAATCATAAATATTTTACAGGATTCTCTCAAAAAAAGGTTTGAAATACCGGATAAAAGCCTATGTATATGAAAGATTCGTCATATTTGGAGCTAAGAGCTTGAAACCTATTTTTAGGGTTGTAAAAATAATATACCCTAGTAATCATGTTTGTCAAAAAATACATCACCGTAAGTAATTGGTTTTCTTTGAAAAACATTGTGGTCGAATTGATAACCTCCTCCTATTTGGAAGTCGGTTAAAAAACGTAACAACCGACTTCAATTTCCACGTTCCCTGAGAGGATGTATATTATGAACCACAGGCGCAATATGACCACTAGTAAACTATAATTCTAAAAAGTACAGTATTGTTTTGAAACTATTTGCTTTAGCTAAGCTAACTTGACCCATCGTTGGGCGAAAGTCTGCTCCAGGGGAAATACCTCAGTGAAGGAATTTCCCTTTCCCTTCCGTGACGTATTCGGCTATTTTGTCAACCGAAGTTTTTCTCAAACTGTCAGATAGTTCCAGCCAGTAGCTTCGCCCGCCCGCCGCTCGCGTTACTACGCGCTCATTGCAGAATTTCAATATAACTACTTCCTTCGCCCACACAGCAAGTTGACGTCAAATTCTGTTTTCATAGTGTACCGTAGTGACGGTTTGCAGTTAAAAATTCGATGTTCGCAATCATTTTGGAATATCTTTTAACTATGTGACACAGATGTACACTTTCAAGAATAAGTAAATAGATCGGGTTTTTCTGGACGGCTCATTTGTACCAATCGTAAGCAGATAACATAATGATAACAGATGTAACATAATGAAGCAATAAATGATTGAGTATTGAGTATTGAGATGAGGTGTTTGTTAGCTATGGCGACATGGAGATGTGCCGCGACAAAAGTATGACACTGCCACAAAAGCGATCAGACCCGTGCTTTCGGTGTAAAGCGTTTGTTCTAACTCTATATGTAGCATATATTATAAGTTAAACTCTATGGATGTACAAGATATGGAACGGTAGTATTTGAGTTTCTTGTACTTGTCTTAGATAGGGCTGAGAGGCGTACCATGGGAGAGGACCACGTCCAGTAGTGGAGTAGGGTGTGCTGATGATGATGATTCTGTACGCAAATCTTATTAGCTTTGTGTATGTAAAAATGTGGAGTGAGACAAGGAGACGTTATCTCTCCGAAGCTCTTCACTAACGCACTAGAGGACGTCTTCAAAACACTGAATTGGAACGGTCTGGGCATAAATATCAATGGTGAATACATTTCACACCTACGATTCGCAGACGACATTGTTATAATGGCAGAGACGCCGCGGGACTTGTCGGAGATGTTGCAGGGCCTAGGTGTTTCTTCCAGACTGGTGGGTTTGGGAATGAACTTGGACAAGACGAAAGTCATGTTCCATTCATTTGTAGACCCAATCGCAATCACAGTCGATAATGTCAGCATCGAAGTTGTGCAAGAACACATCTATCTAGGCCAAGTTATTCAACTGGGTAGAAACAACTTCGACAAAGAGGCTGACAGAAGAATACGTCTGGGCTGGGCAGCGTTTGGGAAGTTACGTCAAATCTTTGAGTCGCCACTGCCTCAATGCCTAAAGTCCAAAGTTTATAACCAGTGCATCCTCCCGGTCCTAACCTATGGGGCGGAAACGTGGACACTGACAAAAGGGCTCGTCCACAAATTCCAAGTTTCACAGCGAGCTATGGAGAGAGCTATGCTCGGAGTCTCTCTGAAGGATAGAATCCGTAACGAGGATATCCGACGGAAAACTAAGGTAACCGACATAGCCTTGAGAATAAGCAAGCTGAAGTGGCAGTGGGCGGGCCACATATGTCGCAGAGCCGATGGACGTTGGGGGAGAAGGGTTCTGGAGTGGAGACCACGTTCGAAACGTCCCGTGGGACGGCCTCCAGCTCGGTGGACCGACGACCTGGAGACAGTGGCGGGAAGCGGATGGATGCGGAGAGCCGAGGACCGGATTTGGTGGCACAATATTGGAAAGGCTTATGTCCAGCAGTGGACGAACATGGGCTGACGATGATGATGATAATGTAAAAATGCCTTTACTGTAACATTTGCAGCCCGCTAAGTATTCCTACTGCTGAGATTTGGGCCTTTCGTCAAACACCGAGGGTATCATCTTTACAATTTATATCAACGGATCCTACGATTATTAAAAATACAATAGTTTCTGAGTACGAATGGATGTTTGTAGATCTTTCACGTAAAATCTGCTGAAAGGATCTAGATAAAATTTAGTTCATGGATAGATAAGAGTCGGGAATACGAACAGTAATTTGTTTCCCGGAAAATCATGGGTCGAGAACTACGCGAGTAAAGCCGCAGGGCGTCTAATAACGCGCTTAGTTAAATTTGATGTGTTTAGTAAGCAAAAGATCGTAGTATCTGTTTTAAAACCTATTATCAACTAGAATTGATATAAACACAAACTGAACTCTGACTACGTAGATACCTAGTGAGAGAATCGTGGGCTGCGCGTAAACAAACTAAAATTTATTTGTTTTGTGTCATAACTGCAATCCGGAGATATGTAAAATATAGTAACCGTTTAGTTATTTAGAACATGAAGCCATGGTGACCTAGTGGCTCATCATCATCACAATCACCCTGCAGTCGTCCACTGTTGGACACTGGCCATTAAGCCCGCCTTTCAGACCGATCCTCGGCTGTACGTTTCAAACCACCAGCGCCACTAGTATACTAAGTGCGAGTTTTGTCGACTACAAAACATGTTCTACCGTGAGCGCGTAAACGTAATATTTTGATTAATGTATTGTAATTAATAGAAACAACACAAAATTTAGTTGTTTCTATATCATCTACTAGGGGTCCGCCCGGCTTGGCCCTTGGGACATAATATTTACCATAGCTACTCGTATATGACGTACAAACCCAACGATGAAATAATTTTTGAAATCGGGCTAGTAGTTGCTGAGATTAGCGCGTTCAAACAAAACAACTATTAAGTTGTATAATATTAGTATAGTAGATACAAAGCATTTTTTTTCAAATGCAAAAAAGTATGCATATACAAAACATGTATTACTTAATTATTTATGGTACGATCATCCGAAAAATAAAGATGCAGCACTGGTCACGTCACGTCCGTTATATATTTTGCTTACGGTTCCAATCTCAATTTTTTTTCAGTTTAGTCGCACATTACAATCCCTGACTGCTCCAAGAGAAGTTCGTTCAGAAAAACTCAATTTGGTTAAACATGTCCACATTTAGCCTCACCTAAATTAAATATTTATTATTAATTTATAAAACGCCTATACAGTCCTTATCAGTCAAGGTCGTCGCTACCGCCGTTATCAGACCACAAGGACGCGGCAAATATTCCAAATATTCAGGTTGCCGCTATCAAAACAAACAAACATTGCCGCGCTGTTTACTTTATGTGATACGTCTGCCGCGGGCTGTACTAATGTTGTAACAATTTATCGTGGCGTTCTCTCAAAGCAATACCTTCATTATAATAGTAGGGCTCTATTTATTTAACTCGCAATTTTAGAAAGTAAAAAGATATTCCAACATCATTAATATACATATACTAGCAGATCCCAGTGGGTTTATCTTCGTGGTTCCCGTCCCTGTAATTTTTTCATGCAAAAAGGTTGTTAGCATCCTATTTGTTATTCCAGAATATATAACTTAACTGTGTTCTATATTTAAATTCGATCCATTCAGACGTTCCGACGTGATTGAGCAGAAATCACCCAAACATCTATCAAACAAAACTTACGCGTTTATAATATTAACAGGATTAAAAAATCAGTGATTGTTATATGTGTGTTTTAACTATGAGAGGTTTCCACTTGATCGCTATCTCGCCTGATGTTAAGCGGAAATGCGGTCGATAGGACGAGCTTATCTAGAATAAACCTATTCACTCTCGACTTGAAGACACCAAGATTGTAATGATCGCGAAAACCCCACTCAGGCAACGCATTCCACAGCCTACACGTTCTTATTATATTAGGCAACAGTCAGGATTCAAACCTGTGAAATTGCGATTGTGAATGGATCGTTCTCGCCACTAGGCCACTACAATCATCGATCTCACGACTTCCGTCTCCGCGGGCTTACTACCAACTAAGTCACGAACAGGCGAAAAAGTCTTGTTTTTATTTAGATTGTACACTTGTGAATATTAACTTACTTACACCACTTTTGCCAGGTATACATTGCTGCTTGGCTGTAGAGTCCAAACAGCAATGTCTAAACGTTATTATGTTCTGGTTTGTAGAGCAATATTTCCTGTGAAATCACAAGGCAAAGAGACAAAAATCATCTTATATACATATCTGGTGGACGAGCCCAGTACAGTGCTTAGCAGTAATTTGGACAATTCGTAACAACTGCTTGTCATTGTCGTTATAGGCAGAAATGTTGCTTACCATCATGTTCATGTCTTGTTCGGCCCGTATTTTATCATATAAAAAACCCACGGTGAATTTCCACACACTAGGTAAAAACCTAATGACAGCCTTGTCGCTTATTGCGATTTCTTCCGCATTCTGTCTATGGTACACTAATGTATTTCTGGGTGGAGGTTTATAGAAAAATCTAACAAGCTCTAGAATGCACAGCACCTAACGTATTTATTAGGTTTATTAGGTATTCTAAATTTTTGCTACATCATTTGCTGTTCCAATGACCATCAATTTATGATGATCATTGGAACAGCAAATAAATCGAATATGCCGGAACCAGAGCGCAAACAAATCAACTCCGCTGTGCAATAATGCATCTTCAAATTGAAATATAAATATAGACACATACAATCAATCATACACGTATGGACATACATTATCATTCACGTATGTTCATTTTATGTAAGTCGCAAAAAATTGGAATGAAATTACTCCTATGTTCATGCTTTGTATTTATTTAGTTTACTACAATTTAGAAAATATTACCCTTTAATATTACTCTATACTTGTATTTTTGAAACTTTGAAATTGAAATATTAAAACTCACTATGGAAAATATATCCAGGAGGCTCGTCGCGACAATGGAAACGTTATAAAGCGACTTAAATGGTGGAAATTCATTTAAATATTTTGTTTAAGTCCTACATAAAGTAAAGTCGACACTTTACCACACCCCGGACACTCCACTAAAACTCCATACAAGCGCCGCTGTGGAGCTACCTACTCTTCACACAACTACGCAGATGTCGTTCGTACACACGCGTGAATGTGTGCGTCAGAGCTAGGGCTACTGAATTGTTTTATTGAATAGTTGTGCCCCTTGAGTTCACCTGGTGACGTAAAGTAGTTTATAAACTTGCTAAAAATGTTGAGTTACATAAATAGAATGGTGCCAAATTATACTATTCTAATTAAAAGGGTGTATGTATTGCCGCGTAAAATCAAACGAAACCGATGATCGATAGATACCTAGATATATATTTTTGTTAGTAGGTACACATTCGCATATTATTTTACACTTACCCAAGAAGGAAACTTTATTCTGATATCTATCTTACGTTATTTTATCCTTAGGAAATTAAATAAAGCTTTTAATCTTATCCCGTTTAATAGACGGACAGCCGTAAACAGCACAACAACGCACCATGATGATATTTCGTTAGAAATTAAATGTTTGATACCAGCCTTTCGTTGAGTGCTCCTAGCGTACTCGAAACGGCCTGAGGGGTGAGGAAGCTTGAAATTGGCGGGGGGCAGGGAGTGTCCATTCTATCTATATTATCTATTATATGACTTTACTTTACTATATGAGTGCAAGTATAATTTTAACCGACATCGAAAAAAGCTGTTTTAAGTTCGGCTGTTTGTATTTTTTACGATTCTCTGACTTTTTGGTCTCAGCATAGGGCGAAAGTAGAACATAGAGGTTAAATTGTTTTAACAGAAACTAACTAACTAACTTTACTACGTTCCTATAATATAAAGTAGTTAATTCCTACAATTCTGGATACAAGCGGCTACTCTAGACATAGGAGTAACGAACAGACGAACAAAAATTCTCGATGTAAATATTAATCAGTTTCTGCTTTTCTGGTAATGCAAAACCACGCAAACTCTACTAGTCTGTACTCAAATAGACGGTAAATAGCTGATAAAGGCTTCTGTAAACGATTGCCAATATAGAGCTATCGTGGAGTGCGCAGACGCAGCGATGCACTTGTGGCGCGGGCTCGGCCTTCGGACATTGATAGACGGTCAATATTTGAGTGGACTTGCGTCACGACTGGACTCAAATCTTAAATTGGAAATGATATGTTATCAAAAGAGACAAGAAATTCAACAAAAAAAAAATCTTCAACAAGAGTTTCCCCAATTTAAAATTCTGTCGAAATGAGTTGGAGTAAGTGACGTACATTTTCACAAATCTCACTCGTAACGCAGACATTTATATCATAGATTGTATTGAAATGAAAAAAATATACAGGATTTAATTTTGTATACCTGAACAAATAAACAAATAAATCGCGAAATTTCCCAACGTTTCGATCGTGTTACATCGTGGGGGATGTTTTCAATATGAAAGTGGTCTGCATTTTTGGCTTGACGAAGACGTGAGTAAAGTTTCAATGTAAGTTTGGAGTATACTGTAGATACTAAGTAGATGTTTTTACTAAGTACGTTTATTAAGTAAGCACCTTACGATTTTTGAGATATCTCATTATTTTCCCTCGATAAAAAGTACTTTTCATCATCAACAGCATTTCCGACGTAATTGAGCAACAAACATACATTTATAATATATACATACTTATACATTTATAATATAAATATGGAAGATTATAATGAGTTCAAATCGCGAAAGCTTAGAGGCTATATTATGAATTAAATAATTCTACAAGGACTGGTCCACAAGGACTGGACTACAAGGACTGGTTCACAAGGACTGAACTACAAGGACTGGTCCACAAGGACTGGACTACAAGGACTGGTTCACAAAGACTGGACTACAAGGACTGGTCCACAAGGACTGGACTACAAAGACTGGTTCACAAGGACTGGACTACAAGGACTGGTTCACAAGGACTGGACTACAAGGACTGGTTCACAAGGACTGAACTACAAGGACTGGTTCAGTCATGTTCAGTCAGTCATTTTCTAATATTTTTAACAGTAAAGTTACAACACTGGAGTATAGTAAATTTACGAATAAACCTAGTAACTTGCCCGAGGGAAACGTAGACCTTAGACCTCTGCAAGTCCTAGTCACGTTGTAGTGTGTCGCTTTAAGGCATAGTTTGACTCGACCAGGGTATTTACAACCTTACTGCCCATAAAAGAAAATTGCACTTATAATTTCAAAGTTCAGTCATGATCGAGACATTATAATTACTATTTATTACATTTCATAAACAAATATTGACTGCATTTTATCACACAATACTATCTAGCACATAACATTATACAGATGTTTATTAATAAATCAAAAGAATTTACACGTCACATTTTACAGAAATCAATATTGAGTAAGTATTTATGTATTGATTTTAAGTCAGTAATGTATTTATTAAATATTAAATTATTTATCATTTACACATTTTTTTGTCGTTTAAATTTTCTTTAACAGAGCATATAGCTTAATTAACAGAGCAATTTCCTATGCTTCATGGGATTCAGATAGCTAAATTTAACCAATGTTTTAGACCGTAAGATAAAATATGATGAACCCAATATGCAGCTAATATGAACCATATTAGCTTGAAAAGTCTATCTGTTATATATTTATAATGTTAGTAGGAGTAGGGTATCTCTATATCGTGTATACACTTTATGAAAGATCTGTAAACGAATAGAACAAAGCTCCTTGTGGAGGTAGGAAGCGCGGAGTCAGGTGGCGGGAGGCGGCGGCCTGTTATCGGGGCTCGCTGGTGCGGAAGTTTACGATATACTTGGTTTGTAGAGCAGTTAACTAATTCATGGAAGTTATAGGTACGAGTATCTTTGTTCTGTTATAAGGGCTTATAATATGACTTAGATCTAGGGTTGAGCCAAGAAATTTCGCTTAAAATTAAAAGCCATTTTAATTTGTCTTCTGTATAATTGTATGCGACTTATGTTCTATACTTTTTTATTTATTTATTAAAAAGTGTTATAAAGAAATTCGTGAAATCCAATGGAAAATTACTCCCAAAATAAAATTGCACCCCAAAATAGATTCCAAAATATTCGCAACTAAATAAAACTAAATGGCCTAATTACCCGAATAACGCAAACAATCGTAAAGAACGAGAATAACTGTACATTCTGCATTGTTGGTTCCCGTACATCAAAGTAAAATATAATTAAATAGTGCAAGGTCTCGCGAAACTGAGCGCTGCGAAGTTTTATGATGCAAACAAAATTCATGGAGCAAGGCTTTGGTGGCCTCGCGCCTCGGTGGCTCGGTGCACCGCTGTTAAACCTCTCAACCAGCCACCGCGCCACCGCCGAGCGCCTGCGACGAAAAGTTAGAACTATAACATAAAATAGAACTAATTAGGCTATTTCAACGAACTTCAAGAAAGAGTTTCTTAATTTGCGCCTTGGGGAAGGTAATCTAGAGCTTTGTTCAAAAGTTGAGTCTACCAATCCAAAGAGGCAATGTTGCCAGTGTTCTGGGATTCTTGCTACGCTGTGGCGATCTTAACGGCTTGTTTGTTTTGTCTTATTAAAGAGATTAATTTGTACACAAATAAATTACAAATCACGTGGTTTGTCTGCGATAGACTCCTTAAATACTTAACCGATTTTAATCAAATTTGCACACCGTGTGCAGTTTGATACAACTTCAAATGTACGATATTTTTTATTTCGATTACTATAGTTTTTATATGACAATATCTGAGCAAAGTCGGAACGGGCCGCAAATAAATTTATATGATCTTATGTTATTTGTGTTGTATAAATAGATTAAAGTTCAGATTTTAAAAAAATATTTATTTGATAGCCGATTCATTAAAAAAACAATATATACATAGATTTGATAGACATTGATAGCTACTACGATTGTGGCGCTACTCCTCACACAGCTCAGCCTAGTGGCGTGAGATGCACTACTGAAATGATTGTTACAGTGTGCTGATGTCACAGAGGAAGCCAGCAGTAAAACATCATCCACGCAACCTTTACCTATATTTATTTACTGCCGCGGGATTTATGTGAAAATGCTCAGATTTTCTATTAGTTGATATTTAGTGCTTGTTAGTGTTGCCAGGTGTGGGGCTGCTACACGTTTTGTGTTTTATGAGCAAGGTATGGTGATTACGCATCCGGTGAATAGGTATACTTGACTATTGACTTGTTCTTGATAGGTATATTAAGATTTAGTTAACCGACGTAATATATTATGTTGAATATTTTTATGAATTTGTATTTTTAAATAAGCAGCGGTGGCCTAGTGATTCGACAAATGTGAGGTGAGTGTTATTAATAAAAAAGAGAGAGATACAACAAAGCCAAGAAAGACCCTTTCAGTTAGGTGTGGTTGGCTAGCTGTGATAGGTTTTTTTTATTATAATATAGTGGAAAAGGATGCGCAAGACATTAGCCTGATAGTAAGCAACATGTCTGCCCATCACAGTATAATAAAAAAAATAATTGGTGAACATTTCTCACAGAACACCATCTTGCCCAAAGAGTTTACATACACTACTTATAGAGTTAGAGTTTCCGCACGGTTCCTTTGTGTCAATCGTAAGCAGATGACGTGCATACTGTCTATGGCAACAGAGTGTGCCGCGACAAAAGTATGACACTTCCACAAGAGCGACAAGGCAAGAAAGGATCTACCCGTGCTTTCGGTGTAAAGCGTTTGTGCCAACTCTATATGTAGGAGATGTAAACTCTTTGATCTAGCCCCAAACTAAGCAAAGTCTGTACTATAGAAGCCTGATAGCTGTTATGATACTTATATTCATGCTACATACTTATTAAAAATACAAACACCCAGCTATAGAACAAATGTATGTATTATTGTATTCGTCACACAACTAGGTAAGTATGTTTTTGCACTGGATAGGAATTAAACCCACGATCAACGGCTGCGCAGGCAGAATACCAACTAAGCCGTGAGATTAGTCAAATGGCACGCAGCTGTTTCAACACAATCACAAATCACTGCCCTCGTCATCTTGAGATGTAAGTGATATGCCATATTTTTTTCTGGAAACATTGGTCTTAAATACAATAATGCTTACCAAATTGTCGAACCATTGGTCATACATGCAGAGTGGAATACGCTGCGGACCTCATTGTTCCCTGTGAGACACTAAATAGATATGGTAGAGTATTATGTTCCAAGCGGACTTTACAATGCATGCTACCAGAGATGTTAAGTTGAGATAATTGTTTCAGGATGCGTTTATAAACGTGCAAGTGTCGGACCGGGAAGGAGCGGAGTACGAAGACGACTCGGAGTCCCGGCAGGTGGCGCAGCTGGTGCGGGAGCTGACTGCGGCCAGGAGTGATGCTCTGCAGCTGTACACCGACTACACCGGCCAGGCTGGGCGGGACATGAAGGCCTTCGCAGCAAACGTCACCTCATACGCCCAGGATGCTCTGGCGACGGCAGAGAATATGCCTGCTGATGGCGGGGTGAGTGCGAGGACTATTTGTTTTTCCGTTTGCTATTTCACTAAGTTACATAAATATCAGCTCACTAAACGTTCTCGCTGCTAGGACTTGGGACCTTAAAGTTAAGGGCATAATCCTCCACGCTGACCCCGTGCGGATTGGTTGGTGACGAATGGCCTCGAAAGATTCTAGGAACGTGCCAGTGTCTCGTGATGTTTTTTGCACAGTTTTTTAAGGTAGCGACATTACCCCACATGATTTAGAAAAGACAGTGGTGCGCGTGGGATTCAAACCAGAGCGGTTCGCTAGTTGCCGTTTTCCCGACTAGACCAACCGCAACCGCAACTCACCACTAAATTGAGCTACTCGTAAAAAACAAACTTCGAGCGAAAAAGGTTTTTTTTTTGTAGGTATCTTGAAAAAATACATTAGAGCCCTTTCATTAAACAACTTTCTGCGTAAGGGGACGGTTGGGATATGTCGGACTCACTACGAATCTAATACTTGTAACACCTACCTACCTGATCGAATAATACCTCCATCTTTGCCACTTACAGCAGCAATGTGGCTCTCATATGCTTCCGCGAATGTGCCGCAGCTTGCCCGCTCCCAATCCCTCCTCTAGGGCACCTCCGTCACTGGTGCACCAAAACCCAAGGCACACTCTGACCACCTCGGGAGCCAACCAGTAAGTGCATGCCAGATGCCTCTGCATCTGGACCCTGTTGGCCCCTCGCTACAGGCTAGATATTGGGTTCCATCTTCTATCATCACGGGGCTGCTGAGGTCAGCGACGCGGCGTTATATCAACATTCCTCTTACGTAATCGTTCACTCTTTAGTATGTATTTGAGTCTAAAATCTGGAATACATCCATTATCTGTCCCCCCATTACGTCCGACCTCAGCTCTGGACAGTTGGCAATACCTCGCTTCTCCATTACGCCGGTCTGGCCTAAATTGAGCCTAGGTACTGAGACACATGGCTCTACAATTAAACACGTGCAGTTCTTGTCTCTTACAATGTTACGCTTACAATTCCGATGCAAAAAAATTGTGAGGATAATATTGTAATTGTAGACTTTTCATAAAACAAAACAAACGAGAGACAAACTTCTTTCTTAAAACAAAAGAGAGAGAGCACATTGATTTTTATTAAATTCGAACAACTAATTCTAAGCAACCTATCTTCCAGTGCTACGTAGTATTTTAAATTAGCATATTTCTAAATTACGAGTAAAACAGTCTATAACTCTAGGCGATGTACAAATACATTCTCGCTTGAAGTCAGATCCAGGTAATTTCTAAGATATCAAAATATAGAGCTATCAGGCGCATGTCGTGCTTGTCCTGACACTATGTACAAAAAAATTGTGTGTGTGTGTACTGTACACACACAAGAAGTTCTATACTTTTTAAGAAGTATCTACATATTGTTACATTACTAACGCTAACGCGCAACTAACGCTCCTGCTGCGTTAACTCAAAGTTGGCTGACAGCAGAGGCAACTGCCATAGGGCCATAGGTCTCTATAAAAGAACGTACAACTAACTTCAGTCGATATTGGGTGTCGCTGTACGCTGAGCGTAGAAACTCACTCTGAAGAAACAGTTGTCAGCCAAATTCATGACGCCTTTTTTGGCTGTCACTCGAAGAAAATTCACTCTTATTGTCTTTCATTTTTTCCAAGCGCGTCATAATATATCGCCAAGGATAACTTCAAATAACTACTACACTTGATTTATTTCACCAAGTGGAATTTACATAACCTTCCAATAACTATTTATTGGTAGTTTATGCAAAAATGAAAATGGGCTGCTATGGAGCACAGATGAAATCACCTGTTTTACATAGTAACAATGGGTAATTTATGTTTATTTAAAGTAGGTATTTATAAAAATAGAAAACTGCAACACGAGGCAAACAACATGCAGTTTACATGAATCAAGGTTCTAGAAAGTCCACACTAAATTTACTCAAGAATTGTTATTGTTTGTTTTTATTTGTTTTACAATCCATGCGCCGAAGAATATCAATATTTTGGGAAAGTGGTATGAGAATAACCTGTGATGCCATGTTTTGGTAATAGTGAGAGCATGCGGTCTGGAGATGTGAATCACAATTATTTAGTAAACAAGACAAGACCAACGACCAAGTGGGATACGCTGACGTAGAAACTATACAGTGTAAGTAGTTGTGGTGCAGAGCAAACTATGTAAACAACCAGCCCAGGTAAAAAGATTCGCCTTGACACTTGTATAACTTCACCAAACATTTACGAAGGAAGAGCAGAATAAAAAAGACTACAGAACACCCAATGTTTTGTTCTAGATGATATTTGGAAATTCGTTCTATTATAGTCTGGAATAGCACGCAGTCTACTTTTATCTCTAGAAACCAACGAGAACAAGAATAGCGCGGGTAAAACCGTGGGCACTGCTAGTATTTAACATTAAGTCTTGTGCTTCGTTATGGAATATAGAGATTTGAGTGATAATAACAATGCTCACGAATATAGGTCGATTGGAAATGGATTCTAATACCTAAAAGAACGTCGAGGAATACAAATTAGGCAGTGGAGCCAGCTACATGGTATCTAGACCCATTGCATCGCGTTAGCCAATCTACAGGCAATAACCGATGTGGGTTACGGGATGCCGACGCGATGGAATCCATGCACATTGCACATCCTCGAGCGTTCGTGTACTAGGTACTAGGCGCTTGTGTGTATGGATATGCGAAGGTACTTCATATCTGAACAGTTGCTCGAGTTATACCAAGCAAGCCTCTATATACCTAGTACAGATTTGGAGTCTTGTATGGAGTTCTGTTCGCATCTTTGAGAAGGGTCTAGTTTATTTTGAAACATAACACAAGCTTTAATCACCATCAAAATTATGATTTATTTACCGAGGTAAGTACGTTTCGGCAGTGTTGCAACCGCCATGGTTGAGAGAGAGAGAGTGATCCGGATTAAGCCGTGTGTAATGTTGACAACTTTGTCAACAAACAAAAAATCGCCCAAACTTATAATTTTTAAGTTCGTGGGTCAAGTCTACGTCTAATTTGGGATACTCGCTAGGTACGAAACTTTGAATTGACTACAACCTATTAACTGACTAATCATTTACAACCAAGAAAACATGAGCGTCAATTAAAAGACATTCGAATATTAGCCAAAACATCCCTATCAAATAGCTAGTACTTTTTAAATTTAAACTATATATACGCTGAAATCCAAAAATAATTTTCATTCCATTTATACATTAATTAATTTACTAGCAGGATACTCCCTTTCCCGTTATTAAACATTATTTATATTACACCCTAAAAGAAAACCAATATTAAATCGTCACTATAAATTGCAAATAAAACTTTAGGTATCAGTTGTAATATCTTACTCAATTGTCGGATTTAATTATACATTTCGCTTCAAACACAGCGTATTCAATAATGATAAATGCAAAAAACGCAAGTGCACGGTCGAGATTATGTCATTGGCATCCGAGTTGAAGACCTGCCAAGTGCGGTCACGTGTTCTGAGTGCCGCACGGCGCACTTCTTCGTGGCTATGTGGCCCTGGTACCTCTGAGAAAGTGAGTCGTTTAATAGGGAGAGAAATTATACTTTCCTCAGTATAGCACATATAGCATAATCCACCACAGTGGCCAAGTGCAAGTTGCAGGATGGCACTTATTCTTGAAAGACTCCTTCTTGGAACATGCCGGTTTCTCCACGACGTTTTCCTTCACCATTGAGCTGTGGTGATGATAAACTTGTACTTATACATTTGTACTTGAAAAAATAGTCTTGGATGCAGTCGGGAATCCAATCTCACGTCTTCACGATTGTAAAATAGATGTTCTAGCTTTTAAGCCCTGGATTCACTTTATTTGTATGAAACGCTTTCAAATATATATCGGGTTACGTATACATACATCTAAACTAAGTGATGGGGACTAATTATGCACCTTTAAGGACACCCAGCTGTATCCCGCGTTTCCACTAGCGTTGTCCAAGGTTTTCCGGTATAAAAAAAGTAGCGTTTATGTTATTCCATCACATTCCAAATATCATTGAGATCTTTTCAGTAGTTTTTGTTTGAAAATTTACCTAACAATTATATGTACATGTACATACATACAAACTTTCGAATTTATAATGTTATCACCGTCCTGCGGTTTTATCCACACAGTTCTCATTCATTTTTTAGTGATAAAAAGTAGCCTATTTACTATTCAAGGCTTATAATCTGTGTTCCGAATTTCTATCTAATCGTTACGTAGTTCCGACGTGATTGGGCGACAAACATCCTAATATCCAAACATTGTCATTTATAACATTAGTAGGATTGGACGGGATATTTTCCGTGGTTACATTGAATGAATCGCCAATAAGGACAGTCGGAAATTTGAGTTCTTACTCCTCAAGTGCTGTTCACAAGACTTGGATGTAGCGATCACTGCGCCACCTTGACTCTGGCCGCGATCACGGCCGCCTGGTGATCACACTTAATGGGCATCGACATTTATATCGCCTGTTCATTATTTATTTTGCTTTATTATGATGTGTTTCTCTTTTGTCGGCGTGATAATATATTATCTGGCTGCCATCTGCTGCACTATTATTATACTCCATACAGTTTTGTTTGCACAAAACTGTATGGAGTATAATAACATAGTTTGTAATTCAGTTTTGTGCAAACAAATTACAGTACAATCTCACTAATCCGACACTTCGATAGAGGCACGTCCAATAATCCGGCACCGTCCGCCCACGCCTCCCTCGCCCCAAACCTATGCCTATGCGTTTGGTCGCTGCGTCGTCGACTAGCAGTCTAACCTCAAAACTTATGACGTGCACGCTCTAACGTATTTGTTTTATTCAAGTGAGAATAGTTTATAGTTAAAAATGACAAATAAACGCAAACACAAGACACTAGATTTGAATAATAAAATGGAGGTTTTAAGAAAGTTAGATAATGGACCAAACATGTGCAAATTGGCAAAAGAATATGGTGATGGGCGTGCTACTATACACGATCTTAAGAAGAAAAGGCAAAAGATAGTAGACCACGTCAAGACAATGGAATCAGGGCCAGGAAAGCGTAAAGTTGCACAAAAGCAGACCTCAATTAAAGATTTTTAAAAACTTAATTTTTTTATACATTAAATACATTTATTCTCACTATGCAATGCTTTGTTTTATTTATTACCTATGACTTTTTCAGTATAATTCAGTAATCCGAACATTCCAATAATCCGGCATCCTCCGGTTTTTAATAGTGTCGGATTAGTGAGATTGTACTGTACATATTTGTGCAAACAAAACTGTATTCCGGTTTGAAGGGTTGCAATTGTCATTCTGGATGATAAGCGTACCGCCGCGCCGTAACAAAAGGGGCTTCTAACTGTTTAGCTAAAGCTCAAACGTTAGACTGTATAATATGATTTAAAAAAACATGATATGTGCTCTCATAGCTAACCGTGTAGCTTACCATCAGGTAAACAACTGCTCGTCCTGTTATTTTTATTCAAAATAAAACAAACACAGACACTGCGTACTTTTTACAGCATAGAGTGGCGGTTCGAGCAGGGCACATGCACGATGGAATAGAACACGCTTGAACATAAGATTACAGTACTAATCACATAGCTATTGATTGGTACATGAAGACCTAAAATTACCTAGTACTCCAATCTGCTGGTAACCCAAAAATATAAGATCTCAATGCCCTGTAATTACTCTGGAATCACTGCGCTTAGAACCGGAACACATTGATGATTGCACATTACTTCTTGTCTGCAATAATAATACCTTCAGTTTGCAAGTTTTTACCAATAATACATCTTATTATAATCCCATAGTCAGAATGAGTCGCCAATACAACGAAGTCCTTGTCTCCGATAGGGACATTGATATTTTCCACTTAAAGTTATTCCAATTTCAGAGGAAAATCAAAGAAATTTTACACTTTAATCTAAAAGAATAATATATATATATAAACCCTGTTGTGCTTACTGTAAATACTATTATGAGTTTTTTTTTTTTATATTGTTTATACATTAATTGTTTCACACTGTTAATATACTTATCTGTTGTGTTATAATATTCTATGTTTATATCTTATTTATCTACTGTTTTAACGCATGTTAGTTTTTAGTTTTAAGTTCATTGTTGTTGTTTCTAGGCCCACATAGTTTGGAATGTAATACAGTTCTGTACAGTATACTCTTATGTTATAGTTTATATTTATTACATTCTGTTTTGTGTGCTCATTGAATTAATAAATAAAATAAAATAAAATAGTTGAAGAGTGGTACTTCCTCAGGTGGGCTTTGCGAAGAGTCTTGCCCCTTCTAAACTAAACTACCTAACAGCGGGATAAAGAAAGCTGTGGATGATAATAACGATCTTGTTAAATTCGTTGTTCCATATCATTAACCCTAAATTGGCAAATTCTCCATGAAAATTTGAAAAAAAATCGTTACATATCTGTAAAAGATACATTTCGTGATCTATCTCGGCTGCAGTTCATCACAGGCAGGCCTTGTCAATATTTGGCAGTGTTCTGAATATTAGTGGTAGGTAATGGTCATAGCTTTGGCTTTCATTCACGAGAGCAGACTGCCACCAAATATATAATAATATGACTAATGATAAGGGTTCGCAGAAGCAATACACAATTTTTACCCGACTGAAAGAAGGGCTATGTTTTTGGCGCGTATCTTGTATGTTTGTAAATTTCCTAATTCCCCCCACGTTTCTTGCAAACGGCTGGTAGCCCAGTCGGGTTAGACTTAACCTGGAGTTAATTATAGTCAGAAATATTTTTGCGCCAATGTTTAGAGAAATATAAATAGCTTTTTATACACAAAAACTCGCCCAAATCCGATCGGTGCGTTGGCTGCCATATTGGCTTGAAGGTCAAAGCTTTTTTAGCCATAACTCCTTTATTATATTTTTTTTAAATCATTTTGATCACTTCAGATTACAAACCTAACCTAACCTCCCGTGGGATTGTAATCTGAGGGTGTTGACAATTTTGCGGTTAATTTTTTTGTAAAATTTGTGTACTTTTCTACCCACGTTGACTTTTCCGTGTAACCCAGTAATCCGCAGAAAATCTCGGCCTATGTCAACGCTTGCCAATACTTATGAACGGAAACCTGAGTTTATACGATAATAATATTTATTTATAGATCGTGACTGGAGCTATTTATAGCAACGTAATCTTTGCCAAAGAAATCAAAGGACGCCACGATACTGCAGTTGTTGACTATGTAGATACTAATTTGTGACGAAATTAAAAGGAAGCAGGCACACTACTGCTATGTTCGCTAGGTACTGCTTGCTTTTATACTTACTTTTATAAAGATAACTAACTTTTATTGCCACCTAAGGCTAACTACCCTATGTAAAATTACAAAAAAAAAGAGTTCGTAAGAATCTAGCTTGATTACATTGAACTATAGGTGCAAAAAAACCATAAAACCACTGAGTTTATCAAGGTTTACTATGTTGATTTATTAAATACGAGAATCCTGATATTTTTAATAGTTAACTATGATCATTTTCATTCAACCGATATAAATAAGTATTGGTGGGCATTCCACACACAACACCGTCTATCCCCAAACTAAGCAAAGTTTGTTGGTACTACCTAGTAGTTTGTTGGGAACTAGATAGATATAATTTTTAATAAATACTTATTAAAGTCAAAGTCAAAGTACTTTATTCATAAATGTACAATTTACACGTCAATTAATAAAAAACAAAAACAAAAGAAAGAGCATACAAATTGTAGGTATACATTTTCAAAATTTGAAATGACTACTTATAAAGAAAACACCCAGACCCAGACAACTGTGTCTACAAATATCTACCTACAAATATTTGTAATTATCATTCAAATAGTTGCACTGGATTGAACCGGGTTGCACCCGCGACCCACGGCTCCGTAAGCAAACTACCAGCCCAAGCCACCAGACCAGCCAATTTAATCCATATTACGCTGGATCTCCCTTTTAGATAATAAAATAAATAACATATTCTTTCAAGGCATTCTTGAGTGAAAATGCTTTGTGAAGGGGGCAACCGGTGGCAGATGAATTACCTAGATCTACGTATAAGTGGTCGATGACGACCATTTTGTATCGGCCATCTAGGTAGCCAAATTGCGTGTTTTATGGCACATAATATATTTACCTAGTCAATAAATTCCTAAAAACTCCTATGTGAAATGGAACACCACATCATATCCTTTGAACCTTGATTAATAAAAGAAATTAAAGCATGAACCATGACGAATCTGCTTGCAATAAATCTCCAACCTTGCACTGACAGGAATGTTGGAATATTTACATCTGCGTAAACATTATAGTTACGCTTTATTATCAGATTCTTTATCAGACGCAATAAAAATAACACAGACACAGAAGCATCCATGATCATAATTATGATTATTATCATAAAACGCCTTTTATGTAGAGATGCCAACAATTACGTCGTATTATTCCGCATTGGCATCTACAGGAAGAATAATACCGTAAACTCTTGCTGAGTTTTGAAAATATCATCATGTAGGTGATATTTCTCTAGGACACCTGACTTTACATTAGATTTATTTTATTTGGGGGTCGTATCCTGAGCTCCCATAGCGATAAAGGTTTCATTCAATAGCTATTCAACACTTTGTTGCCGTGTGTTAGCAAATCAATAGTTATGTTCACTCTTACTATAAACACCCCCCTGCGGATCTTAATCTTAACCTATGATTTGGGGACAGCAAGTTACACGGAAAATGGATTTGTACAAATGTGAAAATCACAAGAGTACGGAATTATTTATTACCATTGCTTTATTGCAAAACATTTTGACAGATAATGTATGACTTCTTGGTAATCTTTCGCGTTGAAAGATCCCATCCACCTATGATTGTATTCCTTTATTCTTTATGATCACAATACTCAAGATAGAGTATTTATCCCGAGTGGGTCTCACCATCCATGTTTCCAAGCCAACACAGAATTTCAGCTTTTAAGTGTTGACGGCGTAGTTTCGTCAGCTTCAGACTCTTGACCTTAAAACAAGGATTTGGTTCGCTAGCCGTTAAAATCTGTCGTACTGACTTCATAAATAACACAGATATTTATAATTTACGACAGTATCAAAGGCTTTGAAATATGTCTTTCACAACAGCTGAGCCGATTTGTTTATTATTTATTCTGACCCGCTAACTTCTTACGTATCTGGATAGCTGTTTAAGACGTTTTTAACCGCAAATATGAAATGTGCTGCATGCCTTGGTAAAATAGCTGTAGATAGCGAGGAGTACTTGTGTTGCACTGTGCGCGGTTGTGGCAAGTATTATCATATCTTATGCACTAATGAAACAAAACTTAATGATATAAACGCCAATACATTTATTTGCACCGAATGTGTCTGCATTGGTAAGAAAGGCGGCGATAACAGCTCAACACCGGTTGGTACGTCTAAGAGATTCCGAGACTGTAACGTTACCCTACGGCAGAAGACGGTGCAGGTTCGACAGTCTGACGAGATGAGTAGCGTTGTTGGAGAAAGCCAAGACCTTGCGGGTCTTTTTCGCGAATTACGTGATGAAACAGCACTGATGAGAGAAAAGCTTTCTAAATCCAATGAGCTAATCGCAGATTACGAGACAAAGCTCCGCGACTCAATCTCCACTATCGCTGACTACAACAACAAACTTTCTCAGTCAGTATCTATCATAGCATCATATGAGGCACGAATACAGACATATGCATGCCAAATGGATAGATTATTAAATCATGTAAAGGAAGCTTCGCATGGCGGCTGTTCCAAAATGACAGAAATAGCGACGACCCAGACGACACCGTCTCACGCATCCGCTGCGGCGACACTGATCCAGCCTGTGCTGGGCGGCTGGTGCGTCGGATCGTACGCCATCACTGGCGCCCCGGCCACGTCGTCAGGTCCCAGTTCCATTGTCTGCTGGATCTTCACATAAGAAGTCTGAAATACAGCTGCCTGCACCTGTTGAAGTATGTCGCCCTAGAACGGATGCAGAGATGAGTTCAATTTCGTTGTTATCTGACGGGGACGGTGCTCAACACTGGTTTGAAGTGAAGAAACAAAAAACTCGCCACCTTACTTCAATGTGTGGTGCGGCTGGGCCATCAGTTACATCCTTAAAAGCCGCGGAAACCAAGCGATACATTCATTTGTGGAATATGGCGTCGGATATTGAAGAGGTGCGCCAATACCTAAGCCAAATGTGCCCAAATGGAACATGTACTGTTGTAGAACTGACCGCAAGAGGAGATTACAAATCTTATAAAATTGGAGTACCGTTAGCGTACTACGATAAGTGTTACTCAATTGACGTCTGGCCCATTAACGCCCGACTTAAAGCCTGGATTAATTACAGGAGACCTTCGAAGAATATAAATGCGAACACCACCTCAAACAACACGAATAGCCCCCAGCCCTTTCGTAGACGTCCCTCCGATACGGCGGACACGGTGTAACAACAAAGGGAATTTAACGGCTTACTATCAGAATGTTCGTGGAATTAAAGGCAAGTTGAAAGATTGGCGAAACAACTTGTTAATATCTGAATTTGATTTGGTGGCAGCTACGGAAACTTACTTGGATGCGTCTGTGTTGGATTCAGAGGTAGCAAGTGGGAACTGGAGTGTGTTACGTCGTGATAGGGGTACCCTTTGCGGAGGCTCATTACTAGCCGCGCGCGCGCCTATAGCGCTGCGTCGACATACTGAGTTCGAATCTATCGGTGGAGGCGAGGATCTGTGGGCGAGTTTTGAATGGAGTGGACATAAATTCTATGTATGTGTTGTTTACATTAAATCGAACGCTACCGATGATTTTTATATGAAATGGTTCAGTAAAGTAGAAGATTTTATTAACGATTTGAAAGGGGCCGTGTTAATACTCGGTGATCTTAATATGTACACGGCGTCGAGTAATGTTAACAATTATTTTAATTATTTTTTAACTTTTTGTGATCTAAAGGAGAACAACGAAGTGCCGAATGTCAATGGGAGGATGTTGGATGTCGTTTTGACGCGATGGAGTTCCAATATTCAAGTCACAGTGACAGCCACAGAGCACATAGTGAAAATCGATCCTCACCATCCTCCCCTTAACATTGATGTCGAGTTTGTTTATCGACGCAACACGGACTCTATTGAGCCTTCTAATATTGATGTAGATAAGGATTGGAATTTTCTCAAGTCGGATCATAAAATTTTAGTAACCGAATTAGAAAATATAAGCTGGGTTGATTTTATAAAATCGACGATACTCATTTAAGTACTCAATATTTTTATCGTAACATTTATGACATTTTGAATTATTTGTACCTAAAAATGTCGACAATCCGAGGGATCGCGGTATCCTGTCTGGTTTACAAGGGACATTATTGTCGAACTCAAATGCAAACGCGAACTACATCGCGACTGGAAGCGAAATAAATCCATTGAAGCCTATAAACTATTCTCCAACATAAGGGCGGACCTCAAAACCCGCGTATCAAGCGCGTATGACTGTTATATAGCTAGTGTTGAACAAAATATCAGAGCGAGTCCGCGTGAGTTTTGGCGCCATATTTCTAGTCTGCGCTCCAAGGGTGGCTTTGAGCCTACCGTTGAATACAAGGGTAATGTGCTGAAAGGCAAGATGGCCTCTGCGGGTTTTGCGGAGTATTTCTCCAGTGTTTTTACCGGAGCTGCCATTATTGGATCCTGCGAGTGTCTCAAGTCAAGACCCATCCTTAGCAAGTAATTACATAAATGTGCCTGAAATCTTCCCGTGGGATGTAGCTGTTGCGATCCAAAACTGAAACCTTGCGGTTCCATTGGACCAGATTGTATTCCCCCGTGGCTCCTCAAGGAGGGCAGATCGCACTTAGTTGACCCGCTTTGCCATTTATTTAATATGGCTCTACGGCAAGGTATTTACCCAGCTGAGTGGAAGGTGTCGCGAGTCACTCCTATCCCGAAGACCTCCAACAAAATTTTGGTTGAGGATTATCGTCCTATAGCTATATTGCCGACCGTGGCGAAAGTTTTTGAGCACGTCCTATACAAAAGTTATTTCGACAGTCAGAAGCTTACCTCTGCAACGAACAACACGGATTCAGAGCTAGAAGATCAGTTAATTCCAATCTCTTAACACTTGTAGATTATATATCTTCTAGACTCGACCGTGGAGTGCAGGTCGATGTGGTTTATTTTGACTTCCGGAAGGCGTTTGATAGAGTAAATAACGACATTTTGCTACAGAAGCTCAGCGCATTGGGGTTTTCCCAAAGCTACTAAAATTTTTCGCTGACTATCTCCGTAACCGTCAACAGTACGTTCGACATGGCTTCTACGAATCTGAACTCTATCACACGCCTTCAGGAGTAAGTCAAGGATCGGTGCTCGGGCCTTTACTCTTTAATTACATGGTCAACGATCTTCCTGCAGTTGTAGAGCACTCGGAGTGTCTCCTCTATGCAGACGATTTTAAGATATTTCGAGAAATCAATACACTGGAAGATTGTTTGAAGCTGCAGGAGGATATTGATTCCACTCACGGATGGAGTTATAAGAACGAGATGGAGGTAAACTGCTCAAAGTGCTACGTCATGACTTTCGGTCGAATGCGGCACCCAATCGAGTTCCAATACAAGCTAGGCCAGCAAGCGATTGCTCGGGTAACTTCGGTTAAAGATTTGGGTGTGGTATTCGACCGACAGCTGACGTTTAATGACCATATAGTTACAGTGGCAAGAGATTCATACAGACGTCTCGGTTTTGTGTTACGTAACTCTGGGGATATGCTCAATATCGACGCTGTTAAGCTTGTTTTTAGTGCGCTAGTGCGTAGCAAACTCGAGGCAAGTGCTTGCGTCTGGCATCCGCATGAGAGCAAGTATACCCTTTGTTGGAGAAGGTTCAAAAGGCCTTCCTCAGATACTTGTATAAGCGCCTGTATGGATATTATCCGTTTATGTATCCTACAAAATTCTTGCTGGGCACGCTAGGTTATAACTCATTAGAAGTTAGACGATCTTATGACCAGCTGACAACAATGTGCAAAATACTTCGAGGGAGAATTGATGCACCGGAGCTCTGTAGCCAGCTGGCATCCTTATTTGTTCCCAATAAGTATCTCCGGGGTAGAGGGCACCAGCTGTTTGCTCTCCCTAGGTGCAGAACGGTAGCGCATGCTGCGTCACCGGTGCCGCGATCTCTTGGTGCGCTCAACGCCATGCTAGACGCACAGCCAAAGTGCGATGTATTTGACGACGACTGGAGGGAATTGATGTCTCAGTGCTTTTACTTTTGTGAGAAAATGGAATGAGAATATGTATAATGAACAATAACTACTCATTCCCTCCTCTAATACTCTAATATTTTGACTTACTTATTGACTTGCGTGTTTTCTTGATTCATGTATCGCTTTTGTATCTGTTATTTTTGTTTGGTTTTATTTTTACATCATTATTTAATTTTTGACATCTTAAAGAATTTTTTATCAATTTAATTTAATTAACATTTGAATTATTTTCTGTTTGCCTAATATATGAATGTGCGTAATTATCATAACATGACATAATTATTGTATCATGACTCATGACATAAATTGATTACATTTTTTGTTTACTTTTTTTCACAATATTTTGTTAGTAAATTAATGTATATATCATTAGTATAATTGGCGTTAAGCCGTTCTAATTGATTAATAAATAAATAAATAAATAAATAAATGCAGGATTCCTAATGATATGGCAGTTATGGCATCCGCGTTGATGGTGTGCAATTTAATACACATACATTTAAGTTAAATCAAAGCGCCGGGAGCATTATCCTTGACATTGATATAGCTGAGAATTATTAGATTAGCGGTAGATTAGAGACCAAAGCAATTACACGAGGCAATCCGCCAAACGATTAATTTAACGGACATTTCAATCTAAGATCAAAGAAATATTATTAACATCTCCAATTCGTAAGGTGAGAATTCAACATAGCGGTTGGGACATATTATATCTTATCGATGCGTGATCCCTTTAGGTATATGAACAACAATTTTAAACTTTTTGACTGATTTAAAGCAGGAAATTTTCGATTCCTCTCTTTGTGGTTTTTGTAACTGAATGTTTTTTGTATGTACTCGTACGTTACACAACAGTTCGGCTAATTGTGAAGTATTGATGAATATTGTTTACTTAGTTAGTAAATTATACTTCAGAGGTGGTCCCATAGGTATACATTTTATCAAAGTTGGGGGTGCGGGTTTTGTAATATGTATTAAAAAGAAATTAAAACAAGATGAATTAAAATTGAATTAAAAGAAGATGATTAAAATACGATTGAACTTACGACAATGTTATCTTTACCGTAACCGACACCTTTATACATTGAAAACATCATTATAATATATAATGTAAATACACATTCATTTCGTCATGATTTGACTGCTATTGGCACTCCCGGATATCCATTGTCTTAGGCCTAAAACCAGCTATGTTTTAAGCTGTTAATCATTTCATGACAAAAAACCTACAAAACATGTATAAACCTACATGAAATGTTGTAAATTCCAGCCGTCAGAGTGCCGGAGCGGCTTTGAGGCGAGGATGCGCAAGATTGAACGCGACGCGTACAAAGCAGCGGGATTCAGTAGCGAGAACCACCACAAGTTCCTATTGGGGCACATGGTGGTGTTCCGGATGCATCTCAACAAGGTGACACACCTCTGTCGAATTTCGTATTTCTTTTTATGTATGTCGTATTTATGTTACCAGGCAGCATGACTTAGCAGAGACAACCATCACAAGTAACTATTAGAGCACATGGTGATGTTCCGGATGCATTTCAACGAGGGCATACACCTCTGCGTATTTTTGTCTAGTACAAGGCAACATGACTTAGCTGTGAAACCCATCTCAAGTTCTTGAAGACGTTGTAGCTGTTAAATATGCATCTCGATAATGTAGCGGTTCGCATCTGTGCCACAGTTTTGCTCGCCTGGAATTGTACTTTGAAATCAAAAAGAGAGTTAAAAAAGTTGTCAAAGAAACTGAAAACATACAAACAAAAGAAAACACAATGATAACTAATATTAACAGGAACACGATAGATTCTGCTTTCGTCCGTCCTGGTATTACAAATTCCACAAAGAGTGCATCTTAATTCAGTAAGATCAACCACTCCAACTACAGCGATGACGATGAGAGTAGAATCAGTCTACTTTCATCATCAACTTCACTAACATCCATTCTTATACCGCTGCTGTAGCATACACGTATCTATGCCTCTCAGAGATGATATCAAATTTGTAAATCGGAAAAATACTAGTAGTCAGAAGTGCAGACTGTATACGAACCTATGTGCCTCACGCTTGTGGAATGAAACGTTTTCTCCACCACCATGGCTTCTGCATACTATCGGACACTAATTTACTTATTATCCGAAACTATATATTCAAACACGTATTCTGTTTATAAATTAATTGTCCTGAAAATAATTTGTTTTCTTTTAATTTTCCAGACAGAAGAGTATATAAAGAAATGCGAACGAGCTATATCAGGGTGCAACGGTCCAATGTGCGAAGTAAGTTACAAATAGATACAACCATCCATATCAGCTTGCTTCACTTTTGGCGACTCACGTTTACAATTTTGGCGGGAAAACGGGTGTCAGGTTACTTAACAAAAAAAAATCCTGTCTAAAAGCTCGACCGCAAAGTTAATTTTGTAAATTTTCGTCATTCGGTGTAATATGGTTCCCAAAGTGTATCAAGCGGATATCTGTACACATAAACATCCCACATCGCTCCCTCTGCTGGACCTTAGGGCCTTCTCTCACAATGTCAGAGTCTTTACCCACTACGCTACCCAATTCGGGTTGATGGACAACGCATGTCATGGAAATATGTCTTTTTTGGATTATGCCGTTTTGTTCGCGTTGTTTTCTTTCACGGCTGACGTCAAGCTTGTACTCGTACATCTGCACATAGAAAAATACCCAGAGTTGCAGGCGGGTTCAAACCGTGAAATTGGAGACAGTCTTGCGACTTGGCCACCACAGTTTTATATATTTTTTTTACAAATAAGTGAAGTTAGAGTTTCCCTTTGAGTGCATGCAAAAATGGTAGATGTGTTTACAATGTAAATGTCAACTATCTGAAATTCTAGGCCCGTTGCGTACATGCCACATACTGGGCCACTAATTAAAATCGAAAATAATTCAAGTGCCCGAGCAAGAAAAAAGTAACACGCTGAATTACTACTTCCAGAACAGGCCCAAGGTGAAGCGCTGGAAACGTCACGCTCTGAACGAGATCAACCGCGTGAAGGACGACCTGCAGCACTCGCGGCGCTCCTACAAGGACCTGGTGGCGCACGCGCGCAGGAGGCTGCAACACATCCGGAAGCAGATCTACATGAGCACCTCCGACGCCGTGGAGGACTACCGCAAGTGCGTTGATGGAACCTACACCTACCATTAACCAACAGAAACATCTTCTAGAATGCTGAGTGCAACTCTTGTCGACAACAGAACGCGTTCTAGCATAAGCGTATAAACTTAACATAGTGTTACTAGTAACACTAATGTTACTAGTAACACTAATGTTACCAGTATGTTTACGCGTTCACGGTTGAACGCGTTTTGTTGTCGACAAAACTCGCATTTTTACATAGCAGTAGTAGTCAATGTTGGGACGATGATTGGAACTCTATTTTTGAATCGATCGAAACTTCATTCTAATTTGTCTTTTTTGATAAAATAATTCGAATGGGAAAAGAAAAATTAGAAGCGCATTGTTTTGAAGTGTTCTCACTTTACGTCTGTCTTCGCCGGTTGAACCAATTTGTGTGTTTCTCTTCTGTTTGGTTGATTTTGGATATATTTGCTCCTTCTCCTATATTTTGATAATATTGCTACAGTCCTTTTATATTAAATTATTCGAGTTTTTGTTGACCGATTAAATCGGAATTAGTTGTTCTGTAAATAATTATTTTATACGGTCTATTAAAAAACAAAAGAAGAGCAATGTTGTTATATTTTTTTGTGGATATAAACTGGACTTTAATACATTGTTGCAGCTGAATAATATTCGACTGAGCGCGTGAAAATATGAGTTATTGGAATTTTGGTTGATTGATCGGAGCGACCGTTTTGATATACGATTCCAAAATAGAGGTCTTGGGCTTCGTTCCGTCGATTCTAAACGAGACCCAGTGTGAAGTGAATCAAACTTAGTACCTTACTATCTAGAGTAAATTTAATTTACAATAGCTTAGTTACGAATACATTTCATATTAACAAGAAATATAGCGAAATATTTATGGTTTAAACTGAGAACGACGCATTTCTCCGTCAACATCTGTAATGATTGTAGGGAGCGTAACGAAACACTTAGTAAAAGATGATCGGTTATACACAGTACATGCCCTTATAATAAGCAATCGTAAAATGAAACAAAGAAATTACTTGTGACCAGTATTTAATACTTTATAATTATATTATGTAGAGTACTCGCTATCGCTCGTGCGTTGTTTCCACGTGACGCCCGTGGGCTTGGACTTGGTCTTTTCGTAAAGGTACAAGTGCGCGCTCAGACCACGACACGAGACCGCGACAGGAGACCGCGACCGGAGACTGCGACAGGCACTTGACACTATAGAATTGTATGAGCACCAGTTCGCGCCGAGACCGCGACACGTGTCTCGGTCTCCTGTCGCGGTCTTGGCGCGAACTGACGCCATTACAAATCCATAGTGTCAAGTGCCTGTCGCGGTCTCTGGTCGCGGTCTCCTGTCACGGTCTCGTGTCGCGGTCTCCGGGCAAACCGCTACCTTAATCACGGCCGTCGTCACATGACAGAAATGTTGGGGTGTGATTAAAATGATTTATAATCATGATTAAGTACCGTGTAAGGTCTTGAATATGGATTTCATGACAAAAAAATTACCAGAAGATTTTAGTTGTTTCCCATACTGTACATACAATTTTGATTTATACGTTTTTTTTCGAAACAAGTCATTTTATTTTACATGTTTTTGTAGTTATAGATTTGATTACATAATCTATTCATGACTAACTGCGTAATAATATTCATGGTTTCACTTCGTTTACCAAGTGAAACCACATACATATACTACCCGAAAATATTGAGAAATATTTTCGGGATAAAAAATGCAAAGATTCATACAAATCTATTTCGTAGTTTTTATTTCAAAAGTAAAAAAAATCATTCTTACAAATCTTTTCGTTTAAAATTGAAATTTAATTTTAAAGTGCAAAATATTTCTTGTTTCATTTTCTCTTCATTTGTTTTGGGGCGTTGGTTCAAAACATCTAAAAATACACTAGGTGCTTTTTATTTTGATACGTATTATAATTAATATTTATCTACATATTTGGATATTATAAATAATAACATTGTTGATTATTATACTTATTATACGTACAAGTAGTGTGTGCTAGTGTTGCAAACATTAGGCGATTTTTGATCTTGAAAAGATTAGATTTTGGAGAAAGCTTCTCATTTTATATTTTTAGGTATTAAAATTAGTTTTATACTTACTAATAAAATAAACTTATAATATTTAAATTACAGTAAAAGTGATTTCTGAAAATGTCAAATTAGATGCACAATAAGTTACACAGACAACCTCTACTGAGCCAAAAGTGATTAGAGAAATCCATAATTCTAAACAATTTATACTTTGGATAGCACCTATCCCATCGCGAATAATAAACCAGGAAGGTGCATAAAAATCTATAATTTAAAAAATTGGATCGAAGTTTGGCACAGTTATCATGGTGTAGAAAAGTCAATTTGAAACAATCCTTTTGGCTTAGTAGGTATTTTGCGGAACAATGTGATGATAAGTGTCATTAACAGTACTTATTAATTAGGTATTTCAAATAATAGAGATTAATACAAACTGATTAAAGATGCAAGTGTGTTCAGACGACAGACGTAATTATCTGCGGATGAGATTTTTTTTTTAAATCTCTCATTATTTTTCCTTTGAGACTCTCACGTATTTACGGGGCAGATGACTATAATATTTGCCATATTCACCTCTGCAGTCCAGTCGTCTGAAAACACCTATTTATGTATGAACCAAATTGTTTATAAGATAATTGGCCGTGATGAGAGCGTGCGAGTAAAATTATGATTAATTTATTATTAGTATGATAATCTGCACTCACTGTGATAGTCTGATTGTAATGTGATTGTGGAGTTATAACTTTAGCTGTACTTATTAATTATCTTTATGACTTCGTGTTATTTATTTGATTCCATAAATAATGTCAAACTAGTTTTAAAAACAATGCTAGTTCCGTTCTTCACACACGTGGATGTGTATTAAATATGTCACCTAAAACATTGAAAACATCGTCAGTCTGTAAAAAAATACGTGAGATTATAAATTTATAGTACTTATACCTAATAAGTACTATAGTTTACAATCTAACGTTGTTGAGTTATAATCTGACGGGTTTCATAAAATTTTACGGTAGCTTAAGCATACATAATATCATCTAGACACGTTATCCATACAATATCCATAGTATGGGCTATCCATACATTACGCCACACATTAATAAAATAAATTAAAATTAAATTAATAAAATTAAAATTCAAAATTAGAAAACTGGTTGAATTTCGAGCTTTCGAGATTGTCATTTATTTATGGGAAAAGTTGAAATTCGTGTGACGCTATTTGTGGATGGCTTCCAAACTAGACGCTGAAATTGTAATCTTGTCGAAATTGTACATTATTTATTTATTTGTTGTGGATTTGAAAAAGTGCCATACATAAACTAACATCAATTTTAAATCGAGTTCGTAAAGTACAACAAATAACATTATTAATGTTATCATCTTATTTTTAGACTTAATGATTGTTGTTGTTAATGTTATTTCAAAATTATTTAAGTAATCGACAAATTATTTTTGTAATAAATAAATACTAAAAATATTTTTATTAATTTTGTTCTCTGTCTCTAATCTTCCTAACTGTCCGGGAAACAGTCGTATCTATGTTATTTTTGCTTACTACTATACTCGTAGAGTGACGAGACAAACAAGTCCAAAATCAGTCACTACAACTGCATTTCATTTGTGTAACCTTGTGATTTCTCTGGGAACATTGTCCTTCACACCGGAACACAATAATGTTAATCACAAATTACTGCGTGAAGGTTAAAGTTAAAATAACATCTAGAGGTATGGTAAGTACTTGCCCAAAAGGACTGGCGAACTCTGAAGGAGTCCTCCCTCTGCTGAAATCAATGCAGCACCTTACAAAAGAACAAGACACGGTGTTTAGTGCTAATAATTTTGACAGATATAGTAATAATATAGGTTTAGGAATTAAGGTTGAACAAAACAGTCCTATAAGTTGGTTAGATGACATACCTCCTGTAAAGTTAAACGCTAATGTTGTAGGTAATGTTCCCTGAATAAGTATATTAATCTCACAACGATATCTATGGTTTACGATGTGAGAAACATCTTGTAGGTTACAAGAAGAAGTGCAATTTAGAAAAGCATCGGAAGCGACACTAGTGACATCTAGTGTGATTATGTAGAATCAATATTAAACGCTAACTTAAGATGGTAGCACAGTCTATAATTTTTTTTATACTGTGATGGCGATTTGAAATTTTAAACATTACTTTAGTATTGTTACTTATACTCACGGGATACTTAGCGTAAGTATGAGTAACAGTGGTGTGTCCTTGATATGTCTTTTAAATATATTTCTTTTAAACTGGCACATAAATATCCCGTAGCTAATAACACAAGTGTAATAACATATCACGGGATATTAGACAAATTAATATCCCGTGAAAAGAAATGGGGCTACCGGTTTAAAATCAACAATAAGTACACTGAGTCAATCTTGGCCTTTGCGGACGACCTTGCAATACTTACACGTAATCCCAAACAGTGTCAAGAATTGTTGAACGAAGTCGATGAGTTCTGTACATGGACGGAGGGAATGAGGACAAAACCATCTAAATGTCATTGTCTTTGTCTGGGTAGAAGAAATACCAAATATACGTCTTACGATCCGGGACTCTCCATAAGTGGCCAAGGAGTTGCCACAATTGCAGAGGCAGTGCCTTTCAAATTTCTTGGTAGAAAGATAGATCACAAAGGACGTACACCATCATTAGAGGTGGTTGTTGAAAATTTCATGAACAACCTCAATAAGGTAGACCAGCAGCCTATCAGCAATATCAAAAAGCATGGATATATGACAACTACCTCACATCACGTCTCACTTGGCCTTTCCTAGTATATGACATCGGTAAAACTCTCCTGGCAAAGCTAGATGCCAATGTCATAAAGATATTGAAGTCATGGTTCGGATTGGCACATCCGGCTGATCCTCTACTCTTTTAGGGATCACAATAGTTTTGGGCTGAAACTAAAGAAACCGTCTGAACTTTACAAACACCTAAGAGTTACAAAACGCATGTTTTGGGAAAGTCGCAAGACGAATTAATTACATCTCTCCCAAAAGACAAAACTGCTTCAGACCTGGAATCTAGACTTCAATTCCATAAACAATTTATGGCAGGTGCACAAGTAAATACTGCTGGGTTGGGTGCGAGAAAAAAAAAAAAAGAAGACCGAGACATGGTAAAACCTTTCTACAACAAGACGAAAATGACAGTTACAAAGTGCACGCTATGAATTTAGAAATGCAAAGTGAGTGGTTAACCATAGGTGAGTTCTGTATCCCATTAGCTCTAAAATGGCGCACCTTGATCTATGACTGGTCCCCTGCCTTATTAAAATTTTATCTAAATGCATTCCAAATGACCCTCCTGACCAGAGTAACTTGGTAAGGTGGGGAAAAGCCTCTGAAAAATGTTGCTATACTTGTGGAGAGGCGATATGTACAGCAAGGCACATATTGGTGGGATGCAAGGTGCTCCTTAATGGGGTCATTACTCACGGCGTCATGACAGAGTACTTGAAATCATACGTGAAGCCATGAGCCTTTCGGTAGCTAGAGCCCAAAAGGGATTGACGACAAACAAAAGACAAATTAACTTTGTAAAAGAAGGCTCAACTTCAAACTCCAGGAACAAGCCTTACTCAATCCTGGGTACAGCACCTGATTGGACTATTTTAATGGACACGTATGAAAAGCACTACAAAATCCCAGAGGATGTGGGTGTTTCGTCATCCAGACCGGACATTTTCCTTTTTCTAGAGCTACGAAACGCATAGTCCTTGTAGAACTTACCGTACCGTGGGAAACTAATATACCTAAAGACCACGCGATGAAACAAAATAAGTATTACGACCTCCTAAACGAATTAACAAAAACGGCTATGTAGTTAGTTTATACGCTGTAGAAGTGGGAGCGAGAGGTATACCAGCAAAATCTCTCTATAACCTACTGAAAGACCTTGGCTTATCCAGAAGTGCTGTAAGTTCTATACTAGAACGTGTATCTAAAGCTGCACTAGTAGGCTCATATCAGATTTGGCTGGGCAGGGAGAGAAAAACGAGTGGTGAAGGTGAGTGTTGATGTACGTCAGAAAGGGGCCCCTTAAACCTACGCCCGAGTCACAAGTCTCGGGAACTACTCGAGTTTTTCTCTCTCTGCCACACGATGGACCCGGCACCCGCACGGTGAATCCATGGAATGCTAAGAAGATCGTCTCTCGCATTGGACTTCCAGTCTGGGAAGTACCCGTGGTTTGGTCACCTATCCATTGGTTGGTAAAGAGGAATCCGAATGACGCGCACCGTAACATGGTATTATTATTTATATTCTATATTCAGGAGCCGCATTTACTACAGACAGTGTTTAAAAGGAGGATATAGGTAATAGGTATGTATGTGTTACGGTAAGAGTGAATAATTGTAGATTATTAATAATTATATATGATTATTAATAATTACCGAAAGTCAAGGTTAAAGTGATAAATTAATCACATTTGTCGGTTATTATTAATAATTTAACCCTAGTAGTGATAAATGTAATAAGTGGCCAAGGGTTGCGGGGGCGGGGCGGCGTGTGCGACGTGCGAGAGGTTTAATGAGAACCAGATTTAAAGAGAAATGCCTTGAAATAAAACCGGAGAAAGAAAAAAATCATCGTGTGAATAACACGAGATGAATATTTTAAAACCTAACCTAACCTATAAAACCTATAATAAAAAAAACCCTAACCTAACCTACATAGGTATATTATAAATAAATACCTGCTGGTCAAAAAACATTGGGGTTTCATTTATTTTATAACTTTTACCAATATGTGTCGTGAATTATTCATAATTACTACTAAAAGTAATAAATTTCGATCGTTTATTCACATTTACCAAAACGTGTGGTTATTATTAAATTTTTTGTAAAAATATTAATAATTTTCAATTAATCAGATTTACCGTGACATGTTAAAACTAGGTAGTATTTTTTTTGTTCTAGTAAGTACAGAGTGACAATACGAGCAGGATATGTGCCTGATGCCAAGAAACATGCCTGCCCATAGCTGGACAGTGACACGCAGCTGTTGAAACATGAAGAGTCCAAATCATTACATAGAATTACACTGCGCTTGTCACCCGTAGATATTATATCGTAGATAATCTCTATGGCCTGTAATGTCTCTGGAAATGTATATTCTATTAGGTTTTAATTTATTTTTACATTTCTTAGCTAGCTTAGCTCTTGAAAGGAAATATTGCAAAATCGATTGGACACCTAGTTTGTCAACTAGTAATCTAAGATTATTGTAGAAGATAGGATACCTTATGGTTAATGGTAAGTGCTAATGATGGACAACCAATCCCGAGGGGTTTTATAGAACTATTGTACGCCATGTATCCATGAGTCTAATTATACTATAAGCATATTAGGTATTATCCTATAAGTTATTATATACTAAGTGTGATAACCTTAGAATGTGATAAGTTATCTGAGACTATCTGGCACGGTGGAGCGAACGTGCAATTATAGTACTCAGTGGACTAGATTTATTCGCGAGATTTATAGCGTCGGGCACTTTTGGTAGGGATACATGGTTTTATGTATGAAAACTAACATGGTTATTACACATTTTAAATAAATACACGGGTAACTCACGTTTGATATAGTCAGTCCAGTTTAACTCCAGTTTCGATCGCGTCCAGCGATCATTGTTCGCAGCTCGTTTAGCACTGGTCGGACTGGCTCTCGAGTCTTGACTCTTGTCTAATTGGAGTCGGACTGGACTGACTAGATCAAACGTGAGTTACCCGTGTATTTAATTAAAAAATACATTTTATGGTTTCGCGTCACAGACATGCAGCGAATCGGGACGAGCGCGCTATACGGTTTTTGGATGGATGCTTTCTTGTGAATTCGTGTCACAGCAAAGAGAATGTCGTCTGTCGTCAAAAGATCGTCACCTGCGTAACGTAGCGGGCAAAAATTCGACAAAAACGAGCGGTTCGAGTTCAGTGGCGAGCATTGGGAGGAGATACTTCCAACAGTGTTCACTTATATGCTGATGAGGATGCTGATGGTGGTGGTAATGAGGTACTAACATTAACATACAATTGTCAAAATAAACGCCATCTGGTAAGTAGTTGGAACTATTTTGTTTTTCTTCAGATAACATCGCAATACCTATAACAAACTAAAGGGTCACTCCGTGTCCTCGCACACGATCTTGATTTCCTGAAGATAAGTTCAGTCTTGTGACATTTCTCCACAAATACACTACTCGGGTTCAATCGTGTACATATCATTTTAATAAGTATTTTGAAATGCGAGCTGTTTTGTTTCTACTATTATTTCAGAGTGCTATTTCTAAGGTATCTAGAAAATTATAATGAACGAATCTTGATCATCCTACATCTTGATTGATTGTGAATATTTTGAAGTGGAAATGCATAATTTCGTTGTTGCAATTGGCAATTACGGCGAAGAAAAACATTGTGCGGAATTCCACATGCTCTAAGAATGACATCTTTCGAGGGTATGTATGTATCACTCGGTCAATGTGATGGATTATGGTATCGATTCTCTCCTTGTTATGTATTTACCTACGAGTATTATTTAGCAATGTGAATATTAAGTGATCTATTAAGGACTGAACTTCAGTGCACTATGTATTATAAATGCGAAAGTTGGGGTGTTTGTTGCTACCCCTAAACAAACGCGACTGCTTACATCTAGGTATACCTACAATGTAATTTATTTACTGTCAATAATACCAACTTACGTAATAAGAAATATGAATATATAAATACGTATTTACTAATGTGGCTGCTGGACATATATAGGTATGTACAATCTCAACTATGATTGAACATGTTTCCTACTCCAGCAATTTCCCTTTTCTTCTCCAAGCCTAAGCTATTATGTAAATAAAATCAACGGAGGATGTGGAGTTGCAAAATGTGTAATAAAAAACCGGAACATAGTAATGTGAGCATACTAGGTACTGCTAGGCGGTAGAATAACTGGGAAAACTGTGATACTTCCCCAGGTGGACTCTGTGAAGAATCCTATCAGTAAAAGTGGTTTGTTTTGATGAAAAAGGCTGGCAAAGAGTCCTACACTAGACCTTTTTGTATTTCACCAGAAGTTGAACAGCGTAACGTCACAAAGGCAGCAATACGAGAGGAGCCTGAATTCCTCGATCCAGCTGGAGAGAGAGCACCGTCAGCTGCTCGAGAGCTGGTCTCTGGCGAGCCAGGTGGAGCGGGTCAACGTTACCACCAGGGGCAGGGTGCAGGTAACCAGGCACAAGGAGCACAGCTTTAACGGTACCGAAGGAAACTTCAAGGTATAATGTGTCCACTGGCCTTATGGCTTTATTGGTAGGTAGAGGTCTGCTATAAAGTGTTACTTCAAAAAAGTTGATTCTACTTACCTCCCGACAATTTAAGTACTTACCTATATCACAAAAGCCATTAGGCAGCGGAAACATCCGGTAATCTTTGTTATATATCTGGAAACTCAGTACTTCAAACCGGAACATAGTAATAATAACACAGTGCTACTCTGCGGTAAAATAGCTGGCAAAAGGTGAGGTACTTGGTACTTCAACAGCTGGACTCTGCAAAGCGTCCTACCACTACAAAAGTCAAATCCACAAGACTCAAATTCGGAATGACGATCCTTGTCTTTGTCATTTTAAAAGAGTAATACAAAGACCGAGATAAGATACTACGCTGACGACACCGACGACGCCATCGGTTGGTTCGTACGGCGAGCGTTGGCTGCAACACCAAATACCATCCGAGAGTTCAATTTGCAGACGGCCATCAAAGACAGAAATGCAGTTGTGGTGGAGGCGATTTAGAAAATAAAATAGGTTTGGAATAGAATGAAAATGTTTCCTACTCCCCCCTATTTCCTTTTCGTCTCCTAATCCAAGATTCATGTAAAAAAAGAAAACAAATGACAAATGTCACGGACCCTAGAGTACATATGTGGAGTTGCTAAATTCAAATAAAAAAAATCTGAGTGCCAATCGGATTCATTTCCAAAATACCAAAGAACCCAAACCAGACGGCTACTTCAAATCGGGTTTAGAATCGCTACGCTATCGCCAGCAATCAAAACTTTTTAAATCTTTTTTCTCGTCTGAAAACGTTTAATTGAAGTGTAAATCACATTACTGCGTAGCACCGCAATATGTACGACACCGCTTATTCCAGTGGGCACGATGCCTGTTCCTACATCGCAGGCAGATCAGGAACTCAGAGGACCGATACTACGCGGCCGAGAAGGAGTGTCTGACCGCAGACTCCGCTCGGGGGAAAGAGGGCAGCAAGGCCGTGGAACAATTGGATAAAGAGGTGGGAAGTTCCTTTTGAAGTTATACCTTTTTACGCGTTAGGGAAAAATTATGATAGTGATTTTTAACGATGCGCAAACCGTTACGGAAACTGACAATTTAGTAAACATTTTTACGGACTTCAGGTTAATATTTCTAGTCTATGGTTGAAGTTATTTAGCACGACTTAAATTTTATTTTACATAAATTTCTTTGAAAATACTTCTATGAACAGTAACACAATGGTTTCACATTGACCCTCTTCATAAAGATGTGGTACCTACTTCTGCTGGCGTCCCAGAGTCTGACGAGTCCCACTGCATCAAAACGTCTTCCGTCTTCTTACTGAAGAGCCTTCCAAGGAGATAATCACAATATTTATTTCATAAAACCAATTTACATGTCAGAAATTGCGAGTATACACACTATAATCACTGTTAAACTGTTATACCCTTATACCTACTCGTCGGAGTTTATTAATAATTGATTATTGTAATGATAACACCGGATAATAGGGATGTTAACACTAATCACACATTAATTTTAATTTTATGATAGTTTGCATTAATAGAATATCGAAAATCACATTATTATAATGTAATATTACGTAGTAAATTTATTGTAAATGATTTTATATCCTATATTTTTAATCTGTTGTCACGTGACTGGAAATACCAATATGAATTATTACGTCACTAGTCGCAAAACAAACTGTCGAAACTGATTAAATTGTTTAATTTTCTAAATTTTTTATTATAGTATGCGATCTTAGCGACGACGATTTTGATAGTTTGTATTCAAGTAATGATAAGAAAACACATAAACTGGACACAGTCATGAATCGCGACCAATGTTTGCGACTAATGACGTCATGCCAGTCGTTAGTGTTTTAGCGGCAAAATTCAAAATTAGTCTAATATTGTATATTTACTCATCGAAAATACTAATATTTTGAAATAAAATGTTATTTTTTTACGGTAAGCAAGGGTCAATCTTCAAAATAAAATCAGTTCCGAAAAAGTGTTAACATCCCTATTGTATATCTTTGTAGATTCGAACATGGCGTAAGGGCTTCAGGTATCTGATGAACAAGTGCAGTACAGAGAACCCTGCTGACGAGGAAGCTTCTACGTCGTGTCTTGTTCAAAACGTGAGTTTAAACTACTTGAATGACGTAGTATACCAGGACTTGTATCATCATACAAGTCCTGGTATTCATACATCATCATGTATGAAGAAAATGTTGTCACACTCTCGTTTTTAAAGCTTAATTTTAGATGAATTACTGCCTACCTACTAATATTATAATCATGAAATGTTGCATGTCAATTGCGCAAACACATAGGAAAGACTGAATAGGTCGAATTGGAATTGAGATAAACCAGGATCTAAAAATAATAGAGATAAAATGTAGCCTATGTGTTATGCCTATAATCTGTGCTTTAAATTCCAAGCCCATCTGTTCAGCAGTTCCAACTTGATTGAGCAAGAACTATCCACTTTCACATTCACAATAATACTCAGATGATCAGACAAACTCCTGATTGAAGTTCGATTATTATTGTACGGCTCATTTCATTCAAAGATTATAAATGAGATTCAAACCTACACCTCACCCTTCTGAAATCGGGCGTTCCACTGGGCCACTGCTGCAACTTTATGGTTTTTAGGTTCTGTATTTATTTCAGATGGAGAGAGACAATTACAGCAAAGTAATAGAAAGGCTAATGTTACTAAAAACGGTAGCAATGGAACAACTATTCCTACAACTGGACAACTCTCTCAAGCACTTGGAAGAGTGCTTGAACAAGCAACTATCCATTTACTTAGATGCAGTTAGATCAATCATGGAAACGTTGAACAACTGCTACAGCTTGACCACGCAGAGCCAAAACGAGGAAACCGAATAAAACATGATATGCTATTTAAAAATTATATTTATTACTCTTTTGTAATATAATACTTGACTGTAAAACAGATATTTACAAAATATTATTCCTACAATTACTTTGTATATCGTAACTACTCATAAAAATTTACTATTTCAGAAAATATTAATATGACTTTATTATTAAAAATTTACTAAAATAGTGAAAAACTTTGCTGTGAAATAAATACTATCTGCCAGTGGCTATGCTAACGCCAAAGTTTTTCACTTAGACAGCTAAAATGTTTTACATACGTTTATTAATTTATTTTTACGTCTCTTCATGATACAAAATACAATTTTATCACAAATACATTTGTATAAAAGTAACACGTATTGGACCCATAAAACCTACTTACATTTAAAACTCATTTGTAAAATTAAATTTGTATTTTTTTTAAATATGGCAATTTAAAAATAGAAGTCTTTAATGGCTAAGATAATTGAGATTCACTTTTTCATTGTGCCATAATTTCAAAGGAATGATCACGAAATATATTATTTTTAATCTTAATAAATATGTTTATTTAATTATACATTAACTTATAGGACGTTGTCAATGTGTCATATAAATGGTAACAGAATAAAACTATTTTTCGACAGTCTCAGTCCAGTAAAAGAGTATTTTAAAGATAACACATTGGCAACATGCGATTACAACGTCAGCTGCGTAAATTGTAAATTATACATAAAAATATTTACACCATAAATCTTAGAACTAAAATATTGAGACTAACGATGACCAACTCATCATGGTCACACTGTCCAAAATGAGAACAAGGTTAAAAAAGATGGAAGTTGGTTTATGTTAACTTCGTAAAAAAATATATTAAAACGTTGGATTCATATAAATAGGGTATTTCAGTGTATTTACTCAGCTAAATGCAATTAAATATATATTTGTTCACATTTTGAATTCATATGCAAAATATTATAAGTACTCGACTAAATCGAGTTGTAAATGATTGTTCATTAACCCCCTGAGTTTTCGGTCGCGTTACGACGCCCGCGGTTACGAGGTAACTAAAAAACATTTTGATAACAAGTTACACTCCGCGAGGCATAAGCTGAGCTTTGCATTTGTGTGAGTGTACATGGATAGTGTAGGTGTGACAACCGGCCTTAGGCGCGGCGCCATTCTGTCTCGCCGCGCTCCTGCCTGATTGGTGATCACTCACACTAATGCAAAGCTCAGCCTATACCTCGCGGACAAAATTTCAAGCTCCTGCCTGATTGGTGATCACTCACACTAATGCAAAGCTCAGCTTATACCTCGCGGAGTGTAGTACTCCATAATGTTTGCAATATGAACTAAACGAAACTCAGCCAATCGATGTTTAGCAGGCTTGGTCAACATGATACCAGAGAGTTATGAAAACGATTGGATTTTTCATTTAAAAAGAAACATTTCTATTTACACTTTAAAATAGTGTTTAACATAATAGGAGTGATACAGTGTGTGTTTATCAAAGCAAAGTCGATTACCGTAGTAGTCGTCTCAAAAGACTGAGGAAGAGGTGAGAAAGGCGAAGAGAGGGAATGTTGATATCCGCGTGTGATTAGAAAATGTTGTATCAACTCTGTGAACTTAATGCATGAAATTGCATCGAAAAAGCACCTGCTGAAAGGCGCAACCTTAAAAGCTTCAGAAAATTACTAATAAAAGAGAATACTTGTCAAACTGTTAGGATAATAAATAAATAACATAGCTTAATGGCATACCACTTGACTGAGACGCTATAAGGGCGGGAAGGTAAGGCGAGAGCGGGGACTGCGGGGGGTGCGGGGGGTGCGGGCGGTCTTGCTCCCCCCGCCGCCTGTTGTCGTCCTACCTCCGCGCGCTTGTCGTTGATTCAGTTACGCTGTAGAGGAACTAGATTCCAGAAGATTTCTACAAGAAGAAAAAGTCTTTTGCCCTGGGTTGATGATTTCTAGGAGATGGTTTGAGATGAGAATAGTGTGATTATCTAGACAGCTCCGAGGCCGGAGGGCCGCGGGGGAGGCTCCGGGGTGTCGGGGGACGGAGGCTTGAATGTGCTGCCCTGAAACAAGGGAATACAGTCATTACAAGGTCACGTTATAACGGAGTTTTAGCCTGATGAAGTCAGCTTTTAGTTAAGATTGAGTCCGTTTTTAGTAAAGAGTGAGGCAGTTTTAAGTTAAGAAAGAGTCTGTTTTAAGTAAAGAGTGAGTCTGTTTTAAGTTAAGAGTGAGGTGGTTTTAAGTTAGGAGTGCGTCAGTTTTAAGTTAAGAGTGAGGTAGTTTAAAGTTAAGAGTGAGTCAGTTTTAAGTTAAGAGTGAGTCAGTTTTAAGTTAGGAGTGCGTCAGTTTTAAGTTAAGAGTGAGTCAGTTTTAAGTTAGGAGTGCGTCAGTTTTAAGTTAAGAGTGAGTAGTTTTAAGTTAGGAGTGCGTCAGTTTTAAGTTAAGAGAGTAGTTTTAAGTTAGGAGTGCGTCAGTTTTAAGTTAAGAGTGAGATTGTTTTAAGTTCAGAGTGAGTCAGTTTTAAGTTAAGAGTGAATCAGTTTTTGGTAAGAATGAAATTTTAGAAAAGACTGTCAGTATTTAGTTCAGCATAAGAGTTTAGTTTTTAGTTAGTTAGAATAAGTTAGTTTTTTAGTTAGGAACGAATCAGTTTTTAAGAAACTTTCTGAGGTTTAAAACAAGCCAATTACGGTGATTTTTTTAAGAAGAGTTAAACTAACTTATTGGTCAGCAACACGATTGTATACACTGTTGTATACAATCGTAGCAGCACACAGTATTACGAACAAGAATAGTATGCCTTCGTGCCCCTGTGCTTGCCAAAATAGTAACGAGTAGGGTAGTACCTGGAAGCCGAGTGCCGCCTCCAGCGGCGTGGGCGAGTCTCCGCCCAGCGTGGCGTAGTCCCCGAACCGCTCGGTGCTGCGGCTGCCCTGGATCGTCGCGTACGTGTTGTCCGGCTGGAACATCACACGTTACATTAGACATTAAGCCTACGGCATAGAGTTCATAATAGATACCACATTCAGATCTATAACTCGCAATAATCGAGTTCATTGTAGTTTAAAAGAAAAACAGATAAATGTTCTCATAAAGTTTCAGGTTCGGTCAGTTTCCGTCTCGGTCACGTCGCCCGCGCGGTCTCGGTCACGTCACCCGCGCGGTCTCAGTCACGTCACCCGCCGGGTCTCGCTAACATCACCCGCGCGGTCTCGGTCACGTCACCCGCGCGGTCTCAGTCACGTCACCCGCAGGGTCTCGCTCACATCACCCGCGCGGTCTCAGTCACGTCACCCGCAGGGTCTCGCTCACATCACCCGCGCGGTCTCGGTCACGTCACCCGCAGGGTCTCGCTAACATAACTCTCGCGGTCTCGGTCACGTCATCCGCGCGGTCTCAGTTACGTTAACCCGCGGTCCCGGTCACGGTACCTGCGCGGTGTCGGGGCGCGTGGTCACGGTACCTGCGCGGTGTCGGGGCGCGCGGTCACGGTACCTGCGCGGTGTCGGGGCGCGTGGTCACGGTACCTGCGCGGTGTCGGGGCGCGCGGTCACGGTACCTGCGCGGTGTCGGGGCGCGCGGTCACGGTACCTGCGCGGTGTCGGGGCGCGTGGTCACGGTACCTGCGCGGTGTCGGGGCGCGCGGTCACGGTACCTGCGCGGTGTCGGGGCGCGCGGTCACGGTACCTGCGCGGTGTCGGGGCGCGGTCACGGTACCTGCGCGGTGTCGGGGCGCGGTCACGGTCCTGCGCGGTGTCGGGCCGCGGTCACGCCTGCGCGGTGTCGGGGCGCGCGGTCACGGTACCTGCGCGGTGTCGGGGCGCGCGGTCACGGTACCTGCGCGGTGTCGGGGCGCGCGGGCTCCGCCGGGTCCCCGAACACGTTCATGGTGAGCTCCTGCTCCTCGTAGGGCCGCAGCTTGCTCTCCAGCCACAGCGGGTTCTCCGTGGTGGACAGCTCCTCCAGGATGCGGCGCCGCGCCAGGCTGTCGCCCTTGCTGGACTGCAGCGACGGCGGCGGGATCACCCTGTGCCACACACAAATATGTACAAATACTGACAATACTTTCTTAACTTTCGCGATCTGAACTCATATTGCAAACATATACGGTCTACATTTTGATTTGAGATACTCACCAGTGTTTGAGACACGCGCACACTACTACGAACGTGACGATCCCCGTGAACAGGACTATCAGCAGGGCGATCAACGCCGCTAATGCGGGGTCGAAACTCTCAGGAACTGCAAATACATAAAGTTGGTTTAGATTTCGTATTGAATTTTAAACCTAAGACCGGTTTAGGAAGATTACTTTAAACATATTATGTACATTTACGGGCAGACCTGCCCAAATAAAAAAAAATCCGCGAAAGACAAGACCGTAAAGTTAAGTTTATTGGTTTTCGTTATGTGTTGTAATATTTCCAAGTTCCAACCGTACGTACCCTTGGAGGGCGCGCTGGCCGCGATGAGCGTCTCCACGCCGTACTGCGCGTACGCGTCGCGCAGCTCGTCGTACCGGGCGTCGATGGCCTCCAGCACGCGCTCGACGGGTAGTACCTGCAGGCTGGCCGGGTCCACCGCGTGCAGGTGGATCTCGCACCTGCGGGCGACAGCCGCTAGTTACGTTTTGACTGCGAGAACTTATATTTTTGTATTTAAGTTTGTCCTTGGTAATTCACAAGGTTTATGACATCATAAGTAATTAAAAAAAAAATTGGGAGTCATAAAAACTGCCGATAGAAGTGAAAGCATATAACTCAGAATTTTATAGCTTAGTTTGGAAACTACGCGGATGAAACCGGATGGCGTGCCCATGAGCCAAAAGCCATGGTCCCCAGTTTACCCGATGATTTCTTATCATTTCCGAGTGCGACGCTAGAATACAATTCACAGCCCACGAAAAATCTGTCTGTTGAGCGCCAAAAGAACTTTTCACTTAAAAAAGAATAAAAGTCATAATTCCCAGATGAATAGCAGCATATACCTACGTATATTATAGCACTACTAGCTACTTGTGTCAGATGGGGATTCGTAATCTCTGTTTGAGTAATTTTTGTATATGGGGATGGCGAACGAAGCTGTGGAGCATGTGTTCTTACGCTGTGAGACCACAGCGTGGGAAAGACTCCTTGATGAAGCTCTAAATCAAATGCATGGAAACAACATCTCACGAAATGAGAGTGGAACTGGTATGCACTACGCACGGCCCAGGGCGAAGCTCCGTTATTTTAAGCAGCTCGTTTGGTTCGGGCAGGCCGGAGGGAAGTGCACAATACACCCATAGCGGAACTTCAGTGCAGGTCAATAAGTTCCATCCCGAATTAGAATTAGATGGGCTTTATTTATAAAGCAGCGTTATCGTACCAGTCGCCGTGTGTGGTGAGCTGTCTCTGAGGTAATCTATATCCATGGCCTAGATTATAAGCGCAGTGTGTAGTGTTACCAGTCGTCGTAGCCGGGCGGCGCGCGCGCAAGCGGCCGGCGCCGGCCCGGCACGAGCAGCGCCGGGCCGGCCGCCGCGCCGAGCCGGCGCCGCACGGCCGCCGCCGGCTCGGCGCAGCTCCGAGACACCACCAGGCGCAGCAGCACCGACCGGTCGATCACCCAGATCTGAAACACACACGAAACACGTCTATAGGCTCGTTGAGAACTTTTTAGTTAAAAAAGTAAAAAGTTAATAAGTAAAACTCACGTTATCGTCATTGCAAGAGTTATTTGTGTACTGTGTATACGTAGTATATGTTGGGACGCCAAAAACCTTCTTGAGTACGTCCGTAACCGGAATAGATAGATTTCGAAAAGCATAATTTACTTCATTTTTTACTTAAAATACCCAGGCAACCAAACAACTAGGTCTCAAAAACTCAACGAATGCGACATGATATTCTAAGCCCTGACCAATATCTTTAAAAAGTAGAAGCGAACCTTGCCGTGGGTAAGTTGTGTTTAGAAATTGAATTTAGAAATTGGCCACCAATTTTGTTCCAAAAACCAGGAGTTTTACTACGTAAAACCTCGCACAACGCGGCCGGAACTCTGTACAAACGGTTTTGTTCTTCTATTTTAGACACTCTTCGCTTTATTTCAGTCAAGATAGAGATGGATATATTTGACAAAAATCTGCGGCAATAATTCAAAGTTCTGTAGTTTATTTTACACGGATTCTATTTTATTGGTAGAATGTAGGTAGATGTAATTTGTTACCAGACCGCTCGCGTAAAAATAAATATGGCCACTCTTAGCGGCTAAGCACGCGTTTTATTTATTCTTAATTCCAATAACAATGCTTGTAAAGTCAGGGCATCACGGTATATAATAATGAAGTACTCACGTAGAGCTGCGCCCTGGCCTGCCGGTGCGGCGGCGCGCTCTCCTGCGCGATGATGTCCAGCACGAACCGGTCCTGGTTGTACTCCGACATGAAGTGCGCCGTCATCACCACCCCTGAAACGGTGGGACGTTTCTGTGACTCCTATCAGACAGCGAGCGGTCACATGACCAACCGTTATGATTACGAGCGTTGATCATGAACCTGTTCACTGTTAACCGACGCGATCAGGATGCCTCCCGTGTCAAATCAACGGATGTACCAACACAACGAACGCAAAACTGACCTCTGCAACCGCGTGACCGCTCTCTGTATGATAGAACTCTACTATATTTTTGGGCACTTTGCAGACGCCGCAACGGCAGCAAAGTTCCAATATAAGGGTTCCGCTTTCATATGTAATGTTCGGGCAGTGAAATTACGACGCTGGTATAAGATCAAAAAAGATCTTCCGAATAATTTCCAAAATAAAGGCAGTGAAAGATACATATTGTCCTTACATCCCTGCGGAGACAAAGTGGGTCTAACATTCTTGTGAGATCGTCTACAATGATTTTAATCTAATTAATCTTTTTCTATTATTATTTAATTTAGCCACTCCACAGACTCCGGGGTCCGTGACCTTTGAACCACTTGAATTCCCTTTTCTACATATTTTTTGGATTAGGAGAGGAAGAGGAAAATAGGGGGGGGAGTTGGGAACATTTTCAAACTAATTCTAGTGCTAGTCCGATTTCGTCTGTTGAGCCGATCACTACCGGTTGGGAGTCTGCTAGTAATCGACTCGACATCATCGTTTCTGTTTTCTATGCCGCTCTCTTCACCAGCGTTCACCACGGTTGCATTTCTGTCTCTCATGGCCATCTGCAAAGTGAATCCTTTGATGGTCTTCGGTGTTGCAGCCAACGCTCGCCGCACGAGCCGACCGATGGCATCGTCAGTGTCATCAGCGTAGTATGTAAAGGTCCCCGTGTGCCGTGAGATTGCACCTTTCTCTATTGTAACCAATTATTTATAAACAAAGGCAAGCTCACCATCTTGAGTGATGTTGAATGGCGACGGCACGACGCTCCCGCTGGAGTGGCTGGCCCCGAACTTGTAGAGGTGCGACGCGGCCACCATGTACGACAGCGTGCCGTTCTCCTCCAGGTCCGGGTCGCTCGCTATCACCGAGATGATGGGCTCGTTCACGCGCGCCGTGTGCTTGATACCTGGATACCAAACAATTTAACATATGTACAACTTCCTTTATAATCAACAAGATATTACCTGGACGCGTTGCGACGCCACCGGTCGAAAATTTATCGTACAAACACAGACACCTTCTTTGACTGATGCACAACGATTTTGCCATAATATATACACATAATAAAATGCATAATTTATGATTCTATAAAGGACATAGCTGTGTTGGACCATGAACAGTCTTAATCATTTGTGGGACCCGGACACGTATTGTGTCATCACATATTTCGTAAGTTAAAAATTTAGTGTTGTAGTACTTTCGATATAAGATATAATACTTTGAAAAATGTGACGTTACATTATTTGGGACATCTCCTCACCCCGTGTCACACAATGTCGCCCTTCATTAATCCTCTCCTTTAACGTCTAACGAAATTGATGGATCCTTTCTTTTAAATAGTAATCATAATTATCGTATATTAAATAATATGATACGTAGGATTAAGGAATTATTTACGGGTTCTTTTCGTAGGATAACATGATTGAGTACTCACCAGCGTAATACACAGCCTGTTCGAACGTAGGCGCGTTGTCGTTCTCGTCGAGTACGCTGACGTGTACGCTGGCCACGCCCCCCCCCTCCGACCCGTTCCCCGCCGCGGACAGGATGTCCGCCGCTTTCTCCAGCAGCGGGCTGTTGCTCGCGTACATCGTTAACGAGTACTCGGACTGCTTCTCTCTGAAATTTTACCCCAATTATTTACTAACACTGGCAGTACTTGCGACTTCTTTGCGATTTTATAACGCTTTTTTTTTAACTTTTATAGGTTTACACTTGACCGCCATCTCGCCTGCTGTTAAGCGACGATGCGGTCTACGATAGAGCGTGTTTACCTAGAAAAAACCGATTCACTCTCGATTTGAAGACACAAAGATTGTAATCATCGGGGAAAACCCACTCAGGCAACGTATTCCACAGCCTAGACGTTCTTATCACAAAATTAGAGTCAAATCTCTTCGTTCGTGTCTTTGGAACATCAACCATGAAACGATGTCGCTTTTTCGAGCTACGAGCATTCCGATAAAAAAAGGGCAAGGTGGTATCAAATCATGCAAACCAGTCGCACACTCTCCGAAGTGTATCCGATAAAAAACCGATAGGCTGGCAATTTTTCGGCGATGTTGTTGCAATGTATAAAGATGTTACACCCTCCTTACCCCCGCTGTATAACGCACCGTAACATTTTGCAAGTAAGTTACAGCTGGCCTGGTCGCGAGAACGGCGCCTGCCGACCTGGAGACCCCGAGTTCAAACCCCACACGCACCACTGTCTTTTCGCAGTCATGTGCGTAATGCCGGTTCAACTTAAAACTGTGAAGGAAAACATCGTGAGGAAACCGACATGTACCTAGAATCGAAGTCATGTGGCATCCACCAACCCGCACTGTGCCAGCGTGGTGGATTATGGCCTTAACTCTCTCGTTACGAGAGAAGGCCCCTTTAGTGGGCTGTTGATGATGATGATGAACATTTTGCAAGACACCCCCTTCCCCAAAATTAAGTTACGGTAACACATTAATAACTTCTCTCTCCCTTAATTATTACCATTATTATGAATGCCATCTTCTATCATCTTTCTTCACAAGGGTATATACCTCTCTCCCTTCACGCCATCTTAAGGGTATATATCTTTAAGACGTAAAGTCGCACCTGTCGAAGCTGACGTTCGCGCGGATGGTGCCCTGCGTCCTGTCCAGCGTGAAGGCGCCGTCGCTGTTCCCCTCCAGGATGTGGTAGTACACCTTCCCGTTGTCACCGGTATCCTTGTCCGTCGCTTTCACTGACCCTGGACACATCAAACACAATTCCATATTTGTAGTAGTTTTTCTGCCAATATCAATAATATTCAAGCTCTAATTGTCAATACTGACCAATAATGTCAGCTTACATCAACAACACTCGTAATCAAAACTAGTATATCAGCACTACACAGCGGGTACAAGTCGGCAGGCAGATCCTTCCCGATAGGTTCCGTCTTCTAGGATGCCACGCAGTTCTTTGATCGTCCATACCGGCGCGGCGGCTGCCTAAGCCAAGGTCATAAAGTCTGAGGCGCGCTTGCGCTGACTATTATACGAGATGCAGTATTCGTTGAGTACAGTACTGTATTAGGTTGGTAGGACCCTACGCCTTCTGCACTAGTACAAAGTTCACTTCAGAGCACAGAGGTAACTACAGACACACTGCATAGATCGCTTTAAAAAAGGCAGTCATAGGGACAGTCGGTAGAACTGAAAACTTGTAACTTGAAATTTGATAGCGTAATTGTTTGCTAAGACCGAAGAATGCATTGTTATGAAAAGAAAAAAAAATGTGTGGTTTTAACCACGGTATAAGTGAAACTTTTAGACATTTAACTAAAATATTTTTAGAAAAATATTAAATTTAAGCAAGTTAACGAGTAACGCCGCCATACTGGGCTCGACTGCTCTGTCGAGCGCCGTTCGCTACTAGAGCTACTCATACTCCACGGCCGACCGTCACGCGACATGCAATAGATAGACGAAAAAGTTTCAGACGATGATGTAAAAGTTTCACTTTAAAAACGTGGTAGTAAAAAGTGTAAGGTGACGATGGCGCGAGTTCCATGATATTTGATCACCCAAAAAAGTGCTCTATACGCCTAAAAAAGTTTTCTGTCCAATAACTGACCGATAATGAGTCCAGGCTGCAAGTTCTCCCGCAGCGAGAACCGGTAGACCGCGTGCTGGAACTTCGGCACGTTATCATCATCGTCAGCCAACGCCACCGTGAGCAGCCGCAGGCTCTCGAACTGCGACGGGGTGCCGTGGTCCACCGCCGCTATCACCAGCTGGGAGCACAACACACCAATACATCTTTGGTGAAAAGGCACCTATCTTTGTTTGGATAGCAATTCGAACTTATATCTCACTTTCAATTCAATAACCTTGTTGTGCCAAAAGTGAAGAACTTCGAATCGTTAGGCAAAACTAGGGTTGACTGATAGCCAAAACATTTCTCAAAGAAAGGCTCAACAGATGCACTGTAACCGAGTGAAGTCATTAAGATACAAAGTTTACATTTACCAAAAATATTGATGGTAACTGTCAGATTATCATTTATTAGCCGCACTCCGTGGTTTTACTCACGTAGTTTCCGTTAGAATTAAACATATAGCGTGCCTTACCTATATGCTATTCCAAACTATTGAAGTTGAAACTTCTTATGCGACTTCCAACAAGGTTGCGTTAAACGTTTAACGCTACCATGGAGGGGGTATGAAAACATAGTTGAGGGGAAGGGGGAACGAGGCAGAGCGAGAGTGACTCCACGCACCATTTTTTAAATTATATACTTCCCAATTACAGCCCCATAAGTTAAGCCCTTCTGACTTGATTGGGCAACAAACAGCAAAACATTCAAACTTTGACGTTTAAAATATTCGTCTTCTTCTTTATTTCTGGCTTCCATTCGGTTGTATGGCCATAATTTCGCCAATATTTAAAATATTAGTAAGATATCTGAATTTATTTGAGTTAAGAATTGCATTTTGACAAAAACAAAAGCGCCAATGCCCGTTTCCTCACGACGTTTTTTTTCGACATTAAAGGTCTAGCAAATGCAGCATTTTAAAGCGCACTGACCTGATACTCCGCCCGATGCTCCCGGTCCAGGAAGGTCTTGGTCCGCAGCTCGCCCGTCTCCTGGCCGAGGCTGAACTCCGCGGTCTCCCCCACGTTCAGGTTGCCTTCCTTCAGGTAGTAGGACACGCGGCCGTTCTCTCCCTCGTCCTCGTCCGTCGCTTGGATGGTGGTGACGAGGTAGTCTGCTTGCGCTGCGTTCTGGGAACGACGGGAATGATGGCAATTTTCTCATGAAGAATAAGATTTTTATTGAACAAACATACGTTGCTCGAAAAAGCGACATTGTTAGTCAAATGTTTAAAGCCATGTATAGGAAAATAGCATAGGAAAATGTTTCTGACTGACACATTTTCATGTTACACAAGTCATCATAGAAACAATGAAGGGCCCAACACACTACCCTGTGGTACACCAAAGTTAACATGACCCTCCGAGCTCATCAAAGTACCAATCCTTGTCCTTTGGGTCCTCCCAATCTGGTATTATATTAATAGATCGAGGGAATGCCCCTCATACCCATTAATTCCAACTTTTTCAAATTCAGTACAGGTATAGCTTATCCCGATCGATATAGTGGTTTTATTACACCAACTAGGAGTAGGGTGGGGGAACATTCTCACCCGGTCCCGGTTACATACAGTTTCCTTTTACATCTATTAGAGATTTACTGGAACATTAGTTAGTAGGAGCGCTCTTCGATACTCGAATATTAGTTTCCCTTAATTGTAACAAAGAAACCTGCCGCTATGTACGAGTACGTGTGCATGCTGCTAGTATAGTGGCCGGCAAACAAGTTGACCCAAAAGTGACGTGGAAGGGGAAAGTTCGCGCATGTGCACTTCCACGAAAGAGACCTTAAAAACATAAAACTTGCCGGCAACTATAGCAGTAGTAGTTACCTCAGGTATGAGGAGCGTGCGTTGCTCAGGCGGCGGCTGCACGAACACGGGGGCGTGCTTGTTGACGCTGAGCACGGAGATGTGCGCGCGCGCGGCGGCGCGGTGCGGGCCGGCGCCGGCCTCGTCGCGCGCCTCCAGCTCCAGCCGGTAGGTGGCGCCGCCGCGCACGGCGCGCGCCGGGTAGATGATGCCGGTCGCGGGGTCGATGGTGAACACGCCTGCACATACCGTTACATTTACAAGGGAACTTATAGTGGTAGTGGCAGGACTCTTGACAGAGTCTACCTGGGGAAGTACCACACTTTTGCCAGTTATTCTACCGCCAAGCAGTAATGTGTAAACATTACTGTGTTCCAGTTTGCAGGAAATAGTTTCCAGAAAAATTGGAAAATCTATCCAAGCCCAGTTTGAAGGAAATTGTTTCCAGAAAAATTGGAAAATCTATCCAGGCTTTACAAATACAAATACAAATACAAAAATCTTTATTGCTGTTGCTTTGAGATATAAACATCTTATATCTCTGGGTGACGAGTGCAGTGCTAAGTATTGACTTGGATTCTTCATAGTCCAATAGCTGCATGTCACTGTGCTATTAAGTGGCAGGCGTGTTGCTTACCATCAGGCACGTGTCCAACTCGTCTCGTCACTCTTTATTTAAACTACCTCTTGCCGATTATTTATTATACCGCCAAGTAGTAACATGCTCACACACATCACTGTGTGTTCGGTTTGAGATATGTCATCTCATCATCATGATCAGCCGCAAGACGTCCACTGCTGAACATAGGCCTCCCCCCTAGATTTCCACAACGAACGGTCCTGCGCAACCTGCAACCAGCAGTTTCCAGCGACCTTTGTGAGGTCATCTGTCCATCTAGTGGGAGGCCGTCCAACATATGTCATGTATTTTGAGCTAATCCACAGAGCAGTGGGAGAATGTCTCGACAGTCATTTGGATTCTTCGTGTTTTTTTCGGTATAAACACATTTTCAAAAGTTAAATCATCTTTGTTATTTCTGTCACACAAGCATAATAAACACACAATTATTACCACCTACAAAGTCAGTCATAGATTTCTATCTACTCGTATTTAGTACAGGGAGACAGGGGCTAGTGTGCGCGTGCAGCAAGTTACCCGGCTCGCTCTGGTCGGTGATGGAGTAGCGCAGCGCGGCGTGCGGGCCGCGGTCGCGGTCGTCGGCGCGCGCCTGCAGCACGGCGGGCGGCGGCCGCAGCGGCAGGTTCTCGGACACGGTGCCCTGGTACGTGCTCTGGCTGAACACCGGCGCGTTGTCGTTCACGTCGCGCACTACGACGTGCACCTACGACCAACACATCCTTATTCTTAAACTTGTCAAAATCAAAAAACTCATAACCATTTTTATGGTGAAGAAAATAAATACAAATACAAAAATCTTTATTGCTGTTTGTAGGTAAGATAAGATGGTACAAAACATTTTAAAAGTTGATGCATACAAACTGGCCTTTGCGAGAGGCATGCAATATGTCTGGCAAGACAATTTGTTCTAGTCTTAATTTATACAATGAAAAAAATTAAACAATAGTCAGCTGATTAAAGTCTTCGTCTTCTTTATCTTCTTTTCATTTCTGGTTTTTATTTAGTTGGGTTAGCCATGCCTGTCGCCATCTTTGGCGTGAAGCACTTTTCTTTCCACCAATCAACACATTGCGTGCGTCTGTCTCGCAAAAAAAGTATCCATCACAAAAAACTGTGATTTATGTGACTTCGTAAAACGAAATGTCTTGCCGCCGGACCGGAATTTTATTAGTAGGTACTTATATTTAGTATAAGCATTGCACCCGTGCGAAGCCGGGGCGAGTCAAGTAATATATATTAATACTAACATACCTATGTAGATCCCATTACATTATAACTTATCGACGTGGAAGTATCTATTTAATACCTTTAACGTCAGTAAGCAAGCAATTTTTGTATATATACGAGAATAATCTGAATCTCGGATTTGGCTACAACGATTTTCATAAAATTTTGTATACAGAGTATTTCGGGGGCGATATATCGATCTAGCTAAGTTTAATTTTTAAATAAAGTAATTTTATCTAAAAGCAGAGCTCGGTCATCCAGTTACTACAATAACCTGCAGACAACATGCTTCTCACATAAGTAAGTCAACTGATAGGTTTTTAATTCCGAACTCACAAATCAATACGAAATTTAAATGATTGCATGTATTTGTATATTTACTAACAATATCGATTCCATTCGGTGGTGATCAACGGTTTTAATTCAATAATATCAAAGACGCTTGAGGAGTATCACAGGGAGTACGCGTGGAACCTGACTTTTTCAGCATTTTCAAAAAGCATTGGCATGTGTAATTCAATTTACATTGAACTACATTTTTTACTCCTCTTGATACCGTTATAAAGTATCTGCAATACCAATAGAATCCATAACCATCATGTACTCAGTATACATACAAGTTTACGACAAAGAGAAGTTATACACTCACCGGGACACTAGTGGACCTCCTAAGATGCGCGGGCGCATTGTCGCTAGCGATGGCTCGCAGGTAAATGTCGCTAATCTCTTCTCTGTCGATGTTCGCGTCGGCCGCGACAGTCACCTCCCCGGTCAGGGGGTCGATGTCGAACAGGGAGGCCTGCTCACCGGCCAGGCTGTAGCGGACTTCACCGAATTCTCCTGGTAAAACAAAATTCCTTTTCAGCTATCTGGATTCTATAGCTTTGTTTAGTTGTTCTCCTATACGTAGGTATATGTAAACCCTTTGGCCGTTTACACATATATAGTTTATACGTATAGAGTAAGAACAAACGCTTTAGGTACACCAAAAGCACGGGTCTAGTCGCTCTTGCATTGTCGTTCTTGTGGAAGTGTCATACTTTTGTCGCGGCACATCACTATATCGCCATAGCTAACTTCATCTGCTCACGATTGGTACAAAGGAACCGTGCGAAAAACTTTGATCTATTTACATATTCGTTATGTAATTTCGGGGGTTAGAAATATATGTTAGCGTGATTTAGTGGCATTTTATTTGAGCGTTCGTGGTGTTGTAATAGTAACCAACATACCCTCATCCTTATCAACAGCAGTGACGGTGACGACGCTGGTCCCGCGCGGCGAGTTCTCGTCGACCGCAGCATCGTACGCCGCGGCCGCGAACTGCGGCTCCTCGTCGTTGGCGTTCACCACCTCCACCGTGACGCCGGCGCTGCTCGCGCGCTGCGGCACGCCCGAGTCGGTCGCCACGAGCGTGAAGTTGATGAACTTTACCTTCTCGTAGTCGATGCGTTGCTTCACTTTCACTACACCTAGTAACAACAAAATAAAAAAAATATATATACCCCCGACTACCTTGGATTTGAACTTTGTACAGTAATAGTCAAGCTAGACAACTAGTCAAGCTCTTTCATTTTATACCCACAATAGATGTCCACTACGGCTTCGCCCGTGGTACATAAATAGCACTCATCGGGATTCCGTACATATCCAACGGTGAAAGAATTTTTTAAATCGGTTTAGCAATTCCTGAGAATTTCTTTTTCAAACAAAAAACCTCTTCAGCTACCTGCTACGCCACCTGTCGGAAATTGGTCGTACCAACTCAGAGTTTAGAAACAAATTTGATTAGCAAAGGTTCAATGACGCAATCTTAGACACATGCTGTCATGTAAAAGCACGGTACGAAAACTCTCAAAAAGGAATACTTTTCCCGTTTTTGTTAATACTTTCTTTATTCATGCTCCGCTTCTGTTGATAGTAGCGTTATGTTATATAGCCGTCGTCGTCGATAAATGGAAAATAATCTTTCAATTCGGACTTCCCGAGATCATAGCGTTCAAACAAACAAACTCTTCAGGTTTATAATATTAGTATAGAAGATTGAGACATGGTGGTTCCATTTTGTGGAGGCAGCCATCTTGAATCAATATTAACCAAACAAAGCTAAGAACCACCGCACGGAAAATAGCTTTCAAATGAAAAAAACTGCAACGAAATCGGTCCATCCCTTTGAGAATATCGATTAAATAAATATATCGACATACACAGACAGACAATGCTTATAAGTAAACTCACCAGTAGCATTATCGATGTCGAAGTAAGGCGAGGGCGGGTCGATGACGATGGCGGCGATGGGGGTCTCGCGGTCGGACGCGGTGTAGGTGAAGGCCGCGGACCCTGGGGGCAGTTCCTCCACCAGCCGCTCGTAGTACGACGGCTCCGAGAACACGGGCGCGTAGCGGTTCACGTCCACCAGCGTTATTATCAGCTCACCTGGAACAAACGTAATAGTTGAAGTGGTAACTTAGCTTTGCTTAATTTGGGGTCAGATCGTGTTGTGTGTGAATTGTCCACCCATATTTATAAATAAAAAAAACCTCTAATGGAAAGATAAACTACAGTACAACAGTACAGTAGTGGTAGGACTCTTAGCAGAGTCTGTCTGGGGAAGTACCACAGCTTTGCCAGTTATTCTACCGCCAAGCAGTAATGTGCAATCATTACTGTGTTCCGGTTTGAAAGAACCATATTTCCAGAGAAATTACAGGGCTTATAGATATAATATCTTACTCGATAGCTCCGGGAGAGGAGCGCAATGCAGTGCTAGGTAATGATTTAGACTCTTCATGTTCTAATAGCTGCGTGTCACTGTGCTGTTATGTGGCAGGCATGTTGCTCACCATCAGGTACATGTCCTGCTCGTCACGTTGAGGTATGTAGAGTGTTGTATGAAGAGTGTGGTGTGTAGAGTGTGATGTGTAGAGTGTGGTGTGTAGAGTGTGGTGTGTAGAGTGTGGTGTGTTGAGTGTGGTGTGTAGAGTGTAGTGTGTAGAGTGTGGTGTGTAGAGTGTAGTGTGTAGAGTGTGGTGTGTAGAGTGTGGTGTGTAGAGTGTGGTGTGTAGAATGCGGTGTGTAGAGTGTAGTGTGTAGAGTGTGGTGTGTAGAGTGTAGTGTGTAGAGTGTGGTGTAGTGTGTGTGTAGTGTGTAGTGTGTGTGTAGTGTGGTGTGTAGAGTGTAGTGTGTAGAGTGTGGTGTGTAGAGTGTGGTGTGTAGAGTGTGGTGTAGAGTGTGGTGTGTAGAGCGTAGAATGAGTCACCGTCGGCTTGCTGCAGGTTGGGCGCGGACGCGTCGGTGACGCGCACGGGCAGCGTGAGCACGGCGGCGCGCGCGCGGTCCGGCCGCCGCGACACCGCCACGCTGCCGTTGCGCAGCACGGTGAACCACGACCCGAAGATACCCTCCGCGGACACCTGGCACAACACAGACAGAACGAGTTAAAGTTAAATGTCATAAAATAAAAAGAAATATATTTGACATAACATATTCTACATTTAATACTCTAATATGTTTTTAGGTTAAATTAACTAACATAAAAAAAAAATTGTTGATTGCCAACGCCATTTTGATAGTTTGGGAAGTTTCGGCATTAAGTGGCAGAAAGTCGAACTAAATCAAATGAACAGGCTAGACAAGTAACTAAATATCACCGATCCAACTTATTTGCCAAGCAAATCGCATGGCTGAAAATCATTCAGGCCACTTCTTAAGGGACGCTGTTTAATATACAAGCCAGCCTGTTAATTGAGCGGCTGATTAAGCTTAAGGTTTAAGTAAAAATATATAAAAATACTAGCGGCCCGTTCCGGATTCGCTCGAATAACCTAGATACCGACTGCAGCGGCATCTGACGGGCTGATTTGTAAATCTAAACCATTCAAGGCCTACCCAAACGCATACGAAAAATCATTCATATCGGTCCAGCCGTTTAGAAGGAGTTCAGTGACAAACACACGCACAAACGAAATATATAAGTAAAAATATTACTCACATCTTTCCCATTCTTATCAACAGCCGTGATGGTCTTATCCTCATTGAGCTCGAACACCAGCTGCGTGTTATCTGTGATGTCGGGGTCCGTGGCGGCGAGGTCGTGCACCAGCGTGCCCGGCGCGGCGTCGGCGGACACCTCCGCCCGCTGCGCCGCCGGGGCGAAGGCCGGCTTCTTGTCGTTCACGTTGATGACGTGCACGGTGAGCTCCGTCGTGCCCGTCTGGCTTGGGATGCCTAAAAGTAATTCAACGAACAAACATCTTTATTGCTGTTTGCAGATAAAATAAGATGATTCAAACGAAAGTGGACCTATACGAACTGGCCTCTTCGAGATCGGTGGAAAAAAAAAATACAAATACAAAAATCTTTATTGTTGTTTGTAGGTAAGATAAGATGAGACAAAATATTGCTTAAGACCGGCTCGGTAGAAATGAAAACTAATGTAAGAAATAACTGTTAAAAACATTTTTTTAACAATTACCAGCTGCCAACAATTGTTTTTAATAATTCAAAATTGTTGCTATGGAGTCCTTCGTTTGTTGGGGGTAGAGTCTCCTCTATTATTGAGAGTTCCACTCAGAATTAGGACGCAAGCTCAGGAAGAATACGGGTGACTCCCGCTCCGGCGTGTTCCTGGAGAAAAGGTTGGCCAAAAGGAAGGAACGAAAAAAAAAGACGATCTGTATCCTGTAAGTGTTCCTTCACTCACCCATGTCGGTAGCGATGATCTGCATCCTGTTAGTGTTCCATCACTAACCCATGTCGGTAGCGCCGATCTGTATCCTGTAAGTGTTCCTTCACTCACCCATGTCGGTAGCGACGATCTGTATCCTGTAAGTGTTTCTTCACTCACCCATGTCGGTAGCGACGATCTGTATCCTGTAAGTGTTCCTTCACTAACCCATGTCGGTAGCGCCGATCTGTATCCTGTGTTTCTTCACTCACCCATGTCGGTAGCGACGATCTGTATCCTGTAAGTGTTCCTTCACTCATCCGTGTCAGAAGCGACGATCTGTATCCTGTAAGTGTTCCTTCACTCACCCATGTCGGTAGCAACGATCTGCATCCTGTTAGTGTTCCTTCACTAACCCATATCAGTAGCGACGATCTGTATCCTGTAAGTGTTCCTTCACTCACCCTTGTCGGTAGCTACGATCTGTATCCTGTAAGTGTTCTTTCACTCACCCATGTCGGTAGCTACGATCTGTATCCTGTAAGTGTTCCTTCACTCACCCACGTCGGTAGCTACGATCTGTATCCTGTAAGTGTTCCTTCACTCACCCATGTCAGTAGCTACGATCTGTATCCTGTAAGTGTTCCTTCACTCACCCATGTCGGTAGCTACGATCTGTATCCTGTAAGTGTTCCTTCACTCACCCATATCAGTAGCGACGATCTGTATCCTGTAAGTGTTCCTTCACTCACCCATGTCGGTAGCGACGATCTGTATCCTGTAAGTGTTCCTTCACTCACCCATGTCGGTAGCTACGATCTGTATCCTGTAAGTGTTCCTTCACTCACCCATATCAGTAGCGACGATCTGTATCCTGTAAGTGTTCCTTCACTCACCCATGTCGGTAGCGACGATCTGTATCCTGTAAGTGTTCCTTCACTCACCCATGTCGGTAGCGACGATCTGTATCCTATAAGTGTTCCTTCACTCACTCACCCATATCAGTAGCGACGATCTGTATCCTGTAAGTGTTCCTTCACTCACCCATGTCGGTAGCGACGATCTGTATCCTGTAAGTGTTCCTTCACTCACCCATGTCGGTAGCGACGATCTGTATCCTGTAAGTGTTCCTTCACTCACCCATATCAGTAGCGACGATCTGTATCCTGTAAGTGTTCCTTCACTCACCCATGTCGGTAGCGACGATCTGTATCCTGTAAGTGTTCCTTCACTCACCCATATCAGTAGCGACGATCTGTATCCTGTAAGTGTTCCTTCACTCACCCATGTCGGTAGCGACGATCTGTATCCTGTAAGTGTTCCGGCGGTCGTAGTCTAGCGGTGCTCGCACGGTGACGACGCCGGTCGCGCCGTCGACGGCGAACGACTCCAGCGCTCCCTTCTGGATGGAGTACTTCAGTTCCGCGTTCACTCCGCTGTCGAGGTCCGTCGCCCTCACCGCGGCTACCTCCGTGCCTGAGTAATGTTTTGAATAGTTAATAAATTATTTTAGTGGAAATACCCAGATAGGGGGCGGGTCCAAGCATGACGTGATGGTAAGAGTGGTTTGGTGAGGGTGACTGCTGGTTCGATCTGGACTCTGGAGCCTTCATCTCATTCTAGGAGGGGTTGGTTATATTAGACATGTTAGGGACGGCATCAATAGTAAATTTTATATGGTTGGTGTGACTTTGTGAGCGTAAATAATTGTAATTTGATTAGATATTGTTGGTTAGCAGAAAATTCAGTGCGTTTTAACAATTACTTATAAAAAAAAAACTAAAACCACTTCTGGTTCATAAAAAACATTTACGATAGAGTTTGGCAATTTCTTATTAATCATGTAAAGATACTTTGATAGGTGATTAAATAATTATTTAAATCGCGATTAGGCCCTGTACAATATTTACAACGTGATGATTTTTAATAAACTTGACCGCTATTTCCCCTGATGTTAAGCGATGATGCGGTCTACAATGAAGCATGCTTACGTAGTCTCTGGATCGATTGGAGAGTTTCTAGCTGCTACTTAGCTGATCCATCCCACTGGTGCGAACAGTACTCCAAACAAGAACGAATCAAATCTCGAAAGTTTAAAAGACAGTTGTCGGTTACCGATGGGTGCGTCTTCGGCGATGTCTGCGTCGTACGTGCTGGTGTCGAAGACAGGCGCGTGGTTGTTGACGTCCCTCACCGCTATCTCCACTCGGCATGTCGCGTTGTGCACGCCGTCTGTCGCCTATAACCACACAGATTAAAAAAATATCAGTCTCAGAACTTGATGCACGAAACCTGTGTGAATGGGTGATGAAAAAAATGGGATTGATTGAATGAAAACGTATAATGTGACTAATTATAAGAGAAGTTGTACCACAACTTTGTAACACCAAGTAGAAACAAAATTTCTTTGAATAATATAGAAGCAACATAATTTGCAAAAAAATATCTTTAATTTTATTGTGAGCAGTTTTTACGCGTCACTTCTGTTATATATTCTAACTTCTTGTAAAGAATGCAGAATGCTATACTGCGCACCATATGTAATGTACCATGGTTTATTCGAAACTCAGAAATACATGAATTCGCAAATATCACCACAGTGGCGGAAGAAGTACGCGCTTGCTCACAGAACTATGGGAAAAGACTATTGCTGCACCCAAATCCACTTGCTACTGCCTTGCTGACATTACCATATACCAAACGTCTCAAAAGAAATGACATGTTGCCGATTGTTCGATGGCAATCCATGAATTGTAAATATTGAGTAGTGATCTTAATGGGGAGCACACTATACCCGCCTTCAGCACTCAACCCATCTGCTTATAGCACAGCTGATTGCAGATAAACACGGAAATATATATATATATATATATATATATATATATATATATATATATATATATTCTAACGGATTTAGACTTACATTGCTTTCAGTTTAGTCGCGGAGCAAAATCGCTATCTTCTCCAATCCTGCCGTAAGAAACTTCATCCCAAAAAAAATAGACTGCTACTAGTATAGGGAGATGGATCTTGTTCCCGGCTGGGGGCGCCTCAGTCGATAATGCAGGTCAGCTGCACTCTCCGCAACGCTTCGGTTGTAGAAGGTAACTTAATAAAGTCTTACCAGTATCGGTGGATCTTGCTCCCGTCGGCGATGTGGTGGTCACACGTCGTGCTACGATCAATCTCGAACCCCAGAAACTTAGTGGTCCACGTAAAATATTAAAAAAAATTGGCAGTCATAGGAACTGCCAATATATGTGACAACTGATAAACTCGGAATTTTATAGCTTACTTTGGAAACGATGCTCACAGCCGCGCTCACCGGTATCACGTTTCGCAATGGGAAATGCGTCAGCATTTCGAGACGACCAATGGCTATGGTCCCGAGTTTACACAAAGATTTCCTATCATTCCCAAGCGTGACGCTAGAACTGAATTCACAGTCCACGGAAATTTTGTCTGTGCTGCGCCAAAAGGAGTTTTTACTTCAAAAATGTCAATAGATATCGTTTCTAACATGTCAGTAGGTTTTTTTTAAATAAGGAGTGACGAGACGAGCAGGACATGTGCCTGATGGTAAGCAACATGCCCGCCACATAACAGCACAGCAACACGCAGCTATTGGAACATTAAGAGTCCAAATCATTATCTAGCTCTTCACTGCCCTCGTCACCCAGAGATCTAAGATGTTATATCTCAAAGCCCTGTAATTTCTCTGGAAACATTGCCCTTCAAGCCGGAACACAGTAATGTTTGCATATTACTGCTTGGCAGTAGAATAACTGGCAAAGGTGTGGTACTTCCCCAGGCGGACTCTGCCAAGTGTCCTACCAACATTTGTAATGTAAGAGTCCTACCAGTATAGTGAGTATGATCTTGTCGCCGGGCGGCGGCGCGCGCACGCCGGGCGCGCCGGGCCGCACGAGCAGGCGCCCGCTCTGCGGGTCCAGCCAGAACTGCTCCTGCGCGCCCGACACGATGGAGTACCGGATGTCGGACGTCACGTCCGCGTCGCGCGCCTGCACCTGGGGGAGCGGCCGAGTTAGCTGGTGTGCGAGAGAGAGATGAGAATGTGCGAGTGAGTGTAAGAGGGTGAATGTGTGAGTGCGGGAATGCGTGCTGTTTGCGTGTATGGGAGAGTGTTTGTACTTACGTACACACGCAAGAAGATATTTTGAAGAAGTATTACAAGCGTTAACAAACAACTAACGCTTATTGTGCGCTAACCCGAAATTGGTTTACGCAGTTACAGCCAATCGACGCCACAGGTAATTTTAAAAACTAGCTTCGGTGTTTCGAACTCCATGATTATGACAAATTATGCCCTTGATGATCCATGATTATATAATTATGCATGATTATGATAAATTCCCGGCCGATGCATATTTTTGACTGGCCTTGTGGCTTAGTGGGTAGTAGCTCTGCCTGCGAAGCCGAGGGTCGTGGGTTCGATCCCCACCCAGTGGGAATATTTGTGTGATGAATTCAAATGTTTGTACTGTGTCTGGGTGTTTCTATGTAGAATAAGTATATATTTACAACTATATAAATATTATATCACCTATTTGTCCGCACATATTACAAGCTTTGCTTAGTTTGGGGTCAGATGGTGCTGTGTGTGAATTGTCCATCAATATTTATTTATTTATGAACAGATATTGGGGGGAAACTCAAAATTTCGTATTTTGTTCTTGTCAAGGCCAAATTTACAAATCTAATTGACCCCTACAATCGCTAGCGACGAGGTATGCTGTGGATCTGCTTATTTTGGTTGTGACAACACATCGTGATAGGTCAACAACGTCCGGCGTTAACCGCTTCCTGCAACCGACTAGAATGAAAAGAGTGAGCTCACTCATCCAGACGATGACAGAATTCCGAGCGCCTGAAGTTTGGGATCTCCTGGTTTATATTATTGGTTTAACTAACGTACCTAGCAGGCTAGTAATATCTAGTAAGCCTAAGTTACCTGCAGTTCGGGTTCGAACTTGACCGCGTCTTCGTCTATGGCGGCGCGGTAGACGGGCGCGTCGAACACGGGCGGGTTGTCGTTGGAGTCCGCCAGCGAGATCTGTAGGGGAACCACCGAGCTCTGCCCGGCGCCGTCGGCGTCCGTCGCCTGGGGAACGGAAGCATTCCAATATTATTATCTAGTACCTGGTTGACCGAGCTTTGCTCGGTTTTTTTAAATGATAGGCAGGTACGAATTACGTAGTGATGACTTACTTAAACCTACTAAAAGGCGCTAAGTATAAGATTTTCCCAGAAAAAAAAAGAAAATGACCACCAGGATTCGAACTGGGGCCTGTTATCTCCGAAGGCGAGCATACTCCGTCTGAGCCATTTAGACTTACAGAACAGTGGCGAAATAAGTTATAGTGTTCTAATGACATTGTAGGAGTTTTTCATTGTCTAAAAACACGCATAAAATGATGTTTTTAAAAAATAAAACCTAGCTAGATCGATTTATCGTCCCCGAAACCCCCTGTATACATAATTTCATGAAAATCGTTCGAGCCGTTTCCGAGATTCAGATTCTATCTATATAGATGTACATATATATATACAAGAATTGCTCGTTTAAAGGTATAAGATACTTGTACAGTAGAACCTCGATAACACAAACCTCGGTAGCTTAAAAACCTCTATAACTTCAAAAAATAATATATTCCCTTCCCACCAGAGCCCAAAACCAAAGCCCTCGAAAACTTAAAACCTCTATAAAATATTAAAATATAAAAAATATTTTCTGTTTCCCTTGGACGATCTTATCGAGGTTCTACTGTATTATAATGCCGGAGATTTCGTTCGTATGTTGGAACGAGATAATCTCAGGAACTGCTGGTTCGAATTGAAGGATTATTTTTATATTGGATAATTTGTTTACCGAGGAAGGCTATAGGCTATAGGCTATGTAACATTACTATGATGTTTTATATATGTGACGAGCGCAGTGCAGTGCTAGGTAATGGTTGCGACTCTTCATGTTCCAATAGCGGCGTGTCACTGTGCTGTTATGTGGCAGGCATGTTGCTTACCATCAGGCACATTTCCTGCTCGTTACTCTTTACTTATAAAAAAAGGAAGTGATAGATTTTGACGTGACAACGTCTTATAAATTGGTTTGCCGGGTGACACTTCAAGAAACTGCGTTACGCTCCGCTCACGTTATGCGCTCACAACGAGAGCGAGTGAGAGGCACGCGTCCCTTCCACTCGGGCATGGTTAGCCCGCCTAAGAGCGAGAGAGACAGACATAAAAAGTGAAAGGCACGCGTCCCTTCCGTAAAATTATTTTACCACTCAAAGTCGTTGTCACGTAAAACTTTCGCCCGTATACCGACTTTACAGGCAACCAATTTTTTATAAAATTTGGTCAAGTGTCCGAATTTGGTTTTAAATTGAAATCGGTTTTGGAAAAAAATATTGTTTTAATCGTCATCCCAGATACCTTGTACTGCAGGAAGTAGTCCTTCCTGGTCTCGTAGTCGAGGCAGGGCGCGCGGCCCGGGCCGGCGCACGCCGCCACGCTGATGACGCCGCTGCGGGGCTCCACGTGGAACAGCTCCGCGCCGTGGCCGGACAGCTCGTACACCAGCCCCGCGGTGCCGAACCTGGGGGCGGGGGATTCATCAGGAGGTTGTGAAATCTGTCAAGCTGTGGAATAAAATCCCTGCAGAAATAAAGCGAGCCCCGTCGCTTGAAGTCTTCAAGGTAAAAAATCATTATGCGAACTCATAGAGTTGGTATCTAAAGCTGTCTGTTCCGTTTACCGGCACCGTACCCGACTGGCCTCGTGGCTTAATGGCGTAGCCACTCTACGTCTCTCTGCTTGCGAAGCCGAGGGTCCTGGATTCGATTCCCACCAAATGTAAACATTTGTGCGATGAATTCAAATATTTTGTACTGTGTCTGGGTGTTTCTATGTATAATAAGTATGTATTTAGAACTATATAAGTATTGATTATAATATCAGCTATCAGGCCGTCATAGTACAAGCTTTGCTTGGGTGGGGTCAGATGGTGATGTGTGTGAATTGTCCACCAATAAAAGGGTCAGAACAACCTTTAAACCTTATTTTAATAGGTTAGAGTCTATACTTCTTTGACTTTTTGCGAGTTAGTTTAGGTATAAGTCAATTGACAGACTATGTATTTGTAATGTATGGTATTGTTATGGAACTACGAGGCTTTACATCGGGGATAGTCTAGGGTGGGCATTACAGGGTCGACGTTTCGGGGTGAATATTTCCCTCTGAATAAGCCACCCGCTTATTCAGAGGATATCCCGCTTCGGAGGGAGGAGGGGATTTTAGCAAGTTTATCATAGTAAAGGTGTTGATCAACATTGGAGACAGATTGATAACATGGTTCACTAGGACCGCGGTGCCTTTTTTTTTTTTTTTTTTTTTTAACTATAATAGGTTCGCACTTGACCACCATCTCGCCTGATGTTAAGCGATGATGAGATCTACGATGGAGCGTGCTTACCTAGAAAAAACCGATTCACTCTCGATTGGAAGACACCAAGATTGTAACCATCAGGGAAAACCCACTCAGGCAACGCATTCCACAACCTAGACGTTCTTATCACAAACGTGGAGTCAAATCTCTTCGTTCGCGTTTTTGGAACATCAACCATGAAACGATGCCGCCCTTTTGTGGAACGAGAATTCCGATAGAAGAAAGGGCAAGGTGGTATTAGATCATGCAGATCAGTTGCACACTCTCCGAAGTGTATCCGATAAAATACCGATAAGCTAGCGATTTTGCGGCGATGATCAAGACTTTGAAGTCTTTTACGCACAAGAGCGTCATTGCCTATGAGTCTTTTGGCACGTCTCTCAATCGATTCCAGAGTCCCCAGCTGATACTTAGCCGATCCATCCCAAAGGTGCGAACAGTACTCCATACAGGAGCGAATGTGTGCTTTGTATAACGTGAGCAACTGTTCAGAGTTGAAGTATCTTCGCACCTTTGAGAGGACACCTAGTTTTTTGGCGGCTAATTTAGCCTTAGACTCAATATATGTGCCAAAGTTGAGCGTCGATGACAGAGAAACGCCCAAAAGCTCGAGATGGTCAGTAACCGGCACGGACACGCCTCGAAAAGTAGGAGCCAGTTGGAACGGGCTCCTTTTAGCGGAGAACAAACACGCCTGTGTCTTTCCTTCGTTAAACCTGGCCAAATTGGCATCGCCCCATTTAGAGACTGCCTCAAGGGCCAAGTTCAACCGCTCGATCATATTCTCTCTCAATAGCTGAGTTTGTTGCCCACTGGCTCTTGCGCTAGATATATAACTCTCTACGACTGTGCTATCATCTGCGTACCCAAAATACCGGGCTTCAACAGATCGTTGATATGTAGCAGGAAGAGCGTCGCAGAGAGTACCGACCCTTGAGGGACTCCGGCATTGATAGCCATTTGATCCGACGAGCAGCCATCAATGACGACTCGTATGGATCGATCCTCAAAAGTCCGATATTCACGCAATAAACCCAGGAGACAAACCATAGCCAGAAAGCTTGCTTATAAGGCCATCATGCCAAACCCTGTCGAAAGCCTTCGAGATATCTAGGGAGACTGCAAGTGCTTCCCGTGTTTCTCGATAGCTTCACTCCAGATGTGGGTGACATACGCTAGAATATCCCCGGTGGACCGGTTCCGGCGAAACCCGTATTGCCGGTCACTGAGGAGGTCGTTCGATTCTAGGTATGTCAGGAGCCTGTGGTTTAAGACACGTTCCATAGTCTTGCAGAGTATGGACGTGACTGAGATGGGCCTGTAGTTGACAGGGTCAGCACGACTACCTTTTTGGGCACAGGTTGCACGTTTGCAAGCTTCCACGACTTCGGCACTTGCCCAGTTTGGAGAGAAAGTCTAAACAGGCGCGTTAGTACTGGAGACAACTCGGGTGCACAAACCCTCAGTACTATGGCAGGAATTCCGTCCGGGCCACTGGCTTTATTCACATCCAGATTGCGTAGCGCTTTGGTAACCTCCTTTTGGCGAATATGTAATTCAGACATTAGGTCGGACTGCCAGGTGGAGTAGGAGGTATCGCACAACCAGCATCTAGACGTGAAGATTCCGCAAACTGAGATGCAAACAAGTTTGCCTTCTCCGTTGCGGTGTGAGCCAACGTCCCATCAGGTTTTAGCATTGGAGGTAGTGAGGGCGACAGAAGTTCGATTCGACCGATTTAGCTAGGGACCAAAACGCTTTGCTACCCGCTGGGTATGAAGCTGGTTTGTTCCCTATTCGACTAATATGGTCGAAACGAGCCCTCTGTAAAACCTTTTTGCATGCCTTAGCAGCCTTGTTAAACGCTTTCTTCTTCTGGTGTGTGTCCTTTGCCTTACGTTGTCGAGCATCAACCCAAGCTAGGTAAGCCCCATGCTTACATGCCTCAGCATTTTACACTGCGGGCCAAACCAAGGGCGAGCTTTGCTGGATACTGGGACGTCAGAGTACGGTATAAAATATTCCATAGCTGTTTGTATCACTTCAGTCACAGCATCCGCGCAAGTTGAAGGATCACCAGAAGAGAAGCACAATGACTGCCATGGGTAAGACGCAAAAAAAGAACGCATCTCATCCCAATCTGCTAACTTGTATTGCCACAACCGCCGGTTGCCTCTAGGGCTGGGATCGGGTGGATGGTACATTGATACTGACTTCACCAGACAGTGGTCGGAGCTGCCCAACGGCGAAGATACCGCCACGGAATATCGATCTGGGTCAGTTGTTAGCAGAAGGTCTAAACAATAAGGAGTATGCGACTCAACGTCAGGTACCCGTGTGGCCTCTTGGACCAGCTGGGTCATGTCTAACGATAAAGCTAGCTTTCTCGTTTCCAGCCCAGCGTGGTCAGTGTCCCGGTACGGGAACAGCCAATCCTTGTGATGGCCGTTAAAATCCCCCAGCAACACTAGTTGGGCTGTTGGATACTTTTGCTGAGCCGCATCCGCCGCCTCACTCAAATATTCCATGAGCCTAGTCGTCTCCAGATCCCCACTGTGCGACCGATAGACACAGGCATAAACAATTTTATCTATGCCTGTGTCTACCAGCGCCCAAACAACAGAGAATCTGGTGTCCTCAAGATTACGGAGACGCCGACAGCAGATATCGTCACGGGCGTACAGGCACACTCCAGCACGTGGCTTAAAGTTGTGCTCCAACGTGTACCCAGGATATGTTAGGTACGCCACGTCTGACGGACGTCCTATCTGCGTCTCCGTAAGAAACAACAGTGATGGCTGCTCAGTCTCCAGGTGGTGGTGGACTGCTGTGATATTTGAGTGCAGACCTCGGATGTTCTCGAGGTGCACTTTAAGGATCAAGGAGTGCAGCCGCGTATTAACTTTGTTTCTGTGTTTGACTCTTTTCATAGTTATTTGAGGGTGAATTACGGTGGGAAAACGGAAGTAGAACGAGGCTACACGTTGCTGACTAACGACCACAACACACAACACGAATACAACTATGGGAAACTAGTCTGGAGACTGCGGGGACGCCCGAGCCCCCCCGGGGATGTCTATCTGGCCTTGATATCCGGTCGCCAACCGGCAGGATAGCGCATCCCGGGATTTTTCGCTAGATGGCGGGGCAGCCTTTCATGAGGGGCTAGCTCACTACTTGGGCCCCCTACTGTCTGCGGTCGGCCGCGGCAACCGTGCCTCGGATCCCGCTACCCTCCACGACTAGCTTTCCGATGCAAAGTATCGGTGTGTGGCATTCCAGTCTTGCAGTTATGCAGCAACTGTTCTGACCCGTTTTCCCAATGGCGTCACCAAACAACATGCCGGAACACGGCTAGGCCGCTTGGCGGTATGACTTAGTCTGGTGGGTGGTCACCAGCCACGGCCAAGGCCTACCACCGGTATTTTTGTCAGCTGTTTAGCACCACCCAGGGACCACGTGTGGGGTTTCTATTTACAGGTTTTTCCCACGGACGAAGCTGACACAGTCCCCAAACACACACAGCCTGAGGGAAGGTGGATTCATCAGAGGAAGACCCTCAAAGTTAAGGTGTTTCCCAATACATAGGTGTCATTTGTTAAACAGATGTTAAACATGGTACACCAGCCTCGCGTTGCCGAACCTGGAAAGTGGCTTTTTGGAAAGAAGTGTTTTATAGGAAGTTTTAAAAATTTGATTTGATTTAGATCTAACAAAAAGTACCTCATAAACATCGTAGGAAGTAGTTATACTCGTAATAACCTCCCGGTGTCGACGTTGACGTCCAGTGACAGTGAGTGTTACCTGCCGGTGTCGACGTTCACGTCCAGTGACAGTGAGTGTTACCTCCCGGTGTCGACGTTGACGTCCAGTGACAGTGAGTGTTACCTGCCGGTGTCGACGTTCACGTCCAGTGACAGTGAGTGTTACCTGCCGGTGTCGACGTTCACGTCCAGTGACAGTGAGTGTTACCTCCCGGTGTCGACGTTGACGTCCAGTGACAGTGAGTGTTACCTGCCGGTGTCGACGTTCACGTCCAGTGACAGTGAGTGTTACCTCCCGGTGTCGACGTTCACGTCCAGTGACAGTGAGTGTTACCTCCCGGTGTCGACGTTGACGTCCAGTGACAGTGAGTGTTACCTGCCGGTGTCGACGTTCAAGTCCAGTGACAGTGAGTGAGTGTTATCTCCCGGTGTCGACGTTGACGTCCAGTGACAGTGAGTGTTACCTCCCGGTGCCGACGTTCACGTCCAGTGACAGTGAGTGTTACCTGCCGGTGCCGACGTTCACGTCCAGTGACAGTGAGTGTTACCTGCCGGTGTCGACGATCACGTCCAGTGACAGTGAGTGTTACCTGCCGGTGCCGACGTTCACGTCCAGTGACAGTGAGTGTTACCTGCCGGTGCCGACGTTCACGTCCAGTGACAGTGAGTGTTACCTGCCGGTGCCGACGTTCACGTCCAGTGACAGTGAGTGTTACCTGCCGGTGTCGACGTTCACGTCCAGTGACAGTGAGTGTTACCTCCCGGTGTCGACGTTCACGTCCAGTGACAGTGAGTGTTACCTCCCGGTGTCGACGTTGACGTCCAGTGACAGTGAGTGTTACCTGCCGGTGTCGACGTCCGTGGCCGTTAACGCCGCGACCCTGGTCCCGGCCGGCGCCGCCTCGGCCACGCTGACCGAGTAGGGCCCCTCGGCGAACTGCGGCGCGTTGTCGTTCACGTCCAACACCGACACCGTCACGCTCGCCTTCGACGAGAGACGGGGGGTCGTGTGGACTTCTTCGGCTATCACCTGATGGTACATCAGTGTTTATATAATTAAAAGACATTTATTTGCGACTTTAATTGGAAAACTCTATTTAGTGCACAGATTTAAAAAAAACCTATAATATTTTTTACTGAAATGTAATCAAATAGTAATTAATGTACTATGTTGAATTATTTATATTTTTATGTGACGTGTAATAGTAATAGTAATTTATTTTCCAAAAATTAGAATACAACACAATATAATATGATGGTAATTTAGCAAGAAGTAAACATACAAAAATAGGTATTTGCGTGGGCTCCAAACTAGGCTAAGCCTGTGACTTGGACGCCCGCCCCTCCAGGTTTACAAAACATTTCCAGTTTTAGAAAGTGTGTGATGTGATGTGTAACTATGGAGTTATTAATTAAAATATTGTATTGTAGTTTAGCGCAACTGCCTTTTATCTGAATTTGGCCTTTTAATTGGGGCATTATGCGTGCCACAGAAAGCTATTTAAAAAGTATGCGAGTATAAAAATATATTCACACGCAATGTATGACACATATTTTTAACTTTCAAGAAGTTTGTATATACGAGGGGTGATCCAAAAGATCGAGGGGTAATGATAATCAATAATAAACACAATGAATAAAATCAAAAACTAAATTTATTTCTCAACATAGTCTCCTAGCAAGTCTATACATTTAGTCCATCTCTTTTCTAAACCTAAAATTCCCTTAGAAAAATAATCTTTATATTGACTCTCAAAAAAGTCCTCAACCGCGGCCATCATGTCGCTATCATCGTCAAATTTCTTGCCCCGGAGGTGTTCCTTGAGTCGTGGAAAGAGGTAGAAGTCACTGGGGGCTAGATCTGGTGAATAGGGGGGGGTGTTCCACCAGCTCAAAGCCCGCTTCCTGAATGGCAGCCATGGCAATTGCAGCTTTGTGAACCGGTGCGTTGTCTTGATGGAACAGCACTCCAGCCCGCAGTTTGCCTCGCCTTTTCTCCTTAATAGCCTCCCGCAATCTTCTTATTTGTTCTGCATAGTAGGAGCCTGTAATAGTGGCCCCCTTTTCCAAGTAGTCCACCATGATTATTCCTTCAGCATCCCAAAAAACAGACGCCATAACCTTCCCTGCTGAGCTTGACACTTTGAATTTCTTCGGCGTCGGTTCATCGGATCGTTTCCATGTCATCGATTGTTGTTTTGTTTCAGGATCAAAATGGTGGATCCAGGTTTCGTCCATGGTCACAAAACGTGACAAAAAATTATCCTTGTCTGCCTGGAACTTTTCGAGATTTGCTCTTGACATGTCGCCTCGTTTCTTCTTTTGCTCGTCGTTTAACATTTTCGGTACCCAACGCGCGGAGACCTTTCTCATATGCAATTCGTTCACAAGGATTCTTTGAATGCTGCCATATGAGATCCCTGTGACCTCAGCTACATGCCTGATAGTCACTCTTCGATCTTCCAATACAACTTCTTCAACTTTTTTCACATTTTCTCCAGTGAGGGACGTCGATGGGCGCCCTTCGCGGTGTTCGTCTTCCGTCGATGTTCTTCCCAGCTTAAACTCCTTAGCCCAGCGTGCAACTGTGGAATATGGAGGAGAACAGTCCCCAATGTTTCCACCAAGTCGCTGTGTATGTCTTTGGTAGACATTTTTTCAAGCAGAGGTATTTAATGACAGCTCTGATTTCGTGTTTTTCCATTTTGATGTTCACTCCTTGACAGTCCGTATTCAAATGAATGTAGCTCCCGGGAATCGTGGCCTATTTATATGATTTTTTTTTCCTGAACTAGTGGGTAATTGAGCAAGTGACTGTATTTTTTTTGTATTTTTGTGTGCACTAGAAATAACTGATTATCATTACTTTTGGATCACCCCTCGTACGAAAAAGAGGTATTAAAAAGTGTGCATGTGCACTTATATAGAACAACTAGATGTAATGACGATATACAGAAGAGAGCAGGCAGTGAAGGCGTAAATTTGATCTGTGGTTAGCCATGGGAATAGGAGTCCAGAAGTGGACTATTAAATAAATGATGTAAAAGTTGATAAATAGATAGATCATAAATTTGATAAATAAATAGATAGATACGTAGAACTCTTTATTGCACATATATAATAAGTTGATACTGCGTACGTTAAGTAAGTAAAATCCTGAACATCTGACCTCAATGATGAACTTCCTCTGGTTGGGGTCCTCGTAGTCCAGCGTGGCGTTGAGCCGCAGCGTGACCGAGGCGCTCCCGGTGGCGGCCCCGGGGCTCCACGATGAACGCGCCGAACTCGTTCGAAAGCCGGAGACTGAACACCGAGTTCAGACCCTGCGAGAAAACGTATAAGTTTAGCAATCAGGTAGGTACTACCCATAGATAAACTCGATTACTTGCACGTAATTTTAAAATTAAAAGAAGAACAACATTAAAAATTTTGACTAACCCCCGACTACCTCGGATATTCGATTATCTGTATAACGTTCTACTAGTCAAGCCCTTTCATTTGATACCCATATTGAGGTAGGTTGTGAAGAAATATTTTTTCCGCCATTTTGTGGAGGCGGCCATCTTGAATAGATATTAACCAAACATAGCTAAGAACATCCGCACGGATATTAACCTTCAAATAAATAAAACCGCATCGAAATCGGCCTATCCGTTTGAGCTCTACGGTGCCACAGACAGACACACACACACACAGACAGACAGACAGACATCGACGTCAAACTTATAACACCCCTTTTTTTGGTCGGGGTTTAAAAATTGGCAGCCAAAAAAAACTTTTTTTCTTTTAAATAAGGAGTGGCGAGACGAGCAAGACATGTGCCTGATGGTAAGCAACATGCCTGCCACATAACAGCACAGTGACACGCAGCTATTGGAACATGAAGAGTCCAAATCATTTCCTAGCACTGAACTGCGCTCGTCGCCCAAAGATCTAAGATGTTATATATCTCTAAGCCCTGTAATGTTTCTGGTAACATTGCCCTTCAAACCGGAACACAGACTACCGATAGAAGTAAAACTTAAAAATTCAGAATTTGATAGCTCACTTAGGAAACGCGGGTGAAACCGGAGGGCGTGGCCATGACCATGGTCATCTAAATCATCCGAGTTTACCCGATCATTTCTTTCCTTTACGAACGCGACGCTTGAGCTCAATTAAATTTTTCTATCGGAATGCTCGCAGCTCGAAACAGCGACACCGTTTCATGGTTGATATTCCAAAGACATGAACGAAGAGATTTGACTCAACTTTTGATAAGATAAGATAAGATTAAGATTGTGATAAGAACGTCTAGGCTGTGGAATACGTTGCCTGAGTGGGTTTCCACGAATGATTACCATCTTTGTGTCTTAAAATCGAGAGTGAATCGGTTTTTCCTAGGTAAACACGCTCGAATGTCGTTTAACATCAGGCGAGATGGCGGTAAAGTGTACCTAAAACTACAAAAGTAAAAAAAAAACACAGTCCATGGTGAAGGGTCAAGTCCTTATCTCAGAAAATGAAAAGCCTTTACTCTGATTTATAACGGCTTTAATGGGATTTTATATAATCAGTTGTTATACACGTTCAGTGTCTAATTTAAAAAGTAGGTGCTGTTTATTTGTATAGATAATATAACAGTCTGATACGATGTTGCCATTGCTAAATATCAAGAAACATAGACACTCAAATGAACATCACACAGATTAAATATACTGTGAAGTAATATTAAAATACAGTAATTAGCTCATGAACCTTACAATGAGAAATCTGTATGAGGCAACAAAAGTAGTTTTCCTTAAAAAAAATATTTTGAGCAAGGAAAATAAATACTCACAACATCAGTATCAGTGACGAGCATGTCGAGGTTCGGCAGCGGAGTCCCGACGGGCAGACTCTCCGGTATTTCGACGTAGTACTCGCGGCGGTCGAACCGTGGCGGCTCGTCGTTCACGTCCCTGATGGTGATGGTGACGGTGGCCAGCGTCGACGTCAGTGGGGACACCACCGGCGCGCCGTTCACCACCTCGGTGGCCTGGGGGAGAAGATATCATTATAGCTCACTTAGGAAGCTCACAAGTTTCTCCGGCACGACCCGAGTTCAGAATCGCGGGGTCCCCTTCTCGCACTCATTAACGACCCTGACACACTTACTATCGCCCTTGCAGACCCTCGCGGGGTCCTCCAAACCCCTGCACAAACTCCAGTAATGCGCCGGAAACCAGCGGCGCGTCAATTCCTCAGAAAGGCCTATCACTATGTGGGGCACAAAGACGGTAAGAATGCGGTACTGAGCAAAACGGTAGTAATTTTCTTGCGACTTGCTCCTTCAGCCATGTTAGAAACATGGCTATCTAGTACAGCAAACTATCTAAATTTAAGGCAGATATCAGAAAAATTGTATTCACATCTCATCCACCTATTAAGTATAAACGAAAATCTCTTTGGTTATAACTTGTTATTATTCTTATAATTTCCATGTTTCTAATTATCTATCTTTTCCTTTTTAATCAACCCTTTTTTTTATTGTTAAACTCGTAACAAATACTAGTACATATAATCATGCTGTATACGTATCCATTAGGAATACTGTCTAGATCTAAACTTAAGTTCTAATCTAACTATACACTGTATCGGCTGTATTCTGTTGTACGTATTAAATAAATAAAAAAAAAAAAAAAAAAGTACACATGGTCATGCTTAGTAAACGTATACCACACTAGCAGCGCCCTTTAATTTAGCCCGCGTAGTTTCAAAAATGACCATGATCACTACTAATATGACCCTTCTAGAAATGCAAGCACATTTCGAGACGGTCATGATCCCGAGTTCACCCGACGATTTATTTCATTTACGAGCGCGACGACTGGGCTCATTTCCCACGAAAATTTTGTGTGGCCAAAAGAAGTCTTGCTTCAAACAATTTAATATATGCGTCTGAGCCGTCGGTTGAGGTGTGTGGAGAAATTGTTGTCTAGCAATCTATATTTATACTAATATTATAAAGCTGAAGAGTTTGTTTGTTTGAACGCTAGGATCTCGGGAAGTACTGGTCCGAATTGAAATATTATTTTCTATTGGATAGTCCATTTATCGAGGAAGGCTATAAGCTATAGAATATAAAGCTAATATCAATAGAAGCGGAGCATGAATCAAGAATGTAACAAAATCGGGAAAAATATTCCTTTTGAGAGTTTTCGTGCGTTTCGTGCTTTGACATGACACATGACAGCATGTGTCTAAGATTGCGACATTGAATATCACAAATTACATACCTCTTGAATATAAAACCTTTGCTAATCAATTTTTTTTATAAATCTGATTTGGTACGACCAATTTCCGACAGGTGGCGTAGCAGGTAGCTGAAGAGGTGTTTTGTTTGAAAGCGATATTCTCAGGAATGACTGAACCGATTTCAGTCATTCTTTCACCGTTGTATATGTACGAGATCTCGATGAGTGCTATATAATGTACCACGGGCGACGCCGGGGCGGACATCTAGTAGTAATACGTGATTCGTGACTAACGTTTAGTGAGTTGCTTGTGATGTGGCTTATATTATATTATTTGATGTATACTTACACGGACGGTCAGGTTGAGAGGCGAGGACGGGTCCGCGAGCGCTTCCCTGTCCAGCGGCTTGGCAGTCCTCAGCTCGCCCGTGTTGCGGTCCAACACGAAGTAGTCCAATGGGTCTGGAAATAATGCAACGCTTTTAACGTCACTTTCTGCTAATCGGCGCGTAGGAAGGATGCCCTCAGATGGAGTGACGATATACGAAAGGCAGCTGGTGGAAGTTGGAAACGTAAGATCGAGGATCGGCCGTATTATGGGAGAGCCTATGTTCAGCGGTGGACGAATACAAGCTGCTGATGAAAGGCATTTCATCTGTGGAAAACTAAAAAAATATCAGCGTTACTTACACATATCTTCATTTAAATGATAATCATAACATAAGCATGAGAGATTGGCTCTTTTTTCAGTGGGAAATACATTAACGCCTGACCGCCGTGCAGAGATATGGATAGGCATGGTGCCCCTACTTATCGACTGTAACCGTCGACCCCCAAAGGGCGCAAAAACGGCCCTAAGAATGCGACTTGATCTGTCAGACACGATTCACCCGAACGAGTCTTTCACTTGCTGCCTACATGTGCAGTTTGGGTAGAGTTGTATTTTGAAAAATGTTATTTAAATTTTTGTGGATCAAATAGATTTAATTGGGGGAGACCTTTGCCTAGCAGTAGGACAACTGAGGTTACATAAAAAAAAACTTCACAGTGTGACGATCAGCCTCGTTCATAGTCATCAACATCACGAAAAAATATGTGTGGTGCGTCAAAAGAAGTTTTCAGATCAGGAGGGTGTAGTGACTCACTGGTGACGAGGTCGAGCAGCACGGGCCGCGGCTGCGCGCGGTCCTGGTCGCGCGCGCGCACGGTGAGCGCCAGCGTGCCCACGGGCGCGTCCTCGGCCAACGCGCCCGCCAGCGCGCCGCTGAACGCCGGCGGCGAGTTCTGCACGTCCGCCACCTTCACTTCCACGTGCGCCGACGAGTTCTGGACACCATCCTACAACCACAACAGAACACTATGGTACAAGTGTGCGTCCTTGGCTCTTTTAATACCCTCACCTAACGGCTCGGGTTTCAATGGCGCCTGAGCGGTAATCATCAATACACGCGTGTATGATGCGAAACCGTAAGAAATAGTACATTATGGTACAAGTGTATAATGTTGGTGATTACCACTGATGAGCTATTGAGACCCGAGGCGTTAGGTGAGGGTATTAAGAGAGCCAAGTACGGTAATTACAAATACACAAGCGTATTTGACGTTTTTGAACAAATTTGTAAAGAAAATATTTACAAATAATTTTACAACAAAAAAGAACGGACTTTCAACAGAAAACTTATAAAGTAAAAAAGTATTCCTCGATTTCTCTAGGATATCATCAACAGATCCTGGTTTCCCTATCACGGTACTACCCTTGGAATATCTTCTTTACAACAAAAAAAGAATCATCAAAATCAGTTCATAAACGACGAAGTTGTCCACGAACACACATAAAAAATATACGGTCGAATTCAGGAACCTCCTTTTTTGAAGTCAGTTAAAAATCATTTCGATCTATTGAACACGACTGTTTTTTGTAGTCAAACTTTTTTATGAACATATAAACTAAACCAATAAATAAAAACTCTAGAACTCACTTCTGAATAACAGCAATGAAAAAGTCACAGTTTGTTTACAGGTGCCATTACGCCTAATTGCGATGAAATTAGAGGCACTTTATGAGCAAGTGTTGAAAAATACTATTTTAATATAATGGTATTTAAGGGCGTATAATAATAGTAAACTTAACAAAATTAAGATAATGAACAACTGTGGTCCAAGGTGAGATCCCGAGGAAACTCCAGAGGTAACCAGAGCAGGTGTGGACAGAAAGCGTTTAATGACCATTAATCCATTTATTCCATAACCTTAGTCATATCTCATTTACAATGTTGTCAATTGTTGTTAGTATTTCTCTTAATCTTAGTTGTTAGTAATTGTGTTAGTTTTCAGTTGAGTTATGGGTCTCCTCCTCAAACTCTTTCCTTGCCTTTGCATCGTTTGCAACCTTCGTGGTGTCGTCAACCCACCGTTTCATTGGTCTTCCTACCTTTCTTTCTTTGAATGACTACTAGAAGCAGAAGATACAGCCAAGATACACAGAACATCTGGACTCACGGTAGCGACGAGCCGGAACTGGTGGAACTGGCGCTGGTTGTAGTCGAGCGGCCGGCGCAGCACCAGCGCGCCCGAGTAGTGGTGCGCGCTGCCGCTCACCGCCACTACCTCGAACACTTCGCACGCGTCCGCCCACTGCACACAACAATACCTTCATTTATAAACACCCAGATAAAGAAAAACGGGGAAGCATTTTACAGTCTCCTTAGATATCTTAAAGGCTTTAGACAGGGTTTTAGACGGCCATTGATGACTGCTCATCGGAGCAAGTAGCAATTAATGTCGGAGTTCCTCAAGGGTCGGCGCGCTCTGCGACTCTCTTTCTGCTGTATCTAAACGATCTGTTGAAGCCCAGTGTCTTCGGATACGCAGATGACAGCGCTGCTGTAGAAATTTATATCTATTGCGAGAGCTATCGGGCAACAAACTCAGGTACTGAGAGAGAAATTGATCGAGCATCTGAACTTGACCCTAGAGGTAAATCTCTAAATGGCAACGCCAATCTGGCCCAGTTTATCGAGGGGGGAAATACAGGCGTGTCTGTTCTCCGCAAAAAGGAGTCCACTTCATCGGACTCCTGAGGTTCGGTTTTGGTTACTGATCATCTCGAGTTTTTGGGAGTTACTTTGATATCTACGCTGACCTTTGGCTATTTCATCGAGTCTAAGGATAATTTAGCTGCCAAAAAACTGGGTGTCCTCTAAAAGGTGCGAAAGTGCTTTAAAATCTGAACAGTTGTGTGAGCACGAGTATTATACCTAGCACGAAGTCGCTATTGTATGGAATACTGTTCGCACATTTGAGAGGGGTCGGCTAAGTACCAGGCTAGAAGCCTTGGAATTAATCGAGAGACGTCCCAGAAGGCTCATAGACAATGACACCTTTGCACGAACAAGCCTTAAAAGTCTAGAACATCGCCAAAAAAATTCCAAGCTTTTCGGTTTTTTATCAGATACAATTCGGAGAGCGTGCACCAAGGTTCTAAGGTAACAAATATCACAGTCTAGGTAGACATCTAGACTATTATGAAAAGTAGACTTTGATTTACGTCGATAGTACATTTGATTTAAAGTTTGAATCAACGTCGCGTCGTCTTGTGTTTTTTATTTTAAAGATATTGGTGGACATTTCACACGTAGCACTATCTAAGCCCCAAACTAAGCAAAATTATGACTGCATTACAAACATTTTTTTAACGTAGAAAAAATTAATAGCTTCGTTTATTTTACACAGCAAAATTGTAGTAACACTTTTTTGTAATAAAGTTTTTAGTATTCTTTTTTATTTTCATTAACTTCCTAATTGCGATCAAATTTAGTGATGCAAATTCAAGGATCTCCTTTGTCTATGAGGAAAACAATGAGGAAATGTTCGGAGCGATGTGAGAATAACTTAACTCGGAAAAAAACTATTAGTATGTATTTTGTGCATATATCAGTATTTGGTTTAGGTTAGCGTTAGGTCTTCTAAGGCCAATTGTCATAAGACCCGTAGTAAAAAACTTCGCTTTTGTTGATTTTATCTATTTTCAATTAATAAACGACTTATTGACGTCTAATTTTGCCTTCACTCTTAAATATGCCCTTGGAAAACTCACAGAGGTTTTAGTGGTATTCGAATCAATGAACTCACGCTATTGAAATCGGACGACCACTACCTGGGCCACTACGGCGGATTCGGATTATAATTGCATTAAATTTCCACCGCTTTCCGCGGCCTAAACTTGGGTTGAACTGGACCCATCATATCATACAGTTGCCCGTGACTAATTAAATATGTGTAACGTAACCACGATAGTTTTTTATACTGCAGAGTGACGAAACGAGCAGGTCTTGTGACTGTTGGTTAGCAACATGCATGCCTATAACAGCATAGGGACACGCCCCTATTGGAACATGAAGAGTCCAAATCATTACCTAGCACTGCACCTGCACTCATCACTCAGTTCACTCAGAGATATAACATATTTTATCTCTATGCCCTGTAATTTTACTGGACACATTGACCTTCAAACCGGATGTTTCAGTGATGTTTTCACATTACGGCATGGTGATCGAATAACTAGTAAAAGTGTGGCAATTCCCCAGGCGGAGTCTGCAAATAGTCCTACCACTACAAAAACTGCTAATAAAACAGCTCACTTGTTCGTTGGCGACGCAGCCGACCTCGAGGTTGTCCCCCACGGAGTCCTGGTCTTCCACCTCTATGTTCTGCAGCACCGTCGTGCCCACCGCCTCGTCTTCGGGGACGGTCACTTCGTACGGGTTCTGGAATGAGGGAGGATATTTTATAACAATACCAGCGCGCCTACGCTGACGACACCGACGACGCCATCGGTCGGTTCGTGCGGCGAGCGTGGGCTGAAACACCGAAGACCATCCGAGAGTTCAATTTGCAGATGGCCATCAAAGACAGAAATGCAGTCGTGGTGGAGACGCTGAGCCGGGAAGAAGCGATTTAGAAAATACAAAAGGCCTAGAATTAGAATGAAAATGTTCCCTACTCCCCCCTATTTCCTTTTCTTCTCCTAATCCAAGATTCATGTAAAAAAAAGAAAACATATGACAAAGGTCACGGACCCCGGAGTCTGTGGAGTTGCTAAATTAAAAAAAAACTCTAGCAGCACACTACGATTCTTATACAAATATGAAAAGACTAAACCTAAATAGGTACTATGCTCTAAATACGTACTATGCATAACTATTGTATATAATTTTAAGTAGAGTGCAACACTGTCCTAAATAGACATTTATGGTTTTGTAAAATATGGCAATAATATAGAAATTATCGAGAATCTATTGTTCCCTTCTAAACTGACGTTGTTAGTCAGACTTTTTACACAAAAAAAGAGCGCAGAACAAGAAGAGCCGAAGATTACAATTCTAAAAAGAACAGTTTTCTCACGTTTTTAAACGTAGGCGCGTTGTCGTTCTCGTCGGTGACGATGACTGTGACGGGTTCGGACTGTGTCAGGTTCTGCACTCCCTCCGGGTCCTGGTCTTCTATCGACACTAGGAACTTTATCGTGTCTTCCACCTAGAACAGATTTAATGCAATCAATTAACGTATACATCTAATTGGCTGGCCTGGTAACTCAGTTGCTAGTAAGCCTGCCTGCTAAGCCTGGGTCGTGGGTTCCATCCTTACCTAGTGATTGTTAAAATATTTATGTGATGAATATTAGTATAATAAGTACATTTGTGTGATGAATACAATTATTTGTACTGTGTATTTATTTAAAACAAGTATGTATTTATGAAAATATATAAGAATTATTTCAGTTTTGTATCTTGTGTCCATAGTACAAGCTTTGCTTAGTTTGGGGTCAGATGGTTTTGTGTGTGAAATGTCCGCCAATATTTATAGTGGACACGCAAATAACGCTATTTGAGGATAAAGAGAGCATCATAATTATTTAGCGCCAAGTAACGTTGGTATATTGTCAGTGTCATAATCAGTATCCTCCGTAATAATAATAAATAATAAATAAAATAAATATTGGTGGACAATTATTATTCGCACACAACACGATCTGACCCCAAACTAAGCAAATCTTGTAATATGATGGCCAGATAGCTGATATAATACTTATATAATTCTAAATACATACTTATTATACATAGACACACCCAGAAACAGTGCAAACATTTGAATTCATCACACAAATACTTGCACTGGGTGGGAATCGAACCCACGACCCTCGGCTTCGCAGGCAGAGTTACTATCCACTAAGCCACGAGGCCAATCAATAAAGAAGTGTGACCAACTTATCTGTACACAGAACACACACAACTTCTGTGCGTTGTCAAATTGTGTTATAGGTGGCAACACTTTTTGATCGTGGCGGCTCGCTACAGATCAGTTGGTCGTACTGTACTTACTTCTCTATCCAACGGCCGCTCTAACGTCACATCCCCAGTTTCAGGGTTCACGGAGAACTTGTCCGTACCAACTAAGCTGTATTTTATCTGAAACAAGAGGAAACAATAAGACAATTAAAAAAAATTGGTTGCCTGTAAAGTCGGTATACGGGCGAAAGTTTTACGTGACAACGACTTTGAGTGGTAAAATAATTTTACGGAAGGGACGCGTGCCTTTCACTTTTTATGTCTGTCTCTCTCGCTCTTAGGCGGGCTAACCATGCCCGAGTGGAAGGGACGCGTGCCTCTCACTCGCTCTCGTTGTGAGCGCATAACGTGAGCGGAGCGTAACGCAGTTTCTTGAAGTGTCACCCGGCAAACCAATTTATAAGACGTTGTCACGTCAATAACTTTGCAGCTTGATGTCGTTTCGGGCTACGAGCCGTCCGAACAAAAAAGTGCAACGGTAATGCAGCTCAACTGCACTCTTTTCGAAATGTATTGTTTAAAGCCGTTAAGGTTTTTAATAGTTCTACTTGTGAAATCCTTTTCGAACAACGGATTCGACACCAACGAGCTTTTACTCGTGGGCGCGTCTTTTAATCGAATCCGGGGCTCACATAGGAGCTTAGCCAACCCATAATATTATTAGGTTTGACTATGCTCTGCAAACCTGTCTGCAAATGAAAACAATGAAGAACTGGTAATTCAAAACATTACACAGTACTGAATCGTGATTGAAATCGGCGGCGTTACAACGTCCGTGGCCACGAAAAGTGTTAAGTTCTCAATACTACCTCAAATCGCGTTTAAACACTGAGAAGTGGCACCGTTTCATGGTGGATATTCCAAAGACACGGACGAAGAGGTTTGACTCTACGTTTGTGATAAGAACATCTAGGCTGTGGAATGAGTTGCCTGAGTGGGTTTTTCCCGATAGTTATAATCTTGGTGTCTTCAAATCGAGAGTGAATCGGTTTCTTCTAGGTAAACACGCTCCATCGTAGACCGCATCGTCGCTTAACATCAGGCGAGATGGTGGTCAAGTGTAAACCTATAAAAGTAAAAAAAAAAAGAGTTAACAGTGCCTGATTTTTTTTATGAGTGTAGAGTATCTTGTTTCCACCGCCTCATGTACCGTTCTACAGTAATAGTTTTCCATTTCACAGAGAAATGAATTTCTAAAGGGATTGAACGTATTGGTGCAAAAAACCATGAGAAAACTAGTTAACTTGTTTGACTTTTAAATCGAGTGAGCGCCCAATCTGCTGCCTCTATGACGCTACCGATCCTAGGACGCTGCCACCCCTCGGTCGCAGTTTAGGGTCAGCGCAAACTGAATCGCAAATGCTTTTTGATTCTGCGCTTGGTCGAGGAATATTCTGACTGCTCAATCATGCTAGGGGCATCTGCGCGCCTCCTCAAAGCAAGATACGTCGAACATGCTCTAGGTTGCTAGGTGGGCGTGCATGACCAGTTTGATGGCAAAATCCGACGTTGACAGACGTGTTCAATATGGTTGACCCTTTATCCCTTTGACAGGAAGAGGAACATGAAAAATGGTATATGCTCGAACACGCATCGTGCAAGCTTTGAAGGTGTATACAATTTTGGACCGTCTGTCAATAGTCATAAAATTAATATTTCAGTGTTCTCAGAAAACGGTATGCTCTGCAGCTCTACTACGAAGTCCGATACACGATACATCGATCGAAGTTATGGACGTTTTATACCACGAAACACAATCGGTCGGTTGATCTGATCGGGTGTTTCGTTCATTCCGACCGACGCTGATTTGACAGTTTTTGTGTCATCAACCGACCGATTGTGTTTCGTGGTATAAAACGTCCATAACTTCGGCCGATATATCGTATATCGGAATTCGTAGTAGACCTGCTGGTCTTATATCCGGGCTATCGACGAATCCAGGACTGATGGTTACCGGTAGGTTATCCGGGTCGGAGCCGCGGAGCTGGTAGACCACGGTGCCGACGGGCGTGCTCTCCGACAGCGCCAGGTTGTTCATGTCTTGTGTGAACAGCGGCAGCTGATTTGCGTGTCCTGCAAGTGGAAATACATCTAAGTATATAGAAAATACTTTTAACTATTTCTCATTGATAACAAAATATGACTAAATTTTTTTTTTAAATAAAGCGTGACGAAACGAGCACGTCACGTCCCTGATGGTAAGCAACATGCCTGCCACATAACAGCACAGTGATACGCAGCTATTGGAACATGAAGAGTCCAAATCATTACCTAGCATTGCACTGCGCTCATCACCCAGAGATCTAAGATGTTATATCTCTAAGCCCTGTAATTTCTCTGGAAACATTGCCCTTCAAACCCGAACACAGTAATGTTTGTACATTACTGCTTGGCGGTAGAATAACTAGGCAAAGGTGTGGTACTTCCCCAGACGGACTCTGCTTGGAGTCCTACCACTACAAATATGACTTCTAAGATCTAAACGAAAGGCACGATTCTGCGCGTAAAACACCAAGCGGCACAATTTTCATACTAAAGTAGTTTGTAATTATCTGAAAATAAGGTGTAAAATCAAACGAAACAGCGCGGCGCCCGCTTCGTGTTTTAATGTTTTTGATATATGGCCCACGACATAGGGCTACCTTAGTGTGCGCTTTAGACGCTTCTTGAATGAATGAAATCTTGTGAGTTCGTATCACTGACATACGTAATGATAGCAGTATATTATCCGTAGCTATACAGGTACCGCATTGTGCAACATTAGTGCTGTATAACAATAATAATATTATATTTTTAAACCCCCGACCAATTGTGTAAATTTAGCCGCTAATCTATTTTATTAATATAACAACCATCAAAATATTGATCGCTTCGTATTATTTTCCTTTATAAACTTAAATTATTTTACACAGGCTGATCGAACGCACGTGAAATGGTTCCTAAAAAGAAAGAGCTATCCCGAGATGAATTACTCTTGATTTTTCAAGAAGTAGAGCGATTACGTTACCAAAGAAGAAAAAGTTACACTAAAAAAAAGAAGAAATAACAGGCAAGGAGAAGTTGAAGTAGGTACCAAAAGAAAAAAGTTTGCCGAAGTTAGTAAAGAAAGAACACCACGTGAGCACAGAACCCTTAATGCCACCTTAAAAAATGGAAATAATATTGTACCGTATTTCGAACTAAAAGACTGAGACTAAAAGGCATCACTAACACTTTTGTACGAGAAAATATACCTTCAACAGATCCAGAAGCAGATACTCCACCTTCAAGACACGCCAGTTCAGAATTACGATATTGGCAGTATCAACTTTGCTCTAAAACCTAGATGGACAGTAGAAAAAAAGGTTTATAGAGTCCTAACTAGACAATCCTCTATCGGTTGAACCTGAATTGACACTTACACCAAACAAGTACCCTCAAAGATTGGATGATAATAAAACTGTCGTAATTAATGATGACGATGAAAACGGCTTACGTGTTACATTTAAGAAGCCAGCCAGAAAAAAGATTGGGACATTATAGACGTGTCATTTAATCAAGTTATTCAAAAGTTGGTTAATCCTGGCTTGATTAAAAAGGCTAAAGTTACGGCTGATCTAGTCGGGCGACTGTCATCCCGGAGAACCCAGGTGCAAAACCACGCGCACCACTAAGTTTTCGAAGTCATGCGCGTGATGCTGCTTGCTTAAAACGGTGAAGGAAAACATCATGAGGAAACTGACATGTACCATGTACCTAGAATCTTTCGAAGTCATGTGTCATCCACCAACCCGCACTGGGCCAGCATGGTGGATTATGGCGTTGACTCTCTCCCTGTGAGAGAAGGTCCGGAGTCCCAGCAGTGGGAACATTTAGTGGGCTGTTTATGCTGATTGGAAAGAGAAATATAATTGTTAGATTGAGATTGTAAATGTTAAGTTTAAGTTTTTTTAAACTTTATTATGTCCGTTATTACAATTACAAAAATCTTTAGAATTCGAGTAGAGATCTCAGTTAAAATGTTATATATTTGAGAGAAAAATACTAATACTAATTTTCTAATAATTATATTAATAAAAATAACTGTTTCAATGAATACTAAATGAAGCATTTAATTGTTGATCTTAGAATATGGCTATGTGAATCTCCATGAGTACAAACTGTTTGTAGCACTTAAGGTTAAATTTTGTTGGGAATGTTTAAAGAAATTTGTTATTTCTGTTCATTTTTTTATATAGATATTTTGTTTATTATTGATGCGAAAATATATTATAGAAATAATTAATAATTGATAAATGTAAAATTACTTTTTTTTAAGTACAATAGTTCTCTGTCTCACTTAACAGTCCCCTGTCATGGTTTCTTGGAAAATTAATAATAACTCAGAAAATATTAGTAAATTCAGCGGGCCTTCTTATTTAACTAATGTAATAGTTAATTTTCTTCTAAATAGGACATGATTTTTTGCCAAATATTTAAAAAAAATGCCAGGACAGCATTTGTATGGGAGCTGAACGAGCTTACAGAGAATCGCCCTTATATAATTATTACTCTTATCAGCAGATTGTAATTATTGTATTATACTAATTATTATTTAATATTTATATCTATAATCTCATTGTTCAACATTATCCCAAATAACATCTCAAGTTAATAAACTTGGTGGCCGAACAGATTGCTCAATTTAGAAGGTTTTAACACAATTATTTGATGAAACAATAGCGAGCCTTGTAATTTGAATTGTCTACGCTTTTAACCTTCAACACGTCTAATTTGGATTTGATGAGATTTATCTCAATTAGTCCAAATTCATGTGCTTTATATGAAGATTATATATGAGAAAATACATCTTAATTGAATGAGACATGGGAGTTGCTAATTGATCTCATTGTGAACTGTTAAAAGATCAAGGAAAGGGATAAATGCTCAGGGGCATTGAGGATAACTTGGGCGGTGATAAGGGTTAAATCTTTGTTTTACAAGAAACGTCTTTCAGTTGATACATATATTTATACCTCTTAATGTATATAAAAGGCAGTGTCATAATGTTTATTGCCAGTGTACTCGTCACCAAGTCAATCGATATTCACGAAAGTTGGCATGTATGTGGAATTTGGTCCAACTTGAGAGATAGAATGGTTTTTATTTTTAACCTCCGACCAAAAAAAGGGGTGTTATAAGTTTGACGTCGATGTCTGTCTGTGGCACCGTAGAGCTCAAACGGATGGGCCGATTTCGATGCGGTTTTTTTTATTTGAAGGTGACAATAATTAGGGTTTCTTGAACAAAAAGAAAACCTTTTACAGGCTGAGATGAAACCTCGGGCACAGGTAAGTAGTTGACCATATTTCTAGCGATGGTGTAATAGCTCCGCATTTCCGAAAGTGAAAATTCGACCCCATATCGAATGAAATCATACAAAGAACCGTATTGTTCAGGTCGATAACTGCGATAATTGCATGAACCGTTGCGCGTCGTGATTATAAAGAACTATTTATTGAACAAGTGCGCGGTAAACGCACTGTTATCCACGGCCAGTTAGAACGGATAGCAGCGATATACGATACGCAGCCCACTATCAATATTCCCACGGCTGGGACTCAGGGGTTTCTCTCGCAAGAAGCAATTTAAGGCAATTTTAAGCCCACCACACTGGTCCAATGCGGATTGGTAAATGACGCATGACCTCGAAAGATTCTAAGAACACGCTGGTTTCCTCCCGACGTTTTTCTTCACCGTTTTTAACCTCCGACCAAAAAAAGGGGTGTTATAAGTTTGACTTCGATGTCTGTCTGTGTGTGTGTCTGTCTGTGGCACCGTAGAGCTCAAACGGATGGGCCGATTTCGATGCGGTTTTTTATTTGAAGGTTAATATTCGTGCGGGTGTTCTTAGCTATGTTTGGTTAATATCGATTTAAGATGGTCGCCTCCACAAAATGGCGAACAAAATATTTCTTCATAACCTACCTCAATATGGGTATCAAATGAAAGGGCTTGACTAGTAGAATACTATACAAATTTCAAATCCAAGATGGCCGCCACCACAAAATGCTGAATTATATTATTTTATTCACTACTACCTCAATATGGGTATCAAATGAAAGGGCTTGACTAGTAGAATACATTGCACTATGACAAATTTAAATCCAAGACGGCCGCTACCACAAAATGTCGAAATACAGTTACTTTTTCACAACTCACTTAATATGGGTATCAAATGAAAGGGCTTGACTAGTAGAACGTTATACAGATAATCCGAGATCCGAGGTGGTCGGGGGTTAGTCAACATTTTTAATTTTATTCTTGTTAAGTAAGTGGCATTACGCACATGACTTCGAAAAGACAATGGCACGCGTGGGATTCGAGCCAGTTGCCCTACTCCCGAGTAGACCAGCCGTAACTACCAGATGTACTTAAAAATACGTTTTAAAACAAAATTTTTCGTAATTTCAACTTCTTTTAAACTGGAATTACCCATATTTGACAGCCTCTTCGTATGATGTAAAACGACGATGCGGTCTAAGATGGAGCACGCTTACCCAGAAGAAAGTGATCCACTCAATGTTTACATTTTTAACTTAATGTAACATGTAGACATAATTTGTTTTAAATGATCGATTGAATTTTTTTTAATGAGTATCGTGTCTTTTAATATTTTTTTCGGTTGACAATTTAAATGTCAAAACAATGTTTGAAGGGCCAGCTGGGCAACATATACATACCTGAGCTTAAACAGAGCACAGCACAGGCGATCACCAAGCTCCATCGTGTCTCCATCTTTGGTATTCTGAAACAAAGAAAATTTCCTTTAAACATTTTATCTATGAATTAAATTTTACAAATAAATATTTTAAGCGAAAGTCTGTAAGAATGTATTGGATGTTACTCTTTCTCGCAAAAACTACTGAATCGATTTGGATGAAATTTGGTACATAGATAACGGTCTGATATAACACATAGGCTATTTTTTTATATACTGTCACTGGGTACTGCTAGTTTTTTATAAATCGTTTCAATCTGTTACTAATAGATGTAAAAGCACATTTTTTTTTTTATATAAAAAGTGACGAGACGAGCAGGACATGTGCCTGATGGTAAGCAACATGCCTGCCACATAACAGCACAGTGACACGCAGCTATAGGAACAAGAAGAGTCCAAATCATTACCTAGCACTGCACTGCGCTCGTCACCCAGAGATCTAAGATGTTATATCTCTAAGCTCTGTAATTTCTCTGGCAAACATTCTAAAACTGTAGCATCACCATTACAACATCCCCCAAAATGTCGTTATCCCATTGCGTTTATAATGTAACTTGCGATTACAAAACAAATGAGTGCGGTAATTGAGCAGTTAACCGTTTGTTAACGAATCATTACTGGCCGATTAGCCAAGGTAGCGTGGTCACGGCTGCTCCATTGCCTATTAACCTTTGCCCTTGGACTCGGGACCTAGAATCTACCTGCTCCTGTAGCTGGATTTAGGTCTTGGAGATTATATTTCAAGTTATAATTTTTTGGGTGAGCTTGGAAAAAAAGACAAGTTAATTATTTTAGTCGGCAGTTAACAGTTATTACGATGTGCGCACAAACCAACACTCACTGAACAATACAACACACTGAAGTCAATTGAAGTTAACTGAAGCGGATTTTTTAAGAGACCTAGATGGCAGTTGGGTTCGGGGGATTCGGGGTTCGTTGGGCGATAGTTGAACGTTGGCGTTAGTGCCTAATACACCCTGGAAAAGAAAAAAACCTAAAGAAGTATAACTTTTTGCGTAGGTACATAAGCACATGCACTCACTTTTTTGTAATATACAGTGTGATGAGTGTGATGAGTGGTGACAAAGTAGTGAAGCTGAAGTGTCAGTGAGCTGGTCAAATCTGTCGTAGGACCGATAACCGTTCCAGTAGACGGGCCCTAGCGTGGAGACCGCAAATAGGGAAAAGTGGCGTAGGACGCACTGAAACTCGATGGAGTGGCGATAAGGCAGCAGGCAGTGGCTGGAGAAGAAAAACTGAGAATAGAGATAAAGGGTGAGTTTTATGGTCAGCAGTGGACTAGGATTAGCCGATGACGACAAAAGCAGTACTAAAAAAAAACTACTCTTTTTTTTTTCTTTTTTTTCCTGAGATATCTCATTACCATTCCAAGTATAATAAATACCTAACCACCGCTAACGACCGTCGTAACTAGATGCATAACAGAAATGTAGCGTAACAAAATGCAATTCTAATTACGGTTTAGTAATATTATATCCTTGGCGTCACGATTATGTTGGATACGCTCTCATTGTCCCGCACAATATGGTCAATCTTATCACCTAATCCGTGTAAAAATTATTGCCTTGATCTTTTGATCGTGGAATTGTAACCAAATTGCCGCTTATTTAATTATTTTTGTGTTTTTGAAGTGTAAACTTTTTTTGCCGCGACACAGACAGATTTTTCGTGGGTTGTGATTTGAATTCTAGCGTCACGCTCGGGAATGATAAGAGATCTTCGGGTAAACTCGGGACCATGTCCATTGGCTATCTAGAAAGTAGCAATGCGGCAGAATTTAGATAGATAGATAGATACTGTTTATTGTACACACCAAAAACAAAGAAAAAACACGTATAGAGGATAAGAAAAACAATAAAAACTAGTGTTACAATCGGCGGCCTTATCGCTAATAGCGATCTCTTCCAGACAACCTTAGGATGGAATTCCCATTGATTATCTAGAAATGGGTCAGCATATCTAGATGGCCATGCTCGTAGCCACGCCCTCCGGTTTCACGTTCCGGTTTTCGTAATTTCCACAGTAAGCTATCAAATTCTGAGTCTATAAGCTTTCCCTTCTATCGGCAGTTCCTGTGACTGCTATTTTTTTTTTTCACATGAGTGGAAGCGCTGCGCGGCTTTACGGTTGTTTTGCCGGGATAACAAGTGGCGGGGTTATGTGACGTCACCATTGCGCGCCAAGTATGCGGCTGTTTTCTTGTCTAATTTATTTTAAGAAAAGTGTAATTATATTATTTTAGAGGGTAGTATAATTAATTTGTGTCGAAAATTAGTTATCTAGACAAATTTGTAAGAAAAAAAATGCGATTACTTACCTACTAATCATAAATGAAAAAAAAGCTATAGTTATTCCAGCCCATTAATCTAACTGTATACCGTAATTTTAACCCGATCCCTTCAGAAGTTACGACGTGATAGAGCAATAAACATCCAGACTTTGACATTTACAAGAATAGTCGGATGAGTGGCAATAAGCATGCGGTCCGCGTGACGGTGAGCGGCCGTCGTTTATAAACATCTGCGGCATCAGAGATGCTGACGACATTCTGCCAGCCCAGGGTTGTTTAGAGATACCTACATGTTATGATCAAGTTAAGACTAGCCGATGTATAGACTGTATTTTTACTAGGGATGGGCCGAATGTGGTTTGAACCGAATACGAACTTCGGCCGAACATTCGGTAAAAATTAAAAATTCGGCCGAACTTCGGTTTAATTTCGCCGCGCTTTTTCGTGTTGTGACTTGTTTACGCACTTGCTGCAAATATTGCTAGGTGTCCCCCGCCCGCACTACGCGCTTCCACGCGGGGCCGTTAGACAGTTAGTCATTTGTAAAGACGTCACCAGCTTGTCACGTACTACGTTTACATTATGCAAATTAAATTAATTGATTTTACGTGATTTTTGTTGGTTTTTAAAAAGTTGGTAGTTAAAAAGACCAATTTAAGTTTGTTGTTTGTATGATTACTTTTTCTAATTCAAATAAATGACTATAAGTAGGTATATCAGATTTATTTTATTTCACTGTTACTACAGATATTATGTTTTTTCATTAATTTCTATTATGATAGTGCAAGTATATTTAGTGCAGAATGTTCGGCATTTTAACCGAAATTCGGCCGAATGACGAAGTTCGGTTCAAGCTGCCGAAGTTCGGTTAAACCGAACGTAAAACGAATTTCAGCCCATCCCTAATTTTTACGTATTTTTACCTTCATAACTTTTTTTCTGGATGAACCGATTTGACGAACTCTTTTTTTATCGATTAAATAGGTTTGCACTTGACCGCCATCTCGCCTAATGTTAAGCGACGTTGCGGTTCGTGATGGAGCGGGCTTACCTAGAAGAAACCGATTTACTTATAGACTTGATGACACTCACGTTACATCCATCAGGAAGTAGCCAGTCAAGCAACGTATTCCAAAGCTCGGATATTCTTATAACGAAAGTGGAATAAATCTCTACATTATTTTCAAGTTATTCCATCTATTGTTTATTTTATAACTTGCACTCAAATAACCAATTAATACTAACCTATATTTCGTTTGAAACCACAGATTTCTATAAATCTGTGTTTGAAACAGTAACAATGACGAATGTTTACCCACAGTTTACCTAACAGTCATGAATCACATTATTAAATTAATATTACGTTATTATTACAATTCACAGAGCACAGATTAAACTGAGCGAATAAACGCGAGGTTGCGCAACTAACGAGCGAATAGAGGCACGCGCCGCCAACCGTGGATAGGTTCGTAGAATAATTTCTAAATAAACGTAAAGGCCGTCACAGACGTAGCTATAATATATATTTTCATATTTCATAGCTGGACATATTTCCATATATTTTCTATACAAATCCTCGAGTGTCCACACACGCAGCTATAATATATATTTTCGTGACGTCACCCAACTATATCGTAATTTATATTAAGGCATATTAATATAAATTATGTTATAGCAAGATATATTTCGAATGTACAGCGTGTTTCAACATTGTCCGAGCATACATCACGAGTTGTTTACAAGCTTAAAATATTTATTAGTTTCACCTATCCCGATATTTACCAAGATCTGATGATGGATCTTGAAGTGGGTCATAGGAACTCTGTAATGAAATGACGAAACTTCGTCTAATCTTGGATCGTTTTAGTTGTCTTGGTCTGATGAAATCGGTTCATCCGTTTGGGGGCTACGTTACTACAAACACAAACACAGTTATGTCAAACTTATAACACCCCTTCGTTATTGCTTCGATGGTTAAAAAGTTCAAAAGACTCGAGACGTGCGATCAGCCAATGTTGAAACATGTTGTACACTCAAAATATGTCTTGCTATGTTAATATGCCATAATATGAATTTATTACGGTATATTTTGCTGACGTCACGAAAATATGAAAATATATATTATAGCTACGTCTGTGACGGCCTTAACGCTCGAGGTTTTTTATAGCATGGACGACCGAGTAAGTTACGGCTGGTCTAGTTGGGAGCACGGCGATTGCCGATCCGGAGACCCCGGGCTCAAACCCCACACGCACCACTGTCTTTTCGAAGTCATGTGCGTAATGCCGCTAACTTAAAACGGTGACGGAAACCGACATGTTCATAGAATCTTTCGAGGGTATGTGTCATCCACCAACCCGCACTTGGCCAGCGTCCCAGCAGTGGGAACATTCAGTGAGCTGTTTACGCTGAAGTGACGGAATAGTAGTTTCTCACGACATTTGTATGACTGATGAGAGTATCAAACTTAGAAGTGTATTATTTTTAACCCCCGACCAAAAAAGGGGTGTTATAAGTTTGACGTCGATGTCTGTCTGTCTGTCTGTGTGTGTGTCTGTCTGTGGCACCGTAGAGCTCAAACGGATGGGCCAATTTCGATGCGGTTTTTTTATTTGAAGGTAAATATCCGTGCGGATGTTCTTAGCTATGTTTGGTTAATATCGATTCAAGATGGCCGCCTCCACAAAATGGCGGACAAAATATTTCTTCACAACCTACCTCAATATGGGTATCATATGAAAGGGCTTTACTAGCAGAATACTATACACTACAACAAATTTTAAATCCAAGATGGCCGCCACCACAAAATGGCGAATTACATTATTTTTTTCACTACTGCCTCAATATGGGTATCAAACGAAAGGGCTTAACTAGTAGAATACTTTGCGCTATGACAAATTTCAAATCCAAGATGGCCGCCACCACAAAATGGCGAATTACATTTGTTTTTTCACAACTCCCTTAACATGGGTATCAAATGAAATGGCTTGACTAGTAGAATGTTGTATAGATAACAAATCTGAGGTAGTCGGGGGTTAATCAAAATTTTTAATTTTGTTCTTACTTATTAACAAAGATAAGATAATGTATAGTGTTAGTTTGTTTTGTCAAAACAAAATTAGTTATTACCTTAATTGCTGAACGTTGGTAATCGGCATCAGGTTTTTTACAGCGAAAGCGTTATTTTAGCCGACTTCGTAAAGAGGAGGTTCTCTACTTGAGAGTATTCTATTTAGAAACTGAGTAGGTATTATATTTGTGGATCCATCAATATTTATTTATTATTTATTTCATCATCCCGCCTTACAACAAGCCATGATGCGGGCTACGACGCAGTGCATTGTAATTTGGAAGTAATCGATTCACTCTTAACTTGAAGACACCCAGACTATACATAGAAATACACAGTCATAAAACAACTACCAGTATTCGTCCTGAATAGAAATCGAATTCCCGACCTATACCTCTGTTGAAATGCTTACCATTAACTAACCCACAAGGCCACTTCACTACTGGTATTAACTAGATCAAAGAATTTCAGTTAAATTGATCTATACCACGATCTGTATGTCGTAAAACAATTAAGCTTATGTGTCCGATTGGATTAGCCATTACCAGAATTCACGAGCTCGGTCGCGGCGCGGTGTTGTAACGGACCAGTTTCTAATGTCAATGCTGGCGGTTATGAAACGGACTGTCTATTGTACGCCTAGTCCGACGCTGACGACTGGATTAGATGTATGTGTCATAAGCTACACCACCTATTATAGCTACCAATATTAAAAAGAACGCCAGAACGGTTCGTAGAGCATGTAGGCTAATGAAATTATAGTGGTAGGACTTTTGGCAGAGTCCACCTGGGGAAGGACCACACCTTTGCTAGTTATTCTATCGCCAAGCAGTAATGCAAACATTGCTGTGTTCCGATTTGAAGGGCAATGTTTCCAGAGAAATTACAGGGTTTAGATAACATCATCTAAAATATAAGCAGTAATTTACTTCTTTGAACTTGTGCCAATTAAAGTGTCTTTAATATCGAACTAGTCGTGTCAGAGATTAGCCAAAACAAACAGACATACATGTTTTACGTAAGTACCGTATTCATCATCATCATCGTAGACCGTAGACCGCAAGACGTCCACTGCTGAACATAGGCCTCCCCCCTAGATTTCCACAACGAACGGTCCTGCGCAACCTGTAACCAGCGGTTTCCAGCGACCTTTGTGAGGTCGTCTGTCCATCTAGTGGGAGGCCGTCCAACACTGCGTCTTCCGGTTCGTGGTCGCCACTCAAGAACCTTTCTTCCCCATCGGTTGTCAGTTCTGCGAGCGATGTGGCCTGCCCATTGCCACTTCAGCTTGCTTACTCTTTGAGCTATGTCGTTCCACTTTCGTTCTTTTGCGAATATCCTCATTACGGATTCTGTCGCGCAAAGAGACTCCGAGCATAGCTCTCTCCATAGCTCGCTGTGTGACTTTGAGCTTCGTTATGAGACCAACAGTGAAGGACCACGTCTCAGTTCCATAAGTCATCACTGGCAACACGCACTGGTTAAAGACTTTCGTCTTTAGGCATTGGGGTATTTTGGACTCAAAGATGTGCCGAAGTTTCCCGAACGCTGCCCATCCGAGTTGGATCCTTCGTATTATTTTTATGAAAATACGCGTTTTTTTGCATTTACAAACATTTCAATTTTACATACACACCTGCTGACTATACCGGATCAAATTTATTTGAGACCAGCACATGAGTTTAAGTTACGGCTGGTCTGGTCGGGAGAACGGCACCTGCCGATCCAGAGACCCCGGGTTCAAACCCCACACGCACCACTGTCTTTTCGAAGTCATGTGCGTAATGCCGCTAACTTAAAACGGTGAAGGAAAACATCGTGAGGAAACCGACATGTACCCTAGAGTCTTTCGAAGTCATGTGTCATCCACCAACCCGCACTGGGCCAGCGTGGTGGATTATGGCCTTAACTCTCTCCTTGCGAGAGAAGGCTCCGAGTCCCAGCAGTGGGAACATTTAGTGGGCTGTTGATTTATTGATTGATTGAGTTGCTTTCAAATAAAACACACTCAAATTGCGATCCTACTCTTTTAGCAATCGGCTAAAATAGCACTTTCATTTTAAAACCACTTGAAGTCAATGAAATCACCATCACCAATGGTAATTAGGTACTTATTAATTTAATTTTCACAAAAACCTAACGTAACACATAATTTTAATAAAAAATGACCATATTTTTACGTAAGTAGTTACGAGTATATTTCACATTCACTATGCACGTCCAGTTAATATATACATTTACTAAATTATATCATTAAGGTACAGTATAATTATAATAAGATTTTAGAAAGTAAACATTATATTATTACTACTTGCGATCAGTTTGTAGTGGTAGGACTCTTAGCAGAGTCCGCCTGGGGAAGCACCACACCTTTGCCAGTTATTCTACCGCCAAGCAGTAATGTGCAAACATTACTGTGTTCCGGTTTGAAGGGCAATGTTTCCAGAGAAATTACAGGGCTTAGAGATATAACATCTTAGATCTCTGGGTGACGAGCGCAGTGCAGTGCTAGGTAATGATTTGGACTATTCATGTTCCAATAGCTGCGTGTCACTGTGCTGTTATGTGGCAGGCATGTTCTGCTAGTCTCGTCATTCTTTATTTAAAAAAATTGGCTCGGGCATTGTCATATAAACTATCGTATGATAGGATGGGAAAGATAGGATTCCTGTATTTTAAGTTAAATTAAGCTGCACAATACATGGTGAGCAAATTTGATCAGAATCGGTTAAGTAGTTTAGGAGTCTATCGGAGTCAGGAGGAGGAGTCCTAATTCCTAATGCGCAGCTGTGCGCACCATCAGACACACATGTCCTGGTCGTCTTGTGACTGTATATACTGTATACTATCTGGTGTATCATAGTGACAAGACGAGCAAAAAATGTAGTGAAAATAAATTTATTAATAAATAACTTCTAAAAGTTATTTGTTACTCTATTAGTACATTTCGAAAATCAGTCATTAGTGGAAAAGGTCATTTTAAGATTTGTTCATTACGGTTTTAGTACAATATATCATTCAGTCCAAATAAACCGTAACATATTATTATAGTTCTACTTATCGAAGTTTGGATGTTTAGACGTCTGTTGCTCAATCACGTCGAAATAACCAAATGGATCAAGTTTAAATGTAGACCAATGAAATAGTCAAATAGGTTAAGAACTGGCATTACGTATTTTCTAAATTCTACGTGGACAAAGTCGCCGGCAGATACATAAAGCAACTCACTCAATGTTACCACTGCCGGGACTCGGCGCTTGCTCTCGCAAGATAGTTTAGGCCATAATCCACCACGCTGGCCCAGTGCTGGTAAGTCAATGACCCGGTAAAATGTTAGGTAAGTATATGTCTGTTTTCTCAGGATGTTTTCCTTTACCGTTTTAGCGCATTACGCCAGCAGATACGTAGAGACGTAACTAAAAGTGTAATTTCTCCAATTTCCTCGGCGGGCGGAAGTCGGCGGGTAACTGTACGGTAATGCCGGGTAACGGGGCCTGCGGGTCAGCCGCAATAATGCACGCTATCATTACTATAATACCTTTTTATACAAAAAAGTGATGGTACGAGAGAGACGTGCGACTGATGGTAACCTGCCCATGACAACACAACGCCACGCACATCTACGAGTAATACAAGTTAACTTGTGTGCTTCTTAGAGTGTGTACAAGGAGGTAAAATACGTATTTTATAATCATACACCTTTTGCAAACATTACTGCGTTCCGGATTGAAGGGCAATGCTTGCAGTGAAATCACAGGGCATAGAGATAAAACATCTTATAGGTATCTCTGGGTGACAAGCGCAGTGCAGTGCAAAATATGTTTGGAACCTCAATATCATTTTTGATGACTTATCCATAGATAGCCAACACGTATGGTATTGATCGAAATTTTTTTTTTTGATTTTCAGTTCTAAAATATTTTTGGTTTTTTTTTTTCTATTTTTTGTATCAAAATCTTAATGCGGTTTACAGATTACATCTACCAAGTTTCAATAGTATAACTCTTATTATAGATTCGGAGAAAAGTGGCTGTGACATACGGACGGACAGATAGACATGACGAATCTATAAGGGTCCCGTATTTTGCCACTTGGCTACGGAACCCTAAAAACTAGCACCGCCCCGCGGTTTTACCCGCGTAATTCCCGTTATTTTCTCGGAATAAAAATATACCTAAACTAGCCTATGTGTTCTATACTATGATCTAGCAGTGTTCCAAATTTCAGCCCGGTCCGTTCATGCGTTCCGACGTGATTGAGCAGCAAGCCTTCAAACATTGTCATTTACAATGTCATAGTAGGATTAGGCTGTGGTTTTACACGCACCTCAGTTCACATTCCCGGTATTTTCTCATGATTAAATTAGTCAATGACATCAGGCGAGATCAAGGGTTAACATTTATTAAAAATTAAAAAAAAAAACCTCTCGACAAATGAAGAAAAGGGCGACGCACTCGACACGTCCAGTGTACTGTGCGTCAAAAGTGCTATCATTTGCATGGCAATGAATGTTGCACAGCTGAGACACATCATTGATATCCAAAATAAAGAGCGTAGGCGACAGCAACGAGCCCTGATGAACTCCGGCGTTATGTTACGTCTTTAGGCGCGTTTTGGAACATTTATGTGACCAAATTTTCCGTTCAGGCAAAATCCTTCATGAATTTCCTGACTTCTGACAGACTGTCTGACTGTCCTGACTGGGATGTATTCCTCTCCATGGTACTATATAATATGCCAGAGCTACGGGAACACTTTTGCAGGCGGCGCTGGTATCTGAGACTCTTCCTGTCATAGAGATGGAACTGGAAAACCTTCCCCTTTTTATTTCAGTGGCACGCAGTAAAAGGCTTATCAACTAAGCCAAATTTAGTGAACTGAATTTAGTAGGTACTGAATTCAGTGAAGTGCAAAATCATTTAGTAAGTTAGCATACTAAATTCAGAAGCGAGGATTGCTTGGTCTTGACTTGTTTCTAAACTAGACCTTGAATAGGCATGACGACTCATTTTTGATTTAATGTGCCATCAAAAGACTACTCAATTACTGAAACATAGGTGAAAGAATTACTTTGTTATCTTAAAACCTTCCCGTGATATCACGATTTTAAAATCACAATTTTGGCTCTCCCAAAAAACGCTTCATACAAAAACACTACAGAAGCGTGACGTCACCGTGCCGTATTTTCTATGCGTCGCGCGTAAAGTTTGTATGGTAGCTATATTAAATATTGTGTTTAGGAAACTGGTTTCATAACAAAAGTCACTTGAAATTGAATGGGTTATCCAATGGTACTTATATAAGTACATTTTTTAATAATTTCGTACTTTTCAAATGTAACTTACCCATCCAGCTTAGAATGACCATAAAGTAAGTTAAACTAAAAAATATCAAAATTAAAATTAGTACATATTTTATTCTATTTAAGTAAATACTGTATTTATATCAAATAATTTAATATAATTGCAGGACCTGTCGTTACGCCTATTCAGTCGACTCACCTTGCTCCTGAATTCAGTCACAAATTTTAGCCAAGTGTAATAAAGGCTTAACATACCCTTTTATACATACATACCGTAGATTTTACCTTTTGAGTACGGAACCCTATAAACGAATCACAGAATGCCCAATTTCAATAAAACTTTACATTTAAGTAAAATGTACTCAAGTGAATTAGCATCTATAATACTCTACATAATTGCACAAGTTTAACAGAAACAGAAAAGCATTAAATTGACGCCATCACGGTATTTGGTAAAACAATCGTCACTCGAGATATGGCAACACTCGCCAAACAAAACCCACAGCCACTGGTAAGTTGCGTAAGAGCAGGAAAAAGGAAAAGCCGCCAGCTACTGGCGAATAGTTACGCAGGCGAGTAGACAAACTAGCCGGTGGACCCGGCTTAGTAGGCGTTTACAACGGACGAGTCAACGTACACGCAGTTTAGTTTTTTCTTAGCAAATATTACAATTACGCATGATCGTATCTACCGCTAAGCAAGTGTAAGTAGGTTTGTAGTGTAGTGCAGTTCTCATTGTATTTTAGTTTTATTAATAAAGGCTCTGCCCAGAATGTGGTGACCAAAGACAATATACCCATTTGACTGATCGTACAATTAGCCCTCCTTCCTGCTGGCTGCGTTCTACCAGAGATCTGCGAGGGAAATGTATCGTCCGAGGATGTCTAGCTGTGCTGTGAAAATGTGTGGAGGTTCCCACCAAAGCTGTGCGAGGAAAATGTGTCGTACGAGAATGTGTTGCGGAGCTGTGAATAATGTATGGTGCGAGTGTGCGTCTATGGATTGGCTGGTACTGTATGTCGCATACCTCGCAACACATTACTCGCACATATCCCTCTTTTGTTTTGTATGTGCTAAAATCAAGCTCCGCTGAGCCGTCTCCACCGAGCTGTGCTGACCTAGGCGAAGTAACTGTAGCGATAGTATTGGTTCTTTACAAACACATCCCTCGCTACGCATCCTCGGACTTCTCTGGTGGAAAAGCAGCCTTAGCGTTTAATTGCACTATACCTGTTGCAAGTTTGGCCAGTCAAGCTTTTGATTTCGAGCGAAAGACAGCTGGCAATAAAATGTGGGTTTCTGCTTAGTGAAATGGCACGGAAAGAATAGCAGGACATCGAGCTTTACAAAGGACGGTATATCATTTCACGAGTAATTTAATGCAATAATTAGAAATAAACATAACATCATCAATATACAAAATTAGAACGAACATTAAAAAAAACGAAATAGGAACTCGTTGATGTCTTTCTTTGCATCCTGCTCTATCCTTAGAAGTTTCCATTAGTCTATCTCGTTTTGTCCAATCATTGGTGGAAAGTAGTGCACGTCACACGGATATTCGGCATATCACAGCGCGGCTTTTTACCTCGTCCTGCGCCCCCGCTGGTGAGTTGTGAATGTAGGCGAGATTCGTATCATCGCCGATCAACAGAGTATTTAATCTGCGGTGGTAACATAACCACAATCTCACCTGGTGTAATGAGACGATGCGATCTACGATAGAGTACACTTACCTAAAGGAAACTCTGCCAATTTGAACAGAGATTATTGTACAACTTACAGAAGACTCAAAGTCAAAGTAGTAATCCTACTAATATCTACTCGAAAATGAGGAAAACAGAGTATTTAATCTGCGGTGGTAACATAACCACAATCTCACCTGGTGTAATGAGACGATGCGATCGACGATAGAGTACACTTACCTAAAGGAAACTCTGCCAATTTGAACAGAGATTATTGTACAACTTACAGAAGACTCAAAGTCAAAGTAGTAATCCTACTAATATCTACTCGAAAATGCGAATCCTTGGATATTTGGACGTTAGTTTATCAATCATGTCGGAACGCCGGAAAGGGTCGGATTGATATTTGAAACACAGTCAGATTATGGTCTGGCAAATTATGGAAATGTGACTAGGCGGGTGAGCTCGTGGGGCACTGCTAGTATATATCGTAATATTTTAATTGAACCCATTATTATTATTTGTCTAGCTTCAAAAACATCAAACGAAAAAACAGTATCATCAACAACGTTTATGTAGACAGCTACTTGTCAAGTAAATAGAGTAAGTTCACGCACCATTAGGCGAGTGTGAAGGGCTGTGAATGCACTGCGAGTAGGAACGGGCCGGCATTGTGTCGCCGGCTTTATTTGGACGCATTGTGACGAGAGAAAAGGCCTTTGTTCTGATTTGTGGGATAGTACTTGTGTAATCGTTGAGCTCACTGCAGGTGAAAATACAGGCGGTTTTGACGTGACAACGTCTTATAAATTGGTTTGCCGGGTGACACTTCAAGAAACTGCGTTACGCTCCGCTCACGTTATGCGCTCACAACGAGAGCGAGTGAGAGGCACGCGTCCCTTCCACTCGGGCATGGTTAGCCCGCCTAAGAGCGAGAGAGACAGACATAAAAAGTGAAAGGCACGCGTCCCTTCCGTAAAATTATTTTACCACTCAAAGTCGTTGTCACGTAAAACTTTCGCCCGTATACCGACTTTACAGGCAACCAATTTTTTTTATTTGTAGAGAAAACTTCTGTAGGCGCATTGAGAATTGTTTGGTGGGGATAATCTAACAGGTTCACGACACCGACACGGCAATGTAGCGGCGTAGCGTCAGAGCGGCGGCGGAACAGCGAAGCATTAAACCCTTTAAGAATAGATGGAGAGTTCGCGGCATCAACTAATAGCACAGCACAGTGGCACAGTGTAATCTGTAGCTGCACCTATAAAGGTCCAACATTACCCCAAAAACTCATTTATCAGTCGATATTCTAAGTATCTCATTTTGGGATACTTTTTAACTTTAAGTAATAAGTTTATACTTAACTACCATCTCTTACCTGATGTTAAGCGACGACGCGGTCTACGATGGAGCGTGCTTAACCTATCTAGAAGAAACCTATTCACTCTCGATTTGAAGATACCAAGATATCCGGAAAACCCCACTCAAGCAACGCATTCCATACCATAGACGTTCTCAAAAGTAGAGTCAAACCTCTTCGTTAGTGTGTTTGGAACATAAACTATGAAACGATGCCGCTTATTCTAGCTACGAGAAGTCCGATATACAAAAGGGCGAGGCGGTATTAGATCATGCAGATGAATCCGATAAAAAACCGGTAAGCTAGCCATTTTGCGGCGATATTCAAGACTTTAAAGTATTTTTCGCACTAGAGTGTCTTTATTTCGTCCGCTGAGTTTTGAGACCATTTGACGTTATGATATGAGTGTCTATGTTACGGTAAAAGTGAATAATTGAAGATTATGAATAATTATCTATTATTATTAATAATTACCGAAAGTCGAGGTTAAAGTGATAAATTAATCACATTTGTCGGTTATTATTAATAATTTAACCCTAGTAGTGATAAATGTAATAAGTGGCCAAGGGTTGCGGGGCGGGGCGGCGTGTGCGACGTGCGAGAGGTTTAATGAGAAATGCCTTGAAATAAAACCGGAGAAAGGAAAAAATCATCGTGTGAATAACACGAGATGAACATTTTAAAACCTAACCTAACCTATAAAAACCATAATTAAAAAAAAACCCTAACCTAACCTACATATTATACGAGGGTCAAACTGAAAGTTCTTAGAACTGGCCACTTATAAGCAATATAATAAAAAAATAATTCTATAATTTGAAAATAGAACTATTTGCCAATATTACTGAGTATATACTTCATTCATTTGTCATTTGTTTTACGATTTGGCGGCAAATTGAAAATTGTCTGTGTCACGTCAACATGAATTTAACACGAGAAAATTTTCGTGCAATGATTTTTTATGACTTTCGATGTCATTTAAGTCAACAAGAAAGTTATGATAGACTACGATTGGCCTTTCACGATGAAGCCCCATCTCGTGCGACTGTTTACAACTGGTTTAATGAGTTTAAACGTTGTCGCACTAATCTCACTGATGATTTACGTGAGGGACGGCCTTCTACGGCGACGACTGAAGATAACATCTGTGTTGTGCGGCGTATGATAGAGAATGACAAAAGAGTGACCTATCAGCAGATTCGGACAAGCTTAGGCATCGGTATGAGTCAAGTGCACAAAATCCTACACGAACATTTAGCGGTCAGGAAGCTTTGCGCCCGGTGGATACCTCATAATTTGACTGAGGCTCAAAACTCCATCGTGTGGATTGGTGCCGTAAAATGATTGAAAGATTTAACGGAGGTGACTCAAATGCTGTGTTCGACATACTAACAGGTGACGAAAGCTGGATTTACTGTTATGATCCTGAAACCAAAAGACAATCTGCTCAGTGGGTGTTTCCTTTCGAGGAGTTGCCAACTAAAATGAAGAGAGATCGAAGTGCGGGGAAAAAAATGGTGGCCTCGTTCTTTAGAAGGAGAGGTCATTTCGCAACAATTGTGTTAGAGGATCAAAAAACAGTTTCTGCAGAATGGTACACTACCAATTGTTTGTCACTTGTCTTGGAAAAAGTTCGAGAGAAACGACCTCGCAGTAGGATCCTCCTTCACCACGACAACGCCTCATCGCACACCGCCAAGCGAACGATCGACTATTTGGCGACATCAAACGTTGAATTACTGGGTCACCCGCCGTATAGCCCCGACCTCGCGCCTTGTGATTTTTATTTATTTTCAAAAATTAAAGAAAAACTTAAAGGAAAGCGGGTTATGAATGCTGAAGAAGCGGTGGCTGCGTATCGCGATGCCATTGAAGAGACCCCTAAGGACGAGTGGGCAAAGTGCTTTTCCCAGTGGTTCCATCGCATGCAGCGGTGTATTGACGTGAATGGACAATATTTTGAAAAGATATAATAAAACTAATAACTGGCTAATGTAATCAGTTTTTGATTTTCTAAGAACTTTCAGTTTGACCCTCGTATTATAAATAAATACCTGCTGGTCAAAAGCATTGGGTTTTCATTTATTTTATAACTTTTACCAATCTGTGTCGTGAATTATTAATAATTACTACTAAAAGTAATAAATTTTGATCGTTTATGCACATTTAACGAAACATGTGGTTATTATTAATAATTTTGTAAAAATATTAATAATTTTCAATTAATCAGATTTACCGTGACATCTACATTGCAATTTGGCACATCTACACAGAGTGTCGGTCATCTGAATGAGTGACATTGATGCGTATGAATCTGGGTGTGAATGGAATATGGTCACGTCTGGAATGTAGCAGTTACCTGCGAAAGACACGTTTTTCCGATCGACCTACATTTCTCGTTTAAAACACAGATTTTGTAGTTTTGCTACCACATCGACCAGTCGGAGCGTGGAGCGCTTGAGAGGATAATTACACTAGGTAAATAAAATAAAATAAATAAATAAATATTGGTGGACAATTCACACACAACACCATCTGATCACAAACTAAGCAAAGCTTGCGATATGGCGGCCAGATAGCTGATATAATACTTATATAGTTCTAAGTTTAAAAACAATATATTTCAACTGGGGCAATTACAAATTTAGTTTTAATGTTCTTTTTTACTATAAGTTATAGCGTTAAGTACATCTATATAGATTTTTAAGTCACAGTAAAATTATTAACATCGTCAATACAATAAGGCGCGTGAGCTTATAAAACTAACGAAGGTAAAAGTAACTTATAATCTAACGTCGTCACATTAAGTACAATATAACGAAATATACTATTTTACGGTGATGTAATATTTATACAATAACTTTCTGTACCCTACCACGCTTCGCTGTTGCACATTGTTATGCAAAAATTAGATAAAAACAATCCTTGGTGCGGATTATCATTGTGAAATTTCAGCTCGATCGGTGCAGAGCTTTTTGAGTTTTTAAAGCGTACACAAACCAATATAACATTTTTATATATGGAGATGTATTTCTGTTTAATCTTATATTCGCAGTAGAGGGAGTAAATAAGACTTTTTTAACCCCCGACCAAAGCAGGGGTGTTATAAGTTTGACGTCGATGTCTGTCTGTGTGTGTGTCTGTCTGTGTCACCGTAGAGCTCAAACGGATAGGCCGATTTCGATGCGTTTTTTTTTTAATTTGAAAGTTAATAATCGTGCGGATGTTCTTAGCTATGTTTGATTAATATCGATTCAAGATGGCCGCCTCCACAAAATGGCCGACAAAATATTTCTTCACAACTTACCTCAATATAGGTACCTATCACATGAAAGGGCTTGACTAGTAGAATACGATACACTATACCAAATTTCAAATCTAAGATGGCCGCCACCACAAAATGGCGAATTATATTATTATTTTCACTACTACCTCAATATGGGTATCAAATGAAAGGGATTGACTAGTAGAATACTTTGCACTATGACAAATTTCAAATCCAAGATGGCCGCTACCACAAAATGGCGAAACACATTTCTTTTTCACAACTCCCTTAATATGGGTATCAAATGAAAGGGCTTGACTAGTAGAATCTTGTACAGATAACAAATCCGAGGTAGTCGGGGGTTAGTCAAAATTTTTAATTTTATTCTTGTTGTTAGTTGTCGACAACAATTTATACAGCTTTGTAGCTTTCCTATGTGACCAAATTAGTGTCATGCACATTAGAATCTCTATTTTACGAGTACCTCTATAGTTACGTTTATCTCTACTAGACCTACTCTTGATAATATCATATTGGTGGAATAAAATATTAAAGTACATATTATATATTATGTTCTCCCATTAATTTAATATATATATATGAATAGGCTACGAAATTTTATCTTGAGGAAATGGCGGAAACGAGTACATTCGTATGAGGGTAAAACCGCAAGATTGCGCCAGTATTTCCAACATAACAGAAAATAAAAATAAAGTTAAATCTGTGTGTGACATCGGAATTTACAATATCGATCAATCCCAGAGACAATAGCACAATGCTGGGAAACAGGTTACCTATTTGCAAACGCCGTTCGGTTTGAGCAACCTTACCGTCAACGTGGGGAATTACACAAAACATCGGTAGGGTAATTAAACAATGAGAGGTGGCCACACGGCAACCAACGCCTTGCGTGCTGGCTACATTATTAACATTTTTTTATTATAAATATTATAAACATCGATATAAACCATTGGATGTGTCCTGAACACCTTGAAATTGGTAATAAACTGCGTCTGTATGTGTAGCGGTCGCGCAAGTGGTTTATTTATACACCATCAATCTACTTGACCCAAAGAGTTTACATACCAAGAGTTTACGTACTACTTACGTATAGAGTTGGCACAAACGCTTTACACCGAAAGCACGAGTAGCATCTTTCTTGCCTTGTCGCTCTTGTGGAAGTGTCATACTTTTGTTGCGCAAGTGACAAGTGCATAATTTAACAAAAAAGATGTATTTATTAAGCAGTATCTGAAAAACAGTATTGTCATCTTCATCATTGGTGTGAGCACTCAAAGAAATTATTAATTATGTTCAATAATATTGTCTATTCTCACGGTTATTTTTAGCATTTTTATTTATATTGGTATATAAAAGCGATAGATCACTCTTCACGAAAACTCAGAAATTTTGCATGGAGGTGTATTTTAGCACGCAGGTGCTCGTTAAGACGGGATTTTGTGAAATACAACCCCTAAGAAGGTGAAACAAGGGATGGACGGTTGTATGAATCGTAATTTTCAAAGTTATAAGCATGACCGATTTTAATGACAGTTGGTACACAGATAGACTTAATTTCAAAAAAGGACATAGGTTACTTTTTATTACGGAAAAGGGTTGAAATGAGGGATAAAATTATATGGAAATTTGTAATTTTTGAACACAAAACCATGAAACTTCCTATCTAGACATTTAACGCGAAGCAAATATGTGTTTGTTTCAGCAATTTCGTAATTTAGAATTGTACGGGGTTGAAATGGGGGCTTAAATGGGGTATGGAAGGTTTATATGAAAGTTCGTTACTGTTGAAGATAAAACCATGACTTCGTATCTAGACGATTGACGCGAAGCAATCGCTTCGCTATATAATAAGCTTCGCGTAGCAATTTTGTAATTTCGATTTCTTAATTATTCATTAACTGAACAGAGATGAAAGTTTTGTGTGGAAATTCGTCATTGTTGAAGATAAAACTTTATATCTAACACTTGAAGTGGAGAAAATAAAGGGTTGTTCTAGCAATTTTGTAATTTCAAACCGTACGGGGATGAAATAGAAGTTGAAATGGGGGGATGAAATTTATATGGAAGTTCGTCAATGTTGAAAACCGTAAAATGTTTAAGCTAGACACTTAAAATGCATACTATTTTATAGTATACATGTGAAAACAACTCTACCTGTCTATTAAGTTTTGACGCCTAAACCACTGAACTGATTTTTATGAAATTGTAGGTACAAAAATGTTTTAATATTAGTAAAAGTAAATTTGTATGGGTGTACTACTGTTCAAGTAAATATGTACTCCCTCAGTTACCTTAATACTTACTTATTTTACGCGGAAGAAGTCGCGGGTAAAAGCTAGTAGTTAATAAAATAATAATAAATATATTTATGTTTTATTATAGTCACAACGTGGACATTAATTTATGGTGATATTTCTTCACAAGTAATCCTTGCATTCGATTCAACTTATCAGCTTTCGATTTTACAGTAACACCCTTAGTGGTTAAAAACAAAAAAAGGTTAAGTGACGCAACATTGTAGCGACGTGCAGTTCTTTAGACCAGATATTGTTTATTATAGAATGGTTTATAAGTGAAAACAAATCGTAAAATTGCTAGTATCAGTCATTAATATAACAAATATGTAGTCGTAATACAAAAAAATTAAACAATATGCAGTTCTAACAAAACGAAAAAATATATTATTTTATGCCCGCCGTTACAAGGTTACGTTGTCGAATTTTGATGAATTGTCAAATGTTACCTATTAAAATGCCCCGACCTTAGTCAAAGTGAAAACTTTTAATAGTTACAGCGAATTTTTAGAGTGATGGCAAAGTTCCTATAAAAATGTAAAAAAATGACATAAGTAGTAGGTAAGTATTGTATAAAAACATAATTATTATATTCGCATACTGCTTGACAGTTTTCTGTACTAGGTATAATTATTATAATACATTGAAGTAATTATTTTAAACTTTGAAAACGTATACAAATTGTTTGCTCTTTCTTTTGTTTTTATTTTTTATGAATTGACGTGTAAATTGTAGATTTATCAATAAAGAACTTTGACTTTGACTTTGAATCAAAGAGTTTACAGAATATATAAGTACTAGATGTCCGCCCCGGCTTCGCCCGTGGTACATTATATAGCACTCATCAGGATCCCGTACATATCCAACGGTGAAAGAAAGACTGAAATCGGTTCAGTCATTCCTGAGAATATCGCTTTCAAACAAAACACCTCTTCAGCTACCTGCTACGCCACCTGTCGGAAATTGGTCGTACCAACTCAGATTGAGAAACAAATTTGATTAGCAAAGGTGAGGTACCTATGTAATCTGTGGCAAAAGTTTATATACAATGACGCAATCTTGACACATACTGTCATGTGTCATGTCAAAGCACGAAACGTACGAAAACTCTCAAAACGGAATATTTTTCCCCCATTTTGTTACATTCTTGATTTATGCTCCGCTTCTATTTATAGTAGCGTTGTTCTATAGCCTATAGTCTTCCTCGATCCATGGACTATCCAATAGAAAAAGAATCTTTCAATTTGGACCAGTGCTTCCCGAGATCCTAGCGTTCAAACAAACTCTTCAGCTTTATAATATTAGTATAGATATGTAAACTCTTTGGAGTGAACATTTTCATTCGTTAAATTTTATGACATCCTTCCCCTTGCAACCCCAAACTCGTCAAGCCTGCGATAAATCTGGCTTCCATATCTCATAGCTTAACCCAGTTGGATTCTAGGTGGTGGTGCTGCGTGAAAAGAGTGAACAGCAAAAGAATTGTAAATAAAAAAAATGTGGTCACTAGAAAATCTGTTTCTTAAAACTGCTTAATATATTATATATATACTAGCGGCCCGCCCCGGCTTCGCCCGTGGTACATATATATAACCTACAGCGTTCAAGGATTACGAACATATGAAAGAACGGTGAACGATTTTTTTAAATCGGTCCAGTAGTTCCCGAGATTAGCGTGTTCAAACTATATATATGCTATAGACTACTTTTGATTTGAATTATCGTGCTGTTTACTGGGTCAGAAGTGACACCTGTAGACATTTGGCGGGACCAGCGGCGGGGAGTTTTCGACCAGAGAGGAAAAAGATTAAATTACTAAAATGACTATTAAAAAATAGGGGTTGATCGTAGAAGAGTGAAAATTGAGGATTGTATGTATTTTTGTATGTTGTATCATAAAAAAAATAGAAATTAAAATTTTTGTCTAAAAAATAAAAAAATATATTTAGGGGTGGACTACCCCTAGCATTTAGGGGGATGAAAAATAGATGTTGGCCGATTCTCATAGATACCGGATAAGCACAAAAAATTTCATCACAATCAGTCAAGCCGTTTCGGAGGAGTATGGCAACGAAAACTGTGACACGAGAATTTTATATATTAGATATATATATTAAATAAAGAGTGACGAGACGAGCAGTACATGTGCCTGATGGTAAGCAACATGGGTGCCACATAACAGTACAGTGACACGCAGCTATTGGAACATGAGCAGTCCAAATCATTACCTAGCACTGCACTGCGCTCGTCACCCAGAGATCTAAGATGTTATTTCTCTAAGCCCTGTAATTTATCTTGAATATTGCCCTATATTTACTTTAAACAATTTGATTGTTTGTAAGAAATGTAAGAAATATAAGAAATAGAATGACAGTTGTGTATGTAAGAAATATATTATTATTATTATATACTTGCTTAATATATTTATATTACTAGCCTATAGCACTCGTAGATCACGTGAAAAAATAATTAGAAATTAGTCCAGTAGTTCCCGAGAGTATCGCGTTCAAACAAAAATACCTCTTCAGCTTTTTTTTTATACATAAAGAGTGACGAGACGAGCAGGACTAGCACTGCACTGCGGTCGTCACCCAGAGATCTAAGATGTTTTTATCTCAAAGCCCTGTAATTTATCTGGAAACATTGCCTTTCAAACCGGAACACAGTAATGTTTTCACATGCTTGGCGGTAGAATAACTAATAACAAAGGTGTGGTACTTCCCCAGGCGGACTCTGCTAAGAGTCCTACCACTACAAAATGTATAATGTTAGTTATAATAATATATATAGAGAGTGATACATTCCTTTTTTTGTCGTCTGTACTCAGCTTTAACGACGTCCATCAGCGATCGCGGCGGGAGCGCGGGACTGAGAACCAACAGCGTGTAGTTTGTTTGCTACACGTAATTTGAGAATAATGAAAAATGAATTTGTAAACCGGTTTCGAGCGAAAAATTACCGATGCGAATATTTTGGCTTATATTTTACTTATCGAACATCAAGAAAGAGTTGATATTCGGATGTATTCTTGATGAAGTCATCTTCTTTTTAACTTTATTAGAATTACACTTGACCGCCATCTCGCCTGATGTTAACTCTATGGAGCGTGCTTACCTAGAATATCGATTCACTGTCGGTTTGAAGGCACCAAGATGTAACCACCGGGGAAAACCCCACTCAGGCAACGCATGCCAAAATGCCAAAGCCTAGACGTTCTTATCACAAAAGTAGAGTTAAACCTCTTCGTTCGAGTCTTTGGAACGTCAACCATGAAACGATACCACTTTTTCGAGCTACGAGCAGATAGATTATTATTTATTATCATCATTATTTATTCTCCAAATGTAGAGCACGCTGAAGTCGATAAGATTAGTTTTCTGCCCACTACAGGTTCCTATTACTGGGACTCCAGGCATTCTCTCCCAAGGAGAGACTCAAGGCCATAATCCACCTGGTCCAGTTGGTGGATGACGCATGACCTCGAAAGGTGCATGTTAGTTTTCTCACGATATTTTCCTTTACAGTTGTTTTAAAGTTAGCAGTTTTACGTAAATGACTTTGAAGTGACAGTGAAGACAGTGGTGCGTGGGAATTCGAACCAAGACCGGGTCGGTAGTCGCCGTTCTCCCGACTATACCAGCCGTAACTTAAGCTCTTATTTCAACTTCCCCATACTAACTGAAACCCACATCAGCCTAGCGCTGCTAGTGACGTAAGAGGTTTGTAAGCATCGTTTTAATGAGTGATTGTTAGTTTTGTTACTACACCATTACCTAACCTGTGGTTTGCATTTTTAACAGATGATTATTACAAAACGTGCACAATGATTACGCTCTACGTACACATTTATAATAATGGTTTTAACGGTGAGAGACGGTTAAGTTATGTAGGTATCAAATATACTAATAGTAATATATAATACTAGATGCCCGCCCCGGCTTCGCCCGTGGTATATTATATAGCACTCATCGGGATCCCGTACATTTCCAACGGTGAAAGAATGACTGAAATCGGTTCACTCATTCCTGAGAATATCGATTTCAAACAAAAAACCTCTTCAGCAACCTGCTACGCCACCTGTCGGAAATTGGTCGTACCAACTCAGATTTAGAAAAAAAAATTAGCAAAGGTTTATATTCGAGGCACAGATTACTAAAATTCAATGACGCAATTTTTGACACATGCTGTCATGTGTCATGTCAAAGCACGAAACGTGCGAAAACTCTCAAAAGGGGAATATTTTTTCCCGATTTTGTTACATTCTTGTTTCATGCTCCGCTTCAATTAATAGTAGAGTTATTTTCTATAGCCTAAAGCCATCCTCGATAAATGGACTATCCAATAGAAAAAGAATCTTTCAATTCGGCCCAGTACTTCCCGAGATCCTAGCGTTCAAGCAAACAAACAAACAAATAAACAAACAAACAAACTCTTCAGCTTTATAATAATATATTAGTATAAAACTCATCGGGATCCCGTACATATCCAACGGTGAAAAAATGACTGAAATCGGTTCACTCATACCTGAGAATATCGATTTCAAACAAAAAACCTCTTCAGCAACCTGCTACGCCACCTGTCGGAAATTGGTCGTACCAACTCAGATTTAAAAAAATAGCAAAGGTTTATATTCGAGGCACAGATTACTGAAATTCAATGACGCAATCTTTGACACATGCTGTCATGTGTCATGTCAAAGCACGAAACGTACGAAAACTCTCAAAGGGAATATTTTTCCCGATTTTGTTACATTCTTGTTTCATGCTCCGCTTCAATTAATAGTAGAGTTATTTTCTATAGCCTAAAGCCTTCCTCGATAAATGGACTATCCAATAGAAAAAGAATCTTTCAATTCGGACCAGTACTTCCCGAGATCCTAGCGTTCAAGCAAACAAACAAACAAACAAACAAACAAACAAACAAACTCTTCAGCTTTATAATATTAGTATAGATAACAGTCTCGACCAACAGCTCAAGAGGCTTTCGCTAGACGGCTAGATTAAGGGTCAGATGCAGAAGTCGATCATCCTCGACATAGCTCGCACCGTCAGGAGGTTCCTCACTCTGCAGCCCTAACCACTAATCACTAGCTAACCCGTGCCCACACCACTGGGCGTTACATCTATATTATGAAGCTGAAGAGTTTGTTTGTTTGTTTGAACGCTAGGATCTCGGGAAGTACTGGTCAGAATTGAAAGATTATTTTTCTATTGGATAGTCTATTTATCGAGGAAGGCTATAGGCTATAAAACATAACGCAACTATTAATATTAAGCGGAGCATGAATCAAGAATGTAACAAAAACGGGGAAAAATTTTCCTTTTTGAGAGTTTTCGTAGCGTTTTGACATGACAGCATTCGTTTTGTTTCAGTAATCTGTGCATTGAACCTTGAATTTTTTCTAAATCTGATTTGGTACGACCAATTTCCGATAGGTGGCGTAGTAGGTAGCTAAAGAGGTTTTTTGTTTGAAAGCGATATTCTCAGGAATGACTGAACCGATTTCAAAAAATCTTTCACCGTTGGTAATGTACGGGATCTCGATGAGTGCTATATAATGTACCACGGGCGAAGACGGGGCGGACATCTAGTATTTAATATCCGGCAGCGGTTCGAGCAGTTCCCGTTCCCAATATTTTCCCGTGATAAAAGGTAGCCTATGCCTATGTAGTGCATTCCTGACCTGTAATCCTTGTTGCAAATTTCAACCCGATCTAAATCGTTCTGACGTTAATAAATAAATATTGGTCGACAATTCACACACAACACCAACTGACCCCAAACTAAGCAAGGCTTGTACTATGGCGACCAGACAGTTGATATAATACTTACTTAAATACTTATAATAAGTACTTATGTATTCAAAACTATATATAGTTTTGAATACATAGGTACTTATTATACATAAAAACCGACCAACAAAAAACCAAATTCGCATTACAAATAATATTAGCAGGAAGTAGGATCGATAGGATTATACTGTAATCTGTAAATCGCAATTCGCAGTAGGAACCTCACATATCATTATATTATATCGAGTGAGCTCACCGATCTGTTCCGTATTTCGTAACTGTTACAAAAGAAAGTGTTCACCTCGAAGCCATGTCTAGATTGTAAGCGCTTAGCTATAGGCTTCAGGTCTTAGCTTGTGATTCGGTCTGAGTTATGTTGATAAGTCGTAAAGTGAGAAGTAAATAACCGACACTTTTTCGACATACATTTCTGGAAGAAATGTTGGCTTAAGTACTTTTTAAACTATTGCATAGCTTTTATCGCGAGCCTGGGGACCGAATTTTAGTGATCGTGCATCTCTTTCTTATGTTCACAAGAAAGAGGGATGGAAGACCGTAACGCCGTTCTCCCCACTCGGTCATTCGACTTTGAATCTTCTTTGTATTAGCTTTACAGACTAAATGCTCTAAGCAGTGTTGCCAACTTAACGGATTTCCCGTGATATTTTTTATGGTAAACAAATGTCACTCTTCAAAATAAAAGCAATTCCAAAAAATTGTTAACATCCCTATTGCTTATGTTGATAAAAATGCATGCAACATGCAATAGCTTTACCGCGGCAGTCTCCGAGTGCCACACTTCTTTTTTTAATTAAAATTAGCCACTCCACAGTGTCCAGGGTCCGTGATCTTTGTCATTTAAATTCTATTTCTTTTTTACATATTTCTTGGATTAGGAGAAGGAGGCTTAAGTACTGGAAAGAATAGGAGAAATTGATTCACTAGAGTGAATACTTGAAGACACCAAAATCGTAACCATCGGGAAACCCACTCAGGAATGGCATTCCATACCCTAGGTGTATTCTTATTAAGAAAATGGGGTCAAACTTCTTCGTTCAAGTCTTTTGTGAGTCAACCATGAAACGATATGACTATTTTGAGCTACGAGCAGTCCGATAAAAAAAAGCGCCAGATGGTGTTATATTATGCATCAATGTGATCAGCTACACACTATCCAAATCTCTAAAATGTAACCAATAAGCAAGCAACTTTACAGCAACGTTCGAGACTTGGAAGTCTTTTTCGTACAATGGTGTCGTTGCCTATTAGCTGTTTGACACGTTTCTGAATCAAATCTAGAGTTCCAGGCTTGTACCTCGCCAACCCATCCCAAAGGTACGAACACTACTCCATACAAGAGCGAATATGTAGTTGATAAATCAGGAGTTTCTATTCAACTTGAAGTACCTTCACATCTTTGAGAGGATACGTATTCGTAGTTTTCTGGCAGCTAATTCACTCTTGGAATTGATTAAAGAGCGAAAACTGAACGACATGTTAAAGTAACACCCGAGAGCTCAAGATAGCCCCCGATCTATAAACGGAACTGATGATACATTTCGAAAACTAGGCGTCAGCGCGTTACAACCAGGTCAGGTTTTATATGTCACGATCGCAATTTGGCGTGACTTAGCTAAGGTCACCACACCTAAGAAAGTGTAAATTTAACATCAAATATCGATTGAATGTACCTACCAACTTATTACAATAACAAAATAGGTGTTTAATTATTCCGTCACATTTCTCAGCGCCGAACTGGCGGGTGCCATAAACCAAGGTATATGGTCAACGATTATCGAGCGGCATTTCCTCGGCGTCGCCAAACCGGTCGTGCGGTATGCTGCACTAGAATCTTTTGCAACGACAAACTTATACGAACAGTCGGCTGAATGACGTAGCTAATGCTCAATTAAAATGTCAATGAGGCGTTTTGGGAAAGCAAATAAACTAGTGACCGACCGAAAGTTCGATTTTGACCAGTTTAGGCCAAGAAATCTAGTTTCGACCTTAGTTCTGATTCCTATTTCTATCAATATTCCGATTTCGAAAATAATCCCTTATGCAGTTGCATGATTGAGCAACAAACATTCAAAGTTTTGCATATTTTTTGTCATATTTAAATTTCGTATTAAGTAGTAGGATAGGTTTTTAGTATACTCCGGGGTCCGTGACCTTTGTCATTACAATTATCTTCTTTTTACAATTTCTTGAATTAGGAGAGGAAAAGAGGAAAATACCCCTATTTTTGATATGAACATTTTAAACCTAATTCTAGTAGGTACTAGTCAGTCCGATTTCATCTGTTGAGCCGATCACTACCGATTGGGATTCCGATAGTAATCGACTCGACATCGTCTTTTCTTAAACCGCCTTCGCCGGCGCAGAGCCTCCACTACGATCGCGTTGCTGTCCTTGATGACCCCATCTGTATGTTGAACTCTCGGATGGTCTTTGGCAAAGTAAAGTATATGTAAACTACATATACTACGTATAAAGTTTGGGCAAACGCTTTACACCGAAAGCACGGGTAGCATCAAAGAAGTTGGCAAATTAAGGTAGCATCTTTCTTGCCTTCTCGCTCTTGTAGAAGTGTCATACTTTTGTCGCGGAAATCTGAGCCGCGGAACATCACTCTGTTACCATAGACAATATACATGTCATCTGCTTACGATTGACACAAAGAAACCGTGCGGAAAATCTAACACTTTACGTAGTAGGTAAGCATGGACGTATTTTTCATACGTCCATGGTAGTAAGTATATGAAAACTCTTTGGTCTTCGGTGATGCAGCCAACGCTTATTAGTAGGATAGGTTGCACTTGAACGCCATTTCGCCACTGATCTTGTTATTAGATATTATGACTGCCTGGTAGCGTGGTTCAATCTCTGTAATTTCAATTGTTAGGTCTAGGATTATTTTCCATATTATTATCTTTTTCATTCTCATCGACCACAACCTTCTTCTACTGGGTACATTTATAAAATTAGGAGTTCGACACGGCCCCGTTTTTTTAAATCATTTATAGGCTTATGGTTTCCCGTAATCTACGTTAAACGACCGAGGGGTCTACAGTGGAGCCCGTTCACATTAAAAGAAACCGATTCACTGTCAACTGGAACTCACTTAAAGGTAGCGGTTCGCCCGGAGACCGCGACGCGAGACCGCGACGCGAGACCGCGACGCGAGACCGCGACCGGAGACCGCGACGCGAGACCGCGACGCAAGACCGCGACGCAAGACCGCGACCGGAGACCGCGACGCGAGACCGCGACGCAAGACCGCGACCGGAGACCGCGACGCGAGACCGCGACGCAAGACCGCGACCGGAGACCGCGACGCGAGACCGCGACACGAGACCGCGACAGGGACTTGACACTATGGAATTGTAATGGCGCGCGCCGAAACCGCGACAGGAGACCGAGACACGTGTCACGAGACATGTGTCTCATCTCGGCGCGAACTGGCGCCCATACAATTCTATAGAGCGAACTATTCTCAGCGCGAACTTGTACCTTAAGATTCGACTTGAAGGAACTACGAAGACCATCCAAAATGTATCTTTACTATCAAGATAACACTCGGAGACTGCATTTTACGAAATGCCAAAAGATCAAATCTAAAACGTAGGAATAAAGAGTGTCTATCAAGGATTATTAAAAGAACTGGACGAATTGTATCAGCACTTAGGTACGTTCTAATTATCTGTTAACTTTTTTATTCAGCCAGTAATCTCGCACTTGAGAGCCTGTCCACACAGGATGTGCCTAGTGTAGGGTTCGCCTCCGGAGCGATTTTAAGTTGTATCTTTTGTATTGTATAAGCCTTTGTATTATTGTGTCATTTTTCTTTCTTTGTATCGTTTTTTTTTGTAAATAAAATATTTCTGTTTCCAAGAAACCCCACTCAGGCAATGTATTCCACAAACTGCGTGTGTATAACGAAAGTGGCACCGAAACTCTTCGTTCGGGTCTTAACATCAACTTAGAAACAGTGTCGGCTGACCTAGGTATAAAAAGGGCAAGGTGGTGTTAGGTCACTAGATCTTTGTCGGGCAAAATCCGATTCTATCCTCTTTAGTTTAGGTGTAATAATAATGTACCTAATAGTTCCAACGGAGCGTGAATTGGTTTCTATAGCGTTAACTATCTATAAATACTTAGTTAACGCTATAGAAACCCTTTAACACCCTCTATCACACGTTACACCGTCAGGCGATGGCGATCGACCCTATTCAAAGTAAAAATAATTAAGTAAGTAAAAAAGAATAAAAATGTAGTCACTATGGTTCCTATTTTTTTTAATCGTTACTCTCTACATCGTAACTTAGTACTTAACCATAGTTACGAAATCGTTGTTCTTATCTCTATATCGTATCTTATTTATTTTTTTATAAATCGATTTCACGGACTCCAGGTTCTATGTTTTTATTGTTATCTTATTTTGTATAGTTCTTATTATATTTGTCAGCCAGGAATAATCACGAACTAACTTTCGCACGTATTTTGGATTCACAATTCTCGTATTTAAAAAAATCCTCCACACCGCCGCGTTACCATATTTTATTGCCACCTGGAAGAAAGTTGTAATAATATCTTTACTGACTTATTTAAAAAAAATTATAAGGTTACGTATGACCGCTATAACCTTATGATATAGGTTTTATGTAAGTATAATATAATGTAGGTACAATGTTAATTTAAGACAATAGCTCTACCACAGAGATCTGAAGATAAGTTTGTTCTACGTTCCCGCCAGACTACCTTGTGACAGATTTGTAAAACGAGTAAAATAAACAACGCGAACAGAACAAGAGTAAAAGAGTTTCCAAAGAAAATGAAAGTCGCCGAGAAACGTTTAAATAAAAGGAATGCTCGTGCGAAACGAATCTGAGGACGCTCTACGCGGAAGATTCTTCGTTTACGAGAACCCGCAGTATTTTATTTACTTTAAAACGTTTTATTTATAGTGAGCTAACTTTCTGCGGATATTGTAATTTGGACGTTCTAATAAAATAATCATAGAGTTTTTTTTAAACCGTGTTAAGTAGCTGAGATAACAACTTTTTCAAGTTTTTTTAACCCCCGACCAAAAAAAGGGGTGTTATAAGTTTGACGTCGATGTCTGTCTGTCTGTCTATCTGTCTGTCTGTCTGTGTGTGTCTGTCTGTGGCACCGTAGAGCTCAAACGGATGGGCCGATTTCGATGCGGTTTTTTTTATTTGAAAGTTAATTACCGTGCGGGTGTTCTTAGCTATGTTTGGTTAATATCGATTCAAAATGGCCGCCTCCACAAAATGGCGGACAAAATATTTCTTCACAACCTACCTCAATATGGGTATCAAATGAAAGGGCTTAACTAGTAGAGTACTATACACTATAACAAATTTCAAATCCAAGATGGCCGCCACCACAAAATGGCGAATTATATATTTTTTTTCACTACTACCTCAATATGGGTATCAAACGAAAGGGCTTGACTAGTAGAATACTTTTCACTATGACAAATTACAAATCCAAGATGGCCGATATCACAAAATGGCGAATTACATTTCTTTTTTCACAGCTCCCTTAATATGGGTATCAAATGAAAGGGCTTGACTAGTAGAATGTTGTGCAGATAACATATCTTAGGTAGTCGGGGGTTAGTCAAAATTTTTAATTTTGTTCTTGTTTACTGTTATAGGTTTACACTTGACCGCCATCTCGCCTGATGTTAAGCGACGATGCGGTGTACGTTGGAGCGTTTTTTACCTAGAAGAAACCGATTCACTCTCCATTTGAAGACACCAAGATCAACTATGGGGAAAAACACACTCAGGCAACTCATTCCACAGCCTAGACGTTATTTTATCACAAACGTAGAGTCAAACCTCTTTGTCCGTTTCTTTGGAATATCCACCATGAAACGTTGCCGCTTATTCGAGCTACGAGAAGTACGATAGAAAAAAGGGCAACGTGGTATATAAGATCATGCAAATCAGTTGCACACTCTCTGAAGTGTATCCGATAAAAAACCGATAAGCTAGAATGTTGCGGCGATGTTCAAGACTTTGAAGTCTTTTTCGCACTAGAATGTCTTTGCCTATGAGACTTTTGGCACGCCTCTCGATCGATTCCAGAGCCTCAAGCCGATACTTAGCCGATCCATCCCAAAGGTGCGAACAGTACTCCATACAAGAGCGAATCTGTGCTTTGTATAACAAGAGCAATTGTTCAGATTTGAAGTACTTTCGCACCTTTGAGAGGACACCTAGTTTTTTAGCAGCTAATTTTGCCTTGGACTCGATGTACGAGCCAAAGTTGAGCGTAGAAGTCAAGGTAACGCTCAAAAGCTCAAGATGATCAGTAACCGGCACGGATACACCTCGAAAAGTAGAAGTCTGTTGAAATGGACTCCTTTTTGCGGAGAACAGACACGCCTGCGTCTTTCCCTCGTTAAACTTGGCCAGAATGGTTTCTCCCCATTCAGAGACTTCCTCAAGGGCCAAGTTCAAACGCTCCATCATATTGTCTCTCAATACCTTAGTTTGATGTCCACTGGCTCTCGCGCTAGATATGTATCTCTCTACAACGGTGCTATCATCTGCGTACCCAAAGATACCGAGCTTCAACAGATCGTTGATAACCTAAAAATACCTACATAATTCTAATTTAGGCAGCAGAAAAATACAGCAAAATTTTCAAGCTGTAGGTAATGCAACATAAGGTTTAGCATTTCTTTCCAGATGTCGTAATTTGTCACAGTTGCGTGTTTACGTCACTCCCGTGTGAAACTGTAACAAGATTTGTTTCTTTCGTCGCATTTGCAATACCTAGTTGCAGCTGCCTTACCAAATAATAATAATTACCTACGTAACAAATACTTGCGAAAAAGATTGACATATTATAGCTTTATTCTAAGGGACTTATGACATATGCTTTCTGTCCCCGAGCCCTATTACAACCTGAATTGGTTGACCTGGAACAGCCTGGGATGGTTGGAGTAGAAGGGAAGTATTCGCCACGCACAATGGCCCAATTTAGAGTTTAAGTGCGGAAAAGGCCCCGACAAGCTAACTATGACGTGTTTTTTTACGTGTTGGAAATGCATAAGCATGGGACCAGTCGTGTTATGTCAAACTTTACACCACGGTCGGACATGGTGCCCCTACCTTTATCCGGCATGGCTTACCCTCCACAGCGTTATCTTTGCTGCATTTGGTAGGAACACAGGGACCTGTCGCATTCCTCTGCGAACCCGTCGCCGTCTGCCTGTTTCTGGTCTTTGTTTAGAAGCATGTTGCGTTTAAAAGAGACCCGCCCATAGAACTGAAGAGGGCTTGTTGGAATATTTGTTCCCACAAATCGTGTGGGTATACACGCAAAGACACTTCCGAACGCACACGCACACACCCTAAACGAAATAGCTTCATACTAGTAGGATTGCTATTTAAAAATAAGCAATATACATCAAGTAAAGAGACATAGGATATCTTGGAAGAGATACTTCCCAGAACCAATGCCAGTTAGTGGTTTTTATGACAATTTATTTTTAGAAACACCTGTGCACTTACTACGCATGCACATCCTCGTTTGTAGGTAGGTACTTATAGCAAGCAATTTTTAGGCTTGCACTTGACTGCTTGACTCACTGGACTGTCATGTTGCCTGATGTTACGCGAGACGATGCGGTTCCTGATGGAGCGCGCTAACACGAAACCAACTCGCTCTAGACTTAGAAAACACTCAGATTGTCGAAAACATTTCGGAGTGTGTGTGTTCTTATTATTACGAATGAGTCAAACTTCTTAGTTTGAGTCTTTGGAACAAGAACCCTGTCACCATGTCGCTTGTTGGAGCTACGAAAAGTACGAGGCAGAAAAAGGACAAGGTGATCCAGATCTCCGAAAAGCATCAGCAGCCCACATTATATCGACACTGAAAGAACTCAGGCCTGTGTAAAATATGTGAGAGGAAGTGAGTAATTGGGAATAAGACAACAATGGGACACCACCCCAGTGGATTATTTTGGGTTGAAATTAAAACCAAAATTGAGTAGTCAAATTGCTTAAGCATAACATAAGCAGACCACTAAATGTTCCCACTGCTGGCACTCTAGCACAGAGAGAGTGAAGACCATAATCCACCAAGCAGGCTCAGAGCAGGTTGGTGGCTGAAGCAGTTAAATTAACTCGATCATAATCAACTCAATGATGATATCTAATATATAAAATTCTCGTGTCACAGTTTTCGTTGCCATACTCCTCCGAAACGGCTTCACCGATTTTGATGAAACTTTTTGTGCTTATCCGGTATCTATGAGAATCGGCTAACATCTATTTTTCATCCCCCTAAATGTTAGGGGTAGTCCACCCCTAAATTTTTATTTTTATTTTTTAGGCAAAATTTTTAATTTCTATTTTTTAATGATACAACATACAAAAATACATACAATCCTCAATTTTCACCCTTCTACGATCAACCCCTATTTTTTAATAGCCATTTTAGTAATTTAAGCATTTTTCATCCCCGGTCGATAACTGATCAATCGTCATTTAATTAGTTATCCCCGCCAGTTGTCTACAAGTGTCACTTCTGACCCAGTAAACAGCACGATAATTTGGGGATCAAAAGTAGCCTATAGCATATATATAGTTTGAACACGCTAATCTCGGGAACTACTGGATCGATTTAAAAAAATCGTTGACCGTTCTTTCATATGTACGTAATCCTTGAATGCTGTAGGTTATATATATGTACCACGGGCGAAGCCGGGGCGGGCCGCTATAATATATAATAACACAAAAATGCATACAATTTATCACAGATTCATGAGCATTATTACATATTTTGTAGTATTTGCAGCACTTACTTATTTTTTTTATTTTTTTTGTATTTATTTATCTCCCTTACTTCTAAATTGGTAAAATATATGTAATCATAACACAACACTTACAATTTGAGTGACACTCTACTCACTGTAGAGCCAGGAGCCAAGATGTTACATGCTTTATCAAGATGATGTGCATATTTCTTCTTTAACCTTGCATCTAGCCCTTGACCCAAACATCTAGCAGAAGCCTCTTAAGATGTTGGTCAAGGGTCTTCACTATATAAACCCATTCACAACTATTCGGATTGCGTTTGTTGAATCAAACACCACATAGCGGCAATCAAGGCAAGCAAACCAAGTCAAAATACTTGCTGAGCTTGTCCTTCACAGCTTTTCAGAGGTTCTCGTCATGTGGTATGGTAGTATTGATGATCACAGGCCAGTGACTGACCCTGGTTTACCAGTATCAGGTTAAGCTTATTGGTGATATTAGTAATTGTTTATCTATCAGTAAATAACCTTATCAATTACAAAGAGTATAGTTAACTTTAATCTTTTTACTAAATTTTACAGCAAATTAAAAATGTAGTGTTTGGAAATGGACACATTTGAAATTTAATGACCCAATTATGTACTTAGTCAAGTCTCTATTACTTAGGTACTTAGACTCTTAGATAAGCATCAAATTATTGTAAATATTTTTTGTATATTTTTCAAAATCATGTTTAAGTATGTAGGTTTTAACTGAAGAAAAAATTTAATTTGTATTTTTTCACATTCATTTAAGTATTTATTATTTTCGACAGCAGGGAAGATAGGATGATGATTACTATTATTTTATCTTTTTAGATTTTATTGGAGCTCTATGTGTACCACAGAACAGGTCAAAACCCCTCAAATATATTTGTGACATTATTTACTTATATTTAAAAACTATAGGTAGAGTTGGCAAGTAGACACTTAAATGTAATAAAACTACTTACCTAACAAATAATTGTTAAATTTATAGGCATCATAATTATATTTTTTAATTGATTTGTATAATATACCTAAGTACCTAATGTAATTATTTTATGATGTAGAATCTGCACAAGGAAGAGAAGACTGCAACGATTGGTATAGATGACAAATGATGACCATGATGGGATTATAACTAAAATGTTCTCCCAGAGTCTAGAGTAGGTGTAACAATTCAAGAATCTAACAATACAGAGCTAAGTACCTACATAACGCACAACGACCCAATAAAGAGGCTAGGTGTGGAAAAGGCCCCGCCAAACTAACTAAGTAATTACGTAGGTAGTTATTTTATGATTTCTTTTGACCTATACAAAATTTTGGCACCAAATATGTAAAAGAGAATGACCACACTATTTTAGAGTTAAATTCATATGGCATGTAGATTCCAAGTAGATAAATACCTATAATTTATGTCGAGTAATAGTCACTTTAAAAAAAACACAATACTTAATTAACAAATAATACTTAAAGTAGGTAACAATAGAGGAATTATTTAATAAAATGGAAGTACACCTGAGGCTATGCCCTCTTTAATATCTTAAGCCTAGAAGTGAGCAAGAAACAAATTTACAGTTGCAGGTAAAATGAGAAGGCCTTATGGGGTAATAGAATCTCGTGGAGACAACCACTAAGCATCCATCGAGTAAGTAAGACGTGACAAACCACTGGAGAATGGCACACGGACCTTTACACAAGGTCGCTTTATAAACTCGCTAAAATGATTCACGCAGGTTTCCAAAAACCTGTTCTTCAATCGGAAATTAAAGAAGGTACCTATAGGTACACTTAATCTATGTCAAAGGTCAAAGATATCCCATTTTCATAATATCTGGAAAACCACGCGAGTTAGTCAGTGAAGATCTTCGGAACAAGATATTTGTTTTGAATTAACTGAAAAACCCGTAAAGAACGATAATATCGACTTCCAAGTAAAGGTAAGAGTATCCAGAAAGTGTCTAAGTCTTTAACAGTTAGATTCACAAGTTTTAGTTCAAAATAGGTCTTGAACTAAGTCGTAAGTAGGTACCTAAAATGAATACTTCCTTACCTAACTTTGTAATTATAAGGACTTACTTGTTATGTGGTATGACTTTTACACGTGTCATATCATCCTGTCCTCAAGTGCTAAATAAAACAGGCTCCCGTGAAGGTGTGTCTTCAAAATAACACGAACGAACAGCAGAACTTCACAAGGCACACAATACCGTTACTTGTACAAGTTTGCGACATCACAGAAACTCGGAACTTAGCACTTGAACATAATTTCACATCACCACACACACCGACACTAATTCTTATAAAGTCTGTATTTACAAAATATATTTTTCGTAGGATATATTAGGGATTTCGTTAATTTAGGGCTTAGTAACACGCCACGGTGGAATTTAGTTCACAACTGACAAACACAAAGTTAAAGTGACAGGACAGTACAGAACAGACCAATCCCAACCCAATGCACATGTTTACATTTGTTGATACATTGGTTTCGATATTTTTTCTCTCTCAGACATGCTGTCTTAGTCATGACTAGAAAGAGACAGCTGGTTTCTATCAAGGTGGCAGTCCTGTTAGTGATAGTAGCGCCAAAAGCGGTAGATTGGATAACTAATTCCCTAGAATGCTTTCAACACCGTAAACCTCTTACCTTTCATGCTAGCTTTCAAAGTATTGAATTTTTTACTTAGTTCGAACAATTTACAATAGATGGCAGGCTATTTCACTTTTAATTATTGTTAATTAATGTGATGTAGCATTGAAAGATGTCACTACAAATGATTGATGAAGTACCTAGGTAGGTAATTAAATTTCAACATAAAATCCATGACCTAATTTTTACTCAGAAATAGCGTTAAAAGCAAGCATCCATCGGTGATCTGAAAATGATTCTTCTAGGTAATATTATTGTTTATCATATTACCATCATAGTGATCATAATGATGAAGGAAAATATCGTTCCTCAAAAACATATATACGGTAAATGTGACCTCTCAACTCGCACTTGGCCAGTAAAATAGACTATGAATGCTTCCTTGTCGCAGAACTCTTAAAATTTCAACTGGCTGGTCATTTTCTTTCAACTCTTATAAACAACTAGCTGTATGTACTCTGCCACGCTTCGCTGTAGCACATTGTGATGCAAAAATTAGATAAAAACAATCCTTGATGCGGATTATATATCGTTCTAAAATTTCAGCTCGATTGGTGAAGAACTTTTTGAGTTTTTGAAGCGTGCACAAACCAACATAACATTTTTATATATAGAGATACATTTGTATATATATCATTCTAAAATTTCAGCTCGATTGGTGTAGAACTTTTTGAGTTTTTGAAGCGTACACAAACCAACATAACATTTTTATATATAGAGATACATTTGTATATATATCATTCTAAAATTTCAGCTCGATTGGTGTAGAACTTTTTGAGTTTTTGAAGCGTACACAAACCAACATAACATTTTTATATAGAGAGATAAATTAAAATAGAAAACATACTGAAAAAAATAGGTACTGACATAAATTAGGTACCTACATAATATATTTTATTATAAGTAATACATGGAAAGGTGTATATGTTTGTAGCTCAATCACGTCGGGGCGACGAAACGGATCGAGATGAAACTTGGCAACTAATTTGGAAACAACCAGACACAGACCGAATATTCGTTTTCATTTCACAAATATTCCTGTGTTGGAATCGAATCCATGACTCACGGCTTGGTCGACACATTTACTAGCAACTAAGCTATTCAGCCAGTCATTATTGACTCTTACACTTATAACAATACTTAAACATACATAATGTTATAAGTAGCCCACTAAATATTCCCACACCTGGGCCTCGGGGCCTTCTCTCGCAAGTAGAGGTAAGGCCATAATCCACTACGCCACCGCCGCGCCGGTTCAGTACGGGTTGGTGGATAATATTTGTATTTTTTTTATAGTACAGTTGTAGTGTGACGAAACGAGCAGGACATATGCCTGATGGGAAGCAACATTCCTGCCGTAACAGCACAGCGATACCTACGCAGCTATTGGAACATGAACATCCCAAATCATTACCTAGCACTCCACTGCGCTCGCCACCCAGCGATATAAGATGGTTTATCATGCCCTGTATTGTCACTGGAAACATTGCCCTTCATACCGGAACACTGATCATACTCTTAATGTATTAATACCATTAGTATCTCCGATGTAAGTAAGTGTAATATCGTCACTTGCTGTTGCTGCGCTGCGCTTGCGACTGTTCATTTCACTCTCCGTGGCCAGCGGTACGCAACAATTTTGATGCAATCTGTACAGCTTTGGCTAAGAAACATTTTATCAGTTCAAATCAAAGCTTCTGTGTTAATTATATGAAATATCCAAAATAGTACAAAGACTGAAGATTTTAGATACAATTTAAGGTCCCTGTAACGTGTACAATTAATAATAAACTTTTTTTTGATATGTCTTTTTTTTGTATTCAACCGAGACATTTTAAGACAACTAAACAATAAAAACAAAATATTACATATAACAAATTATCGGTATTTTAAACACATACATTTCAGAGTGTGCTGCTGATTTGCGTGATTTAATACCGCATTGTTATTTTTTCTATTGGGCTGGGCTGCTTGTAGCTCGAAAAAGCTACGTCATTTCATGGTTGACATTCCAAAAACTCGAACGAAGAGGTTTGACTCTGTATGTGTGGCAAGAACTTGCTGAGGCTGTGGAATGCATTGCCTGAGTGAGGTTTTCCCGATAGTTACAATCGAGAGTGTGAATTATTGGTGTGTTCTAGGCAAGCACGCTCCATCGTAGACCGCATCGTTGCTTAACTTCAGGCGGAATGGCATTAAGACGTAGATATGTTAAAGGTAGCAAAAAATCATATGGATCTTTGTGATTTTACTAAATATGAAATTATTAATCCTGAGTAGTAGGTACTAAAAGTCTTTAGTTTGTGTAATCAATTGGTATTTGGATACCTACCAAAATTACTGGCTTAATGGTTTATTATTACATAAAATATGCATAGTAACAGTATAGGTAGAGTACTTTCACATAAAATCATTCAAAAAAGCTCTAGGTACCAAATGTTGTCGACCCCATCGACCGCAGCGTTTTCCCAGTGGGGGTACTAAGCGCCGACGGGCCACCGCGGAAAAAAGTAAAAACACTATCGTTAGTCAATAACAACACCGGCGCACGCGCACCTACCACTTTTTTACCGCCATTTCTAATTCGGACATCGCCGCATTCTGACGTACCAATCAATTTCCTAAATTCACCGCACTGCCAAAAACGAAGTTTGAACATTTTGACGAAAAAAAAAGAAGTTAAATTCAGGTTTTACTAGCTTTTGTTTGACTTTTTCGCGGTATTTTTGCGGGTTTGTTCTGAAACTTGAAACTGTGATGGTAACGTGACTGGTGGAGACATGAACTGAGGTCCAAGATGACAACCACAAGACTCGTCAGTGTTCTGTTGGTGGCCCTCGCGTGCTTGGAGTGCGGAGCTTACAGCGCCAGAGGTAAGCTCATGATGGGTCATGACCCTTATTTTATTCCCCACGTAATTTGCTTGGAAAATTCGTAATATTTTTTTACGTATAAAAAGTAGTATAGTAAAAAATTTAGTATTCAATCATTCTGTCTGTCAGTAAACTAGGTAGGTTCATTGTTACATGTTCGACTTACTGACATCGTAAACTGAATAGTATAAACTGTTTACTAATGTAGCCTACAGTTTAATTATGCCTTTATTTACGTTATTTATCCATTAATGAAACCAGTATAGATATTCTCATTGAAACATCTGATAGATCAAATTACACTATCTAATTGGGACGATAGCTAAATATTTTAGATCTTACTCTACCAGACTCTACCTCTACTTTTTAGTCTACCAACGATATAGAGTAATTGTCACTAGAATCGTTTCTAAAAATGTTCACACGTGGAAGTGATAGATTAGTGTTTTAGACGGGCACTACCACAAACGACCTCCATTAGAGTTAATTGCTTGAAATATGGATCTTTTATGTAATGTCACAAACCCCTATTCTCCGACATAAGGTTCACCCTAACGTTCACCATAAATCGCAACTGTATGCACTGTACTGTCACTGTCAACCAACTGTCACCTATACTCGTATGTCCAGTAGCAGTGGAAAGAAATAGAAATTCCAATTTTTACAGTTGTAACTACATCACGCATTTTCTGCATCAAATTCTGCATTTAATTATAAGACATGAAGAATTAAAGAAATTGTAAGAAAACAGTAAACATGGGAAACAAATTTACAATTTATAAAGAATAAGCCTATGAGGAAGAAAAATTGAATCAATGATTGAATGCTACGGTACAAATTCCAAGGGAAAGATGTATGTATTTTGTTTTAGAATATTTTTAATATTGTTATTCAGAAAAAAGGTTTAAGATTTCTCGATGAATAAAACCATGAAAATACCTCTAAACAGAAAAATCAAACCTGTGCTACATTTTTACGAGCCGTTTTATTTTATATAAAATAAATTTGGCTGATTCGTCTTATTTAAGTATAATGACTTGAAAAGTAAATAATAACATACAATATTTTAATTATCAGGGTATGTATTTATAAAAACTTATTTTTACCTACCTAAAACCTAGATATATACTAAACGCGCGATTCTGCTATATCTAACATCATTGCAATTATATTAACATTCAACTTACATTTATATAAGTAGAGTATGGCTGTTATTGGGCATGAAGTTTAAAAAGCTGTTTTATAAAACTACTTTAAGATTATGATATGACTTTGTGCCTGTTGTCATTCCTAAATAAATAAATATTGGTGGACAATTCACACACAACACTATCTGACCCCAAACTAAGCAAAGGTTGTAATATGGTGGCCAGATAGCTGATATAATACTTAGGTATATAGTTGTAAATACATACTTATTATACATGGAAACACCCAGACACTACAAATAACTACAGCACAATATGTAGTAATAATACATTTAAAAAGACCTTATAAGTATAAATTCCGACGACCGAAATGCAGTAAAAGAAATACAAAATGACTAAATAACTGACAATAAAAAGCACATAAAACAACACGAAGAAAATGTGTAACTAATACCTAAGTATAAATTCTATTTTGTTATGGACAACATTACCAAACCCATTAATTACTTCTCACACAAACACATCCTCACAGCATCATCAGCCAAAACAAAATCATGTTCACCGTTTTTATCCACCACAGGCCATCATAACTATATTTATCTTTACCTGAATCTCAACAAACTTCGTAGTTTTACCTCCCGACATTTTGGTCGCGTTACTCCGGTCGCGTCGTTGGAAGGCTACATAAATTAATTAGGTAACGAATAATTAGGAATACTGTAGTAGTAGTACTCTTTGCAGTAGTAAAACACCTTTACGTATCACATATTCTATCACCAAGCAGGAATGTGGAAACATTGACTTGAAGGATTGGTTTGAAGGACAATGTTACAGCTGAAAAGCTTGGAAAAGATTTGGTCTATATTTATTTTTCAAGTAACATGGCTAAATTGGGGATCTTTATAGCCCTTCCAACTAAATATTCTCTTTGCCATCCTTTTTTTTGACAAGAATTAATTTTCTTCATGTGCGATTTGATTTAAATGATTTTCATTGGCCTAGGGCGTATCTGCGCGTTTTTAATGAGAAAAAAGCTGTGGCGATTTTTAGTAACTTTTTCATTGCTAACGCATCAATTATGTAATATTTCACTGAAATATGTAAAACTTATGCTTTAATTCCTGAAGCCCTAGTAAGAACTACAAAAGCTTTGAAAAATATAAATGAGAGAATTACGTCATATACTTCCATAAGAGATGTAGGTATTCAAAATCATCACAGTTTTTGCAAAATACCAATCTAACTTTATTTATAAGTTTGACAATTCATTGACAATTTGAGGTGTATGATTTTAACATGATTTTAATGTCCGGAATATGACGATATTATGTAACTTAAATGCAGTGAAGTTAGCTAGGCAAAGCCTTGGAAGGAAATAGGTATGACCAAACGTAATTTTTCATCGCCTAGCAAATTAGTATAAGGCATTGCTGATTCAAACTATAATTTGTGATAACATTAAAGATAATTAAGATTTGCGTTTGGGTTTTATAGCTGCAGTTCGTTTCGTGCGTATATTCTTCGCTACAGCATAGATAGCCCACTTTACGGTCCCACAGCTGGCACTCGGGACCTTCTCTTGCTAGAGAGAGAGAACGCCGAAAAATTACGGATTGCCGAATAGCACACGTCCTCGATTTACAAAGCTTTCGTGGAACATGTTTCCTCACGATGTTTTGCATTATCACTTAAGAGGTTTTACTAAACTTTTGTGATTAGAAAGTCTAAGCCTGAGTAGATGTCCCGATAGTTAGAATCTTGGTGTCTTCAAATCGAGAGTAAATCAGTTTCTGCTAGCTAGCATGCTACATCGTAAATATCAGGCAAAATAATGGTGTTAACCTATAAAAGTTCAAAAATAAACATAACCTAAGAAGCAAGGTGGTGATAGACTTATGCGGCACTTCGATAAATAATTACCTACTCAGAGTTGCGAGCGGTATTACGACCGCACGAAATCTGTTCTGTGTATATTCATATTTATTGGTAAAACCGATTTACACGTCAAGTAGGTCATTAATTGTTACATAAACATTTCATAAACAACATTACTAAATTAATAAAGATTATGAACGTCCTAAATAATGATAAATTATTATAATGCAAATTACAAATATAAAACTATGTAGTTACACTTGTAACTCAAGGAAATCTTTCACGTAATAAAACGAGTGCTCGATAAGCCAGCGCTGAAGGCGATGTCTGAAGCTTAACAAGCTGGGGGCTGATTTTATAAAGTCCGGTAAGTTACCATACACGGTAATCACGGTATGATTCATCACCACGGTTGCAAAGCTTCACACTACCTCTATTCTATGACACTACAGTTTAAATGATCCGTAATTGTCATTCGATGGATACTATATTACACTGCGATCCTACTCAACGATAGTTCTACTCAGGTTTCACTTTTCTTTGGATAGCTCTACCTATTATAACATTGTGTACCTACTACCGAGTATTGGAACAAATCCAATGCTAAATAAGCTGTTTTCCCTTTTCGTGTATTTATTTGATGTCTAGCGGCGGTTTAGCTTTATAAGTGGTATTTATAGCTTCAGTACAAACTTTAGATAATATTATACTGGTTGACAGTTGTTCTTTACTGCCTTTGATGATAAGATTGATTTTGGATATCGCACGTTTAAAATTGATTGTTGGTTATGTTAAAGGTGGTTTTAACTAAAAAAATATAACTTAATGAAATTATGAACTTTTGTACATCAACTGTCTCAAATCACACAATTATTAAGAATCAAGCCCACTACCAATCGGAAGCGTGCGCACCATGTGTGCGGCGTAACCACGCTGAATGGCAATCCTTATGCGGTGGATCTAATAAACTCCTTCATTATGTGCGTGGTTGCTCGTCGCGTCGACCTAGCTCGGAAAGGCATTTGAAAATTAGATGGTTCCCATGCTGTTGAGACATTGGACGCGTGAGGTCCCCACGGGATCCCCAAAAAGTTGTGGATGTCGTCAATTTGTAATAAAAGGCTTGAGATTAAAAACCTATGGGAGGTTGGATAGGGTAAGCTTACAATGTTAGATTTTATTCTTCTTACGTTCTACGTTGTCAGATTGTAAACTTGGTTTGATGTTTTTTACAAACTCACGGTGACAAAGCTTGAAATATTGTCGACAATGTTCAAGATGTGCCTCTGATAGTAAGCGCCAAGCTTTCAAATCCCTGCCTAGCACTGCACTGCGGTCATCATCTGGAGATATGAAATGAATCATTTATTTCACCCTGCAATTTATCTGGAAACAGTGTCCTTCAAACCATTGAACACAAACGCAGTAAAAACATTACTGCTTCGCAGTAGACTCAATGGCGAAAAGTAGGTTTTCACGAAACACTATATTATTATACCTACCACAAAACAATATAAAAAATAGAAATTTAATTAAAAATATTTTGAGTACAATATAAACGATTTTTTTTTATTCTAACGATCTATTCCAGACAGCCTTTTGGTTATGTAAAGGTCTCAACACAGAATGTGTAAAATCACTGATTCGTAAACAAAAAATGGTAAGAATCAAAGTTTAAGATTAAGATAATCAAGGCGACAATATTATCTGGCTGTCAAATTGAGATTACGGAATCCAATCGTTACGAATATTGCGCAAGAGTCGAAGAAAGCTAAAAAGTAAACAAGTGCCGATCGCGGGATCAGATCAGCCACGGTAGAGCGCCGGCGCCGGCGATACCTGCCTGTGCTCGTACCCAACTATCGGTTTCCACTTTTAATGTGTTTTAATTTTCACTTCTTGGAACTCTCATTACTATTAAATAACAAAGAATTCTCAACAAGTTCTAGTAATATTAAAAATGCGGATGTATGCGAGTGTGTAAGAATGTTTGTAACTCTTTCTCACAAAGTACTGAAGGGGTCTAGATGAAATTTGATAGATAGATAGTACTTTGGAATAATATAGGGCAATTCATTTCGGGAAGATCAAGGGATTGGGCTGTACGTGGGTAAAGTTGCAGGATGCTGCTAGTCCCCCATAAATGGAAAATATTTTAAGAAGCATCTGTCTTATGTACATACACTTAAGCAAGTTATTTAGTTATACTTGTTTAACTTTCATGATAAGAATTAAAATTACAACTCAAGAAGTGTTACTTATCTCAACATTTTATTGAAATACACAACGGCACGCACAGAATAAGTACACTTCACAGAGCTAGCCTGCTACAGCACGGCCATCGCCATCGCGGGTTCGAAGTTCCGATCTGCGATTAGCAAATCTTCTTTACTCAACTAGCAAAGTTTGTTTGGTGTTGAATTCAACAGTAACTACAAGGTGTTGAATTTGGGTGATGGTTTGCGTGTGTATCGCAAAAAGTCACGGATATTGTGTTTTCTTCAAACTAGCTTCGAAATTATATCTTGTAATACAGATGAGTAGGACAGATGTCCGAAGGTAAACTGCATGCTTATACATGCCTACACTGCGGCATTTTTTAAGTCATGTGATAGAGTTAAGCTTTACCTTCTCTTGCCAGAAGTAAAGCGATGACGCGGTCTAGAATAAATCAAGTTACTGACGATTTGAAAACACAAAGATTTTTGTTCATCGGGAGATCCAACAAGCAACACATGCGACGATCTGGCCGTTGGCGTAATAACAACAAAGAGAAACATAAACGTCAATTATAACACGGTCTGGCTTTTGCTAGTCCGGTGAAAAAAACTGAGTTTTTTAATCATTGAAAGGTTTGCACTTCATCATCAGCTCACCTGGCAATAAGTGACGATGCGATGATGGAGCGTGCTAACTCAAGACCGATTCACTCTAAGTTTGAAGGCAGCCAACTTATATCCATTAGGAAATACGAGTACCTACAGGCAACGCTTGCGACAGTTTAAATGTAGTTATTAAGCAAATGGAGTCAAATTCCTTCGTTTGAGTCTTTAGAACATCAACCATAAAACGATGTCACTCCACCACAGTACAATCACAGCAAATATCCAGTCCCGCAGGTAATAAAGCCTTAACATCCCAGTGTTCTATTGTGAACGGAAACAAAGTTCGCCAGCTGTAACAAATCGTCGCGAGCTGATTTCTAGTATTACAGTTTCATTGAAACACCGAATTGGATTCACTTTCACGCATTTACACTTCATAATAGGATCAATTTGAGGAAAATTACGTCGATTATTGCATTACGGTACGGCGCTGCACGGCCTCCGAGCTTTGTTTTACAACAATAAAAAATTCTGGTTTTACAGGAAAGTAAAAAAAGGATAGAGCCACCTTTTTCGGAACATCCTATGGTATTTGGTCCTTGATATTTATGTAGGTATGGTATGGTATAGTACGGGCGAGCACCTTAGCCGAAGTTTTAGTTTAACCTTAGAAGATGCTTAGTCAAACTCTGGGCAAGCACAGAAGATGCTTAACCAAACTCGGGGCTAGCACAGAAGATGCTTAGCCAAACTCTGGGCTAGCACAGAAGATGCTTAGCCAAACTCTCGGCTAGCACAGAAGATGCTTAGCCAAACTCGGGACTAGCACAGAAGATGCTTAGCCAAACTCGGGACTAGCACAGAAGATGCTTAACCACACTCGGGGCTAGCACAGAAGATGCTTAGCCAAACTCTGGGCTAGCACAGAAGATGCTTAGCCAAACTCTGGGCTAGCACAGAAGATGCTTAGCCAAACTCTGGGCTAGCACAAAATATGCTTAACCAAACGCGGGGCTAGCACAGAAGATGCTTAACCAAACTCGGGGCTAGCACAGAAGAAGATGCTTAGCAAACTCTGGGCTAGCACAGAAGATGCTAAGCCAAACTAGCACAGAAGATGCTTAGCCAAACTGTGGGCTAGCACAGAAGATGCTTAGCCAAACTCGGGACTAGCACAGAAGATGCTTAGCCAAACTCGGGTCTAGCACAGAAGATGCTTAGCCAAACTCGGGACTAGCACAGAAGATGCTTAACCAAACTCGGGGCTAGCACAGAAGATGCTTAACCAAACTCGGGGCTAGCACAGAAGATGCTTAGCCAAACTGTGGGCTAGCACAGAAGATGCTTAGCCAAACTCGGGACTAGCACAGAAGATGCTTAGCCAAACTCGGGACTCCTCTTTGTAGTGAAGATACTGATTTATTTATTTACTAGGTATACCCCGATATCCGTGGGTGTACCTAAGTTAAGATATTTTTAAATATATTTTTTTCATTTCAATTGCAGTATCAGTGGCCATATCTGGTAAGTATACTTCCAACTTTACCTACATAAAGTGTATAAGCTCAATAAATATAGCGACAAATGTCATCAATACATTATCAATCATTTAAATCGACGCGTCACAAAAAGGCATTTCGTTGAAACAAAGAGTCATCGAGTCTCTCCCTCGTAGGGAAATAAGTGGGAACACATAGAGAAACACTATTGTTCGTTTTCCGTGATTTGTAGAACTCGTTTACAACATTGTCAATATGCGTTCGTTTCTTTTCACTTGATAGCCACTTACGCCATTAAAAACGTTATATCTTACATCTTTCATGACAAAAAAGCTTGTTTTTTAATCCACTCTATACAGATAACATCGAATGTTTGTAGTAATTATGACGTACTTAAAATAATCGATCCAATGTGATGTTACTGCATGTAAAATAAAAGAAATACAGATTTGTGTGAAGAATAGAAACATTTGTACAGTGCCTGGGTGTTTTTAGGGTTTCGTAGCCAAATCGCACTTGAGCAATTTTATTTATGTATGATAAGTGTGTATTTAAAAATATAATGTGAGTATTATACCAGCTACTCGTATCTGTCTCCATGGTACAAGCTTTGCTGAGTTTGCGGCTAGGTGGTGTTGTGTGTGAAATGTTTATACTGTTGGATATACATATAATATAAGTGTTATATTATTTTATCTTATAACAGTCGAGTATTGGTTCAAATAGCGACAGTGTCTGTGTCAAAATCTCACAAATAAAAACATCTCCAATAAAATTACTTTCTTAATAATATTAATTTGTGGATATATTTTTTGTTTTCTACCTCTAATTGTAGAGTTTATCCGTCTACCTTTCTACTTTAACTGTCAAAACCGCATGTCACTTTATTTACGTTGAATTTTATATTTTTAACACGCTTTTATTATTTTACAAAAAAATGATGACGTAATAAATCCAATTAACTTTATAAAATGTGTGCAAGGAACTTGGATAATATGTAAATTTGAATCTATCAGGATATACATTAATTTCGTAAATATTTTACAGGACCTTTTTTATATTTTTTTAGCTCCTGTTGGTTACCAACATGCCTGCTCATAACAGTGTCACGCAGCTATTTAAACATGAAGAGCCCAAACGCCACTGTCTAGTACTGCGATATAAGATTACATAATATTATTTATCTCCTTGCCCTGTAATTTCTTTGAAAGAATTTCCTTAGGTACCAATCACTAAAATGTACCCGATATAAAATCGACTCTTAAAACTAACAACTGTTTATCTGGCTAAGCTTACTAATCAAATATTTGAAATACCGCGATTTAAATGCATTTAACGTTTTAAACACCGAACGTTTTTATACCTACCCATCATTACCTTTTTATTTTTTCTTAATATATTTCAAGATACCTTAGCTACCTGCGTCAATTTTTTTAATCACTTAGTAGAATAATGGCTTCTGGATCTGTGATATTTTACCTATTTCATTTAAGTACTTAAAAACTTTCCAGCTTTGAAAAATTTGCGTAGATTAAATATCAGCATAACATAGTAACACAGACTGACACTGACAGCTCCAGAAGCTACAACGAAGTAGCGTGCGCGCATACGCGTAAGAAAGTAAAAGTGTTCCGCGGAGGAAATGGCAACCTTGACCGCAAAATGGCGCTGAGGTAGCTTCTGCATTCAAATGTCAAACGTTAGACTTCATGGTTGTTGTTCGCTTTCTTGTTTATTACAACTGCATTCCAGCGAGGACGGCCTGACATGAGCCACTAGTTGTTGGCAAAATAATGTACCTATTTTTCTTATTTATTTTATGAATGTACATAAGAAATGTGAAAGATATATTTGTCATAAAAATAAAAATAAAAGTGGTTACAAGATTAATATTCTCTCCATTAGATTCGAACTATTACAAGGATATAATATCTCGACACCCAATTCGTTAATGAGTCCTCCCATACATTACAACATTTTAACATCATACCTAGTAGGTATTCAAAAGGAATTTAAATTATAAGTGAAAAGTTTTAAAACCATCATCAAAAAATCTGAATATCCAAACATGTGAACATTAAAACATCTTACGGGCTTATAACATGAGTAGGTTTACTATCACCACAATTTCAGGGCTATCCCTAAATTCATAGTTTCAGTAATACCTAACGTGCTCTCACGCCGCTTAACATCAGGCGAGATGGCGGTCAAGTGTAAACCTATAATTGTTATAAAAAAACGTGCAAAATACGGGTTGCGGTTCCAAATATACCCTATTATTTATTTAATTTCTATCACATTACAAAGTTCTCTTAAAATGAAATTGAGTTATTTCTTTTCGCGTTCTATTATCTCGTAGGTATTATTTTATTGCGCACTTGCCAATGTTTACTGCCATTGGGTCGCAGTAATGGTTACAAGTGTATTATTATCATGGAAATACAGGCTGATGTCTATTTTGAAGCCAATGGCGGCTTAGGGACGAGAGCGTCCGTTTCGCAATATTTAGGTGTTATGTTCGGACCCACTTGTACCACTTAGTATTTTTCCAAAGGAATACCATTACCACTGAGTTTGACGGTAACGAAAACATCATGTGGATACAGACATTTTCAAAGAATAACATCTTTCGAGGACATGTTTGTGTCATCTGCCACCCCGTATTTAATCAATTATGAGAGAATGCCCCGAGTCCACTACCGTGGAATCATCAAATTGGCATGGTCGAAGACTAGATCAATTGAACGAATCACTATGAAAATAATCTTTTAATGTTCAAGAAAAACCTATGTGCACACACCTGTTAATTGTTGATTGTCTTATGTACTCTTTGTTTAATGCATTATTTGTTTATTCATCAATTACGAAAGCTGCAGACGGAGGGTTCGAAAGGAAACTAGAATTGCTTAGAACGAACTTTACTATACTTAAATTCACATTAAAATATACTAAAACTATTTAACCTAAACGCGAATGCGTTCGATATGAGAACGACACTAACATCATAGGATCTTAAATCTATCATCTAACTTAGGTGCGAATGTCTTCGACGATCGAACAACACTGACTTCTTTATTGAAATCGGCTTTGATGAAGGGTCATCTGGGTCACAATTTAATGAGATGAGCATCAGCGAATTGTAGTTGGCACGAGGCAGATCATTCCTACTGCCGAGTTCTGTTGAAATTGCTGACTTGAACCTCGTGCTGGAATGCAGCTCACGTTGTGCAGACATGTGTAGGTTACATGTGTGGTACGTAACACCTCCCCCTTCAGAACAGCGACTATTTTAGAACTTTGGCATAAAATATCGCTGGTACGGAGCTCCTGGCTCTGGATTTCTTAAGATACTGAACTTGATATAGGATTGTCGTCTTTTTTTCTATCGTGATTTCATGTCATTTGCTCTCAATGCTGGAAATAGGAATAGTCTCTTACTTAGTGTAGCGTATCTTGCGGACTTTATGGTTTAGATGTATTTTTCATTAGTCTTCGTTCCTTGGAATTGTACTTTGCTTCTGAGTCACAGAGTAGATTTGTGCTCGCAGTGCAGATATTTAATAGTTGCTGTGGTTCCAGCAATTTTACAATTAATTCGAAGTATTTGCTTGTAGTGCGCATACTTGATAATTGCCGTGCTTGCAGTAATTTTTCAGTTAATTCAAAGTATTTGCTTGTGGTGCAGACACTTGATAATTGCCGTTTTTCTAATGATTTTATAATTAATTGCACATTTCCGGGACGCCAAGCCGTGGGATCCCCGAATTTCAAATCAAAAATCTTGCTTAGTAGTACAGAAATTTGATATTTCCTTTGATGCTAGTAATTTTGCTATACATTTGAAATTTCGTGTTCTTACTCACAAAATCGCATTTTTCACTGATTTTTAATGCATGCAATTGCATTTGAATTTTCATATTGTGCGTTTCTGGGTCCCCAAGTTCTCTGGGATTGGTCCACATCTTCCGTCGTCACATGTTTTTGGATGTTCCGCGATGCTGGTGATAGTTTGTCCCTTTCCCATCTTCATTTTTTTTATGTTTATCAGTTTTATTTCTTACTTTACTTGATTATATTCTATATTCTGATTCCTCTTGCGTTATCGATTTCTGGATAACTCCCGCTGGAGCTTCACGTAGATTCTGGATGCCCGGTTCGACGTTGAAAGTCTATCAACGTTGTTGCCGCGGTCTGGAGGCGAAGTTGGCGATCCCGAAGCGCGACGCGTTAACCCGAGACATCCTACCGACTGCGCCAATTACGAAAGCTGCAGACGGAGGGTTCGAAAGGAAACTAGAATTGCTTAGAACGAACTTTACTATACTTAAATTCACATTAAAATATACTAAAACTATTTAACCTAAACGCGAATGCGTCAAAGTCAAAGTCAAAGTACTTTATTCATAAATGTACAATTTACACGTCAATTAATAAAAAACAAAAACAAAAGAAAGAGCATACTAATTGTATACATTTTCAAAGTTTGAAATTACTACTTTGCTGTATTATAATTCATATTGTACAGAAAACTGTCAAGCATTATACGAGTATACTATGGTTTTAATACAATTGTACTGACCCATGTCAAATTTATTTCTTTACATTCGTTCGATATGAGAACGACACTAACATCATAGGATCTTAAATCTATCTAACTTAGGTGCGAATGTCTTCGACGATCGAACAACACTGACTTCTTTATTGAAATCGGCTTTGATGAAGGGTCATCTGGGTCACAATTTAATGAGATGAGCATCAGCGAATTGTAGTTGGCACGAGGCATATCATTCCTACTGCCGAGTTCTGTTGAAATTGCTGACTTGAACCTCGTGCTGGAATGCAGCTCACGTTGTGCAGACATGTGTAGGTACTGGTACGTAACACATCTCAGAATTCGTAGTGTCGTCGAATTACATGTATAGTATATACCCCACCATGTCTTGGTTATAACTAACTGAATAAAAATACCTCTCTAAGAAGGTAGTCAAATTTTTATTTCGGTATGAATTCTTTACAGTGTTTTTGCGGTGGATCAATTTTTCGATCGTCTTTTGATAATATTTTTGTATAAACAATGCCCAAATATTTTACCGTCAAATATATAGCCTAAAGTTATTTACACGAAATGCATCATTTTGATATTTTATTCGGTTGATCATTTATATAGCTAAATAACTTTGGCTAAGTCAGCTAGTTAATTACGAATATCTCTTATTTTAACATATATCTAACATTCACTTTACTCAATAAGTAATTAATAAAATTATTATTCAAAAACTTTTACTACTTACCAAGTTTTTAAGCAAAAAATAATATTATTTTATCTTATCTCTATCAACTGAACCATCCTGTAGAGTGGATCTGTTCCAAGCGACCGACCGCAGATTACAATTCGTTACCAGATATTGCGGAAAACATTGCTGCAAGTAATATCGGCACAATCTGCCGGTAATTCAAGATGACTTTCTCTCGGCGGGTCACAGGTTCGTCCCCTGACCTGCCAGCGTGACGTCATTTTATAATGAGCCTATTGTCTTACAAACTGTAATGGATAGTTTTAATTATTGGTTACGTGTGAAGGCTTTAACTTGTGGTTTTTTGCTGGCAAATTAGGGCTACGCAAAAGATCTATACTATTCTGATAGAAACTAATGCTCTTAATGCTATTTATGGTAATCATATTGAACAATTTAAAACTTTTGGGCCAACCTATCTGCTTAGTCTCTGGGCCATCCCTAGAGTCGCGTACTTAGATAAACTAAGTGTGTAAACTTTTTGGTCGCGTATAATTATTATCAGATGCTCTATCTCTATAGACTTTGACAAATTCAAAGGATTGGGTTTTCATGGAATGGCAACATTTTTTTTTCATATATAATATTTTTTTCATATTTGTTAAATAAGAAATTATCAACGCCCCACGGCTTTAGCCGCGTAATTTAATCTATCCTCTATCGTCTACTTTTCTTGCGATAAAAAAGTAGCCTATGTGCTATTTCAGACCTTTGTCTTTTAGTCTAACTTTATTTCAATTCGATTAGTTTAGCCTTTCTGACATGATTGATTTTATTTATTCGAACCATTCTTTCAAAATAACAATTGGTAACGTCACTTATAATTAAAATATACGATAGCATTCTGTGTACATAATAAAATAATTCCAAAAATAATGTCAAATAAAAACTAATCAGCAGTAAAGAGGCCTTGTCAATAAGATGCAGCTGTAAAAAAGGTGATTGAGCGACATACATAATTATAAACTTCCCGTTATTAATATTAGTAGGAAATAGGAAAGTGGGATATGAGAATCTGTTTTGCGCTTCGTGTAAGATAGTTATTCTTAGAAAGAGTCTCTTCTGGCTCAGTGCAGCCAATCTGCGTAATCCTGAAACCTTAACCACGTTAAGTGTTAGCGTTGGTTACAATAACAATGTTTTGTTTGAATAATTATGCTGTATCGTTGAAAGGTAATTAGTTTTTTTTTAGAATAATTGACGAGACTGGCAAGTTCAAAATGACATGTAATACGTCTTCTTATTACACACATGTAGTTTTTTGAGAAACATCAACAAGATGAGTTAGGATCTCTGACCTCTGTAAAAAATCCCTAATTAAGGTTTTTAAACCTGACGCCAAATCGACGCGGTGTTATACTTTAGTTTATCAGATCTCATGTGTGTGGGTTTATTAATTGCATTATAGCTCCCAATCGGACAAACCGATTTTGATATTATATTGTTTTTAGTTTGATTAATAGTCTTGAGGATCAGCTCGTAGCTACGAGAATGTTTGATGAAAATCGGTCAAGTCCGGGTTTTCACAACTTCAAAATTGACATCGAATGAAAGAGCTCTATACTTATACACTAATATAACTAGCTTAGTCAAATTTTCAAAACAGAAAAAAATATGTAGATGACATAAACGTACTTATCTAATTGATGAGAATGAGAAAATATAATCAATTTAAACAAAATCTGATTTTTTTCTAAAACACCTTGATTGCTTTGATTAGATAGATAGATTAACTCTTTATTGCACTTAATAACAACAAAAATATATAAAACTTACATTAAAATTAAAGTAGCAATGGGCGACCTTATTTGACCTTTGAAACTAAAAATAAAATACAAATCTCAGAGCAATAGATGAAAATGCTTAATGAAAAAGAGCTCGATGATTTGAGTTCCTTGCGTTTGGTTAAAAATAGAATAATCCTACAAATATTATAAATGTGAAAAATTGGATTCTATGTTTTGGATTACGTAGGAACAGGGACAGGTCGGTTTTAAATTTGGAACATGCTAGATTTAAAGACTTTAATGCTCGGCATAGCTTCTGTTATGGCCCATAACAGAAGCTATGCCCAGCAGTGGACTGGGATAGGCTGATAATGATTATTATTACTATACTGGCAGTGCCCGCGGTTTTACCCGCGTGGGTTTAATTCCCGTTATTTTCCCGGGATAAAAAGTTACTATTTGTCTAGACCACAATCTAAAATTTCAACCCGATACGTTCATACGTTACGACGTGATAGAGCAAGAAACATACAAATATTCAAACGTTGACATTTAATTTATAATATTAGTAAGATAGCTAAGTATGATCGCAGGAAAATTACGGGAGCTCTGCGTGTAAAACCACGGGATGCTGTTCGTGTTTCTATATTACTGGTTATACCTAACAACGTTGACATGTTGCCATGAATGACAAATACGTGAAGTGGGTTTATGGACACTTATGTAAGCTCGCATTAACTTTAATGTCGTTTGAGGCTTGAATGTAAACTGTGTTGGGAAACCATGGGTTAAATCATTTAAACAAACTAAACTGTCAAACTCTTGGCTTGGTGGATTCGACTTTCAATTCGGAAGTTCGATTCCCATCACTTTGTTTTTGGCTGGGTCTTTCATTTCGATACTGTATTTAAAATCTTACTGATGTTTAATGCGAAAGTTTCAATGTTTGGATGTTTGTTGCTCAATCACGCCAGAATGGCTGAACGGATCTAGTTGAAATTTGGTACACAGATTAAAGTCTAGAATAGAATATACGTTACTTTTAATCACAGGAATATAAGTAGAACTGCGATAGATCATAATATCCGTTAATTACTCGTATTATAGACTAGATGTCCGCCCCCGCTTCGCTCGTGGAAATCATTCCTGAGAATATCGCTTTCAAACAAAACACCGCTTCAGCTACCTGCTACGCCACCTGTCGGAAATTGGTCGTACCAACTCAGAGATTAGCAAAATTTTTATATTCACAAAGTATGTAATCTGTGATATTCAATGACGCAATCTTAGACACATGGTGTTATGTCAAAGCACGAAACGTACGAAAACTCTCAAAAAGGAATATTTTTTCCCGATTTTGTTACATTCTTGATTCATGCTCCGCTTCTGTTAATAGTAGCGTTATTTTCTATAGCCTTCCTCGATAAATGGACTATCTAATGGAAAAATAATCTTTCAATTCGTACCAGCACTTCCCGAGATCCTAGCGTTCAAACAAACAAACAAACAAACTCTTCAGCTTTATAATATTAGTATAGATTAGAAATAACTCGATAAACTGTAAACAGTAAGTAGGTATCAGACGGTTCCCAATATGTCGATAGATTATAAATCGCTAGTGAGATTTTAATAGACTACAGGCCTGTGAACAAAATGTATGGGTCATAAATATGAATCACCAGGAGACCTATGTAGGATGATAGAAGGGTATAAAATCATAAGATTCACCACTATGCCGATATTTGTAAGCTGTCCAAGTGAGTGCAAGTTGAAGAGGGGGGTTGCAACCTTCGATCTTTTCTCCTTGTCGCATGATTTTTGTACGGCGTTGCGGAATAATGGATTAGAAAAGGTATGCTAGATATGAAGAGGCATAGTTCTGAATCTAATTATTTTATACCGTTCTATCATCTTACATAGGTCTCCTGATGGTTCATATGACGCATACATTTTGTTCACGGGCCTGTGAAAATGTCAACCCGATTCATTCAGTCATTCCGACGTCACTGAATGACAAACATCAAAATTTTGAAACGTTCGCATGTATAATATTAGGAGGATTACTTACATTCATCTGTAAGCAGGCAAAGTTACCGGCGTCAAGTACTTTCAATAAGGTTCTTATATAATTTTCACAATTTCCTAGATGAGGTGAGTCCCTAGTAGCTCGGGTTGGCAGGTCGCCCTCGGCATGCACTTAGCTAGTCACGACGTACGATGGCATTTCACTGCACCATACTGGGCTATTGGCATTTCTCTCCTGCGTCGTACGTTAAAAGATATTAATTTGTGTTGCCAATAAAAATAACAGGTGATTAGGAGAAAGCGTCAATTTTGTGTCTTTTAAATTAATCACAAAAAGTATAAATTAATATCACTAGCCACGCCCTGCGGTTTTACTTGCTCAGTTCCCGTTGCCGTTATTTTCCGGAATAAAAATGCCTGTATTATTACTTTTTATTTTTATAGGTTTACACTTGACCGCTATCTCGCCTGATTTTAAATAACGATGCGGTCGACGATGGAGGGTGTTTACTTTGAAGAAACCGATTCACTCTCTGTGTAGGTATTATTTCAGGCTATAATCTAATCAACCGGGAGGATGGTTTTCGGTTATCGGCGTCGTGGAATCCAGTCATAAATAAATGTACGCATCGCGGAGTGAGTTCGGAGAAGCCTGGTGATACGGTTAGTGTTGTGTATCGTGGTGGTAACCATGCGATTTTTGAAGACCAAATGAGGGTAGATCTAGATCCCCTCATTTCGCAATGAGACGACTCGCAATTCTTCAGTCTTCTCGTGACCGCGGCGGTTGTAACGCTGCCGAAACGTCGAGGTATTTAAACAATAACACGGGTTATAGATATAATTATGTGATTATAGAGATACATGTATATTTGAAAATAGCTTAGAAGAATATTTTAGATTAGTAGGTTTTAAAATATAATAACCTAACTTTTATCTAATTTTTTAAACTCAATTCTATAACTTAATCTTATAGCATGTTAATTTGGTATGAACATTTTCGTGTGTAAAATAGTAATTTTTAATAATTTATATGTCAAACTTAAATTGCACGCCCGAAATGGGCAAACTGTTGTTTCTTTAATATTATGTTAAGTACCATCTTATGTACACAGTTTAGCAATAAATGATTCTGATTCTGATTCTGATTCTGATTCTGATTCTGATTCAATGAATTAAATCGTGATTAAGTCCTGTACATTATAAACATTATGTGTTCAAATCGCGAAAGCTTAAAAACAATATAATCTAATTGTATTCCAAACTAGCTGAACCCGCTACTTCGTTCGCGTAAGCAGATGTTACTAACTTATACATTAGTTGGAAGTATCGTACGTCAAATATTTGGATAAGTAGTCATTGAAAACCTTTTGAGTTTGAGTGAATTTGTTTTTCCACACAAAAATATATTTAATTATATCATCTTCATTTTTCTTTTTTTAAACAATATCAAACATACTTAGTAATGTTTCATAGTATCAAACATAGCCGCAAGTGTTAAGTTTGTAGGATTTTTATAGGATACATTATGAAAAGTCTGAAGCGAATGTTCATGATCTGATACCTACTTATCTCTTTTTATCCGCAAGCTGTTTTCTAGCTGTTACCCGCGAATTCGCCCGCGTAAAATTTTGAACGAAGCCTGTGTGGAATAAAAATGATTAAGATTTTGAGTTTTAATGATATTCAAGCAAGTTGAACCCGTAAATCTAAACCAAGTCTTAGTGAAATGTTAATGTATGAATTTAATTGTAGGTAACACAGAAAAAAATCCAAGAACGAAAGAATCCAAATTCGGCATCATAATCCTTTTAGCAGCAAAACTTATTAGTACAAATTAAAAAAAAAAAATTAGTAGAATACCAGTAACTTCACCTAGTGATGAAAGAAAAAATACATACCACAATAGCAAAACATCGATTTAAATGGGGCTTTAGTGCTTTTAGATTTAAACTGGCATTAGCGCCATCTAATGAGAATATTATGTTGCTTGCTATTTTGATTGTGAACGCAAATCACCTATGTTATCTACGCCAAAACGGGTGCATCAATTTTTCATTTTAGGCTTTTACCTTACCATCACATCAAGTTCCTTACAAAATATATGCTTATATTAATATGGAGTTAAATCAAAATATAGACTTATTAGCCCATGTGAAATTTTAGACTCTAAACTATATGTGTTTCGTATGTCAACCATATGGGTTAACATACGAAACACATATAGTTGTGCCGTTTTGACGTGATAGTTAATATTTGTTTCCTTAGGGCCCATGCTTCTTTTCAGGTTGATAGGTAATACATAAATGTGGTATTTCAGACTATACGTTATCTCTGTTTCAATTTTCTACCAAATTTGCTTAGTCTTTCCGACGTCACAGTAACCTTATAAGTAACCGATTTGCTATTTCTGAGTTCAAACTACGTCTGTTTCGAATTCCTTCAAAATATGTTCAGCCGGTCCAACGTTGTCCTGTAATTATTATGAATGTCACTGTTTGGATGTTTCAGATGTTTGTTACTTAATCATGGCGGAACGTATCAAGTGATCGGGTTGAAATTTGAAATAGAATTACATTATAGTCTGGCAGAACACATAGGCTAAACATTGCCTATGTATAAGTACCCTATGTATTACTTAAGCTAAACTAAGAATGTGTCTTTAATTTTAACTCGATACATTCAGCCGTTCCAACGTAATTGAGCAGCAAAAATTGAAACATTGACATAATTATATAATATTAGGAAAGCATAGGATTTAACAACAATTTAGAAAAAATAAAACGGGTCAAATGCAAATGGTACTCGCGCGCGAAGGGTTCTGAACCATTAGCAAATAAACGGATTTTATTGTATGGGAGCCCCCTGAATAATTTATTTTATTTTAATTAATTACTTTTAAAGAGAACATAAAACTAAATATTATGTCAATAGTTAAAGGGTCTACCTGTGACAGGTACGTTATTATTAGTATCGAGCAAGAAACGGTAAAAAAGCATGTTTGTTATATGGGTGCACCTCTTAAATATTTATTTCATTTTTAACCGACTTCCAAAAAAAGGAGGAGGTTATCAATTCGACCCCTATGTTTTTTTTTTTTTTTTTTTTTTTTTTTTTTATGTATGTTACCTGATTTCTCGAGAACCTCTTCACCGATTTTAAAATTTCTTTTTGTGTTCGGATGGGTATGCTTCCCGAATGGTCCCATATAAATCTTTTTGAAATCGGTCAAGTAGTTTTTGAAATATGAACCAAAAACTGAAAAATTGCGTATCTGGATGACGTTGTAGATTTCACAAAAGTTATGAATCTCAACCCTGTCAATACAAAATTGTGTAAATGCTTTAATAAAACTTGTTTTAACCCCGACAAAAAAAAGGGGTGTTATAAGGGACGTCGATGTCTGTCTGTGTGTCTGTCTATCTGCTGTGGCACCGTAGTAGAACTCAAACAGATGGGCCGATTTCGATGCGGTTTCTTTTATTTCAAGGTTAATACCATAGCAGATGTTCTTAGCTATGTCTGGTTAATGTCGATTCAAGATGGCCGCCTCCACAAAATGGCGGAAAAATATTTTCACAACCTACCTCAATTTGGGTATCAAATGAAAGGGCTTGACTAGTAGAGTACTATGTACTATAACAAATTTCAAATCCAAAATGGCCACCACGACAAAATGGCGAATTATATTATATTTTTCATTACTACCTCAATTTGGGTATCAAACGAAAGAGCTTGACTAGTAGAATACTTTTCACTATGAAAAAATTCAAATCCAAGATGGCCGCTTCCACAAAATGCCGAAATACATTTGTTTTTTCACAACTCCTTTATATGGGTATCAAATGAAAGGGCTTGACTAGTAGAATGTTGTACAGATAACAAATCCAAGGTAGTCGGGGTTTAATCAAAATTTTTAATTTTGTTCTTGTACACTAAAAGAGTAAAATAAACAATTTTCGTACAAAAAATTAAACCGACTTCAAAACCACAAATAGGCACTCAAAAGCGAAAAATAAACTAAAATCATTGTTATAAGCGCTACTCACTCATCTATTTGAAGTCGGTGCCAGTCAGGTCAAAAAGTTAGTAGATTGATGCTATGTAGGCACAGGTAAGTAGTATCTATCCTATACCTGTTAGATTTAGCTGGCACCGACTTCAAATAGATGAGTGAGTAGCGCTTATAACAATGATTTTAGTTTATTTTTCGCTTTTGAGTGCCTATTTGTGGTTTTGAAGTCGGTTTAATTTTTTGTACGAAAATTGTTTATTAGTATTTATTGTTAAAGCGGCAATAGAAATACATCATCTGCGAAAATTTCAACTGTCTAGCTATCACCGTTCTTGAGATACAGCCTGGTGACAGTCGGACGGACGGACGGATAGCGAAGTCTCAGTAATAGGGTCCCGTTTTTACCCTTTGTGTACAGAACCCTAACAACGGTCTGCTTCGGTCACCGAAGCTTGTTGAACACTACCTTTAAATTTTAAACAGTGTTTGGATTGAAATAATTCGTTTTCTAATAAGTTACGGCTGGTCTAGTAAGTTACAGCTGACCTAGTCGGGAGAACGGCGACTGTCGATCCGGAGACCCAGGGTTCAAACCCACGCGTACCACTATCTTTTCAGAGTCATGTTCGTGATGCCGGTAATTAAAACGGTGAAGAAAACACTGTGAGGAAACCGAAATCTACCTATAATCTAAGTTCTAAGTCATATGTCATCCACCAACCGACACTGGGCCAGCGTGGTGGATTATAACCTTGTCTCTCTCTCTTGCGAGAGAAGGCCCCGACGCCCAGCAGTGGGAACATTTAATGGGTTGTTTTGGCTGCTACTTATTATGCTGATATGTTTTCTCCAAAATAACAAAATGTACTTCAGTGATAGGTAATTTAATTCTGTCATTCGACTAAATTTTATAAGAAGCTATGACTATGTCGTAACAGATAGATCTAATTTTATTTTAGCTGATTTTAGCTTTTGTTGATATTTGAAAACTACCTCCCTGTTTTCGATATCTAAGATCACCTCTGAAGTATTTTCTACCAAACAAAAAGGAATTATCAAAATCAACTAACAATTAGCGGAGTTATCGTGTAAAATAAAACCAAATAAAAAACATGCAACCCGATTGAAAACATCCTCCTTGTTTGAAGTCGATTAAAACCGAATGATGTTTGTTTTCCACACAAAACTATATCTTTGACAATTATTTTGTCATCCAAGACGACGCGACGCGATCACGTGGGCACTTTCTAGAATCTAGATATTCTGTGGATAGTCTGATACACAGAATACTTAGAAGTTAGTATGTACCGAACGCGCCGCGCGTGTCGTTATTATTTAATGTTTGTGTAATTTCCGAACCACCAAACCGATACTATTCAAATTTTGACGGGACAATATAAAAAATATGTTCTTTCTAACAAAAAAAGAATTAATGAAATTAAACAACGCAAACATAAGTTACAACCAAATACACATTCTGACTTTCACCCCCTCCCGCAAGAAAACCGATCAGAATTTGGGGATCAAAAGTAGCCTACAGCAATGTCCTTAGTATAAACTAAAATCATGCCAAGTTTCAGCTGAATTGAATCAGTAGTTTCGGCGTGATGCGTGATCCCTATACAGAAAGACAGACAGACAGACAGACAGACAGACAGACAGACAGACATGAAAGAAAAAAAATGCAGTTTCGCCATCAGTATCGACTATGGAGTGCCCCAAAAAAATTTTTTTCAAAATATCTTCAATGTACAGAATTCGACCCGTTACAGTTTTATTATAAGTATAGATAGATTTCAGCCCGACCCATTAAGACGTATCTACCGACGTGATTGAGCAATAAACGTCGAAACATTGATATTCATAATGTTATTTAATATGATGGTATGATTTTTTTTTAACTTTAATAGGTTTACACTTGACCGCTATCGCGCCTGATGTTAAGCGACAATACGGTCTACGATAGAGCGTGCTTACCTAGAAGAAACCGATTCACTCTCGATTTGAAAACACCAAGATTATAACTATCGGGAAAACCCATTCAGAAAACTTTTCAAGCGCGAATCCGACTCCCACTGGGCTGGTTTTATTACTAAGTATCCCGGAAATTAATAAACGCTCAAGTCTTTTTCTTGTCACACACTGAGTTACATAACTATTAAACGTGGCTTAGGTACCCGTAGTCCGTATTCATGCCCTTACACGCAATACACCTGGTGATGCAACAATGGGTTCTATCATTTGAATATTGTATTATGTGCTTTTAGACAATGAGGTTCGAAAGTATAATAGCTTGATTGAGTAACGAATTTTCTAGGATTCGAATTTTGAAATCCTTGTTTTGGTAGTTCACTACGTAAGCACATAGCATCGGAAACGGAAATGGAACTAGTATATAGGAACCAAACATCGTCCTCCATTTTTAAAGAAGCTCCGTTGGTATGGGTATGCCGGGGTAATAGCACAATACATCCCAAGCTGGACATCGCCATCATAGCTTTGCCAGTTGTCTTCGATCAACATGACGCATTTTAGTATGCAAAATAGGTAACTGATAAAAATAGTTTTCAAATGGGCTACAGGAATCGCTAACATTTCAGTGATGTGGATAAAAAATTGTAAATTTTTTCCCTCGTACTGTTATTCTGAAAACGAATACCTAATTCATAAACTGCACAGCAATTATTAGATTTACCAAAAATGACAGGATCGCAAACTTCGCCGTCAGGACGTATCTAGTAAAGTATATCTAGAGTCTCTAGTTTTAAAATATTTGAACCCTCTAGGGGCCCATCCTAACTTTGTTTGGGTTGAACAGCAAATACAAACAGCCTATTGAGGCGCCATATATTCTTAAGAAACTAACGATCAAAGACAACATCATCAGTAATCACTTTATTTTTAATTTTTAAAACCAATAATCTAAATCAAAAGTAACGTAAAATTCAAAATCAGTTAATCAAAATTTTCAACTCTGAAGTTCGACCAAATTACACGTAACCGCCAACATTCGTGAATATAATATGTATGTTGAGCTGGTAAAAAGGTCACTGCGAACCAACGAAGGAACAAACACCATAACATTCGATTTTTTATACATTAAGATTGAATAGCATACCACCAGTCAACCACAAATACCGCTGACGTCACTGATGCAACGTTACGACACCGTAACTCTTACGTATACGCCATAAAAATCATATTCGACAAATTGAGCAATAGATAATTTGAGCATTGTGGGCGCTGGCAGCTGGCACGGGCTAAGGGAAGTAATTACAGATGTCGGAAAAGCTCTGTGTGAGTAATTGCTTTTTCAATATAAGACTCGTAATTTAAGTGAATGGTTTTATTATGGGATTGTAAACTATAATTACTTATTTGTTTGTTTTATAAGGACATAGTGACGTAAACAATAAAATACTTACTTAAAGTAGAACGTTATTTTCGCAATTTGATTGTACCATGTGCCATTATGAATGAAACATAAATAAGGCATTTCAAGATTAATACTGTGGTAATATAAAGCGACAGGATAGACTCTTTGTTGCAGAGTCCGCCTGGCGAAGTACCACACTTTTGCCAGTTATTCTACCGCCAAGTAGTGTGGAACACTGTGTTCCGATTTGTTTTGAAAAGCAATATTTCGAGAGAAATTACAGAGCAAAGATAAATCCTTCTATATCTCTGGGTGATGAGCGAGTGCAGTGCTAGGTAATAATTTGGACTCTTCATGTTCCAATAGCTGCGTGACATTGTGCTGTTGTAGCTGTGCTGCTTACCGTCAGGCACATGTCATGCTCGTCCCATCACTCTACCCAATTAAAAAAAAAATAACGTCAAATTTATTCATTTACTTAATAGCTAAGACATTGATTGTTCAAATGTGTGTCCAGTACAGCATACATAAAATTGTACAGACCATTTCCGCCAGGTGGCGTAGCAGGTAGCTGAAGAGGTTTTTTGTTTGAAAGCTATAGTCTCTAGAATGACTGAACCGATTTCAGTCATTCCAGTCATTTATATAATATACTAGATGTACCCTTGCCATGCTTCGCTGTGGCACATTATGATGCAAAAAGTAGATAAAAACAATCCTTGATGCGGATTATATATCATTGTAAAATTCCAGCTCGATCGGTGCAGAACTTTTTGAGTTTTTGAAGCGTACAGAAACCAACATAACGTTTTTAAATATAGAGATTAAATTATTATATTCTATGGTAGAAGTTAGAGTTCTTACCTTAGAGGATCTTAGAGGATTATAAGAATGATTAGAGAAGAAATACTAGCTTCTTGCGTGTGCTTGTGTGTGTCGTATACGCATACGACATACACACACACACTTTATTACTAACTAATTAGTACTTAGTAAATAAGTGTGTAGTTTGGTTATGAGTAACTTTGTGAACTATATGCTTAAATGTTTAATTATTTTCGTTTTTATAATATCCTTCCCACCCGGGCGTTCACCCGTCGGATGTAACGAAAGTAAAAGGCTCGCCCCGGAAACCGCCGACCGAGATAGAAAGCGCATCCGGGGTATAGCACGAAGCGATTTGCATTGCATGCGGATATCGATGCACAGGTGTGGGCGGTCACTATCAGGCGAATACTTCGCTTGTCACTTTGAATTCAACTATTTTAACCGACTTCAAATAAAGGAGGAGGTTCTAAATTCGGTTGTATGTTTTTTTTGTATGTAGGTACGAGTATGTTTTTTGTTTTTGTTTTTAAATAAAGAGTGGCGAGACGTGCAGGACATGTGCCTGATGGTAAACAACATGCCTGCCACATAAGAGCACAGTGACACGCAGCTATTGGAACATGACGAGTCCAAATAATTATCCAGAGCTCTAAGATGTTATATGACTAAGCCCTGTAATTTCTCTGGAAACATTGCCCTTTAAACCGGAACACAGTAATGTTTGCACATTACTGCTTGGCGGTACAATAACTAGCAAAGGTGTGGTAGTTCCCCAGGCGAACTCTGCCAAGAGTCCTACCAGTACATGCGTATGTTAAGCGATGACTCCGGCAGTCGTGAATAAATTTGGATGGTTCCTATTTTTTTGGCAGATTATAGTTCAGAGGTGGTCCCATATAATACTTACATAATATAAATCCCACCAAAACATTCTGTAAAAAACTAGCCAAGTCTCGATGGAGCTGCTTGTTTATCTCTACAAAGTTATGAAATCTAGACAAAATCGTGCCAAGTCCAAGGCTCCTTACTGCGATTTCTTTATTATTATAGTAAATGTTGTGTGACTTGGCCGTTGCAGGGTACAAAACCAGGTATGCATCCATGACACCATTGCACCAATCCGTCGCCAGAACCGACCCATTGACGATGGAATTTGCCAATTGGAGCACACGTCTAGCTCGCTCTATGTTCTCACTGCTTTTTTTGATGTTTTAGCCACTACGGTATTGCATTAAAGTTAGACAACCGTGGCTTTTGTAATTGACCACCAGATGCCGTTCTACTTATGGGCATATCTTATATTTTATATTAATACTAAATAAACAAACGAAGAGATTTGACTCTATTTTTGTGATAAGATCGTCTAGGCTGTGGAATGCGTTACCTGACCGGGTTTTCCCCAATGGTGACATAGTTCTTATGTCGAGAGTGTATCGGTTTTTTCTAGGTAAACAGGTTCCATCGTAGACCACATCGTCACTTAACATTAGGCAAGATGGCGGTGAAGTGTAAATCCTATAAAACTTAAAAAGTGCAGGTAAACCCAGGCCGGACCTCTAGTTACCTATAAAAAGTAAGACAGTATCACAAACCAGTAACTCACATCAAATAATGCGTTCAGATGTAGAAGTTACACAACTGTTACGCAAAACGAGTTCTGCGTCCGCGTTATATTACGACAAAATTATCCGAGCCAGCGGGCAAAAACGGAACTAACCGCGGTCAAGTGAATACATTAAGATTTTTACTTTACTGGTCTTTAATTAAAAAAAAACTACGGTGGAATAGAATGCTTTAACTTTAAGACTCGATTAAGGTCTATACTCATTTTTTATTATTTAAATTTTAGTAAGGACCAAACAAGTTATAATTATATTGAGCATATTTTAATCAAAGTTTATTTTGTAAACGATGCGTTGAATTAATAAATGCTACAAATGAAATATTCAAAGTCATGACCAATTCCATAAGCATAGTGCCATGTACCTAAAACACAACGGAGACCAATTATTTCAATAATTACTATAATTTAAGTAAATATATTGGTGGACAATTCACACACAACACCATCTGACCCCAAACTAAGCAAAGCTTGTAAGATTGCAGCCAGATAGCAGAATTAAAATAGATTTAGCAAAAAGTGGTAGATTCTTCGAAAAATTAACTCATATCTTGATGATCACATGACATTGATGATAACATGATTGCATATCAATCAGAAGTTTGTTTGATGGTTCTATTATACGAGTAATTTTATTAGAAGATATACTATGATACGATATGATATATGTTTTTTTATATTATGTTTTCTGTTTTGTGGTTTTTAATAAAGAGTTGTTGTATTGTATTGTAGCGCCACGTCTCACCGCTCTGGATAAGTTTGTCGGAGTGCGCGTTACGTGACAATCGCTGCATCCGGCCGCGAACTGTTTAGTTATTAGCGTATTGTGTGGGAACTGTTGTTTGGCGTGATTGTTATTATTTGGCTGTTGATTTGATTCGAACTGATTTAATTCGATACAAACATTTGTCGTTATTATTATGGCATAGAGTGTCGAGTGTCGGACATGCGCCTGATGGTAAGGATCATGCCTGCCACTTAGCACCACAGTGACTCGCATCTATTGGAACATGAAGAGTCCAAATCATTACCTAGCACTGCACTCGTCACCCAGATATATAAGATGTTTTATCTATATTCCCTATAATTTCCGTGGAAATATTGCCTTTCAAACCGGAACACAGTAATGTTTACACATACTGCTTGGCGGAAGAATAAGTGGCAAAGGCGTAGTACTTCCCCAGGCGGGAGTCGACCTGGACTCCGCGGGACTCTGCCAGTCCTACCACTACAAATAACTCTTTTAAACGACAATAAACATGAAAAAGTTCTAATAGATAGAGCACCTTTCTTTTCGATAAAGTAATATAAATAAAGTAATATAAAGTAAGATAAAGTCGATAAAAAAATTCGATCACCCGAAATCAAAGAATGCAGTCCAAACGTCCCCTTTTTTTTTTTCTAACTGACTTGTGGCTGCTTGCCCGGAGGCCCCTACTGCCTATCTGACTATTGAGTTAGCGCCGGAGGCGCAGGACCCAAAATAACCTAACCTGACATTCTATCATACTTACGAATCTAACCTGTAAGAAAAATCGAACTAAATGAGAGAGAGCTAGCTACCTAGCTATCTAACTCATACATACATACCGAACATAAGCACTCTAGTTGAGCGCTATCGGACCTAGTGCGCCCGTGAACCGCAAGTCGCGGAGGGCAGTGACGCGGGTACGGTGACTATTACACTCACGCGAGGGCGCCTAGACGGCACGGCCTCGGCTCGCGCTGTCACCGGGGAGGAATTCAAGGTTCGGCACTTAGTGCCTATTGACAGAGTTACTGCCTACACCCACCGGGTCGTGACGGGAACCGAACCCGGTATTACTACGCGAGTTACTATGTCTACTGACTTATTATTGGGGAATTATGCAATGAGAGACTTTGCCGGCTGGCTTAGTTTTGTTTTAGAACGACTATGTCGGCTGACTGATTTTTATAAGGGACTTAGCTAAATGTCATCTGACTTGACCAAACGTCCCCAAACATGGACGATCGTAATCATCGCGAGGATGATCCTAATTGGTCGTTATACGTAGTTTGCCTCTCCGAGGCACGATGAACTAGTTTCATAGAATGTGAAGTAGAGAGAGCCACTTCAGAGTGTTTAGCGGTGACCGCCGCCGCGGGCCATGAAAGTTTGCATAAAACGCAGAAATCTCAGCAAATTCGATTGGCCAATAAGGCAGGAATTGCGCTGATTTACAACTGTCGCTACTGTATCTAGTTTCAATCATTATGGGTACATAAATGTTTGTTTATTAGTTTATGCAAATGAAGTTATTTAAACCGTTATTTCAACGTGTTAATAACGCTTTACATCCTTATGCTGAAAGATACGATTATTGCCGTTAACGATAAAGCAACCACTTTAGCGCTATTTTTAAGTGTTTTCTTGTAAAATTTCTGTTGGTCTCTTTTTTTTAATAATAGTTTCCGTTATAATAATTATTCCGCGAGCTGGCAGCAAATTTTTAGGTAGTTGAGACAAGTTTATTTATTTACAAGCTATTTCACATAGCTCTCCGAAACCCCAATGCGGAGGTGCAGCCCTGGCTGGTGAGTAGCGGGGCATCTAACAAAGAATTCGGTGTTTTTTTATTCATAATTTTTGGTTTTTTTTTTATCATAAACTGGCACCTGGCCACCATCTCAGTATTATGCGTTGAGAGACGAGTATTTGAGAGGATGACCAATTTTGCCTCCAAAGTTCTAAATACATAGGTATTTTGGAGTCTATTGAGTTGTCTATAGACCAAATATAGATAATTTTTGTTGTCTACACAACATCGTAATATAAATCTCATCAAATACATAAATGTGAAATAATAGCTTAGTTGCTGATTTCAACTACGAAAGAAGTGAGATCTAAATTAGTACTAAGTTCAATAATAATTAAAAACCAATACTGATATTAATTAAATAGAATTAAAATATATTGTCAGAACTCAAAATATATTTTTTCGTGCATTTTAGGATAATATTTCGAAGACTCAGTTTATGAAGTCTGAAGACATAATCACTGACTTTGACGGGACAAAAGTATTCTGTTTCTGTGTGTGGGTAGACGAATGACGCATGGCCTCGAAAAATTATTGGAACATGCTGATTTTCTCACGATGTTTTCCTTTAGCATTAAAGCGTTAAAGATGATTCCAACCTATAACCCTGTGGTTATAGGTTGGACGTGCAATTAAGTTATGCAATTAAGTTAACGTGCAATTTACAACCCTGTGGTTGTAAATTGCACGTTCTACCCGCTATGCCATCACGGGTTTTTATATAAAATCGTACATTCTACTGTTATTATAAATGCTCAATCACGTCAAAACGTTTGAACGAAACGGGATCAAATTTGGAACACAGATTATAGTATAGTACAGCATAGAGGCTACTTTTTGTTGCGGGGAAATTGCGGAAACGGAAATTGTAGCTTACTGTAATGAAACTGAACTATGAGTAGTAATTTTTAAATGTTGGTACATACGACAAGTCCAGTAATACCCCAACTTACGCTACCCCTACTTACGCAAATGTGGAGATACGCGTTTTCTCATTTTATCATTCCTCTCTGTTAGTCTATGATAAGCTTAGATGTGTTTTGCGTGAAATTGTTTTACGTATACAGCGCACAATATTGATGTATCGTTAAATAAGCCATCCAAAAGAGATAGAAAAAACCGTATAGACAAACTTTGTGCGTAGGTATTTACCAATGTGCAAAATCGAAACCCGACTTACGCGAATTCGACTTACACGACTATCGCTCGAATCTATCTATCGCGTAAGTTGGGGTATTACTATATAAGTAATAAAACGACCATACTAAATGAAATATTACAAATTACTTGCTAACCACCTCTACCGCCGAAACAATAAAACCGCCTGTTCATGCCGCGTCGGCTGTCGGGCATCTCCGGCTATCTCCGTCAATTAGTCGCGCCGCTTCCGACGGTTATCTGCATCTCAGATCTGAATCGCGACAGACCGACTAATTCCACTCGTTAGTGGCCTTGTTGCTTGTTTTTGGGACTTAAGTTGTTTGTCATCGTAATTGTCGTCACTAGAATATGCCGAATATAGTATAGCATAGCATAGCATTAGCAGCCTGTTAAATGTTCCCACTGCTGAGACTCGACCTTCTCTCACAAGGAGAATGTCAAGGCCATAACCCACCACCCTGACACAGTGGGGGGTTAGTGGATGACGCATGACCTTGAAAGATTATTAAAGTACCGTAAGTTGTAAATGCAAAAGCCGCTAACTTACGTTTACGTTACTTACTGCACTAAGCACATGACTTTGGAACGACGACGATAATTTTACATTTAACTAATTAATCTAATTTTATATACCTGTAGATGCGTCAGAAGCCGATCGTGTTACTTATTTGATCGTTCCGCGCTCTCGCTTGCACGCTCGCCTCGGACGGAACGTGACACTTTAAAACGTGTGTTCAGGCGGTGTTCATCAATTTATAGGACTATACCAAAGCCTCGCGGTTTCGGACACGCATTTCCCGTTTCCGTTATTTTTCAGGGCAGAGAGTATTCATGTTCTATTCCAGACAATATTCTTTGTTCCAAATTTCAACGGGATTGAGCAAGAAACATCGAAATTTTTGCATCTGTAACATTGGTAGGATTATCACGCCAAGAAGAAAACGACTTCCCCTTGGCGGACCCAGCGAAGTGTTGTAATGTGTAAACTATGTGCAGGTTCAGTGGCTCTTGCGTATTACCATCATTCAAAGGTAATGGAACATTTCCCAATCAGCTCCCGAGTGACTGACCTCATCACGCAGCGCATGTATCATGTATCATCACGATCGTTATCTGGCACTTTCTCTGCCTGGATTATGGTTGTATAAGCTTCGGTTATGTCAAATTCATTGTCGGTATGGGAAAACGATTTGTCACATTGTGCTGTGATGTAAGATTTGGATTGAAGACTCATTCGGTTTGAGACGATTGCTTTGATTGAAATGCAAATGCTTGCTTAACAGTAAAATGAAAAATGAGATTTTATTTCTTTTATTTTATTTATTTTTGCTCAAGACTTCGTATGAGTAGAATCCCTTCCTTCCACTCGACACAACCAAAACGACACCATCGGTGGTGTCGTATGGAATCACTAGTCCATACGACACCACCGACTAATAGTGAGGTTACCTACATACAAAGTTGTTGATACGAAAACTCCAGTTAAGTTCAAGCAGTTTCAATAATGAGGTATGTCATTTGATAAAGTTTATATTTATCTGTCACTCAAATGGTCATCTTGACATTGTTCATTGCAATTTGCATATTATTGTCTTTCCGTCCGAATATTTTAATTTTTCACAATGGACATGGATACTAATACTGACGACTTAAAATACATAAAAACTAATGGCGGAACAGCACATCACTAGGGTGGTGTCGTATGGACTAGTGATTCCATACGACACCACCGATGGTGTCGTTTTGGTGGTGTCGAGTGGAAGGAAGGGTAGAATCTATGATAGGTAAAAGAACTGCACTTTTTTTGGTATAAAATAATTGATTCTCGTAGCCCATATGATATGGCCCATAAATATGACATACAATGTATGTGTGTATTCGGTTCAATTCATTTTTGGAAACTTGTTAGAAATTATGAAGCAAGTACATTGGCTGATGAGTTAGTTACATTTAAATACAAGCAGTGTTCCACGGTTTTACCCGCGCAGTTCTCGTTCCCGTCGTTCTCTTTTTATCCGGGATAAAAAGTAGCCTTTGTGTTCTTCCAGACTATAATCTATCTACGATCCAAATTTCATCCCGATCCGTTCAATAGTTTTTACGTGAATGAGTAACAAATATCCTTCCATCCATCCATTCATACTTACAAACATTAGCGTTTTTAATACATTAGTAGGATGCACCAAAGTTTGGCCGTAACTAAAATCTAAAATTTATATTACGATGTTGCGCTGTACAATTTCAGCTTTAAAGACATGCAAAATGTAGTTAGTATGTTATCTAAATAAAAAAAGTATGGCATAAGAAGCGCCAGACTGACAAATGAAGGAACGCTGATCAGCGGATCTCGGGTCATCTCTAGGAGCCAATCTGCTTTCTCTGATTCTATCTTCAGCTTTCAAACAGATGTCAAGTTTGGTAGTTATATTCGAAGTAGGTAATACGGGCTATAGAATAAACTTTTTACACCATCTTGTCCTTTTTTTATCGGCTACTGCTCGTAGATCAAAAAAGCGACATCGTTTCATAGTCGACGTTCCAAAGACTCAAACGTTGAAGTTTAATTTTATGAAAATAACGATCTTTCTCGTTTGAGAGTGAGGTGAGGTTTGTGTTTTGAGTGAGGTTTTCCCGATAGTTATTCGTACAATCTTGGTGTCTTCAAGTCGACACTCGGTTTCTTCAACACGTGAACACGCCCCATCATAAACTATCTAGTGAGATGGCGGTCCAGTGCAAACCTATCAACAAACAAAGTAGGTAAAGAGAACCTAACTTAATTAGCGTCGAACGTAAACATAATAAATTAGTTTGAAATAACTAAATGTTCACTACTCGTATCTAACGTAGTAATCTTGAGAATTTGCAGTTGTGTAGTATAAAATTCTAATCAAAAAGTTTCTCAGAAATGCAAATAATGTTTTCAAATCGTGTCAGTAGGATACACTGATTCTTTACCGCCAAATAAATAAAATAAATAAGTATTGGTGGGCAATTCACACACAACACCATCTGACCCCAAACTAAGCAAAGCTTGTATTATGGCGGCCAGATAGCTGATACAATACTTACATAGTTTTAAATACGTACTTATTATAAATAGAAACATACACAATAAAAAAGACACAGAGACACAATAGAAAGACACAGTGGAAACATTTGAATTCATCACACAAATATTTGCACTGGGTGGGAATCAAAGCCTGCACCTTGGTGATATTGCTCGCACGTTACCATTAATCTGGAATTCTACAAACTACTATTTATTTTGAAATATTGTAGGGGTATCCACCACTTTTTATTTGTACTTCCCGTTTTCCTGTTTTCGTATCTGTTTTTCCACAGATAGATGATGGTCTGGAATAACACATAAGATATTTTTAATCCCAGGAAAATAGCGGAGTCGCGAGCTGCTCAGGTAAACCCACGGGGCAGATAGTTTCTTTGTAATGTAAAGTGACGAGACGAGGCAGCCATGCACATGGTAGCAAGCAACACAGTGATTTGAACTTCTTCTTCTTTTTGAACTTGGAGAACCCAAATGATAACCTAGATACTGCAGTACTCTTGTCACCCATAACACATCTATGGATGATGACGTGGGCTCTGACGAGAGATATCTAGTAGCTATCTGTTAGTTGTTTTGGAAATATTGCCATTCACAGTACTTATTATTATCATATTAATGCTTGACCGTAGAATGGCTAACAAAGGCATGGTACTCTCTCTCTTCTGAGATAGACTCAGTACTAAGTCCCAACTCTACAATGTAATTTCCATTGTTGTGGGATTATTATTGCTTTGCCTTTAATATCGATTTGAAATAAAAGACAATGTTAGCAATAACATAATCAACATATGCGGTTAGGCACTGATAGGAGACAATATCAATCGAATTTCCAACCTTAAAATAATCGACTTTAATGACGATTTTACGTTCATTACGCATAATATACGTTAACGATCATGATGTAAGTACTGTGAACAAGCAAGCGTTAATGACACCTACAATGTTACAGACCATAATTATTTAGCTGCTGTCGACAGACGACAGCATCATCAAAAGACGTTGACTTCGACGCTAAGTGACGTTGCCTAATGAGTTATAGCTTCGGAAGCATCATTTGAATGGTTTCCGCAATGGCAAATGACTAATGACTCTTGCAGAACTGCATAAAACAGTGAAACCAAAGAGTGTTGGCAGGTACTTGATGGGACGGCCAGTCGGCCATATACATATATGTACAAATGTGCATACATGCCTTAGACCAGGGGGTCAGCAACCTTTTAAGAGTCATGAGCCGCATGGTGAAAAAGTAGCTAAAATGCAGTTTGCAGTGCGGCCCGCACTGCAAAAAGTGTCTAATTCATTTGCAGCTAAACCCAAGCTAATTTTGGTACTAGACAATCATCGCGTGTAGCCTGTCCGAAGTCAGTTCCTTACTGATACCATCTCTCTCATCTCTGAGGTCAATCTATGGCCAGCTGGAGCCTGTTGCCTTTGAATCAACGATAATATAAGTAGCGTATTACTAAATTTATTTTCGTAGTGGGCGATGATGGAGAATAACACAGTACAAATATTTGACTTCATCACACAAAAATTTCCACTGGGTGGGAATCGAACCCACGACCCTCGGATTCGCAAGCTGAGTTACTACCCACTAAGCCACGAAGCCAGCGAATTTCAGTTACATACATTAAATTATAATTATATTGAAATTGTGATCAAAAATGGGGAAAATGGGGAAAAAATAAAGTCCTATGAAAAAAACCGACTAGGCACAATTTAAAGTTCTTAACTCAAAACGCAGTCCTTACGCAGTCCAGACTAAGGTAAGAAAAATGTTGCTATCTGTTGTTATTTCTCGGAAATATTGCTTAACATACAAAAAAAAAAACGAAATCGAATTAAGAACCGCTTCTTTGAAGTCGGTTAAAAAGACGTTGTTTTTCGTACGTTATCCATAATAACTCTTAATAGCTTTAAATCACTCTGTGTAAACACGAATAAGAATATGTTATTTTAGAGGGAAATATTTAATTTTTTAATGAAATATTTTTATTAAGAATACTGTTTGTTCATAATAAATATATATGTAACTGTGTTCGTAGGGTGTTTGAGACAGGCCTTTCTGTACGGGAGCGATCCAATCGTAATAAGTTACACAATTGCTGGTTTCGATTTCACTGATACAATTTTTTGCGTTTTACTGACGTTACGCAATAAAATTATCACTTTAAAATAATCATAATTTAATGTAATTGATGAAATGCAAAATGAATTGCACTTTCGATCACTGTAGTAAGTATTTTTAATTGTAGGATATTTCCGTTGTTTTTTCAGTCTACATTTTTCTTAATACCGCGATTTTTTATCGTGGAGCAAATCCCCGATCGATAAAAATAGATAAAATTGTATGTACTATGTTAACCTGTAACGAAATATACCGATTTGTGTTACTGGTTAAATAGCATGATGCTTGAAACTACATCAAAACACAATTTCTTGACGACGATGCATCTACAATATTAGTAGGCATAGGCTCTCCGGACAATTTGTAGACAAACTGACGTCACAAGATCGTTCTTGTGTTTTAAAAAAAATCTCCAAAATCAAGTAATCTCCTGTCAAACCAATAATTGGCTTAGAATAGTGAAACCTTTTCGAAAAGTGACAAAAACAGCCGTGGAAGTATTTCGGCGCCTTATGCCCGAAATGTTTTGACTTTTTTGTTCGTAAAAGTAATTATATGAATTACGGCGGCGCCGGTGCCGTGGCGGTGGCGTAACTTGCTTTCTTTGCCGCAAAAACGCGGTTACGTGGTCTAATATTGTCTCTATTGAGCCGGATGTTAGGAGATGTTTCCACGGACTGCCAAGACGGTGCTTCTTCAGAACTATGGTTTATAAAGTCAACCAAAAGCTAGCATAAAAAAATATCCCTGCCTGCGATACAAGTGAAAAAATTATAATTTTGAATTTTAGCATTAAATAAATAACATAATTCTTTTTCAATACATTACCTGTATACCTAGCTAGAGATTTACTGCTAATACACATATCGGTGACGTAAGCCCATAATATTTGACTCTTGGACAAGTTTTGCTATTAACATAATAAAAACCATTCAATGGCATGGTTTTTCCAAAGTTTTAGTGACTTAGCTACTCCTTATAACATCAACTACTTATATACCAGTGATAACCATATTAAAGTCGGTCTTGTCGTTTCAGAATTTAACCGGAACTAATAGATAGACACAACATTTTTAAATTGATTTATAAGTAAATGCCTACCGTATGTGTACCGTGTGTGACGTGTCCGCCAATTACTTATTTATTTATTTAATTATACTCGTACTTTCATATTATGCAAGTAGTAAGAAACTGTTAATTTCAACACTTCAATTTTATACTTAGAAAAAACGTCCGCGAAGCCGGTGCCTTACGGAAAGAAGCTCATAGTTCCACATAATCGGGTAAATTAAACCTATTGACCGGAATAAGCTACAAACTCATTACAATGTTACGTGTCGGGCCGACATGCATAATGCATGGGATTTCGCACTTTACACGCATCGCGCCTTCCCATAGAGGAGCGAAACGCAGATGGCGAAGTCAAAAAAATGAAAAATTAATCGGGCTTACCTAAAGTTTCTAATGTCCTCATATAGTGACCGCATTTTTATTATTAGAACCAAAATAATTTATTTAATCGCAGACACGATTCGATCGGCACGTGATCAAATATTGACTTTTTTGTGTAATTTTGATGCCGTTCCCACTGATAGCTGTCTTTTAGACTTTAGTTTATTGGATAACTCATACTTAGAAGTAATTGTGTAATTGAATAATATCATTTATGCTTAAAATCAGGCATGAATGCGATCAAGTGTAAACCTAAGAACAAAAAAAAGCATGTACTGCTGTAAGGTACAAAATGCTACAATTGAACGTGTTCAATAAATCAAAAAAAAATCTACACACTTCAGAACATCAATTAGATCACTTGCATCAATGAGCAACACAGTAGTCCTACTGGTGCTATTTTTTGCTGTGTCCGCACCACATTGCGTAATGTATATCATTTGTATGACAGTTTTTGCGGCACCTTCCGCACCTACTGTTTTCTCCTCGTCATTTCCTGACGGAGGCTTCCTATTTGCTATATTGGTCAGTTCGGAGGAAGTTTAATAACTTTTATGGAACAATTACATTTTGTGGCGAACACGACTGCGGTTTAATGCCGCAAATTCACTTGTTTTATGTAATTGATAACATTATTTATCAACATTATGATATATGCGTCAACTAGCACCAGCCCGTGACTTCTTCCGCGTAGAACAACAAAACACTATAACTTTCTCATTTGTGACATTAATAAGAAGTAGTTCAATAAAACATAATACTCGTATATTAAGAACGGATGTAACACAGATAGATAAAAAATAGACCACGTTACAGAAATACAAAGCATAAAAAAACAGTTTGGAAAATCCAACGTGAAATATTTGAAAAATCCGCCTCCTCCCTAAATCTTTTTATAGGCCGGAATGCCACGCTTGGATTGCTATGGCAGACCTTTGCACCAAGTGCTAGCTGGATCGGGAATCACCTGACCTTTCTGTTATTTTACACCAAAACTGGCTCACCAAACTTTGGAGTTCAGTTCGCCAACTTCCCAAGATTTCCAAAGTAAATAGGGCAATATCATAAATAGATCCCAACGCCGCATATTCCTATAGCGCCATCGCCATATGGAAAGAATTAGCGTCCAGCGTAAAGCCAAAATGAGGCGGTTGCAACGCCAACACACACAATCCCGATTCCTGTAGCGATACTTTCTTTCTTTTGTTTTTATTTTTTATTAATTGACGTGTAAATTGTACATTTATCAATAAAGAACTATGACTTTGACTATGATACTGGCCAAATTTGCTCCTGAGGCAGGCATCTTGAAGGATCCACCTGAATGCTGTATCTGGTGCATTGGCAAGCTGAGTGAGCGAAATGGACTCGAATTTTGAGGCCATTTCGCTCGAAATTTGAGCATGATGAAGTGATCTGGGTTCGAACGTAGCGAAAGAGTCTTCAGAGACTAGAAATCTAACGGGCCCAGGAGGCCGTGCTCAATCTTGGGTCACCCTCAGAAATCGATCCTTTTACTCCAGCTCATTTTTTTTTAGTAAATATATATTATGTCTACGCTTGATTATCTCGCCTGATGTTAAATGACGATGGGATTAACGATGAAGCTTATTATACCAAGAAGAAACCAGTTTGAGGTTGATGGCTCCTCAAACACTTATCTTTGCAATAAAATCATTGAGTCGTTTAAGCCGTAATAGTTTCCTGAATATTTTATTAGTTTCCTGAATTTCTACTTTTATTGTCATGAGTAAACAGTATCAATGGACATATTTATCTTTCCAACTGAGCACGCATTCCCCGCCCTCGTCACGCCGCGCGCGCCGCTCTGATACTATCGCTTCCCAAATCGATTGTAATTACTGTAATCATCATTCTTACAACAAATTAATCACATCTTTAACATCACATAATGTTTAGTTTATTTTATAATTAGATTATGTTTGTTTAATTAGATTTATCGCTTGAACAAAACTGCTATTAGACATTTTAATGCTAAAAGCTCTGTAACAATGCTTAATTTAATGTAGTAATGCGTACCTACATAACTATATAGAACTGCTGTCGTTCAGGTTAAATTTTGACAAAACGTTTTTCGATGAAAAAAGATTATTTGTTTCGAGATTAAATGTATACCTACTATACACCACATCAGTAGGGCATACTTTGAATACAAAAAGTACACGTATTAACCAAACAAACGCTATGTGGAATGGTATCTGTGTTGCTATCTGCTTCTATGGATCGCCAGACTTAGGTAATGAAGTAGTATTTATTTTAACTATAATAAGTTCGAACTTGACCGCCATCTCGCCTGAAATTAAGCGATGATGCGATCTCCGATGGAGCGTTGACCCAGAAGAAACCGATTCACTCTCGATTTGAAGACACCAAGATTGTAACCATCGAGGAAAACCCACTCAGGCAACGCATTCCACAACCTAGACGTTCTAATCACAAACATGGAGTCAAATCTCTTCGTTCGCGTTTTTGGAACATCAACCATGAACCGATGTCGCCCTTTTGTGGAATGGGTAGTACTAATGTCATTAATTACAAGGGGTACAGATGTACTGCGCTGAAATGAAATTAGTCTAATCATATTTTGCTAGCAGCGCAGCGATCCGCGGTTTTACCGACATTTCTGTTTCTGCTATTCTACCCGGGATAAAAAGCGGCATGTTCTGTGTTACTCCACTGCTATAGAACTAAACTATAATCTACCTGTGTTCCAAATTTCAACCCTAGTCTTCAGTCGTTCCGACGTGATTGAGCAAACAAACATCCACACTTTGACATCTATAATATTAGTAGGATTTATTTATGTTTGCTTCATTTTTCTATTTTCATTATGCCATCTTTACTTGATTTATGAATGCAGCATAAAACATCATTTTACTTAAAAGACGTTTTCTTTCTTCTTTTTATATTCAACTTCGAAAGTTTCTTTCGTGTGACCTATTTGCTTCAGAGCCCTTAATGATTGTGTTCGCAAACTCAAGTACTTCAAGTATTTTGAGTTTACCAATACCGAGACAATCACGTCGAGGCTATGGCAACACTATTCAGCCATGCTAAATGGCCCTTCAAAGGTTCTTTGAAATGCATTTCCAAAAAGAAAATAGTTCTTAGCGAATGAGTTAATGGCTTTAGAGAGAGTCACATTATATCGTAGTTTAATTAATTATTGGCGTTAATGATGATTATGATGATAAATACGTTTTAAGTACCCGCGACAAATACTTTGTGTGATACCATCATTTACTTCGTGACTTTGTCTTGGTAAATTCATCAACATGAACATTTCTAAATAATCTAATATGAAAAAGAATTCGATGAATCGAAAAAACTCCTGTTTTAAAGATGCTGAAGACGCAAAAGCTTAACGAATCTTCTATTTGGTGGTTTTCAGAATGTGGGGTCCCGCTACGACGCCACACTCGGCAGCCGCGCGACCGGCCAGCGGGCCAGCTGCGCATCATCAGGGGCCGGGAGTCCAAGCGCGGAGCCTGGCCGTGGCAGGTACTATCCCACACTCACGGTACATAACCATAAAGCCCACCAAGCGTGGCCGCACATAAACCGCCAGCAACCACGGCCACAAAACGCCATCACCGACTTTTTAACCCATGACCAAAAAAAAATTGGTTGCCTGTAAAGTATACGGGCGAAAGTTTTACGTGACAACGACTTTGAGTGGTAAAATAATTTTACGGAAGGGACGCGTGCCTTTCACTTTTTATGTCTGTCTCTCTCGCTCTTAGGCGGGCTAACCATGCCCGGGTGGAAGGGACGCGTGCCTCTCACTCGCTCTCGTTGTGAGCGCATAACGTGAGCGGAGCGTAACGCAGTTTCTTGAAGTGTCACCTGGCAAACCAATTTATAAGACGTTGTCACGTCAAAACAGGGGTGTTTAAAGCTTGACGTCGATGCTTGACTGTTTGGCTGCATGTGACACCGTAGCTCTCAAACGGATGGACCGTCTTCGATGCAGTTTTTTTTTAATTTGAAAGTCACTTTTTTTTCTTGCGGTGGTCATTACCTCACTATAAATATCCAAAAAAGGGCTTGATTAGTAGAATACTATACATATACACTATAACATTTTTCAAATTTGAAATAGCCACTATAAAATGGCGAATTATATTTTTTCACAACAATAAGGATATCAAATGAAAGAGCTTGACTAGTAGAATACTGTACAAATTTCCAAGTAGTCGGGGGTAAATCAACATATTTAATTTTGTTCCTATTCCTATAGTGTTGTGTTTTCAGTGCCGTAATAGTACATTGTTCACCGAGAAGAGAAAGTGACCGATTACCGTCGAGAGTGTCGTTTGAAGCCCGAGCCGTAGGCGAGGGCTTTAAAACACCCGAGATCGGGAATCGCACTTTCTCTCGAGTGATACATAGTGCTTTATACTACACCTACGAGGAAAATAAATTTCTATGAAAACTGAATCCTCAAACAACACACAAATTGAAAATGGCGCCAATGGCGTCTGCAATTTTCACATGTTCTTTTTTCAAATTGTTAGACACCATCCAACACACAGCTAGTGGCCAGTGTCATTTTGCGAACTTGGAGATAAAAACTCACTGTAAAAACTTTTTGGCTTTTGATATTTAGGTTACCAGCGCATAGTCTTACCCAAAATTAAAAAAGAAAAACCACGTAAGGATTTTCATACACTTTTCTGTCCCGCTCAGGTGCGTTTTCTCGCCGCATATTTGTTCGATATGCAATGACGCACTTTCTACCGATAAATTTGATAAAGTATCAAGGTACTTTCCGAGCAGGTGTAGTATAAATAATATTTTCTATGCACTTCTGTGATATTTTTTTGCTTTTTTAACCGACTTCAAAAAAAAAGGAGGTTTCTCAATTCGACCGGATATATGTATTTGTAGGTTTACACTTGACCACCATCTCTCCTGATGCTAAACGACAATGTGGTAAACGATGGAAGGAACCAATTGACTCTCAATTTGAAGATACAAAGATTGTAAACATCGAAAAAACCCACTCAGGAAACGTATTACAAAGACTACATATTTTAAAACTGTGTCCTTGTTTTTAATTTATTACTGAAGTACGCTTTTTTTCACGCTCATGCGCTGCTAACTTAAATAAACGGTAATGTAAAACGACGTGAGGAAACCGACAAGTGCCTAGAATCTTTAGAGTTTATGTGTCATCCACCAACCAGCACTGGGCCACCGTAGTGGATTGTGGCCTTGACTCTTTCCTTGCGAGAGAAGACCTCGAGTCCCATCAGCGAGAAAATTTAGTGGGCTGCGTATGCTATCGCTTGAGATATCGCTCCCGCTGCGTAGGAGTCGTCGGAGTACCTACTGGAGCTGTCGCAGGCAAGCGCGTGACTTTTCAATTTTATTGTTTCAATTGAACCGTTTATTATAACTTTTTATAGTTACAGCTAATTTTTAGAGAGTGATGGCAAAGTTCCCATAAAAATGTAAATAAATAAATTTGACATAGGTTAGTACAATTGCAAGAAAGACATTATACTCGTATAATGCTTGACAGTTTTCTGTACAATAATTATTGTAATACAGTAAAGTAGTAGTTTCAAACTTTGAAAATGTATACAATTTGTATGCTCTTTCCTTTGTTTTTATTTTTTATTAATTGACGTGTAAATTGTACATTTATGAATAAAGCACTTTGACTTTGACTTTGACTATGAATGTAATGTTGTAAATCGCATGAAACTGCTCATTGCTGCGCTGCATACCGCTGCTACTTTGATGTTATTTGAACTATATACTAGAGACCAAAGAACTACAGTTGGGGACTCATTATAGAGTCCGCCTGGTGAAGTACCACACCTTTGCCAGCTAATCTATCGCAATGCAGTAATGTGAAAACACTGAAGTGTTCAGGTTAGAAGGGTAATATTTCCAGAGAATTTACAGGGAATGGAAATAAATCATCTTTTTGTGAGTGGAACAAGAGGGAATGGAAATAAATGAGCGCAGTGCAGTGCTGGGTAATTATTTGGATTTGGACAATAGTTGCGTGATACCGTGCTATTATGGGCAGGCGTTTTACTTACCATCAGACACAAGACATGTACCTACTGACCGTCCCACTACCTATTACAATAACAAAAAGCTTCCATCACGCTGCACTGCCACTGTCCCCCCGAGATATTGATGATCTCTTTGCAATATTTTTTCTCTGAGTTACGTTGTTTTAAGAATAAGTTACGCTAACAGATCGATGGTGGTTTTTGTCATGAAACTGAGGACTGGTAACGTATTTTTTAATTATTTGTTTCTGCTGGATTTACCCTAACTAACATTACCTACCTACTGGTCAGAAGGTACCATATCGAGATAAGCGTATGTTTCTAAAATAATCAATCATTTACCTATTACCATGTTTTTCATTTTACGTATTTTTTATTTTTTATAACGATCGTTGCGAATAGGTAAATGATTATGATTATTTTAGGAACATACGCTTATCTCGATATGGTACCTTTCTGACCAGTAGGTAGGTAATGTTAGTTAGAGTAAATCTAGGTTAGTCATTGACATGATCAACGGTTAGGTCAGCTATCTTCCATTTGATGATAATTACATTATAGGATAATGACGACTGTCGCGACCTCCACGTTTGGTAACATAACAGTAAATTAACAATGTTGTGATCATAGATGACGTATTTATTACCTATGTTACAGTCTTGATCTAGATTTTATAGCTTGATATTTTATCTACATTTTGGTTAGAGCCTCCACACATGGTTGTCAATTGTAAGTTACGTATACGGCATAGGTTGCTTCAATTCTTCTTTAGGTATATCTATGTAGTGGCAACCCTAACCATCATTGCAATTCAGTGCCTGCACGTATATCAAACCATATGCTAAGCCATTTTGTAGTGGTAGTGCCATAACACAAAATTAAATTAACAAACCTAAATTTTTTGTAAGTATAGTTCCTCACGGCAGGCTTGGCGAAGATTTTGCTGCAAGATCTAATTGAAAAAAAATGTTAGACTGAAAACTAAAAAAATATCATAACGGAAGTGACGCGTAAAAACTGCTCGACTAACCAGTGTTGCCAACTTTATTTTTCAGATGATCGTACCATTAACAAAATGAAAATTGTGTTACTTCTATATTATCTGAAGGGACTTCGTTCCTGCCTAGTGTCTCATGATGTCACATCTTTTTTTACTATTATAGACTTTCACTTGTCCGCCATCTCGCCTGATATTAAGCGATGATGCGGTCTATGAAGAAACGGGCGTACCAAGAAGAAACCGATTCACTCTTGACCTTCTAAGTGAGCTGTACATTCGATCGTTGCAGGTGTCTCTTCAGCTGCTGCACCCGAACTACGGCCTGATCGGGCACTGGTGCGGGGGGGTGCTGGTGCACCCGTCGTGGCTGCTCACCACGGCGCACTGCGTACATAAGTAATAGTGATTTTGTACTCATTTTTACTTAAGTCATATCTGCGAGGCCCTTTTTCTTTCGTTCCCAAGCCCCACCCAATAAATACATCTTACTAAATATTGAAACGTAGGACTAGAAGGTAAAACTAAGAGTTTTATCCTGTTGTTATTTTAGGTTCAGTATAAGTGTGGCCAATATTATTTAGTGTTGTGTTCAAAATTAAACAGGGATTTGAATTGTAGTGGCATCGCATTTGATGAGGTCGGCCCCACGAGACCCCTATAAGTGTGAGGCCTTAGGTGAGGACCCACTTGACCCACGCCTAGCTACGCCACTGCCGCCAGTATGTATATTTATACCGATTTTGGCAATGGCGACCAGTGTCTGATTCCACCAGTAATCGACTCGTACTAGGGTTCTGCTAGTACCTAAGTTCTGATTTTGTCTGTTGAGTCGATTAATTGAGATTCCGGTGGTAATCGATCCGTAGCAACGTGCTAGTGCTAGTGCTAGTAGGTAACGGTTGCTGTGGCTGTTCCAGCGAGCTGTTCAACCTGCCGCTGCCGGCGCTGTGGACGGCGGTGCTGGGCGAGTGGGACCGCGCGGAGCAGCGCGGCGCCTACCTGCCCATCGAGCGCATCGTGCTGCACCACCGGTTCCACAACTACCAACACGACATCGGTACTGGGGACTACTCTACTTGCTCTATCATCATTATCTGTCTTAAATGTAGTGTTACCGGGAACTTGTGTATGTCTAGAATTGAGTATGATGGCAATCTAGCGCATCGTGATGCACCACCGGTTCCACAACTACCGTTATGACATCGGTACTTACAACAACTCTTCTTGCTCTGTCATCATTATCTGTCTTAAATGTAGTTTTAGCGCGACTGACTTCATCATCATTTTCTACCGGAAACATAGTGTTACCAGGAACTTGAGTATAACAACATTTCCATCGAGAGCTTCGTGTTGCACCACCGCTTTCAAAACTAACCAGCACGACATCGGTGGCGGCCTAGTAGGCAGAACGGCGCCTGCCGATCCGGAAACCCCGGGTCCGAATCCCACGTGCACCACTGTCTTTTCAAAGGCATGTGCGTAATGCATCTAACTTATAAAAATGGCGAAGGAAAACATCGTGACGAAACCGACATGTTACAAGGAACACCTAGAATCTTGCGAAGTCGTGTGTCATCCACCAACCCGCACTGGGCCAGCGTGGTAGATTATGGCTTTTATTCTCTTTGCGAGAGAAGGCTCCGAGTCCGACCAGTTGATCTTTAGTGGGCTGTATATGTGTGCGTGGGAACTTGTGCATGACTAGAATTTAGAAAAAAATCCTATCGAGCGCATTGTGGTACATCACCGCTTCCAACAACTACCAGCACGATATCGGTATCGATATTTTTTTTGGGAAGTCAATTTACGCCTCGACCTCGTGACCCGACAAGTGGTGCAAATACCGAACAAAATTCACACAGATTTCTCTGGCGTGGCTCTACGTGACTACGTGACTCTACGCTCAGTAGAGTTGCGGGATGACTCTATTGTTTACCCATACCCCGACTCTGCTGACTGGTGGGCTTGTCAGGCCTTACGGGCCACAGGCCCAGGCCCACAGGCAATAGGCCCATCTCGCGGGCGGACAGACCCATCGGTACAGATAATCACTCAAATTTCTTCGTCATTATTTACCGGAAATGTAGTGCTAACGCGAATTTTTGCATCCATTTTCTTAGCTTATGCCGTCAAGTGAAAACTTATAGACGTTTTCAATTGAGGACCATCTCGCCTGGTGTTAAGCGTCGATTTAACACTCTTACCTGAAAGAAACCGATTTATTCTCGATTCTTTAAATCGAGAGTAAATCGATTTATAACACATCCGGATTATAACCATTACAACAACGTATTACACAGTCTAGACATTCTTGTCACAAAAGTGAAGGAAAACTTCTTCTTGCTAGCCTTTGGAACGTAAACCGTTATAAACTACCACCAGTTTTACCACCTTATCCGAAATGTATCCGAAAAAAAATCGATAACTGTTTTGTAGTTTTTTTCAATATCTATGATTGATCATAACGCTACAATTTCACTGTTATAATGTTTAAATCGATGATTATAATTATTTAGCCAAATTTCTCGGACTAGTCCCATTATTTACAATAAATAAATGAATTTGATACAATCATAGAATTACTTACTAGAAAATGTCATCTGGTTCACTAACACTATATAAAATAACTCATTTTAATAAATCAACATTCCAGCTTTGATGAAGATGACCAGAGCAGCCGACGTGACTCCGGGCAGCCGCATCCGAACAATATGCCTGCCTCCCTTCGAGATGCCCCTCACATTCAACTCCGACAAACCTTCCTCCTTCTACATCCGACCAGAAACTCCATCAGAACAAAAGAAGAAAACTAAACCACCTAAACCGAACCCTGATACGGCGGTTAAATACTTGGAAAAACTAAACAACCTTACAAAAAACATCTTCGCAGGATTTACCAAAAAACACAAAAATTTAAGATACAACGTTCGTGTAGCCAATGATTCTGACAAACAAACAGACAGACAAGAAGAAGTGCGGAAAAGTGATTCTGAAAATGACTTCGTTTATGATAGTGCTTCTTTAGATAGTGTTGTGAAACTAATCAAGGACAAATTAAGAACTGAAAGACAAGTGAAAAGTAGTGATAGAAGTGATAAAAAGTTGATGTTTGGTGAAGAAATCGATCCGTTTATTGATGATAATAACGGACTTGACTTCAAAGATGAGTGTTACGCGACTGGGTGGGGTCGGGAGCAGACGAACGGAAACCTGACGGATGTGTTGCTGGAAGCAGAGGTGCCCATTCTTCCACTGCAGCTGTGCAGAGACCGGTATGCACTGACGCTGCCGTTGAATGAAGGGCATCTTTGCGCTGGGAGCACGGATGGAAGTACCGGAGCGTGTGTGGTGGGTATACGTATTCTTTAAATAATATATAGAAAGGCAAAATAAACTTAACGTAACTAAACGTAACTTTGTCGCTAACAGCTATCTCTTCCAGGCAACCAAAGGATGAATCTGTAGGTATTTAGCAAAACTATGTTACAATTAGATCTAAGTACACTATGAGTACAACGCATACCCAACAACCTACTTACACTAAGCAAAAAATGAAGCTGTTGTAACTACATATAGCGTGCTTAACATCCTAGCGGCATTATCACATTGAATGGCTATGCTTTTATGTCTGGTTAAACAAACGCCAGCATTTTGGTCACACGTAGCGTAACATCAAGCAATTACTTGTATGACTATTTTTCTTTGTTAAATAAAACTAAAACTGTATTGACGATTTGAAGAAAATTGGAATATTAACTAAAGACATCGCAAAGTTCGACAACCTTCAGTTGCGTTCTGTCAGATATTAATTTAGTCCTCGCGGGCCTGAAACGAAACCAAATTGTTTTTGCTCCGCCAGTGAAAGTTCTAACCATTGAACTTTCAAGTCGTACACTAAATTAAATACAATTAAATTCTAACAAGTCAACAATATCTTATCGTGCATCGAGCCTTGTCAATATCGAGACAAGATCTGATACCGCAGTGATCGGACTCGATGTTGCAATGCAATTGATTGCTGCTTATTTTATTTTGATAGTCGATAAGGTCACATTCCTAAAACTAAATTGCTATTTCAATGGTTCTATTTGACTGGCGTATTAATCGTGTAGTGGTAGGATTCTTTGCGGAGTCCGTCTGGGGGAAGTACAAATGTACAGTACTGTGCAAATGTGCCTAGCCTAGTGGCTTAGTTGGTAGTAAGTAGTCTCACTGGGAAGCCGTAGGTTGTGGATTCGATTCCCACCCAGGGAAAAAATTTACGTGATAAACACAAATATGTTATTCTGTGTCTGGGTATATCTTGTTCTATGTCTGGGTTGTATTTCCAACTACTTCTATAAGTATGACATCAGCTACATGTCTCCCACAGTTAAGATTTGATAAATTTGTGGCTATTTGGTATTGTGTGAGAAATGTCCGCCAATTTTTATTAATTCAAATAGAACTGTGCTCTGGTTTGAAAGAATATGTTTCCAAAGAAATTATAGGGTATATATAGAGCGAGGGTAAATAGATAAATGATCTGATATCTCTGGCGACGAGCGCAGTACCTATAGTGCTAGGTACATAGGTTATGGGTTTTGTTTGTTCAAATCATCATCATATTGACGTGTAAATTGTACATTTATGAATAAAGTACTTTGACTTTGACTTTCATCAATGTTCCTTACCATCAGACGCCTCTGTGCTCGTTCCATCACTCTATAAAAATAGTCCATTTGACGTGGCTTTGACTAACGCGGATTTCAGGCTTAATGTTTCACTGTAAGGTTAGTTTTAATAAGTACACTATGATCTTATAACGGTAAATGAGTAACACAGGTAAAGTGGTATCAGGGTGTTTCGGCTCTTGGCCAAAATGGGAACTAACGCCGCCGTCAAGCCACAAAGGATTGCCAATACCCCATTTCTCGACACCCACGCCCCCCTGAATACGTCATCCAAATCCCAAATAAGCCTTTTGCAACATTACACAGACGTTTTGCCGTCTTCCTGAAGTTTGGTTTTGAAACCCTGTTTTGAGTTTTCTATGAGAACTACAAACTTCAGTGATCAGCAAACGTTTAGATTTTGTTTGTTTTCCAAAATACTGTATTCGTAACAACAATTTAATAAAATTAACAACGTCTCCATTGCCAATTAATCATAATATTTATATTTAGGTATTTATAAAATTCATAACCATTTGTTACATGTCAAACTTAAAATACAGTAGGTATATAAAAATATCTCGGTATATCTGCGAATGAATTATTACAAACAATCATTTAATTTAATTTATGTATTTGTCAGATAGTAATATAAAATGTCAGATCAAAATAAAATACTGATATCAATCATTTTACATAAATACACGGGTAACTACGTTTAATGTAGTCAATTCAGTCCGACTCAAGTTTCGATCTTTTACAAGGAGAGTGCGTGGGCGGATATCAATCAAATAATAATAAAACATGTCACACACAAATTAATTAATACTAATAATCAGACAAGAATATAAAGATGTCAGATAAAAAAGTACTAATAATAACAATTTGAGAATCAGTTCAGAATAACCAATCACAATAACTTAAACTAAAGCGACTTTCTTAATAGTTGAATTTAATACATAGTTTGGAAAGTAATACAGTTTTGTGCAGTATACTCTTATGTTATAGTTTGTGTTTATTACATTCTGTTTTGTGTGATCATTTAATGAATAAATAAATTTGTGTGGTCTTCAGGGCGACAGCGGAGGCCCGCTGCAGTGCCGGTCGCGCGGGCGCTGGGAGCTCCGCGGCCTCACCTCCTTCGGCTCGGGCTGCGCCCGGCGCGGCGTCCCCGACGTCTACACCAACGTGGCCCACTACATTCCCTGGATCTACGCGCACGTGTACGCCAGCTAACGGAGTTATACCATCACCACCGTGGCTGCTTGCTCGTTCTGAATCAATCAATAATGAATAACATAAAGCCAACAAAGTAAGCTGAGCATTTACCCTAACGCACATGTCTGTGCTACTTAGTAGATATGTCTATATCTAATTATTCACTACTAATTATTCACACTAATTATTTATTGTTTGTTCTGTTATTTCCTCATTATTTGTTCGGGTTGTACAAACATGTTGTCGTTAGCTAGTGCAATTAGATCGTAACCAACGCAGTCTATTGCATGATTTGATTTTTCGCACAAGTTTACGCTAGCTAACAGAGTAAGACGATCGGCAACGTGGTCCATTGCATGCTCTGGTTCTACGAGAATGTCTTCACTAGCTAGCAGGGTAAGACAGTCGGCAACTTGGTTCGTTATATGCTTTGGTTCTACAAGAATGTCTTCACTAGCTAGCAGAGTAAAACGGTCGGCAACGTGGTCCATTGTATGCTTTGGTTCTACGAGAATGTCTACGCTAGCTAGCAGAGTAAGACGGTCAGCAACGTGGTCCATTGCATGCTCTGATTTTACGAATACATTACGGCTAGCTAATATAAGTTAGATTTATACAATGCGCAAGCTGGAAGCCGTACTTAGACCACCACTACGGCAGCGGATCGAGTGTGTTAGATATAATATGCTCATATATACCCAGGTTTCCAGGTTGTCCTATGTCTTATGTTTGCTATCGAAGTTGAACTATCACGCCGTGATGTTTAAGTGTCCTACGTATACATAGTATTTATATATAGTAGGTATATGCGTATGTATATTAGTGAAACTGACTGCCATCAACGTCCCAACGTGGTCCATTATTAAAACGCTCCTGGACTGCATAAATGTTCGTAGGCTAATATTTGTAAGATTCTCCATACCAATATTCCGTGTCCATTCTTGCACATTGCTTATCGCCTATTAAGTAGAAGATAATTTTTGAATAGGTTTTTTTATGCAACATACATAATATAAATCTTACTTAATATATATACTTACATAATATAAATCTTAGATCCGTAAAGTTTACTACTAAAATAGGTAGGTACTTTTTTGCGTTCAAAAACTATACTATCCAGCTACTCAACATTCTTAGTTCATTTCTATTAATAATACATAAACGGGTTTTATTGTGAAGAGGTCGTCGATGACGTCAAATTGATGAATAATAATTACCTATGTCATTAATAAATTTAAATTCTTACCGATGCTGTGATGGCAGATTGTCATCAAGTGCCTCCGAAAATATTATAGCAATGTTACAATATGTATTGCCTATACTCAAACACAAAGTGATACTATAAAAAGAAAAGTAATTTGTATTTTATTTTATAATACTCTCGATAAGTATTGTATAATTTTTAAAAATATTGCAGTGTTACAATGTTACGTTATCACTGAGTACGAGTAAATGATGTTGGTAGTGAATTTTAGTTTGGAATACCTAGGAAAACTACAATTTTGTATATAAACAAGAACAAAATTCAAATATTTGACTAACCCCCGACTACCTAAGATTTGTTATCTGTACAACATTCTACTAGTCAAGCTCTTTCATTTGATACCCATATTAAGGGAGTTGTGAAAAAAGAAATGTAATTCGCCATTTTGTGGTATCGGCCATCTTTGATTTGAAATTTGTCATAGTGCAAAGTATTCTACTAATCAAGCCCTTTCGTTTGATACCCATATTGAGGTAGTAGTGAAAAAAAATATATAAAGCGCCATTTTGTGGTGTCGGCCATCTTGGATTTGAAATTTGTTATAGCGTATAGTACTCTACTAGTTAAGCCCTTTCATTTGATACCCACATTGAGGTAGGTTGTGCAGAAATATTTTATCTGCCATTTTGTCGAGGCGGCCATTTTGAATCGATATTAACCAAACATAGCTAAGAACACCCGCACGGTAATTAACTTTCAAATAAAAAAACCGCATCGAAATCGGCCCATCCGTTTGAGCTCTACGGTGCCACAGACAGACACACACACAGACAGACAGACAGACAGACAGACATCGACGTCAAACTTATAACACCCCTTTTTTGGTCGGGGGTTAAAAAGCTGTTAAATGTTACATTCCTTACGTAACATGTGCTGCCAAAACCCCTTATTACCCACCGCATTACCAAGGTGCACTGCAGTACTAGCCAGTAGTGTCGTGGGTAATTGGTAAAGGGCCTTACACCTTCACTCCCATCGCTCCGCGAGGTACTTATAAGCTGAGCTTTGCATTAGTGTGAGTGATCACCAATCAGGCAGGAGCTTGAAATTTTGTCCGCGAGGTATAGGCTGAGCTTTGCATTAGTGTGAGTGATCACCAATCAAGCAGGAGCTTGAAATTTTGTCCGCGAGGTATAGGCTGAGCTTTGCATTAGTGTGAGTGATCACCAATCAGGCAGGAGCTTGAAATTTTGTCCGCGAGGTACAGGCTGAGCTTTGCATTAGTGTGAGTGATCACCAATCAGACAGGAGCTTGAAATTTTGTCCGCGAGGTATAGGCTGAGCTTTGCATTAGTGTGAGTGATCACCAATCAGGCAGGAGCCCGGCGAGACAGAATGTAGCCGCGCCTAAGGCCGGTTGTCACACCTACACTATCCATGTACACTCACACAAATGCAAAGCTCAGCTTATGCCTCGCGTAGTGTACCAAACCCCTCTGCCAATGGTCCCGTAGGGAATGCTGCGCACCAACGAGGGTCAGATTGTGTTGTGTGTAAATTGTCCACCAGTATTTACTTCTTTTAAAAAAACTATGAACAATCGTATAAATGTACTTGTACATATTTTTGTATAATTTATTTCTAGAGTAAGAATACCGTTAACCAATTTGTATATATTGCTATTCTAGTCTTATGAAATTTCGCAATAATTAGGCTATAAAGATGGATCTAATAAACAAGTAGAACAGATAATTTACTAGGTATATATTATTATGGATAGGTTTTTAGTTTTTACAAACAGTATTAAAAATTAAAATGTTATTTTAAAATTTATGTTAAGTGAGTAATAAAATCTACAACGTATTTTAAAGTTCAGGCCGTTACAGGTCATATAATATATACTCAATAATATTTAGTTATGTTTTGTATATAACTAAAATTATGCTTCTATAAACTCAGAACTAGATCCGAATTTAAATTTTAAACCAAACGAATTATTATTTTTTTTAGCCAAATTTTTATACTGCGCAGCAAAAGGCTTAAACCCTTCTTCCACCTATCTTGATAAAAAAAAAAATATATTTTTTTATTGGTTCAATCATTAATTTAGCTTAAAAACATCAACAATCTTAATTACCTACTTGGAACAAATACTTAATCCATTAATTAATTAAGTCCATTAGCAGCCGTTCAATGGATCTCAGATCGGCTTCCCAGTAAACCTAGAAAGAGATAGAACGAAGTGAACCATTTGCTTACTACAAGTACTAAAGAAAACTAAAAATAGCCTTAGAGCGAGATTGTAAAATTATCATGAAAAAACTTAGGCCAGATATATTTTTATATTCATGTATTAATTATGTCTTTACCAGTAAATGACTATCGATTTGATTGTATGATTACAGAAAAATATAGTCCTATACACCTATGTAAATTAATTTAAATGTACCTAATAAGTTAATGAATAACATCATATGTCGGTTTTTTTATCTTTTAGTTGTTACTCGTACCATAACACAAGCCTAATTTAAGAAGTAGTTATTAAGAATTCTAATAAGTTTTTTTATATAATTTTCATTGTTATACAGCATTGTATTCTATGCGAATCTAAAGAAACCACTCAAACGAACCTGTGATTATTATTTAATATTAAATGTATATTTTGAATTATTATATGAATAGTTTTTTATTCAGTTTTCAACTGTATGAAATATCCATCGACTGAAAGTTTTTTTTGTTACGAATTTCACCGAGAAACTATTTAAAAGGGCATCTCAAAATCCATTGAACTCTTAAAAACGGAAGAAGCGGCACACGCTCCTCAACGATGGCGATGTAAAATCAGGTGACGTCTCCTGATTTGGGATCAGTCGCAACGTGAGCGACAAATGGAGCGCATGTGTGCTAATAATTCCACGAAATTCGATTTGAGCTCTTACAATGCCATTTGTGTGTACAAGGTGCACAAATAGTTCCAAGTCCAAGAAAAAGTTTCGTGGCATCACTTTTCATACGCAATTACACAAAATGGTTTATTATTTCAATTAAAATAATATTTTCTGTTGTAAACAATTTGTCATTCGTAAAAAGGGACAGATATACATGGCGTGAAAGAGTGGGACTCGACCAGCGATATGATTGCAGTGATAACGGGTAAAACACTCCTTCTCTTTCACGCCAGTGTCTTCGTGTGTCTTTCTATTCGAAATATTTAAACAAACGTGTAACTGTGGTATGTATAGCTGTCTCATTTCCATCTACTGCCAATGTGTCAATATGTCTTTGTCATTCATTACAACGAATCTCACGATGGAAGTGTAGTTGTGTGCAAGTTGTGTGTTGTTGTGTTCGCCACATTATGTTGTTTTCATATTAGAACTTACCTCACCTTCCTTTCCTTATTTTTATCAATATCAAAATCTCTATTGTATGCTCTGTTGTATGACAGCTGTAACGTCACAGGTGATCATAATCGGCGACAACTCCTTACCATCCGGCTGATCATCTCCTTTTTGCCGCTTCGCTTGCATAACAAAATTACCGCTACAAACTGTGGTATTGGTACATAGTGTAACTTTAGGCAATTGTGAAGTTTAAGGATGCCTGCATCCAAGGCTTTCTTTGAGCGGGCTCGCGGGAGCACGGACTGCCCCCAAAGATAATTTCGAAAAAGAAACGAAATGCTGTAGGAAAATTAATTATTGACTTACAAATTTCTAGAACCATTAGCATGCTCCCAAAAAAAGATATGACAAAAAATGCCTGCCTGGGTCTTTGTAAACAAAACGTATCCACATGACCCATGACTTTGAATTAACGATTGAAATTTGAATAGATAAGTTCGACGAACAATACTTTTTAATTGCAGTCGAGGAGAGGGAACTATCCCTGACACATACCTACATCATACTGAACCAGTCCACCTCCCAGGTGGACTGGTTGTGGCGCATAAAACATATCTTTATCTTATACCTTTAAACGAGCAATTCTTGTAAGTATATATAAATATAGAATCTGAATCTCGGAAACGGCTCGAACAATTTTCATGAAATTATGTATACAGGGGGTTTCGGGGACGATAAACCGATCTAACTAGGTTTCATTTTTTTTTAAACATCATTTTTTGCGCGTTTTTAGACAATAAAAACCTCCTATAATGTCATTAGAATACGATAGCTTATTTCGCCACTGTTCTTTAAGTCTAAATGGCTCAGACGGAATATGCTCGCCCTCGGAGTCAACAGGCCCCCGTTCGAATCCTGATGGTTACACTCGGGACTTTTCTTTTTGTTCTTTTTTTGAGAAAATTTTATACTTTGAGCGTTTTATAAACGCATTTAATTCGTATCTAAGTAAGTCATCACTACGTAATTCGTACCTGCTTAAATAACATTTAAATTTTAAATGTCGCTTGTAACATTTTTTATTATTGTATATTATGACGATACGAGCAGGACATGTGCCTGATGGTTAGCAACATACCTGACACGTAAAAGGACAGTGACACATAGCTATCGGAACATTAAGAGTCAAAATTATGCTCCTTTGCAGAGTCCGCCTGGGGGGTATCACACCTTTCTTGCCAGTTATTTTACGTCCAAGGAACAATGTGCAATGCATCACTGGACTTCGGTGTGATTGGCAATGTTTCTAGTGAAATAGAAAAAATGTTTTATATCTCTGGGTGATGAGCGCAGTGCAGTGCTAGGTAATGATTTTGACTCTTCATGTTCCAATAGATGCGTGTCACTGTGCTGTTATGGGTTGGCATGTCTCTTACCATCATGTACATGATGTTTACTCTATATTACACAAATAAGGTTCGTGTGTATGTCCTAACTACATTAAAAAAAACACGTGATAAAGCAAAAAAGATAATAATATATGCTTGACTTCAGTATAACTAGAAAACTGTGATACTTTGCCCAGACGGACTTTTCAACGGAACCCTACCACTGTTCATATTAATTAAGTTGAAATCAAAATCTATGACGTAGATAAATACCATAGAAACACGTTATTACCGGTATTTTGACAACCGGTTTCGGTCCTACGCAGTTTTATCGCCGTCGAGATTAAAATGAAGTTTTGAATTAATTAATTACTGTAATTTTCGTATGATTTAATTTTCTATGCCAACGCATCGCATGTCATCTACGAGTAGAAATCATCGATTGACGTCTTGACACCAAGTAGAATGACGCAAGCATTTTTTTTATTTTTTATCTAGGGTGGGTCTAGGTTTTTTTGGCAATGAATCGCCTAAAGTAACGCAACGATTAGGAAATTAAATTGATTCCATACAAAATTGAGAATGATGAATTTCTGCAAGTGGTTTGTCTGTTCTGCCAAAGAACTCTCGAATGACATTATTTAAAATCTATTAAAGCGCCCCACTGTTAGTAAACAATTTTACAATGTGTTTGTTTGTCTACCCGTGTCGAAGCCTGAAATGGTAAAATACATGTTTAATTTTATCTACAAATCAGACATTAATAAAAAAAATCTTTGAAATTATTTTTTTTTTGTTCCGAAATATTTTTTTTCCTTTTATCGAAATAACATTTGCAAATGTTTAACCACATTTTATTGCCTATACAGCTATTCAGTTCAGCTATGAAATGATATATTTTTAGTCAATATCCCCCCTTACATGGTAAGTTATAACTAAATTAATACAAGTGTCCAAGGATTGGTACAAAAAGAAACAAGTAGGAAAAACATTTAAAGCCTGATTCGTCGATAAAATTAATCATATATTTTACCATATTAGCTTCGACACGGGTAGAACCACGGATATGGTAGAACACATTTTATAATGTAAAATAATGCATTCCCTTGATTTTTCCCGGGATAAAAAGAAGCATGTGCTATTCTAGTCTAAAATCTAATTGTGCTCCAAATTTTAACCCGATCCGTTCAGCCATTCCAGCGTGATTGAGGAACAAACATCCAAACTTAGACGTTTCTACTATTAGTAGGTTAAAAAAAAGGAATGTTCTACTTCTGGGTGACTTACTGCTCTGTGTACCTATACTATGACCAACTTAGATTTGGGAGTAAAACCCTCTACACACGAGCCCTAAAATCAGAGGAAACGACGTAAAACTAGTGGGGAGGGTCCTACATCGCACCATAAATCACCAATCATATGGTGCGATGTAGGCTCCTCCCCACTACTTTTACGTTGTTTCCTCTGATTTTAGGACTCGTGTGTGGAGCGTTTAATGGAGATTAGAAACAGGGAATTTCGGGTAAGTAAAAATATTAAAAATAATATGTACGAGTATGTACAGTAGGTAGTAAAAAACATGATAATGAAAAGTAAAAAAACATTTATTTACAATTATTACGTACACCCGTTTAACTTACACTTATACAAATTAATAAATTATGTACAGTACACTTTATTTACTTTATACACGTATTTGCTAAGGAACTATTATTAATATCACAATAGAAGGAGCTAACCCACAATCATTTGTAGGTATGTAATACCAAGTCAATGTAAAGATAAATTAATTACTCGTATCTACATTATCCCTTGACATTTAAATTTAATTTAATTTAATTTAAATTTTTGATAGATGTATACTTATTTACATAATACTTTCTTATATAGATTGAGCATATTTTGTGATTGTAATCACAAGTACTTTTATCTCACGAAGCGACACGATGCAAGCTTTACTTGTGGTAACGATGTTCAGAAATACGCTGTGGATGTGTGCGTGATCGCGTACGTACTCAGTACCGGCCGAGACACGCGTGTTAGATTAGGGGTTCCAAGGAACCCCTAACCTAACGTTAAAAGTGAATAAATGTGTGTTTATTATCGATCAAATCGAGAATTATATGATAGTTATGTAAAAAGAAAGGAATTGATGTATTTCCGGAATCATATAATAAGTATAATATTGTTATAAATAATAAGGTTAAATATAAGTAATAAATAATATTGTATAACGTATATTAATAACGAGTAAGTAATTCAACGTGGTCAAATCCACCGCCTATTCCGCCATTACTTGTTATTGTGTAGTTGGAGGGGCGGCGCTATGACTTTGGCGAGTGGGGTTGATCACGACTAGTATAAAAGCGAACGTCGTTCTGTTCGGGCCTTCTTGTATATCGACGCCTCCCACGTAAATTGTTCTATCTCCAAAATTGTGATTTTACAGGAGAGCGTGCCAAAGATAAACATTGCATTTAAGTCGTCATTTCTTGTTATAGTTTTGTAAAATTTGGGTAAAAAATATACGTACAAATTTTACAAAAATATAAGAAATGACGGTTCAAATGTAATGTCAAATAATAAAATAAATGTCTTTGGCACTCCTGTAAAACCACGATTTTAGAGATAGAACAATTTACGTGGGAGGCGTCGATATTATTCTCTTGGTCTTACTTATTGCTCTTGCTATTATGCTGGCTCTTATGTATTGTTATCTCTTGCTGTTCTTGTTCTCCAACGGTTGACACATTGTAAAGATAAGTATTATAACTATTATCTAAGGTTTACTTGTGTACAGATTATGTATGTGATGGCGCAGAGTTTTCTTGGCCACTTTCTTTCTCTGTCGTCTAGGGATTTGCGAAAGTGGTATTAGAGTCTTTTAATATAATGAGAATACCCTCTTGGGGTTTATCAGTAATATAACGATGAACTAAGAATAAACAACATTCAAATATCATCAATTGGTTCTTTCTATTCATCCTACTACCTTTAAGTAAATAACAGCACATACACATCTAAGCTCACAGAATTAAGGCTATCCTGACATAAATTGGGTCATAACAGCACAGAATCCTAACAGATTCTAACACGCGCGAAGATATTAGTTTTCACACACACATACTTAGCGAGTCAGAAGCGTGTCACTTCATGGAATAAAACCATAACCTCCACGTTAATCCTTACCTAAGCAGAACTAAGCACAACCTTGTTTCGTTGAATTCGATTGACGTCACAAGGATCGAAATTTCTCCACTAACATGACTTTAGTTATAAATTTTATAGCTTTATGGCTCGCGTAAGCCTTTACCATATTCGGAACATGTTTATTAATTTAAACCTCAAACTAAGATTTTCTTCAATAACTACGTGAACCCCCGAAAGTCAATTTTTGTCTCACTCTCACACTTCGATATACTTATAGAATGTTCAACTGGAAATTATTTATTGTTACATTGCACTTTAGGTGTCAATTGGCAGCCAACTGAATAAAACAGTAAAAAAATCGAATTGATAAACTCGTCCTGTTCGAACTCGAACTTGGATTCAATCTTTCAGTTATTGCAAAAAACGTACGTATGTGACAAGTCTTTTATATTATTTTCCTCGAGTAACTCCGAGGCTTTCTTTAAACGGCAAAATGCCTGGTCTTGCTTCAAAACGACTCCAATCTTTCCTTGGCATGACCTTTTCCCTTATAACATTCTCCTCATTCAATCACTAATGACCAAATCATTTAGATCATCATTATCATCTTCGGTGATGGCAAGTAACGATACAGCTTCTTTCGCCATATCTTCATCTTCTCTGAAGAAACTATCTGCTACAGCGTTAAAATTGAGTATTACGCTGCTTTTCCGTCTCTCCATGCTTCGTTTCCTTTCGACGCTTCTTTTACGTTCTCTATTGAGTTCGATGCTCTTCTTCCGTTCTCTGGTGAGCTCCATACTTCTTTTGCGTTCTCTGCTAATTTTTCGGATGGGTGTCATTTTGGTGGACGACTGATTCTCGACGAGCTGGTACCTGGGTTTCCAGGCCCTGTGGGCCCCCTGGGCGGTGAGGAAGACGCCTGCTAAGAAGAGGATGACGTTGAGGGTGATGACGATGGGTGGAGCGAAGACAAAACGAAGCCGAAGCAATGTCTGAATCTGGTCTGGGGGGCCTTTGCAAAACTGAAAAGAGTTAAGAATATTTTCATAATAATGATGGAATTGTAATGTAATAACGAATGATGAATTCACATCACGCCGGTTCACATCAGGCGTGATAGTGTTATTCTAATTGATTCTACCAGGCGAAATTACTGTCAGGTATTTGACAATAATTTCGACAACGTGGTCCATGATGGAGTAGATATATATTTATGTTTAATAAATCGATTTCTTCTGAATTTCAGCATAGAATAGAAAATATGATTAAATTCTTGAGTGAGACATTTTAATTCTAGCTATCACAGAAAATAACCACTCAGAAAACGAATTCCAAAATTTAGACAATTAGTCCAGTTAGTAACGTTCCTTGTGACGTTAATAGAGGCTTTTAAATAATTACCTGTGTATAATTAAAAACTAGTTTTAGTATTTTTTTGGTCTGTTTATTATGCTAGACTCATTTTAGTATTATTGCTTATCATCCGGTTTCAAGTTATTATCCTTATTTCGACCTACGTCAATGCCATTATTATGTATGCAGACGCTTTCGATAGATGTGTTTGATAATAATTATTTTTACGATTCATATTAAAGATTACATCATAAGATTATGTAATCTAAACATCAGTAGCTTCATTTTAAAATGTGCTGTGATCTGATGATTTTTTTGTATTTTTTTGATAAGTAACATAGTAGCCGAAAAATGATAGCTTATCGGATTCATTTCGGAGATTGTGCCACTGGTCTAATACAACCTTGCCATTATTTCTATCAGACTGCTGCTCCTCCTCTTTCCTCCTCCAAAGACAAAGTTACGAACGAAAAGGTTTGACTCTACTTTTGTGACAATAATGTCTAGGCTGTGGAATTATTTAACTTAGTCCGTTCTATTCAATTGTTACATTCTTGGTATCTTCTAGTCGAATCCATTGTAACCACATCGTCGCTTAACATCAGACAAAATTGTGTTCAAGTGCAAGCTGGCGGTATAGTAGTTAAAACTAGTATATGGCTTCCATAGTATGTCCAGTATGGAGTTTTAAGGTGTTGCGAGAAGTGTAAACCAAGTTTGAACTTACGATGGAAAGCCAGGCCAGCGGGACGACCCTGTCCTTGAGAGGCTTCGTGATGGGGTTCCCGGGGGAAGTCCGCACGGCCAGGTTCACTTGGATATTGGACTTCAGAGATATGGGCACACCTATCGTCTGTCGATACAAAACATCAAATAGTTAAAATATAGTTTTAATGTGCATTTAGGTACTGATTAAAGTTTACAATAGTAGTTTTTTTAACAGGTTTTGATTAGTTTTGGTGTTCAAACTGGTTCTACTCCAATCTTCGTTGTATGTAAGCGTTTTTCCTTTACGCTGGATGGGTGAAGAGATTACTCTCACCAATGAGGCCACCACTGAACGATGCGAGTTATTAAAGTTGGCCATGACACCATGGCGACGGCATGGATTAGCGACACCCATCAAGAGATTGATTGATTCCCAGGTTGCACCACGTGCAGGCTCTTGAGCCATGCATCTCAATCCAAGTCCACCCACTACAGTAAAACCTTTTAATAGTTAATCATTTGTGTGTTTCAAAAAAAACAAAACGTGCTTTCCTATTGGCGAGAACATCCAATTTCAAAATCGTGAGCTAGTAGGTTCGAATTCCATCTACAACTGCTATATTGTCTAGAGTTGGTCACCACCACTAGCTTCAACGGTGAAGAATACAGCGTATTCGAATAAAGACGGAGAAAAAGGCCGCTGGAGGCGGCTGAATCTCAGGAATCTCGGACTAGGCCACTAAACTACTCGTGAGATACCCGCGAATCATTTAAAAATAATATATATTTATTGATGAACATATTAATATAGAACTTTGTTAAGATTCATTATGATAAGCTTAGGCGATTAACACATTGCCACGCACCACGCTGCATGTCGACGCATCTACGCGCGTACTTGCGGGAGTGCAGATCTGCGTCATTGTGCGGGTTTTTACGAACTCACGCGCGTTGTAGCGTTTTGTGGAAAGTATGATATAGAATGAAGACCTACCGGTTCCATCTGCAGGAAGGATCCATCCTTCACCCGGTCCGGAGCGATGCCTTCCAGGTACGTCAGCTCCGCCGGGTCTACGTCCAGGAAATGAGGCTTCGACAGGGCGACGGGAAAACCTGAGGAACAAAGAAACTTCGTTTTCATATACACCACCATCTCTTATTATTTCTTACGGCTGCTTGAAAGAAATCAATCTGAGACATAAATTTGCCATTTGATACTTCCTAATTAGTTTTTGTGTAGCTACTTGTTTTGAAAATAAAGATTATTATTATTTAAAAACAAAAAAAGAAAATTATTGCGAGTTTTGCCGGGATGGTTAAATTGCCCTCGAGACCTTCAAGTTTTAACTAAGGTTACTTGGAAGATGGCAAGATTATTTAAAAACCAAATCAGTCGAGTTTTAGCTTTATGACTACGCTGAAGAAAAGATTGCATTTCCGTGGTATAGTTTAGAGATTATCCATACTTTGGACCCTACTAATCTATACTAATGTTATAAAGCTGAAGAGTTTGTTTGTTTGAACGCTAGGATCTCGGGAAGTACTGGTCCGGATTGAAAGATTATTTTTATATTGGACAGCCCATTTATCGAGGAAGGTTTTAGGCCATAGAACATAACGCTACTATTAATACTCGTAGAAGCGGAGCATGAATCAAGAATGTAACAAAATCGGGAAAAAATATTCCTTATTGAGAGTTTTAGTACGTTTCGTGCTTTGACATGACACATGAGCATGTGTCTAAGATTGCGTCATTGAATATCACAGATTACATACCTCTTGAATATAAAAACTTTGCTAATCTCTGAGTTGGTACGACCAATTTCCGACAGGTGACGTAGCTGGTATCTGAAGAGGTGTTTTGTTTAAAAGCGATATTCTCAGGAATGACTGAACCGATTTCTAAAATTTTTTCACCGTTGGATATGTGCGGGATCTCGATGAGTGCTATATATGTTCCACGGGCGAAGCCGGGGCGGACATCTAGTATTATAATAAAGCTTGTACCCATGGATGTATTACAGCTGTTACTTTTTTACCCAAAAACTTATGAGTGGATCCGGATAAAGCTTATAACAGAGAAATGCAACAGTGTGGACCACGCGAGTAATACTGATGGATTCTACTATTAGCTTTACATATTTTGAAAATTTCTACGTGAATTTTATAAGAAAATATTTCTAAAATGAAATCGATAACATAATATTTATCATATCTTCTCCAACAAAAATAATGTACCTAAAATGACAAAATAAAAAATCCAAACGACTGTTTGTATCCATGTTTACCTATTTTGATTAAAGTCAAAGTCAAAGTAAAGTCAAAGTACTTTATTCATAAATGGACAATTTACATGTCAATTAATAAAACTAAAAACAAAAGAAAGAGCGTACAAATTGTGTACATTTTCAAAGTTTGAAATTACTACTTTACTGTATTATAATAATTATTGTACAGAAAATTGTCAAGCACTATACGAGTATAATATGTCTTTATTACAAATGTACTGACCCATGTCAAATTTATTTCTTTACATTTTTATGGGAACTTTTTTAAATTCTTTCAGTGAAAATAAACTTCTTTACTTTAGCTATATATAATTACTAATTCTATTTTGTAGAATAAAATAGCATCCAATTCCAAATCCTGAAATATTGCTTAATTATTATATGAATTATGTGGCTTGTTAATTAGAAGTAGCATAGAGCTATTAATATAAGTCAAATATGTAATATTATAAAATAAATTTAGGTCTCGTTAAATGCCAAGGCGGTAAAACAGCGCGCTTTAAATAAATCACCGCGTTAGAAAAACGAATTAATGTTAAAAATGCTAATTAAATACATAAATATGTGTAAGATGTGACCCGTAGGTCAAAGTACTTACGTGTGTAATAAACAAATAATACGGGCAAGTGCAAGTCTGGTTCATATGTCAAGGGTTCCGTACCACCGTAATATTCAATAATCGTAGGATTAAAATTTATTTAGTTTAAAATTACATAATATGTTCCGCTCAATTGAATATGAATTGATCAATGTATACTAGCGGGCCTTTCCGGCTTCGCTCGGATATCTTTAAATATATAAATAAAGCGACACGTTGTTAATCCACGATTCGAATGGCGTAAAAAAGGTTACATTGGCGCAACCTTAGAAAATAGACACATGGTGTCACGGGATTGGCGCACGTCAACGTACGCAACGAAAGCTCTCAAAAAGGATTATTTTGGCCAAGTTTGTTACATTTTTCATTCATACTTCACTCCTATTGATAGTAGCGTAATGTTATATAGCCTGTAGCCTTAGTAGATAAATGGACTATCAAATACAAAACAAAACAGAATAATAAATAATATTTCAATTAGGACCAGTAGTTCCCGAGATCACACAACTCCAACAAACAAACTCTGCTATTTTATAATTTTAGTATACATTTTAACTGAAATATAAATACATATATAGATTTCAATGAAATAACTATACACCTAGTAAATGTTAAATTCGAAGTTAGATGTTTGTAGTTTTAAAAACTCGCTAAACACGTTTCTTCGGGGATCCCCTCAGTTTCACATTGTAACATTTTCTTTAATTTATTTTATTACGTTATTATGTTCTAACGTTATGGATAGTTTTAACCGTTCTAAAATATTGCGCAACAAACATTCGAAAGTTAAAAGATATAAACTGCTATATTTACGGTTAGACAAACGGACATAATGTTAGTTCTTTTTAAAAATCGACAAATTACGATGCATAAATAGGTAACTGCAAATAATTATTGACATAGTAAGACGCACAAATAGCGTGAATAATAAAAAAAAATTCACTCTTTACACATTTTTTCCGGGCTGGGTAAACTTCGCCAGGATCTCTAATGTTGCAGATGTAATATTGTCACTAAATAAAAAAAATGTCAGGATAGAAGTGAAAATTTATAACTCAGAGTTTGATAGCTTACTTTGTAAACTACCCGGATGAAACCGGAGGGTAGAGCCATGAGCGTGGCCATCTAGAAATGTTGACGCATTTTTTAGATGGTCCCAATTTTACCCGAAGACATCTTTTTATTTCCAAGCCTGATGCTAGAATTCAATTCACATCCCACGAAATATCTGCCTGAGGCGCGCCAAAAGAAATATTCACTTCAAAATAGATTACTTACCGTAGTAGCACTTGCTGATGTCGATGAATCCCTCGGGAAGACAGTTCACTGTACAGTTACAGTAGTAGGGAGATTTCTTGCTGAACGCATCGTCTGCTAATTTGTACCTGTTTCAAAAGATGCATTATTTAACAACAAATTTTATTCAATTTTTTTTAAAGTAAAGAGATAACAAAGAGTTAGTGTAGTGTAGTTCCTCATTTAATTTAGTTTTGTTAATAAACGTACCAAGCGACCAACAAGCGACCTAAAATTTAGAAAATTGGATTTTTTATAACGAATCTCTTCATTTTATATTTTTAATGGTGGCACCCAGGACCAACCTTCCTCCAAAGGAGACAGTCAAAAACTCTAATCCGTCATTGACCAAAGGCGGGTTTCCCAGATAACGAAAGCTCTAGAAAGATACTTTTTTGGAATACGCAGGTTTCTTTATGGTTCAATTCTATTCTAGAATTACCAAGTCTTCAGTTTTCGTCTTTTAGAATTTGATACATTGCGGTTTTTGTCGTCCTTTCTTATTTATATAGTTAAAGAGTGGAATAAACTATTTGGCTTTATTGTTTTCTGGCAGAGAGGTCAGTGTGTGTAACCTGCGGCCACCCGTTACTTACAATCCGGACTTACAATACTTACGTGCTGAACATAGACATGGGATATTAACAAAAAAAGGCAGTCATAGGGACTACCCACGGATATTAGGGGACTACCGATAAAAGATAAAACTTGATTGAGAACTTTAGTAATAAACGACACTAATGCTACATAGTACATTACAAGTGTACAAATATATTACTATTTCGCATGTCACTGAAGCGAACTCACAAGTTTTTCCCCAATCCAAAAAACGGCTGACGCGCATATTCGCTCCGCTGCTCCGCCGCCGCTCCAACGCAAATTAGCATGTCGGTGACGCCCCGATGTGAGCTATACAATTTTCATTTAATATTTATAACGAAATTTTCCTAACCTGTAGGTATTGTAGCCACCAACAGCCAGTTCTTCCTTGTCGTAGGCAAAGGGCAGCACCCGGCATGCCTGCTTCCTGAAGATGGGGATCTCTCGGCCCTTGGGGATGTTTGGGGTGATCATGAGGCCCTCGTATGCGCCCACGACGCGGTTGCACTTCGTACTAAAACCCACATATACTACGAATTACTAGGCTTGACTCTACTTTTGTGTTTTTCTTATACCATAAAACAAGGCGAGATGGCGGTCAGGTGTAAGAGAGATGCTGAAAATGTTCATACTTTTCTGGCTAACACAGGTCCTAATTAAATGTTTGGAATGCGGCAATTAATCTCATTTTTAAATATTTTACCTTTCAATTTTTTTATCAATAAAGTTACGACCGTGGCGAGTCGTAGGTTTAAGACATTAATCATATGAATAATGTATGTCCAATTTGAATCTCAGGAAATCATAAAAAATTGACAGCTCAAAAATGTACCATTTATTTATAAAAAATCGTTTAACCACAAGTTATAGAATCTGCTACCTTTTTTGCACAAATCTATTAGACTCCATCAAAAGCGGGTAAAAACCGTGACACAGTTCTTGCTAGAGTGAGGTATGTAATAGTAACTGGTTAAGTGGACGATGGACCGCGCGCAGAGTGAGGTTCTGTAGTAATTTGGATTGATACGACAAATCCATCTCTTTATCGAACTAGTTTTCAAAATAAATTGTACAAATGAATGTTTGAGAATAGGTAACAGGCTGGCCAATTATTATGCGTCAACTTCTAAAGCCTAACATATACTTTTTATAGAAGGTACCTATAGAGTGACAGGACGATCAGAACATGTGCCTGATGGTAAGCAATACGTCTGCCCATAACATCACAGTGTCACACAGCTATTGGAACATAATTACCTAGCACAGCACTGCGCTTGTCACCCGGTGATATAAAATAATTTATCCTGTAGTTTCTTTGGAAACATTGCCCATAAGACCAAAACACAGTGGTAAATAGTTATTGTTTATTATTTTACCACTTAATCTGGTCCTGAGCTTCTACCGTACAATCTTTAGCGCTCCGAGCTTATCTTTTCGTCGGCTTGTAAGACGACTCAACGAAGTGTTATGATCAAAGAGTTTATACTTTATCTAAGGTTATGATTTTTTTTCTTCAATGCAGGTAAATCGCTCCACAGACGAGTTCTAAAATCCTAATAGGATATGATTGGTGATTTATGGTGCGATGTAGGCTCCGTAGATTTTAGGACTCGTCTGTGGGGCGATTTACCTGTATAGATGAAAAAAAATCATAACCTTAGATATAAGTAGTACAATCCCACCTCATGAGTTAGGCCAAAAAAGTAATACTTCTGTAAAGTAATACTTCTACCGCCTAACATAATCTGCTTTGGCTTTTCTGTTGAAAACTCTATACTTTCAAGGGAAAAGAAAAGAGAGGTATATCAAAGCTGTGAAAGATTTCCTTAGGCGGTAGACCTTAGGCTCTTACTTTACAGGGGCGATTTGTTAACGACTCCAAATAAGGTTCCCCTACCCCATTAAAAAAAAACTGTCTTAGCTTTGATATTACTCTTTCTTTTCTTTTCGCTTGAAATGATAAAGAGAGCAATAACAAACCCATAGCCGATGTAGTTAGGTGACAGAGGGGCCGGTTCTCCACTCGGTTGTATGTTTTACCGGTACGAATGTTACGCGATAGCTCCGCCAATTGTTAATCTATTGATTGAGATGATTCTATTTTATTCGGTAGATAATAACACTTCAGAGGTGATCGTGTATATAAATTGTATCGTAATCCGTCTGCCTGTTTTTAAAACATCAACAATAAATAAAATTTGTTAACGTTAAATTTGGACGACACATTCAAATATTTCACAAAAAATGTGGTATTTAACTCTGCGAGTTTAATTTTAAAAAGCCGGTTTTGTATTTTTTGTTTTCTTCAGAAAAAAATAATTATTTGTCTTTGTGATTAATGTGATCCATGCCGCATAATTGTCTCAAAAATATAAAGTTATCCAGGACGCTAGACCGAGCATGGACAGACGCACAGAAAGACTTTGTTGTCCGTCTCCTTGACTACGGAACCATAAAATGATTACTGACACTTGATTACTTTAAGTAGATCTGTAATAGATTCATAATCACATCTTACTTTGTTGCCAATGCTTGACACGCAGGCTTTTGATGACAGAGCCACTTTGTTTTTAAGCTTTCGCGATTTGAACACATAATATTTATGTTATACAGGACTAAATCACGAACTAAAATTATTATTACTAAAGCCTGCGCAGCCGCAAGTCGTGGGTCCGATTCCCATCCAGTGTAAATATTTGTGTGAATAATTCAAATATTTGTACTATGTCGGAGTGTTTCTATGTATAATAAGTATATAAAACCATATAAGTATTATATCAGCTATCTGGCCGCCATAGTACATTTGCTTAGTTTTGGTTCAGATGGTGTTGTGTGTGAATTAATTATCCACCAATATTGATATTTATTTGATTACCTCGACGTTTAGGCAGCGTTACCACCGCCGTGAGTAATATGAATAATAAGAGCTACTTTGAAACAGAATAAAAAAATCATTTAAGAAATACAACAACGAAATTACATCTTACCAATTACATATTCCAAACATTTGCTATGTTTACGCGAGCTACATATTTTATTACAATAATAGGTTTACACTTGATCTCCGCCCTGCCATGGGTGCTTACTTAAAAAAAGCAATTCACTCTCAAATTGAAGACACCAAAATCGTAACCAAGAAGTTTTTAACATGAAATTGGAGTTAAATTCCTTGTTTGAAACTTTGGAACTTCAACCACGAAACGATCACTTTAAAAAGTCTGTCAATTTTGAGCAAAACAAAATCGGTATAGATACGTCGACGCCCAAGAAACAAAATTGAACTTAAATTTGACTTTCAATGGCTTATAGGGTACGTACTTAACAACCGCTACGTTAAACGCTGGTTAAGTGCGTACCTAAATGATTAACTCATGCAGTATGAAGCGAGACCGCGGTACAACAATGACTGACAGTAATCTTTATTAGCTACCACACACAACTCACAAAAAGTTTGATGTTATGTGATTTGATATGTCTAAGTTCACTTAACTGGGTAAAAACAGCAGCAGCTATAAAAACGCTACCTATGGTATTACTCAAGAATTGAGAGAGCAAAAAATTGTCTAGTTAAAACGTTTCTAACCAGATGAATGCATATAAAACAAAGAAAAATAGGTAGTTTTTTTTATTTCCTCTTTAGATGGTAGGTTTGCACACGACCGCAGTCTCGCTTTATTTGTAGTATGTAATTTGAAATATGTGCTTAATCATACGGCCTATGATAAAACACGCGTAGATTTCTACGTAGCATTGATTTTAGAAGTAGCATTGATCTCAAAGGTACCATTGATCTCAAAAGTACAATTTTATTTCAAAAGTATCTCTGATCTTAAAAATAGCATTGAATCTTGAAAATAGTAATTATAATTGATCTAAAATGTACCATTGGATCTCAAAAGTAGCAAAAATAATTCAACTCTCAAAAATAATACTGTTTTTGAAAATAGCATTTGTTTATCAAAAGTATAGTATTGACTTTTTTAGTATGAAAACTAACGTGGTTATTACACATTTTAAATAAATACACGGGCAACTGACTTTTAATATAGTAAGTCCAGTCCGACTCAAGTTTCGATCGCGTCCAGCGATCTTTTTCAAGGAGAGTGCGCGCGCGGGTTCGCAGCTCGTTTAGCACTTTACGACTTTACTTTAGCACTAAACGAGCTTGAGTCGGACTGGACTGATAATATTAAACGTGAGTTACCCGTGTATTTATTTAGAATAGCATTGACTTTAAAAGTAGCTTTGATCTCAAAGCTATCATTGATCTGAAACGTAGTATCTATCAATAGCGACTAACCTAGTGTTGAGGTTCTTGAAGCCTTGTTCCGGCAACCCACTCAGCTTGTTCCAGGTTTTGATGGAATACTTCTTGTTTGGATCACCCAGCTCCACTTCAGCCGTCTCATGTCGTTGGGCATAGAACTGGTTTCCAGAAAATATAAATATTAAATCACATTGGCTGGCCTAGTGGCTTAGTTGGTAGTAGCTCTGCCTGCGAAGTCGAGGGTCGTGGGTTCGATCCCCACCCAGTGCAAATATTTGTGTGATGAATTCAAATGTTTGCACTGTGTCTGGGTGTTTCTATGTATAATAAGTATGTATTTAAAACTATATAAGTATTATATCAGATATCTGGCTGCCATCACACAAGCTTTGCTTAGTTTGGGGTCAGATGGTGTTTGAATTTGAATTTGATTGCGTGAATTGTCCACCACATCAACTGCATTTATTTTCGTAAGTCCTACAGTTTCTATTCAACAGGGAATAAAATGGAAGTCTCTTTTAAACCCATTACAATGTTGAAATAAAGACACATCCTCTAGTAGGACTAATAAATTGTGGACTCGACTTACGCAAGTATCACATATTTGGCGATTATACTGCCGATTGGTTTTCATATAAATTAATTGTAAGAAAAAGTGAAAATTAAGTGATACAACTTCTCTTTGCTCAGTAGGTATTTTCTTTAGGTGACGAAAGAAAATACCTACTGATGTTTACACACAGACGCATGTTTTACACATGATGTATGTATTTTTTGTTCCATCATTTTCTATTATGAAAACAATTCAATCTAACTTTACGGTTCACATTACACAATCAAAATCTTTCTATTTTTAAGACTCTATTTAAAATCAATAAAACTAAACATAGCTAGTAACGTTGTGAAAGAGTCGGACTTCATTTACTTATATATTATTACTTATTATTTATTAATTTGAGTTCAGTTTGAACTCATATCGAAAACATTAAACTGAACTTAATCACGATCTAAATTTAACTACCTCTCGATACCCTACCTACGTTTCGACAGCGTTACAACCGCCGTGGTCACGAGAAGAGTAACGTCGAGGTAAAATAATGATTTAAAAAGGTGTAAAACTGCTATATTATAATCTTAAGATAGGTTACTTTATAATCTGACGGCGTTAGACTATAATCTGACAGGTTTTTCAATTTTACGGGGTAATCAATATCAGACTTAACTAATTGGGCGTTCAATTGAAAAAAATAAGGAGGATTACAAGCTTTAAGAGTACGTACCCTATCCAAAAGCCCAAGTTTCCCAAAATCGATCCATCCAGGCAGCAGGGTATTGGCGATTGAGACCAAGGGGTCCTTATAGCCCCAGAAGAGTTCTTTGACGGTGAATTTGCCGAACAGCTTCGATCCCATGGCGGAGATGGAGTAGTAAGCCCCAGCGTTGGGAAGGTAGCCCAGCCGGTCGGCTGCTAGGGTACTCATAGCCTGTGGAGAAGAGTTTCATGAATTAAAATTGTAGCATCTCTGTATCATAAAAAGATATCGTTCTGTGGTTGCCGTTGTAAAGACAAGAACGAAAAGACGTGTCTCTAAATTCATTATAAGAACGTTTAGGCTGTAATGTCTCGCTTAAGTGGGTTTTCACCAATGTGTACAATCTCACCTTATAACATCCGGCGAAATGGCAATCAAAATCGAAATATCGAGTAAGGTAGAATCTAAACATAAATGTAAACTTGTTTAAGTACTGTACTTGTATGTATTCATTATTAGGATAATTTATTTTTTCACCATGACAAAGCCTTTTTATAGCTGCACCTAAATGACAAGGCCCCTTTACAGCTGATTATTTTTTATTTGACTTTATTCTTAAGTATTATTTTATTATGTACACAGATTATTTATGTACCTACATATAATTTTATTGTAAGTGACGTTACCAAGTGTTCTTTTGAAATAATGGTTCGAATAAATAAATAAATAAAAAAGGAAAAGAATCAGTTCTTTGTAAAAAAATCTTGTAAAAATCATATTTTTAGTTTTCTATGTCCTGATTAGATTATTAACTATCTTCGTTCATAGCCTTGATTGGTGTCTATTTGATTTAGGCACAATGTTTTGCCGTTCGGCGTGGTAATGCCATCAGTACCTTCATACAAGCTCCAGACAGATAGTCGCCATCAGTATCTAAATGATCTGAAGACCATTATTTATCGCTAAGTGATTCTATTGTTCTTAGTTGGGGTTAATTGGAATAAGTAGTCTAGTGTTCAATGTTCATGGCGGGATTGTTTTGTAAAACACTTCCTTGTTTAAGAAAACAAATGTATTTCTAAGATATTTTTTAACATAGCAAGGTCCACGTTTGACTACCAACTTGTCTATTGGAAAGCGAGATTATGGCTAAGGGTGGGGTATAAATAAATATGTAAATACTCGTATTGGTGGACATTTCACACACAACACCATCTCACCCCAAACTAAGCAAAGATTGTATTATTGAAACCAGATGGCTGATGTAATAATTATATAGTTGTAAATACATACTTATTATACATAGTATAATAAACACTATACAAATATTTGTATTCATCCTACAAATATTTACACTGGGTGGGAATCGGAACACACGGCCCCTGGCTTAGCAGGTAGACTCACTACCATTTAAGCCCCGAGGCCAGTCTGTATAAAGTCTTAAAATAATTTTGGTTTACTCGTACTTGACAACTTTCCAGTAGCTGAGGGTTAATAAACAATACGACTAATCTGCATGATCTAATACCACCCTGCCCTTTTTCCTATCGGAATATTTGTAGTGCTAAAAAGCGACATCGTATCATGGTTGATCCTCCAAAGACAACGAAAGATTTGATCCTACTTATGTGATAAGAACGTCTAGGCTGTGTAATGTGTTGCCTGAGCGGGGTTTTCCCGGTGGTTCCAATCTTTTTGACTACAAATCGAGAGTGACTCGATTATTTCTAGGTAAGCACGCTCCATTGTAGACCGCATCGTCGCTTGAAACACTACCTAGTACTGTACTACGCTCGTCAGAAATTAATCGAAGATGAAGAAACAGATGACATAAATAAAAACCAGAAATTAATAGAAGATGAGGAAGAAGACTAATCAGCTGATCATTATTAAAAAAAATTCATTTATAAATTAAGACTACAACAAATTGTCTTGCCAGACATATTGCATGCCTCTCGCAGAGGCCAGTTTGTATGGGGCAACTTTTAAAATGTTTTGTATCATCTTATCTTACCTACAAACAGCAATAAAGGTTTTTGTATTTGTATTTGTCAGATGTGAGATGATTTATCTTATTGGTTTGTAATTTCTCTGGAAACTTTATATTAATCTCCAAACCGGGATACATTTTTGCTTGGCGGTAGAAAAACTAGCAAAGTTGATTGAGGTAATAGTCAATAGTAATTAATGAGATATCTGGGTAAAGGTGGATTTTACCTTAATTTGCCCTTCAGCCTTTTACCCTGATTTATTTTACTCCCGTGATTGAGTTATATAGGCAATTTATTTGAAAATTAACCGTAAAATGTACAAAACCAGGCGCGCGGATTCATGGATCAATAAAGCTATTAATTTTTTGCTTGACTCTAGTTACTAAATCTTGCATATTAATAACACTATAACTTGTGTTACGGTGTGATCGATGTACTTACAGCGTGTTCGGAGAATATTTATGTAAGATAAGATAAGAAAACACTTTAAAAGCCACAATATAAAAACACAAAATAAACTTAACTGTATTCGCTATAAAGGACAATGTTTCCTATACATATATGTTTACTGGGTATAGAGATAGATATATTTTTAAATTTCTGGGAGACAAGTGCAGCGTAGGTCAGGCAGTGATTTCGTCTCCACATGGTCTAGATAGTTGGCACTGCAGCATTTTTGAAATATATCGGCCGATATCTTTGTTAAGACATTTCTATGAGTTGTTGTCTGTTTCCAAGGGCCATCAGGAACGGGTGTGTGCGAAGACTCAACGAGTTCCAACATCCCGAACAGGCCGGAGAGTCTGCCGCCTAACTAACACTGTCTTAACTTTGATATTGCTCACTCTTTTCTTTTCGCTTGATATGATAGAGACAGCAGTAGTAAAGCCAAAAGGCGGTAGACCCGCGGGCTTTGAACCGAGTAAAGTACTGTAGACCATATCCACACAGTGAGCCTATAAGAGCCATTGTACATAAGTTGCTTTTACTTTGTACACACGCTGTATAAAATATTTTTATTTGTACTGACCCAAACCTGACCAGCAACTAAACAGTACCCGCCAGCTACGCCAACTCAACAAGTCGTCGACGTCACGAGACACAACATATCAAGTTCACATTTACGTTTTTATTCTCAAGCAAAAACACCACAACACAAAATGTGTATAATGTGTGGTCCACAAAAAACATAAGTATGGATATTTGTTCCACGATTGCCGTAAAACCATTTTATTGATAACGATTAAAGTAAATACAGGCGTCATTGTGAGATTTGTTTTTTTTCTAAATCTACGATTTTTTTAGGTCTGAGTTTAATTATTCACTGCATGATTAATTGTATTCATTGCAGAATAGTCCAGGCGAAGAACCATACTTTTAAACTTTTGCTAGTTATTCTACCGCCAATCAGTAATGTGCACACATCACGGTATTCCGGTTTTGAGGAGTAATGTTTTCAGTGACATTACAAGAAAAAAGTAAATCATTTTATATGTATAGGGGACGAGCGCAGTGCAGTGCTAAGCTGTGATTGAGCCTCTTTTTGTGCAAATAGCAATATCGCACTGTGGTGTTACGGATAGGCAAGTTGGTTACCATCAGGCGAATGTCTTGCATGTCCAATTTACATCATCAATAAGATACAAAACTGGAATCAAGCTCAATATTGTTTTGTTGGGTACGTTTGACGTCAGACAAGTTCTCATAATCATAAGCCGCAATACGTCCACTGCTAAACATAAATATGCCTCCCGCCAGATGTCTACAAAGAACGGTCCTGCCTGCAATCAGAAGTTTCCAGGGACCTCTATGAGGTCATCTGTCCAACTAGTGAGAGGCCGTCCAACACTGCGTCTTCCGGTTCACTCGAGAACCTTTCTTCCCCGTCGGTTGTCGGTTCTACGAGGGGACGTTAATATTTGTTTTTTAAATTTGGGTTTGCCACAAGTTTTGGCAGATTTTTTTGCGATTTTGGCTTTAGAAAGCAAATATCAGTAAAAGGATTGGAGTGGTTGTGATTGAGGGTTGGGAGTTGGTGTTTTTTTTTAATCCTTTGCATATCTTGGTATCTTAAAGTCAAGAATGTTTCAGTTTATTTGAGCTTCATCCAGCAATCTATCGTAGGCTGCATGCTTGTTTAATATCAAACGAGTCGGTGGTCAAATGTCAGCCGATTAACGATTTAAAAATAAATTAAATTAGAGGGACTTATTGGGGTCTTAATGAAAGAATTCGTTCAAAGACGTACTTACAATAAGGGCTATGTTTGGCACATACACGGACAGATCCTCGAGATCGGCGATGGACTCATTCCGGATGAACTTCAAGGTGATCTTGGGGTCGATGTCCATCACCCCCTCGCTCCTTGTCCACCGTCATGTTCTCATTCGTCCTCACTTCCCTGGGAGAAGACATTAATCTAGTTATACCTTAAAATTTAATATACAACAGGTGAAGCTACTATAGTGAAGCCAGAGGTGAAAGAATAAAAAAACTATTTCGGATAACACTGTCTAACTTCTTGGACTTGTTGATACAATGTGTACTAATATAATGTGCACCTGGTAATTTATTTGCTCCAAAAAAAAAAAACCGCCAATTAAAAATCAAAGTCACACACTCGACACAATTTCATAAGAAGCTATGTTATACAGATAAATAAAAGTAACTTTCATATAATAAAAACATATTTAAGCATTTCAAAATCCACCACACCGATTAGATAAAATTTGTATGGGGCTACCTCTAAATTAATTCGCAATGAAGTAATTCGTCAGAGAACTAAAGTGACCGACATAGCTCACCGTATTAGTAAGCTGAAGTGGCAGTGGGCCGGACACATCTGTCGCAGACCTGATAACCGTTGGGGTAGACGGGTACTGGAGTGGAGACCGCGAATCGGTAAACGTAGTGTAGGACGACCTGAGACTAGATGGAGTGACGATATTTGAAAGGCAGCTGATGGCGGTTGGAGACGGAAGACCGAGGATCAGGCTGAGTGGCGTATCTTGGGAGAGGCCTATGTCCAGCAGTGGACAAGTACAGGCTGATGATGATACCTCTGAACCATCACCGTTGATTCATAGTTGATCTCTCGCGTGACATATATACAACAGACAAATTGGCAAAAAATTGGCAAAAAAACATTGGGAACTGCCGATAGAAGTGAATACCTTGTAACTCAGAATTTGATAGCTCACTTTGGAAACTACGCGGGTAAAACCGGAGAGCGTGAACATGACCAACCCCGTCTAGAAATGCATATGCATAGAAGGCCAATAGGATATGCTGACGCATTTCTAGATAATCAGTGAGGATGGTTCCGAGTTCACCCGAAGATTTCTTTAGTTCCCGTGCGTGATATTTGAGGTAAATTCACAGCCCACCATAAAAAATCTGTCTGTGATGCGCCATAAGACGATTTCACTTCAAAAAACATGCAATCGTATTGAGGAGCAGACTCACTGGAACCTGAAGGGCCCGACCTCCTGCACGCGCAGCTTGTCGTGGGTTCCGTCCAAGAACTCCTTGACGTTGGTGTAGTTGTAGACCCACACCTCCGAGAACAGCTCGTAGGGCGGCGCTTCCCACATCTTGAACAGGAACGAGCTTTCGCGCATCTCCAGGTACTGAGGACAATTCATAAAATAAATATTGCTAGACATCTAATACATAGCACCAACTAGCCCCTAACTTAGCACGGTTTGTACTATGGAATCTAGATAGCTGTTAAAGTACTTATATGATTTTGAACACATACCGACTTATAATAGAAAACAGAAAGGCACAGTACAAATATTTGAACTAGTCATAATTTTTTTTTTTTTAAATAAAGATTGACGAGACGATCAGGACATGTGCCTGATGGTAAGCAACATGCCTGACACATAACAGCACAGTGACACGCAGCTATTGGAACATGAAGAGTCCAAATTATTACCTAGCACTGCACTGCGCTCGTCATCCAGAGATCTAAGATCTTATATCTCTAAGCCCTGTAATTTCTCTGGAAACATTGCCCTTCAAACCGGAACACAGTAATGTTTGCACATTACTGCTTGGCGGTAGAATAACTGGCAAATATTTACACTGGGTGGGGATCGAACCCACAACCCACTGCTTCGCAGGCAGACTTACTACCAAAACTAAGCCTCTAGGCCAGTATTCATGTACATTTAATCCTACTAATGTTATCTGCAAAAGTTTGAATATTTGTTGCTATCACGTATATTCCGTCCGGAACAATGAAATTCAGGTTTTCTTCTTAATAACGTTTACTTTCAATATTTCTGTAGTTTTCTTTAATGTGCCGTGACGTGTTCGTTGGATACGCAGAATGAAAAGTAAGAACTAACGATTGAAAATAATTAATGAAATCGATCTAGATACTGCGCAGACTGAATTTTGAATAGACGGCGCGAACGTCGGAATGGCTGGACATATCGGAGTGAAAATCGGAACACAGTTAGATTATAGTTTAGAAAAGCACGTAGGTTTCTTTTTATTCCGAAAAAACAACAAAAACATGAACTGCGTCGGTAAAACCACATCTAGTATTTGAATAATTTGCGATTAATTGCTAGCTTTTTTCAAAAGTTTGAAATACCTACCGCAGAAAGTTGAAATAATCGAAAATATTTCAAAGAATATGTTGAACTGTCAGAAAAACCGACTTTGTTTCCAAAGATTTGGATGAAGAGATTTGACTCCTCTTTCGTAATATAATCATTTTTTAAACCGTGGAATGCGTTGCTTGAGAAGAAATTCCCCGGTGTATATTTCTTTTTAAATAAAGATTGACGAGACGAGCAGGACATGTGCCTGATGGTAAGCAACATGCCTGCCACATAACAGCACAGTGACACGCAGCTTTTGGAACATGAAGAGTCCAAATAATTACCCAGCACTGCACTGCGCTCGTCACCCAGAGATCTAAGATGTTATATCTCTAAGCCCTGTAATTTCTCTGGAAACATTGCCCTTCAAACCGTAAAACAGTAATGTTTTCACTTTACTGCTTGGCGGTAGGATAACTGGCAAAGGTGTGGTACTTCCCCAGGCGGACTCTGTTAGGAGTCCTACCACTACATCATAGTAGGTATATAATCTTGATTTCTTCTAGATAATCATGCTCTATTGGTGGCCACTTAATCAATAGATTAGCACAGGGCGATATGACGGTCGAGTGCATGCATAGCAGATTACTAGAAGCATATCAAAAGAATATAATTTTTTTGAGTAAAAAAAAGTAGTAAAACTGTTTGTCCTCGATTCTGAAGAGAGTATTTATAATTTCGCTTACTTATATACATTTTATACGTACCTATCCTTCAATACACTGATTACTTTTAAACAATATACCAAATGAATATCCATTGATGGACAGTAACAAGGCTATCTTCATAAGGCTTAATTTCTCTACTTCTATAAATGAAATGTCCGAGGTTTTCTGGAGAGAGATTTTTTATCGTCGTTGTAATTAATTTTAAGTTGTAAAGAATATTATAATTGTTAATTTATTAATGTAAGCACCTACTTATAAAATACAGCTACTATTTGTAAGACTTGTTCATTGATAATCGATTTTAGCGTTTAATTTTCAGATAAAGTTTTATGATTTTAACAGTTAGGTATATAACATCCACCGATTTAAATGTAGGTACGAAAACTTCATTGAAAGACGATTTTAGCTCTTAAATTATTTTATGATACTAAAATTAACTTTTTGTTACAAAATTATGTGCGATTGTACAACATAAAATGGATATTTTTTATACAGATGTACTACGTATAATGGATGGTTAGAAAAATGGCATGGACTATTTTTATGCGTAGGAGTATAAAGCTATCATTATTTACCTTTAAATGCTATCCTTATAGTTCAACAACTGTTTTAACATTTAATGTTTTTGATAACACGTCGGAAAGGTGAATAAACCTACGCCCGAGTCACAAGCTTTGGGATCTACTCGGGATTTCTCTCTCGCAGTGAATCCATGGAATGCTAAGAAGTTCGTCTCTATGAATAAGTAGTGACACTCCGGGAGTGGCGCCAGAAGTGAAACTTGAATAATTCAGTCAAATTACCTACAGAAATGGTTAAATACTTTAGAACATATGTGGTAGGTACATAACACATAGCGGTGTGAGTAACGGTTACAGAGTCGCAAGTTAATAGCAGATTGTTCACCAAGGGAGTAAAGCACTGTATTGTGTCATGGGCGTCATATTGGGTGAAGCGAGAGATCCAAGCCGCCTATGACATAAGACAGTTTTTTTTACTTCAGAGGTGAATACTCTCCTTTTCATTTTCAATTCTACTTTTCATATCTTCTGCGAGGCAATTAAAATATTTTAGGTTTTTATCTTTAAATTTTTCCGGAAGTAGATTATTAATAATCCCTAAAGCGTCCTATTTGATGAACTCCGGGGTCAATTCACTATCGCTTGAAGACATTTTGGTGTTTGATAAGAATTAAAGTGATACAAAAAACTAAATTAAAGTTTAAATTAAACAAAACTCGACTTAATGGCGCCTTTTTGTCTTTTCTTTCTTTTGTGTTTTGTTTCCGTGCGTGTGGGTGACCAGTTCGATATTTGGAAAAAAAAATCGAGTTTTTAATAAAGTGTTTTTACAGTGGTAAGAATTTTCACACGAATTTTAACGTTCCAAATTCAAATCATTTTAATCCCTAGGGAAAAAGGGTAAATCTAAATATTACTTACCTCTGCATTTTGAAAGGTCACAATCACTTACTTTGTTTTGACGTTTCATGACATTTATTTGGACTTTGTCGAGCAGGAGATATGAAAAATACTTTTTGGCATCTCGAAAAATGTTCAACGGGCCTAAAAAGTTTCACTTCAATAAAGTAATTTTGCCCGAGAGAAATAAACATTTGTAGATAACTTTGAACTTACACTTTAGCTGGACACTGATGTTTGCACACTGCTGTTTCGGGAAGAAATCGTTAAGCATAATATTATACCAAGCAAGGATGCTAGTTATTATGTCTCATTTATGGCAAAAACAACATAATCAGCGAACCTCCAACGTTGTTCGATAAGCATAATAAATTAATTAACATTTCGGCCGTGGTTGTAAACATGTATTAAAATTAAATTGATATTATCCATACTCATTACATAAAATATTGTGTAGTTATATGTATTCTCTCGACACGAATAATTAACTGTATATCATTGTTTTAAGTGATCACGTTTACTAAAATCTCAAATAATAATTACCTAATTTAGTTTTCTCTGAGAAAAAAATGGGTTGTTTGTAAAGTCGGTTGGTTTACGGACGATAGTTTAACGTGACAACGTCAGAACAAAACATTGATCGATGAGGCGCAAGCGTACAATGACCGTAACGGGACATAACGGGACAATTTTTCGTGCATGCAGATTCGTTCATCGATTTATTAGAAGTTGTACGTCAAAACAAAAGCCGACTTCAATTTAAAATTAAACCAGACACTCCACAAAATTTCACAATTTTTTGGAAATCAGCCATTACTTGCATCGTTTAGATTCTTTAGATAAAGGTAGGTAAACAAACAAATTTTTGTTGATATATCGAAAAGTGCCACATCGACTTCAAAAATTCTTCTTCAATCAATAATTCTTCAAAAGTCGATTTTATAAAAAAAAAAAAATTTTTTATAAAAATTTTTCGGAGAAAATAAATTATGTGGCGGTCAACTGCAAACCTATTATTGTTTACTATTATTTAAAAAAAAAATTGCGAAAATCGTATACCATTTGGTGAGTTTCCTTTTCCTAAACACATCGTCTGATTAATTCTCTAAGTTTTACACGTGGTCACGTGTATCAAAACAACTTAGAATATCTATTAACTCGGGTTCAATTAATTAGTGTCAAAAGCTAAGCACTAGGTAATAATAAGTTGAATAAGTGCCCCCTTGAACTTGTTTACTTAAAGCAAGTCTATTAAACAGTGACGCGGCGCTGGCGGCCGGCGCGTCGCTGGAGCCTCGTGCGCGGGGTCTGTCCCCCCGCGAGGCGAGCCCTTTTGGGCGCCGGCGCTGGCAGTGCCAAGGTCGGGGTCAAGCGCGAGAGGTCTCGCGACTCTGTCGCAAAATCACTGCAGCCTACATTCGTGAAGCTTTCAGGTAGTAGGGGCACTACTAGTAGTAGTGCAGGGTAGGGTAGGGTGTGTAGGGTAGTGATGTCGAATTCGATATATACCATAGTGTCCGTAATGCATTTATTCCACGAATAAAAATTAAATACCTACATACAAACAAAGTATGCACAGCCCACTTTATACATTTTGTTGTGGTAAACTCTTTGTAAAATTTGTAAAATCCGACAGTGGGAGTAACACACCCTTACCAGTTATTCTACCGCAAACCAGTAATGTGACCTTGTGTTCCAGTTTAGAGGGCAACGTTCCCTGCAAATTACACGGTATAGAGATCAATCATCTTAAATCTCTGGATAGCGAGCGCAGTACAGTGTTAAATAATTACTTATTTGAACTTTTCATGTTCCAATAGCTGCGTGACTTTTGTGGGTAGGCGTGTTGCTGTAAAAAACATTTTTAAATCCGCATAAAATGGTGTGTAAATACATAAAATTTGTGTCAATTAACAGTTGTCTACAGCTGAAAATATTCCCAAGGACCGATGTGATGCAAGTTGCACGGTAAACATCACACCATCCATCAGTTAAATTGAAACAATGCGTCAGTTATCGTTTTTTGTGACAGTTACGTGTGTTTGTAATGCGGTGATAATTAATCATTCGCACGTGGAGTGATCACGTTATGAATCGGTCTCACCGACGCCGCGGCCTTCCGGGTCACTGACGACGTTGGGCGTTTTCGCACTGCGACAACGATATCGTGACTATCGGCGATATAGTTATCGTCCCACTAAGAGCACCAGTTAGCTAATAAAATACTTATATAATCGCCAAAACATACTTATAATGAAAACAAATTTCAAACCAACCGAGCTTTTTAAAATAACTTAGGTATTTCGTGGGCTGTGAATTGAGTTTAGGCGTCACGTTTGTAAATGAAAGATCTCTTTGGATACACTCGGATGATTTAGATGGTCATAGGCATGGCCCTTCGGTTTCACCCGCGTAGTTTCCAAAGAGAGCTATCAAATTCTTAGTTATGAGTTTTAATTTCTGTCGGCAGTCCCAATGACCACCTTATCATAGCTTTAAACTTGACTGCCATCTCGCCTGATGTTAAGCAAGCATGCTGGCATGTAATCCGTTTATTTGACCATGACACCAAGATTATAGCTATGCATAATTCAGGTGTGCATAGTGTAAGTAGTGACGTATGTAGCGTAGTGTAGTTTTCATTGTATTTTAGTTTCGTCAATAAAGGATAAAAAATATTACCATCGAGAAACACAGCTAGAGTAATGATGCGCCCGTCAATGCAAACCGTACACAGACCAGGCCTGCTGCCGCCTAATTAAATGGGCTTTGGATTTGCTATTGCCATTTCTATCATTTTAAACGAAAAGAAAAGAGATAGGAACATTAAACCTAAGACTGTTTTCGTTCGGCGGTAGATCCGCAGCTTGTTTAATGAAGGTTTCTTATAGGTAAGTACTTTCTTTGTATACTGCATCGTTGCTTTACATCAGGAGAGATGGTGGTCAAGAGTAAACCTATCATAGTTAAAAAAAGTGGCGCCAAACTTACGTTCGACATTACGGAATCAACAATGGAACAATGACGTCTTTTGAGAGCCTTATGCACAATTTTGGCGCGTTTATTGGACGTCAGATACGTCTAATTTATGCAAATTGGTTTGACTTTACTCAAACATTTTACAGGTTTTTAGATCACATTAGCGTTGAATAAACGTTGGGAATAAAAGTTACGGCTGGTCTAGTCGGGAGAACGGCGTTCGCCGATCCGGAGACTCCGGGTTCAAGCCCCACACGCACCACTGTCGTTTCAAAGTCATATACGTAATGCCGCTAACTTAAAACGGTGAATGAAAACATCGCGAGGAAACCAACATGTACCTAGAAGCTTTCGAAGTCATATGTCATCCACCAACTCGCACTGGGCCAGCGTGGTGGATTATGACCTTAACTCTCTCCTTGCGAGAGAAAGCCCGAGTCCCAGCAGTGGGAACATTGGGCTTTTGATGTTGATCTTGAAACGTTGGAGAAACGCAAGTAAAACCTCACGATTAAGGCCAGGTAGTTCTGTCAAATTAGGCATTTAACGCTGTCTTGTTCTCGCGACCGTCACCGACCGCGGAATCGGTGCCACAGTGCAGAAATAACATTAAAATATTGGACTGTGTAATTTAAACTCATTTTTTTTGTTCAAGATTTGTTTATACTAGTGATAACAATTTTGTGAATTGTGAAGTGAAACGAAAAAATATTAAATTTATCTATACTCGTAGATATACAAAACTCAACCTTTTCTTTTTGGTCACACTATAAGTTGAGAACGGCTTTTCCAATTTCATGCATCTTTTTAAAATGTTTCCTAATAATTCACAAGTTCATCAAAAATTAAAAAAAATGTGCTGAAACGTAATAAAAGGCCAGTAAAAATAGAAGGTTTTTTGGTCAACTTTGCATTAAATTTCTAATCCAATTTTTTGCTATGAGGTAAAGATCACTTACTGAGCATAAAATTACAAAATGCTCAAAGATCCAGGTAGAGCTTCAAACGCCAATTGAAAAAAACTATTCTAGCCGATATTTTGGAAACTATATATTTTGACAATAATTGTAGAAAATAAAATTTTGCATCTTTTGTTGCTAGTAAACTTTTTTTTGTAAAACTTACCGTTTACGATTTATAACCCATTTAATGATACGATTGCGATGATGCCGATAATAGTGGATGTAAATGATGTGGTCTACGATGGAACTTGTTTCTCTAATTGAAACAATCACAGTGTACCTCGTAACCCCAAGGTTCGAACCTTCGACAAAACCACTCTGGCAATGCGTTTCACAACTTAGTTGTTCTTATTACAAAAATGGAGACCAAACTCTTCGTTCAACTCTTCAATCATGATGATGAACGGTGCTGTTTATTCGAGCAATATGATAGAAAACTTTAATTTAAAAACCCCGACTACAAAAAAATCTACACGTAAAAAAATATTACCTACTATCTAAGGACACTTTGGCCAGTCAGACTAGTCTTAGAATATCTTTGTTACCAAAATCCATCCATCCGTTTGGAAGGTATGTGGAAATAAAAGATTTACAAACATAAAAGATACGCGCGAAAAACATAACCCTTCTTCCATTCCGGTAAAAAGGGACATGTTTATGCTACTGGGAACAGAATTCACATCTTATTATTTTTACATTGTTATCATCAAATTTGACATAATAAATCGTAATCGGTAAGTTCGAAAAAAAATTTACTGGCAACACAAGATGGGAAATTTTATTTTCTACAATAATAATAGGCTTTATAACTTTTCAGAAAATCAGCCAAAAACGTTTTTTCGAGCTGGCGCTTGCAGCTCCACCTGGATTTGTTATTATTTTGTGATTTTATGCTCAGGAAATGATTCTAAACCTTATATAAAAAATACGAATCGGAAATTTAGTGCAGAGTTAAATTCTACGAGTAATTTTACTGCCTAAAAGGCTTCTTATCAAATTTGGTCGAGTGTCTAAATTTCTATGAACAATATTAACATTCTAATACAAAAAAAAATCAATACATTTTGGTGGTGTCACAAACTTGGAAAAGTATAAAAAAATAAAAATTCTAACAAAACCTATCTATGGAAAGGTGTTCAAAATTGTATTGAAGTTCCTAACATTTTTTTTCTAAACTAAATAGTTTGCGCGAAAGTCTCTTCCAAAGTGGTAAAATCTGTATGTGAGGACTTTTCTTCCAAGTACTTACTAAGTACCTTACTACCAAAGAACTTACCTAAATGGCATATAAATGCAAGTTAGGCATAAATGATACCTAACTTGGGGATTTACGCAGGGGCATAGAATAGATAATATAGATAGAACGGACACTCCCAACCCCCCGCCAATTTCAAGCTTCCTCGCCCCTCAGGCCGTTTCGGATACGTTAGGAGCACTCAACGAAGGGCTGGTATCGAACATCTAATTCCTTAAGAAATATCATCATGGTGGGGTGTTGTGCTGTTTACGGCTGTCCGTCAACTAAACGGGACAAGATTAAAAGCTTTATTTAATTTCCTAATGATAAAATAACGTAAGATTAGAAACTTTTCAATAACGTTGCTTTATAATATTACAAGCTTTGCTTAGTTTGGGGTCAGATGGTATTGTGTGTGAATTGTCTACCAATATTTATTTTTTTATAATAACAAAGTCATTTTTGACTCAAAGTTCGTAACTTACACAGCCAGTAACTTATGTGCCCAAGCCCGGATTGATAATGCCTGGAGGAATAATTATAGTAACAGAATAAAGTTTCCTTCATGGGGAAGTGTAAAATAAAATGCGAATGTGTACCTACTAACAGAAATAGATATCTAGGTACCTGATCTAATCTATCATCGGTTTCGTTTCATTTTACGCGGCAATACAAACACCCACAGATTTCTGAAACAATTTACAAATCTGTGCAAACACCCTTTTAATTAGAATAGTATAATTTGGCTCCATTCTATTTATGTAACTCAACATTATAGCAAGTTTATAGACTACGTCACCAGGTGAACTCACGGCGCACAACTATTCAATAAAACAATTCAGTAGCCCTAGCGCTAACGCACACATTCACGCGTGTGTACGAACGACATCTGCGTAGTTGTGTGAAGAGTAGGTAGGTCAACACCGGCGTTTGTATGGAATTTTAGTGGAGTGTCCGGGGTGTCGCAGGGGATTTCTCCCCTCTCATTATTTCCTTATCCCGATCTCTGATTTAACGGACGAATATTTTACCGATACTTATCTATTTTCCATTGCATCCGCATTGAATTTTTACTGATGTGGTATCGACGTCAGTTTTTGAGACTCCCTTTTGGTCTACAACATAAAATAAACAGCGTACTAATTAGTATCAGCGTCTATTTGCAATTCCAATGAAAACGGTATCAAAAATCAAGATCATAGCGTGATTCACTAGTAATACCTACTGATATTGTTATACTGTGGCACTATGATCGTAATATTTAAAATTTATTGGTTGTCAAAATTGCAAAATCAAGCACAGGCCCGTCGTCCGTGAGCGCCGAAACGCGACTGATCAGGCTTGCCGAACGGCGCGCTATATATATGGTAGATATTAAAACATAGTGAATAACTGATACTTTTTAACAAGTCAAACTCTGCGAATGCATCTATAACTTTTTAGTGGCTTTCGTTGAGTACAAAAATTTAGTAAAAAAATTAATTAGTTTAGTCATAAACTTGAAAAAACTTTTTGAAAAGGGGTAACTTTGGGTTTTTTTTCTATAAAGTAAAATTCATTAAATCGTGTTATTGACTGCGAATTGCACTAGATTAGATCCTCAACTATTACATATATTTTTTTCAGAGTTTAATACACTATTTTAAAGTTCTTAAAGTTGTTTAAAAAAATCAAAATTACGGCCCACACGCCCTTAATGCAATATTTGATAGATGAGTCAAGAAAAACAAATGAACTCACGCGGGAAATCTCAACGGATTATTCAAGTTTGTCTAATGAATAACGCAATGCAAATTTTAAAAAAACTGCTTAAAATACAGTAATACTGCTTAGACAAGCATTTCGTCACAAATCAAATAATTTTTCCCGCGTATTCTTTTCAATCCCCAAGATAACAACGAAAGGGAGTTTAGTCATTCTTTAGTTTGTACGTTGCCCGCTTTTAACCTTTCTTTTGACAGATAATAAGAAATCAAGCAGATTAATATATTTCGTGATTCTTTGTTCCTGTACCTAATGAAATAACGACAATGCTTAGCAGTTGTTATGGAAGTGTGATTTATAGCAAAATGTGTGAATTCTAGCAAACCCAGAATTACCTATTTATTACTCAGTTTTTGTTTCGAAATATCATTTGTATTATGTGTTGTAATGATGTTTTAGTGGGGTTGAGCATCTACCTTATACCTAGATCTTCTTCGGTGGATGGATGAATCAAATCTGGTTGGTGTAAGTAGATAGATTAAATTTAGCTTTGTTAATAAATACAAACACTACTCGTAAACTAATTATTTTTCTCCAAAACTCAAACAACCAACTTCAATTGAGAATTATTGGAAGGCCAACTCAACGCTCTGCTCTAATAAGGCAGCGCAGTAAACGACAAAATCGTTGTTTTTAATTTTCAGATTTTTATTTGATTTTGCAAAAAATACTCTCTGGATATTGATAACATTATTATATATATAGATAATAGATAACATATTACTAGGGAATTATAATTAGACAATAGCCTTTAAAATAGAAAAAAAGAATATTCCAAATTCATTCAAGAGTACCTATTCGAATAATCGGCTATCAACGAAAATAATATTTAAAAAAAGATTACGAGGAATTGTGGCCTTTTAAAAAATTATATGAGGTTTTTTCATTTCTTTTTTTTATCAGATTAGTAATAAAATTAAGTTTTAATGGTTCCTTTAAATAACATAAGCATTTAAGCAATTATTGAATAACATAGATCACGATTGTACCTAAAATAAACTTGGCAAATAAAAATAAAATTTGTTTAAAAATGGCCAAACTTTTCCTCAACAAAAATACAATAGTGTGCCAGTGAGTCATACATAGTATTTGTGTTTTCTCCGAAGCAGAGGCAAGGTCCTATTTATTTGACATTACAAAATATTACCTTCACAATGTTTGTATTTGTTCCGCTCGCTTGCACTAACGACTGGACTTCGTAATCGATATGACGTTTTGGAGCCGTAATTATGAGTACTTCGTAATATTATGACTTTAATGTATAGAGGCGTTACGAAACTTGAGTTAAGCTACATAATTATGTTATCTTTTAAACCGACTTCAAAAAGGAGGAGGATTTAAATTCGCATATTTTTTTAACAGCGCCCGTGATTTTACTCATTATTTTCCCGGGATACAAAGAAACCTATTTTTCCAGACTATAATACTCTACTTACCTGTGTTTCAAATGTCCACCCGATCCGTTTGTTTATACGTTGCGGCGTGATTGAGCAACAAACATCCAAGTATCGAAACATCCAAACATTGCCATTTAAATTTTTGTTTTTTTTTTGTCCGAAGCAGTTTCCGTAATATTCATATTTCAAATTAAGAAATATTTTTACATCGATGATATATTAATTCTATTACCTCATTAAACATGTTTTGCATTAAAAAGAATAAAATAATTATTTTCTTAAAAAAAAAAAAACGAGTTCAGAATCACAAATAAGTACTTAAAAGCCACAAATAAATTAAAATAATGTTATTATTATGAGCACTACCCACTTTTCTATTTGAGGTCGGTTCTTCAGAATATTATATTTTGAAGTATTCTGGACATATCATTTTTTAAGTATCAGGACATGTCCCTGATGGTATGGCCTACCTACTACATAGCCACAGTAACACGCAGCTACTGGAACATGAAGAGTCCAAATCATTAGCTAAAACTGGACTGCGCTCGTCACCCAGAGATCTCAGACGTTATATTTCTAAGCCCTGTATTTTTTCTGGAAACATTGCCCTTCAAATCGGAACACAGTAATATTTGCACATTATTGCTTGGCGGTAGAATAACTGGTAAAGGTGTGGTACTTCCCACTGTCGTTATACATTAGGCAAGTTAGCGGTTATGGCAACCCTAACTTTGATTTACGTACTCCACGTCGTCGTCGCCAGATGGGCTTCAAACGTAAGCCTACAATCAATAACAAAAAAAGTTTAATTGCTTTTTTGCACATTCATTTAACATAGCTATGAAACAGTTAATTGTGAATAATTGTCTGTTTGTAACTACAAATTTGAACTATGACGTCGTAATTATGACAAAAAAATCATGATTTTAAGTAACCTGTACCGTGATTTTACATAATCTTAGTATTCATGACGCGAGTGAGCCATGGAATGTAGAACTAGTTTTTTTACTCTTCATTAGACCTAGTTACTAAAGCCGAGGCTCGAGGCCGCTCGTAAAAATCAAAGCGGATTAGGGAATTGACTTTTATATACACTACCTTATTATTTTTTGTGGTTATTATGTGTTGCGTAATAGTATTCTGAAAAAAAAATCTTCTTGATAATGACTACTGACTTTTTTATGCTATCACGATTGATCACTGCATATTAGTATTATCAATCATGTGAAGCAGTGCCCCGTGGTTTTCACATAGCTCCCATTCCTGTAATTTTTTCTATGTCTTGTGTTTTTTCAGACTATGAACTGTGTTTCAAATTTCAAACCAATCCGTTCATACGTTACAACGTGATTGAGCAAAAAAACATCAAAATCTCCAAACATTGAAATTGACTATTAGTAAGATTTACTTGTATAAATGGTGGACTCATATTTTGATGCAAAGTTACAAAAGTGACGAATGATAAGAGTTGGCACAAGAGTTTCTACACGGGCAGACACATGGGCTTACCCTCTTTCTCAGACTTTTGGGACGATCACTACTGTTAGACGAACTCTTACGTAAATCTCAACAAAACACTGTATTCCAGTTTTTTAGTACAGAACACAATTTTAGTACTTATTTTTATCATTAAAACATCAAAGATTCCATGTACTTGAAAGTTTGTAGCCAATAGCTCAAATAAAATTCTGTTTTTTAAATTTTAAGGGCTTCCCTCACCAGCCTCACAAAATAAAAACACATGGGACTGCATCGAAATATAGGGGAATACCATTTTACTAAGGTAAATATTCCGTAATTCATACTACTAGTGCAATCCTACAAATATTGTAAATAATGAAAGTTTATGTCATGATGATCATCTTTGGGGCGAGCTAATCGAGTGGCATGGAGAAGATCTCCGAATGTGGCGTGATCTCTCCAAGTCATTCGAATATGTCGGGCATACTGGTTTACTTTGCAAGCTTTCAAGATAAATGACCTTTCTTGGCCTAGCTCCACAAATAGATATTCACTTAGAGAGTACCCAGTCCTTCTTTTAATCATAAAAATAAATAAACTAGAAATAAATAAATAATCTTTTGTCTATTCTAGAGGTATACACAAATACACATGTGGATGCCAAAACGGACAAAGAAATGAGCTATTATACACTATAACATAGTGCGAGTATATTTTGAATAAAATAATTATTTGGCCCTAATAATATAAAAAATGACCGGATTATATTCAATCAGTAACAAATAGAATGGAATTATCTTTGATATGCATGAATACCAACACAAAAATAAAGTAGCTTTCTAGTAGCAAATCTTTAATTTGATTTGAAATAAGAACAAACTGCTAATTGTCAGGTTTTTTTTTACTACGAAATCATTTCATTTCCTATATTGCTTTTATTATGCTGGAAATGATTTAATGAATCATATCCTGGCATTCCATTTATAATCCATATAGCCATATTTCTAGTTAGTCTCTACTCAATTCTGTTGTATGTTGATGATGATGATGTATGTATGTCGATAGCTCCACCAATTGTGAATTGATTTTGATGGTTCTTTTTTGTTTGATACATCATAGTTGAGAAGTGATCCCATTTAAATTATAGTAGTTATATATGTACAGTTTGGTAGTAACTGCGAAGCCGAAGGTCATGGGTTCGATTCCTACCCAGCGCAAATGTTTGTGTGAATAATACAAATATTTGTTCTGTGTCTAGGTGTTTCACACTAACATAACACAACGGGATAGAAGCCAGAAATTAATAGACGATGAATCAGATAACATATGATACAACCGATTAAAAGTTAAAAATGAAAAAAGAAGAAGAAGACTTTATCAGCTGACTATTATTATCATTGTATAAATTCAGACCAATGGAAACTGCGTTGCCAGACATTTTGCATGCCTCTAGAAGAAGAGGCCAGTTTGTATGGGTCAATTATTTAAATGTTTTGTATCATCTTATCTTACCTGCAAACAGCAATAAAGATATTTGTATTTCTTTGTATAATAAGTACCTATCAATGCATTTACGAGTAATTAAGTACTAGCAGACCCCGCTATTTAGTTAGTAGTTCCCACGCGGGTAAAACAGCGGGGTTTGTCGGGAAAAAATCTGTTTTCTTCCAGACCATAATTTAACTCTGTTGCGAATTTCAACCCGATCCGTTTAAACGTTACGACGTAATTGAGCAGCAAACATCTAAACACCCAAACTTTCGCATTGTTAACTTTTTTACATTACAACATTATCGGCTATCACGCTCCCATAGTATAAGTTTTTTTTAGATTGGTCATTTTTAGAACTGATATTAATAAATTAAATATTAATATATTTTTTTATAATTTCTTAAAATGCATACCTTCGATACACGAAAACTTACACCTTTATAATATTAGTGTTAAATAAATACCTCAGAAATCAATCAGAAATGAACCATCACATAAAATTTAATATGCTAAAACTATAATATCTCATTCACGAATCCACTGAGAACCAGAAGTGGCCGTCGCGCAATTAACATGCAAATCAAGTAGGTAATTACCTGATATAGTTTTTCTGTTATTCTTTAACAAGTTTATTAAAATAACCCAGAATGTTTTAAACGTAATATATAAATATATAAAAATAAAACTTGTATATATTTTTTAATAAAGAGTTGTTTTATTTTTGCCCTGTATAGACCAGCACCCAACGGTCGGTTTCAAAATGTTATTGATCAATAATAGGTATAGTCTGCATTACTCACAGCATAACGTAGCATTGTAATGGTAAAAAAAGTTTCGAAATCGATTCAGCTGTTTTTAAGTTTAATAAACATACAACATTTTTATCTATATTTTATTGGTTTAGGTTGATATTTGGATATATTAATACACTATCAGAGCCCTGCGGTTCGCCCGCGTAATTCGCGTTCCGTTAGTATTTTTTTCTAAAGTATGCACGCTCCAACGTAAACCACATCGTCGGTAAACAATGTGAGAATTATATTAAAAAAAAACTTAAATCAATTGTTCAAATGAACCAAAGAACTTTAACCTTTAATTAGATTGTTTTACAGGCATACATTTGTTGGTAAATTTTTGCAGTTTCGAGCAATGACTGGAACCCCGAAAGCCTGCCCCAAATAATAGTTTCGTTTGTTGATCTGCATAAATACTTGATTTGCATGATTATTCAATAAAGCTGTAGATTAATAGGTAGTTTCTACGTTAGTGGTTTTATATATTCTTCAAGCGTCTTGTTTTTTGCGTAAAAATAGTATGATTGTGGCGGTAAACTGAATATCTATGTTCACGTGTCGCTGGTGCGTTTCAAACACGTGATTTTTAATACTAATTTATTTAGAAGATAACTATTTTGTACACTTTTTTATACAACGATAAATCAGTTTTTCGTGTTCTTGCATTTGAAAATATGATTTACAGACAGTTATAGTAATAATTTTAATTAAAATAATGTTTATAATTTTAAATGTTCTCAAGTCCATTATAATAATTATGGTTATTTTGCTATCATCATTACGAGTACATTAAGCGAGAAGTCGGTATTATCGGTAACTGAAACCAGCGTTAACAAAAAAAACTAAATAAAGCGATTAAAAAAGAAGAGTCAAATAAAAACTGTTTTATAACATACAAGTGGGATTCTATGGATTCATTTTTTTCAGCTTATAGGTCCATTTTCATGCCGTTATTTAATTTTGTGAGGTCTCTTTTTGTCTTAACGTGTCACATAAAAAATATGTGGCAACTGACCATTACCAGCTGTGAACTTGACAGTTTGACTAAGTGCTTCCACTAATTGCTTTAAATTCTCAGAAAAGGTAGCGTGCGTTATGGCCAACCCCATAAACACTGCTCAAAATCACTATTCCTTAGTCACTGCTTACAAAAAAATGTTTGGATCACGCACGAAACGCTACCTATAAGCTCACAGATTGTAGACATCAATTGACTTCATTCTAGGCCTCCAATTAGAAAATGGAACAATTTAGAATACACACGAGAGTAAAGATAAAACATATTATTGACTATTTAAGCCCGCGACTTCGGTTGCGTAGGCAACAATCATCTTCTTTTATCAAATTAAGTTTGTCCTATTCCACATTTGTGCATCTTCGTCATCATAATGAGGCCTCATTCGTTCACTGCTGGAGATACATAGGCCTCTCTAATAATTCGTTTCCAACTGCCACCATCAGCAAGCTGAAGTGACAGTGGGCTGGTCAACGGGTCATATTTGTCGCAGAACATTTGTGCAAATAAACATAATATAAAACGTGGTGGATTTACTCCCAACAATATTTTACCAGTCCATTCTAACATTGATATATATACTTCATTGCTCAAGGTCTCTTTCCTCTCAGCACGGTAGATCACGAGATAATTCGAGTCAAAGTTTGACGTAAAATTCCCACCAAATCACCAGCTTTATCCCTAACGCATGTACAGCTGAACCTTGCCGCTGACGCCGCGACGTCGCACAAAAATCCGTGCCGAGATCTGGCCATTAGTGGCATCTCAAATAAAATAACAAATAAAAATGATTATTTTTTATGGAAAAAAAGGAGCTTTTATGTCTAATTTTCACATATATGATTCAAAACTTAATGTTGATGAACTCTTGAATGGTTTGGACTCTTCGTGTTCCAATAGCTGCGTGTCACTGTGCTGTTATGTTGCTTACCATCAGGCACATGGCTCGTCTCGTCACTTAAAAAAAAAAACTGCTATAAATATTGTGTTGCACCTTTCTGCAACACCTTGTATAAATATGTATATTACCAACTGCATCAAAAACTGCTGCAGAATTTTTTGGCAGTAATACGGGATATTGTTATGTCTACAGATATTTTTGATATGAAAACTTTTTTGATTCACCGCACACAAGTTTTTCCGTAAGCTGTAAGTGAGGTTGACCTGTCACGTTACAAGATGAAAGGCTCGATCGGATGAACTCGGGACCACCGAATGTAGCCGAGCGAGAAAGATACAGTCCGCGGCTTTTCCCTGCTGCGTTGCTGTGTTTATTACGAGTATACTTAATTTTTGTGTAATAATTGTTATCATCAATTATTAAATATAGATTTATATTATAGATATAGAGAATATAGATTCCTTAGAAAATAATAACTGTGATTTCGAATTGTTTTTCATCTATCCTACGATCCATAATAATTCTACACAGTATTATTAACTATTATTACCATCTAAATTACGATTGCCGATTAAGTTTTCACTTCTGCCGTGTGTAGTAACCACACACATTTCTATTGTGGTGTGTGTACGTAATAATTGTTAAATTTTTCACTTCTGGAGCGTTTTCTTTGTTTTCTTTTTCTGCAGTTGTCTTCTTGCAAACTGCGTTTTATAACGTCACTTTGGTTGACTCAGCATTTCGAGCATAATCTAAATCACTAAATAAGGTAAACACCAAACCTAATCTTAAATTTTTACGAGCAAAAATCTGTGAAACTTTTGAGGAAATTCAAACATTTACAGAATTTTCCGTGTTTGTGACGTTAAAACAATAAGAACAGACAAAATGTGCTTAAATAATATTTTAGAGGTAAGTTTAGCGACTAGACTGAATATGCCTATTCCGTGAAAAAGATTTACATAATAAACTCAGTACTATGTACAAACACGTTTAGTTGTGGTTTTGGATTACCGTACAAAAGCAAGTTAATTTAAACTTCTAAATACATTGTAGTTTTTTTATCAGATTGTGTTCCGGTTTGAGGGGCAATTTTCACAAATAAATTGCAGGACAAAGACATAAATTATGCTATATTTATGCTGCAATGGTAGATGTTTATTGGAATTATTATTTTTAAATGCTTTTAAACAATAGTTTGCTGTATTCTAGCTGGCACTGTGCTGTTATAGGCAAATGCTCAGGTGTGTTCCTTACCATCACTTGGATGTACTGTTTATTTAAAAAAAGATATGAAGCTATCATTAAGGGTAAACATCACACTTACACACTCATCATGTTCATCATCAGCCTGTATTCGTCCACTGCTGGATACAAGCCTCTCCCATAATATGCCACTCAGCCCGATCCTCGGTCTTACGTTTCCAACCGCCACCAGCCGTCTTTCGTATATCGTATACTTGCACACTACCACACAGTATGTGAAAGATGATAATGTAGTTCACATCGCAACTGTGCTTGTAATTCAGTGGTATATGATGTAATTTAATGCCCTATTTTCTGCTAGTATATTGTAATTTAAACCGAAAAACAGTACGCAACATATCTATATGTTCGTACATCGCTGGTTGGAGATTACACACACTTCCCAAAGCGGACTCTTAAAAGATTATCACTACAAAAATCCACTTGATTTTCCAATTTACCTGTCATATTTTCTATAAACTTCTATAATTCATCACATTTATTTAACGTACGTTTAGTTTTTGCAGTCTATCTGCGATTAGATTGGTAATTAACCCTTAGTAATTACTACGTTTTTTTGTCCATCTAAATTTAGATACACGCCATGTAGATGTATGTGTTCACATAATATTTATTAATTTACATCTTAGGATACGTAGAACCCGGAGACACGTTATCTCATTACCTATACTTTTATTCTGTTTGCTAAACGCAAAACGCACCAACAAAACTCGAATCTTGTCTTTGTAAGATACTTAGGTGGATTGGTGAGCATGGGATTGTACGAGTACAAGTTAAAACTCGAAATGTTTCCGATAAAAAAGATAAATTTCGGTTCTGGGGGCCTATGTGTGGCTTGTAAAACTAAATTACGTTTAAATATTTGTGGAGAGCGCAGTGCGTACCGAACACTATCGACATTGTACTTATGTGGTGTGGGAAGGGTTTGGATCGGAGGGAGGATTTTGTTAGGAGGTCTTGTGTGTGTAAGTCTTAGCTCGGGTTTTTTTTTAATTTACTGATTTGTAGCTTAGCTGTCGCGGAACTCAGGTATTATACAGAAGGCAACAATCGCACCTCAGAACCACCAATTAATCTTCGAAATCGCCACCAAACCAGAAGAGCAGCACGGACCGGTCGCCGACCAAACACCTATCTCAGGCACTACCTAGCAATTATTAACGAGAATTATGTAAATCTTTCATTAAATATGGCACGTAGTCATAAAATCCCTCAACGTTATAAATTATAAATCATTTTTATGATATACGCGTCGAGGAATTCAAAGATATCGTTTTTAAATTGTTGTGTTTTTTTTTTCGTTGTCACGAGTATGCTGACAGTTTGATCATATTATTTTCTTATAACTATGTATTAAAAATGTAAGTTAATGTTAATTAAATTGTAAGTATACTGTTTTAAGTTAAGTTAATTTTACTTTGAACTCTGACAGGCCGTTCGAGAGAGATCAGATTAGTAGGTTAGTCTTTCAACTGTCTTACCTGGATGAGATCGGTTTAAACGACAAGGTCACTAATTGCTGCTTTCGTTTTAGTATTGAAGTTTTAATGTATTTTATTTTTTAAATTAAGTGTTATAATGGGGATTGCTAAATCAGATATTCTCGCCGCTTCTGCATTGCAATAATGTGTTTCAGTTTATTTAATTTTTCCTGCAAGCTGTCGTTTAAGTTCAGATGACAGCGTGTACAAGGAACATAAGAAGAGATATATATCAAATAAATTACCTGTTTGAAAGATTTCAACAGCATTAAACATAACAACGAGAAACGTGCACTAAAAAGACAAATGTGCACTCTACACGTCATTAGGGGTCGCTGGACTTTGCTGTCGAGCTTTTACTGACGTCATGTGGTAATTTTTTTCTTTTATATACCTATATAAATCTTCGTGGACTTCGGAGTTCATGACTTTTTATATTAATTTTGAGACTTCAAAACAATTGAAATAGTCAGATTTTTTTAATTAATGATATATCAATTCCCGTACCACTGTCTTTTCGAAATCATGTGCGTAATACCGCTGATTAAAAAAACAACGGTGAAGGAAAACATAGTGAAGAAACCGACATGTACATAGAATCTTTCGAGGTGTTGTGTCAATCACCAACCTGAGCCAGCGTGGTGGAGATATGGCCTTATACAAGTCGGTTTCTTCACTACGCACATGATTTCGAAAATACAGTGGTACGGGAATTACATAAATATCATTAATAAAAAAAAAATCTGACCATTTCAATTGTTTTGAAGTATCAAAATTAATATAAAAAGGCATTCTCTCCTTGCGAGAGAAGGCCCCGAGTTCCAGCAGTAGGAACATTTAGTGAGCTGTTTATCTACAAACTCCACTTACTTCAGAAAATATGCCTTTTGTATTATCTACGTTATTATGTAGAGTGCTTGTTACAGTTGTCAGACAGGAAAAAACACAAACTAAACCATTTGCTCCACATATTTCCTGTCTCTAGGAAATTTCTTCCCGACCCAGAGACTCCAAATGGTCGAATTAGATTAGATGATGAGGTCGGAATAATACAAAAAGGTAAATTTTATCAACATAAAACTTTTCTTTTTCGTATCCTTTTTTCGTAGTTTCCAAAACGAGCAGAACCTAACTCTTTCGGTATACTACGAGTGTTTAGCGTAATCCAACCTATGAAGCTTTATTGTGTTAATAAAAACCTAATTCAACTCGTACAATTTACATAACAAAAAAATTGAGAACTTGAATTAAGACATAATAAAAATATGTTTAGGGTATTAATGCGTGTTGTACCTCGTATTTGGTACAGAAACAGGTTTCAAATTCAACGATGAAGTTGAAATTGAATCAAGTTGTTTATGCGAAACGATGAGACGAGTCTCTTGTGCTATGGAAGTTGGGTCGTACTCTAAGATGCAACTTGCGTGGTTACATCACGCCATCATATCTTCCAGAAACACACAGTAGGGCTGGTGCAGCTTTTAATACGTTTGTAACGAAAACAGTACCATAATTTAAACAGGTGCTGAGAAATTGGGTCTATAGAGACCAGAAGCACGTCTCATTTTCAAAAATCATTCCGCCCGTTTGTCGACGTACCGCGTGACAAAATGCTAATGCGTTTATTTGGCTTTACTTAAACAATGCTTTAAGTATTGCTACCAGCGTGATAACGTTGCCATATTAGGCACACTTCCAACTGGTAGCGGGCTAGATAATTGGGATTTTCTTTAAATATTCAAAAGACAATTCATACGTGCTTAGCGTAAGAGGTTAGTAAGTATGTAGTGTTGGATAGTTTTGACGATAATTTTCCAAGTTAATAAATTTGACCGTTAATAAATAACTATAATAATAATAATAATTTGCATCGTCAGGAGGTTCCTCAGTCTGCAGCCCTAACCACCGGTAGCTTGGGCCTTGCCCCGCTGCTGGCGGCGAACTAGGTTTAGGTTTTTATAATGTTTTTATGTTGTTTTTATATACAAATATTGTAAAAATGTAAACCTAAGAAAATGATTAAATGAGTATATAATAATAATAATACTAAATAATACGATTCAGTTTCAAATAACTGATTACAATGATAAATAACGGAAGACACACCTACAAACTTAATCATAATAATGACATGGCCATTTCATGGCTGATTTACCCACGTCCGACATCAAATCGAGACCTTTACTTAACAGCTATTAGTTTGAGAGCTAAAAAATGGGCATCGAGCGCGACCAAAAATCTTGATTTATTGGTGACGCAAGTTCAGTGAAAGCGAGAAAGTTTATTACGAAAATTTTGATTAGGTTTAGCACGTGTTGCTAAATTAAATTTCATCTTCCCCCACGTGACTGGATGTTGTTGGTGAAATCAGTGAAAAAATATAATTATAGTAGACACTGCTGGATCTACTTCCACTTATTTCTTTAAATACCACATCCATAAATAAGCTTTCTTGCCTCTAGGTTGCCACACCTTCTAGAGACCTTCAAAAAGGCTTCAATTCCACTGCTGACACCCATTCTTTATCAAGGCGAGGGTAAAGGCCGTAATCCGCCTAGCAGTGGTTGGCGGACGGCCCGTGTCCTCGAAAGATTGGAACATGTCGGATTCGTCGTGATGTTTTTTTCATCCTTTAGGTAGTAATGTAATATATGGTAAAATACTCAGTAGTGTAGGCAGGGTTCAAAGCTCTGACGCACGAATGTAACTACGGTAATGTAACCCTACCCTAGCCTAGTCACTAGTGACTAGCGGACACTAATGACTAGGCTAGGGTAGGGTTTGCGTTTTCTGAAATAAGTATATATGGTTTTTGAATCGCCTACATAAGTCTTGAGTTTGCAAAACAGCGGTTACTTGTTCAATGTCGATCTCTAGACGAGAGAGAGAGGAAGCTATAAATATTGTAGCGAAGATAGTAGTAAAATACGATGTGAAACCAATCTTATTTTAACAGAAGAGTTAAACAGTTGAAACAGAATGATACAATTCGAAAGTACTCACCCATTTGGATACCAATTCTATTGGATTTATGGCTGCCATTATGATTGATATTATAACTAGCAGTATCCCGTACGCTAATTTGATTACTGAATCTGAAACAAAAACAATATTTTAAGAAGTACAAGAAAATGAACATAAATTAAATAAAAATAAAGAATTAAATATTGGTGGAAACTTTACACACAAAACCATCTGACCCCAAACTAAGCAAAGCTTGTGCTATGGAAGCCAGAGGGCTGATATACTCGTAAAACATATGTATTTAGTTTTAAATACATACGTATTATACATAAAAACACCCAGACACAGAACAAATAGATAGGTACTTATATTCATCCACCTACTAACTAAGCCACGAGGCCAGTCAATTACAACAATATTTTTGCGACTTGAAGCATTTTCTCTTAGACTGCAGGCCCGTGAACAAAATTTATGGGTCATCTGATACAGCAGGAGACCTACTCGTTTGTAGGATGATAGAAGGGTATAAAGTAATAAGATTGAGCACTATGCCGTCACTTGTAAGCTGTCCAACTGTGTGAAGTTGAAGAGGGGGGTTCTAAACCTCGATCATTTCTCCGTGTCGCATGATTTTTGTACGGCGTTGCGGAATAATAGATTAGAAGAGGTATTGAAACTATAAAAATTATAAATTTTAATATTCTAATTGTTAGTTTGTGAAAAAAAAACATGATTTTCCGACGATTTACAGAGTAAGTTTGGTCATTTGATTATGTTCGGCTTTGGTTCCATACAGTTTCAATACCTCTTCTAATACATTATTTCGCAATGCCGTACAAAAATCATGCGACAAGGAGAAATGATCGAGGTTTAGAACCCCCCCTCTTTAACTGCACTCAGTTGGACAGCTTACAAGTGACGGCATAGTGCTCAATCTTATTACTTTATACCCTTCTATCATCCTACATAGGTCTCCTGCTGTATCATATGACCCATAAATTTTGTACACGGGCCTGCAGTCTATCTGTACACAAACGTATTTTCTGTTTTGAATAATTTTCGGAATTAAGAACGAAATTGCTGGTTTTAATTGGATTGATCAATTCAGTGATAATGCCGGCAGCCACTTGCCCTTCTAGCGCCTAACTAAACGCGGTTATCGGTTTGCTATTGTTGTCTCTGTCATTTCAAGCGAAAAGAAAAGAGAGAGAGCAACAAAGCTAAGACAGTTTTATTTAGGCGGTAGACCCACTAGGCACGCTAGCATAGAATAGATATTATAGATAGAACGGACACTCCCAACCCCCCGCTAATTTCAAGCTTCTTCACCCCTCAGGCCGTTTCGAGTACGCTAGGAGCACTCAACGAAGGGCTGGTATACAACATATAATTCCTAACGAAATATCATCATGGTGGGTTGTTGTGCTGTTTACGGTTGTCCGTCAACTAAATGGAACAAGTTTAAAAGCTTTATTTAATTTCCTAAGGATAAAATAACGTAATACTATTGAAACTTTTAAATAACGTTGCTTTATAATAACGTAGTCATTTTTAACTCAAAGTTCGTAAGTTTACACTGCCAGTTTTCGGCACGGATTGATAATGCCTGGAGGAATAATTATAGGAATAAAGTTTCCTTCTTGGGTTAGTGTAAAATAACATGCGAATGTGTACCTACTAACAGAAATTGATATATAACGGTTTCGTTTGATTTTACGCGGCAATACACTCACCCTTTAAATTAGAATAGTATAATTTGGCTCCATTCTATTTATGTAACTCAACATTATAGCAAGTTTATAAACTACTTTACGTCACCAGGTAAATTCAAGGGGCACAACTATTCAATAAAACAATTCAGTAGCCCTAGCTCTAACGCACACATGCGCGCGTGTGTACGAACGACATCTGCGTAGTGGTGTGAAGAATAGTAGGTAGCTCCACAGCGGCGTTTGTATGGAATTTTAGTAGAGTGTCCGGGGTGTGACGCTAGTAAGCCGGGGCGCTGCTAGTGTTGTCAATGTGAAAGTTTGGATGTTAAGATGCTTGTAGCTCAATCACGTCGGAACGCCTGAACAGATCGGGGTAGAATTTGGAACATACATTATAGTCTGGAATAACGCTTTAGCTATTTATATCACAGAAAAATAACGGGGAAAGGCACTGCGAGTGTAAAACCGGTCGGCGGTGCTAGTGTGGTTTTTATAGTATTTTTAAAGGCAATCTTTAAACGTCTCAAACGGTTAATGCAAATTATTAAATAAGATTCCGAACGTCCACAACACGTAATAAAAATTAAATGCTTTTCCATATTATTTATGGTCCTTACATAAAATATTACAATACTTAATTTATGTTAACACGTGACCAAAACTCTAGTAAGTACCTATCTTAGGTAGTATCTATTACTGTTCAGAGTATTAGTGTTACCATTACATTACATGGCTGGGAACAACATTCGGGACCAGATTGTCACTGGTTTATTGATTTATTGATACTGGTGTATTTGATTAACTTAAACGGCTCTCATTTTGATGAATGGGTCCCCATATTGATGTTTATTCTCTTTTTAGATTTATCTTCGTCCGAGGTGGGATAAACATTAAAAGAATAATAAAAACAAAAAAAGTAGAACAAATAAAAGTTTAAAGAAAAATATGCGATACCTATTCATTAATAAACAATGTTAATCTATCTGTAATTCTAAATCTGCTCATTTATGGTGCCTTGGGCGGAACAAACTTCACCGGGTCAGCTAGTATCTTCTTCTAATATATAAAATTCTCGTGTCACAGTTTTCGTTGCCATACTCCTCCGAAACGGCTTTACCGATTTTGATGAAATTTTTTGTGCCTATCCGGTATCTATGAGAATCGGCCAACATCTAATTTTTATCCCCCTAAATATTAGGGGTAGCCACCCCTAAATTTTTTTATATTATTTTTTAGACAAAAAATTTAATTTTAATTTTTTTATGATACAACGTACAAAAATACATACAATCTTCAATTTTCACCCTTCTACGATCAACTTTTATTTTTTAACAGCCATTTTAGTAATTTAATCAATTTTCCTCTTTGGTCGAAAACTGATCAATAGTCATTTAATTAGTTACCCCCGCTAGTTGTCTACAGGTGTCACTCCTGACCCAGTAAACAGCACGATAATTTGGGGTTCAAAAGTAGCCTATAGCATATTTATAGTTTGAACACGGTAATCTCGCGAAATACTGGAGCGATTTAAAAAAATCGTTCGCCGTTTTTTCATATGTACGTAATCCTTGAATGCTGTAGGTTATATATATGTACTACGGGCGAAGCCGGGGCGGGCCACTAGTATTATATACAAATATATTGTAAAAAAAACTGTGTAATAATCTAATAATATAGAGTGATGGAGTGAGCAGGACATGCGCCTGATGATAAGCTCCGCGTCTGCTCATAACAGCGCAGCGTCACGTAGTGATGCATGAAGAGTCCACATCATTACTGTACTGCACTCGTTATCATCATCAACAGCCCACTAAATGTTCCCACTGCTGGGACTCGGGTCTTTCTCCCGCAAGGAGTGAGTTAATGCCATAATCCACCATGCTGGCCCAGTGCGGGTTGGTGGATGACACATGACTTCGAAAGATTCTAGGTGCATGTCGGTTCACGACGTTTTCCTTCACCGTTTTAAGTTAGCGGCATTACGCGCATGACTTCGAAAATACAGTGGTGCGGATGGGATTTGAACCTGGGGTCTCCGGATCGGCAAGCGCCGTTTTCTTCACTCGTTACCTAGATTATAATACCCAAGCGACACGAGGCTAGTTTGTCAAGTTAGGATAGCAAGCTAGTGTCAGCAAGCTATCAAGCTACAACTTCTAGCTTCGTGTAGACAACGCTACGCAACGCTAGTTTTGTCTACATGAAGCTAGAAAACTGGCTTGCTAACTTACTAACACTAGCTTGCTATTCTACCTTGAAAAACTAGCCTTGTGTCGCTCGGGCATTACAAGATGGCTTGTGATGAGATAATTAGAACAAACAATCTAAAATCTTACGAGTAATGGATTTGTAAGTAACAATAATTTATTGCAGCTTTATCTATTTTATTCCCGTTCCCGTAATTTCCTCGCTAAAAGAGGTGCCACTGGTTCTTGCTATGCGCTATTCCAAACTGTAATACAAATTTAACTGATTCGATCTGATCATTCTGTCTTTGGCGTGATTGAGCAACAAACACCCAAACTTTTAAATTTAAAATATTTATATACTGACAGAAATAGAAATAAAATATTTATTAATCCACATTAAATCAATAGTGAATACATCAAATTATTGACGTCAATATCGTATGTAGTGGTATTTGATTAATATTTGTGAATAATGCGAGTAATTAGATACACATTACTGGCATATTAAATACTAAAACTCACTTGCTACAAAAGTTTTAAACCCGAAAAGTTATAATTTTAGATTTGTCACGATAAACTTGTCTGTACCGTCAGATTATAATTTAAAGACAAACCTCTGTGAGGATTAATGGTACAATTGAGGTGGGTCGTCAACATTGGTAGGCGGCGGGACCACAGACCAAACCGTCACCAAGGACTAAGAATGTCGAGATGTTGAGGTGCCTGGCACCTACTAACTGGTTAGTCATCGGTCACATGGGTTCAGGTGCATCGGTGATGGAGGTGTGTCCCTTAGCACAGGACGGAGACAAGGAAGCCGCGGCGGCTTCACGGAAGAATGCGAGAGCGGTCCCGTGAACCCGCCGTCAGCGACAAAGATAAACCTCGTGAAGGTTTTGATCAATGGTCATCCATGGTGTCGGGTCCGATATAACCCGAAGGTCACTTCCAGGCGGCAGGGCATTCGTAAGTACATTTTCTCCAAGTATAAAAAAAGGAATATTAAATGGTGCTGATTGGTTGGGAAGGCCTACAAGTACGTCAATGGAGTGTGAGCTTTGGGACGGTCCACGTGGTGCATCTTGGGTATCACATAACGACTTGCCTTGGTGGCATCTTATTGTATGACGGATAATCCCGCTGGAAAGGGAAGTTTTATTCGCGTTTTTCGCTCATCGAGTGGCGCGTCTAGAAGGGGTAAGGGACTGGAAGGCTTGGGAAGGTTACTAGGCTACTATTTTCAAAATTTTCCTGATGAAGGTTCTGCATAGCGCTAATCTGGACCAGATTAGCTTTCTGATTAGCAGAATGATCAGTGGAAGGATAAGGGCCACTATGTGGCCACAGAGTCTGAGTTTGGAATCATTGCTATCCCTAGCCGTGGTTGTGGGAACGGGCTTCTTGCTCCCGATCCTCTTAGATAAAATGCTCGACAGTGGCGAGCCCGGAGGGACGTCACCCCTAGAAAGGCTACTGTGTCGGATGTTTGGGGCCGACCGGCAAACCTAAGGATATGCGAGTAGGTGACGCGTTATTGGTTTCCGCCGCGTCGCTGGAGTCCACCCCCACATTAGCCAGATGGCTAACCTGACTAATTTGGGGGTGGACTTGAGGACACATGGCTGGTAGTGGCAGGATTGCGGTTGAATGCGATACCACAACCAAACCACGGCTGCAGAAACCTGTTGGGGATTTAGTCGGTAGGGCCTCCAATGTTCTATGGTGTCGTGATGTATAAAATGTTTTATTCATACATAAAAAAGCCTATATCTAAATTAAATGTCTCTAGGAGGACATCAAATTTTATTGCATAATTAATACAAATGAGCGTATTAATTTATATATAAGTGTTCATGATTCAAATTAAATCATGCCACACATTATGCAAAACTTAACAACAATAATTACAGTACTACTCGTAATACTCATTAGAATATTCCAATGACAGTAGGTACGGGTACGTGTTATATTTCAATTTAAGGCTTATCAAATATTTACAAAACTACGAAATTGGAATTCAGGCAAAAAATGACATGCGTATCAAACGAAATTTACAAAAATCAGCTGTTCGTACAAACACATTATGATTTTATGGTAATTCCTACACTGATGTGTGTGTGCGTGTGTGTGGATAAGTACGTGTAAGTGTGTCTGAAACTGTATCAAATAATATCTGTATCAATATGTGATTCATTGGCCATGAGAATAAAGACTATTTAAAAAAAATCATCATTATGTCGTTTATTTTATAAATTTACGTGTGTCGCATTTCATTTAATTATTTATATAAAGCGTATATTTGTGTGAAAATTGATGCGATTGAAATTACCTATAGCTATTGTCTGTGACGAGGGTAAAAACAGTCAAATGTTTACAAATTTAATCTATTTCCTTTTTTACTGATAGGTATGATACAACAAACAATGGATGGTTTACCGACAGATAATTCAAATTACAATTCACTTTATTGCTAGAATATAGGAATTAATTACAAATCTTCTAAAGGCAATCAATTTGAACATGGTGGCATTTTCTCTATAAGTATACTTTTTTTATGTGGGAGATAACATTTACGTATGCCCATCGTGCAGGGATACGGTGAGGTATGTTGGACTCAACACCATGAGAGACGACAGGGTGCCCGACCGACTAAAACCCCACAGATTTGTCCTCCATGGCCAGGAGTCAGGGTCGCGGGGTCACTTTTCGCACTCCCGTCAACGACCCTGACCCACCTGCCATTGTCTTTGTGGACCCGCCTTGCGTCAGCCGTTAGTACCCCTCATTTGGCTCTAGTGACACTCCGGACGTCAGCAACGCGTCACCATCTCGAAGACCTATCCCTAGGTGAGGCCTCAGACGGCCCTAAACATACGACGCCCCAAGCCTTCCAGAGGAGACGGAGTGCGAGCCCAGAGCGGCAACTCTCTAGGCTCGCCCCCGTGTCCACTTCCGCCTCAGTTAAGGAACGAGAGCTGGTAGGGGCGAGAGGTTTCCAACACTCGCTCTTTTAACTCATACGACCTCTCACTGTCGAGAGATTTTCATCTCGCCTCTCACGGCGAAGATGATCGGCAGCGAGAGGTCCGCCCTCACCACTGCGGCTAGGGATAGTTGGGGTTCTGCCTCTATGGCCGCGTCGCGGCCCTTGTCCTTGAGCACTCTGCTAAACAGAGTGCTCGTGGAGGACCCTCATCTGGAAGACTTAGGAATTTTACTTGGCTGATTTAAGAGCAGAGTAACTTTCCTTAGTCTTCCAGTTCCCTCCCCATTCGGCCAGGATTCGGCATCACGCAAAAAGATGTCACTGAGTCGAGTTGTTGTGTGATGCCCAGGGTGCAGGGATGCAGGGTGGAGATTTCTGAGCCACGCACCCCATTATCTTTATATACTAGCTCATAATTATCAACATCATAATATAAACATGGCAACAACAATTTAAGCCCAAATGTAGGTTTATTTAAAGAACTTATACTTACATTCCTAAAACTATCATTTTAACTTTGGTATGGCTTACTACCAAAGTACATATATACCCACTTACTTGTTTAATTTGTGATTGATTTTCCCTTTAGTGTCAATCTTCACGACTATCAAGCCACTTAACGTCAAAATATCATAAATTAATGCTGGTGGTTGTGGCCAAGTACTACTACTAAATACCTGTCCGTTGCATGGTACATTTTTTTTTTCTGAAATCGTCTTGATTCTGTCGCCAACTAAACATATTAATAGGCGCCATTCCTTGTAATGGCTGCGCCAAAAGGGATTAGCAACTTACGTCTTTTGGTGAGAGTGAAGTTCTGAATCTTCATAACCGAGATGCGACCCTTGCTGGGGATGGTCTCCAACGTCTTCTTGGCGCCGACCACCATCTTGGCATCTGGAACAAGGTACAATTACAATTAAACTGCGAAACTACATGAACTAGAGAAATATATAGATATTACATAGAGGCTGGATTCTTTGGAATCCACTTGGAGAAGTTTCATTTCCAGTTATTCTGCCACAGTACATTAAAAGTGTTATAGTTATGAAGTGTTAATCTTATGAAAGTTTATACGTACAGTGTATGGTGATGATGCATTATGATTATTGCCGAGGGCGATCTGCTCTAGACAACCAGGAATGAGAAACGCCTACATAAAAGCATACGCGGGGGAAATGACGTTATATTCAACGAAGTGATATTCAACCTTTTTAACATTTTCCTAGGGTACATAAAAAGGGCTATCAATATACTTCTATGTACACCTGATAGTATGCCACACACCTGTTTTATACTGAACAGATCAATGCTAGGATGTTTCCCAATAAATAAATAAAAAATAGAACATTTCGCTAGATTATTGTTTGGACTCTTCGTGTTCAAATAGCTTTGTGACACTGTTGTGTTATATGGACAGGCGTGTTTATAATCATCAAGCTCATTTTCTAGTCTTCACGTCACTTTTAACTATTTAAAAAAAATCAAATAAGTGAGTTCAAATCACTGCCGGTCTCTGCGCTGCGACCGTCGCCCGTAGCCTTTAGAGTCATAGGTATTTACTAAATTTAGATTAAACTCGACGAGCTTAACCGCCGTATTCCAAAACCAGCCTCAATATAGGAGATTAAATGCAAGCTATAGCATTTTTTTAATGGTTTTGTTTGGTGATGTTTCGTACTTATATAAAAGTATATCAATCTCGTGCTTGAAAATATTTTCATCAAGCCTACAGATTATCTGTAATACTACGTGTCTAACAAATCGTCTAACCTGTCGTGCAATTAATGTAGTAAACTATTACTACAATAATTGCTGTTTTAGTCCAATAAAAAAAAAAGATTGAAGAGACGAGCAAGGCTTGTGTCTGATGGTAATCAACATGCCTGTCACATAACAATGGAAACATGACCTTTCAAACTGGAACACACGTCATGTTTGCACATTACTACTTGGCGGTAGAATAACTGGCAAAAAGTAGTAACTGGTAGTAACTCTGCCTGCGAAGCCGAGGGTCGTGTGTTCGATTCCCACCCAGTACAAATATTTGTGTGATGAATTCAAATGTTTGCATTTGCACTGTGTCTGGGTGTTTTTATTTATAATAGGTATGTATGATATCAGCTATCTGGCCGCCATAGTACAAGATTTGCTTAGTTTGGGGTCAGATGGTGTTATGTGTGCATTGTCCACCAATATTTATACAAAAAAAAAACAAATAAAATAAAAAAAAGGTGTGGGACTTCCCCAGGCGGACTCTGCCAAGAGTCCTACCACTAAGTACCGGTGAACAGTAAGTTTATAATATTAGTTGACGGTTTGTTACAAAGTTACCTTCGGCAAAGTGATTCTTTAGACTTGAGCTAGACATTTCAATGATTTTGATGCCTTGAACTTTGCCATCAAAAGCGGACTTCCAATTACGACGTACGGACTTCCTTTCTTCCCGTTTTCCTCTTTTTTGAATTTTAAATAATAATAAGCATTTATTTAATACATCATTATACTGAGTTACGGCGACGGCTGGCCTGTTCGTAAATTGTGATTGATTTTTAAGGACATCTGAAACATCAACGACCCGTTTTACAAATAATGTTGGCAGTATTTTAGTATTATTTTGCCGCCATTATTCTGTGTATAAAATAATTCATTATTCATTATTTCTGTGTATAAATTAAGGGTCATTTTGGTATGCCATCTCCTATCCGTGCACGGTTGCCTGGTAGAGATCGCTCTAAGCGATAAGGCCGCCAATTAAATCGCTAAATGTAATATGATTATTTTATAGTTTTGTATATTTACTTTGTTGTGGCTTTTTAATAACGAGTTTTTGTATTGTATTGTGTTGCACTATTTTGTTTGATTCATTTAACGTAAAATACATAATATAATACCATTAAAAAGACAGATTATTTCATGACTTTTTTTGTATTTCCTCATGTTAGCAATCTTGTTGTCTTCAAGACGAGTGTGAATCTGTTTATTGTAGGTAAGCACGCTCTATCGTAGTCTTAGGACCAGCATCGGTGCTTAACGTCAGGCGATATAGCCGGTACAGCTTAAATTAGGTACTCATTATAAAATCAGCTGTCTTCAAGTTAATGTCCCGTTCAGAGACCGGGCTAGAGATTATATAGAACGAACAGACAAAGTTTTTAAGCTATTGCATAGCTTTTATCGCGGGCCTGGGCACCGAATTTTAGTGATCGTCCATATCTTTCTTATGTTCACAAGAAAGAGAGACGGAAGACCGTAACGCCGTCCTCCCCACTCGGTCATTTGACTTTGAATCTTATTTGTATAAACTTTACAGACTAAATGATCTTAGTTGTCGAAGACTGACTAGATTGTATACTTCTCTGCATTTTTTTTTATGGTAAACAAATGTCACTCTTCAAAATAAAAGCAATTCCGAAAAAATGTTAACATCCCAATTGCTTATGTTGATAAAAATGCATGCAACATGCAATAGCTTTACCGCGGCAGTCCCCGAGTGCCACACATCTTTTTTTGTTGAAAGTAACGTATGTACTCGTACTTATCTTTGAAAAGTTTAATAGTATTTATATGAAAGTACCTGAGTGAAGCCGGAACGGGCCACTAGTAGATTATTATACGTATGAATCATACCTTTTTCGGCTTATCACATGTGTTCGTCGTAACCCTGTATAATGGGTATATAATGAGCATTTATTTTAAACATGTTTCTACTTCGCATATAAGTATAAGGATTTGCGTTTTAATGCCAAAACAATTTATTAAATTAAGTTTAAATACAGGTTCACGTTAACAATACAATCATTTTAACCATCTTGAAAAGGAGGATGTCTTGTGTCAATTTGGATGGCCCATCATCATCATCATTAGCCAGTTAACCGCTACAAGATGTGATTTTATGAAGCGTCGAATCTGATACTCTTGATCTCGTGATCAAAAAATACGCAGGAATCACATACCTTTAGTATACTACGTACAGGAAAATAATGAAAAAATCTGTAACTAGTCCCTTTTTAACCCCCGACCAAAAAAGAGGTGTTGTAAGTTTGACGTCGATGTCTGTCTGTCTGTCTGTCTGTGTCTGTCTGTCTGTCTGTCTGTGTGTGTGTCTGTCTGTGGCACCGTAGAGCTCAAACGGATGGGCCGATTTCGATGCGGTTTTTTTTGTTTGAAAGTTAATATCCGTGCGGATGTTCTTAGCTATGTTTGGTTAATATAGATTCAAGATGACTGCCACAAAATGGCGGACAAAATATTTCATTACAACCTACCTCAATATGGGTATCAAATGAAAGGGCTTGACTAGTAGAATACATAGCACAATGACAAATTTCAAATCTAGTAGAATACAAGCACTATGACAAATTTCAAATCCAAGATGGCCGCTTCCACAAAATGGCGAAATACATTTCTTTTTTCACAACTCCCTTAATATGGGTATCTAATGAAAGGGCTTGACTAGTAGAATGTTGTACAGATAACAAATCTGAGGTAGTCGGGGGTTAGTCAAAAATTTTAATTTTGTTCTTGTTTTTGTGAAAGCTTATTTCGACGCGTCACAGACAGATTTTTATTGGGCTGTGAATTGAATTCTAGCGTGACGCTCGGGAATGATAAGGAATCTTTGACTAAACTCGGGACCATGAACACGCCCTCTAGTTACACCCGCGTAGTTTCCAAAGTAAGCCATCAAATTCTGAGTTATAGGTTTTTACTTCTATTGCCAGTTCTATAACTGCAAATTTTTTTTAGCTTGATTTTGTTGCAATATACTTTATATTTTGACGTGACAACGTCTTATAAATTGGTTTGCCGGGTGACACTTCAAGAAACTGCGTTACGCTCTGCTCACGTTATGCGCTCACAACGAGAGCGAGTGAGAGGCACGCGTCCCTTCCACTCGGGCATGGTTAGCCCGCCTAAGAGCGAGAGAGACAGACATAAAAAGTGAAAGGCACGCGTCCCTTCTGTAAAATTATTTTACCACTCAAAGTCGTTGTCACGTAAAACTTTCGCCCGTATACCGACTTTACAGGCAACCAATTTTTTAATATACTTATATGTTCTTAACATTATAATTAAAACAGATTTAGTTACCAGTTGACTAATTATTACATAGTTTGTATGTCTAGTAGTCCGCCGAATGACATTACTTAGGTATTTCATGTATTAATGTATATGCAATAAGAACAAAATTAAAAATTTTGATTAACCCCCTAATACCTCAGATTTGTTATCTGTACAACATTCTACTAGTCAAGCCCTTTCATTTAATACCCATATTAAGGGAGTTGTGAAAAAAGAAATGTATTTCGCATTTTGTGGAAGCGGCCATCTTGGATTTGAATTTTTTCATAGTTTTGTTTGATACCTATATTGAGGTAGTAGTGAAAAAAAATATAATTCGCCATTTTGTGGTGGCGGCCATCTTGGATTGGATTTATTTGTTAGATTTGAGTATAGTATTCAACAAGTTAAGCTCTTTCATTTGATACCCATATTGAGGTAGGTTGTGAAGAAATATGTTGTCTAACATTTTGTGGCGGCTATCTTAAATCGATATTAACCAAACATAGCTAAGAACATCCGCACGGATATTAACTTCCAAATAAAAAAAAACCGCATCGAAATCGGCCCATCCGTTTGAGCTCTACGGTGCCACAGACAGACACACACACAGACAGACAGACATCGACGTCAAACTTATAACACTCCTTTTTTTGGTCGGAGGTTAAAAAAGGAAACGCAATGAAAATTAATTTGTAATATAAATCAAATAAATTTTAAATATGCGAAAGTTTGTAGTTCTGTAAGTGTGTGTGTTTGTTGCCACGTAGGTATATTTGTAATGGCTAAACAGATTCCAGTGAAATTAAATACGTAGTAGGAAGTAGACATAGGAAATAAATTGGATAAACAAATACCTATAGTAGTTTTTAATCCGGTAAAATTAATCGTTGTTTAATTGTGGTTGTTAAAGCCATTTGAGTTTATAGTACAGACAGCCCAGAAACTTACTATAATAAAAAACGGTCTAACCAATTAGACATATTTTGATGATGTCACGAGCCATGACGAAGGTCAGATTTAAATTGCCTTGAAAGGATCCATGGGGTCAAATAATCGGCACCTAAATAGATTTAATAGCATTCGAATAAATCGGATACGTAATTCATTTTCGCAAGATAGTATCACATGAACCTTGGGAGACCTTCGGTTCTAAAACTCGAATTCATTTGATTTATTACTTAATATTTGAGTAATCTTATCTTATTTTTTGTCAGACTCAATTTATAAAGTAATTGGCATAACTCATTATCATAACATAGATTTAAATGATAATCTTGCAGAGTCGTTTTGCGTGCATAAATTTGAAATAAACAAGCGATGCCCAGTGCGGAAACTGTTGGTAGTAAGTTACTAGTATCTACCAAAATGTAGCATAATGAAAGGTTTTATTTTACAAAATAAAATATTTCAGAAACCTTCGTATGTTTATGTATTTAAATGACATCTAAGAGAAATAGAGAAATTTCGGAAAATTTATAAGAATCAAGATATTATAATACAATCTCAAAGAATATGAAATAAATTTTCAAAAATCGTAAGATTAACTAGTTCCTTTGTAAATTTTTCTTTATTTTTCTACGAGTTTAATTATTCTTAAATGTAATATCTAATATAATCCGACAAACGTTGTTCCATCAACAAGATTAATTTTATCGACCGACCGAAATGTCAGACTAACACATCAATGACTTCAGGTCAACGAACAATGGCTTAGTTATTTGATTTTTAAATGGATAATAACTAGACAATCTTACTAGATGACCTTAAGTTAGGACTTAAGTTCATTCGGCATAAACAACTAAATTCCTATCCGTAAATTCAAGGAAACAAATATTTTTCTTGTTGCTAGGCAGCAAATTGCAAGTTATGACCTAGACCTTTACTTTATAACCCAGTTATTTTTAAGTTCGGAGTGAACAGAAACTAAGGCCGCATATTTTAAACGTGCAGGCGTATACGCACTTCAAACTTCAAAGTTTCGACCGCACTTGACGCGCGTGTTTATCTCGCGTTTTACGCGCGTTAAAATCTACTCCTCCTCCTAGAGTCGTATTCCTCATGTCGTGACCACCATGTCTCCACAACTTCTCAACGATGAAACTTCGCCATCTCCCTCTATCACCGGCGACCTGTAGGATATCGTAGACTGATGTGTCTAAAGTATAAAGTAGTGCGAATCTGATCTGACCAACGTGTTGGACTGCGGCCACTTGTTCTTTTGCCGTCAACTTTCCCAGTAACTATCAGCTTCTCCAGGCTGTGACCTTCCTTCCTGGCTAAATACCCAAAGTACTCTAGCACTCGTTTGAGGCAGATGGTAGAGAGTCTTGTTTTGATCTTAAGCTGCTGAAGTATTGACATATTGGTCCGACGCGCTGTCCAAGGTATCCTGAGCATTTTTCTCCAATACCACATCTCAAAGGTATCAAACGTATTGATAAACGTCCGCGGTCTACTCATTTAAGTGTCCATGTATCAGCTCCATAAAGAAAACTGGAGAACACCAGGGTCTGGACTAGTCTCATTTTCGTCTTGAGATTTATCCCTCTGTTCTTCCATATCTTACCAAGCTGCAACATGGCACCCTTTGCCATTGCGATGCTATTAGAATCTACACAAACGCAAAAAATTGCATCTACGGCGCAGAATACTCGCGTTCCTGAAACGCGCGTCGTCTGCACGTTTACAATACGCCGTGTGCTGGGGTCCTAAGTTTTCTTGCTTAAGTTTTGGTCGCATTATTGATTAGTTACAAGAACAAAATTAAAATTTTGAGTAACCCCCGACTATCTCAGATTTGTTATCTGCACAAGATTCTACTAGTCTACAACCCCTTTCATTTGATACCCATATTAAGGGAGTTGTGAAAAAGTAAATGTATTTCACCATTCGATATCTATTAACCAAACATAGCTAAGAACATACGCACGGATATTAACACAGACAGACAGACAGACAGACATCGACATCAAACTTATAACCCCCCTTTTCTTGGTCGGGGGCTAAAAATGGTTGAAAACATAAAACTGAGGATCGGGCTGAGTGACGTACTATCGCAGAGCATAATATGTCTAGCAGTGAACAAGGATCGGCTAATTTCAGCTGTGATTTGTATTCCAATTGCTAAATTTGTGTACCTTAAGAGAAACAAAAGTCAATGGATCACGCTGGCTAAGTGCAGATAGACGTACCTACCTAATGTTTAACGCAACAGAAAATAGGGCAATGTATTTATCTGCCAATATATTTGTTTCTTAGAGAGGTATCTTAACGGTGTGTTTGCGTTTTACGTATCCTTGAAGATGTATAATCAATTGCTGTTTTTACCATGTTCTCTTTTAAAATGGCGATGAACATTTATTTGAACAATTTTTTTTTCAATAAACAAAGGCCGACTTCAATTTAAAATTAAATTCAGTTCCGCGACCAAAGTTCATCTAAGTCATCCAAATAAATTTTAATCTTTTTGTTCATAATTCAAAAACTGCCTCACCGATTCCAATAAAATGTATGTGTACCTCTGAATTATGATCTACTAAACTAAGAATGAATTACAAGTCGAGAGTGAATCGGTTTCTTCTAGGTAAACACGCTCCATCGTAGACCGCATCGTCGCTTAACATCAGGCGAGATGGCGGTCAAGTGTAAACCTATAAAAGTTAAAAAAAAAGAAAAAATAATCATCAAAATAAAATTAAATTCAATAGCGGAGCGTACCAAACATAAAAAGAAACAAACAATGGAATTGAGAACCTCCTTCCCTTTTAACAAACTAGAGACAGATAGAAAAACAGACTACAAAACGGAAGATTAATTTTTCATACTTCGAAACACTTAGAGGTGCAGGTGAGGGTGATACCACAAACAATGGAAACTAACAAAAAAAAATTAGGCGTGTTCACATCGTCAAATATTACCCAAACTCGTCATATAATTAATTGTATTGTTACATCCGCGTAGTTTTTGTTCTAACAATAATGTCAATAGTGACAAAAAAATGTAAAATTCCACCAATAATACGAAACTACCGTTTCATTACACAATGAAGACAACGTTATGAATGTTTACGTTTTAGTCATTTTATAAACTGTTTGTGGAATTGATGAATAATCTTTTGACACTTCCATAAGTTTTAATGCCTCGTATGCTAATAGTACCTACATAGTGACGCTATTGCGTTGATTATTAATTTGATTGTACTTACGCTTATTTATAAAATTGTGTATATTCTAAGTCAAATACACGAGTAGTGGTGGTGACAATTTTGGGTAACAACCATTGTTTAGTTCTCATAATGTACCATTCAGCTCAAACTAAGCAAGGCTGCCAGACAGCTTTTTTAAACAGAGTTACTAAACAAACACTGTTAAAAAGCGCGTGAAACCACGGGCACAGCTAGTTTTAAACAAATATAAATTTATAACGCGCAAAAACAGAGGGTGAGGTCGATGATGGAGGGAAGTTGATGTTAAAACACAAAAATCTTGTACCTTTAAACGAGCAATTCTTGTATATATTTATATACCTATATATAGAATCTGAATCACGGAAACGGCTCCAACGATTTTCATGAAATTATGGATACAGAGGGTTTCGGGGACGATAAATCGATCTATTTTTATTTATTGAAATATTTTTTTTTAATAAAAAGTGACGAGATGAACTTGACATGTGCCTGATGGTAAGCAACATGCTTGCCACATAACAGCACAGTGACACGCAGAGAAATTACAGGGCTTAGAGTTATAACATCTTAGATCTCTGGGTGACGAGCGCAGTGCAGTGCTAAGTAAGATTGGGACTCTTCATGTTCCAATAGCTGCGTGTCACTGTGTTGTTATGTGCAAACATGTTGTTTACCATCAGGCACATGACATTTTCGGTTCGTCACTTTTTATTAAAAAAAAAAATAGTTTCTCGATGTTTTTGGTCGTAATCCTCAGAAAATGCTCCATCGATTTTGCTAAGTACATAGGTATATTATTTTTGGTCGTGTATAGTAGTGTCGTGTTTGTTGCACTTTTTAAAGTAAATTTTTGGGTTTTAACTTCCACTTCCCTCCATCATCGACCTCACCCTCTGTTTTTGAGCGTTATAAATTGATATTTGTCTAAAACAGTCAATTCAATTTATTAGGACTGGCCTCGTGGCTTAGTGGGTAGTAACTCTGCCTGCAAAGCCGAGGGTCGTGGGTTCGATTCCCACCCAGTGCAAATATTTGTGTGATGAATTCAAATGTTTGTACTGTGTCTGGGTGTTTCTATGTATAATTAGTATGTTTTTAGAACTATATAAGTATTATATTAGCTATCTGGCCGCCATAGCACAAGCTTTGCTTAGTTTGGGGTCAGAAGATGTTGTGTGTGAATTGTCCACCAATATTTATTATTATTTATTTATTGGTATAGATATAGATGTAAACTCTAGGTCACCCTCCGTAACCTTTTATGAAAGGATACCATCAATAGGTACTATACAGCATAAAACATTATAATTATGTTTTTAATTGCGATTAATATGAAATACGAAGATAACATTTAATGTGTGAGAAATATCCACACATATTTATTTATTTTAATATTACTGCCCATTTATGCCTCTAATATAAAAAAAAATGAATATGTTAATTTACAGGTATTATTTTTATGTTCAGACGCTAATTGTATGTATAGATAGCGTCTTTATAGCAAACTTGTCATATTAATTTAAATTATTTTAGTTGTTCTTGTGCCGAGACATATTTTAACCGCTATTAATCATTGTTTATCAATATTTTGGAGTGAATAATGTTTAAAACTGTTTATAAAAAGTGTTCTATTTTATTTTATTAATAGAATATGCCGTTTCTATGACACGTGCGACAAAAAACAAAGCATTTTTGTCATTAAATAGAATGACAATACGAATAATACTTGTGACTATACTTCTGCCCAAAACAGAACAGTGCCGTACAGTTATGAACGAATTACGAAGCCCTGCTACTAGAATATCGCCGATGTTGCAGATCCGCCGGTTCCCGCAAGCGCATTGCGCAAGCGGCGAGTTGTCGCTAATTTTAATTTAGAATAAGCATTCCATTTTCCCACATCGAAGTGGTCTCACCCTTTTTTAGTTATAGTAATTAATTGTAATTTTATATTTGAAATAAATTTATGTTTCACATTTCGGTTCTTTTTCGATCCTCCAGCTGCCGCTAACGTAATTAACGTAAGCCTACAATCAAATCATTCAATATTATTCATTTTTTACAATCGAATCCTTGCCTAGCATAATGCTAGTGCGACCACGGCACTGGGGCTTCACCCAGAGGTATCAGATTATTTACTTTGCTGCATTTATGTATAGTTTTAATCAAATAAATTACATATACTACGTACAGAGTTAGAATTTTTAAAAACGCTTTAAATCGCAAGCACGGTCTGATCGCCCTTGCTTTGTCGCTCTTGTGGAAGTGTCATACCTTTGTCGCGGCACATCACTATGTCGCCATAGCTAACATATACCTCATCGTCATCTGCTTACGATTGGTACAAAGAAACCGTGCGGAAACCCCTGATATACGAGTATTTACTTATTCTTTTTTTAAGGTACTTACTTATTTACTTATCCTTTTTTAAAGGTACTTACTTATTTACTTATTCTTTTTACTTTACTTCTTTTGCTTTATTTTCTTCTTCACTTCTTTTACTTTATTCTTTATTTCTTTATTCTTTTTATTTTACTTATTCTTTTTTTTATTATTGTACGCCCGATACAATGGGTAATCTGTTGAAACATTATTATAATATTTTTTGAAATATTTTATACAAATATTTCAAAAAAGTTTTGAATTTAGTTTGATTTGAATTGATTTACGTCTTTACCCTGTAATTTGACTGCAGACAATTGCCCTTCAAACCGAAATACAATAATGCTTGTACATTACCGTTTAGTTGCAGAACATCTGATAATGGTTGTCTAACTTTTGCAATTTTTCAAAGAGGTCTTTCGATGAACAAATTGCATGTGCTATTAATTATGTAACGATGACATTTAAATAAAGTCATATTTTATTTTGTAGAAGCTGTGCTTATTAAGCCCCGAGATTGTATCTGTGGACGGCGGCCACTGATTTATAAGATGTCTCAACAACGTTGTGGATGTCAAGAGTGTTTTGTAGCGGCACTTTAAATACATAAATTAATGTTATTAAAATGATTACGCACTAGAACTGGTTTACAGATTACAGAGCTACTTTGGCTAGTCAATAATTAAAATTGACCATGCGACAGCGCCGCTCACTGAGAGCTGCTAACGAGTTCATTTATAAGAATTATTTACAAATATACTAATAGTTTAAACTTGAAGAGGTTTTGTTTGAACGTGCTAATCTCAGGAACTACTGCACCGATTTCAAAAACTCTTTCATCATGAATGATTGATATAGAAAATAAATAAATAAATTGTATTGCAATAAATTCTCGTACTGAGATTACAAGATTAACATATACTCGTAACATGCATTAAAATTGAATTCTGCTGCAGAGCGAACAGTGAGTTCCATTCCAGTACGAACATCTATCGTGGTATCGCAACACAATAACGTTATAGAGCATTTCATATCAATTATTTTTATTTTATTTATTTTGACTACTACTATAACTCTTTTTCTGCAATGTGGGGATAGATATGTATTTATTTTAAATGTTTGCATGATATCTTATGATATCTTCATGATCTTTGAGTGCTATACGCTGTATACATATAATGTACCACGAGCAAAGTCGGGGTGGAGCACTAGTCTCAGGACCTACTGGACCGATTAAAATAAACATATCACCGTTGGATATGTCTGTGATTCCTGAGGCCATAGGCTATATATTTTACTAGATGTCCGCCCCGGCTTCGCCTGTGGTACATACGAGTATATAGCACTCATCGGGATCCCGCACATATCCAACGGTGAAAGAATTTTTGAAATCGGTTCAGTCATTCCAGGGAATATCGCTTTCAAACAAAAAACCTCTTCAGCTTTTAAATTGTCCACCAATATTTATTATATTTATTTATTGGAAATTGGTCGTACCTACCAACTCAGATTTAGAATTGAATTTGATTAACAAAGGTTTACTTCAACGACGCAATCTTAGACACATGCTGTCATGTCAAAGCACAGTACGAAAACTCGCAACAAGGCATATTTTTCCCCGTTTTTGTTACATTCTTGATTCATGCTCCGCTTCTATTGATAGTAGCGTTATGTTCTATAGCCTATAACCTCGATAAATGGAATAGAAAAAGAATATTTCAATTCGGACCAGTACTTTCCGAGACTAGGATCTCGTTCAAACAAACAAACTCTTCAGCTTTATAATATTAGTATAGATTATGTACCACAAGCGATAGGCGAAGCGGGGGCGGACTTGTATGTAAGTCACAGCCAACTAGCATAATTAGCCGTTCAGTCAACAGCCTAGCCTCATTAATAAGCAGCGCTGTTTAATCAGCTTCCTGAACGAAAAGTAAGTGCCTATAGTAAGTACGGGTACTAGCTAGTATAGTTCGCGATAAGTATGCTAAGTATACACTACTAGTATGGTGGCTCGCGATTTTATCGTGTAGTGTTTGTCGTGTACTTATTTCGCAATAAAAGTATGTTATTCCATACAGTATAATCTATTCCTTCACCAAATCTCATCCGAATCCATTTCGAAGTTTTTGCGGTTTTTTTTTTATTTTTATTTTTTTAACTTTAATAGTTTTACACTTGACCACCATCTCGCCTGATGTTAAGCGACGATGCGGTCTACGATGGAGCATGTTTACCTAGAAGAACCCGATTCACTCTCGATTTGAAGACACCAAGATTATAACTATCGGGAAAAACCCACTCAGGCAACTCATTCCACGGCCTAGACGTTCTTATCACAAATGTAAGTGACAGTGATAAGACATCAATATGTATATGTATATACATATGTATGTAACATTGTCATTGTAAAATTTTAAATGCCGTCAGATTACGAAACTTAAACCTTCGATGGCTTAAACGCTTAAGTCTACTCAGAGGCTCGACAAACACTTTTGCCTTAATTTTGCTCAATTGATTTTCCAATCAAAACCTCCTTAGCTAAACTAACCTAAACCCCTCCTCTACACACGAGCCCTAAAATCAGAGGAAATTACGTAAAACTAAAACATCACAACATAAATCAATCAATCAAACCAATCAATGCGATGTAGGCTCTTCCCCACTACTTTTACGTAATTTCCTCTGATTTTAGGCCTCGTGTGTAGAGGGTTTTAGTCTGAAACGAGATTGTGGTGCCTCTTTCAATTCGAACCAGTAGCTTCTGAGATCTTCGCGTTCAAACAAACAAACAATTTTTTCAGCTTTATAATATTAGTATAGATAACATAAACAATTCACAAGAATCGCAGGTACTTGTAAACGTAAAAAAGTTTATCATAAAATCACAGTTTCCTTTATGAAATCTAACTTTAACAACATAATTATGTTATGACTTAAATGAATAACCGTGGAACGTTATTACAAGCTGCGCGCAATAAAACATCAAATTGGCTGAGCTAAAAAATCTGGCTCACGTGGTCGCACATGTTTTGAACCTATATCATTGACCTTAAAGCCAGTCTCGTCTATCTCATCGGTGAGTAATTCCGCTGGCAGCTAGAAGACCGAACTCAGGGTAAAACAGAAACAAAATCTTCAACAGGGTCATGTTTTACTCATCACGATAAGCCACTCCTGAAAGGTGCCGGAAGAAGTCTGTGTAGTTGCTGAATTGACTTAAAAAACGAAAAACATCGATATCCTACGACCTCGCCTGTGCCCACTTATATTCCGAGTCCGCTACCACCCGACAAATCAGATACACACAAATATGGGCTTTATGTCATGCATGCTAAGATATAGATTACATTGGCAACATAAATTATCAGACAGATGTCAGCGAGCGTTTTGCTAATTTGTGCTGTCAAATGAAGTCTGTATCTTAATGGGTATAGCATAAAGTCCATATTTGAGTATATTTTGTAGTGGTGGTTCACTGTCGATTCGTAGACACCAAGATTGTAACTATCGGGAAATGCACACTCTGGCAACGCTTTCCACAGCCTAGACGTTCTTAGTACAAATGTAGAGTCAAATCTCTTTGTTTGAGTCTTTGGAACGTCAACCATGAAACGATATCGCTTTTTCGAGCTACGAACAGTCCGATAGAAAATGGGCAAGTTGGACTCATATCATGCAGATCAGTCGCACGCTCTCCGATATGTATCCGATAAAAACCCGATAAGCTAGCTAGATAATTTTTTGGCGATATTTTAGACTTTGCCTTGGCCTATAAGCAACAATTATGGTCAACAATGGACAGGTCTTTAGCTCCCCTTAGCCTAAAACACATATTTGGAAATATGCGTTTATTTAGACGTGTAATGTACGTAGTCAGATAAATTACAGAACATCTTGTAACTCAGGGTGACGAGTACAGTGCAGAGCTGGGCAGTAATTTGCACTCTTCATATTCAAGTAGCTATGTAGCATTGTGATTTTGTGGGTAAGCTTGTTTACCATCAGGCGCATGTATTGCTCGTTCCATGTCTCTAAATGATAAAAAAACGATGACGTATTTTTGTTTTTAAATAATATGCTGATTTCTTTTTGTTGTACTGATTTTATCTTATTGATTGGTTCGGATTCGAGCTTTTAGTCGACGCGACGTGTGACCGCTCTTTTGAAAGAACGTTTTGACAGCCCTTCAGCGTGGTTTTACCGCCAGCATGCAGGACACGCTTTCGATTGGTTGTGAAATTGAGTATGTCTAGACCACCGCTTTTAGACAATTCAGATGTGTTTAGTGCAAGTTAGTAGTTACTGAAGTATGTAGTATGATTTTAGTTGTAGGTAATTTAGTTTGTAATTTATGTTAATAATTTCGTATGACATTAAAAACTAATAGACTACAGGCCCGTGAACAAAATTTATGGGTCATAGTATGATACACCAGAAGACCTATGTAGGATGACAGAAGAGTATAATAAATTAGATTCAACACTATGCCGGCAGCGTCCAACAGAGTGCAAGTTGAAGAGAGGGGGTTACAACCCTCGATCATTTCTCCTTGTCGCATGATTTTTGTACAGCGTTGCGGAAATAATGGACTAGAATGAGTATTGATGTACTCAGAAAAAAAATAAGTTGTAAAATTCAGTGTTCGGTAAATAAAACATAATCGTCATAGATGACTCTTTGGTGGGAAAATAACAGAATACAAATGAAGTTCGGCTGTGGTACTTCCCCGGCCAAGCTCTACCGAATGAATCGTCTCAAAAACACGTCGAAGAGAACATGATTCACGAATGAAAGTTACCGTTACAACGATACTGAGTTTTATTAGTCACATAGACTACACTAAAACTAGTCTAGGTTTAGTGTAGGTGCAGTGACCGTTTTTGATACCTCTATCTGTAAATAGGTATTATTTAGAGAGCTAATAATGTTCCAGAAATTTTTGAAGCGAAAGCTTCTTTGGGCGCGCCTAGGACAGAATTTTCGTGGGCTGTGAATTGAAATGAACCGTCACGCTCGGGTATGTTAATAGCTTTTCGGGTAAACTCGGGATGCTAGACCGAGAAACAAAATACAGTGAACAAGCGCGTCGGAGCGAGAAAGATAATATAGTCCCTGTGTATCTGTGATTATTTTATTTATATCTTTTTATACTGGCATTAACTTCTAGGTACTTATCACATTAATGTCATTAATTGAACTTGTCACGAAATATTAAATTTGCATTTCACATCCATTGTAAAAAAGTTTTTGTTGTAATATTACCTACTGTTTTATCACTTTCACTACGTAAACACACAAAATGATACCTATTTTCAACACACTTACACATACACTTTAAACACAACATACATTTGCATTTTTAGCGAAATACCTATATAATAAATAAATAGCAGATAAGTACTAAAAAATTTGCTAGTCAAACCATAGAATAGATAATACAAATAAACTGTAAATTACTACGTAATTGAAATAATATGAAGTCATACCCTATTTCCGAACTGTGTATTTTTTTTAAATTTAGGATAAATTCTTAGCCATAGATATTAATCATTTCGCCATAAGCTCATCCGGGGATGAGTTCATCACTCCGCCTGAGACAGCCTCCAGCGATGAAGAGAGTGCGCCTTCGCTGCCGCTACCACCTGCGCAACGAGGACGCCAACCACTGCCGGCACGCTTGGGGTCTGCGGGGCGCTCTGCCTCGCGCCTGGCTCCCGCTACCGGTGGTTCAGTGTGCCGCATGAGATGGACTGAGCATATTAATCAGAACTGCATGCGAGCATACTACGAGGCTACAGATGGAGAAATTAACCTAACGGCGTACCGTCCCAGAATGCTGTCTTTGTTTCAGACCCTCGAACCGACCGTCACCGTGTCAGCTCAGCGACTATCGGATCAAGTGAGAGCAATCCAGCGGTTAAAACTGCTGGATGACTCGACGCTTGATCGGCTACGCCAGGAGATACTACGTGCTCGCCCGTCTCTCGCAACCTCGCAGGTAACGCTCGCTGCATCGTCTGCTCCGATATCGGCGCAAAACCCGACGACTGTGGCGACGTTATCTGTTGACCCTGATGATGGCGGAGATCGGACGAGCAATGTATCTAACCAGGTAAAAGATCAATTGAGGAGCGCTTTGGAGGAAGCGATTTCTAGATATCGATATAGTACGGACTCTAGGCCGCGACTGCCACGTTTGCCTATTCATAGACGCAACTTGGCTTTAATGGGAGCCCTGAATGCTTTACTATACTCCTATTTGAGGACTAGTGAAGATCTAGTTGATACCCACTCTATTCTGTATTGTGGTGCCATTGCGGTATGTAATGTTGCACGTGTTAAACTTCTGGATAATAACCGTGCAACACGACCTGTCGGAAGGGCACCTGAATGGCAGATGCGAATAGAGCGGCGTATCAACACATTCAGGACACTCATCGCAAAGCTAATCTGCTTCAGCAGGGGAAACAACCGCCCCGAGTCATGCGTTTCGTAACACAAGCTTTTGCTGGGACGAGTATCAGCCCCAACAGTACTTATCAAACGTTACGGAACGCATTGACTATCTGAAGCAGAAGGTTTATGCGTGGGCAAAACGTATTCGCCGTTACAGAGAACGTGTTAATCGATACTGGCAAAATCGCATCTTCCAAACTGACCAAAGGAAGGTATACCGAGACTGGGAAAGAACTAATCAACGTGTGAGCGATGGGCAGCTGCCGGATGCCGACGCTATGAAAAACTTCTGGCGTGACATCTGGTCGTTGCCTGTCGAACACACGGAGGGTGAATGGATGCGCGTTGTCGAACGGGCATGCGAGCATATTGGACCTATGGAGTCTATAACTGTAGACCCTGTAGACGTTAGTTGTGCTATCCGGACGGCTCAGAACTGGAAAAGTCCTGGGCCGGACGGATTGCACAACTTTGATAAAATGGTTTCGGTGCTCGCATGAACGATTGGCAACGCAATTTCAAGAAGCCATTGAGACAGGATCTCTTCCTAGGCTCCTGACCACCGGTGTTACCTTCCTGCTCTACAAGTCCGGTAGTACCACAGATCCTAAAAACTATAGACCCATTACGTGCTTGCCTACCATCTACAAGCTGCTTACATCCATTCTGAGAGCAAAAATTTACGCGCACATCATTGCAAATAACATTTTGGCCTCCTCTCAGAATGGATGTAAGATGGGATCCCGTGGTACTAAGGAGCTGCTCCTCATTGACATGACCATTTGCCAACAAGTCAAACGAAACAAAGGCCCTCTCCGCTGCTTGGATTGACTATAAGAAGGCCTATGATGCGGTGCCCCATTCATGGCTGGAAAGGGTTTTAGAGTTGTACAAAATAAATCCAACTCTAAAATTTTTCTAAGCAAATGCATGGGACAGTGGGTCACAGTCCTTCGTCAACCAGGTAGCGTAGACAGCTCGTTTGATTCGGAGGACTTAATAAAAATTGAAAGAGGAATTTTTTAGGGTGACAGTCTAAGTCCCCTGTGGTTCTGCCTAAGTCTGAATCCTCTCAGCACTCTGCTGAAGGATTCAGAGTTAGGTTATCGTCTTCGTAGAGGAGGTGAGGTTATATCTCATTTGTTGTATATGGACGACCTCAAACTTTTCGCACCGAAACGCCAAGACTTGTTGGAGCTATTAAAAACCACGGAGGTTTTTAGTAACGCCATCAAGATGGAGTTCGGTGTAGACAAGTGTGCGGTCATGCATGTACAGCGAGGGAACAACTTTCCGAGACTATGACTCTCAGATCTCTCTCCGGAGACGAGACCTACAAATATCTCGGTATGTCACAGTCATTGGGTATATCAGCAGATGACATTAAGAAATCGGTGAAGGAGCGCTTCTTTTGCCGGCTGACAAAAGTACTTAAAAGTCTTCTGTCAGGCGGTAACAAAGCGCGAGCCTTCAACGGTTGGGTAATGCCTCTGCTGATATACTCCTTTGGCATACTGAGATGGACTCAGACTGAGCTCGACGCCCTGGACAGGAAGGTCCGTCAACTGCTCACAACTCATCGCATGCTACACCCGCGCTCGTCTGTTATGAGACTGTATATTCCGCGGAAGTGGGGGGGTCGAGGCTTTTTAAATGCCAAGAACCTACACAACCGCGAAGTATGCAGTCTCAGAGATTATTTTCGTAACAGCGAGTTCGGGATGCATCGCGATGTTGTGGCAGTTGACAGAAGCTTCACGCCTCTTTCACTGGCAAACGAGAACTGGCGTAAACCATCGGTGCTCAGCACTGATGATCGCAAGGAAGTGTGGAAGAGCAAGGAGCTGCACGGGCGATTCTATCGGGCCCTAACGGGACCCGATGTGAATCTGCTCGCGTCGGTGAACTGGCTACGCTTCGGGGACCTCTTCGGAGAAACCGAGGGTTTTGCCTGTGCAATTGCAGACGAGGTTATCAAGACGAATAATTACCGGAAATACATAATGAAGGACGGTACGGTCGACGTTTGTCGGGCATGCCGCCGTCCAGGCGAATCTCTTCGTCATGTTATTTCCGGTTGTTCGCATCTTGCTAACGGCGAGTACTTGCACAGACATAACCTAGTAGCCAGAATCATCCACCAGCAACTTGCTCTTCAACACGGGCTTGTCGAGTCCGAGGTGCCGTACTACAAGTACGCACCTGTGCCAGTTCTTGAAAATGGTCGTGCGCTACTCTACTGGGACCGCTCTATCATCACGGACAGGACTATTGTCGCCAATAAGCCTGATATCGTCCTGGTAGACCGGTCTCAGCGCCGAGCTGTGATCGTCGATATCACCATACCACATGACGATAACCTCGTGAAAGCCGAGAAGGACAAGCTTAGCAAGTACCTTGACTTGGCTCACGAGGTTACTGCCATGTGGAATGTTGATTCGACGAGCATAGTCCCGATAGTCGTGTCAGTAAACGGTCTTATAGCGAAAAGCCTCGACCAACATCTTAAGAGGCTTTCGTTAGACGATTGGGTCAAAGCTCAGATACAAAAGGCAGTCGTTTTGGATACGGCACGCATAGTCAGGAGGTTTCTGTCTCTGCAGCTTTAACCACCAGTAGCTTGGGCTCTGCCCCGCTGCAGGCGGCATTCTAGTTTTTAAGTTTTTTATGATCTTTGTTTATTTTTAATATCTATTATAAAAAACTTAAAAAATAAGAAAATAAATGAATATGTAGTATAATAATAATAATAAGAACTGACATAAGCTGCCAAACTAATTGCACGTCACAATTTTTTCTTAGCAAATTTTATTTCATTTTAATATTTTACAATAGTTTAAAGTCGACAAATATGTACTAAAAACCTGGAATACCCTTTTATCTCTGTTTTCAACAATTTACAATAGTGTTTTATCAATTTTTACAAGAAACATGAATTTACAAATACAAGAGGATACTTTGACATCCGTACGTCAAAATATATATTGGACTATTACGACGCAAATACAAGAAAAAATTGAAAAATATGCTGACGCGTGCCAAAAAGAGCAGCTACTGGACAAAGCACACGCCCAACACCACCGCCGCCTTCTTCTTCGTCGTCCATTAGCTCATCCGGGGATGAGTTCATCACTCCGCCTGAGACAGCCTCCAGCGATGAAGAGAGTGCGCCTTCGCTGCCGCTACCACCTGCGCAACGAGGACGCCAACCACTGCCGGCACGCTTGGGGTCTGCGGGGCGCTCTGCCTCGCGCCTGGCTCCCGCTACCGGTGGTTCAGTGTGCCGCATGAGATGGACTGAGCATATTAATCAGAACTGCATGCGAGCATACTACGAGGCTACAGATGGAGAAATTAACCTAACGGCGTACCGTCCCAGAATGCTGTCTTTGTTTCAGACCCTCGAACCGACCGTCACCGTGTCAGCTCAGCGACTATCGGATCAAGTGAGAGCAATCCAGCGGTTAAAACTGCTGGATGACTCGACGCTTGATCGGCTACGCCAGGAGATACTACGTGCTCGCCCGTCTCTCGCAACCTCGCAGGTAACGCTCGCTGCATCGTCTGCTCCGATATCGGCGCAAAACCCGACGACTGTGGCGACGTTATCTGTTGACCCTGATGATGGCGGAGATCGGACGAGCAATGTATCTAACCAGGTAAAAGATCAATTGAGGAGCGCTTTGAGGATGCGATTTCTAGATATCGATATAGTACGGACTCTAGGCCGCGACTGCCACGTTTGCCTATTCATAGACGCAACTTGGCTTTAATGGGAGCCCTGAATGCTTTACTATACTCCTATTTGAGGACTAGTGAAGATCTAGTTGATACCCACTCTATTCTGTATTGTGGTGCCATTGCAGTATGTAATGTTGCACGTGTTAAACTTCTGGATAATAACCGTGCAACACGACCTGTCGGGAAGGCACCTGAATGGCAGATGCGAATAGAGCGGCGTATCAACACATTCAGGACACTCATCGCAAAGCTAATCTGCTTCAGCAGGGGAAACAACCGCCCCCGAGTCATGCGTTTCGTAACACAAGCTTTTGCTGGGACGAGTATCAGCCCCCAACAGTACTTATCAAACGTTACGGAACGCATTGACTATCTGAAGCAGAAGGTTTATGCGTGGGCAAAACGTATTCGCCGTTACAGAGAACGTGTTAATCGATACTGGCAAAATCGCATCTTCCAAACTGACCAAAGGAAGGTATACCGAGACTGGGAAAGAACTAATCAACGTGTGAGCGATGGGCAGCTGCCGGATGCCGACGCTATGAAAAACTTCTGGCGTGACATCTGGTCGTTGCCTGTCGAACACACGGAGGGTGAATGGATGTGCGTTGTCGAACGGGCATGCGAGCATATTGGACCTATGGAGTCTATAACTGTAGACCCTGTAGACGTTAGTTGTGCTATCCGGACGGCTCAGAACTGGAAAAGTCCTGGGCCGGACGGATTGCACAACTTTTGATAAAATGGTTTCGGTGCTCGCATGAACGATTGGCAACGCAATTTCAAGAAGCCATTGAGACAGGATCTCTTCCTAGGCTCCTGACCACCGGTGTTACCTTCCTGCTCTACAAGTCCGGTAGTACCACAGATCCTAAAACTATAGACCCATTACGTGCTTGCCTACCATCTACAAGCTGCTTACATCCATTCTGAGAGCAAAATTTACGCGCACATCATTGCAAATAACATTTTGGCCTCCTCTCAGAATGGATGTAAGATGGGATCCCGTGGTACTAAGGAGCTGCTCCTCATTGACATGACCATTTGCCAACAAGTCAAACGAAACAAAGGAGCCCTCTCCGCTGCTTGGATTGACTATAAGAAGGCCTATGATGCGGTGCCCCATTCATGGCTGGAAAGGGTTTTAGAGTTGTACAAAATAAATCCAACTCTAAAATCTTTTCTAAGCAAATGCATGGGACAGTGGGTCACAGTCCTTCGTCAACCAGGTAGCGTAGACAGCTCGTTTGATTCGGAGGACTTAATAAAAATTGAAAGAGGCATTTTCAGGGTGACAGTCTAAGTCCCTGTGGTTCTGCCTAAGTCTGAATCCTCTCAGCACTCTGCTGAAGGATTCAGAGTTAGGTTATCGTCTTCGTAGAGGAGGTGAGGTTATATCTCATTTGTTGTATATGGACGACCTCAAACTTTTCGCACCGAAACGCCAAGACTTGTTGGAGCTATTAAAAACCACGGAGGTTTTAGTAACGCCATCAAGATGGAGTTCGGTGTGAACAAAATGTGCGGTCATGCATGTACAGCGAGGGAAAGTAGTAAATTCAGAGAATTTACAACTTTCCGAGACTATGACTCTCAGATCTCTCTCGGAGACGAGACCTACAAATATCTCGGTATGTCACAGTCATTGGGTATATCAGCAGATGACATTAAGAAATCGGTGAAGGAGCGCTTTTTGCCGGCTGACAAAAGTACTTAAAAGTCTTCTGTCAGGCGGTAACAAAGCGCGAGCCTTCAACGGTTGGGTAATGCCTCTGCTGATATACTCTTTGGCATACTGAGATGGACTCAGACTGAGCTCGACGCCCTGGACAGGAAGGTCCGTCAACTGCTCACAACTCATCGCATGCTACACCCGCGCTAGTCTGTTATGAGACTGTATATTCCGCGGAAGTGGGGGTCGAGGCTTTTAAATGCCAAGAACCTACACAACCGCGAAGTATGCAGTCTCAGAGATTATTTTCGCAACAGCGAGTTCGGGATGCATCGCGATGTTGTGGCAGTTGACAGAAGCTTCACGCCTCTTTCACTGGCAAACGAGAACTGGCGTAAACCATCGGTGCTCAGCACTGATGATCGCAAGGAAGTGTGGAAGAGCAAGGAGCTGCACGGGCAATTCTATCGGGCCCTAACGGGACCCGATGTGAATCTGCTCGCGTCGGTGAACTGGCTACGCTTCGGGGACCTCTTCGGAGAAACCGAGGGTTTTGCCTGTGCAATTGCAGACGAGGTTATCAAGACGAATAATTACCGGAAATACATAATGAAGGACGGTACGGTCGACGTTTGTCGGGCATGCCGCCGTCCAGGCGAATCTCTTCGTCATGTTATTTCCGGTTGTTCGCATCTTGCTAACGGCGAGTACTTGCACAGACATAACCTAGTAGCCAGAATCATCCACCAGCAACTTGCTCTTCAACACGGGCTTGTCGAGTCCGAGGTGCCGTACTACAAGTACGCACCTGTGCCAGTTCTTGAAAATGGTCGTGCGCTACTCTACTGGGACCGCTCTATCATCACGGACAGGACTATTGTCGCCAATAAGCCTGATATCGTCCTGGTAGACCGGTCTCAGCGCCGAGCTGTGATCGTCGATATCACCATACCACATGACGATAACCTCGTGAAAGCCGAGAAGGACAAGCTTAGCAAGTACCTTGACTTGGCTCACGAGGTTACTGCCATGTGGAATGTTGATTCGACGAGCATAGTCCCGATAGTCGTGTCAGTAAACGGTCTTATAGCGAAAAGCCTCGACCAACATCTTAAGAGGCTTTCGTTAGACGATTGGGTCAAGGCTCAGATACAAAAGGCAGTCGTTTTGGATACGGCACGCATAGTCAGGAGGTTTCTGTCTCTGCAGCCTTAACCACCAGTAGCTTGGGCTCTGCCCCCGCTGCAGGCGGCATTCTAGTTTTTAAGTTTTTTATGATCTTTGTTTATTTTTAATATCTATTATAAAAAACTTAAAAAATAAGAAAATAAATGAATATGTGATAATAAATAATAATAATAAATATTGGTGGACAATTCACACACAACGCCATCTGACCCCAAACTAAGCAAGGCTTGTAATATGGCGGCCAGATAGCTGATATAATACTTATATCTTTAAATAAGTATTTCTTATTTTAGTTTTCACTTCTGCCGTGAGGTCTTAAGCACACACTTTTTTTATTTTGGGTATAGCGTTTTATTGGCAACGTAGAGCTTGGTAATGATTTGACTTTTCATGTTATAGTACCTGCGCGACACTGTGTTTTGAAGAGCAGGGACAATGATTACCGTCATCATCACTTTACTACAAAAAAATAAATAAAACATTCACTCCAAACATATCGACAACCAGACTCGAGATAAGTGACGTAGGTAATTGAAAAGAAATCTATGCTCAACGGTGGTCAATAACGGATCGAAAATGTTCGTTATTATAAAACTACTTTGTTGTAGGGCCTAAGTACAACATAACTCGATTACTAACGCTGTTAGCGGCCAGTCGATAATTGTCGTTCTTTGAATTGATTACCATCAACTGACACGATACCGTAATTAGTATTGTGACAGGGTTACCGAACAACAGATGATGAAGGGAAGGTCAATAATATGGAAAATATATTTTCCGATCTACTAACAACAATGTATAAATGAGATACATATTTGCAAACAGTAAAGCAGCCTACTGCTCTTCCCACTGCCGGGGTTTGACCTTCTCTCACAAGGGCTTAGATATAAATATAAATTAATATATTGGTGGACATTTCACACACTACCCCATCCAGCCCCAAACTAAGCAAAAAATTTACTATGGAAGCCACATAGGTGATATACTACTGATATATTTTTACATACTTATTATACATTAAAAAACACTCAGGCTCAGGCAAATATTTGTTCACACAAATATTTGCACTGGTTGGGGATCCAACCCACGACTCGTTGCTTCGCAGGCACACTTACTATCAACTAAGCCACCAGGCCGGCCACATAGTGTTATCTAGACCATAATCTACCACAGTGGCCCAGTACAGGTTGTGGATGACATAGATCTTGAAAGATTCTAAGAACAAGTCAGTTTATTTACAATTTTGTCCTTCTCCATTTGAACATAGCGGCATTACACACACGACTCCGAAAAGACAGTGGTGCGCTTGGGATTTGAACCCGGGGCTCCAGATCGGCAGTCGCCGTTCTCCTGACTAGAACAGCTTATGGTAAATGGTTAAAGCTATTTTGTTGTCTCAATTTTTTTAAATCAAATACATAGTGACGATACCCAAAATTTAAGATACCAAATTTGTTCACTCGTTACAAAAAAAAATGTCATGAAAAATCTGTCAATTTCCTAGATACGTCTTCCAAGAACATGCGTCATCTTCTAACCTAGAATCAGCCAGCGTGGTGGTTTATGGCCTTGACGCTCTCTTTAAATAAATAAATATAAATATTGGTGGACAATTCACACACAACACCATCTGACCTTTGTGAGCAATGATCGTGAGTCCCCAGCTGTGGGAATATAAAAATAGGCTGAAAGAATTTAAATAGATTTGTTGCGTTGAGCGGCGTATTATTGAAGAGGTTTATGTTCAACAGTAAATGAGTTTGGGCTGATGATGATGACAATTCGCAACTAGGAAGCGAAGGGCTTCGTAAACAACTACTCAATTACATAGTTCTTCGAAAATGATAATAACACCAGTTGTTTTATTAGCCTCAGTTACTGACTTCTCGAGTATACAGGAACAAATTTAAGTTGCAATAAAGTACTTCAAATGTAATTTATTATTATTATCGACTGTCTCAAGAGACGGATTATTATTGACTGCCCTAGTGGCTTAGTTGGTAGTAGCTCTGCCTGCGAAGCCGAGGGTCGTGGGTTCTATCCCCACCCAGTGCAAATATCTGTGTGATGAATTGTAATGTTTGCACTGTGTCTGGGTGTTTCTATGTATAATAAGTATGTATTTAAAACTATATAAGTATTATATCAGCTATCTGGCTGCTATCACACAAGCTTTGCTTAGTTTGGGGTCAGATGGTGTTGTGTGTGAATTGTCCACCAATATTTATTTATTTATTATTTACTTGTCGAGGACTTCTGAAGGACCAAAGACCGACGGTTTTGTAACACGGACTACAAGGGTCACAATGACGACCAAAATAGTAAGTGGCTGATGAATCTTGAAGTCTGCAAAACATTCGGGTCAATATTTTTATAGTGATTTACTCAACCACTGTGAGTTTTATTTGATTTTAATTACCTTTATCATATTTTTAATTTATCATTACAAACCTTGGCACCTTGGTGGACCTTTGGCAGCTAACAAAGGGCCGAACAGCTCAACTTACTCATCTAGATTCGGCTTGTGTAGCAGATGCAGATGTCTTACACACTGAACTTTTATTTAAAGTATGGAATAACGAGTTGAGCAGGTTATATGCCTGATGGTAAACAACATGCCTGCCACACAAAAGTACAGTGACACAAAGCTGAACCATGAAGAGTCCAAATAATTACCTAGCACTGCACTGCACTGCGCTCGTAACCCAAAGATATAAGATGTTTTATTTTAATGCCTTAATTTAGAATAGCTGGCAATATAGCCACTAACGTCGTTCAGCGTGGTAATGACAGCAGCGAGCCGGGTATATTTTCAATTGGTAGTGGGCTTTATTTGCTTCATTTTCTCTACATCAGGGGTTCCCAAACTTATTTAATCTGCTGCCCACTTTGAGAGTAAATTATTCTTTGGTTCCCTCCTGATTTCACTACTTAAAAGCCACTGTAGCTTCAAATTACATAAGTTAATTATTTTTATAAATACACGGGTAACTCACGTTTGATATAGTCAGTCCAATCCTAAACGACTCAGTTTAGTCAGTGCTAAACGAGCTGCGAACCCGCGAGCGCACTCTCCTTGAAAAAGATCGCCGGACGCGATCGAAACTTGAGTCGGACTGGACTGACTATATCAAACATGAGTTACCCGTGTATTTATAAAATGTGTAATAACCACGTTAATTTTCATACTAAAATAGTTAATTAGTGTGAGTATTAACAAAGGTAAAGCAAGTAAGTAAAGTAAAAGTTAACCGCAAGATTTAACTTGAGCCCAGTTGTAGGTAGTACACAACAAACTCTAGCCTCTACACAACGCCCACAATCTTTCCAAGTGCTTGGTCGACGCGACGTGTGACCAAAATGCTGACATTGATTTGGATCATTGTATCACCTTTGCCATACAGCGCGGTGATGTCGCCAGCAAGCTGGGTATGTTCAATCCACATCGTCTCTAGACTTACATCGGCCTATGGATAGTACAGACGAGGTTTCTGTTAGTTAGTCGAGTATGTAGGATGGTGTGGTTTTAATTCTCATCTATTTAAGTCACTAATAAGAAGTTTCAGACAGTTTTGAACTATAGCTTAATTTTAAATACAAGGTTAACAGAATATAGCGTCATTTTTGTGTAAAAACACTATTGAAACAATTTTTTACTTCCGTCGCATTTTGTTATTCTACTTATTAATTCATTGACAAATTTTGCGGTTTTTTTCTCAGTGCTAAATCTATAAAACGAGACACATCTGTGTGTACTTGTAGACGAAGGTGAAATAACGTATTTGGTAAAGTTCCACTCATTAGTAGACCTCACTGTTAGCAATACACAAACATCCGGTCAAGTCTAGTCTAGTTTTAGATGAAATAGATAGTACTTAACTTTACGAATCAATGCAGTATATCGATGTGTTTTTTTCCTATCTGTTGCTATTCTTTTGAGGAGTTATTTCACGAAAAGGAACGGAAATATGTTACAGGAAAGCGAAAAAGCGCGCGTTATTCGACTTGACCAATGAACGCTCGCTATTTGACTTGACTAATGTACACGCGCAGTGGCGGTGAGATGGCTGTGATATGGTGCCAACCTATTGTCAGCAAGCAACATGGAAGGGAGTAGGCATACACAGCGTTTGTCCTCTGTCAAAGTACAAGTCCGCGTGGACCAAGGAGTTTGATAATATACTGTGGCGTGAGGGCGGGGCTAGATTTGTGAATGGTGCTTTATTTATGTGTTAGTGATTTGGCTGTGTGAGTATGATCGGCAATGGATCAGTACAGGTATGTTTTGTATGTAATAGTGCGGCTTTGCGCTAGTGTGCAACTTTCCCCTTCCCGCAAGAAATGACAGAAAGATTTGAAAAATATTTAGTACGTGACCTTGGTGTAACGGTGTAATATTGGTCAACATAGTTTGTCCGTGTTTGTGTTGAGAAAGGGAAAGGGAGTCAGAGAAAAAACACATCAGCTATGCTCTTTTCATGTGTCTTTTCTTTCTTAAGGAACCAATTATTTATGTGCCTTAAGCACCAAACCGTCTCTAGCTGCCACGTGTAGAGCTGCCAAAACACAAGTTTCAATAGTTTGGGGTCCATCATATAGGCATCTTTGAATATAACTATTTGTTTGATAAATCTGACTTGTTTTATTTAATCCTTTTTTTGACAAACAAATTTCACTTTAGTTGTGTAACTTTCATTAATTTCTCATAAATAAATATTTCACACGTAACGTGTCTACTATCTAACTAAAATGGTATTGGCTTTGATATTATTAGATAATACTACCTATAAAGAGCAAGGAATAGCAAAGTAATATTCGTTTCAGTAGCAAGGAATAAAAGCGGCTAATTTAGTTTGACAAAGCCTGGGTATACCACAAGTTAAATCAACATTACTGAGTGTAGTCTTGTAGTTAGAGCGGTTTTGGCTATGGAATACTATTACATCATGACTACATTACAGGTAATGTTATAATAATTATTAACGAACGGACGGACACCTCAAGTTCACGTGTGATAGTTCGACATGTAAACAGTGTAGCGGCGCGGCGCAGGCGCATCGCCTTGAAAGCGCGGGAGCCGCGAGACGGCGCACGCCACACGTGAGTCAGCCCGGGTTATGCAATCTGTTTTGCATTGAAACTTAGAAATTCAATGTCAAGAGAATAAACTTTAGCGTATTTGGATTATTTTACTAGGCTTTTATTGCCTTCCGTTTATTTCCATATCCGTACTTCCGAAAGCTTCGCAGAAATCAATAGGACGATTGTGACCGGAAATCTTAAAACGGCGATTAGATTTAAGTCTCAATAATAATTGTTACTATATAGTCCAAACATATATATTTTAAATGTGAAACTTTGGAGTTTAGATGTTTGTTGCTCAATCACTTAGGAACGTTTGAACGCATCGGTTGAATCTTTGGAAAACAGGTTTAACTTACAAAGTCTCGAATAACAATTAATTAGCTATTTTTTGTTACGGAAAATAACAGGAATGGTAACTGCGCGGGTGAAACCGCGGGGTGTTGCTAATTATTTAGTTGTTATTATGATTATTAAAATCAATGGTGCCGCGTAAACTTTTACACTAATGTATAAATGTTAGAAAATTTTACAGAGAGAAACAACTGAATAATTAGATCCTTGACGTATTCTAAAATACCTTTAACGTGTAATATTTTTCTTATGTTGTGTTTCGTATTTAACAGTACCTACGTCTTTTTATATCTTTAAAACAAATCAACTCTAAGTTTATAAAATAAAGTTAAGTTTACTCAAAAAGTCAACATTGAGCTTAAATCAGGTTTTGTGATTGTGTGAATGTATACTATGCGCAATTTGGTTTCAGATCACGAAAGTTATAAGTTTTTATTTTATTAATAACATATTTAATCTGTCGAGTTCAATAGAATTTATCGTTTGGAAACGAATAATAATTATGCAACATGGCGGACTTGTCTGCTGATGAATTGAGGATCACCGAAGTCTCAGACGCTGGCGTTGAATACTAATTATTGGCTTAGTGGGTGTGTTCCACGTGGGCAAAGCCGTGTGCTTAATATAATGCAAATCTTTATTGTCAAGAAAAATTAAGTGGAGTGAGATTACAGAAATACTTAATATGAAATATACAAGATCAAATAACTTTCTCCGTAAATATATAACCAACTTCAATTCAAAATTCAACTAAGACACTCGACAAAATGTTCACATTGTACGGGGCTTAGTCCCGATATAAATCATTGTTTTATTACCTCGACGTTTCAGCAGCGTTACAACCGAGGTCACGAGAAGATCGTCAGTCAGTGAGTCCGTGGTCAGTCATCTCGCGACTACGGCGTTTGTAACGCTGCCGAAACGTCGAGGTAACTAAACAATTATTTATATCGTGATTAATCCCCGTATACTACAAGCATTATGTGTTCAAATCGTGAAAGCTTAAAAACAATACTCGACAAAATTTGGTATTTTTTGAGAATCTACGGAAAGGTCGCCATGTAAACCTAAGCTTTTTTTAATATTTCAAAACTTGCGACATGGACTGCGGTATACGAGTAATTTATGTGGGACTACTTCTGAAGTATTTTATCTACTAACAAAAAATCGATCGTCACAATCAATTCACAACTGGCGAAGCTATCGCGTAAGAAACAAAAAAAACATACTTTCATTTTTTATTTTCTTAAAAATATAATGTATAAAATGTCCTAGACTTAACCTTTGGGCCCTCACTAGGCTCAGTGGGCCGTGTTGTGGAAGCTGGAAGTCAGTATTCTTTGTCTGTCATTGGTTGTGTTTTCTGTCTGGTATCAATAAGTATATTATTACGTTTTTAGTTCATTGTTAAGTACTTCGCTTTGAGTGCGACGAACTATTTCGTTCAAGTTGAGCACAAGGCTAGCGAGGGCGAGGTACAACCTCAGAAATTTCCATAAAGAATTTGTAATTTAACGCTATAATATAAGTTGTTACAAAATAACGGTTATGTAAATAGTATTAATAATAAATAAAAACGTGAAAGCTTATGTATGTAATTGTGTGTGTTTGTTTGCCATATAATTCTAAAAGCTGAACAGATTTGAATAAAATGAAATACGTCAATAGAATTATAGACAAGGTATACGGGTTCTAGAGTGGTAACCGGGAATCAGTAAGCGTAGTGTAGAAATGTCCTGAGACTAGATGGAGTGACGATATACGAAACGTGGGTGGTGGTGGTTTGTAAAACAAGTATCGGACTATGGCGTAAGAGAAAGTCCTAGGCCAGTGGATGAATACCTACAGATTGAAGATGGCAAATTAAGTACAATACATGGATGAATAAATACTTAGGGTGGTTTTTATGTCGTTAATGTTAAACGTTTATAGTTATTGAAGTTATTCAGTTTCGTGAATCGTTTTCGGTGAAAAAATTACCGTGAAACATTGTTATGTAGCGTGTCACACCGCATTGTGACGCTTGCATGTAAATAGTTTGTATTATCATCACAAGTCTATAAAAGTGCCACTAATGGGCATAACACTGCCCCGTAATACGCCGTTTAACCCTGTCCTTGGCTTTATGTTTCATCAACCGCTCTACAACAGGTGACCGGCTCACTAGCACGGTCATTCTGCCCCGATAGTTAAAAAGACGCATCTAACATTTTCCCCAAAATTAAGTTATTTACATACATTGCCGGAATCAGGAAAAAAACGCATCTGCCAGTATTTAAAAAAAACTTGTTCCAGTGCGGTTTTATCATAAAAAAGTAAGGCGCTTCTGTTCACATTTTTACACCGAATTGAAGATAAAAAGGCGAATTTATGTGGTAACTTAATTAAAAATTCACATTTGTGTACATAATGTCCTTATGTTTTTTTTTTAGTTCAATGATATAAAAGACGCATATTTGTCCGTCTTTGTTATTTGTTATAAGGAAATTAATAAGACCCAAATACGCATTTGCGTCTAACGCGCTACCAATAAACTTATTTCATATTAAGAAAAAATATCACATCTGATCACTTGCGATCCCACAAAAGCACCCAGCTGTACTTCGCATAGCTCACTGAATGGCTTTGAACTTACGGATCGTTTTTTTTTTATAATTTAGAATAACGGTGCGAGCACGACATCTGCCTGATGGAAAGCAACGTTACAGTACAGTGCCGCGCTGCTATTGAAACACGAAGAGTCGGAATCTGCACTGCACTGCGCTCGTCACCCAGTGATATGAGATGATTCATTTCATTTAGAACTTACAAGCACTGTGTTAACAAGAATGCAGCTATATATATATATATATATATATTTTGTTTTTTAAATAAAGAGTGACGAGACGATCAGGACATGTGCCTGATGGTAAGCAACATGCCTGACACATAACAGCACAGTGACACGCAGCTATTGGAACATGAAGAGTCCAAATCATTACCTAGCACTGCACTGCGCTCGTCACCCAGAGATCTAAGATCTTATATCTCTAAGCCCTGTAATTTCTCTGGAAACATTGCCCTTCAAACCGGAACACAGTAATGTTTGCACATTACTGCTTGGCGGTAGAATAACTGGCAAAGGTGTGGTATTTCCCCAGGCGGACTCTGCCAAGAGTCCTACTACTACTATATATACACAGCCTTAGTCGTTAGCTCTAGCTTATATTCCATTAGCAGTTAAAATATAATATGTAGCATAAGCAACCTCTGTAACCATCGTTGCGACTCGTCTTCTCTCACAAAGAGAGAGTTAAGCTATAATAATACACCACAATGAGCAAGTATGGATTGACGTTAGGCTCAATAGACGAAATCGGACTACCACCAGAATTGGGTTTGAAATGTTTCCAACTCCTTCCTCTTTTCCTCTTCTTCTCCTAATCCACGAACTATTTAAACAAGAACGAAATTAAAAATTTTGGTTAACCCCCGACTACCTCGGATTTGTAATTTGTACAACATTCTACTAGTCAAGCCCTTTCATTTGATACCCATATTGGAGGAGTAGTGATAAAAGAAATGTACTTCGCCATTTTGTGGTGGCGGCCATCTTGGATTTGAAAATCGTCATAGTGCATAGTATTCTACCAGTTAAGCCCTTTCATTTGATACCCATGTTGAAGTAGTATTAAAAAAAAAAATGTAATTCGCCATTTTGTGGTGGCAGCCATCTTGGATTTGAAATTTATTATACTGTATAGTGTTCTACTAGTTAAGCCCTTTCATTTGATACCCATATTGAGGTAGGTTGTGAAGAAATATTTAATCCGCCATTTTGTGGAGGCGGCCATCTTGAATCGATATTAGCCAAACATAGCTAAGAACATCCGCACGGTAATTAACATTCAAATAAAAAAAAACGCATTGAAATCGGCCCATCCGTTTGAGCTCTACGGTGCCACAGACAGACACACACACAGACAGACAGACAGCCATCGACGTCAAACTTATAACACCCCTTTTTTTGGTCGGGGGTTAAAAAAATAAACCCAAATGAAAAAGGTTACGGACCCCGGAGTCTGTGGTGTGGCTAAATTAAATAAACAATAAAAAGTATGGGTTGACAGACGGTATGATGGACGATATAGTCATATATTCTGAAATAATATCTTGAAACAAGTCAGTTTCCTCACGTAAGTACGGGTTAACAGATCGGATTGAAATTTGGGACTCAATTCGATCCCAAAACCAACAAATTAATGTTTTTTTTTATTATTTTTACTAAGTTTGTTTGTTTGTTTATTGGTTGTTATTCTTGTAGTGCGAATAAAGTGTTTTGTATTGTAAATTTAAATATTGATAGACATTTACAGACAACACCATCTGGCCCCAAACCAAGCAAAGCTTGTGGCCGCCAGATAGCTGATGTAACACTCATATAATTTTAAATACATACTGTTTATAGATAGGAACACCCAGACATTCTGGATACATAGGCCAATTTTTATCACTGGTAATTTACAGAACCAGAAACAAGCAGGTAAAACCGCAGTGCACTGCAGCTATGTTATAAAATGTATAAAATAAAATCAGCACATTTGAATTCTAGACTAACGTAAGTTTTTTAATACGTTCTTGCATCTAAAACTTTCTCTGCATAGTTAATTATGTTATTTACGAAGCGCATATTTTATCGTAGCCAATTTGCAATACAAAACTGGTCAATAAAACCGTTGCACCGGATTAGTAAAAGTTTGCGATAGTAAAAGTTGCCGCATGTGCAGTAGAGTGGCAAAATCGTCGGAAATCACAAGTGTTAGATTTGATATTCCATCATTTTTAACCGACTTCAAGAAAGTAGGAGGTTCTCACATCGTTTTTTTTATAGATGTTGCGCGATAGCCTCACCAATTATTGTGAACCAATTTTGATTGTTTTCTTTTGTTTGGTAGATTATACTTCAGAGGCAGTCTCATTTAAATCTTATCGAAATCGATGCTTCTTACGAGTAGTTACGTCTCTAATTATGACCCAAAATTCATACCTGGCGAAAGAAAAAAAAGTGGTCAAGTGCGAATCGGACTCGCCCATGAAGGCTTCCGTAGCAGCAAGTAACATAATGCAAAAGTTCTTGTACTTCGTTGTTACTATAATCAGTGTTTTAACAGTAGTCAATTTATGACGTATTAAAATAAAACTACTTACTAAATATCATTCAAACCAATTGTCGTTGATAGTTTACATGGTAACGTACATCATACACTTTTTTTAAATTTTGTCATTCTCTTATTTTAGAAGTTACAGGGGGGGGAAGTTACACTTTTTACCACTTCGGAAGAGTCCCTCGCGCAAACTATTCAGTTTAGAAAAAAAAAATGTTAGAAATCCTTAATATCATTTTTGAAGACCTATCCATAGTTACACCACACGTATGGTATTGATAAAAAAAATTGAGTTCTCTTTTCTGTATCAAAATCTTAATGCGGTTTACAGATTACATCTACTTACCAAGTTTCAATAGTATAGCTTTTATAGTTTTGGAGAAAAGTGGCTGTGACATACGGACGGACAGACAGACAGACATGACGAATCTATAAGAGTCCCGTATTTTGCCATTTGGCTACGGAACCCTAAAAATGATGCCAAAAACTTTTTGGCTGTTCTTGTATTTTGGCAGTATGTCCGTGTTGGCTATGTTAAAATCACTTGTCAGCAATGGAAATAAATAAATGAAACAGTTATGGCAATATCAACGAAAATCTAAAACGTACTTGCCTCAACGACGTATTCGTACAAATTCCCTGTTTTATCAGTGAACAGTGTGTCTAGTTGAAATCACAAAATACGTGAAACTTAGTCTAGTTTAATTCTAAATTGATGTCGGATTTATTTTCGGAGATAATATTATAAATTATTTCAAGCGTAGTTTCACTGGCTGCAACGGTGAATGAAAGAAAATATTGCGACTAAAACGGACATGCTCTAAAAAACTAAAACTTTCTTGATTATGTTTCATCTGCTAGCTCGAATTTAGCCAGCGTAGTGGATTATGACCCTGGCTTTCACGTGAACTGCTATCAACAATAAGAACGTAAAATTGAGTGTTTATGCTTTTTGCTGTTCCAAAAACTAAAAAAACCTTTCTTAATTTTTTCACGATATCCTGAAAGCGGAGACATACCGCCGTTCAAGGCTTAGGTAAAGTTTTGGTTAAATTAAACAGACATTAAATTTTTTACGCTTATGACGTCAGAAGAACTCATAAGCATAAACTACTAGAATCCCACAGTTGGGGCTCAAAGCGTTCATTCGCAAGTAGAGAGTTGACTCTCTTCTTGCGAATGAACGCGGTAACGTGGTGAATTATGGCCTAATAGGCCATTTATTTGGCCTAATAGGCACGTTTGCCAAGTGCGTTAGTCCTCCCAAGTCCTCGAAAAAAATTCTTCTTAGAAACTAGCCGGTTTCCTAACGGTGTTTTCTTTCTTCGTTAAAAGAGCTGTATTGACAAACATCTGCATTTGAAATAATACTTAGAGATGCATACGGGAGTCAAACTTAAGGCCTTAGTTTTAGAGGTTTAGAATGTCCCATAGAAAAGTGGGAAAATGGCATGATCATGCCACACCTTTGCCAGTTATTCTACCGCCAAGCATTAATGTGCAAACATTACTGTGTTCCGGTTTGAAGGGCAATGTTTCCAGAGAAATTACAGGGCTTAGAGATATAAGATCTTAGATCTCTGGGTGACGAGCGCAGTGCAGTGCTAGGTAATGATTTGGACTCCTCATGCTCCAATAGCTGCGTGTCACTGTTATGTGTCAGGCATGTTGCTTACCATCAGGCACATGTCCGGATCGTCTCGTCACCATTTATTAAAAAAAAAAAAACATGAAAAGCCGAGGTGCACTCTCCGAAATGTATCCGAGTAAAGACCGATAAAGAAGCAACTACACACATTATTTTCCGTTGTAAATTTATTTTCACATTCTTCGAGTAAATGCCTAAAAAAAAGTGTTCGCTCTTAGGGATAAGGCCGCCACTACTGCTTAAGTTTTTCGTTATTTTTTCTATGTATCCTTAGTTTGGCTTGTCAATAATTGTATATATCCATTTTTATCAGATCTGCTTCACGACGGTATTCGAGACTTGGAGTTTAAGTTGAACAAAGTAATGAATCTTTGCCAAAGCGCATAAAAGCGATAGAATCCAAAGCTTGTAACTGATAGGTACTTAGCAAACCCAGACCCAAGGTATATCCTTTATTTAATCACTAGCAGTGTCCTGCGTCTTTACCCGCGTAGTTTCCGTCTCCATCATTCTTCCAGGATAAAAGCCTATGTGTTCTCCCAGACTAAAATCTAAGAGTGTTCCTAATTTCAACCCGATCCTTTCATACGTTACGACGTGATTGATCAATCGTCCAAACATAGACATTTATAATACCTATCAGTAGGATAATCTTCTGTGGATGGCAATTTGCGTTGGTTATTTTTTGTTTCCGGTAACTCAGGAAAGTTTACATACATATACATATCCGTTGTGGCGGAACAAACAAACGAACTTACATGGAAATCCTTTCAATATTATTTTTTAAGCATGCCTTTAAGTTATTTTATGTAAATGCGTATTTTAAGATATTGCCGTAAACGGTTTATCTAAAATAGGTGTGCGTGAGACTTTCATTTGGTGTTCAATATATATAAGCCATAGATTTCGTTTTTTTTTTGCTTAGATACGCAAAGCTTTCGCAAGTTAAAATAAACTCTGTTAAAAATGTGGCAAACATGTTTCTGTCAAATCAGCTTAGGAATTTTTGAAGGTTATGGCACTGTACAAACTTAAAAGGAAAAAGAATAGTTTAAATGAGGTATTATTATTGACTGTGACTTTTTTGTTTTAATAATAATTATACAATTATTCATTACACCCTAAAATACAATCAAACATACACTGAGACTATTAAATAATTGTAAAAGTGAAGTTTTTTTTTTGTATTTTATCAGAATAAATAAATAAATATTGGTGGACAATTCACACATAACACCATCTGACCCCGAACTAAGCAAAGCTTGTACTATGGCGGCCAGATAGCTGATATAATACTTACTTATATAGTTTTAAATACATACTTAATTTACAGAATTAATATCATTTTTATTTTGCTGTCAGATTACACTAATCTTTTATTAACAGTTAGATGTTTTTTTTTAATTTATTTGACATTATAACTGTAACATTTTGATTAAGTCCGTTTATGTCAACAAATCGTATCTGTAACAAATTAATTAAGGCAACGGAATAAAAAAAATATGTATAAAATTGAAAATGAGTACACCAATATTTTTTTATTACGTTGTCATTAAATATTGTTCAGATAAAAGTAGTTTTAATTTTAATAATAATTATTACTACACACAAAAAATAATTAATATAAATAAAAACTCACCAAAATCACTCCAAAAATGATCGCGAAATCCAACAAGTCACAAAATGAATGAATCACTAACTTCACAGTTTCCCGTCACTAAGTTCGGCAAACGCGTATTCGCGCGCGCTCTCCAAATGTTTGTGATAACGCGTATAACCGACCCACACTTATGTATAGCCTTAACTGGTCCATAAGTTAACGCCGTATGTGACGTCTTCAAACAAAAACTTTATCACATATCTCGCATAAATGATTTGGCCGAGGCGGTGGTGTGTCTTCTGACGTCAGTTCTGTGGGACATGCTGTCACATACTTTTTTAAATCACTTGTTTTAGTTTTTCTTAATTTTTTTTCGTAGACTTCTGCGCGTTTGACCACCGGCTTGTCTGATAGTTATCGACGGTGTGGCTGATGCACGCTAACCTAAAAGACACTTGTTTAATCTGACCGTGAAAACTGCGTGGTGGTAGTGGTAGGACTCTGCAGAGTTCGCTTGGGGACCTTACCTTACCTTTGCTAGTTATTCTACCGCCAAGCAGTGTTGTGCAAACATTACTGTATTCCGATTTGAAGGGCAATGATTCCAATGAAATTACATGGCATGGAGATGTAATATTTTATATCGCTGGGCGAGTGGAGTACAGCGCTAGGCAAAGAATTAATCCCTTCATGTTCCAATAGTTGCGTGTCGCTGTGCTGTTATTGGTTGACATGTTGCTTGCCATCAGACACATGTCCTGCTCATCTTTCCACTCTATGCTATAAAAAACGTAAATAACGGAGATAGTTGATGCTCTGCCGCGGGAAATCAATCTTATCTCGTTGGGTTTGTTTTTATAATAAAGTAGACGAAAAAATATGAGAAGTCTATAACCGATTGCCGTCAGATATTACTAATGCATGTAGTGATCACACATTTAAAATCAAATTAAAAAACTGGCTCGTTGAAAAAACGTTTTACTCAATTAATGAGTTTTTGTGTAGAAAAAACTGAAACCGGGTTATGCTCTACGCGAGCCCAATGTAAGCTGACATTTTACTCGTATTTATGAATCATATTATAGTCTATTTGACGTGTAAATTTTGCATTTACTAATACATAACTTTGAACTTTAATACAATGGTATTACAATCTCTATAATTCTTTAAATTTACAGTATTTATGTGTTCCTTTGGTGCCTGGGCTAGCTTGAAGCTTTATTTCAGGTACCAATGGACTCCTCTAATTGTGCAATTTGTAAATATAACCTTAACTCGCTTTAACCATTTGCTTGAGCTGTCAAATCTAGAGTACAAGTGTCAATTATACGGCTACAAAATAAAAGCCGTAAATTAGAATAAACTTGAAAATATTATGGAAGCATTTCAATTGCAAGCTTATTTTTAGAGCGATCTCTATAAGGCAACAATGACCGTTTTATGTTGATTTAAATAAACACAAAATTTTACAGGACTTTCGTTCGTTTTATAATTAGAAATCTGAGTATAATACCTCTATAATAAGTAGGTATTTTTTGGCTTACAAGCTGGTACAAGTTTGGTTAATTTAGAGCTAAGTCGTGTTCTGTAAGGAAAGTTCACCAATATTCATAAAATATATTTATTTTTGAATGTTTAGAAAACGGCAGTAAAACTTTTACTGTCTTGTTATTTCATGTCAACTAGTAACTTGAAATTAATTAATAACTAATGAAAATTAACATGTTTAATTTTTAATTTTTTTCAATTAAAATCTTCGACTTTTTTTTTAAATAAGAGTTATGGCGTAGGTGCTTGATACCATTCAAACTTTGACTTAGCTCCGTGTATTTTTTCAAGTACACGTGTCCTTACAACGTTTGTTGTTACTGTGAAGTTTTTACCATGGGTTTTAACACTAGTTTTTAATGTGGTTTCATCACAATGTTTTCCTTCGCCGTTTTAAGTTAACAGCATTATGCACATGACTTCGAAAAGACAGTGGTGCGTGTGAGATTGGAACCCGGGGTTTCCGGATCGCCAGGCGCCGTTTTCCCGACTAGACTGTCCGTTACTTAAAGTGTAGACCTATTAAAGTTAAAAAAAGAACTGGGTCAGTATGGCAGATTATTGCCTTTGCTCTCTCTTTGTGAGAGAATGCGCCGAATTAAATCAGAGGGAACTTTTAGATGGGTGCTAGTGATGTTAGTTTTTCTGAGAAGATTCGAATACCACAATTGGCCATGTGTTAATTACTAGAAACGTGAATAACACCGCTGACGTTAGAAACGACGCGACGTTTGCGCGGCTTTTATTAAAAACTAGCGTTCTCCCTTGGCTTTCCCCGTAGCAAATATATAGCCTATAGCAGTTCAAGATCACACATAGTTAAGGTGCGTCCCCCAGCGAAACGAGGTGTTTGTCCATTTTTCAGAGCTATCTGAACTATCAAAGCGTAACTCATTAACCAAAACATATGTCTACTGGCCAAAAATACATTAAATTGCTACAGTTTCTTGGCTTCAACATGGTGGTTTATTTTTTTTGTTTATGAATTGATTGTTTCAATAATCTCTTCACAACGAAACCATAGGAAATATAAATAATTGTAATTGTCATGCAACTACTAGAAAACCCGCCATTATTTGGATTTTGTACTTACACCAACGGATAGGCAATTCCATTATGAACATATTGGTAGAAATATGTTTTTCAAAAGATCAAAATCTGATTTTACAGAGGGTTTATTCTAAAATTTGAGCGTAAAACAGCGATAAATCCTACTGTGTATCTCTTGCTCTTTCTTGCGGTGTGAGATGAGGTAAGAAATACTCAAGGTAATTTGCTCGGGGTACGGCCCTTAAGGGTGAAAGAATTTTTGAAATCAGTACAGTAGCTTCTGAGATAAACGCGTTCAAACAGCTTTTGTGCTTTTGATATTGGTATAGATTTTACATTTTATCATCATCCTTATCCACAAGACGTCCACTGCTGAACAGAGGCCTCCCTCCTTGATCTGCACAACGAACGGTCCTGCGCAATCTGCAACCAGCGGTTTCCAGCGAACTTTGTGAGGTCATCTGTCCATCCCATAGTGGGACGCCGTCCAACACTGCGTTTTCCGGTTCGTGGTCGCCACTCGAGAACCTTTCTTCCCCATCGGTTGTCAGTTCTGCGAGCGATGTGGCCTGCCCATTGCCACTTCAGCTTGCTTACTCTTTGAGCTATGTCGGCCACTTTCGTTCTTTTGCGAATATCCTCATTACGGATTCTGTCGCGCAAAGAGACTCCGAGCATAGCTCTCTCCATAGCTCGCTGTGTGTCTTTGAGCTTCGTTATGAGGCCCACAGTGAATCACTGAATCACTGATTTTACATTTATTCAGGAAAAAATGTGTGTGTACCGCAAGAAGTACCTACGCGCAGTTAGTAGCTCTTCTTGTTAGTCCTCATGCTGAGATGACTAGTTCAGAATATAAATTTAAAATATTAGAACCTTAGAATATAGCTATCTTCAAAGCAAGATCTATTAACCTGAAATTACTCGTAGTTACAATGTGTTTTTTTAAATAAAGAGTGACGAGACGAGCAGGACATGTGCCTTATGCCATATAACAGCACAGTGACACGCAGCTATTGGAACATGAAAAGTCTAATATTTAGGTAAAAGATTGAATAGCTAACGTCAGGATCTCAGTTGTGTGCCTAAAAAACTCCTAAAAGCTTGCGCAGATATTGTAAATATATTGGTGATACTACACTGTTGTCATATGCAGCCTACTTTTTGTTCGCACTGGTAATTGGGAATTTTTCTCACAAGGTGAGTGTCAAGGTCATCATAATCCACTACGCTGCCCAAGTGCCGGTTGGTGGTTGATACAAGTTTTCAAAAGATGTCTTTTTTGAAAGATACCGGTTTCCTCATGATGGGGGGCATCATTAAAGCCAGCTGTGAATAAATACACCATTTCACAAAAAAATATTCATATGCGATGGCGTGATATGAACCAACGACCTCATTGTGAAGTGAGACGATCTTTCCGCTAGGTTACCACGGTTCAAACGTTGATTGTTTACTTATTGTATATGTATAGGCCTGCGTTTGACCCCCAACTCGCCTGATGGGAAGCGATTGTGAGATCGAAGGTAACGCACGCTAATCCAGGAAATACCTTTTCTTCTTTTGGTAGTAAGTTTGCCTGCGAAGCCGTGGGTCGTGGGATCCATTCCCACCCATTGGAAATATTTGTGTAATGAACACAAATACTTTTTTCCTGTGTCTGGGTGTTCCATCTCTAATAAGTATGTATTTTTAGGGTCGTGGGTTCGATCCCCCACCCAGTGCAAATATTTGTGTGATGAATTCAAATGTTTGCACTGTGTCTGGGTGTTTCTATGTATAATAAGTATGTATTTAAAACTATGTAAGTATTATATCAGCTATCTGGCTGCCATCACACAAGCTTTGCTTAGTTTGGGGTCAGATGGTGTTGTGTGTGAATTGTCCACCAATATTTATTTATTTTATTTATTTATATTTATTTATATAAGAATTATATCAGCTATCCGGCTTCCATAGCGCAAGCTTTGTTTAGTTTGGGGTCTGATGGTGTGAAATGTCCACCAATATAAAAGAAAGTAATGATAATTCCATCAACGTTTCGCCAGCGTTACAACCGCCTTGAGAATAATTTAGATGTAATTCTGACAATATGAGGTCAAATCGCGTAAGTTTAAAAACTATATCATCAGAACCTGACCAAACCGGGTTGAGAACGTGTACTTTTATATGTGGCCTTAAAATATTAAAAGCCTTATATAATACCTTTATGTAGGTCGCTACACCCTTTATTATATTGTTTGTATATTTTCCTTAAAGCAGAAGTTTTTAAAAGTAAGTACATACTCAGAAATCAAGACATGAATAATTCACGATTCCGCGAGACATCATTTTAAGCATTAAGATCGTGATATCGTTTTATGCATTAAGATATCATTTTAAGCATTAAGATCTATTTTTAACCCCCGACCAAAAAAAGGGGTGTTATAAGTTTGACGTCGATGTCTGTCTGTCTGTCTGTGTGTCTGTGTGTGTGTGTCTGTCTGTGGCATCGTAAAGCTCAAACGGATGGGCCGATTTCAATGCAGTTTTTTTTTATTAGAAGGTTAATATCCGTGCGGATGTTCTTAGCTATGTTTGGTTAATATCGATTCAAAATGGTCGCCTCCTCAAAATGGCGGACAAAATATTTCTTCACAGCCTACCTCAATATGGGTATCAAATGAAAGGGCTTGACTAGTAGCATACTATACAATATAACAATTTCAAATCCAAGATGGCCGCCACCACAAAATGCCGAATTGGATTATTTTTTTCACCACTACCTCAATATGGGTATCAAATTAAAGGGCTTGACTAGTAGAGTACTTTGCACTATGACAAATTTAAATCCAAGATGGCCGCTACCATAAAATGGCGAAATACATTTCTTTTTTCACAACTCCCTTAATATGGATATCAAAAGAAAGGGCTTGACTAGTGCAACGTTATACAGATGATCAGAGGTAGTCGGGGGTTAGTCAAAATTTTAATTTTGTTCTTATTATGCTACATTCTAGGGACTTTTATTCTATGTCGCATCTGTATTGATATGTTATTTCACTCGTACTAGTGTTCCCCAAGTGGTCGAAATTTGACCATAAAGCTGTAGGTATTCAATATTGCCTATTAGTCTAGGACATACGTCAAACAGAGGCAAGAATCTCGGAATGAGAGATAGTCGGCTATCAAGTTGTATTTATTTTGATACTTTCAAACTTGTCTCAAAACCTACCTATCTTAGGTTGTCTGCGTCTTCAGATAGCCCAATGCCAAAGGTTAAAAACTCGATTTTTTTTACATATTTATTGCCAATATCTAGTTTCATATGGGTTTTATACTATTAGGCTTCGTTACCATCAGAAAATAAAAAAAACGTATTATTCCGTTTCATCAGCAAACTTTCTTTTGTGGTTTCTTTCATTTTTTATTGTTAGGACTCTCTACAGAGTCCACCGAGGGAAGTACCACATTTCTGCCAGTTATTCTACCGCTAAGCAGTATTTGACAGCGTCTTTGTGTTTCGGGCAATGCGTTCAGTGAAATTACACAGCATACTCGTATGTATAAAATATCTGGGTGACGAGTGCAGTGCAGTGCTAAGTTATGATTTGGACGGTTCGTGCTCCAATAGCTGCGTCTCACTATGCTGCTACGTGTAGGCATGTTGTATACCATTGAACATAATGTCCTGCTCGTCTCGTCACTTTATATTTACCAGCTTTTATTTAAAGCCCCGGCTTCGCCCGTGGTACATTATATAGCACTCATCGGGATCCCGTACATATCCAACGGTGAAAGAATGACTGAAATCGGTTCACTCATTCCTGAGAATATCGATTTCAAACAAAAAACCACTTCAGCTACCTGGTACGCCACCTGTCGGAAATTAGTCGTACCAATTCAGATTTAGAAAAAAAATTTAGCAAAGGTTTATATTCAATGCACAGATTACTGAAATTCAATGACGCAATCTTTGACACATGCTGTTATGTGTCATGTCAAAGCACGAAACGTACAAAAACTCTCAAAAAGGGAATATTTTTTTCCGATTTTGTTACATTCTTGTTTCATGCTCCGCTTCAATTAATAGTAGAGTTATTTTCTATAGCCTAAAGCCTTCCTCGATAAATGGACTATCCAATAGAAAAAGAATCTTTCAATTCGGACCAGTACTTCCCGAGATCCTAGCGTTCAAACAAACAAACAAACAAACTCTTCAGCTTTATAATATTAGTATAGATTATATTTACTATAAAAAACTTAAGTTGGTAAGGTCTTGCGTCTTCTTCGTTAGCTTTACGTGATGGCCAACCGAGGCCAAAAGTAATTTGAATAAATATCTCCCAAGTCACGCCACTGCGCTCGGTTCCCAACCACAAATCATCATCATTCATCACCATTATATTAATTAGCCCACTTGCTGTGACCTCCGCTCACGACGGCTGCTATAACGGATTTTGATATCGGAACTGTGCTCAGAAACCGCAAACCATTGAAGACATCCAATTAAAAGAGGAAAAAGTAAAAAAACTGGACATTGAAAACGAAGTGCATACATCGTAGATTTGGATAAAAACACCGTTGCAAAGCAGCTTCGAACTGTCGGAATGTCGAATACATTTCGGAGATGTGTTTCTTCTGCTCATTGTCCAATACCATCTATCCTTTGTTCCTATGGACAAGCAAAAACTCGAAAAGGCGGCACAGGTATTGTTTTTAAACTTTGAACACATAATATTTATAATCGAGAGTGAATCGGTTTCTTCTAGGTAAGCACGCTCCATCGTAGATTGCATCGTCGCTTGACATCAGGCGAGATGGTGGTCAAGTGCGAACCTATTCTAGTTAAAAAAAATGTACGGGGGTCTACCACCTAATGAAAACTGTCTTATATTTCATGTCGCCCTCTCTTTTCTTTTCACTTGGAATGATAGAGACAGCGAAGCTAAAGGCGATTTAGTTAGGCGGTAGAAGGGCAGGACTTAATCACACACACAGGCGACTCAGGTAGACATTCCGAAACCTCAATCAGAGTTGAGTCCGCGTTCGTTGACATACGGCCAAGGAATTGAATAAACTGCCCGAGTTGGTTTTGCATAATGGTACAATTTTGGTATTTTGTAGTGGTAGGAGTCATCAGAGTCCGCCTGGGGAAGTACCATACCTTTGCCAGTTATTCTACCGCAAAGCAGTAATGTGGAAACATTACTGTGTTCCGATTTGAAAGGCAATATTCCCAGAGTAATTACAGGGCTTAGAGGTGTAACATCTCAGATATCTGGGTGATGAGTGCAGTGCAGTGCTAGGTAATTATTTGGATTCTTCATGTTCCAATAGCTGCGTGTCACTGTGTTGTTATGTGGCAGGCATGTTGCTTACCATCAGGCACATGTGCTCAACTTGTTACTCTATACCATAAAAAAGTTTATGTGTATAACGCATCTGCATCTTCTACACAAGCCGAAGCTAGATGTATGTTGAGCTAATCGGCCCTTTGTCAGTTTCCAAAAGCCCACCAACGTGCCAAGGTTTGTAATGATAAATATAAATTAAAAATATGATACTTAAAGGTAATAAAAACAAGTAAAAGTCACAGTGGTCACAGAAAGACACAGCAAATCACTATAAAATTCTTGATCCGAAATGTTTTGCAAACTTCAAGATTCCTAGGCTACTTACTATCTTGGTCGTCATTGCAACCCTTGTAGTCCGTGTTACAAAACCGTCGGTCTTTGGTCCTTCAGAAGTCCTCGACAAGTCTCTTGAGACAGTCGATAATAATAATAAATTCAATTTGAAGCAGTTTTTTGCAACTTAGTTTTTGTTCCTGTATACTCGAGAAGTCATTACCGGAGAATATAAAAACAACTGGTGTTATTATCATTTTCGATAAACTGAACTATTTAATCGAGAAGTTGTTTACAAAGTCCTTCGCTTCCTAGTTGCGAATTGTTATCATCATCATCAGTCCAAACTCATCAGCTCAAAAAAAACTCGAGTAGGCAATTTATTTTTCTAACTGACCTTTAGTAGCTAGTCGTGGGTGCCCCTACTACCGGGCTTTTAGGTTAGCGTGGAAAGCAAAGGACCCGAAAACTTAAACCTAACTTACAAGCTAACATATTTACGCTAATTAACATACAATTGATACCTGGAGAGGAATTCGAGCCCTTACTTAAGATCAACTCAACAAATCTACAGTAAATTGGTTTATTCTGGGTAAACGCGTTGTTGCTTTACATCCGTATCCAGGCGAGATTAAAGTCAAATGAAAGCCTTTTTATAAATTTAAATACTCGTAAAGAAAGAACTTATTTACACAAGTTATCGTCTTATTGGTATATAAAAAAAAACTAAACCCTTTACGTTTATTAGTAACATCTAAAAACGCCAATGAAACAGAGCTGAGCTAAAATCAAGCTGTGGTGGCGTGGTGCCGAATACGTCCGACTCTGTATTATGAGGTCGCAGGTTCATGAGCCCGTCTGGAATACTGGGTATCTGTATTTGCCCAAGTACAAAGTCACGAGTCATCACCACTGTTTTTTTAACGCAGTGAAGGAAAACGTCCGGAGAAAACCAGCATGTCCCTAGAAAAACATAATCACTTCTTTCAAGGACATGTGCCCAGTGCCAACTCTCACTTGGCCAGCGTGGTACATAATTAATTGTCTTCGCTTTTTCCTTGTGAGTGTAGGCTCCGAATACCAGCAGTGGGAAGATAAAGTAAGCTGGTATTTATTAGTGTCCGACCGAAACTGATTTTCCGGCCGAAACCGAAACCGAATGTTCGGCCGTGGCTTCAGTTTCGGCCGAAACCGAAACCGAAACTCACGTGGTCAAGTATGTAATTTATTAAAATACTGAAATTTGGTGCATTTTACCTATTATTTTGTCCTATTTAGGGCATAAAATGGAAAACACAATATATATCATAATAGGATAGATACGAAATCAGTAAGAAGTCTTGTAAGTCCTTACAAGTTCTGATAGATGGCTCTAGCTTTCACTATTTTTTAACCCCGACCAAAAAAGGGTGTTATAAGTTTGACGTCGATGTCTGTCTGTCTGTGTGTGTGTCTGTCTGTGGCACCGTAGAGCTCAAACGGATGGACCGATTTCAATGCGGTATTTTTTATTTGAAAGTTAATATCCGTGTGGGTGTTCTTAGCTATGTTTGGTTAATATGGATTCAAGATGGCCACCTCCACAAAATGGCGGACAAAATATTTCTTCACAACCTATCTCAATATGGGTATCAAATGAAAGGACTTGACTAGTAAAATACTGTATACTATAAAAAAATCTAATTCAAGATGGCCGCCACCACAAAATGGTGAATTATATTTTTTTTCACTACTTCTTCAATATGGGTATCAAACGAAAGGGCTTGACTAGTAGAATACATTGCGCTATAAAAAATCAAATTCAAGATGGCCGCTTCCACAAAATGGCGAAATACATTTATTTTTTCACAACTCCCTGAATATGGGTATCAAATGAAAGGGCTTGACCAGTAGAATGTTGTACAGATAACAAATCTAAGGTAGTCGGGGGTTAGTCAAAATTTTTAATTGTTCTTGTATAATAGCAATATTATAATCTCGTACTTATTTGTACGAGGTTAATTAATAGTGTCCTCGTACCTCGTACGAAAAACTACAAATCTCGTATTTGTACGAGGAACCTCGTACGGTTGGTATCGCTGGTTTCTACAGAACTGTCCAAACGGTGCACGATAATTCCCGAAAAGGGCCGACAGCGTCCGTCAAAGCGTTGCCGCGGAAAACAAAGTTAGGCGATCGTGAACGTGCTTGAACTTGTTAAGTTTCGGTTTCGGCAAAAGTTTCGGCCGATTTTGGCCGAAACCGAAACTGTGGCCGAAACTTGATTTTTGGCCGAAACTCGGCCGAAACCGAAACCGAAACCGAACTTTCGGTCGGACACTAGTATTTATTTAGATTGCCCAGTGCAAATTGGTAAAGATTCTAGGAATATGTCGATTCCGCAGATACTTTCATTTACCGTTTATAAGCTAGTTAGAGGCTTTACTTCAAAACAGTGAAATATCGGCATAAAGATGACCGTTGAACTTAATGTCACAAACGTTGAAAACTTCTACGATGTACGTTGTTGTTGTACGGTGTTGTACGTTGAATTTGATTTTATCAAAAAAAAAAAAATATTGGCGTAAGCCTTGATTGAGCAAATATTTCGGATACAGCAGCTTATGTGAAAGTATGTTTGACCTAATCGAAGATTGCTTATTGAGATCTTGAGAACCGTAATCCACAAGTATCTACTAAACTGCACAAAAAAAACTCATTCTTCACACATGGGTTTTTTCTCTATTGACCCCAATAGTCAACAAAAACTTCTTTAGTTGGAGTTCATTGTAATAGTTACTTATTTATTAGTAGCAGGTTGTTGACTTGTCGTTTTGTATATACCTAACGCTGTTACTAATATATTTTGTATGGATAAGTGAAAACTGACCTTTTCAATTGTTTTTAACCCCCCGATCAAAAAAAGAAGTGTTATATGTTTGACGTCGATGTATGTCTGCCTGTGTGTCTGTCAGTCTGTCTCTGTCTGTAGCACCGTTGAGCTCAAACGGATGAGCCGATTTCGATACGTTTTTTTTTTTTGAAGATTATCCGTGAGAATATCCGTGTGGATGTTCTTTGCTATGTTTGGTTAATATCGATCAAGATGACCGCCTCCACAAAATGGCGGACAAAATATTTCATCACAACCTACCTCAATATGGGTATCAAATGAAAGGGCTTGACTAGTAGAATGTTGTACAGATAACAAATCCGAGGTAGTCGGGGATTAATCAAAATTTTTAATTTTGTTCTTCTTCTTAATTCTTCCTTTCCAGAAACATAATAACTTAGCCGAATAAAAGTATAACGATACATTTCTCATATTGTTGAAAAATTAATCGTTAGCATTTTGCATACTCTTAGTAATATCGAATACATTGTGTCAAATTTGATAAAAAATCAAAGCTTTCATTAAATAACCTCGACGTTTCGGCAGCGTCACAACCGCTGTGAGACCTGTCTTCTCGTGGCCACGGCGTAAAGTATTTAAATTATGTGTTCAAATCGCGAAAGCTTAAAACAATAAATTTGAATACTTGGTTTGTGTAGGTGCGGAATGTTCAACACGAGTTCTACTTGCATTTGTTCATTTTTGAATTAATTAAATAATATTTTTAAATCGTATATTAATGCGAACATGTCCTGTAAAATGGAGCGCGCGGAGAATGAATGGAGAGCGGAGGGGAATTCAATTACTTTCGACTTGAATATATTCAGATTATATCCATTGCTATGTGCTATCTGTAACTTAGCAAAGCGGAGATGCACAGTTTTCATGACAAGTCACCTTGCTAAGCGCGGCCACCGTTATCTTGTGGGGCAACTCTGGCGATGTTTCATGTACGTAAAACTAGGGATACGCATAATTAGCTCTCTTTTTGTTCATATTTCTGGGCCTCGGGACCTCTTCTCGCGAGGAAAGACTCAAGGTCATAATCCACCACGCTGGCCTAGTGCAGGCTAGTAACAGATGTCCTCGAAAGATGTTTTCCTTGGACCACGCCGGTGCTCTCACGATGTTTTCTTTCATAGTTAAAGCCAGTGACAAACTCTTAAATCTGCATTTTGAAAAATACTCAGAGTGCAGGTGAGATTTGAACCTACAACCTCATTATTGTAAAATCTTCCGTTCCAGTCACTAGGCTACAAAGACCTTTTGGAATTTGAACTTAATTTAATCCGCGCTACTTAGCTACCTCGTACAGGTGAATTATTTATATCTCTAGATATAAAAATGTTATGTTGGTTTGTGTACGCTTCAAAAACTCAAAAAGTTCTGCACCGATCGAGCTGAAATTTCACAATGATATATAATCCGCATCAAGGATTGTTTTTATCTAATTTTTGCATTATAATGTGCCACAGCGAAGCGTGGCAGGGTACAGCTAGTATTTAATATATTTGGAATCGATTATGAGACCAGGCTGTGATTTGCTTAGTGTATGAATGTATACTATATCCATGTAGGTACCAAAGGAATATAATTGGTAGAACAAATAATTTATTTCCGAAAAACAAAACAGTCGACCAAATTGCATAAGAAGCTATCACAACGTCGCGTCGGCCAGATTAATGAAAGAAAATTTTAGTTTTTTGTTGATGTCTTAAAAATTGCCCTACTGATTTTTTTTCGGTAAATTTTTATGGGACTAAGTCTGAACTATGATCTACCAAACAAAGAACGAACCATGAGAATCGATTCATAATTGCATTTATATATTGAATTTAAACTGAGAATCTCCTTTTCTGGAATTGGTAAAAAATAATGAATCTTTTAAATTTGTCCATAGCTTTTCACATATTCATATGTCGTTGCGGCATATCATGAAACCCCCAAGGGAAGTTTTCCGGATAACTTCCTCTTCTGTTTTGGTAAGAGTACTTGGGTTTAAATAAAATCAATCTCACGAAAACTCTTTGTTACGTCACCGCAATTGTAAAACAAATCAATCAGACAATCTAGATTGAGAGATATAGATGTCGAATGAGTGAAAAAATAACAAATTCGACGGATTGTTAATATGTTTGACAAATGCTGTGAGTTTTTAAAGAAAGAGAAAGGTTTTTAGAGATGACGACTACGATGGGTATCTATGTATTTAAACATCCAAAACTAAAAAATCTCACGTTATAACACCTCCGTTCAAAATACCTAAAATCGAAATACCTAAAATTTTAAAATACCTGAGCGAATAACACCAACATAACAAATATACGTTTTATAAAATAAACATCTCGACAAAGGTTTATCGGGATGTTAGACTACCTGGTATTACTTGAAGTTGGAACCTGCGTTGCGATTTATCAGATCGGCGGCGAGTCTTACCTCCAAAGCTTTACTTTGTATCAATGAGGATAGGGACGCTAGGGTCAAGTTTTATCGGCAAATACAAACGCGAAATTAAGGTCATCGCGCATCTGACCGTTACAACTTAGCTAGAACTTGTTCTTCATGGTGGTTTGTAAAACATAAATCATATTCTTTGGACTATCATTAACGTCCCGTTAAAGGGCCTTACACACTTACAGTTACAGCAGTGCTAAATAATAAATTGAACTGAACTGTGTTGGTACAGATAGGTACAGATAGTACTCTCAGATAGGAGTAAATAATGCATTTTAAATGGCTATTAGTAGCAAAAAATGAGGGACTATTCGGCTTCTATTCTGACTTAGTAATCAAGGCTAAGTTTTGTTCAAAATTCAAATTATTGTTTTCAAATTTAAATTTGGTTCTCCCTATTCTATCTTTATTTGTAGTATTCGTGAAGACAATTTCGTCTTGTGTTTCTGTCTCACAGTATAACAATAACATTTTTTTAAACAAAGTAAATATAAGTTTAGAATTGTAATTGCACACACAACAACTGTTTGGTTGTGAAACTGTGTACTTGAGACTGATAGTGTGTAGCCGTCATTAGGGTACCGTTTTTATGACTCTTCAAAAGGTCTATCAGGCCAACTATGATCTTGATGAGTGCGATGACGTACATTCGTACACTCTTGAATTAATTTAATTGATCCTCCGATATCAACATTACGGTGTGTTCCTAATTTTGATTTAATCGTTAAATCGTGTCAGTAATACGTATTATGGTAATCGGAATGCTCGTAGCTCGAAAAAGCGACATAGTTTCATGGTTGATGTTTGTAACGACCCCCGCCTTTAAAATTCTCCTTGCCTTATTTAATTAAATAATAATTTGAGTTACATTTTAATTTCTTTTTAACGCACCTAAACTTGCAACTATAAACGCTTTAACGTCTACTACTTAATTTAGTTTGGCCAATGATCATCTAGTAGTAGGACTCTACGTATGTGAACCGTTGTTGTAACTCAGACAGATTTGAAATGAACCTTTGATATACCTCTAAAAATATGAATAATCTAATGATTCTAAGAATTCTAACTTAACAATATTTGAATAAGAATTAACTTTGATTGACACAGTAAAGATTATTTGAGGTGACTTAAGTAAATTTATGTAAATATTCTCGCCTGCATTATTAAATTATAGTTTTATTAGCGTATGACGTAATAGTAATTTTTGTCATGTTTAATTTCTAAAATAGCAAGACAGAGCTCGTCATTGAAGCTATGTAACCATAGTGTATAATCGGAATGTAATAAGTTATAGTATATGTTTTGTACTTGGTGTCATGTTAGATATTATGCTTTAGATAGTAGGTATGAAAACAGTTTGGCTTTAATAGTTTACGACGTAATAGTGTTTTTGTCATGATTCGTATCTATAATAGCAAGTTTTGTAGAGAGAGAACTTCCTAGCGTTCTATGGATTCACCGTGCGAGTGCCGGGTCCATCGCGTGGGAGGAGAGAAACCCCGAGTAGCGCCCGAGACTTGTGACACGGGAGTAGGTTTAAGGGATCCCTTTCCGAATATTCAACACTCACCTTCACCTCCCGTGTTTCTCTCCCTGCCAAATTAAGCTATTTAAGGGAAGTGGAGAATTTATTCACGGTTGTGAGGAGTTTACATTTCCTATTGTAAGTCTATAGTTGACGTCAAAGTCATGTAGTCAGTCGTTGAAGTCACATAGAACTTTATTGTATCGATCGACAGCATTGGAATGTTATTTCGGGAATAACAAAATGTTTACTAGTTTTACAATAATTAGTCAATATGTTAGACATGCCTTATAGGTCAAGTTTCCAATGTAACTTTGATAGTTTAGCTTCTACCGAGCTATTAATTTCGATGCAGATATGTCAGATCTTCCTTTGTATATGTGGGAAGACTAACTAGGGTGCAACCGACCCAATCAGATAATTTCAGGACATAACTTATGTCTTCGATCCCATTTCAGCTAGATCTCTGGACTGCATAACACGTGTATGACTTTAAAGGAATGTCCATAAATTAGCAGACTTCTGCATAAGGTTAAGTAATATTTAAGTTGAAGCTACATTGAAGCCCTAACACAGAGGCTTATCAAACAATATTATGTTTTAAACTGCTTGATTGAATTTGCAAATGTATTTGTTATCCCGTAAATAAGGTTTATATCATAATTATGATGTAATTAATGTACAATTTCTAGGTTTGTAGATAAATACCTAGGTGATTATTAGATAGTTTTCAAGATTTAAAATGTGATCTTTGTAAATATTGGTATTCAGGAAACTTTGTTAAATTCCTGATCCCGTTATGTACGTCGTGATGTATATTTTCGCTCAAATAAAGTGGTGCTTTATTGTTTTATTATTATTTGTGCAGATTACCAAAACTAGTTCACGGCTCTTACACAGATTTAGGAATTTAGTTTTTAAAAGATTGTAAATATATTGTGTAAGTGGAAATTGTTATAAAACTCAATTAAAGTCTAGTCAACGTACAGTTTATGTTATTCTCCAACTATTTGTTCGTTAATAACCTGAAACAAAGGATTACTAGATTCCCTATGTTCCGTTGATCAGATACGTTACATACTAGACGTATTAGGTTCAACGTAACGACTATACCTAGAATGAAAACCCATCCTAGCCTACATGGCCTAACAGCTAAGAGATACATACCTAATTGCAAGAGATTCGCGGATCTCAATTTAAAATCTAAATCTAACAAAAGGGTTTATTTTATCCAAGTGTCGTGGCATAAAGTGCAAAACCCTTGCTAACATTGAATCACTAAATTTACCTAACAGTTGATCAGACTGACAAATCCTATGATCCCTGACAAACCCTACGGGCAGGCTTCCATTCTAGGTGTCGGGGGGGAACCAGAACCAGCTTCTAACACAAAGCCAATCCTTTTTTTTTGGAATCGAACAGAAGCCAACCAATCCTAACGTAAGACATGTCTGGCCAATGAATCATTGAACTGGTCTAGCAAGCTTACAGCCTGACTAACCCGCGAAAATTGAGGTCATCTAGGGTTCAATAATCCAGAAATCGGACACGGAGGCATTTGTCGATCCCATAAAATGGGCAAAATCGACCTCAGGCCGCCTCAGAAACCCTGAGTAAGTATTTGTCCCTACATGAGGTAGGCGTGAAGCGCGCTACCCTATCATAACCATGTATGATATGTTTGTTCAGTAGTCCATATCCCCAAGAACAAAACTACCCCAAATTTAAATTTAACACTCAAATAGTTTGAAATCGTAAGACACCAAGGTTCACTCCCACAATCGGCTACATTCAAAACCAAATCACGTGGAGTACCGGTTTAATCCGACTTCAAAATGAGCTAACGTTCCTTTGCATTAAAAAAACATAGCAATATCTTCACTGCGAAGTATACGTTAGTACAAAGTCCAAAAACCCACAATTTAAAAAAAAATTACAATTTACATGGACTACGTCACCAAAATTCACGAAACCGAAATGAGTCCTTACTCTCGGAGAGCTCAGGAACTAATGCCGCGAGCTCCCGTTCTACTGCAATATATAGTGGTCTAGCTATTAAGCTCCGCCCCTTTGGATTTCGCGGACGTTCTGTGCTTTCCTGACGTTTTGTGTCTCGATGACCAAATGGAATTCGTCGACGAAACCTGCTTTCCTGACGTTTTGTGTCTCGTTGACCAAATGTGTTTCGACGACGATTCCTGCTTTCCTGACGGTTTGTGTTTCGTTGACCAAATGTGTTTCGATGACGATATTGTTAGCAACCCCGTTTAAAAGCAAGAAAAAGGTGCAGGGAGTGGCAACATTGTGCGACGAAAACTGGCTTTAAGTAGTGGGTCGAGAGAGAAGGGAGGCACTTTTGCTCCAGACGCCGGCCACGCCGGACATACTGTGTTTGCCTTAGTGTCTTTGTTTGACTAATTGATGATTGTTGTCACTAAGGTTATATTAAATGTTTTAACGTTCATTTAAATATTGTTTGCTTCACTCTCCCAATCTTCTGATGTAGATTGTTTACATCAGAAGTGGGATTCTACCTCAACTGCCCACTGTTTTGTATATTTGATCGAAGCTTAAGTAAAACTAAGGTTAGAATCGAAACAGAAAAATAGCAGAGTGAGAATGTCGTATCAGTAGCTACGGCAATCTCGATGGAAGGTACGGAGAACCGGATCGTTTCCCTGATGCCGCTTTGGAAGTGATCTTATTTAAGCTTTCAGTGTCGGACGAGCGACACCAACTCCACGACGCCTAGTATCGTCGCTGCGGCAGAGCCTACGAGAGGCGCCGCTGCGGCAGAGCCTACGAGAGGCACCGCTGCGGCAGAGCCTACGAGAGGCGTCGCTGCGGCAGAGCCTACGAGAGGGGTCACTGCGCTCATCCCCTGGCTTTGCCTATGCGGGGCTAGCGCGCTCAGGGCAGTAGCCTAGCCTATGTTGAGTCGGCCAGGCAGGCCGTGCCAGCGCAGGTTCAGCAGGCCGCAGCACCACTACGCGGCGAGGTTTCGAGCCTTGACCCCGCAGATCATACGAAGCGTCTCACCGACGCGCTTAAAGCAGTAACCTCGGTGAGATCTACCCATTACTATGTTTTTTGTTTTGATCCAAATTTAATACTTCAGGGTCTAGTGTGATTAAATGAGTCTCGTGCGATCGCAAAACCGATGGGACTAGAAAGAGAGCCCTGCTCGTGTGGGATTATCCCTAAAGGGTGAATTACTCTCTTGGTTACGTAAATCGACTAGTGTCTCAACCGCATTCCGTCAAATTTGAACTAAAAACACTTTGTTCAGCAGATTATAACGATGAGTGTCTTCACTTTTATAATTTCAAACAGCCAGGATGTGAGGGTAGATTCTGACAAACGAGTAAGGTTTGAAAGGAATGGTCATGAATAACAATCGTGCCCAAAATACTACTCGTAATTGTGAAACGACTAAAATTACACATACCTCCGAAACTATTTTGTTAAAATACTTCTGTCGCGAACGTGACAGCCTCGATAGTTCACTGCAAAACCTAGTCACTGCGGTTGTTCATGATGTACCTACCTACAGAGCGACAAATCGGTGCAATTTAAGCCGTAAACAGTGTTAAAAAAAAATACTGAGTAAAGATAGATACAATAGTATATGTCTGTACAGTATATGAGTCAGTGAGAGAAATAGTAAAGGCCCATAATGGTGTATAATAAAGTTTGCTAATTTTGATGTGTAGATTGAATACAATTAATAAATAATATGACGTGTTGGCAGGGCTATTAATAAATTCCCAAAGTTGTGATACAAACATATAATCCTATAAAGAGAAGTCGAACAATTTGAGAAGATTGAATTGGTACATTGCTAGAATCCAACAGTGAGCTAACACAGAAATTTCCTAAGCCTAAAGGAAAAGGGAGCTGTACTAGGCACTGGTTGGGTGTGGTAATGACTGAGTAATCGAAGGGGTTGTCTAAGTATAAAGGCAACAGCCCTCGCTCTGGTTGTTCAACTTAAATACGATAGAAGTTTCAAGAATGCCTAAGAATAAAGGTATCCTTGAATTGACTTCATGTTATCATTCTCGTATGAACTGAATATGTCATGATAGGCCGAGCTTTGTTATTATTTTAATAGATTGTAATAAAGTGTTTGTACATTACAGCTTTATCGTGCCTGGGGCAGGCACGGTGCAGGAGGGCCGTGTTAGCAACCCCGTTTAAAAGCAAGAAAAAGGTGCAGGGGAGTGGCAACATTGTGCGACGAAAACTGGCTTTAAGTAGTGGGTCGAGAGAGAAGGGAGGCACTTTTGCTCCAGACGCCGGCCACGCCGGACATACTGTGTTTGCCTTAGTGTCTTTGTTTGACTAATTGATGATTGTTGTCACTAAGGTTATATTAAATGTTTTAACGTTCATTTAAATATTGTTTGCTTCACTCTCCCAATCTTCTGATGTAGATTGTTGACAATATGTGCTTCGTTGACCAAATGAATTTCGTGAACGTTCCGCCATTTTCGTCTCGTTGGAAGTTTTTGAGGTTAAAATGATGATTCCCCTGAACTTAATCATTAGCATAAAATTTTATTATTTTCCCTTCACTAATTTTGCAAATTCAAGATAATTCCTCTGTCAACGTCAATAATGTAGAATATGTAAATTTCAAGGTGTGAATTTTTCGTGAATTTCTAACATCGTAGTTAGGTATTTGGAAACCGCTCTTGAAAGATATATTCTGTCTCTTAAATTATTCAACGCAAAAGTGTAATTTGTCCGTGTTTGAGGTTAGGTAATCTAACCGTGAAATCTTCGCACAAGAAAGCAGCCTTTTCCCCGTGAAAGTTCAATTCAATTCAATTCAATTCAATTCAATTCATTTATTCATACCATAAATTCATAAGAACACTTGGTAACGTCATTTACAAAAAGGCAAAGAATCTGTGTACATAATATGATAAAATAACAACGTCAAAAAGAATAAAGCAGCTGTAAAAAGGGCCTAGTCAATTACATGCAGCTGTAAAAAGGCTTTGTCGAAGACAATATAACAAATAATCAATACACACAGTATACAGATACTACATTAGTACAAACAATGTAACATCAAAAGTCTTAAAATCTATTATTTTACCTTATTACAAGATTCTAATTTCGACACATTTCTCTTCCATACGTTACTATCTTTAACAAAGTCGTCTATATTATAATATGCCTTGCTCAATAGGTAGCTTTTTATTTCATTTTTAAACTTGGTTTCATTGAGGCCTTCCACTTGTACAGGGATTGCATTATAGAAGCGAATACCATTACATTTGAAAGAGTTATTTGTTTTCTGAAGTCTGCACTTAGGAAATACAATTTTGTGTTTATGGTGCGCTTTTGGATTCAGATCAGTTAATTTCTGCAGACGACTTCGATTTTTCTTACATACATTATACATTCATAAATATACAATGAAGGGACTGTTAATATGTTAATAGTTTTGAACATCTCCCGTACTGATTCTCTAGGTGATAAATTATATAGACCACGGATTGCTCTTTTTTGCAATACGAAAACAGAGTTTCTGTCCGCAGCCGAGCCCCATAATAAGATCCCGTAGGACATAATACTGTGAAAGTAGCCAAAATAAACAAGCCTAGCTGTTGCAACGTCTGATATTTTTTAATTTGACGAACTGCGTGGGCAGCTGAACTGAGTCGATCAGCTAGTCTCTCTATGTGAGGACCCCATTAAAGCTTTGAATCTACTGAAATACCCAGAAAACAAGTAGATTGTACAGGTTCGATAAGTTCATCCTTCAGTCTTATATCAAGTTTACCGCACATTACATTGCAGAGTGTGAACTTTATACATTTCGTTTTAGTTGGATTAAGTACTAGATTATTTGCATCAAACCATTTGTACGCAATGTCCAAAAGTACGTTTATTTCAGTGAAATCGTTTATTCCTCTCTTAATTTTGAATAGAAGTGATGTATCATCGGCGAACATAACTATTTCTATATTTTTATGTTTCTTTATCATAAAAGGTAGATCATTAACGTATATAAGAAACAAGAAAGGTCCAAGTATGGAACCTTGTGGTACACCCATTCTTATAGGCGACTCATTTGATTGCACACCGTCAACATCGACTATTTGTACACGGTCTTTAAGATATGAAGAAATGAAATTTAGAGCTGGTTTCGAAACCCCATAAAACTGCAGTTTCTTTAAAAGAGTGTCATGATGAACACAGTCGAAAGCTTTTGATAAGTCACAAAATACTCCCAGAACGTCATGATGATCTTCCCAGGCTTTCAATATATAATTAGTTAGTTCAATACCTGCATCGGTAGTGGAACGTCCTTTGTGAATCCAAATTGGTTACTATGTAATAGATTATTAATATTAAAGTAAGATAAAAGTTGCTGGAGAACAAGTTTCTCGAATATTTTGCTGATGCAAGGCAAAACCGAGATGGGTCTGTAGTTTCCAAGTTCGTTTTGTCTCCAGATTTAAACAGAGGTATCACTTTACTATATTTCATCATGTCAGGAAATGTACCATTTTTATACATTCGTTAAATAATTCTGCTAAATATGGGGCAATGTTATTAATAATCCCCTCAAGTACCTTAACAGATAATCCCCATAAGTCCTCTGTATTCTTAACTTTAATATCTTTGAACGTTTTTAGTATTGCAGTGGCAGTAACATGATGAAATTCAAATGTAGATGAAGGACAATCAACATTTTCTGTCAACAATTTTTCTGCAAGAGAGGGAGACGAAGTTAGATGTTTAGTTGTCTCTAATGGAATATCAGCAAAATAAACCTTGAAGGCATCTACTATGTCCGATTTTTTGTAGTGACTTTTTCGCCAATCCGAAGTGCGCTCATCATTTCACGACTTTTAATTTTTCCAGACTCATTGTTTATTATCTTCCACGTGCTTTTTATCATATTATTGGAGTTTTTAATTTGATCCCGTATAAATATTGCTTTTGCTCGAATACATACATTTCTAAAAATACTTGAATATCTCTTAACATATAGTTTTGTGGCATCATCGTTGCAGTATGTCTTTAGTTTGTATAAATTGTAAAGATTGCTTCGACTTTTAATAAGACCTGGTGTTGCCCATTCGGCAAACTTCGGTTTTGCGTTAATATTAACAAATTTGGTATGGAAAATATTATTAAATTGTGTACTCAGCATTTTAAAAACTCAGAATAATTATAATTAGGATCATCAATTGTCATAATGCAAAATTTGTTGGAAAATGATTAGTTATCGCGGTATTTAAAGCTGACATGCGGGACAATGTAATGGGTCTAACAAGAACTTTCTCTTCCGCCCTTTTCATACAGGCAGGAAGAGAAATGCTCAAGCCCCTATGGTCCGAACGCAAACAATCCAGGACCTCAGAATGAAAGTATTCACAGTTTACAAAAACATTATCAATGCAGGTTGCAGAACAACCTTTCTTAGTTACTGCGACCCTAGTGGGTTCAGTGAACACTTTTGTCAAATTAAAAGATTGACATAACATTAATATGTTGCTCTTGTTACGAGATTCCGAAAGTATATCTGTGTTGAAGTCTCCACACATCACAATCTGTTTACTTTTCTCAGAAATTCTACTCAATGCTTCTTCTAAAGTAGTTAAGAAGATCTCAATTTCGGCACTAGGTGGTTTATAAACACATAAAACAACATATCGATCCAATTCTACGCAAGCTAGTTCACAATGTCGTTCAACAGTTATATTTTCTACATCTTTTCGAGACTTATATTTCACATTATTGCTAACAAAATTATGCAACCACCTCCTATTGCCAATTTCCTACAGTATATACTACCTATTGAATAATTATTTAGGCTAAAGTTCAATTCACATTTCGATAGCCACGTCTCAGTGAAACAAATTACATCGTATTTGTGTGAGCTTTCCAAGAATAGCTCTATTTCTTCTAGTTTACCTAACAGCCTGTTTATATTCTGGTATAAAATATAAACGGTGTTCTTTTGAACCATCTGAATAACATTATTTGTTCGTTTATTGCAAGGGGGCCTAGTTTGTTACGACGCTTTGTTGTAACATAATGAGGCCTCTCTGTTGTCAAGGATTTCAGTTTAAACAGACACTGTTGGTTGTCACAATATTTGTCAAGTTTTGAAATTTCCTTGTTCGCTCGTTTGACAATGTAAAAACAATCAGTTTAGCAATTTTAACTTTTAAGTGTCGGGCTAAGAACTGTTTTCCATTAGACAATACAAAATTGTGTATAAAATTATTAATATCAAATAATATAAAGTCACCGCCTCTGTTTGAAATAAGGTTGTGTAAAATAACATTCAAAGAATATATTTTTTGGTTTTGTCTATCACTCAAAGATGTCGAATAAGGAAATGTACATAATACAATTTTGCCAACTTTACCGGAACTGTGAAAATCCACTAATGATTCTATACAATTTATAAGATCTCTTTTTGTGGTACTCAATGAGTTACCCATCATTATTACAACATCTGACTTTTGTTTAAACTTACTGACCACAACTTTGTCTATTAGCTGCTGAAAATTTATATTTGGTATACACGTGTTGGTCAGTTGGTTATTAGTATGTACATGATTGAAAACATTTCCCAACCCAACGCCAATCCCGTCGCAGAAAAGTTCAACCTTGCCGGTTTTTTCGACTCCACTAACATCTTGTACAGTTTGTTGATTAAAAACATCTTGAAACACGCTAGCATTAGCAATCGTATCAGTTGATGAATTTATGTTCGATTTCCTGTTGTTGTTCACTGATGATAATGATGTAGCATGATCGGGGCCTATCATACAGGATACGTCATTTGTGAGTGTCGTAGTTGGGTCCGATAATATGTCTGCAGCAGAAATCGATTGCCGTTGCTTGGAGGGACTAAGACCTATTAGACTATTCATTGCTGATATCAGTTGGGCTATTTCTTTCTGTGCTATGCTGTATTTGATGTTTAAATCTTTAAGTTGGTGTTCCAATCTATCCATCGTTACTATGTTTTCGTCGTAGTGTTGTTGTATTGTCATAATGGTGCTTTTGTCATCTCTGATCACCTCCTTAATCTTATCTTTTCCTTGATAAGTTCGATATTACATCGATTATTACAATATTTTAAATTCTTATTACATTTTGAAATTGTTCTTTTAACTTTTAAGTACTTTTTAAGTGTGTTTCTTCCTTTGATCAAGTACACACGATTATTTTCCAAAACTGAGCTCTCTTTTTCCACTGTTAGATCAATCGTTTCTATTACTTTAGGTTTGTTGTTATCCACCATTAATTTGTTATACAGACTTAATATGTTTTCAGCATCTTTTCGCTTTTATATAAATCTATACTTTTGATCAGAATATTTGCTTGATTTAGTTCACCTTGTAAATTTTATATTTTAATTTGCGCTTCTTCCAATTCTATATTTCTATTACCGTTGATGTTAATTATATCCAATAATTTTTCTTTATCTTCTTGTAATTGACTATTTATCTCTTCAAGATTTCGCAAATCATTTTTCAATTGAGTGTTTTTGTCCAAAACAATTTGAATTTCCACCTCACCTTCATCTCTTTCTTGTAATAGGGTTTTATTGTCCTTTTTAGAGTTTTGTAAATCAAGTAAAGTTTCTTTTAATTTTTGTTCCAATTCGCGGATACTATTCTGCCTAGTTTTCATATTAGCGAATATAACAATATCAAGTTATGTGAAATAATTCTTCGTTGAATTTATTCAATATATATTTTTATTATTATCTATGACAGTAAGTAACGAAACGTAAATTCAGAGCGTTTCGGATTTTTTGTATCAATCATACGAAAAAAAAAAAAAAAAGAATCGAATCTAAAGTTGGTGATGTCAAGCCGTTATTGTCAGTCAATCAAGCATCTGTATTTTTAATCTGTTGTCACTCATTTGCTCAACTTAGTTGTCAAAGTCACTTGCTGTAGTTTTCTGATGTCAAACTGTCAATAAATTTTACATGAAGGCGGGTTGAAATATAAACAAAGCGGATATTCGTCAATTATTTGCGTGATTGGTGGTTATTTAGTGATTCACAGCAAATTCCAAAAATAAAATCCCGTTATACTGGAACAACAAAAAAGAATTCATGTAAAAAACATAATTTTACTTATGTATTTGGTGTAAAAATTACCTTTGTGATGATTGTGCAGGATGGATATTTCCTCCAATATGATTCTGGTACTGTATATCTTCGTTTTTACACTTTTTCCAATTTATTTTGCTGAACTGATTTACATAACAAACTACTCTTAGTAGTGTCCAACCGGAAGTGATTTTAAAACAATATATTAAAAATAAACCGATTGATTGATGCCATTGACGCCTTGGGGCGTGTTTCATTAAAGATTCTATATCGGTTACATAAAAAAAAACTTCTAGTTAACTTTGTCACTGCGATTAAAAAAAATTTCTTTCAATTTTCAAAAGTCCAATATCTCATATCTCAATTATGAAGTTCAATACCTCATATCTCAATTATGAAGTGATTTTACAAGGTATGTTCTCCATGTATTCTGTAATATACATAACAATGAATGATTAGAGTCTTTAGTTCTGTGGGAAGAATAATTCATATATTATTATAGTACTTAATGCTAAATGTTCCCAATCAAGTAAATTATGTGAAACTGATTGAAATGCAAAACTACCACTCTAGGTATTTCTCTCTATGTAATCAATCCCATTACACATATAGCAGTGAGAGAACATAAGTGTATTTTTAGTTCAGAGAGAGCAATTCATATAATTAAAATAGTACTTAGCATTGAATGTTCTCAATCGAATAAATATAAGAGGCATCAATTACAGCTCTTTGAACTATTATTGAAGTCCAGTTGCACATTTAATGGTCTCAATTATAACTAACCTGCCCTTTCATTTGTCTGTATGTTCTATAAAGTAATAAATGTAACTTTGTCGGTTTATATCTTTTCCTCAGACTACAACTGATGCTCTATGAAGGAACCAGAGTGATGGCTCCTGCATTCCCAATTTACTTCAACATGGAACAAATCCACCTCTCTATTTGAATTATCACCGATGCTGACATTTACCTAAATACTCTCAATTCAAGGTGTAAAATGTAATCTTCTAAGGTATGTTCCCTATTGATTAAATTATTGGTAGATGTATTCAATATCAAGATTTTATTACAATGAAATATATTTAGCCGATTAACCAATAATCAATAACCAATGCAATTAAACATTAGTAAATCACACTTTATTACTAAATACATAGTATCATTGAAATATTTGGAGATTGTTGACGGGTTAGCTCAGCTGAGCCGTTACATGTTCCAAAGACACGAACGAAGAGATTTGACTCTACTTTTGTGATAAGAACGTCGAGGCTGTGGAATACGTTGTCTGAGTGGGTTTTCCCTATTGGTTACAATCTTTGTGTCTTCAAATCGAGAGTGAATCGGTTTTTTCTAGGTAAACACGCTCCATCGTAGACCGCATCGTCGCTTAACATCAGGCGAGATGGCGGCCAAGTGTAAACCTATAAAAGTTAAAAAAAATAATATGGTACGCTATTGAACAGACTCGTAAGCATTTTTTTTTTAAGTAAAAACTTCTTTTAACGCACTGCACATAGATTGTTTTGTATACTGTAAGTAAGCCTGACCCGTCAAGCTCTGAGGAAAACCTCGATCTGGTGAACTCGGGAGCGTCGAGTGTACCCGAGCGAAAAAGATACAGTCAGCTGCTCAGCTACTCTTCACTGCTGTGTCGTTGTGTTTACTATATTAATTTTATGTATAATAGTCATTATTAAATATAATGACGTAACAACGTAGATATTAGAACAAGAAGAGTCCATGTCAATACCTAGCACAGCACTACGCTCATCACTTAGGGTTGTAAGATGAGTTATCCTGTAATTCTCTGGGAAATTTTGCCTTTCAAACCGCATTATCAAAACATCTAGGGTCTTTTTCAAATATCAGACGGGCCTTTTCTGTTTTGTAAGCAGAAGTACCTAGTATCACGATGTTTCTGTAGAGTTTCACCTTGTATATTTACTGATAAACATCTTAAGCACTACGAGGCCACTCAGAAAGATTTGCGAAAAAAAGTTTTTATGTTTAAAGACACTGGCCACTTGTAATTATTTTGAAAACTTCGATTATTTAAAAAAATAAAAATATCTATGTTTGATCTTAAAATTTCCCTCCGAATTTTTTTCAGCGCCAGATAAAATTTTCTCGTGATCGAAAAATTCGTCGTGAACATTTTCAGTCTATGATTTTTTACGATTTCAAATTTGGCTTAAAGTTATGAGTGAGTCTGATGAGTCATTTGATCGACTTTAAATTGCTTTTATTAACCCCCGACCAAAAAAAGGGGGGTGTTATAAGTTTGACGTCGATGTCTGCCTGTCTGTCTGTGTGTGTGTGTGTCTGTCTGTGGCACCGTAGAACTCAAACGGATAGACCGATTTCGATGCGTTTTTTTTTATGCGAAGGTTAATTTCCGTGCGGATGTTCTTAGCTATGTTTGGTAAATATCGATTCAAGATGGCGGTCTCCACAAAATGGCGGACAAAACATTTCTTGACAGCCTACGTCAATATGGGTATCAAATGAAAGGGCATGACTAGTAGAATACTATACATTATGACCAATTTCAAGTCCAAGATGGCCGCTACCACAAAATGGCGAAATACATTTCTTTTTCTATAACTCCCTTAATATGGGTATCAAATGAAAGGGCTGACTGGTAGAATGTTGTACAGATAATAAATTTGAGGTAGTCGGGGGTTAATCAAATTTTTTAATTTTGTTCTTGTACTTTGGGCGATGAAAAAAGGAGTGGTCGTCCTACGACGGCTGTTAACCATAGATCGTACTTTCCGTGCTAGTCGGTTGTAGGAAGCGGGGGACGCCGGTCGTTTACACCTATCACTGATTTTGATCATTTTGAACATACATATAAAAGATTATGCCTTCCTGTGCATTCAAAAAGTGTTCTAATAATTCTAGAAACGCAAATAAATCTAGTAGAATTACATTTCATGCGTAAGTACAGCATTTAAAATTACTTTAAATATTTTCTAATTACTTATCCTTTAATATTTTAAAATGGCTACCATCACCGTCGCCGGTTACAAATCACCGTGTGACACAGAGAGAATAATACCAATTATAACTAGCGCGAGCAAAATAGATATCTTAGACAGAAACAGAGATGTCTCAGATAGAGACAGATGTCACAGACACAGTGATGGAATTTCAGGTTTCTTCAAATGAAAAATAGCCCTTTTTATTCTTTTAAATGATTTATTGAATGACACAGCTGTTAACACACGTAAAATTAGTGAAAGAGTGAGATAACATTATATGTCAACGATAGTTGCCGACGATATCCGATGAAGCACGAACATACCCCCGGGCATTGAAAGCTGTAGCTTCAATCCTGAATTGGCAGAGGGCAAAGCTTACTGAACGCCCTTCGAATGACTCCAGTCACCGTCTTTATGTCAGCAACTCGGTTGACTCCATCACGTTCAGGATAAACATTAATAATGCGCCCAAGCTTCCATTTTAACGGTGGAAGGTTATCGTCTTTGACAAGGACCATCACGTTGACATCAAGAGGGTTATTGTCTGCGCGCCATTTAGTACGCTGTTGTAGTTCCGAAATGTATTCTTTGCTCCAACGTGTCCAGAAGTGTTGACGGAGTTGCTCCATGCGTTGATAACGCGTCAGATGAAGAGTAACACGGGAATCAACGTAATTTTCAGTCGGTAATGCGGTCATTGATCTTCCAATTATAAAATGACCAGGTGTAAGAGCCAGAAGATCATCAGGGCTTGATGAAAATGGAGTAAGGGGGTCGAGAGTTTAATACAGCCTCGATTTGAACGAGAACAGTGCTAAGTTCTTCATACGTCAAATTACAATTTCCCAGCACTCGATTTAAATGGTACTTAGTTGATTTGACTCCCGCTTCCCATAAACCACCAAAGTGAGGAGCATACCCAGGAATGAAATGAAATTGGATACCCTCATTAGCAACGCTATCAGATAAAGAATCGCTGTTTGATTTTAAAAATTTATTTAAATCGTTGAACGCGCCGACAAATGAAGTGCCGTTATCAGAAAAAATGTTAAAGGGCTTGCCTCGTCTGGCAATAAAGCGCTATAAACAAGACAAAAAACACTTACTAGTTAAGTCACCCACCAATTCAAGGTGTATGGCTTTAGTCGCAAAGCAGACAAAAACGGCTGCATATACCTTTATGAGCCTGCATCCACGACCTTGACGGCTAGCGGCCATGAGTGGACCTGCATAATCCACACCTACATTTTCGAATGGAGAACCGCCACAGCGAACACGATGCTGTGGTAAATTGCCCATGATAGGTTCGATAGCCTTTGCTTTCATGCGATTGCAACGTATACAACTACGGTAACACAACCTGGCTAAATTACGACCACCTATTGGCCAAAATTTGTCTTTGACAGATGCAAGAAGTAGTTGTGGTCCAGCATGAAGCAAACGTAAATATTCATGTCTGAATAATAATTTAGTGTAATGGTGATTGGACTGTATCAAAATAGGATGCTTTTTTTCATATGAAAACTCAGAATTACTTAATCTACCTCCAACTCTCATTATATTATCAGTATCTAGAAATACATTGAATTTCATAAGATGATTTTTTATTTGGTAAACATTTCCTTTCCAGCAACATTTTATATTCAGGAAAAGATTCCTTTTGCACACATCTTATTATAACGTTAAAGGCTTTATTTAATTCGTCTACCGTGAGACTAGTTTTAAATTTGGGACTTGATTTACAATTACTAATAAATCTTAGTACGTACGCTATGGCACGAGTTAGTCTTGTTAAATTAGAATATCGGTTAAAATCAATCCAAGGTATCGTGTCAGTGGAAATGGCATTTAGTGTTGTTTCAGATCGTGTTTCTGGTAATACTTCTGAATTTACAAATTCAGGAGAGGGCCACAATGATTCATCTTGAAGAAGGAAATCAGGGCCATACCACCAGTGGTCAAGGGTCTTTAATAAAGCTGCATCCACACCTCGAGAAACATAATCAGCTGAATTATTTCTTGTTTCCACGGGCCTCCAAATGCAGTGATTAGTTTAATCTAAAATTTCAGCTACACGGTTACGTACAAATGGCTGTAGCCTATTTGGATGCATCTTTATCCAACTAAGGACAATGGTGGAATCGGTCCAGAAAGTACATTGAGTTACCTTCATTCGAAACGAGCTCACTACTTTTTCATATAATCGTGCGCCCACCAACGCACCACAGAGTTCCAGCCGCGGAATAGTTGTGGGTTTAATTGGGGCGACTCGACTTTTGGCAATGAGCAATCGAGATGACACCACACCACTGTCATTGACACTTCTGACATACACACAAGCGCCATATGCATCCTGTGATGCATCTGTAAAAATATGCAAATGAATAATGATTTGATTGTCACAAATAACATGCCTGGGAATACGGATTTCATTTAGAACAGACAAGTTTTTTATTGCTTTAGCCCAATGTTGGTTTATTTCTGACGGAATCATTTCGTCCCATGACAATTTATGTAACCACAATTTTTGTAAAATAATTTTAAACATTATGAGGCAAGGGGAAAGCAATCCCATGGGATCAAATATTTGCGAAATCAAAGAAAGCATGGACCGCTTAGTGATAGCATCAGGTACTTTGAAATTAATTGAAAAGTATAACTCATCACTGCGCGGATGCCAACCGAGACCTAACGTTTTGCTTGATTCCAAAGCACCAATGTTTAAATCAAGACACGAATCATTAGCTTCATCAGTCAACAATAGAGGCTCATTTGATTTCCATTTATGTAATGGCATACAGGCAGATCTAAGAGCTTCAGTCACTTTAGCACGTATTTCAAGACCTTGCTCTATGGAATTCGTTCCAGTCAACAAATCGTCAACATAAAAATCATGAATTATAATTTCTGCTATACCTTCGTCACGGCAATTAAGTCCTATTTCCTTGAGACACCTAATAGCAAGAAATGGAGCACTTGCTGTACCGTAGGTGACAGTGTTGAGTTGGTATACCTTCAAAGTATCTGAAGGATCATTTCATAAAATATTTGCTGTAAATGTCTGTCAGAGGGATGTACCATCACTTGGCGATACATTTTCTCCACATCTGCAGCTAATATGTATTTATGCTCCCTGAATCGTATAAGAATGGATAACAAATCATCCTGTATAGTTGGACCTACCATTTGTATACTATTCAATGATTCGCCTGACGAAGTAGGACTGCTGCCATTGAACACTACTCGTAGCTTAGTAGTGATACTACTATCACGAATAACACCGTGATGAGGTATAAAATAAGAAAACTGTTGTTGATTTTGTAGACATTCAGACATATGCCCAAGTTCCAAGTATTCCGTCATAAAATCAATGTACATTTTTTTGAAAATTGCGTTATTTTGCATTTTGCGTTCTAAGGAGAAAACAATATTTTGCTCGTTCTGATGAATATCCTAGTGAATTTGTAGCTTTTTAAAAGGAATTTTACACAAAACGACCGTTTTCTAATCTCGTGACATTATTTACAAAATGAATTTCACATATTCTCCTCCTTAGTATAATATGTCGGTTTATGATTAACTTCTTAAAGTTCCCAAAAATAGGTCAATTGGGTTTGTATATTTTCAAAGAAGGGAGTACTGTGGTCGAACGAATGAACATTTGTAAAATTACATTTAATAGGATGTGTGTCTTGCCATAAATTAGTAATACTAACTGGACCTGACACTAGCCATCCTAATTTGGTTTCATAAAGAATAGGCTTACCGCTGCCTAAATTAATCTTTGCGAGCCCAATAAATCCCAGAAAACATCGGCACCAATAATTAATTCTACATCAGATGGTGTATGAAACTTAGGGTCGCATAGAGTGATATTAGTTGGAATATTTATTTCTGATATGTCTATTGCACGACACGGTACTTCGTCCGTGATCGTAGGTAAAACAAAACAATTAATATTTGTATTAAAGTCTGAATTACATGAATGTAAATTTAGTTGACACATTTTTCCGACTTGTGATAGGGAATTATTAATACCTAAAACAGTTTTATTTACTTGTACCGCGGGCAAATTTAATTTTTGAAACAAACGTTCAGTCATCAAACATGACGTGCTACCGCTATCGAGTACAGCTCGAGCGATGTGCTCATTATTGTCATGATCGTATAACTTGACCAATGCTGTGGATAACAATACTGTGGTCGCACCACTCATAGTGTTCATTTTCGCTGAAAGCGTGATATCGCTTGCTGTATCAGGTACACCAGGCAAGTGTTTCTCGCAACTAGAATCGCTTATATCGGATGAGGTAGTTACTAATACACGCTCACTTATGTCAGATGGCCGCCTGCTATCAGTGATATGAATTAGTGAATTATGTCTTCGCTTACATATCTTACAACCGCCCTTTTTGCACTGATTAGCGTAATGCCCTTTTCGAAAGCAATTAAAACAAATTTTAAGCGCTGGTAATAATTTAAGACGCTCCTCACTAGTGAGCGCCAGAAACTCAGGACAATCCTGAAGCCAATGGTCGCTATTACACATCAGACAGTTATTAATGGTTGCCTTATCATTACAGGAATCAACTGGCGGATCTGTAAGCGACAGCATGCTCTTGATCTTAGCATTAATGCCACCCTTATTCACATTTGACTGATTGCTATTTTGATGGTTATGTGACAATTCTAAAGACTCGAGAAGATCGGCTTTATTTCGTAAAAACGTAACAAAAACATCTAAAGTGATGGTTTTAATTTTGTCCAACTTGCTCTTGGCCTCTTCCCACTCACGATAGGATTTTTGATCTAATTTATTAGATATTAAGTGAATGAGAAGCGTATCCCAGTGCTCGGTAGGTTCTTTAAGCGATTCTAATGCTCGAAGATTTTTATTTAAATCATCTAATATACGGCGAATATTAATTGATGATTCTTTAGTTATAGATGCAATGTTAAATAAGGCAGAGACATGATTGTGTATTAAAAGGCGTCGATTTTCATATCTGTCACACAAAAGCTGCCATGCGACTTGATAGTTAGTAGCTGAGAATGGTATAGACTGTATTACCACAGCCGCGCTTCCCTGCAAAGAGGCTCTCAAATAGTGGAACTTATTTATATTTGAGATATTATTATTAGTATGGATGAGGCTCATAAAGGTATCGTGATATTCTAACCAGGAGTCATAGGACCCGCTAAACTGAGGTAAAGAAATAGTGGGTAACTTAACTGAGTCCTTAAACGATTCACGATGTGGTGAATAGTGCTCACTCTCTGACCGAAATGATTGATCTACTTGAGAATTAATTGATATTATCTCCTGTGCCTGAGCTATTACTTTATAATATATTGACTCAAAGGACGTCCTTTCTGCGAGTTGAGGGTCCACATCTTCTACAATACACTCGAGTTTGGTCTGCACTTCATTGTATAACTCATACAACTTTAACATTTTGTCAACGCGTAATTGCAATTCATTTACCTGAGAACGATCCAACGAAGGGCTCAGATTGTTTAAATAGTTAGTAAATGATGTAACACGTCCTTTATAGCTCCCACGCTTTTTTATTAGCTCCTTTTCCTCTTTAGAATCTGCCATTATGGGAAACGGTAGTTTAATCTGGAATTGACAATAGGTACAATGTAAGTTTAAACGTAATACTATACCTAAATGTTTACTTACAGACAGATGTTATTTGCTTTAAATTAATTTAAATACTCAACATGACACTATTATAAGCGATTATTTACTTCAAAGTTTGTACATTGTTTAGATAATATTCGAAACAAAAATAAACGAGATCTTCACTTACATAACGTCCCAATCTTATTGTACTGTAATAAACACTTTCGTCAATGTTTTCTGAGTACGCACTGATGTATGCCTAACTGCAAACCACTATTGTATGCAAGAATAAATATAATACCATGCAAGAAAACTGGTTTAATATACAATTAACCAAAAAACGTTTAGGTTAAACTGCGCAGTATGCAATAGATCAATGCAAAAGACATCAACGCTCGGTGCATTGGAATGCAATCTGAAGTTAGCAATTAATTAGCGTAGCATTAAATCGACTTTAACATGATAAACGTTAAGTATATAATATTGCCTGCACTATGCTGCTATATCGTTTACAATTGTTTCGATGCTTGATGCTTATTAAACAAATTTAATGAATAATAGTGATATAAAATATAGGTACATACCAAAAATGATGTTACCTGACTCTTTGACCTAGTAAAGGAGTGTTGGGTGATTAACTAGTTAAATCAAAACATTTACACTACAATAAGCACTATTCCACGTCCTGACTTACTTTCCGTGAAGCCCGTGTGAATTATTTAAACAATGATGTGCAATTGTAAGGTTCTTCTTCCCAATGATCTTTGTCCTCTAGGTTCAATATGACACCGCGTGGTAGATTAGCTTGTGTCTTCATAAAATTGGTAATTTTTCCTGGCGAATCCGGCTTCGTGAGGCCCAATGACTGGAATTTCAGGTTTCTTCAAATGAAAAATAGCCCTTTTTATTCTTTTAAATGATTTATTGAATGACACAGCTGTTAACACACGTAAAATTAGTGAAAGAGTGAGATAACATTATATGTCAACGATAGTTGCCGACGATATCCGATGAAGCACGAACACACAGTTTGTTCCCAATGTCAACATGTTCAGGGGAAATCTTGAGTTCAACAATCTTTGCTGTTACCGAAGAAAGTGTGCAGCAAAAAGCAATAAAAATCAATCTAGAAAACAGACGCATTACGTACGAAGAGATTCAGCAAACTCTGCAGATTGGTTCAGGAAGTGTTCACAAGATTTTGCACGAGCACCTTCGTGTAAGGTGGATAGTTTCCCGCTATATATATACGGTGGATAGGTGCCGTACAACCTCACCGTAGATCAGAAGCAGACCCGTGTGGATTGGTGCCGTGACATGATACAAAAATTTGGTGAAGGCTCGTCACGGCGCGTTTATCAATATGATCCAGAAACAAAGCATCAGTCGACAGTTTGGCTTTTTCAAAATGAACCAACGCCTACGAAAGTGAAGCGATCGAGAGGCGTAGGGAAAATTTTGATCGCTGGTTACTTTGTTCGCACTTTGACGGGGTACTTAATTTCAATTCCACTTCGAGACCAAAGCAGCATCAACGCCGAATGGTACAGCATAAAATGCTTGCCAGAAGTATTTTCTGCAATGAGCAACAAGGAACCGAACACCGGGCTCCGCGGGGCTATTCTTCACCACGACAACGCACCCGCGCACTCTGCGATCAAAACGAGGGACTTCCTGGACTCCACACCGTCCTGCCACTACGAAAACGCAACGTCTGCTCTACTACTTTACACGTTATTCCCTCCACGTCTGATTACCTGTCTATCTTTGTACTTAAATGTATATTATCTATGTACATGTATCAAGGAAACCACACCACTGCCCTTACTTATTACCCTGTCCTAGCACTCAAAAGATAATCTGGAAGAGATCGCGATACATAAGCGATCGCTTTTTGTGCCCAAAATGTCTAATTTTAAGTATAATCATTGTATTTCTGTGTTGTTTTGTGGTATAATTAAGTGTTTTGTGTTGTAATGTACCTGAACTATTGCAATACCGTTCACAAAGTTCACTGCCATTTATAACATACATGGTTTTATCTATTTACTGACCAAAATATACCTTGAATGGAAACGATATATTTTTCGACATAATTTTCCTTGGCCGGGAAGTTTACCTTCACCGCCGGCGTTTCCTTTGACATTAGATAATTATATCTTCCTCGGCGTAAGTACCGTGCTGCGTTACCATTGACAAGTCGGCAAGTCAAGGTCTCATAGTATTAGACTGTATTTTAAGCAATTACAGAAAAACTAACGTTTTCTGTTTAAAAAAACATTTTTCTGATTTGTATATTATAATTATAGAGTGATGGGAAAAGGCAGACATGTTCCTGATGGTATGCAACTTTACTCAACTGCGCATAATAGCATGCCTTTATTTGTAGACTGCAGGCCTGTGAACAAAATTTATGGGTCATATGATACAGCAGGAGACCTATGTAGGATGATTGAAGGGTATAAAGTAATAAGATTGAGCACTATGCCGTCACTTGTAAGCTGTCCAACTGAGTGCTGTTGAAGAGGGGGGGCTCTAAACCTCGATCATTTCTCCTTGTCGCATGATGTTTGTACGGCGTTGCGGAATAATAGATTAGAAGAGGTATTGAAACTATAAACATTATAAATTTTAAAATTCTTATTGTTAGTTTGTGAAAAAAAATCATGATTTTCCGACGATTTACAGAGTAAGTTTGGTCATTTGATTATGTTCGGCTTTGGTTCCATACAGTTTCAATACCTCTTGAAATACATTATTTCGCAATGCCGTACAGAAATCATGCGACAAGGAGAAATGATCGAGGTTTAGAACCCCCCCTCTTCAACTGCACTCAGTTGGACAGCTTACAAGTGACGGCATAGTGCTCAATCTTATTACTTTATATCCTTCTATCATCCTACATAGGTCTCCTGCTGTATCATATGACCCATAAATTTTGTTGACGGGCCTGTAGTCTATTGGACATGAAGAGTTCCAATTATTTATACACATTGCACTGAGCTTGGCACCCAGAGGTAAAAGCCTAGCAGTGCCTCGCGATTTTACCCGCATAGTTCCCGTTCTAAAATTCCCGAACTAAAATGTAGCCTATTTGTTATTCCAGATCATATCATCTATATACAAATTTTATCTAAATTCCTTTAGTAGTTTTTGCGTGAAATAACAAGCATCCATCCATCTGAACTTTCTTACAAATTTTAGCGTTTATAATATTTTAGTAGGTTTCTATTTAAATTGATGTGTTTTTACACACAAAGTTTAAGTTACGGCTGGTCTGGTCGGGAGAACGGCGCCTGCCGAACCGGAGACCCCGGGTTCAAACCCCACACGCACCACTGACATTTCGAAGTCATGTGCGTAATGCCGCTAACTTAAAACGGTGAAGGAAAACATCGTGAGGAAACCGACATGTACCTAGAATCTTTCGAAGTCATGTGTCATCCACCAACCCGCTCTGGCCAGCGTGGTAATGCCGCTAACTTGAAACGGTAAAGGAAAACATCGTGAGGAAACCGACATGTACCTAGAATCTTTCGAAGTCATGTGTCATCCACCAACCCGCTCTGGCCAGCGTGGTAATGCCGCTAACTTAAAACGGTGAAGGAAAACATCGTGAGGAAACCGACATGTACCTAGAATCTTTCGAGGTCATGTGTCATCCACCAACCCGCTCTGGCCAGCGTGGTAATGCCGCTAACTTAAAACGGTGAAGGAAAACATCGTGAGGAAACCGACATGTACCTAGAATCTTTCGAGGTCATGTGTCATCCACCAACCCGCTCTGGCCAGCGTGGTAATGCCGCTAACTTAAAACGGTGAAGGAAAACATCGTGAGGAAACCGACATGTACCTAGAATCTTTCGAGGTCATGTGTCATCCACCAACCCGCTCTGGCCAGCGTGGTAATGCCGCTAACTTAAAACGGTGAAGGAAAACATCGTGAGGAAACCGACATGTACCTAGAATCTTTCGAGGTCATGTGTCATCCACCAACCCGCTCTGGCCAGCGTGGTGGATTATAGCCTTAACTCTCTCGAAGGCCCGAGTCCCAGCTGTGGGAACATTTAGTGGGCTGCTGATGATGACACACAACCTTTACACAAAAACTTAATTTTTTAAATTAAAGTCGATTGTTGGCAACCCCATTTACACGCTGGCCGTGTTTCCTGTTGGCTTGACCATCTTGATTAACTATACTGGACCTTTATCTATCTGTAAATTATTTAGTGTATTCAGTGTATTTTTAGTAGTGGCAGGACTCTTGGCACAGTCCGCCTGGGGAAGTACCTTTGCCAGTTCTTCTACCGCCTAGCAGTAATGTGCCCGAGAAATTACAGGGCTTAGAGATGTAACATCTTAGATCTCTGGGTGACGAGCGCAGTGCAGTGCTAGGTAATGATTTGGATTCTTCATGTTCCAATAGCTGCGTGTCACTGTGATGTTATGTGGCAGGCATGTTGCTTACCATCAGGCACATGCCCTGCTCGTCTCGTCATTTCTTACTAAAAAAAACTGTCAGATGTGTAGTGCAGTTTCCATTTTTTACTTTAGTTTTTATATTGTACTGTGATATACCTACCTCTACCTTTTCTCATAATAAGTTTCTTAATACATAATACATTTTGAACATGAAATAAAAAGAGGTTTCGTGGGGCACTTGTCCTATAACGTTGTCGTGTGTTAAGAAACACGTTATTCTGACATATTATACAGACTACTTTTATTACAAGAACAAACAAAAAATACAGTTAATCTGTAAACTTTGTCTGTGTGTCTGTTTGTGTGTATGTGTATGGTGTGGTAAAGCTCAAACGGAAGGACGGATTTCGATGCGATTTTTTTTATGGTTAATTTTTGTGCAGCGGATTGCTATGTTGATTGATTCAAGAAGGCCGCTTCCACAAAATGGCGGACAAAATATTTCTTCACAACATCCCTCAATATGGGTATTAAATGAAAGGGCTTGGCTAGTAGAATACAAAAAATTACGACAAAGTTGAGCAAAAAATAGCAACTTTGGGTTATGTGTCCAAGGTGTGAAGATACTTCAAGTCTGAATAGTTTCTCGTGTTATACCAAGCACAAGCTCGGTCATGTATGGAGTTCTATCCGAACCTATAGTATGGTTCGGATAAATACAACATCTTCGCAAAATTGCTAGGATATCATTTTGTTTCGGATACACTTCGGGAGTGTGTCGCAACTGATTTACATGATCTGATGACTTACTAACTTGCTCTTTTTCCGTCATACTGCTTGTAGTTCGAAAATGCTCTTTTCGTTGACTTTCCATTTCCAAAGATTCTGTGATAAAGACGTGTAAGGCTGTAGAATGAGTCGTCTGATTAGATTTTTTCCGATGATTACTTTGGTACTATCTTGGTGTCCTCAAGTTGAGAGTGAATCGATTTCTTCTAGGTAAGCACGTTCTATCGCAGACCCCATCGTAACTTAACGTCAAGCGAGTTGGAGGTCAAGTCTTCTTCTTCATGTCAATGTGGGTGTGATAAGAGCTTTCTGCTCGTTTTCGAGCTGACTGGCCTCGTGGCTAAGTGGATAGTAACTCTGCCTGCGAAGCCGAGGGTCTTGGGGGTTCGATTCCCACCCAGTGCAAGTATTTGTGTGATGAATTCAAATGTTTGCACTGTGTCTGGGTGTTTCTATATATAATAAGTATGTATTTAGAATTATATAAGTATTATATCAGCTGTCTGGCCGCCATATCTATACCATATCATAGTTATAAGTGTATTGTATTGATATCTCTTAAAGGAAATAAATAATTATCTTATGTTATCTTATCATATCACAGCTTTGCTTAGTTTGGGGTCAGATCGTGTTTTGTGCGAATTGTCCACCAATATTTATTTATATTTTGGTTGGCGCTGAAAAGTTCCATTTTCGGGGTCTGGTTAAAGCCGTTACTTTTGGGTTCTAAAAAGGAACGATTGTTTTCATCGTTGTAGAAGAATTACTCAGTCTGCATCAAGATGCTGTCTGATGACTGTCCAGGGTGGGCCGAGTGTAAACGCAACCACAGTTATCACAAAAATAGCACCGCACAAAAAGACTCTTTCTATCCCGTTTAAATTCAAGGTCAAATGTTATTTTATTGTTATTTATAACTATCGCATTTAGCAATAGTTATAAATAACTCGTCTATCAAACCTTAACTTATGATGGATTAAGTGATCGGAAATGTAGTACATTTTTGAGTAAACTCAAATATGTATAAATCACAGATTAAACACCTCGGATATATTGAATTATTTTGATGTGACAATCGTTCAATATTTTTAAAAGTCTTTGATAAAAAAATTATACATGTGTTTAGCTCGCGTTGGAATTGAACAAAAATTTTAGTTTTAGCACTATAAAGTGCTATAAAGTTTTTTGGCTGTTTGTCAGTTCATAATCATCATAATCAGCCTGTATTCGTTCACTGCTGGACAACTGTATGACGCTTTAGCAGATGATTTACATAAGTATTATAAATATCCGCTAACTGGTTCTCATAATTCTCAATCTTTCTTTCGATTGGGACCAGATAGTGTTGTGTGAGAATGTCCACAAAACTGTTTAATTAAATTCGAAGTGGCAGACACTTTCAGAGAGAAAGTTACAGACAACTTAATATCATTATATAATATAGAAAAAGAAGCAAAAATAGAATGTTCACTAAAACTTTCCTACTAATACTATAAACGCGAAAGTTTGTAAGAATGTATGGATAAATGGAAGGATGTATGTTTGTTTCTCTTTCACGCAAAAACTACAGAAGGGATTTGGATGATATTTGATACATACCCGCTTGATACACCGGTGTGTAATATAGTACCCAAAAACTTGGTTGATGACGACAACAAACAAAGTTACAGTTGCGTTTTGGGTTTTTGGCGGGAAAAAAATCGTGTTTTTATTTGGGTAAATGGGCTCAAACGGGTACAAGTAAGGCGGCACTTCATATGCCGAAGCATAAACACCGCACGTATGTAACCTGACACCCGTTTTCCCGCCAAATTTGTAAACGCGAAGAGCGGGCGGTGTATCAAGCGGATACTCGTAGATAGTAGAATAAGATCCCAGAGTCGCCAGACGTCACGTATTTTCTGATGGATGAAATGTGGACGATTGAGTAGAGTTAGTACGTACTAAGAACACATGCTTACCCGCTAACTTACTTAGATGGCCAATTTTGAGGTATGCGGTCCAGAAGGTACATAAAAAGATTTATGTACGAGATTATGAGTTTTGGGGATGACTGGTCTCTTAGATCGGCCTGTCTTTTTGGAAAAGGCTTGAAATAGTTGTCTGATAAACATATACACAAATGGAGTATGGGAATTTAAGTGAAGTTAAGTCATTACTTTAGGAGTTTTAAAGCGTCTGATAAGCAAAACGGGCCGATGGAAAGTGTCTGGGAGTATTGGGGCCTTATTTTCAAAGATATTGCCTATAACATACGTAAAATCAGTTATCAGAAAATACGTGAAGTAAGTAATGTATCTTCTGGACCCCATATCTCAAAATTGGCCGTCTAAGTCTAAGCAAGTTAGCGGGTAAGCATGTGTTCTTAGTACGTACTAACTCTACTCAATTGTCCATATTTCATCTATCAGAAAATACGTGACGTTTGGCAGCTCTGGGATCTTGGACTATAGATAATTGTCTGAAATAACATAAAACCTATTTATTGTTTATCCCGCGAAAATAAAGGATCGGAAACTACACGAGTGAGACTGCGGGACGTTGCTAGTAATGTAATAAAATCAATTTTCATATCTCCTGCTCGACAAAGTCCAATTATATGTCATGAAACGTCAAAACAAAGCAAGTGATTGTGACCTTTCAAAATGCAGAGGTAAGTAATATTGAGAAGATTCCCCTAGGGATTAAAATGATTTGTTTATTTGTGTGTAATATAATTATTTATGTACACTTGTTATTAACTTAAGTTAATGTAACTAAACCGTTATTAAATGTTATTTTGCTCATTGTCTGTACACAAAGGAAATGAAACGAGAGAAATATAATCCCCAAATTCCTTAACTTCGAAAGTTGTAAACTAATCTGAATGAAATTTTTTGATATACAATATATTGACGCTAGTTTTTAATTTGAACTTACATTAATATATGTAGTCTAAATGGTTTAGACATTCCTTTCTAAATGTAAATTTTATCTTTATATAATGTTATTATTTTATCAGTGTGTGCTTCATATTTTGTGAACCAAGACAACCTCTATCACTAGAAGAAAGTCAAAGCCGTAATCCACTATACTAACCAAGAGTGGTTATTTGAGGAATGCCACATGGCGTCGAAAAATATCTTTACAATTTTGAATTTTATGGTGATTTTAGAAATATTAGTATTATGCCGTGGCCGTGGCTCAGTGAGTCGAGTGGCGAGTACGTTCATTATAAAAGTCATACGTTCGAATCTTGCCTTTTTTCTAGTATTATATTAGTGCATATATATATATACAAGTATGTCATCATCACTAGCGTTAATGGTGAAGGAAACCACCGTGAAGAAACGAGCATATTTCAAGAATAATGTCTTTTTTTTAACTGTAATAGGTTCGCAGTTGACCACCTTCTCGCCACCACATGAAGACACCAAGATATTTTTCGGGGACATGTGTAATCTGCCAATCCGCACTTGACATTGTGGTGAATTTGTAGCCTTGACTTGAGGAGTTGACTTCTGAGAAAAGGACCAAGTCCGAGACAGACAAAAACACTTTTTTTATACGCACCAAAGTTAAAAAATGTGCAAAACATAAAATACTTAATAGCAATGCCATAAATGGCAATTTCTCCCAGGCACCTGTCCCAGCCGTGGGAATATGTAGTGCTGCTCATTATTATTAAGTTATTCGTCAAGATCTAGGAAGTAATTAGGTCGTTTTTGTTTTGTTACGGTCCTGTTAGTTAAGTTAGCTCTAAATTCAGAAAGTTTCGGTAAATTACGATAAGTATGTTAAAATGCGAATTTGCGTTTGCGGTTTATCTTATACCTTTAAACGAGCAATTCTTGTATATATATATAGAATCTGAATCTCGGAAACGGCTCGAACGATTTTCATGAAATTATGTATACAGGGGGTTTCGGGGACGATAAATCGATCTAGCTAGGTTTTATTTTTTTAAAACATCGTTTTATGCGCTTTTTTAGACAATGAAAAACTTCTACAATGCCATTAGAATACGATAACTTATTTCGCCACTGTTCTGTAAGTCTAAATGGCTCAGACGGAATATGCTCGCCCTCGGAGTCAACCGGCCCCGGTTCGAATCCTGACTCGGGACTTTTCTTTCTGTTCTTTTTTTTCTGAGAAAATCTTATAGTTAGAGCCTTTTATAAATATCTTATACTTAGAGCATTTAATTCGTATCTTAGTAGGTCTAAGTAAGTCATCACTACGTAATTCGTACCTGCCTAAATATCATTTAAAAAAACCGAGCAAAGCTCGGTCAACCAGGTACTACCATACTAAACACACTAACTCAAAATAAAACTTGTTCAAATTGTTATCTTTCTAAACAAATATTATAGCAGGTTACTAAGGTCGAGACCCGTGTTTATTTTTCAACTTAACCAAAAGAAAAAACTCAAACCGAGTGTTTTGAAATTGGTCATTCACAAAGTGCATCGCCCTTCATGATCTTTAGGCAGTTCACTAGTTTTTTTATACAGTAGAACCTATGTAGATAATCTGAACATCAAACAAACAGACTTCAGATTTTACATATCTCTGATTATAATTTATGAGACGCACGTCCTGTAAAGATTTGAAATTTATAGATCTGCGGAACATTCCTCTTGCATTGTTTTATTTCATTTAAAGAGTGTGCATTGTAAGAGGTAGGCACAACTGCACTTAGAAAACCGAGCTTTATTTAAAAAAATCATTTTTATTACTTGTTAAAATGACTGAAAAGTAAATGGTCACCTTTCAGTTCCATTATCAGACTCTGGTAACCATCTAGCAGCAAAGTATTCATCAACACGAATCAAAATTTTTATTACTGAATTCCAATGGCCTTCTTCCTATGGGCTATGGCCATCATCAGCACCAAATTTATCATTTAGCACCAAAATACTCATTAAGATAAATCAAACGAGCTGAGAGTCGGCGAGGTTGCGTTGTATCTTTACCTACTGAGTTCCTATGACCACCTTCCAGATCCGTCATTAGAAAAGGCTCTGATATCCTTAGACAAAGTTTAACTATGTATTCTCTTTGCTGATATCCATTTAAAAATAAATTAAGTACTCACCAAGACGAATCAAACGAGTTGAAACTCGATGAGGTTGCTTTGTTTCATTACAGAATTCCTATGACCACCTTCCAGCTCCATCATTAGTCTTGGTTATCGTTGAGAAATAAACTACTCGCCAAGAAAATTCAAATGAGCCCAAATTCGATGAGGTTGTTTCGTTTCATAGCAAAGTTCTCTAGCCAGCTGCATCATCAGATCAGCATTATGTCATCGTAATATTGCATTGTCACGCGATTTACACACGTATGCGAAATTTCAACTCAATTGGCAACCAGGAAGTGGATCAAATTTAATTTGCAAGATTTTATATCAAATATGGACAGGGCAGGTGAAACTAATAAATAAAAACTCGTAATATCTCATTTGGTGTACATGGACGACCTCAAACTTTTTGCACCGAAACGTCAAGACTTGTTGGAGCCACAGACTAAGTGTTGGAGCTATTAAAAACCACGGAGGTTTTTAGTAACGCCATCAAGATGGAGTTCGGTGTAGACAAGTGTGCGGTCATGCATGTACAGCGAAGGAAAGTAGTAAATTCAGAGAATTTACAACTTTCTGAGACTATAACTCTCAGATCCCTCTCCGAAGACGAGACCTAGAAATATCTCGGTATGTCACAGTCCTTGGGTATATCAGCAGAAGACATTAAGAAATCAAGTGAAGGAGCGCGTCTTGTGCCGGCTGACAAAAGTACTCAAAAGTTTTCTGTCAGGCGATAACAAGAGCGAGCCTTCAACGGTTGGGTAATGCCTCTGCTGATATACTCCTGTGGCATACTGAGATAGACTCAGACTGAGCTCGACGCCCCGGACAGAAAGGTCCGTCAACTGCTCACAACACATCCCATGCTACATCCGTGCTCGTCTGTTATGAGACTGTATATTCCGCAGAAGTGAGGGGGGGGGGGGGGTTCGAGGCTTTTTAAATGCCAAGAACCTACACAACCGTTATTTTGTGCCTATTTGTTGTTCCAGACCAGAACCTATCTTTGTTCTAAGTTTCAACCCGATCCATTCAGACCTTCCGACGTGATTGAACAATAAAAATTCAATATCCAAACAACCCAACTTTGAAAGATGATTGAAATTAGGGGTTTCTTAAAACATCATTTTAAAAGTGATGTTTGACCCCATTCTTAAGCTGTTGTCTGTTCAGTATTGGACGCTCAGCCTAAAAAAAATTAAAATAATGTTTTTTTCCTGTCACTTGTAGTAAACAAAGGGCCTTGACCTTTGGACGTCGTTTAGTCGTACTTACCTCGCTTTAATCTGTTTCCTCGGTGCAAAGATTATAAGGTATGTTTTTATTTGAAAACTAGATGTGGTGCGTGAGGGTTAAGCCTGAGGCTTATTGAGCTATTCGCAATGATTCGTGCTCTATCATCTTATAGTGACCCAGAGATGTAAAATGATTTATTTCTACTTCCGTTGGGAAACAATGGCTTTCAAACCGGAACACGTACATTATGGCCTGTCGATAGAAAAACTTCCAAAGATGTGGTACTATCCCAGGCGGACGATGCGAAGAGTCCTACCACTACAACACTGTTTTGCTATAGTTAAGTGTAGTCCATTGAAATGTTACATTTTTTAGGCCTTACCTTGCGTTTTTTAGACGACGCAATTAAATTTTTAATTTTTTTGATGTGTAGGGGGGGTCAGTGTAGAGCTAAAAACAAGTTTGTGGGGCCGCAATCCTTGTCCCACGGCCCTCATCTTGAAAATGGGGGTGGTAATGGTTTTTACGATATATCTCTTACTACTTATTTGATAAAAAAAATTGTTGACAGTTTTTGTTGCAAATCAAATTCTCCACAACTTTGGTCCAGTAACTTTTTGTCGTAGTTAAATAAAAAAGTTACACGGAAAAATTTTCAGAAATTGCAAATGCAAAGGAAACTGTGGAGCGGTGTGTGGATGTCGAAAAGCAGGACTGAAATGTTCTGCAGAGTGCTTCCATTGTTCTGGAGAGGCTTGCAGCAACGTAATGGATCTCTCAGAATTAATAAATGAAAATGACTTTGATGATGACCCGCCAACATTAACACCCCTTCCTTCTCCAGTTCTCCCACTGGTATTTAATTCAGAAAGCCGACCAGATGCTGAGCCGCAGCCTGGTCCATCGAAACGACTGAGGACGGAGTAGTTCTAATTTAGAAAATCACCGTGGATTATGCCTATTGGAGATACCACATAAAAAAACGCGCCTCTAGACTCTACCTCGTGGGTGGTGGGGAAAAGAGTCAATAATTGATAATAATATAGCAACATTTGTAATTTAAAAAGTTATAATAACAAAAAACAAAAAAAACCAATAACTGATGACATATTATTAGTACACACGTATAATATAGGTATAGTTAAGAATACTGAAAAATAGCACTCACTTCGGAGCGCTGTAAAACCTTAGCTATTAACTTAATGAAAAAATAATGCGAATAAAAGTTGTTCCTCAAAAAACGATCTACAAAAATGGCCAGATATTTTTTTTTCGTAAAATGATAAAAAAATGGTCAAGTGCGAGTCGGACTCGCCAATGAAGGCTTCCGTAGCAGTAAGTAACATAATATAAAAGTTCTTGTAGTTCGTTGTTACTTTAATTAGTGTTTTAATAGTGAGTTTATAATGTGTTGAAATAAAACTACTAACTAGATCTCATTCAAACCAATTTTCGTTGAAAGTTTACACGGTAATGTACACCATACATTTTTTTTAGTTTTGTCATTCCCTTATTTGAGAAGTTAGAGTGGGGACACACACACACACACACACACACACATTTTACCACTTTGGAAGGCTCTCTCGCGGAAACAATTCAGTTTAGAAAACAAACATGTTAGAAACCTCAATATCATTTTTGAAGACCTATCAATAGATAATCTACTCGTATGGTTTGGATGGAAAAAAAATGTTTTAGTTTCAGTTCTAAGTATGAATGTCCCTTAAAATTTATTGTTTTTTTTTTTAGTTTTTTGTATAAAAATCTTAATGCGGTTCACAGAATACATCTACTTACCAAGTTTCAATAGTATAATAGCTCTTATAGTTTCGGAGAAAAGTGGCTGTGACATACGGACATACAGAGAGACATGACGAATCTATAAGGGCATTTCCCGTATTTCGCTATTTGGCTACGGAACCCTAAAAAGATCCATCGAAAAATATATTTTTTTCTCGAATTTCTAAAGATAAATTGTCGCTTATAACTTTTTTATTTATAGTTCTACGACAAAAAGTTACTGGACTAAAATTGCAGAGAATTTAATTTGCAACAAAAAAAGATAACAATTTTTTTTTATCAAACAAATATTTTAAAACATATATCGTAAAAACCATTTCAACACCTATTTTTAAGATGGCGGCCGTGAGACAAGGGTTGCGACCCCACAAACTTGTTATTAGCTATACACTGACCCCCCCCCACCCAACACATCAAAATAATAAAATTGCGTCCTCTAAAAAACGCAACCCCAAATGTAACTCTTCAATGGACTAGTGATATTTTTCCAGATGTTAAAAACTATTTACAAAATAAAAAATATACTTAAAGAAATAGTTGTAAAGAAACATTTACAGCATTTAAAGCGACCGTTGATAATTATGTTTAAATCAATCCAATCCAAATTTTGCGCGAGTGGTTGATAGCTGGATCGCGGATAAAGATTCTCCGGAATCCGAGGTCGACGACGTTGGAGGAGACATTTTTCCGGAGCACAGTGTGCATGATGCGAATACTAGAGCTGATGTATCTCCTGTTACGGTTGGTCACTACACTAGTATTATCAACTATACCGTTATTTGGTGAACTTGCTAGCCCGGAGAGGTGTTTAAAGACGCAAAGTCAATTAAGTCACAGTAATTTCTACAATTATAGCCACGGTTTTACCCACATAGTACCCGTTTCCGTAGTTTTAGACGTGACAACGTCTTATAAATTGGTTGGACACTTCAAGAAACTGCGTTACGCTCCGCTCACGTTATGCGCTCACAACGAGAGCGAGTGAGAGGCACGCGTCCCTTCCACTCGGGCATGGTTAGCCCGCCTAAGAGCGAGAGAGACAGATATAAAAAGTGAAAGGCACGCGTCCCTTCCGTAAAATTATTTTACCACTCAAAGTCGTTGTCACGAAAGTTTTAACTTTCGCCCGTATACCGACTTTACAGGCAACCAATTTTTTTTGCGTAATAAAAATTGACCTTTGTGCTATTCCAAATTATAATCTGAGTTCCCAATTTCAACTCATTACTTTCAGTCGTTCCAACGTGATTGATCAACAAGCATCCAAAATTTCATTTTAGTAGGAACCAGTCTTCATAATCTTTCATCATCGATCACGTCCATGATCCAACAATGATCGCAACACTATCCAAAGGTTATTTTTTTTACATTTATAGATAGATTAATTTTCCGTCTAATGTGATAGTGTTGTAGTTGCAATATTTTCCTAAATGTGTGAAAAATTTCCAACAATATTTATTATCATTACATTTATTATAGCTCTGAATGTTTTTAACAAACCTAAAGAGCAGGCAAGGAAGTATTAAAGGTACTTCAATTTTAAAATACGACAGTGGAGGGTCTGAACCTACACTTTATCAAGTTTGTTTGTATATTTGTCACCTTACCTGAACTCAGACAACGATAAGAAAGAATTAATGTCTTTCCGGGATCTAACAGCTTAATGATGGCGAATTAAGATAATTTGTTTTGAACCAGCTAAATACGCAAAACTAATCACATATACGCGTACGAACTTAATTGCATGTAATCTTGGTTAATTAATAAGTAAATAATGTTTTTAAGACAGCCATAAGGTTATGAAATGTGCGCAATTTGACCGTGGCCTTCTTTTTGGATCAAATCAAAAAACGGTCTGTCTCCAGCTAGCAGGCGACTTCGAATATTAGCGACTCCGTTAGTTTTCGCCATTGCTTACTTGATGAATTTGCTACTATGTACTCGTACCTATATCATCGAAATTAATGAAACGACTAGTACGGAAAGTAGCCTTTGTCAGTTATTTTACAGTTAATCAGTAAAATAATGTTCCGCTTGGGATGTTTTGTTAACAATTTAATATGTTTTAATAAGTACTAAATAGTTCCAAATTTTGATATAATGTATTATTAAATCGTTGTGATATTTTTGTAACCTCATGCCAATGAGGCCTTATTTTTGCATGCCCGCAAAGGGTAGAACTGTTGTTTCTATATATCTTATTTATAACATCACCTTTGTACACAGTTTTGCAATAAATGATTCTGATTCTGAAATTATTTTGATGCTCTTCCCGAATAATTGGGATGACGACTAGGCCAAAAATATCCCATTCTATTGAATCCGTCAGGTAGACTATGGAAAACAGTGGAACTCATATTTTTTATTTTATCAAAGCATTAAAAATCTCTCGATCGTTCCACCGTCTCCACTTCCGTCTCAGTGGATGAACGAACGTTTTCTCGGTCCTCCATCTCACACGGCCTCTCACTGTCGCGCGTCTCGGCTGAGATGAACAACAGAGAGAGGTCCCATCTACACTACCATGGCTAGGGATGGCCGCGGCTTCACCTCTGTGGCCAGTGGCCACATCGTGGCCCTCGTGGGCTCGTGGCCCAGAGAGCTCGTGGAGGACCCTCATCTATACGACTTAAGAATTTTAGATGAACGATAGGAGTATCAGCCTAGGTACCAACTTACAAAGTCTTCCAGCCCCTTTCCCCAACTTTCAACACGTACTGCTTCTCAAGGGGGGAGAGGACGCTAGTAGAAGCTCTCTCCCCGGTCAGGATTCGCCATCACACAATAAGATGTCACTGAGGCAAGTGGTTGTGTAAAGCTGAGGATGCACCTCGTGGTTCCCGAGCCACGCACCCCATACTGCGGTTAGCCTAAGCATAATGATATGAATTCAAATGTTTGCACTGTGTCTGGGTGTTTCTATGTATAATAAGTATGTATTTAAAACTATATAAGTATTATATCAGCTATCTGGCTGCCATCACACAAGCTTTGCTTAGTTTGGGGTCAGATAGTGTTGTGTGTGAATAGTCCACCAATATTTAGTCCACCAATATTTATATATTTAATCAGCCCACTAAATGTTCCCACTGTTGGGACTCGGGGCCTTCTCTCGCAAGGAGAGAATTAAGGCCATAACCCACCACGCTGGTCAAGTGCGGGTTGGTGGATGACACATGAATTCGAAAGATTCTAAGTACATGTCGGTTTCCTCATGATGTATTCCTTCGCCGTTTTTAAGTTACGCTGCATTACGCACATGAGTTCGAAAGACAGTGGTGCGCGTGGTGGGATTCGAACCCGGGGGGCTCCGGGTTCGGAAAGTTACGGCTGGTCTAGTCGGGAGAACTGCGACTACCGATCCGGAGCATACTGCGGTTGCTTGGTAGAAATCTCTTTTACCTTACGTAGCGATTATGTGCGATATTGTCTACTTATTTACTCCACCATATTGTTAATCTATTTATTATATTAATCAAATTTCTTCTATGTAAACATGCTCTATCGTAGACCGCATTGTCGCTTAACATCAGGCGAGATGGCGATCAACTGTAATAAAAGTTAATAATAATGTAAAAAACTGAAAAAATATCTTTAGCAGAAAACGAAACGTGGGAATATCCACGAAGGTAAACATGTTGAAGTTTTATAGCTATGATATTTGCGTAGAATGATTTTTTTCAAATGTAATTGATTGATGTGTATGCTAAACACGTTAAAGGTATCTTTGACGGTATTCAAACAAAAAATATTTCGCTACAAATTGGTATTCGCATTAAACTATATAATCAAATGTACTCGTAGCTAATAGGCACTTTCAGAGCCAACTATATTTTTGATTAGACTAATTATTTTTATTGCTAGCTATAAGATAGGGTTACACAAAACTATTGTGTGGATCCAAAGGATGTACACTAGCTGGGCGGCGCAGTTTTTTTTTTTACTTTTATAGTTTAACACTTGACCGCCCTCTCGCCTGATGCTAAGCAACGATGCGACATAGCGACGACGGTCCATGGAACCTGTTTACCGAGAATAAAGAGATTCGCTCATTAAGACAGCAAGATCGCAGCCATAGGGCAAACCCCACTCAGGCAACGCATTCCACAGCCTAGACGTTCTTATCACAAAAATACGAGTATGTTAAGCGACGCTGCGGTCCACGATGGAGCGTGTTTACCTAGAAGAAACCGATTCGCTCTCGATTTGAAGACACAAAAATTGTAGCCATCGGGGAAAACCAACTCAGACAACGTATTCCACAGCCTAGACGTTCGTCCGATAGAAAAAAGGGCAATGTGATATTAGATCATGCAGATCAGTTGCACACTCTCCGACGTGTATCCGATAAAAACCCGATAGGCTAGCAATTTTTCGGCGCTGTTCAAGACTTTGAAGTGTTTTACGCACAAGAGTGTCATTGCCTATGGGCCTTTTGGCAAGTCTCTCGATCGATTCCAGAGCCTCCAGCTGATACTTGGCCGATGCATCCCAAAGGTGCGAACCACGGATCGGTACTCCATGCAAGAGCGAAGCGAGCGAACCGCTAAGCAGTAATGCGCAGACTCTGAATTGTTATAAAAAGCACGTAGACTTGTTATCCCAAAATAAAATGTAGGTAGAATCAACTGACTCTAAAACCTTTAATAAATTACTACGAGTATTTCTAAATATATCTTGGACAAAATATAGATGCTTGATTATACGTGAATACAACACCAACATTTATTAATACAAATATTTGATGCATTTGCCTTTTTAGGCGTATTCATTGCTAAGCCACACTTTAAATTACTTTACTACCTCATTTACACTACATTGAACATGTAAAGCTATAAATTATAAACATCATAAAATTTTAGCGTGCCCATAATAATATTTTATGAAAAAAGAACAAATTGAACAAATGTCGAACTATCAAACTCATAGATGATAGACTGCAGGCCCGTGAACAAAATTTATGGGTCATCTGATACAGCAGGAGACCTATGTAGGATGATAGAAGGGTATAAAGTAACAAGATTGAGCACTATGCCGTCACTTGTAAGCTGTCCAACTGAGTGCAGTTAAAGAGGGGGGGTTCTAAACCTCGATCATTTCTCCTTGTCGCATGATTTTTGTACGGCATTGCGAAATAATGTATTAGAAGAGGTATTGAAACTGTATGGAACCAAAGCCGAACATAATCAAATGACCAAACTTACTCTGTAAATCGTCGGGAAATCATGAATTTTTTTCACAAACTAACAATAAGAATTTTAAAATTTATAATTTTTATAGTTTCAATATCTTTTCTAATCTATTATTCCGCAACGACGTACAAAAATCGTGCGATAACGAGAAATTATCGAGGTTTAGAACCCCCCCTCTTCAACAGCACTTAGTTGGACAGCTTACAAGTGACGGCATAGTGCTCAATCTTATTACTTTATACCCTTCTATCATCCTACATAGGTCTCCTGCTGTATCAGATGACCCATAAATTTTGTTCACGGGCCTGCGGTCTATGATGATATAAAAATAATATTAGAAGAAAAATCTTAGAACTGAGACACAATCAGAGTAACACTTTTTTTTTTAATTTAGCAACTCCACAGACTCCGTGGTCCGTGACCTTTGTCATTTGTTTTCTTTTTTTTTTTTACTTGAATCTTGGATTAGGAAGAAAAGGAAATAGGGGGGAGTAGGGAACATTTTCATTCTAATTCTAGACCTATTTTATTTTCTAAGCCGCCTCCTTCCGGCACAGCGCCTCCACCACGACTGCATTTCTGTCTTTGATGGCCATCTACAAATTGAACTCACGGATGGTCTTCAGTGTTGCAGCCAACGCTCGCCGAACGAACCGACCGATGGCGTCGTCGGTGTCGTCAGCGTAGTATGTGAAGTCCCTTGTGTGCCGTGAGATTGCGACGACCGCATGGGGCACGCTCTCGTGCAGCTTCATGTTTGCCTTAGTTTTGATTACGATTACCGACTCGTATGTCAGTCCCTGAGCTTCATGGATGGTAAGGATGCGTGACCCGGTGCCTGACCCATAACCCTGGTTTATCAGGGTGTCCTTCTCCTCTTGAGTGTGAACTAAAAAGAGGGTGTTTGGTTGGGTGTTGGGTATTTGCGCTCCCTTATACCTTCTCTGCTCTAGGGACTTTATACGGGGCACCGAGGAGTACATACCGGAGTATATTTGTTAAAAATTTGATGATTTTACAAAAACTACATAAGTGCAGAGATATTTGGCAAAAACAGCATAAATGTTACAGTTGTGTAGTTTTTGTAAAAAAAAAGTCATTAAATCTGTCACTATTAGTTGGCTATCGGTGGCAAGTTAATTTCGAAAAATAAAAAGCACAGGAAAATAAAAGTATGTTTGTTACATTTGATTTCATGTAACATCTGCCATTACCCCATATTCGTACCGGTGATGGGTTTTTTAGTCGCCAGCTGGGGCTCTGTGTTTGGTATCCACAATGTTGGAAAAAATGAAGTAGATTTGAATAGCTACTTAGAGACAGATAGCAAAAAAGGCCAGAATGATGTCACTTTTATTGAGATATTTTACTATCCATGGAATTGGTTCTGATAAATTAGTGCTGATAAGTGATGGGTGCTCTGATCAAAACAAAAATTATGTAATGGTGTACTTTCTCTACTGCTTAGTTCATGCACTGAAGTTGTTTAAAAGTATTAAATATATATTCCCTATCAGAGGACATACCTATCTCCCCAATGACCTGGACTTTTGTTTGATTGGGAATAAAAAGAAAAAAAATACAGCAGAAGTACCAGAAGACTGGAATGACTTAATGGAAACTGTGAGAAAAAAATACATCGCCATTTATTGAGGATAAAGTAAACCATACTGTTTTATGAACATAAAAGCAGCTGTTAACTAGTCCTTTTTTTACCTGAAATGAAGCTGAAAGAAGTAAGGATGCTTAAAATAAATGAAGATGTTCTTTATGTTCAAGCCAGATATAACTTTACTGGTCCATGGCACAGGATACAATTTCGCAATAAAAGAAAACTGCCAGAAGAACTTCAACTTCAACCGATTTATGACTCAAAATTGCCATTAAATCCTCATAAATTAAATATAACAATATGCTTTAACTAACACATTATTTATCAAGCCCTGCAAGTCACAACTTTTATACAGATCTCTTGGGCTCTTACTACATCAGAAGCTACCGCCTCATTAGCTAATGAAGTAGATAATGGAGACAACAGTAGTGACACAGAAGATAATAAGTAGCATTTTTATGGATTATGTATCCAAGAGTACCTGCTAGGTATTTTTTTTAATAAATATGGTTGCTGATATCAACATTAGTTGTTATGAGACACAATATAACGATCATCTGTTTTTTTTTGTTACAAAAACAACTTAACTTCAGGAAAATCTTGTTTTTTTTACATAAACTGATTAACTAACAATATTTGTCAAAAACTACATAATTGCAAAGTATTTTATTTTATTTTATTTTACTTGACTTATAGAAAATGTAACTACAAAATATCAGTTTATTATGAATAAATAACCATAAATACATAATTGAATAAAACAATTAATCATTCTAAGTTTAGTATTCAAAAAAGATAAGTATTAAGTTTTTTTTTCAGTACCGAATAATTAGGTGTTACACAGTAATGTTGTTTTTGTAAAAATCGCTTCAATTTTACGGTGGCGCACACATTACACCAGAATAACTGTAGACATACCACTTTTAAAACAACTTAATATCCCTAATATCCGTCTTTAGACATAGACATGTTAATTGTGTCAATCCAGGAAGTCTGACGCTGAATTTAAGAAGTGTGAAAAATAATTAAAACAAGTAAGAAAAACTTTAACACAGCTATTTTGGGCCGTATGTTTATCTAATGCAATAGTGATGTCAGTGCGAAAATAAAATACTGGTCTATATGATTTAGATACTTATTTAATTTTTGTTTCCGCAAACGTTGTGTTAATAACAATACATCATATTATAAAATCTTCAATTACATTTTAGTATAGTAATGGCCTTATAAATAAAAGTGAGATGCGACACATGTTACTACTTAATACTACGTATTCTACGTTATCCCAAAGTTTGGTAGGTCGTAGAAACTAATTGTCATAGGTCCTTTTAAAAAAAAACAATTCAATTCAATTCAATTTATTTAATTTGCAAAACATGGGTTGTACACCATTAATATTGTTATATAATATTGAAGCTAGAGATACATATAAGGGTCCACCATGTTTTCACCTAAAGGTATGCAAAAAAAAAGGAATTGTAAAAAATAAAGTTACATACTACACCCGTTTTTGGAGAAAATTGTTCACGAATTCCACTCCGTGATACAACCCACATATCTCATCTCTCGCATGACGTGTCATGTCTCATGATTCCTTACCAGACTGGCAACCTACCTAAAAACTCTCGGGTATTTTATCCCCGTTCTAATATCTAAGAGCTCTAGATCAGTTTTGTACCTCCTCGCATAAGCAGCTCACTGAATGATCTCACTGCTGGGTCTCGCAAGGAGAGAGAGGTAAGAGAACAGTCTACCACACATCATTCTACGAAGCCATCTAGACGGGGCAATCGGGCGGAGAGTGTGGTATGAGACGCGGGAGGCACGCTCCCGAAATTGCCAACATTACAACTTTAGTATTTCGTGAGCTTGGTTCAGTTTTCAGTTTTATCTACCCGTGTCCAGGCAGTACCGGCGTTTCTTCCAAGATCAAAGGCATTGTACTACTAGTAGTACTTCTTTATACTGTGGTTAAAGTGAGAAAATGCTCGGATTCCCAGAAGGGTGGGCGAACATAATGTGGGGTTGTGCTTTTGGAAACCAAACATATAATTCAGTACCAGGTAGTGATTTTTGCTTGAACGAGTAACAAACATCCATCCATAGTCCACCGTAAAATTGTAAAAACCGTAAGATTCATCAAACAACGTCAAATTACAAACTAACATAACCTAATCTAAGTTACGGCTGGTCTAGTCGGGAGAACGGCGACTGCCGATCTGGAGCGCGTAGTGGGATTCGAACCCGGGGTTCGAATCCCACCACGCGCACCACTGTCTTTTCGAAGTCATGTGCGTAATGCCGCTAACTTAAAAACGGTGAAGGAAAACATCGCGAGGAAACCGACATGTACCTAGAATCTTTCGAGGTCATGTGTCATCCACCAACCCGCACTTGGCCAGCGTGGTGGGTTATGGCCTTAAAGTCTCTCCTTGCGAGAGAAGACCCCGAGCCCCAGCTGTGGGAGCATTTAGTGGTCTGCTTATGTTTATATATGCTATATAACCTAACCTGCCGCAGGATTATAATTTCACGCCTTAGATTGTAATCTGATGGCGTTGAAAATTTTACTCACACACATATAAACATACAAACTTTTTTTAATATCAGTAGAATCAAAGCATGAAAATTTATAAATTGAAATTAATGTGGATTTACTAAATATGGTATCATTATAAGCGAGTCTCGCACAAGTCTTATAGCAGCATAAGAACGCTGTGGGTGTAGTAGTTAGTTATTTATTTATTTATTTGACGAGCAGCGGAGCGATGTACGGCGCAGCTATGGCGTGGTTCACGGCGTGTGCCGAGTACGACTCCGCGTACGGAGCGACGTACGCTGCGGAGGCGACTGCGGGTACGTACGCCGGACCGGCGACGTACGCGGCCGACGTACCGGCGACGTACGCGGCGGGTGCGCTGGCGACGTACGCGCTGGCGCTTACGGCTGCGATCACGGCTGATAAAATAACCTGTAATAACAAGCATATGCCTCATAAGCCTATAGTCATATTAATATACTAGAAGCAATAACATATTAGTAGTGTCCCGCGGCAGTTACCATTATTTCCCCGCAATAAAAAGTAGCCTACGAACTATTCTAATTTTACTGTGTTCTAAATTTCAATCCGATCTGTTCAGAGGTTTGTTTAGACGTGACTGAGTCGAAAACATCAAAAGTTTCGCATTTATAAGATCTATTAAAAGGATTTACATGAATAAACGTACCATCATAATATTGTATCATTATAATGTTATCATAACCAAACATTTGAGTGAGACTAGAAGTAAGGTGAGTCGAATAGAGAATAAAGAATTCCTGAGTTAAAGTTTTTGGTCGAGTTTTTGAAGCAAACATGTTCACCTGAATACGAAAATTATTTTACATACGAATAAAACGCCTAGAAATGTATCATTTTCAACAATAAAAAGAAGAGCTTTATTCTTCAGAAAACCTCAATTTTTTAGAGTTAGCTGATACTAAGCCCAAGCAGCCCCTGATACTAAGCCCAAGCAGCCCCTGATACTAAGCCCAAGCAGCCTCTGTTAAGTTCCCACGGCTAAGACTTGGGAGCTTTCTCTTGCTAGAAGGGAGATGGTGCATTATGACTTATACTCGTATTTTAAATCTATCCGTTTATTATAAGAGAAGTTCCATCAGTGCTTATTATGCTATGAAACGAAACTAAATTATTGTAATCTTTATTATAAATCCGTCTCATTCACAAATTAATTTAAAACTCGAAGAAAATAAAGGCAAAAATAAAAATAGATTTCAGACAAAATAATCAAATTTGACAACAAATGTTTTTTGAAAATTTGGGGTACGATAAATTTTAACTACGAGTATAATTTTTAATACTTACAACAATTTTGCAGAACATTTTGAGTGCAGATTCGGTGACTGTGCCGGTGGTAGGTACATGCCGCACTTTATACTCTACTATTAGGCAATGTGCTCTCATTGTACATGTCTGAACTCTCAATGCGCCGGCCGCCGGAGCCTGGTGCCAAGATATTCGTAATGGCCCAATTTACGTGCGTTTTGCACGCAGGTGGCCTTCCAGTCGTCTTTAATTTTTTTAATTTAAATCAGCCACTCCGTAGACTCCGGGGTCTGTGATCTTTGTCATTACAATTGTCTTTTTTTACACATTCCTTGGATAAGGAGAAGAAGAGGAAAATAGGGGGAAGTTGGGTAAGTACATTTAAAATCTTATTCTAGTGCTCGTCTGTAGAGCCGATCACTACCGGTTGGGATTCCGCTAGAAATCGACTCGACGTCGAGTGTTTGCCTTTTGCCATTTGCCTAAGCCGCCGTCTACGACGTGTTTTGCCTAAGCCGCTTCCTTCCGGCCCAGAGCCTCCACCACGGCCGCATTTCTGTCCTTGATGGCCATCTGTAAGTTGACTTCTCGGATTTCCAGCGGTCTCTAACTACGCTTCCTTTATCAAACTACGTATGATCTTGTCCAAAACAGAGCTATAGGTATTAGGCACATCTACTCAATAAAGGTTTAATTTGAATTTTTTGAAGTAAAAATTTCATTTGGCGCACCGCACACAGATTTTTTTATGGGCTGTAAGTGAGACTCACCGGTCACGCTCTGAGGTGAAAGGCTTTTCGAGTAAACTCAAGACTGCCGAGTGTACACGAGTAAGAAAGATAAAGTCAGCTGCTCTTCACTGCCGTATCGATTTTGATATTTTCATTTGTACAGAATTAAAAAATAATCACTTTAATTTCTGTCTTGTTTTTCATTTATGACAAATACGGTCCATAATATAGTACTACATCATACTCGTACATAATGTAAATCATAATCATAATCTTTATTAGCTGTGAAATTAGATGCTATGCAAATATTAAGTATACATAGATGGTACAATAAATCAGAATTCAAAATCAGGTAATGAACTTTTAACTTTGGCCGATCAGTCTTAGGCACACGCATTTTTTTAACCCCCGACCAAAACATGTGGTGTGATAAGTTTGACGTCGATGTCGGTCTGTCTGTGTGTATTTGTATGGGTCTGGCTGTGGCACCGTAGAGCTCAAACGGATGGACGAATTTCTATCCGGTTTTTCTATTTGTAGTTTAGTTTTCGTGCGGTGGTTCTTAGCTATGTTTGGTTAATATCAATTTTAAATGGCTACCACCATAAAATGGCAAATTATATTTCTTTTTTTCTTTTCTCTCTCAATATGGGTATTAAATGTTTGTAGACTGCAGGCCCGTGATCAAAATTTATGGGGTAAATGAACTACCAGGAAACCTATACCTCTTCTAATCCATTATTCCGCAACGCCGTACAAAAATCATGCGACAAGGAGAAATGATCGAAGGGTTAGAACCCTTCAACAGCACTCAGTTGGACAGCTTACAAGTGACGACATAGTGCTGAATTTTATTACATTATACCCTTCTATCATCCTACATACTCGTAGGTCTCCTGGTGCTTCATTTGACCCATAAATTTCGTTCACGGGACTGTAGTTTATTAGGGTTTGACTAGTAGAGTGTTTTACAAATTAGAAATCCGAGGTAGTCGGGTCGGGGGTAAATCTAAAAAAATAATTTAAAAAATTAAAATTGTAAATGCGTTTTTTTTTTAATTTTGTTCTTGTTAAATATTATTTTCCGGCAATGTGCTTAGAATTGACTTCAATACTCAATTGTTATGGAGTCTTATTGGTCTCTCAATGACTGAAAATTTCACTTTCATTAGCACTTGGAAAAATAGTCATTGGTGCAGGAGGGACAATGATCTCCAACCTTCTGCTTGCACATCACGCTTTCTATCCACTAGATCACCATGGCTTCCATGGTAAAGGAAAAATTCGTGAGAGAGTTCCAAGAACATTTCGAGGTTTACCTCGTTTTTTAGTTTCCGTTTACCTGAACTGGACCAGCTCGAGAAGACAAGGTGAAAGTCCTTGGAAGAATAGGTCCTGAGGCCGCAGCAATGGGAATATTTCGTGGTTTATGCTAATGTCTAAAGAAGAACAAACAGGGAATATGAAAAGAACTTTAAAAAATAGCAGAAATTACAGGAAATTACCCAGTAATTTGACTGGAAACATTGCCCTTTAACGGGGACACAGTAATGTTTTTGCATTACTGCTGTGCAGTAGAATAACTGGCAAAGGTGTGGTACTTCCCAAGGGGGACTCTGCAAAGACCACTACTAAAAATATAAATAGGTATGTATGTAATAAATAAATTTAATATCAAAAATATATAACGACTTCCCAATTATCTAACATATTTACTGTTGATGACTATGTGAATGTAATGTACCTACACTGAAGTAAATTTCGTACCAAGAGTATATGAAAATGATTGGGCTTCTAGTAATTTTTTAATATGATGAGTAATAAAAGCAGACACAACTCAGTTTTCAATGCAAAAACCAAGCCTAGAGCCTAATCAATAACTCTAAAATGCACGTGACCGTACGGTTAAAACACGTGATTACTTTTTGTCCGTTCGTCCGGGGAACCTAAAAAACATAATATTAAATATATGGCGCATAACTCATGTGAGACTATAAAATAATTACATTATGACGCTCAATGCAGCTCCAAAAAACTACATAACTTTTTGAGTGTGATATGTACTCTCAAGCGAAGGGTTCCGCCACACCGCAGATTCAGATTTTATATTGGTAAACATAATAATTATAGTCACGTCAATAACATGTCACATTAACAGTAAATATACAACAAATACTTTTACTTAATAATTAGCAACCAAAAACAATGATTATAATTTCGTGAATTAATTTAAAAGACTATGGTCAGTTGGGAAGCCGTTGCGAAGAAATCAAGCATCGTATACCTATGTAACCAAACCGGTGCCTTTGCTTTGGATCGTTTCTAAGGTAGAGGATACCATTCAAGTACTGACTTAGGCAAATCTATACTTATAATAAAACTGTAACGGGTCGAATTCTGTACATTGAAGATATTTTGAAAATTTTTTTTTTTAGAGAACTCCATAGTCGATACTGATGGCGAAACTGCATTTTTTTTCTTTCATGTCTGTCTGTCTGTCTTTCTATATAGGGATCACGCATCACGCCGAATCTACTGATTCAATTCAGCTGAAACTTGGCATGACTTTAGTTTATTCTAAGGAGAATGCTGTAGGCTACTTTTGATCCCTAAATTCTGAACGGTTTTTTTGCGGGAGGGGGTGAAAGTCAGAATGTGTATTTGGTTGTAACTCATGTTTGCGTTGTTTAATTTCATTAATTCTTTTTTGTTAGAAAGAGCACATTTTTTATATTGTCCCGTCAAAGTTTGAACATTATCGGTCTGTTGGTTCGGAAATTACACAAACATTAAATAATAACGACACGCGCGGAGCGTTCGGTCCATACTAACTTCTAAGTATTCTGTGTATCACAGACGATCCACAGGATATCTAGGTTCTAGATTCTAGAACGTGCCCACGTGATCGCGTCGCGTCGTCTGGAATGAAAAAGGAATTGTCAAAAATATATTTTTGCGTGGAAAAACAAACATCATTCGGTTATAACCGACTTCAAACAAGGAGGATGTTCTCAATCGAGTTGTATGTTTTTTTTATTTGATTTTATTTTACGCGCTAACTCCGCTAATCGTGAGTTCATTTTGATAATTGCTTTTTTGTTTGGTTGAAAATACTTCAGAGGTGATTTCATATATCGGTCGGTAAATTACCGGTCATTGAATTTTTGTTCTTTAGGAGAAAACATATCAGCATAATAAGCAGCAGCATAAAAACCCATTAAATGTTCCCACTGCTGGGCGTCGGGGCCTTCTCTCGCAAGGAGAGAGACAAGGTTATAATCCACCACGCTGGACCAGTGTCGGTTGGTGGATGACATATGATTTAGAACTTAGATTCTAGGTACATTTCGGTTTCCTCACGATGTTTTCCTTCACCGTTTTAATTACCGGCATTACGAACATGACTCTGAAAAGATAGTGGTGCGCGTGGTGAATTTAAAGGTAGTGCTTAACAAGCTTCGGTGACCGAAGCAGACCGTTGTTAGGATTCCGTACCCAAAGGGTAAAAACGGGACCCTATTACTGAGACTTCGCTGTCCGTCCGTCCGTCCGTCTGTCACCAGGCTGTATCTCAAGAACGGTGATAGCTAGACAGTTGAAATTTTCACAGATGATGTATTTCTATTGCCAAAGTTGGTTTAACAAAGAATACTAAAAATAAAATAAATATTTATTTAAAAGGGGCTTCCATACAACTTCATATTTTTTACCGTTTCTTGCTCGATACTAATAACGTACCTGTCACAGACGCTTTAACTATTAACATAATGTTTAGTTTTATGTTTTCTTTAAATGTAAAATAAATTATGAAGAGGGCTCCCATACAACTGAAGTCGTTTATTTGCTAATGGTTCGGAACACTTCGCGCGCGAGTCCCACATGCACTTGACCGGTTTTATTTTTTCTAAAATTTTGTGAAATCCTATCCTACCAATATTATATAAATATGCCAATGTTTAAATTTTTGCTGCTCAATTACGTTGGAACGGCTGAATATATTGAGTTAAAATTTTAAACACATTATATCTTGGCTTAGCTTAAGTAGCAATGTATAGACTATGTCTTCTTCCAAACTATAATCTACTTGGATTTCAAATTTCAACCCGATCACTAAATATGTTCCGCCATGATTAAGTAACAAACATCCAAACATTGACATTCATAATATTTACAGGACAACGTGGGAACGGCTGAACACATTTGGAAGGAATTCGAAACACAAGTACTTGGTTTGTACTCAAAAATAGCAAATCGGTTACTTATCGGTTACTGTGACGTCAGAAATACTAAGCAAATATGGTAGAAAAATGTAACAGATATAACTTATAGTCTGAAATACCACATATACTACCTCTCAACCCGAATAGAAGCATTGGCCCTAAGGAGGTATGTAATCTGTGGCCCTAAGGAAACAAATATTAACGTCAAAACGACACAACGAAGTGGTTTGACATACGAAACGCAGATAGTTTATGAGTCTAAAATTTCAATTGGGGAATAATATGTATATATTTTCATTTAACTCCATAAATATATGCAGCCCCGTTTGGCGTAGATAATTTTTTTGGGTCCACAATCAAAATTACAAGCAACGTTATATTCTCATTAGATGGTGCTAATGTCAGCTTAAATCTCAAGCACTAAACGCCATTTAAATCAATGTTTTGCTATTGTGGTATGTATTTTTTCTTTCGTCACTAGGTGGCGTTACTGGTATACCAAATTGTACTAATGAGTTTTTTGCTGCTAAAAGGATTTTGATGCTGAATTTATATTCTTTCGTTCTTTGATTCTTTTTGTGTGTTACAATTAAATTCTTACATTAACATTTCACTAAGAGTTGGCTTAGATTTACGGGTTCAACTTGCTTGAGTAACATTAAAACTCAAAATTTGAATCATTTTGATTCCACACAGGCTTCTGAGGCAAAGACGATGAAATTAAATAACTTTTTGTGTGCAAAAAGAAATTCACTCTGTTTTTCAATGGCTACTTCTACAAATATTTTGACGTACTTTCAACTAATGTATAAGTCCGTAACATCTGCTTACGCGTACTGTTAGACTGGAAATCACTGATTCTATAAAAAAAAACAATTTGTACTTATTCACTTTTTATTTGAGTTTAAACAAACACTTCACAAGTTTTTGGATTTAGTGAGGGGCCTTTCCTAGACCAACCGAAATAGAAACAGACACGCGCGGCACTTCTCTAGGGGTATCTGAGGTCTCAGGTCCGGCGGGCATGAACCAGGTCCGTAGGCTGAGAGGCAGAGTAACCTTTCGAGAACTGACTGGAAGATTTATTCGACAATTCGACTTTATATAGCAAAATACTGCAGAATCGCCAATATCGACATCGAGGAATTGACTTCCTGCAGGATCAGCAGTTTTAAGGTTGTAACATCTCCCCCCTTAAGACGGAACATACTAATCGGTTAGTATGTGAGTAGGATTTTAGTCTAGCAAAGTTCACATGATTTAGAATTAGAAAAATTAAGTTAAGGATTACACAAAACAATAAATTCAATTAAAATTTTAAAATGAAAATAGAAAACGAATTAAAAGATTACATTAAAACAATATACTCAATTAAAGTTTAAAAATGGAAATAGTTAAAAATTACACAAAACAATGCACTAAATTAAAGTTTAGAAATGGAAATAAAACTAATTGAAAGATTACACAAAACAATATACTCAAGTAAATTTTAAAAATGGAAATAGAAAACTAAGTTAGTAACACTGGAACGGACAAGGCTAAAACACAGTAAAATTGTTATTACTAGACATGATAATAAGGCTTAGCACTAAATTATGTAAACAATAATTAAGCAAAATTTGATAATAATATATTATTAAAATAAATGATGTAAAAAGATTCAAAGAGTAAAAATAACAAAGTCGAGCTTTTTAAATTTGAATGTTTCTTCTTGGGCTAGACATAGAAATATTTGATAAAGAAGTATCATCAGAATTGGAAGATTCAGTGATATCTCGTTCATTTAGTTCGATAGCCGTTCTAGATCGAATATTAGTATTAGGCCTTGAGTAACATTTGTTAAATATTTGTACACAGCAGTTAGAGTTAGTCAGTTTACGTTTTGGACATAGGCATGAATATAATTTGTAAAACATATAAGAAAATACAGAGAGTGATAACAGGGTCGTCAAGAAGCTGAAGTAGTATCCATACTTAATGTGATAGGGCTGGTTTTCGATTTTGTAAGATCATCGTTAAATTGATTTAACTTATGTGTTGCATATTGCAGTGAGTCTAAGTTAATGTCAGAAAGCTTTATCGGCGTTAAATATGGAATACTTTTGTTTACTTTAGATTTAGAACAACAGTCATCGTCAATAATATTAAAATTAGGTGACGGAATATACAGATTTGTATCGTATTCGTGCTGTGGAACAAATTGCAATAGTTTGTGATAGGCTTTACAATTTTTGGAAGGTAGAGTATACCAGTTCCGACTACATCATGATCGGTCATATGACTATCACTACATTTCACAGAAACTTTTGTTAGATCTGATTGGACATAGATCCATCTATTATTGGTGAGTTTCTGCCAAATGTCAATATCACCAAACATTATTTTAACATTACAAGATTGTGGAATACTAGTGACGTGTTCGCGAAATAGTTGCACTTCACAGATTGGGTTTGACACACTGGATTGAACACTTTTCAATTGACACAGTTTGTTGTATCTAGATATCGATTTGCACTCACTTAAATCGTTTATCACGGAATAAGTTAATTTGTCCTCTGTTATTGCTAGATATCTTGCAGATGGATTAATTAGGGCAAAAGAATTTGGCTCTTGGATATTATGAGGAGTTGGTAGAGCATAAATATGGTAGAGATTGTATTCTGTCAGAATAGCTAATGGAAATTTTACTACAAATACTAATTTGTTATCTGAAATAAACGATGAGACATCTGACACATCCAGTAGAGTGTGGATGTTGTTAAGATTTACGGAATTGGGAATGTTCTTACGAGTTCATTATTTCTTGAGATTAGCTCATCGTATAGTTGAGACGGGCTCAAGATAGACGGATAAACAAGATTTTGTTTGCCGAAAAGAATTGAGTCTATTAGATCTTTGAGACGGAAGTTGAGAATCATAAGAGAACTTTCTAGTGCGCTAAACGTCATTGCGAGATGTGAACTAACTTCAAGTTTGTTGGCATTTGAAGAAATCGTTTCTAAGATTACGTTGAGTTTAACCATATTCTCATTCAACGCTATTTCATTATGATTTAATTTTTGAATAGTACTATTGAAAGAGGAAATAGAAGAGGTCAAAATATGAATATTTTGCTTCATCAGAGAGGCCATGTGACGTTGATCATCCTGTACTGCGTTAATAGCGTCAGTGAAGGATTTGGCATCGTCTTCATCTAGAGTTCCGAAAAGCTGTTTTAGAATGGGACCTCCTACACCAAACCACGAGGATCGTTTAGTTCTGAAGCTACTTTTGTTATTATTATCTGTGAGATGAGACAGTGCTAAATAGTTGGAATTTACATTATTGTAGAGACTTTCTAGAGGGTTAAGAACATTTGTACAATCATTGTATATGACAGGATAAGTTTTGCAAATAACTTTTGAGTTTTCTAGAATAGAATACAGATTTTCGAGGTGAGGCTTAAAATAAGAAATATCAGAGTAAGTAATAAGGTTCCAGTGATCATTATAAAATCTTAGAGTTCCTAAGGGATCGTAGTAAACGCCGGGACTATTAGTAATCGGCGTCGTTAGGTTGAAGGCTGAGACGGCTCCTGGCGCGATGGCCCTGAAATAGGGTGTTCATGAGCATGTTTGATTTCGTTGAAATGGTACCTTTTAAATCTACGATTAACTTGAAGAGTGACATTGCTATTACCATGAACTTTGATGACGCGATATGGACCTTTCCATATTGAAGATAATGCCTTACGCAATCTATGATGTTGCTTAAGGTAAACCATATCTCCTACATTATAAGACTGGTCCTTTGTATTTTTGTCATAATAGGTTTTAGATCTTTCCTTGCTACGGAGGATATTGTCACGAGCTAGATTTCTGGTGTTTATTAACTTTTGTTTGAGAGTTTTTATATAGTCAGGATAAGTTGCAGTAGGGTTAGTATCATAAATAGAGCTAGGTATATGAGGCTTGCAGCCAAAAAGAAGTTCGTGTGGCGAAAAATTAGTGGAAGAGTGTACACAAGAATTATACGATATAATGGCAGTGGGGAGGAACTTATGCCAGTTATCTTGATTCTCATTGACATAGGATTTCAAATATTCTTTGAGAGTGGCATGACTCCTTTCTAGAGCACCGTTTGTTTGTGGGTGATAAGGAGTTGAAAAAGATGTTTAATTTTAAAAGTTGAGCAACTTGTTTATATACATCGGCAATGAAATGTACTCCTTGGTCTGATAGGATACTTTTTGGGATGCCAAAGTGACTTATAAATTTTATTAGACATTGGGTCGTTTTTTCGGCTGTAGATTCAGTGATAGGATAAGCCATGGAATATTTCGTTAAGTCGTCCTGGAATGTGACTATGTATTTGAAATTTTCACTACCAGAGTCTGGGAGAGGACCAACAATATCAGTATAAATTTTTGAAAGGGTTCAGAGGATGTAGTGGTAATCTCCATAGGAGCTTTGTTGATTCCTCGTAGAGCTTTGTTCTTTTGACAAGAGGAACAATTCTGGACATATCTCTCAATTTCACCTTTCATTCCTTTCCAATAGTATATGTCCTTAAGTTTGTTATACATTTTGGATGCGCTAATATGACCACCTGTGGGACAGTCGTGGTTTTCGAGAAGTATAGTTGGCACTTCATTTGGTTTTGGATACTTCATTAAGTTATGATGAATGTGAATTTGAATGCCAGTGTTATGAAATAGAAAAGAAAGCATTTCATGGATTAGAATGAAATTGAGTTTGTCGAAGGGATTGGTAAAGTCAGACATGGCAATCGATTTTACTTCGGGATATAGTACAATAAGGTTATTCCGTAGATCTTTGAGGACTTTGAAAATTTCTTGGTATGTGACGGATTCAAAATGGTGAACTTTGGTAAACATGTGGAAGTATGTTTTATTGTTGACTTGAGATGCTCTGACGGTATAGAGTTCCTTTTCAGACATTTCGAATTCATTTTATCTTGAAGAAGATTAAGAATGTTTTCAGAAAAAGGGTTAGAAGAATCTAAATCGATGGAAGTAGGGTATGCGATAATTGAACAATGTGAATCTAGGAGACTTTTGTTATGTTCTAGAATAATTGTATCATTCAAAATTGGGCTAGAGCGAGATTTCATAAATTGTTGGTATGTGAGTGTGTCGGTTTCGATGTTGTCTGTAATATTGTGAATAGGAGGACGTGACAAACCGTCGGCGTTTGAATTTATTCTGCCGGGCTTGTACTCAATTTTGTAATCATACTCTTCAAGTTTTAGTCTCCAGCGTACTAGTTTACTACTGGGATCTTTACAGTTGAAGAGCCAAGTTAAGGGGCGATGGTCAGTGACTATTTTAAATGTTCTGCCATACAAATAAGGCCTAAAAGTTTTTGTTCCAAAGATAATGGCTAAGAGTTCTTTTCTGTGGTACTATAATTACCTTCTGCGCTATTAAGCGTTCTAGAGGCATAAGCAATAGGTAGATCTTTGTTTGGTTCGCCTTGAGAAAGAACAGCACCTATAGCGTAATTAGAGGCATCGGTAGTGAGTGTAAATTCTTTAGAGAAATCTGGATATTGTAGGATCGGTGAATTAGTAAGCAAACTTTTGAGTGAGTTGAATGAGTTTTCTTGTGATTCTCCCATATGAAATCAGCATCTTTTCTGAGAAGAGAAGTTAGAGGTTTGGTAACCTTGGCAAAATCTTTGATAAACTTTCGGTAGTATCCAACTAAACCAAGAAAACTCTTGATTTGTTTTGGATTCTTAGGAGCAGGGTAAGCAAGTACTGCTTTGACCTTCTCGGGATTAGGAGACACGCCTTTGTCAGTGATGACATGGCCAAGATAGGCGACTTCTTTCTTTAAAAACTCGCATTTATCAGGCTGTAATTTAAGATTATGACGTCTGAGAGCATCGAATACTAGACTAAGTTTTCGGATATGATCTGGTAAATTATGGAATATATGATGACGTCATCGAGATAGATAAAACAGTGTAAGCCTTGTAAGCCTGAAAGGACAGTGTTCATTAATCTTTGAAAGGTTGCAGGAGCATTTTTAAGACCGAATGGCATTCTTGTGTATTCAAAATGTCCATTAGGGACAGAGAAAGCTGTCTTGGGTCCGTCTGCTTCACACATCTTTATTTGGTGGAAACCAGACGCCAAGTCAAGAGTTGAGAAGTATTTACTATGACCTAGTTGGTCTAGAATATCAGCAATGTTTGGAATAGGATAAGCATCACCAATCGTAACATCATTGAGCTTTCTATAGTCTACAACGATGCGCCATTTTTTCTGGCCTGATGCATCCTGTTTTTTAGGGACTACCCATATAGGGGATGACCATGGAGAATCAGAGGGCTTTATTATCTGTTGATCTAGCATTTTCTGGATTTGTTTGTTGACTTCTAATTTATGAATTTCAGGATATCGATAGGTTTTAGTTTGAATTGGTTGCGAGGAAGTAGTTTTATTTCATGTTTTAGGGTGTTAGTACAGGTGAGAGTGTCACCTTCGAGATGGAACAGATCAGAGTATTCGGTGCATAGATCTAGAAGCTTACAGGACTCTTCAGTGTTGAGATGTGAGGTTCTAATTTGACCTTTACCTCATCAATACGATTCCTTGGGACAGATGAATTGGAAATAGAAGGGTTAGAAGAGACAGTGTGAATCGGTTGCACATTTTTTTTGGAGGTCATGTAGGGTATCGCAAGGGTGAATTTCTACAGATAGAGCTTGAATGATAACATCTTCATTAGTAGTATTAAGAATAGAGACATTGGCATGTTTATTAGGTTTGACTTCGACTAGGCAGTTGGACAAAAACACCTCTTTGGACTTCCTGTTTTTCTATTAGTCCGCATGAAATTTCAGGGTTAAGTATACCGCATTCGATCATCATTTCTGAGCGTGCAGGAATGGTATACTGAGGCTTAGTAAAATTAAGTTTGATGTTGTAGTTACCAATTGTGAGGAGATCTTTTCTATAGTCTATGTTGCAGTTATAGAGTTTCAATAAGTCATTACCTATTATGCCATCAAATTTAATGAAGACTGAGTCTGATATTAGATGAAATTTGGCATATAGTGTTTCTTTCTTGGAAATTTGGAGATCTAGTTGACAATATCCCAAGCTAGTTGAATATTCAGAGTCATTGTCGATACCCTTGAATTTAATTACCTCAGGGTCTACGAGAGGTAGCGTTTGGAGAGATGATTTTTTGATAAGAGACACAGAGGAGCCAGAGTCGACCAGAAATACTAGAATTTTATCTGAGTATTGGCTTTTAACATAAATGTGAGGCAGATGAGTTTTATTATTTATTTTTATCTCATAAGTTACCTCGCATTGATCTGAAGAGTTGAGAGATTTAGAAAATGTAACAATTTTACTCTTATTAGGTTTGGACTTAGTAGAGAGAGTCGGTTTGGTAGATTGAGACGATTGAGGCGATTGAGACGATTGGGTCGTTTGAGACGATTGAGACGATTGAGAGACGATTGAGACGATTGAGACGATTGAGACGATTGAGACGATTGAGACGATTGAGACGATTGAGACGATTGAGACGATTGAGACGATTGAGACGATTGAGACGATTGAGACGATTGAGACGATTGAGACGATTGAGACGATTGAGATTGAGACGATTGAGACGATTGAGACGATTGAGACGATTGAGACGATTGACGATTGACGATTGAGACGATTGAGACGATTGAGACGATTGAGACGATTGAGACGATTGAGACGATTGAGACGATTGAGACGATTGAGACGATTGAGACGATTGAGACGATTGAGACGATTGAGACGATTGAGACGATTGAGACGATTGAGACGATTGAGACGATTGAGACGATTGAGACGATTGAGACGATTGAGACGAGACCCTATTAGACTTAACCGGCAGGTCGTTATTGAAATAGAAACTTATGTCAAAGGCGTCGGTTTGTGTTGATGATTCCGTACGACGCGGGACCGGAACCAATTTTAGTTTAAATGCGACTGATCATAAAAATCATCTTCCTGGATGGTGTTGTCATCCTCATCTTGGGAAAGATGATGCATTTGTTTAGGGTTAGAAGAATTAGGAAGCTGGCGGCGAGAGTTGTTATATTGTCTTTTACGACATTCGTGAATTTCATGACCTATATTTTTACAATAGCGACAGGTCTTTATAATGTTTTGAGATACCGTAGGGGTCGCGGTGGAGATAGTGACGGGTTTATTGTATTTATTGAGCGCTCGCGGTAGTTAGGAGGGGTACGGTTGTAGCAGTTACGTTCAGAGTGACCGATTTTGCCACAGTTTTTACACTTTGGTCTCTCCTCAGGATGTTTTCTAGCTTGTGTAACATAATTGTACAATTTTTCCTCTTGTATAGCAAGGTTGACCGCTTCATTTAAATTGGAAGGATTCCGACATCTTATAATATTGGAAATATGGCCTGGCAATCCTAATATAAATGTATGGAGAGCGAGATCCTCCGTGTTGGCAATTCTACCTTTTAATTCGGAAGGATCTTTAGTAGAATGCGTAATATCAGTTTGTAGGCGAGTGAGGCAAGTTTCCAAACGTAGACTGTATTGGGTCACGCTTTCGTTATATTTTTGCCTACACTGCTGTAAATCTATAAATAGATGGTCTCTGTGCTTAGATTCCCCGAAGGTAACTCTTAAAAACGGTTTCAGTTCTAGCCAGTTATCAAATACCTTTAGAGAGCATGCTGAATCAGCTTTGCCTTCTAGTTGTGATAAAATATATTTGAACAAAAGGTCTTGTTGATTGTTTGTAGCTAAAGATAGCGCATTCTCGCAATTGCGCAAAAATGAGGATAATTTATTTTTATCACCATCGAATGGTTTTATAAATTTCGTGAGAACAGTAAAGTTTACTTCCTCTACCGTCAATAGAGAGCTAGTGGAAGTTGTTTTTTGTCGGTTTTAATATCTTTAGCCATTTTCTTTTGTTATAAAAATTCAAATACAAGAAAAGCAAAACAGAGAAACAAAATTAAATTATTAAATAACTTACAGAGCGGCGATTATTAAGACACTTGTCATTGGAATTCGGCGCGGTGTCGGGTTGCGGTTCTCCGTAGTCGGGCAGCTGTCGTGTTGTGCAATACGCAAGTGAGGTTGCGCAGTTAAGCAGGTATCGGTGAAAGGGTAGCTCGGCAACAGACGGACAGAAAGCCCGCGTCGCAGGTGGAGCTGGTGAGGTTACGGCGAGGCAGCTCGGGAAGAGGCGGACAGAAAGCCCGTTTCGGAGCTGGAGCTGGCCGGAGTCAGTTCAGGGCGGCTCGGTGCACTGGGTTCCAGGGCACAGTGGAGCTGCACAAAGGTTCTCTACCTTGAGGCGAGCTGTGGTCAACAGAAGGGCGGTGCGGTGTACATACGGCACAGCGGCTGACGGCTCGGTACTTCTACGGCGATGGAGACAGTAGTGGCTGGTTGGCGGCTGGCTCTAGCTCAGAGCGGAGCAAGCCAACAGTTGAGTCACTGAGAGACCCGAAGTGGCGCGGCGCGTTGCGTGATAGGAATAGGCGACCAGGGATAATAGATCCCACTTCTGACACCAATAATGTTAGACTGGAAATCACTGATTCTATAAAAAAAAATTTTGTACTTATTCACTTTTTATTTGAGTTTAAACAAACACTTCACAAGTTTTTGGATTTAGTGAGGGGCCTTTCCTAGACCAACCGAAATAGAAACAGACACGCGCGGCACTTCTCTAGGGGTATCTGAGGTCTCAGGTCCGGCGGGCATGAACCAGGTCCGTAGGCTGAGAGGCAGAGTAACCTTTCGAGAACTGACTGGAAGATTTATTCGACAATTCGACTTTATATAGCAAAATACTGCAGAATCGCCAATATCGACATCGAGGAATTGACTTCCTGCAGGATCAGCAGTTTTAAGGTTGTAACAGTACGAAGTAGCGGGTTCAGCTAGTTATTCTCTAAAACTACATAATTATAATTAGCGTAGGTACCTGTTGTCTATTGATCAGTAAAACTTTATCAACTACTCCATGAGCCTATTACTGAAGCCGTATTGAATCTTTATGATACACAGAATGAGTGATACCGGCTGGCACCCATTAATATCTTTTTGTTTTCCTTTCCGTTTGTATGTAAACGCCACCTTGACATTATTCAGTATCGGATACCTCTCTTCATTTATTGTATAGATTTCACAGAATATACGCTTTACTTGAGCTTCACTATGATTTATCTTGATTAATAAAAATTCAGTGTCATGATGTTCTTTCCTAGTGAACTCTTTACCAAGTCAATAGCTGATCACGAAGGTTGCCAATTCGGTGAAATTTTGACCCACTAGATGTGAGATACTTTTCATTTCGATTAATAATCTCAGTTAGATTTTGACAAAAAATGTTACTGATTGTAAATTACTAATTACTAGACGTCCGCCCCGGCTTCACCAGTGGTACATTATATACTACTCATCTGGATCCCGTACATATACAACGGTGAAAGAATGACTGAAATCGGTTCAGTCATTTCTGAGAATGAGAGAGTTCAAACAAACAAACTCTTCAGCTTTACAATATTAGTATAGATTAATTATGGTCAGTAACATAAGTATAAGGCTTGAACTGATGGCGCCTCAATAAGCTACGAGTAAATAGATTAGTTGTTCAACTCAAACGAACTTGGGATAGGTCGCCAGTAGCTTGTAGACTACTAGCAGTATTTTGCCCCGCCTCACTAGCCAGGTCTGCGTTGCATGTTGGGGGGTAATAGAAGAAGCATGTGATCAAATTTCAGCTTGCTTCAAATACCTACCCAAAATTTGCTACCAGCTCTAGAAATATGACGCCTCACACATAACCGGCGCACAAAACTGCATAACCACGCGGATCCAATTTCTTTACTTATTTTTACTTACAAATTATCAAATGAAGAAGTGAATATTCGAGTAACTATTGTTAAAAGCATAGCTCAGCGCATCAGCAAGCTGAAGTGGCAGTGGGGTGGTCATATCTGTCGCAGAACTGATAGTCGTTGGGGTAGACGAGTTCTGGAGTGGAGACCACGAATCGACAAACGTAGTGTAGGACGCCCTGAGACTAGGTGGAGTGACGATATACGTAAGGCTAGTAGCAGTTGGAAACGTAAAACCGAGGATCGGGCTGAGTGGCGTATTATTGGAGATGCCTATTTCCAGCAGTGGACGAGTGTGGGCTGATTATGACGATGATGATGATGATGATTGATAAAATTTCTGATAGATAAAGTTTGTCACAGAGATTTCTCTGTGACAAACTTTTACTGAACAATTTGATTGTCCCGTTTATACCTGCTTCTTAAAAGACCATTGCTACTTGATGAAATCAATATTATCTTTTTTTTTCTTTCTACGCCATAAAAGCCAGATTGCTGCTACTACTTCAGCGTCAATTCTTGCCAGTGTCTGTGATCAGAGTGGTCAAAAACTAAAACTAGGATGGATTTGATGCGGTTTTGATTACACAGCGTTAAATCCATTCGCGCGCACAGCCGCGTAAACCGCTTAGCCGCGCGGGGACCGCGTCGAAATCCTTTGCCGATCCATCACAGATGTATGCACAGACTAAGTAGAGTGATACGATGTATGCAAACAAGATCGAATAAACTTTACACCAAACCAGTACTTATTATTAAAGAGAACAATTGTTACTCTTTAGACATGAAGTATTTATGTAGAGGTATAGACACGAAGTATATATGTATAAGTATATTAACAGTTTCAACAGGACGCTTAGTATTTTTGGTGGATTTGGACTCAATGTATGACCCGAAGTTGAGCGTAGCGTTCGCGTAGACGATAATGACGCTCAGATGAAGTCGAAATGAATCGATAGTAACTATTAAATCAATCTTAATAAAAATAAATATTAATTGCGGTAAAAGTAACAGGCCAGGTTTCAACCCCTTGTTGCGTGTTACACACACACACAGTGTTGAAACACAGACACTTGTGTTCTTAACGTGTTTTTAAACATGGCGTCAAATGAAGCTGTCCTGAGAGTCCTGAGAAACATTTTTTTTTAATCAATTGTTTCTGTAACTAAAATGATAATGTAAAGGTTACTTACGGATGATAGCTAACGGTTTTTAGTTATTTTAAATCATCATTTGTAATTTTTTCAGACTTTGATAGCGCAAATCGTCATATTCAAGAGACACAAAACACGTGTTTACCGCACAACTAAAGTGATAGATCGTTTGGCTGATACAGTTAGTTGATTTTTTTTTTGGTCTTTATACGCTCGAACGGTCTTTTTAGACAAGTGTATAATCAAAGAAATCAATAATTTATTTCAGCTTTGTAATAGCCATGAGGTTTCATGCCAATTTATTGATCTCTAATTATCTCGAAATAGATACAATACGGTAATTTATTTATTTTTAAAGTTTTCTAAAAATGGTTCTATAATTTTATTGTAAAAAGCATAAAAATTGATGAAAATTAATGTTTCATCGTAAGTGCATAAAAGATCGAAGTGAATAAAGATTCTTTTGCATTGTGTTACAATCTATTTTGTCTAAAACTTCTGAGTGTGTCGATCGAAGTGGTTTATAATTACAAGCCGTAATACAAGATCAACTCTACTAAATGGAATTATATCTTTTCTTTATGAAAATAGAAGCTTTATCATAAAGTATTTTTAGAAGTAGGTATACTAAATTTTAAAATAATGCAGGTACTTCGTTGAAAAACTTTGGGAAAACCCTCGAAAGGACGTTTGACCGTCCAACCTATTATATAAAAAAATCAAATGTGTAAATTACTGTATTTAATCTATACATTTTATTATTTCTATTCTAATGATTCTTCCATTTATTCGTATCTAATACAAAATCAAAAATTTAAAGGGGTTTTCCCAAGTTCCTTGAGTACGAATTCGCTAATGGTTTTGTAATAACTTTGTTTATTTAAAGACAACAGTAATTGTGTTTGACGAGTTAATCTTTTATTATTGTCGTTTTGGATTAATTGGCCAATAATAATTAATAATACATATTAATTTCAAGTCATAAACACTCATAGCTTATATGAATTAAATAAAACATAATTTTGAGAGACAGTTTAAAAACGTCTGATGAATAAAAAAGTATTCTTTTTTTTTTAAATAAAGAGTGACGAGACGATCAGGACATGTGCCTGATGGTAAGCAACATGCCTGACACATAGCAGCACAGTGACACACATCTATTGGAACATGAAGAGTCCAAATCATTACCTAGCACTGCACTGCGCTCGTCACCCAGAGATCTAAGATCAAAAATAGTTCGCCATTGCACACACAAGTGACATTATTTATAAAACCGTACTAGCAGTGTCCCGCGGTTGTACCCGCGTAGTTCCCGTTCCAGTTATTTCCCCGGGATAAAAAGTAGCCTATGTGTTCTTCCAGACCGTAATCTATCTGTGTTCAAAATTTTAACCCGATCCATACGTTACGACATGATTGAGCAACAAACATCCAGACATTGACATTTATAATATTAGTAGGATATACTCTCGACTTAGTCTGCGTAAAATTTAAATAATGGCTGTTCCCTGAGTAACCCTAAATTTTTTTCAGAATGAGAAGTATCGTATCATATTCCATCCAGACCTCCTTGAGATCCAGATATCCTTCTTCTACCCGCTACTACTAACTCAATTCTGTTTATTTAATTTGACTTTTAATTTATATATTTGTAGCTCTTGGTAGAGTCCGCCTGGGGAAGTACTACACCTTTGCCCAGTTATTCTGCCGCCCGGCAGTAATGTGCCAACATTGCTGTGTTCCGGTTTCAGCGGCAATGTTTCCAGATATATTACTGGGCTAAGAGATAAAACACCTTATATCTGCGGGTGACGAGCGCAGTGCAGTGCTAGGTAATGATTTGGACTCTTCATGTTCCAATAACTGCATGTTATGGGTAGGCATGTTGCTTACCATCAGGCACATATACTGCTCGTCTTGTCACTTTATACTATAAAAAAAAACAGATATACTAAAGGCCGCGTTGCTCTGTATAAGTACCTAGTATCCTATCCATGCTCGTTTGCCGGGAAGAGATCGCTCAAAGCGATAAAGCTGCCATTAAGATGTAGATCTAGCTTATAATGTTCTTAAGTTTCTTTTGTACTTATTTTTCTTTTTTGTTGCATTATACGTCCTTCTCATATTGTGCTGATGGGTGATGTCTCAATCTCTGTAATCGCGTAAAATAATTCCACTGCTCTGACAACACTCTCTGTGGGGGCTGCCGTCAGAGGTTGGGACAAAACCCATCTGCACAATACGTGGAGGGCGTATCATGCACCTATTATTTAATTTAAAATATAATAACATTAATTAATGAACTTTTGACATTGACATAATTTTATGTGACTTGGTTTAACAACCAAGAGGAAGAATCAAAAGAACTAATATCCTAGAGATGGTTTGAGAAGAAAGGGAAGACCAACGAAGATAGATAGATAGATAGATACTCTTTATTGTACACACCAAAAACAAAACAATACAGTAAAAGAAAAAGAAATACATTAAAACTAGTGTTACAATCGGCGGCCTTATCGCTAAAAGCGATCTCTTCCAGGCAACCTTGGGATGGAAATGTTTTTAGAAGTAATAAAAAGCGGGGTGTGCTAAAATGAATAATAAGACGATCAAATGTGTTTACATACTGTAAAACGTAAATAAATAAATAAACATACATACTAATAGAGTTTACATACTATTACATGCAATATTTGTAAAATATCTAATAAATGTATAATAAATAACTGTAGGTATATAAATATCCAGAAAATAAATCAAACCATCAGGAGAAAAATTATCAATTATCAGAAGAAAAATTAACGAGTAGAAAAAAATAAATGAATTAAATGCTTTTATATGCATTTAATCCATAGTAGATATATAGGCATATCTAATAGTAAAGAAAATAAGTTATGAGATTGTGACTACAGCTTAGACAAATAATATTTTTTAACATATGATATTGTGACTACAGCTTAGACAAATAATATTTTTTAATGATGGAATAGAGATGGGAAGATGAAATAAGAATGGCAGCTGGTCCTTACTGGAAAAGAGCCGCCCTGGACAGGGCTCGCTGGATAGAGCTAGAGGAGGCCTTTGCCGATAGGCACTCTGAACTAAGAGATATGATATTAAACAAAACTGAATACTTATTATACTATGAATACTATATTTAAATTTACCTAATGTTTTTTTAGATACTTGAAATAAAGGCTTATTATTATAATATGACTACGATTAATTTTGATTTTAAATTTTCATTGAGTTTCAATTTAATTTAAAATGTACCTAATATGATTTTTTTTACCTGGATTAAATTACTTTAATTTCAATGATTCATTATCTTACTGCTTTTTTTTAACTTTTATGGGTTTACACTTGAACGCCATCTCGCCTGATGTTAAGCGACGATGCGGTCTACGATGAGCGTGTTTACTTAGAAGAACTTCAGGCTAGCTCAGAGGGCGGCCCTAATACCTACACTTACCTACGGATTGCAAAATTGGAAAACAATTCGAATAATGTGACATGGGCACTAGAAATAAATTAGTTTGTTTTTGTAACAGTAGTAAACAATACTAATGATGCGTTTTAGATGAATATTTACATTTATAAGTACCTAAGTAGTAAAAAAATGTGTGTTTATAGAGTTTATACATGCTAATAATAGTTATAGCGTTTTGGAGGGGGTCACCAGTACGCAGCCTCAGATTGGGGGAAGGGGGTGTCACTAGTAGGAATACAATAATTCGAGTAAAAAAAGAAATTGCCTCTCATAAGTAGTTTTTTCCCCACCATAATAAAATGGCAGCCATTTTTTTTAAATCAAAGCACTAGTGATTGTTCTAATTTAGCCATGGCTACCTATGTAGAGGGTCTAGAAACACAAAATATGTCTCATTCGATAGCTAGTTATGTAGCAAATAAGGAAAAAAAGAAATAAATAACAGTAAAAGAACAACAAAAAAATTGGTGGATAAAAATATTTAATATTTTTTTCTTTTTTTTCTTAGATTACTAGCTTTTTCAAAAAATCTAAGCTGTTAACTAGCTATTATTTTAATTTAAGTATTTTTAATTGCGAACAAACGCCGCAGTTACTAGAAGACCAAGTTAAGCCTTATGTTATGTTTTCAAAATGAGTTCGATCCGCGGAAGTTTAAAAACTATTTATCTTTGACTGAGACAAATATAATATGTAATGTTTTTTTACACGGTACCCACAGAATACACTTTCATATGCGTTTAGTGAATAGCCGTTAATCTGAAATTACAAACAGATCTTAAAATTTTATTTATATTATGCAAGGATGATACACCACTGCTTCGAGAAAAAAACAGATTTATTAATAGAATTACTAAAACAACGGTCAGAACGAATATAGTCGTAAAATTAGCATGACCACGTGATAAATAACAGGGCCTTATTTCTAGAATGCGGCGAACAAACACATGTAGAATTGCAATAACACGTCTACAGCGGTTACCTCTGATATCACGACTGGAGACCGCGACAGGCACATGACATTAGGTATAGCTTTGGATGGGCGCCAGTTCGGGCCGCGACCGCTTTAAAAGACTGAGACACTGGTGGTGGTCTCCAGCTTTAGAGTGAATATTTATTTAATATATTATAATTTCTATATTATATATATTTTTTATATTATTATAATTTGTCCTTAATTTTAGCTTCATTGTTCCCTGAGAGATACAATCTAAAAGGTTTCAAGGTCAAAGTGAATTGGTAGTTTCTTCATCAGCATGCACAATTTTCGACCACACCGTCGCTTACCATAAAACGAGGATCTATAGGTGATAAAAAATGGTGTTAAAATGTATACTAAATTAGGAAAGCAAATTAACTAAATTGTAAGATATATGTACTGAAGGATGATGTAGGTATGTTACTTGCTAATGAAAGTGTTAGTTTCTAGCGGTAGAAATCTTCATTTGAAGTGAGCTATCGTGAGTAGATTCCACTGGCGTGTGTACAAAATAGCATGAGCAACCCATTACACATTCCGACTGCTGAGACTCGGGAACTTGTCTCATAAGGGGAGAGTTGAGGTATCGATGCTTGTCCTCGAGAGCCACATGCTAGTATCCTCGCGACGTTAAAAGCAGTGGTGATGACAACGTTATAGTCAGCAATTAAAAAGATACTCAGAGGTGCAAGTGTGATTCGAACCTACGATTTCGTGATTGTCAAACCATACATTTTCGGTAATCGACAACGACGTCTTTTGATTTTGACGCTTAAATTATAGCGATAAAGTATACTAGCGCAAACGTATCATACTTAGATAAGAATATTTAAGTTAATAATAAATTTCAAACTCGGAAAGTCCAGTGGCAATATAATTTATGTGATGTGAAATCCTGCTGTCAGGTGTTTTTGATTGAAACTTCTATTCTGTGATTTCTTTGTTCGTAGCCATGGTGTATTTTAATAATACAATCATTTGCGTTAACAATTAGCCAAACAGTTCATTTTCCTGTTCAGATTTATTTTAATGTTTAAGGGGTCGTTTCATAGAAATTTCGCCTTTTCGCTTGCGTTGAACAGGTGTCCAAATTTAAGACCACACCTCTAAAATACCGCAGACTTACTCAGTACACGAGTAGACGACGCTATCCTACTTCCTTTCCCACAAATCCTACTCATAATTATTATTATAAATGTCAATATGTGGATGTTTGTATATTTGGATGTTTGTTCCTCGATCACGTCGCCGTCGTAGGTACGTATGAACGGATCGGGTTGAAATGGAACACAGATTATGGTCTGACGAATTGATTTTTAGTTACACTTACCCAAAAGAGAAAACTTTTAATTGATAATACATAATATATGTATATTAATTAATCACTCCACATATCGCGTAGGTATTTCATTCTAGGATAGTCGCCGATCACAGAACAGTAGATTAGGTGAAACTACGTTCATTAGTTGCATTTTAAAAGGCATTATCACAGTTCATTAAATCAGAGTGTCATACACGGCACAAATTATTTACATCTCATCTCAGCGAACAGTAAAGTATGATTTCTCAACTCAAAACTCAAATTAAATTTTGTAAACAAACACCACGATCTTATACTTAGAAAACAACTTTTTAAAAAGTTTTTAATCTTGTTCCGTTTAGTTTACCGACAGCCGTAAACAGTACAGCAACCCACCATGATGATGTTTCGTTAGGAATTAGCTGTTCGATACCAGCCCTTCGTTGAGTGCTCTTAGAGGAAGCGGAAGAGAGGAAGCTTGAAATTGGCGGGAGGTGGGAAGTGTCATTTCTATCTATATTATCTATTCTATGCTGCTGTTGGGACTCGGGCCAAATACAACTACAAAGCATTAAATATTTCTCACGTATTTATGTAAGCAATCTACATCAGAATATTGGGAGAGTGAAGCAAACAATATTTAAATGAATATAATATAACCTTAATGACAACAATAATCAATTAGTCAAACAATGAGGCCAATACAGTATGTCGGGCGTGGCCGCCGTCTGGAGCAAAAGTCTCCCCCTTCTCTCTCGACCCACCAGTTAAAGCCAGTTTTTGTCGCACGATGTTGCCACGCCATGCACCTTTTTTGCTTTTAAACGGGGCTGTCAACATTTATTGTTTTAAAAATCTTTCAAATAATCCTTAAAATTGGATATGTTAAATGAATACTCGTCTTATTTTCTCTACATCTGTGGTAAAAAGTGTCTTGAAATGAAACGAATAAGATTCTTGACACCTGCAGGAAATCAGCAGACAGCCGGTCACCGTTCGTGGAATACTTTGTTAAACACAATTTATTTTTGAATTTTGAAGGTATTTTTTATATTTCTGGGAGGCCTAATAGCAATCAAATAACCAACAAAATCAAATGATAATGGACCAGTCTTTTTCATACATATATCGAGACCATATTTGTAGTAGTAGTAGCGCTCCGCTCAGGCTTTGTGGGCGGGCTGTTTCCGCAACTCGACGTCTTGGTGCGCCTGTTTTGCGTGTAGGGAAGTGGGCTTCACTCCCGCCAACCCAACTCCAACAGAAAGCCCAGCAGCTTCTTGACGTTGCCGCATGCTTCACGGAGCGTCCCCGGTGTGCCCAGGAACTTCGCTCGGTGCGCCGCCACTCCTGTGCACTCCATGAGCACATGAGCGGCCGTTTCTTCAGCCTCAAGGCAAGCTCTGCAAAGAGAACTGTCGGTAATACCTAGTGTGAATAGGTGTTTATTGTACAAACCGTGACCTGTCAGTGCGCCCGTGACCAGTCGCAACTGTTGACGATTCAGGCTTAGCAGCTGCCGGGTGTACCGTGAGTTACGACCCCCCAGTGCCGCTCTAGACTGACTACAGTCCGACCTCTTGGTCCAGTTGTCGTTATGTTCTTTCAGTGACCTCTCTCGCAGCCATCTCCGAACCTGCGACAGTGGTAGCGGGACAATCGGTTCAGGGCCCTGAACCTGTTCCGCTGATGCCCTCCTCGCCAGTTCGTCCGCCGCGTCGTTACCTCTCGATCCGCTATGGCCTTTAATCCATTGGAGAACGATTTGATTGTGTTCACAAACCTCCGTCAGAGACTTGTGGCATTCAAGGACTAGTCCCGAAGTGATGGTGTTGCTCTTTAGGGCATGTAGGATCGCCGCGCTGTCAGAGAGTATGCGGATGTTATAACCCTGCACCGTCCTGTCGGTGATTATGGTAGCAGTGATGCCCACGCATTCTGCCTGAAAGACGGAGTTGTGGGCCCCGAGAGATGTGTGGTACCTGATATTCAAGTCTTCTGAGAAGGTGTCGGATCCAACGCCCTCGTTGGTTCTCGAACCACCGGTGAAGACCATCAACTCGGTGGACCTATGATCCCCGGAGGGAGGCTCCACGAGTTGAATTTTGTATTTCTTATCAAATACATACTGTTTGGGTATTCTATCACTTATCGCCAGCATAGGTTGATGCTTCAGATTGTCTTGAAAGACCCGCGTGTGGGGAATACCTGTGTCATGCCAGAGACCAAGAGTCCGTAGTCTTATTGCAGACATCGCCGCCTCCTGCTGCACGTGTGAATGGAGAGGAGGCAGATCCAGCATTATCTCCAGGCTGCCGTTGGTGTCGTGCACATACCGCTGGTAGTCGCCAGACATGCCACCCTCTGGAATTGCTGCAGCTTCGCGATGGTTGTAGCCAGTGTCGTCCTGGTCCACCAGACCAGAGCCCCGTAGGTGATTATTGGCCTGATCACTGTGGTATAAAGCCATAGGGTGACCTTTGGGTTAAGTCCCCATGTCTTACCTATCATTCTACGACATTGATAGAAGGTGATACAGGCCTTGTTGATCTTGTTCTCTAGGTGCTTGTTCCAGTTCAGTTTGCTGTCGAGGATCATCCCTAGATACTTTACCTCGTCAGACAGCTGTAGCGTCACGCCATACAGACCTGGTAGTGTGTACAAGCCCAGAGAGCGTTTGAGTGTGAACATGACCAGTTCCGTCTTTGACGGGTTCACTGTTAAATCGTAGTCCATACACCATCTCTCTACTAGTCTTAGAGCCGCGTGCATCAGGTCACAAGCGGTGCTGGCGTGGATACTAGTTATCAGTATTGTTATACCGTCGGCGTAGCCTATCGTGTAGAAGCGCTGCGCATTCAATACCTCGATTAAACAGTTAACCACCATATTCCATAGCAAGGGCGAGAGGACTCCCCCTTGGGGGCATCCTTTCGCAACTAATGCTATTTTGGTTGCATTACCTGGTGGTCGTACGATGCGATGTCTCAACATTTTTACTATCCAACCTGATAGTAAGGCGTCCACTCCATGTTTGTTCAGAGCTGATTTAATGCTAGAGAACTTTGTCTTGTCGAAGGCTCCCTCAATGTCTATGAAGGCGCCCAGACATACAGATTTGGATTGGATAGCTGCCTCAATTTCACTTACGATAGCATGAAGTGCTGATTCAGTTGATTTACCCGTTGGAGCGTTGTGCCTCTAATGTGCCTATCACATAGCCTTTCCAGCGTCTTCAGCATGAAGGAGGTGAGGCTGATAGGCCTATAGGACCTAGCGTTGGTGTAGTCACTCTTACCTGGTTTGGGAATGAAGATGACATTAGCTTCCCGCCACTTAAGGGGGGTGTATTGAAAGGCCAGACACGCTCGTAGGATTGTTGTTAAGGATTTCACGAGCTCAGCGCCCCCACTGCAGCATAGCGGGGAAGATGCCGTCCGGTCCGGCCGCCTTAAATGGTTGGAAGCTGTTGATAGCCCAGAGAGTTTTTTCATACGTTACTACTTTCTGGGCGATCTGCCAGTCATTTCCTGATGGCGAATAGCTGTCCTCCTCCCAGTTTATGCTCTGGCTGAGCTGACAGCCTGGGAAGTGTGTTTGGAGTAGTACCTCGACCATATATGTATTATAAGTATTATATCAACTATCTAGCTTCCATTGTACTAGCTTTGCTTAGTTTGGGATCAGATGTGTGAAATGTTTACCAATATTTATTTATTATCCATACTAGTCCATACTAATATTATAAATGCGAAAGTAACTCTGTCTGTCTGTCTGTCTGTCTGTCTGTCCGTCTTTACCGCCTAAACCAACCAACAGATTTTGATGAAATTTGATACATAGATAGAATAGATCCCGAGAAAGGACATAGGCTACTTTTTGTTCCGAAAAAAGGGTTTAAAGGGTTAAAATAAGGGATGAAAGTTTATATGGAAAACTTCGTCATTGTTGAAGAACTATGAAACTTTACGTCTAGATATTTGACACGAAACCATAAAATATACGTTTTAGCAGTTTTGTAGTTTCGAACTGTAGTACCTACGGGGGTGGAATTGGGGGTGAAAGTCTGGAAGTTCAATATTATTGAAGATAAAACCATGAAACTTTGTATCTATCGTATCTATGAAATCGAGTCGATAAACGTTTGTCCCAGCAATTTTATAATTTCTAACTATACGGGGGATACTTATATAACCGCTTGATACACTGGCCGCTTTTCGCGTTTTACAAATTTGGCGGGAAAACGGGTGTCAGGTCACATAAGTGCGGTGTTTATGTTTCGGCATATGAAGTGCCGCCTTACTTTTACCCGTTTGAGCCATTTACTCTCAAGAGCGTTTCAAGACGCTTCTAGCGGTATCATTTATTTATAATTAATGTACTTAAATAAATTCAAGATGGCCGCCGCTACAAAATGGCTGATAATTTATGTTTTATTAATCCCATCAATATGGGTATTAAATGAAAGGGCTCAACAAGCAGAATACAATATACTATAAAAAAATTGAAATCCAAGATGGCGGCCGCTACAAAATGGCGGATAACGTAGGTTTTATCAATCCCATCAATATGGGTATCAAATGAAAGGGCTCAACCAGTAGAATACAATGTACAATATAAAATAAAATCCAAGATGGCGGCCTCTACACAATGGTGGATAACTTAGGTTTTATCAATCCCATCAACAAGGGTATCAAATAAAAGGGCTTGACAAGAAGAATACAGTGCACTATACAACCTCAATATTAAAGATGGGCGCAGCCACTAAATGGCGTATCAGACAGAATTTTTGATAGTCGACGAGATTTTCATGGTGTCTTATCAAATGTTATGCATGATGGACGCTCGATTAAGGCAAATTAAGAACTGCGAAAATGAGTTTTTTGGAGGAGTAAACGTATTACTTTTCGGTAATCTTTTACAACTGCCTCCTATAAAATGATCAGGAACACCTGTTTTCAATTCTAATATGAAATTATATAAATGAAAGTAACTCTCTCTCTGTCCGTTACCGTCTAACGCTTAAGCCACTTAAAGAGTTTGTTACAATTTGGTGCACAGATAGACTAGACTTAGGAAAAGACAACGGCGACTTTTTATCACAGAAAAAGAGTTGAAAAGAGTGGGAATGAGGAGTAAAAGTGTGCATGGAAGGATCTTTGCACTCTTTGTATGCTATTTTTAACCGACTTCTAAAAAGGAGGAGGTTATCAATCCAGTTGTATTTCCAATTGTGAATCAATTTAGATGGTTATTTTTTTGGTTGGTAGATTATAGTTCAGAGGTGGTCATATAAATTTTATCGAAATCAGTGCGGCGGTTTTTGAAATATGAACAACAAACTAAAATTTGCGTTCATGTAATCAGACGATATATCTACCTACTAATATCTACTAATAGATTCTAATAAAATTTGGTGGACCGTCCCAATATGATTTTAAATTAAAGTCTGTTTTTGATTAATTTTTTGAGAACATTGTTTTTTTGTAATTTGTCGTGTAAATTGTACATTTATTAACAAATATAAAACTTTGACTTTTGATTAGGAAACGTGAATTTGTATGGTAGTAGACATACGAGTAGGTACTGCCTCAATTACTTTAATAAATATGTGGCGCGGACGAAGTCGCGGGTAAAAGCTAGTATTGAAATAAAACAAAAAACTTCTTAAAACATTTTTATAGTACTGGTAGCTATAGAATGACGGAACGAGCAGGACATGCGCCCAATGGTAAGAAACATGCCTGCCCATAACAGCACGGTGTCACGCAACTATCGAAACATGAAAATTACGAATCATTACCTGGCACTGTACCGCGTTCGTCACTCAGAGATATACATTGCTGTATCTCTATGCGTGGTAATTTCTCTGAATTATTAATTATTGATAATTTCCTTTTATTTCATACCGAGATGTAATTTTTTGCATTAGCCTTAAACATAAGCCTCCAGCGCCTGTCAAACTATTCTGATCAACGAACTTTAGACCAGTTGGTTAGAATTATAAAAGTTTTAGGTAAGGCTTCATCTTGATCAAGTGTAGTTAGTTACCTTTAAAAAAGCTTTTACTAATGACATTTTGACTAGGTATTGCTCAGGTTTTTTTCTATCACTACGGGTTTTCAGGAACCAGATCCTAATAAGTCAAAGTACTTTATTGTGCAATGTAGACATCAATTAATAAGTAAAAACCAAAAGTCGGAGAGCATACAAATAGTACCTATCTACCTAATACCTACTACCTCTTCGACAGGAATGCAAAATGTCTGGCAAGACAATTTGTTTTACTCTCAATTGAGATATACAAAAAAAAATGTCAGCTGATTACAATTATACTCTACACACAAAATAAAATTTCGCTGTACGATTATTATCGTACAGATTTCCTTTTTTGAATGTGAAGTAGAACTTTTTGGCGCGTTAGAGAAAAATGATGGAAGTAAATTATTACCAGTCGTGATCACAGTGGCAGGGAAAATTGAGACCCTGAAGTTACCTAAGTAAACATTGCAACTTGCTTCATATTCACTTGGTTAATGTTTTTTTTCACCTTTTATAGGCTCACACTTGACCGCCATCTCGTCTGATGTTATGCGACGATGCGGTCCACGATGGAGCGTATTTGCCTAGAAGAAACCGATTCACTCTCGATTTGAAGACACAAAGATTGTAACCATCTTCTTGCATTGAAGATTTATTTATTTATTTATTAACTAATACGATAATTATCTATTATATCGTTAAAATTAGAATTTTTAACTCGATGAATAAGAGAAGACGCATAAGCTTCTTGCTACATAGTTTTAAACTATTTTAATCTAGTTTTACTATCCCCCTACGACCGTGAAACAGCCTTTTCAGGGTTGCTAGGTGGATTTTTGATTTTCCCAACCCATTTTTCCAACTCGAGGTTTTTTACCTACCGTTGGAGGTGCCTTGCGCTAGTCGTCGCGTCGTACGAAATGCAGTAGGTACTCATTGAGAACGGTGAGTGTGGGAAGTATCATAAGCATACTTGAAAGCATTCCAATGCTTTCAAGTATGCCTATGATTCTTGTACACTTACAAGCTTTCATAATTATGAATACTATCTTTATAAAATAATATTATAAAGCTGAAGTGGTTTTTTGTTTGAACGCGCTAATCTCAGGAACTGCTCGATCGATTTCAAACATGATTTCACCGTTGGATATGTGATCCCTGAGCGCCATAGGGTATATATTGTGTAGGGCGAAGCCGGGACAGATTGCTAGTACATAATATACTATGTGTACAATATACAAGCACAGATTCATTTTTGTATGGAGTACTGTTCGCACCTTTGGGATGGGTCGGCTAAGTACCAGCTGAATGTTCTGGAAGCGATCGATCAATCGAGAGACGTGCCAAAAGGCTCACAGGCAACGGCACCCTTAATTAAATATGATAAATAAATACTGATACAAATAAACTCCCAGACACAGAACAAACATCCGTATTAATTTTTTTTTTTTTTTTTTTTTTATATAAAGAGTGACGAGACGATCAGGACATGTGCCTGGTGGTAAGCAACATGCCTGACACATAACAGCACAGTGACACGCAGCTATTGGAACATGAAGAGTCCAAATCATTACCTAGCACTGCACTGCGCTCGTCACCCAGAGATCTAAGATCTTATATCTCTAAGCCCTGTAATTTCTCTGGAAACATTGCCCTTCAAACCGGAACACAGTAATGTTTGCACATTACTGCTTGGCGGTAGAATAACTGGCAAAGGTGTGGTACTTCCCCAGGCGGACTCTATTATTTATCTCACAAATGTTCGTCCCGTATGGGAATCAAACCCACGACTGCAGTATATAATGTCCGTCCTCACTACCTACTAACTGAGCCTCGAGGCCAGTGAGCGAGGAACAAAATAACTTTAAAACGACATCTAGTATTTCGGAAGCAAAAATTAGAATTCTAAATGGATGTGGTAAAAGGAGTCTGAGCTTCCTTGGCCTAGTCTCGAAGTTCCGTCGATCACTGGTCTGTTTCATAATAGAGGCCGTATTCACGATGTCAGACCTGATTAGCGGAACACAAACAGACCGGTATAATTCGACTTACACTTACGATTATAAAGAATACTCGCAAAAGTCTTGCTCTACTGGTCCGCTGCCGCTCCGACACTACCTAAAGTGAGGCGAACCTGTAAGATTTTCAACGACAAAAGTTACAACCCGGCTGAAGAATTTTTTACTTCAAAAAATGTGTGTGGGTAACCACACACGGGAGCAACGAAATTTCACAACGTTGGCTGGTCATAACCAACGACAAAAGACAAGAGTTCTGACTGAGCTAATTGTAAGGGCGAGGCCTCGCCAAGTGTATTAACAAGAACAAAATAAAAATATTGATTTACCCCGACTACCTCGGATTTGTAATCTGTGCAACATTCTACTAGTCGAGCCCTTTCATACCCATTTCAGATCCCCATATTGAAGGAGTAGTGAAAACAGAAAAGTATGCCGCCATTTTGTGATAACGGCCATCTTGGATTTGAAATTTGCCATAGTGTTTGTAGTACAAGTCTATAGTGTATATAGTGTGTATTAGTTATCAAGCCCTTTCATTTGATACCCATAGTGAAGAAGTATCATACCCATAGAGAAGAAAAAAATGTATGGCCTCTGTTTATTATATCTGATAAATTCTGTTTTGAAATATGATCGTCTTTTTAGTGTTACGTAGCCAAATGGCAAAATACGGGACCCTTATAGATTCGTCATGTCTGTCTGTCCGTCCGTATGTCACAGCCACTTTTCTCCGAAACTATAAGAGCTTATACTATTGAAACTAGGTAAGTAGATGTATTCTGCGAACCGCATTAAGATTTTCATACAAAAAATTGAAAAAACAATAAATTTTGTGTTTCATTCATAGAACTAAAACTCAATTTTTTTTCCATTTAAACCATACGTGTGATTTGTCTATGGATAGATCCTTAAAAATTATATTGAGGTTTCCAACATTTTTTTTCTACTCTAAATAGTTTGCGCAAGTGAGTTTGCGCAAGTTTCCAAAGTGGTAAAATGTGTGTAACTTAACTCTCCCCCCCCCCCTGTAACTTCTAAAATAAGAGTATGACAAAAATAAAAAAAAGGTGTGATGTACATTAGAGTCTGGCTAACAAAGGTTGATATTTACTGACAAAGCGCGGCAAATTTAAATATTAACACAATCCACTTTTATTTGTTATTGCTTTTTCAATTCATCGAATTTTCATATACAGTTAATTGTGTTAAGAAGTTTAACTTTAAAAGGTCAAGTTATACTGGCCATTCAAGCGTGTTTAGCATATTGGTCAATGCGGATAGGACTTTATTAGCATCATTTCACAAGTGAGATTTTAATTCCATACTTGGAGTATAAACCTGACGATTCGAGTTCTAGACAACCTTGTGGCATAGAAAAGCGCTGTATGTACAACTGGTCCTTAATTTATTTCTTGAATTTATACTTACTTCCTTTGGCAAGTTAGGGAAAATAATGAGAGTAGATCATGGACGTATAAAAAAAGTCTCGCTAAAACAAAAACTGTGTCACTAGAGTCGGCCACATTTGCACGTGTGCGTTGTCAGGTTGTCACTGATAGGCTGACATGCATATCCACAAGTAGCGTGTGTAATGACCACTGATGTGTGCGTGTCAGCCTGTATGTGACAGCGCACACGTGCATATTATGTGGCCGACTCGATGGACACAGTTTTTGTTTTAGCGCGAGACTACCCCAGGTAGCAATTTTACGTCATGACGACGTCCATTCACGGTCATTTTCGACGTAAATGACGTCGTAAAAAACGTCCCACAGACGTACTAAATGACGGCCTAATGTCAGGTCTCAGCGACGTCTCTGAAGACGTCATATTAACGTCTCCAGATAACGTCATATTAACGTCTCCAGATAACGTCATATTAACGTCTCCAGATAACGTCATATTAACGTCTCCAGATAACGTCATATTAACGTCTCCAGATATCGACTTATTCACGTCCCCAGATAACGTCATATTAACGTCTCCAGATAACGTCATATTAACGTCTCCAGATAACGTCATATTAACGTCTCCAGATAACGTCATATTAACGTCTCCAGATAACGTCATATTAACGTCTCCAGATATCGACTTATTCACGTCCCCAGATAACGTCATATTAACGTCTCCAGATAACGTCACCTTAACGTCTCCAGATAACGTCATATTAACGTCGCCAGATAACGTCTCCAGAAGACGTCAATACCACGTATTGTGAAGACCTCCTATAATAACGTCTATTAACGTCTTCAGACACATTAATATAACGTTATCTGAAGCGTTAATATGACGTCATCCGGGATCAATTTGGCCTCGATGCAATTCATCCAGCCACAGTCTTCAAGTAACTCTGAAAGGTCAACATTAAAAACACAAATTTGCATTGTAGTATTATTTATTATAACGAGTTAACTATCACAACTTAATTAATAAATGGAGAATTTTAATCCTTATAACCATGGAGCATAGGAAAACATATAAAAGAATTACTAGTTGCCTCTTGAGGAATAACAACACATTTTGAAATAATATCATAAACAGGTACAATTTTGTAAGCTGAACAGAGTTCCGAAACTTTAAAAATATCAATAACAGCAGAATCATAAGGATACGTATAGTAGGAATCATAATGTACAAACTCTTTTCCATAGACGAACAAGGAAACCTCTCCATTAATCTTACATCTCAAAATATTATGTATCTCGACTACTTTGCCGTTTGCATAGCAGTAACAATTATTAGCTAAACCAGATTTTGTATACATTGCAAAACCCTTATAAACAAGTTTATTAAAGCATTCATAAGCATTGTTATCAACAGGCGTTGGTCCTAAGCTATTGTAATAAAAAACCGCTGGTACCTCGTCAATCAGTTTTGGAGGAAAAGTAGATTCCATTTCTTTTAATCGTTTATAAATTTGCTGCAACGGTTTGTTAGGTGACCTAACTAATTTTTTAACATGCCTAAATAATTTTCGAAAGGAAAGGCGGAATAACTGTCCAAATCACCAAATAAACGAACGTCATCACACAAATGACATAACATATGAACATTGTAAATTAAAATTTCCGGCTATAAATAGTTTCGGAATGTCTTATGAACATTAATAATAGCTCATGTGCTAAATATGTACCTACTTTATTGATGTTTCTAGGGCTACAAAGAATTGTTATAGCACAATGAAATAACAAAAATTTTCATACAGGGAGGTTGGAAGGATATTTTTAGAACAACTGGTCCAGTATATAACAAAAACATCCTAAATTCGGTGGCTTTCCAGCGAGCCAACTCACTGATACTTCGCGGTCGCCTGTTAAATTCAACAGGTATACAACTTGCACAGCTAAGTAATTTTCAGAAACTGCATTTACTAAACGGCTATTTAAACGAACATTTAAATCACCACCAACCCAAACATTTAAAAGTTTCCTCATGACTCCCAGACAAACAGCATGCATATAATCAATGGGAAACAATGAAACTAAATCTATGGGAAGCGTCAAAAGTGGAGATTCACCAACATGATGGTCGTCATCAGACTGTAAACGAAATTGTGAATCCGTTCTCCTACTCGCAGATACGCTTGTATAAATCACTCTACCTTGAATATACTCACCAGGTTCTACACATTTATCACATGATGAGTATCCACCATGGGATTTAGTACATTTGATAAAAGCTCTAGCTGGAGCGTCACATACAAAACTATGTACTTTTACAATATAATGAGTATCTTCAAAATTTATTCCATCATTAAGTAATGTAGACAGTTCTTCAACAAATGGCCCCAAAACAGATTCAATGGTGAAGGTTTAGAGTTTCCACAGAACAGAGTTATTACAAATGGCTGTGCACAATTAAAGTTTTTGATCAAACCTAATATAGGCCATAGTTGAGTATTCGTGCTTTTAAAAGTGGCAAACCATCAACATTAAAAGACAACAATATTTCACTATTTTTAAAGTTGAACCCACTGTACAGTTTTAATTGTGCTTGTATTTGATTTATGAGACCAATGTGCACCAATTCACCAGATTGCAAAGAGTTACTTGATATATTCATTGGCGTATTTAAAAACGTTCTGCTATCTCTAGGCAATTTAGGGCAAAAGGATTTAGAATTTTAGAAGACTATCTAGAGCACTGTGGGAAATTTTATGTTCTACGGTAGCCCAATGTCTTAATTGCGATGGCAAATCGTTAGCATCGTCAGATCGTGAATCATCATTATCTATAAAACAATCCTCAAACAATGTTGATTGACAATTTTCATCTAAAAAATATTCTCTTTATATGTCCTTAAACAGTTTTCATTTAAAGTATTGTTGTCAATACTACTGTTACTCGTAGCTATAGATGTGGATGTATATTGTGGTGAAGATGGCAAATCACTTAATGATGGCTGTAATGTACTTCTTTGTATTTCTAAAATAATTTTTCGTTTTCTGCCAAAATCCTTCTATACATTTGACGCTCACCTACTACATTTTTTTTTCTTCCTAGAGGATGACATTGTTATTTTCCTTTGACAATCGCTTTTTGCTCGTTCAGGTGCGTGCTTGAGCCACACCTTTATATCGTCTTCAATGTCTTTTCTGTAATCCTTGGAGAGGAACTCTTTAAGCTCTCTGAAAACAAAAAGTTTGTGAATATAAGAATAGCCCAAATGCCTGCAACGCTCTGTGGGGTCAGATGACGGGTCGCTCTCACACAGCGACTCGCGAGTCGCGACACAACTGGTGTTAAATATTATTTTTAACGGAGAATTAAAACCGGTCAAGTGGGTGTTGGATCACGCGCATTGTAGGGTTCCGTAGTAAGCCCGTCGCAATAATTATGTGGACTTAATTGTTTTATTTTACCAGTTAATTGACGTGATTATTATTATATATAGCCTTGCCAAATTACAGCTTTCTAGTACTAAGAGTCTCCCCACCTAGCCACCTACATAAAACATGCCAATTATTAACCAGTTGCCAGTACACAAGGAATATGTATCTTTTGAAATTATTTAGGTATTTCATAGCACACTTATTTTGTATTATAGATGAGATCTAGAAAGAATAAATTTAATCATATGAAAGACAATAGACACATACCAACAATAAATTCACGGAGACGTAGCTCTGAAAAAGGCTTCTTCTCAGACCTTTTACCATAGAAGTTGAACTTGCTTGCCAACGAGTCTGACAATGTATATTTCATCACTCTCGATACTTTATTTTTTAAATCATGCCCACCAAGGCTCTTTAGGTAGCTTGTCTGTAAATATTAATTGATAGCAATAAACATCCACATATATCTCTATAAGTACACACTAGAATTAACATAAGATCCAACAGTCACATACATAATCTTGAGCTCACACTATAGGATTCCCTGTCATAGGTATCAGGAACTACGAGTGCCAAGGTATCATGACACAGACCTAGAGCAAATATTTGTGTTGCAACAGGAATTGAACCCACACCTCACATCTCAGCCCTCTAATCGCCCACTGTGAAGCAGTGGCCAAAATTATTAGGAATTAACTACACATAATGTGAGCAGAAGCTAATAAAACATAGCCTGTCAGGGGTAATGTAGCTTGCTATTAGTGACTGAATTCCCAGAATTGAATCAATAGTTCCGATGATTAACTCCTACATCCAAACTCACAAACAAACTAACTCATTCTAGCAAGGTACCCATGTAATAAAAAGCTTTCTTATGGTAAAGTAGGAATTAATTATAATTGCTCAATAGGCATTTCCTGTTTATTAAAAGTAAACACTTACCAGGTTAGCACAGTTTTCTGTATTAGTCAGTAACTGTTCCACTGTTTCTAAATCTTGAAAAGTTTCCAAGGGAAATTTGAATTCAGGCTTCAATGCATTGGTATTTCCTGCTCTGTCTTTCAAAATTGCTAGGATGACATCATTTTGGGCTTTTATTTTGGCAAGTAGTGAAACAACTTGGCCTTGACAATCTGGATGAAAAAGTAGTATGGTAGGTATTACAGTCTATAATAATCTTAACACCAACCACCACCACCACCACTATACCAAAAAATAGAAATAATCGTCGAAAACTATACTCATGCATATAAGGTAGTATCTAGCAAAGAATCTAGTTAGGCAGCTATAGATTTAAAAAATCAAAATGATTTTTACTATTTACCACAGTTATTGGAAGCACTGCTGGCAACAATTTCATCGAGTGTCATACTTTGTGAACCAGATGGTTGATCATGATGACTGTTAGAAGCCTTCTCTTGTGCATCAGGTTTATTCATCTGTGAGTTGTGATTTAGTACCAAATCACTGTAAATTGTGCTTGTACTTGAAGGTTCAAGGTTTATATCTAAAAGCAAAAAAAAAAAAAAAATAATGGAAGGAAATATTATTATGTTCAAAATAATTTAGTTAATGTATCATCCGGTATAATTACAATTGGATAGATGTTTCTTTAAAGGCGGAGGACGAGGGAATTCACACCTTTCTCATCATCATTATCATCTGATGATGAAATGTATCTGCTAGTTTTTTTTGTTTTGCGTTTAGGTGGCTTACTTATATAATTTTCCTCCTCAGTCTGTATATCTGATGTGTCTTCCACCAACTTTAATTTTCTTTGCCTTATCCAATTCATCTATAGAACAAGCATAAAACACCAACACAGTTAATATCAAAACAACATGCAAGTTAAAGTTAGTCACGCCATGCAACACACCCACGCCGTACAAGCTTGGTAGTCCAGCACTTATTAATCCATTAGTTCTATCTCATTACTAGTAGTTAATAGTACTGCCATTACTTATATAATTTACTATGCTTTTGTTTCTGTTTTGATATGGTATGGTGGTGAGATTACAGGCACATGAGACTGCAATGAACACAACACAATGCTATGTAGGGCACATTCTAGGTGGATGTGGGTACATACCCCCATACATACCCCTGGTGGTTCGGTGGCCACCTAACCACCAGGTTTATGTATGTTATACAATGTATAATTATAAGACAAGACCAACAAATATTTGTGAAAACAAACAAAACCAAACACCTGTGAACACACTTTCTTGGAAATGATTACTTATCTGTTGCTTGCTTGCTGTCGCCGCTGCTGCTGCTTGTTTACACACGGCGCCATGACCTAAAAATAGCAGTTCTGTCTTGTGATCTTGGGCAATCTGAATATTTTTTTTCTGTGCGCATCAAAACTGCAGTCAACTTCAGCTCGGCCGTAATCCTTAGATTTTTAGGTTATGGCACCGTGTATTTTTTAGTTAGGTTTTAAAACACTAGCACCTACTAGAATTAAATTCTGGGCCAGTCTGTCTGTGCCCAGGCTTAAAGCATGGTAAAGTTAACTGCCCTCAAGCCACCAGCTGCTAAAATAGTTGTGTGTGGTAGTGTTACACTACCTACTCATAAAAAAAACTTACCAGTCTGATAGAAAACTCTATCGATCTCGTATAGTTTCCATTGTTCATTTGGAGACGAACACCTCTGTAGAAGTTTATCAAATGCTTTCGCCTCCTTTACGGGAGGCCAATAGATTTCTTTTTTAGGTGTTATCCATTTATTGATGACCACAGCCACAGTGCCACCCTCACTCTCCGCGAACTGAACGACACTATACATAATTTACAATCCTTTTTATGTGCTGTGATACGTACTATAACAACAGCAAGAAAAAACATGAGAATTTACACATTTGTTTGACACAGAGAATTGAGAAAGAAAAAAAAGCGCGGGATACCAACCAACCGTCAACGCGTTCGTTCGTTCCGTTCGAAATAAACAAAAGCAAACAAAAATATATTTTTTACTTTTTAAATATTTATATTTTTAATCAGCCTTTTCTATCTTATATTGGTTCTTTCTAATGTTTGATGATAGACTAATAGCTGAATTTCTTTTCATTGAGTTACATAACAAATACAAATGTAAAAATAATAATTTAATAAAATAATAACAAACAACATGCTATCAATGCGTTCCGTTCCTCGCAGATTGGAAGAAAGATAAACTCTGGTGATAATTTTAAATTATTAAAATGGACTATTTACTGTCGAGTTAAAGTTTTTACAGAGTACCTATATTTTAATACAAAAAAAACGTTCGCTAGCCGCATGATAGTTATGTTGTTAGAGCTAATTTAATCGTGCCTGCTTGAGCATGGTAGGCACCTGTTGTACTCTCCTAGAATAAAATTATGTTTCTTTTCTTGGATAATGGCATACCTAGCTCATATACCTACCTTACTTAATTAGGTTTTATTCTGATTCCCATAATAATAATAATATGCTTGAATGTCCATAGCATCATAAGTAGGTTCCCGTTTATTCTGCTAGTCAAACGAATGGAAGTCAGTGGTGGATGTTTCTGTAGGTATCGAGGCGGCTCAAGACCGCTCGTCGTGGCATTTCTATGTATATGGGGCCTGTCCAGCAGTGGACTTCTAACTAAAAGTGTTTGTACAAACCTACTTACAGAAAATAAATCATTTATCATTTAAACTGATAATTTATTTAATGACGATGAATATTAATTTTATCGGTTGCAATTAGGTACCTACCTTAACACGTTCGCAGTCCAGTGTACCCTATGCGGTACACGCGGAGCATTCCGCCGAGTCCGTGTACCCTATGCGGTACACGAGGCCACTATAACTATATGGGCTCTGCAGCCACGGACTTATGAAATTTGTTAGTGTATCGTTCCTGGACTTGTGACAAGGGTTCTATTAGACAAGAAAAACCAAAAACATGACTTATTTTTTTTATATAATGTTTTCACAGTACAAAATGAAACGAGTTAGTAGAAATATATAATGTTTTATTGGTGAACTGTAACTTTAGGAAAACAATCAATACATATGCCTTTTTACATTTTTACATTGTGATGACACCCTTTTAGCTTTGGCGCGTGCATACGAAGTGAGTCTTCCTTCGTCGTGTTTTAAGTCCGTGTACCGCCCGGTGTACACGAGCAAAGTCGGGGCACGGGCCTTTATTTTAACATAATTATGCATCAGTTGTGACGTTTGCATCGACTAATGGTCAAAAGTAATGAAAATGATATTGGACTTATGGCGTTGTCGGAAACTTTTGTATTGGGACTGCGAACGTGTTAAGCAGGTATTATTAAGTAGTACCTACGTGTTAGAGCATTCCTTTAGATGCACTAAATAAATAGTACGTAGGTAAGTACACTACGGCCGAAATATCTTGGCGAGTCTGTACATAGACACTACGAACTTTCGCCATTGACCCTAAATGTAGGTACGTTCCTACGGCGTCTTATTAATGAACAACACAGGGCGTCACAGAATGGAACCCAAATGGACGTTGCTAGGGCGTCTTATTAGGGAACAACACAGGACGTCACAGAATAGACCGTAAATGGACGTTGCTAGGACATATAATACATGACCAACACAGGACGTCACAGAACTGACCCTAAATGCACGTTGCTACGGCGTCTTATTAATGACCAACATAGGACGTCACAGTTGACCCCAAATGGCCGTTGCTAGGGCGTCTTATTATTGACCAACACAGGAGGTCACAGAATTGACCGTAAATGGACGTTGCTAGGACGTATAATACATGACCAACACAGGACGTCACAGAATTGACCCTAAATGCACGTTGCTACGCCGTCTTACTAATGACCAACACAGGACGTCACAGTTGACCCCAAATGGACGTTGCTAGGGCGTCTTATTATTGACCAACACAGGACGTCACGGAATTGACCGTAAATGGACGTTACTAGGACGTAACATTCACGACCAACACAGGACGTCACAGAATTGACCTTATATGGACGTTGCTACGTCGTCATAATCATGACCAACATAGGACGTCACTGAATTGACGCTAAATCGACGTCACCAGGACGTTCCCTTGAGTACCAGACGTTAAAATGACGTCAGTGTGACGTACTTATTTGACGAATAAACTACGGACCCTAATATGACCTTAGGATGACGTCATTTTTTCGTCGCAGACGTCATTTTGCTACCTGGGACGTCCGGCTTTTTTTATACGTCTATGGAGTATTTAGATTTTCTCGACGTGCACACGCCGTCACGAAAAACAGACTCCCCGAAGTTAGGTCTCAACATTTTAGTAAACATTTTAGTAACTTTAGGTTAATATATAATACTTTTTGCGTTGAAGATATTATCTACAGCTAGCACTAGCAGTATCTCGCGGTTTTACCCGCGACCGTTCCCGTAATTTATCCCGTCTCCGACGTCTAGACTACAGTCTCGAACATCGCAGAAAAATTGTTAGCTTATCGGATACACCTCGGAGAGTGTACTCCTGATTTGCCGTTCTATACCCACCTTGCCCTTTTTTCTATCGGCATGCTCGTAGATCTAAAAGCGACATCGTTTCATGGTTGATGCTCCAAAGACACGAACGAAGACAGTTGACTCCACTTTTGTGATAAGAACGTCAAGGCTGTGGAATACGTTGCCTGAGTGGGTTTTACCCGATAGTTACAATCTTTGTGTCTTCAAATCGAGAGGGAATCGGTTTTTTCCGAAATCCGAAATAAAAAGAAGATGTATTAACTTCTTCTGTTCGTACACACAGGCATTTTTTAAGTGAAAACTTCTTTTAGCGCGCCACAGACAGATTTTTCGTGGGCTGTGAATTGAATTCTAGCGTCACGCTCGAGAATCTTCGGGTAAACTCGGGACTACAGCCCATGTTCATGGCCATGCCCTCTGGAGTCTCCCGCGTAGTTTCCAAAGTAAGCTATCAAATTCTGAGTGTATATGTTTTCGCTTATTACTTGCGGATAAACAGACTCTAATATTCATACTTCGTACGCTGTACGTACTACCACTTGTACTAATATTTATTATGTGCTACCACTAACGGACACCATTAACAAAAAACAAACAACATAGGTTTTCATTAAATTATACAGCTGTATTTTGTCAACAGCCTCGGAAAACAATAACAGTTATGCGTTTGTCTATGACTCTATACGAAAATAAAACAATAGTGTAAAGAACGACGCGAAGATATACTAATTTAAATAATCTCCGTACAAACTTTTCATAAAACAGCTCAATAGTTTTTCAAAAGAATATCCTTTTTAAAATTGGAACGATTTTTTTGTAACCCACCTTTGCGAAGTACCACACTTTTGGCAATTATTCTACCGCCAAAAAGCAATATTCAAACATTACTGAGTTCCGATGTAAAGGGCAATGTTTGCGGAGGAATTACTGGGTAAAGAAATAAAAAATCTTATGCTGATGTGGGCTTTTCTTTGTCACTTCAGCTTGCTTACTTTTTGAGCTATGTCGGTCACTTTCGTTCTTTTGCGAATATCCTCATTACGGATTCTGTCGCGCAAAGAGACTCTGAGCATAGCTCTCTCCATAGCTCGCTGTGTGATTTAGAGCTTCGTTATGAGGCCCACAGTTAGGGACCACGTCTCAGTTACATAAGCTATCAAATACATTTTTATACATACTTCCATTTTATGTACGTGCAAGTTTTGATGTTTGTAGTTCAATCACGTCGGAACAGCGCAAAGCCACGTGTGTGTTGAAATTTAAATAGTGTTAAATTCTAACGCGGCAATATTTCATTGTTGAAAATATAGGAACGGGAACTACGCAGATAAAACCTCCGGCGGTGCTAGTCCTTCATCAACAGCCCACTAAATGTTCCCACTGCTGGGACTCGGGCCTTCTCTCGCAAGGAGAGAGTTAAGGCCGTAATCCACCACGCTGGCCCAGTGCGGGTTGGTGGATGACACATGACTTCGAAAGGTTCTAGGTACATGTCGGTTTCCTTACGATGTTTTCCTTCATCGTTTTAAGTTAGCGGCATTACGCACATGACTTCGAAAAGACAGCGGTGCGTGTGGGGTTTGAACCCGGGTCTCCGGATCGGCAGGCGCCGTTCTCCCGACTAGACCAGCCGTAACTTAGCGGTACTTAATAAGCGGTGCTAGTACGACATATTTATTTCACTGAAACTGATAATAAAAAAAACATATACTATACGGTCGAATTGAGAAACCTCCTTTTTTGAAGTCGGTTAAAAATTGAAACAAATATGTCTCAATAATTAATATAAATAATGAATGATTCATTAAATAAATCAATCAAAGTTATAAGTAAGTATCTACAGAAAAAAATATTACAAAAAATATATTATACTTTTTATCTTTTATGAAATTAGTTTATATATAGTATGAGATTGCTTATTAGTTAAAATACAAATTAGTACACATAGGTAACCATAATGTATAGCGGTAAACAACCCGTTAAGAGGTGCGGAACCCATTTGGGTTTAGCGTTTCATATATTCATTTGAAACACACGTGAAAAAAATCAAAACAAAAAATTGAATTTACCCTCAAAAATGTTGAGGTTAGTTTTGACAAAACAAATCATAATTGAAGGGATATCAACAATTTTTTTTCGCATCAGGAGGAAAAAACTATGAATTAATGAAATAAATGAATAGAATTTGCTTAACCTTAGCTTTCCATAACGGGTTAAAAATAAAAAGAATGGACCACCTTGTAAAAGAAATACGCCGGCGAGATCACTGCCGCGCGGCAGGGACCCCAGAACGCTGGCAGTGTTGCCTCTTTGGATTGCGATTCGCGATTCTTATTTTTGGGCGAAGTGCCAGCTCTGAGATCCCCTGAGACCAGAACCAACCGCTTCGACAGTTGTCTTTCAAACCTTTTCATGTTTTTCATTTGTTTTTTTTTTTTCGTAACAGACTTTGTAAATAACTAGCGACCCGCCCCGGCTTCGCACGGGTACAATGCTGATACTATATGTAAGTACCTACTAATAAAATCCCGGTCCGGCGGCAAGACGTTTCGTTTTACGTAGTCACAAAAGCACAGTTTTTTGTGATGGATACTTTTTTGGCGCGACTTACGCACGCAATGTGTTGATTGATGGAACGAAACGTGCTTCACACCAAATATGGCGACAGCGGCTTGTTTGTCAGTGCCATCAGAGTTTAACGAAATTCTCCATAATCCGAATTTTGTGGACGTATGTTGTCGACTCAAAATCAATATTTTTTTTATGCTTTGTTATTCATATAGGTTTCGAACAATTCATTATTCATCATAGAAATGAAAAAAAAAACGATTTTATGATTTTTAGCTTCTCATTATGCAAAGTGAAATCGAAAAATTACGAGTAGTTTTTTGATAATCCTCGACCTTGACAAAGTGTTTAATATCTAGGTTACACACAAGAAGAGAGTGAGTGGAAAGAGACCACTTTCCAATTATCAGAATAAACTTTTTACTGGTAAGAGTAGTTCAATGTTTGACATCCTGAAGGTGCCTCGTGTTAATATTTGGAAAGAAAATTGCATTTGGTCACAGGGGACATGACCCCCCCCCCCCCAAAATCGTATACGTTAAACTAAAAAATATAAAATAACATATATATAAAAAATAAGTACCTACAACTTAATTGAGAATTTCCCCAGAAATCTATGGTAACTAAGTTATTTGTAAATCAATTCAACAAAAAAAAACACGATTCGATTTTATCAATTATGTTTAACCGCATTTCAGGATCACGATCGTAATCATGCGAGTAAGTTTGGTCACACATTCTTCGAGCACATTCTCTTATCAACACAATGGTAGAATCGGTAGAATCAACAAAAGATTACCCAAACACGACCACCTGACATACGCAACTGGAATCATTGAAATCTATTCTCAATTTAACATCTATTTACTGGATTGGATTTTATTTGAAATCATTAAACGCATATACGTAGTATTAAAATTTATTTGAAATAAATAAAACTACAATTTTTTGTTTTGTACTCTATTTAATATGTTTAACTACGGATAGTATGAAAAAGTACTATAATTGTAGTGTCAAAGGAAATAAACGTAATTTATTTACTTTGATCCAAAAAATCCAAAGTAATATTATAAAGCTGAAGAGGTTTTTTGTTTCAACGCGCTAATCTCAAGAACTACTGATATTTCGAAAATTCGGATGTATCCGTTGCAAAAAATCTGTTTGGATTGCGTTTAAAATCAGAATATGACTGAAATTTGGAACACAGATTACATAAGTATATAGCCTGGAATAGCATATAATTTACTTTTTGGCTTTTTTGGACGTTTTCAAGATGCAAAAAGACCTGTCAAAGACAGTTCCCAATTTCACCATAGGTGGCGCCAATGTTTTATTTTGTTCCAGAAAATTCACAAAAACTAACAGTGGTGCCACACTTGGCAAAATTTAGAATTTTTAGCAAGTTAATTTGCATCTGGAAAATTCCTAATTTTTTCAAGTTGTTAATTGTTATTACATATTTGGTGTCTTTAATAAACTGTCTCTATTTATTTTGTCTGTCTACTTTTTATTGAGTGCGAGTCTCACCGTGGGATGCTGCTAGTAAATTGATTTATTATTAAGCACAGATTACTCCATTTTTTTTTGATCGAGAGGTTTTACATCAACAATAAAAAAATGCATCAAAATATTAGACCCTCAACACTAAATAGATCTGCTCAAACAGGGAATAACTACTGTTTATAAACTGCTGTATGAGAACTGGATAAATGAAAGTTATTTTAATAACGTTGTAATTGTTGGATATGACGCATGATTGCATACAACGACGTTGCCTGATGTTAATTGTTTCATTGACTTCATTGACGTTTAACGATGTTATAAAAGGCACATTTTAAACCACTGTTGTGGTTTAAAATGTACCCATTACTAGAAAGATGTCTTGAAATACTTCATTATTGAGTAGGCAAATTGTTAATTTTTAATGTAGTTTTCAATTTATAATGCTATTTCATTAATGCTACTAAATATTTTTTTCAAATCTACAGCGGAGGTTTTTTTATTATTGAAGGTAATATAAATATGAAAAACGAAACTTGTTGTACTTTTTCTACGTCACATTTTTGTTATCTTATCATATGTTATCTTATCATTACATAAACATATTTTTAGTGGACTTATTCTTCACAAAAACACTATCTAGCCCTAAACTAAATAAAACTTGTATTATGGTTAGCAGACAGCTGCGGTAATAGTTATATTATATTCTACTCTATTTCATACATACATATGTACCTACCTATGAAATAGAGAAAAACCCAGACATAGAACAAACGTCCGTAATCAGCACACAAATACTTGTTGTGGGTAGGAATCGAACTCACGACCTGCGATTCTGTGTGAAGACCCTCTACCAGCTCAGCCACGAAGCCAGTCAATCACATGAAATATGTTTAAATAATTACAAATAAAAATTTGATTTAATGACGATACTAGTTTAATATAAAACCAACGTTTTATTTTTACCCGACTGAAAGAATGGTTATGTTTTTCGCGCAAATCTTGTTTTTGTAAATGTATTTATTCCCACGTATCTTCCAAACGGCTAGATAGATGGATTTTGATAATTAAGATATCGTTAGACTCGTCACAATCACCCAAGTGTTTTTAGATAGTATAAACATAATGTATTTTTATCTGCTGATTTTTGCAGGCTCAATTAAAGTTATTTGAAGTTGGTTAAGTTAACTTTGGAGTAAACCAAGGATAAAAATAGAATTATTTTCCAAGGCACAAGCATTTTTTCATAAGTAGAGAATATCCATGGGAAATATTTGCGTGTGTGATAGTTTACACAGCCTGTGTAAATTAAAAATATTATTTGCCCGCTTGGTACGTCTCCATGTTCATTTCCAATATTAGATACTACTACTTTCGTTTCGTAAGAAGCATGTCTAGGCTGAAGAATACGTTGGCTGAGTGGGATTTCGTCGATGTTATAATCTTGGTATTATAATCCAGAGTGTATCAGATTCTTCTAGCTTCACGCTTCATTGTAGACCGCAGCGTGAGGCGATATGGTGGCCAAGTACCAACTACAACCGTCAAAAAAAAGTTGAACGCAATCCACACATCGATATAAACCAATGGATGTGCCCTGAGTAACTTGAAATTGGTAATAAACTGCGTCTCTATGTGTGTCGTAAGTAGTTTACACATAACCAATCTACTTGACCCATAGAATCGCTAGCGGCGCGATATGCTGTGGTCCTACTTATTTTGGTTTTTGACAACGAATAGTGATAAGTAAAAACGTCCGGCGTTCACCGCTTCTTGCAACCGACTGGAACGGAATGAGTGAGCTCACTCTTCCCAGCAATGACATGATTCCGTGCGCCCTGAAGTTTGGGAGGGCACATCTGTAATCCACAGACGTTTTCTTGTCTTAGTGCAAAAGTGATTTTTACAGATTTAATTCTTCTTGAAACTGTTTTAATAAATTAAATATTAAGAATAAATATTTTACACGTGCAAAAATCTGTGTAAAGAATAACGTAGTGGTTCATTTTAATATCAAAGTATTTTTTTCAGATCCTACTTTTTGTGTTATTTTTCAACGTGCCTAAATTCAGCTCTGCGGAGTACTCGTTCTACAAACTACAGGCCACTATCAGTAGAGCGGCGCGCGCGCCAACCGTCGCATGTCTGTCTAAATTTCGAAATAAATAATAATAAACAAGATGAATCTAATATCCCTCGCCGTGTGGACATTAGAAAAAAACTGTTTTATAGTGTACACAGCTCTCATAATCTGTTTTATTACATTCACGTTATTCCACAAAAATAAACTAGAAACTCATTACAGAGCGGCAGAAAAAAAAGAAAAATTGGCGCGAACGGGTACTGGCAGGAGAGGTTAGTGGCTTTATTTTTTTTAAACTAGCCTTGGACTAAAGCATTGTTTGGTATTTGGATTCAGTAAAAAAAGCAATTCTTATGCTTTATGTTGCCAGAATTATGATTTCAATCTATTTTGGACGGTAATACGCGAAGATGACTGGGTAGAGCATTGAGGTAGGTCATTTAAAATCTATGATACTTGGAATATTTGTTTTGATCTTCGTAAGAAGTTATACTTATTTGTTCCGTAAAATGTATATGTATTAAACTCGCGATCTTTAGTAATATATATTACGTGAAATGGTTGTTATAACAGTGTTATTTTTTTTTTAACACATAAAGATATATCTGTAGACCATAAATAAACCGTGATCTTCTTTTTGGATCATTTTTTAATATTGTAATAAGTGAATCAGGAGAAGACCTTCCATTTTGTACCGATTAGATACAAGGAAAGTATGATAAGGCACGCGTGACAATATTTCTGTTGCCCCAATCACCAATGCAGACATTCATTATGTATGTGTTACCGGACAATCTGTGTAATCCGGTATTCTATACAATACCTAGGAAATGTATAGAATACCTAAAACATGTAGGTAATGTATGAAATATTATTTATTTTATACATCGTCTAGAAATTCTATACAATACCGATTGCGCAGCCGGAAATGTCGGGAATGTATGTAAACGACATATGTTATTCCAATATCACATTAGGATTAATGTAAAAATGAATGCTTTTTGTAACAAAACACGTTGTTAGAATGTCTAATTGGGGCTTATCACTTAGATTTGTCTCCGGATGGGCTCTCACCATAAGCTCAAGGGAGGTCCTGAGTAGTGCGATGCCTATCGTAGTGGAGCGCAGGCCGAGTATGGAGAAGCGACACTCAGGGGAGACCGCCTGGCTCCCGCATTTTCATAATACACTCTAGGGGGAGTAAAGACAAGACTAGGTGGAGTCGGGGTGCTTCTAGTTGGGCCATCTTGAATATTTACTACATTTCCGAACGACATTACAGAAACTGATAAATATAAACCAAAATTTATTTATTTTGCACCCAGTGGAACACCAGGTACTTACTCTATACAATCCCTAGGAATTGCATATATTGAGTAGGTAAAGTATGCAATGGACAATAATCAAATTGCTCAGAAGCCGACGTCCCTGATATTCTATACATTACCTAGTTATTGTATACAATACCTGAATTAAACAGATTGCCGATAACATAATTATGTACAGTAAAGTATGATATGCATCATAATATTTCCGTGTTTCACTGATTTTATATTTTTTACTTGTACTTTTGCCACGTTATTTTCATCGCTTCATGTATGCGCCTTTAAATTATAGAGGTATTTATATTCGATTGGCATGACTTTCTATAGGTACGGAATTACCGCATAGGAATAAACTGAGAAAAAGTCAAAGAACGTGTTTGACTCTTATCCTTTGAAATCGAATAAGCGTCTAATGCAAATGAGAGTGACTAGACGAGCAGGATATGTGCCTGATGGTGAGCAACATGCCTGGCCATAACAGCACAGGGACACGTAGCTATTGGAACATGAATAATCCAAATCATTACCTAGCACACTGCACTGTGCTCATCACCCAGAGATGTAAGATGTTTTGTCTTTATGCCCTGTAATTTTACTGGAAACATTTTCCTTTAAACTAAAACATAGTAATTCTTGTACATTACTACTTGGCGGTAGAATAACTGTCAAAGATGTGGTACTTCCCCAGGCGGACTCTGCCAAGAGTCCTACCACTACCATATAGATACGCGCATTTCGCTCGTACACTGCGAATAAATGAAGACAGTATATTTGTTCTTTTGGAAAAAAATAACTATATTATATTCTATGAAATAATCTGATGGTCTGATACCCATAGTTGTATTGACATATTATAAGATCAACACCAAGACATGCACAACGCGAGTGCCGCATGTGCGTGACGAGTGTTGCCTGTATTCCGACGCTCGTGTCCATTGACGGATGCATTATAAACAAGCCCGTCTCTGGATTCCGTATACAAATATATGTACATATATTTATACTAATGTTGAATAGAAGGACGATTTGGATTTTTAACAGATTTCAAGGAGGGGGTTCTCAATTCGTTTTTTTTTTAGAGTAATATTTCGCGATAGCTCGGCTAATAAGGTTAACACTGTCTAATTACATATTTTAATGTTTAATGTTAATTTTATGATAGGTAGTTGGTATTAATAGAATATAGAAAATCACATAACTATAATTTAATATTACGTAGCAAATTTATCATAAATGATTTTAAATGCTATATTTTTAATCTGTTGTCACGTGACTGGAAACACCGACATGACTTATTTCGTCACTAGTCGCAAAACAAAATGTCGAAAACTGACTAAACTGTTTACTTTTCTGCATTTTTGAAGCGACGACGATTTTGGTTGTTTGTATTCAAGTAATAATAAGAAAACACATAAACTGGACATACATTCATGACTCGCGACCAATGTTTTGCGACTAGTGACGTCATGTCAGTCGTTAGTGTTTTAGCGAGAAAATTCAGAATTAGTCTAATATTGTATATTTACTCATCGAAAATACTAATACTTTGAAATAAAATATTATTTTTTATGGTAAACATGCATCAATCTTCAAAATAAAAATAATTCCGAAAAATTGTTAACAGCCCTATTGTGAATCGATGTTGATGTATTTTTTGTTTGATAGATTCAGAGGTGATACATTTTATCGAAATTGGTGTAGCAATTTTTTTAGTCACCAGTAACACCTACATCAATCGCCTACCCTCTTTAGGTGGGATCGGTGCAACATGCGCGTTCTATCCGCCTTTATCATTCGTCAAATCTCAAATCTAGTCTTACTTCTTTCCTGTTATGTGATATTTAAAATATCAACGAAAATCTAAAATTTGCTTGTACGACATTGTATTCGTTTTCTCCGAAACATTACTATCACTAACATTTACACTGAAACAGTGTGTTAGTTGTTTTTACAAATCAATAACACACAACAAACACAGCTGTACAAATCAATATATTATATTTTAACACGTTTTTTTAATAAATTAAAGCCTTCCAAAGATGTTTCTCACACTTCTTATGGAATAATGTTCGAAGATAACGTACTGACACACATAATTGCTGAATTTACATTTATTTTTTTACCAGCTTACGCACGCACCGTTGTTTTGCCATACTAAGAATATTAATACAGTACTAACACTAATACGTTCTAAAACATGGGGGTTGATGGTAGAAGGATAGTACATTGGGTCATGTACTCTTGTCAATACCTCTTCTAATCCATTATTCCGCAATGCCGTACAAAAATCATACGAGGGGAAATGATCGCAGGTTGCAACCCCCTCTCTTCACCTGCATTCAGTTTGACAGCTTACAAGTGACGGTATAGTGCTGAATCTTTTTGTTTTATACCCATCCATCTTCCTACATAGGTATTCTGGTGGTTCATATGACCCATACATTTCGTACACGGGCCTATAGTCTGTAGTCTATTAGTGTGTGGGTACTAATCTCGAAATATTGTATTTGAAAAGTTATGTTTGCAAATGATAGCTATATTTGCTAGTTTTAAATATACGCATAGATAAGTGCTCTTGAAAAAACACTCATTACCTTGTAGAATAATATAGCATTAAAAGTCTTTGACTTATTGAGTTCTTCCTGTTGAGATCCAAGCCACCAAGCTACCCAAGTGCGAATGGGGGATGACACTGGTCATATTACGACGAACTTCTTAAAACATGTTGGTATCCTCACCACACAGGTTATTCGGGTTGGTATTACGAGAGTTACGGCTGTTACGATAAAAATACACCGTTAAAACCAGGTGGTTCTGGAATTGGACTCTGAGATAGAAACGGCTTTCGAACCTCTGATATTACGCTTGTGAACTTGGACAACCTTGCAACTGGGCTACTATGGTTTCACGTTTAGAACAAAATAGAAAAATCCTGACATATCATACTCATCAAAATACTTATTGTTTTTGAACATTAGATTAGATACATTTATAAAATGAGGACGATGTATTCAAAATTAATTGCATAGGTAAATTACTGTGCAATTGGTTGGATCATTTTCATTTGTGATATTTATGATAGTTACCAAAAGACATTTCGTGCAACTAAAAAAATTCTACAATTCAATAACGATCTCGAGTAATTAGTTTAATTAGGTAATCGCAACGATTATGTAATGTTTCTTTAATAATTTAGTTGCCCAATAAATAGTCCGCTTAGTGGGATGTCACTTCATACGCAATCCGCCCTCTTTTATAGGCAGTTCTTCATAGGGGTAGTGCGCTACACGATTCAAAATGGCCGGTGGCAAAGGAAAATATTATGGAAAAGTGAAGGCAAAAGCAGTGTCCAGATCAGCGAGGGCCGGTCTCCAGTTTCCCGTGGGAAGACTTCACAGGCTTCTCAAAACAAGATCAACAAGCCATGGGCGCGTCGGAGCTACAGCGGCTGTCTACTCTGCAGCCATTCTAGAATACCTTGCAGCCGAGGTTTTGGAGCTGGCAGGAAATGCATCCAAAGATCTTAAAGTGAAGCGTATCACAGCACGTCATCTGCAGCTGGCCATCCGAGGGGACGAAGAACTCGACTGTCTCATCAGGGCAACCATCCCAGGAGGTGGTGTCATTCCACATTTACATAAACATCTCGTCGTCAAAAGAGGAGAAGCAGGACCATCAGTTTAGAAACAAGTCATAACATCTACATCAAAATGCCGCGTTTTCAAGTACAGCTATAGGTACCTAGTTTTCAAATTTCGGGATGTAGAAAAAAGTGTGACTCTTGGAAACTGTGAAACTGCCTAAGATACGAGTACAATGATGATTTTATAAGTGTTAGTACGAGTACTACGAGTATGTATTGTGTAGTTGTTAGGAGATGTATAAATAATGTTATGAATATTTAATTTTAGATTTTTGAACGGGGAAAGATCTTTAGCCACACTTTTTTCATGCAAAATAATTTGTGTGATTGACAATTATTTTATAAGACTAATTAATAAGTAAAATTTATTTGAGCTGTGAGCTTCTGAGATTATTTATAATTTTTCTCATAATGTAAATTTTAAGTTCCATTTACATACATTACCAAAAGTGTCAAGCAACTAGTATGTTATTACTTATTATCCTTAAATTGATATAATTGATCCGTTAAAAGATAATATGTACCTACCTATTCTAGTGTTTGAAATAACATGACAAAATATGTCGCTGATTTACCTATTCTTTTCAATTCTTTTCACCTCACCAATATCTCTGTCTTGTAATTTCTGAAATTCAGGTAATATATAATTCAAAATAAATGGACAGTCCTATGAATCACATACTACGCTGAATTTGAAGGTCAATGTTCCCATGTCAATATTTCTATCTCACAAGGAGAGAGTCAAGGTCATAATCCACACTACCAAGTGCGGGTTGGTGAAAAAACGCATTACGACACGAAATACATCTTCGGAAGATGTATTTCGTTGAACTCGCCGGTATTCTTACGATGTTTTCCTTAACCTTTAAAGCCAGTGGTGATGACAAACTCGAACATCTAGACATGGGAAAATACTCATAAGTGCTTATTTCTTGGTTCCCTTCTGATTCCTGTTTTAACCCCTGATCAAAAAAAGGGGTGTTATAAGTTTGACGTCGATGTCTGTCTGTCTGTGTGTGTGTCTGTCTGTGGCACCGTAGAGCTTTTTTTTTTTTTTTTTTATTTAAATTATCCACTCCACAGACTCCGGGGTCCGTGATCTTTGTCATTACAATAATCTTTTTTTTTTACACATTTCTTGGATAAGGAGAAGAGGAAAATAGAAGGGATTTGGGTACATTTAAAATCTAATTCTAGTGCTCGTCTGTAGAGCCGATCACTACCAGTTGGGATTCCCCGCTAGTAATCGACTCGACATCGAGTGTTTGCCTAATTGCCTTTTGCCATTTGCCTAAGCTGCCTCCTCCCGGCCCAGAGCCTCCACAACGGCCGCATTTCTGTCGCTGATGGCCATCTGTAGGTTGAAATCGCGGATGGTCTTCGATGATGCAGCCCACGCTCGCCGCACGAACCGACCGATGGCGTCGTCGGTGTCGTCAGCGTAGTATGTGAAGGTCCCCGTGTGCCGTGAGATTGCAACTACCGCATGGGGCACGCTCTCGTGCAGCTTCATGTTTGCCTTGGTTTTGATTACGATTACCGACTCGTATGTTAGTCCCTGAGCTTCATGGATGGTAAGGATGCGTGACCCGGTGCCTGACCCATAACCCTGGTTTGTCAGGGTCTCCTTCTCCTCTTGAGTGTGAACTAAGAAGAGGGTGTTTGGTTGGGTGTTGGGTATTTGAGCTCCCTTATATCTTCTCTGCTCTAGGGACTTTATACGGGACGCTGAGGAGTATATACCGGAGTATATTTCCCTCAGTGCATATGCGACGTCCATTGGGTTTCGATGTGTGCAGAGCAACTCCTGGCTCCTGGCTCCTGGCACCGTAGAGCTTAAACGGATAAGCCGATTTCGATACGGTTTTTTTTATTTGAAGATTAATACTCATGCAAATGTTCTTAGCTATGTTTGGTTAATATCGATTCAAGATGGCCGCCTCCATAAAATGGCGGACAAAATATTTCTTCACAACCTACCTGAATATGGATATCAAATGAAAAGTCTTGACTAGTGGAACACTACAAACTATAACAAATTTCAAATCCAAGATGGCCGCCACCACAAAATGGCGAATTACATTTTTTTTTACTACTACCTCAATATGGGTATCAAACGAAAGGGTAGTAGATTACTTTGCACTATGACAAATTTTAAATCCAAGATGGCCGCTACCACTAAATGGCGCAATACATTTCTTTCTTCACAACTCCCTTAATATGGGTTTCAAATGAAAGTGCTTGAATAGTAGAATGTTGTACAGATAACAAATGTGAGGTAGTCGGGGGTTAATCAAAATTTTTAATTTTGTTCTTGTATTAAATCTAAAGGCGTAAAATTAAAATTCGTATTTTACCGCTATATTGCAACGACGCTATGCTATCTCCGACGTTGCGTGCTTTTCTGGAAAAACCCTGATTCACCCTAAAACTTACAGACACCCAAATTTTATTCGTCAGAGAATTTCCACTCAGACAAAGTATTAATCCAGTTATTAATACAAAAGTAGAGTCAAATTTCTCCGAGTTAATTCGTGTCTAGATCGAAAAACTTTGTGAAATCAACAATGAAACGATAACGTTAACAATTATTGAGACGAAGTTGTCGAGTTATTTTTCTCAGAATCCCCAAGCAAACCCTACTCTGAGGCTAAACGTGTCCGTCGAGTGACGTCAGTTATTCCATGAACTTTGTTATTAACGTTGCTTTGTTTTTATGCAGTCGCTAAATCTGTACGTAATGACTATAATTTGTTGTTATACTGCGCTTGATCGTTGATAGTTGTATCTGAGTAAAGCCTGATTTGAACAAGGCAAAGCTGATTTAACTTATAGGTATTTTAGATATTAGCGTCTGCTAGGTACTTCGTAATCTTTTAATATGTAAAAATGTTATGTTGGTTTGTGTACGCTTCAAAAACTCAAAAAGTTCTGCACCGATCGAGCTGAAAGTTTACAATGATATATAATCCGCATCAAGGATTGTTTTTATCTATTTTTTGCATTATAATGTGCCACAGCGAAGCGTAGCAGGGTACAGCTAGTATAATAATAAAAATGCTATTCTAAGTTACAGCATGTACCTACTACAATTCATCTGAGTTTGAAATTTCACTTACACGGAATTTTTGATAAGATCGGATTGAAATTTTGTAACAAAGTTAAATTATAGTCAGGAAATAGAAAATAGGCAATGTTTTTTTATCGCGGCAAGATTCCGGTTACTACGAGGATAAAACAGCACTGCCACCGGACGGACTGTTTTAAGACAATACGAATTATTCTCAAACTAAACAAAGGTGTGAGAGCCAGTTGGCATATTATAATGCTTCATCATCATCATCATCAGTATATCTTAGTCCACTGCTGGACATAGGCCTCTCCCCATGGCTCGCCACTCAGCCCTATCCTCAGCTATACGTCTCCATCCACTGCCTGCTGTCTTCCGTATATCGTCACTCCATCTAGTCTCAGTCATTATAATGCTTATGAATGAAATCGTAAATATGATAAATACAATCGTCCAGACATAGAACAAATAAGTATCTGAATTTATCACACATCTATTTGTCCTTGACGGAAAACAAACCCACGACTGCCAGACTTACTACGAACTGAACCACGATACTAGTTCAGATTTTAAGTTGGTATAAATCAGAGATTTATTGTGTCGTTAAAGATCCGATATAAATCATTACTCGAATAAACCTGTCGTCGTAATTGTGTTTAATCTTGCGCCGGCGCATTGCCTCGGTCTCGGTGCGCGCGCACTCGCAGCGAGCTAGGAATTCTCGTAATGAGGAAGGTTCAATTAGTTTACTATTTCAGAAACGACCAGAGAATTGCCATGGCTTATTCATCAACACTACGAAAAAATGTATTCAATATTTGTTTTTACCCGAGTTCAAAACAGAAGGAGGTTGTCGATTCCGTTGTATGGTTTTTTGAATGTATGTTACGCGCTATCGCCGCTAATAGGCATGCATGGTGACTAAAAAGACACATTAGTTCGTCCATTAGATTACAAAAATATTAAATACGTATTTTTCTTTTGTTGCAAAAAACAAATAAAAGTGGTCAAGTGCGAGTCGGACTCGCCCATGAAGGCTTCCGTAGCAGCAAGTAACATAATATAAAAGTTCTTGTAGTTCGTTGTTACATTAGTCAGTGTTTTAACCACGGATGGTTTTAACAGTAGCCAATTTATGACGTATTTAAATAAAACTACTTACTAGGTCTCATTCAACCAATTTTCGTTGATAGTTTACATGGTAATGTACATCATACACTTTTTTATTTTTGTCATTCTCTTAATATAGAAGTTACAGGGGGGGGCAGTTTTTATCACTTTGGAAGAGTCCCTAGCGCAAACTATTCAGTTTAGAAAAAAAAATGTTTGGAACCTCAATATCATTTTTGATGACCTATCCATAGATACACAACACGTATGCATTTGATCAAAAAAAAATTTTGAGTTTCAGTTCTAAGTATGGGACACCCCTAAATTTTTTTGATTTTTTTCTATTTTTTGTATCAATATCTGTGGTTAATAGATTACATCTACTTACGAAGTTTCAATAAATAGCTCTTATAGTTTCGGAGAAAAGTGGCTGTGGCATACGGACGGACAGACAGACAGACAGACATGACGAATCTACAAGGGTCCCGTATTTTGCCATTTGGCTACGGAACCCTAAAAAATGACGAAGATATGGGGCTTAGAAGTTTCGACTGACATCCCATAATCCCTAAAGTGTCCTATTTGATGAACTCCAGGGTCAATTCACTATCGCTTGAAGACATTTTGGTGTTTTCTAAGAATTAAAGTGATACAATTCAAAACTAACAAAATTCGACTCAATGACGCCTTTTTATATTTTCTTTTTTTTTGTGTTTTTAACCCCCGACCAAAAAAAGGGGTGTTATAAGTTTGACGTCGATGTCTGTCTGTCTGTCTGTCTGTCTGTCTGTGTGTGTGTGTGTCTGTCTATGGCACCGTAGAGGTCAAACGGGGGGGCCAATTTCGATGCGGTTTTTTTATTTGAAGATAGATATCCGTGCGGGTGTTCTTAGCTATGTTTGGTCAATATCGATTCAAGATGGCCGCCTCCACAAAATGGCGGACAAAATATTTCTTCACAGCCTACCTCAATAAGGGTATCAAATGAAAGGGTTTGACTAATAAAATGCTATAAACTATAAAAAAATTCAAATCCAAGATGGCCGCCACCACAAAATGGTGAAATATATAATTTTTTTCACTACTACCTCAATATGGGTATCAAACGAAAGGGCTTGACTCGTAGAATACTTTGCACTATGACAAACTTCAAATCCAAGATGGCCGCTACCACAAAATGCCGAAATACATTTCTTTTTTCACGACTCCCCTTAATATGGGTCTCAAATGAAAGGGCTTGACTAGTAGAATGTTGTACAGATAACAAACTCGAGGTAGTCGGGGGTTAATCAAATTTTTTAATTTTGTTCTTGTGTTTTTTTGTTGTCTTTGTGTTTACAATGGTACTATGGGTAAGAATAAAATTTTCATACGAATTTTAACGTTCGAAATTCAAATCATTTTAATCCCTAGGGAATCTTCTCAATATTACTTACCTCTGCATTTTGAAAGGTCAATCACTTGCTTTGTTTTGACATTTCATGACATATAATTGGACTTTGTCGAGCAAGAGATATGAAAAATAATTTTAAATGCTGTATTTGCGCATGAAATGTAAGCTTATAAGATTTATTTGAGTTGCTAGAATTTATTAGAACACTTTTTGAACGCAGAGGAAGGCTTTATATTTATGTTCAAAATGATTAAAATCTGTGAGAGGTATAAACGACCGGCGTCCCCCGCTTCCTACAACCGACTAGAACGGAAAGAGTGAGCTCACTCTTCCCAACGTTAACATGATTCCGTGCACCCTGAAGTTTGTGAGGGCTAATCTTAAGTTCTACGATCTATGCTTTTATTAGCTTGGTTTGGTTTTTATCCAGAAGTTAAATTGTCTATATAAATAAATATCTTTGTCGATTTTTGATAAAACAAAAGATATATGCCCCATATTTTTTCTTAAGCTACCTGACGGACAAATTAACATGGTACATATTTGACCCTGTCATTTTTGTTAATTCATGTTATTTTTTGGTTTGACAGATTATAGGTAGGTAGTTCAGAATGTTTGGTATGGTTTGAATGTCAGTAAACCTCCAAAAGGATAAAATCATCAAAATAGTCACAATACAATAATTAAATGAGTTATCAGTCCTTCTTTGTTATTTCCTTCCTCACAAGTTAAGTGCTCTAGCACCGAGTTCGCTCTGCCTCCATTGGTTGCATCACAGAACATGAGACAAAAACTATCTGATGAGTCATGCGCATGCGCCGGGTCTTGTTTGATATTATTACTTATTAAGGTAACTAATCAGGTTTTTATTATAAAACTTGGGGCTTGTTCTGTCTTTTTGTCTATCTTGGTAACTAGTAGTATGGTAGTACTGTCATACTCGTATAAATACCACTAATCGAAATAAACAACCCTATCGTTCAAGTTGGCACAAGTTACCTACAAATGAATAGTAAATAGTACACTAGGAACGAACATCATAACGCTGGATTTCTATATAAATAATATAATAATATTCTTGGACATTTCCCACACAACACAATGTATTACTAATAGCGCCCAGCGGTTTTACCCACGTAGTTCCTGTTACTTTCCTATAAAAAGAAGTCTACATGTTCAACCTGACTATAATCTAACTCTGTTACTAAGTTACGATATGATTGACCAACAAACATCCACATATTCAAAAACAACCAAACACTACTCTCGACTTAAAAACTCCTATCTTCTGAGAAAAAAAAACACTCAGGCCACTAATTTTACAGTCAAGCCATTGCGTTGGTGATATTTACAATTACAAGAGAGTATATTACACAGACTGTTGCAGAGATCACTTTAAATCACCCGAAAATGTGAACCACGAAAATCTCATCGAAAAATATAGGTTTTATCTCCCTTCATGTAAGATCTATTTTCATGTAGCGGAGTAGATCTTGCTCCTATCTACATCGTTAAACCAAACTAGTTATTTCATAGTTATTTTCAAGGCTTTTAGTAGGTAAGCAATAAGGTTAGCAAGAAGTACCTATGTAGTCTGAAAATTGTAATACCTTACATACAAAAAACACTGCTATTAAAAGGATCATTTCTATTCACAGTCAAATACAATCAAAACGCGATTATTTTCAAATCATTATATTTTTTTTGCAATTATAGCACTTCACCTGTTTTTATGATTTTAGAATAACTGATTATGATCTGTATAATAAATAACAACTATCTGTAAAATTGTGTTATAATGACCGGATACTGATATCACTCGAAACTGCGTTTTCCCACAAACAGTAAACGTAATCGTACCTACATAAACACACAGTAAACATACATAAACACGCAGTGAACATACATAAACACACAGTAAACATACATAAACACACATCCGACGATTAGTGGATCTATCTCAAACACTACCGACGATACAGATTAACTAATTTCGTGTAGATACCGTGCCGACACGAACTATGCTCTTCACCCACAACAAACACATATTCTCTTTAATTTGATATCACCAAATAAATATGGTTGTAACAAATAAATTGTGGAGATGGAGGGGGTATGAAATTTCGTACACTTATTTTAAAGAAAATAAGGGTGTTAAATGCTAATATGTTTTAAAAATTCTGCCTAAAAATATATTAAATCAATAAAAAGTCTCTACTATGTATACAAATACGCATAAATCTTATTTTGTTTATTTTTACAATCTGTGGCCTAATTGAGAATAGATTAATGTTACTTAATGGTTAAAATAAATATAAATTAACTAAATTTCGACTACTTAGCGACCGCTAAAATTGAAATTATGGGACAAATATGTATGTATGACAAAAGTATTATATGGCCGCAATGGACAAAACTATTGAAATTATTAAAAGTTGTTAAATATATAGGTACTCTGTACTACACAGTAAAAACAATAAAATACACGGTATATTTTATTGTTTTTACTATGTAGTACAGAGTATATTATATACCTAGTTATGTTATTTTTTAGCATTTATAGGTTTGTACACTTGACAATGACAAATTGTTTATTGTGACAAAAAAAAGACACACATCCAAATTTATATACATATACATACATTGTTCTATGAAATCTATTAAAATTATGTTTTTTTGTTCACTTGACCGCCCTCTCGGCGGTACGGTCTACGATGGAGCGTACTTAGCTAGTAAAAACTGATTCTCTCTCGATTTGAAAATTGTAACCATCAAGAAAACCCCACGAACCCAGTGCGAACCTAGTATAGTAAAAAAGCCGTTCTTATCGTTAAAGCAGTTTCAAAACCTCTTCATCCGAATTTTTGGAACATCAACCATGAAACGACGTCACTTTTTTGATCTACTAGCAGTCCGATAGAAATCTATTCTATAGTTGTGTAAAAAATGCCTAGTAAGTAAATAAAATAAAATAAAAAATAAAATAGCCTTTATTTGCCTTGGAATATTACAGATCATCTTATATTTTTAAATACTTACGACATAGCTTGTTTCCTAGGCACCCAATTATGGATGAAGGCCTCCTCCATTTTTTGCCATGTCGCTCTGTCCAATGCTAGGCGAGTCCAGGTCACACCCGCGACTTCCATGACGTCGTCACACCATCTTCTCCGCGGTCGTCCCCTGTCCCGCGTGGTGTCTCTGGGCCGCCAGTGTATGATGCGCTCGCTCCACCTGCCGTCTCTAGCGCGTGCAACGTGGCCAGCCCACTTCCACTTGAGCCTACAGAGCATCGTCACTGCGTCCAACACATTGGTCCTCTGTCTAATAACATCATTTCTGATACGGTCATTTAGTGTTAAGCCCAGCATCCACCGCTCTACTGCTCTCTGAAATACAGCAATTTTTTTAACAATTTTATTTGTGAGCGCCCACGCTTGACAACCGTAGAGCATCCTTGCTCGGTATCTTGCTGCGGTACGATGGTATTGTCGAAGAGCCGTTTTTTAAGGTGTATTGGAATTTTACCTTTAAACACATCTTTATTTGCCCAGTATTTCCTCCATGCTATAGCAATTCTGCGGTCAACTTCGTTGCTGGTAGAGTCCAGAAATGTTATCATATGACCAAGATATATATATTCGCTGACATACTCTATTTCCTTATTATTAAGTTTGATAGGCTTTGGTGTTCCGTTTGTAATTATTTTTGTTTTTGATTGATTCATTTCAAGACCGATATTTCTACTTGCAGAATCTAGAGTTTCAAGCATGTACTGTAGACTGTCAGCGTTTTCTGCCACAATGACAATGTCATCTGCAAAGCGAAGATGTGTCAACCGTTCACCGTTTATGTTCAGTCCGTGGTCTGACCAATCTAGTTTTCTAAACACCGACTCTAGAATTGCTGTAAATAGCTTAGGTGAGATTGGGTCGCCCTGTTTAACGCCACGTTTTATCGGAAACGGTGGCCCGATGCTCTCTGTTTTGATTTTTGCTTGACACTTAGTATAAATTGCTTTCAGAATAGAAACGTATTTTTGCTCTACGCCTTGTTCTATTAGACTGTCCCAGAGGTGTTTATGGGAAATACAGTCAAATGCTTTTGAATAATCTATAAATGAAATATAAATGATTTTGTTGTATTCGTTGCACTTTTCGATACATTGCGTCAAAGTGTAAATGTGGTCTATAGTAGAGAAGCCTTTTCGAAATCCCGCTTGTTCTCGTGGTTGCTGTTCGTCCAGTGTTTTAGTGATTCTAAATAATATAACAGACGAGAACAGTTTATATAGAGTTGGAAGTAAACTGATCGGCCTATAGTTTTCAATGCTTTTTGGGTCTCCTTTTTTATACAATAAAATAATCACGGAATATTGCCAGTCCTCAGGAATCTCCTCGCTTCTTATTATTTTATCAAATAATTGTGTTAGCTGAGGCGCCAGAGGTTCTAACATAGCAATGATGATGTCTGTTGATACTTCGTCTTCTCCAGGTGCTTTGTTTTTCTTTAGACGGCTTATCCCATGCTCCACTTCCTGGACTAGCAACGATGGTACTTCCAAAGATTTTTTACATGATACTTGAAAATTATCCATATTAGAGTTTAAAGATGAATAAAATTGTGTTGCTACTTTTAGTATATCATTTCTGTTTGTAATTTTTCGACCATTTGTATTCTGTATCGTTTGTATCCATTGTTTCCTGTGGTCAAAGTTTTTTCTTGTGTATTTTGTAGAGCTCCGTTTTTCTAACTCATTTTGTTTGTTATGTGATAGCTTATTTTATTTTCCTGTGTAAATATGTCAGTCTATCTTTTTGTGCTTTTGTTCTTGGAGATATATTTTTCAAACGTTCTCTCTCATCTATCATCATCTTGGTTTTATCACTCATCGTTATTAACTCTACTTGTTTCTTATTTTTAGGTAGTTTTGTTGTACACCTTTTAATTGCTGAAATTAAAGCGCGGTAGAATGTGTCGATCTCTTCTTTAATTATATTTTGTATTTGTAGAGCCATCAGATGCTTCAAAGATTCGATTTCTATTGGGCCTAGTAAGTACAAACTTCAATTAACAAGCCCAGTATTGGGTCAACTGTCAACAGTACAGAGCACGCGACCTTCGAGTTCTTATCATACGCATGCGCGGAATGTTACTGCGCCCTAATAACAAGAGCCACAACATGGCGTGATTTCCTGTGTTGTGTGACTTTTTAGAACACTGCTAAGACTTGGAGCAATCTCTCAGAAGCACTATTTTAAGGCCATAATTCACAAAGCTAACCAATAGGGTACAATCCACAAAAATAATAATTACTCCGTCTGTGAGATAGCAATAGTTATTTGTTATACAAGAATGCAAAGTTGATTTTTAACCGCGTGCTCAATTTTGATGACCGAGCAAGCGAAGGATTCTAAAATTGAATCACGAGCGCAGCGAGTGATTCAAAATTTGAATCCTGAACGTAGCAAGGGAATCAAAAGAGCACAAGGTGAAAAATCTTTGCACTCGAGTGCAACACGTAACTTTTCATTCCACCTCAGCGAGGAAATTACTAAATGCAAATTTTTAAATGTTTTCGCGCTGAGCAAATAAAAACAAGAACAAAATTAAAAATTTTGATTAACCCCCGACTACCTTAGATTTGTTATCTGTACAACATTCTACTAGTCAAGCCCTTTCATTTGATACCCATATTAAGGGAATTGTGAAAAAGGAAATGTAATTCGCCATTTTGTGGTCGCGGCCATCTTGGATTTGAAATTTGTTATAGTGCAAAGTATTCTGCTAATCAAGCCCTTTCATTTGATACCCATATTGAGGTAGTAGTGAAAAATATTATATAATTCGCCATTTTGTGGTGGCGGCCATCTTGAATTTTAAATTTGTTATAGCGTTTAGTACTCTACTAGTCAAGCCCTTTCATTCGATACCCATATTGAGGTAGGTTGTGAAGAAATATTTTGTCCGCCATTTTGTGGAGGCGGCCATCTTGGATCGATATTAACCAAACATAGCTAAGAACACCCGCACGGATATTAACTTTCAAATAAAAAAAAACCGCATCGAAATCGGCCCATCCGTTTGAGCTCTACGGTGCCACAGACAGACACACACACAGACAGACAGACAGACAGACAGACAGACAGACAGACAGACAGACCGACAGACAGACAGACAGACAGACATCGACGTCAAACTTATAACACCCCTTTTTTTTGTCGGGGGTTAAAAAATAAGTACACCAAGGAGGTTCCAAGTCTGAGTTTTTGAAATATAAAAAAAAATGTATGATGCATTCGGCACCAAGGAGGTAGAAATAAATAGGTTGAATTATGTTTTGAATTCAAAACCTCAGTACACACTATGTTCTAAATTCAAATTTACTTTAACCTCTAGATCTAGAGGGTAAAAACGACTTTTGCGCCCTGATATCGAGGAGCAAAAGTACTCTTTCCGAGCTGGTGGGATGAAAAAAAAATTGTACACGTTTTTTTTCTTTTGATACACAAACAAAAAATGACGAAGATACAGTGCTAAGAACTTTGGCGTGACGTCACTCGTGGGAACGATTTTTACCCACAAGTGACGTCACGACTCCCCACTCTGGGAGTTTGATCTCTTGGAGTTAAGTCCCTGTCGATGTTTAATATTTTGTAGAAACAAAAATGCGTGTCCCATATTTCTTTAACCCCCGACCAAAAAAAGGAGTGTTATAAGTTTGACGTCGATGTCTGTGTGTGTGTCTGTCTGTGACACCGTAGAGCTCTAAACGAATATTAAGACGATTTTGGTACGGTTTTTTTATTTGACGGTTAATTTTCGCTCGGATGTTCTTAGCTATGTTTGGTTCATATTGATTCAAGATGGCCGCCTCCACAAAATGGCGGACTAAATATTTCTTCACAACCTACCTCAATATAGATATCAAATAAAAGGGCTTGACTAGTAAAGTACTATTAACTATTTCAAATTTGAAATCCAAGATGGCCGCCACCACAAAATGGCGAATTACATTTTTTTTTCACTACTCCCTCAATATGGGCATCAAATGAAAGGGCTTGACTAGTAGAATGTTGTACAGATTACAAATCCGAGGTAGTCGGGGGTGAATCAAAATTTTTAATTACGTTCTTGTCCTTGGTCTAGCTGACGTACTAATTAGAATGATGTATTTTTGACCCAGTCCGATACCCTATATAATGCATATCGGTGCATGGCGAATGTCATCAAAGGTTATTGTATTTCGAACTCGTCGGTTTCCTCGCAAACTATCAATTATAATGTACTTTTATTTGTTTCATTACAAATAAAAAATACATAACAATAGGTACTTACTTTAAATCTAAATAAAAAAACAGTATATCCTTTCACTTTGTTAAATACCTAAGTATGAAAATGAAAGCTTGAAAGAATCATCTTGATCCTCTACGGTCAAGATACTAGACTTGACCCTACTTGACTTGGGATATTTATAGCTTTGTACACTTGACTATCTTGACCCTCTAGGGCTAGAGGGTAATATTTTTTTTAATAAAAAGTAACTAGATAAACAGGCCTTCTGTCTGATGGTAAACTACACGCCTGTCCATAACAACACAGTATCACGCAGCTACAGAATGTTTTATGTCTATACCCTGTATTTTTTCTGGAAACATTGCCCTTCAAATTAGAACACATTAATTACACTTAAAATAACTGACAGAGGTGTGGTACTTCCCCAGGTGGACTCTGCAAAAAGTCCTACCACTGCAAAACATATAATTATGCCTAAAAGTAGCGTAGGTATAACCGGGGGATGCAGCTAGTATTCAAGGTTAGTTTCAAATTTAAATTTAAGTAGATTTAAAAAAAAATAGTTTGGTAGCCAATTCACACACAACACCATCTGACCCCAAAGTAAGCAACGCTTGTACTATGGCGGCCAGATAGCTGATATAATACTTATGTATATAGTTGTTTAAATATATTGTTATTATAAATTGTATTATTGTCGCCACTTCCAAATTCTCATGTACAGTTCAAAGAACTCACACCTACGAGTATAATGCAGGCAAACAAGCGTCTCATTAATTTCAATTGTAAAGCAGTGCTACTAACTAATTCACATTATTCTGTGTGAGCCCCACACATTGCTCCGGATTCTCATTGACACAAATACATATCGTATTATTGACCGTTGACATTTTGTCACGCAGCTCGATCCAACTGTTTTATATCAACGAACACACAAAATTTATACTTTATGCGTCTATAATTTCAAGGAAAAAAATCTTAAATCCGATGCTGAGAAGTTTGTATTTTCTAAGTGATAAGCTCTATTTTTATCTGACACAGTTAATTTTGCAAGATGGTTTACATGTTTGTTACTTTGAAAGGTATTGGAAAAAAATAGATCACAGCAAACATGTTTTCAACAATTTTTGTAGTGATAGAGTCTTTGGAGAGTTCGTCCTGGGGAAGTACCATTCATTTGCTATCTATTTTAACACCAAGCAGCAATGTGCACACATTGTTGTGCTCCAGCTTGCAGGCCAATGTTTTCAGTGAAATTACAGCATATTTTTGGATGACGAGGACAGTCCAGAGCTCGGTAATGAATTGGACTCTTCATGTTACGATAGCTGCGTGTCACTATGCTGTTTTTTCTTTTAATAAAGAGTGAGGAGACGATCAGGACATGTGCCTGATGGTAAGCAACATCCCTGCCACATAACACCACAGTACATGCAGCTATTGGAACACGGAGAGTCCAAATCATTACCTAGCACTTCACTGCGCTCTTCCCCCACAGATCTAAGATCTTATATCTCTAAGCCCTGTAATTTCTCTGGAAACATTGCCTTTCAAACCAGAACACAGTAATGTTTGCACATTACTGCTTGGCGGTAGAATAACTGGCAAAGGTGTGGTACTTCCCCAGGCGAACTCTGCCAAGAGCCCTACCACTACTACTGTTATGGGCAGGCATGTTACTTATTTTCAGACAAGTTTAGCTAGTCTCGGCTACATTAAAAAATAGTTTGGAAAATCTTTCGTAATTAATACCATGATTTTAAATGTTCTAGAACGCGACCTGCCCAGCAACGATGATGATGATCCTGACTGCCTCATCCCAGCCATCTCCGAAGACACCCCCCACATCCCGCACCAGCCCCCCCGCCGGCCTGACGACGAGGTGCTGCAGCGGTCCAGAGAATATTACGAGCTGATGGCCCAACGAAGGACCGTCAGGAGGTTCAGCGAAGAGGCGATCCCTCAGGAAGTGTTGGATAATATCGTCAAAACAGCTGGTAAGCAAGTTTGCGCCTAACGTAATAGTGTTAAGACTTAAGCGCATTTCTGTAAATGGAAATAATTTCTTCCTAATGTTGTGATAAATTAAATGTGAAGTACAAAGATCGTTTACACCGGCACACAAAATAAAATAATGTGTCTGTACTTTGGACTGAACCCACTTACGGGCAAGTATTTCGAGCCGCTGAGTCCGAATTTGAAGGCCGTTCTGCCCGGTCACCCTCCACTTTTAGTATATAACTGCAGTTTTCCTTTTTTTTTTGTTACTTAAATTCAAAAACTCGAATGAAAAATGGGCAAAAAATTACAAAAAAACTGCATTCATACTCAAAACTGTAATGGTGATCGAGCCGGACGGACTTCGAATTCGGATTCGCAGATTCGCAGCTCGAAATAAATGCAGAAGCTGAGTTCGGTTCAAAGTACGGAGCACATACAACTTTTTTTATTTTGTTTGTCGGTGCTATGAATGGAACAGATTTTTTTTACCAATTTCAGGCTGTTTTCTTTGTCTAACTTGTTTATTATACGCAACATAAAGGTACTCGTAAATAAGTAAAGTGACGCTTTTTATGTAAATATTTAATTTAAAAAATGTGTATAGTTCTCCCAATAAAAAAAAATCGTCTTGAAACCATAACTTAATCCATTTTTGGAAGATACTTACATAGTTCTATATCTCTGTCATCTACCCACCCGCCGAATTTTATTTCTTCAGTTTTTACTTTTGTTATGTTTGTGTGCCTAATGTTATAGTTTTTAGGTAGTAGAGCTCCTTGTACATTGTTATCAAATGTTGTCATCTCTTCTATCGTGTGTTCAATAGAACATTCTTGAAAATTTTCACATTTAGCATATTTCATAACTCGTGGAGCATCAAGAGACAACATTATAAACGGTCCTTCCTCTCTTTTGAACCCCAGATGTCTAAGAGACGCGTCCCATCTGTAATCATCGTATTCGCAGAAATATGAGCTATATTTTTTTATTACGTTCCAAATAGTTCTATTGAAAGCGATACCTGCGCTGGAGACATCTGCATCCCATGGCAATATAGTTACATTAATATTGGAAGCATTGTATTGAGCTTCATCAGGTTCCGACGCTCCTAAGCTTAAAATCTCACATTGAGGACATCTTTTATGTATCATAATTTCCATAATCTTTGTTATCACTATAAAATCACCCAGGACGTAGTCATCTGAGTCGAGAAATATTATGGTGTCGTTGTAAGTCTGTGTTACATTGAGTTCGTCGAAGACGAAATTCATCTGCCACCACCAGAAGTGCTTCTTCTGGGTGAAGGTTTCGTACCTCAACGCTGACTGTTCACACTGGAAACCATTGGTGCACAGTTTCTGATCAGCGCCTGGGAACATCTCCGGGAACAGTTGTGTACTGTACGGGTAATGAATCTGGATATATCTGGCGAGGCTGGCTGTTTCAATGAGCTCATTGACGTCACGATCAAAGTAATCATGGGCAAAAATAAATAAACAATTAGCTTCCGCGGTCGTGTATTTTAGGAGAAATAGCAGAGTTTTGAAAAATTCTATGTCTACCGTATGCTGTACTCGAACGACAATTATTTCTGTGATCGGAACTTTTTCTCCTTGATTGTAATGAATGCGTTGATCCGTGTTTTCTTTCCAAATTTGTTTTTTCAAAGTTTCCAAATCTTCATACCTTTTAACCTCATCTGCGAAATTGTTTGCAGCGTCTTCGTAATATACTAAAGTATAATCATCTTCATCGTCAAAATCGTCAATAAATTTCTTGTAACGATACAAACTAAAATATATAAATACGATGATGAAAGTGATGGCCACCGCTATCGTTAATAGTCCAATGTGAAATTTATTACTAAACTTTGTTGATGACTGCTTTTTCATTTTTAGTAATGTTTATTACTGTTAATCCAAACACAAACTATTCATTACAAAAAACATCCAAATATTATTGCGCGCAGAAAAAATACAAACCATCTCCAAACCACTGGACACTATTTAGACATTAACAGTGACATGAAAATTATGTTAACATTTTAATGAAGACAAAGTAGTATCAATACTACAACTAAGCAGAGTTTTGAATAGCTTACATTTTGTAAAAAATATCTTTAGTAAAACGTGATCAAGCGAGTACCACGTCTTAACAATAACTACAAAAGTGTAGCGAATATTACGGGCACTTGAAATAAATCCACTTTTTTTAGGAAAGTGTGATAAGATGAGCTGGATACGTATCTGATGGTAAGCAACACACTCGCCTACAACACCACAGAGTCACACAACCAGAAGAACCAGAAGATTCCAATTCATTACCTAGCACTGCACTGCGCTCATCACCCAGAGATATGAAAATTTAACTCCATCCCCCTAATTTACGAGTATCTGCAAATATTGTATTCGATGCTGCCTAGCCTACTGTTAATTTCCACTCCACATTCACTCCAATCCTACTTCTCCACTATCAATTCAATAGAAGTTCCATCACAGAATTTTAATTTCTCCGTCATATCTTTGCAACTTACCCGCAACTGACGCAATGCATCTTCCATAAATATACTATAGCAGCAGTGTGTTTCCGTTTCTCTCGGATAATATTATTTAAAGACCATTAATTGAAATTAATACCACCTATCCAATCTCTAAAGTGGCATCAAATTTATACTAATATTATAAAGCTGCTGAGTTTTTTCTTTAAACGCGCTAATCTTAGGAACTACAGGACCGATTAAAAAAAACTCCTTTGGATTTGTACGTGATCCCTGTGTTATAGGCTATATAATAAATGATGTACCACGAGCGAAGCCGGGGCGGACCGTTGACTTGGTGATGTGTTACTATGACTTGGCACTAGAAGCTAGTATTTTTAAATATGAAGATATTCTCGTTTTAATTCCAGGAACTGCTCCTTCTGGAGCCCACACGGAGCCCTGGACGTTTGTGGTCGTCCAGGACAAAGCCACTAAAGAAGCAATTAGAGAAATAGTTGAAGAGGAAGAAGAACTAAACTATAACCAGAGAATGTCCAGACAATGGGTAACGGACCTGAAACCTTTCGCCACGAAAGCAGTGAAACCGTATCTGTCAGAAGCACCAGCTTTAGTCCTGGTCTTCAGGCAGACGCACTCTTGGAGGGAAGACGGGAAGAAAAGGATGCATTACTACAGCGAGATCAGCACAGCCATCGCTGCGGGGATATTATTGGCAGCTATTCAGGTGAGCTTAGCATAACAAGATAGAAATAGTGTTTAGAATTTAAAAACAATGAATCTTTACATTACTGTGTTCCGGTTTGAAGGACAATGTTTCCAGATAAATTACAGTGCATAGAGGTAAAGCATCTTATATCGCGTAACGCAGTGCTAGGTAATGATGAGAACTCATTCCACTAATCTTGTCACTCACTATTTAAAAAAAAACATTACTTAAATACTACAAGTTGTTTTGAAATCGAGAAAAACAACTTAATAAGCGCTTATAAAATATCAACGACAATCTTGCACTTTGGTGTGACAAAATGTGCAATGTAGGTACACACATTACGATAAAATTTGAAACATCGAGACGATCTTCTTAGCATTCCATGGATTCACCGTGCGGGTGCCGGGTCCATCGTGTGGCAGAGAGAGAAAACCCGAGTAGATCCCGAGACTTGTGACTCGGGCGTAGGTTTAAGGGGCCCCTTTCTGACGTACATCAACACTCACCTTCACTACTCGTTTTTCTCTACCTGCCCAGCCAAATCTGATATGAGCCTACTAGTGTAGCTTTAGATACTCGTTCTAGTATAGAACTTACTGCACTTCTGGATAAGCCAGGGTCTTTCAGCAGGTTATAGAGAGATTTTGCTGGTATACCTCTCGCTCCCACTTCTACAGCGTATAAACTAACTACATAGCCGTTTTTTTACATACCTATTTTATATACGTACCTATATTTTTTAATCGTATAAATTGATGTGATACTCAAGACAGTAAGCAATACAGCCTGATGGTATGCAAAACGCCTGCTGATTGTTATGCTGTGATGTTGTGCTACAGGACAGCGCCTTGCGGCGTTTTGAAAATCAAGGGTTCCAACCACTGCCTAGCATTTCACTTAACTGTTCACCCTGAGATTGAACATGGCTCATCTTTTCCTGTAATTTCTCGGGAAATTAAATCAGAACACAATTTTGATATACATACATATATCTTGATGGTCAATTAACTGGCAGAAGCATGGTGAGCTCTTCTCAGACAGCTTTTAAAAAAAAATATTTAAATATTGGCTTTACAATGGTCCCTTCAAGTACAAAACTTCCTAGAGAAATATAATGTATGCATTATGCACTCATACTTTACTTTTAGCTCCTGTTCTATATCTACAGTTTTGTGAACTATCTTTGGTCAATTTAAAAACTTTACAGGACTTAATCACGATCATCTATTCATTTTCAAGCTATTGCATAGCTTTTATCGCGGGCCTGGGGACCGAATTTTAGTGATCGTGCATCTCTTTCTTATGTTTACAAGAAAGAGGGGTGGAAGACCGTAACGCCGTCCTCCCCACTCGGTCATTCGACTTTGAATCTTATTTGTATTAGCTTTACAGACTAAATGCTCTTAGCAGTGTTGCCAACTTAACGGATTTCCCGTGATATTTTTTAAGGTAAATAAATGGCACTCTTCAAAATAAAAACAATTCCGAAAAAATTTAACATCCCTATTGCTTATGTTGTTAAATATTCATGCAACATGCAATAGCTTTACCGCGGCAGTCCCCGAGTGCCACGCTTCTTTTTTTCATTTATTCTTCTTTTTCATTTACTCTTAATTCTTATCATTTATTCTTCTCGTGAAACGCGGTTGTAAACGTCAAGGTAATTAAATGATAGTTTGATGGTGATAAAATCCTGTAAAGTGTTTAATTAAACCACGTGTTTAAATCGCGAAAGTTTAAAAACAGTACTTTTAATAGCCATATCGTTCGACAGAGTTAAGCTAGCAATGATTTCAATTGGTGGATAACAATAAATACAACACTGAATACTGGTAATAACAAATAAATACTTGTGGCCATTTCACACACACCATCTGACCCCAAACTAAGCAAACCTATATAACTATGGGAGCCAGTTATCTGACACAATACCTACTTATACAGTTGTAAAAACTTACATACTTAATATGTATTCATCACACAAATATTTACAATGGGTGAGAATCGAACCCACTCCCTTCGAAGACAGACTCGTACCAACTAAGCCACGAAATAACATGATTACAAGTTAAAAAAATTGTATGAACTTGTATTGTTTGGTTCCCCAGTACTGCGGCCTGGTGGCTCTGACCTCCACCCCCCTGAACTGCAGCGCTCGTCTCCGGGATCTCCTCAGCCGGCCTGGGAACGAGCGCCTGGAGCTCCTACTCCCGGTGGGGAGACCCCACCAGGAGGCCACCGTACCAGACCTCCAGAGAAAGAGCTTAGACCAAATTTTGATTAAGATATAACGTGATATTTAAAGCACATCACTTGTCCGGAAAAAGCAGTTTAAGGGGTTCTAGTGAAGAATCTTCTTGATGTGATTGATTTTTAAGGAAGTATACAACCTTTAACATTACCAAAAGTAAACTAGTAGATAATAAGTAAACTAGTGTTTAAACTGTGTATATTGCTGAAAGCGATTACTCTTAGGAAACGCATCATGGAAAAAATTCAAGACAATTTACTCAATACTTCATGTACGATATTTCAATAACAGGCTACTGATAGAAGCTTTTACTTCCTACCACAGTTTTACAGAATGTTTTGTGTCACATAGAGTTAAACTATAAAAAGTTTCGCATTTGACCTCTCAACATAGGAATTATGATGCACTCAATTCTGATACCACGATGAAATAATTTTTCATGCAGTCATTTTGCCAAATTTTCGAGGCATTTTTTTCCAATCATGCTGAAATTTTTATACAACGTAAATTTGCATTGTTTAAAAATGATCCTAAATTTTCATTTTCATTTTTTAATTTTCATTATGGACCTTAACATAAGGTTCATGGTGGCGACTGCTGAATTACCAAATTAATAGAAACTTGCTTTTACTCTCAAAACAGTAGGCGTACCTTTAGCTTATATGATAGTTTTAAGACTTACGCGCAATTAAATACGTATAAGTTTTAAGTAAAATTTTTGTCTCTCCTAGTTAGATCGTTTTTTCTCTTACAGGTCAGTTTCGTAAGTATGTTAGGAATGTCAGGTTAGGTTATTTTGAGTCCTGCGCCTCCGGCGGTAACTCTATAGTCAGATTGGTAGTAGGGGCTAACCCAAGCCAGCTACCGTTAGACAGGATCTAAAAAATAAAAGGTTTTTTTTTGTTTTACGTCACTTATTACTACTGATAGGTATTCAGTTAGATTCAGGTAGTATCAAACACTTTGGGAAACCATGGGATTTTTGTTGGATACTATGACAATACATTATTTAGTGTCACTGGGTGACCAGTGGGTAATGCAGCACTCGGCAGTTAATTAGATAATATATATTCAAATATCTGTGTGTCACTGTGGTATGGACAGGCGTTGCCATCGGGCATATGATTTACGTCACTCCAAGTTAAAAAACAGTTTTGTATAAGTTGTATGGAAGGGGCAGGCACAACTCTTGGACTATGAACCACGTACGTGTGATCAACTGATCTCCTAGTATTGATAACACAACTCGCATTAATGCATCTGGAACTCAATAAATTATGTAATTTATTTATGATAGCCATAGTAGCTATTATTATTTTTGAAACCTAGCGAGTTTGGGTTGCTTACTTCATGAATGCTAAAATAAAAAGGTTTTTTTTAAAACACGTTTTTTTTTCTATATTTCTAAAATAAAGCAATAGCGTATGATATCATTAGACATTTTGAATTACCCTACTGCCCTGGATTTGAAATTTAGACAGTATTTTAGTATTTTACTAGTCAAGCCCTTTCATTTGATACCCATATCGAGAGAGTAGTGAAAATAAAAGTAATTCGCCATTATGTGGTGGCGGTTATCTTGGATTTGAAATCTGGCATTATACTTATAGACTACAGGCCCGTGAACAAAATTTATGGGTCACATGATACAGCAGGAGACCTATGTAGGATGATAGAAGGGTATAAAATAATAGGATTCAGCACTATGCCGGCATTAAAAAGCTGACCAATTGAAAGCAAATTGAAGAGGGGTGTTGCGATTCTCGCTCTTTCCTTCTTGACGCATGATTTTTGTAAGGCATTGCGGAATAATGGATTAGAACAAGTATTGAAACTACACCGACTCCACCTAGTCTTGTCGCTAGTGCTTTTAGAGTGTATATTCAAAATTCGGGAGCCAAAAGCTCCAGGAAAGTCTCTCCCACTCATGACTGACCGCAGAGCTTCTGGCGGGAGCCCACCCGGAGTCATCATATTTCTTAGGTGTTCCGTCGACAACATCAAGTTGGGGGTTTTCAAGTTTTATCTGACAGGTGAACCGTTGAACTTCTCACGGTTCACCCAGGGGATCTCAGGAGGTAGACGGTGGATAAGAACTGGATTGTTAGGTAGGTAGGTAAATGAGGTACTCTTTTTGATCCCAGGTTGATCATAGTGTACAACTACTGTAGTCCAGGGAAATGATCCTTTGTTTCTACCGCACTACCAGACAGCATTATCGGTAGTGTCGTAGGTAGGTACCTGCACTACTAGCCATTAGTGTCGTGGGGAACTTGTAAAGGGTCTTTCGTTCCCATCGACACTATTATGTACGAGTACCAAAACGTTCTACCAGTGATGCTATATTATAGTATGTTATATTTCTGCACTATCAGCCAGTAGTTCCATCATGCAATGGACAATGAACAAAGCAATGGAACTAGTGCGAATGAACCAGTTATTGTAATTTATAATGGGTTTTATCACTTTGATAAAACGAAAAAGAAATCAGTAGGATCCCAAGATTTTTGTTTCACGGTGCCGAGCTGAAATGTATAAAAATGTAAATAAAAGAAACAAAATAATTAATTGTGGATATTACGTTAACTATGTCACGTAATTATTTTTATTAGCTACGGCTGGTCGGGAGAACGGCGACTCCCGGTCCTGGTTCAAATCACACGTGCACCAGTATTTTTCTAAGTCATGTGCATAATGCCACTAACTTGAAAACGGTTAAGGAAAGCATCGTGAAAAAACCAGCATGATCCAAGAATCTTTAAGAGTTTTGCGTCATCTACCAACCCGCACTGGGCCTGCGTGCTGGGTTATAACCTCGACTGTCTACTTGCGAGAGAAGACCTGCATTTCCAGCAGTGGGAATGGCCTGTTTATACTTCTCTTTACGCGTAGCAATGAAAATCAGAGGGTATTGTCAATTTTTACCCACTGTTCACCTCCTATGACCACCTGTGTGAATTCTGGGAAGTTTATTTATCAACGACTCACCTGTCAAATAAAGACCCCCTTGAAAGACTTGAAAGCCCCTAACCCCCTAACTTGGTATTGGTGACGGTACACCTAAGAAATGTGGTGCACTTTTTGACGGGTGGGCTCCACTCGCCAGAAGCTCTGCGGGCAGCCCTGAACTTTCCACGGTTCACCCAGGTGGTCTCAAGAGGTGGACGGTGGGTAAGAACTTAAAAACCTTAGTGGGTGTGGTGGGTAAGAACTGTTAAAAACTACAAGTGAGATAGAATATACCTAACTACTAAGAAAAACTTTGACTAGTAAGATCGAACTCTCCTTTTATCTTCGTTACGTGCTCTAAATTCAACATCAGTCGAATAAAAAAACTTCGGATAAAAATATTTAAATCTTTTATTACATAAAAAAATATCAAAAAATCAAAAACAAACGAAACCAGTATCAAAAATGGCTTCTTCAAAACAAGATAAACATTGTAACTAGCTTCGTAGATCAGCTCAAATTACAAATTTCAACAGACAAATTCAAATAACTTGGAAAATAATTAAATCTGTGCTAACAATAGACGAGGTAAGCGTGGACTCACCGGAACCTGCCGCGATTCAGCAATTGCCTATGCTGATTTCGTTTCTATCCCTTTATAATTAAGCAAAGTTACTTCAAAACAGGTACTATAACATGTTGCAAATACATTATGGTTATGTGATCTGTGATGTTGTTTTGACAATTTTCAACCTGCAAGTACATATATTAATGAGCGAAGATTGAACTTCGGAGCGTCAAGGTGCAAGTTGGGTCCTGAACTAATTCCCACCGTCAAGAAATTGAGAAAGGTTTCCCGCGAAATCGCTTGATGGTTGCGTAGGGAAATGGACACGGAAGGGAAGTTGGCCAGGTGGACGGTGTGGCTAGCAGCGGCGGCGGCGACGGCGGCAGCGGCGGCGGCGGCGGCAGCTGCGGCGGCGACGCCGGCGGCTACAGCTGCGGCGGCGGCGCCGGCGTCGGCAACTCCGGCGGCGTCGGCGACGGCGGCGGCACTGGAAGAAACCACACGCTGTCACTACCATACTAATTTGAACAGCACGACCAGATTTTTTCGTGACGTGTGCCTGATGATGACCAACACACGTGCCCATTACATCACAAACCTTGCAGTTTCATCGTCTTGGATTCTTAAAACAATACACATAACACTGGAGTCACTGACACCAACTGAAGTAAAGTCCATTCCAAAAGAAACTACGTTACTCATTTTAGAGTGCAAGATAACTGATCTGTCGATTTATTGTTGTTTTCTGCTGCAGCGAAGTAGTGAACTGTTGCCACAGGCTTATTATTGCGTGTTGTAGATATTAGAGGTTATAGCCAAGACCCAATACAGATGAGTAGTAAAAGTACGTAAATGTAAATTTAACGTTATCGTATGAGATTTTCACAAAATTAAGGACGACTAGCTAGCTCGCTAGTGAATTCACCCAGTTTCACCAGTCGAATCATATAAATGGACTGTTTAAACTTATGCACGGTTGGATTTTTTTTTTAAAGCTTTTATTAGCAAAATTAAAATACAATGAAAACTACACAACGCTACGTACCTAACTGCTTATACTAAGCACGCCTGAATCTATCTATATATATAAAAATTCCAATATAAAAATGCCACTTTTCGTTGTAAGTGAACTCCTAAACGGCTGGACCAATTTTTTTTTTGTATACTTTTAGGTACCCTGGATGGTTTAGATTTACAAACCAGCCCGACAGGTGGCGCTGCATTTGGTATCTAGGTTATTTTCCGAGCGAAGCCGAAACGGGCCGCTAGTAATCCATAAACAATGAAGGTCTACAGATAATCAAGATATTCAAGCCCACTACCAATTGGAAGCGTACCCAGCATGCTGATGGCATTACCACGCTGAATGGCAATGCTTATGCGTTGGGCCAAATAAACGCCAGCATTTTGGTCACGCGTCGCGTCGACTAAGCGCTCGGAAAGGCTTTTGAAGATTGAGGTGAGCTCCCGGCCCCCACGGGCCCAATGTCTCAAGCCCAAAGGGCTCAAATATGTAAACACTTCCGAGGGTTGCATATTTCCGCCGACATTTCCGTCGCTCAGCTGAATAAGCCACTGCACCGGCCCTACTATGTGTCTCTGTAAGATGTGATGATTCCAGAGTATCGACGCAAGTTGCGTCCCACACTAGGGGCCGACCCAACTTGCAAGGTACAACAGTCATGCCATGCCGTCAGGTCTTTTGCCATCGTCATGCACAAGACCACTCGGTTCGAATATGGAAACATCTTTTCTTGTAAGATTACAAATATGTCGAGTGTGGAACTTACCGAACGGCGTCGTCTGCGACTGCGGCGACGGCAGCGGCGGCGGCACTGAACAACAACACATGCTTTAATCTCCATGCATTTTTCATTTGGTTCAATATCCTAACGAAATAGAAGACCATAGTCGCCCGTCCAACTAAATTGGGTTATATGGCTCTTCCCCTCTTTGATTTTCACCAAAAATAAAGATAATATTAAGGAATTGTGTTTGCTGTCGCTGAACCACCAAGCTTAGTTTGGCGGTAGAGATACACGGATTGGATCTTCAGAGATAAAGAAAAAACACAAATCACTTTCGTGCCTAATTAGAATTTGCTCAATAAAGATATTTGCTCAAGTTCCTTGGATTGAGCGGTCAACTTTTGTTATGCATATATACGTATAGATATAATTCAACTGCCACAGTGTGAGGCCAGTATGATACCCTCACAGCTGAACCGTGATCCGTACAATCTTAGATGCCAAGATCTTAGTTGCTCTTAAAAGGAAAATTAGAAAGGCAACCGCCACTTGTTGAAGTTAAATACGGTATGTACAGAGATCACCTGAAGCTTACTTTACAACATTAGGTACTTTAAGAAGTAGGTACATTTGAATAGGCATGGCCTCTTTTGTAGGTCCAGTATCTTTGATCAGGTGGAATTGTGTATATTCACTGCAACGATGTAAAATGAGAAGGGTACTTACCATTATAGTCCAACTAACACAATCTATACTAATACAAAACTCAAGAGTATGTTTGTTTGTACGCGCTAATCGCAGGAAATACTGGATCGATTTAAAAAAATATTTTACCCTTCGATATTATCATGTGCGTGATTCTACTAGACTGCAGGCCCGTGAACAAAATGTATGGGGAAATGAACCACCAGGAGACCTATGTAAGATGATAGAACCAACTGAGCGCAGTTGAGGAGGGTTGCAACCCTCGATCATTTCTCCTTGTCGCATTTTGATTCTCCTTCTCCTTGTTGATTTTTGTACGGCATTGAGAAATAATGGATTAGAATAAGTATTGAAACTGTATGGTAACAATTCCGTACATAATCAAATGATCAAATTTACTCTGTAAATCCTAGGAAAATCATGATTTTTTTCCGACAAACTAATAATTAATAAAATATAATTTATATTTTGTTCAATATTTATATAGTTTCAATACCTTTTCTAATCTATTACTCTGCAAATGATCTCTTCAACTGCTGAGTGCAGTGCAGACAGCTACACACAGTACACACAGTACAACAAGCATAGTGCTGAATCTTATTAATTTATAGCCTTCTATTAGCCTACATAGGTCTCCTGGTGGTTCATTTGCCCCAAAAATCTTGTTCACGAGCCTGTAGTAGGTATATACGGGAAAAGCAGGGTGAACCGCTAGTTATGTATAAATATGGCATTTATCAGCAGCTTCCGCGAACGGCAGCTCTGGAGCACTATGGAAGCTGCAGAAATTCAAATAACGTCTATCTATCTCCTGTTTTTCATCTAAATCAGTAATAATATATAACGTTCGCAAAAAAACCACGACTTCAATTTAAAATTAAACACTCGACTAAATTGTACCGGAAATTTGACATAATTATGACATATGATTTGGATTTCACACGTTCCAATAGTTGCATGACTATGTGTTATTATGAACACGCGTGTTGCTTACCATCCGGCACATGCCCTGCGCATATCGTCAGTTTTTCCCATAAAAAACCAAAAAGTTTTCAAGATCTCTGCGTCTTGAAAACTCTCTAGAAACATTGCCCTTCAGACCGGATCATAATTTAGTGACATTTCTGCTTGGCGGTTCGCTAGCTGGCAAAAGTGTGATAGGTCTCCAGGCGGACTCTGCAAAGCGTTTTAGCACTACAACACTCCAACCGATACTGACCGATCTGCGGCGCCGCCTGCGCCGGCGACAGCCCGCGTCCGAGGGCCCGCCCGAGACGGAGTTGGACATGGACCGCGAGCGATGCACGCGATTCTCGTTGCCGGCTCTGCTGAAATAACAATACAAATCAGACTTAGGAACTGCGACTGCCGATCCGGAGCCCCTGGTTCTAATCCCACGTCTTCTCTTAAGTCATATGCGTAACGTCGCGCGCCGGTAACCTCAAAAATGGTAAGTAAAACATGTGGAGAAATCGACATGTGCCTAGAATCTAGAAGCAATACGTCATCCGTCAACACGCACTTGGCCAGCTCGTGGATTATGGCCAGGCTCTCTCCTTTCAAGGAAAGTCTCAAGTACCAGCAGTGGAAGCACTTAGTGGACTGTTGATGCTTGTTTTAAGTCGAACTTTACTCGGAAGTCAAGATAACATGGGTGACCACTGAGCAGTCACTTTAATGTGGACAAGGATCATCACCACTACAACAGCGGCAGCAACAGAACTGAGGGAAAGGCTATCTGGACGCGTCGGTGGTTATCAGTTCTTGTGGTTCTGATCTGTTCTGTGGAATGGCTTCGACAAGGTACCTCTATTCAGCTGCTTTTTGGTGAACGAAGCCCTTATGAACCATTTCAGACCCAGGATGTCTAAATGAACTTGTCCTTAATATTGACAGAAAATCTCTTTCCTATAAGATACTATCGCCACCTAATCTGGTGGCGAACAAGTTCCAGGAGTTTTTATGCACACACTGGTGCCCAATGGACATCGCGCATGTGTTGAGGGAGCTATATTCTTCAGTGCTACGTATAAGGTCCCTGTATAGACAATATATGGGGGTAAGATACCACGACCTCTCCCGAATACTCTCTTTTTAGTTCAAACTCTTCATAGAGAAGGAAACTTTACAAGCCAGGGTTATGGGGGAAACAAGGGGTCCCACATGATTACTATTCATGAGGCTCAGAGGCGATTACTGGCTCCGTAAGAGTCAGTAATCGTCAAGACGACGGCAGGGTTGAAACTCCATGCATACTGGGAGACTGAGACCTGGGACTGGGATTTTTGTTGTAATTGTTGTTGTCTGATTTATTTTTTTATTAAAAAAAATATATAATAAGACATCTAATATACAAAAGCATGGACCTTGGATTCAGTGGATCGCATATATTTAGAAAAATGTATATGAATATGAACACAAACAATTTCAATGGCCCAAACTTACTTTCTGCTCGTTCGGTCCTCATCGTTGACTTGTCGATCACTGGAATTTAAAAAAACATTCATTGATTTCTTCTCATAATCTTATGAACGTTTTGTGAGAAAACCCTTGCCATTTTTGCACATAGCGCTACCAAGCGCCATTTATAGCAATACCTGCACTGCTATACGCAGATTGACTCGACTAGTGGCTTAGTTTGTATTAATTTTTGCACGCAGAGCCCCAGGGTCGTGAGTTCGATGCCTATCTACAAAAAATGTGTGTTGAATACAAATATTTGTTCTGTGTCCGGGTGTTTTCATATGCTCCGAACGTGTATCAACCTTATTCAAGGATACAAGGTATATGAGGATATAGAAAAACATCCATTCAATTTCAGACTCCAGGTGTGTTACAAGATGGACTGCAGCTTTGGTAGTAACTTTATTGGTCAATAGAAGTATACTATTGCTGAAAGGATCAAAGAACATACTCGTATTTACGACTGCAAAAGAAATCGACAAAGAAATCCGCGATTGCAGAGTATTTAAGCGGAAAGTGGTCATTGGATAAAGCTCTAAAACCCAAAAGTTCTCTATGCCGAACGTCGTTACTAAGCAAGGATAGTTCGGGAAACTGGAAAATATTAAAATCGGAATTTCAAGCGGAAAGATCGTTTTCGGTTATCGACATAGTGGAATCCTGTCATAAATAAGTATATGCATCACGGAGTGAGAAGTTAGAAGTGAAGAAGTTGGAGAAGCCTATTGAAGCGGTCAGTGTTGTCTGTTGTGGTGATAATCGTGCAATTTTAGAACGATATACGATCAAATGAGGTTATATGAATATCTCATTTCCCAATGAGAGAGACGGCACATAACTTCAGTCCTCTCGTGACCACGGCGTTTTGACGCGACGTCGGGAAGTAATAATTAAACAACAGTTTAGATCCCGATTAAGTCATATGTAATAATTTCAATATGAATTTAGATGTGTGAAGTATGTTAGCAGTTCTCGTCATAATTTAATGCATTACTAAAGGTTGTTTAAAAAGTGAAAGGAGATGGATCAAATATGCAATGTTTTGAGACGCTGATTACTGATTACTCACTCTAGGGTTATTTTTGATAATTTTTGTTGTGTGTTCCAGATTTTCCAATGTATGCATGCATAAACATAGACAATAATAGAAAATCACCTTTAAAATAAATTCTTACGACAAAATTTCGCATATTTGCTCATTGCCTGTATTGCGTACTAACTTAAATAATAGTAGGTACAGCTGAAGGTGATAAACACAGCTCTCACATACACATTTAATTAAAGTCTATTTAAATACCACGTCAAATAACAAATGAAAAGAGTAACACCACTCCGAGGTAACGCATTCCACAGCCTATACAGTAGGTTCAAAAACTCTTTGTTCGAGTCTTTGGACGTCAAGAAACAATGTCGCTTTTTCGAGTTATCGATGGTTTGATAGAAAAAAACGCATCGTGGTATTAGATCGTGTAGATCAGTAGCACACTCTGCGAAGTTTTTAAGATAAAAAACCAATAAGCCAGCAATTTTACGGCGATTTTCAGTACTTTACAACAGCAACAAATACCTACAACAGATGTACCTACAATTAATTTATCTCGTACATATAGTACCTAATAAAAAAGTATAATTTCGGCTTAGAACCAGCTGTTTCCAGTAAGGGTCGGTACTCACGTGTTCTCCAGAGACTTGTCCTTGAGCTCGTCCGTCTTCTTGTAGCGGCCGGCGGCGGGCTTCAACTCCGAGTGCAGCCGCGCGGCGTTTGCTCGCCGGCGTCTATAACACAGAACATAAATATACAACATACAAACGACACACATTGCAGCCAAATATAACACACACATTGCAGCCAAATATAACGCACACAGGCACCAAATAGCTGGGTGTTTAGGGGATCAGCACGATATCGGAACGATATCGTTATGTGCACTGGTTGCAGGTAGGGCAGGACCGTTCGTTGAGGAAATCTAGGGGGAGGCCTATGTTCAGCAGTGGACGTCTTGCGGCTGATAATGATTATGTATGTATGTAAACATACAAACGACACACATCGCAGCCAAACATAACACACACAGGCACCAAATAGCTGGGTGTTTAGGGGATCAGCACGATATCGGAACGACATAGTTATATGCCACGATACAACCAACAGCAGTTAGTCGCCTTGCGCCAGCAAAAGAAACCGGCCTATTCCAAAAGTGTAATTGAATATTCGAGGTAATATTGATATGAGTGAATAAATTCCTTCTGGACCACAATGTTGAATTTGCAAAATGTTGAATTCTTATGTTGAATTCCCAAAATGTTGATTCCTAAAATGTTGAAGTCGTAAAAAGTTGAATTTCCCACCCGGATCATAATGTTGAATTCCTATTAAATTACATGTGTATTATCTTTAAAGAAGATATTCGCAAAAGAACGAAAGTGGCCAACATAGCTCAAAGAGTAAGCAAGCTAAGGTGTTAATGGGCAGGCCACATCGCTCGCAGAACTGACAACCGATGGGGAAGAAAGGTTCTTGAGTGGCAACCACGAACCGGAAACGCACGTTGGACGGCCTCCCACTAGATGTATAGATGGCCTCACATAGGTCGCTGGAAACCGCTGGTTGCAGGTTGCGCAGGACCGTTCGTTGTGGAAATCTAGGGGAGAGGCCTATGTTCAGCAGTGGACGTCTTGCGGCTGACAATGATTATGTTTTATCATATTATGTACACAGATTCTTTGCCTTTTTGTAAATGACGTTACCAAGTGTTCTTATGAATTTATGGTATGAATAAATGAATTGAATTGAATTGAATTGAATCTCACAATGAGAAAACGCCCCGAAGTGATTGTGTCAAACTACAAGACCGACGATATCGTGGAGGTATTGTTAGCCCAATATAACCATACCATATGACGTGGCATCAAAGGAAGGGTATTTAGATGTCTCATTGGTAAACAATGGAGCAATGCCACGAAGTTACGGCCAGTCTAGACCGCCAACTCCCGATGCACTGGTACAAATCCCACGCGCACCACTATATTTTGCCGTGTGTGATACTGCAAATCTTTTTCTTTGCCTGTCATTTTTAGAAGACCTTTCGCTGTTTCACCCTTCAAATAGTCTGCCAAGACTTAACCAGAGTGGTGATGGATTTTGACAAAAGCTTCCCTCCCTATTTGGCGAAAATCCTATATATACGTAAGTACAGACAGTTTCAGATTTTTCATGATAAAATATTACGCGTTGCTTATAATATTAGCATGTAGAGTATTATTTAACACCAAGAAAAAATTTTGCTTGTCTTCATCTCATCAACTATTAACATAATAATATGTGCTTAAATATTTGTCCATAGCTTTGTATCTGTAGTGAAACGAACAAAATTGCATTTCCTACTACTAACTCCTAAAGTAATTAGATTAAAAAAAACTCAATTCTATTTGCTTTCGAAAATTCAGACAGATTCGTACAGCTCCTCTTACGTGACTGAGCACCAGTCATAAAACCATTCACAATTTTAGTAGATCTATTCGTACAGTAACCATCCACTGTGCACAAAGTTGATGGACTATTGATATTGATGGACAATTCACACTCAACACCATCTGGCCCCAAACTTAGCAAAGCTTGTGACATGGTGGCCAAATAGCTGATATAATACTTATATAGTTGTAAATGCATACTTATTATACATACATAGAAACACCCAGACACAGTACAAATATTTGAATTCATCACAAATATTTGCACTGGTTGGGAATCGAAGCCACGACCCTCGGCTTCGCAGGCAGAGTTATTACCCGCTAAGCCAAGACTCCAGTCAAAGTCTTCTTATTAAGTAATTTTAACTTTTGGTTTATGGCTTTCATTGTAGTTTACCCTCGCAATTCATATTAATAATAGTCTTTAACTTCAACTCGGCACTTATTCACACTTGCTGACACTTGTCGATGTCAGTCACCAATGTATGTCAGTATCGTCGAATTCAAAATCTTTGGCTTTGATGATTGATTCTCAATCCTTTCAAATCCTTCCACACTATGCCACTCTTCCAATCGTTAACACACAAACTTGCAGGGCCTAAGTAAACAGGAAGTTCTAAGACAGCTTCCAGTTATTGTAACCGATTGAAATAAACTGTGCAATTAATGATGACATTACACAGTTTTCATATTTCACATAGATAGGCTAGGCTATTTTGATCGTATCTCCAAGGTAGTATGGCCAAAGTTTATGACATTACAGATGATTTTAAGCAGCGCTTACCACCAAGTGGGGTGCCATTATATTTCTACTAAGTAAAAGCTTAATGTGCACTTCGTATCATATCATCATTTTTCCAAATAGGTGTGTATGACAATGTGTATTAATTTTACCTTTTTTATAGACACATAGATGATGATATATAAAGGACCCGTAAAACACTCATTTCAATGCAAAAAATGTATATAAAGGCGACTCACTTCTGCTGAATGTCGACATAGGTCTTGAGTCGCGCGGTGTAACGCGGGGCTTCATGCTCACTACAGCTACGTTTGGTTATAAAAGCCACCACGTCATCATTAAGCTGTTTCTTCTTCTCTTCTTCTGGCTCCAAGGCCATAACGACGGGCAAAACTGCAATTTTACGACATCCGAAAAATATAAAAATAAAAAATTGTAAAAAAATTACATAAAAAGACCTGAGCGAAAAATCAGGTCACCAAATCAGTTTCGTTTGACAAATGAAGACTGTTCTAAGTTTAAAATTGTGACAGAGAGAAAAGAGAACTGAAGTGAGCAGATTCAAAAACTTTATTGCACCTCCTTGCAGATGACGTTAGAGTTTAAAGCACAAAGAAAAGAGGTTAGTAGCGCTGACCAGAACGCTGTTTTTCCTGTATTGCAAATGGTTTTAAGTATTGAAAGAATAGCTTCTTGATATCCGTTTCGTCTGATGTTAAACGAAAATGTGTCGGACTGCTTGTAGCTCGAAAAAGCGACATCGTTTTATGGTTGACGTTTCAAAGACTCAGACGTAGAAGTTTAGGTGTGACTTTAATTTTGTTATAAGGGCTTCTAGGCTGCTTTGGCTGAGTGTGTCTGAAATCGATCAAAAGACGTGGCAAAGGGCTCATAGGCAAACACTCTTGTGCGAAAAAAACCTCAAAGTCTTGAACATCCGTTTATCATCAGGGTACAGACTCTTATGTCTGTATCGGTTTTTGATCAGAATTTGCATCCTACCAATTATATAAATATTGACTAGATAGAGTGACGATATACGGAAGACGGCAGGCAGTGGATGGAGACGTATAGCTGAGGATAGGGCTGAGTGGCGAGCCACGGTAGAGGCCTATGTCCAGCAGTGGACTAAGATAGGCTGATGATGATGAATATTATAAATACGGAAGTTTGGATCTTTGTTGCTCAATCACGTCGGAACTTCAGAACCGATCGGGTTGAAATTTAAAATACAGTTATATTATAGTCTAAAATAGTACACATGTTTTAGTACATGTTGTGTACCACGGAAAAATAACGGGAACGGCAACGGGAACTGTTTCCAGAGAAATTACAGGGCTTAGAGATAAAACATCTTAGATCTTATATCTCTAAGCCCTTCGAAATGAGTAAGAAAATGAACCCAAACCTGGTAACAAAGATCAGCCAGGAGTTGCTCTACACACATAGAAATGACGTCGCATATGCGCTGAGGGAAAAATACTCCGGTATGTACTCCTCGGTGCCCCGTGTAAAGTCCCTAGAACCGAGAAGGTATAAGGGAGCGCAAATACCCAACACCCAACCAAACACCCTCTTTTTAGTTCACACTGAAGAGGAGAAGGACACCCTGACAAACCAGGGTTATGGGTCAGGCACCGGGTCACGCATCCTTATCATCCATGAAGCTCAGGGACTGACATACGAGTCGGTAATCGTAATAAACTAAGGCAAACATGAAGCTGCACGAGATCGTGCCCCATGCGGCCGTCGCAATCTCACGGCACACAAGGGACTTCACGTACTACGCTGACGACACCGACGACGCCATCGGTCGGTTCGTTCGGCGAGCGTTGGCTGCAACACCGAAGACCATCCGAGAGTTCAATTTGCAGATGGCCATCAAAGACAGAAATGCAGTCGTGGTGGAGGCACTGAGCCGGGAGGAGGCGATTTAGAAAATAAAACAGGCCTAGAATTAGAATGAAAATGTTCCTTACTCCCCCTATTTCCTTTTCTTCTCCTAACCCAAGATTCGTGTAAAAACGAAAACAAATGACAAAGGTCACGGACCCCGGAGTCTGTGGAGTTGCTAAATTAAAAAAAAAAAACATCTTAGATCTCTGGATGACGAGCGCAGCGCAGTGCTAGGTAATGATTTGGACTTTTCATGTTCCAATAGCTGCGTGTCACTGTACTGTTATGTGGCAGATATGTTGCTTACCATCATGCACATATCATGCTCGTCTGGTTACTATGCTTTAAAAAAATGCGCGGGTAAAATCGCGGGGTGCTACTAGTGTTCCGTAACAGCACATTTAGCACTAGCGACCCGCCCCGGCTTCGCCCGGGTGCAATGCTGATACTAAAAACGTATAAAAATGGTTGTTGTGGGTTATCCCTAAGAGATATATGTCATTGTGGACTTTTTTGTAGACCTTCTTAAGGGGTACAATATTATACTGCAGTACATTATTTTGATCGATCTCGTAGGATTTCGCCATCGTTTGCAATGTCACTTACATTGTGTACAAAAAATGTGTTTATTTATGGCATCACATTAGAAACCTTTAAAAATTATTCGTTTTTCTCTACTACTTTATGCACCTATTATTTAAATAAGCCTTTCTCTTCAATCAATCTATCTATTAAAAACCACATTAAAATTCGTTGCGTAGTTTTATAGATTTAAGCATACATAGGGATAAAGGGACAGAAAAAGCGTCTTTTTTATACTACGAGTATGTAGTAATTATGGAGGTAGCCTCAGTCTTAATTTGTTAGCCGTCGCTCTTCTCAACCATATTGGAACGATGAGGGCGACTTGTCTTTCGGGAAGTATACGTAGTAAGTATGCATAAATATAGATAGGTACGCACTTGTATTGATTGTGATATTCCGGGTTAACACTTTTGTCAGTCACTCCACCGCCAAACAGTAATGGGGAAACATCACTGTGTTCCGGTTTGAAAGGCAACATTTCTAGAAAAACAAACAGGGCTTAGAGAAACATGATCTTATATCTCTGGGTGATAAGCCAAGCGCTTGGCTAGGTAATGACGTAATGATGATTTGGTATCATGTCTCAATAATTACGATAACGACTAAATTATGGCTGGTTTAGTTGAGAGAACGTCAATTGCCAATCGGACCTCCCTGGTTCGAATCACGCGCATCACTGTCTTTTTGAAGTCATGTGCGTAATGCTGCTAACAACTCGAAACATCGTGAAAAAACCTTTGAACTTGAACATTCAATGAATCTTTCTACGCACCACCGACCCGCACTTTGCCAGCGTGGTGGATCACGTCATTGACTCTCTCCTTGCGTCGAGGCCTGAGTTCCAGCAGTGCGAACATTTAGTGGGTTACGCAGGAAAAAAAAATTCTGTCTGTTTGCTAATCCTGCGATCTCTGCAACGGCTGGACTTACTAAATATAATTGAAAGGTTAATTTATTTAGGAGAAAAAATAGCGTTCTGTAAAATCCAAATAAATAAATGTCAGTTAATATTTTAAATGAGCCGCGAGTTGATTTTAAATGAGCCGCGAGTTGTGCAATGAAGCTCAGCTTATACTGAAATAAAATTAACTGGGATGTTAAATGATTGTAGGTACTATACAAATAATATAATTATCATATCCCAGTTCGTTTATTCTAATTACCAATTTCAATGGGATCTGATCCGATTGTTGCGTATCAATTTGTCCTTACACCAAAGATGTTCATCTTTTTGAAGCAGTGCTGTGGGTTAATTAATAAATACCAAGAACGCATGAATGACGTTCAGCAAAAACTTAAACCCGTGTTTTCGAAAATGGGTTAATGGTTACACAGTTCCGAAGCAATGTCTTAACATAATGGAAGTATTTTAAAATACATATTTAGTTTTTTAAATTTCGACTCTCTCCTGAAGTACTTAAAGACTATTTATTAAAATGCGGTGCTAATAATGTGGAAGTTAAAAATACGTGCTCGGAAGCGTTCGTGAGTTTCCGGCCGAGATCGGCGAAGCCCGCAGTTCGCGGCCGCCCGCCCTCAGACCTGCGCGCGCGTCTTGGGCGGCTTACTAATCATTCACAACTTTACACAAACATCAAACTTTTTACTTACAATATTCATTGATCATTTATTAATTAAAAAAAGTCAATAGAAACAATTTGAATGCAATAAAACTTCTAGTCTATTTTTACGTCCAAAACTCTGTGTTAGAAGCTTTAAAATAGTCTACGGTTGAGAATTTAAATAGTGTCTGAGGAAACAGAGCTGTGTGCGTGCATGTGAAAGTGAAATGTGATAGTGTTTATAAAAATAAAAGCAATACTTCTTTCAAAATATTCCACGAACTTTACTCTCGTACCTAAGTATTATAATGCATTCCGTGAAAATTTGTCGCGCCGCCGCGCCAGCACGTGTGTTTATTTTCATTTAAATATAGCGTAGACAGTCGACAACGCGACATGACGTCACTCAAAGAAAGCGATGACGTCACGGAAGCGAAAGACCAGAGAGAACCGGTCGAGCTTCCGCCGAGCGGCACGTCTCTACACAAGAGGAGGAGAGGGGAGCCCCCCGCTTCCCTGTCCGTCAGGACTCCTCAAACGCCGTCCGATCCCGAGGGATCTTCTCCTTGCACCGCCGGCCCCACTCCAGAAGACTGGAATGACACGGAAATCCCCGACCCTCAAGCCATATGTGAATCCATGATCCAGCATCTAAAAGACCGCGATGACGCCCTCTCCAAGCACGGGAGAGAGTCAGCTCAGCGCGCAAAAGAAACGGTCGAAGCACTCGACCAGCTAGACAAGGTCCTAGAAATACTAGACCAATATGTGACTTTGAAAGAGTACAACACTCGTCTTCTAGAAAAACTAAAAGACGTTACCCACTTGAAGAGGCTTCACGGAGCATACAAGAAGATAGATAATGAAAATAAAAAGCTGAAGAGTGAGAAGAGGGAAATGGAGGAAATAAATGAAGCGCTGGATACTGAGTTTGAGTGTGAGTACGGGCAGCTTCTGTTTGACTCGATGATGAGTGGGAGGTCCATGAAGCGGACGGGGTCGAAGTGGAAGCACCACGCGCGGTTCGGGGGGTCCTTGCTGAGGAAGCAGCGGTCGCGGTCTGCAGGGGGTGACGAGAGCGACGCTGGGCCCGGGACGCCGCTCCGGAGACGGTCCGAGGGGGTCTTCCTGAAGGAATCTTGCGTTGAGAAGTCAAAAGTGTCTAAATGGACGAGAGTGAAAGCAGCTTTCAGGTTTGTTCCATGTTATTATGGACTATACGATAAGTATAAATAATACTAATAATATTATGTTCATCTGTCAAACGCTAGCAAATGTATGTGGGACATTGTCCAGATATGAAAAAAATGCATCGATGCTTAACATCAGACAAGATGTCCGTCACTTGATGCAATTGGTCAGTGTAGTGGTAGGACTCTTTGCAGAGTCCCTCTGGGGAAGTACCACATTTGCCAGTAATTCTACCGCCAAGCAGTAATGTGCAAATATTACTGTGTTCCGGTTTGAATGGCAATGTTTCCAATGAAGTTACAGGGCTAAGAGAAAAAAAACATCTTAAATCTCTGGGTGACGAGCGCAGTGCAGTGCTAGGTAATGGCATGATATCCTCATAAACAAGCATTCAAGGATTCATGTTTCAGGGATCAATCTACACTAGCGGTAGTTGATATCCGTTTTTAAATCAAATGGGCAATCTCTCCAGGGTCAGTCAACACTCTTTCCGACGCTGTTTCTGCTACATTTCAAAGATTTGTTGAAACTTTTTGGGTGCGCAATTGAAAACACTGTTGTAAAATTACATATCTAGAATTCTAGAGCGAGGCAATAGAGTTAGGCACTGAGAAAGACACATAACTACATAGCATCACCCAAAACTTTGAGGATATATAGTTGGTCTGAGCCAACTAACCAAAGCTCACTATGAGAACCAGTTAGCTGATATAATTACGATAATTTAACAATAATTAAATTATCGTAATTCTAAATTAGAAAAAAGATGAGCCTTACAAGCTAATTCCTTCGAAGAAGTCGAGAATATCCTATCTTAAACCCTTGAAAACTTAGGGAATTACCATAGAGCAAATAGTCTTCCAACCCAGCTAAAACCCAGAGCTGCTCATTTCATCTGCGTAATTACCAAGCACATAGATCCCTCAAAACTACCTGGCAACAGGTCCCTATGGAACACTGTCCTTTCCCAAAGAAACTCGGAATAACTTTAGATAGATCTGTAACATTTAGATCTCAAAAAGAAAAATGTCAAACGGCTAAACAAAAAGTAGATATTTTCAAGAAATGATATCCTCCGACGCCTAACATCTCCAAACCGGGGCGCAGTACCACATGCACTTCGCACAGCACAGGCCTATCTTTATGTTTCTCTGCTAGTGAGTAGGTATCCATTGCCTGTTTGGCACTGGTCTGCTCATTTGACAGTCATTCTCCGATTAGCAGTTTTTTTCGTGTCAGGGTATGCATAATCCGTCATTTCCAATATTCAATGTTTTTTACAAGCTTTTATTGTACGAGTACTTGCCCTGTTAGTATGTTAATGTGGGACAAATCTTACGAGTTAAATTAGAGGGACTTCCAGTTGTTAGATTAGGTTGAAATTTGGTGTACTTACGTAACTTCGGTGACAAAGCAATAATATGGTATCAGAAACCTGATCTCAAGATGGAGTCGGAAGGTGACCGTAGGAACTTCTAAACTAAACAATATAAAATGGTCGACTTTGGCCTCGTTTGAATAGTCTTGACCAGCACTTTTATGTTACTTAATATTCAGGATCCAAAGATGTTAAGTTAAGGATTTTTATAGAGATCGGTGAGATGAGCGTCGATAGAATTGGTCCGCAACCTGGCTAGGAGAAAAAAAGCTCCAATATCAATCCCGGACTCGAACAAAACTAAAAATTTTGAAAATATTTTTTTACTAATATTTTATTTTATTTATTGTGTGAAACAAGTTCCCCATTATTCGATTTAGCGTAACGCACCATATTCTCGTTTATTTTACTTTTAAGTCGAACAAATGTTTGAGGAAATGCAAGAATACAATCCTGACCCACATTCCTGCTTGTTTTGCCAAAACATTTGGAGATTTCAAAACAACGTGAATCAAGAAAATTCCAATGTTTGAAACTGATCTTGTATTTAATGCTTTGTTGATACTAACTGGTGGTCGTCAAGCGGCCGAAATGCGACCATAAATCAATATGGTCAAAGTTCTATTCTATAAAATGAATACCTATCAATACGTGTTACTAAATACCTTAAGTCACACTGTACCCTAAAAAAGATGAAATAGAGTTAGACGGGGGTGGCTATAAGGTCGCCACTTGTTTCACTAGCTTTAAGGATATATCGTTTTGTATATTGTTTTTTGTATTTTAAACAGTATCTATTTACAGTATATATTAAGTGTGTAGCGAGTTTTTAAATAGTTAGTTGATGGCAAACTCACAATAAAACTGTAAAAAAATTACATTGTTCATTACAATTGTAATCTTAATAAATATAAATTACGCGTCACGCTGTTTGTCCGCGAAAGACTCCTAAAATACTTAACCGATTTTAATAAAATTTGCACACCGTGTGCAGTTTGCTCCAACTTGAAAGATAGGATAGTTTTTATTTGGAACTAGCTGAACCCGCTACTTCGTTCGCGTAAGCAGATGTTACTGACTTATACATTAATTGGAAGTATCGTACGTCAAATATTTGGATAAGTAGTCATTGAAAAACCTTTGAGTTTGAGTGAATTTGTTTTTCCACACAAAAATTTATTTAATTTTATCATCTTTATTTTTCTTTTTTTAAACAAAATCAAACATACTTAGTAAGGTTTCGTAGTATCGAACATAGCTGCAAGTATTAAGTTTGTAGGATTTTTTATAGGATACATTATGAAAAGTCTGAAGCTAATGTGCATGATCTGATACCTACTTACCTATTTCTTTTATCCGCAAGCTGTTTTCTAGCTGTTACCCGCAACTTTGCCGGCGTAAAATTTTGAACGAAGCCTGTGTGGAATCAAAATAATTAAAATGTTGAGTTTTAATGATATTCAAGCAAGTTGAACCCGTAAATCTAAGCCAAGTCTTAGTGTAATGTTAATGTATGAATTTAATTGTAGGTAACACAGAAAAAAATCAAGAACGAAAGAATCCAAATTTGGCATCATAATCCTTTTAGCAGCAAAAACTTATTAGTACAATTTAGAATACCAGTAACGCCACCTAGTGATGAAAAAAAAATACATACCACAATAGCAAAATATCGATTTAAACTGGCATTAGCGCCGTCTAATGAGAATATTATGTTGCTTGTTATTTTGATTGTGAACGCAAATCACCTATATTATCTACGCCATAACGGGTGCACATATTTTTCATTTTTGGCTTTTACCTTACCATCAAATCAAGTTCCTGACGAAAATATATGCTTAAATTAATATGGAGTTAAATGAAAATGTAGACTTATTAGCCCATGTGAAATTTTAGACTCTAAACTATATGTGTTTCGTATGTCAACCCATATCGTTGTGCCGTTTTGACGTGATAGTTAATATTTGTTTCCTTAGGGCCCATGCTTCTTTTCAGGTTGATAGGTAATAAATACATAAATGTGGTATTTCAGACTATGAGTTATTTCTGTTTCAATTTTCTACCAAATTTGCTTAGTCTTTCCTACGTCACAGTAACCTATAAGTAACCGATTTGTTATTTCTGAGTTCAAACTACGTGTGTTTCTGAATTCCATCCAAATATGTTCAGCCGTTCCAACGTGTCCTGTAAATATTATGAATGTCACTGTTTGGATGTTTGTTACGTAATACATAGAGTACTTATACATAGGCAATGTTTTGCTTATGTGTTCTTCCAGATTGTAACCTAATTTTATTTCAAATTTCAACCCGATCACTTGATACGTTCCGCCATGATTAAATCGGCAATAGATATACATCATCTGCGAAAATTTCAACTGTCTAGCTATCACCGTTCTTGAGATACAGCCTGGTGACAGACGGACGGACGGACGGACGGATAGCGAAGTCTCAGTAATAGGGTCCCGTTTTTACCTTTTTGTACGGAACCCTAACAATGGTCTGCTTCGGTCACCGAAGCTTGTTGAACACTACCTTTAAATTTTAAACAGTATTTGGATTGAAATAATACGTTTTCTAATAAGTTACGGCTGGTCTAGTAAGTTACAGCTGACCTAGTCGGGAGAACGGCGACTGTCGATCCGGAGACCCAGGGTTCAAAATCACGCGCACCACTATCTTTTCAGAGTCATGTTCGTAATGCCGGTAATTAAAACGGTGAAGGAAAACACCGTGAAGAAACCGAAATCTACCTATAGTCTAAGTTCTAAGTCATATGTTATCCACCAACCGACACTGGGCCAGCGTGGTGGATTATAGCCTTGTCTCTCTCCTTGCGAGAGAAGGCCCCGACGCCCAGCAGTGGGAACATTTAATGGGCTGTTTAATGTTTATGCTGCTACTTATTATGCTGATATGTTTTCTCCAAAATACAAAAATCTACTTCAATGACAGGTAATTTAATTCTGTCATTCGACTAAATTTTATAAGAAGGTATAACTATGTCGTACAGATAAATCTTAGCTAGCCTATCGGGTTTTTATCGGATACACTTCGGAGAGTGTGCGACTGATTTGCATGATCTGATACCACCTTGCCCTTTTTTTTATCGGAATGCTCGTAGCTGGAAAAAGCGACATCGTTTCATGGTTGATGTTCCAAAGACACGAACGAAGAGATTTTACTCTAATTTTGTGATAAGAACATCTAGGCTGTGGAATACGTTGCCTGAGTGGGTTTTCCCCGATGATTACAATCTTTGTGTCTTCAAATCGAGAGTGAATCGGTTATTTCTAGGCAAACACGCTCCATCGTAGACCGCATTGTCGTTTAACATCAGGCGAGATGGCGGTCAAGTGTAAACTTATAAAAGTTAAAAAAAAAAAAACTAAGCTGTGTTTAGTTTTTTGTTGATATTTGAAAAACTACTTCCCTGCTTTCGATATCTAAGATCACCTCTGAAGTATTTTCTACCAAACAAAAAAAAAATTATCAAAATCAACTAACAATTAGCGGAGTTATCGCGTAAAATAAAAATACATGCAACCCGATTGAAAACATCCTCCTTGTTTGAAGTCGATTATAACCGAATGATGTTTGATTTTCCACAAAAAATATATTTTGACAATTATTTTGTCGTCCAAAACGACGCGAAGCGATCACGTGGGCACTTTCTAGAATCTAGAATCTAGATATTCTGTGGATCGTCTGTGATACACAGAATACTTAGTAGTTAGTATGTACTGAACGCGCCGCGCGTGTCGTTATTATTTAATGTTTATGTAATTTTCGAACCAACAGACCGATATTGTTCAAATTTTGACGGGACAATATAAATAATGTGTTCTTTCTAACAAAAAGAATTAATGAAATTAAACAACGCAAACATGAGTTACAACCAAATACACATTCTGACTTTCACCCCCTCCCGCAAGAAAACCGATCAGAATTTGGGGATCAAAAGTAGCCTACAGCAATGTCCTTAGTATAAACTAAAATCATGCCAAGTTTCAGCTGAATTGAATCAGTAGTTTCGGCGTGATGCGTGATCCCTATACAGAAAGACAGACAGACAGACAGACAGACAGACAGACAGACAGACAGACAGACAGACATGAAAGAAAAAAAATGCAGTTTCGCAATCAGTATCGACTATGGAGTGCCCCAAAAAAAATTTTTCAAAATATCTTCAATGTACAGAATTCGACCCGTTACAGTTTTATTATAAGTATAGATAGTAGTCTTTATGTGACAGTATCCGAGCGAAGCCGGAACATGCCGCTAGTAAGTACATATATTTTAATGTTTGACACTTTTTTGTACGATACTTATTATCGTACAATAGAATGTTCAATTTAAACTTTAGAAATGTATCCACTTTCTATGCTCTTATTTTGTTTTTTCTAAAATTGACGTGTAAATTGTACATTTATCATTCATTTTCCAACTTCTTTGTTTATCAATAAAGAACTTTGACTTTGTATGTGTCAAGACTTTTTTATTGATTAGATGTATTATTTTAAATATATTAGTATTACGCACTTTCTATTGTACACTAATATTATAAAGTTTATTTGTTTGAACGCGATAATCTCACCAACTACTGAACCGAATTCAAAAATTCTTTCACAGTTGGATGTACAAAGTTCTGCAAAAAATTGATAACAATATTTATGATGATAGTTCATCTACATTAAGTTTTGAATCATATCCGAGATATGAAAATTAGGCATGAAAGCTCAATATTTATTTTGTTTGTTTATTTATTTGACATACCCCTAATGGCCAGATTTCGTCACGGATTTTTGTACGACGTCGCTGCGTCGCCGGCAAGGTCGTTTGTCGTATGTAGGTACATGCGTTAGGGTTGAAGCTGGTGATTTGGTGGACATTTTACGTCAAACTTTAACTCGAATTATCTTGTGATCTACCGTGCTGAGGGAAAAAGACCTTGGGTGATGAAGTCTACATCAGTGTCAGAATGGACTGTTAAAATATTGTTGGAGGGAAAATCTACCACTTTGTATACGTGATCCCTGAAAACTATAGACTATACGTGTATACGTGATGACCCCGGGCGGACCGCTAATTAAATTATAAGTATGCGAAATATCATGTTACGTCGTTCGCGCAATTTTCGTAAAAAGGGCCCACAAAGTCTTTGTTTCTCGTCTTAATATGGGAAATTTTAATCCTACAACAAATGTAGCATTTCCCTCAAGCTAATTATATGTTTCAACTCTAATAAAATATTCTGGAGCAGAGTGCCAAAGATACGGGCTCGGCCCAGTTTGAGACTCGCATAAGCAGCCTACTAAATGTTCCCACTGCTGGGACTCAGGGCCTTGTCTCACAAGGAGCGAGTCAAGACCATAATTCACTACGCTGTTCCAACTGCCAGAAAACACAGGACCTCGATAGCCTCGTGGAACATTTTGTGTTCCTCACGATCATTTATTTCACCGTTAAAGCCAGTGGTGATGTCATATTTGGACATAAATATAGAACTCGTAAAAATGTTCAGTGGTGCAGAAAGAATTCGAACCCACGTACTCATTCATGATTGTGAACGTTCTAACCACTACGCCACCCGAGGCTATTTTAATTGACCAAATCTCTAAACAGTATCTTACATGTGTAAAGATTAAAATAACTGAACAGTAGGTACCAATAAAACCTTAGTTTACGTATAAGACGTCTTGTTTTGTTATAATTTTATATGGTTTATAAAAATCCTGCTCAAAAACCAAAATAAATCAATGAAATTCTTAACATAAATAGGCACAAAATATCTGTTTCCACTACTGGTACTCTCTCAAAGCTCTTATTAGGAGAGTTTCAAGTAAATAATCCACTAGGTTGGCCAAATTCTGATGGCCAAACAATGCATAACCTTTATAAATGTATTTCTTGGTTCATGGCAGATTCATTACGATTCAGTGGTTATGTTTTTTTACATCTGCTCTTGGAAAAAATATTTATTGGTGCAGCCAGGATTGGAACCTAGTACCTCTCGCTTGAAACTTTACGGCCAATGGGCCACCATAAATAAAGCGTAATATATGTCACTAATATAATTACAATTACTTACTTAGACATTTTTTGGCGGGAAAATCTACTTAACTGACGTAGAGTCCAGAGAAGTTACAGGGCTTAGAGACATAAGATATAATATCTGGTTCATCAACGTAAATATCTGATTCATCTGCGCTTGATGATCCAAGCGCAGATGAATCAGATATTTACGTTTGATCAAGATCATTGATAATTTTTGTGATAAATAAAAAATATTTAATGTGTGTGAATATGATATTTTCGTCAATAAAGAGCCAAATTACGTAAAGTTTTTCATTTTTACTTCGGATTCTGAATCATCTGTAGTACAAATTCTGATTCATCTGGGCACAAAATATTTGAACGTAGATATCTTGAAAACTACTTTATAAAAACAAGTCTCTCATTGAAATATATGTTCTTTAGTTACCTTTTTTACATATGAACATATGTGGCAGAGCTGAAAGTGAAACACAATTTTGGCTAGATGAATCAGTCGAAGAATTAAATTTCGAAGAAGCACCCTTATAATATTATGTTAAATAGTTTATTTATTTATTTTTATTTATTAAATTTCAGTTGCCTTCTGTGCTTACAGTATACACTAAAGCGCACAGAAGGCCAGAAAAATACTACAAAACAACTTAAGAATAAATTACAAATAAAACATCATAACTTGTAATAATACCTATAACTAGAAATATTAAGGGAAAAAAATTACATATTATATAATATGAGTCTCTAACATTCACAAATTATACGCTACATTAATTATGATCTTCATTGCAAATTTATGCATAATAATTACAATATGATGAATTAATTACGATATAGTTGCATACAACAGTAGAGAAACACTAATAATTTTAAAGGTTTCTAATGTGATGTCATAAATAAACACATTTTTACACATTTTTTGCGCTTACTTTGCAAACGCTGTCTGGATCCTGCGAAATGGATCAAAATAATATACTTAATATACTGCAAATGCTATTATACTGTAACTGAATTTTTAAATGATAAGGAAATTAATTGGAATACTAATATTTTAGACATTGTTTAACATGAAATTTTTTACAATCTTTAAACCTTATTCCATTAATATCTCAATAGATATTATTATTCCATGATGAAATTTGACATTCAACTGACATAAGACCATATAATGATATGTTGTATAATGATGAATTAGTTTGTACTGTATTACATTTTGACATTCTTTGAGTATTTACATGAATATTATAAGTAACGACATTTTTGATTAAATACATTTATCACAATTTATACACTCTTTGACATTCCTCACATGGATGAACTGCAAGATCTACTAATGCAAGACCTTAGACCCTGGATGGACATATTGATCAAACTCAAAAACACAAGACAATATCCTGATGAAACACAAGACGTTGGCGAAATTGTGCTCACCAAATTTATCTCACACAAATATATATCACAACCAAATAGAAGCCAAAAATTAATCTAAGATGAAGAATCAGATGACATAAATAAAAACCAGAAATTAATAGAAGATGAGGAAGAAGAAGACTTTAATCAGCTGACTATTTTTTTTTTTTTTTATTTATAAATTACTAACAAATTGTCTTGCCAGACATATTGCATGCCTCTCGCAGAGGCCAGTTTGTATGAGGCAACTTTTAAAATGTTTTGTATCATCTTACCTACAAACAGCAATAAAGATTTTTGTATTTTGTATTTGCAGTATTGTACCCCTTAAAAAGGTCTACATTAAAAGTCAATCATGGTATATGTCTATCTCTCAGGGATAACCCACAGTACCCATTTTTTATTCGTATTTTAGTATCAGCATTGCACCCGTGAGAAGCCGGGACAGGTCGCTAGCTTTCAAATAAATAGAGAATATATTATAAGTGAGCGTAACAGTATGGCCATAATAATGATGGAAAATATGTACAAATCATGGTATTAGCAGTACCCCGCACTTTTACCAGCGTTTTCCAGTTCTCGTCGTTTTTTCGCGATAAACAAAAGCCTATGCGCTATTCCGGACGAATTGAACTGTGTTCCAAATTGCGACTCGATCTGTTCAGCCGTTCCGATGTGACTGAGCAAGAAACATCAAAATTTTCAAATTTATAATATTACTAGCAGTGCCCCGCGGTGTTACTCGCGTAGCGCGCATTATATATTTTGCCGGGATACAAAGTAGCTTATGTGTTCTTCCAGACTATATATAATCTACCTGTGTGCTGAACTTCATCAACATCCAAACATCCTTTGACATTCATAATCTAGGTTTTGGATTTAAATTTACTAAGAGAAATTATATAGAATTTCTCATGTATCAGTTAGAACAGATCATTTGCTGAAGTACTTCATTTACAAAATAACCTACCTTTTATATCCCATTGAATATTTTGACGTGACAACGTCTTATAAATTGGTTTGCCGGGTGACACTTCAAGAAACTGCGTTACGCTCCGCTCACGTTATGCGCTCACAACGAGAGCGAGTGAGAGGCACGCGTCCCTTCCACTCGGGCATGGTTAGCCCGCCTAAGAGCGAGAGAGACAGACATAAAAAGTGAAAGGCACGCGTCCCTTCCGTAAAATTATTTTACCACTCAAAGTCGTTGTCACGTAAAACTTTCGCCCGTATACCGACTTTACAGGCAACCAATTTTTTTTTTTCACATCTACCAAATGTTCAGCAACACCTGCCCATAACTATGCTTAACTTTGTATTCGGGCCTAAGTAATGGATGATATTCATAAAAGTTGCCGACTAAACACGTATCACACTGTCTAGACCTAGACCCTACCCTATCAGTGGGTTCATTCCAAAACGGTCGGTCAACCATTTATGTTTTATTTAAATAAAGAGTGACGACACGAGCAAGACCTACCTGATGGTGAGCAACATAATATCTGCCACATAACAGCACAGTGACACGCATCTATTGGAACATGAAGAGTCCAAACCACTACCTAATACTGCAGTGTGCTCGTCACCCAGAGATCTAGATGTTATAACTCTAAGCCCTGTAATTTCTCTGGAAACATTGCCCTTCAAACCGAAACACAGTAATGTTTCCACATTACAGCTTGGCGGTAGAATAACTGGCAAAGGTGTGGTATTTCCCATGCAGTCTCTGCTAAGAGTCCTACTACTACAATTATACGAAGTTTTCTGCTATCTAAAAACCTAAAAATGTGAGAATGGTTGTTAAGCAACTTTAAATCGATACACATCCTAAATGGTCAGCCAAATCAAAAACCATTGAGAGAAAGCTAAAAATTATTGTTAAATACCTATTCAACGATACTCTTCTTGACATAGTTTGATGACCTTCATTTTTTTAATTTGGACAATGCGGCGTCCCGTCGCCGCCATATTGAATTTTCACTAATGTCGCCAGAGGAAGAGGAATCGATTGACGTGTGAATCATTAAAATCGCCCCAGCCGTGTGGTCTGTATAGTGCTTCAAAGAATCATGTATACATACATACATAGACTGATAAACACATTTGCGTCGCATTTTCTTTGCGTCGCGCAGTCGGGTAAAAAAGGCCATCGTACTCCTGATGAACACCTACCATAAATTTAAAATTGACCATTTGCCACCAATAAAGTGAACAATAATAAACTTGATGAATTTCTGTTCCGATAGATGGGAGAAGGCCCAATGGCCGCCCGTTATGGCCACAATGGGCGGCGCAGTGGCTGCTGGCGCTTTAGTCGGCGCTGTCGCCCTGGCCGGGTCCTCGCCATCATCGGCCACGCTGGCAATGGCGAGCGCAGCGCCATCGTCGGCCACGCTGACTCTGTCCAGCTCTGCACCCTCCTCGGCCACGCTGGCCCAGCCCGAGCCGAGAGACTCGGCTAGCCTGACGCCCGGCAGCGCTCTTTCGCTCACTCCGAACTCTTCTTGTGAGGAACTAAGGATAGACACAGGTGATTTATTTCATTTCAAACCAACATTTTTATACATAGAAAGAAGAAGAAGATATATTACTAACTAGCTGTGCCCTGCCACGCTTTGCTGTGGCACATTGTAATGCAAAAATTAGATAAAAACAATCCTTGATGCGGATTATACCTATATCATCCTAAAATTTCGGCTCGATCGGTGACGAACTTTTTGAGTTTTTGAAGCGTACACAAACCAACATAATATTTTTATAAATAGAGATAAACGAATTACGAGCAGTATCTTCGGGTGTCTCGGGTTATATTCTTCAAAATCTTCATGCGCATTTTAATTCTTTGAACAATTATCTTACAATATTAGACTCATAGCTTACTCGAGCAATAACTAGTCAAATTATTGAATTGTTGTGAATTCAAATAGGTATCGAAAGGCCAGCATTTTTTTTAATTTCTGACGTTAATTTATGAATGCTGTTGTGGCGTAGTGCCTAGAACGTGAGATTCACAATTGTGAGGACGCGGGTTGGAATCCCGCCCGCAGCACCTCTGTGTATTTTTCTAAATCCAGAAATACAAGTCATCACTACTCGCTTTAAGAAAATATAGCGAGGAAACTGGCGTGCTCGTAAAATGTTTCGAGGTCATACATTATTCGCCAACGTCAGCTATGGGAACATTATTCATATTCATATTATTTATTGATAAAATATAATTTTACATGTCAAGTAAAAATAATTACAATAATGTAATTTGCCATAATATAAGAAAATTGTAGGTACATAATAGTCGAATTAATAAATTTAAGTAAAATTAATTACATTCTATAAATACTAAAGCTATTTCAATGGTAATCAATTAATTATCATACAATAAATAAATATGCAATTAAATTTCAAAACAATAAAATTCCCTGTAATCATAGAAGCATTGCTCGATCAGCAATTTTTTTAATTTTGTCTTAAAATACTGCAGAGTCATTGCTGCGATGACGTCAATTAAATGGGCTCCTTAAGTTTCAAAAATAGGCATGATGCCTAAAAACCCTAAACAGTTGTAGTGGTAGGGACTCTTAGCAGAGTCCACCTGGGGAAGTACCACACCTTTGCCAGTTATTCTACCGCCAAGCAGCAACGTGCAAACATTTCTGTGTTCCGGTTTGAAGGGCAATGTTTCCAGAGAAATTACAGGGCTTAGAGATATAACATCTTAGATCTTTGGGTGACGAGCGCAGTGCAGTGCTAGGTAATGATTTGGACTCTTCATGTTCCAATAGCTGCGTGTCACTGTGCTGTTATGTGTCAGGCATGTTGCTTACCATCAGGCACGTGTTCTGCTCATCTCGTCGCTCTCTATTTAAAAAAAAGTTAAATTTAAAAAAAATATTGTGCACGTATTTTTTTTTATTGTTTCACAGACAAAAAATGGCAAAGAACAGTGGTTAAAAGTTTCGACTGACGTCATAACCCCACTCCAAACTTTGTTGATATAGGTATACACTTATATTTTCGTTCATTTTTAGCAATACCTATTAGTCTAAGATCTACAACGACCTTCACCGAGCTGTTTATTGGATGAAAAGTGTTTTATATGTAATTTAATATGTCAACAAATATATTGCAAATAAATGGGTTGCCTAAAACATTTCAGTCCAGAAAATGATTAATTAACAATTTTTTTTTTTTAATATTTCTCTTTGATTGAATTTTAGAAAAAACTATATAACATTACTTATTATGTTGGCTTTACTCAGTGCTTTGTTTCTGTGTGCTGTGTCTCACATTTTGTGTAATCTACCTGACAGATTAATTAGAATGGTATATTTTTGGACCCGGCATTATTCTAATTACCGATAATGTAAATTTGTTGGCAGGTGTGAGCCGCAAGGGGCTGCTCCGATGCGATGAGAACGACAACACATTCCTACATGCGCCCACGCAGGTAACGCGGAGAAATACTTACTATTTCTAATAGCTTTCATTCACACACTAATGTACATTGTACAAAAAATAAATTTATATATTTTTTTTTTATTTTTCTGTTTTTTATATGGATAATAGGTTTGCATTTGATCGCCATCTGGTTTGAAGTCACACATCACACAGTGTATTGGTTTATACGTGTCCCGGATGCAGGCGAACGTTTTCGTAAAAATAATTGATTATTTTCCGAAAAAAATTGGTTGCCTGTAAAGTCGGTATACGGGCGAAAGTTTTACGTGACAACGACTTTGAGTGGTAAAATAATTTTACGGAAGGGACGCGTGCCTTTCACTTTTTATGTCTGTCTCTCTCGCTCTTAGGCGGGCTAGCCATGCCCGAGTGGAAGGGACGCGTGCCTCTCACTCGCTCTCGTTGTGAGCGCATAACGTGAGCGGAGCGTAACGCAGTTTCTTGAAGTGTCACCCGGCAAACCAATTTATAAGACGTTGTCACGTCAAAACCGACTTCAATTTAAAATTAAACTCGACCTCTCAACCAAGTTTTACTATTTTGTGAAACCATATCTGAACCATTGTTCCTGCCTGATCCATTGAGACGACGAAGTAGTACTTAGAAATATATTATCGAGGTAAATTGTAGATTTATGGTGATATTTCAAAACCCACTGAACCGATTGTGCTAAAAATTATATGAGAGCACATCTGAAATATTATCTAACAAATAAAACTAAAATTACCTACCTAGATCGATTCAAGATCACGGCTGGTCTAGTCGGGAGAACGGCGACTTCCGATCCTGAGCCGGTTCAAATCCCACGCGCACCACTGTCTATTCGAAAGTCATGTGCGCGATGCAGCTAATTAAAAAACGGCGAATTCAAATATCGTGAGGAAACCAACATGTACCCAGAATTTTTCGAAGTCATGTATCATCTACCAACCCGCATTGAGCCAGTGTGGTGGATTAAGGCCTTGTCTCCTTACGCGAGGAAACCCTGATTCCCAGCAGTGGGAACATTTAGTAGGCTATTAAAGTGCATATATGGTTAGTTTGATCAGTATCGGTTTATGAATTTCATCGTACATAGGCATACTATCAATTTGATTCATATGAAATAGTGAACTGAATTAAATCATTATGGATTTTATCACACGGCGATAAGAACTGTTATCGTGCACGTGAAACTTTTCCCCTAAATCAAACAGCAATAAAACTTTAAGACTCTCCCCAAAAGATCAAATCTCTTGTTTGGACCAAATTTGAATCTTATAGCTGCGGCTTAAGAGTTCAGTTTAAGGAAAACATGATTGGTGCTAGTTTTAGATCTATCGGCAGTATCCGGTAGTATTTGAAATAGCGCAGAGATTACATATTTCTATGGCTGTTTTTAATTCTTCTAGTCCCGTCTAAGTTCAGTTTTATCCGCGTAGGATTTAAAACACTTATTTTTTTAATAGAACCCTGCATTTTTTGAGATGAAAATTCTGTATACATTTCTGTATACATAGCCTGTATTTTGGGCACCCTACATCCAATTAAGACCGTATCCCGAGCAAATTACCTTGAATGTCTCTTACCTCATTTCACACCGGAAGAAAGAGTAAGAGAGAAACAGTAGGATTTGTCGCTGTTTTACGGTCAAACTTTAGAAAAAAACTATTTATAGAATCAGATTTTAGTCTTTCGAAAAATATATTTCTACCAAAATGTTCGTAATAGAATTGTTGAATTTTTGAGTAGATGATACTTACAATTATTATGACATGCTAATTACAATTATTTCTATTTTTTATGGTTTCGCTGTAAGAAGATTATTTAAACAATAAATTCATTAACAAAAAAAGAAAATATAATTTTGAAGACTAGAAATAGCAAAAATTTAATGTATTTTTCCAGTTGATATTTGTTTTGGCTAATGAGTAGATTGCTTTGAAAACTGGACAAAAAACTCGTTTTGCTGGGAGACGCCTTTCGACCTTAATAAAAACAGTTTGCGCTCGGCTTATATTCAGGTAAAGTAAGGCACACGCTAAAGCTAAATTAAACATTTACTAAATTAATTCATTAAATTAAAATCTAAGATTACAGCATTCTTAACTACCCGTACCGGACCCGTACTACCTCGCTTTTTCAATGGAACAGTGTGTTAAGTTGATTTTAAAAACAAGATATACAAGTAGGTAATAAAATTGAGTCGGTGTCTCGGTTTAAATTGAAATTTATCTTTGGTTTTTAAAGAAAATTAAATGATTATTATGTTTCAGGATGATAGCTCAACATCCCCTTCCCCCAACAAGCTCCACAAGACCCCCTGGGGGAAGATGCGGGGATATCATCCAGACCCACCGAGAGTCCGTCAAGAAGAAGAGCAACCGGGGTTCCAAGAGCTCTCCTGATGTGATTCCTCTGAGACGGAGGTCCTTCAGTGACGGAGGGGAGAGCGACGCTCCTCCTGCATTAACTCTAACTATACCTTCATCTGAAGAATTGGGTAAGTCCAGAAACGGAAACATAAGCATAAGCAGCCCACTAAATGTTCCCACTGCTGGGACTCGAGGCTTTATCTCGCAAGGAGAGAATCAAGGTTATAATCCACCACGCTGGCGCAGTGCGGGTTTATACATAGAAGACACATGACCTCAAAACATTCTAGGCACATGTCGGTTTGTTCACAATGTTTTCTTTCAAAGTTTTGTGTTAGTGGCATTACGCACATGCCTTCGAAAAGTCAGTGCCGCGCGTGGGAATTGAACCCGGGGGCGCTGGATCGACAGTCGTCGTTCTCCTTACTAGACTACCTGTAACTTAGGGACGTATGGAAAAATTTGGTTTATTCATCATCATCAGCCTGTATTCTAGACATAAGCCTCTACCGTCATACTTGTACGCAGCTCAGCCCAATCCTCGCTCTTACGTTTCCTAGCACCACAATTTTTTTTATAGTACAGAGTGACGAGACAAGCAGGACATGTGCCTGATGGTAACAATCATACCTGATACATAAAAACACCTAGCACTGGGAGGCCTTCATTGCCCAGAAATCTTTTTTTTTCTTTTGTTATTAATTTCCTTTTATTGTACTGCATGCTACTGTTATGTGGAGTTCAATTGTGACTTGCTTTGGTGTTCGCTCGGTCTTGTGGCTTGAGGCGGGCTGCAGCAGTCTTCGACACGGGGCATCCTAGTGAAGACTGCTGCATACCTCAGTAATGAACTTAGGTACCTCTCACTTTTTGTCTCATAAACATTGTATTTATTGTTACCACTATTGTCCATTGAAACATACGTACTCTTAGAACTAGACATTATGTATTAATATTAAGAAGTGTAACAATGAATATATATATATAAATAAATAAATAAATAAATAAAATTTCGCATACATTTAAAAAATCTAAGATATTATATCTGCAAGCCCTGTAATTTCTCTGGAAACATTGCCCTTCAAACCGGAACCCGTTTCCCGTCGCTCTATAGTAAATGGGTCAAGCTTAAGACGGTGTTGTATGGTGATCAGAGTCGGAGCCGCCGCCGCTGCTGCGCAAGCAGCGCTCGCTGGAGCTGGGTGCGCGCGCGCCGCCGCGGCCGCCGCGCGCCTCCAAGTGGACCAAGGTGAAGCGCGCCTTCCTCACCTCGCCCTCCGCCTCCGTGCCGTCCAGCCCCAGCCGGCACTCCGCCTTCTTCACCGACGCAGGTAAACAACACTATCCGATACAAAACACAACCAATACACACTTATGATAACCATCACTTACGCCAACTCTATATTATTTATTTTTTATTTTCTAGGTTAGGTACTTCTCATAAGATATCCAAACAAATAATTTCATTTAAAATTATCACCAATCACCTTTTTATTAGTGTGTGTGTGGTAATAAGTCACGGCTGGTCTAGGTTACGGCTGGTATAGTCGGGACAACGGCGACTGCCGATCCGAAGCCCCTAGTTCGAATCTCACGCGCACCACTGTCTTTTCAAACTCATGTGCGTAGTGGCGCCACAGACTAAGTAGGGTGATACTTTGATGCCGCCAACTTGAAAACCTATTAAAGAAAATAAATCATGAGGAAACCTAGCTTTTTCGCGAAGATTTAACTCTTCAAAGACAAGCGCAGTCTGCCTCTACCAACCCGCAACTTGACCAGCGTGAAGAAGTACGGCATAAACCTCCCTTTACGTTAGAGTGGGGAGTCCTATGTCCATCAGTAGAGAGTCTACGGGTTGATATTGCGATTTTTGCCCACCTTTTTTCAGTTTCTCAAGCCGTTTCCCCAGCTTGTCTTGTGCCTCAAGTCCATATACTCTGACTAGAAAAATGACGAAATAGAACTTTAATAACAATTAATAGTTACCAAACCACTAAACTGAATTCACGATAGTGGCAGTGCCAATAGCTCCCACTCTTGTTTACGAAAACGTAATTTGAAACAGAAAATCTCAATAGCCATTAAATTTAATGCAATCAAATATTACAGCGACTGTTAGTTCGGATTTAGCGAAAGCATACCTACAGAAAGCATCTGCATCTACTCTCACGGTTTTATTACAGCGTACAGAAATATCCCGTTGGGTAATGAGGTGTCACTGCTGTTTTCTTTGCTATTGTATGTGCACATTCTGTGATTCATTTTGAGTCACCTATGTGTATGGTATGATTTTATTTATAAAGAGCATCGCCCCGTGGTTTCATAGTATGGTTTTATTTCGCCCCGTTTAAATAGTATCGCCCCGTAGTTTCTCCTGCGTTGTTCCCATTCTCACAACTTTTTCGGGATATGTGTTAATCCAAACTATAATCTGATTGTGTTTGAAATTTCAACCCGATCCGTTTTCCAACGTGATTGAACAAAACAGCCAAACATTCACATTTATAATATTAATAGGGTTAAGAGACCTATGGCGGTTGGCCTCATGTGGTCTCCATTGTCTTCTGAAATGTATTTATTATCAAAATGTTTCCTGTTTTTGTAATCTGTTTCAGGGCACAGATTTTAACCAATTTAAAGCCAAATCATAGGCACTCTCAACGACGATCTGTCGCTATCATTCCATTGTATGGCCAAAAACTAACTGTCCGTCAGTCTAAAATAAAGATGCGCCTCGACCACGCTCGAGATAAAGCATAATTATGTTATATGCTTTGCTCTGACTGAATTCTAATTACAATAAAATTATTATAAAATACTAGCTTACCCGGCCAACTTCGAACCATAATTAATTTTTTCGTCGACTTTTTCATTTTCTGCCATACAAACCTTCTCGCGACAATAACGAATACCTACATAAAACAAACATTCATCCAATTTGGTGCAGTCATTCAAAAGTTTGAGCGTACATACATTTCGAAGATCCTATTTTATATATACGATAAAAAGAAGACGAAAAAGATGTATATGTGAAATGGTGATATGTAAGGTTTTATATCATAGGAAGAAGTTAAAAATTAAATAACATTAAATTAAGATTTTAAACGGAAGTAAAACGAAAACAATTAACCCGACACAGCTTCCTCTGACACATTATTTATTTACTTATAGAATACATCGCCACATAATAAATGTTTACGTAGGATTAAATTTAGTATAATGTACATACTACACATGTGACATACATTATACCCTGTAATTAGGGCTACCAATACTATAGTCAGTAAGATATTAGGTATGTTATACTATAAAGTATTCATCGCTATTATTTAAAATCTCACCAGGAGGAACTTTACCTACTCTCTGATTTTGGAATATTTTATCTTCTGGATATAATTCTATTATAAAATTTTAAATTATTATTCTGGATATAATTTTTGTAGTGGTAGGACTCCCTAGCAGAGTCCGCCTGGGGAAGTACCACACCTTTGCCAGTTATTCTACCACCAAACAGTAATGTGAAAACATTACTGTGTTCCGGTTTGGAGGGCAATGTTTCCAGAGAAATTACAGGGCTTAGAGATATACCATCTTAGATCTCTGGGTGATGAGCGCAGTGCAGTGCTAGGTAATGATTTGGACTCTTCATGTTCCAACAGCTGCGTGTCACTGTGCTGTTATGTGGCAGACATGTTGGTTACCATCAGGCACATGTCTCGCTCGTCTCGTCTCTTCTTATTTAAAAAAAAAAGTTTATTAATTAGAAGCTGCTTTGGACAATGTTTGATTTATTTTACTGTCTATCCATCTCGCATTTCATCAGACGAGATATCGACAAGCGCTAATCCATTTCGAAATGAAAAACTAAACTGTAAATAATACCTTTTTTGTCGTATCTACAAATAACCCAAATTGAGTAATGCTAAACGCTAAACATAGCTAGGTTATGTTTAGCCCGCCTGGTCTCTGTCAGCACCCGTCATGATTACGAGCGATGCTCGACGCGTCCGCTCCGGGCCAGTGTTGCGGAAACACCGCTAATGTAATGAAATAAAGGTGCTAAAAGACTAAAATGGAAATAAAATATTGATTTTCCATTCACCAGAAACGCTACCAAGACTTGTACATACAATTCGCAACAAATTTGCTAAATTTTAGTAAATTTAGAAATGGTAGTGCCAGTTGTTTTACTGCCAACTAGTAATTAGGTACTGTTGACATTATTGTGTGCCGGACTGAAGTGCAAAGTTGGCGGAGAAGTTACTAGGTTAGGAAATAATTCATCTTGTTACTCCGCGTGAAGAACGCAGTGCTAGACAGTGATTTGTGTGAGTAATAGCAGGCTTCCTACCAGAATACAATTATATTAAATAAATAAATAAAATAAATAAATAAATATTGGTGGACAATTCACACACAACACCATCTGACCCCAAACTAAGCAAAGCTTGTGTGATGGCAGCCAGATAGCTGATATAATACTTATATAGTTTTAAATACATACTTATTATACATAGAAACACCCAGACACAGTACAAACATTTGAATTCATCACACAAATATTTGCACTGGGTGGGGATCGAACCCACGACCCTCGGCTTCGCAGGCAGAGCTACTATCAACTAAGCCACTAGGGCAGTCAATATTGGCATATTACTGCTTGGTGGGATAGCCGGTAAAGGTTTGGTATTTCCCCTGCTGAATTCTGCAAATAGTCCTACCACTACCCACTACAAACTTGTCTCAGTTCCAAGTTCTGTCTCATTCGCAACTTCGAAGGCCATCGAGTCGTGGAATGATATTAGGGAATCGTCTACGAATCCCTAAAATTCGAAAACGATCGTCGATCGGTGCCAAGGCTGGCGCTGACGCGCGATCGACGCTAATATCGATATAATATCTCACTTAACGTGAGTAACGGGTTCGGAATACATTGTGGTTACTGTTAGTTTTACGGCTCAGCGGCTGAATCGTTCTACACACATTAGAAAATACCATTCAACAATTTTCTCTTAAAATCCAAACCAACTTCAATTCGCTAATCAATTTGGGTAGCGGTAGGTGACTTTGTAGAACCCACTCTGGTGAAATACTACGCTTGTATCTGCTATTTTACCGCTAAGATTATCAGGTGTGCCGATTTAAAAGGGAATGTTTCCAGAGAAATCATGGAATAAAGAGATTACATGACATCAAAGTGATAAAGTGTCTAACCCGCATTTGGCCAGCGTTATGGAATGTGATCATGAATCTCTCTCTTGTGAGAGAAAGCCCTTATTTCCAACAGTGGTCTAGTAAAATATCTAGGTGATGAGCTAGGTGATATCCATGAAGAATCCACCTATCAAATCTTGGCCAGTCTCACTTTTGAAAACTTAAAAAAAGACTTTTAAACCAAAACACAGTTTTGGTTTAAAAGTTTTTATAAAGTAAAAAGCAACCGTCCTATACTTCTCATTACTGTAATATGTAAAAACGTGAAAGGGTTCCGATTTTAGGCCACTGCAACATTTTCCTCCATACCTGAAAACCGCGTTTCCCTAACATTGTTTTGAACAGTATTCCGAGAAATCTCACATTTATTACTAGGAACATCCGCTTGTCCAGAATTTGTGTATTGTAAATACTCTTGGAACATGTTTACCAAAACATCGGGAGAGTTTGTTGCATTAGGTCATATAGTTTGGGGGGAACTCCTTCAAAGCATGTACACTACAACAAAGTTTTATACATGGTTATTGGTAATCAGCCTGCATCATTTTAGGGGCATGTTCTGTATTTATATACACAACTATTGTTCTACAAGCTTTTTCAAAATTCAATACATGTACCAAATTTTAGTTCTTTTTGTCCTCACCATAAATCTAATCATTGCTACCAATTACAAGCAATTAAAATTAACACAAGTAGTTTTATTTTGTGTTATTCACTATATGTGTAATGTCACAGGACAGGATCTAAATTATTTTTTATCTAGCGTTTCACTGTTTTGGCGGCTAGTTCCCACGGCCGTTATTTTCCCGGGATAAAAAGTAGCCTTCATACTATTCTAGACTATAAAATAACTTATACCAAATTTCAACCGCATCCGATCAGAAGTTTTGATTTAATTCTACTCCTTCTCTCAATTTGACTTGAGCGAGAAACTTGGCTTGGCTTTGGCATTTATAATATGAGGCGCGATTACCTCGAGCTTTCGGTATCATTACAGTGTTTAGATGTCGATTAGGTCCTGTGTATTGATTTTGCTATAAATCTGTTGTGAAAGTTTAAAAACATACTATATTCAGGGTATTCAGGGTTGGGTACTAAGGTGGCATAATCAGCTCACTACATGTGCCCATTGTTGGGAGATGAGGCCTTCTTCAGAGTGGCAATGCTGCCAACACTGTTCCTGCTTGTAAAAAACTTAATTACCTTGATTATCTTCAGACCTTCATCGGCCTACATAACTCCAATAATGTGCATAGTGTAAGTAATTAGCTATCAAAGATCTCGATACACAGATGTGCCCTCCCAAACTTCGGGCGCACGGAATCATGTCATTGTTGAGAAGAGTGAGCTCACTCATTCCGTTCCAGTCGGTTGCAGGAAGCGGTGAACGCCAGACGTTTTTACTTATCACTATTCGTTGTCAACAACCAAAATAAGTAGAACCACAGCACATCGCGTCACTAGCGATTCTAGGGGTCAAGATAGATTGGTTATGTGTAAACTACTTACGACACACATAGAGACGCAGTTAATTACCAATTTCAAGTTACTCAGGGCACATCCATTGATTTATATCGATGTTAGCTATGTTGTGTAGTTTAGTTCAATGTAATTTTTAGTTGTATCCATGAAGAATGGTAACGCCGCTAGCACTGTTTCAACTAATGAGCTTTGTTTTAAAAAACATTTAGTTGATCTTCATAGGTCTATGACTCAGTTGAACTCAATTTACAAATGTTGAGTAAACTTTACAACTCTGTTAATGCAGGAGTTCCTCTTCTTGTCAAATATGCAGAATTTTGAGAACTTTGAAATGCCCCAGCAAAACAAGGCGGAATGTTTTTTTTTTACTGGTAAAGACAAGCATTGCACACCGCTAAAGAACCTGACTTGATCATCTCGTAAAACATAAATCTTTAAGAATGCACTTAGCAACTATTTAAAACACTGCCCAAAAAACTTGCCGCAAACATACTCGACCTATAACCCACATTTCCGTCTGCTCCAACACAAAAACCTGAGTTCCACTGAATTCTCTGTCTGCATAACCATTTAATGTTGGCAGGGCGCCAAATGAAAAAAAAACGGTAATTAAACACATATGAAAAAGGGCATTCACCTCATCAGATGCTACATTAGTCTATCCATCGGTCGGAGTAATCAAGGTTATCTCAACAAATATTGAGGAAATGATACGGAACTTAAAATATCAATGAACTATAAACATTTTTATCACGCCTTGCCAATTGAACGGGAGCAACGACGGAATGGTGTCAAGAAATATGACACCATTTCATAATCTGTAGTTTACAGCTCTTTCTCTGAACACGGTTTAGTTGCCAGAATTACTATTTTTAACCATCTATTTCTGTTATATTTCCTTGCCCTTTTTTCTATCTGAGTTCTCGTAGAAAGCGACGGAAGACTTCCACAAAGAGGTTCATGAAAAGCACATCTTATCTGTGGAATACGTAATTTGAGTGAGAATTCATTGGGGAAATAGGTAATCTGCATATCTTCAAATCGCGAATGGACTGTATTCTTTTAAGTACTAACTAGCTGAACCCGCTACTTCGTTCGCGTAAGCAGATGTTACTTACTGACTTATACATTAATTGGAAGTATCGTACGTCAATTATTGGGATAAGTAGTCATTGAAAAACCTTTGAGTTTGAGTGAATTTGTTTTTCCACACAAAAATTTGTTTAATTTTATCATCTTTATTTTTCTTTTTTTAAACAAAATCAAACATACTTAGTAAGGTTTCGTAGTATCGAACATAGCCGCAAGTGTTAAGTTTGTAGGATTTTTATAGGATACATTATGAAAAGCGGAATCAAAATAATTAAAATTTTGAGTTTTAATGATATTCAAGCAAGTTGAACCCGTAAATCTAAGCCAAGTCCTAGTGAAATGTTAATGTATGAATTTAATTGTAGGTAACACAGAAAAAAATCAAGAACGAAAGAATCCAAATTTGGCATCATAATCCTTTTAGCAGCAAAAACTTATTAGTACAATTTAGAATACCAGTAACGCCACCTAGTGATGAAAGAAAAAATACATACCACAATAGCAAAACATCGATTTAAATGGCCTTTAGCGCTTTTAGATTTAAACAGGCATTAGCGCCGCCAAATGAGAATATTATGTTGCTTGTTATTTTGATTGTGAACGCAAATCACCTACGCCAAAACGGGTGCATATATTTTTCATTTTTGGCTTTTACCTTACCATCACATCAAGTTCCTTACGAAAATATACACTTATATTAATATGGAGTTAAATGAAAATGTAGACTTATTAGCCCATGTGAAATTTTAGACTCTAAACTATGTGTGTTTCGTATGTCAATACATATCGTTGTGCCGTTTTGACGTGATAGTTAATATTTGTTTCCTTAGGGCCCATGCTTCTTTTCAGGTTGATAGGTAATAAATACATAAATGTGGTATTTCAGACTATGAGTTATTTCTGTTTCAATTTTGTACCAAATTTGCTTAGTCTTTCCTACGTCACAGTAACCTATAAAAAAACGATTTGCTGTTTCTGAGTTCAAACTACGTGTGTTTCGAATTCCATCCAAATATGTTCAGCCGTTCCAACGTTGTCCTGCAAATATTATGAATGTCACTGTTTGGATGTTTGTTACGTAATACATAGAGTACTTATACATAGGCAATGTTTAGCCTATGTGTTCTTCCAGACTGTAGTCTAATTCTATTTCAAATTTCAACCCGATCACTTGATACGTTCCGCCATGATTAAAGCGGGAATAAAAATACATCATCTGCGAAAATTTCAACTGTCTAGCTATCACCGTTCTTGAGATATAGCCTGGTGACAGACGGACGGACGGACGGACGGATAGCGAAGTCTCAGTAATAGGGTCCCGTTTTTACCCTTGTGTACGGAACCCTAACAACGGTCTGCTTCGGTCACCGAAGCTTGTTGAACACTACCTTTAAATTTTAAACAGTATTTGGATTGAAATAATACGTTTTCTAATAAGTTACAGCTGGTCTAGTAAATTACAGCTGACCTAGTCGGGAGAACGGCGTCTGTCGATCCGGAGACCCAGGGTTCAAAACGTGAAAGTGATAGTGGTGCGCGTGGCACCACTATCTTTTCAGAGGCATGTTCGTAATGCCGGTAATTAAAACGGTGAAGGAAAACACCGTGAAGAAACCGAAATCTACCTATAATCTAAGTTCTAAGTCATATGTCATCCACCAACCGACACTGGGCCAGCGTGGTGGATTATAGCCCTGTCTCTCTCCTTGCGAGAGAAGGCCCCGACGCCCAGCAGTGGGAACATTTAATGGGTTGTTTATGCTGCTACTTATTATGCTGATATGTTTTCTCCAAAATACAAAAATCTACTTCAATGACAGGTAATTTAATTCTGTCATTCGACTAAATTTTATAAGAAGGTATAACTATGTCATACAGATAGCTGTTTTTTGTTGATATTTGAAAAACTACCTCCCTGTTTTCGATATCTAAGATCACCTCTGAAGTATTTTCTATCAAACAAAAAAGGAATTATCAAAATCAACTAACAATTAGCGGAGTTATCGCGTAAAGTAAAACCAAATAAAAAAAAAAACATGCAACCCGATTGAGAACATCCTCCTTGTTTGAAGTCGATTATAACCGAATGATGTTTGTTTTTCCACACAAAAATATTTTTTTGACAATTATTTTGTCATCCAAGACGCGACGCGATCACGTGGGCACTTTCTAGAATCTAGAATCTAGATATTCTGTGGATCGTCTGTGATACACAGAATACTTAGAAGTTAGTATGTACCGAACGCGCCGCGCGTGTCGTTATTATTTAATGTTTGTGTAATTTCCGAACCAACAGACCGATATTGTTCAAATTTTGACGGGACAATATAAAAAAATGTGTTCTTTCTAACAAAAAAAGAATTAATGAAATTAAATAACGCAAACATGAGTTACAACCAAATACACATTCTGACTTTCACCCCCTCCCGCAAGAAAACCGATCAGAATTCGGGGATCAATAGTAGCCTACAGCAATGTCCTCAGTATAAACTAAAATCATGCCAAGTTTCAGCTGAATTGAATCAGTAGTTTCGGCGTGATGCCTGATCCCTATACAGAAAGACAGACAGACAGACATGAAAGAAAAAAAATGCAGTTTCGCCATCAGTATCGACTATGGAGTGCCCCAAAAAAAAAAATTTTCAAAATATCTTCAATGTACAGAATTCGACCCGTTACAGTTTTATTATAAGTATAGATATAAGTAAACTCGTCTTCATTTGTTTGTAGACCTCATTGTAGCGTCGATTAATATCAGGTAAGATAGCAGTCAAGAGCAAATCTACTCGTATTTACAACTAAAAATTCTTCGACAAGTAAGGCCTGTGCGACTCTGACAGATGATCCAATTTTATTTGAGACTAGCTGAACCCGCTACTTCGTTCGCGTAAGCAGATGTTACTGACTTATAGGTACATTAGTTGGAAGTATCGTAAGACAAAATATTTGGATAAATAGTCATTGAAAACCCGAATGAATTTGTACAAAAATATATTTAATTTTATCATCTTTATTTTTCTTTTTTTAAACAAAATCAAACATACTTAGTAAGCTTTCGTAGTATCGAACATAACCGCAAGTGTTAAGTTTGTAGGATTTTTATAAGATACATTATGAAAAGTCTGAAGCTGATGTGCATGATCTGATACCTGCTTATCTCTTTTAATCCGCAAGCTGTTTTCTAACTGTTACCCGCGACTTCGCCGGCGTAAAATTTTGAACGAAGCCTGTGTGGAATCAAAATAATTAAAATTTTAAGTTTTAATGATATTCAAGCAAGTTGAACCCGTAAATCTAAGCCAAGTCCTAGTGAAATGTTAATGTATGAATTTAATGGTAGGTAACACAGAAAAAAATCAAGAACGAAAGAATCCAAATTTGGCATCATAATCCTTTTAGCAGCAAAAACTTATTAGTACGTACTATTTAGAATACCAGTAACGCCACCTTGTGATGAAAGAAAAAATACATACCACAATAGCAAAACATCGATTTAAATGGCCTTTAGTGCTTTTAGATTTAAACTGGCATTAGCGCCGTCTAATGAGAATATTATGTTGCTTGTTATTTTGATTGTGAACGCAAATCACCTGTATTATCTACGCATATATTTTTCATTTTTGGCTTTTACCTTACCATCACATCAAGTTCCTTACAAAAATATATGCTTATATTATATTAATATGGAGTTAAATGAAAATGTAGACTTATTAGCCCATGTGAAATTTTAGACTCTAAACTATGTGTGTTTCTTATGTCAACCCATTAGTTGTGCCGTTTTGACGTGATAGTTAATATTTGTTTCCTTAGGGCCCATGCTTCTTTTCAGGTTGATAGGTAATAATAAATACATAAATGTGGTATTTCAGACTATAAATTATTTCTGTTTCAATTTTCTAACAAATTTGCTTAGTCTTTCCTACGTCATAGTATCCTATAAGTAACCGATTTGCTATTACTGAGTTCAAACTACGTATGTTTCGAATTCCATCCAAATATGTTCAGCCTTTCCAACGTTGTCCTGTAAATATTATGAATGTCACTGTTTGGATGTTTGTTACGTAATACATAGAGTACTTATACATAGGCAATGTTTAGCCTATGTGTTCTTCCAGACTGTAATCTAATTCTATTTCAAATTTCAACCCGATCACTTGATACGTTCCGCCATGATTAAAGCGGCAATATAAATACATCATCTGCAAAAATTTCAACTGTCTAGCTATCACCGTTCTTGATATACAGCCTGGTGACAGACGGACGGACGGACGGACGGATAGCGAAGTCTCAGGTAATTAAAACGGTGAAAGAAAACACCGTGAAGAAACCGAATATTACCCCGCACCCGCAATTTCTTCAGTCTTCTCGTGACCACGGCGGTTGTAACGCTGCCGAAACGTCGAGGTATTTAAACAATGAATTAAATCGTGATTAAGTCCTGTACATTATAAACATTATTTAATGGGTTGTTTATGCTGCTACTTATTATGCTGATATGTTTTTTCCAAAATACAAAAATCTACTTCAATGACAGGTAATTTAATTATGTAATTCGACTAAATTTTATAAGAAGGTATAACTATGTCGTACAGATAAATCTAAGCTGATTTTAGTTATTTGTTGATATTTGAAAAACTACCTCCCTGTTTTCGATATCTAAGATCACCTCTGAAGTATTTTCTACCAAACAAAAAAGGAATTATCAAAATCAACTAACAGTTAGCGGAGTTATCGCGTAAAATAAAACCAAATAAAAAAACATGCAACCCGATTGAGAACATCCTCCTTGTTTGACTCGCGATCACGTCGGCACTTTCTAGAATCTAGATATTCTGTGATACACAGAATACTTAGAAGTTAGTATGTACCGAACGCGCCGCGCGTGTCGTTATTATTTAATATTTGTGTAATTTCCGAACCAACAGACCGATATTGTTCAAATTTTGACGGGACAATATAAAAATGTGTTCTTTCTAACAAAAAAAGAAATAATGAAATTAAATAACGCAAACATGAGTTACAACCAAATACACATTCTGACTTTTACCCCCTCCCGCAAGGAAAACGATCAGAATTTGGGGATCAAAAGTAGCCTACAGCAATGTCCTTAGTATAAACTAAAATTATGCCAAGTTTCAGCTGAATTAAATCAGTAGTTTCGGCGTGATGCGTGATCCCTATACAGAAAGACAGACAGACAGACAGACAGACAGACATGAAAGAAAAAAAATGCAGTTTCGCCATTAGTATCGACTACGGAGTTCCCCAAAAAAAATTTCTCTAAATATCTTCAATGTACAGAATTCGACCCGTTACAGTTTTATTATAAGTATAGATTTCGGTGAATATTTAGAGTGATTAGTTCAGGTAGCGGTATACGTCAGAGTAAACTTGGCCTCCTATGAGATGCTTAAATGCGTCCGGTTCAAGGACAGACTCGCAGAGGTACCCCGCACTCTGGAAAGATCTGCTAAGTCTGCATACGTGTTAGGTCCCACTATATATAATAAATTGCCGGGTGTGATCGTTTCGGCTCCCACAATCGAAGGCGAGATGGCGGTCAAGTGTAAACCTATAAAAGTTAAAAAAAAAAAATCTGTAGCTTTAGATCAAGACTGAAGCGTTGGCTTATCGAGCAGTCGTTTTATAGTTATGATGAATTCGTAAGAAATGTTATTTGAAATTGTATTTTTATGTTTGAATAATGTTTTAGTTTTGAAATTGGTATTTTATATACATAATTTATTATTAAACAGACATTTAACGTTAAGTGCGATTGTATTCATTAATTTGTTGACAATAAATATTCTTATATATTTTTATTTAATTTTAAGTTGTAATCAAATATTCTAATTGTTGAATAGTTTTAATAACTAATTTAATGTGGGAAATTAATATAAATATAAGCTACACATTGTTGACAAGTAGTAATATGACCTGTAACAACTGTTATCAATAAATTGACTATGATTAGTTTTTTAAATATAAATACAGAGTAACGAGATAAGCAAGACATTTATGGTGACAAACCTGTAGGTGTGTAGGTACATAACCAACAACTGCAAAACAGTCATTTAAATGTGAAGAGTCCAAATCATTGTACTGCGCTGCACTTTGAACTGCGCTCGCAAAGCGCAAATATCTCCTAGTTCACTTATTTTAGACATCCTTATGATTACTTAACCTTCAATTCAGTTAACGAAAAATTAACGAAAGTTTTTTTCGCCAAGTCTACGTTTCCTTCGATACTGAAACGGCCCCTGAAATTCTAAAACATTGGATATTGTTATTGTAACGTGTTTCATCAAACGAGCATAGTTAAAATGATAACGTACTTTTTAAGACATAAAACTAATAAAATAATTATTAGTTATTTTCCGTTAATTCTTTTACAATAGATACCTCTAAGCCTCTACTTTAAGAACAATTTACGGTGAGCCGTGTAAATGTTTCGTTCAGAGTTTTAATAAGTCAATCGCTAGGACGCGAGTTAGAGGAGTATCACATGATTTGTCTCTTAAGTAAGCAATTTCACTGGTAACATTGCCGTTCAAACTGAAACACAGTAAAGCTAAATACTCACGATAAAACAGTGATTCCTATGATGTTCCAACAGTTTCGCGGTAGCATTAACTCCTCAGATCAATCTCCACCGTACACAGAATATTTACGGATGTATAAACAAAAAGAGCAAAGTAAACACTCTACGAGTATAACCTCATCGTATACACTTTGTGTTTTGCAACTGCTAACTATTTTAAGACTTGTAAAATGCGGTGCTTGTTCTAATATGTGATAGAATATGGATTGCCAAACTAAATTCAACTTGTATTAAAAATGTTATTTTAGATTGCTTACTCCAATGTATGTATTTAAATTGAAGATTGCGTCTGATCGAAAATGACCCAACGCAATAATACGGTCAAAATATATTTGTAAGAAACCCGTTTACCTACTTACACTCTACATTTGAGGACATTCCAAGGTACAACAGTGTTGAATGAAATATTTAAGTTAGTCCATAGTTAAAAATGTTGACAATTAAAGTTGTTAACGGCAGAACTTTTTGTGAAATCCGCTTGTATCACACCATTGTCGGTAATTCTACCACTAAGCATAAACAAGGTTTCCTAATACAAAAAGACAGGGCAAAGAAATAAATGATTTTGTAACTCCATGCTCGTGTAACTGCTGTGCCGGTGCGGCAAAAAACAATCACGTATTATCAATTCAAATAACAGAAAAAAATGTATATGTTTAATGTCGATTTGATTTTAAATTATTACTAAATTGAATACATTTAAACTTTTGTGCAAAAAAATTTCGTAATTCTTTAATACAAACAATTCAGACATCAATATCATTTTGAACATCAGTTTTAATTTTTTTTTCCAAATCTTGGAATTTTTCATCTATCAAATCGTTCTTGTCTTGTGAACCTTTGGTTTTATCTTTTGCGTGATCTGTTTTATTTGTCCTCTTTATGTCGAGAACTGTAGCATTGTTTTCACCTAAGAATTTCTCTAATTCATCTTTTGCTTCTTTTCCGCTAGAACAGTTTTTCACTTTCTTGACTAGTTCAAACGCTTCATCCTCAGTTGTTTTGACCACCTCAATGAGACATGCTTCGTGCATAGCTCCGTGGGCCATCAGCTTTGTGAGATCAACGACGCCTTCGATCAGCTTACTAGTGACGTCCATCATAGTTGACTTTAACACTGGTGACTGAAATAAATGATAATAATATTGTACAATAAGTGTCAACCTATCTTAAGATGGTTTCACAATATGTCCATACCTATATATACTAGGTTACTATCTATACTAACATATAATTTTTTTAAACATTTTTCACATTTTTTTTTTCATTCTTTGCTTTTTAAGTATTTTTTTTTATTATACTAATAGAGTGATGAGACGAGATATGAGAAAAATATACGTTTGGTTGTAAGCAAGACTTCTTCTCATAGAAGTGTTACGGTGTTATTTTAACAGAAAAAGTTTAAATCCCTATCTTACACTGTGCTTGCACCCAGGGGAGGTATAAGATGATTTGTCTTTCTGTCCAAACGGAACTCAACAATTCTTGCGTAATACTTTTTGACGGTAGATTAACTGGCAAAGTTGTATTACCTTTTTAGCCAGACTCTGCAGCTACTTCTACCAATACACTTCAATCGTTTGAAGTACTTTTTAACATTTGTATATTTAAGTATTTCAACACTTATTCATAGCCACAATTTGAAATGGCTAATAAAATGTGGTATGCGACACTAATAGACAACTCAGAAGATCAAATATGTTGAAAGCAAAACGTTTAAAATCTAGATTTTTTACAAAAGTGCAGGAATCTTCAGTGAAGCGAGTTTCCACACCGGACATGACTAACGATTCAGCGGAATTTACGAACATCCACTGATCTCGTCCCAAATTCTCGTCCACTATTGAAATTATAGCTTCCGGAATTTGTCAATCTTTCGGAACGATCTGAAGGAACCATTCGTTCATGACACGTGCACTACCCGTCTTAATATCATGTTTATTCACAATCTTTATTGGATGTAAATTTTTGTTTATAGACGCTAATGACTCTAATTTCGGTAAGTAGATGTTTTCACGTCGTTAGCGGTCTTGTCGTACATTTGTTAATTTATCTTAGCGTATTCGTCTACTGACATGTTTACATTATAAAAACTGAGACTTGTTAAAATCTGATTAATAACATTTTAACATTTGTTAGTCCTTCCTCTATATTTAAATACTTTAGATTTGTTTTACTAAACTAACGCGTCTTGTAAAGAAACATAGAAATACGAGTATTAATAAACCCCGATTTTTCTTACAAGCGATCAAGCAAATCAGTTGAAATACTACACAAAACATGTCAGGTTTAACTTTTTTCTGTCTGTACGATTCGATTCTCTTTTGTTTATTTTTTCAACTGTGACATGGGACAAGCAATTGGAACCGTCACTTGCAGATACAAAACGATTTGTACAAAAGATGAAAAGTGCCAAGAAAACAACAATCTCTACGTCTTCAACACACCTTTACCAATAGTTTTTTTATTGTCTCAGCAAATCGTGCTACCACTCCTGTAATGTCACAGTCATTTCTAATTTACGATACCTTGTAAAAAATTATTCATAATCATCAAAATCAGCCCACGTTTACCGCTGCTAGACAAAACCCTCCCGTAATCCGCCAGCGAGCAATTAAAACCAACATTAACATAGATTGTAGATAGTAAAACACCGCAAAAACCTCACCTTGGAAATGACGCATTTGATGACCTTCTTGAGACTCTCGTGATCATGACCGCACACTTTGAGGAGGCTGTAAATTTCTTTCTTTTCGCCGTGTATCTGTAAATTTTAATGTTATGTACTCGTGACCACCTGGGGTATGCTTTTGAAGTATTTAAAGACGGCTTCGAGGCCAGTGTGACCTAATATTTTGGGCTTTGGGTTATTTAGATGACGTTTAAAAGATACTTTTTTAACCCAGGTGAGGATTGCACCGACTTTTTTAGCAGCTTTTTTTACTATTTTATCATTCGTTTTATTAAGTCTTTAATAAATAATATATATTTAAAATTAAATTGCTACGTATTTAAGTTTAAATAGATATATTCGTTATTAAAGACTAAATAAAACGACGCCAACTAAAAAAACAATAATAAAATAATATAAAACTTAGGAAATGGCGATCAAATCCCTAAAGCCCCTAAAAAAAATAGAACTTGGATGGATTTTTACCCGGAACAGAATATGGGATACGCTTTTTATCCTAAAAAATATCTTAAGCCTTCCCAAGTTCCTTCAGCAATGCCCTTTATATTAATTTCTGACAAAATCTTTGACAAATTGCAAACCTACTAATATTGAAAAAAGAAATTTTGGATGTTTGTTGCTCAATCACGTCGGTTTAACGGATGAAAAATGAAAATGAAAAATTGTTTATTTAGACAAATACTGAGTTTACAAAGGTTGACTGACAAATTATATAATTTTATTATCGTAGGATCTAGAATTTAGTGCTTATAAAGTACCAATTACCAGATACCCGTCTTGAGTAAATTCCGGCCATTGCCAGGTCCAAGCTCCCACCCAAGCACTGCCTAAGTAGGTACCGGCCCTTCTACCGCCTAACTAAGTAGGCTTTAGCTTTGCTATTCCGGTCTCTATCATTTCAAGCGGAAAGAAAAGAGAGATAAATGTCATACCTAAGACATTAATTGTTCGGCGGTAGACCCCCGTGACACGGTACGACCAGGTAGGTAATGTTTTGCCAGCGTGCACTGGATCGCACACTAGGGCTACCTGTGTTGTGGGATCCAGGATACCCGCTAAATTGGATCGAGTTGTAATTTGAAACAGATAAATAATAGTCCGGAATAACACACAAACTACTTTTTATCGAGGAAAAATTATAAAAACAGAAACTGCGAGAATCAAGCTACGGACTAGCTACCTACTGCTAGCGTAATACAAGTTTCACAAACCCTACCCGTGTAGCCATGAGTAATTGTATAAACAGATATGATGTGTAATTTCAGATCCAGATATTTCGACAGAATCATCAGTTTACTTCAAACATCAGATAAATTGAACTTAAGATTTATTGTTTCAGAATTCAGGTCTATTTTAGTTTGCCCGTGTGGTAATAGGAGCGAACGATCGAGCGGGCGCGGCACGCAGTTAACCAACTTTGTAATATTTTTGTGAAAGTTATTCTTGGCAGGATGTTTTGGAAGTCACGGCTACTTATGATTGTGATGGATTGGTCGGCAACTCCTACGCGGGTTGAACTATGTAGTGTGTAAAGTAGATTTTGGGATCATTAGGAGTAATAGTTGAAGGAAGTGCGGTCACAGCCTAAAATGTTGTATCAGGTCACTTATAATCCTACTAATATTATAGACTAGCTTGTAGTTCCCAGTTCTTTTAATTTCCCGGGTTAAAAAAACAGCCTGTGTAATTTCAGACCATTATTACCTATGTACGAACCAAATTTCATCCAAATCCCATTAGTAGTTGTTGCGTGAATGAGGAACATACATACATCCAGACTAACACCATCCTGCACTGAGCCAGCGTGGGGTCTGGAGTTCTAGCACTAGGAACAAATTATTTTAATATTGAAGGGCAATGTTTCCAGAGAAATTACAGGGCTTAGAGATAATTATTATCTTGGATCTCTGGGTGATGAACGCAGTGCAGTGCTAGGTAATGATTTGGACTCTTCATGTTCCAATAGCTGCGTGTCACTGTGCTGTTATGTGGTATACATGTTGCTTACCATCAGGCACATATACTGCTCGTCTCGTCACTTCTAATTAAAAAAAATTGTGGGCTATATATCTATATCTATACTAATATTATAAAGCTGAAGAGTTTGTTTGTTTGTTTGAACGCTAGGATCTCGGGAAGTACTGGTCTGAATTGAAAGATTATTTTTCTATTGGATAGTCCATTTATCGAGGAAGGCTTTAGGCTATAGAAAATAACTCTACTATTAATTGAAGCGGAGCATGAAACAAGAATGTAACAAAATCGGGAAAAAATATTCCCCTTTTGAGAGTTTTCGTACGTTTCGTGCTTTGACATGACACATGACAGCATGTGTCAAAGATTGCGTCATTGAATTTCAGTAATCTGTTATTTGAATATAAACCTTTGCTAACTTTTTTTTCTAAATCTGAGTTGGTACGACCAATTTCCGACAGGTGGCGTAGCAGGTAGCTGAAGAGGTTTTTTTGTTTGAAATCAATATTCTCAGGAATGAGTGAACCGATTTCAGTCATTCTTTCACCGTTGGATATGTACGGGATCCCGATGAGTGCTATATAATATACCACGGGCGAAGCCGGGGCGGGCATCTAGTGCTTATATAAAAGTGTAACCGGTTTGATCCCATCAGCGATCATCTTCTTCAGCTCGAGGACCCTGGTGACGGCCTGCGCGGGGTCGTGGCCGATGAGCGCGTACCCGCACACCACCATCTGGTGGAGAGCCTTCTCGGCCAGCGCCGCGGTCTCGTTCTGACGGTCCAACAGACACCTGTCCAGCTGAAAACGACACATTTGAACATAGCTGAAAAAATGCTAGTTTATCGGTTTTATCGAAAACACTTCGAAGAGTGTGCAAATGATCTGCACGATCTAATACCACCTTGCCCTTTTTAGGGTTCCGCAGCCAAATGGCAAAATACGGGACCTTTATAGATTCGTCATGTTTGTCTGTCTGTCCGTCCGTATATCACAGCCACTTTTCTCTGAAACTATAAGAACTATACTATTGAAACTTGGTACAACTTGTAAGTAGATGTATTCTGTGAACCGCATTAAGATTATCATACAAATAATAGTAATAATAAATTTTAGGTGTGTCCCATACTTAGCAATGAAACTCAAAAAAAATTTTTTTTCAATAATTCATACGTGTGAGCAGTCTATGGATGATAAATTATAGTGAGGTTTTTAACATACTTTTCTTCTAAACTGAATACTTTGCGAGAGAGACTCTTAGAGACTCTTCCAAAGTGGAAAAATGTGTCCCTCCCTCCCCTGTAACTTCTAAAATAAGAGAATGACAAAGCTAAAAAAAAATATGATATACATTCCCATGTAAACTGTCAATGAAAATTAGTTTGAATGAGATCTAGTAAGTAGTTTTATTTTAATACGTCATAAATTTACTATTGTTAAAACACTGATTATAGTAATAACGAACTACAAGAACTTTTATATTATGATACTTGCTGCTACGGAAGCCTTCATGGGCGAGTCTGACTCGCACTTGACCATTTTTATTTCTATTGGAATCGAGCATTCCAGCAAGCTCGAAAAAGGGTCATCATTTCATGGTTGATGTTCTAAAGACGTGCACGAAGAGCTTTGACTCTACTTTTGTGATAATAGCGTCTATACTGTAGAATGCTTCGCCTAAGTGGGTGTTTTTTCGATGTTTGCAATCATTGTGTATTTCAATCGAGAGTGAATCAGTTTCTTCTAGGTTAACACGCTCCATCGCAGGCCTCAACATCAGGCGAGGTTGTGCTCTAGTGTAAACCTATAAAAGTTAGGAAAAAACATTACCATTGCCAATTGCAGATAACCAGTTTTATATTATTTCTTTATCAATGAAAAACACTTATTTATTGAATTCGTCGACAGCTTTGGTGTGATATGATCGGTACAGTTCAACTTAAATTTCAGCCGTATCCGGCGGGTTTTATCAAGGGTGCATGTGAATTGCTTAAAATCATCGATATAAACCACTAGATGTGCCCTCCCGAACTTCAGGCGCACGGAATTATGTCAGCGTTGGGAAGAATGAGGTCATTCTTTCCGTTCTAGTCAGTTCAAGGAAGCGTTGAACGCTTGAACGAATTGCGTCTCTGTGAGTAGCATGAGTGGTTTACAACTACCACTTAACCCCTAGAATCGCTAGCGGTGAGGTATGTTGCGGTTCTACTTATTTTAGTTGTTGACAACGAATAGCGACAGGTATAAACGACCGACGTTCAGCGCTTCCAACAATCGACTAAAATGGAAAAAGTGCTCACTCACTCACTCACTCTTCCCGACGATAACATAACTCCGTGCGTCTGATGTTGGAGAGAGCACATCCATTGATTTATATCGATGCTGCTATAACGCATGCCGGTGAAACGGACTCACAAGATTTCACCCATCAAAAACGCGTCTAAAGCGCACGCTGCTCCACCGCCGCTCCGACGCTACGCCGATACATTAGCATGTAATTATGCGAAACCACAAGGTTTCCACCAACCGAAAAGTGATCAACGCAGCTCGAGTTTTCACTCTAATAAGAAAGAACCTGAACCAAGTAATAGTTTAAAATACCTCCACTTCTCCATCCTTCCTAATGGTATCCAGCAGAGTCTGAAGCCCCGCCATCTTATCTTGGATGTGGGAGGTTCCATTGCGCAGTAGCATCTTGATCTTCACTAGAACCATGTCCACCGACCTGGTCATCGAGGTTTTTAAAATATCTCCAAGACTATTAACTAGATGTCATAATTACTACAAATCATACAGCACTGTTTTTTAAAGTGAACATTTCTTCTGGCGCACGACACACAGATTTCCAGGGCTGTGAATTGAGCGTAACTTTCACGTTCGTAAATGAAAAAAATCTTTGGGTGTACTCGGGACCATGGCCAGCTAGAAATGCGTTAGCATATATATCTAGTCTACATGGCCATGTTAAGAAGATATATTTAGACGACTAGCACCAAATAAAAAAAGGATATATACACACAGATCACTACTAATAGACTACAGGCCCGTGAACAAAATTTATGGGTCATATGATACAGCAGGAGACCCATGTAGGATGATAGAAGGGTATAAAGTAATAAGATTGAGCACTATGCCGTCACTTGTAAGCTGTCCAACTGAGTGTAGTTGGAGAGGGGGGTTCTAAACCTCGATCATTTCTCCTTGTCGCATGATTTTTGTACGGCGTTGCGGAATAGTAGATTAGAAGAGGTATTGAGACTATAAAAAATATAAATTTTAAAATTCTAATGGTTAGGTTGTAAAAAAAATCATGATTTTCCTACGATTTACAGAGTAAGTTTGGTCATTTGATTGTGTTCGGTTTTGGTTCCATACAGTTTCAATACCTCTTCTAATACATTATTTCGCAATGCCGTACAAAAATCATGCGACAAGGAGAAATGATCGAGGTTTAGAAACCCCCCCTCTTCAACTGCACTCAGTTGGACAGCTTACAAGTGACGGCATAGTGCTCAATCTTATTACTTTATACCCTTCTATCATCCTACATAGGTCTCCTGCTGTATCATATGACCTATAAATTTTGTTCACGGGCCTGTAGTCTATTAGTAGTGATCTGTGTGTATATATCCTTTTTTTATTTAGTGCAATAAAGAATGTATCTATCTCGTCTCGTCTCGTCTCGTCTTGTCAGCGGTAGTAAAGTCATACTTCTCCAAATCGATCTGGAACTTCCTCTCGATGCTCTGCAGCAGGTCGTTGCTGAGCTTCTCCGTGATCTCGTCCTCTATCACCTTGTCCAGCTCGTCCTTAGGCAGGTCTAGGGCACTGGCCTTGTTACAACAAAACAATACACAATAGCAAAGTAGGTATTAGAGTTTCAAAACATATGTATAGATTTACTACGATAACATGACCCGCCCCTCCAGAATTCAAAACGTTTGTAAGTATTTGTGAAAGTATATACAACGCACCACCACGCATGTGTGCGTACTGCTACTGAAGACGAATAATTACAACTACATACAAACTCTTTCATAAGGATGTGACTACACACATTAATACAGTAATTTGGAGGGGCGGGCCATGTTATCGTAGAAAATCTCTACTGAAAGGTTACGTTATAAATTACAAGTATATACTAGTATAAACATTAAAATAAAATGAAAACAACGTAGTTGTTTCAAGTACGTATTAGGTCGTACGTATGTTTTTTTATTTAAATGAAGGTTCACCCGTTCGGGAGCTACTCATACAATGCCTGTAGAAATTTGCATAGTCGAGCTAAATGGCCGATAGAAAGTGTCTACTAGTATTTGGGTCTTATTTTTAAGTATATTGCCTACAACACACGTAAAAATCTGTAATTAAAAAATACGCGAAGTACCTAAGTAATGTATTTGTGGGCTCCATCGCAAAATATCAGATTCTCAAGGTACCTTGTACCCCATATCTCAAAATTGGCCGTCGAAACAAGTTAGTGTTCTTAGTACGTACTAACTCTACTCAATCGTCCACAGTCATCAGAAAATACGTGACATCTGGCGGCACCGGTTCTACTCTATAATTATTATTCTTAATTGCTCTAAGTCTAATCAGCCAGTATTGTAAAAAGGCGTAAGAAGTAAAAGTAACTCACCACGACCAAAGCAGACAGCACAGAGATCCCTACAAAACATTTGACATTCCTCATCTCGTAGACTTTTATAAATCGCGTATTAAAAATAACTCCGGTCCAGAAATACCGCTACCTCAACACTGGAACTAATATAGAGGCAATAAAATATGTAATAAAACTTTATTTTAAATTATTGGTTTCGTGTAGGAGGCATTATTTGGATCGAATGGGCGTTACATAACTATTCGTTTGCAACTATATGGGATATATTGCTGGTTTACGGCTTCTGTAGTCGATGTTATGCATTTCCAAGAGGATTTTGTAGTGGTAGGACTCTTGGCAGAGTCCGCCTGGAGTTTTTTTTTTTTTTTTTCACACACAATTACCACACCTTTGCGAGGTATTCTACTGACATGTAGTAACGAGGAAACGTTAGTGTTCCAGTTTGAAGGACAATGTTTCCTTTACCTTACCTTATATGTTTCTCTGGGTGACGAGCGCAGTGCAGTGCTAGGTAATGATTTGGACTCTTCATTTCCTATAGCTGCGTGTCACTGTGCTGTTATGTGGCTGGTATGTTGCTTACCATCAGGCACATGTCCAGCTCGTCTCGTCACTCTAAATAAAAAAAAAACATTGCATAAAGATAAATCACATGGGGTTCGATAGTAACTCCATACAGCAAGGGAATATAACATAAAATTAAAACGATTTCAGTACTATTTGTTATTTGTGCTTAAAAAAAAGTACTAACAGCAAGATCAAACATTTTAGGTGGGCGGTAGAGGTGCGCCTCTTCTACCGTACAAGAAAATTCCAATTCGCGTAAAATATGTACATTACAGGGCTTATTATTTTAAATGAAGACTTAGGGCGTGAGTGGTTTTTTGAGGAGTAAAAAAAAACAATTATAGACACTATTAACTAAGCTTACCAACACCTCTGTATAAGTACATAGATTTTTTTATTATGTACACTGGTTCTTTGCTTTTTTTGTTAATAACGTTAACGTATGAAATGTTCGGCTCGAAAATAATAATTGAATTGAATTATGTAAATATATTGTGTGTCTAGTTTGACCGGGAGTACCGGAGCGCCACTGTTTATTTTTACTATTAGATCTACGTCTGACCATCAACTGATGGAAAGCGACGTTATGGTCAAAAAAGAGCACTAATTCCTAGAAATTGCTTATTCTTCATCTCTACACGAAGATATCCATTTAGATCATATTATCACAGTATAAAGAAATAAATACTACATCTACAACTACTAGAAATACTACAAATAGTTCATCGCCTTTGATCTTGGGAGAAACGCCGATATTGTCTAGACACGGGTAGGGTTGTCACAAACAAAAATGCTTATTACCAAAATAAAATTAACACATGCGCAAGACGTCAGCCCTGAGCCGCGCTCCTGCAATAATAACATTGTAATGTAGGTAATACAGGAGCGCGCTTCCCGCGTCTTACCCCGCACGCCCCGCAAGATTGCCTCGTCTAGACGGCTTCGTCGAACGACTGTATGATTTAATAGACTGTGATATTATCCTTAGAAAATAAGGTGACGTAAGGTAATTTGCCTTACAAACGTCTGATACTGTATAGGTACTTACCTAATTTCACCACTCAGCCATTTATGTCCATCTAGCTTTATTTGTTCTCTTGTGATACAGTTTCATAATTTCAACATGTGCTGCAACGCCTCCGTGGCGCAATTGGTTAGCGCGTTCGGCTGTTAACCGAAAGGTTGGTGGTTCAAGCCCACCCGGGGGCGATCTTTTTGCACCCTCAAACTTTATGGAATAATTTTCTAGAAAGTTTTGAAGGTGCCACACTTCTAATTAAATAAAATCTAATCAATTGTAAATTTGGAAAACAACAGCCAATAACTTTGAACCGACTTCCAGGAATATGGTGTTTATTGAGTTTCTTAAAAATTTTCATTTATTGTCAACTTATTTCAATAAATACCCCGTTTGGTTGATGCCATAATATGCATGTTGCCAAAAAGAAAGGTTTTTTTTTGTTTCACTAACAAAAAATATGAACGAGTACAATGGTTTTCGAGTGACGTCACTTCATTGTCCGATTTTTACACAGAAGTCACGACCCTTCAATCCCGAAGTTTGATGATCTAATCTTTCAATTCAGACCCGAACAGGTTCTCGAGATCCTAGCGTTCAAGCAAACAAACTCTTTAGCTTTATTTATATTAGTACTCTACATATATAAAGAACCGTATCGATTATGAACGAGTCCATGTGGGACTACAATAAAAGGTTATGGTTGTTAATCACCAGTGTTTTTGTGGGGCGACGTGGGAGCATGCATGGCCTCCAATGATACACCAATTAATCATTCGCTTAATATCAGATTCTAATGAACGGTACACCGAGCTTTCCAATAAATTATAGACTCGCAACTTTCTAGAATTAGCGTGCTGCCAGAAAAGAATTGACAAAAAAGGCCTGCTAATAACATCGAAATAGTTTGAATCGCGTGACACAGCCAATGAAGAATGGATACTCAGGCAAGTTCACGGTCGAAGTGGATTACGTAACCAAGCAGCTGTGACCACGATCGGAGAACTGCCAAATTGTGCTATGGCACGATTCGTTTCGACACCAGCTTGCTATTGTCGACATCAAATAGAAGGACGCATGGAGAGGGTTTATTCTTAATCTTATTCGACACAGAAGCGATGAGTTCTACTGACGTCCAGGTTCAGGTGTTTTGTGCCTTTACCTCACCAGCATTTACCCGAATTAGCCTAACTCCTTGTACTACCGAAGTGAGCTAAAGCCCTTATTACACTTGGTTAAATTTAGTGACTAAATTCAGAACAAGCAAGTTTAGAAGCAAGTTAAAAGTAACCAATCCTCACTGAATGCTACTCGTATTATACTTTACCGAATTCAGAAGCGACTAATTTCAGTCGAATACGTTTAGCCATAGGGATAGCCACGTAAGACAGTGTTACTTGCAATTCATACGAACAAAATAAAATAAAAACACCATGCACCAAATAAACACCAATTATTTCAGAACATTTATTTACATTACCATCAATCCTTAGGCTTACATACTTAGATCACAACAACAAATTTCAATGGACCACAAATAACCAATACAAAGTCCATCACTCTAGACGTGATAATGACTAGCAATTTTATGCGAATGTGACACCTTTTCTTAAGCTACATTACTAAATGAGTTTACATATTCAAAGTTGTAATCGCTAAAAATGTATGGCTTTTAACTAATCAGTTGGTTATCTACAGCTTGACAATCTCTTATATCGACGTAATATCCTGTAAACTTGCTTTTCAGAATGATAGATATGAATGGTTCCTAAATGAAATGAAAAAATACTCAGTTATGAAACAAGATCAAGTTTTATCCACAACACTGAAACTATCTCCATAAAACGTAGCCAGTTTACGAAAATACTTGTTGTAAAGGTGGTGCCATAATAGGGATGTTAACAATTTTTCGGAACTGCTCTTTTTTTGAAGATTGACCCTTGTTTACCGTAAAAAATAACATTTTATTTCAAAATATTAGTATTTTCGATGAGTAAATATACAAAATTAGACTAATTTTGAATTTTGTCGCTAAAACACTGACGACTGACATGGCGTCACTAGTCGCAAAACATTGGTCGCGATTCATGACTGTATGTCCAGTTTATGTATTTCCTTATCATTACTTGAATACAAACAATCAAAATCGTCGTCGCTAAGATCGCCAACTATAATAAAAATTTAGAAAAGTAAACAGTTTAATCAGTTTCAACATTTTGTTTTGCGACTAGTGACGTAATAATTCATATTGGTGTTTCCAGTTACGTGACAACAGATTAAAAATATAGCATTTAAATTCATTTATAATCAATTTACTACGTAATATTAGATTGTAATAATGTGATTTTCGATATTCCATTAATGCAAACTATCATAATATTAACCTTAAACATTAATGTATGATTGGTGTTAACATCCTTATTGTGTATAATTTTTATGCCAAGCTGTAGTTTAGCCAAGTGCCCGTCTAGGCTAGTCGCGTGCATTTCTTCTTGATGCAGCGGCAGAGCGGCCGCCGCCGCCTGCGCTCCACTTCAGGCTCGGTTACTTCTTCTTCCTAGGAAATAGTTCGTGCTGTAGTCGAATTTTAACACAAGCTGCGCCCCGCGGTTTCACCCGTTTAAATTATACTCTAATATAACATTTCCCATGAATTGCAGAACGTGCTAAAATATTTTTTTTTTTTCAAATACGACAGTATTTCTCAAATTAAACGTGTCGATAGAGAAATTTCCAAATTTGCTACTTTACGATAGGAGTGTTCAATTTAAACGCGTTCATACAGAAATTTGCAATTTTTGCTGCCTTTTGTATTATGGAAAATGGATAGAGTATAATTATTCCGTAAATGATTTAGTTAAATAAGTTGAAGCGAAAAAAGTACACAAAAAAGACTACATAACACCCGCATAGTTCCCGTTCCCGTAATTTTCCCGCAATAGAAATTAAATTACCTTTAAGCTATTTCCAGACTAAAATTTAACTGTATTCCGAATTTGACCAACCCAACCCTAACCCGTTTGGGCCGTTCCAACGTTATTGAGCATCAAACATCTAAATATTCACATTTATATTATGCCCATTATTAAGAAAACGTTCGAAGTTTGTTGTTAGCCGAAATACTTGGACTTGTATTATATTAATTAATTATTATTGTCACAGTCTACCTACACATCGCAAGAAAATATTATGAATACCAGGTAAAGGTTCACTAACCCATTCATCTGCGCACGCGCGGCGACATAAGTCCTTTTTGTCCACCTTCTGTAGCAGGCTGTAGAACTAGAAATTAATGGTTTTTAGGAAAAACTCATGCTAACATATCTTTAGTGTACATTCGCGATTTGAACTCACATTGTAATCATTACACAGAACTTAATTGCTATCTAAATTACTGTATATTATTTATATTTAGTCCGTCAACTAGATTATGGAATATATTTTATATGTACATACATACATGTATATTCCATAATGTAGTTGACGGGCTAAGTATAAATATAGGCAGTAATTTAGATAGCAATTAAGTATTAACTAATTTAATTTAATTAAGTGGTAACTAGTATTAATAAAGGTCAATTTTACATATTTATATCACTTATTTTTTGTTACTAACGGGAATTTGATAAATCAAAAAACAAATGATATAAATATGTATTTATACCACTTATTTTTTGATTTATGAAATTTCCGTTATTTTCCCGGGATAATAAGTAGCCTATATGTTCTTCCAGACTAATCTGTGTTCCATATTTTAACGTAATCCGTCAAGACGTTGCGACGTGATTGAGCATGAAAAAAATCCTAAAATTGTCATATATTAATATTAGTAGAATAAAAAATCGACCGAGACAGATATTCTATACATCATCTTTTCTTCGACTATTTTATACAAACTTCCGGAGTTGAAAGGTTGTGACGTCACTTGTTAGTGAAAAATGTAGCATCAATTAACGACACTCGAAACTGCTAATCACAGTATCTTCGTATTTTTTGCTCAAGAAACAAAGAAAAAATACGTGTACCATTATTTTTTTTACAATATAACTGACAAACTAGTAATTTTTTTTAGTCATCATGGCTATTTATTACCTGTAACTTGGCGTCATACAGCGTGTCCTTCAGCAGACACATGTAGTATCTGACTATTTCATACGTTTTCGTGTACGATCTGAAACAAAAAAAAAATGTGTGTGTATTTATGTAGGTACGCACGCAAGAACATTTTTGAAGTGAAGACTTCTTTTGACGCGCCTCAGACAGACTTTTCGTGGGCTGTGAATTAAATTCTAGCGTCACGCTCGGGAGTGACGAGATATATTCGGGTAAACTCGGGACCACTCGGGCCATTGGCCATCTAGAAATGTATCAGCATTTCCCATTGGCCAATGTGACTCATGGCCACGCCCTTCGGTTTCACCCGCGTAGTTTCCAAAGTAAACTATCAAATTCTGAGTTATAAGAGTATCACTTCTATCGGCATTTCCTATGACTGCCATTGTTTTTTTATTTCTCTTTATTCCTCGTGTTGAGAAAGTCTATCTTCAACCACCATAGAATATAATAGTTAATAGATAATATCCTCAATGCAAAACGTATGTAGGTAGTAAGTTAGTACCAAGAGTATCGGTTTGACGTGATGAGCGCTCTTTACCGTACGTTAAAAAGCGAGCGGGCGAGTAATAAAATAGGTCTCCGCTATTTTATTACTATGAAAAAATATACATTTTGGAGGAGGCTTGCATTTCGTTGGAATCTTGTTTTTATTTCACCAACTACTTGATTACACTAGAACTAATTCGGGATTTTTAAAATGTACCTTTGGGCAATTGATTGTGCGGTATTAAAAAAAAACAACAACAAAAATCCTATAACCTATAAATCTACGTAGATTTACTCCAAAAACTCGTTGTTTCATCGGAACAGTGCGTTTTTTTGGTTATTTAAATGCGACGGCGCGGCGGTTAACAATTTTTCATAGATAAGTAATTATTTAAATGTTAGCTTATAGCTAAATGCAATGGTATTAATAAAAATTATCCTCTACTGGAGTTTGAAAGATCTCCCTGCGCTTTCATGTTTTGTAATCGTGACATTTTTCACACAATTCCGCTCGTTGAGAGACCAACATAATTACATTTACTTGTTGACGACGGGTTAAGGCTGGCGCACACTAGAGTGCAAATACAAATACAACAATCTTTAATGCTGTTTGCAGGGAAGATAAGGTGATACAAAAAAAATTAAAAGTTTGTGATACAGCTATTGGAATATCAAGAAATCAAATCATTAACCTAGCACTGCACTGCACTCGTCACCTAGGGTGAGTAGTAAAGTAACCTATATACTCTTCCAGAATATAATCTGTGTTCTAAATTTCAGCTCGATCTGTTCATAGGTTACGTGATGATTGAGCAACAAACATCTACAATATTAGTTTTATAATGTTAGTACGATTAAAGCAACATTCATCTGTTCTCAATTTGACCACTGACTTTGATGACACTGATAGACTTTAACAATAACCATAACAAGAACAAAATTAAAAATTTTGATTAACCCCCGACTACCTTAGATTTGTTATCTGTAGAACATTCTACTAGTCAAGCCCTTTCATTTGATACCTATATTAAGGGAATTGTGAAAAAAGGAAATGTAATTCGCCATTTTGTGGTAGCGGCCATCTTGGATTTGAAATTTGTCATAGTGCAAAGTATTCTACTAATCAAGCCCTTTCATTTGATACCCATATTGAGGCAGTAGTGAAAAATATTATATAATTCGCCATTTTGTGGTGGCGGCCATCTTGGATTTGAAATTTGTTATAGTGTTTAGTACTCTGCTAGTCAAGCCCTTTCATTTGATACCCATATTGAGGTAGGTTGTGAAGAAATATTTTGTCCGCCATTTTGTGGAGGCGGCCATTTTGAATCGATATTAACCAAACATAGCTAAGAACACCCGCACGGATATTAACTTTCAAATAAAAAAAACCGCATCGAAATCGGCCCATCCGTTTGAGCTCTACGGTGTCACAGACAGACACACACACAGACAGACAGACAGACAGACAGACAGACAGACCGACAGACAGACAGACAGACAGACAGACAGACATCGACGTCAAACTTATAACACCCCTTTTTTTTGTCGGGGGTTAAAAAGAGTATGTGTCAAATACATAGTTACTTTTTTTATTGACTTAATGAATGTATTTCAAAGCATAATTTAATAAAAAATAGCTGTATTCTGCCACCCCCATTCTTTAAAAAATATAAGTGGATTCGCGGACAATATCTGCACAGTTTTTGTAAATAGAGGTACACAGTTTTTTGCTGCGCTTATTTATAAATTAATATATAGATAATAGAATATATTTCGAAGTACTTTTCAAATATCAAAATGGATCTTTGGCTTTTTTGAAGACGCTAGTGTGTGCGGAGCCTTACAGTGATCGTCTACTGTTCTCCAATAAAATAATCGTAAAGGCAGGCTGCCAAATGATCCGTATATTTAGTTCGCTAATGAAGTAAATCAAACCGGATTCTATTAACAGAACAAAACTATCATAAAGGAATGTTACGAAATCGTACAGTTGGAACGCAGACATATTACACAATGAAACAGTTTTGTGCAAATATTCTAATACTGTGAAGGGAAACAACGTGAGGAAACTGACATATTCCTCCAAGGAAGGCACTTCTTCACTCCTTTCGAGGACGTGTGTCGTGTGTCATCCATCAACCCACACTTGGCAATAATTGATGATTATGGTCCTTGACATCTAGCGAGAAAAGGCCCTGGTTCCAGAAGTAAAAACATGAAGTGGAATAATTATAATATGTGTTTATAATATGTAGTTGGGTATTTATAATAACTAGCTTGTTCAAGTGCGCCGGGCACCTGGTAGTCCAGTTGGGGCAGAATTCTTTCTATTTAAATGTCTACCCTGACTGGACTGGTAGCAAACATTATCACATAATCGCATCGTCGCTTAACATCAGGCAATCAATCAAGCGAAAGCCTATTTAATAACCTGCTGATTCCAAAAAAACGCACGCCTGTAACAACCCGACCGTCTCCCCAAGCGGAAGGATATGCGTAAATGTATTGCCGTCACATAAAAGGGCATGATAGACCTCAGGGTGTAATAAGTAGCTAGCAATTCTGCTGGAGTTCCAGATATCCACAGTGCTTCCATCAATTCCTGTGGAATTTCTGATGATTGTTCCCTGGGGTATAAAAGGATCACTAACCTTTTCCCCCAGGAAACATTTTTAATATTTTTTTTGACGTTACCTCTGTCATTACAATTATCTTTTTTTTTACATCTTTCTTGGATTAGGAGAAGAAAAGAAAAACGGAGGAAAAGGGTGTTGTGAACATTTAATTCTAGTACTAGTCAGTCCGATTTCGTCTGTTGAGCCGTTCACTACCGGTTGGGATTCCGATAGTAATCGACTCGACATCGTCTTTTGCTTAAGCCGGCGCAGAGCCTTCTTCTTCGATGTTCTATTCTAAATTCTATTCAAGAATTCTTAATTTAAGAGCTAAAAACAGAGTTGGACATACATGACCGCCATGTCGTAGACGTCACAGAGACAGCACATGGCCTTCTTGGCCTCGAAGTTGTTGGGGTCGCCCAGTGGGACGCACTGGAATAATTCAATTTCATATCATCCTATGCGACTAATATAGACTGCAGGCCCGTGAACAAAATTTATGGGGCCTCTGATACAGCAAGATACCTATGTAGGATGATAGAAGGGCATAAAGTAATAAGATTGAGCACTATGCCGTCACTTGTAAGCTGTCCAACTAAGTGCTGTTGAAGACGGGGGGTTCTAAACCTCGATCATTTCTCCTTGTCGCACGATTTTTGTACGGCGTTCCGGAATAATGTATTGGAAGAGGTTATAGAGAGTGCTCAATCTTATTACTTTATACCCTTCTATCATCCTACATAGGTCTCCTGCTGTATCATATGACCCATAAATTTTGTTCACGGGCCTGCAGTCTAATAGTACATTTACAAAAAAAAATCAATTTGGACGATTTGATGTTGTTGCTCAATCAAAAGCATCTGGCGGCGGTTGGAACGTGAAACCGAAGATGTAGCCGAAGATTGGGCGAAGTGGCGTATTAAAGAGGACGAATATGGAATGATGATTATGATGATGAAGCTAAAGCACGTCGCTTGATTGCGACGTTGAACAGATTGGGTTGAAATTATAAACACAGCTAATTTATAGTCTGGAATATCTCATATAAGCTACTTTTTTTAACGGAAAAATAACAGATACGGGAACTCTATATCGGGTGCATTTCGAGTATTATTTAAATATTTCGACCCGATCGAGCAATAAACATCCAAATATCGTAACGTACAAAGTTACGCATTTGTAACTAGATTGTAATGTTTATTAAATTATTATTAGTAGTATCCCACAGTTTTACCCGGATCCTTATTGTTTCTGTTAATTTTCGTTGTATAAAGTAGCTTATTTTTTTTATTTCTTTTATAGCAAAGAGTGACGAGACAAGCAGGACATGTGCTTGATGGTAACCAACATACCAGCACTGTGATACGCAGCTATTCGAACATGAAGTCCAATTCATTACCTAGCACTGCGCTGCGCTCGTCACCCAGAGATCTAAGATGTTATATCTCTAAGCTGTAATTTCTCTGGAAACATTGTCCTTCAAACTAGAACACAGGCTATTTATAATTGAACTGTGTTACAAATTTCAAATCGATCGATCGATCAAATTTCAGATGTTCCGTTATAAATGAGCAAAAAACATTCAAACCATCGTATTCAAACTATCACTTACCAGAATGAACATAGCCGCGGCGACATACACCAGACTTTTAATCAACACTAACACTACATTTGAACACTCCCGGTCTTGGGCTGAAAAAAAAACCCAAAGACAAATGATTATGAGAACCTCATAAAAAAAGGTTCTAAAAGAATATTTTCTGATCAAGGAATGAACTGGCCGGAAATCTTATCACGTCACGGCGAGAAATTATTGAATCAATATATTATTTCCTATTACTACTAGCACTAGCACTACTGCCACTAGTGCCCTATGATTAAAAAGTAGCCTTTGTGATAATCTAAAATACAATTAAACATTTCTCGTAATTTCAACTCAACCCGATCCGTTAAGCCGCTCCGACGTATATTAGTAGGATGTTACTTGTTCCATATTTGTTCCAAAACCCATGGTTCTAGCGGCCACAGAAACCAAACCAAAGCTTCCTAGTCTAACATAGTTGGCCATACTGAGATTTTAAATATCAGAATCAATGTACAGGGGGGCCAATAAGACTTTTATTAATCATTTTATAACACTAGCCACTACCAGTGCCCGCGGTCTATAATCTACTTACGTATTATGAAAATAGCGGCAAATCCCTTCTCTTGGCATCTTTGGCCAACTTTTGGTAAACGATTTTGTTAATACAAAGAAACTATTTTGCACAGCAAAACATGCGACCTAGATGGTAAGCAACATAACAGCACAGTGACACGTAGCTAATTGAACACCAAGAGTCCAAATTACGGCACAGAACTCCGTTCATTACCCAGAGATATAATTTTTTTTCTTAGCCCAATAATTTCTTTAGAAATATTGTTCTACAAACCACAATACAACCAAATTTTATATATTTTAGTTCTCTGCAGCAGAATAACTGGCAAATGTACTTCCCGAAGTGAAATTTGGGAAGTCTTCAACAAACTAATTAACTGTAACTGACCCAAACAATGCCGGTTCTGTTCCATTCTACCGACAGACTCCAGAGGAAAGCTGGCGATGCATGTGGGGGAAGAATTTAGTCTCGAAACCATGTAAATATGATAATTTCTTATTAGTCCGTGCACTCAAAATTTTGAAATTTTAATGAAACGTGACGGCAAGTATTGACAGAAACTGCTTTACAATTTCTGTCAAATTGAGGCTTTCATAAGGTATTATGCACACAAACAAACTTTTTGAACTTATAGTCTAAGATCAAGAAGAAAAGTGTTTTATATGTAACTAGCTGTACCCTGCTACGCTTCGCTGTGGCACATTGTGATGCAAAAATTAGATAAAAACAATCCTTGATGCGGATTATATATCATTGTAAAATTTCAGCTCGATCGGTGCAGAACTTTTTGATTTTTTGAAGCGTACACAAACCAACATAATATTTTTATATATAGAGATTTATTATGTCAACAAATATATTGCAAATAGGTTGCCTCAAAAATTTCAGTCCAGAATATGATTAAGTAACAATTTTTTTTTAAATATTTTACTTAAATTGATTAAGTTTTAGAAAAAACTATATAACAGAACTTATTATTTTGGCTTTACTCAGTGCTTTTCATCCAATAATGATCGGTGAAGGTCATTGTAACTCACATAATTATAGGATGACAATAATTTTTTGTTGTAGGTACCAAATACCAAGTTTTATACAGATCCAACAAAGAAAAAGGAACATAGAAATTCCCAATAATCCATACATACATCTTAAATATTTATTATATTAGTTGAAGAAAGGTAGGTAGGAAAGGTATTTGCTATAGGTATCATATAAATATACTCGTATCATGTACCTTCTTGTGTTATGTTCTTCCATAATCCCGTCATGTCACCTTGTCACCCAGTGGTGCGGATATCTATACCAGTAACCTAATGTTATTTTAACACACTTAATTTAAATTCTACGGGAAAATGGGAAAAAACCAGCACTTGCATTTCGTGAAACTAACTTAAAACATTCAACCTGTTTGACGAAATATAAGTAATCAAAAAAGTTATGAGACAGTAAAAATATGCAGAAGAACGTAAGAAATTTATTTTTTTGCTTTAGGACATTCACTCGAGCACTTAACTCCTTTCTTCACACATTTAGGACAATCTGTACTTGTAGTGGTTGCTTCTGTTTCCACGTTGTCAGGTTTGACTTCCTCGGCCTTGCTGGAACCAGCACTACTGCTGGAGTCAGTTGAATCACTATCTTGCTTCGTATGTTTGGAACCTTCAGGTTTCTTCCCCAACGTAGTTTTCACTCCCAATTCTTCGTTGATTTTGTTGGTGTTACTGTTTATCTTTACTGGAGGAAATATATTATCTTTTAAAACTATTTCCTTGTTTTTCTTTTTTGTTGGAAGTATTTCATTGACTTTCGGAACTTCTATAGTATTAACTTCCATTGTTGGAGGTTCTTTGTTTAATTTGACATGTTTTTTGGTGACTTCAGTATTGAAAAAAGTCAAGCCGTGACCTATCTCGTCGGTGATGAGATCTTCGAATGTAAAATTTTCGTCAGACTCAAACGGTGTGTTTTCGATCATCTGAAAAAATAAATGAATTGAATTTAGTTGCATGAAGACTAAAAGTGTCAAATAGTACTACACCCCGTTAGCATTTACTACTTATGAGCATGTTTCGGAGCAGTAAGTTGAGCAGTTAATTTAGCTTAGGCAGGGCCATGACTCCCGATGACATAAGCAGCCCAATAAATGTTCCCACTGTTTGGAGTGAGGTTGCTTGATTGAGTGAGGAGGTTGATCTTCCGTTCCTGTCTCCCAGCCTTTTAAATAGCCGTCAATAGTCCAACTTGAGAGGCAGGATAGTTTTATTTCGATGAATGGTCTTAATCCTACTAATGTTATAAATGCGAATAACTAAAGTTTGGATAGTGATAGGACTATTGACAGAGTCCGCTAGGGAAGTACCACACCTTTGCCAGTTATTCTACCGTCAAGCAGTTAGATGCAAGTGCAGGGCTAGGTAATGATTTGGACTCTTCGTGTTCCAATAAATGCGTATCACTATACAGTTATGTGGCAGGCATGTTGCTTACCATCAGGCACAAGTACTGTTCGTCTCGTCACTGTTCATTAAAAAAAATCTATATCAGATGAAAATCTGGGATAACACGTAGGCTACTTTTTGTCCCGAAAAAATATCGGGAACGGAAACCACATAGGCAAGCCCGCGGGGCGCTGCTAGTCATCTATAATGACGAGTAAACTGATTACTAATGTTGATTGTTATTATTGATCGTATGTTTCACAAGTCTCGATTAGATAGCACCTGAATACCTCAATACGCTACGTAAATTATGTAGTTGTTCAACCCAAACAAAGTTGTGATGGGCGCTAGTTTAATTATTTATTTTTCAACTTATATAAGTGTAAACCACACTTTACCGCCATCTCGCCTGATGTTAAATGACAATGCGGTCTACGAGCATGTTTACCTAGAAAAACCCATTTCACTCTCGATTTGAAGACACATAGATTGTAATCATCGGGAAACCCCACTCAGACAACGTATTCCACAGACTAGACGCTCTTATCACAAAAATAGAGTCAAATCTATTCTATATGTACCTTCTAAGGTACAGAGCGCGCGGGAATGCCTGTTTACGAGTATGCAATACCACCAAACGACCCTATCGTAGTTACCGCCCGATGCACCAAAATTATATTGGACGACAAGATCCTAGAGATGGCCAAGATTATAGAAGGGAACTCAAGTGCCACAGCGGATCAGAAAAACAGGGAGGTACCGAGAAAACAATGGGTCAATGGAGTTCCAGGATGTGGAAAGACAACATGGGTGATTAGGTACTTCGACGTGGACAAGGACGCTATCATCACCACAACAACTGAGGCAGCAAAAGATCTAAAAGCTATAGCACCGCATCGGAAACCTGGTCAAAACCAGGGTACGAACCATGGCTTCTGCTCTGGTAAATGGTTTCGGAAAAGAAAGTTTCAGTCGCCTCATGGTGGATGAAGCCCTCATGAACCATTTTGGAGCCATTGTGATGGTCTCACGGCTGTCTGGTGTTGGCGAAATTGTCCTCATCGGAGATGTCAATCTATTGCTTTATATCGATAGGGAAAATCTCTTCGAAAAGAGGTATCACCGCCCGAACCTGGTAACAAAGATCAGCCAGGAGTTGCTCTGCACACATCGAAATCCAATGGACGTCGCATATGAGGGATATATACTATACACATACTGTCGGTATGTACTCCTCGATGCCCCGTGTAAAGTTCCTAGAGCAGAGAAGATATAAGGGAGCGCAAATACCCAACACCCAACCAAACACCCTCTTTTTAGTTCACACTCAAGAGGAGAGGGACACCCTGATAAACCAGGGTTATGGGTCAGGCACCGGGTCACGCATCCTTACCATCCATGAAGCTCAGGTACTGACATACGAGTCGGTAAACGTAATAAACTAAGGCAAACATGAAGCTGCACGAGAGCGTGCCCCATGCGGTCGTCGCAATCTCACGGCACACAAGGGACTTCACGTACTACGCTGACGACACCGACGACGCCATCGGTCGGTTCGTACGGCGAGTGTTGGCTGCAACATCGAAGACCATCCGAGAGTTAAATTTGCAGATGACCATCAAAGACAGAAATGCGGTCGTGGTGGAGGCGCTGAGCCGGGAGGAGGCGATTTAGAAAATAAAGTAGACCTAGAATTAGAATAAAAATGTTCCCTACTCCCCCCTATTTCCTTTTCTTCTCCTAATCCGAGATTCATGTGATAAAGAAAACAAATGACCAAGGTCACGGACCCCAGAGTCTGTGGAGTTGCTAAATTCAAATTAAAAAAAAATACCTTCTTGGATCTTTTACCAATTTCCACATTTATTTAGATAAAATAAATGTTACCCGCTAAATGGCCTGGTGGCTTAGTTGGTAGTAAGTCTGGCTGCGAAGCCGTGGGTCGTGGGTTTGATCCCTACCCAGAGCAAATATTTGTGTGATGAATAGAAATATTTTTGTAAGTACTGTGTCTGGGTGTTCTCTATGTATAATAAGTATTTATTTAAAATATATAAGTATTATATCAGCTATTCCATATTCCAATATTTGCTTAGTTTGGGGCTAGATGGTGTTGTTGTGTGTGAAATGTCAACCAATATTTATATTTTTAAATGAATAGGTAAGCAAAAAATGCGCCTGCGCCGGTTGTCATACGTACTGTGCTAGTGACGGGTTTCAGACATGTTCTACGGCACCGGCTAGTTCTCGCACACGAGCTGAGAGCTGTATGGATCTGAAATATTTAAGTTTCTTTAAAATCAGCGCCCGCGTAGTTCGCGTTCCTATTACTTTCTCGCGATAAAAAGTAACCTTTATATTTTTCCAGTTTATAATCTGTGTTTCAAATTTCAGCCCGATCGGTTCATACGTTACGGAGTGATTGAGCTACAAAGATCCAAACATCCAAACATTGACTTTAAAAATAATACCTATTGGTTTTTTTTTATAATTTAGAGTGACGAGACGAGCTCGACATGTGCCTGATGGTAAGCAAAATGCCAGCCACATAACAGCACAGTGACACGCAACTATTGGAACATGAAGAGTCCAAATAATTACCTAGCATTACGCTCGTCACCCAGAGATCTAAGGTATTATATCTCTAAGCCCTGTAATTTCTCTGGTAGCATTGCCCTTCAAACCGGAACACAGTAATGTTTGCACATTACTGCTTGGCGGTAGAATAACTGGCAAAGGTGTGGTACTTCCCCAGACGGACTCTGCTAAGAGTCCTACCACTACAAATATTTAGGCTGAGAAGGTCAATAATAATATTCGTTTTTCAAAATAGTCCTACATGTGACTTTTATTCTATTAACAATAAATCATAGAGATAATTTATATTGTAGCCGAAAATAATTCATCTGTTAATGTTATCATTTCACGTCAAGTCCATAAACTATCATTATCATCCATAAAATATCAAATTTTACTATTTAAAAAATATTGTCCAATAGACAGATAATGCATAAAATTTGTGCGTATAAACAGAATTTACTTATTTCTTTTTAACTTATTTATTTTGTATAAAGAGTAACAAAAGTCCGTGTACACAAACGCAATCACGTTATCAGATGTAAACAGACACAGAATGAGATGATGATGTCAAGTAAATCATTTCACAGTCCGGTCAAAACAGCGAAATTGAAAGTATTACTGCCAATCACCCAGAAACCTAAATTCGCACTTTATAACAAAGATGTTAAAACAACAAAAGAAATTAGACCACGCGAGGTAGTTCCAGCGAAAATATTATTCCTTGATCTCTATCCAGAGATATAAATAGACACTGCAAAAAAAGAGATCCAACCAAAGATCCCATGTTTATTCTTTTGACATTTTAATATAGCAATGCACTTAAAATCGGGAAAATCTATACTAATATTATAGAGCTGAAGATGTTTTTTGTTTGAATAGGCTAATCACAGGAACTAGGTACTGGACTGATATAAAAAAAAATATGTCACCGTTGTATACGCTCGTGTATATTATTTATGTGTGCCATAAGTTATATGTTATTGTGTACGACGGATGAAGCCGAGGCGGACCGCAAGTGTAATCATATTTCAACAAAACAACCAGCACATTAATTAAATTGATATTATAAGCACAAAGGATATGGGGAAATTTATTGAAAATCGAATTGAGTAAAGAATAATTATTTCCATATTTTTACGACGTTTACAGTGATATGAAATAGAGTTGCAATATAAGTATTGCAACTCTATTAACATAACATAACATAACATAACATACAGTGAAAGTAGTAAAAAGAGTGTAAAGTAGTTTTACTTATTCGATGCTGTAGAGTTCTTTTACAATTTCATCATCATCATTTATGCATTTAATAAGTCAACGTTGATCTAGTCGGGAGAACAGGAACTGCGATCCCCGAGGTTCGAATCTCATGCGCACTATCGTCTTATAATGTAATTTTTGATGGCATAAACACGATATTCCAAGTTTTTTAAAGTATTACCCTTAAATCCCTACCAATAGTGTACGTAGGCCAGGCATATTATATTATGTCAAGGATAACACCAAGTTTATTTAAAAAAAATACAGAAGCAGTCATAGTAGCCAAAGTCGGCTGGAAGACATTATCATTACATTTGATGGGACAGTATAAATAAAAAGCGCAAAACAGCGCAGATAGGACGTGCAGTTGCAGCAAATGCAACTGCACGTCCTATCTGGACTCTTTTGCGTTGTCTATCTTAATATATCTGTGATTATACCCCAGACATAAATAACGAAAATAACTGGACAAGACTTAAATACTTTGATTGAACACCCAAACATTACAGTGTGGGAAGGCTTGGATTCGATCCAGACTGTTTTAATTCTTACGTCTAGACCAGATTTTATACAGGTCATTAAAATAGGGATTGAAAATACGAGTATTGTAATAATGGATTCTCATGTGATGAATGCTGATTAGTTGATGTGTGGGATGATGAAGTGAAATTAATTGATTTTTGTGTTTGTAATATTTTATGTTTGCTAAAGCATAAAAAGTCGTGATATCCTGCTGGCAACACGTCCAACCCCAGAATTGTGAGATCGTGGCTTCAAACCACGCCTGCACCGCTGCATTTTTATTCCAAGTGTCGTTGTCATAAACGTTGACATTAACGGTGAAGGAAAACATTGTGAGGAATCCGACGCGCCGTGTTCCAAGAAACTCATCTTTCAAAGGCATGTGCCAACTCTACCACTTGTGGTAATATTCACTGCATATTCACGCTTGGAGAAGAATCACAGTATTAGCCAGTTATTCTACTGTCAATCAGTAATATGCAAAAATGAATGTGGTTCGGTTGAAAGGGTAACAAGGCCAATTTGTCTAAGAGATAAAAATACCTTAATAATAAAGTACAATACCTATAATGGTATTCGTACAATTATGATAATTAATAGATGGCATTATTATCAATTATATTATTGTTATTAGTTGCCCGTTCTGGCTTCGTTCCGATATTGCGAACATTAATCGAAAAATAAAAGTGGTCAAGTGCGAGTCGGGCTCGCCCCTGAAAACTTCCGTAGCAGCAAGACAAACGTTCTCGTACTTCGTTGTTACTTTAATCAGTGTTTTAACAATAGTCAATTTATGACGTATTAAAATAAAACTACTAACTAGATATCATTCAAACCAATTTTCGTTGATAGTTTACATGGTAATGTACATCATACACTTTTTTTATTTTTGTCATTCCTTTATTTTAGAAGTTACAGGGGGGTGGACACTTTTTACCACTTTGGAAGAGTCCCTCGCGCAAGCTTAGAAAAAAATATGTGTTAAAACCCTCAATATAATGTTTGATGACCTATCCATAGATACCCCACACGTATAGTATTGATCAAAAAAAAGTTTTTGAGTTTCAGTTCTATGTATGGGGGACACCCCTACAATTTTTTTTTCTATTTTTTCTATCAAAATCTTAATGCAGTTCACACATTACATCTACTAACCAAGTTTCAATAGTATAGCTTTTATAGTTTCGGAGAAAAGTGGCTGTGACATACGGACGGACAGACAGACAGACAGACATGACGAATCTATAATGGTCCCGTATTTTGTCATTTGGCTACGGAACTCTAAGAATGCCCTATTTCTAACGTTGAACCAAAACACACATACATACGTAAACGCCATCTTTCGTGAATATCTCTAGACTTTATGAAAAGGTCACGGGTACGAATATCATCATGAAACTGGATTTTTATATATTAAGACTAACAGCGCCCCGGGGCTTTACCCGCGTTCATGTTCCCGTTTTGTATCCGGAATAAAAGGTAGCCTATCCGTTCAGACTATAACTTAACGGGTTTCCAAATTTCAATCTGATCCGTTAGACGTTACATACAAACAATCAATCATAAAGAAGTAGGATGGTATCGTTACCAAAGTGAAGACGCTGCTGAGGATCTGATACAGCATCGAGGTGAGAGTGTTGTACATTCTAGTGGCTGGGGTCATTGTCCTGCAAACATGGCACAACCATTTATTTCACATATTTATATCATCAGAAATTAAAATAAACCATACCTATATTAATATGAGATAGTAAATATTATTATACTATAATATGATATAGTTGGTAAATACTATCTCATATTAATATAAATTAATATAAGACTTTTTGCAGAGTTCGTTTGGGAAAGTACCACACATTTAGCTAAGCAGTAATCATCACTGTGTTCCGGTTTAAGGGCAATGATTCCAGTGATATTACGCGACATAGAGATAGCATATATCTGGGCGACGAGCGTAGTGCAGTGCTAATTATTCTTCATGATACAGATATTCTGTTATTACGGCGACGCGGACTCACAAGGTATCAACTGTCCATGAAAGTGTCTAAGGGGTCGTTCAAGCGTTACGTAAGCAATACAGGGGGCGGGGATTATGTGTTTTGCTTATTCTCGCTGACAGGGGGGGTGCTGGGGGGTCTACATGATGATTACGACAACAATAGTTATTTTTTTTACACATATGGCAACCCATACATTATTTAGATTTGAAAACATAACGCATTTTCGGGGGAATGGGTCCAAACGTTAACGTAAGTATGGGGGGGGGGGGGGGTAACAGCTTTGGTCACTTTTAATGACAAGGGAGGAGGGGGTTCAATAATTGCGATCTGCTTACGTAATACTTGAACGGCCTCTAACACGCACGTCCCAGTACGTTGCTCCGTTTCCACTTCGACGCTGTGCGACGTAGCATGACGCGAACACCTAGCACTTCCCCTACCAATAAGTGCTCAAAGCACAAAGGATAAGGAGTTTTTATTTCAAAAATAACTTTGATAGGACGTTTAATTTTCTGTGTCTGACAAGTACTGGGAACGATTGAAACAATAATAATAAATAAATAAATAAATAAATAAATAAATAATAAATATTGGTGGACAATTCACACACAAATCAAATCAAACGCTAGTATATTATATTCTCTTTGTCAAACGCCTGTAGCGGCTTGCAGTGTGCGCCCGCGTTCGCAAAAATGGCGGGAAAACGGCTTTCGGGTTACACAGCTGCGTTGCTCACATTTCTGCTTATGAAATGTGATTGCACTTGAAAATATTTGAAGCCATTACTCTTAAGTAGGTATTGTTTGTTTATAAATATACCATTTGATCAGGCGAACTTCGTCGCATTATAATATTTCTTTTTTAAAGTAAACAGAAACCTTAAACACTGAATGTATGTCTGTGAGTGTTTTGCCATTATTTTGACAATTTCTTAGTCTTCAGTCTTCTGTTAATGGGTGACTGTTAAGGGCGTGTGGGCCGTAATTTTGAATTTTTAAAACAACTTTAAGACCTTTAAAATAGTGTATTAAACTCTGAAAAAAATATATGTAATAGTTAAGGATCTAATCTAGTGCAATTCGCAGTCAGTAACATGATTTAATGAATTTTACTTTATAGAAAAAAATCCCAAAGTTACCCCTTTTCAAAACTTTTTCAAGTTTATGACTAAACTAATCAATTTTTTACTAAATTTTGTACTCAACGAAAGCCACTAAAAAGTTATAGATGCATTCGCAGAGTTTGACTTGATAAAAAGTATCAGTTATTTACTATGTTTTAATATCTACCATATATATAGCGCGCCGTTCGGCAAGCCTGATCAGTCGCGTTTCGGCGCTCACGGACGACGGGCCTGTGCTTGATTTTGCAATTTTGACAACCGATAAATTTTAAATATTACGATCATAGTGCCACAGTATAACAATATCAGTAGGTATTACTAGTGAAGCACGCTATGATCTTGATTTTTGATACCGTTTTCATTGGAATTGCAAATAGACACTGATACTAATTAGTACGCTGTATACTTTATGTTGTAGACCAAAAGGGGAGTCTCAAAAAACTGACGTCGATACCACATCAGTAAAAAATTCAATGCGGATGCAATGGAAAATAGATAAGTATCGGTAAAATATTCGTCCGTTAAATCAGAGATCGGGATAAGGAAATAATGATAGGGGAGGAATCCCCTGCGTAAATCCCCTAATATACCATAATATATGATACCTAACTTGCATTTATATGCCATTTAGGTAAATTCTTTGGTAGTAAGGTACTTAGTACTTGGAAGAAAAGTCCTCACATATAGATATTACCACTTTGGAAGAGACTTTCACGCAAACTATTCAGTTTAGAAAAAAAATGTTAGGAACTTCAATACAATTTTGAACACCTTTCCATAGATACACGTATGGTTTTGTTAGAATTTTTATTTTTTCATTTCTTTTCCAAGTTTGTGACACCACCAAGATGTATTGTTTTTCTTTTTTGTATGAAAATGTTAATATTGTTCATAGAAATTTAAGCACTCGACTAAATTTGATAAGAAGCCTTTTAGGCAGTAAAATTACTCCTAGAATTTAACTCTGCACTAAATTTCCGATTCGTATTTTTTATATAGGGGAGAGTCCTATAGTACCGTGACTTTAAGGTTTTAGCAGGATAAAATAAAAATCCCCCAGGTTGTATGTTAAATATCAGCTAAAATGTGTTAAGGCGTTCAAATGCTGTAAAGAAAAACAATAAAATACTATTTTATTTGGAAATAATCAACTTTATTAGCAAAATTAGAAACTTTCGCGCAAACTATTCAGCTTAGAAAAAAAAATGTTAGGAACTTCAATACAATTTTGAACACTTTCCATAGATACACGTATGGTTTTGTTAGAATTTTTATTTTTTTTATTTCTTTTCCAAGTTTGTGACACCACCAAAATTTATTGTTTTTTCTATTTTTTTGTATGAAAATGTTAATATTGTTCATAGAAATTTAAACACTCGACTAAATTTGATAAGAAGCCTTTTAGGCAGTAAAATTACTCGTAGAATTTAACTCTGCACTAAATTTCCGATTCGTATTTTTTTATATAGGTAAGGTTTAGAATCATTTCCTGAGCATAAAATCACAAAATAATAACAAATCCAGGTGGAGCTTCAAGCGCCAGCTCGAAAAAACGTTTTTGGCTGATATTCTGAAAAAGTTATAAAGCCTATTATTATTGTAGAAAATAAAATTTCCCATCTTTTGTTGCCAGTAAACTTTTTTCGAACTTACGGATTACGATTTTTATGTCAAATTTGATGATAACAATGTAAAAATAATAAGATTTGAATTCTGTTCCCAGTAGCATAAACATGTCCCTTTTTACCGGAATGGAAGAAGGGTTATGTTTTTCGCGCGTATCTTTTATGTTTGTAAATCTTTTATTTCCACATATCTTCCAAATGGCTGGATGGATTTTGGTAACAAAGATATTCTAAGACTAGTCTGACTCGCCAAAGTGTCCTTAGATAGTAGGTAATATTTTTTAACGTGTAGATTTTTTTGTAGTCGGGGTTTTTAAATTAAAGTTATTCTATCAAATTGCTCGTTGCTCGAATAAACAGCACCGTTCATCATCATGATTGAAGAGTTGAACGAAGAGTTTGGTCTCCGCTTTTGTAATAAGAACAACTAAGCTGTGAAACGCATTGCCAGAGTGGGTTTTTGTCGAAGGTTCGAACCTTGGGGTTACGAGGTACACTGTGCTTGTTTCTATTAGAGAAACAAGTTCCATCGTAGACCACATCATTTGCATCCACTATTATCGGCATCATCGCAATCGATTAATTAGTTTAGATTTATCGGTAAGTTTCACAAAAAAAGTTTAGTTTTTCTACAATTATTGTCAAAATATATCGTTTCCAAAATATCGGCTAAAACAGTTTTTTTTTCAATTGGCGTTTGAAGCTCTACCTGGATCTGTGAGCATTTTATAATTTTATGCTCAGTAAGTGATCTTTTACCTCATAGAAAAAAATTGGATTAGAAATTTAGTGCAAAGTTGACCAAAAAACCTTCTATTTTTATAGGCCTTTCATTGCGTTTCAGCACATTTTTTTAAATTTTTGACTTGTGAACTTGTGAATTATTAGGAAATATTTTAAAAAGATGCATGAAATTGGAAAAGCCGTTCTCAACTCATAGTGTGACCAAAAAGAAAAGGTTGAGTTTTGTATATCTACGAGTATAGATAAATTTAATGTTTCTTCGTTTCACTTCACAATTCACAAAATTGTTATCACTAGTATAAACAGTATAAACAAATCTTGAACAAAAAATGAGTTTAAATTACTGAGTCCAATATTTCAATGTTATTTCTGCACTGTGGCACCGATTCCGCGGTCGGTGACGGTCGCGAGAACAAAACAGCGTTAAATGCCGAATTTGACAGAACTACCTGGCCTTAATGTTCACTCTTCGTATTGTCAAATTTCAAAAATATTCGATACGTTTTGCTTGAAATTTTAATCTAAATCTGAAAGTTACCTTTTCCTGAGAATAATGAGCATACACGAAAATAATTATCCAATTTCGTGCAATCACTCAGAAATTATGCGCGTACAGTTCATTTATATTATAGACACAAACCTTATAAAGTTTTCAATTAGCGGACAGGGACAGGAGTGGCAGATGCAGTGGGGCCCGATTCGAGCCCCGACGCTGCTGGTGCTAGCTGGGGGACTGGGGTGACTCAGGTGGCTGTGCCCCCCGGGGTGGACGGCCCCGCTTTGGTGGCCCGGCCGACACGCCAGGTCGCACGCGCCGGTCAACACCGAGCGGAGCGCGGACGTCGTCGAGCGGACTTGGCTGCTTTGGTTCATCTAGGACCAAGAAACATTGGTTCTAACACGACAGCAAAAGCAATGGAAAAGCAAAGTATTAATGTGTTACAATTTGTAAAATGATGTTCTGATGCCTGAGTGCTTCCACCGTCTTTTCGACGTCATATGCGTAACGCCGGGAAGAAACCAGCATTCTAGAATCTTTCGAGGTCATGTGTCATCCACCAACTTGCACTAGCCTAGCATGGTTGATTATGGCCGTAGCTCTCTTTTTTGAAAGAAGGTCCAGAGCCCAGAAGCGGAAATATTTAGTGAGCTGCCTGTATTTGGTGGTTTCTATGCATCATAACTATGTACTTAGTACGTACGTGACTCCCGTAACATAAGCTATGCTTTTTTCGGGGCTAGTTAGTGTTGTGTGAGGAATGCCCACCAAAAGTGCAAGGCTCGGAAACCTCCACGTAGTGCACCCCAAAGACCACACAGCAACTTGCCTCGGTGGCATCTTGTTTTCTGATACGGAATCGCGGTCGCAGCCGCGGAGAAACTTCTATTGGCGCCCTTCACTCTTCGAGTACGCGACTAGAAGTTCTGAGAAAAAGGACTGAAAGACTTGGAAAGCTTACCCGGCTGATACTCTTATCGACCAAGTAAAATTCCTAAGTCTTTCAGATGAGGATCCTCCACAAGCACTCTGATTAGCAGAGTCCTCAGTGGAAGGACCTGCCGACGTTTCACCAGCGTTACAAACTCGCCGCTGAGAAGGCTAGCTGAAGTCATGATCTCGGGCGTGATTTGGATCGTGACTAAAGACTGTATAATGCTTTCAATATTTTTTTCCTACTGTTGAAAAGTTATTAGAATTCGTGTGTCATTGTGGTGTTTTTTTTCCTTAATCCATTTGTGTCTGTAATGATACTTGCGTTTGAAAATGTGAAAGAACCTGAAATCTTCGTAACTTCTAATAAAATTTTAAATGTAAGATATAAGGAATTCATATTTTAGGATATGACTAACTTACGTAAAAATATAATATCAGGACGATAACGGCGAAATAAACATAGTCCGGAAACATTTGTGTTGGGTTGGCGGCCACCTGAAATCATTTTTTACATGTTACGACGGAATGAGCATGACATGCGTCTGATGGTAAGGATCGTACTTGCCCATAATTGAAACACGCAGCTATTTGAACACGAAGAATTTAAATCACTGCCTAGTATTGCACTGCGTTTGTCACCCAGAGTTATAAAATATTTATTTTCCTTGTAATTTCACGGGAAATAATACTACGACTCAGTATAGTGATATCATTATCAAGATAGTGGTATAATGGAATAACTATAGACTATAGAATAGGTTTTTGGTTAATTATAGTGTTGCCCGCGAATTCGCTAACATATTATGACATACATAACATGAAGAAACTACATAGCCTTTAAGATCGCCATAAGGTAGCCAGGCAGTCGATACTGGATACATTTTGGAAAATATGCTGTGCAGCTACGCAATTGCATCCTGCCGACCCCCTCCCTAACAGTAGCTTTGACTCTCTCCCTCTCCCTGAGAGAGAAGGCGCCGACTCCCAGCTGTGGGAACATTTAGAGAGGAACATTTATACTGACGGTGAAAGATTTACCTTTGTTTTCATTTGAAATGTACAAGAACACTGTGTGAAGGAATAATTAGTTTTTTGTACAAATGTATAAGTATTTTAATAAACCAACATTTCTCACATTTTATTCACGTGATTTTCGACTCCATGGCATTCCGTTGTTCTATTTTTTATACATTTTCAATCATTTATTCGGAATATTCAACTAAAAATATTGTTCTTTGTTTGTTGACTTCTTGAAACTTTCTTTGACACCACAATTCAAGGTGATGTTGTCAAAGGTTTTTTTTGTTATTTTTGGCTTAGGCGATTATGTAAGTTGAGTGAGGAGTAGTTTGGGCATACTTTAGTAGTATTTTGTTACGAGTACGTGTGATTGTATCTATTATATCTTTATCTAAGATTATATCATACAAATTATGAATTGAACGGTTTTCCCTAGAGGGAACCTTTCTTCCCCATCGGTTGTCGGTTCTGCCAACGATGTGGTCTGTCTACCAATGGCCACTTCAGCTTGCTTACTCTTTGAGCTACCTATGTCGACTACTTTCGTTTTTTGCGAATATCCTCGTTTCGGATTCTATCGCGCAAAGAGACTCGGAGCATAACTCCCTCCATAACTCACTGTGCAACTTTGAGTTTTGGTATGAGACCCACAGATCCAGACACAAACACGCACCACGCTGCATGTTGCATGTCGATGCGTCTACTTGCGGGAGTTCAGATCTGCATCATCGTGCGGGTTTTTCACGGACTCACGCGCGTTGTGGCGTTTCGAGGTTTACGTACGTCGACATGGACTTGAGTCTCGCCTGCATTCACGGACGAGGTTGTGTGTTTCTCCGCATGTAGGTGCGTGATCTGCATAAACGCGCGTGGATGCATTTTCAGTGTTGGACCGTGCGTGTTTTTTACATACAACGGTGGAACACACAATTATGCACTACTGCGTAATGCGGGGCAGTGTGAAGATCGCCTTTTGGATGTATGAGGTATTGAGTAGAATAACCATTAATTCCATTTCTGTGTATTCCAGACACCGAGGGCCTGAGCAGCGGGTGCGAGGCGGGCGCGGGGCGGGGCCGCGCGCGGGAGCGGGAGGAGATCGCGCGGAGCTACGCCGCGCTGCAGACCCGCCTCGGGAGGGAGTTCTCCGACAGGAGGGGGAAACTGCACGCTGGTACTCGAGAAATCAAATAAAATTCATTTATTTCAGCTGACACAATATAACTAAATAATAAATAAATTAATATGGGTGGACATTTCACACACAACACCATCTGACCCCAAACTAAGCAAAGCTTGTACTATGCAAGCCAGATAGCTGATATACTACTTATACGAGTATATTATAAAATGATCTATCAAAAAAAACAAAACCTACTTTTACTTAAAATTCAATTCAGATATTATTACACATCGTATGAGGATCTATCATCACTACGTAGCGTCGTCGAAATACACGAAAGGAAATTTTAGCTTACTAACCAATTCTACCTCTTCTAGTCTATATATTATTCCGCAACGCCGTACAAAAATCATAATTATCATAAAATCATATTATGATAATTTGGCTGGCCTAGTGGCTTAGTTGGTAGTAGCGAAGCTGAGGGTCGTGGGTTGGATCCCCCCACCCAGTGCATATATTTGTGTGATGAATTCAAATGTTTGCACTGTGTCTGGGTGTTTCTATGTATAATAAGTATGTATATAAAACTATATAAGTATTCTATCAGCTATCTGGCTGAAATCACACAAGCTTTGCTTAGTTTGGGGTCAGGTGGTGTTGTGTGTGAATTGTCCACCAATATTTATTTATTATTTATTTATTTAGTTAGGCAGTTGACCCTCTGGTCACGTCATCACCAACGATACCTCAAAGACAGGAATGATTCACAAGACTGATTTGATGATTTTAAATACCCAAATGGAACCCATTGGGAAAGACTCATTCAGACAACGCACTTTACAGCCTAGACGCTCTTATTACGAAAGTGAAGAAAGAAGTTGCAGGGTCTGCTTGGGGAAGTACCACACTTTGTCCGTTATTTATTCAGTTATTCTACCGCCAAACAGTAATGTGCAAACATTACTGTGTTCCGTTTGAAGGGCAATGTTTCCAGAGAAATTACAGGGCTTAGAGATATAAGATCTTAGATCTCTGGGTGACGAGCGCAGTGCAGTGCTAGGTAATGATTTGGACTCTTCGTGTTCCAATAGCTGCGTGTCACTGTGCTGTTATGTGTCAGGCATGTTGCTTACCATCAGGCACATGTCCTGATCGTCTCGTCACTCCTTATTTAAAAAAAAAAAAACACTATAAAAAAAGTTGGTAAAATTAAGCAACAGCTACATTATTTTTTCCAGCTGGCACCAACCCGCTGGTGACTGCGACGCGGCCGGTGGCCACAGAGGAGCAGCTCTCGGCTGACTTCCGGAAGAAGCTCGAGGAGTGGCAGCTGAAGAAGGGCATCAAGCAACCTCTCCCCGTTCCGGCTAGGAAGGACCTCAGTGAGGATTTCTTGAAAAGATGGGGTGAGTTTCTTATAATCTAGCAGCGACATACACACTAGTTATATTTTAAAAGAGATGTGGTATTAGGGGACACCAGGTAGGGAGGAAAATATAGAAGCAACACAATTCGCAAAAAAAAATTGCTTAATTTTACTATTCATGAGACGATCATCTGAAAAATAAAGGAATGTGCAACTAATCTGCATGATCGAATACCACCTTGCGCTTTTTTCTATTGGACTTCTTCTCAAAAAAGTGACATCGTTTCATGGTTGATGTTCCAAAATCACGAACGAAGAGATTTGACTCCACGTTTGTGATAAGATCGTCTAGGTTGTGGAATGCGTTGCCTGAGTGGGTTTTACCCGATTGTTACACAATCTTGGTGTCTTCAAATCGAGAGTGAATCGGTTTATTCTAGGTAGGCATGCTCTATCGTAGATCGCATCGTCGCTTACCATCAGGTGATATAGTGGTCAAGTGCGAGCCTATTACAGTTAAAAAAAAAATAAAGCTAGCAGCACTGGTAACGGGCACCTTTTACGTATTACTTCGGTCGCACAGCAAAATATCCTCATCTAAATGGGTCATAAGGAATCTCGTTCCAATTAAGGTACCCCCAAACGCAATTGTTTCAAGTTGTAAGTCACATGTATGTTTGCAAGTTAAGAAAATACCCATTACGCTCCTAAAATTCCTACCGCAGCTTACCAAATAGCTTAGAACAGCTAAACCGATATTGATAAAACATAGCTTAGAATATTTAATTGGATAACGGGACACTCACGTATATACGGTCGGTCAATCCGACTCGAGTTTCGGCCGCGTCCGGCGGCCTTTTTCAAGGCGAGTGCACACGCGCGGTGGCTGCCCGTTTGGCACTGCGGGCTGCCGCACGTCGCGCACGCAAGCTCAACGGCTGTTGCGGGGGTGCAGGTGAGGGGGTGCGAGAGGGTTGCGCAGGTATACACTCGAACTCTTCATCACTGGTAAGCTGCGAGTCGGGAACATTGCAGCACACTGAGCTCACTGTGTCTTCACTCATATCGCGAACACCATACCGAGCGCTATGGAGGCACGGCTTCCAAGCGGGCGGCACATGCCATCCTCCATCTCTATTAAAGGTCGGACGCTTACCGATTTCGATGGCCTCCCTGACTTTACGGGGTACAAAGAACTACTCCCGTGCCAGGACCTCCGCCTTATCGAATCGAATAAAACGTTGGGCGTCCAACCTAAGAGCATGTTCCGCCACCGCAGAGCCGTTAACATCTACATTTTTCATGGCGCGTATGTGCTCCGTGAGTCTTGTGGACACATTTATCCGTGTTTCAGTGTGCTGCAATGTTCCCGACTCGCAGCTTACCAGTGATGAAGAGTTCGAGTGTATACCTGCGCAACCCTCTCGCACCCCCTCACCTGCACCCCCGCAACAGCCGTTGAGCTTGCGTGCGCGACGTGCGGCAGCCCGCAGTGCCAAACGGGCAGCCACCGCGCGTGTGCACTCGCCTTGAAAAAGGCCGCCGGACGCGGCCGAAACTCGAGTCGGATTGACCGACCGTATATACGTGAGTGTCCCGTTATCCAATTAAATATGTGTAACAACCACGTTAATTTTAATAGCTTAGAATACTCCCGGCAATTATTTACCTTTCAAACAGAAAAAGGCAGTTGGTCGCTGCATGCTGTGTGGTCAGTATATGGCTAAGCACCGACTCGATTTCAGACTTTGATTCATTATTTGTTTCTAGACGAATGGAAACGTATGAAGGAGACAAACTCCGTGCCGGCCTGGGAGGAGGAAGCCAAGAGGGACGAGGTTCTCGTGCAGACTTCCACAGGACTCTTCAAATTTCAAGGTGATTTTGCATGTCGTAGCCACTGCGCCATCACGCCTCTTAATCCAAGTTCGAATCCCAGGACCAGACTAAAAATATTACTTTAAAATATCGATTCTTATTAACCATATTCCAGTAAAGGAAGAGGTTCTCATTCGGATGTATGTTTCTTATGTATGCGGTAGCTCCGGCAATTGTGAACCGGTTTTGATGTTCGTTTTTTAATAAATAATCTATACTAATGTTGTAAAGCTGAAGAGTTTGTTTGTTTGTTTGAACGCTAGGATCTCGGGAAGTACTGGTCCGAATTGAAAGATTATTTTTCTATTGAATAGTCCATTTATCGAGGAAGGCTATATGCTATAGAAAGTAACGCTACTATTAATTAAAGCGGAGCATGAATCAAGAATGTAACAAAATCGGGAAAAAATATTCGCCGTTTGAGAGTTTTCGTACGTTTCGTGCTTTGACATGACACATGACAGCATGTGTCAAAGATTGCGTCATTGAATTTCAGTAATCTGTGCATTGAATATAAACCTTTGCTATTTTTTTTTCTAAATCTGAGTTGGTACGATTTCAATTCAGGTGGCGTAACAGGTAGCTGAAGACGTTTTTTGTTTGAAAGCGATATTCTCAGGAATGACTGAACCGATTTCAGTCATTGTTTCACCGTTGGATATGTACGGGATCCCGATGAGTGCTATATAATATCCCACGGGCGAAGCCGGGGCAGGCATCTAGTAATAAATAAATATTGTTGCCAATTGACACACAACAACATCTGACCCTAAACTAAGCAAAGCTTACAAGATAGCTGATATAATATAGTTCTAAACACATACTTATTATACATAGAAACCCAGACACAGTACAAATATTTGCATTCATCACACAAATATTTGCACTGGGTGGGGATCGAACCTACGACCCTCAGCTTAGAGAGACACCACAGAGACCACAGGCAGAGTTACTACCCACTAAGCCACGAGGCCAGTCGAGAGATAGAAAGATACTTTCATAATACATTTTATTGAAATCACTGTGATGGTTTTGAAATATCTACAAAAAAATGGCTCTCCTTTCGACTTCTATTCGTGAATTACACAAAAAAATATGAAAAAATAAAATATGGCGTCCGGTAACCGCCATCTGGAATTTACACTAATGTCATGTCACTCGCGAGATTAAGAGCAATCGATTGACGTGTGAATCAAAAAAATCGGCCCAGGCGTTTGGTCTGTACAGTGCTTCAAAGAATCATACATACATACATGTATAGACTGATAAACACATTACCACTCCTTTGCGTTGCGCAGTCGGGTAAAAATAGTCGTGTCTCAACAAAGTTTCATAATGACCATTTTTTGTGTTTAACTTTAATCGAAGACAGTTTTTTTACGAAGAAAATTTAGTAAGTTTTCGTGGTTTTTCAGGCATTTCCCGTTCATTTACGCGCAAGCTCCACGAATGGGAGAAGTCTCGCGGCATCGCCCCCGAGGCTTCCACCTCGGCGCTGCTGCAAGCCGCCAAGGCTCGCGGCAAGCTGGCGCAGCCGCAGCTGACCAGGACGCAGTCCGACGGCAGCGTGGCGCCGGCTCCGGCCGGCTCGGGGAGGCTCCACGCCTCCAGCCTCAGCGTCAACGATGTTGATGATCTGGACTCCGAATATGATAGAGAGAACTCGGTTAGTATAACAGACAATAGTTAAGAGGTTATGTCATTTCAAATTTTTAACTTACACATTTATTAACCGGATGGCATCTTCTCCTCATCCAAGATATATAGATCCAAATGACAAAGGTCACAGACCCCAGAGTCTATGAGTTGCAAAGTTGAAATAAACAAAACTGGATGGTAGATCTGATATTCTAAAGCTTGTTTTACCGAACACACTTCGATAAGTGTACCACTGATTTACATGACCTAATACAGCCTTACCCTTTTTTATATCGTACCTTTACTTGTTTTTTACTAGTAGCTCGAAAAAGAGACACCGTTTCAAGGTTGACGTTCCAAAGACTCGAAAGAGTTTGATTATACTAATACTACTGTTATGATAACATCGTCTAGGCTATGGAATGCACTGCCTGAGTGGGTTTTTCCCGATGGTTACAAATTTGGTGTCTTCAAATATAGAGTGAATCGGTTTCTTCTAGGTACGTTTAATTGTAGACTGCATTGTCGTTTAACATCAGGCAAGATGGCGGTTAACTGTAAGCCTACAAAAGTTAAAAAAAAACATACCGTATGATTATAATCTCAAGCGATAACAAATTGACGGCATCTACAGGGGCGATGGCTGAATCAAAAATATACCATTTTAATTAGTCTGTCAGGTAGATTTTTTAAAAATATGCGTCGTGTATTTTTTATTTTATCACATTATTAAAAACCGACAAAAATAGACCACCAAACTTCCTGAGTGTCCCGGAGGTTGTGACGTCAAGTCTACATAAACATCGTATATAGACGTGACGTCAGTCGAAACTTCTAAGCACTATTAGTCTAAGATCCCGATATACAACGACCTTCACCGAGCTGATTATTAGATGAAAAGTGTTTTATATGTAATTTAATACGTCAACAAATATTGCAAATGGGTTGCCTAAAAAACTTCAGTCCAAAATATGATCAATTAACAATTAGAATTTTTTTTTAATATTTCACTTAAATTGATTAGATTTTAGAAAAAACTATATACTTATTATTTATTATTTTGGCTACCATAACTTATTATTTTGGCTTTACTCAGTGCTTTCATAGTGTTTGTCATTTTCTGTTTTTGAAACAAAAGAAAAATACGTGTAATCTTTTTTAAGAATCTAACTGGCGGACTCGTTAGGTTTTTCCATGTCTCCATGGCTATTTTGATGACATTTCCTCATGATCCAGTTGGATGATCCGGTGGCGCTGTCGCTGCCCACGCGCGGCGCGGTGCTGGTGGAGGTGGAGGCCGAGGAGGTGTGCACGGCGGCGCCGCTGGTGGCCGTCAGCCCCCGGCCCGCGCCGCAGCGCCCCGTCTACACGTACGGGCCGGCGGAGGCGCGCCTGCTGTGCGAGACCAGCGCGCCTGTCACGGGCACTGCCATCCTGCAGCCCAACGGTGAGTCATCAGCTCCATCAACCTACCCTACTCCACTATACACATAATAGTGTAATAGTGTAATAAAGAGGTTTGACTCTACTTTTGTGATAAGAACGTATAGGCTGTGGACATTCCACAGCCTATACTCGATGGTTATAATCTTGGTGTCTTCAAGTCGAGAGTAATCGGTTTCTTCAAGATAAACACGCTTCATCGTAGACCGCACCGTCGCTTAACATCAGGCGATATGGCGGTCAAGCGTAAACCTATTCAAGTTAAAAAAAATTGGTTGCCTGTAAAGTCGGTATACGGGCGAAAGTTTTACGTGACAACGACTTTGAGTGGTAAAATAATTTTACGGAAGAGACGCGTGCCTTTCACTTTTTATGTCTGTCTCTCTCGCTCTTAGGCGGGCTAACCATGCCCGAGTGGAAGGGACGCGTGCCTCTCACTCGCTCTCGTTGTGAGCGCATAACGTGAGCGAAGCGTAACGCAGTTTCTTGAAGTGTCACCCGGCAAACCAATTTATAAGACGTTGTCACGTCAAAAATATATTTATAAGACGTTGTCACGTAAAAAAAAGAAAGAACTGCCCGTAGGCCTCTTTTATGACGCCCTAAAATTCAATAGAGTAACGATATACGTAAGGCAACATGCAATGTCTAGTGTCTGGTAAAAAGAAAAACAGTGGACCAATCCAGCTTTGTGAAAGCTGAGTGGCGTTTCAAAAGAGAGGCCTATATGTGGTGAAGTGTAGGTGAAGGCCAACGGTGAGTTTTAAACCCTTTAAATTGTTGCAACATGAATTGCTGAGGGGGCCAACAATATGCCATTCTAATTGAATCGTTTGGTAGATGGAAAAATATGAGACATGTACTTTTTTGTTTCAAGGATCAAATTATCACAAACTAGCAGCGCCTCGCGGTTTAACCCGAGCAGTTTCTATTCCCGTTATTTTTCCGGAATAAAAAGTAGCATTTGTGTTTTTCCAAACTATAATCTAAGTATACTCCAAATGTGAATCGGATCCGTTCAGCGGTTCCAACGTGATTGAGTTATAAATATCCAAAATATGACATTTACAATAGTTTTCTTATTGCAGAATCACATTCTAGAGAAACAACAAAATCCAGGGAAACTGGGGCGAGACCCAAAACTACTCGAGAACAGGTAAGTAAGTAATACAAAATTACGTACAAAATATTTCTTACCTTGAGATATTAATTGAAATTGAAAAAAAAAAACACTTTACAGACAAAATCGTCCGAAAGAACTAGAAGACGAATAAGCCGGCAGACCAGCATAGAAGAAGATGCAAAGTTTATTAGAAAAACAATCGAAGAAGTAGAAAGAGGTAGTTCGAGACGATTCAGAGAAGAAGAAGTAGTAACAACTGAATCGGAACAGCAAGTGTATGACAATGATGTACGCCAAAAAGAATCTCCACCATGTAACAAACTCAATATTCAGAAATCATCAAAAATTAACAATGTGAAAGATTTACTAAGAGAGAAAAATAGCTTAGATGATCTTAGAGATGATAAGCGCAAAGATACTGATAAAGGTAACGGCAAAAAGAAAACAAAATCTAGAGCTAGACTAGAACGAGAACAATCTAAGCCTTCCGAAAGTGATACAGAACATGATGTTGATACCGTCACTGTTGAAATTCCTAGGAGAAAGAAGAGGCCAAGACGAGCGTCAGAAAAACCTAGAACACCACCGACGTCGTTGCATTCCGATTCCGAAGGAGAAGTATGCAATTATTTAATTAAAACATAAAAAAATATTGCCATGACTTCATAGTTTCAATTAACGTCTGAAATATATGTTATTCTGTTACAGGTCTATGTTCTCAAGATACCAGCTCCAGGAATTCGTGATGGCTCCCCAGAAGTAATTGTCAAAACTACTCGCAAAATATTTTCTCCCATAGTTCGCAGTGGTGAATCAGTTGCCAGAGCAGTGATACCAGTAGATGTAGAAGATTTAGCAGATGTCAGGCCAAACCATCATCATTACATGCATGATGAGAAAAGGAAAGAAAATGAAAAAAAAGCTGATAGGGAGAAAAACTCACGCAATAAAGGTTCTGGTGACCTCCAAGACATAGACGAACAGCGGAAGAGATCTCGCCCACCTCTTCCTTCATCGCCATCCTCTCAGAGGAAACCACAAGCAAAAGAAACGGCTCCGTCTATACGTATCATGATACAAAGATACAATAAAAAGATCAATGAAGAAGGTACAAAATAAAACATTTTGTCATAAAATAACATGTAAATATACGATGACTTGTTTTAAAAAGCCCTAATTTCAGGTCACACTTCAGGAGATAACAGTGGTGCATCATCACCGGCGTGGAGATCGCCTGTTGCAGAGAGAAGACGACCTCTCGATATGCCCGTTGGCGTTAACATTAGGTATTCAGTTTTAAATATCAAAATCATATTGTATTATTCTAAAGTTTATTTTACTGTATTTTTTTAAGTTTTAGAAACTCGGGATGTCTTACAAATTTTTTCCAAATTATTTTTCAGAAACAACCCATTTCTTGAGAGAGAAGTCACAAAATCAGCAAGTGCATGTCAACTGTCTAGACGGGACCAAACATCAGCAGAAAAGCGGCTAACACCCACTCCTGCCACAAGTCTTGACGGAGTTCTGAAGTCCCACAGTGCAAATGCACTACATCCCGAACAGAAACGAGTAAAATCTCCATCACCAACTAGGACAAAGATAGAAGATAGTCAGGAAACCATAGTCGGTGATACTACTGCCAGTACTGATACTATCGTTCCAAATGTAACTAAAAACCTAGAGCATTTAAATTTCCATAGAACAACTGTGCAATCTCTACCGGTCCTGCGGCAAATGTCTGATACTGCTGTACCGACTATATCAAGATTGATTTCTGAGAATCCCAGTTACTACGGACGATCAGTGTCAAATGTGGAACCGCCTGTGTTTCCAGTAGAGTCTGAAGCGTCAGCGGCTAGATTATCAGAGAGAGCAGTGAGAATAAGAGCCGCCAGGGAAAGATTCTTGGCTTCAACTGTACCTATGAGAAGAGAAGGGACTAGCTCCGCGAGTGATTTGAGGCCTGGAGACAGGTACGTGCATTTAATTGGTGATAATCTATCCATCTCGATAATTTTATTCTTTAATGTGTGCAAACTACTAACGTTATTTGGCTATGTACCTATTTACAAAATTTATGTTACTAATTATAGTAAAGGTTAAGAAATCGTGTGATAACCAATCCCTAACGCAGAAATTTGTATTACTTCTTGTTATAAAATTTCAACAAAATCAAGTATTTTGAAATGAAAACTTATTTTTGATAGGAGAAACCTTATATGTATTTAAATCACCGATATACCTACTAATGTAGTGGGGTAGCGTCAGAGCGGCGGCGAACAGCGTAACGGAACGGATCCTTTTTATCGGGTGAAATTTTGGAGCTCGACTCACCGAAATGCGTAAAATCAGCATAATCTATAGCTACAGGTAACATATTGAGCAACTTTAGCCCTGTGTAATGCTAAAATTCCAAGTTATAAGTTTTCAATTCTATTGGCAGGGTCAATGACTGCCAAGTTTGTTTGTTATAAACTGGTGATCATAGCTTACTTTACTTATTTTCTGGTGTGTGTCAGGTCGAGCAGGATCAGCTGCGAGAGCGACGTGGCGGAGCACGGCGCCGCCGAGCCCGCGCTGGGGCGCAGCGCCTCCACCGGCATGGTCAACGTGGACCGGGAGGCCTGGCAGAGGGTCGCCGACGGTCAGTTCATTCATTCACCTCTTGTCGTTGGAGTTCCTTCCATGTACTTCTACACTCGCCGTCTCCTTGACTTCCTGATACGGCACTACATTTATCTTCTCCTTCACTTGGTTCATGTAACTAGTCCTAGGTCTACCTCTCTTCCTCCTCCCTTCTAATTTACCTTCCATTATTGTTCGAATGAAGTTGTCGTGTCGTATCAGATGTCCCAAAATCCTCTTAATATACCGATAACAAACTTTCCTTTAGTTAGATTTTGTTACTATTTAATATCTAAGCTCCGGGGTCCCTTTGTAATCTATGTTTTTTGATTGGGTGACAAAAGGGAATATAGACGGGGATTTGGAAACATTTTCAAACGAATGCTTTTTAATCCGATTTGACTATTTTCTGAGGCGCCTCCTCCCGGCTCAGCGTCACCACGGGCATGACCGACGTGGACCGGGATGAAGAATCGCTGTCGGTCAGGAAAAACACTTTATACTAATTTTACGCAGATGTGAATTTTCTAAAATTGAATGTTTATTGGGACTGCTCAACAACTGCTCAATTATCCTCCCTCCCTAGTAGGAAAGGTCTCAAGAGCCGGTCTCCAGGTGGACCTCTTTGCTGGGACTGGACTTTTGGCCGCACTGATCCAATTGCTGTTTGCTTCATATAATTTGGGTATTTCAGGCATCGACATGGTGGCGACGTCTAGGTTTTGTAGTGTTCATCCTCACTTGATGGTGTCTTGGCAGAGTCCGCCTGGGGAAGTACCACACCTTTGCCAGTTATTTTACCGCCAAGCAGTAATGTGCAAACATTACAGTGTTTCGGTTTAAAGGGTAATGTTTCCAGAGAAATTACAGGGCTTAGAGATACAACATCTTAGATCTCTGGGTGACGAGCGCAGTGCAGTGCTAGGTAATCATTTGGACTCTTTATGTTCCAATAGTTGCGTGTCACTGTGCTGTTATGTAGCGGGGATGTTGCTTACCATCAGGCACATGTACAGCTCGTCTCGTCACTATTTATTTAAAAAAATATTTGACTCTCTTTATCGCTTTCGTCACTTGCTAGTTCGGACAGGAAAAGATCTCTTGGGAGGATTCGCCAGTTACGTACCTCAAGGGGACGTGTGAGGAGAGGTGCTGTTTTAGGGGTGTGACCTGTTGTCGGCGCGGTCAAACATATTATTGCGCGCCAGACGAGTCACGAACTCCCACTGACTCGATCCTTACGTCCCGAGTGATGATGTCTTTCCGTACGTACCGGCTGGCTCCCGTGAGTGTTCTCAGGGTACTGTTCTACACCACATGGAGATATTTTATCTGACTGACATAGTTTAAACGTTTCAGCTGTATGACACAAAGGGTCTTTTCCCATTATTTTAATGACAGACATAAACATTGAACAATCCGATTGTTGCTCCTGCGTCTTGGACTAAAGGCCTTCTCTTAGTAGATGATCTATGTTTAAGCCTACCAATACGAGTATAAATATTGGTGGACAGTTCACACACAACACCATCTGACCCCAAACTAAGCAAAGCTTGTAATATGGCGAACAGATAACTGATATAATACTAATATAATTTGTAAATACATACTAATTATACATAGAAATACCCAGACGCAGTGCAAATATTTGAATTCATCACGCAAATGGGTGGGAATCGAACCCATGACCCTCGGCTTCGCAGGCAGAGTTACTACTCACTAAGCCACGAGCCCAGTCATATAGAAGTATATACAATATTTAAAAACCGTGTTACGACCACGTTAGTTTCCGCAGTAAAACCAACTTTCTACAGTACACAATAAAGCTGTTATTTCCAGGCGCGGGCGAGGCTCGGCCGCGGTCGCGGTTCAGCCTGGCGCGGCTGGCGGCGCGCCTGCGCCGGCGCGAGGCCGCCGGCACAGGCGGCGCCGGCGCCGTGTCGCGCCTGTGCCGGCAGAGCCTGCTCGTGCAGCTCATACACAAACACTGAATACACGTATTTACCTATCACCTGATTTATTTTATTCAACACACAGTAGCGACCCGCTTCCTTCCCGTTCTTATTAAGCACTAGATGTCCGCCCCGGCGTTGCCCGTGGTACATTATATAGTACCCATCAGGATCCCGTACATATACATCGGTAAAAGAATGACTGAAATCGGTTCAGCCATTCCTGAGAATATCGCTTTCAAACAAAACACCTCTTCAGCTACCTGCTACGCCACCTGTCGGTTGGTTGTACCAACACAGATTTAGAAAAAAAATTAGATTAGCAAAGGTTTTATATTCAAGAGGTATGTAATTTGTGATATTCAATGACGCAATCTCAGACACATGCTGTCATGTGTCATGTCAAAGCACGAAACATTCGAAAACTCTCAAAATGGTTACGTTCTTGATTCATGCTCCGCTTCAATTAATAGTAGAGTTATTTTCTGTAGCCTAAAGCCTTCCTCGATAAATGGACTATCCAATAGAAAAATAATCTTTCAATCCGGACCAGCACTTCCCGAGATCCTAGCGTTCAAACAAACAAACTCTTCAACTTTATAATATTAGTATAGATTTAAAGTACCCTGTGTTTCTATACTGTTAGAACCCTGATATCTGTTCTGTGGTTTGAACATGTTTTTTACTAGCAGTGCCCCCCGTACTATTACATAATATAATTTTATTGACTATTATTAATTTTGATCTTATAATTTAAACTTTTCAAAATATTTATTTATCAATACCGTTCAATTTAATGTAATTATATCCAATTTAATGTCAAATGTTTTTTTTATTCAATCTCGAATAAATTACTTTCATTTCATATTACATATATAGTGGCTGTTCCCGCTATTTTTCCGGGATGAAACGTTGACTATGTGTTATTCCAGACTATAGTCTGTGTTCCAAATTTAAATCAGATGCGCTCTGACGTCACGGCGTTATATAGCAACAAACATTGATTATTATATATTTATAATGTTCTGCCGCCTCCCGATATTATGAAGTGACAAGACGATCAATACATTTGCTTGGGTCAAAGGTTGGGTCTTCTTCGATTTCGTTTCCGATGGCATCTAATATGTCTGACACGTTGTCGCATGTTTGGCCACTGCAATTGGAGCAAATAATCGAACATTTGAGACCAGCTTTTCGGCATCCGCAGGCAGCTCCGGAATTTTTAATGCATTTGCACGATATTATTTGCAACAAACTCGATGGTGCGGGAGCCATAGCAGTTCGAATTGATTCAAGCCCTTGTACAGTTCGCTTCCAACCGCGTTTTCAGCGTCTTGATAAAATCCAAGCCAAGTTTGAAGCTGGTGGTACACTCCGAAAGAATGGTAGCGTGCCGTATCTTGTGTTGGAGGTAGAAGTGATAAATTCAACATTGTCTTACTCGCCCCAATTTCTCGAAGCATTTGTAGCGAAGCGAGTTAATAGAGACTTCCGATCCGATTCGTCACCTCCGTACAGCGCAATAAAAAAAACAACAGATACAAAAAGATGGTAAATATTATTATTTACAATAATGATCACAACATTTTTATCGTGCGATGCGCGGTTCGCGAGATATTCAATAAAACGTGTTTTCCAAGATGGCGGTTGAAGTGAACCCTCCCCTGCCACGCCCACTTGTATTTAAATTCAGGAGACACTCTTGAACATATTCCAAAAAAACAGGTCCTATACGTTGCAAAAAAAACCCCGGTACTTGGCTTATATACCCTTTTCTTATTGAAAGGTCGAATTTCAATCGCAGTCGATGCGCGTTCTCTCGAATCTAAGCCTAATCCAGCCATCAAATAATGTGATCTAATACCGATATTATTACTTACATCGCCATCTATCTATGTGAACATGATTAAGGCATTATTAAAATAACATAGATGGCGTTAAATTAAAGAAAATAAATTTTCTTTTCATGCATACTAAGCGAATCAACGCGTCTTCACTTGTCAGGGTAGGATTTCATGGAGCGGTTTCAAACCGCGCCCGCGCGCGGTCGCGAACCGCGACGGGCGACGATTTTTTTTCAAAACTCACGAGACCGCTCATTGTAGCGGTTCGCGCCCGCGCGCGGGCGCGGTTGGAAACCCGCAACGTTCGCGGGCGAAAACCGCGCGGACGTGCGGTTGGAAGTCAGTAGCATAGCGTAGGGAGAGCGGTAGGGGCGGCCCGCTCGGGGCGGCACTTTTTAGAGGGTGGCAAATTTTAGATTAAATAATAATATATTTAAGGTCAGGTTTTTCTGCCAAGGTAGGCATTTACGCTGCCTCGCGTGCTCTGATGCCCCCGCTTTGTGCGGAATCGGTGCCACAGTGCAGAAATAACTCTAAAATTTTGAATAAATTGAACTAAGTACTAGTTTAAACTTGTTTTTTTGTTCAAGATTTGTTTATAATTGTGATAAGAGTTTTGTTTCTTTATAAAGCAGGAAATATTTCTCTACACTCGTAGGTATACTAAAATTAACCTTTTCTTTTTGACGCTTTAAGTTGAGACCGGCATTACCAATTCCATTCATTATTTAAAATGTGGCCTTATACTTCGTAGATTTGTCCAAAATAAAAATAAAAAAAATGTGCAGAAACTTAATTAACGATACGGTTGCTTTAATGCCGATGATGGTGGATGAATGATATGGTTTACGACGGCGCTTACTTCTCTAACAGAAACAAATTCACTCTCGACTCGAAAACCCCAAGGTTCGAACCATCACCAAAAACTCACTCTGGCAATGCGTTTCACAGCCTAAGTAGTCCTTATTATTACAAAGGTGGAGATAAAACTCTTTGTTAGATTCTTTAATCGATGATGAACGATGTTATTTTTTCGAGCAACGAGCAACACGATAGAAAACCTTTAATTTAAAAAACCCGACTGCAAAAATTCAACACATAAACAACATTATGTACTATGTGATGATACTTTGGCGATTGACACTAATCTAACAATATCTTAGTTATAAAAATCCATCCAGGCGTTTGGAAGAAACGTGGAAATAAATAAATTTACAAACATACAAGATACACTCGAAAACCATAATTCTTCTTTCAGTCGGGTAAAATGGCAATAAAGGAAATAAATAATATTTATTTATTACAGCCGCAAATTAAGAAAAGCTTGTGTTATCTGTAATCTGTACATGTATCTTATTCCACAAATTGTTTTAATTTCTTATTCTATGACGATTTCTGAGAAACTTTTTTTTGGACTCCGACGATATTGACCAAGAACTTGTCAGAGTGAATCTCTACTCGTAGAGTCTTGCGGAAGGAGGCCACGAAATGTTTTGCGATGAGGCGTAAGAGCAAGATTAAAGTCGAAGCGTTCGAAACAGACTCTGGAAATGATGGAAGAAGAAGAATCTATTTAAGCTGTGTGGCAAACTGTATAGAAGACAAATGAGTACAATCAGCCCCTTGACATAGCGTTTGTGGGCATGACGGATAACTCGGTGAAAGTCTGTCTGGTTGGTCATGGAATCCCTACAGCGATGCCAAATTGACTGCCGAGAAGCCGAGATAAATCGAGGTATGAGATATTTGTATATCGCCGCAACTATCACTGTTCAAGTTCGAAATTCGCTGGATTAGACTGGACGTGACATTTATAATTACGGCAACAGGCGTATCTCACCAAACGATATCGTCGTAATGGCCGAAATGCTGGGGGATCTACAAGAGATACTGAAGGGCCTTGTTTACGCCTCCCAGCGCATCGGTCTCCAAACGAACTTATATAAAACCGTGCACCAGTTGAAAAGCGTGCTGTGAAACGAGCAATGGTTGGTGTTTTTCTGAGTGATCGTATACGAAACGAAGTCATCCGTCAGTGGAACAAAGTTATTGACATAGCTCAACGTATTAAAATAAGCGGAAGTTGACTGTGTCCTCGAGGTAAACCATAAGTTTAGCATGTTTCAGTAAAACTTGACATAACTGATGCGTTGGCAATGAAAAAGTCACTAAAATAAACACAGGTTTTTTACCTTAACCTTAAATCATACAAGCCGCCAGGCATTTAAAACTCACTAGATCTAGTGACAAAGTCAAATTCATTTAGCCTTATTATTATGTTACATTATTTATTATAACTAGTTCCCGTTATTTTCATGTGATGAAAAGTAGTCCATATGTAATCTATCTAATCTGCAATAAACTTATATTTTATTGCAGATAATAGATTACAAGCAAGCAAATACTTGATGTATTCGAGAGGTAGAAAAAACCCTATCCTATTTTACAGAATAGCCTACAAACACTAAAAAGTACAAAACATAAAATAAAAAAACATAAAAAGTTACGTTTAAAATAACCGACTTCAAAACCAAAAAAAGGCATTCAAAAGCGAAAAGTAAATTAATAAGGGCAGCACTATTTTTGTTTCTCCCGCCCCTCAACCGACTGCCAGAACATTGACTTATATAAAGAAGGATCAGACCAACCGTACGAAAAAAAACCAACGCATTGGCCCTAAAAACATTTTTAGGGCCAGTGTGACTTAGTTCACAGCGTTCAGTAGGCGGAAGGGAACGAGTATTTGGTGGGCATTAAAATGCATAATTGTGTGCTAAAAGGTTGCAAAAACTACGACACAAAAGTTACAAAGAAAGATGGGATATGGTATCATCAGTAAGTACGAGGGTCAAACTGAAAGTTCTTAGAAAATCAAAAACTGATTACATTAGCCAGTTATTAGTTTTATTATATCTTTTCAAAGTATTGTCCATTCACGTCAATACACCGCTGCATGCGATGGAACCACTGGGAAAAGCACTTTGCCCACTCGTCCTTAGGGGTCTCTTCAATGGCATCGCGATACGCAGCCACCGCTTCTTCAGCATTCATAAACCGCTTTCCTTTAAGTTTTTCTTTAATTTTTGAAAATAAATAAAAAATCACAAGGCTCGAGATCGGGGCTATACGGCGGGTGACCCAGTAATTCAACGTTTGATGTCGCCAAATAGTCGATCGTTCGCTTGGCGGTGTGCGATGAGGCGTTGTCGTGGTGAAGGAGGATCCTACTGCGAGGTCGTTGAAAACTAAAACTCGTTGAAAAATGACATCGAAAGTCATAAAAAATCATTGCACGAAAATTTTCTCGTGTTAAATTCATGTTGACGTGACACAGACAATTTTCAATTTGCCGCCAAATCGTAAAACAAATGACAAATGAATGAAGTATATACTCAGTAATATTGGCAAAGAGTTCTATTTTCAAATTATAGTTTTTTTTATTATATTGTTTATAAGTGGCCAGTTCTAAGAACTTTCAGTTTGACCATCGTATTTAACCTTAATTTTCTTTTGTTGCTGTTTGTTAGATTAATAGGCATACATTTTTAAAGTGATATTATTTTTTCTACGGATTTCCACAAAATAACCGCCATTGAACGCGTGAAGTGGACGAAGTAGCCTTGTACAAACGTGATTTTTGTTGTTGTTTTATTGTTGTCGAATTTAGTTGTAAAAGTTCAAAGGCTAGATTCTGATATATATTATATATATATTCTGGTCACGGCTCACCAATTTGTAAATGATCGCCGCTCACCGAATTAAAGAACACACAATAATATTATTAATCCTATAATATTCTATCACACGCACAAAATGTAAAAAGACCCAACGTACAACTCCAAGGAGCTGTTCTCTGCTGGGAGAGTCCAAATAAAATGAGTAATTTAAAGAACTACTCTGGCTGAAGGCCAAAACATATTAAATTAAGCTGAAGGCTTTTAAAGGAAAAGAATTATGTAAATTGGATATAGTTAAGGATTTGAATTTAAAGATTTTTAAGTTTGTTGAGAGAAGATTGTTAGATTGGCCGAAATGAACGTCTAATGGAACCTAAAGGACCTACGTTGTAGCCGCCATACCCTTAGTTCTATGAAAAGACCGGATTACCTATATATGCCTAAGAAATAAAGAATTAAGAATAAAATACAGTTAGAGAAAACCTAGATATACCTACAGTTAGAAATATGTAGTAGCAGCAGCAGCAGCAGCAGAACTTCCAGCTCGTTATCGATGTAGAATTTAGCCTGCCTAAATGGTTAGGATGCAGTTTGTGAACTCTAGAATCAACCAAGGTCTAGAAAGAAATTCATTCTATCAAAGTTAACACCGCTTTCTTATTAAACCACAGTACTAATTTAAACTCTCGAATATAGAAATATACTAAATTTAGATCTTACTGAAAACTTGGCTGAATCAAAAGATAACAAACTAAAGAAAGATATTTCATTAGCCTACAGGTCTCCGAACTTTTAGAGAACTGTAAAGATAGTAGTGATTTTACCTACAAAGAAAGAATAGTTAAGGGCATCTGAAGTTATTTGAAATCTCGATCAAATTCACAAAACAAGAGCGTTAAAATGTGAAACTGCAAATGAACGCTACAGTTAAACATAAATAATAGTTAACGACAAAACAATCGGTCGCAAAATTTAGGTATCTGTAAGAGAAGTTTTGTGAGTTCAAATCTGAAAGTTCATGATAAGTTAATTGATACTGAAACCTGCCTGCCTACAGAATTATATAGCTAACTACTTTTTACTACAAATGAAAAACAAGTATATGAATTTTAGTTTGGTTTTTTATTTTTGGCTTAAACAGCATAGACGGACTCCGAGAGGATGCTCACGTCTCTTGCAAAGTTTGTGACCGTTATTTTCGCAAGGCCCTAGACTTGAGGAAATAAAATAACAAAGAAAACTCAAATCGGGGTAAGTGACTACACTTTACCCAAAAAAAAATATTCTTTGGGGATTATAATCTAATCTACTACTACCTAGATAGTAATAAAATCAGGATATTGCCCTGCAAGTTCGGAAGGAAAGTCACAGTGTCAGTATCCTGTCCGTTCTAAGTAACAGGAAACTAACGAGCTCGGCTATGCTTGGCTCTCAGACCGTCTTCCAAGTCTGGCAGACCAAAATACTCATTCTATTAGAGTTGGAGAATAAGAGTTTTATAAACCCCAAGGAATAAAGTAACATACAACTTAATTAATCAATGATTACAAAATTCTGTACAAAAGTTAATACATATTCTGAATAACCGCTGTCATCTTAAAACACTTAGGAAAACATCAAGGTTCAATGTGAATCATAATAGCCTCATTTCTATTTGCTGATTGCATTCAAAATTAACCAATTATATGAATTGACTTTAAAGCCTCATTTGAACTAAAACGTCATGCTGCATCAGATATTCATGGCTATATCTCTTCACTCCGATGCTGCACATATGAAATTTAGAGACGGACTAGAAACTATTTTTTTTATTTTTTAAAGAGCACTTCATTGACTTCCTTCAGAAATACGTTGACATGCCTGGACTAGAACCAGAGCTCTGTAGCTTCTCCGTAAAATACGTGACTGTCTTCCAAGACATAAGACACGCCTGGACACAACTCAGGATTCCTGGGTCTAGAAAAAGCTGCAAAATATATAAATGTTAGTTAGCACTTACATATGAAGGATCATTCCTTCTTTCCTCGTCTATTTTACACGATGCCTCATTTTAGCTCCAAATTACAACAGGATCTCAGTATGGGTTACGGAACTTAGTAGCACTTTTAACACACGAGTTAAAGGATATTTTCTTGAAAATTTATACTTGAAAATTCATTTTTTTTTTCGGAGTTTCTTTTTCGAGAGCGTTTTCCCGAGTCCCCTGAGTGATCGAGACCCGTCCCTAATTTTTCTGACATCCAAAAACAAAAGAATCCCATAATTGGAATATTTTCAAAATAAAATTGAAACGCAATACTTTAAAGAAGTTTGATTTGAATTCTGATAACGAGGTCGTACATGGCCCGTTACATAGTGCAAGTGATTTTGAATTTTGGGATTTCATAATAAAACAAAACTTTATCCGTCTTATTCCAAAACACGGACTAATTATAGTACTAGAATAAAGCCAGGTTTAAACCAAGTCTAAGTCTAAGCGTTATTACAAAACGAAGTTTTTCTCTAAGCCGCATACTATCTATGATCCTAAAGATTAACAGTCGAACCGCTAGTTTAACTATGAACTTACTTTGGATCTGTCATTTTAAGTTTAATCGTTTAAAATCGTTTAAAATCGTTTATTGTGCCAAATGAAAACAAGGTTATTAAGGAAAACATAAGGTTAGGACAACACTTGTTTCTTCCATATTTAACAATTTGAACTCTCGCAATAGGGATGTTACACATTAATGTTAATTTTATGATAGTTTGCATTAGAATATCGAAAATCACATTATTATAATTTAATATTACGTAGTAAATTTATTATAAATGATTTTAAATCCTATATTTTCAATCTGTTGTCACGTGACTGGCTACACCGATATGAATTATTACGTCACTAGTCGCAAAACAAACTGTCAAAACTGATTAAACTGTTTACATTTCTGCTTTTTTTTATAGTTTGCGATCTTAGCGACAACGATTTTGATTGTTTGTGTTCAAGTAATGATAAGAAAACACATAACCTGAACATACAGTCATGAATCGCGACCAGTATTTTGCGACTAGTGACGTCATGTCAGTCGTTAGTGTTTCAAAATTAGTCTAATATTGTATATTAGTATATTTACTCATCGAAAATACTAATATTTTGAAATGAAATGTATTTTTTTACGGTAAACAACGGTCAATCTTCAAAATGAAAGCAGTTCCAAAAATTGTTAATATTGTTGTATAACGTTGGGCTATCTCAGGCTTAACCTTGGACTAAGTAGTCTTTGGATAGTCTGAGTTTTGTAATAGGAACACATTTTAAACCTGGTCCTAAGTTTAATACCGTATCAAACCTGGATTAGTTAGTCCTGGTTTAAATCTGTACTACGAGTATCTTAGTTTTTTGGAATTAGACTGAATAGGTTTAATCTACATTTAGGTTTGAGTACATTACAAAGAGAAAATATTAAAATTTGTAAATACTTTCGAATTTTTGTGTTTGCATTGAATAGGATTCGAAACTAATGAACCGATTTGAAAAAAAAATGAATGATACTCGTACATTAATAAAAATACTTTTTTACTATGTTTATTATTGTATTTAAATATTTGAGAAACTATTTTGAATACCTATACAAATGTAGTTCGTTTAAAGTTTTCACAGAAACTTGAAAGACATTTAACAGCTACATGATGCTTTTTGGCTGTTGGTGTGCACACGTATAGTAAAAATTTTATTCTCATATATTATTCCAATTGCAAATAAAAAAAATATGTATGAAATTACGTTTTTTTTTTGTACAATGTTATGCCGTCTTTTGTTGTCAACGCGGCACTCACGTAGTTCGTATGATTTACAGATCTTACTGTTTTTGACTGTATTAAGAAGTTTTCTAAAAAATGTATAAGTAGGGCGCATCCTTCCTTTTGAAATCATTGGCTGCAGATGGTTACCGCGCCGCTGCGCGCGCAACCGCGCGGTCGCTACGCGGTTGCCGCGCGGCGCCCGCGTAGCGACCGCGCGGTTGCGCGCGCAGCGGCGCGGTCGCCGCGCGGGCGCCGCGCGGCACCCGCGTGGTAGCGCGGGCGTAAACCGCCTCGTGAGTTTTGAATTCAATTTTTACATACAAATCTGCATCCTACAGAAGACGCGGGCCCGCGCCCGCGCGCGGGCGCGGTTTGAAACCGCTCCATGAAATCCTACCCTAAGTCGGCATCAGAAGCTGTTGAAGAAGCTGAATTCTCACCAATGCGCCATTTATGAAACTTGTGAAGAATTTGACGCTTCGTTTCTGCGCTAGTGTGAATTGACCCTTAATGAACGAAGGTAAACATCGTGAAAATATCAATGCAGATTATCAAGTTATGAAGGAAAGGATTTAATTCTAAGGATTATTTTAATAAAAGAGTCATATTTGGGTTTATTTTCAAATTTAATATCATTTCGAACTTGACAATACCGCATCAACACTTTATCGGCCACATTCAATATTATTGGTAACAATAATTACCATATCAAAAGGGGATGCTGGAAATAATAATAATTTTTATTATAAAAAACACTACAGTTCAGTAATTCATTAGTAATAATAAGACTCAAAAGAACACTTACAAACAACATTAATGGGTAATTTGGTTGAGGTAGATTTATATTTTTATAAACTAGCATTTATATTATTGTGGGAATACGATGGTTTTATGATAATAATAATGGTAAATACCTGAATTATTTTAACCCAATTGGTTTTAATAAGTTTAAATAGTAATACAAATTGCTTGTCTGTTGTGGTGTCTTATGATTGGCGTAATATTGCCATGGAGAATTAATGTTATTATGATTTCGAAATGATTATTATTATTGGTAATCTCAATTTCAGTAAAACAATACCTAATTTGTAATTCATCGTATCCTCACAACAAATTCGATAAATTCCATACAGTTCTCCCGTATACACGGACAGTAGCAGTTCGTTTCGAATGATCAGATTCATAGTTCAACAATAAGTTTCACATTGCAGTATCAATGTCGAATAATCGTTCAGCTAAAAATAGCAATTTTTATTTCTCAAAATTGAGCCACCAACATGGTTGTTTAGTTTTACATTTTGCATATGTATAGTGACCGTTCGTAGGTAGATAACATACGTCACCGGTGCTTTGCAACGAATCCATTTATATTATTGGAAGTTAAGCTTAATTCGAACAATAAGCCAAACGAGTCGGGAAATGCAACTACAGAGGTCAATTTGGTCCCCTGATTATTATTACAACATTTTAAGCTATAGATAAATATAATTTTCCGTATTCGCGTGCGTATTCGACTTGTATAACTTTAAATAATTATATAAGTACAGCTTCACATTTTATTATCCGTCGCAAAGTTTACCAATAACATAAACAGAAATTGAACAACAAATAAATTATCGAAGCAAAGTTAAAATTAACAAAATAAAGAAGAAAAAATGTTAAAGTATCTATAAGTTATTCGATATAATTAATTAAATAATATTACGTGTTGGACGCCCTTACATAAGTACATGCTAAAAATTGCAGTCACTCAAATGTTATTACAATTAAATATTAAATTAAAATGCTGTAAATTTGAATCACTCAAACAAATGGCTGGCGCGATGCAATCTTCTGATGTTAAAAATGGGAAACAGTTTTTTAACAATTTATAAAATATTTTTGATTCAAAGGTTACAAAAACTGTAAATAGGTATTTCAACTACGCTATATTTACATAACTCAACGCACATGAAATGCTAGGTAAATTTTACACGACAATTTTTAAAATGACGGAATAAAATTTTAAACAGTATTTTTTTATAAATTTAAAACAACTGTACACTCCGCGAGGCATAAGCTGAGCTTTGCATTTGTGTGAGTGTACATGGATAGTGTAGGTGTGACAACCGGCCTTAGGCGCGGCGCCATTCTGTCTCGCCGCGCTCCTGCCTGATTGGTGATCACTCACACTCTGACACACTCACACTTAATGCAAAGCTCAGCTTATACCTCGCGGAGTGTAAGAGACATTTTACTATATTTATGTACATTATACTATTGAACTATTACTATTGCTTTGTGTTATTCGTATCACGAAACTTTCACAATGATAGTGACACCTTGTATTCCGGAGACAGCGGACAGACGTTCTCTGCACGACTGATTGGATAAATTAAAAGAAAAAAAATGTTCATCGTCATTTATACTTAAGAAAACTTCACCGCAGGTACAAACCAACAAATGAGATTTGTATCCTAATGTTGCCTGGAAGAGATCGTTTTCATTATTGAGAGAGATTCACGGCCATGGTCCACCACATAAAGCCAAATAGGGTTTGGTGGATAGCAAATGTCCTCGAAAGATGTATTTCTGAGATCCTGTCTGTTTAAAATCAGTGGTAAAAACTAATTTTGGTAAGATACTCAGATAGATAGATAGGTTGAATTCGAACCAACGCGGCTAACGCTCGTAGGCTTTTGAAATAGAATATTTTACGTTCCCTCTTCAGTATGGAAGTTCTGTTACTTATTATATTAACAGAATAAAACAATCTACCAGTTTGTCCAAACTGCAATCTAAAATACTCTCAAGAATAATTACAGTTATTTTTAAAAGGAAACAATTAACTTGTTTCATATAAGTTTACTGTTTAAAAAAAAAAGATTCAAACATTTTTTTAATAATGAATTGTAACATCCTGGGAGGAATTTGAATTTAGAATGTTTTCACTCTTGATAATACAACATTAAACGAAATCGCTATAAGTATAAAAATATATTAAGATTGAGCTGTCCGTGGTCTGCCAAAATACAGAGTATTTCTACAGTTTAACTAATTTTACAAAAATGTATATTATTACAACAGGCCCAATTCTGAAACTAATCTTATAATGTAGATTTTGTATCTTCGTTTCAATCTATTGGACTAAGACAAATATTTTACAAACAATTCTCCAATTTGAAAACATATTTTCAGAAGAGGGCTTAATTAACCTTGTATTACAATATAAAATAATATGTGGTATAAAATGAGAAACTATTGCAGCTAACATGGAATGTGTAGTAGTGGAATAAAAAAGTAACTATTGTATAATGAAAGATATATAAAACTGTATAAAAATGTAATAAGAAAAGTGGAATGATTTACCCGCTTTAGTGTACTGCAGACGAACAGTGCTCGTTTGAAGCACTAACACAATACATACAACTTATGCATAGTGTTATTTGATTAGTTATAGTTATAATAAATTAGTTACAGGCGGTATATTTAGTATTCCGAGTTGACATTCCGAACTAAAAGTAGGCACAACATCAGGCTCAAATTTTCACCAAGGACGGACAAGCCCATGTCATTCAACGTATCCCTAACATCGAAATAAGGAATATCAACAACTGCGAATCGATCTTGAGTTATCTTGGAATAAAAACTTATAAACTTCTTGGTAAAAAACTCACAAAGCTATTGAAAGTAATATAGTGAACTACACTACCTTACAGTACCATAAATAGTTTAAAACATTGTACTTCGATCAGGTAAATCTTATTGCGAAACAAAAAAAAATACATTTTGGTTCCATAATTTGAGTTACGTTAATAGTCAACAATTAAGTCAGAATTTAAAATTATTATTAAAGGTATATTTACAAAATGTAATGCATCGTGTAACACAACCATGAGCGAACTGTGTATTCAAAGAAACAATTTAAAATTAAATTAAATTAAATTAACTACTAAGCGATGAGTAACTATACACCACTATCTTTTAAAATAATTAGTAAAACATTGAGTTATCCACAGGTATAACATTTCCTGAACGGCTGGGTCAATTTGGACGTAATTTTGTATATTTCAATCAGATCCTGTATTGAAAAAACATTTTGGGTCGTTTGGTGGCGCTGCAGTTGATATGTCTCCAAATTGTGTTTTGTATTGGCAACAAAAATTTTAATAAGAGGCCATATCAGCATTCAAATGAAATGTTGAGTTGACTCAAGAAGGAATGAACTTGAACTTGAATGCAACGGATGTAAAAAGACTCTTATACATAAAAAGTAGTGATGTATATTACTTCATACCTAATTGACAATAAAATAGAAGACTTTCGTCTATTTTAAACATAATTAATTATATTGGATATAGCAGACTATACCGCACGTATTAAAGAGTTTTTTCGTGCATGTGCCTACAATAATATACTGTTAAACTTAAACAAAATTTACGATTACATATTTTGCACTTGTTTGATTTTTTTGCTTAATTCATTTTTTATTTACATTAATGGAGGAAAGTAAAATTATTTGTAAAACTAAAATAGACTTACAAAGAAACAGCAAAATTCTCCAATGATGAAAAACTTAGCCGAAACAACCTATAAAAACCGGACGATTGCAATTTTTTTTAAATATACAAACTGCTGAAATTATTAAAAGTTCAAAAATGTATAGTTGACAAGCTAATGGTTTTATTAAAAATTACAAAAACGCTGAAATTATTAATAGTTGTAATTATTAATAGTTTGTAAAAATTAACAGTTGACAAACTTTTGAAACTATTAATAGTTTGAAAGGGAAAAACTTGAACCATAATAGAACATTGAATAGAATCTTGATTTAGAAGACCCTGTGACAAAACCTAGCGTCGACGATAAAACCCTAAAACTTTATCTTACCTAAGTCTACGCCTAAGTCTAATTTAACTTAGTGTAATTGAAGTTTCAGGTACATAGGTAGTCGGCTCTTCCCTTCTTTTTAATTCTAAACTGAGTTTAACTTTATTTACAAATACCAATTGCCGGCGGTTTTATTTTACAATAATCTGCAACTTTCAATAATTTTACAAGCTATTTAGCGAGAAATATTATTTTTTTAATCACTTTTTTTTATTTCTGTTACAACTGTCGGATTTTATGTACCTAGGTGCACCCTATACGTTTATGAAAAAAACAATTCTATTGCGAACTGATACCTACTGGTGAGAACTATTATATGAGATAGTAATACAAGTAAATATGAAGTAATCTAGGCGGAAATATATTAAAGTTGCTACGTTGAAATAGAAAAACTAAGCTGTGTAATGCAGGCACTAGAGTGATTACAATTAATTAAGTAGAATAATAACCCGTGTTAATTAAATACATCTATCATAAATGAATTTCCGTCGTAACATAAACTAAATAAATCATCATAAAGAAACATACATATTGAATTTGATTCTATAACTATTATTTATTACAAGTTATAATTATTTATTATTCCAAATAAAATTATAAAATACAAATAATAATAGCATGCAAGATGTATTCATAAATAACTAAGAAGTATTATATTAAAATTATTGCTAAAATAATCAGCGAGTGTCATCCGGATTGAGTCAAAGTTAATCCAAAGATACTTGAATGAGCCTTAACAGAACTTCGATGGGGGCATCTAGAAAACTTAACCAACTCAACATTCAACCATTATCATCTAAAAGAACCTTATAACGTATAAAATGAGGTAGATATACATTGTGATATGGAGTAACGAACAATAGATGAAACAGGCTAAAGAGGCTGCATCCAAGTCGTTTAAAAACAAATACACACTAATAATAATAACGTGGGGGTCGCTTATGCTGCCGATTTACTGTTAAAAAATAATAATAATTCACCAATAATTTTTACAAAATTAATGTGTTTTCCGTCATCAGTATGTTCGTTTCTGAATCCAAATTAATCAAAAGAGGTTTTAAAATCTTCAATTTGCTAAATATAATAATAGCAATATTAAAACTTGTATGTTTGAATTAATAATTGTGGAGTGAACAACATGCAACAGCAAAGCTTGACAGGAACGACCTAGATTTGACTATTTCTAAACTCTCAATATCAATAATTCGTTGTAATAAATTATTATTTACTTTTAATAGATAATTTTAATTACTTTACAAATCTATCTACTTGTTTCTTAGGGTTTTAAGTGTTTAGATTATGTTTTACGTGAAATAGAACTGTCAATTTTACTATAACATGTATGTATTCATATAAATATTGTATTATAATAACTGTGCGTTGATATATCGGTTCGTATGTACAGGGTAAGCTATTGCGATGCGTAAACATATTTTTATTGGAATGTTATGAAAGGTAACCGTATAGCATCTGAGGCTTTGTCTACAACTGTCTATGAAAGTATAATAAAATATTGGGAAATAAGATAAATAATTAGGTATTTTTAACATCGATAAATACTTTACATAATTTAGGTAATATAATGTATGTGTTTGGAATATGTTTTGGTCTATGTTTTGTACGATAACGTTGCACTAACGGTCAACACTATTTTGTAATTAAGGTTTTATTTTATTTTATTCTGGTGTACTTTAATCCGAGGCACTGTTTTATATAAGTCGATTCAGTATGAATTTAGTATACGCAAGGTGCGCGATCGCGGCGCTCCCTATCTTATTGTCTGGACGCTCACTGAGGCCGTTTATAACGCTATGTACAAGTGCTCATCCTAATCTGAGAATAGATGGAATATTTACACTTAACTACGCCCCGATGTTACCAGTTTCCTGTAAATCCGGGATCATTTTTACCACAAACTATGTCTACGTTCAGAGTATGAGTTGATTCAACACTAATGCAATGACATTTCTACTCCACGCGTATCTTGTGAGTTCGTAATTAAAGCAATGGAATTGTTGCCATCCCTGTCACTCCCATAACCACTACAACGAGAGTGAACGGTAATAGAAATATCGTAAAGCTACACTGAACAGACAATAGAAATGCTATAAAGTAATTTCGTTACAATAATACTGTACGATAGAGTATTAATACTCATTGACTTAGTATATTTCAAGTGGATTTTGTTGTAGAATGAGGCCCATTTTTTCTGAATTACTCGTAATAAAAGAACTCAGGAACAGAATAGTGTGCTGGATAAATGATGGTTTAAAAAAATAGTATTATAAGTATTATAATACACGGCATCAACAGATACATGATTTGGCGTCATGAAACCGACTTTGCAAATTCTTTTATTGTTTTAACAATGTCTTCTGCTGTTTTTAATAGCGCCATATTTTAAAAATCTTGAAAATAGAATTAGCTATTTTATTTCAATTCATATGTGGTGTCATTTTTTATCGTTTTGTTGTTATCCGTGGTTTAAACTGAGTTTCACGGAGTATGTCATATCGCAGGTGGCGCCACTTAACATGGTTGTATCATGCAGTGTGTTATCTCTGTCTGTCCAGTACTAGCCGAGTAGCGCGTGAGCGGCTGAGCGACCACGCGGCGGCGGCGGCCGGGCCGGCGCGCTTCGCACGACAATATTCGCGACCTGATTTTTTAACCCTTAAAATTATTACGTACCCGTACTATCGTTTACCAAAAAATCAGCCTTACGTCGTTAAAAATAAAGTCTATAATTAGGAACGAGCCGCGCCAGCCGCCGCGCCGGGTCATCCGAGCCTCACTATCTACACCTACCCTCTATTTTAGTCGTATATCGTCCGTGGCTTGCAAGCTGTACAAAATCTCAATCGTTTCTTAATTCCGAGAGTCGAGTGGACCGTTCGTCGGGGTCGCCTACCCCTGGTGTGGTGGGAGCGCGGCGCGCCGCGCCGGTCAACCGTTGGGTTGGAGGGTCGGGAGAAGTTTGCTGTTTCCGAGCGCGACGGTTCCTCGAGGCTCCTCGCTGTTCATGTTGTCGTCTGGCAGCTTGGTGAAGGAATCCCTGCGAGCCGTGTCCAGGGGAAGGCACGGCGCGGGTTCCCGCCGAGCCGGGTCCAGGGGAAGGTACGGCGCGGGTTCCCGCCGAGCCGTGTCCAGCGGACGGTACGCGCCCGCGGACGTGTCAGCCTCCAGTACGGTCTCCACGGTGACGTCAGCCTCGTCGTAGCGCGTCACGTCGAACGCGTCTTCGTAGCACTCTGCCATGCGGACCTTGCCGTTCGGAGTTTTGGATTGCTGGAAAAGATACATTTTTTCTTTTGTAACATTTATCGGTTTACACTTGACCACAGTCTATTAAATCATACAGTCGTTCGACGAAGCCGTCTAGACGGGGCAATCGTGCGGGGATTGACGCGGGAAGCGCGCTCCTGCATTGCCTACATTACAACGTTAGTATTGCAGGAGCGCGGCTCAGGGCTGACTTCTTCCGTATCTTTTAATTTTATTTTCATAATAAGGATTTTTGTTTGCAAAAACCCTACCCGTGTCTAGACATTATCGGCGTTTCTCCCAAGATCAAAGGCGATGAACTAAATAAAATAAATAAATATAGGTGGACATTTCACACACAACACCATCTGACCCCAATCTAAGTAAAGCTCCATAGCTTTACTATATATGTAAGCCAAATAGCTGATATATAATACTTAGATATTTTTAAATACATACTTATTATACATAGAAAACACCCAGGCACCGTACAAAGTACAACTACTGGTAGTACTTCTTTATACTGTGACTTGATCGATGCGGTCTACAATGGAGCGTGCTTATCTAGAAGAAACTGATTTACTCTCGATTTGGAAACACCAAAATTGGAACCATCGGGAAATACCCACTCAGACAACGTATTCACACATCCTAGACTTCCTTATCACGAATGTAGAGTCTTCGTTTCGTACAACGTAAGTATCCAATACTGATTTTACGTACGTGCTTTGTACGAATGGTATAGATATTAAAGAAGCGTGTACATATTAGGTTTATATATTATAAAAATATAAGATAAAATACATAATATATTACTTAAAACTCATACATGTCATGGTGTAGATCTGCTTCTATTGTCGGTAAGTTGGCACTTACCGTAGGGTTCTCCGTAATGTGGACATGCCCGTTGAGTAACGGCTCACCAGCATCTTTGGACCCCCCACCGTTGGCCAGTCGGTCGCCAATAATCTGCCACAATGGAAACATAATAGAATATAATGTATATTTATTATAACAACATTGGACAATACACTTTTTCCCCCAAAACAATATCCTTATTTATGGTTGCAGTCTGTTTGGACTGAATGTTATATTGTACTAAAACTGTAGGTAAATAATCATTTCATTCCATTCTATTTGTTTTACTAAATTTATTTTATTCAGTTGACATTCACATAAATGAATGATATTGAATGTTTGTGTTAATTTTGTTTGGTTTCTTAATATAATGTATATATGAACTTGTAATATTAACGTGCCCAGTGTAAGTGGTTATAAGGTGAATAAATATATTCTATTCTATTTAATTTATGTTCTAAAAAAAGCATTTAAGTGAAAATATATGCATATACTTCTATTATTAATTATTTGCGATATTAAAACAATAACATACACTTTTTTCGGGGTAATTATAACCTAGATTTATGTTATTCCAGATCATTAGGTATCTATATTTATGTACCAAATTTCTTCTACATCTCTTCAGTAGTTTTAGGTCTAAAGATTACTCTTTAGACCAACATACATCCATACACTCTTACACACTGTCACTGTCATAATACTAGTAGGAAGTAGGATGTCGAGGTTTGGATGGTTTTTTATTTTGAACTTGTTTAGGTTTACACTTGACCGCCATCTCGCCTGATGTTAAGCGACGATGCGGTCTACGATGGAGCGTGCTTACCTAGAAGAAACCGATTTACTCTCTATTTAAAGACACCAAGATTATAACTATCGGGAAACCCCCACTCACGTAACTCATTCCACAACCTAGACGTTCTTATCACAAACGTAGAGTCAAACCTCTTCGTCCGTGACTTTGGAATATCCACCACGAAACGGTGGCGCTACTTCGAGTTACGAGAACTACGTTAGAAAAAAGGGCAAGGTGATATAAGATCATGCAGATAAGTTGCACACTCTCCGAAGTGTATCCGATAAAAAACCGCTCAATCACGTCCAAACAACTAAACAGTTGAAATTTGGAACGTAGTTAGATTATAGTACGGAATAGCACATAGGTTTATTTTTACAGCAGATAATTTACGGAAACGGGCAAAACCACCAGGCGCTGCATTCATTAAGGTGCGTCCCCCAGCAAAATGAGTTTTTTGTCCAGTTTTCAGAGCTATCTACTCATTAGCCAAAACAAATATCAACTGGTAAAAGATACATTAAATTTCTATAATTTCTTGGCTTCAAAATGGTAGTTTCTTTTTTTTGTGAATGCATTTATTGTTTAAATAATCTCCTCACAACGAAACCATAAAAAAATGTAATTATCATGCATCTACTCGAAAAACCGCCATTATTTGGATTTTGTATTTACACCAACGGATAGGCAATTAATTACGTTGCGAACATTTTAGTAGAAATATTTTTTTCAAAAGACCAAATTCTGATTTTATAAAGAGTTTATTCTAAAATTTGAGCGTAAAACAGCGACAAATCCTACTGTTTCTCTCTTGCTCTTGGTGTGCGATGAGGTAAGAAATACACAAGGTCATTTGCTCGGGGTACGGCCTTAAACTACGGATCACTCTGACCACAGTAATATTATCTATCAGTAATTTAACTGAGCCGTTTCTTTGAAATTCATACCTACAGCACGTAAACAAACGATAAGGCTTATGCGACTTACACGATTCGGCTACCTTATGTCATGCACGTTAAGATACAGATTACATTGGGAACACGTACCGAACGCGCCCCGAGATCGAGGCGCGTAGGTACACCCCGCGTTTCGTCCGTTTGTATGAAGTCGAAACACTGGTAGTTAATAATTGTTTATATCTTTATTTTTTAATTCATTTTATTTTGATATTTGTGTAACATGTACACATGATGTATACCTATGGATCAATTTTGTGACATGTAACATTTTCGTTATAAATAAAATACTATGACTACTATTACCGTGACGGTATCTGACGGTGGCAGTCAGTGTTGCCAGTATACGTACGGTCATCTCCTCGGCGGGCGGGGCGTCGGCGGGGGCGGGGCGCGCGCGGCGCGGGGCGCGGCTGCGCTTGCGGCGCCGCCACGCGCACAGCACGAGCGCGGCGCCGGCGCACAGCACGGCGGCGCCGCACGCCACGCTCACACCTGCGCACACCACACACACTCTCATCTAAACATCATTATTTTTACGCACCACATACAGATTTTTCGTTGGCTAGGGGAAGTCAGCTCAAAGCGGCCATAGGAGGCAAAGTGGCCATGGTCTATAACTCGGTTATCTTGAATTTTAGCGTGACTTTGCCATTTGGGGCGCATTGACGATCCCCTGCCCCTCACCGGGTCGCCGCGCTCCCGTATTCGCAGCATGCGCAGAGCCATGGTGTGACAAGTATGATTTTTATCCGTGCGACTAAAAAAATGGCTGGTAAATATTTGCTGATTTGGCCCAATCTTATAATATTTTAGTGTTTGTGGTTCAATTGTATAATTAATTGTTTCATTGCAAACGGGCGTGTAGCTTTGCTTTCTTTTCAAAATAGAGAAATGGTGGGTGCAATTTACGTTGAAAACAAAATGCCTGAAAAGGCAAAGCGGTCCGGGCAAAGTGGCCACTGTCCGCTTTGCCATACCTGCAATATCTGAGCATTTGATTTGATCAATTGATATCATAAGTGATGATATTACCTACGTAATCACAAACTGAAACCCCAAACTGTGGATTATGGACGAGCAACACTATTGATTAGGTATTAAAAACTCACAAATTGTTGTTTTAATCGACAACAAACCTTCGTCACCTGGTCTTGTTTATTCTGAAGAAGTACTCCTAAATCCGACTATTGATTTATACAAAACGCAAAATTTGTTGATTGTTAAGTAAAGTAGACGCCGAAATGAATGTTTTTAATGTGGTTGATTATTATTTTAGTTTTTAGTCAATGCTGTGAAATGAGATTATTATTATTAAAGTATCTAATCTTTAAAATACCTACTTCAACTCAAGTACATGGACTCAGTCCAAAGGGAATGTACTCAGTCTCGTATATCGTCATGTTTTATTGTCAAAAAGTCAAAGAATGTCCTGTTAATTAAGTCAAAAATAGTGCTGGCCACTTTGCCCATTCCTTGTGGCCGCTTTAGGCGACCACTTGGGCAAAGCGGATTTAGGACAACTTTTTCAAATTTAAAAAAAACATTTTGTTAAAACGCACATTTGCAGATTCGGCTTACATGTTGTGAAAATATAATTAACTCTCTATCTATTCATCAAAAAGTCTTTGAGAATATCGTTCGTTTTGTCATCTATTATTAAAGTCAAAGTTAAGGTGTCCGCTTTGAGCTGACCTCCCCTACGAAGTGATCTCAAGCGTCACTTTCGTAATTTTTTAAAGCTATTGCATAGCTTTTATCGCGGGCCTGGGGACCGAATTTTAATGATCGTGCATCTCTTTTTTATGTTCACAAGAAAAAGGGATGGAAGACCGTAACGCCGTCCTACCCACTCGGTCATTCGACTTTGAATCTTATTTGTATTAGCTTTACAGACTAAATGCTCTTACCAGTGCTGCCAACTTAATGGATTTCCCGTGATATTTTCTAAGGTAAACAAATGTCACTCTTCAAAATAAAAGCAATTCCGAAAAATTGTTGACATACCTATTGCTTATGTTGATAAAAATGCATGCAACATGCAATAGCTTTACCGCGGCAGTCCTCGAGTGCCACGCTTCTTTTTTTATTAAAAAGTGACGAAACTATAGCATGCACCTCATGGTAAGCAACATGCCTGCCACATAACAGCACAGTAACATGCAGCTATCAGAACATGAAGAGTCCAAATCTGTTCAAAAGTCACACAAAGATCTAAGATGTTTTATCTTTAAGCCCTGTAATTTCTCTTTGAAACATTGCCCTTCAAACCGGAATACAGTAATGTTTGCACATTACTGTTTGGCGGCAGAATAACCGGCACAGGTGTGATACTTCCCCAGGCGGACTCTGCCAAGAGTCCTACCACTACAAAATTCAATACGTGGTAAGTGGGCAATATTCAGACATATGTTTGAATGTTAGTGTAAAGAAAGATGACGTGTGGACAGTGCCGGATTGAGCCAGCGTGGGGCCTGTAGCAATTTCTATCAAGGGGCCCTTGGTTTGCTTAGGTTTAGGAAGGGTAGGGTCAAGTTATGCAAGTTATTTTCGCTACATATTTACAGTCAGTCAGACGTCGGAGCGCGGGGCCCGTAGCATTTGCTACTCTTGCTATATGGCTAATCCGCCACTGCGTGTGGAGTTGTTGTCGTGTGTCTCACCGAGGTAGAGGTGGTAGCGGTCGGCGGGCGCGGCCGGCGGCGGCGGCACAGTCAGCACGTGACTCTGCGAGCTCTCCCCGGGCGCCGCGATCACCACGAACGTGTTGTTCGTCGGCGACAGCCCCGTAATCTGAAACAACACATACCTACGTTACAAAATACCATAGATTTAGACTACAGATGTGTCCAACCAAACTTCAAGGCGCACGGAATTACGTCATCGTTGGGACGAGTGAGCCCACTCTTTCTGTTCTAGTCGGTTGCAGGAAGCGGTGAACTCCAGACGTTTTCACCTATCACTATTCGTTGTCAACAACCAAAATAAATAGAACCACAGCATACCTCGCCGCTAGCGATTCTAGGGGTCAAGTAGACTGGTGGTGTGTAAATAGCTCCGCTACACACATACACCATTTTCAGGTTTCTCAGGGCACATTTATAGTACAAAATCGATGCAAAACACAACATCGTGCCAGGTTTACAAAAAAAAAAATATGAGCTGCCGAAAGTATTAAATACTAACTATCAAAACTTATAATTAAGCTCAAGGATTGTGAACAAGCTCAACATTATCTAAAGGAGGCTGGCCATCTGAATGAAGAATCACACTCAAAAAAAAACATTGAGAAGGTTAACGATATGTTCAATGTTCAAACGCTGGACACTGGCGAAATTGCGGTGATAATACCGAATGAAATAAAAATAAGAAGTGACTTAGAATTTGATAGCTCACTTAACGTAGTTTTCTACTAAAACCGCAGATGGCCCTGCAATAAATAATTTAAAAGGGTTTTCGAAAAGCGTTAGGTGACGATGACGCGAGTTTCATGAATTTCGTTTTTTCGTTGCTTAACATCAGGCGAGATGGTGGTCAAGTACCTATTACAGTTAAAAGAAAAAGCCAAAAAGTCAATAGTTTAGTCAGTAGGCACTAAGTGAGTTTACCGGATTTCGGTTAAAAATTATTCTCGATTACGCCATAGTGGTGTAAATACATTCTGTTACACAAATTTTCATTTTCTAGTACCTAAATTGAAATCGAGAATATTTTAGAAATGATATTGTTTTTTCCGAATTACTATTTAATATATGTATTAATATAGCTTTCCATCTGACCACCATATCACCTAATGTCATTTAACAATGCGGTCTACGTCTGTGGTTCTTAAATAGAAGATACCGATTCATTAATGACTTGAAGACACCAAGATTGGTGAAACATTCTGGTTAATAATACTAGATAAAAAACGCCTTATCCTGAACCAGATTAATAGTAGGTACGCCCTAGATTTGAACCCAAAAAGAATAGGCTTGTTGAAGTCAAAACTAGAAGATATAATCCCAAGAATAACTATCTTGTTCTGGTAATTTAAGCCCAGAAATAATTATCTTGTTCTAATAAGTTTCACTAGTATCGAAATGAGATAAAGCAACATCAACGAAGATTGGACATAAATATTCACATTAGACTACAAACTTAAATAAATTACTCTTAAAACGCTCCACACACGAATCTTAAAATCAGAGGAAACAATGTAAAAGTAGTGGGGAGGAGCCTACGCCGCCCCATATGATTAGTGATTTATGGTGCGATGTAGGACCCTCCCCACTAGTTTTACGTAATTTCCTCTGATTTTAGGGCTCGTGTGTAGAGGGTTTACGACTACAAGATATAAGAAAACAAACAAAACAACCCCAACCTTATTTTGTACATCCATAAGGTAACTTATTATTACATCCTCTTTGGATTACATTATTGTAGTAATTTACAAGTGATTTACAATCTCTTTGATTTGACATTGATAGTTGACTGATAGCAAAGAGTGTGTAATTTTGATTGATTGTTGCATTATTTTTGTGTGTCTTCAATAAATATTAATTTTCTTTTCGAACTACTCAGAAAAATGCAATCAGAGACTGCTATGGAACCCTTACTGTTCGAGCCCTACAATTGGATGAAAGACATCAAAATATACAACAAAAATGGCAGTATAGTATCACCAGAATGGTTGGAAGAAAACGCAGAAGTTGTAGTCCTCCTCTTCACATCCAAAGGTGTAGATAGAGAGGGCATCATAAAGAGATTTTACAGCATTTACGAAAGTGTCAAAGTCGTAAGTGTTGCTATAGAAGTAATATACGTTCCATTTGATGAGACTGAAGAGGAGTATAAAGCATCTTACGAGGAACAAGCGAACTGGTTCACTCTTCAGATTGATGATCCCCTGGTACCCATCCTCAAGTATGCGTACGGAATCACCTGTATACCTCACATGGTAGTTTTAAAACCGGACTGTTCAGTGATCTCTTGGCACGGGTTGCTAGACTTGGAGACGTATGGTAAAAATGCGGTTATAACTTGGCTAGGAACAAATGCTTCGTCGAAGAACCGGAGGAGGATGAGCAAAGATGCGGAGATGTACGGGGATTGTTGGAGATATGTTTCTGATGAAAATGCTGTTAAGAAATCTACGCAGCGGAAGTTCAGTGGATCGTCGGGACTTACTTCAGTGTCCACGAAGAAGTAACTGTGAATGCCAAGTAGATCGATACGTTTTAATGGTTTTCGTTATTGTTTTCTTTCTAATAAATAAATGGTTAATGTGTTATAATATGTACAGGATAATTGCACCTCAATAGTTTTAAAATTTACCTCATACAGTCCATTATCTCGGCGAACTGCAGCTGACGTCATATCGTACATATACGTACCAGAACTTTGGTGCTGTTGTCAATGACAGTCGGCCAGACAGCCATTGGCAAAATTAGTTGCTTATGGTGTCATGGGCGAAGTCAGATGCTTGTGTTCTACGTAATGGACTCTGGTTCCATTGACAATGATGGATGGCCAGGTAGTAATTTGTAAGGAACATAAGCATCTGAATGCTTATATTCTACGTATTCGGACGTTGGTTCCATTGACAGTGATAGTTGGCCAAATAATTTTTGACGGAGTTAAATGCTTGTGTTTTCCGTAGACGATGATACTTGGTCATATAGTCATTAGCGAGGTTAAATGCTTGTGTTCTACCTATGTACCAGGACGCTGGTTCCATTGACAGTGACAGTTGGCCATATAGTCATTGGCGAACTCAGATGCTTGTGTTCTATATACGTTGGTGCCATTGACAATGATAGAAGTAGGCCATATAGTCATTGGCGAATTCAAATGCTTGTGTTCTACGTACGTTGGTGCCATTGACAATGATAGAAGTAGGACATATAGTCATTGGCGAATTCAAATGCTTGTGTTCTACGTAGGTTGGTGTCATTGGCAGTGATAGTTGGCCACATAGTCATTGGCGAAATCAGTTTCTTGTATTGTACGTACCAGGACGCTGGTGCCATTGACGATGATGGTGGGCCAGGTGGTCATGGGCGAGGTGAGCTGCTGCGTGTAGCGCACCACGCGCGGCCCGCGCCCGGCCCACGACACCAGCACGCCGCCGGCCGCGTACGAGTACTGCACGTCCCTCGCTTCTGGAGGGGACAGAACACGAAAATGAGTTCAACAACTGTTACAACTGATTACATATCAGTGTTATTTTGGTATAACTAGCAGGTGCGGTTTCAGCCTCGAATTTTGGAGGGGATCACCAGTACGCGGCTTCAAATTTGGAGGGGGGTGACACCAGTAGAAATACAATAAATCTAGTAAAAAGACTTTACAAAGAACGTGAGGACAGTTATGTTAACAAATTGCTTTATATATTACTACTAGATGGCCGCCCCGGCTTCGCCCGTGGTATATTATATAGCACTCATCGGGATCCCGTACATATCCAACGGTGAAAGAATGACTGAAATCGGTTCACTCAATCCTGAGAATATCGATTTCAAACAAAAAACCTCTTCAGCAACCTGCTACGCCACCTGTCGGAAATTGGTCGTACCAACTCAGATTTAGAAAAAAAAATTAGCAAAGGTTTATATTCAAGGCACAGATTACTGAAATTCAATGACGCAATCTTTGACACATGCTGTCATGTGTCATGTCAAAGCACGAAACGTACGAAAACTCTCAAAAGGGGAATATTTTTTCCCGATTTTGTTACATTCTTGTTTCATGTTCCGCTTCAATTAATAGTAGAGTTATTTTCTATAGCCTAAAGCCTTCCTCGACAAATGGACTATCCAATAGAAAAAGAATCGTTCAATTCGGACCAGTACTTCCCGAGATCCTAGCGTTCAAGCAAACAAACAAACAAACAAACTCTTCAGCTTTATAATATTAGTATAGATATTATTAACCTCTTGACGGTAACCGGTCAATATGATATATATGAAGTGAGTAACCTGGTATCTGCACGGGCACTGTCAGGGTCTGACTGCGAGCGAGCGGCTCTTGGCCTTCAACCAGGACCTTCAGCTCCTTGGTAGGGTCCAGCCCTGTCAACTGGTGGGAAAACATACTTTTATTTAAATCTATTCTCGTTACAGTAGCAGTATTCAAAAGATATTTCCAACTTCTTCATTAAGTGTGTTAATAACGCATCTATAAGAGATAACTTAGTGGGCACTTAAAAATCTACTTCTTTTGACTGAATTAAGAAGAAAATTTAGAATCGAGCTTAGTCATCTGATTTGATGCAAGTTTAGAATCAACCACTCCTCGCCTCGAAGTGTGCTAGCTTACTGAATGCACTACACTTCTCTGTATTCAGTAGCGATTAAATTTAGTCAAGTGTAAACTTAGCCAAGTGTAAATTTAGCCAAGTGTAAATTAAGCCACCAAGTGTAAATTTAGCCAAGTGTAAGAAGTCTTTAAGCTGATGTGGTGAAGTTACCAGCGCAGAGTTCCCCTCAGCCTCGACGGAGGCCCAGTGGGTGAGCGGCAGCTCGTACTCGTAGGTGTGGCGCACCGTGCACGCGCCGAGCTCGCTGCTCCACGACACCAGCACCGCGGTCGCGTTCACGAACTTGTATGTCAGGTTGCGGAACTTCTCTTTCCCTGGAACGTTTTTCGAGGATGTTATTTACCACGTCGTCAACTACCTTCAAATGTTTGGGCGCGCTGAAGACCCCTTCAATGTTTATAGTCTAGATGGATTGCAGCAGATCAGTCGGGATCAGATGCTACTACGGATAGACTATCCACTGGTTCTATGGCAGTTGCCAGCTACCTTCAGGCGACATGGAGACGTGTCTCAGCGCGCGTAAGGGCTCTGATAGGCCAGATTGAATGCAGCAAATCAGAGAGTAGGCCTTAAAAAGCATGACGACTCATTTTTCATTTAATGTGCCATCAAAAGGCTACTCAATAACTCAAACATAGGTAAAATAATTGTTATCTTAAAACTTCCCGTGATATTGCAATTTTGGACGTTAAAATCACAATTTTGAACTTTCCCAATAACACTGCTTAAGCGTGACGTCAACGTCTGGTATTTTCTATGCGTCGCCCGTAAAGTTTATAGCTAGCTATTTTAAACATTGCGTTTAGGAAATTGGTTTCATAACAAAAATCACTTAAAATTGAAAGGGTTATCCAATAGTAAATATATTTTCTAATAATTTCATACTTTTAAAATGGACTTGTCTATCCAACTTTGGATGATTATAAAGTAAGTTAAACAAAAATATATCAAAACTAAAGTTGGTACATTATTCTATTTAAATACTGTCTTTATATCGAATAATTTAATATAATTGCAGGACCTGTCGTCATGCCTATTCTACATCATGTTTTTTTCCTGGTACTATGGATAGCGCAGTTCTATGGCTTTCCAGTTACCTTCGAGCGGCGTGGAGACGTGCCTGGGCGCGCTGAAGTCGCCGGCCTGGCGCCGGCTGGGCAGCAGCGCGCGCACGCGCACCTCGTACTGCGACGCCGGCTGCAGCCCGCGCACCACCGCGAACTTCACGGAGCTGCCCACAAACACACACACTTGAGGAAATCTCTGTGGCAGCGCTCAGCAACGGGCGGGCCGCGAGAGGTCAAACCTCGGACCGAATACAATTTATGAAACAAAAATAATAAAAAACACAATAAAACTATTATCAGTTGCTATATACCGGACGTCGTTAAAAAAATTCCTCAGTATCCAGACCCCAACTCACACTACTTGCCGACTCCTGGTCTAATAGTGTGATCGGTGGTAGACAAATATTGATTGGTAACGTCGCATGGACTATTAAAGAGATGGGTAAAGTCGTATCAGCGACGCTTCTTTTCTTTCGTCCCAAGATCAAGACAGGACCCAAATTTCACTGAACCTGGAAAATTAGGACTCTGAAGAAAAACTAGGAGTATTGTTTTACCTTTTCAGGTCCTGTAAAGTGACGAGTATGGCCAAAACTTTTGAGTTTTTTTATTTAATTTAAAATTAAACAAGGACTTTAAATCTGGTGACGTTGCATTCAAAGAGGCCTAAGGCCTCTTTAAGTGCAAGATCATAGGCAAAATCACACATCGCCCACGCCTAGCAACGCCACTTTTAGTTGGTTATTGTTGATAACGAACACTATAAAAGGCAGACTAATTCAGTTTTTCTAATGATAGAGTGACTGGACAAGCAAGACGTACACTTTATAGTAAACAACACGCCTGCGCATAAAGCTTCAAAAATATAAATACATTAGAAAGGCAAATTTGATAACAAAAATACTTCATTACATTTTTGAACTTCATTACCTACCTCTCAATACAATTCTCGTCGCCTCCCAACTTCCTCGTACAGACCACAAAAGTATAAGCCTTTGGCAGACCGTCGTCCTCACAGCACCGCCACCGCACGGTGAAGTTCCTCGCGCTGATTTCCGTCACTTCCACGTGCTCTGGGACGACGCCCACCTCACTATAGCAGAAATAGTCACTCTGTAAATATGGGGGAGCTCTTCACTATCCTCGGGCCAGTGAGTGAACAAACATACCTGATGAGCGATGAGTCATGCAGACAAATCATTTTATAGCGCCGGGTGACGAGCGCTGTGCAGTACCTACTTATAATGATTCGTTCATTTTATGTTCAGACCGAAATATTGTGCTGCTATGGGCAGATGTGTTGCTTTCGATAAGATTTCGCGTTTTGCTTGTCCCGTCTCTCCATATCATTAAAAAAGTGGAAGGTTTAAATACATACATAACATAGTAGCGAAACACTGATATTTTTAAGGGCTTCTAATATGTTGTCATAAAATTATTTTGGGCTTACATTGTAAACGCTGGCTGAACCCTACGAGATGGATCAAAATAATGTCGGTACTGCAGTATAGCAGTCCTTAAAAAGTCAACAAAAAAGTTCGCGGTGGTATATATCTATTTCTTAGGACTAACCCACAATAATCATTTTTATTCCTGTGTTCAGTCCATTTACTTGATACCTGGGTGGGTAGGGTGTACAAAAAATTGACCTAGCAACATCCAGAACCATAATCTGCATGCTTTCCTGAGTTCAAACCCGTACACCGAATGCGGTCCTCTTTTCCACACTCAACTCCATCCAGCGTCTGTTCTAATGGTTTCAATACAGATGTCACGAGTTACGTCGCAATGACAAAAATGTCGTAGTGAAGGAAAACCCACATGCACCTAGTGTATTTCGAGGTCATGAGTCATTCACCTACTAGCACTGGGACGGTGGAAGGTCTGACTATCTCCTTGCGTGAGAAGACCCTGAGTCCCAGCCGTAAGAAGATCGTCAGGTCAACGCTCGGATTTGACTTCCTTGTCTTCCTCACTCCCTGAAGGGAACCTCTCTACTGGGGTTGGGCTCTTGGGGTCACTGACCTAATGGAAGTTAGGGACCTTAAGGGCCCCGTTTAGCTCAGACACAATTGAAACTTGGATTTAAAGAGACGTTCGTGGCGCCACTGTCGAAGTTACGCAGGGATCCTTACCCAGGTTGTAGGTAACGCGAGGCGGCAGAGCTGGCCGTCCAGGGCACCAGCGTCAGATTCTGGTGCACCCAGGGCAGCGAGCGCGACCCCAACACGCGGACCTGGAGGGACTCTCCCGGCGGCACTGCCGACACACAATACACGTACATTATTACAAGAATTTAATTAGTTTCCCCTGTCTCCATCTTACAAAGTAGGTAGTAATTTCATCTACTTCCCAGAAAACAATTGAGCTAAAATTTTGTATACATGCGTAAATCGTGTGATAATGCAATATTATGATGACGTGATCCTAATCTGCTGATGGAGTTGGTAGGTGGTCAAAGGAACTTCGCATTAAAATGACACAAAAATGAAAAGAAGATGAGGAAAAGGAGACTTTAATCAGCTGGCTATTATTAATTTTTTTCATTGTATAAATGAAGATCACAACAAATTGTCTTGCCAGACATATTGCATGCCTCTCGCAGAGGCCAGTTTGTATGGGGCAACTTTTAAAATGTTTTGTATCATCATATCTTACCTACAAACAACAATAAAGATTTTTGTATTTGTATTTTGTATTTGCAACCTCATCGAGTTTGGGATCGTTTGTTTTATCTGACGAGTGGTTTATGTTTCAAAGCTAAACAGAGTCTGATGTTGGAGCCAGAAAGTGGTCATGGTACTTTGTATTGAAACGACGCACCCCATCCTGTTTTGGCTCGTTTGATTTCTTTTGGCAATTAGTTTATTTTTAGATGGTTACCAGGGTCTGATGATAAAGCTAAGCTGAAGGAAGGTGGCCATTCACGTAATAGTTACTTTTTTATAGCAAGCAATAAAATGCCTATATGTTGGTAATATCTCCATCATGGACTGCGTCATCACTATCTAAGCTGTGGAATGTGTTACCTAAATGGTATTTTCCTGATGGTGAAATCGAAAACAGCTAGATATCGAGAGTGAATCGGTTCCTTCTAGGTCAGCACGCTCAATCGTTGACAGCGTCGTCGCATTAGGGGAGGGATTTTCTATATTTCTATAACTAGACAAGGGGGCACATACCGTGTAGGGTGTAGTTGTGGACGCCCGCCTCCAGGGTCACGTTGTGCTCGCGGACGCTGTTCTCGGCCTTCTGCTGCAGCACCCACTGCATCACGCCAGGGTTCTCCAGGCTGAACTCCTCCCATGACACCAGGATCGTGTCGTTGTTCAGTTTCGACAGCTTTATCGGCACTGCGGACAGAAAGTCTCACTCTACTATTCCAACTGCCTATGGCTCACTACTTTACAAAGTATCGTAAATTTTTACTGTCTCCTTTTTGTTACGTCTTTAGATGACGCACTGGTGCGAATCAAACTAGTTTTTCTACGCAATAGATATATTTGATATAAATTACAGTGTTAAATAATATCACTCGCGTTGTCGTTGGCGGCTGGATGGCAAGTGTTGTCTTGTGCGCGCTCTTCTCGCGAGTGACGCGCGGTGGTAGCTGTGGGAGTTGCTCTTTACATCTAACAGGCTCTTCATGGGCCTGAACACTTTTATGGTGTGTTTATATACTACTCAACATTTTTTTTGTGGCATAGGGTGACGAGACGAGCAGGAGATGTGTCTGATGGTAAGCATCATACCAGCCACATAACAGTGACACGCAGCTATTGGAATATGACAAGTCCAAATCCCAAATCATTATTATTATTATTATCTCAGCCTATATATTGTCCCATTGCAGAGCAAAGGCCTCTCTCCCCTCCCTCCAATATTCCCAAATCATTACCTACCTTTATCATTACTCATCTACATTACCTACATTACTTACCTGCACTGGGCTTGTCACCCAGAGATCTAAGCTATTTTATCTATAAACCCTGTAATTTCTCTGGACACATTTCGCTTCAAACCGGAACACATTAAGGTTTCCACATTACTGCTTGACGGTAGAATAACTGGCAAAGGTGTGGTACTTCCCCGGGTGGACTCTGCCAAGAGTTCTATCACTACAATAAAATTATTTGTGACATAACATTTTAGATCTCTCGGTGACGAACGCAATGCAGTGCTAGGTAATGATTTTAACTCTTCATGTTCCAATGGCTGTATGCCACTGTGCTGTTATGTGGCAGGCATGTTGCTTACCATCAGGCACAAGTGAATGAATAAATTAATGATTATTTATTGTTCACACCATAAAATAGTACATAAAATATAGGAACACAATAAAACTAGTGAAACTGCTGGCGGCCTTATCGCTGAAAGCGATTTCTTCCAGGCAACCTAGTCATTTCCTGCCAGTCTCGTCACTAGTTGTTTAAAGAAAAAAAATTGGTTGCCTGTAAAGTCGGTATACGGGCGAAAGTTTTACGTGACAACGACTTTGAGTGGTAAAATAATTTTACGGAAGGGACGCGTGCCTTTCACTTTTTATGTCTGTCTCTCTCGCTCTTAGGCGGGCTAACCATGCCCGAGTGGAAGGGACGCGTGCCTCTCACTCGCTCTCGTTGTGAGCGCATAACGTGAGCGGAGCGTAACGCAGTTTCTTGAAGTGTCACCCGGCAAACCAATTTATAAGACGTTGTCACGTCAAAAAAATTGTGGTGTAACTCTTGCATACTATGCCGCGAAATGCTTGACTCACCTCCCTGTCCGTAGCAGGTGACGCGGTCGGACATGTCGCTGACGATGGTGGCGGTGTTCTTGTCCCCCGTGGAGGAGATGTAGGCGCGCACGCGGAAGCTGAACGGCACCAGCGACGCCTTCACCTGAATCACGGCCTCGGGCTCCGTCACCGGCTGCCCGGGGAACGACTCGCCATCTGGCAACAAGAACTTTATATGAAGGTTTCCGGCGGTTATAGTTAATGCTGATCTTAAGGCTTAAATTCGCGCAGACTTCAAATGAATTAATGGATTGCGCAAATAATGATAAACCCGAAAATAATTTCCTATGCAGGTGTACTCGACGGCGCAGGCCACGACGTCGGACAATTTTATACGAGAATGTCGAGTTAAATTTTTTTTATTGTTGACTAAAATAGTAACTCATAAAAATTTCAAGCACAAAATAATGTAGTAAGTAAAATAACGTTATATTTATTATTAGAAAACATGTAGCTAGAGTGATTTCCTTTTCAATTTACCCTGATTCTAAAGTGCCGCCATACTAATTTAATGCAATTTGCACGGACACTTCTTCAAGTTCACAAATGGAACTCTTTAGTTCTAATCTACATAAGGTAAAGGGTACCTGGTCGCGTATACTCGATCACAGAACATTGTTCTGTGTACTCGACGGTGTAAGGGGGAGGGGGGAGGGTACCTGGTCCCGTGTACTCGACGGTGTAGGCCACGACGTCGGGCAGGCGGCTCCAGCGCAGCGCGACGCGGCGCGCGCCGGCCGGGGCGCAGGCCAGGCCGGCGGGCGCGGCCGCCGCGCCGCCCGTCACGTTCAGGACCGCCCACGCCGACGCCGACGACACAGAGTTCACGGCGAAGCACTGATACACGCCTGCAACAACAAATAACACACGTATCACAATCACAACAAAAACATTTTTTTTTATTTACCCCCAACTATCTTGGATTTGATTTTTTTTTACAGTATTCTATTAATCAAGCCTTTCCATTTGATACCCATATTGAGGGAGTAATGAAAAAATATTATATATCTGTTTTTGTGTGGAGGCAGCCATCTTGAATCGATTTTATACAAACAGCTAAGAAACACCGCAAAGAAATTACGTTTCAAATAAAAACACAACTAAATCGGTCCATCGTTTTAAGAGCTATGGTGCCACATACATACACAGACAGACAACATCGATATCAAACTTATAACACGCCTCATTTTGGTCGGGGGTAAAATACATCCTACTAAAGATCCTACTGGTGTTATAATATGTCAATGTTTGTTTGTGTTGACATGTTTGACGAATAAACGGATCGGGTTGAAATTGGAGTTAGATTAAAGCCTCAATTAACAAATAGGCAACTTCTTATCACATATGCGTAGATAGATAGTTAAATATTATTTATTGTCCACAACACAATAATATATTAACAAACAGACACAATATTAGAACAAATGAAGCAAATAGTGAACTTATCGCAAAGATCAATATCTTCCAGATACGCAATGTTACCAGAGACTTATATTTGTTTACAGTACAGACAGCCGCGAATGAATGAATGACGTCACTCACCCGCATCCTCAGCTATGACGCCCCTGAACAGTAGTTGTATAAGTCTCTTGTCTTCAGCAGACGGCACCATAGTAAACTGGAATAATAATATACAATATTACTATAATAATAATGAAGTATATATAACAAATATAACAAACAAACAATTACTATAGGAACGTCTAATTCATTCATTTTCATTTAAATACACATCACGGATATTCGTGGTATACATACTTACTAAACATAATAAATACTTAAAATAGTCATAAAGTAAATAAGTCAAACTCTTAAACGTATATTATGACAAACAACATGGAAAATGGAACCTCCCTAGAAGAAGGGATCTCTCCGTCTTTTCTGGGTGGGATTATCGAAAGGAACTCAAATGTCACAGCGGGTTGGGAAAATTGGGAGGTACCGAGAATACAATGGGTCAATGGAGTTCCAGGATGTGGAAAGACAACATGAGTGATTAGGCACTTTGACGTGGACAAGGACGCTATCATCACCACAACAACCAAGGCAGCAAAAGTTCTATGAGAAAAGCTATCGCACCACATCGGAAACCTGGTCAAAACCAGGGTGCGAACCATGGCTTCTGCTCTGGTAAATGGTTTCGGAGAAAAGAGAGTTTCAGTCGCCTCATGGTGGATGAGGCGACTGAAACTCATTCAATTCAATGGTTCATGAGGGCATGAACCAGTTTGGAGCCACTGTTATGGTCTCACGGCTGTCTGGTGTTGGCGAAATTGTCCTCATCGGAGATGTCAATCAATTAATTGCCTTATATCGATAGGGAAAATCTTTTTGAAAGAGAGTATCACAGCCCGAACCTGGTAAAAAAGATCAGCCAGGAGTTGCTCTGCACACATCGAAATCCAATGGACGTCGCATATGCACTGAGGGAAATATACTCCGGCATGTACTCCTCAGTGTCTCGTATAAAGTTCCTAGAGCAGAGAAGGTATAAGGGAGCGCAAATACCCAACGCCCAACGACACACCCTCGCGCGCAGCGCATGTCCTGCTTGTCTCGTCACTTTATATTATAAAAAAACTCACAATATTTCACCTACCCAAAAAGCATCTAACGCCCACATCCCGCCACTACATAGCCAAATAACCATGTCAGTAACGCCACCCCATAAGACTTTCTTACCAAAAAGTTATCCATATTAAAGAAAGGTTGTATTTCAGTGTCACTCACCCTGCCCTCCAGTTTGAGCGGCTTCCCGTCCTTATACCAGGAGATCTCCGGCGCCGGCACGCCGGTGGCGGTGCAGTTGAACCGCACGGTGCTGGCGAACACCACCTTCTTCGACTCCGGGGGGGTGCGTGATGTTCACTGGTGACGTCACCGTCACATTGAACCTCTGCCAGTGGAATACCATGTGGAAATTACCAGAATATAGTTTATTTTTTACTCTGAAGGCTGGCCTGTTGGATGAGTTGGTAGTAAGTCTGCGAAGCCGTGGGTCGTGGGTTCGTTCCCCACCCAGTTCAAACACTTGTGTAATAAATACCAATATTTGTACTGTGCTTAGATTTTTTCAATCAATAAATATGTATTTAAAAATATATGAGTAGTTATTATATCAGCTAGCTGGCTCCCAAAGTACAAGCTTTGCTTAATGTGGGGCTAGATAGTTGTGTGTGAAATGTCCACTAGTATTTACTTATTTATTTAACCCGTAAAACACAAAACCACACCGCACTGCATCAAGCGGCGGGGATCCATTCAATTTTACACCTTGTTTTCATACTGTTATAAACTAAGACGGTTATGCACTAATAACATGAATAAGAGTCATACGGAACAGCGCGGAGCCCGGTTACCAATTGGTGTTTTACGTTTGTTAACAATTCAAAAGACATTAGGCTAAGTGTAGTTAGGCTCTTGTCTTGACTATTGCTGTAACAAATGTACGTGTCGGAACTCCGGTAGCTATTAATGTCTTTTGAATTGTTAACAAACGTTGTTATATCTCTTAAAACCCAATTTTTGCATTAAAAAGTAGTTACTACTACTTTTTAATGCAAAAGTGGTGTTTTAAGAGAATAAATAAATATATGGAAGTTTCGTAATTTTTTAAACTTCTAACTTTTTTGTAAGGCTTTGGATTAGACATAAATATATTAAACATCTTTCTTTTTTTTTAAATAAAGAGTGACGAGACGATCAGGACATGGACGTAAGCAACATGCCTGACACATAATAGCACAGTGACACGCAGCTATTGGAACATGAAGAGTCCAAATCATTACCTAGCACTGCACTGCGCTCGTCACTCAGAGATCTAAGATCTTATATCTCTAAACTCTGTAATTTTTCTGGAAACATTGCCCTTCAAACTGGAACACAGTAATGTTTGCAAATTACTGCTTGGCGGTAGAATAACTGGCAAAGGTGTGGTACTTCCCCAGGCGGACTCTGCCAAGAGTCCTACCACTACAAAAAATGTTTACCCTTAAAAATTGTTGCTATAGTATATTATTATACTAAAATTTGTGAAAAACTGATAAGCCGCAAATACTAATACCTATAAGTTACAAGTTCAACGTCGTATTTGTTTCATAATATTTTTGGCAAGATACAAGTCAACAACAAAAGTTCTCGTAGATAACTTATACAATGTTGCAACTTGATAACCTTTTCTGGGAACTTAGCAAGGGCGCCACGGTTCTATTTTCAATCAAAATATATTTTTTACACTCTACATACGATTACTGTTACCAATATTTTTTCATGTTCAACAATAACCTATCTAGCGATACAACTAAAATGGATATTAAAAACAATATGCTATCGTACTTTGACCTCTAATTAATCGGGCGTACATATATGTATGTTGTGAAAAATATACATAATAGCCATTATATTATTACTCTCTTTGTGGCGGCTACAAAGTAACAGGTTTAAGTTATTTTTTATACAACTAGCGGTCCGCCCCGGCTTTACCCGTGATACATATACACCGTTATATTATTACAGTTGACATTTTTTAACAAGCTATGTAAAACATAGCGCATTATAACTGTGCAATAAGTTTATTATATTATTTATTATTATTATAACTATATATAGCATAAGATAATTTAGCATAATGTTTATACGCACACATTGAGAAAGGAGACGGTACATCTAAGAAATATGAAACTTTCTATGGCAGGTCGTTTACTTGCAGGGCGACTCAGTTGTGGAATGAATTACCTGTTCACATCAGACTTTCTCCTTCACTAAACACTTTCAAAAAACATGTGAAACAATTCTATTTGTCGAAATAGTAGACTTGTTGTTGAGTATTGTAATTACAGTTGTTATTATATATTTATATTTTATTATATGTATTTATATTTTATTTGTGTATATTTATTTTAATAGTATTTATTAGTTTATGATACTTTAATATTTTAGTATTAGTATTATTGTATAAGGTTGTTTTATTTTTATTATAAATATGTTTTTCTTCGAGCAGCTTTTCCGGATGGCAATGGACAGAGACGAATTCAAGAAGCTGACGGCCAACCTTCAACATTGAAGAGGCACTTGAAGAAGAAGAAGAATACAACCTCTGAACTATGATGATATACGGGTACAAAACACAAAAAGAAACATATTTTTCCAAGTCCGTTGAAAAGACCGTGTTAGAGGGTTCTTATTCTTACCTTGGTGAGGTCATGCCCCTGCACCTTGCAGTCGTAGATGCCGGCCCAGTCTGGCGCGATGGCGTCGATGATCAGCACATCATCGGTGGATTCTAACTCGGCCGTGCGGTCGCCGGGCGCAGTGAATTCCCATAGCATCTGAAAACACCACACACTAAAGTGAACACTTATCTGTGAATTCAACCTCACTGCTTCAAGCAACATGGGTTGCATCTTCCTCTCAATACCAGTTGTGGAAGGCACTGGATTTGACTCCTGGTGTAGAATCCAGGACCTTTGTTTACTTGGTGCAGAGTGACGAGACGACAGGACATGTGCCTGATGGTAAGCAACATGCCTGAACGTAACAACATAGTGACACGAAGCTATTGGAACATTAACGAGTCCAAATCATTACCTAACACAGCACTGCACTCGTCACCCAGAGATATAAGATGTTTTATCTCTATGCCCTGGAATTTCACCGCAAACATAATGTTTGCACATTACTGCTTGGCGGTAGAATAACTGGCTAAGGTGTGGTACTTCCCCAGGCGGACTCTGCAAAGAGTCCTACCCACGGATTGGTCCTACCACTACAAAACCAAAAACTCATGTAAACCAAGTACATCTATCTTGTTCTATGACAGCTTAGCTTACTTGTCATATATTTTTTGGCTCAAATTAAGTTATTATTATAATTATCTGGCCTCGTGGCTTAGTTGGTAGAAAGTCTGTCTGCGAAACGGTGGGTCGTAGGTTTGATTTCAACTCTCTGCAAATATATGTGTAATGAATACAAATGTGTTCTGTGTCTGGGTGTTTCTATGTATGGCGTCAGCGACATAGAAACACCCATGGTATTTTCCGCCTGGGAAAATACCACACCTTTGGCAGTTATTTTACCGCCAAGCTACTGCTTGTGAAAACATCACAGTTCTGGTTTTAAGGGCCATGTTACCAAAGAAATGAACAGGCTTAGAGACAAAACATTAATATCTCTGGGTGACGAGAACAGTTCAGTACTAGGCAATGATTAGCACTTTTTTATGCCCAAATACCTGCGTGGCACTGCGCTATTATGAGCAGACATGTTACTTACTAACAGACTCATGTACAGCTCGTATCGTCACTCCAAGCAACAAAAAAATTGTGGAGTCATCGGACACCAAGTAGGAGCGAAGTTCCTTGAGGAGCAACACAATTTGCAAATAGAATAAATAATGCTTTATTTATTATTTATGGTACGATCATCAGAAAAATAAAGTTGGCGGCACTAGTCACGGGCAGATTTTACGCGTCACTTCCAATTATATTGTAAGACTGTGAGGAACTTTGATCAAAAATATACGTACTGGAGGTCTAGGGTTTCCGATGACGGGGCATGGCAGCAGCACCCTGGAGCCGGGGGGCACCTCGAGGCTGGCCTCGTGCGGGACCGGCAGGAAGGCCGGGGGCAGCGCCGGGGGGCCGGGCGCCACCTGCAGCCGGCCCCCGTGGCTGCTGCGGCTTTTGTTAGCTAGCGAATTGCTCGCTCTGCATCTGAAACGACAACTTGTGTCTTTAGTCGTTTGCGGGTCAGAAGAAGAAACTGACACTTATGTTAGAACATGAAGAATCCAAATCATTATGTAGGACGTCCTGAGACTAGATGGAGTGACGATATTCGAAAGGCAGCTGGTGGCGGTTGGAGAAGTAAGACCGAAAATCGGGCTGAGTGGCGTACCATAGGGGAGGCCTATGTCCAGCAGTGGACGAATACAGGCTGATGATGATGACAGTGCGATCGTCACCTAGATATATATATATATATATATATATATATAAGACGTTTTATCACTATGTTCTGTAATTTCACCGGAAATAATGCCCTTCAAACTGGAACACAGTGATGTCTCCACATTACTGCTTGGCAGTAGAATAACTCTCAATTACTTCCCGATACACTACTGCTTGGCAGTGTAGTAACTGGCAGAAGTACTTCCACAGGCACACTGCAGAGTTCTACCAATACAACAACAGATTGTTAGTAGTACAGATTACAGAAATTCTGTAATCTGTGGTTAGTAGAAATATGTGATGATGGATTGGTGTACACAGTTCTACGCAATAAAATATTTTGATTTGATTTGATTGTGATTATTAGAAAGATGTGTTTTTTTAATTTTTAACCCCCGGCCAAAAAAGGGGTGTTATAAGTTTGACGTCGATGTCTGTTTGTCTGTCTGTGGCACCGTAGAGCTCAAACAGATGGGCCGATTTCGATGCGGTTTTTTTTATTTGAATGTTAATATCCGTGTGAATGTTCTTAGCTATGTTTGGTTAACATCGATTCAAAATGGCCACCTCCACAAAATGGCGGATAATATATTTCTTTACAACCTACCTCAATATGGGTATCAAATGAAAGGGCTTGACTAGTAGAATACTATACGTTATAAAATAATTTAAATCCAAGATGGCCGCCACCACAAAATGGCGAATTATATTATTTTTTTCACTACTACTTCAATATGGGTATCAAACGAAAGGGCTTGACTAGTAGAATGCATTGCACTATAACAAATTTCAAATCCAAGATGGTCGCTACCACAAAATGGCGAAATACCTTTCTTTTTTCACAACTCCCTTAATATGGGTATCAAATGAAAGGGCTTGACTAGTGGAATGTTGTACAGATAACAAATCTAAAGTAGTCGGGGGTTAATCAACTTGTTTAGATGTTAAATTTAATGTAAACTCTGTCGCCCACACTGTTGCATTTTATGTGGTCGTGTTTTTACTAGCGTGCTAGCGTGCGCGAGTGTTGTATTTGTTGGCCATTCCTCACGTAACATCATCTCGCCCTAAACTTTTGAAAGCCTAGATAGCTTAGATAATTGTTATGATATATAGAAACACTCAGGCACACGACGAGTAGGTAGTTTTATTCATTACACAAATATTTGCACTGAATGGGAATTCAAGTAATAGCAATAAAATATTAGCAGGAAGATATTTGTAAAAACAGAACATAGTCGATATAAGATATTCATACAACTCCCACGTACTCGTACCTATTAGGTGTCTGCTTTGAGAAACGATTTAGTAATCGCTTTCGCAGGCGCGGTCAAAGCAACCAGCTTTGATCGCGGAAATGTGATAAGAAATCAGAGCAAAAGGAAACTCTACCTTCACTTCCCTAACAACATCTGTCGAACTAAAAATAAATTGTGTTGGGAGTTCCCAGAACGTTCGTATTTATGGAGATTAGGATTATTTAGTAGCGAGTACTTACTTTATTTATACAAAAATAGTCCTTAGCATTATCCCATTGCCGTAGAAAGCTTTATGAGGTCGTTGCAAAAGGTGCGATCTTAGAACTTTCACTTAAATGGACATATATATAAAAACAAAATAAAATTATAATACCATACAATGAAAATAAAAATAAACAAATTTACAAATTAAACACGCCGTCGAGATCACTACTGCGCGGCAGGGTACCCAGAATGCTGGCAGCGTTGCCTCTTTGAATAGCTAAACTCAGCTTTTGGCAAAGTAGGCGCCAGCTCTGGGATCCAAACGTTTCGAAAGATCTTTCACAAAATTTTTACACATATGTACATATTGTAAATACTAAATAACATAATCTCGTATTGTAAAAATAATTTGTTGTAAAAACTGTGAAAATAAATCTTTCTGTACATGTCATACTTAAATGGACCGATTTAGTTTTTTTTTTTACATAATAGGAGCGATATTTCGCGACTTTAAGTCATACGAGCTTAACCACGAGCTTAATTATTTAATAACGACCTGAATTACTTCAAGGTGGTAATTGAAAGTTCCCCTACAACTCCACTAGTTAGGCAAAAACAACATGGAACACTTATTATTTTATATATTATTATTATATTACCTATATGTATAAAGATTACCTGTGAAATTTTCTCAAAAATAATTCAGTAGTTTCTCGAATAATAATAACATTAATACTTTTTAGTATGGAACGTTACGTTTATATGTAACGTTGTTATTACATTTTAGATGAATATACGGGTAGATCACGGTCTAGTGCGACTTAAGTTTCGACCGCGTCCGGCGGCCTTTTTCAAGGAGAGTGCACGCGCGCGACCGCTGGTGCCAAACGAACAGCGAGAGTAGCTAGTCAACATTTTATCTAAGTTCAGGCTACTACTTGCGTTAAAGATATTATGTATTCTTTAGTTAAAGTTAGGCTTCTTGAAAGAAGAATAATTGCATAAATGTTTCAGTACACACACACACTTTTTTTCATATATATATATGAATGTAATAAGCTACCGAAGGTGATGATGAAGATTCTCTCTCCCGTGTTGAATCGATTAACTGCCGAGGAAGCAAAGCCTTGATGTTTCCTTCCTATTAGTTATTCATAGATGTTGTATAAGTTATTCATGAACTGACCTGTATAATCCAGCGTCTTCGTCTTGCACCTTCGTGATAATTAGCTGGTTATTCACCACTTGAAATCTGAAAACGAAACATATTCATGTAAACAACGTGATAAAACTCCTTTGCAGAGTCCGCCTAGGGAAATACTACGACATTGCCAGTACTGTAGGCAAAGTTTACAGAAATTACAGGTCAAAGAGATAAATCATCTTTTATCTTTACGTAAAGAGCGCTCAGACCAACTAAATTCTCAAAGAAAGCCCATTCTGTTTTCATGTTTAAGTTGCTGCGTGGCACTGTGCTTTTATAGGCAAGACCCCACGGAATATTAGATAGCAATATACCTAACCACAAACTTGTAGAACTGAAATGCCGATGAGAAAAGCATAACGCTAGCCCAAACTTGGTAGCTGTAGAATATTAAGCTGCCAAATGACCTAAAGCGTTTGGTAAACTACTATTTTATTGGCTGTTTAAAGATTTTATTGAAAATTGAGTCGTTTGCTGTTGAGCCTTTTGGACAGGGAGCTATCACAATCGGCCGATTCATACCTAACTTTCCCTTCACCGTTACCCAGTCGTGATGATAAACTTATGCATCTGCACATGGAAAAATCTTCAAAAGTGCAGGTCAGATTCGAACCTCACGATGGCAAATCGCACATAATAACTACACCACGATGGCTTCACAAAAAAAACTCAGTTTAGTGGTCAGCGAATCAGATACTACCGACTGAACTGTGAGGCCAGTCAGTGTTTTGTCTAAAGGAGCCCACTAAATGTTCCCACTGCTGGGACTCGGGCCTCGCAAGGAGAGAGTCAAGGTCATAATCCATCGTCCCACAGGCTGGCTCAGTGCGGTTTGGTGGATGACCAATAACCTCGAAATGTTCTTGGAACGTGACAGTTCGCACAAGATCCTTTTCCTTCACTATTCCTCCTTCACTGTTTGAAGTCAGAGGCATTACGCACATGGCTTCGAACAGACAGTGGTGAGCGTGGTATTCGAACCAGGAGTTTCAGGACGGCAGTCGCCATTGTCCCGTAACTTTGGTATGTTCGTGAAGTACCTGTTATCTTTAGGCAGCGGCTCCCCGTCCTTGATCCAGGTGATGTTGGCCGGGGGCCCGGAGCTGATGGCGCAGGTGAAGGCGTACGGCTGGCCGGCGCTGGCCGACGCGTTGGCGGGCTGCACTGAGAACTGTTTCTCCAGATCTGGGGAAAAGAAAAAATTGTTGTAACTCCCTCCGCACGGTCTGAAAATATGACAAATGTCTTCTTCTTCAGGTCTGGGGAAAAGATGGAAGGGGTAAAACTTCCTTCGCACGAACAAAAAATATCGCAAATATCTACTTCTCTAGGTCCAACTATGGACCGCCTTGTCCATATCTGTCAGACATATTCCATCATGGATACACTTCGTAGAGTGCGAAGCTTATCTGCATGATATAATACCAGCTTGCTCTTTTTTATACCAGATAACTCCTAGCTCGGAAAAACGACTAATATGCCTGCTTATCTATAAAAAGGCTTGGGTCTTCCTTTCTGGCCTTACCATTTATGGTTCACACATACACACAAGAAACGCCACGTATTACTACGTACTACCTACTACACCTTATTTTTAGAATAAGGTAAGGACATTATAAAATCATGAAGAATTCCGCAAAAAAAGTATGTAATTTGTTATCCCGTTCCGTTGTGTGCGTCACAAACCTTGCCCCGGGCTACAAGTTTCTTATTACAAGGTTTACATTGTAATCTCCTGTTCCTGTGGGACCACAAACATAATTTAATATTTTGACGGGTTTTTTTTCACAAACTCACAAGTCGAAATTTAAAAGTGACATCATACTTTTTTTATTAAAAAAATAGGCACTCTCTTTCCGGGTTCCGTGACTTTTGGGCTCTTTTATAACATGTATCTTGGATTAGATAGATTTATTTTGTGCAATTTTGCAATATAGTTCACACCAAAAACAAAAGTATCTAACTTATACAAGAAAAAAAAACAATAAAAATAAGTGTTAAAATCGAAAATCATAAAAATCCGGGTTTCAGAGAAGATAAACTATTTTCGTACAAAAAATTAAACCGACTTCAAAACCACAAATAGGCACTAAAAAGCGAAAAATAAATTAATATCATTATTACAAGTGCTACTCACTCATCTATTTGAAGTCGGTGCCAGTCAGGCCAAATATACTATGTAGGCACGTGGTAGGTAGGCATATCCACTACCTGTTAGACTTGGCTAGCACCGACTTCAAATAGATGAGTGAGTAGCACTTGTAATAATGATATTAATTTATTTTTCGTTTTTGTGTGCCTATTTATGGTTTTGAAGTCGGTTTAATTTTTTGTACGAAAATAGTTTATTTTACCCCTTTTAATGCAAAACAATTTTACGGAATTTCGTAGTGACAGGTTCGAGTTTCATAACTTTTTTGAAATCTACAATTACGTCATCCAGAAAATTGTATGCAAATTTTAGTTTTTGGTTCATATTTCAAAAACCACTTGACCGATTTTGATAAGATTTATATGGGACCATTCGAGAAGCATATCCATCCGAACATAAAGAGAAATTTTAAAATCGGTACGGGGGTTCTCGAGAAATCAGGTAACAAACATAAAAAAACATAGGGGTCGATTTGACAACTTCCTCCTTTTTGGAAGTCGGTTAAAAACGAAAATGAGACTTCATTTTGAATAGAAGGGGCTAGATAACATTTTTAACCTTATTCTAGTGTTAGGCCGATTTTGTTTGCTGAATAAATGAGAAAAGACTGCCAGTTAGTACTCTGCTGATAATCGACTCGAAATGGTCATTTTCTAAGTAGCATCCTCGCGGTACAGACCCTCCACCACGCAGTTGTGATCTAATTTCTGTCTCTGACAGCCATTTGTAAGTTGTACTCGGACGACCTTCGGTGACGTAGCCAATGCTCATCGTAAAACCCGACCGATGGCGTCGTCGATAGTGATTTAACTTCAAATTGAAATAAAAAACCATTTGTTTTATTCAATGTAAACAATGGCTTAAGGATTATTTTATAACTACAATGTAGCCTTAAAATAACAACTCCTTACTTTACGGTTACTTTTTGAGACCTCGCACGTTCTGGTAGGATATTTTAGCTGCTGATTTTATCACTGGAGCTTTATTGACCCGCGATAGGGCTGGATTCCTTGGTTTAACGAATCATACTCCAAAGATCAGCCAGGCAGACTGCCTGACTGCCAGCCAAACTGAACAAAGATCAGCCAGGCAGACTGCCTGACTGCCAGCCAGATTAGCCAGGCAGACTGCCTGACTGCCAGCCAGACTGAACAAAGATCAGCCAGGCAGACTGCCTGACTGCCAGCCAGACTGAACAAAGATCAGCCAGGCAGACTGCCTGACTGCCTGCCAGACTGAACAAAGATCAGCCAGGCAGACTGCCTGACTGCCAGCCAGACTGAACAAAGATCAGCCAGGCAGACTGCCTGACTGCCAGCCAGACTGAACAAAGATCAGCCAGGCAGACTGCCTGACTGCCAGCCAGACTGAACAAAGATCAGCCAGGCAGACTGCCTGACTGCCAGCCAGACTGAACAAAGATCAGCCAGGAGTTGCTCTGCACACATCGGAACCCGATGGATGTGGCATATGCGCAGAGGGAAATCTACTCAGGTATTTACTCCTCAGCACCCCGTATAAAGTCCCTAGAGCAAAAAATATATAAAGGAGCACAAATACCCAGTACCCAACACGCTCTTCTTAGTGCATACTTAAGAGGAGAAGGAGACCCTGACAAACCAGGGTTACGGGTCGGGCACCGGGTCACGCATCCTTACCATCCATGAAGCTCAGGGACTGACATACGAGTCGGTCATCGTAATTAAAACTAAGGCAAACATTAAGCTACACGAGAGCGTGCCCCATGCGGTGGTCGCAATCTCACGGCACACGGGGACCTTCACATACTACGCTGACGACACTGATGTCGCCATCGGTCGGTTTGTACGGCGAGCGTTAGCTGCATCACCGAATACCATCCGCGAATTAAACATACAGATGGCCATCAAGGACAGAAATGCGGCCGTGGTGGAGGCTCTGGGCCGGGAAGAAGCGGCTTAGGTAAAAGACGATGTCGAGTCGATTACTAACGGAATCCCAACCGGTAGTGATCGGCTCAACAGACGAAATCGGACTGACTAGTACTAGGCTTAGGTTCAGAATGTTCACAACAGCCCCATGTTTTCCCCTTCTTCTCCTAATCCAAGAAATATGTAAAAAGAATATAATTGTAATGACAAAGGTCACGAACCTCGGAGTCTGTGAAGTGAATAATATTAATTAAAAAAAAATAGTCCAAAGATTTTTTTCGCAAATACTACTGCCCTAACATTGCTGACTTTTTATAATATAAAGTGATAAAGAACTATTCTCATAATTTGCTAGATTATTCTTTCAAATTTGACCGTGATCGTCCTGTCACTCTTTTACAAAAATAATAGCTTCTCATCACTCTTTCACTCTCCGGTTATCAATTAGGCTGAAATTTTGCGTACAACAATGCAATATTATGATGGTATGGTGTTGATCTGATGATGGAGCTGGAAGGTGTCATAAACTCTCTAGTTCTTTAGTACAAATAATTAAAGTTTGTTTTTAATGTGTTTTTTTTTAAATTACAGCTGGTTTTCTTTTCTGTAAACGGCTCCTTATAAATTATAAAGTTCAGTGATCAACAATCCTGCCAACAACTACAAGGCCCCGAGTCCCAGCAGTGGGAACATTTAGTGGGCCGCTGATGCTATGCTATAATATATCAAGAATTCAAAAATAAGTACCTAGTTAAGTTTTGTAATTGTCGACCCGTATCTAACTAATGAGGGTGTGATACTAACGTGGAAATGGTACAATAACGCGCCAGATCTGGTGCGAATCCTTAGGTATTTCATCTGCAGAAGTGTAATCTATCACGGAGATCTGCGGACGGGTGACATGCCGGGATTTCATCCCCCCAGGGTCTCTAATTCCGTAAATTATAAGACCAAAACACACATTCAACCACTATTATTTGGCCCGGCCATCTACAGACACGGTATAAGACGGTTTTATTTATATTGACATTGACTACCGTACACATATTATATAGTCTATAATAGCACTTGAGGATCACGTACACATCCAACGCAAAAATTGAAATGGGTCAAATAGTTTCTGAGATTTGCGCGTTCAAATAAACAAACTCTTCAGCTTTATCTATGCTAAGATTATAAATTCACAATGATAATTCTTACGACAAGGGATCAAGTGATACCATAGTGAATTCGCGTTGTAGTTTTTATTGTTACAGAATACAGCCCTAAGGTTTCAGCAGACATTAGTTTCACAGTCCTCTCCCAGAATTGTTAAGATGCGGATATACCTGACCATTCCGGCGAAACGAGGCCCCTTGACGACGCGAAATATGTTTTCATCTAACGCGGTGCTTTCACGGTAATGCTAGCATTAATTATGTGATGTTTACTGTGATTATTCTATGGAACCAGCAGCCGAAATTCCGGCACAGTGAAGTGTAATGCAGAATCATGGAACTAGGCTCCATTAAAGTTGGCTGCATGTTGAAGTGGCAGGACTCTATACAGAGTCCGTGTAGTACCACATTTTTGCCAAACAGTAATGTTATTATAGTTGTGTTCCGGTATGCAAGGTGATGATATTTCTGGATAAATTACAGGACAAAGAGGAAATTCTCATAAATATATGTAGGCAGCGAGCGCAATGCAGAGCGACGCGACGTAGTCATTTAGACACTAAAGTGTAAGCATGTGCCTGAGTGGTACTGTGCTGGTAGAGTGTGTGTTGCTTACCATCAAAGGCTTATTTGGCTCGTCCCGTCTTTTTATAGGTGTTTAAAAAAAACACGAACAAATGTGAACTTAGCTCTGAGACTGTTGTTCACTAGAATATAGTAGAAGTATGCTTAAGTAAGCTTGAGAGGCGTGCCAAAAGGCTCATAGGCAAAGACACTCTAGCGCGAAAAAGACTTCATAGTCTTGAACATCGCCGCAAGATAGCTAGCTTATCGGTTTTTATCGGATACACTTCGGAGAGTGTGCAACTGATCTGCATGATCTAATACCTCCTTGCCCTTTTTTCTATCGTACTTCTCGTAACTCAAAGAAGCGGCACCGTTTCATGGTGGATATTCCAAAGACACGGACGAAGAGGTTTGACTCTACGTCTGTGATAAGAACATCTAGGCTGTGGAATGAGTTGCCTGAGTGGGTTTTCCCCGATAGTTATAATCTTGGTGTCTTCAAATCGAGAGTGAATCGGTTTTTTCTAGGTAAACACGCTCCATCGTAGACCGCATCGTCGTTTAACATCAGGCGAGATGGCGGTCAAGTGTAAACCTATAAAAGTAAAAAAAAAAAAGTATATTTCGACACAGTTTCAGCGACGGTGCAGTGATGGCCGAGACCAGTACCAGCGGTGGTAACTTAAAGTATGCTGCTCATATTTTTTGGGCATCTACAACTATGCAATGCTTAAAGTAATTAATACTATTACGAGTAATTCATCCACGTCGACGCAAATATTATTTTAAACAATTAATCAATAGTTACCATTTTTAACCCCCGACCAAAAAAGGGGTGTTATAAGTTTGACGTCGATGTCTGTCTGTCTGTCTGTCTGTCTGTGTGTGTGTCTGTCTGTGGCACCGTAGAGCTCAAACGGATGGGCCGATTTCGATGCGGTTTTTTTTATTTGAAAGTTAATATCAGTGCGGATGTTATTAACTATGTTTGGTTAACGTCGATTCAAAATGGCCGTCTCCACAAAATGGTGGATAACCTACCTCAATATGGGTATCAAATGAAAGGGCTTGACTAGTAAAATACTATACACTATAAAATAATTCAAATCCAAGATGGCCGCCACCACAAAATGGCAAATTATATTATTTTTTTCAATACTACTTCAATATGGGTATCAAACGAAAGAAAGGGCTCTACTAGTAGAATACATTGCACTATAACAAATTTCAAATCCAAGATGGCCGCTTCCACAAAATGGCGAAATGTCTTTCTTTTTTTACAACTCCCTTAATATGGGTATCAAATGAAAGGGCTTGTCTAGTAGAATGTTGTACTGATAACAAATCTAAGGTAGTCGGGGGTTAATCAATTTTTTTAATTTTGTTCTTGTTTCTCCTTAGTTACGGGATATTTAACTGGCTGGTCTATACAACGAGATATTAATACATCGATGTATTTACATGCACAATTTTCTTGGGTACACCGTGAATACATGACACTAAAACAAGGTATTTTTTTAACGATAGTTGGAGTCCAGTTGACCGCTTTCTTGCCTGATGTTAAGCGATGCGGTCTATAAATGATAATGAAACGTAAAAACCTAAAAGAGGCCGGCTTAATCTTGACACCAAGATTATAATCGTCGGGATAATCTCACTCAGGCATCGCATTCCACAGCCTGGACGTTCTTATTTCGAAAGAGATGTCAAATCTCTTAGTTCAACGACCGCAAAACAATGTGATTTTCGTGCTATACCTAAGCAGCCCCATAGAAAGCTTATAAAAACGAAGCACAAAGCCGAAATATCCGAAATATTTTCTACTGTTCTCTAGCATAGAACAAAATCTCAGGGCCATCTTCACCTTTATTCGGCTCTCGTGAATCTTTAATGGAGGGTAGTTTCATGAATCTGCGTTACACTATCAGCACGGGTATTTAGATAAATAAGCAGTTAGATTTATTGCAAAGTTTTATTTTGCTATAAGGACAAGATAAATTTACCGTACTACGAGTCTTTGTATGCTCTATCTTTTGTGTTTTTCATTAATTGACGTGTAAATTGTACATTTGTAGTGGTAAAACTCCTAGCAGAGTCCGCCTGGGGAAGTACACCTTTGCTAGTTATTCTACCGCCAAACAGTAATGTGAAAACATTACTGTGTTCCGGTTTAAAGGGCAATGTTTCCAGAGAAATTACAGGGCTTAGAGATATAACATCTTAGATCTCTGGATGATGAGCGCAGTGCAGTGCTAGGTAATGATTTGGACTCTTCATTTTCCAATAGCTGCGTGTCACTGTGCTGTTATGTGGCAGGCATGTTGCTTACCATCAGACACATGTTCTGCTCGTCTCATCACTTCTTATAAAAAAAAATTGACTTTGAGTACAGATTACACTGACTTGAGATATTGAAAAACATTTGATTTGATGGCGTCTCTGTTGAATTAATCTCAACTATCTAAAGGTACATTAAGGGTATCTCTAAACACCTCTCTGGGCTGGCAAAATGTCTCTGCATATGCATGTGTTCCTAAGCGACGACTACCGCTTACCGTAAAATGGATCCTAAGCTTTGTAGTCCTAAAATTTGTAGTCACATTCATAAATTCACGATCTTGAATCTGGAATCCATTTAATCGCTAGTTTCGACAGGCCCTGCCACTATGGCATCGTATAGTCTTTAATATCATCCGAATAGTTTTCTTGTATTTTCTTATATTTCCTTCTATTGGTAATTTTTTGTTCGGCAGTCGAGCTCTCCGCTTCGGAGTAATCAATCAAGGGCGAGATGGATGGATCGAACGCACAATGGGATATGACGCGCCGCTTTGATAAACTGACTGTCGGGATACGGGTAAATAAATGGTGCTGTAGACGACTTTCTTATGTAAGTAGTGTTTCTATGCTAGTACTAAGTACGTAGTAGTTATAAGTACAAGCGGCCCATTCTGACTTCGCTCGGGTAATGTCATACAATAAACTTATAACTTGCTCTCATTGATACAAATCTTAAGACTTTTAATACTTATAACAAAGCGACCATAAACTAAGTCTCTGGTTGGACCAAATCGCACATGAATATAAGGAAAAAATACTTTAATGCCATTTTGTGGTGGTGGACGTATTAGATTTGACATTTTTTATTGTCTATAGTATTCTACTAGTGTCAAGTCCTTTTATTTGATACCCATGTTGAGAGAGATGTGAAAAAAATGTAAAAAATATGTGTTCCGGCTATTTCAGATCGATTTTCATAAAACGTAGCTAAGAACAATCTCGACTTAACCTTTTTAAAGAAAAAAAAATCAATAAACACAGACACAGAGAGAGATAGATACACATCGAGCTTATTTAACACCTCATCGTTGTAGCGTGTAAAAAAAGGTTGGTTGCAAATAGAAAAATCTTTATTGCTGTTTGCAGGTAAGATTAGGTGATACAAAACATTTTAATAGATGACCCATTCAAACTAGCCTCTTCTTCTAGAGGCATGCAATATGTCTGGCAACACGGTTTCCATTTTTTAAAAAGACATCATGTTAACATATCCAATTTAAAAAGACATCATGTTAACATTTCCAATTTAAAAAGACATCATGTTGACATTTCTACGTAAACACGTGACACGAAAGATATTCATTTAAAAATAGAAAATAAATCCCTTTCCCTACGTGCAAATAAATATTTGTCCAATACGGCCCAAAGTTAAAATAATCCCCCAGTAGCTTAATTGCTTATTAGAATACATTAAAATAAAACGTGATAAAAATCACAAAGGAAAACGTGTTATATTTATCTCGCAGTATATTATCATAATTTTACCTTTTTGAAGCTGAAAGCTTCATGTTTTTATGGGATTAATTGTGAACGGTTTTCTCGGAAACCATCAGTATTCTGTTTCAGCATCTGACATTATATTCAAAGCAAAACTGGAGCTACGTTTTTTATTTTACACAACACGTTACATGTATACAGGGTTGCTGGTAATAAGCCTGCATCCGTTTAAGAGTATGTTTTGTGTACCTTAGATTTGTTATCTGTACAACATTCTACTAGTCAAGCCCTTTCATTTGATACCCAAATTAAGGAAGTTGTGAAAAAAAGAAATGTAATTCGCCATTTTGTAGTAGCGGCCATCTTGGATTTGAAATTTGTTATAATGCAAAGTATTCTACTAGTAAAGCCCTTTCATTTGATACCCATATTGCGGTAGTAGTGCAAAAAAAATATAATTCGCCATTTTGTGGTGGCAGCTATCTTGGATTTGAAATTTGTTATAGCGTATAGTACTCTGCTAGTCAAACCCTTTCATTTGATACCCATATTGAGGTAGGTTGTGAAGAAATATTTTGTCCGCCATTTTGTGGAGGCGGCCATTTTGAATCGATATTAACCAAACATAGCTAAGAACACTCGCACAGATATTAACTTTCAAACAAAAAAACCGCATCGAAATCGGCCCATCCGTTTGAGCTCTACGGTGACACAGACAGACACACACACACACAGACAGACAGACAGACAGACAGACAGACAGACAGACATCGACGTCAAACTTATAACACCCCTTTTTTGGTCGGGGGTTAAAAAGATGCAGGCTAATTGCCAATAACCCTGTATATTCGTATGAAACTGTATTATTTATTCAGTATTCTTCTCGCATCAATCATGCGACGTAAACATCGGCTTGTTCGCACTATGGTCATTTATAGTACATACATAGATACATTAACTACATTAACAGCCTACCGAATGTTTCCTCTGCTGGGAAAGTTAAGGCCACGCTAGCCCAGTGTGGATTGGTCCACCAATCCACCTTAAAACATTTCTGGTACAAATCAGTTTCCGATGTTTCCCTTCACCGTCTTAAGTTAGCGGCATTTTTTTTAATAAATAGTGCCGAGACGAGTAGTACATGTGCTTGATGGCAAGCATCATGCCTCCCATTTAACAACACAGTGACATGCTGACACGCAGCTATTGGAACTTGAAGAGTTCATATCATTACCCAGCACTGCACTGCGCTCGTCATCCATAGATCTAAGATGTTATATCTCTAAGCCCTGTAATTTCTCTGGAAACATTGCCCTTCAAACCGGAACACAATAATGATTGCACACTGCTTGGCGGAAGAATAACTGGCAAAGGTGTGGTACTTCGCCAGGCCGGACTCTGCCAAGAGTCCTACCACTACCAAAATATTACTCTTCTCATCTTATTAGTTAAAATAATTATTTTTGTTTAAAAAACGAAACAACATACTTTAATTTACCACACATGGTTTTTGAAGTTACATTTTTTTTAAGAAGTTAAGAACTAAAAGAGTTTACATATACTACGTATAGAGTTAACACAAACGCTTTACACCGAAAGCACGGGTAGCATCTTTCTTGCCTTGTCGCTCTTGTGGAAGTGTCATACTTTTGTCGCGGCACATAACTCTTTTGCCATAGAAAGTATGCACGTCATCTGTTTACGATTGGCACAACGGAACCGTGCGGATAATCTAAATATCCGTAGTATATGTAAACTCTTTGAATCAGACACTTAAAATATTGTTTCTGTGTGTATTGATATCAATAATTTGTTTCTACGAAAAAACAGAAACCGACTTCAATTTTAAAAATAGTTTTTTGTTGATATTTCAAATTACAGAGAAATTACAGGAGTTAGAGATATAAGATCTTAGATCTCTGGATGATGAGCGTAGTGCAGTGCTGGGTAATGATTTGGACTCTTCATGTTCCAATAGCTGCGTGTCACTGTGCTGTTATGTGGCAGGCATGTAGCTTACTATCAGGCTCAAGTCCTGCTCGTCTCATCACTTCATATTTAAAAAAAAATATTCTAAACCCGCCACACCGATTTTCGACGAAAATTTACATGGACACCTCTGAAGTATGATCGACCAAACAAAAAAAGAACCATAAAAATCGCGTCCCAATAAAAAAACATACAATCGAATTAAGAACCTCGTCCTTTTGAAGTCGGTTAAAAAGCAGTGAAAGTAAATTACACAGTACGAGGGTTTTCACGATGCTACGACGGGCGGATTTTGTTTTGGTTACGGCGTAGCCCGTAGACGAGGCTACAACCGTAGACTTGTGCACTAAGGACATAGCTAAAGATTATTTTTTTAAGAAAACCTGTTTTTTAATCTTTTTTCCAAGATGATGAAATTTATGCCCTTCAATTTACCTGGAAACCAGCAATATCTCTAATAGGGAATATGCATGTAGTTTAAATTGGCTTGATTTTTTTTTTCGTAGAATCCTTAATGTCCCGCCATTGTGCCAACACAATTATTTTATTATTTAGTTAGTTATTAATTGTAAAAAATATTATTTAAGTGCAAAATAGGCGCGGGGAATTCAAGTTTGCGAAACGCATCATTATCTGTGGAAACCAAATGTGACGTCACATGGCATGTTTTCTGCTTTAACGGTGTCGATATTCGTTCTGAGCTAGTAGTGTTAGAGAGAAAAGTCGTGTTCTCCATCGTTTGATTAGCTAGTACAACTCAAAAATCGGTACAAAGTAACTGCAACACTTGTAGTAAACAAACACAGGTCGTGGCCTGTGACGTCATGCAGGCGCGGGAAAGATGGCGGCGTTTAAACTGGACAAATTATACCGATATTTTAAATATTATTTTAAAAATCAATTTGTACATTGACAAGAGTATTTACATTTTTTATTGTGTTATATTAATGTAAAAAGTGAATTAAAAATCTAAAAAAATGCATGCATATTCCCTAATGCAAAAGAGTGAAATTTGTAATTTTTTTTATATAAGTACTATAGAGTGACGAGACCAGCAGGGCATGTGCCTGATAGTTAGCAACATCGCTGCCCATAACAACACAGTGACACGCAGTTATTGAATAACCCAAATCATTACCTAGCACTGCACTGTGCTCGTTACCCAGATTTATAAGATTTTTTAATCTCAAAGCCCTGGAATCTCACTGGAAATATTGCCCTTCAAACTGGAACACAGTGATGATACCATTACTGCTTGGCGGAAGAATTACTGACAAAGATGTGGTACTTCTCCGAACGATCTATGCAAAGCGTCTACAAAATCTATACAAATAAATGAAATTTGAGTGTCTGTGTGTAATATCAAATTAACATCTTTTTACCAAGCTCGAATGGGAGTATATCATCTTAATATATATAAATCTCCTGTCACGATGTTTGTCCGCGATGGACTCCTAAACTACTAAGCCGATTTTAATCAAATTTGGACACCGTGTGTAGATTGATCCAACTTTAACTTTAAAAGATAGGATAGTTTTTATTTCGATTAATGAGCTTTATGTGGCAATATATTCGAGCGAAGCCGGAACGGGCCGCTAGTATCATTATAAAATACATTTTTGTTGTTTGTCTGTTTGTTGCGGCTAATCCCCAAAACGACTGAACCGATAATGATGAGTCTGTCACTACCAAATGGCTAATGTTCTATATCATAACACCAGCTCTAACCTTACCTTAATTTAGAGTTCTGTAAAAAAAAAAACAGATAATCTTTAAAACGCGTACTAAAATATTAAATAAAACTATTTCCATATTTTAAAAGAAAAAAAAATTCTCCTCCTAATTATCGTGAACGTTAAACGTATCTGTTGTAGGCCCCGGGCGTTGTCTCCGCACGTTCCCAGGCTCGTGTACTATCAGCCTCATTGGTATTCAGCCATCCCCATGTCATTACGAATAGATAATGAATAACTCAGTCACATCACTAGCATGTAATGTATTTGCTTGACTTTACCAACTGGCGCAGAGCAGAAAATATCTAGAGAGATACAACTACCGTTTTCTAAAACTATTTTTTTACATTTTTACATGAAATATTTTAAATTAAAATTTAATATGTTTTTGTAACATCTTCAATCCTACATGTAACTCTTTGAGTAATTAATAAAAAAATGTTTTGTACGTTACGATTGGATGCACAGCCATACTCGTTTGTATATTTATATGTTTAGTGGATATTTTTTTTTTATTTTAAGCATAAAATCTAGTTAAAATATTGAGAAAACTTTTAGACGAAATGTTACGAAACTACTATATGAAATAAAATCAATCAATATTTCTAAAATTTTACCGTATTACTTACATACTTACCATCAAGCGCTTCTTGCTTGTCCAGTTCTCTGGTCATTATTTTTTTATATTTAAAAAAAACAATGTACCCCAACAACACAGTGTAACAGTGTGACAACACAGTGTGTTTTTGTGTGGGTCACCAGTCTACTAGCTCTGTAATGTTTTAAAATTGTTTTTTTTAATAATCTATTCTAATAACATAAAGGCGAAGAGGTTTTTTTGTATGAACGTGCTAACTTCAAGAATCACTGGACCGATTCCAAAAAATTTTTCAGCGTGGAAACCTTGGCGAACCGCTAGTATGTTAGTATAGTAAGTCTTGATATAAATATTTATACCATTAATAAAGTTGTAATAAATAATATGTTTTGTTTAGTGTACCAAATTATTACATACCATACATCTACATCTTTGACCAAATATATAATTTATGAACATATCAACATAAAAATTTAGCTTTATTTTTTACAAATTTATTGCTGCCCGGTATCTCTGCGGGATTTTTCTATTCAGTAGCGCTACGCAATATCATGAATTATTACAGAATATTCGAGAAACTCGGTTATTATAATTAACATTCGGGTAATTTGTGGATCTCCCCAGATTCCGGGGAGATTCCGATCAAAAAGGAATATATTTGATGCATGGATGATACACGAGGCTCTTCTCAAAGAAAAAGAAAAGTTAATTGCTCTCAGAACAGACGAGCAAAGATAATACAGAACAATTACTCCAAAGAAACAGAAAAACTTGAAGCAATTCATGCAAACAATAATTGTAACATTAACCGTGAAATGATGTCGGTTTTCAAACAACGCAGTAGTGTGCAAATAAAATGCAAAGTGGTATTAGATTTTATAGCTCACAAAACCATACATAAAGAAGTCACCAAAAACACCAGTAGTATCATTGTTTTGTAAACTATTTTTACAAAGAAATCAACTCTGAAATCACCAAAATAAGGCAGATTTTGTATTTTACTGCAAAATTCTTCCAAGCAAAACCGTTTATTGCATACGACAAAAAAATCAAAGCTTGAAACAACCTATGTTTTTACAAATTTGAAAGTTGATGCTTTTGTGATTTATTTTGCCACTGGTAGAACTCTTTGCAGAGTCAGGAAGTTAGTCAACTATGCCAGTTATTATAACTACACAGTGACGTGCTATCATTACTGTGATCCAATAGGACAATGTGCCTAGAGCAATTCAGACACCTTAAAAATCTGGGTAATAATTTAGAATCTTCATGTTCGAATACCTAAGTGGTACTGTGTTATTAAAAACAACCATGTTGCTTAACATCAGGCAGCATTAAAAAAAAGATATTTGGAACCTTCGAAATCCAAATCCACGTGCCTCTTTTCAATTTTTTTTTTTAAAGAAGTGACGAGACGAGCACGACATGTGCCTGATGGTAAGCAACATGCCTGCCACATAAAATCACAGTGACACGCAGCTATTGGAACATGAAGAGTCCAAATCATTACCTAGCACTGCACCGCGCTCATCGCCCAGACCTAAGATGTTAGATCTCTAAGCCCAGTAATTTCTCTGGAGACATTGCCCTTCAAACCGGAATACAGAAATGTTTTCAAATTGTACCAATACTGGCAACATTTATAGATGAGGTTAACCATCGTAACGTTAGAGGCAGAAATAATAATATGATTCTATTTTCATTGCCTTTATCACAAACATCATAACAAATACAACAATTTACTAACACAAAGATTGTATTGAAAATATATACATTTATCGTTATTGTTCGAATACATAGGAATAAACATTTCATTCCAATCTATTCCCTATTGATATTAGAAATGCCTTACAAATACGCGTATTGTTGCGAAAAGCAATCTACTGCGATGTAAAAAACTCACTGGTTTTTATTCATATCTTTTCGATTCAGGTTACATTTAGCTGAATATGTCGTGTCTTTTTGTCGCCGTTCCCACAATGGTAGAAAAACATAAAACTTCAATAAGTATGTCGCACCTTTTATTTTTAAAAGCAAAGCAGTTGACATCATGTGACCGCTGCCTACTGAGCTGAACTTTGACCTTGAGTAGACTCTTCCGAAGCTAATATTACCGTACTCACGACTACATATCGTACTATGACCTGGGTAAGGGCACCTCAAAAGATACGATGTCTGCTTGGGCTGCCGAGGATACCAAAGGATTGGCCTGGCATCCCTGAAAGGGGTCCTCTACGTTCCTAACTGGGAGGATTAAGCACCTGCCGACTTATAGCCGGTAGTTATACTAATACTGCATAGGATCTTTTTTATATATATATAGTGACGAGACGAGCAGGTCATGTGGCTGGTGGTAAGCAACACGCCTGCCCATAACAGCACAGTGAGACGGCTATTGGAACATGAAAAGAGTCCAAATCATTACCAAACACCGCACTGCGCTCGTCGCCCGGAGATATAAGGTATTTTATCTCGTAGCCCAGTAATTTCACTGGAAACATTGCCCTTCAAACCGGAACACAGTAATGTCGGCCCACTACTGCTTGGTGGCAGAATAACTGGGAAAAATGTGGTACTTCCCCAGGCGGACTCTGAAAAGAGCCGGTGGTAGAATAACTGGCAGAAATGTGGTATTTCCCCAGGCGGACTCTGAAACCAGTCCTCCTCATGATCTCCTACTACCTACATAGCTCCTTACCTGTCATGACCTACGGAACCTAGACGTGAAACGGTCCTCAAGTACAAATACCTACAACGAGCTATGTAAAGAGCTATGTTTGTGGTTTCTCCAAGAATATTATATCGTATATATGTACGTGCAACGAAGTGGAAAACTGATGTGGCAATGGGTCGATCAAATCTGGCGCAGGAGCGATAAGGCTTTATAACAGAGTAGATAAATGTTCTTGAGTGGAGTCCGTGAATAGGCAGACGGATTAAACAGATGTAGGACATCTTGAAACTAGATTAATTGATAATATACGCACGAATCGCAGTATGGAAACGTAAAGATGGTGACAGAGTTGAGTAGCGAAGCATGCTCGTATATTTTGTGTAAGAAATTACAGATTTTTTTACCTTTCAAAGCAATAGTGATTGAAGGTTCACAGTCGGTGACAGTGCATGTAATGCCTGATCTAAGAGTAGGAGTAAGTTACGGCTGGCCGGGAGAACGGCGAATGGCGATCCGGAACCCCCGGGATTCAAATCGCCCGCGCACCACTGTCTCTTCGTAGTAATTTGCGTAATGCCGTTAACTTCAAACGGTGAAGGAAAACATCCTGAGAAAATATGCACCTAGAATCTTTCGAGGCTAAGTGTCGCACTGGAGCCTGCGTTGTTGATTATGGCCTTGGCTCTCTTCTTGCGAGAGAAGGCCCCGTGTTCTGCCAGTGGGAACATTTAGTGGGCCGTGCCTATGCTAGGAGTAAAAGAAGCTGAGGAGCAAAGTACTCACGAGCAAACCGCAGATGCACGGGGTACCCGAGCACCACGCCCGCCTGGTGGCGCACGGCGCACTGGTACACCCCGTCTGGTGACGCATCCTTCCGGCGAGACACCTCCAGGCTGCCCCCGTTTGATACCCTGCAAACATTACACTTGACCAGTTGTATCCAGCCTACCATATGCTTTTGGGGGTAATATACTCTCAAAGTTGCGGAAACCAGAGCCTATCATCTTTTTTACAGTTTAGAGTGATCACAATTAGGACATGTGCTTGATGGTACGCAACATGCCTATAACATCACTGTGACAATAATGCTATTGGAACATGAAGAATCCAAATCATTACCTAGCACTGCGTTCGTCACCCAGAGATATAAGATATTTTATCCCTACGCTTAGTAATTTCGCTGGAAACGTTACCCTTTAAAACGGAACACAGAGAGGTTTTGAAATAACTGTTTGGCGGTAGAATAACTATCAAAGGTGGTATTACCCCAGGTGGGCTCTGTAAAGAGTCCTACCACTACGTACCGGTTTTATGACAAGGCAGAAGTAAAAAAGAGCAATCAATCTGTGCTAATAATAATAATACATGGAGAGTACAGATGTGAGGAAAATAGTAGACGTAGGTATAATACATAAAGGCAAATTAAGTAATCATTTTCCGTGACCCACATAACTATATGTAGATTTTGTTCTTGTAATTATGTAAATATGTGACTAATCGTGTTATGTACATAATTAGTATTTTGAACCAACCAACCAAGGGATTTCGAAGCAAAAGATGTTTGAGTCAATAAAAGTATGAGCATCGCACCTAATCTTCGCAGCCTCACTGCTTATATTTCTCCCTATTCATGAGTCAAAAGTATCTTTAGCAGAACCCGTTTATTATTATTTGGAGCTTGAAAAGTCCTAATCTTCGGCATAGGGCGGCCTGCCGGGGGAAAGACATCTCCCTATATCCTCAACCCTGTTTCCACTTGACTCTGTCCTGTCAGTATACCAATCATTGACATGATTATCGAGATCATCCCGCCATCGCTTAGTTAATCTACCACAACGTCTGGCTTCAACTACTTGGTGGTCTTGGCCCAAAGATAAGCCTTTCAATGGCATACCATACGAATAATTACTATGGGCACGGGTATCAAATAAATTAGTATCACACCCAGTCGTCGCATCCTCACCTTTTATATTCCTCTCCGTTCCGTCTCCAGGAGTACTTGGAGCGCGAGGGTCCTTCGCCCTCGAGCGGCGGCGGGGGCCCGCGCGCCTGAATGCGGCGCGCGTCCGGCACCACGCACGGCAGCGAGGCCCGCGGCGGCGACACCCATGTCACCCCCACATCTGTGGCAAACGAGAAAATACCGTCAAAACAACGAACAGATACAGACATTCTAGTGAAAATACACCCTAAACAACTAGACCTGTGTCAAATACCAACGATATCACGATTCATTATACTAAAAGAAACACAAACAGATGCCGCTATAACATGACCACTATTACATTATACACGTTGTGTTACGAAAAATTTCAGCGAGCAACTTTGTACGCAACGAATTGTTTTTGTAGTGGTAGGACTCTTGGCAGAGTCCGCCTGAGGAAGTACCACACCTTTGCCAGTTATTCTACTGCCAAGCAGTAATGTGCAAACATTACTGTGTTCCGATTTGAAGGGCAATGTTTCCAGAAAAATTACAGGGCTTAGAGGTATAAGATCTTAGATTTCTGGGTGACGAGCGCAGTGCAGTGCTAGGTAATGATTTGGACTCTTCATGTTCCAATAGCAGCGTGTCAATGTGCTGTTATGTGTCAGGCATGTTGCTTACTATCAGGCACATGTCCTGATCGGCACGTCACTCTTTATTAAAAAAAAAAGTATTTAGATGAGTAGTAATTTTGAAGCCGTCCGCTGATACAGAAACTTATACTCGTATCAAAAGACCACACAGATGCTAAACATTTGTATAACACGCTGATAAATCATCGTCTCCGCGTCTTGAGTTGTCAATATCCGCAAGAACCGATTTTATCAAAAATCTTGCGAGTAGAAAGAAGATCTCTTGTGCGGTTTAAGCTTTGCCATAGTTCGGCTGGTGGCGGTTGGAGACGTTAGACAGAGGATCGCGCTGAGTGGAGTATTATAGGAGAGGACTATGTCCAGCAGTGGACGTACCGGCTGATGATGTTGGTAGTTCAGCTTGTTATTAGTCGCCGAGCTTCAGTTTATTGCAGTTGTAAGCATTGGTAAGCTAATTGTATCCACTACAAAATTGGAATTGGCCTTACTTTTTCGAGTATAAGTTACAGCTACACCGCTTTCTATTAAAATTATCTGAGTCTGTCCTGAAGAAACTACGCGAGATATAGTCCCATCCTCTTCATACCCAGACGAAGTAATATTCGCGGAAGAAGGGAAAACATATTTTTCCGTTGATGTATTGATAATGGTTCTTTTGAGATACAAGACTATTCCCGAAACATCATCCAAAGGCTTTTATTCATTGTGCCATAACTTAGTTACCTAAAATAGGTACCACATAAAAATAAATACAAAGCGTAATATAAAAATTGTTAAAGTTATTTAAATAGAGTTGATTTTGACTTATAATTATGATTATTGTGTGTTTTAGGTAAAAACGTTGACTGCTTGAAACATTTAACTTAATAAAAAAGTAAATTTAAAAAATACACAGGGTATTTAAAGGATAATTCAGTCTTGTTTTTCCCCTAATTTCTGTAGAATGCCCGCCGGCAGGACGAGACATCACGTGGTTACGTCAGAATTGACCCAGATATCATTTATTTTTATTTTTAGCTCCCAACTTAAATGAGAGCTATTACAATGAAAGGCAATATTAAAGAACGAAAATAATCAAAAATTTCACCAAGTCCACATGAACATGCCGCAAAGAATATTTTGTTTCGACAACTGTCTCTTGGTACTGTATATTGGAAATTGATTTGTGCTTACATAATTATTGTGGTGTACGAGTAGGTATGTAGCTTTTGACACGTACATTTCAAATTGCACTTTTTTTTGTATTGTTTAAATTTTTTTTCGGGCCTCTATTAACAATGTGGCGTTTTCAAGACGTAAAAAGACCTGTCAAATACAGTTCCCAATTTCACCGTAGGTGGCGCCACTGTTTTATTTTGTTAGAGACATTTCACAAAAACCAACAGTGGTGCCACACTTGGCAATATTTAGAACTATCTCTGACAAGTCTTTTTGCGTCTGGAAAACGCCTCATTTCATATAAATTGTAATCGTATATTAGTTGTAAATTGCAATTGATGTGAAAAAAAAATGTACCTAAGAGTTTAATGTTTTAATATGATATGGGTTTTATCATCATCATTTTCAGCTTATAGTCTATTGCTGAGCACAGGCCTCTCTTCCTGCACCCCACTTGTCTCGATCCTGGGTACTGATTCCGAACGCAATCCGAACTACAAGTTCGGAATGGCAATCCTTGTCTCTGTCATTCTGAACGGTTACGACAAAGGTCGAATGTGTGTTGAGAAAGGTTGTGGAATGCGTTGCCTGAGTGGATTTTCCCCGATAGTTATAATCTTGGTGTCTTCAAATCAACAATAAAACTGTTTCTTCTAGGTAAGCACGTAGATCACATCGTCGCTCAACCTCAGGCGAGAAGGTGGTCAAGTGCGAACTTATTATAGTAAAAAATAAATAAAATCGTGAGGTTGAATCCGTGTCGAGATCACTCCGATTGGGTTCAGGATCGCTAATGCTAACGATAATGGTTTGCGTGACCTGAAATAAAAAAAAATACTTACCGGAAAATCTTTCCTGCCCAGAGGGAGGCAGGAAGCCAACAGCTCACCTGATTTTGGGAAGAGTGACAGTTACTTCTAAATATAATATATGTAAGCGCTTACCTTTCACCAGTGGTCGTCTTTTCACGCGTGCACTCCTTTACAAGACGAGGGCAAACTTACCACGGAAGAAGTTTGGAGACGAAGACACTGCGACCTAAACCTACCAACTAGTTTGTACACAGTTCAACAATAAATTATTCTGATTCTGATTCTGATTCTGATTCTAATGCAACTTTCGTATGGAAAAGAAGTTCTACCCTAAAATTTTTACACCTCTATTCCAAAATTGTAGACTGACATTTTAAACCTTATCTAATTTCTACTTCTCACTAATTCTACTAATATTATAGACATGAAATTAGATGTCGGTACGGCTGAGCGGATAGGATGAAAATCGGTATACATAGATGTAACAATTTTTGTGGATCGTATTTGGCAAAAGTAGATGATCGTGGTTGCAACCCCTCTTCAACTTGCACTCAGTTGGACAGCTTGAAAATAGTGCTGAATCTTATTTTATCCTACATCATCCTACATAGGATACTTCTGGTGCATCATATGACCCGTAAATTTTGTTCACGGGCCTGTAGTCTGTCTTCAGTTGGATCAAATCCTACATATATTTTAAACGTTAAAGTTTGTATGTTTGTTTCTCAATCACGTCGGAACATCACGTCGGTCTAAACGGATCGGGTTGAAATTTGAACACAGGTAGATTATAGTCTGGAATAACACATAGGCTACTTTTCATCCTGGAAAACTAACGGGAACTACGCAAGTTAAACGGCGGAGCGATGTTAGCTACACATAGTTGTAAAATTTCTAGAATAGGGCGTTTTTAAAAGGCAAAAAGACCTGTCAAAGACAGTTCCCAATTTCACCGTAGGTGGCGCCACTGTTTTATTTTGTTAGAGAAATTTCACAAAAACCAACAGTGGTGCCACACTTGGCAATATTTAGAACTACTTATCTTTGACAAGTTTTTTTGCGTCTGGAAAACGCTTCATTTCGGTTGAATTTGTGTAAGTGAAAAACAAAAGTCACTGAATTTTTATACATTATATAGTTAGATAAATAAATAAATATTGGTGGACAATTCACACACAACACCATCTGACCCCAAACTAAGCAAAGCTTGTGTGATGACAGCCAGATAGCTGATTTAATACTTATATAGTTTTAAACACATACTTATTATACATAGAAACACCCAGACACAGTGCAAACATTTGAATTCATCACACAAATATTTGCACTGGGTGGGGATCGAACCCACGACACTCGGCTTCGAAGGCAGAGCCACTAGGGCAGTCAAGTTTTTTCAAGATGTACAAGTTTTTTTATCTATCCACTTATCTATTACCCAGAAACAGTGTACTCAGAGATTCGAAATAGCCCGGCGGCCATGTCGTTCCAGAATGTTCTCTCGTTTAGTTTCTACAACTGTTAGATATATTTGTATGTTATACAAAGACAAGAATACGAAGATCAAAGTGAATCTGGTTGGGAAGTTGGGAAGGGTTTGTTAAATGTTATGACAACTAGGGACCATGTCAAAGTGGGGGAAATTTTCATACTAATTTATAAATGAGAAGGTGAGTGGAACTGCCTTGAGATTTTTGGAACGTCAAACAATAAACGATGTCGCTTTTTCGAAGTACGAGCAAATCGAAGATCAGATGATGCAGACAAGTTGCAGAGTCTCCGAAATGTATTTCGGAAACATTTCGATTGTAGTGGTAGGACTTTTGGCACAGTCTGTCTGGGGAAGTACCACACCTTTGCCAATTATACAACCTCCAAGCAGTGCAATGTGCAATGTGCAAACATTACTGTATTCCGGTTTGAAAGGCAATATTACCAGAGAAATTGCAGAGCTTAGAGATATAACATCGTAGATATCTGGATGACGAGCGCAGTGCAGTGCTAGGTAATAATTTGGACTTTTCATGTTCCTATAGCTACGTGTCACTGTGCTGTTATGTGGCAGGCATGTTGCTTACCATCAGGCACATGACCTGCTCGTCTCGTCATTCTTTATTTAATAATAAAGTTTCAAATTTCAAACAAGCCTTCAAATTTCATTCACATTCATCAAAATTAAAAGATAATCCGCATCAAGGTACATTCGCTTTTACTCTTTTACTGAGCTGGAGCGTAATGAGTCCGAACATGGCGTCGTAAAGTTTATGGCGTTTTTATTACAATATACGTTATTGAATGAGAATCGAGGATCCACCACCTGCCCTGACCAGCTAATCAATTTCAAAAAGAAACAAAACCTTTTTTTAATAGGTTTACACTTGACCGCCATCTCGCCTGATGCTAAGCGACGATGCGGTCCACGACGGAACGTTTACTTAGAAGAAACCGATTCACTCTCGATAATCCTACTAAAACAATTAATTAACATTTACAACAATAGATATTTACGTGGGCTCCAAACTAGGCTAAGCCTGTGATCCTGTGTAACCTGTACATAAGAACTTCCAAAAAATTACAACCAAGGACTCGAACCAACAATCCCGCGAGTGGAAAAGTGGACAATCTCACCACTAAGCCACCAGCTCCGAGCTCAAATCTATTATTACTTGACCTAAGTACCATTACGACTCATCAATAATTAGAGGTCAATTTATCTTGGACATCTTGGGAGGTGAGCAAATATTGATAGAGCTGTGAATATGAAGACTTGTACCGTGTTCTAGGGTCAGGTTACAGTGGAAGGGAGTTCAGCATGGAACCCTATGTAGAGCTTACTTTTATAGAATCGACAGTTTGGCCTCCTAGAGTAAGATCCCAGGCCGCCGGAAGTCACGTATTTTCTGATGGATGGAATGTGGACGATTGAGTAGAGTCAGTACGTACTAAGAACATATGCTTATCCGCTAACTTGCTTAGACGGCCAATTTTGAGATATGGGGTCCAGAAGATACAGTCATGACTTACTTCACGTCTTTTCTGATAACTGATTTTCACGTATGTTATAGGCAATATCTTTAAAAATAAGGCCCCGATACTTGCAGACACTCCGTCGGCCGCTTAAAACTTTAAAAACACTTTCCAAAAGGGTTTTAAAGTGTTTGTTATGCAAAAAGGCCGACGGATCAATCAAATACTCAATCGTCCACATATCATCCATCAGAAAATTCGTGACGTCTGGTGGCTCTGGGATCTTGGACTATCCGTAAAGTCGCTGTAAAGCGCTCCATACCGGCCGTTCACATATTCCGAGAACCGGCAGCAAATTTTGGGTAAGTATTTGAGGAAAGCTAATCAGCTTTCCTGAAATACTTACCTAAATCACATAGCTCTCTTATTATCCCCCAACGCGGAGGTGCAGACTTAGCTGGTGAGTAGTGGGCCTACATCTATATAATATGTTGTTCAATGACTTCAATGGCATCTTTAGGCTCAACGGACTGGGTTGAAATTGCGAGCACAGTTAGATTATAGTGTGGAATAACACATATGCTCTTTATAATCGCGGGAAAATAACGAAAACGTGAACCTTTGCGCGCGGTACACGCGGGTAAACCTTGCTACCTTGCTAGTGGTCTAATATGAACGGGTTGATCCACCATCACTTATTAATTTTCAATTCGTCCGCAGCTCGTGAGGGCGCTGCCGTCTACTGCGTAGAACAAACCGCCTATATCACTATCCTTTTCACACCAACCGACGTCAACTCCCGTCTCTCTCGCACATAGTAATCCCACGTGACAGCCGTTTTCGCTATACTGTGTCACTGTTACCGGACATTCGTTTAAAATATTTACGCGATTATGACGCTTACGTAGTTATGATACAGTGCATTGTACTAGTAGTAACATTAGAAGCAAATATACACAAATGTTTGTAAGATTACGACAGGTTTTATTCATTCTCGCGTCATCGCACTACGCACTTAGCGAGTCTGTAGTATTAAGGAAGAATGCGGAAGGATGTTTTGGCGGATAATGTTCATTTCAAACTACAAAAAATATTAGCCAGTAGACCTAGAGGTGAATTTAGAATTTCCGATTTCACAACCAAGAGATCGTATATTCGAATCTCCCCTTTTATATCTACGTATGTATTTAAATTTAATTCTACAATGTCTTGAATTTAAAATTATGAATCTATTGCGTCGTCTATAATTATTCACAATTATTTGAAAATGCTCACTGTAAATGACTTGCCTTGTACCTATAACGAGCAAACATGTTTTGCGATCAATAATGGTATGATTTCTGAAATATTTTTCCATGTACGAGTTTACTGCACTACTTGCTTTAACGGTGGAGGAAAACATTGTGAGAAAACCTATGTCCCGAGAGAGATATTACTTAGGGACAATAGGACGGACATAACCAGCCTTGACTCTCCTTTGACTCATTGTGAGAAAAGTCCCAGAATCCCAGCAGAGGGAAAAATTGTGCTTACTTTTAACATCAACGGAGTCCCTATTATTCAAACACCGTCTGTGTCCCGTGGGTTTACACGCCTAAGTTCAGATCCCGTAGGAATATCAGGATAAAAATGATTTTAACACACAGGCCAGATTAGCTCGCAGATGGCAGATTTTGTGCTACTGGACACAATGCCATAATACATAAATTACGAATTTCATGATTTTTGACCCCTTCCCCGTTCTTGTCACAACTGGTCACATTTGTGAGACTTCCCTCTTCCTAGTGTGATGTCACATATTTCCAGTTTTCATTGTACCTACAAGTAATTGAGTGTTGTAATATATTTTTAAAAAAATATTAAAATATGATGTCACACAATTTGATACCCTTCCCCCTTGTCACACAATATCACACTTCACCGACCCCCTCCGTCCCCCATAACATGTGACGTAATTTATTGATGACCCCATTATGGTTTTTATATGTAAGCTATATTACTGTAGAGTTTCATCAAAATCCATTCAGTAGTTTTCGCGTGAAAGAACAACAAACATATAAGTATCCAATTCTTACAAACTCTCGCGTTTATAATATGAATAGGATAAAGCTAGCAGCAAGTAGACATGTGTGTAAGCCTCTAACTTACAAGCAAAGCCACAATAACTTATCTGCCAAGCAACTTAAATATTAAACCCCGAAACAAAATTAATTCAAAGGAGCATAAATGTAACACGAAAAGCCAAATTCCCACAGCCTCACCTGCTTCAAACTCAACATAAATCAGTTGAAAAAGAAACAGACATTAAAACAAGTCAATTAAGTCATTTACGGGATAAAACTTTCGTAAATCTTCGCGAAACGTAATAAAGCTCAGTTTGGGAGCGAACAAATTAAATTTGTTGTTGAGGTAAAGTTTAGTCAAACGGTAAACTGTGTTCTGAACTGACTACAGAAAAGAGAGAGGATTCTCAATACGTTTGATGTTTTTTAAGGGAGGAGGAAGAGAGGTAGACCTAGGAGAAGTTGCATGAACCAAGTGAAGGAGAAGATAAATGTAGTGTCGTATCAGGAAGTCAAGGAGAAGGCGGAGTGTAGAAGTACATGGAAGGAACTCCACTGTCAAGAGCGTCGCTCTTAAATTATGAATGAATGAATTATTCAAATCCATAAATTAATTTATCCGACCACTAAACTTTTTAATCTACTTCAATACAGAGGAGTTTCAATACAGACAAATTACAGGGCTTAGAGATATAACATCTTAGATCTCTGGGTGACGAACGCAGTGCAGTGTTATATATATATTTTATTGAAGATATTCCCTCAACTGGAACCAAGATGACACTTATATCCATATTACACGAATTTATGGCAGAGTGGGAATCGAAACCACAACCCAACTCTGAGACACACTACTGAGCTACGAGGCCGGTGCTAAAAAAGTCAATGCTGACGATTTGCAGGTAGATCAATGCCTTTTTTCTAAACAATCCTTTTATAGGAAATGGAACAAAAAAAGACCCACGGAGTATAAAAGCCACCATTATTTGCACAAAATAAAAGAACACTATTTTGAGGCAATCATGATTTCCATCCCTGTCTGTCCCATTGCAAATGCCGTGAGTGAAAGAGATAATTTTCAGCACCAGAATGGGGCCCCTAGATCGGGTCAAGGTTGGCGAGCCATAGAAGGGGCTTTAATTATCCATAACGAGGTCCCACCCCATTATATGGTCTTTTACGATCGTAACTACAAGTAGAGTTGTTCTACTAATATTATACATGCGACAGTTTTAATGTTTGATGCTAAACCACGCCGGAACGGCTGGACGGATCGGGCTGAAGTTTGGAACACAGTAAGACTACAGTGTGGAATATCACATAAGCTACTTTTAATCCCGAAAGACAGTAACGAAAACTCCACGGATAAGACCGCGAAGTAATTACCTAATTATTATAGTAACATGAATTATTTTAAAATTATGTTAGTTTATTTTTTGCTACCAATCCGCCCCGGCTTCGCACGGGTGCAATGCTGATACTAAAAATACGAATAAAAATGGTTATTGTGGGTTATCCCTAAGAGATAAACATAAATATACCATTGTTGACTTTTTTGTAGAACTTTTAAGGGGTACATTTCTGCAGTACATTATTTGGTCCATCTCGTAGGATCCAGCCAGGGTTTGCAAAGTAATCGCAAAAAAATGGTTTATTTATGACATCACATTAGAAACCTTTAAAATGATTAGTGTTTCTCTACTGTTGTATGCACATATTATACATATAAACTTTCCTCTTGAATAACTCTATCTATTTAAAAACCCCGCATCAAAATCTGTTTGGTAGTTTTAAAGATCTAAGCATACATAGGGATATAGGGACAGAGAAAGCGACTTTGTTTTTAACCGACTTCAAAAAAGAAGGTTTCTCAATTCGACCGTACACTATGTTTTTTTTTGTGTGTGTTCGCGGATAACTTCGTCGTTTATGAACCGATTTTGATGATTATTTTTTTGTTGTAAAGAAGATATTCCAAGGGTGGTACCATGATAAGGAAACCAGGATCTGATGATGACATCCTAGAGAAATCAAGGAAAACTTTTTTACTGTAAGTTTTCCATTGAAAGTCGGTTCTTTTTTGTTAAAATTTAGTTTTAACTGAAAAAATTTATACTATGTAGTGATGATGATGGTTGACAAAAAAATATTGACATATGTATTTGCATTTGTAAAATGATTCTGAGCTGTATTCTATTTGACAAATATTGTATATATTTTATTATTGTAAGTTCAGTTTATGATAATTTATAAAGATACAATATTGGAATGTTATCGTATAAAATATACGCAATAGGTACATTTAAATCGTCTAAATATTTTAAGCCGCGATATCTGAAGACATGTGCGGATTAGAAACGGATTACGGATGATTGCAGTTGCACGTACACGTTTAAAAATATAAATCTATACTAATATTATAAAGCTGAAGAGTTTGTTTGTTTGAACGCTAAGATCTCGGGAAGTACTGGTCCGAATTGGAAGATTCTTTTTAACCGACTTCCAAAAAAAGGAGGAGGTTATCAATTCGACCCCTATGTTTTTTTTTTTTTTTTTTTTTTTTTTTTTATGTATGTTACCTGATTTCTCGAGAACCTCTGAACCGATTTTAAAATTTCTTTTTGTGTTCGGATGGGTATGCTTCCCGAATGGTCCTATATAAATCTTTTTGAAATCGGTCAAGTAGTTTTTGAAATATGAACCAAAAACTGAAAAATTGCGTATCTGGATGACGTTGTAGATTTCACAAAAGTTATGAATCTCGACCCTGTCAATACAAAATTGTGTAAATGCTTTAATAAAAACTTGTTTTTAACCCCCGGCCAAAAAAAGGGGTGTTATAAGTGACGTCGATGTCTGTCTGTGTGTCTATCTATCTGCTGTGGCACCGTAGTAGAACTCAAACAGATGGGCCGATTTCGATGCGGTTTCTTTTATTTCAAGGTTAATACCATAGCAGATGTTCTTAGCTATGTCTGGTTAAAGTCGATTCAAGATGGCCGCCTCCACAAAATGGCGGACAAAATATTTTCACAACCTACCTCAATTTGGGTATCAAATGAAAGGGCTTGACTAGTAGAGTACTATGTACTATAACAAATTTCAAATCCAAAATGGCCACCACGACAAACTGGCGAATTATATTTCTCATTACTACCTCAATTTGGGTATCAAACGAAAGAGCTTGACTAGTAAAATACTTTTCACTAGGAAAAAATTCAAATCCAAAATGGCCGCTTCCACAAAATGTCGAAATACATTTCTTTTTTCACAACTCCCTTTATATGGGTATCAAATGAAAGGGCTTGACTAGTAGAATGTTGTACAGATAACAAATCCAAGGTAGTCAGGGTTTGATTAAAATTTTTAATTTTGTTCTTGTACACTAAAAAGAGTAAAATAAACAATTTTCGTACAAAAAATTAAACCGACTTCAAAACCACAAATAGGCACTCAAAAGCGAAAAATAAACTAAAATCATTATTATAAGCGCTACTCACTTATCTATTTGAAGTCGGTGCCAGTCAGGTCAAAAAGTTAGTAGATTGATGCTATGTAGGCACAGGTAAGTAGTATCTATCCTATACCTGTTAGATTTAGCTGGCACCGACTTCAAATAGATGAGTGAGTAGCGCTTATAATAATGATTTTAGTTTATTTTTCGCTTTTGAGTGCCTATTTGTGGTTTTGAAGTCGGTTTAATTTTTTGTACGAAAATTGTTTATTCTATTAGATAGTTCATTTATCGAGGAAGGCTATAGGCTATAGAACTTAACGCTACTATTTATAGAAGCGGAGCATGAATCAAGAATGTAACAAAATCGGGAAAAATACTCCTTTTTGAGAGTTTTCGTACGTTTCGTGCTTTGATATGACACATGACAGCATGTGTCTAAGATTGCGTCATTGAATATCACAGATTACATACCTCTTGAATATAAACCTTTGCTAATCTGTTTCTAAATCTGAGTTGGTTCGACCAATAATTCTCAGATATTCTCAGGTATTAATGAACAGATTTCAGTCATTCTTTCACCGTTGGATATGTACGGGATCCTGATGAGTGCTATATAATGTTCCACGGGCGAAGCCAGGGAGAACATCTAGTTTATTGAGAAAGATAATACTAGAGATTATGACAGTGCAATTATAAAAAGAATTAAAAGAAATAGCAGTTGATAATCGCACGCACCGTTTCAAATAATCCACCTAAATATATGTACCTAGGTACTCATAAAACATAATCTAAGTAGTAACCGACGTGCGTTAGCAATAAAATAATATTATTGTAATAGATACCTAATAAAATTTATTGAGAATAATAGGCCATGTGAAGTTTTTACACGTCGTAAATATAAATAACTATTTTTCACTAATCAAAGGTAGTTCAAAAAAATAGTTAACCAAACAGAAAATGTCGAACTCGAGAATTCTTTTTTTTATTACCTTAGTGGTCCCACTGTTTAGCAAAGGATCTAATACGCTCGGTATTCCTCGATGGCTTTGACTCTTTGACGCCATCGGTCAGTCGTGCTCCAACCTCCAATTGCGTTTTAGAGCCGACAAAGCTTAACTTTACCTCAATTTTGTCTCATTGAATTCGTATGACGTCACAAACCGATAGATTTTTTTTTCACTTAGATTTGACTCAAAAATTGAACAGGTTTTTAGCTTAGAAGCCTCTTAAAGTGTCTGGGATACTTACCTATGGGCCCTATAGCGCTAATATAACAGTAAAACATCGCTACAGCTACAGTTAGCACTTATCATTACCAAAAAATAGCTAGCTAACCAGTTAACCCATTCTCGCAGCGAGTGAAGAGAACCTCAGAAACTATACAATCATTCCCATCGACTGCACAAGGAATCTAAGAAGCAGAATCGTGAACAAATTCCTCTGCAGCATTAGAAAAGGACAGACTGCGAGTGGCGGCATAGGAGTGAGCGGCACAGATGCACTGACCTACATCAATAAGTGGACATTTTGCACCGCACCGAGCGGAATGTTGCAGTGAGCTTCGTGGACTGCGCATGTGTGCGTGGATGTCGGTTCGCCGCGTTTCTTATTAAATAACGGTGGACATTCTTTGGAATAAATTGGGTTAGGTTAAATCAACTTTTGGAAGTTATTCATTTGGCGCGTTAGGGAAAAATTCTGAGAGTAAATTTGTATGATGCGTGCGTAAGTCACGACGAACCAACACCCTGAAGTTACATAATCAACATTTTAGCTTATTGCTTTGAAGATGTTATCTATTCTAGTTGAAGTTACTTCTTAGCGCGAGGAAAAAAGAGAAGAAGTATGTGCAGAAACATGTGTGGGTATGCAACTGATCATGCAGATCTGTTGCACACTCTCCGAAATATATCCGACAAAAGATCGATTAGGTAGCAATTTTGCGGCGATTTTCAAGACTTTGAAGTCTGTTGCGTTATTAACAAGATTATATTGGGATTAATTAGGTAATACCAAAGGGTCGGTTACAGGTGACTCGAATATCATACTAGTATTATAAAGCAGAAGATATATTTTGTTTGAACGCTTAAACTTTCTATTTATTTTTTTTACTACTACCGATTTCAACATTTCTTTCAACGTTGATCTGTGTGTGCTATAGGTCATATATTGCGTACCACAGGCAAAGCCGGTACCGCTGGTACTAAACAAAAGCTGATTAAATAATCTTGGAGCGAAGTCTAGCAACCCGCTCCAAGATCGATCAGTGAGTCTTTTTAGGACGATAGATCTAAGTGATAGATGGGTGAAACCCCCCTTAAAGTGTTAAAATACAGACAAATTGATTTAGAAAATCTCGGAATTTGTGACTTTAAAAGAACCCAAAGAAACGAGATTGAGTTTTGAGAAACAGTGGTTCAAACATGGTATAATTACGGTAATCTCTATGATATACCAACACTGCTTCAACGGCACAGGAAAGCATTTCAAGGAAACTGTACATTTGTGATAAGAGCGTCTAAGCTGTGGGATGCGTTGCTTGAATAGGTTTTTCTCGATGGTTACAATTTAGGTGTCTTCAAATCGAGAGTGAATCGGTGTTTTCTAGGTGAACACGCTCCATCGTAGACCGCATCGTCGCTTAACATCAAGCGAGATGGCGACCAAGTATACCCATAAAAGTGAATAATAAAATAGCAGCTTATTTGAAGAAAGACATATTTCCAGGTCATGTGTTATCCGCCAACCCACATTGGGCCAACGTGGTGGATTATGGCCTCGACTCTATCATTGCGAGAGAAGGCCACAAGTCCGAGCAGTGAGCACATAAACTGGGCAGCTTGTACTGAAAAACCGGATGAAGTGGTAAATAATTTTATAGGATCGAAGCGGTTAAACGGTCAATAACAGAAAAACTAATAAAACGAATGGTGAGTAATATGATTAGTATATTTTTATACCGGAGAGCTCATAAAACTAGCCTTCATAAAATAGATGTTTACGAGGCTGGGATCTGGGATATAATGATTAGGTACATCTGAGAAAGTGTTGTTATACCTATGTTTCAAATGAAGTGGTTCAATTGGAAATCTCGAGATCACAAATAGTATGCGAAGTAAGACTGCAGCTAATGTATGGGTGTTGCTAAGTTAGAACAGCCCCCAGTTTTGTTAACAGGAGGGAAAATGTTAACGAAAATGGGGGCTTGTCTGAAAAAAATGCTTCGACTCAAGATATTTGGATTGGGTACGGTTGAATTACATGTGACTGCCTAACAAAGGGTAGGTACTGGCATTTCCACAAGAACGCACCAATATCTAGAACGATTGTTCTAGAATTTCTAGATAAGTGTCATATTGTGCCGTATTTACTTAGTAATGCATGTTGTGTGATATTTTATGATTACATAATTGTTTGATTTATGAATTATTTTTACCAACATATGATATGTACGTACTATCCGTTTAGTATGAACCGTAATATTTGCGTAAAATTTACGGAAATATAAGTTAAATTAAATGAAATATCAATAAAATACCGCAGGCACTTATACAAATGACTTACTAAAAGCAGAAAAAATATTCTGCGGTCGAAGAAAGGGCAAAAAAGGGATTCGCAAAGACCTTGAACGGAACCCTTGCTTCCCGGTTCCCCGATATTATTTAGACAAGATGGCACTGTCGGCTTTGTACTAAAACTCGTGTTTTGTCTCTGTGGCCTTTCATTTGGAATTCTTGCTTATTCTTGCTCACTGCTCTGGTCTACTTAATGTTACCATTGTAAGATTCCATATGTTTTACATTTGTATCATTTGTAGAGTTAAAATTGTTGTTAGTTATAAAAACAGAGTTTTTAATCGCTGAAACTGAGTACAAATATGGTTTGCTTAATGGTGGTAGACATTGATCTTAGCGATAGGGTAGTAATTTGTTTCATTGGTCCCAAGAATGTGTATTTTTGTTTATTTTTTAAACTCAGACACAAAAACGAATTTCTGCGTAAAACGGATTACCCGATTTTTATTAGTTTAGTTGAAAGCTTAGGTAGTCTATAATGTTCTAACCTATGTTTGATGAAGATCATTCTAAGATGGCCGCCGTTACAAAATGGCGAATTACATATTTTTACATGATTCCCTCAAAAATGGGTGTCCAATGTAATACAGCTTCTCTGGCAGAACACGAATATGAACATTGACTAATTTCAAAATCAAGATGGCCGCCACCGTAAAATGTTGGGAGTTTTTAAAATTATTTAGTTATTTAGGTATGTGTTGGGGAAAAAATCTAAAAGCCTAGTATATTTTGCAATTTTAAGAAAACAAGTACAGTAAAAACAAAATACTCAATTTTAAATTCGTTTTACAAGGTCATAAGGGTCTCGACGGAATGGGGTGTTAAGAACTGCTATATTGAAAGAACCTCCCTCGGTTTCGTCCCCTAATTTCTATCCCTAACAGTATGTAGATAGCTACGTACATCGCACATCCCTACAGGCATTACTACTCGCATTAATTCATACTGTATCATGTTGAGAAGATTTGTAAAACGGAATCGCGAAAAGTGAGAGTGCATCGATTAATAGCCTATGTACTATTCAAGGCTATTCGTACTATATATAACTCCTCCTCCTTGCGTCGATACCCCAATTACTGAGGGTCGTGATCTCTCTTGAGCACCTTCTCTCTGATTATCGACCGCCATTGGTGAGGACCTGCGGCGGTGTGCGCTGCGTTGTGGACAGTGGATTCGAGTGTGGTATCTGGTCCGTCCAAAGCGTGGGCTTCTTCCTCTTGGTCTCTTTTCTTCGAGTTTGCCTGTGACTACATTTTTTTAAGTTGTCGTTGTCTTTCCTAACTATGTGGCCGAAGTACTCGAGTACCTTCTGCAGGCATGTGGTGGATAGCCTGATTTGTATTTTAAGTACTATAACTAGACGTAGACTATAATCTGTGTTCCAAATTTCAACCGTTGAGCTGTTCCGACGTGATTGAGCAACAAATATCCAAACTCTCACATTTATAATCTTACTAATATTACAAATATAATTTAAACTTCTCTAGATAGCTACCTATACTCAGCGAGGCAATGCAGCCAGCGTTTTGGGCACATTTGCACCAGGAACGATTTAGGGTGGGTTATCTTAATTAATGACTTTATGAATTTGTACAAAAAAATGAAAATTTAACACTTTACAGTACTTCATCATGATCAAAACTATCATTTAATCACTCTAATAACGCAGCCGAAACGTGGACGAGATTAAATTAGTTATTAAGTCCTGTAAAGTGTTTAAATTATGAGCTCAAATTGTGAAATTTTAAAACAATATACACAGATTATAGTATGGGAAAAACACGACTACTTTTTAACAAAAGAAAACAATTACAGGAAAGTAATGTGAACGTGAACTGCGCGGGTACAACCGCACGACGTTGATAGTTTTTAATATTTCGTAACAACTATAATTGTAGCTTCGGACCTAATCCTGAAATCGCTAAAAACAGACTTTCCTTAAAAAACTACCGTTTCAAATCCGCAAACTCTATGGAACAGCTCTTATTTTTAGGGTTAATCTCTTTATGTAAACTGAGGGTGTAAAAGACCGCATTAAGGTTTATGGATAATTTTGTATTGTGAACTTTTTTGGGATCAACATTTTTCATTGATGGTTTGCAATTGACCGCCATTTCGCCTAATGTTAAGATTAATGTGGTCTACGATGGAACGCACTTACCTAGAAGACACAGATTCACTCTCGACTATCCACCAAGAGTGTGTCCATCGGGGAAAATCCACTGAAATAACGCGCGATCCGCTATCGCCAAAACTTTTTACCCAATAGGCGATGGCGGGACGACCTCGACAAACACTTTAAAGACTGGATGGACTTCTTTGACTCAAAACAGACAAAAATGAAAGGAGTGCAGGAAGGCCTTTGCTCAACACTGGGACACAATGGGCTCTTAATAATAAGTACCTGGGTGACCGAGCTTTGCTACCTACTAAGATAAATACTGATTTTCTCAAAAAAAAAAATGAACTTGAAAAAACAAAACGCGACCGGTTGGATTCGAACCCGGACCTACCATATTATAACCGACCATCTTCCCGACTGAGCTAATATACTGTCGCGCGCCGTCGCGAAATTTACCGTCGCATTCTAACCTTTATGTAACAGTTTTTCATTGTCTAAAAAAGCGCATATACCGGCGTTTTTTAAAAATGAAACCTGGCTAGACCGATTTATCGTCCCCGAAACCCCCTGTATACATAATTTCATGAAAATCGTTCGAGCCGTTTCCGAGATTCAGATTATATATATACCTACAAGAATTGGTCGTTTAAAGGTATAAGATACGATAAGATAAGATTATAACAGTATAGAAGTCTATTATGTAGAGTCAAACCTCTTTGTTTGATGATTCGTTTGATGAGGTTGAGATAGAGTATCTCTCTACTTAGTCTGTGGTTGAGAAGACGTTTCACTTTAAAATGTTCTTCGTGTTTCCTCCGATTTAAAGAAAAGTAGTACTCAGTGTATCTCTCTACTTAGTCTGTGTAGTACTCCAGGACTGTCAACAGAAGTGACAACACAATTTATTCAATTGGTTTTTCCTTTCTATAGAAATAAATAAAATAGGAGAGTCTCTGTATAATATACAACTAACAGCCTTCAACTAAGTTCAAATGAAAGTATATTTGAAGCCATGCCGATTTCAGCAACGGTGATCACACTTATACGGTACGTAAAGCTACTGTCACTAATTCCTATGAATTTTAAAACCCACTTACTACATAATGTACTCAAGTAAGTTAGCAAAAAGGAATTAGAAAAAAAAACGATGAGAACAATGAACACGAAAAAATTAAAAATTATGATACGCATAATTTACCTTTTATTTTATCATAAATTAATTACCTGCTAATGAAAATGTTGTTTGTGAATAATTGGCTACTGAATGAATTAAAATATATTTATTTATATAATGACACAATATTTAATTACGATTTGTCCTGCTTGAGTTTCGTATTAATTAAAGTTATGTGATACATTTTGTTCGTACGGGTGTAGCTTGTGAGTAATTTAGTTGTGAGGATTCCAAGCATTTGCATCCATGGGAGTGCGTTCTGGCAAGGATGCGCACGAGTCGATGACGCAACCAGCGCGGTGCAATGATCTCGGCCAATTGCACCGATGCGGTTTTAATATAGCAGTGACCACAACACACGCTTATTGACACTAACTCCTTTGCATTCATACCTACTTAATATATGAGTGCTCTTTTAAACATAGAGTGAAAAGAGGTGCAAAGAAGAGGTTAACGCGCACAAAAACGATGTTTCTTTGCCAGATTTACGCAAGATCCACTACTTATTTTATTAAAAAGCGGTACAGAGGTACTGTAAGTGTCTCCGCCATTCGGGAGATGAAAGAGCGGCCGTAGCTTGATACTGGGGCAAAATAGGCTATTGCAATAAAAATAGCAAAAAACAGTAGTTATACCAGTAGTTACAACGCCTGCCGATGTTCTAAATCTAGTAGAGAGACATCAAGACATAGCTGAGGGGTGTTATATTATTGATGTTCCTATTAAGTTGACAAATTCTGGTTTGATGAAAAATTCATCGTATCTTTGCAAATAAAATACAAAAAGTGTGACGAAACATGCCACGGAAACGGCATAAACTTCGGAATCGTTACTCCTGAATGTAATTTGTCTGCATAATTTGTTTGTTCCAAATTTCAATCTGATTTGTTTCGCATCCCAACATGATTGGGACACAAACATCTGAAGACCCAAACTTTGTGAGATCTGTATTCAACGGTTTCAAAACTTTTTATATTGAGGACTGCAAAGGAGTGGAATGTTCCCTCGGTCTCGGTGCTTCCTGAAAAGTTCGAGACGATTCTCTTTCATACTGGAGTAAATAAGTTCATCATGTTAAATCTGTATCTTAGAACATCACTATATCATAGCATTTAATTAGACAAGTTGTTGTCAAACTCGAACCATTTCGAGTTTAAAAACAAAACTGTGAAAAACCGAAAAATAGGTTGTGCAAAACTAAAAAATACCCTTATAGAAAATCAAACTCAAACAGTCGTTTTGAAAAGGGTGAAAATCACGTTCAAAGATTTCGGTACATAGATACAAATCTCAGAAAAGTATGTTAGTTCGCCATACACTGCCTTTCAGCATGCAAAGCATATAATAAATAAAACAAAATTGGCAGTCATAGGAACTGCCAATAGAACTGAAAACTTATAAACTCAGAATTTGATCGCACACTTCGGAAACTACGCGGGTGAAACCGGAGGGCATGGCATGAGCATAGCCATCTCGAAATGCGTCGGCCAATGGGAAATGCTGACGCATTTCCAGATGGGCCTATTTATGGCCATGTCCCTATTTTCCCCAAAGATTTCTTATCATTCCCGAGCGTGACGCTAGATTTCAATTCACAGCCCACGAAAAATCAGTCTGTGAGGCGTCAAAATAAGTTTTCACTTCAAAAATACAGTTCTCATAATCCCAATTCATTATTTTGGAAGAACCAAAACAATTTCTATTTGTATAAAGAAGGACAATCAAATAAGAACACTCATCAAATAACCAAAACTCAATTACGGAATACTGAAAATTCTCCGTGCGTACGAGATGCATATTTCATTCGGCGAGCCACGCCGCAGGATATCATATTAATGCGTGACGTCATGGGATGTGACATCATTCGTCATGAATAATTTACAAGAATAGTTCGTTCATACAAATAAGAAATAAGTTATTTACGAATTGGTGCGAGTTATTGAGAAAAACTAGTTTTGATCTTCATTTTTTACTAAAGTGAAAACATGAGAACTACGTACGCGTGATAGTTAGCGACGCCTGTCCATAACTGCACAGTTCTACCAAGCTATTAAACATGAAGAGTTTATATCATTACCAACGATTATAGTATGAAAACTATATTATATATACTATATTTCAGTACGATCGTAGACACCAAATAGTGCGCACGCGTTTAAACAACTTGCATCTGCTTCTATTGTATACGACTATAAGTTCTCGCCGCGCTATCGCCACTGACTGCTGGTTGTGTTTCTCAAACTTTCTCGGTACCACCAAAGAACCTCGGAATGGAATCGTTTAAGTGCAAACTTTGTGATGCCGAATTCAGAGATGGCGCTTTGTGCTCCATCTGCCGTGGGCGGTTTGACTTCCCTTGTGCTGGAATAACCGAGAATGGTTATCGTAAACTGGGTGACAGAAAATCAAACTGGAAATGCCCGTCTTGTAAGAGCGCTACCACGAGTCCTCTTCTTTCTGTATCTGGTAAGAATTCGGCAGGGTCACCAATACCTGCAGATCTAGAGAGCATATCACTGGATATAAAGCGGCTCAGTGCTCAGATAGCGTCATTGCCAACCTTGATAGCTTCGGTCAAGGCAATCCAAGCTGACATTACAGATCTCAGAACTCTGAAGTCCGACATAGCGGACCTTAAACTTATGAAGCCTGATGTTGCAGACATGAAGACCTCTGTTGGATTTATGCACAATGCCGTGGAGTCTCTGACTGGGAGGATCTCGGAAATCAGTCAGGAGGTCCAGGGTCTTCTCAAAACCAAAGATGATGTCCGTCTCCTGCAGCAGCGGTTTGATCAGCTAGAATATAATTTTAGAGAGTTTGAACAGCGATCTCGAATGAATAATATTGAGATAAAAGGAGTCCCAATTTCTCAGTCGGAGAACCTGTTTGAGATCGTAACGAAAATTGGTAACCAAACGGGTTGTGTTATCGCGAGAGAACAAATCAATTATGTTGCAAGGATCCCTATGAGAAATGATAAAATCAACAAAACGATCTTGGTCTCCGTCCACAATAGGTACACCAAAGAGGACTTCGTAGCCGCAGCAAAAAAGTGTACCGTTGTTCCAGCGGACTTGGGGTTGCGCGGAGAAAAAAATTTTGTCAACGACCATCTCACCCTGGACAACAAGATGTTGCTAAACAAGGCAAAGAATTTGGCCAAGGAAAGAGGATTTGCATACATATGGGTCAAGGGGTGCAAGATTTTTGCGCGAAAAACTCCTACATCCAACGTCATAGCCATAAAAACCGAATCAGATTTAAAGAAGATTTCTTAAAACGGAAAGTAACATTTGTAATTTATTTTTCAATATTATGTCATAATATATCTCAAGACCACTCTAAAAGTTTGAGAAACTTAGGCTCGCTCCCACTCCCGTATGCATTTTGCTTTGGTGCGCGCGCGCATGCCTCGCACCTCTTACTTAATATATCGCTCCATCTCGCTTCCACTAAGCTGTCAATTTTCTATTGTGTCGTTATCTCGGTTAGCCTTTCTTTATGTTACGCCATTCACAATACATTTAAATGTCTTTATGTCTCATTGTTAATTTATGAGCATATTTGTGCTTTTTTCTTAATTGAACTAACTTTTATTCAAGTGTTTTTATTCTATTTTAATAATGTATAACATTTATTACCAAAACGTTCGTGGCTTACGAACTAAAACATCGGATTTTTACAGGAACGTTTCTCTAAACAGTTATGACATTATATGTTTGACGGAGACTTGGTTATTAGACAGCATACGTAATAGTGAGTTGTTCGACGGCCGTTATATAGTATTCAGGCGGGATAGGGACTATCTTAGAACAGGCGAGACAAGAGGGGGTGGTGTGTTGTTGGCGATTCGGCGGGAAATTATAGCAGAGGAACGTAGTGAATGGTGTTCGAATGCAGAAGATTTGTGGGTAACGTTAACACTGCACTGCCGGAGACCGAGGGTAATTTACAAGCTGCATCTGTGTGTTGTCTATATTTGTGAAGAAAATGCAGGTAACTCGATGACGCAACAGCTGGAATTTTTTCTGACAATATGACAGATATTATATTAAAAAACCCTTGTGATAAAATTCTCATTATGGGAGACTTTAACATGGCTAACTTATCTTGGAAATTGTCCGATGAGAGCTCAGCGTACATCGCTGACAATATTGTAGGACCTATACAACAAAATTTATTCGATGATTTTAATCTATGCAATTTATCACAATATAATAATATCTTAAATACTAACAATAGAATACTTGCTTTAATACTTTCAAATAATGAGGTAGGAGTCTCTCTGTCAGAACCCACTGTCCAAACTCGACACAGCTCACCACCCCGCTCTTTGTATTTCTGCTGACTTCGTCCAATACCACAAACTTAAACCTCGTCCTTACGTTAAGTATTTTTATTATAGTGGAGATTATGACGTCATCACCTCCAAGCTAGACGACATTAGTTGGGAACAGGAACTATATGGCAAATCACTGGAAGATGCTGTTTCATTTTTTATAACATATTAGATGATCTTAGGAAAAATCATATACCTTCTAAAACAGTTACGCCTTCACAGAAATACCCTCCTGGTTTAAAAAACACTCATCAAAGTTTTGAAAGAGAAATACAAATATCATCGCAAGTTTAAAAATTACGGTAATAGTTCTGACCAACAATCATTCTCGATTTTAAGGGATCGCGCAAAATTATTAGAAAAACAGATGTTTGATGAGTACATTCTGAACATTGAATTAAATATATCTAAAACCCTAAAGCCTTCTGGTCGTATGTTAAATTAAAAAAACAAAACAACTCTTATCCCGCGGTATTAAGTTTAGGTCAGCGCTCGTCAGACTCCGGGGAAGACATTTGTAATATGTTTAGTGATTACTTTCACTCCACATTTTGGATGGTACCTGTACTGATTACTCGTTCGACGTCTCCGATAGCGATATGTCGGTTTCGGACATAGCAAATATTGAGTTTGAGCGTTTAGAAGTTTGTAAGCTCTTGAAGTGCCTAGACCTTAGTAAATCTGCCGGTCCTGATAATATTCCGGCAATATTTATTGTGAAGTGTGCTGAAAGTATTTCCACTCCACTTACTATACTTTTTAGGCGATCAGTATCTGAGGGAGTCATGCCTATGATATGGAAATCTGCGTATATTACACCTATACATAAGAAGGGACCTAGAAATCGAGTTGAGAACTATAGGCCCATCTCCAAGCTATGTCTGTTTGCTAAAGTGCTAGAAAAATAGTATACAGGCAGCTTTATGCGTCGTTAAAGCACACACTTAGCTCACTTCAACACGGTTTTTAAGAGGCAGGTCTACCACATCAAATTTGATTATCTGCAGTGACTTCTTATCTGAGCATATGTCCAAACCATCACAAGTAGATGTTGTCTATACCGATTATTCTAAATGTTTCGATAGAATAGATCACATAGTACTTTTACGGAAGCTCAAAGCAGTAGGTATCCGAGGTAATTTGTATAGGTGGTTTACGTCCTACGTACAAAATAGATGTCAGACAGTAGTACTGAACGGCTATACGTCATCACCTATGCGAGTCCCATCAGGTGTTCCACAAGGATCATTGTTGGGTCCACTGCTATTTACTCTCGTTGTTAACGATATATCTTCATGCTTTAAACACTCTAAAGTATTATTATACGCAGATGATATGAAGATATTATGTCCAATTGCTTCGCACAAATGTTCACAGCTGCTGCAGGAAGATCTCAATCGGTTTGATGAATTTTGTCTCTTGAACAAATTGGACCTCAACGTATCCAAATGTTACTATTGTGCGTTTACTCGTAAGCCACAACCCCTAAATTATAATTATAAACTCAAAAATTCAAATCTCACAAAAGTTAGTTCGATTCGTGATTTGGGCATTATTTTTGACAGTAAGTTACTTTTTGATGAGCACATTAATACTATTGTCAATAAGGCATCACGGGCATTAGGTTTCATTTTGCGTTTGTCAACTGAATTTAAGTCAATTAAAACCATAAAAATCCTTTATTGTTCGTATGTACGTAGTCACTTAGAATATGCTTCGCAAGTGTGGAACCCGAGATATGATGTCTATCGATCGCGCATTGAGCGTATTCAGAAGCGGTTTTTTACGACATCTGCAATTTAAAATCAAAGATTATTTGCCAGACTATAGAAACCGTTGTCGTAAATTCCACTTTCTTCCTTTGTATATAAGACGTGACATAGCAGATGTGGGCTACTTGCTGAAGATAGCTAACGGTGCAGTGGACTGCCCTGAGCTGCTGGAGCGAGTAGGTCTCAGAGTGACAGCTGATCCTAGGAGGAGGCCGTGCTCACTTTTTATACCCTTAGCTAACACTAACTACAGGCAAAATAGTTACCTGCTGAGAGCGAGCCGGAGTTTCAACAGTCTGCTTGCAAAACATGATCTTGACGTATTTAATACTTCTGTTAAACAATGCAAGAGACTTCTAACACAGGAGTACTTTGTTTAGATACAATATGTTATGTGGTTTTGTTTAAACCTTTTTTTTTTTTGCTATTTTTATGTTTGTTTTTATGTTAAAAGTCTACTAGATTTATTTAATCTTTACTTTTATTTACAAGTGGAATTTTATAATTGGCCTTTTGGACCTATTATGTTATAATTTTTTGTACCTAGCTGTAAGATTCCCTAACTTAGTAAAATAAAAAATAAAATAAAAAATAAAATATTAAACGTGAGTTATTTTACATTCCCAACGATGTTTAGAGAATTTATTGTATGACGTGTAATGTTGGTTATAAATAAATGATTATGATTATGATCATTACACAGCACTACACTGCGCTCGTCACTCGGACGTTTAAGATGTTTCATCTATTAATTCGGCAATTTTTCTAAAAAAATCGCCTTGTAACACTGAAACCTTTACCGTATTCCTGACGAAACAAAAACTTTTTCCACCGCCAAGCAGCAATGTGGAAACTTGCTGTATTCTGGTTTCAATGGCAATATTTGAGAAAAATATCATGCCTGTTGTTTGGAAGCCTCTTTAAATTTAGGAAATCCTATTCCTATTATATGTTAATGGCAAGTTTGGTACCTATATTATTATATTCCAAACTTTTGATTTAGGCTTCCATGAACCAAAAACCTGATAAAATTTTTAAATGAGATGGAACTATTATAAATTTTAGCCGTATGTGACGTCACACGAAATCAAAACGACAATACTCGGAAAAAAATACCGTACGGCAAAAGTGAAAACTAAAATAAGAAGAAAGTATCTATTAAAAAACTATTAAAAAAATAAAATATGGTTGGACATTTCACACACATCACCATCTGACCCCAAACTAAGCAAAGCTTTTACTATGGAAGCCAGATATAATACTTATATATTTTAAATACATACTTATTATACATAGAAATCATCCAGGCACAGTACAAATATTTGAATTCATCACAAATAACACTTGACTTTTAGAAAAATAAATGTATATAAATAATGTATCTTAACCAGTAATGTAACTTAACCAACCAGTTCCTTTAAATACGATTTGAAAATCATCTACAAGTCTACAAGACTCCCAGACATCGAAGGGGACGATCCCTGAATATCTCGAGAAGCTATTTTAAAATCCTCACCTCCTGTGTCAACAAATAAACGCGGCCTTTATAACGGAACATCAATCGGAAAACACTATCTTAGGACCGTGAAAACAACTGAAGTACCGTAAACTGCAAAACAGTACATAAAGTTTCATTTTTCGGTAATTTGTACTTCATTAATTTGTACATTTTATTGTTAGGCATATGGTAACTGCACCATCCAAAACAGTACGCAGTACGGACCCTAGTGTTCGTGGTGGAAAAAGTTTAAAGTAAAAAAAAAAAGATCTCAGACAGATCATAGTCTCAAGTAACATATAATTATGTGCGTTAAAATTATAGCTGTTAAATTTTCGCGATTTGAATTTATATTGAAAACATTACACATCACTTAATCACACTCTAAATCAATATTTAATTACCTCGACGCGTCGACATTTTGGCAGCGTTACTAACTCCATGTTCACGAAAAGACTGAAGAAATTGTGGGTCCGTCTCATTGGAAAATATATGTCTGTTTACCTCGAAAAATTATAAAATGTTCATTGGGAAAATCTTTTTTCTAAAACACAGACGAAATCACGGGCAGATACTATTTACAAAATTAGTCGGATTAATTTTAAATTCGCGCGAGCCGAGTCACTGCGGCGCGGTCTAGCGCGCGTTGTTTGGGCGGCGCGGGCGCATGTATTACGCGGCGGTAACGGCCTCGTCCAAGGCTGTCTGTCACTGCTGCAATTTAATCAGATTTCAGATCGTATCCGCGCCGCCGTAATCTCTGCGTTGTCTGCCTAGACGGCACACACGCCAGAAACTGATTCACTTCCACACACGTGCAGCAACGACGAAACTGATCGAAAAAGATTGTGAGCTTGTGTATGTCTTTGCGTCCATTCAACGTTGTGACGGTCGAGATTATGCTATGTATGAACTAATTCTAAAGCACGAACTGAATGTAATGTTTTGTCATGAACTTGAAGTTTTCAGCAGTGTCAGATGAAAACATTGTAATTTATTTAGACTTGGTAATGATGAAGCAATCTTGTTGTCTGAAAGTCAAGGCTGAATCATTATGTTAGGTAAACGCGGTTTATTTCAGAGCCCTACGTAGCGCGCAGAACTGAATATTACACTTATCGGTGATTGAAGAAGAAGACTTTGAACTCTAGGAGGAAAAGAGAGTAAAATTATGAACTGTATTTTGTGAACATTGGTATCCGTATCTTATTCGTAACATTGGACTAGGTCAAATCCTGTCAACTTTCTGGGAAAAATTAAATCAAAATTCAATCAAGAAAGATTCTGATAGTTTTTAAGCTATTGCATAGCTTTTATCGCGGGCCTGGGGACCGAATTTTAGTGATCGTGCGTCTCTTTCTTATGTTCACAAGAAAGAGGGATGGAAGACCGTAACGCCGTCCTCCCCACTCGGTCCTTCGACTTTGAATCTTATTTGTATTAGCTTTACAGACTAAATGCTCTTAACAGTGTTGCCAACTTAACGGTTTTCCCATGATATTTTTTATGGTAAACAAATGTCACTCTTCAAAATAAAAGCAATTCCGCAAAATTGTTAACATCCCTATTGCTTATGTTGATAAAAATGCATGCAACATGCAATAGCTTTACCGCGGCAGTCTCCGAGTGCCACACTTCTTTTTTTTTAATAATAGGTAGTGTAACGGAACGAACAAGACAGGCTCCTGATTGTAAACTCCTGCTCACTACGACATAGTGCCTCGTAGCTATTTCAAAGTAAATAATCTAAATTACTACCTTGCACTGCACTGTGCTCTTCACATTTCTTAAATTTATGGCGTCAAACGAACTCAGAAATACAATTGAGAAAAAATGTACTATTTTTTTTTTCTAATACAGTGGGAAGTACAAGGTTTATGTCTATCGTTTGCTGATATCTTGTTGTAGACACACTCTTTCTGATATCTTGTAGACACAAACCACTTTTTAGCCTATGTAGTGAAATTTAAATGGAGTTGAATTATCTTTTGAGATTTTATTAATAAAACGTTTTTAACACGTAATTAGCAACCAAACAACGTCGACCACCACAAAGGAAATGCACGAGTGTTCCCAGAACTAGACTCGATGCAGACGGTTTGTTCTGAAATAAAAACATATTGTAGAAAAAAGCGGAACTAGCTCAGACTTCCGGAATTTAGACAATGGCCTGACACGTGAGAAGAATTGTAGTACTATGGGAGTATTTCAAGCTGTAAAGCGTACAGAAGCGATGCAAGACGACCTTCGAACTGTTGTCTATAATCGTAAATTTATCGCAATTTTTTATGTATTACTGTCTCTGCGCCGCGGTATAACTCACGGCTTACCTTACAGGGGGGGATATTACCCCATACAGTTATTTTTTTACAAATTATAAATGTCATACTTTTTATATAATCAAAAAAATAAAAATAATTGGCAAGGTTAAAAGGCAAAATTACGAAAATTCCATACAAACTTTGACAAAATACGTACTTAATTAAGTAGAATATTAACAGCTCTTATAATAGCTACGTTTGGATCGACAGGTGTGATACTTTAGTTATTTGATGCTAGACAGAGGAAGGATTATTTGTCAATAAGTACAATTTTGGCGCCTTCCAGTCGAAAATGAACCCGTTTGTTTGTGAAAACACGCGCCGTCTTAGAGCCTATGGTCGCTTATATAGGCGAGTTAGCGGTTAAGTAAGCGCAGCCTATTATTATTCAAAATTTAAAACATTTTTAATTTAACCAGGTACTATTTTCTATTCAAATCTTTATTTGCCACTAAATGTGCATATAATCTTATAATTATATAGTGCCTATAGAAAAGTATAACTTGTCCTATAATGAACTTATAAATCGAAATATACCTAGGTATAATGAGTCACTCTTTAATCACAGTTTTTCGGAATAATTTTTTACGATACATTTTTTCTGATTTTTGAAAAATTTTACGCAGAATTCTTATTTTAAAACAACACAAATCGCTTTGTCTGTACGCAGCATAACTTATCTATTTTAGGCAAGAAATTCTTTGTATCTAAATGAGTTCCGTCGCGTCGCGTCGCCATGTTTGGGTTAAATTACCCTAAATGAGTTTCGGCTGGAGATTATAGACGAGTAATTCAGCTATTTAAAGCATTATTTATTTTCAACCTACATTCGTGGCGCTGGCGGAATAATCTAATTCATAGTGTCCTAGTGGCGTGAACGTCGTGGCGGAGAAAACCATCGAAAATTAGCATAAACAGCCCACTAAATGTTCCCACTGCTGGGACTCGGGAACTTCTATCGCAAGGATCTCTCCTTGCCGAGAAGTTCCCGAGTAAAGGATATTATCCACCACAGCTTTCTGCACAGCACAGTGGCACCACACCAAGCATGCGCTTTGGATGGGTCAAATCGTATGAGGACTGCTATTACGCATCACTGAGATGCGAAATGGAGGTATACCTTGTCTCTGTAAGGAGACACATTAGTGCTGTTTACTAATAATAGGTACCTACTAAAATTGCAAGTTATAAGTTTTAAGTTCATATCGACAGTCCCTATGACAGACAATTTTTATGTAGTCAATGGCTCTTTTACTTTACGCCAACCTCTCCAAAGTATATTACCTACATCTACATACGCACATCTATATAGAACCAGGTAGGTACAGTACAACACCGATTTAATCTCTGGAGTACAAAGTAGGTACTCACTCGTATATCTATCTCATGTACGAAGCGTCCCCATTTCAAAAGTGCTGTCGTCCCGACTCTTTCCTAATGGTTGTAGGAACGGAAAATCTCCGTAATCACACCTGTTTTTTCCTTTGATAATCCCTTTAGAAGGTTTCAGAGCAAAAATACAAAAAATATAAGCAGCGAAGCTGATCTGTGTGCGATATAAATTAAATACTGAAGATACGTTACCATATATCGTCTTATAATGGCAATAACGCAGAATTAAAACGTATGTAATTTTAGAATCTCAAGAACAAAAATAAAAACGTTTATTTTCTATTTAAAAAATGCCCATCATCATCATCAGCCTATCTTGGTCCACTGCTGGATATAGCCGTCTCTCATGGCTCGCCACTCAGCCCTATCTCTATTAAAAAAAATACCCATAGCACCTAAAAAATTACATACAAAACAATTTCCATCCACATTTCTAAAAAACCGTTTACAAGCGTAAGCTTATAAATACACACATAATGAAACCAACATCGATCTCACGTTTCTAAACTATCAAAGTTAAATTCGCCTCCTTGAATTTATTCAGCCGTTCTTGACCTAAGGCAAGGAATATGATTGCCTAGGTCGAACGAGGATTCCCCTTCGCTCCCCTCCACGTGCCTAGGTGTAGGTATGTAGGTATGGATGTAGGTACGTCTTGACCTACGACAGTTTCGGCGGCGCCAGACCTATAGCTGTAGGTAGCTTAGTGGTAGCTGGTATGATCGTAAATGTTAAAGTTCGTTAGCATTGCTCTGCTGTCGACTGAAATTTGTTAGATTTATATGTCTCTTTGCCTTTTTTAGCCAACTTTATAAAAGGAGTAGGTAAGTTAGGTTGTTTTTTGGAACGAAGTTCTTTATCGCGCGTTGTGAAAGGGGGCTAGACAGAAAAAAATCTTACGAAAAGTTGTCACGACACTTTTTGCTATTGTAAGCTGTGCGGCGTCGCATGTTTCTCTGTCTCTCTCTCTCTCTTATAGAAAGCAAGCCAGATATTTTCATTTCTATTTCGCATTGAACAGTGTGGTGTCGCGACGATTATTTTTGTTGAGTGTATACAGGTTTTTTGTAAATAATAAATAATAACAATAATTCCTTCGCTAATTAATCGAAAGGAACTTCGTTCCATCCGGGTGTCCCTTGACACCTCTCAAGTTTTTTTTACCTTTAATAGGGTTAGACGTTACACGTGACCGCAATCTCGCCTGATGTTCTATGTATATAGGTATGTAATATGTATGTTACGTAATAGCTCTATCAATTGTAAATCAATTTAATGATATTTTTTTTATTGTTTAGATGATAATGCACATTGCACAGGTGGTCGGTCCTATTTAAATTTTATCAAAATCGGTGTAGTGCTTTTTGATTTATCAACAAAAATTCTAAATTTGTTTATTTCGACGACGTATTCGTTGTTTCATTGGACGGTGTTTCATCAATTCCACAAAAGTTCTGAAACATATTGGAGTGTTTAATATTAAATTGAAATCGTTTTATATATGCCTTTTAGGAGATAATTACATTATTTTGGATAGTGTAGTAAAGTATATATGGACAGATGACCTCATAACGGTCGCTGGAAACCGTTGGTTGCAGGTTGCGCAGGACCGTTCGTTGTGGAAATCTAGGGGCCTATATTCAGCAGTGGACGTCTTGCGGCTGATGATGATGATGATGATGAGTTCAAATATGTTCAAATGCTTAGATTTTGTGCCTTTAAATTATCAAGGTTACATTACACTAGTATTATTCATTACGGCGAAATGTACGCAGTACGCACAAATTACTCAATAGATAATTTACATACTTATATTAATTTAATTTTGGCAAATTATTTTGTTTCAAAATTGTCTATTTAACATTATTGTAATCATTTGTGAAGAACACCAACTGCTGCGCCAAATTGCTATATATATCTCTACATAATATAGTTATTATGTATGAATATAATCACCCGCCTACATTAACTTTTTAATTTAATAAAAGAACCCCATGTAAATGTGTCGTTAAACGTAATGGCGCTCGTATTTTTAATTCCGCAAAATTGAATGTAATAAAACTGAAAACCGTTAAAAACGGCTTAGCCAATAAAAAGCAGCTCAGCCAATAATAAACGAGTTACGTTCGACCTCTCATGATACATTCAGACCGGAAACGTTGCTAGGGGAGGGGTGACTTCCGGGGGAGAGGGGAGCCCCCCCCGGAGTTCTCCCTACACGCAAACTTTGCTGCTCAAGATGTGCCCATATATACATTTTCTTTCCCCGACTTTGGAAGAAGGTTATGTTTTCCGTAAAACTTAGTTTGGAGTCTTTCGGAGTTAGAAACTGATGGATCAAGTAGCTAACATTAATATTACCTAATTATCTAAACGCCGTATTCCATATAAATACTTCCTCAAAGTTGATGTGAGCCAAAATCCGTAAAATTTCGAAGCAAAATCAAATCGGTATTCAAGTTTTCGGTGGTTGTGACGTCATCGTTATCATAATTAGCTGGTCCACTGATGAAAAAATAAATCCCCTAATATGTTACTCATCCCGATCAATGACATTTTTTTTTAATTTAGAGTGACGAGACGATCATGACATGTGCCTGATGGTAAGCAACATGTCCGACACATAACAGCACAGTGACACGCAGCTATTGGAACCTGAAGAGTCCAAATCATTACCTAGCACTGCACTGCGCTCGTCACCCAGAGATCTATGATCTTATATCTCTAAGCCCTGTAATTTCTCTGGAAACATTGCCCTTCAAACCGGAACACAGTAATGTTTTCCCTTGTGACATCAGATTGATTCAAATCACCATAAATATTTGACCGGTGTGTTTGTTTGTAGGACTTTTTAGATGTTCCGCCTGGGGAAGTAGGAACCACACCTTTGCCACCAATTCTACCGCCAAGCAGTAAATCGCATATAATATTTGTTCCGGTTCGAAGAGCAATGTTCCGAGAAATATTATAGATAATAAATAAAAATAAATAATCACTGATAAGAATTAATCTATGTAATGTATGTATACTCTATAATTTAATTGTATAACGTTTATTAGCTGTATTCGGTGTGTAAATAAACTATTTTATTTATCTAATAGCTAAGCATGTTCTAATAGCTACGTGGCACATTTCTTCTTCTCTTCTTGCTCATACGGGCACTATTTTCACCATCATCATCCATAGCCATCTTTGTCCTACCGGGTAAAGGTCATTAAAAATGATATTCCTCACCTCAGATACACAGTTCATGTGAATGCTCAACTTTAGCTTACTGATACGCTAATGATTATTAAGTCCTCTACGACAGTTCTGAAGTTCGTTGAAGTTAAGAATTCGTGAGCTTATTTACCAATTAAAATATGTCGTATTCTTTGAACATCGAAAATAAGGCGTTTTTCCCACAAATCTTTTCATAGCCATATCGAATGGTCTTCAGAAATAGGGATGCTATAGGTTATGGACCCTTGAAATCAGTTCCCAAAACTCGTAGTTTAAAATCGATTTTAGAATTACAATTCCGATTACATTTCCTTACTTTTATTATAGTCGAAGTTTTTTTTTTTAATTATCCACTCTGTAGACTCCGGGTTCCGTGATCTTTGTCATTACAATTGTCTTTTGACGTGACAACGTCTTATAAATTGGTTTGCCGGGTGACACTTCAAGAAACTGCGTTACGCTCCGCTCACGTTATGCGCTCACAACGAGAGCGAGTGAGAGGCACGCGTCCCTTCCACTCGGGCATGGTTAGCCCGCCTAAGAGCGAGAGAGACAGACATAAAAAGTGAAAGGCACGCGTCCCTTCCGTAAAATTATTTTACCACTCAAAGTCGTACCGACTTCACAGGCAACCAATTTTTTTTTTACACATTTCTTGGATAAGGAGAAGAGGAAAATAGTCGAAGTTTACAACGAAAATTATTTTTGTAACAAATTTTATCTATTTGTCTGTGGCTGCCTGAGTCACAATTCAACACTTTCGTTGAAATTTCTAGTTAAGCGCTCTACAGACGATGCCCTGAAATCGGAGGAAATGACGAAAAAGGGGCGGGGGGGGCGTGATAAATCACTTATCAAAAAATCGGGTCCGATTTCAGCCAGTGTTGTCAACCATACGATTTAAATCGTATTTATACGACTTTTTGGCTATAGTACGATATACGATCGAGTAATCGAAATCGTACACAAAATATTTTCTTAACTTATCTTGAAATAAATAACCAGTTATTCTACCCCGAAGCAGTGATGTGGAAACATTACTACGTGCCGGTTCAAATGGCAATGCTTCCAGTGAAATTACCGGGCATAGAGATAAAACATCTCTGGGTGACGAGTGCAGTGCAGTGCTAGGTAATAATTTAGACTCTTGATGTTCCAATACCTGCGTATCACTGTGTTTTTTTTTTGTAAATAGTAACGAGACGAGCTGGACATATGCCTGATGGTAAGCAACATAGGTATGTTGCTTACCATCAGGCATGGCAGGCATGTGGCAGGTGCCACATAACGGCACAGTGACACGCAGCTCTTGGAACATGAAGAGTCCAAATAATTACCTAGCACTGCACTGCGCTCGTCACCCAGATATCTGAGATGCTATATCTCTAAGCCCTGTAATTTCTCTGGAAACATTGCCCTTCAATATGTCTGCACATTACTGTTTGGCGGTAGAATAACTGGCAAAGGTGTGGTACTTCCCCAGCCGGACTCTGCTAAGAGTCCTACCACTACCAAAAATGTGATGTTATGTGGCAGACATGTTGCTTACTATCAAGCACATGTCCTACTCTTTTTTATAGAAAACAGTGACAAGCACTCTTTTCTATAAAAAAGTGTAGGTATGTTTTATCTTTAGTTGATATATGTTACGACTCTTTTATTGTAGAAATTAAATGAAACCAGCGTAGCAATTCTAAACCCAGTCGGATTGATCCGACACCGAATCTCACATCTCGGTCTTTGTTTTATCTGTTTAGAATTACAGAAGCAAGGATTGTCATTTTGAATTTGAGCCGTTCGGATTGCGCCTAGTACCACTACGCAGTACTACTTTTATCTGCAAAATTAAATTGATATCACCATCAATGAATATCGATCATCTGATCATCTCCTCTGGGCGATACTGAGTTCATCTGAACATTTCTTTCATTTCATTCACAGCCCACGAAAAATCTGTGTGTGCGCTACAACAAGTTTTCAAAAACATCCCTAATGTTTTGTCTATAATTCATGATGTTTTTACAACCAGTTTTTAACCTAAGTCTCTCTTTCTCAGTAGTAAGTGCCATGGCAACACCTATGTTTTTGTTTTAAGTAGGAATGTAATATCGGAAAGTTTTCAATTCCTGCACTGAATCATGATAGTAAATACCCAATATCGGAATTCCGGAACAGCTTCGAAACTGGAAAATGTATTTGGATTTTACCTACAAAATTTATTAATATTTATGCTTACTCTTTATTGACACATTAAAAAAGGCACAGCAAAACTCAACAAAACATTGTAAAGTACTGCGACAGTGGGCGGCCTTTCCACTGAAAGCGATCTATTCCAGCCAACCTTAGGACGGAAAAGAATATGTAAAATAGTCAGAATATGGGGTGCGCAAACATGAACAAAAAACGGAATGAAAGACACAATAATAATAAAAACACAATATAATGATATTGTAGTTAGTTAATCTTATACAACAATACTAGTAGGTACTTAATTATTGATGTATAATACCAATACTAATTAATACGATTATAAATAAATGTAATGCGATTACAACATAAATAAAAAACGCCTGTAATTGAATAAGTAGTAAATTTTCCAACAACAAGTCTACAATTTTAACAAATATAATTGTTAAACATATTTTTTCAAATTGTTCAGTGAAGGAGAATGCCTGATGTGCACGGGCAATTTATTCCATAACTGAGTCGCCCGCCCTGCAAGTAAACGATATGCCATCGAACATTTTAGTTAAAGCAGAAGGTTAAAGCAGGAGCCTTTAGGGAAAGACTGATTTTTGACCTAAAAGGAAGCTTATGGTAATTATGTAAAGATTTAAAAAGTTCTTTGAAGTAGGAGAATGGTGGGATTAAACAAATCCAGTTCAATAATTTTGGAGCCGCTCAGGTTTATTTTAATAACTTATCGCGTGTGTGTATCGTTAGAAAAGAAGTTGGTAGTCAAAATACCGATATTGGAGTAACGATATTAAAGTGTTTCAATTTCGGAATTAAAGTATCGAAAAAAATCTCCAAGATTTCGGAATTGCGGAAAACACGCCCTAGTTTTGTAAGTTGTAAGTCTATCATAACTTGGAACAATTATAAATGTATGAAATTTACACGGTCCATGTCAAGAGCACAGTATGTATAGCTTCTCTTTCTTTCACTGTTATATCAAAGTATCTACTTAAGTCTGTGGTCATGTCCGTCACATTGCTTGTATTGTGTTTCGTGTATTTTAATCGAGGAGCTTAATAGAAAAAAGAAGAAGAAATAGAAGTTGAATAGAAGATATTGCTTAATAATATTATGTTAGCATTTAGCAGTGAATACGTTTTACTACAATGCCGCCGAAAAGATGGTCTATAATAAATTTGAAATTTGCGGAAACCAGATAAAATGTAAGTCAATAGATAGGAGTTTTCGGCACGGTTCTTTTGTGCTAATCGTAAGCGGATAAGATTTATGTCAACTACGACAACATAGGGATGTGCCGCGACAAAAGTATGACCCTTCCACAACTAGTATTTTTAGTTAGTACAGAATAAATACGTGTGTAAAGAAGTAGGTTACTCTTTAAAATAGTATTTATATCCATGTTGACTCACTATTTGAAGAAATTTTTGGAATTTAAAATTGTTTCAGTTCCTGTTCCTATATACCTACAGTCGATTTTTGGTCAGGTTGACTTCAAGCAAGACATCAAGCTGTTGGCCAAACCGCGAATCAGTTAACGTAGTATAGGATTTCGAGATACTAGATGGAATGACTATACATGAAAAGCAATTGATGGCGGTAGCAGACGTAAGACCAAAGATTGGGTTGAGAAGCATATTATTGGAGACGCCTATGTCCAGAAGTGGACGAATACAGACTGATGATGATGACATTTTTACATTGTACATAGTAAAAATGAAAAATTTTTAATAGCCCCAACAGTATTATCCATTAGAAACACACAAATTTGTTGCCCATCCATTAGAAACACACAAATTTGTTGCCCAAAATGAAAAATTTTTAATAGCCCCAACAGTATTATCCATTAGAAACACACAAATTTGTTGCCCATCATAATCCTACAAATATTATTCATAAACTAACTAAACTAAAAGGTAAGATAAGGTGATACAAAACATTTTAAAAGTTGACCTGTACAAACTGGCCTCTTCTTCTAGAAGCATGCAATATGTCTGGCAACACAGTTTCTACTGGTCTGAATTTATACAATGATAATAATAGTCAGCTGATAAAGTCTAAGTTATTCCAGACTATAATCCAACTGTTTTCGCAATTTCAACCGATCCGATTTCAAATTTTATAATAGGCAATAACATTTTACGATGTATAATATAATATCATATCATCGGGCATCTCTTTACCAATCTAGGCGATTTGTCAATCTGGCATTGTTTATTCATTGTGGCATTTGCGTGTTGATCATAATTGTTCTTTGATTTATTTCCGCGTTTTTTGTTCTTTATTAGCTGTATAATTTATTTTTCTATTGTATTGTAAATATAAAACGTAGTTTACCAAACAGTTTTTCATTTCCACTAGAAACTTTATTTAAGTCTAATATTGCATATATTATTATGAAAATTAAATAATTTGTTAGGTTGGTATTGAACAGACATGTAAACTGCTGTTATTGGTTTGTACTGAGTGCCGACTCCTACGTAGTAATTACATACTCTTTGCTCTGATCGACGACCAGTCCGTTGTACAGCCAGTATCGTACTGACTGATTTGTACGTGTGTAGAGAATACCCAATTTTAGTGCTCCACTACATCTACGTCATAACCTCCGATTTCAGGGCATCGTCTGTAGAGCGCTTAAGTATAATTCCATGTTTATTGTTTATATCAATGTCAGATATCGATTTTAATAGTGATAAATTAGATGCCAGTCCCGATAAACCCGTCTCCGTGACACCCCTACTCAGAACTTATGTTTAGATAGGACCTTTTAATAGGATCACATCGGCTATGGCCTAGGGTTACTAATTTAGCAAGTCACTTCAACTTTGGTAGCTGTTAGCCCGAGGCAGGACTGAGTCGGTCAAAGGTGGCGTTCCTTGACCTCTTTCCACCCTATTTTACTGCACTTTTAGTCTCCTATTATGATCGTCTTTTTATTATCCGTTTTATCACTTTTTTTATATACATATTATATTATTTTTCTGGTCTCAAGAAAGACAATAACATTTATTGGATTGAAAGACGTAAAGATTCGTACACATTGGTACCGTGAATTATTATTTTACCAAGCCGGCTTTATGTCCCCACTGCTTGGATATGAAGCCTTCTCTGATGAAAGAGTCAAGGCCATAAACAGGACCAGTGTCTGGAAATATGGATATCAGACGAGGTGGTGGTCAAATACGGACTTATAATTTGTATCTTCCAAAGAATTTACACGTTAGAACAAACTCTTTACACCAAAAGCACGGATCGCTCTTGCCTTATCGCTCTTGTGAAAGTGTCATACTTTTGTCGCGGCACATCACTCTGTTGCCATATAAAGTATGCACGAGCCACGACGAGAATTGAATATGGGATTCTAAAAGAGAAGAAGAATGCTCGTAGTTCGAAAAAGCGACATCGTTTCATGGTTGATGTTTCAAAGACACGAACGAAGATATTTGACTCTACTTTTGTGGTATGAACGTCTAAGCTGTGGTATACGTTGCCTGAGTGGGTTTTCCCCTGTTGGTTACAATCTTTGTGTCTTCAAATCGAGAGTGAATCGGTTTCTTCTAGGTAAACAGGCTCAACATCAGGCGAGATTGTGGTCAAGTGTAAGCCTATAAAAGTAAAAAAAGCAGTATTCACTTCTTGGTTGCTATACATAAGCAAAAGTACACATACTTTTTTTTTAATTTCTACGGAGTTAGTTAATAGAACCGAGAATTTCTGTAATAAATTTAAAATACACACACAAAAAATAAGATGTACACGACTAGTTATGTCAGCCATGGTTCTCTTTCCGTAGGTATGTTAGGGAAGACCATACAAACGTCTCAACACACGTCCTTGTCGTAAGAAGACTTCCTCAACAGACGCGTTAAAGTCATACACGGCCTACATAAAACAATAATTAGCAAGTTTAGCTTTGAAATAGTGAAATCGGTGTGTGAACAGCCTCCAGGCCTGTAGGCACATGTCGGGTGTGTCGTGTGTCGGAGTGAGCGGAGTCCGGGCAACCTTTGGCTAATCATTAAGGTTTCCGTGGAAGCTTCCCGAACGATCCGATGCTAGAACTAACTTTGCCAATAATTTGTCACGACCAAGATGAACACTAGGAAGGATATGAAATACTACAGAAATTGTAGGAAAAACTGCAAACATTTTTTTTTAATAATTCACATGTCATCCACGTAATAACTATAAATCTATGAATTCCAGCTAATTTGTCAGGCCATGAACGCTTGGTAGGATATGAAATACTAAAGAAATTGAAGGAAAAGCTGCAAACATTTTTCCCGATAGTTACTATCTTTGTGTCTTCGAATCGAGAGTGAATCGGTTTCTTCTAGGTAAGCACGCTCCATCGTAGACCGCATCATCGTTTAACATCAGGCGAGAAGGCGGTCAAGTGTAAACCTATAAAAGTTAAAAAAAAACATTTTTTTTTTCATTAATTCACAGGTTTTCATTATCATAAGTATGAACCAATTCCAGTCCACTGTTGTGCGTAGCTTCTGCCTTAACTTCCCCTAACTCTGCTTTCACTCAGCGCGACAGATTTCTTACATTTATGAAGTTAATAGCATCTCGCTGTTTTACCCGCGTATTGCCCGTTCCCGTTATTTTCACGGAGCAAAAAGTAGTCTATGTTCAATTCTCATTAAGTTCATTTATTTCATAGGCATACATCCAGACCATAATCTAACTGTATTCGAAATTTCAGCCCGATCTGTTCAAACGCTGTGACATGAATGAGCAACACACATCCAAATATAGACATTTACTAGCTGACCCGGCAAACGTTGTTTTGCCATATAAATAATTTCCTAGAAAAAATATTAAATTACTAAAATGGCTATTAAAAAATAAGGGTTGATCGTCGAAGGGTGAAAATTGAGGATTGTATGTATTTTTGTATGTTGTATCATAAAAAAATAGTCTAAAAAATAAAATTAAAAATTTAGGGGAAATAGCGGATAAGCACAAAAATTTCATCAAAATCGGTCAAGCCGTTTCGGAGGAGTATGGCAACGAAAACCGTGACACGAGAATTTTATACATAGACATTTATAATATTGGTAGGAGTAGGATTCTTCTTTTGGCGCATCTGGGAAAAAATCACTACTACCGTAATATGGGTATCATAGAATGTTGTACAAATTACAAATCTGAGGTAGTCGGGGGTTAGTCAAAAATTTTAATTTTGTTCTTGTTTATTTATTCTTTAGTTTTTATGAGTTGATTATAAAGGTCTAGATTAAATAATCAAGTAAAACTTGTAGCTTGTATAATGATTACAAGTTAGAATTGAAACGTCCCGCAGTATTCTCGTCCATGTTCGAACACAATATTCATTTCAAATAACTGACAAATTACAGTTCGTAACTTGGAGTTTGTAAGTTGTCGATCCTGTGTAGGCTTGTGATCAGAGGACTTTCTAGTTAGACAACTGTTGGTAACATTATTTTTTATATCCGACTTCAGAAAAGGAGAAAGTTTTCCATTCGATAGTATGTTTTTTGTATGTGTATTATGCAATAGCTCCGCCATTTGTGATGTTTTGCTTTGTATGGTAATGGATAATAGTTCAGAGGTGGTCCCAGGTTATGCACTATGTGTATTTCAATATTTCTTACTGATTTAAATTCAAAAGTAACGCTGATGTGTACCAATAGTATATCTGTAGCTGGGTATTTCATGAGTAAAACGGAATCGAAATGCCGGAAATGGATCCAACAAAGTTACGAAAAATTGCTAAATTTTTCTTCATCCCTCTGCTAAAATGCGTCGCTTTAAAAACTTAGTTGAAATTAGTGTGAAACGAATTCAAAACTTTTTCATTTTTCAGGTTTCTGTTTGGCCGGAATTTGATCATGGAGTGAAGTTTTGAAACGATGAACAAATTTTCCGTTTTTATACAGAAATCTTTATGAGTGTAAATTGCGAAAATGTAACAGTTAATATTTAGTTTAAAGCGTGAACCTTCATATTTCGATACCAGTAAATTTGCGAACTTAGTCACCGCACTGCGTACTCTACATTGCAAATAGAGCTGTAACCCTTCCACGCTACAGTCTAAAATAAAACAACTGTGGAGTGCACCAGGGTGGTGGAGCATTGACCTGCTAATTACCCCTCTTCCCTTGCTCCACCACAGCTTAGCTATCGGTTAGTACGCGCTACCTATGTCACAGTCACGCGAAGTGATAAAAATGTTTTCTACATTCGAGGCTTGGTTTTTAACGGACAAACAAATGAACAGAAAAGGATACGATGGCATAGTGCGAACGAACCGTGTCCAAATGTGAGGTTGTAAATTCGTATCTCACTTGCAATTTTCGAAGTGAGATACAAATTTACAACCTGTTGTCGCTCCACACACAATTTTTTTGTGTGTGAATGAAAGAAGTCTTCGGGTGAACTCGAGACCTACTCGGGATACATTTCTAGATGGCCATGCTTAGAAGACTGATCAAAATGCCTATGCTTATAATACTAATCTAGATGAACATGCTTTGAAGATTTACTCCAGACTAGTAGATTTACGCCCTCCTGTTTCACCCGCGTATTTTCCAAAGTGAACTATCAAATTCGAAATAGTTTTCACTTCTATCGACAGTTCCTATGACTGACAATTTGTTTTTGAATTGAATACTCCCTTAACCCTGTTAAGTACTTTCTTTTTTTTTTTTTAAGTGACGAGATGTGCAGGACATGTGCCTGATGGTAAGCATCACGCCTGCCACATAACAGCACAGTGACACGCAGCTATTGGAACAAGAAGAGTCCAAATCATTACCTAGCACTCTCTCACTCTCAATGTTTCTCTGGAAACATTGCCCTTCAAACCGGAACACAGTAATGTTTGCACATTGCTGCTTGGCGGTAAAATACTTAAAATACTTTTTTATAGGGAAATATCTTTGTATTGGCGTCATTGATGCCAATGTAGCGACGAAACGTCGGAGCGGCATCGGAGCGGTGGAGGAACGGGACGTGCGCTTTAAACACTTCTTGAATCTTGTCGCTTCAGCAAAGTGTGTGACAGCAGTATATCTGTAGCTATACAAGGGACGTATTAATTAACTTTACTGCTGGTACACTCCGCGAGGCATGGGAGCTGAGCTGAGCTTTGCATTTGTGTGAGTGTACATGGATAGTGTAGGTGTGACAACCGGCCTTAGGCGCGGCGCCATTCTGTCTCGCCGCGCTCCTGCCTGATTGGTGATCACTCACACTAATGCAAAGCTCAGCCTATACCTCGCGGACAAAATTTCAAGCTCCTGTCTGATTGGTGATCACTCACACTAATGCAAAGCTCAGCTTATACCTCGCGGAGTGTACCAAAGTTTATTTAGTAATCCCTATACTCTTAATCATTTTTAAAAGAGACTTGCGGAAGTTGCATTTATAATACCCCTGTTGAAAACTTAACACAGAACTGTATCGTGATCTTAATTAGGTATTATTTAACTTGCGCTCAGCGCCAGTTTCGTCCGTGGTACATACATAAGGATTACATACATATACTCGCAGTAGTTCCTGTATTTAGCGCGTTCAAACAAACAAGCTCTTCAGTTTTATAATATTAGTAAACGAGTACATATCAATTAACTCGGCGTTTTACGACATTACGACAGCCGTGGAGACGAAACAAGCACGTTTTGCATCAGTCATTAAAAATTATATAAAAAATGGTCAAGTGCGAGTCGGGCTCGCCCTTGAAGGCTTCCGTAGCAGCAAGTAACATAATACACAAGTTCTTGTAGTTCGTTGTTACTTTAATCAGTGTTTTAACAATAGGCAATTTAATATAACGTATTAAAATAAAACTACTTACTAGATATCATTCAAACCAATTTTCGTTGATAGTTGACATGGTAATGTACATCATACACTTTTTTTTATTTTTGTCATTCTCTTATTTTAGAAGTTACAGGGGAGGGACACAATTTTTACCACTTTGGAAGAGTCCCTCGCGCAAACTATTCAGTTTAGAAAAAAACAATGTTAGAAACCTCAATATCATTTTTGATGACCTATCCATAGATACCACCCCACACGTATAGTATTGATCAAAAAAAATTTTGAATTTCAGTTCTATGTATGGGGCACCCCTAAAATTTTTGTTTTTTTCTATTTTTTGTATCAAAATCTTAATGCGGTTTACAGATTACATCTACTTACCAAGTTTCAATAGTATAGCTTTTATAGTTTCGGAGAAAAGTAGCTGTGACATACGGACGGAGAGACAGATAGACAGACATGACGAATCTATAAGGGTCCCGTATTTTGCCATTTGGCTACGGAACCTTAAAAACTGTAAACCTCATTCCGAACCCGATTAGATTTAAATGTAACATTGAACGTGCAAAATCCTCGATTGAATAAAAAGCCATGGAAAGTTTCACATAATGCAAAGCAGCAAAGTTACCGGCAGTAAAATAAGGCATTCTTGGCACTACTTCTAATTAATCGACACGGCGTACATGATTACGGATACTTAGCATGCAACTCTGTTCCGCCATTGTCATGCAAATACTTGCATTTAGGGGAGAGACTCCACCACGACTTTTTGCATTTTGAAACGATTAAATCGCTCGTAGATAGATACAGACAGATACATTTTATTACCCACCAAACAATAGTTCGAAAGTCGAAATATCAAGATGTATGCACTTAAAATTAGTGTAACAGATGGTGGACTTATTCCTGATTGTTATCTTTTCCAAGCAATTTTTGGATGCAAAAAAGAATTATGAAACATTTTAAGAAAAGGTCAGGGGTGGCAGTTTTTAGAAAGGAAATGAAATTTAAATTAAAAAAACAACGGACCTAGGTAACTTTTCTTTTAAATATGACAGGTTTACACTTGACCGTCATCTCGCCTGATGTTAAGCGACGATGCGGTCTACGATGGAGTGTGCGTGCCTACAAGAAACCGATTATCTATAAGATTGTAACTTTGTAACCATCGAAAAAATGCTGACGCATTTCTAGACGACCATGCTCATGACCACACCCTCCGGTTTCACCCGCGTAGTTTCCAAAGTAAGCTATCGAATTCTGAGTTATAAGTTTCCACTTCTATCGGCAGTTCCTATGACTACCAAATTTTTTTAAATATTGATTCGAACTTAACCTTAGCTAACGTAAAAACTTGTGTGCAACTTGCTTTATCCCACCATTTCACGGAGTCGATTATAAAATAACTTAGGAGCGATGAAGCGGCGCGGAACCTTTAATTTTTGTTTCTCACTTAATCAGCCTTCCAGTGCTTACTTAATTACAACTTGAATTTAAGTTACTGTTAATATCGACAAGAAATACCTGATTATAACGATTCGCTGGATTATTTTAACGCGGCGTTGATTAACCTATTAAGTTTTTGTTTTGATTTGTTTGTCGCTAGTTTGCTTAAATTTTTTTTTCTAAAAACTGTCATTGTAAACTGGAATGTTCCGCCGTTTTACAAAATTTGGGTTGTGCTCGTTTTTGTTTCTTATTACGTCACAAACGTTGATAATTTCTAAACTGATTAGAGTTTGCTAAAAAAAAAATACAGATATTTATTTCAATTGTGTAGGACTTATCTATTGTTTTGTACCACGATCGTTCACTACAATATCCTTCCTAATTACGGGATATTTATCTTAGCTGAGCAAATCGTTCTAATATAATAAATACGAATGTATGGATGTTTGCTGTTCAATCACGTCGGAACGACTGAACGGATCGAGTTGAAATTAGGAACATAGACAATAATTTGGGATAGAACATAGGAAAATAACTGGCACAAAACTACGGGAACTACTAAATAAAACCGCGGGGCACTAATAGTGTGTACATAAACACCAGTATGCTGAGGGCGAGTTTTGTCGACTACAAAACGCGTTCTGCCGTGAGCGCGTAAACATAACATTTGTATGAAGCAATTTAAGCGCGTCTAGCGGCGCTGGGGTTCATACAAATGTTTAGTGTAGGCCAATTGTCCACGTAGCTTGCATATTGCGTACAAACAATGAGATCTGTGTCCACGAAGCGGTAGCCGCTCCTTATACGTTCGTTGACGAGCGGCAGACGCGATGTTGCCGCTTCGTGGACACAGATTTCCTTGTTTGAACTCAAGATGCAAGCATTCGTCTTGCAACTGTCAATTGACGAAAGCGTGCGGCTACGTGGACAATTGGCCTTACGCGCTCACGGTAGAATGCGTTCTGTACTCGACAAAACTCGCACTCACAATAAAGAATTATAGTAGGTTTCTACGCCAAATGTAAATACTACGAATCATTTGACATCTATTCCATCGAAATACGCTGCTATCTGTCTTCGTAGCTGCGGTCAAAGTTCGTTTATACAATAATGGCCGTTAACACAATGAGATAGAGTTCTCTTCAGCTCAAACAAATTTATGTTATAGTTACTAAGCCGAGCTTTAGCCAAAATACTTGTCAAGGTTGGACAAAGGCCTCCCTTCGGCTTTACTTTAGGTATCTTGATGTGGGACGAGCCAGGCTTGGAATTTATTCAAGGAAATGGAGTAAATAATATCTTTAGTAAATCTTAGATCTTCTCAATAAATAAAATTGTAATGTCTGTGTGTTATATTAAATTAACCTTTTTTTTACCAGGTCTAACGAGGAGTATATGCGGTACCTACCCTATCTGAAATGCATTTTTGGAACGAAGTTTTGTTCATTTAAATGTTTGTTTGTCTGTCGGTTTGTTTGTTCCGGCTAAGCTCCGAAACAGCTCGATCGATAATGACTTTCACTACCAGATTGCTATTGTTATTCTAAGACATAACATAGGATATTCTTACTTTTTTTTCAGGCAGTCTTTATTAACTAAACTAAAATACAATGAGAACCACACTACGCTACATACCTTACTAACTACTTACACTTAGTGCACATGAATTATCCATGACCAATGAAGGTCTACAGATAATCAAGATGTTCAGGCCCACTACCAATCGGAAGTGTACCCCAGCATGCTGGCGGCATTACCACACCGAATGGCAGTGCTTATGTGTGGGCCAAATAAACGCCAGCATTCTGGTCACGCGTCGTGTCGAACAAGCGTTTGGAAAGACTTACTTGACCAAAATAATTTTAAGATTACGTGAAAAAACAAACAATCTTTAAAAGCCAGGTGGAACCGCGGGCTCAGCTAAATGGAAATATAATCTTACCAGTAGCGTCCCGTATTACGCTTGCGTTTCCGCCCGATCCCGTTCTTTCCCGGGATAATAACTAGCCTGTGTGTTCCTTCAAACTATTACCTATCTACATATCAAATTTCATCCCAATTTCTTCAGTAGTTTTTTAGTCAAAGAGTAACAAACATTCGTTATTAATCACAAACTTTTGCGTTATTAAAAATACACTTGGTGTATCTATCTTCTATATATATAAAACTCAAAGGTGACTGACTGACTGACTGACTGACATAGTGATCTATCAACGCACAGCCCAAACCACTGGAGGGATCAGGCTGAAATTTGGCACACAAGTAGATGTTATGACGTAGGCATCCGCTAAGAAAGGATTTTGATAAATTCTACCTCCAAGGGGATGAAATAGGGGATGAATGATTGTATGAAACTTTTTATTCCTTAGATATATTGGCATGAAATTTCATAAAAATTGAGTTTAGCTAAAATCATGAGACACGTATTACAGCGTTTAACAAAATTCAACCCTCCAAGGGATGAAATAAGGGATGAAAGTTTGTATAGAAACTTTTTATTCCTTGGACATATTTACATCAAATTTCTTAGGTACTTAGTACTGCCAAAATAATGAGAGTTTGACAGAATTCAACCCTCCAAGGGATGAAATAAGGGATGAAAGTTTGTATAGAAACTTTTTATTCCTTGGACATATTTACATTAAATTTCTTAGGTACTTAGTACGGCCAAAATAATGAGCTATGTAGTACTTTTTTTCAGATATATAAAACTCAAAGGTGACTGACTAACTGACTGACTGACATAGTGATCTATCAACGCACAGCCCAAACCACTGGAGGGATCAGGCTGAAATTTGGCACACAAGTAGATGTTATGACGTAGGCATCCGCTAAGAAAGGATTTTGATAAATTCTACCTCCAAGGGGATGAAATAGGGGATGAATGATTGTATGAAACTTTTTATTCCTTAGATATATTGGCATGAAATTTCATAAAAATTGAGTTTAGCTAAAATCATGAGACACGTATTACAGCGTTTAACAAAATTCAACCCTCCAAGGGATGAAATAAGGGATGAAAGTTTGTATAGAAACTTTTTATTCCTTGGACATATTTACATCAAATTTCTTAGGTACTTAGTACTGCCAAAATAATGAGAGTTTGACAGAATTCAACCCTCCAAGGGATGAAATAAGGGATGAAAGTTTGTATAGAAACTTTTTATTCCTTGGACATATTTACATTAAATTTCTTAGGTACTTAGTACGGCCAAAATAATGAGCTATGTAGTACTTTTTTTCAAAAGTCGTCCCCTAAGAGTGTTAGACAAGGGATGAAAGTTTTATATTAACGCACAGGACGAAACCTTAGGACACACTTTAAATTTCACACATATATTATTTTTATAGCGTACGTAGCCACTAAGGGAAGATTTATCTAAATTAAACCCCTAAAGCGATGAATTAGGGGATGAACGATTGCATGAAACTTTTTATTCCTTGGACATATTTGCATGAAATCCTACTTCCCTACTCATATTATAAATCTCAATGTATGAATGTTTGGATGTTTGTTGCTCAATCACGCCCAAACGGCTCAACAGATCGAGCTGAAACTTAGTACACAGATAGCTTATAGTCTGGAATAACACATAGGCTACATTTTATCCCGAAATCATGCACGGTTCCTTAGGGATCAAGTATAAATAAATGTAAGATCGGAACGCCTAACTAGATTTTGTTGCAATTCGAAACACAGATTCAAACATCAAAATAAAACAGGCTATTTACTATCCCGAAAACATACACAGTTCCTAAAGGATCAAGTATACATTTAATATCGGAACGCCTTATTAGATTTTGTTGCAATTTGAAACACAAATAGTTCTAAGTCTGAAATCCTATCCTACTAATAATATTATAATAATAATGTTACGTTACGTTTGCGTAACGTTTGCGTTACGTTTGCGTTACGTTTGCGTTGCGTTTGCGTTGCGTTTGCGTTGCGTTTGCGTTGCGTTTGCGTTGCGTTTGCGTTGCGTTTGCGTTGCGTTTGCGTTGCGTTTGCGTTGCGCGTTGCGTTTGCGTTGCGTTTGCGTTTGCGTTGCGTTGCGTTGCGTTGCGTTGCGTTGCGTTTGCGTTGCGTTTGCGTTGCGTTGCGTTTGCGTTGCGTTTGCGTTGCGTTTACGTTACGGAACGGAACGAAACAGATTAGAACAGAACTCAACACAACACAATACAACATAGCATAACAACGACGATAAACACGAAAGATTTTAAGGTATTTTGTATGTCAGCCGGTTTTGGCGAAATAAGGTATATACTCTGAATCGGCATACAGCTGACTAAAACTCTGCCGACGCGACGCAACGTTACTAATTTGCCAAAATTATTGTTTTTGTAAGAATTCACATAAACTATGTTTGTATTCCCTGGTAAAGAGTGAAACATACAAAAAATAACTACGGAGTTATTATAAGAACTATAATAAACAAAGTAAGACAACAACTCTACATTTTTTACCATTTTTTGAAAGCAGTGAATTTACACACAAAACAAATCAAAATTCTACGCGGACGAAGTCGCGGGTAACAGCTAGTGTATATATATGACTATCATCAGAAGTATGCCTCGACAACCAACTTACAGTTCCCACTGCTGGGAATCGGAGCCTTCTCCCACAAGGTATCTAGGGTATAATCTACCACGCTGGCCAAGTGCGGGTTGACGTTTTCACGTTTAACGTAACACGTTTTCTGGAAAGAGAATCTCTCTTGGTACAAATTTTGTAATTAAATAAAAATATTATAATTTTTCGAACAGTACTTACATACAAGACGTTTGAAGTAGGCTGATTGAATGTAAGTAACTTAATTAACATAGTAATTAAGTTCTGGAAAATTAAGTGCTGTTAGGTACCCGTAGGCATGTCTAGGCACTAATTACAATAATTGTCTCTGGTATTTTATTCGTTCTAGAATTTTTCGACTGGCCTCGTGGCTTAGTGGGTAGTAACTCTGCCTGCCAAGCCGATGGTCGTGGGTTCGATTCCCACGTAGTACAAATATTTGTGTGATGAATTCAAATATTTTTACTGTGTCTGGGTGTTTCTATGTATAATAAGTATTTATTTACAACTATATAAGTATTATATCAGCTATCTGGCCGCCATAGTACAAGCTTTGCTTAGTTTGGAGTCAGATGGTGCTGTGTGTGAATTGTCCCCCAATATATTTATTTATTTATTTAGATAGGCTGTTTCTCGCTATATTCACTACAGAAGACCGCATTATCATTAGGTATAAATCAGAGCTGATGATCGAGTTTTGAAATTCCATACTTCACTATTATATACTATTATATTTTCCTCTTCTTCATCTAATCCAAGATACATGTACAAAAAACTCTATTGACAATGATGACGGGTCTATGGAGTAGCAAATTGTTTAATAACAATAACAAAAACCGCACTAATACGAAATCGAACCTTTTAGCCACTACACCACCACGGCTACAAGTCAAATTTACATTTCTACAACCGGTTCATTATTTGATCCCGAAATAAATAGTTATTATAATTCTTATTATCATTATAGGACGTTAAGGACGTCGCGGAACTTACAATCGTTTGCAGATGTACTTACATCTGCTCGTTTATGAGTCGTTGGATCTTAATTCCGATATTAAGTATTGCAATTAATTTTATTAATAATATTCGATATTATTAGTATTCGTAGATTTTATCATTAAAAGACAATTTAAGATAGTGAGGGGAGAAGCAATATGTGACAGTAAGCAACACAAGCAAATTTGAACAAGAAAAATTCAAAACGCTGCCTAACATCGCACTACGCTCGGATAAAATGTAATTTATCTCTATGCTCTGGGTTTTTTTTTCAAACTGGAATACACAAATATTTGCACATTACTACTTGTTGGTAGAATGGCCGACAAATAGCTACAAAATCTGTTGGGGAAGTACCACACCATTGTCAGTCATACAAAGATCTAGAAGAGTGCTTTTATCATTCTATCGATTCTTCATTTTTTTTTAATATATTTAAATGTTTAATAATGAAATAATAAACCCTAAAATAATAAGGTTACGTAACTTTACGTCATTGACAAAAAAAAATTTTGTTTCCAACAAACCCATTTTCATTAATTGCGATGTTTTTTTTGGTAATAACTACATAATTTTTGGAAAATTTTCAAATATCCGTTAATTCGTTATTGTATTAACATGGTGTATTAAATCATATATATTGTAAAATAATTTATTTGCGACTGATACAATGACAACCATACAATTCGAAAAATAAACAGTCGTATTGAAAATTTAGAAAATTCGGTGTTTTTCTTCAAAAACTGAAAATAACTACTTCGAAAACAACATTCTACAGACGTCATCAATAACTATTACGCTCACCACTGACGTCATCGAACGAAACGACGACTTTTTTATACTGAGAGGGTTTACATTTGACCTTTCCAAGTTACACTGGGTACAGAATCTAAGGTGCCACACGCTTGCTCATGAGATACCTATTCACTCTCACGTTTAATGGTTCCCAGAACAGAGGAGTAAAGAAAGCTGTAGCATTTTACTAATTACTTTTTTTTAATTAATTACAGTTTTTTTTTACTGAAGTGAAAATAAAAATTTTGAAAAAACACTTTTTTCTTTACACGTCTTAGGGGAAAATGAAAGTCAAAATTTAGTGTAGACCGTCTCCCTGAAGTCAACATTTCAGTAAACATTGTCACTAACTTCAGGTTAACACTTCTTGCGTTGAAAATAGGATCTATTCCATGGTTGAAGTTAGACTTCTTAAAACGAAGAATAATGAGAAGAATTATTAACTTCTTGCGTGGTTACTTAAGTACGCGCCCTTTTTATGATTAAACTGTATCTACAAACACACTCTACAAACAATAAAAAATAGAATTGGAATTCTACAGCTGCGTGTACTAAAGGTACAACATACCTTTAGTATAGTACTACGAGTTAACTAAAGAATTCTTTGCCTGCAGGTGTCTAGTGCTTAGATGCAGGAATGCAGGCAACTAAGTTCGATTTAAGTTTAATATTCAAGGGCCACGGTAACTTTCTAAATCCCGTTGGGTTAAGGTATCCGTTACGGCGCCTGGCATTCCTTTAACTTAGGTCTCCCACGATACCCTGCGCGCGCGCAGGGTTGGCTATCTAGCTTCATTCTGGGCTATTTAAGGTGGCTTATTATCTAGCAACTATTATGATAGTTGGGATGATCCCACAGTCAAAAATATACGATTCTAATTAGTCCGCGGTGTAGAATATGGAAAAATATGGCACATGTATTTTTTGTTTTATCAAATTATTTATCGGCAAAGATATAGATCATCAAACTTCCGTTTGAGTCTCTAAAAAGAAAAAAGAAAAAAAAGATTTAAAAAAAAACTTCGTGACAGCGGGGCTGTAACATCACGTCTACGTAAAAATCGTACAATGAAGTGACGTCACTCGAAACTTATAAGCGCTGTATTTTCGTATTTTTTTCCTAACAAAAAATATGTGTACAATTTTTTTAAACCTATTTAGGTGACTTATTTTATTGACTTATGACTTTTTTTTAGTCACCTATTTCTTAATTTTTATTGCGTTACACTAAACACGACTGAAACACTAGTTGAAATTTAATAACAGTCAGAGATAATTCAGTTGTTCAAGACTATTCCCAGTAAGAAGTACACCTAGTATGCGGAAAACATTTAATAGTAATGGTTTTACGCAGTTTGATGTCATAATAAACCTATTAATAGAGTAAGGTTTTAACTCCGTTTACAGCTGTCCTGCGCTGAAGTTCTTCATTAATTTTAATCTTAAATTTAATCGACCGACGACACATCGAAGTAACGACTGTATGATGCCGCAACAACTAAAAGACTAATCAGACTAAACGTATCTTTCTGTAGAGGAGTGAGACAAGGGGACGTAATTTCTCCGAAGTTTGCTGGATTTGGTTGAATGTGGAATCAATATAACAGTAAGTATTTCTCTCACTTACGGAATGTCTGATGACATCGTCATTATTTTGCAGCAACACATACATACAGCCAGGAAAACTGTGGAGAAAGACAGTAACTGCCCTGCAGTAGGCTAAACAATCTTCCTGCGTTGATGATCGTTGCAATGGTTGAATTGTTGTAAAATTTACAGCAATGTTGAACAGCCAAGTAGATTTTTTTCTCCCACAAATCCATCTCCGTAAATACATAATGTATCAGTACGACTGTGAGTCACAGTCTATTAGCTAACTTATTTTTTCATATAGGTACTTTCAGTGTCGTACAAGACAAAAAAAAAAGACAAAAGACGTTCACACTTTTTTTTCTTTACGAACGATTACGTATACATGTCGCATTTACTTTTTTGACGTGTTCGGGGTTCCGTTCGAAGTTCAAAACACATTTTTGTATGTCACACAGACTGACGTCGACGCCTATAAAATATAATACGCAGGTGTTCACTTTTCTGCATCCAATTTCACGCCTGTTCCGTAAAGCGTGGCTAACTCTGATATTGACGTAACGAATTTTGTCAATGTAAAATTAAATTTCATAATTAAATTTTGACATTGACATTGACTTCTATGTTATATTTTAATTTAACTAAGTTATTTAACTAAGTTATTCTATGATATGTGTAATAAATAATCTGTGATAATTGTGTAATAATTATAAAATTAAGTCACACAGTTCACTCATTAACCCCCGACAAAAAAAAGGGGTGTTATAAGTTTGACGTCGATGTCTGTCTGTCTGTCTGTCTGTCTGTCGGTCTGTCTGTCTGTCTGTCTGTCTGTCTGTCTGTGTGTGTGTCTGTCTGTGGCACCGTAGAGCTCAAACGGATGGGCCGATTTCGATGCGGTTTTTTTTATTTGAAAGTTAATATCCGTGCGGGTGTTCTTAGCTATGTTTGGTTAATATCGATTCAAAATGGCCGCCTCCACAAAATGGCGGACAAAATATTTCTTTACAACCTACCTCAATATGGGTATCAAATGGAAGGGCTTGACTAGTAGAGTACTAAACGCTATAACAAATTTCAAATCCAAGATGGCCGCCACCACAAAATGGCGAATTATATAATATTTTTCACTACTACCTCAATATGGGTATCAAATGAAAGGGCTTGATTAGTAGAATACTTTGCACTATGACAAATTTCAAATCCAAGATGGCCGCTATCACAAAATGGCGAATTACATTTCCTTTTTTCACAATTCCCTTAATATGGGTATCAAATGAAAGGGCTTGACTAGTAGAATGTTCTACAGATAGCAAATCTAAGGTAGTCGGGGGTTAATCAAAATTTTTAATTTTGTTCTTGTTTTAACATAATTAACAAGTACTTACGTTTATTTTCTATAAAATGTAAATGGAACTATATGTATGCCCTGACAACGATCAAAGACTATAAATATGTATACCCTTACAACAAACGAGTTACCAAAATCCGTACGGGCATTCTCGAGAAATTGGGGAACACACATAAAAAATTGGTTGTCCAATTGATAACCTCCTCCTTCTTGGAAGCCGGCTAAAAACCAATAGTGGGTTTGTATGGGTCAACTTTTGAAATGTTTTATATCATCTTATCTTACCTGCAAACAGCAATCAAGATTTTTGTATTTGTATTACGATAGGGTTAAGGTTTTTCAATCTTACCCTTTTATGCCGAAAGATTACGGGAAAAACGCAGGCGAAACCACAAGGCGTCGCTAATAAATAAATGAAAACATTTGGATGTTTGTTGCTCAATCAATTCGGAACGTCTGATCACATCATTTGGAACACAGATAGCCTAGAATAGCACAATTTCATCCCGGGAAAATAAAGGAAAAGGGAATTGCGCATAAAACCGCGGGCGATACTAGTAATATTTTCATTAAAATGCAGTTCTGTTAAGTAGCCCGTTAAAAACAGACGCCGTACACATGTGCTCTGAATAAAGTGCAGGCTCTATCAGCCCTAGCCTCCCCCGCCCCGCCGCTCGCCCCTCCGGAAGCGGCGCGGGCGCAGCGGGCATGCAAAGCCTGCGTCGGGTGAACGGACTCGGGAGGGTTCGGACGTTACCGCCATACCTCACGAGTCAGGTGCCTGTGCACTCCGACACAATATTACTACTTGGAAAACAAAAGGGTACCGCTACTATCGCAAATACTTTTGAAATTAAACCACAATACAACATTTACTTCGGCTAGTTATATATATAGGTAGTTTTAAAACATTTAATTAGAGTTGAAAATGGTTACCAATGGATATTAATTATTAATAGCGTCCGTAATCGTTATTAATAATATAAAGTTATAAATTCATAATTCTAAAAATATTTTATGGCAAATAAATATTTTTTTATTTACTTGCTTTGCGTTATTTTTTCCGGAATAAAAAGCCGATGATGTGTTTTTATAGGTTGAAGACTATTTATTATCTGTGTTCCAAATTTCAACTCTATCTGTACATACGTTACAACGAGATTGGGGAATAAACAGCCAACCATCGAAACTTTCGCATTTATCAATATGAATAATAGGAAATAAGATACCAACAATATCTACATTCTGTATCTGTGTATCTAGCCTTAACTTGTTTTTGTCGTACCTCACGCATACCTATTACAAGTTATTCTGACTCATGACCGAAGCAAAAAGAGCGGCGTATAGAACGGAAATGATCAAATTCCATCGTGGAGATTACTTGCTCGCCGGTATCCACAACCTGATGGAGGTATCGGAAATACTTATCATAGTAGTACTATTAGTGGTCTGAAGTGGTCGAAATTCGACCGTAATGCAAAATTGATATATTTTCAATTTGATTATAGACTCAATGTACAAATACAAAAAAGAGTATATTTAAGCGTGTTTGTCAAATATAGTGAGTGGAATGTGGTTTTGTAGATTTAATATATTTTTCAATATATTTCAAAGAAAATATTAGCATTCTGCACTCCTGCTCTATATAATAAACGACTAGCAACGGTCTCCCGCGTAATCCCCGTTCCCGCTTCATTATCCTGGAATAAAAATGTTCTATGTGTAATTTGGCCCAACTTAAGAGATAATTTTTAATTACAGCTCTTTTTTATTAACCCCCGACCAAAAAAAGGGGTGTTATAAGTTTGACGTCGATTTCTGTCTGTCTGTGTGTGTGTCTGTCTGTGGCACCGTAGAGCTCAAACGAATGGGCCGATTTCAATGCGTTTTTTTTTATTTGAAGGTTAATATCCGTGCGGATATTCTTAGCTATGTTTGGTTAATATCGATTCAAAATGGCCGCCTCCACAAAATGGCGGACCAAATATTTCTTCACAACCTACCTCAATATGGGTATCAAATGAAAGGGCTTGACAAGTAAAATACTATACATTATAACAAATTTCAAATACAAGATGGCCGCCACCTCAAAATGGCAAATTTTTTTTTTTTTCACTACTACCTCAATATGGGTATCAAATAAAAGGGCTTGACTAGTTGACTAGTGTACTTTGCACTAAGACAAATTTAAATGGCCACTACCACAAAATGGCGAAATACAATTCTTTTTTAACTCCCTTAATATGGGTATCAAAGAAAGAGCTTGAATAGTAGAACGTTATACAGATACCTAATCCATGATCCGATGTAGTCGGGGATTAGTCAAAAATTTTAATTTTGTTCTTGTGTGTCCTAAGGTTGTCACCACAATACAAATGACTCATATCACTGCAATCAAATACTATAAACACTGAGGGTTTGGCAGAACAATGCCTGGCGCCAATATCCTAAAACATACCTGGATTGTTTACGGTTGGAAGTACCTACCTATTATCCAGAGCACACCATGACTGCGCGAACGAAAGAACCAACGAATGAGTCAGTCGTAAATAAGGAATGTTATCTGTCAACATTAAACAATATGACTTCTTGTTGTAAAATTTAATTGACCGTGTTCGGTGGAATTATTTTTATTGCAAGCCATTTTGTTTTCCCACGTCTGGGACTCAAAGCCTTCTCTTGGATAGTCAAAGGCACAATCCACCACGCTGGTAAGTGTAATATGGGAATATCACTATTTTCCGGTTTGAAGGGCAATGTTTCCAAAGAAATTTGAGGGAGGGAAGATACACATTGTTTTAAACTTTCGCTATTTGAACACATAATGTAAATACATATATATATAGGTACAGGATACACTATAGGTACAGGAAGTCTGAAGTCTTCTCGTGACCACGGCGGTTGTAACGTTGCCGAAACGTCGAGGTAATTAAATTATAGTTTTAATCGTGATGTATTGTGCTTATATAAAGATACATCATCTTATAACGAGTATAGTTATATATAATGATAACGAGTCTAGTGCAGTGTTAGGTAATGATTTGGGTACTCTATGTGTAAGGTGCATCCGGCTAGCCACCTTACTTATTTCTATTTATTCCTAATCAGGATAACAAGAACAAAATTTAAAATTTTGACTAACCCCCGACTACCTCAGATTTGTTATCTGTACAACATTCTACTAGTCAAGCCCTTTCATTTGATACCCATATTAAGGGAGTTGTGAAAAAAGAAATGTATTTCGCCATTTTGTGGCCATATTGGATTTTAAATTAGTCATAGCGCAATGTATTCTACTAGTCAAGCCCTTTCGTTTGATACCCATATTGAGGTAATAGTGAAAAAAATTATATAATTCGCCATTTTGTGGTGACGGCCATCTTGGATTTGAATTTTTTATAGTTTATAGTATTCTACTAGTCAAGGCCTTTCATTTGACACCCATATTGAGGTAGGTTGTTAAGAAATATTTTGTCCGCCATTTTGTGGCGGCGGCCATCTTAATTCGATATTAACCAAACATAGCTAAGAACATCCGCACGGATATTAACTTTCAAATAAAAAAAACCGCATCGAAATCGGCCCATCCGTTTGAGCTCTACGGTGCCACAGACAGACACATACACAGACAGACAGACAGACAGACAGACATCGACGTCAAACTTATAACACCCCTTTTTTTGGTCGGGGGGTTAAAAATAACAATGCACTTTAACAAATTCACACGTTTATTACTGCTTAGAGATCGGGACCACACATTTATTACACGGAAATTAAAGAAGTGTAACTTACAGCTACAGTAGGTTAAAACCTAGCTTCAAATATTGTTAGCATATGAATTTATTTATAGCAAAGATTACGTTAAATTTAAAACAACAGATAACACGGCTAATGCATTCCGCGAAATGCCAATTATTAATACACAAATGCAGATGCTTTTATCCAGAATCTATTTATAGAAAAGTTTACACTTGCATTTACAACCATCGATATGAATGAATGGATGTGCCAATGGCTGCATAACCACTATGCTGTAAAATAACACAAAATTTCAGCAGGCGTATTGCTTATATCAGGCACATGTCCTGATCCTCCCGTCACTCTAATCACTCTATAACTCTATACCATAAAAAAGTTTATCTGATTGACAGAAGACAAATGTCAGTCCTAGAAATATGTCTTTCTTTGAAGATGTTGGTTTTGTCACGATGTGATCCTTTACCTTTAAACCCAATGACGACGAACAATTAGTATACTTGCGATCGAGATTCAGAAAATTACGTTTTTCTAGCCACTACGTCGTGACAGCAATTTTTTATTGGATGATCGATATATCCGTTGTCGAGTACCTATCCAGGTAGACTAATATCTAAACTTAACTCGACAAACGAGTTAAGGAGTTGAAGCCTCGTTTCCAAGAAGGCACCAACGAAATTAATCAGCCGTGGATTTAGTTCGTACCAATTCGTTATATTATTAGTCATCGATTTGATAAAAAAGAAAAAATAGGTACGAAAAATACGACTAGAACCAACATTTTAATATTTCCATGTATAAGTATGTATTTACAACTAGAGATCTACTACGATAACATGGCCCGCCCCTCCAAATTACTGTTTTAATGTGTGTAGTCACATCCTTACGAAAGAGTTTGTATGTAGTTGTAATTATTCGTCTGCAGTAGCAGTACGCACACATGCGTAGTGGTGCGTTGTATATTCTTTCACAAATACTTTCAAACGTTTTGAATTCTGGAGGGGCGGGTCATGTTATCGTAGTAAATCTCTACTCGTATATAAGAATTATATCAGCTACTCGTATCTGGCTGCCACAGCTAAGATGTGCTTAGTTTGGGGGCAGATGGTGTATTGTGTGAAATTGTCTACGAATGTTTTGTATCAATATTAAAATTATACTGGTTAAATTCGTACTAATTTGTTAGTAATCGACCTGGTAAAAAAAAGAGTACAAAAAATACGACAGACCAAAAATTTATTAAAATTGTATCAGTTAACCTGTTTTCGGAAAACTATCAAAAACTATCGCATGAAGCGCAGAAAATTGTAATGACACAATGTCAAATGATTCTATGTACCTACATGTGATTCCCTCACGATATTTTCCTTCGCCGTTTTAAGTTAGTTGCATTACGCACATGACTTCGAAAAGACAGTGCCTCGAGTAAGATTTAAACGCGGGACTCCGAATCAGCAATCGACGTTCTCCCGACTATACCAGTCGTAACTTCACTAGACCAGCCGTAACTTCACTAGACCAGCCGTAACTTCATAGCCGTATTGTAGTGGTAAGACTCCTAGCAGAGTCGGCCTGGGGAAGTACAACACCTTTGCCAGTTATTCTACCGCCAAGCAATAATTACAGGGCTTAGATATATAACATCTTAAATCTCAGGGTGACGAGCACAGTGCAGTGCTAGGCAATGATTTGTATTCTTCATGTTCCAATAGAAGCGCGTCACTGTGCTGTTATGTGGCAGGCATGTTGCTTACCATCAGGCACATGCCCTGCTCGTCACGTCACTCTTTATTTTAAAAAAATCTTCATAAGACCACCCGTACCTTCACTAGACCAGCCCTGATATCACTATGCCAGCCCTAACTACCATCTCCCATCCAGCTATCGTATCCTTCTAATAAACTCGATTAAACCAGCCGTAATGTATAACGAGAATACAGTGCTTATACTTTATCCTAGAGCAAAACAGTAAACACTAGGTACAATTGTATTGCCGTTGTTCGCCTTGCTCTTGAAAGGTGAACGTTCGCCACAGCTTAAGTCGTAGTTATAGCTGAAAGCTGAAACGACCGTATTATGAAGTGGGGAATAACTACCCACCTAGCGGCCACAATCTACATACAATTGTACAGCTACTTGCATTCAAATGTAGGTCACGAAACTCGAACCAATGAGATCATTTATCTATACAAATATTATAAAGCTGAAAAGGTTTTTTGTTTTAACGCGCTGATCTTAAGAACTACTGGACTGATTTCAAAAATTCTTTCACCGTTGGGTGTCTACATGATCTCTGACTGCTAAAGGCTATATGTAGAAGGCCTGTTTGCACGCGGAACCTACAAGCAATCCTTCTACTTACCTATATGTCACGTAAAGTATGTTTTCTTTAAATAATTTACACAAAGTAAAATAATTTCAAAGTCAAAGTAATGAGAGACATGTTATATCCTACACTTTATAGCTAAATAATTTCAGAGAAGTTTTAAAATCCTATCATAAAGTACACATAAAAGTAATTAGGTAAAAAACATTAAGGTTTTCCTCAAACTCGAAATGTTCCGGAGAATAAATAAAGTAACAGATAAAGCAGATATTCCTTTCAGAACCAACACTATCCGTTAAATAGTTTCTATTATTTGTGGAACACCTCGGACCAATCCGCTGCTGGACGAGACATTTGGATAATTTTTACTTTTGCACAAGTTAATTAAACATGTTTTTTTTTGTAATACAGAATAACGGGACGAGCAACACATGCACTTAATGGTAAGCAACACGCCTCCCCATAAAAGTACAGTGTCACGAAGCTATGTAATATGAAGAGTCCAACTCATTACCTACCACTGTACTGTGATCGTACGTAAGATGATTTATATCTGTACCCTGTAATCATTCTGTAAACATTGCCCTTCAAACCGCAAAACAGTGATGTTTGCACTACTACTTAGTGGTAGGATAACCTGCAAAGGTGGGATACTTCCCCAGACGAACTTCACAACAAACTCTAGAGTCCAGCCAATACAAAATATATAGTAGCTTTGTCTTGTTTGAGTGAGATGGCAATATGTGTACTGAGTCTAGGTGCTTCTATGTGTAATAAGTATGTAATTACAAAATGACAATTAATTATTTTATATTATCAGCTATCATGTTTCCATAGTACAAGCTTTGCTTAGTTTGGGGTCAGATGGTGTTGTGTGTGAAAAGTCCAACAATTAACCAATGTATTCCAAAACAATTTTTAAATGGTAATTGGACACTGAACAAATATTTATATTCATCACACTTGTCTTGTATGGGTATCAATCAAACAACCCCTAGGCTCCGTAATCAGACTTACTATCAATTGTCACGACTTACGAGGCCAGTCAAGATTAATAAAAGTTCTTAAGGCGCTGAATATCGCCAACTAGCACTTTTTAAACACACATTTAACAACATGTATGTGGTTTGAGGCTTTTAGTAAAATATATGTTATTCTTGAACATATTTATTAGGTAACCTATTGTATCAAAACACGATTTGGAAAAAAAAACTCGATAAGAAAAAATCCTAAACTTACCTCTAAAATAAGTTTTAGATGTAAATATCTGTGTCATTAATAAACATACATTATTCAAATTTTATAGGTAAACGTATCATTTTTTTTTACTAAGGGGATGGAAGATTTTGTATTTTGGATTATGAAGTTTAATTCGTATTAATTAATTGTCTTTTGAAAAGCTAACTCGACCGAGCCGGCCCGTGTCTTGCTTCTCGCTTACTACTATGAAGTCCAGCAGAAAGCGCTGATGCGCCTTGCTAAAAGGACCTGTGTCGCTTTGTCGTCCGACGCTCGCAATTCAAAAAATAAAATAAACAATTCTCACAAATTCATGCAGCAACATCTATAAAGTTCATGTGGTTTGAAAATTCGACACTACAGACATCTGTACATTTGGCGCAATGTTTAAAGCGGCAGATGAAGTCGTTACGATTTACGATCCTGAGTTCGTATCTCAGCACTACGAAATCTTTTGCGTGTTTTTTGATATTGTTTTTGTTAGATATTTTCTCCGTTGTTTTTCAAGGTTTTATTTCTTTAGTTCTGTCTGTTCTGAGACACAGATTAGAAAATAGTTCCTAAGTAACCAGAGGCTTTTCATCAAATCTTAAAAATTAAATCTACTTCCCAGTTCCTGATTGAAGTTATAGAAGTTTTACAAACGGTAATAAAGTTCATATGATGTGAAATTTTGGACCCGGTTTGGTTCGGTGGTACAACCGCGTTCAAGTTCTCGAGTTCATATCTCATCACTGTGTAATCTTTTTGCATGTTTTTTTGATATCGTTGTTGTTGGATATTTTGTCCGTTGTTTTCAAGCTTGTATTTAGTTTTCGAGACACAGATTAGAAAATAGTTCCTATAGAACCCGAGGCTTATCATCAAATAATCTACTTCCCAGATAGATTTGTAACTTCGGTCGGTATGGTCGGTAACTTCAGTTACCGACTGAAGTTATAGATACCAGTTGAAATTGTGTTCCGGTTTGAAGGGCAATGTTTCCAGATAAATTACTGCCCTTAGAGATATAACATCTTAGATCTCTGGGTAACGAGCGCAGTGCAGTGCTAGGTAATGATTTGGACTTCTAATATTCTAATAGCTGTGTGTCATTGTGCTGTTATGTGGCAGGCATGTTGCTTACCATCAGGCACATGTCCTGTTCGTCTCGTCACTTTTTATTTTAAAAATAATAATTGTAAGTATAGTTGAATATTACGATATTTTAACGTGGAGCAGTAATTGAAACAGCCGAGTGACACAACGACATTTATTGGTTTACCCACAAGTATAGTATTAATCTCTAGCCTACCTACATCACACTACCTACATTGCAAGACAATGCTCAGTAACAGAATAAATATTAGTACCTACAAGGCTCAGTAATTAAACAAACTAGCTTTGAATCACCGAGGTGTTCGGACGTAGGTGTACAAAAGAGTCCTTGCATAAAATCTTAGCTATGTTTGGTTAATATCGACTCAAGATGGCCGCCTCCACAAAATGGTGGACAAAATATTTCTTCACAACCTACCTCAATATGGGTATCAAATGAAAGGGCTTTACTAGTAGAATATTATTATACGTTGTAACAAATTTTAAATCCAAGATGGCCGCCACCACAACATGGCGAATCAAATTTTTTTTTCACTACTACCCCAATATGTGTATCAAACGAAAGGGCTTGACTAGTGGAATACTATGCAATATGACAAATTTGAAATCCAAGATGGCCGCTACCGCAAAATATCGAAATACATTTCTTTTTCGAAACTCTCTCAATATGGGTTTCAAATGAAAGGGCTTGACCAGTAGAATGTTTTATAGAAAACAAATCCGAGGTAGTCGAACCAATGTTTTTAATTTTGTTCTTGTTCGATTGAGCGATGAATTAAAATTACCTAAATCGGTGCTTTAAAACTAAAAAGCCACAACTCAAAATCATTTTATCTTTGTTTTCAACTATTTTTCTATTTCTGATGTTTTTCTATCATTCTCTGTGTATGTTAATTAGCTACAACTTGATTATTTTAGGTATATGATTATTTCAACATTGTGTTAAATATAACCAAAATAATTCAGGACATTTTTTTTTACTTTCAAAGGTTTACACTTGACCGCCATCTCGCCTGATGTTAAACAACAATGTGGTACAAATACAAAAATCTTTATTGCTGTTTGCAGGTAAGATAAGGTGATACAAAACATTTTAATAATTGACCCATACAAACTGGCCTCTTCTTCTAGAGGCATGCAATATGTTTGCCTACGATATGGAGCGTGTTTACCTAGAAAAACCGACTCACTTTGGATTTGAAGACACAAAGATTGTAATTATCGGGGAAAACTCACTCAGGCAACGTATTCCACAGCGTAGACAAAAACAAAAAAAGAGTCAAATCTCTTTGTTCGTGCCTTTGGAACATCCACCATGAAACGATGTCGCTTTTTCGAGATGCGAGCAGTAGCCCTGAGTAGATAGCCAAGCCGAGACCTTTTTCTTGCACTCATAATGTTGACGTATCTATGATGTCCAACTCTTTGTCAATAGGTTGGTAAAGGTATGGTCCAGTAAAGGAAAATGCACCCTGGCCAAAACCGGTTCTTGTTTTAGGTATTGCCCAAGTGTTATGTCTCTTTGACCTTTCCGCCAACACATTTCAAAGTTGTGATGGGAGACTTCAACGCAAAACTGAGCAAACGTAGATGAGTGAGAGTGGGGATTTCGGATATGGGCAGCGGAACCCAAGAGGGCAACGTCTAGCGGATTTCTTGGAAAGGGAGAGCATCTTTATGATGAACTCCTTTTTCAAGAAACAACCACAAAGAAATTGAACCTGGATTAGCCCAGACGATTCCACAAAAAATGAGATCAACTTCATTATGACGACTAAACGGCAAATATTCAGCGATGTCTCTGTGATCAGCAAGGTTAAGACCGGCAGTGATCACCGTATTGTAAGAGGCACGCTGAATCTAAACATTAAGGTCGAAAGATCACGTCTAATGAAGTCCATGCTCCGACCAAATTATGCTCAGATCGAAGATCACTTCGAATCCTTAGATGAATGCGTAACGGCGGACGAAATAAACGATAGGCTAGTGGAAACTGTTCATGCGGTTGGCAGAAAATTTTATAAGAGCCGACGCCAAAACAGAACCGAAAGCTCTCCGATCAAACTCTACATCTTATGGCGGTCAGACAAGATATGCGACGTATGCTGCTTCAATACTTCGAGTATTGAAGAAGCAATCAAGCAGAACAAAGGCTCGAAAGTGTTCGCAAGAAATCAGTCTCTTGGGCAAACTCAGCTGACCAAACTGAAGACCGATAGTGGTAGCATCGTCTTATCGAAACCCGAGATTTTGGAGGAGATTGAGAGGTTCTATGGACAGTTATACACCTCTACGCAAGCACAACCTGTCGTTAGCATGGCAAAAGACCCCAGAGCCAAGCTGACCTGACACTTTAAGATGTCATATCTCCGAAACTGTTCACTGCCCCGCTGGAAGATGTTTTCAAGCTATTGGACTGGAACGGATATGGCATCAATATCAACGGCGAATGCATCACTCACCTTCGGTTTGCCGACGACATAGTCATTGTGGCGGAGTCGTTGGAGGACCTCCGTGCTATGCTCAGGGACCTCAGTAGAGTATCCCACCAGGTAGGTTTGAGGATGAATATGGACAAGACGAAAGTCATATCAAATGTTCATGTCTCACCTGTACCGGTTATTGTTGGGAATACCACACTCGAAGTTGTTGACGAATTATACGTCTACCTGGGTCAAAAGATCCAATTAGGTAGATCCAACTTCGACAAAGAGGTCCAGCGAAGGATCCAATTCGGATGGGCAGCGTTCGGGAAACTTCGGCACATCTTTGAGTCCAGAATACCCCAATGCCTAAAGGCGAAAGTCTTTAACTAGTGCGTGTTGCCAGTGATGGCTTATGGAACTGAGACGTGGTCCTTAACTGTGGGCCTCATAACAAAGCTCAAGCGAGCTATGGAGAGGGCTATGCTCGGAGTCTCTTTGCGCGACAGAATCCGTAATGAGGATAATCGCAAAAGAACGAAAGTATCCGACATAGCTCAAAGAGTAAGCAAGCTGAAGTGGCAATGGGCAGGCCACATCGCTCACAGAACTGACAACCGATGGGAAAAAAGATTCTCGAGTGGCGACCACGAACCGGAAGACGCAGTGTTGGACGGCCTCCCACTAAATGGACAGATGACCTCATAAAGGTCGCTAGAAACCGATGGTTGCAGGTTGCGCAGGACCGTTCGTTGTGGAAATCTAGGGGGAGGCCTATGTTCAGCAGTTGACGTCTTGCGGCTGATGATTATGATGATGTGACATTGTTTAAAATAATAACTAAAATATTTACAAGTTTAATAACTAAAATATTTACAAGTTACGCTCTACGGGATTATTTATTTTTTATTTATTTAGTATTAGTAGATGAATTTGCTTTTCGTGGAGTTGTGAACGAAAGCAGGTGCGATGAAAACCATAACACAAAAAGTCTATCTCCATTGTTGCTGAAAATATAACTTAAAACCGATATTAGTTGTTTACTTCACGCATAAATGTAAAAATGTGACTTTTTGTATCAATTTAAAGCTTAAATTGAAAAAAAAAATCGATATTATTTAAAGGTTATAAACTGGCAATAATATAATTGGTTGAGGGCGGAAATAATGATTCATCACCATGATCATCTTCCTAAACGAACGAGAAGAAACACAGCGCTGCTCTAGTGTCAAGGAAAACATAGAAATATATTATTGTATGCTGTAGGTACCCCATATGGAACAGTACTGAAAAAATGAATATCTACAAAATCAATGCATTTCATTTGTTACTAGATGTCCGCCTCGGTTTCGCCTGTGGTATATTAAATAGCATTCATCAGGATCCCGTACATATGCAACGGTGAAAGAAAAACTGAAATCGGTTCAGTCATTCTTGAGAATATCGCTTTCAAATAAAATACCTCTTCAGCTGCCTGTTACGCCACCTGTCGGAAATTGGTCGTACCAACTCGGAGATTAGCAAAGGTTTTATATTCAAGAGGTATATAATCTGTGATATTCAATGACGCAATCTTAGACATATGCTGTCATGTGTCATGTCACAGCACGAAACGTGCGAAAACTCTCAAAAAGGAATATTTTTTCCTGATTTTGTTACATTCTTGATCAATGCTCCGCTTCTATTAATAGTAGCGTTATGTTTTATGATCTATAGCCTTCCTCGATAAATGGACTACCCAATAGAAAAACAATCTTTCAATTCGGACCAGCACTTCCCGAGATACTAGCGTTCAAACAAACAAACAAACTCTTCAGCTTTGTAATATTAGTATAGATTATTTTCACTTATGTCTAGACACTATATAGAACTACATATATATTTTTACTCGATTTAATAAAATCATGTATTGTATTTTAAGACATATTCACTTACGAAATAAAAAAGAATTAGGAAAATTTGGTTATCCATATCGAGGTAGAAGTGAAAAAATATAATTCGGGATTTTATGGTGGCACCCATCTTAAATTTTATATTGGTCATAGTGTGTAATGTTTTACTAGTCAAGTTGCCAGCTATTCCACCGCCAAGCAGTAGTGTGACAAGAACAAAATTAAAATTTTAAGTAACCCCGACTACCTCGGATTTGCTATCTGTAAAACATTCTACTAGTCAAGCCCTTTCATTTGAAACCCATATTGAGGAGTTGCGAAAAAAAGCAATGTAAGTCGCCATTTTGCGGTAGCGGCCATCTTGGATTTTAAATTTGTCATATTGCATAGTATTCTACTAGTCAAGCCCTTTCGTTTAATACCCATATTGGGGTAGTAGTGAAAAAAATGTAATTCGCCATTTTGTGGTGGCGGCCATCTTGGATTTGTTATAATGTATAATATTTTACTAGGCAAACCCATATTGTTCTTATTGTTCATTTGATACCCATATTGAGGCAGGTTGTGAACAAATATTTTGTCCGCCAGTTTGTGGAGGCGGCCATCTAGAATCGATATCAACCAACCATAGCTAAGAACAGCACAGATATTTACCTTCAACTAAAAAAAAAACCGCATCGAAATCGGCCCATCCGTTTGAGCTCTACCGTGCCACAGATGGACACACACAGACAGACAGATAGACAGACAGACATCAATGTCAAACTTATAACACCCTTTTTGGTCGGGGTTAAAAACATCACAGTTTTCCGGTTTAAAGGAAAAAATACAGTATGATTACAGGGCTTTGATATGAAATCCTACTAATATTTTAAATGTTCAATATATGGATAGAAATATATTGAAAAATATGGATGTTTGGATACTTGGATGTTTATTGCTTAATAACGTCGTAACGTTGGGTCGAGCAGAAATTTAGAACACATGTAGATAATAGTCGTGGCGAGCGCAGTATAATGCAACGTAATGATTAGGATTTATTTTCCAATACCTGCGTGTCACTGCGCTATTATAGGCATGTGACTTACTATCAGGCACATATACTTACTGCTCATCCCGTCACAACAAAAATACTTTTATCACTTGTTAATAAAAAGAATGCCCTAACTAAAATGATATAAAAGTGATTTTGGTTTTGTTTTGTTTGTGGACCTTTCGTTACAAAGCAGCGAAATGGCGTCGCTGTATTATTATTAAAAACTTGTTTTCCGAGTTGTAGTATGCAATAATGGTGGATTATTTACTCGTAGCCTCGTATAATGATAATGATGATTATATTATGTACTATTAGTATCCAATCCTACTAATATTGTAAATGTCAATGTTTGGATGTTTTTTGCTCAATCACGACAAACATCAAGTCACGTATAAACGGATCGGGCTGATATTTGGAAAACACGTAAGATTATAGTCTGGAATAACACACAGGCTACTTTTATCCTGAAAAATAACGGGAACGGGAACAGTGAAGGTAAACTCGCAGGGTGCTGCTAGTCAGCCCCGGACCTTCAATATTTTTTTAGGCGGGGCAAAATCTGAAAAATTCCGCCGGGCCGCCACTAATATCTAAATATAATTCAGTGTTTAAACCGAGCAAAGCTCGGTCACCCAGGTACACACACTTGTACTTCACTAACAGTGAATGTTTTTCTTCAAAATTCGTACAATAATTTTAAAGAAATGGATTACTTAATATGTAGTGATTCATCTTCCTGGCTTAGCTAATTTATGCAATTTGTTTTTTTATTTAATATACAAAAGGACTTTACTTAGTCCGTTAGAAAAATAAGAGAATCAGACGAAAAAATTTGTAAACAGCAAAAAGACGTGCATTTCTAATTAATAAAAATTTTGAAAAGCGCCATCTATGAGCATGAGCATGGAAGCCTTTTGTTTCCATCAATGCAAATAATTTTACTGAGTGCACGCAACTTCGTGTGGCGCTGTCTTATCGGAGTTGTAAAGGGGCGGAGCTTAATTTTGCATTCGTGAATTTCACTCAGGTCTTCCCAGCGCCTTAAATAGAATAACTATGATCAAGTATAACTCACATATTCCAGTTTCTATTTTTATTTTTTACTAGCTGTGCCCTACCACGCTTCGCTATGGCACATTGTAATGCATAAATTAGGTAAAAACAATCCTTGATGCGGATTATATATTATTCTAAAATTTCAGCTCAATCGGTGCATTATTCTATTCATACTTTTATTATTATTTCAATATTTTTGGGAACGGCTCTAGTCCCTACAGTTCATTCGTCCAAGTTGTTTGTTCGTTTAGCGAGCTCGGAATTGGTTCGGGGAATCCCGTGGCGTTCACAATTATCCTTTCATAGTACCTCGGATTCTCGATTAGACACGACTCGTATTAGGGTCACAGCACATTATATCATCGCAACACCGCCATCAGTTTTTATTACACTAATTACAATTAATTTATCTTAAAAAATAAAATATACAAAATATTTTTAGAATAGGTTTTGCTAAACGGCTAATAAATAGTTTTTAATCGTATAACTCGAAATGTCAGTCAACGTCATCATTTGTATCCGTTATTGGTCCATCCAAGCTTTGCCCGTGGTTAATATTAACCTATAGTACTCAGGGATCACATACATATCTAATGGTGAAAGAATTTTTGAAATCCTTGAATTTGATCCTGATATTAGCGCATTTCAACAAAAACCTCTTCAGTCTTATAATACATATTAGTGCGGAAGTACAGAGGAAACGGTCGATAATAGATCCCGGTTACCTCGAAGAATGGATAACGAAAAGTGTTACTAGTTTTATCTCTAACTATCTCTTTTCAACTTACTGATTCACCATCGACTTGCGACCTTAGGATTGTATGCATTGGAAATATATATGTTTTACTGGTGTTTATCGAAAAGTACATTTCTTATTTATGAGGATTAAAATGCCTGGCAATGATTCGTTGTTGGTCACGCTATGCAAGCAAACTGACTGTTAGATTGACGCCCCACAGCTGAAATATTTTCTACTTTTACTAACTTTGAACATACTTCCTTAAAAATATACTCATTCGATCATTTATTGAATAAGTTATCTTTCTAAATGCTATAGTCCGCGTCATTAAGTCCTAAAACAAAGTTCTTGCATTACGTGATTTGTATACAATGCAATTCGTTATGATGAAGAATAAGATAGTAAAATGTAAAATCCATTCTCAATCGTTATGAGTCAGAATCTACTTTCTGTTCATTCTTTGTGTCATTGGTGTCGTTTTGGTGCCGAGAAGATATAGTGCCCAGTCTTATCATTTTGGTAATAAAAGAAATGGTAACAGGAAAATCTATGTTTACTCACAGTTTTTGCAAATTGTCACTCGAATAAGAAGTTTGGCAATTGTTAGAAATTTGTTAAAGTGTAATACAGAAAATCTAACAAATTTGTACCAGAGTATTACAACTTGCTAATTGTAAATTTGAGTAGATTTGATTAAATTTGATTTATCAAATTTTCAAGCAAACATACATTTTGACAATTATTACTCTTCTGGTGAAACAGTAATGCAGATACTTCAAAGGTAACGTGGTATTCGTACTTAAACATTTTAAATTCATTAATGGGTTACTCACATGAGATATGGTTGCTAGCCTATCGGTTTTTTTATCGGATACACTTCGGAGAGTGTGCACCTGATCTGCATGATCTAATACCACCTTGCCCTTTTTTCTATCGGAATGCTCGTAGCTCGAAAAAGCGATATCGTTTCATGGTTGATGTTCCAAAGACACGAACGAAGAGATTTGACTCTACTTTTATGATAAGAACGTCTAGGCTGTGGAATACGTTGCCTGAGTGGGTTTTCCCCGATGGTTACAATCTTTGTGTCTTAAAATCGAGAGTGAAGTAAACACGCTCCATCGTGGACCGCAACGTCGCTTAACATTAGGCGAGACGGCGGTCAAGTGTGAGCCTATAAAAGGTAAAAAAAAAAATGGTCGAGCAAAATACATTTAAGTTGCAAGAGAAGTCTGCGTAGCGTCGTTTAATCCTTTCTTACGTATCAGAGCTTCTAAAACTTATTTTTACTGTTACTTTTCAGCGTTTGTATATTTATTATTTATAATCTTTTTCCAATTGCTTTCAATTTTAACACGGAACATATTCTATTTCGGGGTCTGGTTTTTAAAACACCACACCTATGCCAGAAAATCTACAGCTAAGCAGTGATATGCAAACATTATTGTGTTTTGTTAGAATCTTAAAATTTGGCATGAAGAATCATTTTACAGCAATCATTTCGAGAACGTTAAATATTAAGTTTTTTTTTTTTTTTAAATTAGCCACTCCACAGACTCCGGGGTCCGTGATATTTGATCCTTAGTTACATTACCTAACATTTTTTTTAATTTAATTAGTTGATTTCAGTGTAATAGTCCGCACTCGCACTTGGCCAATTTTTTCATGAAATTCTACGCGGACAAAATCACGGTACTGGTTGGCTGTATAAAATCGTACAGTTTTATGTATAAAAATGTCAACTTAACGTATACGACCAGCCTAATGTTGCAATGGTATGCGTCTCGCGTCTCAACGCTAAGGCTAAGAACTCATGGAGCGTTTATCAACCGCGACCGCCGCGGCTGTGGGCCCGCGGCTTTTGTAGAATATTCATGTGAAAAAACAAAGCACAACTCACGAAGCTTTATACGCCCGCGGCGGGCGCGGTTGCTTGCGGCCCCCGCTGCGTCGGCGAGCAACTAGTAGAAACGCGTGAGCCGCTGTCGCCCGCAATAATAAGCGGTCTCGTGAGTTTTGATCTAAAACCGTAGTTACGCAACCGCGGCGGACACGGGTGAAAATCGCTCCGTGTATTCTTAGCCTAAGTTTGACCGCAAATACGTAATGTCATTAATTAGCAATCGAAACGGTTCGGTTTACCATCGGCGCGCCAGAACGTCACGATCTGAGCGCGAGTGCCTTTCAGAATACATATCCTGGTACTTGTCCGACAGACAGACAGTGGTATAACATTGTTGTATGCAGATTTCAGAAATACCAACGTTGAAACCAAATTACTTGTTACTAGAGGTAAGTTAACGGATCGTAAAATATTGTGTTGTTCTAAGGTTTGTGCCAGTTCTGGTAATGGTAAAGACTCTTTGTAGAGTTTCCCTGGGGTACTTTTTTTAAAAATTAAGAGTGACGAGACGATCACGACACAACGGCATGTGCCTAATGGTAAGCATCACGTCTGCCACATAGCAGCACAGTGACACGCAGCTATTGGAACATGAAGAAGCCTAAATCATAACCTATCACTGCACTGCGCTCATCACCCAGAGACATAAGATCTTTTATCGCTATGCCCTGTAATTTCTCTGGAAACATTGCCCTTCAAATCGGAATACAGTGATGATTAGACATAGCTGCTTGGCGGTTAGTTAGCAAGTAGGAAGATATTACATATATTGTTCTATATTGACTGCGCCAGTTCTGATAATGGTAAGACTCTTTTTGTAGAGTTTGCCTTGGGTACTGTACCTTTGCCAGTTTCCACAACCAAGCAGTAATGTGCAAACATGTTCCAATTGAAATAGTGTTTTCAGAAAAATTGCAGGGCAAAGACACAAACCATCTTGTTTCTTTGGGTTACGAGCGCAGTAAAGTACGACTGAAGTAATTTGGTCGCTTCATGTTGAAAAAGCTGTGTGGCTCTGTTTGCTATGTGTAGATGTGATGCTTAGGTACCACCAAATGCATGGCTTGCTTGTCTCGTCACTCTATCTATGTAATACCTTTAAATGAACAATTTTTGTAGAGGTACAAATATAAAATCCGAATCTCGGAAACCGCTTCAACGATTTTCATGAAATTTAGAAAGCGTTATTTTATACGAGTTTAAACCGAGCAAAGTTTACCCTACTGTACTATTATCGGTACTATTATAAAAGTCGCGCGTGTGTAGGATAGGCTACAATATGGTACCACGGCTGGGAATTGAGGATTTCTCTAACAAGGGCAGAGTTGTCGAGCTTTACAATTCAAAATAAGTACATACTGTAATCAACTGACAATTATAGTATGAAAACTAACGTTGTTATTCGTTATTACACATTTTAAGTGAATACACGAATGATATAGTCAGTCCAGTCCATCCTAAGTTTCGGCCGCGTCCAGTGGCATTTCGCCGCGCGCGCACTGTCCTTGAAAAAGGCCGCGGCCGAAACTTAAGTCGGATTGGATTGACTATTTCATAAGTTACCCGTGGATTCAATTAAAATATCATTTATTAGACCCTTTTTACATAAATACACGGGTAACTCACGTATAATGTAGTCAGTCCAGTCCGCCTCAAGTTTCGATCGCGTCCGGCGATCTTTTTCAAGGAGAGTGCGCGCGCGGGTTCGCAGCTCGTTTAGCACTCTCCTTGAAAAAGATCGCCGGACGCGATCGAAACTTGAGTCGGACTGGACTGACTACATTATACGTGAGTTACCCGTGTATTTATGTAAAATGTGTAATAACCACGTTAGTTTTCATACTAAAATTTATTAGACCCAAAAATATTTTTCAGATATAAATAAACTTCCTTACTATAGGACTGTTGTGAAACGTCATGCAGACAGTCAAGCCCAGCGGTGGGATGTTTATAGTGTGCAACATGATCGTTACATAAAATTTATTGCGGCCAAAGTAAACTGCATCGCATTTAAGACTTTCCCAGATCAATTCACAATAATTTACTCTACCTATTAAAGAGAAAAGTACTGTGAAACTAACGAGGTAAGATTCAAAATTGCTTCATTTGGCAGCGGTGTAATCTGAACCGTATCCTTTTGTAATAAGAGCTAGTAATACATATGGTTGTAATAGACGCTAGGGTCGTATCTATCGTTACTGTGGATTGGTTTAATGGAGACCTAGGACGATAGGGTTACTTAAATGTTTCCTGTTGGGTTCTAGGTAGGATGTAGGTACTGAGACCTCTACATTATATAATCTAAATAGGTATAAGCGACACATTGCGATGTGACAAGTCGTTTCGTGTTGCATGCGTCGGGCGTCAATTGTCAAAAGGGCCTACAACTTCCAGATGGCAATAAAATATCGTAACCAAGGGCGGATCCAAGTTGGGGGTCATGATCCCCCCGGGCTGGGTTCAAAACCTAGGTGGTTACACGCATGTATCCCTGGCACCCAAAGCTTCGAAAGATACGCAAGAAGATATATAAGCAAAGAAGATAAGATAAGCAAAGATCCGCCCTTGGTCCTAACGCACAGTGAAGAGCCGGGAGTAAGTTACCGAGAGGCAGGAATTAGTGCGTTTAGAAAACACTTTATTTCGTGATTATTTCTGTCCCACTAATCTTACAATCACTGTATAAAATAAATGTAATAGCACAACAAAAAAGTTTTTAATCCCACGCGTTTTAAATGTAAATGAAATTATTAAAATTTTGCGGTGACATATATTATGTAGACATTATATATTATTATTGGTACTTACGAGTGCTAGCAGCGTCTAGCGACGTTACCCACATAATTTCCGTTTCCGTTAGTTTCCCGGAATAAAAATCTTATGTGTTACGCTAATTGATAATGAAATTGTGTTCCAAATTAAAACTCGATCCATTCAGCCGTTCTGATATGATTGACAAACAAACACACAAACGTCTTTACTTTCGCATTTATAACATTGATGTAAGATATGCTACCGTGTCGGTAACGGTAACAGAGACGCGAGTTCATTTTTTTTATCCAAATAAAAAAACAACGTTTAAAAAAAGCTTTGACGTCATAAACTAAAATAGAGGCAAGTCTCTTAAATGTTCCACCATGAAGGTTATTCAACAATAATCTCCATAACGAAATAAATCGTTCTCCGGTGTAAGAAAAATTGGCAATAACCGATGTTACTGAGCCGAAAATTGGAAATTTATTTTATTCCTATCTCGGACGTCCATCTTAATGTAATTTGCAAGAATTTCAATATTATTAATGGCTCAAATATTTTTACTTGTGTTATTATTAAAGTACGTCTAGTAAACCAGCTTCTGCTCGAAAACTGGGAATGAATAAACAGTTTTTCTGTCAAAAAAGTCTGCTGTATCATTTGTGACTTAAGTTAGTATCGTCTAGAAGTGAAATTAGTTGCTCTTGATAAGTTTGCGCTGCGCTCTAAGCGTAGGATTCCAACACATACACTGACATGTACCTTTGTGCCCACATGGCAGTATCATCAAAAACGTCTGTTAAATTAGACAAAATAAATAAATAAGCATCATTTTTAGGGCTATGATCTATGATCGTAATTGTGTATAAAGAAGGCCTATTTATACATAGATCTTGCTAATATCAAAAAAAACAAGGGCTCAGTTATTTTACTTATTAGTTAGAAGCACGCACAGGGCTCATAAAAGGATATTTAAGCTGAGGCTAGCGTCTCAAAATCCACTTTGTGTTTCAAATTAAGAGATCGGTTTCTTCTAGGAACACGTATTATTGTAGACCGCATCTTAACAAATTCCGCGACGGCCAAACACAAACTTATTGATAAAATAAAGTAAGTATAGAAAGAGAAAGTAGCAATAAATCCACGATAAGCGTTGCGGCGTTTGTTTCGTGCAAGTACTAGAAAAACTAGATAGGCTAGTGAAAGTGGGCGGGGTCGACGGCCGCGCTCTCAGATCACAAACGCCAATTGAGATCTCTGTAATGTTTTAAGTTATAATAATCTCATTGAACAGATATGAGATACTTGCAACTCTCAAACGTGGAGGATGCTCTACAATAGAGATATTTTGAGTGACCAAACGCAACCGTGATAGCTGGGTATGCCGTTACAGCTTAGAGCGCAATCTTGTTTTCAAAGTTAGAATCCAAACTGCATCTCTAAGTATTTTCTTAACGCTCATGTACTTTACTAGTTTGTTGGTCCGATTTGAACGTGAAACATGAAACATCGTGAAGACGCCATCTACTTATATAAATACATTATTTAATGACATGATTAGAAAACTCTTTAGCAGGTCAACCGATATGCCCGAAACTTGGCATTTATATGTGACTAGATGTCCGCCCCGGCTTCGCCCTTTGTACATTATATAGCACTCATCGGGATCCCGTACATATCCAACGGTGAAAGAATTAGAGAGATTAGCAAAGGTTTATATTCAATGACGCAATCTTGGACATTGGCGAAATTACGGTGACATTACCGAATGGAAGCCAAAATAAAAATTTGAAGTTGAAGTTGACGTAATCTTAGACACATGCTGTCATGTTAAATCACGCTACGAAAACTCTTAAAAAGGAATATTTTTTCCCCGTTTTTGTTACATTCTTGATTCATGCTCCGCTTCTATTGATAGTAGCGTTATGTTCTATAGCCTATAGCCTTCTTCGATAAATGGACTATATAATAGAAATAATCTTTCAATTTGGACCAGTACTTCCCGAGATCTTAGTGTTCAAACAAACAAACAAACTCTTCAGCTTTATAATATTAGTATAGCTTTGATCGAACTTGAGAGATATAATAGTTTTTATTTCGATTAATGGTCTTTCAAAATCCGAGCGAAGCCGGAACAGGGCGCTAGTGGTAATATAAGTGGTATGTCATGAGCATAGGCATCATGTCCAATCTAAGCATGTAAAATGAGAAACCATTACCGAGAACAATGCGTTATACCTCGTTAGTTTACCGGAGTGAACGGCGCATGAAACTACATCGAAATATTGGGTGGTCCATTACATGATAACCACGGAAACTATCCAATAACTAATGATACGATTGTAAAGAAAGAATGTTTTAACTTAAAATAGTGTTTAGTTATGTACAATAAGCAATTTGAGCTAATGTGACAACATATTTAGAAGTTTATGAAGAAGGAAGCATATTACAGTTACTTTCAAAGTCTGGAATTTTCCCTAAAGTTGATAGCTTATCGATTTTTTTCATATACATTTTGGAGAGTGTGCAATTGATCTGCATGAATCTAAGTTGAAGTTCTAAACACTCGAACGAAAAGGTTTTACTCACGCGTAGTTTTACTCCGATATCCGTGGTTTTACTCTACTTTTGTAGGGTTTTCCCGTTAGTGACAATTTTAGTATGACCAAGTCTAGAATGAATCGGCTTCTTCTATACAGTCTTCATCGTAGACTGCATCAGGCAAAATGGCGGTCAAGTGTAAACCTATAATAATAACAAAAAAATGAGCGTACCTGTTGGCGGCAGCTAGTCTTCCACACATAATCTGATAATGGCACGTAGAAGAAGCCCAAATAGATCCAAAGTGGATAAGCCACTCGAAACCAGAGAATAAACAAAAACAGCTATACGAGGTAACTTGTAGGTAAACGTGAAAAAAGAATCTGGACCCCTACTACGAGTATCTTCCACCACAAAATCCATTGAATTTGAACTCTACATTTTTTTTAAAAGAAAATTGTTTTTTTTTAATAAAGAATGACGAGACAAGCAGGACATGTGCCTGATGGTAAGCAACATACCTACCATATAACAGCACAGTGACACGCAGCTATTGGAACATGAAGAGCCCAAATCATTACCTAGCACTGCACTGCGCTCATCACCCAGAGATCTACGATGTTATATCTCTAAGCCATGTGATTTCTCTGGAAACATTGCCCTTCAAACCGGAACATAGTAAAGTTTTGACATTACTGTTTGGCGGTAGAATAACTGGCAAAGGTGTGGTACTTCCCCAGGCGGACTCTGCTAGGAGTCCTACCACTACCAATAAAATACCAATACCTTTTTTGTATCGGACTGTTTGTAGCTTGAAAAAACGACATCTTTTCATGGTTCACATTTCAAAGACTCGAAATGGAGGTTCGACTCTACTTCTGAGATATGAACCTCTTGTTTGTGTCTTCAAGTCGAGAGTGAATCGTTTTTTTTTCTGCAGCAATCGTAGACCGCATTGTGGCAACATCAGAAAAGATGACCGGTCAAGTTCAATACTAACAAAATTAAAAAAAAAGGATTTTCCACACATTTTCCAACGTTACACGACATTACAAATCGTTTTGTATCATCGCGATTACTTTACTTAACTTAAAACTTGACTACCATCTCTAATTATCATAGTGCTTACATAAAAGATATCGATCCAATCTTGTTTCGAAGACACCAAAATTGTAACCAAGATCGATAATGGGGAATTAAATCAAGAAGTAATCGTTATTTCATAGTAAGAGCTAGGGGAAATCGGGCAGAGCCGGTGACAGGGCGAATTTAGCTGTCTGGTTGAGATTGGCGTATTTGTACAATTTCGGCAATCCAACGTTGTGTTTATCGGTAAACAAAAACGCGATTATGCTATAAGCTTCACAGGTTCAATGCCCATTGTCTCGCACACATTCGAACGTTTTTTTGGAGAATTGAATAAAATTACAAAAGTTCAGAACAATAAAACCCCTAACATTTATTTGGCCCAACGCATAAGCATTGCCATTCAGCGTGGTAATGCCGCCAGCATGCTGGGTACGCTTCCGTTTGGTAGTGGGCTTGAACATCTTGATTATCTGTAGACCAGCAGTGGTCTATGGATAATTCAGGTGTGCTTACTATAAGTAGTTAGGTAGGTTTGTAGTGTAGTGTAGTTCTCATTGTATTTTAGTTTTATTAATAAAGGCTCTGCCCAGTCAAAAAAAATAAAACCCCCGGGAATAGAAACAAGCACGTGTTCAAAACGATACGAAATAAAATCAAACTGTTACTGCTTTATAGTTTTTTACACTTTATTCATTTTGAAAACATTACACTGGCTTCGTGATAGGAAGCTTCCACTTCCCTGTTGATAAGGGGATCGAGTCTAAAGCTCAATGCTTGGTCAAGTGCGGGTTGGAGGATGACATAACTATATATAGATGTATTATTTGGAACTTGATGTTTTCCTGATGTTTCCTTTCTAAGCCAGTTATTATAAATTGTGCATTCAGAGTCGGAGAAATGTTCAAATGTGCAGGATTTAAAACTAAGTTTCTAGTGAAATTACAGGACATAGAGATAACACATCTTAAATCTCGGGGTAACAAGCGCAGTGCAGTGCTAGGTAGTGATTTGGACTCTTCATGGTCCAATAAATACGTGTCACCGTGCTGTTACGAGCAGGCATGCTGCTTAGCATCAGGCGCACATCCCGCTCGTCTCGTCATTTTATGAAAAAACTACGATTTTGGCTAGTGAAATGGAATTTTCTCGCATTTAGACCACCATAGTTTCCGGCACACTTTGAATCTACTAGTTTATTAGAGAGGCCATTGCCCAGAGGTCGGACAACTTAGTAATAATAATCCTACGTATCCTACTAATAATACTATAAATGCTAGTTTGTAGGTTCAGACGTTTGAATGATTGCTGCTCAATCGCGTCAGTGCGGGTGAACGGATCGGGTTGAAATTTGGAACACAGAATATAACCTGGAGTACCTCCATGGCTACTTTTTATCTCGAAAAAAATACAGGAACGGGAAATGCGCAAGCCACGAGGCGCTGGCAGTGGGTTATAACAGGATGGGCACTATCGTTTTAAGACTTTCAAAGCTTTCGGTTTTGTGGCAACAAATCGATGTTTGACAAAGGTCCACACATTCGGCCTTGAAATATCGATTCAGTGGAGTAAGTACGCTCGCTGCCAAGTTTAGACGACACGCTTGTACGTTCGTTCCGGATCCACGAAGCCACGCAACCGCTTCAGTTGATCATGTCGGTTTCAGCTAATCACCTGCTTAATTAGGTAGTGAAGTAACGAGCTGGCCTTTCACGTTGTTGTAGGTCAGGTCAAGTTGTTAGCTCAGGATAGACCCTGACGTGTTAGGAGGAACGCTGTGGAGTACCCGGTGTTTTACAACAGGCATAGATGTGGTCTGCTAAACGATTTTCAATGTGGGAGATGTCCTCACACCAAGCCAGGTATGCAGCAAAGTGGATAGCCTTGTAAGCCTTATGACTGTTGCTATGAATAGCCTTGAAAACTCTTTATACCTTTAGCTTTTAAAATACTGCTCTTTTGGATTTTAGTTTTTTTTTAATTTGGTTAATTCCATTGATAGAAAATTAGATCTGACGAATATGTGACCAAACCATAATTGGCGCCATGAATTTTACCTACCTAACTTAATTCTTACCAAGCTTTGCTTAGTTTGGGGTCAGATGGTGTGGTGTGTAAATTGTCCTCCAATATTTATTTATTTATTCAAATCAAAATGTTGTTTGGGTCGCAAAAAATTTTTTTTGACGAAAACAAGATAAATATAAAAGTGGAAACTTCTTCAGAAACGTTGGACATTGTTAAGTTTTTAAGAAAAAAACAATTGATCTCGCAACACTGTAACCATTACCCACACCACTGTATATATGTTAAGTCCATCAATTGTGTATGTGCATAATAACTGTGTCACTTCTATCCAAAGAGTTTACATATATTATACTACGTATAGAGTTAGATTTTCCGCACGGTTCCTTTGTGCCAAACGTAAGCAGATGACGTGCATACTGTTTATGGCAATAGAGTGATGTGTCGCGACAAAAGTATGACACTTCCACAAGAGCGACAAGGCAAGAAAGATGCTACCCGTGCTTTCGGTGTAAAGCATTTGTGCAAACTCTATACGTAACTATACGCCAACTCTATATGTAAACTCTTTGCTTCTGTCGAACTCCCGTAATGTCAACGTATTTTATTTAATGGCAATCTCAATAAGCCAAACCGCCAGTGGACGAAAAAAAAAGAAAATTTAGAAAGCGACTTTGTTTTGTTTTTCTTACACACTTTTATAAAATAAACCTCCATGAATCACTCCGCTGCCATATTTAGCAAAACCTACACTTATTCCGCTGAATGAATATTAATAAGAGGTTTACGAAAGCGCGAGACCCGCAACAGTATTTTTATTGTTGCGCAATAGATTTGCTGAATGAATGAACGAAGGCTGCCATTGTATTTTTTTGCGAAGCGCCGTTTGCCCACGCGTCCAAATTTATGCGGGGCTTACTTTAAAATTGTTCAATTTGTGATTCTTATGACTTTTGTTTTGTTTATTTACCATAATCCACTTCAGGAAGTATCGAACCTTTGCCAGTTATTCTCCCGCAAATAAATAGAACGGAAACATTTCTATGTTTCAATTTGTTTTTTAACCCCCGACCAAAAAAAGGGGTGTTATAAGTTTGACGTCGATGTCTGTCTGTCTGTCTGTCTGTCTATCTGTCTGTCTGTTTGTCTGTCTGTCTGTCTGTCTATCTGTCTGTCTGTCTGTCTGTCTGTCTGTCTGTCTGTCTGTCTGTCTGTCTGTCTGTCTGTCTGTCTGTCTGTCTGTCTGTGTGTGTGTCTGTCTGTGGCACCGTAGAGCTCAAACGGATGGGCCGATTTCAATGCGTTTTTTTTATTTGATAGTTAATATCCGTACGGATGTTCTTGGCTATGTTTGGTTAATATAGATTCAATATGGCCGCCTCCACAAAATGGCGAATTATATTATTTTTTTCAGTACTACCTCAATATGGGTATCAAACGAAAGGGCTTGACTAGTAGAATACATTACACTATGACAAATTTCAAATCCAAGATGGCCGCTTCCACAAAATGGCGAAATACATTTCTTTTTTCACAACTCCCTTAATATGGGTATCAAATGAAAGGGCTTGACTAGTAGAATGTTGTACAGATAACAAATCTGAGGTAGTCGGGGGTTAGTCAAAATTTTTAATTTTGTTCTTGTGTTGTAGTGAAATTACAAATAGGACATATGAATCATATCATATCTAAAAATAGAAGACGCGAATGGTGCAGTAAGCAGTGATTGGAATCCTCATGATCGAATAGCTGCGTAACTCTGTGATGTTATGGGCAGGCGTGTACCTTACCATCAGCCTTGTCCTGCTCATCTGTCTATGTTAAAATAACTTCTAATCGTATTCATATCTGAAGTGGCAGTGGACGGTCACATCTGTCGCAGACCTGACAACCGTTGCGGTAGACGGGTGGAGACTGCAAATCGGAAAACGTAGTGTAGGACGCCCTGAGACGAGATGGAGTGACGTTATACGAAAGACAGCTGGTGGCGGTTGGAGACGTAAGACCGAGGATCGGGCTGAGTAACCTTTGTCCAGCAGTGGACGAACACAGGCTGATGATGACGATTCATATTGAAAAATTACGGTGTACTGTATGTGTTCTTATCTTCGAAATGTTATACCTAGTTTTATAATAATTTTCATGTAAAAACAGATAAACAAGTATGCCTATTATAAGAATACATAAGAACTATTCCATTATAAACATTGATAGGTTTTTACTGGTTTATTTCACATTCATTTTGACGTGTAAATTTGACATTTATGAATAAAGAACATTTAAAGGCCACAGATTTCTAAACAGATGAAACCTTCGTGAACAACACTGTGAGGCCAGTCATTAGTTATGTATGCGTGACAGCTCTCACAGACGTTGTCAAATTACTCACGTTGGTGTGCGTGTAATGTTCTCAGTCTTAAGAAAAAAGTTCCACTATTGTTGAAACGATTTTCTTAGCATTCCATGGATTCACCGTGCGGGTGCCGGGTCCATCGTGTGGCAGAGAGAGAAAACTCGAGTAGACCCCGAGACTTGTGACTCGGGCGTAGGTTTAAGGGGCCCCTTTCTGACGTACATCAACACTTACCTTCACTACTCGTCTTTCTTTCCCTGCCCAGCCAAATCTGATATGAGCCTACTAGTGCAGCTTTAGATACTCGTTCTAGTATAGAACTTACTGCACTTCTGGATAAAGCTTCTTTCTTTCAAGGTCTTTCAGCAGGTTAAGAGAGATTTTGCTGGTAAACCTCTCGCTCCCACTTCTACAGCGTATAAACTAACTACATAGCCGTTTTTTGTTAATTCGTTTAGGAGGTCGTAATACTTATTTTGTTTCATCGCGTGGTCTTTAGGTATATTAGTTTCCCACGGTACGGTAAGTTCTACAAGGACTATGCGTTTTGTAGCTCTAGAAAAAAGGAAAATGTCCGGTCTGGATGACGAAACACCCACATCCTCTGGGATTTTGTAGTGCTTTTCATATGTGTCCATTAAAATAGTCCAATCAGGTGCTGTACCCAGGATTGAGTAAGGCTTGTTCCTGGAGTTTGATGTTGAGCCTTCTTTTTACAAAGTTAATTTGTCTTTTGTTTGTCGTCAATCCCTTTTGGGCTCTAGCTACTGAAAGGCTTCACGTATGATTTCAAGTACTCTGTCATGGCGCCGTGAGTAATGACCCCCATTAAGGAGCACCTTGCATCCCACCAATATATGCCTTAATATGTGTTGTTAAGCTTTGGAAATTTTCACGTATAATAAACGCATAAAACATTATTTTTAAATAATTTATTATTACACCGATAATATATAATGCAAGGATTTCTTGTTAATAACTTGCTCTACAAAAAAAGAGACAGAAACGTTATTGAAAATTATAGACCTATTAGCCTCATGTCAAACATTTACAATTTTTTTCAAAGCTGATCCTAAATAGCATATCAAGGACTATAGATTAAGAACAGCCTATTGAACAAGCTGGTTTTAGAGCAGGGTTTTCAACTATTGATCATATGCATGTATTAAAACAGTTAATAGAAAAATCTCAAGAGTATGGGAAAGACCTATACATTGCATTTGTCGACTACAATAAAGCTTTCGACTCAATCAAACACAATCTGCTTTGGGAGGCTCTAATTCAACAAGAAGTAAGAAAGAAATATGTTCGTATCATTAAAAATATATATGCTAACAGCACTGCACAGATCAAGTTAGAATCCACAGGTCATAGACGAGACGTTTTATAACGGCGAGGATTTGTTCTTATCTATTCGTTTCATAACTATAGTTTTCATCAACACTATTAGTATTTTTATTAACCCTAGTAACGGCGAGGATTTGTTCTTGGCATCGATTCACATTAAATAAAAAAAATAACTATTATAAAAATAGGGCTTAAAATTGAATTATACAATGTTCATCAATAATTTATCTTTTATTATATAATTTATTTTTTTGAGTATCTTCAAAACAAAATTGGAATCTATATTTTACCTTAACTTCAGGGAAAATAATTTCAATTTAGTATAGCAACACTGACCTATTTTCGTTGAGGTGTTGTGTTTCTATTCATCAATCGAAATAAAATCGTCTAAATTTAATAAATACCAGTAAAAATATTCAAACTTTCCTATGAAATTTCCTTTTTTTATTTTTGGGAACAATGTTTGCAATGTTTGATGACACAAGACGGCATAATCTTAAACAAAACATAAAATCACACGGGACTCCCGTACGAGACGGAAGTCAGTTTCGTACTGACTGGAGTTTGTATTTGCTTTGGCGTTTAATATTTGCTTTCCGGACCTAAGGATCTGTGTTCTGCACGTTCCATCTGCCTTTTGTTTTAGAAATCTGTGTTAAAGGCTTTGACTTTATTTTGATTTCACAAAGTTGCGATCCTCAATAGGTAATTAGGTACCTATACTCGTAGATAGATTAACTCTTTATTGCACAAATTAAAGTAAACATAAGTTAATTGTATAGGACCAACAACGTAGATACGTACTTACGTTATTCCTGTCTAATTTACTAAGTAGGTATTAGACAGGAATTATAGAATATAAATCCAATCGCGTAAGAAGGTTATTATTCCGATTCAAACTAAACAAATAAATAATTCAGATCAACTTCGTAAATAAAGAAACATCTGAGAATGCAACATTCGTAAAACGGAACGTTAACATGTGTCGTTAGAACAACATCTTCACATACTTACATGTTGCAAGAGAATTCCTCGACCGTCGAAATGCACCATAGGGGTCGACGACCTTTTGACGTTTGAAGCAACATGGCGGCCGACGCGGGAAACCTAAGAGCACTTATTCAGATTGCCTCTCTATTTTTTAATAGTAAGCTTGCGGCTTTAGTAATTTTATATTGTGCCTCAGATACTAAGAATAAAGTACTTGAGTAGGTAAGTGTTTATTTCTTGTTATTTCTTATATTATATTAATAAGTTTTAGTCAGTGTTTCTGTAATAAGGTTACACTGCCTACAATACAAATTTATTTGGAGAGGACGCAAAACGTGAGAACGTTTTGCGTTCCTAACGACTACGGTAGAGTTTACGCAGATTACTTTTTCAAATTAAAACTTATTTTTAATAATTTGTTAACGTTTTTTGAAACTTAAATATCATTTACAAAATTCAGACAAATCAAATGTAAATCTGTTTATATACCTGCACAGGGTTTGAAATAAAAAAAGGCTAACTTCGTAAGTTGGAGTGATCGTGGCATATTATATGCGTCTTACAGAAATCTGAGGTGTAAAAGTTAGATAAAAACGTTAATAGATTTTAGAATTAAAAAATAATAAAATTAAAAGAACTATTGTCATAGTATAAATGTATATACTAACAAACTCTTGTGACCTTAGTCGATAAAAAAATACCAAAAAACACGGCCTACTCATGACTACAAATCAACCACGATAAAAATCCTGAAAACACAAGAAACTAATCAGCTTCTACATCTTTGTCTAATTGAAATAGTTATTTAGTAAAATTATAATACGCCTTTTTGTTTATAATGTTGAGAGTTTGAGAGAGAAACAATTAGATAGTTTATACGTGTGACGTCAAAAAAAAATGTATCGCAACAAAACTGAGTTTAAATAAGATTTCAGTACGTTACAAAACACGGGTGCTAAAAAGATTTTGGTATTGTCTATTTCGTGACGAGCAAATTAAATATTTACAGGTACGCAGTAAATCAGACATGAATGTATTAAGTCACCAGGTGTCTCATATCCGAGCTACAATACACCCTTCTCGGGTTGCTCTCGAAATAAATGCTGAAGATAAATGGGTGTTTGTCTATGAAACGGGCGCTAACTATTACAAACATTTAAGGCTTACGCGATCTAAAATATATGAAACATATAGTTAAGTCAATTATAATAATTATAGCAATTTTAAAAGTTTGTGAACTTAAAAAAAACAAAGAAACATAATTAAGTTTTACTCACAAATTTTCTGACCAGAAAAATTCCGAAGTTTTTTTTAAAATAAAGAGTGACGAGACGATCAGGACATGTGCCTGATAGTAAGCAACATGCCTGACACATAACAGCACAGTGACACGCAGCCATTGGAACATGAAGAGTCCAAATCATTACCTAGCACTGCACTGCGCTCGTCACCCAGAGATCTAAGATCTTTTATCTCTAAGCTCTGTTATTTCTCTGGAAACATTGCCCTTCAAACCGGAACACAGTAATGTTTGCACATTACTGCTTGGCGGTAGAATAACTGGCAAAGGTGTGGTACTTCCCCAGGCGGACTCTGCCAAGAGTTCTACCTTAAAAAGTCCTAAAAAGTCCAAAAGTCCTACCTTAAGTTTTCCGATAAATCTAATAAGACTCTAAACGGATTTTAGTTATTTAATGTTTAAATAAGAAGTTTAGTATTGTCTATTGTACGATAAAATTACAGGGAGGGTAATTTCATGATCCTGATTCAGAATAATCAAAATATTGTTCATAAACATTGTATTCGTTTGTTTTTTTTTTTCAGTATACCTCTACATACTTGACCATCTCGCCCGATGTTAAACGATGGTGCAGTCTAACCACAGCGTGTTTATCTAGTACACGAAACCAATTCACTCTCAAACCCCCACTCAGGCAACGCATTCCACAGCCTAGACGTTCTTAATACGATAGTCAAACTTCTTAGTTCGATTTTTTGTTTGTTATTCATGAAACAATATCACTTTTTCGAGCTGCGAGCAGTCCGAAAATGGTCAGGATGAGTATGGGCTAGTGGTTTATAATAATATTATGACCGAATCCGCCGCCGTAGATAGAAACGTAGGTAGTAAAAGTTAGTTGTTTTATGGTATAATTATGTTAATAAAATAACGACACGATCATTTGAACCCAATGAGGTCCCAATTGTCATATCGCCACTTTACAGTCGCTTTACTGAAACGGACCCTAAATTTTAGTAACGGGATTGCGAACAAAATTTACCTTCTTTCAGTTATATCCTTCAACCCGTAACATAGTAATGATTGCATATTGTGTGGACACATGTTTAAACTAAGTGTTATTGTGTTATCATTATTTTTTCTTTAATTTTGAATTGGAAGAGAAAAGACGGCTATAGCAATGCCCAATTTAGATAGGCAATAAAGGCACGGGTCCAAATAAACTGGTTATAAAACGTAACGACCTGCGTGAAATACTGTTACCCATTATCAAATCCAATTTTAATTGGACTGGATTAGGAAGGTGTTTAAAAATGAAATAAAATGTAACGTTTATGTAAGTGGTATAGTTGATACCATTTAAAGGCATTGTCTACATTTATTGAGGTTACGGCTGGTTTAGTCCGGAGAACGAAGACTGCCGATCGGAGGCCCTAGTTCGAATCCCACTATCTTTTCGAAGGCATGTGCGTAATGCCACTAACTTCAACTTCAACTTTTGGTTTACGGCTTTTATTGTGGTTTATCCTCACAATTTCGCCAATTTCACGTAAAAAGATAGACCGCCAAACGAGGAGATTGATAGGCAACAGTGCTTTTGGACGGTAACATGCCACTAACTTAAAAACGCTGAAGGAAATCATTGCGAGAAATCCGACATGTAGGTACCTAGACTCTTTCGAGGTCATGTGTCATCCGCCAACTCGCACTGGACATGCGTAGTTGTTTTTTTTTTAATAAGAAGTGACGAGACGAGCAGGACATGTGCCTGATGGTAAGCAACATGCCTGCCACATAACAGCACAGTGACACGCAGCTATTGGAACACAAAGAGTCCAAATCATTACCTAACACTGCACTGCGCTCGTCACCCAGAGATCTAAGATGTTATATCTCTAAGCCCTGTAATTTCACTGGAAACATTGCCCTTCAAACCCGGAACACAGTAATGTTTGCACATTACTGCTTGGCGGTAGAATAACTGGCAAAGGTACTTCCCCGCGGACTCTGCCAAGAGCCCTACCACTACAAGGATATATAGGCTTGTCTCTCTTTGCAAGAGAAGTCCCCGAATCCCAGCTGTGGGGACATTTAGTGGGCTGTTTATTCTAGTTCTTTGCCGTGGTAGCACGATTTCACAATAGTAACGTCGCAGATTCAAATCTCGCACCTCTGAATTTAAAAAGTTCAGATATATGACTTTTTCAATCAATACCTATTTAAATAATTATCTGTCTATTTTGCGCTTACGGAGGAATACAACATTTCTCACCCTTATACTTTACAACTGTACATAGAGAAGTGCAGATTACTAACATTAAAAAAAATGCCTAAAATGCATTTTTGGCATAATTTAACTAAATTAATAAATAAAACATAACATACACTCTTATATATTTGAAACATACGCATAAATAACAATACTATTTAGCTAATTGTTACACAGTGGTCAAATAGCATCGATATAATTAAAGAAACAAAGATGAGGTATGCTTATAATCTAAAGACAACATAACGTGGCGAAAATTTGTTTGAAAAATTTGAAAATTCAATTGTCAGCGAACGTACACAATTGTCAGCAAACGTACACAACTCCTTGTTGCGACTGAGACTAAATCAGGAGACGTCACCTGATTTTGCATCGCCATAGTAGAAGCGTATTTGCCGCTTCTGCCGTTTTTAAGAGTTCGATGTCAAATAGAGAATAAATTAATATTACTTTATGGTCGAAATTCGACCATTTGCCGACCACTAGTGTTAACAATTCTTTGAAATCGAAAACGTCCTTTGTCTCTCGCACCACATAAAGCTCGGGTTATAATGTTAGAAGCTAAAAGGGCGAGAAATAACCTGCCTTATGGGCCATGAGGCCATATATTAGGCCCCGCGTGTAAGGCCGTGGTAAGGCCATAAAATGTTGCGGAAATGCGTAAAAAACGGCGTTTTTATTGAGACACGCGTAGACTCTAATAATTCGCGTTAACTCTTCATTCTATAAATGTAAAATACGGTTGATGTTAACATCCCAAGAACATTACAGTGTTTCGTCAGAGCCGATACGAAAAAATGGCTTGCCTAACAGTGAGTCCCATGCGGTGTTGATTTTATTTGATTTACTAAAATATTGTCATGTTAACAAATAATCATGGTGCATGACACTGCGTCGAAATATCGGGAGCACGCTCCACCACGGCAGGTATCCCGTAATTAATGGGAAACATGAGTACCACATTTCGTAGTAGGTGCAATAGATGTGCTCATACGATGTGTACACATACGATGGAACTAGATGTCTGTATTGTTGTACTTCAACAATCTATCTTTTGTGTTATGTTGGTTTCTGTCGAAATATTCATTTTGTCGTTTTTCACTAAGACTACACTACTACTTACTTACATTGGTAATTGGTGGCAAGCTTGATCATCTTGACTATCTTTAGATCTTTATCGGTCGAAGGATAATTTAGCTATGCTTGGTGTAAGTAGTTAGGTATGTACCGTAGTAGTTCTCACTGTTAATTAATAACGGGCCCAAAACACATTCTTTGCGTGGTTTGGGGCCCGTTGTAATTCCTATTTATTCTATATAACATGTTATGATATGCAATTCTGTTAACATAACTTCTGTAAAATATTTTGCCACTGTTCTGTGAGTCTAAATGGCTCAGTCGGAATATGCTCGCCCTCGGAGTTTACAGGCCCCGGTTCGAATCCTGATGGTTACACTCAGGTCTTTTCTTTTTGTTCTTTTTTTTCTGAGAAAATCTTTAACTTAGAGCCCTTTATAAACGCATTTAAACCGAGCAAAGCTCGGTCAACCAGGTACTTGTCTTTAAACAAAATCTATTCAGAGTTGTTATTGAATGGTACTTTTCTAAAACGCGAACTAAGTGGCGGGCGTACAGAAACCGGTACTTAGATCAACTCAAATCGCGTCAAGTAAACCCGTGTTGAACATGAAGCCTGTAACATAAGCCCGTATCAAGTTGTTTACCTGTAACAGCCCGACCGAGCTAAATAGACTCGTTTTTAAGCAGAATACTTTTATACAGGCCTTTTGTAAACCTTTACGTGATGCCTAAACACGAAAACGGCTTTATAAATTGGGCATTCAAAGCTAAACGGCATGACATGACGATCTTCTACTATATTTTATGTATTATCTTTTTCTAGTACATAAAAATCAATGTACATAATGATACTGGAACAACTTGAAGGCGTGTTTTGACATTTACAGACAGTAGTAGCTTTTTCGATGTGATTGAGGTTCAGAAAACAGGTGAGACAAAACTTCAAATTTATAATAGGTATTAGTAGGGTTACGAAAGTATTGTGATGCGCCCACTAGAAGCCCGTTCAAGCGTAAGTTAAAGCACTGGCTTACGGAACAGGCATTTTACAGGTTCGATGACATGGAAAAGCTGAAAGTTTATTAAATAAACTTGTCATTAGCTGATTTTTATATTCGGTAGTGAAATTATATCATGTATTTTAATGTTTAATTATGATGTGATTGAATTGACAACAAAAGGAAAAAAAATGGTTGCCTGTAAAGTCGGTATACGGGCGAAAGTTTTACGTGACAACGACTTTGAGTGGTAAAATAATTTTACGGAAGGGACGCGTGCCTTTCACTTTTTATGTCTGTCTCTCTCGCTCTTAGGCGGGCTAACCATGCCCGAGTGGAAGGGACGCGTGCCTCTCACTCGCTCTCGTTGTGACCGCATAACGTGAGCGGAGCGTAACGCAGTTTCTTGAAGTGTCACCCGGCAAACCAATTTATAAGACGTTGTCACGTCAAAATTGACATGGAATACTTTATCATTATTTGTAAAAATTGACATGTAACTCATATTGTTATCAATAAACTACTATGACTATGTATATTCAATTCAAAGTCAGTAGTTTGAAACTACTGTCGTAATTCAAGTAATATTATAAATGTGACAGTTTAGATGTTTGTTGCTCAATCACGTCGGAAATCGGAAAGGATCCTTGAAATTCGGAACACAGATTGTAGTCTAAAACATACACAGTTGAGCTTTGTATTAACAGTATAACGACAGTATCGGGAACTACGCTAGCAAAACCGTGCTGGTGATAATAGTACCTAAACTGTGGAATACTTTGCTCGAGTGGCTATTTCCTGATGGATATAACCTGAGCTCTACAAATTGAAAGGGCTTCTTATGGGAAGCGTCGATCGTTCATTACCTTAACGATAAGCTATACAATTCATTACAATTAGTTAAGTGGTTACCCAAAATATGTGCAAAAAGAAACAAGAAATAACATAAGAAAGAATCCGTCATGATATCCCATAAAACTTGTTTCTCTGACCACAAAAATGTACATGAATATATTATTTTTGTTTAGGGAAAAAGAAACGAAACAGCAAGTCACAGCTTAATGACAGTCAGTAAGTCTGCGAGCGTCCTTGCCCCGGATCTACGAACACCTACCACCGAGCGCGGCATTATACAGAAACGCTCCCAGCTCAAATAACCCGGAAGTGCTACGTCCTCATATTGTATTCGTGAAATCAATCACTCCACGGCCTTGAACTACCCAGGGGTGGCTGTGCAGAATATCCAACGCAGATGGACAACTGAAAACAATTTACGCTTGAGACGCTTTTTATATAACCTCAGATAATCTTAATATATGTAAATCTCCTGTCACGATGTTTGTCCGCGATGGATTCCTAAACTACTTAACCGATTTTAAATTAAATTGGCACACCGTGAGCAGCATGGTCCAACTTGAGAGATAGGATAGTTTTAATTCCGAATATTTGTCTTGACACGACAATATCCGAGCAAAGCCGGAACGGGCCGCTAGTAATATATAATAACTGAACGTTAAACCTGCTTGGTAAGGGTTTCACGCAATTTATTCATTTATTTATTTTAACAATTGTTTACTAATGCTAACAGCGTAAACCAACACGCACAGCAACCAGTATATATTTAATTAAGTGTATATAGTATTATAAAATTCACAAACACCAATCAAATCTTACAACACACTATTGGTTTAAACAAAGGTGGAGTTGTGTCTCTGTGTCGGTCGGTCGGTCGGCGGCCATGCCCGCCCTGCATCGATCGCAGCCCGATGTGCGGAAGGCACGCGAGAAACAACACAAATAACTGGATGAAAGATGCCTACGAGCCCGACCATTCGTGACTTACTAGCGAGCCACTCGTGACTTACTCGCGACCACTCGTGACTTACTCGCGAGCCACTCGTGACTTACTCGCGACCACTCGTGACTTACTCGCGAGCCACTCGTGACTTACTCGCGACCACTCGTGACTTACTCGCGACCACTCGTGACTTACTCGCGACCCACTCGTGACTTACTCGCGACCACTCGTGACTTACTCGCGACCACTCGTGACTCTCGCGAGCCACTCGTGACTTACTCGCGACCACTCGTGACTTACTCGCGACCACTCGTGACTCTCGCGAGCCACTCGTGACTTACTCGCGAGCCACTCGTGACTTACTCGCGAGCCACTCGTGACTTACTCGCGAGCCACTCGTTACTTACTCGCGAGCGACTCGTGACTTACTCGCGAGCGACTCGTGACTTACTCGCGAGCGACCCGTGACTTACTCGCGACCACTCATGACTTACTCGCGACCACTCGTGACTCTCGCGAGCCACTCGTGACTTACTCGCGAGCCAATAGTGACTTACTCGCGAGCCACTCGTGATTTACTCGCGAGCGACTCGTGACTTACTCGCGACCACTCGTGACTCTCGTGAGCCACTCGTGACTTACTCGTGGACGACTACTGCCTATTTTATGACCACAGGCGACTTACGAACCATTAGTGACCCACCTAATAACCATATAACTTTCTTTACAAGAACATCTAGGCTTGGGATTGCGTTGCTTTCGTGGATAATTATAATGTCTTGAAGTCTTAGAGTGAATCGATTTCTTCTGGGTTAGTTTACGTTAGTCATGGATAGCATGAGATGGCAGTCAAGTGCAAACTTATTATCGGTAAAAAAAAGTTACTCACGGAACAATGGTGCCTTACCTAAGAATCATCCGTAAATCATTCGCGGGTCACTAGTGACTCACCACTCGCGGACAAAATTTAATCAAGAGTGTTGGTTTTATTATTATTATTATGATTTAATAAAACATTCCTACTAGGATACAAATTTTGAAGTGAAAGCGCATTAGGCATTGGAAAAAAACAATAGATCGGGTAACTCGATAACTCGATGGATAACTCGGGTGACTGTTACCAACAACACTATGCATAACATATTCAAATATATTATAAAAAAAATCTCACCTCTGGCATCCATGTTTTCTTTTTAACCGGCTTCAAAAAAAGAGGAGGCGCTAAATTCGGTTGTAGTTGATTTTTGAAATATCAACAAAACCTAAAATTCCCCTACCTCGGCTTCGTATTCGTACCTACTCCCTAGCTATTGCCATGAAAACAATGCGTTTAGTAGTTTTCACAAAAATATGAAACATAATCGAGTTTTGCTTTAAAATGAAGTTGGTTTTTATTTTTCTGAGAAAATGTAATTATTGTGATAAAATATTTGTTACAGGATTACGTATAAATGTTACATTCCATAATTATCGCTTCCACATAATCTGGCAGCTATTACGTAAGACAAGCGTAGGTAGTCCTTCGGGGAATTTTAAGTCTTCCTGGGAATTTAGGACTTCCTGCAACATGCTCACTGCTTGAAGATACGTGATAATATACCTCAGTATATATTTTAAATTTTTTATATACCTTCGTTTAATAGACTCGTAGAAAACAACACATACCAATTACATGCTTAGTGGTAGGATTACTAATAATGTTTTGTTATTTCTAATTTCGAAAAATTAAACAATTAAAAAAAAACATAAATTTTCAGATTCTTGATCTACCTTGAAGATATAAATATCATATTATTAATAAAAAATAATAGTCAAAAATACTCTAACACTGTCTTTTTCTGTTTCTATACAACCTTTGGTTGCCTGGAAGAGATCGTTATTAGCGATATAAGGTTGCGTTATGTGTTCTTTGTTTTATTTTTGTAATGTATACAATAAAGTGTCTCTATATATACCTATCCATCTTAATTTATGAAAATCCAATGTCATGATGTTTGATCATGGTGAAGTTGTAATTTAGGTAAGTGAAATTTGGCCCAACTTGAAAGATTTATTGCGATGAATTATCTAAATAAATTGCGATTTGAATGAAAAATATCGTATAGATAACATTGAAAATAAAAATATGCTAAATATAGATTAAGTACATAAGTATTTTTTTTACCGCGGGAAACACCTAGAACGACAATTACGCTAGTAAAATCGCGGGGTACTACTAGTAAAGTATTTTTAACTCGATATAGGTGTTATTATTGGTGACCCCCAAATTTAAGGCACTGCCACTGGCCTGATGGTCACACGCCTGGGCACAACAGCGCTACGCAGTTTTGTTCGGTTCGAATTCGTAAGTTTGGAAGTAGCAGGCGCTCCGAAATTACGTCAAACATGATGAAGAGACAGACCTTGAGCGCGCGGCCTCATCGGCGGCGGCGCGCGCGGTGCGGGCCTCACGGTGACGCATGCGCCGATTGTACAACCGCCACAAACTTAGCTGTACAACGGCCAAAAACGGAACTACTTGTAATGTTGGTACTGGTAGTCATGTACTCTTTTCAGAGTCCGTCTGGGGAAGCACTGTAAACTTTTGCTTAACTTACCGTCAGTCATGTGAAAACCAGTGTGCTCTGGTTTAAAGGGCAATGTTTCCAGAGAAATTACATATTGTTTTTAAGCTTTCGCGATTTGAATAATATTACATAGATATAAAACATCTTATATCTATTATGGGTGATGAGGGCAACGCAGTGCTGGGTAATGAGTTCGAATTCTTTATGTTCCAATGGTTGCGTGACACTATGCTGTTATGGGCAGGCGTTGTTTACCATCAGGCACATATCCTGCTCGTCTCGTCACTCTATAACTACATTAAAAAAGTTAGTAAACACACAAAAGTCGTAAAATTTTGCAATAGGTGGCAATATTTTTCGATGGTGGCGCCATCGCTACCGTCTACAGATAATATGTTGGTCGTACTGTATTTAGCACAGTTCGCGATACGCTACCACAGAATACAGCACAGTAAGTACACGCATTTCGCGATACGCTGCCACGGAATACTACAGAGTATGTACGCGCACTTCTCGATATGCTGTCACAGATTTAGTAGTAGTTAATAGAGCTTAATTTAGAAGGTACTTTTTGTAATTACTATTTGAAATAAATAAGAGCATCTCTATGAATACTCCTTTGATTTTGGCATTTGCTATCAAATTAATGAATTAAACTTATAACCCACTCAGGCAACGCATTCAAAGTCAAAGTATTTTATCCATAAATGTACAATTTATATTATGTATTTCTTTTATTCCACACCCTAGACGTTCTTATTACGAGTAAGAAAGTTAATTCAAAGATCACATTTTGTGTTTTTGGAGCGTTAATTATAAAACAGCGTCGATTTTTTCGAGCAACAAGGAATCCTATAGAAAAATAGCAAGTTGTTGTTAGATCACGCAGATCTGTGGCACACTCCTCGAAATGTATCCCATAAAAACCCGATAAGCTACTGCGGTGTGACCTTTAAGATTTTGGAGTCTTTTTCGAACAAGAGTATCGTTTTCTGTAAATAAACACATATAAGAACCACAATCGTCAAAGGCCGCCCAAAAGCGCTCATCAGACAGAAGACATTCCCACGCCGTGTGGCCAAATAAATGGAAATAATTTGAGCGAGATAGAGACCTGTAGAATTTTAAAATTAGAATTCGATCTAACTAGTTTATATACAGTTGAATAATATTTGAATAAACTTTCTAATTCTAAATGTTTTTTTTATATTATAAGGCCTATGCGTGTTCTGTTGTAGAGCGATAAACGTCCACAGTGTAGAGAGGCTTTCGTACACCAACGCGCGCTCATTCAATGGTCATGCGTGGGAGGGATTACTGTAAAATCCGTTAAGGGCATAGATATTCCTAAATAATTATAAAGTATACCATACCATATGTATCTCAGTAGCCACGGGAAAGTGCTGAGAGGCGCCCAAGGGGCCTAGTTTGATGGGGCTTGCTAAAAAATAACTGCCACATCTAAACTTCTTACTATATTTACTATCATGCTACAAGTACATTTGTGTATTTATTATTTATGCTTCGAACCTGGACTCGACTTGCTAAATATCTCCAAATAAAACAAAAACTGACAGGCCGAAAGCCTAGGAGTTAAACAATTATTTGTTGTAAATCTTATATTTTAACATAAATTATCCCACGGCTACGCAAAGGCCTGAAGATATAAAATTATTTATCTTTTTGTATCGTAACCTCTTTGGATACATTGTCCTTTTAATTGGAACACAGTAGTGTTTGGATATTCTTACCTGACGGCAGTATACTAGTCAAATTGCCGTAGTTATACAAGGGTACTTCCCCAGGTGGGTTCTTCAAAAAGCCCTGCTACTACAAAAACTGATATTTTTAAGGAGCCCGAATGGTTTGGCCAAACGCTGGTACGAAGAATTGCACAAATACTTAAGTGCGAGACATATGAGAACAGTGAATCCCATGGCGTCATGTTGAAGAAGAATGAGAAACTACTCGCAATTACATATTATTTAGAAAGAATAATTCATTGTTTAGATACCTCGACGTTTCGGCAGCGTTACAACCGCCGTAATCACGTCGTAGAATCGTCGAGGTATTTAAACAATGAATTATTCGTGATTAAGCCCCGTAGGTACTGTATAAACATTATGTGTTCAAATCGCGAAAGTTTATAAACAATGTATAAAAAGAACGTATAAACTAAATGGATGTTTATGAAGAAATGTTTATCCTAGACGACTGTGGTTAAGGAGTTTTTGTCCTCCCAAATAACTTAGGTCTGCCCTGAGGGTGAGCTTACATTAGATAACAAATAGTTTGCTCACGATCCCTCTAAATTCCATCAAAGATTAGGTAGATAGATCTAACTCAGAAAATAGGCTATCATTTCTAGTGTCTCCGATATATCAAGTCAAGGCACGTAGCTCGCGCGAAAGCTGATGGCTGCCGGAACCCTGTTCCATGTAAATATAATTATAAACGTTCAACAACCTTCACATTTGTGAAGAAGCCATTTTTTGGACAAGGTTTGAAGGGCAATGTTTCCAGGGTTTACACGGCATAGAGATGAAACATCTTATATGTCTGGGTGACGTTCGCACTCCGCAGTGTGGTGCTAGGTGATTATGGTTTGGACTATTCATGTTCCAATAGCTGCGTGCCACTATGCTGCTTACGATCAGACACGTGTCCTGCTCGTTTCATCATTCTATAATATAAAAAAATAGAAAATGGGAAAGGATCTTGTTTTTTTATTAATTACCAGTGTTGTTTATGTAACCAAATTGTGAACCGCTCTACAAAATCGTTTCTGAGAAGACATCGCCGTTCAGCGGAGTAATGCCAGCGTTTTGGACACGTTTGCACCGGGAACGGTTCGGGACCGGTTATTCGAGCTAAAATGCCTTTATTTACGTGTATTCATAACAAAATGTATTATGCGTAGTTATAAATTAGCATACACAACGTAACGTACGTAAGAATAATTAATTTACTTTCAACATAAATTTTACAAAATGAAACATCGTAATTTCAAGATATATTTTTTTTGCAATTTCATTAAATAAAACTGAAAAATGCTTCTATGCTCTGAAGTATGATTTGCGTAAGTATGCTAAGAGTTGGTTAGTCGGACGATCGGACCCTGCACTTTCAACTCTAGACCAAAGTTTTATAGGATACTTCACCTGCCACCTGGAACAAACTTCCAGCAGAAAGAGACTATGATAACATTTTGGATTCCATTCCCGTTTGGATTTCAAAGATATACCTGATATAGCAAAAGATTTCAGTTCTACCCTGTGCCTACGGAACCCGAAAAAAGGGAAAAGAGCGACCCATGTTTGTATACAAAACAACTTGCAGCCTTATTTACTTAGGTTTCGCTAAAGCTTTGATTTTTCTGATAAATATTTCATGATTGACCGCTACCGCTTGATATCAAACGAGATGGCTGTCAAACGTGAGCCTAAGATAAAAGTATTAAACTTTTGCATATTTGATGACACAATCTTGACTGGGTGCCAAGAAAACTAACGTTTGATTAGATCAAGGAGGTTTTAAAGTAACTGGAGAGTGCAAGTTAAATTAATCGACTGTCGAAAAATGGGCAATATACATATTTGACTTTTTGTCTAATTCGGCGAGTTTTCCCACTTTTAAAAGCACTCATTTAAGCCCCTTTTACAGGCCATCAGTGGCCTGATATATTTATTTTATTCTATCCGTATGTCGGTCGAAGATCGGATCTCGGTTTTAGATGTCTGTCGGATCGGATCGTTTGTCTCTCTGATGATTGTGATTTATTATTACTATGTAGTATTCTGTTGTTTCAAGCGCCGTCGTAACATCTGAAGTGGCCATAAAGGAAGACTAAGTCATAGATTTCTGTATCATAATTATGAATTAACATATACATTTAGATATATTACACCGAAAAACATTGGAGTTGACGAGTTCTAGAGTGGAAATAGGTAAACTTGGTTTAGAACGCCCTGAAACTCGATAGAGTCACGATATACGTAAAGCAGCAGGTTGTGCCTGGAGAAAAAAAAAGCTGAGGGTACAGCTTTTTATTTTTAAACCAAACTCCAGTTCGGATAAAACGTTTTTGGATTAGTTCACTTCGTTTATTACCATTTCATTGACTGTTTGCTTTGATGAATGTATCGAATTTACGTCGTAACGAGAATTATTGTTGTAAATTGTATGAAATAAAATTAACGCGATCTTTTTATTGCTGTGTTATTGATTTGTCTTGTAGAGTCTGTGCCGAATGCATAACAGACGTTAAATACTAATGAATGGCTATACTATCTGGCTTCCATAGTACAAGTTTTGCTTAGTTTGAGGGTAGATGGTGTTGTGTGTGAAATGTCCACCAATAAATACTGAGGCCTCTAAAATAAGAAGATGTATGAATAAGAAGAATCAAAGTGGCCCAAGTGTTCGATTTGCAACTTGAAATATTTAAAAAGAAATCTATCAATATTAATGCTGAAAGCAACGTTAAAAACAAGCCTTAAGCAGTGTTTTCCTGAAATTTTGTCTGAAGCAAAACTGTAAGTGCTCGATCGAACTGTTGACGATACTAACAAAAACTTTGAAAATTGTTTAACCATAATTTGCCAAAATAAACTTCCATCTAAAAGCAACTTTCCTAAAGTTTTCGCTGTTGTAGAAATTTGAGAAAGAACCTAAACGTAACTTCAAACGAAACTGAGAAACAAGAAAATTAAAATATATTACAATATGTGTTTTGAAAAGATACGTACATTTTTGGCGCGTTAAATCGGTACTAATATTAGAAAGCTGAAGAGTTTGTTTGTTTGATCGCTACGATCTCGGGACTACTATTTTATTAATACTATTATGGTAAATATAACACATCTGTATAACCTCAAGTACCTGAAATCGTCGTCAAAATCTACGAGTGTGGAAAATTTTGTAGTATGAGAGGACAGAAACACGACATGTTGGAAATAACAAGCCTGCAGGCTGACCACACTGCGCCATTAATTGGAGACCCTCTTCAGGGCCGCGCCCAACTTTTAGATAAGGGTAAAGGACGCTTTCTGAACTCGGGGTTGCCAAATCTACTATTTCATATATCCTACTATATCTCGGGGCGGAATATATTAACCTGTGGCAGCACTAAACCTTTTTTTATTGTTGTACACACGTTGTACAATGCGGCGTTTTCAAGAGGCAAAAATACCTATCAAAGACAGTTCCCAATTTCGGCGTAGATGGCGCCACTGTTTTATTTTGTTAGAAAAATATCACAATAACCAACAGTGGTGCCACACTTGGCAATATTTAGAACTATCTTTGACAAGTCTTTTTGCGTCTGGAAAACGCCTCATTGACATTTGTAGTGTCATCATTATGTTTTTTTCACTCTCTAAAGAGGCGTATTTAGAAGAATATATTTGAGTGATTAATACAAAGATTTCGAATATTTTTTGCTACGCAAAGTCGAACCGAATTGGGGTTCCTTGAATTCGAAGGCAGCCCTGTCCCGCCTGAGACATTTGGATTAATATGTCTAATTAATGACATTGATATATGCTCTCAAATTCATCTAACAAAATCACAGGTACCCTTTGGATGGTACCTAATCTGTGTAACAAAATGTAACATTGGCACCGCCTTTGCCGAAATTAAAAACTATCTTTGACAAGTTTTTAGTTTTTTAGCATCCTGTGTTTACCTTACTGAGATTTTTTTTTTAAACTTTAATAGGTTTACACTTGACCGCCATCTCGCCTGATGTTAAGCGACGATGCGGTCTACGATGGAGCGTGTTTACCTATAGAAGACACCGATTCACTTTCGATTTGAAGACACCAAGATTGTAACTATCGGGAAAAACCCACTCAGGCAACTCATTCCACAGCCTAGACGTTCTTATCACAAACGTAGAGTCAAACCTCTTTGTCCGTGTCTTTGGAATATCCACCATGAAACGGTGCCGCTTCTTCGAGTTACGAGAAGTACAATAGTAAAAAGGATAGTACGATTATTTTAATGTTGTACCTAATTGTATTTTTTGTTCATTATTCGTAGTTGGTGTCCAATTTGATGCAAATAAATAAATTGTCACAATGAAACTAACAAGCGACGAGCAACCTCGATGTCATTTGAGAAATATTTTTTGTATTTTGCAAACTCGTCGTATCATGAAAGTTTTGTTTTTTTGTATGTATTTATGTACTCGTATTAGAGAAGTAGATATATATTTTAAAAAAAATATTAGATATTGTCGCCCTCTCCTCCAGTTCTCCTTATAAAGATACAACATTTTTGACATTTTTTATTTATCACCATCCGCAGCTTATAATATCCCACTCCAAGGTGCAAACCTCTCTTCTATCATATCATCTACCGCAGTCGTGTTCAGCTGGACAAATTCAACCCGATCAAGACGATACCGTCGACCCATCTTACAGTTTCTACTTACCTCTTGAAAACTTGCGGCAGCCCTATCGAACCTAGAGATCTTTCACTCTGCAAACATGCTAGTATTTTGATACGTAATTAATATACACACGTAATTTAGCATTTTAATGTGAGAACGGGCACTATAATCACGAACTAGCTATGTCTTGCGGTTTCACTCGTCGATTTGCTTTAGCCTACGGCTTTCCCCGAGGATTGAGCTACGTGATGCTCAACGAATTATAAAAATCTGCCAATGTAGCGGCGTAGCGTCGGAGTGGCGATGGAGCAGCAGAACAGTAGGTACTTGCGCTTTATGCGCTTTTTGGAACCCCGTGATTTTGCGTCGTACTTGTAGCTATACAAGTGACGTATTTGTGCAGTATTAGTTCCGTTTATTATTAAAATTCTAAATTATAAGCTTCCGCTTCTATGGGCAGACCCTATGACCGACAATTATGTCGAAAATGAACCCCCCAGGACCAATAATAAGTAATATATGTACTACACATGTTAACATATGATTTTATTTATTGTATTAATATATTTCCTGTACTTGGATCATTTTTATCCAACGTTTTGCCTCAATATTTATCGTTCCACCTCCAAAAAAAGAATTTTCTTTCAACAATAATCTGACTCATAAACAGTTTCCCAAAGCGTATTTATTCATCAATATATGAAATTGAGTTTTTAAGATCTTGTAATACTCGTAGAAAGATTTGTAAACCTCTCAGTGTTAGGTGAGCGGCATTTATGATTCAAATGACTTAAAGAGGAAATTTCCTAAACAGCTTTTGATGTGGCTGATTTAGTCAGAATGTTTGAACGTTATTCACCACAAAGCTGTACAGAGAAGGTGTTTACAGTAATTTCAAAGAAGGATCCTAATTTTCGAAATCATTCGACATTTCGTGCGAACGAAATGAACTCATAACGCAAGAATGGCAGTCAAAGAAACTGCCGGTAGAAGTGAAAACTAATAAGGTAGAATTTTATTAATCAGCACTCATGTTTGGTAATACGTCACTTGCATAGCTACAGGTATACTGCTTTTAAGTATGTCGGTGACGCGATTCCACACATCCAAAAATCTGCTGTATTGTGTCGAAACATTTTTTTAATTTATATTTCTAACACGTCACGCTTCAGTGCTCTGCAGCCGGTTCGACGTTATCCCGCTACATTAGCATGTCCTTGAGGTGAATCCACAAGGTTTTCCCTATCAAAATCGCCCTACGCCGTTAAAATAGTTTTAACTTCAAAAAATCAAAGCATGACAATTATTTTAAAATTAGTTATTTAATTTTTACCGTGCATCAATAGACTCTATACCTAATTCTGATGACACGTACGGCAATAAATCAGAAGAACAAAATATCAAACTTCAGAAAAACATCCTGCTCATCAAACACAAGACATTGGTGAAAACCATGGTCACATAACCGAATGGAAGCCGTGAGATAATAATAATTGGTTTTCTCCAAAAAAAAAACGACTTCAATTTATGATATTGATGAAATAAATGATATTAGGAATTACGTTGTGATGATTTACTTAAGCCTACTTAGATACGAATTAAATACGTTTATAAAAGGCTCTAAGTATAAGATTTTCTCAGAAAAAAAATTACAAAAAGAAAAATTCCGAGAGAAACCATCAATCAGTATTCGAACCGAGGCCTGTTGACTCCGAGGGCGAGCATATTCCGTCTGAGCCATTTAGACTTAAAGCACAGTGGCGAAATAAGTTATCGTATTCTAATGACATTGTAGGAGTTTTTCATTGTCTAAAAACGCGCATAAAATGATGTTTTTAAAAAATAAAACCTAGCTAGATCGATTTATCGTCCCCGAAACCCCCTGTATACATAATTTCATGAAAATCGTTCGAGCCGTTTCCGAGATTCAGATTCTACATATATATATATATATACCTACAATATTAGCTCGTTTAAAGATATAAGATTAAATTCATCTATTAATGAAAGTAAATTATAGTTTTTGGTTGATATTTAAAAAAAAACAATTTTGATAAAATTTTAATGGAACCTGAACCCCGGACTGCATGATGGTCTGCCAAACAAAAAAAACATTAAAATCGGTTCACGATTGGCAGAGCTATGGCGTAACAAAATCGGGTACAAAAAAAACATACGAGAATCTCTTTTTTTTTACTAAAAATCAATTCAAAAGTCGATCAATTAATTGATGACATTTGTGACGTGAAACGAAATTATACAAAACGAGCTAAAGTGACTTTCTTGTGTAATAAAACATCTGATGTCGAATGATTTCAAAATAGGGTTCGATATAAAGAAGTGAATGTGTTTCAATGGTTGTTTAAGAGTTAATCGTGAAAATCTTGAATAATCTCGATCATTCAAGATTACTTTCGCCGTCGACTTCTGATGAGTGTTTACCATTTCGTGCTATCAAGACTCTTTGGCTGAAATTATTATTTGGAAGCTTTCAAAGATCAAAAGGTTTTATTAAAGTAGCGAGTAAATTCATTACGAATAAACGTTGTATTATAGCGTTTCTACTAAGAAACGTTAAGAGACATAATGATAATGTTTCTGTAAATAATTCGATTCAATTAGTCTCATTCTCTTTTCAAAATGATAAATATTACGAGTATAAAATGAAAATTACGGACCGTTAAAACTGTTTTATATTACGAAGGAATGTTAGGTAGTACGATTTTTTGGTGAGGTCAGCTGGGGAAGTACCACACTTATTCCAGTTATTCAGCTGTCGAGTAGTAATTTGCAAATGTTACTTTGTTCTGGTTTGAAGGGCAAGCTGTTTTAAATAAATTGTAGAGTAAAGAGTTTAAATCATCCTTATATCACTAGGTACCGAGAGCTGCGTTCCAATTATATGTATAAGACTGTGATTTGAACTCTTCACGTTCCAATAGCTATGTTGCACTGTCCTGTTATGGGCAGGCCTGTGGTTCACCGACTTGCTCGTCCCGTCAATAGTAAAATTAAAATATTGTAAAAAACGAGGAGTACGAAAACTACCATTCTGCCAGAAAAAAATATGACAGGGAACTGCTAATACATACTGAAAATAAAATTAGAAATTATATTTTATTCAATCACCGATACGTTTACTCTTATTTAATAAATAATCAGTTATTCTATTAAACAGATTTGTAACAAAACTTTATGCATACTATAACATAAGACTAGGTAATTACGTATCTGTCTTATGTTTTATACTATATAATTTCTGGCAATTAAAAAGCAGCAAAATCAGCAGAGGAGTTTTTAATCATTCTTCACATGTTATAATACATTTTTTTCGCTAAATATCTAGCAAAAATATGGTAGTTTTTGAATTTACTTATTGCGCAACTATCGTGCCATTGACAATAACGTAAGCGGACACGTCATCCGATCCGAATCCAGCGATTGAAGCCGCGAGTCGCAGTTCTGAGCTCGGCCCTACACCCTTCCGAGCCTCGTTAGCCGGCCGAGTTGAGGAGCCGCGTGCCAGCGACCGGTCCGAGTGGTACATTTCACAACGTCCGGGTTATACCATACAAGGTCATGGGCTCACGGGCCAGCACGCTCATGCATACGATACAAAAAAAAACTTCATTATAAAAACATCATGTGTAAAAGTTGCATCATTTTTGTTTGTTTTACGTAAAATGCGAACCAAAATCACAGTACAAAATTCATAATCAAACCAAAATCTACTTGATTAAAAGCTACAAGAAAACGCAAATTAGTTACTTATTCTCAGTAATTAACTTGTAATGTAACATTTTATTTATATGTATAACAATAATTATAATTTATAATCTAAGAATTCTCATAAGTGGTGCTTAATTAAAAACGCGACGCGAAAAAAACGCGTAACAGCGGATGAATGTAGACATTTTCATATTAAACGCGGCTGGATTACGTAGACATGCGTTGTCTACCGCGTAGGTATTAGGTACAATTCGTTTATTAGCATATTTTTGTTTTTCAAACGCGCGGGGTCATCGGCCGGCGACGGCAGGCACCGCGGCCTCTCCTTGTCTTGTAACGTAACACAACGCCGATGAAAATAGACATTTCGTAAGCTCACAACTATCTTAATAAAATAAATTTATGTTCTCATTCTCTTCGAGAAAATGGGAAGTTGTTAACTTTTAGTGCGTTGATCTAAGTAGTGGGGAATGTGTTAAGTAATGGGATGGCGTTTAGGTTAGTTTGGTGCCTAGGTCAACGCGGGAACGCTAGGCAGCCGAGGAATATACTGCGTGTAATCTGTATATTATTTACGTGGCGTGAAACACAATTAGAACCGCACTCCTAGCGGGCTTATACTTACGAAATATACTTATTTGCTTAGCAAGTATATATTCATATATATACTCGTATATAAATAATACATTTGATTTATTACTCGAAATCTAGCGAACTACTAGCGTTCGCTTCGTTCCGTACTATATCTACTGTTTACAGCTTATTATGTCTCCTTTCGAGTTACCTACGAGGTGAAATTGTAATATGATATTATTTATCACGGCATATACCAATGTACATACTAAATACGTAGTAAATTTAGAATTTTTAATGTTTCCAGATATATGAAGGCCCTAGATATAAATTAACTTATATCTCTAGGTGACGGGCGCATTGCCGTTATGGATAATAATTTGTACTCTTCATGTTCCAATAACTCCGTGACACTGTGCTGTTATGGGCAGGCGTGTTGCTTACCATCAGGCACACCTGTTTTATCTCTACGCCAATAATTTCACTTTAAACATTTCCCTTCAAACCGGAACACAGTGATGTTTTACATTACTGCTTCGCGGTAGAGTTCCCCAGGCGGACTATGCAAAGAGACCTATTACTACTAACATCTTCCAAATAACCACGATAAGTATTCCGTAATTATTAATAATACGTACTACTGTCGTAATGACAGTAGTAGGCAACAATAAAAAATATTATTTTAAATCGGGCCATTCCGTAAAAAGTTACGCGTGGTAAAAAAAAAAAGTACACGTCGACTTGAGATCCTCTTCCGGGTTTTTTTTTCACCAGATAAAAACAATATTTAACAGAGTTCCAATTTTAAAATAAAATCGTTAAAAAGAATTGAATTAAAAAAACGTTAGTAAATATTTGGTGGCAGTGAACGAAGTACCGGTTATTTTCTGATGTCATAATTTTGTTTGAATCTTATTTTAAGAGTACCAGTTTTTACAGACGGACCAACATTAAAATGCACATAATATATCCGCACGTATTTAAGCTTAGACCTGTCTAGACTTATTAGACCCCTTGAGGTATTTTTTTATCTACATTAACACTAATCTCTAGAGTTTGTTTGTATGAAAATGTTTTGTTTTTTAACGATTTTTTTGGCTTACCGCACTTCGGTTTTTTTTCTTGCAAAATACTAATATTATTTTGAAACGATACGGCTCGACCATTTTTTTTTTAATTTGGTAGGTTTAAGACAGAACTTATGAACACCAGAAAAATTACATGAAAAAAAATTGAAAAACAAAAAAAAATACAATGACTTGTATCTAGTGTCATAATTAATTATATGGCGGCCTCATCGCCAAATAAGTGAAATGAAATTTTATTTATTTCATAAACATTACTTGATAAATTGGTAGTAGTGATAATAAGGAAGTGAAAACTAATACCTCAGAATTTGATGGCTCACTTTGGAAACTACGCGGGTGAAACCGGAAAGCGTGGCCATGACCATGGTCATCTAGAAATGCTGACGCATGTACCTATTTAATTCACAAACATAAAAGTATCTAAGCAATTTTATTTTTTTTTTAAATTAAGAGTGACGAGACGATCAGGACATGTGCCTGATGGTAAGCAACATGCCTGACACATAACAGCACAGTGACACGCAGCTATTGGAACATGAAGAGTCCAAATCATTACCTAGCACTGCACTGCGCTCGTCACCCAGAAATCTAAGATCTTATATCTCTAAGCCCTGTAATTTCTCTTTCCCTTTAAAATGTACACTGGTACCCCCACTAGGGCAACCTGTGTCGTTGGTACCAGATATCCATTACACAAAACAACATTTGAAAACTTATGAAATATTAATGACATATTTATGGTTTGTAAAGTATTTTTCAAAAAACCGTGGTAGATACAATTCCATAATGTCCAGTGCCTGTCGCGGTCTTATGTCGCGATCTCGTGTCGCTGTCTCCGGTCGCGGTCTCCGGTCGCGGTCTCCGGTCGCGGTCTCCGGTCGCGGTCTCCGGTCGCAGTCTCCGGTCGCGGTCTCCGGTCGCGGTCTCCGGTCGCGGTCTCGTATCGCGGTCTCCGGTCGCGGTCTCGTGTCGCGGTCTCCGGTCGCGGTCTCCGGTCGCGGTCTCCGGTCGCGGTCTCCGGTCGCGGTCTCCGGTCGCGGTCTCCGGTCGCGGTCTCCGGTCGCGGTCTCCGGTCGCGGTCTCCGGTCGCGGTCTCCGGTCGCGGTCTCCGATCGCGGTCTCCGGTCGCGGTCTCGGTCGCGGTCTCCGGTCGCGGTCTCGGTCGCGGTCTCGTTTCGTGGTCTCCGCGCGAACCTGTACCTATAGTCGGATTTGAACATCATCATTGTAAATGACAGTTCTATAGACACGACATAAATAGGTAAAACCTTATGTAGGTAAAACCTATGTAGTTACTTACTTGCCAAATTATAGTCTTTAATAGCTGTTTTTAATTACACTAGTAGTATTATAAACCACAAAAAACGTTTATTTGAGCGAATGCCATAGATAACTATACAGAAAAATGCTTTAACACATGGGCTAGTTCTTAGTGTTACACTGTTGTAAATGTTGCACTACAAATACGTAGGAAGAACTATTTATCTAAGTAAAAACAATTGTACATTTAATATGTACCCTTTGCCATTGGGATGGGTCGGGTAAGTTTCAGCTGGAGGCTCTAGAATCGATCAAGAGAAGTGCCACGAGGTTCATAGCCAACGACATCCTTGTTCAAAATAGAATTCAAAGTCGAGCATCGTTGCAATATTCCTAGCTTATCGGCTACACTTCGGAGAGTGTAGAATTTATCTGCATTATCTAATATACTTTACGCTGTTTTTTATCAGAATGTTCGTTACTCAAAAAAACAACATTATTTCATAATTGAGCCGAGAGAAGCTATTTGTGAAAAACGAACATCTGGCTGTAGAATGCGTAGATTCTGTGGGCATTTTCCGATGGCTACAATCTTGGTGTCTTCAAATCGGGAATAAATCGTTTTCTAGGTACTTAAGCACGGTCTATCGTAGACCGCATCCTTGCTAAACATCAGGCTAGATGACGGTCAAGTGTAAACCTATACTTACCAACTTTTCAATGAGGGAAAATAACGAGTATCGGAAAGGCGCGGGTAAAGCTGTGGGGCGCTGCGAGCCTATAAGTTAGACCTAGTACAAACAAACGGACGTACATGGCAATACTGACAATGTTTCGTTAAATATAGGTCACCAAAAATCTCTTTTGACGTGACAACGTCTTATAAATTGGTTTGCCGGGTGACACTTCAAGAAACTGCGTTACGCTCCGCTCACGTTATGCGCTCACAACGAGAGCGAGTGAGAGGCACGCGTCCCTTCCACTCGGGCATGGTTAGCCCGCCTAAGAGCGAGAGAGACAGACATAAAAAGTGAAAGGCACGCGTCCCTTCCGTAAAATTATTTTACCACTCAAAGTCGTTGTCACGTAAAACTTTCGCCCGTATACCGACTTTACAGGAACCAATTTTTTTTCTTGTTTAAACAACCTCCATATAAAAAAAACAGACTTTAGGTAAACTAACATTGCTGAATTTCATGTACAATATCATTTATTAAGTCAAGCGTGTTATCTGAAAAAACACAGCTGGGTAACCCTAAGTAAACTTCCCATGTTGTTTTGGGGTAATTTAGAGTTTCATACTTGTCTGGGGAAAAAAAGAAATAAACTGTATCATGTTTAGGTTTTATTTCAAAGAAATTCGATGTTGTAATTGAGTTTCGGTAGAAGTTATCTAACATTTGTTTTAATTGGATATAAAGAATCTTTCGAGTTTTCACGAAAATATCAACATTTTCGTGAATCTGTAAAAAATGTGTTCGATCAGAACTTATACAATTGTATGTTGTAGACTTAAATGAACTACTTATGTTTAGTTTTTTATATAAATCTACAAAAGCGTTTAGTAATGACTCTACTATTATGTAGACCAAAGTTTGTTTGTATGTTTTTGAAGTAAAATCTTCTTTTGACGCGCCTCAGACAGATTTTTCGTGGGCTGTGAATTGAATTCTAGCGTCACGCTTGGGAATGATAAGAAATCTTCGGGTAAACTCGGTACCATGGCCATTGTCCTAGAAATGCGTTAGCATTTCCTATTGCTATAATTTCTTAATTTCTTATAAGGTTAAAATGTTTATGTATGTTTTTTCTATAATGTATGTACATAAATTGATGTAAAAACGAATAGGACTAATACCCAAAATACAGGTGTGCTACACACCTAGTTTGGGATATTAGAAATGTAATTGTAGAATGTACCTATTTTATTGAAATAAACAATTTGTATTTGTATTTGTAATTTGTATTGTCCTTTCGCATTTCTAGATGACCATGCTTCCGGTTTTACCCGCGTAGTTTCTAAAGTAAGCTATTAAATTCTGAGTTTTATGTTTTCACTTCTATCGGCAGTCCCTATGACTGCCAATTTTTATCTGTGTGTCATTTTTTTTGGGTGTGTCAATAAAAAGTATCTACCTATCTATAGTGTTGTGAGTTATGAAGATTACAGCAGCCACGTACTAACGAGTAAGTGGGAACCGATCAGTCGTATCCATTAGATCATACGTAAGCTTCAAAGTTCGTAATGACAGGAACAGCTGCCGGGAACATTGTTGCGCAACTATCGGGCCCAACTGCGCGACATGTTTCCAGCAGGGATGCTACGGAATCGAGTTGATAAGAACGAGTTCAAGACAAGTCCGCAGACAGAACCTAAGTTAAAAGAAGATTCGGAGTAGTGGATTCGGAGTTGAGATATACAGCAATAAACAAAAACAATTATAATGATAGTGAATGTCAGTGATAGCTATCTTTGAATCTGTAATTATTATAATAAGAAATATCCTACTAATATTAAAAATGCATAAGTTTGAATGCGGATTTAGTATATGCATACGATGGACTGTACTTTTTTTAAACTTATATAGGTTTACACTTGACCGCCATCTCGCCTGATGTTAAACGATGATGCGGTCTACGATGGAGCGTGTTTACCTAGAAGAAACCGATTCACTCTCGATTTGAAGACACAAAGATTGTAACTATCGGGAAAAACAAACGTATTCCACAGCCTAGACGTTCTTATCACGAACGTAGAGTCAAATCTCTTCGTTCGTGTCTTTGGAACATCAACCATGAAACGATGTCGCTTTTTCGAGCTACGAGCATTCCGATAGAAAAAAGGGCAAGGTGGTATTAGATCGTACAAATCAGTCGCACACTCTCCGAAGTGTATCCGATAAAAAACCGATAAGCTAGCAATTTTTCTTACTTACTGAAAGGAAGCGAGATAATCGAGATAATCGGGCGAGATGGCGGTCAAGCGTAAATCGTAAATCTATACAAGTAAAAAAAACTCTCCACTTTAAGATACCAAGATTGTAATCAGCAGGGGAAATCTACGGAGGCAATGCTTTATACAAGAGAGTAAAACCGTCGAGTCTTAGTAAAGTCAACCATGAAGGTCTCTTACGTATCTAAGTACCTAGGAGTTTGTTCTAGGAAATATTGTATTGACAGCACGACTGCAAGCAACAGTCATCATTAAAGCGATTAAATCTTCGTTATGTCCTTAGACTTAAAGATATCGTAACTTAATCGGAATCGGAGGTTTTGGAATCAATCGATTGTTTCGATCCATCTGGACGGGAGTTGCCTCCGTAACAGCTCTAGCTACAAGGCGGCGGCAATTTTTTTAAGTATTGGCAAGTTTTCTAAGCGTGGGTCGTGACATTGTTCTTGGAAATGTCACTGAAGGTTGTGTCCCTCTTGCTAAACTCCAGATGAGTTGATACTGGACAATAATCATTTATTAGACAGTAATAAAGTGGTAAGCAATGACGGTAAAAATAAAGATTACTCGTTTTTTTTATATAGTTAGTAAAGAGTGACGAGACGAGCAGGACATGTGCCTGATGGTAAGCACAATGAGTTTTTAAACGCTTGCGTTTAAAACCAAATAAAAAAAAGATAAAGCCAAAAGAGTGTCAAAACGGCAAGTTTAGCATTCTTTTAAGACATTCGTATGACCTAGTGCTGTACTGCAGGTATTGCGAACTCCAATATGCTGTCTTTTAAGAAGTCTTTAAAAATCCTTTTTGTGGATGTTGTAGTGAAAAAACTGCATAAAAGTGAAAAAGAGGTCTTTTCAGTAATTCTGTCGTCAATTCTGAAGAAAAACACAAAAAACTTATAAAAAATTATCTATAGATATAGTTGTAAGATTTCGCAATGTTTGAACTCGTCAATAGATACAAATTATGCCTTAACTTTTCTAGAGAAATTATGGCTCAAAAGAAACATCTTAATCTAATAATATATTTTATCTCTCCGTTTCTCGCGAGCGTTAAAAAAAGCACAGTATTTATCATATCTGGCATTCTCATTATTTGGGTAATAAAATTAAAGCTATAAACACACCAGCTATTTACAAAAATACTTAAAACATAAGCAATTTAGAAGTCATAAAACATATCTTTATGCTTATTTTCCAAATAATCCTCGGTTAATCTTTGCGGCGTATTTAAGATTCAATTCGAAGCCGCGTTAGACGTAAAACCTACACGGCAAAAACCTAATCCGTATGCCGTTAGGATTCAAACTAACGAGTTCAATTCCCACAATAAAAAACCAGATTGCAAGCTCCATTCAAAACGAAATGAGCACACTCACTTTCCTGACCCGTCTGGTGAGATTTTGAAGGACCAAACTCTGTGATGTATTCTGTGGACTGGCTCTGAATCAGTGCTTCGCACGGCCGTGCCACTATCAAAAACTTATGGAAAAATAGTTGAACAACATTACTTTTATGTATTTTTTTTGGTTTATTGATGTAGATTACGATTGTAGCGCCACTCACAGAAAGTTGTTGTTGTGGTGCGGATTTTACGGAATAATTCGCGCTTAGATTTTGTAATCTACGACGCCATGACACGAAGTCCGGTTTTTTTATAATACTGACAGCCTTTTGAATATACAATTCTTACATTTTTATTCTTATATTAAAAATGTGAAAGTATGTATATTTGCACTGTGTATGGATGTTTGTCACTTCTTCGGATTAAAAACTACTGTACGACCTGCATGAAATTTGGTACACGGATAGATAATAATCTGAAATTACACGGACTACTTTTTATTCCGAGATTGGACACTATGTGGGTGAAAACGCGCGATGTTACTAGTTGTCAATAAAGGAAGATGTTCTAAATTCCTATGGTTTTTTGTATTTAGTAATACGATTTCGATTGGTTTTTTAGGTCTTTATGAGATGAAAAAGGCATGATAAAATACTGAATAGTTAGTTGCGGTATACTGCGGAGTGATTCCGCTTTACGCCAATAGGAAGGAAATATCTCCTTACAAAAGAGTAAGTAAGTAAATATTATTAAATTATATACATTTTTTGTATTATTTATTTCTATTATCTTTAAATCTATGTAATATGTATGGATTATAATTTATTATACCTTTAAACGACCAATTCTTGTAGGTATATATGTATATTTATATAGAATCTGAATCTCGGAAACGGCTCGAACGATTTTCATGAATGAATTAATGAAAACATGAATTATGTATACAGGAGGTTTCGGGGACGATAAATCTTTTTTTTAAATAAATTATTACGATAATTCTCTTTTATTTTTTTAAAACATCATTTTATGCGCGTTTTTAGACAATAAAAAACTCCTACAATGTCATTAGAATACGATAACTTATTTCGCCACTGTTCTTTAAGTCTAAATGGCTCAGACGGAATATGCTCGCCCTCGGAGTCAACAGGCCCCGGTTCGAATCCTGATGGTTACACTCGGGTCTTTTCTTCTTGTTCCTTTTTTTTTTGTAAAAATCTTTTACTTAGCCCTTTATAAACACATTTAAACCGAGCAAAGCTCTGTCAACCAGGTACTAAAATTTTAACAGAATATCGAAAATCACATTATTAAATACTAATTTACATGTCAAATGAAACTATAGAATAAAATTAACAAAAAAATGTAAGTTTAAAAAAGTAATTAAATAACCTCAGAGCTCAGTGGGTAATAAGTGAGCAGTCGCTCAGTGAACCGTGGGTCGTGGGTTCGATTACCACCCAGGAGAAACATTCGAATGTTCGATTTTGTTGGATACGTATGTTTGTTCAATGTTTGAGTGTCTCTCTTAAGTATAATATATTTACCTGACTTCCATGGTAAAAGGTGTGCTTAGTTTGCGGTTACATCGTGTTGTGTCAAAATTTTCGACCAAAATAGATTCTTATAAGTTTATTTATATATTTATATATATATTCATTGTTACACTTCTTAATATTAAACATAATGTCTAATTCTAAGAGTACGTATGTTTCAATGGACAATAGTGGTAACAATAAATACAATGTTTATGAGACAAAAAGAGAAGAAAAGAGAAAGTACTACAAAATTGCCAGAAATAGACTATAGGTAGGTGTGTTGCCATTTCAAAACAAGATTACTAACACAGTGATTATATAGTAGGTATATAATACACAGTAATGTCATGGTGCGCGTAAAATTTCGACAAAAAAATATTTCAACGGATATACTCGTATTAAATTCCCAGGAACAGACTTCGTATGTTGGTGTGTTGCCATTTAAAAACAAGATACTATAAAATAGTAGATTACGCGCAATTACTTAATCGGACGGATGTTAGTCATACGTCAACTCGTTTTAATATTCTACTGGTGTAAAGTCACAGATAATGACCAAAGCGGCTCCGCAAAGATCTACTGGCAACATTTATGATAAACAGACGGAGTATGCATGCGTGATATTTTTATTGTATTCTAAATCCGAGCGATGGTGGCTTAATGACGAGGAAGCTCGATAATTATGAGGTAGTCTATTTGAATCCCTGTTCAATAACCTACAGCAATTTTCTAAATAGATGTCAAATGTCACCATCGTCTTTAACGATATATGAAAACATAGCGATGAAACATAGTTTTTTTTTTAAATCCGTCATGTTTTAAGACTACTTTCGAGAACGTGTGTCATCGATCAACCCAGGGTCAGCGTGGTGGATTATGGCTTTGATTCTTGCTTTGTAAAAGTAAGACCCGAATCCGAAAAATATGGTATATTTTCGTTTATTACAGTTTATTACAATTTAGGTCTGTACTTCTCCGCCTTTTTACAGGTTGTTAATCAATGGCGCGGTTTGCGATGGAGCGTGCTTACCTATAAGAAACCTACCCACTCGGCTTGGAGACAACATTGTTTCCATAGGGAAACCCCACTCAGGTACCGCATGCCACAGCCCAGATTATTACGAAAGTGAAGACAACGTTGTTGGTTGGATAATTTGTTACGTTAAGCGCGAAACTTGAACCAAGCATGAACATGAAACCTACTTTACCATGTAGCTATCTATGCTCGAAATTCCATCCAGGTCCCATTTCAAGACTCAAGGTAGGTGCTATTGTTTTTCACTGTATGTCTTCTGGTGTGCATAATAAAATTTCTGTCTGCCTGTCATATAAACTTTTACATTTATAAAAGAAGTACAATTTGAACATCGATATAAACCATTGGATGTGCCCTTAGTAACTTGAAATTGGTAATAAACTGCGTCGCTATGTGTGTCGTAAGTAGTTTACACATAACCAATCTACTTGACCCCTAGAATCGCCAGCGGCGCGATATGCTGTGGTTCTACTTATTTTGGTTGTTGACAACGAATAGTGATAAGTAAAAACGTCCGGCGTTCACCGCTTCCTGCAACCGAATGGAACGGAATGAGTTAGCTCACTCTTCCCAACAATGGCATGATTCCGTGCGCCCTGAAGTTTGGGAGGGCACATCTGTGTATTGAGATCATTGGATTTGAAGTGATAAAAAAACCGGGCTCGCACCAAGATCACACCTAGAATAGCTAAGTACCCGCGAAACACTGGGATATTGTTCCTCGCAAGTTTTTTGTCGCATCTCCGTAGTAACTCAGATCTAAACTATGTCTTTACGGCCGTTGTTGATTCTATCGTAAAAAAGCTTTTATGAGGCGGAAGTGAGCTTTTGTTTCTGTATTTGTTGGCCAATAAAATAACGAATGTAGTTCTCGAAGTTACATCATAATATATTTTTGGTAGGTTTATTTATTGTAGGAGTCCCGTCTTAGTCAATAACATACAAACCTAATCATATTAATTTGATTATTTTTTGTTAAATGTAAAAAAATATTGTAAATTCCTAACTAGTGATACTTGTGTTTGTTCGCTTCCCGTATGTGGTATCTACTTGTTGCTACTTTTGTTCTATCTGTATTAACTATTTTTTCTTTCTGTTTGTTTTATCAGTGAAAACTGTATTTGGCTTCAGTGTTTCCACTCATCTAAATTTTATGATTGTGTAATGCTGTTTGTTTTCCATTTAGAATAAAATAAAATAAACTAGAATAAAATAATAAACTAAACTTACTAGCGACCCGCCCCGGCTTCGCCCGAAGTACATAATATATAACCAATAGCACTCGGGGATCACAAACATTCCCAACGGCGAGATAATTTTTGAAATCGGTCCAGTACTCGTAATTCTTGAGATTAGCGTCAAAGTCAAAGTACTTTATTCATAAATGTACAATTTACACGTCAATTAATAAAAACAAAAGAAAGAGCATACAAATTGTATACATTTTCAAACTTTGAAATGACTACTTTGCTGCATTATAACAATTATTGGACAGAAAAACTGTCAAGCATTATACGAGTATAATATGGCTTTAATACAAGTGTACTGACCCATGTCAAATTTATTTCTTTACATTTTTATAGGAACTTTGCCATCACTCTCTAAAAGCGTTCAAAGAATAAACCTATTCAGCTTTATAACATTAGTATAGATTTACCGAAATGCTGGCGTTTATTTGGCCCAAGTTTTGCCATTGAGCCGCCAGGAAGCTGGGCATGCATCCGATAGTGGGCGTGAACATTTTGATTATCTGTAGACCTTAATTGATTGATCTTAAGCAGCGAGTCGTAAGTTAATTTAAGATTTAATTAGAAGACCGCATCGTCGCTTAACATCAGGCTAGATGGCGGTCAAGTGGAAACTTACAACAGTTAAAAAAGTTTACAGTAATTTACCATTTGTTCTTTTCTTTATCTGCTCAACAACCTGCTGGCTCATACTGCAGATGCGGTTTTTTGTTTTCAATTTCGATCATTCTGTTGGAGTTATCATTAAATTTCTATGTGAAATTACTGCATAATTTTGGAATACATGTTTAAAATAATTCAAATTAAGTACTTCACAGCTATTTTGAGATTATTTAATTAATTTGTAATAATTAAGTATTGCATTATTCTGTTGTAATAACGTTCATGATACAATATTTATTGTAGAATTTGTAAATATTAGTGAATAATTTCTATAATATATTTCTTATTTTATAGTTTTTTCTGGTTTTCTTTGGGCTTTGCTGTATACTGTAAGCACAGAAGGCAACCGAATTTTAATAAATAAATAAATAGATAACACCAAGAGGTATTGTACTAACGCAAAATCCTTCGGTCTTAAAGCTATAAGGTTCTATATAGCTATATATTCTACTTCAACAACTTAGACTCTGTGTCGTAGTGATAAGAGCCACTGTTAATGTAAATACTTTCCGTGTAATGGACGCCTGGAGCCTGGCTATCGTTTCCGAGGATTGGCTTGAAGAGCTGGGAACCTTTTTTTTTTTAACGATAGTACCTATTACTTAAATGTTTCCTGTTAAGTTCTACGTAGTCGGTTGAAACAGCATTAATTCTCCATTGAAAATATTATACAGGACTTTACAGCGGTTTAAATTGTTGAAGTTATTCTACTTTTGCCGCGTTCTGAAATGTGAAATATGATGAGAGTATATTTTTACGGAGTGAGCTCACGCCGTCACGAGATACCGACGACACGAAGTTAGCTGGTCAAGATTTTAGTAAACATTTTAACTAACATCATGTGCGTAGAATATATTACCTATTCTATGGTTGAAGTTAGTCTTCTTAGCGCGAAGAGTAAAGAGGAGTATGCTAAATAAGTTCTTTTATGCGTACATGAATACATACATACCTACTTTTTTATTTGTAGCAAAGATCTACGGTTTCACCCGTGCTCTTGTTGTAATTTTCCCGCTGTAAAAAGTAGTTCATGTACTCAGAATATAATCTACTACGTTGCAAATTTCAATGAACCCTATTCGTTATAATTCGTTCGTTTATAATGTTTTGTAGTGGTAGGACTCTTGGCAGAGTCCGCCTGGGGAAGTACCACACCTTTGCCAGTTATTCTACCGCCAAGCAGTAATGTGCAAACATTACTGTGTTCCGGTACCGGTACCGGTTTGAAGGGCAATGTTTCCAGAGAAATTACAGGGCTTAGAGATATAAGATCTTAGATCTCTGGGTGAGCGAGCGCAGTGCAGTGCTAGGTCAGTGTGTCAGGCATGTTGCTTACCATCAGGCACATGTCCGGATCGTCTAGTCACCATTTATTTAAAAAAAAATCGTTCAGCCGTTCCAAAGTAATGTCATCATGGAAGAACAACGGGAACGGGAACCTTATCTGTATATATTATAGTAAACCCGATATCCGTGTAGTAAACCTTATCTGTGCGAAATTTCATGGTCTTAAGTCCACGTAATTTTCATAAAAGAAGTGGTCAAGTGCGAGTCGGGCTTGCCCATGAAGGCTTTTCTTGAGTTTCGCCCATTTTTGAGTTTCATTTCTACGCATGGGACACCCTCAAAAAAATTTGTTTTTTTCTATTTTTTGTATCAAAATCTTAATGTATGTTATAGTATAGCTTTTATAGTTTCGGAAAAAAGTGGCTGTGACATACGGACGGACGGACAGACAGACGGACAGACGGACAGACAGACAGACAGACAGTGTAACGTTACATATTGGCTTTAAACAATATGTAAGCGTACATTTCCTACTAAAATCATCATTCATTGGAGACTATGTAGAAACTTAGGTACTTACATAGTGAATTTTCATACAACTAATATCTGTTCTATCGTGTCCTCACGATAAAGCATATTTTTCTGATCATAATATTAGTATTCTTCATGTATTATTTCTATTTTAAACTGTAGAAAACTACGTTTTTCTGAAAATTTTATTTATTTACTTCATGTCATAATATTGCAAAACATTCACTATTGCTTAGCAACCTCTATCATTTTCATAAGGTTGAATAGTTTTTAGGTCTAATTCTCTCTGGCCGCTAATTATAAAATAAACTGTCTCTCATTTTAGATTTGAATACCATTATTAGAATACCAAGTCTTCTTGTAAAAGCTAGGAACTGAGATGGGCAGTCAACATTTGGATTTCAAAGAAGAAGCATCACAAGATACCCTGAAAGGTGCAACGTGGAAATAGGACTGCTGTGGGCTACTATCGTTGTTGATCCCTGCTGCGAGCCACTGATGTTGTGGACTGCTGTGGGATACTACTGCTGCTGATTCCTGCTGCGAGCCACTGATGTTGTGGACTGCTGTGGGATACTACTGCTGCTGATTCCTGCTGCGAGCCACTGATGTTGTGGACTGCTGTGGGCTATTACCACTGCTGATTCCTGCTGCGAGCCACTGATGTTGTGGACTGCTGTGGGATACTACTGCTGCTGATTCCTGCTGCGAGCCACTGATGTTGTGGACTGCTGTGGGCTATTACCACTGCTGATTCCTGCTGCGAGCCACTGATGTTGTGGTGCTGTGCGCTGTTGATCCCTGCTGTGAGCCACTGAACTCTACCGTGGGCTACTGATCCTGCTGTGGGCTGCTGATCCCTGCTGCGAGCCACGGAATCCTACCATCCTACCGTTCAAACCCTCTCAGTTCCTGTTTTTTTTTTTATCTTTAAGTTACGTTCTGCTTTAATTTTTTATTTCATTTCATCTTTTTTTAAAAATATACTTGTTACCTTGACCTTTTTCATTTACCCATCCCTAAGACTTTTTGTGTTCACCCTAACGTGACATTTGGCACCCAACTTTTCAAAAAGAACCCCTGACCCCTCAATCCCTGAAACTCTTCTAAATTCTAAAAATAATACTACCACTAGTATATATATCTTTCCTTTTCGGCACTTTTGGTTAACAACTTCCCTCTTTATTTAATCCCTCGTGGCCATCATGGTCATTTACTCTTCTAAATTCTAAAATCATACTACCACTAGTATATATCTTTTCTTTTCGGCACTCTTTGGTTAACTAAATCACTTCATCACTCGATCATTCATTTACTTATCTCACTACTGATCTAATATCTAGATAATTACCATTTAATCTCTCTTAACAATGGACAAAACCATTAAATTCGAGTACCTCAATAAATCCGAACTGGAATATGAGGTTAAGATTAGACTAGAAGAGCCAGTCTCTTCCATCTCTTTACTGCGCAAGCAAATTACACACTTAAGCCACCAGTTTCCCTCTGAGGAAATTCTTAACTCACCTTATACTATCGAAGAGGATTTATGTCAAACTGAAACAACGCTGAATTACGTCGAATCAAAATTAAACAAACTGACAAAATCCGACTCGAGATTAATCAAATTTATTCAGACCTTCTTAAACCATTTATATTTTAGACTCGATCGGATCGATATTGACATAAATCCTACCTTCTTAGATACATTCAAAACACTCAAAGAAAAATATGACAGTTTAATCAATAAATTCAACTTGTTTATTCTTCCAGACCCGATTCAACCTCAGATCGTATTGGCGGAGGTCGTCGATAGCGCAGGTCGGTCAAACCCTCAACAATTTTCTTCTGCGACTCAACAAGTCGCCCACTCACAGGTACCTTTTAATGATTCTGAACTCTTCAAAGATCTTAGACGTCACTCTTTTGATGGTAAATCTTGTCCAAGATCGTTCCTACTTAAACTAGACGAATATTGTTTTTGTCGTAGAATTGATAGAAATTTATTAATTTCAAGAGCCTATGAAATTTTTACTGACAACGCGTTACACTGGTTTCGTTTCAAAATTGGTCAAAATCCAAATTTAACTTGGGACGATGTTTCTGATTCTCTTATTAAGGACTTTGGTGAACATGATTACGATTTCAAATTACTTGAAGCTATTAAGAATCGTACTCAAGGTTCGGACGAAAACATTATAATCTATATTTCAATAATGTCGGGTATGTTTTCTAGACTTTCTAGAAAATTATCCGAATCTGAAAAATTAGAAATTTTATTGCGTAACATTAGACCCTGTTACTCTGTCTTTGTAGCATTAAAGGACATTTCCTCCATTGATTCTTTAATAGCTACTTGTCAAAATTATGAGAGATTTCTCGATAGAGACAAACAATTCAAAGAACCAGTTAATAGTCCTCTCATATCTGAGTTTTCTTATAAAATATTGCTTCGACCTCATCTAGAAATTCGTCCCAAAACTATACGAAACAAGTAAACACCGTTTCTAAAAATACACAGTCAAATTCTATGACAAACCCTAATTTATTTTGTGTACGTTGTCGTACAACGAATCATAACTTAAAAACATGTAAGGAACCTCATTATACTGTATGTTTTAAATGCGGTCTGAAAGGATTTAGAACTCCTGATTGCCCTAAATGTTCTAAATCTAATTCAAAAACTGAACTATGACTTAAAAAGTAAATTTGATATTGATGACTGGAAAAATTGGTTAGAAACTATTAAAAATTTCTTCTCTTGCTACAAAATTTCTTCAACTCTTTATTCTAATGAAATTGATTTTAAACGACCTTTCATCAATATTAAAATTAATAACTTATCTATTTCTGGGTTATTAGACTCGGGTAGTTCTATAACTATCTTAGGAAATAATTCTCACCTAGAAATAATTAAACTCGGTTACAAACTTTTTAAGTCAGATTTTATTACCGTTTCCACAGCTAATAACGAAAAAGTAAATTCTTTGGGTTATTTTGACTTACCTATACAGTTTAATAACCAAACGCATTGTATCAGGACCCATGTTTTTCCTGAGATTTCACCATCTTTAATTCTAGGAATAGATTTTTGGCAAAAATTTAATCTTTTACCAAAAGTTCTTTCCTCTTTGACTAAATCTGAACATAATTGCCAATCTATCTCAGAAAATAAATTAGTGTTACCATACGATAACTTATCGTCTAACCAGAAGATTATCGCGGACGACATTATTCAACGCTTCAAACTTATTTCTTTTGAAGAAAAAGAGAACTTGGCTTGACTAATCTCATCACTCACAAGATTGACACTGGAGATGCTCTTCCTTCAAACAGAGATGTTATCGATTATCTCCTGAAAACAAAAGCTTTAATCAACGAAGTTGACAAGATGCTACAATGGAAAGTGATTGAAAAAAGCGAAAGCCCTTGGCAATCTCCAGTAATCATCACTCCGAAGAAAAATGGTGAATGGCGATTTTGCGTAGATAGCAGAAAACTCAACTCTATCACTCGTCGTGATGCTTACAACCTACCACTGATTAGTGAAATTTTGGATAATCTCAGAAATGCGAAATATCTATCTAGCATTGATATTGCTAAAGCATTTTGGGAGATTCCGCTAGATGTCGCTGATAGAGATAAGACTGCTTTTTATGTACCTGGAAGAGGTATGTTCAGGTTCACAGTTATGCCGTTCGGATTAACCAACTCGCCGGCAACTCAACAAAGGCTGATGGATATGTTATTCACTCCAGAGTTTGAAAACAAGGTATTTTGTTATTTAGATGATATTGTTATAATTAGTGAAAACTTCGAAGAACATATCTCTCTGTTAGTGAAAGTTCATGAAAAATTATCTTTTGCTAATTTAACTATCAATTTTACAAAGACTCAGTTTTTTAGAAAGGAACTCAAGTATCTTGGTTTCGTCGTGGATGAATTTGGTCTACGAGCTGATCCTGAAAAAAAAATCAATTCTTGAATATCCTGTACCTACTAACAGAAAAGAAGTTCGAAGATTCATTGGCACTTGCAGTTGGTTCAGAAGATTTATTCCAAACTTTAGCACTATTGCATTTCCTCTTAATAGATTGACGTGCTCTGGGAAAAATGCACCTAAGTTTCTCTGGAACGCTGATGCTGCTTTGGCTTTTCAAAAACTTAAAGAAGTTTTGGTTACAGCTCCTATTCTTGCTTGCCCAGATTTTAATCTTCCATTTTCAGTACATTGTGACGCATCAAATTATGGTATTGGCGCAATGCTGACTCAACACCAAAATGATCAAGAAGTTGTGATTGCATACATGAGCAGAGCTCTTAACAAGCATCAACAAAACTATTCTACCACTGAACGTGAAACCCTCGCAGTTATTACTGCTTTGGAACATTGGCGTTGTTACTTAGACAACGGGATGCTATTCACTATTTACACAGATCATGCTGCTCTCAAGTGGTTTCAAAACTTATCAAATCCTTCAGGAAGACTTGCTAGATGGTCTCTTCGCTTATCCTGCTTCAATTTTATTTTGAAACATAAGAAAGGTAAAGATAATGTTGTTCCTGATCTTCTCTCCAGATCTACAAATCAAGATTCTGGAATTCAAGGAATCAATCCCATTTCTACAAGTAATCCTGTCGTCGATCGTGATCTAGAACACTACAACAAGATATTTCTCGCCTGTAACTCTAATCCCGATAGTTATCCTAATTATCATGTTAGAGATAATAAACTCTTTCGTTGTATTCACTCTTCTAATGAAATTAATGAAGATTTCATTTGGAAGGAAGTTCCTCTACCAAGTGAAAGAGCTTCCATAATTATCAATAATCACAGTACTCCTCAAGAACCTCATCTTGGAATCTTCAAGACTTACAAGAAAATCTCTTTACTATATTATTGGCCTGGAATTTTTAAAGACATTACAAATTTCATTAATAAATGTGACACGTGTTTGTCTTATAAACATCCTAATCATTCTCCTTACGGACTTATGGGCAAACCAAAAATTTGCTCTAGACCATTTCAATCTATTTCTTTGGATTTAATGGGTCCTCTTCCAATGACTAGAAAACGTAATCAATATATACTAGTTATTAACTGCAACTTTACTAAATATACTTTAATTTTTCCAATTAAACGGGCTACCGCATCTATTATTGTTGATATTTTAGAAAACTGTGTATTTTTAGTTCACGGTATTCCTCAAACTATAATAATGGACAATGGCTCTCAGTTTCAATCTCATGAATTTAATAATTTTCTCAATAAATACAAGGTCCCTTTTATCTTTTATTCTCCTTTTTATCATCCACAGTGTAACCCCACTGAACGTTACAATAAAACTATTGTTACGGCTTTGGCTTCTTTAGTCGGTGACGATCATAGATCCTGGGATGTCTTCCTGCCCAAGATCCAGTTTGCAATGAATTGTAATGTTAACCTAACAACTGGTTACTCTCCATCATTTTTAGTGTTTGGTAGAGAAATTATCCCTTGTGGATCTCTCTATACTCCAACTGAAAACATAGAAGAGTTAGTTTTCTTGCCTCGTGATATTTATGCATTGAATTCTGGTCTTCTCTCTTCTACCTTTGATAAAGTACATCTTGAACTTTTAAGAGCACATGCTAGAAATAGTGCTCATTATGACTTACGTCGTTCTGTTAAAGAATTTAATGTTGGTGATACTGTTTGGCGTAAGAATTATGTTCAAAGTAACGCTGCTACCTATTTTAGTTCTAAACTAGCTCCAAAATTTATAAAATCTAAAATCATAAATAAATTGTCCCCTTTGGTTTACATTTTAGAAGATACTAACGGTATCACTGGCAAATGGCATATCAAAGATATAAAAGGATAAGCCATCGTTTCTTAATTTTACTTTACTTTTGTTTTATCATCTCTTACTTACTTTACTTACTTTACTACATTTACCTACATTTACCTACATTTCATTTACTAACATTCATTAACCTACATTATTTTAATTACTCTTTAGTATTTTTCTAACGTATATAAACGTTACCCAAGACTTAGTGGTCTTTTTTTTTTTACTTTCTCAAGTTAGTGAGCTCTAAACTCATTAACAATCTTTAACTTTAACCAATGAGTACTTAACTCTTAGAACTATGAGCCCTAAACTCATATTCTTATCTTGAACCCTACCGTTCAAGATATCTTTTGAGCCCTACCGCTCATGTTAGCTTTTGAGCCCTACCGCTCATGCTATCTTTTGAGCCTTTATGCTCATCTTTAATTACTTTTTTCTCCTCATAAAGAGCGGATGATAACTCTTTAAATAAGCCTACTATTATCGAGCCCTTATGTTCATCCTTTTATCATTCTTATTTTCTTCTCTCCATGGAGCGGATGATAACTCCTTAAATAAGCCGACTATTGGAGCGGTTGATGACTCCTTAAATAAGCCTGTCATCGCCGAGAGTGTATGCTTTGAGTGTTCGTCATTGAATGTGAACTTACACCCAAACAGAATGGAAGTGATGAATAAAAGATTTGAAAGGTTACTTGAATGGATTTATGGTTGTGTGAGGGCAATACCTCTCTTAAACCCTTTGGAACTTCTTTCAAAATTTTACCGAAGCGTAAAATTTCCGCAGTCGGGGGGAATAATGTAACGTTACATATTGGCTTTAAACAATATGTAAGCGTACATTTCCTACTAAAATCATCATTCATTGGAGACTATGTAGAAACTTAGGTACTTACATAGTGAATTTTCATACAACTAATATCTGTTCTATCGTGTCCTCACGATAAAGCATATTTTTCTGATCATAATATTAGTATTCTTCATGTATTATTTCTATTTTAAACTGTAGAAAACTACGTTTTTCTGAAAATTTTATTTATTTACTTCATGTCATAATATTGCAAAACATTCACTATTGCTTAGCAACCTCTATCATTTTCATAAGGTTGAATAGTTTTTAGGTCTAATTCTCTCTGGCCGCTAATTATAAAATAAACTGTCTCTCATTTTAGATTTGAATACCATTATTAGAATACCAAGTCTTCTTGTAAAAGCTAGGAACTGAGATGGGCAGTCAACATTTGGATTTCAAAGAAGAAGCATCACAAGATACCCTGAAAGGTGCAACGTGGAAATAGGACTGCTGTGGGCTACTATCGTTGTTGATCCCTGCTGCGAGCCACTGATGTTGTGGACTGCTGTGGGATACTACTGCTGCTGATTCCTTCTGCGAGCCACTGATGTTGTGGACTGCTGTGGGATACTACTGCTGCTGATTCCTGCTGCGAGCCACTGATGTTGTGGACTGCTGTGGGCTATTACCACTGCTGATTCCTGCTGCGAGCCACTGATGTTGTGGACTGCTGTGGGATACTACTGCTGCTGATTCCTGCTGCGAGCCACTGATGTTGTGGACTGCAGTGGGCTATTACCACTGCTGATTCCTGCTGCGAGCCACTGATGTTGTGGTGCTGTGCGCTGTTGATCCCTGCTGTGAGCCACTGAACTCTACCGTGGGCTACTGATCCTGCTGTGGGCTGCTGATCCCTGCTGCGAGCCACGGAATCCTACCATCCTACCGTTCAAACCCTCTCAGTTCCTGTTTTTTTTTATCTTTAAGTTACGTTCTGCTTTAATTTTTTATTTCATTTCATCTTTTTTTAAAAATATACTTGTTACCTTGACCTTTTTCATTTACCCATCCCTAAGACTTTTTGTGTTCACCCTAACGTGACAACAGACATGACGAATCTATAAGGGTGCCGTATTTTGCCATTTGGCTACGGAACCCTAAAAATAAAGTTTAAAAGGGACGCAAAGTAAGTTTTTGCTTCGGAATTAATATATAGATTACTACAGTTTATAAGTCTAGACATAAAATTACCATAACAAATTCTACTTCCGCTTAAATCAATGTTCTACTACAGTGAAATCAGAAAAAATGGTTTCAACACGTAAAAAACAACGAAAAACTTTCAGTAAACTAATGTAAAAATAGATAAATGTATTCGACAGCTGGTTTTTATTCGAGAAAGACAAATCAAATCAAATTTATTCGCATTTATAAGCAGGTTGAGGTCGGTTTCAGGTGAGCGTATTTTCTACGCGTTTACGACGTGGCTTACACGCGCGCTACGAGTACATTACACGCTTCAAAAAACCGGACTCTCGTAAACGGGCATATTTGGGCGTGTTCACTCAAACCGGTAGTGGTATCGTATCAGTATCAACATGGATTTATGCGCGCGGGGAGGTTTTTTTTACTACTCGCGCTTAGGCGATTGAGACACTGCCAAGGCTGCCACGCAACACGCAGCGCAGCGCGTGAATGCGTCTTCTAATGTTGCTTATAAGTAAATCAGTCTATATAGAAAACATGCACACACAGAAAATGCATTCACGCGCGTTCATTGTATTGCTTGACTGTGTTTTTTTAACCCCCGACCAAAAAAAAGGGGTGTTACAAGTTTGACGTCGATGTCTGTCTGTCTGTCTGTGTGTGTGTCTGGCTGTGGCACCGTAGAGCTCAAACGGATAGGCCGATTTCGATTCGTTTTTTTTTATTTGAAAGTTAATATCCGTGCGGATGTTTTTAGTTATGTTTGGTTAATACCGATTCAAGATGGCCGCCGCCACAAAATGGCGGACAAAATATTTCTTCACAGCCTACCTCAATATGGATATCAAATGAAAGAGCTTGACTAATAGAATACTATACACCAGAAAAAAAAACAAACCCAAGATGGCCGCCACCACAAAATGGCGAATTATTTTATTTTTTTCACTACTGCCTCAATATGGGTATCAAACGAAAGGGCTTGACTAGTAGAATACATTGCACTATGACAAATGTCAAATCCAAGATGGTCGCTTCCACAAAATGGCGAAATACATTTCTTTTTTCACAAATCCCTTAACATGGGTATCAAATTGTAATTTGTAATTGGTTTGACTGCCCTAGTGGCTTAGTTGGTAGTAGCTCTGCCTGCGAAGCCGAGGGTCGTGGGTTCGATCCCCACCCAGTGCAAATATTTGTGTGATGAATTCAAATGTTTGCACTGTGTCTGGGTGTTTCTATATATAATAAGTATGTATTTAAAACTATATAAGTATTATATCAGCTATCTGGCTGCCATCACACAAGCTTGGCTTAGTTTGGGGTCAGATAGTGTTGTGTGTGAATTGTCCACCAATATTTATATTTATTTAAATGAAATGGCTTGACTAGTAGAATGTTGTACAGATAACAAATCTGAGGTAGTCGGGAGTTAATCAAAATTTTTAATTTTGTTCTTGTTTATATAACTGAAGTACTTACAAGCAACGTTACAATACGTATTCACGCGCTAAGCGTAGTGCGTGGCAGTGTCTTAATTGCTTAAAATACATCTACGCGTATTTAAACGCAATATACTCACCGACATGCGCTTCCAAAAACGAGCTTATACGTGTGAATAAAACGCTAGTCTGAAACCGGCCTTATTAATGGAAATCTTTGCTTCAATACGTTATCTGTCCCACTTGTGATGTGGTTGCGTAGGAACCCTCCCGACCCCTTTGAAAGGATGTAAAGGTTTGGTTGGGGAAGGTCAGGTCACCGCGGGCTTTTGTCCGCCTGTCTGTTTGACCGGTACGTTGCTAAGCGGTCCAATCTTCGTTAATAGATGCTCAAGTTTGCTTCTTTGTGTTTGTAACCTGATATGGTTCCGTTGTGTTAAGAAATTCTTATTTAATTCTGTCCATCGCATATATCATGTTACACTATTATACTATGTCCATCCCATTTAATAAAAATAAGCAAAAGTTTGGATGTTTGTTGCTCAATCACGTCGGAAGGGATCGGGTTGAAATGTGGAACACAGATAGTTTATAGACTGGAATAACACAATATTGGTCAAGGGTTTACTTCTAGGTAAACATCGTAGACCGCATCATCGCTTGACACCAGGCAAGATGGCGGTCAAGTGCAAGCTTATAATCGAAAAAAAACTACTATAATAGGCTAATATTGTCATCGTTTTATTATACGGTAAGGTAGATGTGATACCCTTGATGTTATTCTACTTCTCTGCTGACCTCGTTTCATAGACATGAGATGACTTTGTAGGCCAAAATTTTTATTCAATTAATTTCTAGGCCGATGTGGCCAACTGTACATTCAAATAGATTTAACACCCTGACCTGCCTTACAAAAAAACAAATTACGAAACTAGAACCGTGGATTTTAGAATATTGAGAATATTCAATGTACTTGGAATCTCAGATGACTACACATATTGGTGTTAGCGTATTTGAAAGTTATACGGACGAATTGATGAGGTTAATTAGGATCGATATCCAATTTTGCTTCGATTTTTACGGATTATATAGTGTGAGAAGGTGTAAATAAAATTATGTATAAAGACACTTATGAATGGGAATAAAACTTTTGGAACCGTAATTAACACAACTAAAATTTACATATAATTTAATGTTCCCACCAACAGTACAAAGGGAGAGTACAGACCATAATTCACCATGTTCCCATGTTGGCCGAGTATGGGAATGCGGTTACTCATGTCCTCCATTCATAATATCTTTAACGAAGTATAACCTGAAGTTATGTATAATGATTACGAAAATATTTATTAGTGAACTTCTGGGCATCGGTTATTCGTAACGATGGCGCACTGTAACGATGGCGCACCGTAACGATGGCGCACTGTAACGATGGCGCACCGTAACGATGGCGCACCGTAACGATGGCGCACCGTGACGATGGCGCACCGTAACGATGGCGCACCGTAACGATGGCGCACCGTGAACGATGGCGCACCGTGACGATGGCGAACCGTAACGATGGCGCACCGTGACGATGGCGCACCGTAACGATGGCGCACCGTAACGATGGCGCACCGTGACGATGGCGCACCGTAACGATGGCGCACCGTAACGATGGCGCACCGTGACGATGGCGCACCGTAACGATGGCGCACCGTAACGATGGCGCACCGTAACGATGGCGCACCGTAACGATGGCGCACCGTAACGATGGCGCACCGTAACGATGGCGCACCGTAAAAATTCACAAAATTCATAGTCAGCTTCAAAAACAGATTAAAGTGCTGGCTTATCTATCACGCTTTTTATAGTTACAGCGATTTTTTAGAGAGTGATGGCAAAGTTCCCATAAATTGTAAAGAAATAAATTTCGTATGGGTCAGTTTGGCATGGGTAATTAAAGACATATTATACTCGTATAATGCTTGACAGTTTTCTGTACAATTATCATTATAACACAGTAAAGTAGTCACTTCAAACTTTGAAAATGTACACAATTTGCAGGCTTTTTCTTTTGTATTTTTTTTTATTAATTGACGTGTAAATTGTACTTTTATCAATAAAGTACTTTGACTTCACTCTCATATTTTTTCCTAAAGCGCTAAAAAAACAACTAATTTTGTTTCATAAAAAACTTAGTTAAATGTTTCAATAATGCAATTCGATAAAGTTTTACAATTGCCATAAACAAAACACAATCTAGGCTACTTGACAGTATCTCTTGTCATTATTTTGAAGCACTTGCACAGTGCTAACAATTAAATATTTAAGAACCTGATAACATTATAAGCCCGAGTTTATCAGGATGATAAAAATCGGCGCCACTTTAACATCGAGCGTACTTCTACAGTAAATTGATGTTGAACTGTCGATTTCGAGTGGGTATTACCCGATAAGCAAGTGATTCCACTTTTCCTAGCGAAAAGACTTAAATATAATAACTAGCATCGCCCCATGGTTTTACTCGCCGCAGCCGTTCCCGTTTTTTTCCTGAGATCAAAAGTAGCCAATGTGTTATTCCAGACTATAATCTGTGTTCCGAATTTCAACCCCATCCTTTTAGACTATTATCTGAACAGGAACTGCACAGTTAAAACCGCGGGGCGATAGTCTTCAAAAATAAAAAAAACTCGCTTTTTGCAAAATACGTTCGCAATATACGAGTTTTAAATATTATTTTTTATATTCGACGCGGCGAAAAAGGAGTGCTTATATCGAAAAAAAAAAACGACAAGTTATATTCGCGCTAGACGCTGGCGAAATTGCGGTGATATAACCGAACTGAAGACATGAGAAAAAAAATGCAGAAAGCTGAAAGTGATCTGTGAAGCTGAAAGGCAGAAACAAGGTCTTTCTCACATGTTGAAACAGGCTTTATCTTTTTTTTGTGAATTAATACGGACTTTATAGTAGATTATTGTAATTTATTTATAAATAACAATAGCTACTTGGTAGAGATTTGGCGGAGCTAAGTGGAATAAAATATCCTGATAGGAGTGTTATCGTGCAGATTTAGGGTCGAGTAGCACTGATCCGATGCAATACTGTCGAGATTACTACATGCTCCTGATAACAACAATGTTGCACTTGTTTTGACGTAAGTACGCACTTTGGAGTTACTAGTAATATTATAAGAGTATCCTAGTAATATTATAAACGTGAAAGTTTGTCTGAATGTTTCTTACTCTTTCATGAAATATTATAAATGTTATAATATTATATTTAAATTTTTGACAATTATTTGTACGATACTTACTATCGTACAGTATAATTTTCAATTTAAACTTTAAAAATGTATTCTCTTTGTATGTTTATATTTTGTTTTTTTCTAATTTTTTAAAGTGACGTGTATTTTGTACATTTATCAATAAAGAACTTTGACTTTGACTTTGAAAAATCTACTGAAGGATTTGGATGTTTTTTTAACTTTTATAAGTTTACACTTGAACCACATCTCGCCTGATGTTAAGCGACGATGCGGTCTACGATGCGTGTTTATTTAGAAGAAACCGATTCAATCTCGATTTGAAGACATAAAGATAACCATCGGGGAAAACCCACTCAAACCTAACATAGATAATTGTCTGGAATAACACAAAGGCTACTTTACATCCCGGGAAAATTACGGGAACGGGTACTACGCGGGTAAAACCGCAGGGCGCTGCTAGTACTCTATACTAAACCTGAAGAATTTATTATTTTGAACGCGCAAATCTCAGGAACTACTCGACCGATTTCGAAAATTATTTCCAAAAATTTGTACGTGATCCTTCAGTGCTTTGGGCGTTAGATTATGATCTGACGATATATTTATATATATACCATGGCCAAAGCCGGAGCCGACCACTAGTCAATTTTTGTAGTGCTCGTTGAGCAATTCTAGTATGATCGATACATAGTTTTTAAATCAATCAATAATACGAGTATTAAATAAAAAATCTTTTTAATGTACCAAATTACAGTAACTGCGTACACAACACACAACGTTATCAGCTAAAATAAATAATAAAAATAATTGCAATATTACGTAAATTCTGTAAGGTCAATTGAATAGGAAAAATAATTAGTTTTCCTCCATAATGCAATGTCCGTAGCTGATTTGTACTTGATCTTGTACCGAGTTCGTCACTTTCAGGAACTCCGTAAAATGCTTGATTCGCTCCCAAACGCTGGGCAATCTATATCATCAATTCATTTTTCTTGAAGGGCGATTTAGCCTTGCAGTTCACATCACCAACACGTAAATGTAGCGGCATAGCATCAGAATCAGAACCCCTAGTACCTAGTACGTCTACTCTCTTTTTACGAATCACATAATTTCGAAAAAAAAAAATGTTCTAAATATTTAATGATAGAACATTTAAACGGCCGAAACGACGGATCGAAATAGAACCGAAGTAGGAAAGTCGCGGGTTTATTTCGAAATTACGTTTTTCGTAGCTTTTTAATCGACGCTTTTTGGCCGGGTGAAATCGTGTAAGCTCGCCTCACCGGCAAGTAATAAGTTACTTGTAGATTGCATACGGCATGTTACAAGTATAATATTGGAACGAAGTTCCTTATCGCGCGTTGTGAAAGGGGGCTAGACGGAAAAAATTCTTACGAAAAGTTGTCACGACACTTTTTGCTATTGTAAGCTGTGCGGCGTTGCATGTTTCTCTGTCTGTCTCTCTCTCTCTCTCTCATATAGAAAGCAATCCAGATATTTTCATTTCTATTTCGCATTAAACAGTGTGGTGTCGCGACGATTGCTTTTGTTGAGTGTATACAGGTTTTTTGTAAATAATAAATAATAAAAAAATAATAATTCCTTCACTAATTAATCGAAAGGAACTTCGTTCCATCCGGGTGTCCCTTGACACCTCTCAAGTTTTAATTTTTTATATATTTTTTAATCATCAAAATATGTCGAACAATTTTTAAAATATCAACATATATCAAAAAAATATAAGACTGGGTCATATTTCGGTCTACGAAACGTAATCACAACAAGCGTTTTCCATGTTGGTTCAGTCGTCTCAGAGTTATCTTGTTTTATGTATTATCTATGTTCGTTACTTACGTTACGTTCGTTATAGAATACTAGGAGCACTCCGCGGCTTGACTCGCGTAGTACCCGTTTCCGCCATTTTGTCCGTGTGTTTTTCCCGACTATAGTATACCTACTATAGTAGGTATGTGTTACAAATTGCAACCCGATCCGTTCATAAACTATGACGCCAATGAGCAACAAACATTCAAACATCGACATTTATAATATTAATACGGTTCCAATAAATTAAGAGCCTTCTTTTTTAAAGTCATTCAAAAATAAACTATCGAATAGTAAAAGAATCGTAAAAAAAAAGTTACTCGGATGTTCGTTTGCTCGAGTCGTAGAGATGACTCGAAGTAGGTACGGAACATAAACATTTTGACTGGCAAATCGAAACACTCGAAGCTGAGGCGTAGTAAGACGCACACATCGCGAACACTAATTAATCGTGCCAACGATCATACGATTTTTTACGCGAAACGTTTTTTACATCAGTTTGTTCTTAGGGTTTCGCGCAAAACGAAAACGCGAAAACGCGCAAAACTCTACTATGTTATAGAGATGGGAGTTTTCAGTTTTTTTACGCAAACCGATATAAATCCGATCTTAGATTTAGAAATCGGTTTCAAAAACCGATTTTAGAAATCGATTTCTGTAGCGGATGGTGGAGCTTAGTTAGTATATGTTATCTTGTACCTATCTTACTTTTTTATGTTAATTAGATTGGTGTTTATAAAGACAATTACAGGGCTTAGAGATATAAGATCTTAGATCTCTGGGTGACGAGCACAGTGCAGTGCTAGGTAATGATTTGGACTCTTCGTGTTCCAATAGCTGCGTGTCACTGTGCTGTTATATGTCAGGCATGTTGCTTACCATCAGGCAGATGTCCTGATCGTCTCGTCACTCTTTATTAAAAAAAAAATACTTGAATTGTTTAGTGCCAGTTAATATTTTTCTTTTGTTTTTTTGTTTATTATCAAGTTTCCGTGTCTGTTTGTCATATTTTTTATTTTATGCTTACTTGGGGCTTTCGGCGTTGTTCGCGCATACTGTCACGAAAAACCGACGCCCTGAAGTTATTTTGGTAAACATTGTAACTAAATTTAGGTACCTAAATACTTGTTGCGTTGAAAATATTATCCATTCCATGGTTAAACTTATAGTTAGACTTCTTACCACGAGGAACAATGTGAAAAGGTTTATACATCTTGCCTGTTTACATATACACACTTTTTGGTATATAGGTAAAACTTTGGAATATCTAACAATTGACTGGCCTAGTGGCTTAGTTGGTAGTAGCTCTGCCTGCGAAGCCGAGGGTCGTGGGTTCGATCCCCCACCCAGTGCAAATATTTGTGTGATGAATTCAAATGTTTGCACTGTGTCTGGGTGTTTCTATGTATAATAAGTATGTATTTAAAACTATATAAGCATTCTATCAGCTATCTGGCTGAAATCACACAAGCTTTGCTTAGTTTGGGGTCAGATGGTGTTGTGTGTGAATTGTCCACCAATATTTATTTATAAAAGAAATAAAAAAAAAATGAGATTTTTTCAGAAAGGGTGGTATCATTGATTTTTAACATTATGAATTATTTTTGTGTGTAGAACTCTACATACAAAATCGTGAATGAGGCAGAGAAAGCGGGCAGAATCCGTCTGGGGAACGATCAGGGCCTGTGCCTGGTACGCAATACGTTTGTCTATTACAGCACAATGTCACCCATCTATTGGAGAATGTAGAGTCCAAATCATTACCTAACACTGTATTTGTTGCCTGGAAGAGATCGCTTTTAGTGATAAGGTCGCCAATTGCTACTTTAATTTGCTATAAGTAACTTTTGTTTATTTTTAAATTAAGTGCAATAAAGAGTTAATCTACTGCGGGAGTCACCGGGAGATACATGTAATATGATGATTTATGTATATAGCTACTACTACGAAATATTGCCCTGCAAACCAGAACACAGTAACATTTGCACATTATTACTTGTCAATAGAATTACTGGTGTAGTATTAGTACTTCCCTAGGCGGACTCTGCAAAGAGTTATACCACTACAAATCTATCATCATCTGTATCACGGAACCCTCAGTAACAGAGTGCAACTCGCACTTGACCGGTTTATTTACATCAGCCAGTTTGTTTTTTCCGCGGGCAAGCGAGACCGATTGGGACCACAGAACAAATGTTTCATATTATAAACATTAGTTGCGTATTTACGCGCTATTACGGCGGCGGTTAGCACACGTAATTCGAAGCTTTGCGACGGATCATTATGTATTTCTTGCGTAGTTAAATCGTTTAGATTGGGATGAGGCGCTTTTAGAAACAAAATAGTTACACACTACTCACTAGATGGCGGTAATTTTAGAAATAATTTCGATTGCCTTGAAACTATCGCTCTTAGCGATTCAGTTAGTTAGCTTAGCGAGTTTCACTAGCTCCAATAATTTATTTAATTATTTTGGGCAATAATTTAAATCTATCAATCAGTCACTCAATTACGTCATACACTTCGGAGAGTGTGCAACTGATCTGTATAATCTAAAACCACCTTGCCTGCCATTCTATGGGACGGCTCGTAGCTCGAATAACGACATCTTTTCTTGGTTGACGTTCCAAAGACCAGAACGAAGTGGTTCGACTCTACCGACTTACGTCTACATAGGCTGTGGCATGCGTTGCTTGAGTGGTTTTTCCAAACACAACTTAAATAGGGTTACAAACTTAAGACTCTTCAAATCGAGAGTGAACCGGTTTCTTCTGGGTGAGTACGGTCCATCCTAGACCGCATTGTCGTTCATCAGACGAAATGGCGGTCAAGTGTAAATCTATAATAGTAAAAAAAATATCGAGACCGCGCTCCATCCATCACAAGACCACACTAAATACTCCGTTACAATAAAAATAATAGTTGTGTTCATAAATCTATATTCATCTTTAAAATGAATTTTTTTATTCAACCGGTAAAAAATCGTGCTCAGTTTTATTGAATTCGATGTTTCAATTAAGTTGCATTGGTCGTGGTCACGAAAACATCGATTACTGGAATCAGATCTAAACAAGATAAGTAAATAGAAATGTAACTTTTTTTTAAACGATTTTTTGTTCGAAATGTGATGAGAAGAAAAATACTTTTCATCCCACCAGCTCGGAAAGAGTACTTTTACTCCTCGATATCAGGGCGCAAAAGTCGTTTTTTACCCTCTAGAGGTTAAAGTAAATTTGAATTTAGAACATCGTGTGTACTGAGGTTTTGAATTCAAAACATAATTCAACCTATTTATTTCTACCTCTTTGGTGCCGAATGTATCATACATTTTTTTTTTATATGTTAAAAACTCAGACTCGGAACCTCCTTGATGTGCTTACTTTTTTTAATTTGCTTAGCGCGAAAACATTTTAAAATTTGCATTTAGTAATTTCCTCGCTGAGGTGGAATGAAAAGTTACGTGTTGCACTCGAGTGCAAAGATTTTTAACCTTGTGCTTTTTTGATTCCTTACGCTCAGGATTCTAATTTTGAATCCCTCGCTGCGCTCGTGATTCAATTTTAGAATCCTTCGCTTGCTCGGTCATCAAAATTGAGCACGCGGTTAAAAATCAACTTTGCACTCTTGTATAACAAATAACTATTTTTATAGTATAGACTCTATGCTCGTCCTGTCCTGTTCGTCATCTATACTATACAGTGAAGAGACTAGCATGGCGTGTGCCTGATGGTAAGCAACACGCCTGCCCATAACAGCACAGTGAAACGCAGCTAGTGGAACATGAAGTCCAGAACATTACCTAGCACATTCCGAAACATACCGGTAATTGTGAATGGATTTTGACGTTGTTTTTTTGCTTGGTAAACCATGTTAAATCTTATCGAATTCGGTGTAGCAGTTTTTTGAAATACGAACAAAAAAACAAAAAAAAATTGCTTTCATGTATTTAGAATAGATTCCTATGTAATTTGGTCGAGTATCATTTAAATTTTAAATTAAAGTCGGTTTTTGGTTATCCCGAGATTTTTTTTCCTCTTTCGTGCAAAAACTCCTGTTTAGATCTGAATGTGATTTGGTGGAAAGATAGATTATAGTCTGAAATAAGTCTACTTTTTATTGCGAGAAAAATGGCAAATACGAGAACTGCATGGGTAAAACGGTAAGTCTATATTTATTACGATAAACCGTAGAATTACATGAATGAAAGAATTACATGAAAAGCCGTAGGAAGTGTTTTTTAACGTTTACGAAATTATCGGACCAATGAACGTTCATTGGTTCACTTTCTCCGTTTCCTAAGTCATGCAAATTGTTTTAATTGAGCAATGAGCAATCTTCCGAGTCAAGCGACGGTTCCAAGGATCCAGAGGACAATAAAACCATCTGTCAAGAGGTTGAACGGTCAAACACGCCCAGTCAAGCTCACTAATGGCTCAATTCTTAGCCGTTTTCGTGCTTTTTATTCGTATTATTCATGATCTAAGGCTGGTAACATTGTTTAAACTTTATTTATTGGTAAAACTATGATCTATCCTGGGCACGCTTTTGACTGGTAGTGAACTTGAATAACTTGATTATCTGTAGACCTTCGTCTATGGATTGCTTTGTGTAAGTAGTTAGGTATGTAGCGAAGAGTTGTTCTCGTTGTATTCTACAGTTTTGTTAATAAAGGTTCTGCCTGTTTGAAACAGACTTATCACTAATTACTAATACGGAATATTTATTTTATTAACATATTAAATGCGAATTTGTGAATGTATGTATGGGAATATGGAGATGATTGTTATTCTTATTAGTTAGATGACAAAGTTTTGTATGAACTCTGGTACCGTTTTCACAGAGGACCATTCCTATGCGCTGATATTAAATGAAGAAGAAGATACTATGGGCTTGATACCAAACTGAAAATCTCTTCAATCCCTAGATGAAGTATAAAAAAGTTTTACCGTGATTTACAAAGCTCTTAAACGACACTAACTCATCTAGTCTCGATTTTTTAATACTAATATCACAGTCTCACAAATTTTCATAATACTATGCTATCATCTAGTGATCTCATCTAGCGATGGGGCTTAAAATTGTGTCTTCTAGGTACCTTAGATACTTGAAGTTTGTAAGGCGTGTTGTTTGTGTGGGTAGATATCATAGGAATGCAGACCTCTACTAGAAACGGCACTAGGTTACGAAAATATACTTTTTTTGGTCAAAATTGAGCATTTTGAATACCGGTGAAGCTACGGTTTATTCATGTTCATCATTATTATGTAGTTATCTCTCTCTCTCTTGTGCTCTATAACACTTACTTGTATACCCCATACTCTTTTGTTCTTCTTCTTGTAGTAAATATACTATATACATAGATAGATTACTGACTATCACAACGAGAGAGTCCCTTGACTCCCTCGTTGTGTAGAAGCACAATGCCAAGTGCCAGCCATGGGAAATTAAAATGCGCGGCTTATGTCAGACGTATACTCCATAATTAGTTTCACTACTATGTTAATTCATATAAAAATATTACCACTCTAACCTAGTCAAAACACACGAGTGTAACCATATTCACATATCCAGTAGTCCAATGCCGGTTTTTACGAGCGATTCAAAAAAAATATAAGCAACAAGCTGGAAATCGACCTCATTATTCATTTTATTGTCTTGAATAACAAAAATATTTACATCTCGTATCGCTGACACCCTCGTAGGTATCGAGCTCGACGCGGGCATAATTTTACTTTCAAATAGCTAATGATTACGGCCAGCTTCCCAGTAGTAGGCGAGTAGGCGACACGCTTCTTCCCGCGTTGCAAAAACGAGACCGTGAGAAAACGGAAAGATCATCATGCGGATCCGTTAAAACGCGCGATGCCAAATTTGGTCAATACATAAACAATCGTACGCGGCGCGCGAAGGTGCGCGCGCGCCGGGCCCCTGACCTTGTGCGCCGCCCGCCCCCCCCCACCCCCTCCTCGCCGCGCCAACACACGCCACTTTGATTTCCACAACTTTATGTAATCATTGTAATCAGCGTAATGTAATTTTAGAGTTTATCAGGAGCTCGCTGTGCAAATATGAGTAAGTAATACAACTCTAATTTTAGGCAACAACTTGGCTCTCACGTCCTTCTGTGTCTTAACGGCTATTTTTGCTTTTTTGCGATTCTGAATACTAAAAGGCTTCGCTCGAATCAAAGTTTGACTCGATTATGTCTCCGCGAAAGAAGACTTAACAATTACATAGTCTTGGAAACTTTTGAGATTATGGAAGTTTGAGCTTGTTAGCGACCTAATTCTGTTAGAGGCGTTTGGCCAATAAAACGTCTAGAATAGAGCTACCTTCGAGCCGGAATCAAGGCGCTCGAGTTCGGATAACTTGACAATCATTATGAAAAAGTTATGAAAGTGAGCTCAGAAGAGGCGTCACCATTCCAGGAAAAATGTTTTCGTCCAAATATTTCAGTCGTAATCCTACACTCCCGTACTTACCCTAATATTGTAAGGTTTTGGCTCCACGCCCGCTTTATTCAAAGTAGTAGGCCTCCGCCATAAGTTTCCTTGCAAACAGCAATAAAACGCGAACGTTGTCACGTTCTATTTATTTGGGAAATCAACGGTGTACAATGGGGAGCTAGAAATAGAACGTATAAGCGGACTATTCATTCTTTCGCAACACTCAATACCTATAGAGCTTAGAATCTGAAGCACGCCTACGGGATATATTACCATACCGAACATTTTTATAGCGATAGGACTCTTTGCACAGCCATCCTAGGGTACAACAACACCTTTGCCAATTGCTCACCAGTCAAGCAGTAATGTGCAAGTTCGAATTTGAATAGCCATGTTTTCAGATATGCTACAGAGTAGAGATAAAATATAATCTTGATCACTGGATCATGAGCGCAGTTTAGCCCATGATTTGGACTTTTCATGTTTAATGCAAGACATAGTGTTTTTTTATATGAGTAGGCATACTGCTTACCATCAGACGCAAGGTTTGCTCGTTCTGTCACTATGTTATAAAAAATAACCTATACCTAAATACAAGTGCCACAAAGTATGATTTACCCTCAAAACCCGCGTTACGGGAACGCAACCACTATGAATACAAATGATATCACAACAACAACAAAACTTAGAAATGCCCTGTTTATAATTATTTTCCAAACAAACAAACGTGTCTTATGGAATGAGTTACAATAAAATCAAGAACTTTTTACTCACACAATATCTATAATATACAAAGATACTACGCAAATATCAAAACAATTAAGCATCTAATTTTAACAAAAATTCAAAAGGAAAGTTCTCCATTCAAGTATGTATGTTTCCGCTTGGAGTAATAAACCGATTTAAATTCTATTTTTTAGTAATAATACAATTTTCACATTAGACATTCCATTCAAATTAATAGAGTAATTGACTAACACTCGGTTATGTTGTCTTTCAGAGGAATACAATTACTTTAGGACCCAAAAAAACCTTTGAGGCAATTAAATGCCATACTATGCCCATACCAGTACCACAGTATACAGAAAAATAGACTGTGACTGAGGAAATTCTAAGAAAATGGTAGCGAATTTAGCTGTTGGTTCGACCTTACATAAAAGACAAGGCGATTGAGATAATAAATTGGTTGATTAGACAGTAGAGTGGCGTGCGATATGGCTGTGCTGGCCTAGACTCGAATAAAGTTTTGCGAAGGTTCAAATATATTTTTTCATATATACTACTTTTTCTATATAATATACTATATTATAGTACTTGCGGGCCTCACTGCGCTCATTACCCAGGATGTTTTATCTCCTTGTTCTCTAATTTCTCTAGAAATATTGCCCATCAGACCGGAAGAGAACAATGTTTAAACATCATTATTATGTTGGCGGTACCATTAGCAAAGGTGTGGTAAACCAGGTCACCACAATCTCGAATTCCGCCACTACTAAAAATATTTTACTAATATTTTGGAAGAGAAGCGACTAATCAGGGCCTTTTTAATTTAACCTTTAAATCTTCGTTAAATTTCTTCTTTCCTTTCAATTTCTCCAATCCTGAATTTCAAATTAAATTATTAATGAGAAAAATATTCTGATTTTCAATAGCCCTTTTCCTGAAATTGCGCGGAAATCTGTACAAATATCTTTAAAGCTAAACATTTTCACTTATTTGTAAGCCTTAAATTAACCCTTTTTGTTTAACCTGAGCTCGAAAACAGAAAACACCTTTTAAAGCAATTGGTAAGCCAAGCTCAGTACTCTTGCGGTCGACGAAACCAGACCCCTTCGGCTCAGGTTTCCTGTTAATTGTATCCTAATTGCTTTTCCTCGGGATAGAATATCAAGAGATGCGACATGGTTTCGACTCATTCGAATTACGGGTTTATGGAGATATTAATTATACGGTATCGTAATACAGAACTTAAATAGTCGATGTGGGCCAAAAGGCTGCCAATATAAAGTGAGATTGGACTGGATACATCTCCCGCATGTCGAATGATCTTTTGGTCAAGATCATCAGAGTGGATGCCAGATCGCAAACGTTGCGGTCGACCAACTACTGGCGATGATGGGACTATCTAAATAATTACTTCAATGATCGTTTTATAATGCAGTAGTGAAAATAAAGTAGAAAAGCATATGCCCAGCATTCGGGCAAATCAGGGTCATAATTGTAGTAAGTAATAAAGATATTTCAACCGTTAAGTTCTACAAGTAAGATATTTAAGTTCTAGAACAAATATATTTCGGCTCGCACAACCTTGAATTTCGTTATCTTCAGTCGCACCATAAAATCCTAGTAAATGTTGACAATCTCATTCACAGAACGTTCATGAAATAAGCTTGAACTAAACACTACAATCGTTACACGATTGAACCGAGCTCAAACGTATTTTTATTCTTAATTGTACGTTCCATTCATCACAATTTTCCGCTGTTAATGTCCAATATAATCCATTTTTTAGACGCGCAAAAAGCGTACTGCCAAGGCCAGAGTTGAATTCGACGGGGGATTGAAGGATTCCTCGGGCATAACGTATTCGCAGTAATCGATTAAAGGATGAAGTGTGAACGTTCACTTTATGGCGCTATTACTATTGGTACGCTTGTACTCTTCACGGACAAGGAATAGGATACACAGTTTACTTTAAAATTTATTGAACAGCTTCGGCTTGAAGGACTATATGGCTGGCCTGGTGGATTAGTTGGTAGTAAGTAGGTTGGTAGTCTGCCTACGAAGCCGTGGGTCGTGAGTTCAATCAGTTCAAATATTAGTGATTAATTCAAAGGTTTGTACTGTGTCTGGGTATTTTCTATGCATGTATTTCTGGTTAAAGAATTTATTTCTCAATTTATAATATTTACAATTACAATTAAATAGTATTTACAACTCTAAATCAGCCATCTGGCTCCTATTGTACAATCTTTGCTATTAGTTTGGGGGTAAGTGGTATTGTGTGTGAAATATTTGTTTATCTTTCCAGATAAATCACCGGACAGAGAAATAAACCATCTAAGTTTTTCAGGTGACACGAGCAGTGCAAGGTAGTAATTTGAACTCTACGTTCAAATGTGGTTCAAATAGATACGTAGCAAGTAGCATGTAGTGTTATAAACAAACGTGCTGCTCACAAGCACATTTCTTGCATCTTGATGATCCCGTCAATCTATAGCGTAAAAATGAAATTCACAGTTGAAGGGTGCAATGCTTGAGGAACAGTTTTCTGGCGGAAGCATTATAATTAAAAAAAAATTGAGTGACTGTCTTGAAAATCAAACGTCAGTATTATTCATATTGAGATGAGATGTACTCTTAACTTACTTAAAATATAGGCATTTTAATTTAAAGGAAATAATAATAAAAGGAATAAATAAAAAGCAAACACCCCATTTACGGCAAACTACTTATGATAAATTATAGAGCATGCATAACAAAATTCAATTTCATATCAGATTTACGTAAAGATTAAAAAGAAAAAAAACTTTCAGATTTAATTTCAACATCTGAATAAAGGTGAGGTGAGACAAAGTGAAAAGACTAGAACAATTAACACAAATTACTCAAAACATTTATGACACAAAAGAGATTCCTGTTACCCATTTGACGATATTATTAGATTCCAAGAAGTAGACAAAAGCCAAGCTCTCTGAAATGGGTTATCTTGAAACTGTTTATTGGGTAAGACTCTGAGCAGAGCCGTACTAAGACCAGAATTCAAAAGACGATTATTCCAAAGAAACAAAACACAAAGTACTATAGTTTCTCTAAAATGAAAGTCCTTCCCCGAAGAAACTCCTGGTAACAAGTCTGTATGTTCATAGCTAGCGAATTATGGAATCAAAATTGCTTTTCTATCTGTTTTGTTATTGCGACCTTGCCATGCTCCAAATTTTGATGTTTATTCGAGCAGCTGATTCAATCGATACATAATGAGATACAATGAGGCAGTTATGGAAAATTGCTTGTGTCTAGTCGCTTCTGGTAAAAATAGAAAAGATTGGGACTGTTTGCTATCATCATTACCTACCTTTATTCCACTTTATGTGGAGTCGGTACACATGAGCGCTTCCTACATTTGCCAAATTCGCGTTGACTTCTTTCTTATGCATGTCCTTTTTCACTTAATCCCACCATACTTCTTTGGTCTCTCTACCTCTTTCATTTACACTTATACGTATTATGTATAACTTACTAGCAGCATTTCGCTGTTTTACAACACAAGCCCCGTTTCGGTCATTTTCTTGGGATAAAAAGAAGCCTATTTGCTACTTCAGACTACAATCTAACTCCATTCCAAATTTCAATCCCATCTATTCAAAAGTTCCGACGTGATTGAACAACAAACATCGACCCATCTAAGCTTTGACATTTTTAATATTATGGTAGGAAGCAGTATTAGATATGTGGTCTAAGAGATATAGACTAAACTATAAGATAGTTATGATAATAAATCCAAACTGTTGTAATTGAGATTCCATATAAGCAAGCATTAGAATGTAGAGTACCCTGGTTGCCAGCTAACCCTATTATTCGAACATTTAACAGAATCGCCTACATTAAAAGACAGCTGTTCAAACTGCTCCGATTCTGACTATTAAATCAACCACTAAAGAGATGTTTATTCGAAGTTAAGTACGCTGTAAATATTAATGGATTCATGAAAACAATTGGGAGTGTATGGTCCAACGAGCAAGTAGTTTATCAATATTTATTGAGTGTTTAGAGTCCCGGAGCAAGGCGCCTCGTGCCGGCTTGCCAGCCCTGGTGAGATACACATCAAGCAAGCTTGGAAAACCGGACGAAATCCTCCTGGTTCTACAGTTTTATTGGTAAGTTTCAGTCAGGTGTATCCAAATAGATAATTTCGCCGTTAGATTTGAAACAATTTGCTGCTTCTTTAGATTTCTTATGGAATATTTCTAATCGGAGGATTGAGACAAATGGCTTTAGTACTACTAACAATACTTTTTGACATAACTAAATTTTTCTTCATAATCATCATCAGTCTACTGCTGGACATAGGACTCTCTCATGATACGGCACTCAACCCTACCCTCGGCTTTGCCTCTCCAGCCACTGTCTTACCTTACGGACATCAGTAAGGCACTTTTTAAAGGCGGCCTATGCTGCGTTTGCCTATCCGCGATCTTCACTCTAGGACACATCTCCTCAAACTATTATTTACCAGTCCTACGACAGTTATGATAAGCCAACTGCCGCTTCAGCTTGCAAATAAATATTGGTGGACAATTCACATACAACACCATCTGACCCCAAACTAAGCAAAGCTTGTATTATGGCGGCCAGATAGCTGATAATTATAATACTTATATAGTATTAAATACATACATATTATACATAGAAACACCTAGAGTATATATACACATACAAATATTTGAATTCATGACACAAATATTTGCACTGCGTGGGAATCAAACCCTCGGCTTCGCAGGCAGAGTTACTACCCACTAAGCCACGAGGCCAGTCAATCATGATACGATAGTTATGTCGATAACTCAGGTCCTCTGACGGATGAATTCGTTTCGTATACGATTTCTCAAAGAAGTTTCCAGCACAGCTCATTTACTTTTACTACGCGTAAAATTTTTATATGTCTATATCACAAGAAATTTTAAATATCTTCAAAAAACCATTGAGGTAAAGTTTGTGGCCCCGGTGGCCTCTTGTCGCGGGGAACGTGGTGCGTTGTTGATCTACATCTAAGGAAATAAATTCACAACACGAGACGAGAGATCTCAAAGGAACGGTCGTGGGTGTTTGGATTTCATTCGTAAGGATTCCGCGTCCAAATGGCGGATTTTCATGAAATTCTCTATAATTTTCTACGTATCTTATTTGTATATTTAGGTACTTATCACAAAATCAATATAAATTCCTCAAATAGGTAAAGCCCAAACATTTGAAGCTATCACAAATCCACCAAATGTGGATACAAATCTTGCGAACTCCTTTTTTACAATGTAAAACTAATTTAGTGAAAATCATTTTGGAGTAGGTAATCGAGTAAACATCAGAACGATCCACAAAGCAAGTAATTAAGTTGTAATCAAATTTAATTTGCCGAAAACCTTAGGATTTCTATAACAATCAAATGTTCCCAAAGCTACCTAGGTACTTAAATACATTCATAAAATAAGTGAACTCATTTCAAGACGCGTTTTAGATAATCAATTATCTGTATCTTCAAATATGATCCTCCTGGACCTTTAGTAGTAAAACAATGACTGAATTAAATCCCAATTGGACTCCTATAGGTAGAGGTTCATTTTCTTCGATGCCTTAATATAATTCGGCATAACAGAAACAACATAATTTTAGAATTACACGTGTGTACCAGGAATTGATTATATCTAGTCCGCCGTCTTCTTTGTTTTACTGCTCAAGTATCTCTTCATCTACCAGCAGTCATCTTCCTCAATCCAAATGAGTAGAAGTTAAAACCTCAATAGTTACAATATTATTGATCCCTCTTGCAGTGGATGACCATTATTTTATTGAGTCGGGACTAAATTCTTCCTCGATTAATGATTAAGGTTAACTAACTGCTAACTAATCTGCGTAGAGCTCGAATGACTAAGATGAAATAATGTATCAAGCATTATAAATCCGCACTTCATCATCATCATCAACAGCCCACTAAATGATCCCACTGCTGGGACTCGGGGCCTTCTCTCGCAAGGAGAGAGTTAAGGTCATAATACACCACGCTGGTTCAATGCGGGTTAGTGGATGATACATGACTTCGAAAGATTCTAGGTACATGTCGGCTCCCTCACGATGTTTACCTTCACTGTTTTAAGGTAGCTGCATTACGCACATGACTTCGAAAAGGCAGTGGTGCGTGTGGGGTTTGAACCCGTGGTCTCCGGATCGGCAGGCGCCGTTCTCCCGACTAGACCAGCCGCAACTTAGTCACACTTAGCCATCAACTTATCTGATGGTAGGCGAAGGTGATGACTCTGACCTAGAAAATATCTACTCGCTCTGACCTTGAAAAGTTCTAGATTATGTATCGCAAACTGCGTTCATTGAATTCCGAATGACATTGACATTCCATTCGTTGCCTGAATATTTTCATTTCTATCCTAATACAGAAACGTTTGACTCCATAACATGTACGAGTACCTAAACTGTTCAATGAATAACGGTAGCGAGGAAGCCGGCCCGTCTGGGCGGCAAATGATAATATCCCAGCACAATGCGGCTAGACGAGCCACAGCCGAGCCGTCGGTGTCGCTACACCTCCAGACTGATCTTACGTCAAACTACCTCACATCAAGATAGTTCCCAGAGCCACAACAATGGATCACTTGTTATTCCACCAGTAATACAAAAGGCTTTCAATGTCCCACATCGCTGCCATTGAAACCTTGTCTCTTTTAAAAACGACCTTAAGATCTGGGTGAGTGTCAAGGACGAGAAAATATTAGGTGAGAAATATTTCTTGTACATTAGTTGAGTAAGGTTCTGGACGAGATTTATCTTTGTTTTTGTTTATGTATCGACGTAGTTGGATTTTTGGTACTTTTTGAATCCATTCGCCGTATTACAAACATGGCCTTATGCTCAGCTTTATCTGTCTATTTTGAGATTATTATTTTTCTTTAAATAAAGAGTGACGAGACGATCAGGACATGTGCCTGATGGTAAGCAACATGCCTGACACATAACAGCACAGTGACACGCAGCTATTGGAACATGAAGAGCCCAAATCACCTAGCACTGCACTGCGCTCGTCACCCAGAGATCTAAGATGTTATATCTCTAAGCCCTGTAATTTCTCTGGAAACATTGCCCTTCAAACCGGAACACAGTAATGTTTGCACATTACTGCTTGGCGGTAGAATAACTGGCAAAGGTGTGGTACTTCCCCAGGCGGACTCTGCCAAGAGTCCTACCACTACAAAACTGAGATGTAACTCTTTAAGTTCGTTGACGGTACACCCAATCCAATAGTGTTTCATTTATTCAAGTATTTAATACGGTAGCAAGATAGTGTGAGTTGATTAAAGTTAGTAAACCGAAGAAGAATTGCGACCACCAATACACCTTTTCCAGAGTTGTGGCTTCTGCGCCTAACTACATGGAATGGCTTTCACATTTAGGATCTCCTTATTTAAGCTTCAAATTAAAGAGAGAGCGTTGTAGTAAGACGGTGGAAGGACTGGTAATGGATAATGTGGTCAAAGATGGAATACGATGGGTAGTAGATTCGGAATATAGGTAATTTTATCCCATCACAGTCATAGCATAGATACCTATTCGCATCGAACTTAGGATTCTTAACAACAACTTGACTAGATACTCAGCGAATACAGAGGTAAGAAGACGACGGCTGGTTAGAACGCGGTGGTATTTTCAACTCTGTAGTTAGTATGTCATTCATCTGTCAGCCCCTGTAGTTCGCAGCCCTTACAAAGGCCGCCGTTCATCTAGCTTTGAAGATCTAGTTATAGGGTTAAAATTTACCTCTACTTACCTCCCCATCAAATGCAGTAAGTATTTGTGGTTAACTCAATACCATGGCAATGGCTGGTGGCCACCACTAAGACTTTGGCTGTGCTTATACCTACTGTCTTTTTTAGATGTAAAGTTTTGTTTTTCTCTCAATAGGAAAAGAAATACATATATATTCTTCATTATAGTCATTAATTACGGAATATTTAATGTGGTGGAGGAAATCCCCGATAAGTTTACCCGTAAACATTGTCCATACAACTGCATCGAAATATCAGCAATAAATCGCGTAATAAATATTACTAGTGTTGTAAACAACCGTAATAGTTTGAAACAATGTCTTTCCTTATTTCAAACCGTGCAAAATTGAAATCTACTAAACTAACTACTTATTCAAAAAAACCCGACAGGAAAATTCTTTGTAAATAATTACCTTTACACAACTATTGACCTCAAGAATGCCAATATTAGAACTTATAGCAAAATGTTAGAACTCGTAGCGTTAGCTAGGAACGTCGGAATAGATTGGGTAGAAACTTGGAACACAATTATAATCGAAAATAAGGACATGTAGGCTTTTTTATCACGGGAAAGTAATGGGAACGGGGACTACGCGGGTAAAACCGCGGGGCGTTATTGGTCTTTCATATTTACTAAGGGTTTAGTCATTGTATATCTAAAAATATATACACATGTAACTAGCACTCAACCACCTGCGCATCACGCCATGTTTACAAACAAAGTACCTATAGTACGAAAATCAATCAATCCTACCTCACAGCTTTCTCGTTAATGATACTGACTCAGCCCCCTAGGGATATTTACCTCACCAGTTCTCGGATTACAGAAAGATTTAATAGTTGCCAAACAAATATTTCATTAATAAGATTGGCTGTAGTGATTTTGATTGATCGGTACTAATGATCGTTTTAAGCAGATAAACACACAGCAATACTTAGCACAGTTAACACTGCACTGTGCTCGTCTTGGCAATACCAGATGATTTATCTCTTTGCTTTGTAATTTTACTAGAACCATCGCAATTCACGCGGGAACTAGAAATTCTTGGCGGAAGAATAACTTCCCCAGGCGGATTCTGAAAAGAATCCCTACTATTACACGCAGAAGTTTGAATATGGCCGAGTTTTAAAATCCCTACAAGCAAACATTTTAATATGGACGGGTATTAAAAAGATTTTAGACCCAAACATTTAGAATTCTAGAAGCCCACTTTCCAAATCAGTTTATTTAGGAGCCAGTCAATTTCCCCTGGATAATGTTTTCGACAGATACTGCAAGCCCCAATTATTCGAAAGTGTGAAATTAAAACGTCGTTTTCTGGGTTGAAGCGATGATTGAGCCATAACAGTGCCTTGGTATAAATCGCACAGATTCAGATGTATTTTACTTTTAGTTTGTAAAACATGATCTAGAAAAACGTACTTAGTGTAGTTTCTCCCGAATCGATAGTTTGGCTGTTTGTTTCAGGAGCGACATTATGATTGATTACTCGTGTCGCCGATAATATAAACAGCAAATGTATGAAAAAATAGAAGAACCCGTACAAAGGCTGTAGAAGTAACTCTACTTACCATACATTGCCTAGCGTTTATGCAGCTTTAATCTGACAAAGCTTGTATCCACTTACAAATACAAAAATGTTTATTGCTGTTTTTATTTTGTTAATTATTTGACCCATACAAACTGGTCTCTTCTTCTAAATGCGTGCAATATGTCTGGCAACACAGTTGCTATTGGTCTGAGTTTATACAATGATAGTCAGCTGGTAAAGTCTTCTGCAACTTGCCACATTTAGTAATTACTAGCAGTGCGGCGTTAACAGCGGAGTTCTTGTGCGGTAATTTTTTCGCTATAAGCGTAGTTTCAAAAGTAGCGTATGTATGTGCTGTTTCAGACTTTAATCTGCGGTTCTTGTATGACGCAATTATATTTCCGTTTATACACTTAACGCGTTATATTTTTGATTCCAAACATTAAGCTAAAAACTAACTTATCTAGAATAGGTACTCACATTATAATAGGTGCTACATTTACTAACGGAAGAAATTGTTCGTTTCCGACCCCTTAGTAACAATATTGTTGGAACATTTTAGGATATAGGAACATTATAACATTCAGAATAGATAGTGATCCGACCTATCATGCTTGTGGAACCTGCTCAGTTTTAGATTTTGTTCATAATATTTAAGAAGATCACATTATACCTTGTGAAGTGAAATTTGAGGGCTGTGTATTCCTGGGAAATATGTACACGACACAATACAGAGAACTCAAACCTTTCCTATTTCAATAACAGCATTTAAAGAGGTATTTTATTTCAACCGATAATTCCTTCTTTCATAAGTTTTAATACCCCTAACACGAACCTACTTAAACAAAGAACGAAAACAATTTAAAGAGAAACGTGTTCGTAATTTCGGGAACAAAATACCTTTCGGTAGCAAAATCACGCGTTTGTTATAATGGGACTTCTGAAATTCGTTAGAGATCGGTATCAAACGTTGGGAATCTGATATTCCGTCTCTTTGACATCGAAATACTACTTTTTAGGAGCGGAAATTGTCGAGCGCCGAATATTTGGTACATTTATTTATTTTGTGATTCCATCCTAGCCTCAAGTGAATTTAATAGAAAGGGGTCACTTTCAAATCATCTTCAAAGGAACCGTTTTTACTTTTTGATCCTTTTTCACGATAAACTTGACCCTCTTTGGCCGCTATTAAAACTCGTAAAAGAGTTGGAGTTGACCGAAGGGATTGGATTACTGGTTTTTATGTGAAGAAGTTACCAGAATTACTTTTGCGCATAATTCTAACAAAACATGACGAGTCTTATCCGACCGGTTAAGTCTCTTTAGATCTTTTCTCAGCTTTGTCCGTGAAGACTTTGTTGGAGTTTTCTTAGTATATTTTCGATGCCATGTTTGTTGGCCACGGGACAGGGGTATGAGAGTCGCGAGCCCAGCGTCCGATATGCGTCACGCGTGCTCAATTTGTCCAATTATCCACGAACTCATCAGGGATACCGAAACCAGCAATTCGTAACAGACAAGTATCGAGGGCGAAGCAAAACATTATGTTTATACAATAAACGTTGTCCATTATCTTCCTAAATAATATGATAGCATTGAGTAGTACTAGCATACAAATATACAATAGATAATAGTACACACGTCTAAAACGTTTCCACATGCAATTCCAGTTAGCCATTCGCAATTTTGGTAGACACAATAAAAGCTAATTCGTATTAAAACTACTAACCATTTGCCGATATACTGATATCAATAGCTACTGAGATCTAAATATTGCGTCATTGTAATAAGATCTAGAAGAATCTTCGATATCCCAAAAAACAATAGGCAAAGCAGCAAAGGCAGTTTCGCCTTTTATGTGCTCCAAGAATGCCATTGTAACGTTGGGTACGATTCAGCGTGAACTCACCACGTAGGTATTTTAATTTGGGTCTCAACGATGACCTATCTCAACCATTACGTAAATAGGTATTAGCCAGCCTGGATGTATTTTTATCTAGTGCCACAACAACGTCTCGTTATAAACAAACATAACCGTATCACTGGCGATTTTAAGCCCCAGTTTCTTTTAAATTTGTGTCGGGACCCCGGGATTCGTAGGTACAAAACATTTGTAACAGCCTAGATAACAGGTAATGTTTGGATATGTACAAACTTTTGGGTATATTCTGGATTAGGTACCTATGCTTTAAATCTTTTCTTATTTAACTTTTGCCCGGGCCCTTGAGAGCTCTATTCCGTCCCAAATAGGGCGCCAAAAATTACGAGGCGGTGGAATAAGATGTTCTCTTCACTGAATTTTCATTCAAGGGATTTTGATACGTTAACGGTCCGGGGATCAGCAAGTAAATATTATATGTTCCATTCGTACACAACCATTCTTCTCAGATCAAACCCGGTCTTCTCTTCGTATAATTTTATTTCGTTGTTTGGATTCATTTTATAAGTGATGTTGTTGAACAACGTAATTTTTTCACATTTCATAATGACCTCCTAATTTCAAGTATTCGTATGTGAATCCTAAATCTGTACTAAGTTAGTGTACGGTATTTTCAGATTCATTATACTTTCATGTGTTTTCAATCATCGAATCGCCTTGTACGGTTTCTTACAAGAACTAATCTAATAAGTTATGCGAAACTCGGTTCCGAAGTTTGTCTAATAAGAGGCTCGCGTCGCGCGGGGCCGCCGGGGCTCGCAGCGGGCCCGCGGTGCCGGACCACCTGGCGGAACCAGTTTGTATTTCATTCGCCACATTCGTTTGCCATCGATCCATTGTTACACCTTTCAAATTAACTCTCATTTCAACCTTCTAACCACATACTACGATACTACACCGAATTTATACGCGGACTAAACTAGAACTTGAATAATTATGCAAATACAGATACGTAAACAATCTAAACTACTGTGTCTACGGCAGATACGCCAATTCGGAGTTCGAGAAGAGCTCGATTCGAGTACGGAAGAGAAAAAAGAATTAATTAGGGGTTAACCTTGAAACCAGTCCACAATAATAGTGGAGCAAAGCACGGCCCCACGCCGCCTCGATGGTAAACACGGCCCGCGTCGGCCGATCGATCACTTACCGTAGCGCGTAGTGGCCGCATCTCCAGATCTATATCTAGACTTACTCGGACCGAAAACATGTAGTTATAGGTAGGCTTTAGGTTAGACCGGTGTTTGACCCGGTGGCTGTAGCGGCGCATGCGCGGCCCGCGGTAAACAGCCCGGGCGAGCACGTGGGCCCTGCAAGGGTCACAAGAACGCACCGTCGCCGGCCGCCGCCGCGATCACACCCAACACCAACACTTGCAGTAATTTGACCGCCATAAAAACACAATCATTTGCACAACACTCGGGAGATCGCGCGAGGCGGGCTGCGTGGACACGTGCGTCGCAGCCCGCGGCCTCCGGCGCACTGGCGGCCCCCCCCCGCGCGCGCTCCGCCCTCCCGCCTCCTCCATTCAACGCATTTTCTGTCATAAGCGAATCGATAATGGCATTATACTTCCGCTTTCAAGCACGCGCGATGCATCCGAACTATGTCACGACGTCACGAGTGACACGCCGCACGCCGCCCCGCACGCTGCACGCCACGCCGCACGCCGCTGCGCACGCCGCGCTGTTTGTTAATGCCAACAAAACTTATTACACGAATTGTGCGAAGTTTAGTAACGGCGGCCGCGGGCTCGCCGGATACTGCTGGCACATGTTATGTAGCTATCGTCAGCGAGTCGCCAGTCGCCATTCATCAGAATTGTCATATCTTAACATACATCACGTTTTAATTCAAGTCACGGTGGCCGTTAAGATCGTTACACTTCTCTGAGTATGCTAATGAGTCGAATCGGATCCAAATGCCTAGATTGTGCTGCCGGAAAGAAAAACATTATGAAAAACCTGTCAAATAAATTCAGCAATGACAACTTGACAACAGGAATCCTCCATCTCTTATTTACGCTAATATACTACGGCTAAACGAAAACCGAACGCATTCGAGAAACGTAGGTACGTTTTTTTTACTTGTTTAGGTACACTTGACCGTCATCTCGCCTGATGTTAAGCGAAGATGCGGTCTGCGATGGAGCGTGTTTACCTATAAGCTAGAAGAAACCGATTCACTCTGGATTTGAAGGCATAAAGATTTTAACTATCTGGAAAAACCCACTCAGGCAACGCATTCCACAGCCTAGGCGTTCTTATCACAAAATAAAAGTCAAACTTCGTCGTCCGTGTCTTTGGAACATCAATCATGAAACGATGTCGCTTTTTCATATAAAAGTAGGTACATAATATTTATATGCCTTTTTGAGCTCAAAATTTACATGAATAACAATTTATTTCAATAACCTACGAGTCATATCCTAATGTTGAGGTTTAAAGTTACCTCGAAACAGCGACATCGTTTCATATTCATATTCTTTATTAATAAAATATCATTTTACACGTCAACTTAAATTAAACAATACAAATTACATTTATAATGTAACTAGAACCGAAAATAGTATGTAAAATTAATAAAAAAATGATCTTTAATTCATTAATAGTTCAAAACCAATAAATTTAATAAAAATAATTGCACAGAAATAGCATTCAATCAAGCAATAAGTAATCCATTAGCTACTAAATATATTTCATGGTGGACTATCAAAAGACTTGAAGTATTTCGCTGTTTCGAAAAGTCCACCATGAAAAGACGTTATACTACTACTACTACGTTATATAATATGTATAATACGTATTTACAATAGGAACGTCGAGGCTGTGGCTGTGCTGCTTGGTGGGTTTTCCCTGATGATTACGATCTTGGTCCCTTCAAATCGAGGATCTTCTAGACGCGCACGAGCACGCATCACCGTAGACTGCATCATCGCTTAACATCAGGCAAGATGGCGGTCAAGGCTAAACTTATTATAGTTTATTCTCTACTCTGTAAGTACCCTTCCTGCAATCGCCTCTAATGAGAGCTATTGACACTGTAAGTCAATCCTTGTTGTGGAAGTCAAGCTCATCTTTCCACCTCTTTCAAAGCCATGGTGGCCGTTAACCCTCCGGGGCTCAGTCAGTGGTGGTTTTTAACCGACTTCCAAAAAGAGGAGGTTATCAATTCGACCCCTATGTTTTTTTAAGTAGTTTTTGAAATATGAACCTAAAACTGAAAATTTGCATACAATTATCTGGATGACGTAGTTGTAGATTTCACAAAAGTTATGAATCTCGACCCAGTCAATACAAAATTGTGTAAATGCTTTAATAAAAACTTGTTTTTAACCCCCGACCAAAAAAAGGGGTGTTATAAGTGACGTCGATGTCTGTCTGTGTGTCTGTCTGTCTGCTGTGGCACCGTAGTAGAACTCAAACAGATGGGCCGATTTCGATGCGGTTTCTTTTATTTCAAGGTTAATACCATAGCAAATCTTCTTAGCTATGTCTGGTTCATGTCGATTCAAGATGGCCGCCTGCACAAAATGGCGGACAAAATATTTCTTCACAACCTACCTCAATTTGGGTTTCAAATGAAAGGGCTTGACTAGTAGAATACTATGTACCTACTATAACAAATTTCAAATCCAAATTGGCCGCCACGACAAAATGGCGAATTATATTATATTTTTCATTACTACCTCAATTTGGGTATCGAACTATGAAAAAATTCAAATCCAAGATGGCCGCTTCCACAAAATGCCGAAATACATTTCTTTTTCTACAACTTCCTTTATATGGGTATCAAATGAAAGGGATTGACTAGTAGAATGTTGTACAGGTAACAAATCCAAGGTAGTCGGGGGTTAATCAAAATTTTTAGTTTTGTTCTTGTACACTAAAAAGAGTAAAATAAACTATTTTCGTATAAAAAATTAAACCGACTTCAAAACCACAAATAGGCACTCAAAAGCGAAAAATAAACTAAAATCATTATTATAAGCGCTACTCACTCATCTATTGGAAGTCGGTGCCACTCGGGTCAAAAAGATAGTAGATTGATGTAGGCACAGGTAAGTAGTATCTATCCTCTACCTGTTAGATTTGGCTGGCACCGACTTCAAATAGATGAGTGTGTAGCGCTTATAATAATGATTTTAGTTTATTCCCCATAGTTGTTTTGGCATACGAGAGACCATTTCAGTTTAGCAGTCTGAACCACATCTATTATTTAGTTCTAGATTTAATGATATTTATAAATTACACCGGCCGACATAATTTCCGGTGTTTTATCAGCGGACATCGTTTGAGCCAGCGATTTGAGCCCATCACGACAAGATTTTTTTTTACAAAACTAAAAAAGTAAAGTGGTATATTTTGTATTAGAGCAAAGTAGTACTTTCTAAAATGCATTAAAATTATATACTTAAAATACTTGGTACATCGATAGAAAATATTTCAGTATAGGGCGTGCACAAAAATCCACAAAAAGGAAACTAAATAAAAAAATATTGTTTTCTGGGAAAAAGACGATTTCATTACTAACTAACGATTGTCTACCGTAAGTTGTTTTTTTTTGAACAAGTAAATTTTGCGGTGTAATTTATGTTAAACACAGTTTCAATGTACATTTTTTTAGTATTTTTGCTCATGGACGTATAAAAAATTCGGACGTAGTGTCACTAAAACAAAAACTGTGTCACTAAAGTCGGCCACATTTGCACGTGTGCATTGTCAGGTTGTCACTGATAGGCTGACATAAATAAATATAAATAAATAATAAATAAATATTGGCGGACAATTCACACACTACACCATCTGACCCCAAACTAAGTAAAGCTTGTATGATGGCAGCCAGATAGCTGATATAATACTTATATAGTTTTAAATACATACTTATTATACATAGAAACACCCAGACACAGTGCAAACATTTGAATTCATCACACAAATATTTGCACTGGGTGGGGATCGAACCCACGACCCTCGGCTTCGCAGGCAGAGCTACTACCAACTAAGCCACTAGGCCAGTCAAACATATACACAAGTAGCGCGTGTAATGATCCACTGATGTGTGCGTGTCAACCTGCATGTGACAGCGCACACGTGCATAGTATGTGGTCGACTCGATGGACACAGTTCGTGTTTTAGCGAGACTACGTCCGACTTTTTTTATACGTCCATGATTTTTGCTAGTTTCTATGAAAAATTTCAAACACATTTTTTCCTGGTAACCGAGAGACGTCTACTCTCGTTCTACGGAAAACGTCATTTCAAAATAAACTCGCGACTTTCTACTCTACTTCGTTTCATCCGAACGAACATTGACGTAAATGTACTAACATTAACGTTGTGTTAGAACCATATAAACGGACGAAACCATCGAACTATTAAAAACGGCAGAAGCGGCAAACGTCTGTCGATGTCTCCTGATTTAGTCTCAGTCGCAACAAGGAGTTGTGTACGTTCGCTGACAATTCAATTTTCAAATTTTTCAAACAAATTTTCGCCACGTAATGTTTCCTTTAGATTATTGCACACCTCATCTTCGTTTCTTTAATTATATCGATGGACGAAACTAAGTAAATTTTAGGATTATTTTGAGTAGGAAAGTCGCGAGTTTATTTCAAAATTACGTTTTTCGTAGAGAGTAGACGTCCTGACGCCTGACGTGCTTAAAAAAAAATTGGTTGCCTGTAAAGTCGGTATACGGGCAAAAGTTTTACGTGACAACGACTTTGAGTGGCAAAATAATTTTACGGAAGGGACGCGTGCCTTTCACTTTTTATGTCTGTCTCTCTCGCTCTTAGGCGGGCTAACCATGCCCGAGTGGAAGGGACGCGTGCCTCTCACTCGCTCTCGTTGTGAGCGCATAACGTGAGCGAAGCGTAACGCAGTTTCTTGAAGTGTCACCCGGCAAACCAATTTATAAGACGTTGTCACGTCAAAAACAAAGTACAGATTGAATTGTGAAACGTGAATTTGAATTAAAACACTTTTTGATGATGAATTAAAAATGTGGGCCTCTGTTATTACCGATCCGCCCCGGCTTCGCACGGGTGCAATACTAATACTAAGTATAGAGGTACATACCTTTTACCATTTATAACACATTCGTATTTCTTATTTCACCATTATTGTCTATGTTATATGTCATGGACCTATAAAAAAAGTAGGACGTAGTCTCGCTAAAACAAAAACTGTGTCACTAGAGTCGGCCATATATGCGCGTGTGCGTTGTCAGGTTGTTACTGATAGGCTGACAGTCACACATACACAAATAGCGCGGGTAATGACCCACTGATGTGTGCGTGTCAGCCTGTATGTGACAACACACACGCGAATATTATGTGGCCGACTCGATGGACACAGTTTTTGTTTTAGCGAGACTACGTCCGACTTATTTTACGTCCATGGTTATATGTATTGTCTCTTATTTCACCAATATCAATAACGTAATGTATCTCAGCGCGTACTTGTGTAATGTAAAGTAAAACGCACGGTTTATCAAAATGCTCTGTCTAAAACGAATGGTACTTTTTAGGGTTCCGTAAATCGTAAAAACGGAACCCTTATAGATTCGTCATGTCTGTCTGTATGTCACAGCCACTTTTTTGCCGAAACTATGAGAACTACATTGTTGAAACTTGGTAAGTAGATGTATTCTGTGAACCGCATCAAGATTTAAAAAAAAATATATAAAAAGAACAATACATTTTGGGGGTGATTTGGGTTACATAAAAGTAACTTTGGGAGATATTTGGGAGACTTTGGGAATAATATTCCCATATTATAATTTAATATTATAATATATGAACTTTTAATTTTTGACGTGACAACGTCTTATAATTTGGTTTGCCGGGTGACACTTCAAGAAACTGCGTTACGCTCCGCTCACGTTATGCGCTCACAACGAGAGCGAGTGAGAGGCACGCGTCCCTTCCACTCGGGCATGGTTAGCCCGCCTAAGAGCGAGAGAGACAGACATAAAAAGTGAAAGGCACGCGTCCCTTCCGTAAAATTATTTTACCACTCAAAGTCGTTGTCACGTAAAACTTTCGCCCGTATACCGACTTTACAGGCAACCAATTTTTTTAATTTAATTAATTGGGAGTTATTTGGGAGACTTTGGGAATAATATTCCCATATTATAATATTATATTATAATGTATGAACTTTTAATTTTTTAATTTGATTAATTTTGACCATTAATTACAACAATTGAATCTGTAACAAAACACAAAAATATTAATTTACTTTGTTAGTAATATGGGCTTGTTTTGTACCCTAGTTTAAAAAAAAAAAGGGTCATGCGCACGCATTACTAATTTGCTTACAAGTAAAAATTAGGTATTCAGCGCCCTTTTTCTTTTCGCTGTTTTGTTTTTATTTGAAAATGTGTCTGAGTTTTATATATTTCCTCGCAAATATGTTATGAAACGTCGTATGGAATACGTATTTGATAATTACAGCCTCTGCTTTCTTGTAGCTCTCGCCTAGTCTACGGCTCGAGCTAGCAATATCGCCTCAGCTGTAATTTTCAACTTACCGCACTTATATCGTAATGTAACATTATACATCCATGGGTGACATATGTTCACAGCTTTTTCGTCATTAGACAATGCAAACATGTTTTCTTTAGAGGATAGGTACTCCTGAAAGTTGAAAAAGCGGCTTAATTGACCATGTGAAAAATACTCAAAGCTCAAATCTAGACCACGTTGAATTTTTAATCCTGCAAAGTTATTTATAGTTATTGCAAAAGATATTTTACATTATAGGAAAGTAGCGGTTTGCCCTGGCTTCGCCCGAAGTACCTACACATAATATAATGTAGCCTATAGCACTGAGCAGCGAGCAACACGGAAGGGAGTAAGCATAGACAGCGTTTCCCCTCTGTCAAAGTACAAGTTCGCGTGGACTATGGAGTTTTATAATACACTGTGGCTGAGGGCGGGGCTAGATATGTGAATGGTGCTTTATTTTTTATGTCAGTGATTTGGCTGTGCGAGTATGATCGGCAATGGATCGGTACAGGTATTTACAACTTTCCCCTCGCAAGAAATGACAGAAATATTTGAACAATATTTTTTAGCTAAGGCTACTCCCTTCCGTGCTTGCACGGAAGATTGAGTTGCTCAATGGCACTGGGGGATCACGTAAACATCAACCGGTGAAATATTTTTTTAAATCAGCCCAATTGTTCGTGAAATTCGTGCGTTCAAACAAAAAACCTCTTCAGCTTTATAATATCAGTAGGTGTAGATTTGTAGACCATCAGGTCATCAGCGACAGAAACACGGTCGTGGCTCGTGGCTCTGAGCCGGGATTTATAAATTCTGAGGCAATTTATAAAATAGCAAAATCGGATTAAAGAATTCTAGAATTAGTTTGAAAATGTTCCATACTCCCCCCTATTTTTCTTTTCTTCTCCCAATCCAACCAGAAATATGTTAAAAAAGAACACAATTGACAAAGATCATGGTCACCGGAGCCTGTGGAGTTGCTAATATAAAAAATAAGCAATTTCGGTTCTAGCTATCTATCTGCTTCGACATCAGTATCAGTTTCGAAACCGAGGCTTCGGCCCGCACGGGTACTCATCCGTCAACTGTCGCCAATAGCGGATCCATGAGGGGTTTATTTATTTAGGATTACAACGGTTTACAATGAGTAGGTACATTGATGTGACAATGCGATACACGTTATACCATGTACATAGGGTGTTGCGGATAGTAAAAATTGCTTATAACTTAAGAAATATAATTAAATGTAATTAAAGGTACAGAGGTTGTTACATTGGTGACCATGAAATATTTTGTCATGCAGGAAGTCGTCTGGGTTATGGGGGCTATGACACCCCTTGGTTCGGTCTCGTACCCAGTTGGAACATTGAGCATGCATACACTTATCGCACAGTTTTGTGACTTCACTTGACTTTGACTATGGGAACCCGCCCCCGACAATTTCACATATTTTTTTGAAATAGTGTTGATTCCTATCGAAATTGAAATATATTCTAAAGATTCGACTTTATTAGAAAAGGTTTCGTTTGGGCACTAGGTATTATTTTATTTTTTGTCAGGTTACTTGAGACACCTAAAAAATAAGTAGCATATACATAAGTATATGACCTACGCGGTCCCCTGGCTTCGCCCGTGGTACATAATAATCTAGCCTATACCACTCAGGGATAGCGTAGTACGAGGGTCAAACTGAAAGTTCTTAGAACTGGCCACTTATAAACAATATAAAAAAAAAAAATTCTATAATTTGAAAATAGAACTCTTTGCCAATATTACTGAGTATATACTTCATTCATTTGTCATTTGTTTTACGATTTGGCGGCAAATTGAAAATTGTCTGTGTCACGTCAACATGAATTTAACACGAGAAAATTTTCGTGCAATGATTTTTTATGACTTTCGATGTCATTTAAGTCAACAAGAAAGTTATGATAGACTACGATTGGCCTTTCACGATGAAGCCCCATCTCGTGCGACTTTTTACAACTGTTTTAATGAGTTTAAACGTGGTCGCACTAATCTCACTGATGATTTACGTGAGGGACGGCCTTCTACGGCGACGACTGAAGATAACATCTGTGTTGTGCGGCATATGATAGAGACTGACAAAGAGTGACCTATCAGCAGATTCGGACAAGCTTAGGCATCGGTATGAGTCAAGTGCACAAAATCCTACACGAACATTTAGCGGTCAGGAAGCTTTGCGCCCGGTGGATACCTCATAATTTGACTGAGGCTCAAAAACTCCATCGTGTGGATTGGTGCCGTAAAATGATTGAAAGATTTAACGGAGGTGACTCAAATGCTGTGTTCGACATACTAACAGGTGACGAAAGCTGGATTTACTGTTATGATCCTGAAACCAAAAGACAATCTGCTCAGTGGGTGTTTCCTTTCGAGGAGTTGCCAACTAAAGTGAAGAGAGATCGAAGTGCGGGGAAAAAAAATGGTGGCCTCGTTCTTTGGAAGGATAGGTCATTTTGCAACAATTGTGTTAGAGGATCAAAAAACAGTTTCTGCAGAATGGTACACTACCAATTGTTTGCCACTTGTCTTGGAAAAAGTTCGGGAGAAACGACCTCGCAGTAGGATCCTCCTTCACCACGACAACGCCTCATCGCACACCGCCAAGCGAACGATCGACTATTTGGCGACATCAAACGTTGAATTACTGGGTCACCCGCCGTATAGCCCCGACCTCGCGCCTTGTGATTTTTATTTATTTTCAAAAATTAAAGAAAAACTTAAAGGAAAGCGGTTTATGAATGCTGAAGAAGCGGTGGCTGCGTATCGCGATGCCATTGCAGAGACCCCTAAGGACGAGTGGGCAAAGTGCTTTTCCCAGTGGTTCCATCGCATGCAGCGGTGTATTGACGTGAATGGACAATATTTTGAAAAGATATAATAAAACTAATAACTGGCTAATGTAATCAGTTTTTGATTTTCTAAGAACTTTCAATTTGACCCTCGTATGTAGTACACATATCAAACGGTAAATAAAACTACAGTAAGTACTTGCATCTTATAATGGTAATGTCTTATCTTTGCTTCGGTATGGGATAATATTTTGGGGGAACAGTACAAAAAAGAAAGGGTATTTAAAGCGCAGAAAAAATGTATAAGAGCCATTTGCATATTGAAGCAAATTACACTTTAAAGATCTAGAGATCGTTACCTTACCGTGTCTCTATATCTATGAATGTGTGGTGTTTATGAGAAATAATTTGAATATGTTTGAAAAATTTAAATCTCAGAGACTTAAAAATAAACTACAAGAACCTGAGCGTAAAACAGCATTGGTTGCTAATAGTTTCATTTGTATGGCACCAATGTTATAAGTATAACCACTTGCCAAATGACCTATTAGAGATTAGGGAACTGTATAAAACGTAAATTAAAATCTTCGTATTATTCTGTATAGTAGTGAATGTAAATCTAATTTGGCGCGCCGAGGGGGGGGGGTCACTTCAGCCGCCATCTTGGGAAACACGTTTGATTAAATATGGTAACTGAATTGTAGAAGCATGAAATTACCTATAAATTTACAACTTATAGGCCCATAATTAAATATACTTACAGCATTGCAATCTCATTTACAGCATTATAGCTCCTAAACTATAAATGCTACGGGGTAAAGTTTCTATCTACTAATTGTACTTGACGCGTTCTTAGTTTGTAGTGTTCATTTGTACAATTCTAATTAATTATATTTGTTGAGTACATACCTATGTAGGGAATATTTGGTAAATTTTATAATTATTTAAAAAACAAATGCAAATGACGAAACTAATGTTTATTATCTATCAACCTATGTGTTTGTGGCATGCCGAAAGGCTTGATATGATGTACTTATACTACCTCACCATTGTCATCTATTTAACTACCTACATATCGCAATCAAGAGAATCTTGGATTGGGAGAAAAAAAGAAATAGGGGGGAGTAGGGAACATTTCAAAAGTACATAAAACTAATCAAGGTTAGGTAATAAAAAATACAAATATCAGATATCAGAACAAAAAACACAGACAAAAGATATAAACAAAATAGGCTATGTATTTATAACTTTTTTTATACCTACTAGGTATATAAATATGAGAAGTAGGTGCTTCCCGCAACTGGATCCTGGATCACAAAGGATTTACAACCATACATCTACGTATTACATCAGTGATTTGGACGCGATATTACACTCCGCGAGGTATAAGCTGAGCTTTGCATTAGTGTGAGTGATCACCAATCAGGCAGGAGCTTGAAATTTTGTCCGCGAGGTATAGGCTGAGCTTTGCATTAGTGTGCAAAGCTCAGCCTATACCTCGCGGACCTGCCTCGCGGAGTGTACAAGCTTTGCTTAGTTTTGGGTATATATTTATATTATATACCTAGGTGTACAAGCACAAAACTTGAAATTTTAAGTTAGCCTCCGATACAAGTTATATGTAGGTCCAAACAACATCAAAATCTGTTCACTCGTTTAAGATATACGATACCACATACACCGACACCCCAACGTCTATCAACATGTAGGTAGGTATAGTTTCCTCACGATGATTTTCTTCACCGTTAAAGCCATCGGTGATACCAAAATTGTATGTCTGCATAAGGAAAGAGTTGCACTGCACAAGAGGTGGCGGCGGGGATTGAACCTACGACCTTAAGACCGTGACAGCGTGACACACAAACAGGACAGACATTCTCGGCTTTAACATAGGTACTCGAAGCTCGAAAAAGAGATTCGTTTAATGTTCGATGAAAGACTCGAACGAATACGTTTGATTCTACTTTTTTGGTAAGAACGTCTAGGTTGTGGAATGCATTGTCTGGGGTTTTCCTGATGTTGCAATCTTGGTGTCTTCAAATCGAGAATGAATCGGATTCTTCTAGGTAAGCACGCTCCATTGTAGACCACATCGTTCCTTAACATCAGTCGAGGTGGCAGTCAAGTGTAAACCTACAAAAGTAAGAAAAAGCTGCGAAATATAACAACGAGTGTGCAACTGATCTGCATAATCTAATACCACCTTGCCTGTTTTCTATGGGACTGCTCGAAGAAGCGACATCGTTTCATGATAGTCATTTATTTGACTGCCCTAGAGGCTTAGTTGGTAGTAGCTCTGCCTGCGAAGCCGAGGGTCGTGGGTTCGATCCCCACCCAGTGCAAATATTTGTGTGATGAATTCAAATGTTTGCACTGTGTCTGGGTGTTTCTATGTATAATAAGTATGTATTTAAAAAACTATATAAGTATTATATCAGCTATCTGGCTGCCATCACATAAGCTTTGCTTAGTTTGGGGTCAGATGGTGTTGTGTGTGAATTGTCCACCACCACCAATATTCCAGAGTCGAACGTTTGACTCCACTATTGTAAGAACTTCTAGGCTTTGGAATGTGTTGCCTGAGTGGGTTTTACCCGATGGTTATACATTCTTAATATTCGTAGACCACAACGTCGGCTATCATCGGGCGAGATGGCGTTCAAATGCAGATATATACTTCACTCGGCCAACGAATTCCGCAGCCTAGGCATTTTTATTACTTGACCGATTTTTTATGTCAAACAAACACCCAAACTTTCCCATTTATAATGTTACTAGGACATTCGGTAAGTCTGAAAATAAGTCGTAAACTATCTTTTATCTAAGTAATAAGGGTAGCCAATCCAACTACTTTTATTACGATTTGGCATAAAAAATACAAATAACACTTACTTTTCACCCTTCTACCACCAACCCCTATTTTTAACCCCCGACCAAAAAAAGGGGTGTTATAAGTTTGACGTCGATGTATGTCTGTCTGTCTGTCTGTGTGTCTGTCTGTGGCACCGTAGAGCTCAAACGAATGGGCCGATTTCGATGCGGTTTTTATTATTGGAAAGTTAATATCCGTGCGGGTGTTCTTAGCTATGTTTGGTTAATATCGATTCAAAATGGCCGCCTCCACAAAATGGCGGACAAAATATTTCTTCACAACCTACCTCAATATGGGTATCAAATGAAAGGGCTTGACTAGCAGAGTACTATACGCTATAACAAATTTCAAATCCAAGATGGCCGCCACTACAAAATTGCGAATTATATTTTTTTTCACCACTACCGCAATATGGGTATCAAACGAAAGGGCTTGACTAGTAGAATACTTTGCACTATGACAAATTTCAAATCCAAGATGGCCGCTACCACAAAATGGCGAATTACATTTCTTTTTTCACAACTCCCCTATTATGGGTATTAAATGAAAGGGCTTGACTAGTAGAATATTGTACAGATAACAAATCTAAGGTAGTCATGGCCGCTACCACAAAATGGCGAATTACATTTCTTTTTTCACAACTCCCCTATTATGGGTATTAAATGAAATGGCTTGACTAGTAGAATATTGTACAGATAACAAATCTAAGGTAGTCGGGGGTTAATCAAAATTTTTAATTTTGTTCTTGTTAATAGTAGGTATGTACTGTAATTATATTATATAACTAGCGTTCCGCCCCGGCTTCGCTCGTGGCACATGCATTCATACATAGCTTATAGCACACGGGGATCACCAACGGTGAAAGAATTTTAAAATCGGTCCAGTAGTTGCTGAGATTAGCGCATGCAAATAATAAAATCGCTCTTCAGGTTTATCTATACCAATGTTATAAAGCTGAAGAGTTTGTTTGAACGCTAGGATCTCGGGAAGTAGGTACTGTTCCGAATTGAAAGATTATTTCTCTATTGGATAATCCATTTATCGAGGAAGGCTATAGGCTATAGAACATAACGCTACTATTAATAGAAGCGGAGCATGAATCAAGAATGTAACAAAATCGGGAAAAAATATTCCGTTTTGAGAGTTTTCGTACGTTTCGTGCTTTGACATGACACATGACAGCATGTGTCTAAGATTGCGTCATTGAATATCACAGATTACATACCTCTTGAATATAAACCTTTGCTAATGCTTTGTTGGTACGACCAATTTCCGACAGGTGGCGTAGCAGGTAGCTGAAGAGGTGTTTTGTTTGAAAGCGATATTCTCAGGAATGACTGAACCGATTTTAGTCATTCTTTCAACGTTGTATATGTACGGGATCCTGATGAGTGCTATATAATGTACCACGGGCAACACCGGGGCGGACATCTAGTAAAAAAATATTAGTGAAGATTTATATCGCAGTAATGTTCCAATATTACTTTGTATTCTAAATCGACAAGCAATAATGCTAAATCTGCCGCCATACAGTATAGTGTGCAAATATTAGGATGTATTCCGGTTTGAAGGGCAATGTTTCCAGCGAAATCACTGGGCTAAGAGATACAACACTTTATAGGTACCTCCGGGTGATGAGCGCAGTGCTAGGTAATGATTTGGACTCTTCATGTTCATATGGCTGCGGCTGCGTGTCACTGCGCTGTTATGGGCAGGCATGTTGCTTGCCATTAGGCACATGTCCAGCTCTTTACTATACAAAAAATCACACTGTCCTAAAACATTCCAAACTAACAAGACCTACAAACAAAAGTATTTACAACTTACACTCGTATCAACAAACCGGATGTACCGTGAAGTCAAGTAAGTAGTCATTAAAGAGTCATGGATACGAAGTGAACTTGACCCAAAACCCAATTTCAACAAAGTAATGGGAGTACGTCGCTTGACCCACATCCACGATTATATTCGTCATTGCGATCATTAAAGGACTCCGGATTCAAAATAAAACGAATTACTTGGGTATTATTAAATTTATTGAGTTTAGACAGCATACAAATAAATCTTTATAACTAATGGAAAAGAATTTTGTGTGTAGATACCATTTTGAAATAACACAAATTGAAAACATTTCACAGGACAGACCTTTGATTAAATTACTTAATAGATACTGATATTTTATTTTTGGAAGCATTGTAACGGACATGTTGCGCGCGGGATGGCCGAATGATGACTGAACCAAAAATCAGTGCGGTTCGGCGTCCACTGAATCCAGCTGAATCAGCAAGGTCGGTAATAATATACATAAACCCACTAAATGTTCCTACTGCTGGGCGTCAAGGCCTTCTCTCGCAAGGAGAGAGTCAAGGCCCTAATCCACCACGCTGGCCCAGTGCGGGTTGGTTAATGATTCATGACCTCGAAAGATTCATATACGGTTTCCCCACGATGTTTTCCTTTACCGTTTTAAGTTAGCGGCGTTACGTTACGCACCGCTGTCTTTTCGAAGTCATGTGACTTCGAAAAGACAGCGGTGCGTGTGGGGTTTGAACCCGGGGTCTCCGGATCGGCAGGCGCCGTTCTCCCGACTAGACCAGCCGTTACTGAATTAATTGGTAATAATTTATATGATATAATGTATTCCCGGCGCGGTTTAGATTAGATGCTCGACTATAATTCGTGACGTATTTCGTGACCATATTTTAGCGTTTTTACTGTTATTAGTTTGGAGGTAGACAGTGTCGTGTAAAGATCGTCCTCTTCCTCCAATATTTTCAGTAACTCTTGCCGCGGTCGCGGAAAAACATCGACAGATAGTTAAACACATTTACATCGTGATTAAGTCCTGTTTTATTTTTAAAATATGAGTTCAAATCGATAGTCTAAAAGTTACACATTCGTAAATAGACAGTAAATAACTATAATAACATTCATATAAGTACATACTAAATTAAAATGAATGGATTTCTAATAAGCTTGAATACAACTTAAATCCATATCGCTTGAATGCAACGTAATTGCTTTTTAATATGTGATTGTTGATTTTTATATTTTCAAACGAAATTACTCATATAATCGAACTTCACTCAGATCATCATCATCTACATATACTTTGATGATTTGCCTAGTTACATAAAAAAAGATATTTTATTTAGAAAAAAGAAATTTTTTTTTTTTCGGTCAAATAATTTTGAATACGGTGTCTATGCTCTATTCGAACACAAAAAAAAACAAGTCTAAATACCGATATTTTTACACGAGTAATTTTTCAAAGAAACTTAAAATATATACTTACTTAAACTAAAACAGAAATAATGTCTGGGTTAAACCTAAACCTAGGTCGCAAATCTAAGGATTTGAATACATTTCCAGTTAGTGGGTCATTTTAATTAAAATACAGGATGGTCGCAGATACGATGTACAATGGCAAAAAATACGTCCTAAGTAGGTAGTAACAGGAAAAAAATCACTGCTGAATCAAAAAAAATCTTTATTAGCGAAAAATCTACTTTTAGTTCATCAATAAATCGATTTTAGCAAATTAATATGCTGTTTCAAAGCAATTACATAGATTACTCAAAGATATCACAAGTCAGAATAGGTATTTGTAGTATTTGCATTATTTGGATGAAAATAAATAAACTTGATTTTAGTATTAAAATTAACGTGGTTGTTACAGATATTTAATTGGATGACGGGACACTCACGTATATACGGTCGGTCAATCCGACTCGAGTTTCGGCCGCGTCCGGCGGCCTTTTTCAAGGAGAGTGCACGCGCGCGACGGCTGCCCGTTTGGCACTGCGGGCTGCCGCACGGCGCGCACGCAAGCTCAACGGCTGTTGCGTGGGTGCAGGTGACCATTTTCCCGCCAAAAATTTTGATTTATGTATTTTTTTAATTTTACGATTTTTCTATGTAAATGAACTCTAATTTTAATGTGGGTTATATCAAAATAAAGTCCGGTTCAAGTAGACGCAATTAAACATAAATTATCGGTATACCTTCCAAAATAAAAACACGAAAAAATTTTTTCCCCGCCAAAACCCAAAACGCAACTATAAGTTTGTTTGTTGTCGTCATCAACCAAGTTTTTGGGTACTATATTCAAGCGGCTAAGAGTGCAATAGCTATGTATTTTTTTTGTATCGATCATCCTGTATGTGATACTAGACTTATGCGGGTTTTTAAAATTATTTTTGGTCTAGGCACTTTTAAAGATATTTTTTAGTATTTCCGTAGCATTTTATTTTTTATAGGCTTTGTTTGCCTTAAACCATTTTTGTATTACATAATGTATTTACTTATTTGTAAGACACAAATTTATTGTTTAACAAATAAAACAAATAACTTTAAATCTGTGACCAAAATATCTATTTATTTTTATTCCACAAACAACTATACTAACTGTATTACCCTCTCTTTTTGCTCGCCACTCAGACCGATCTTCAGATACTTAGATACATTTTATTGACACATCAAAATAGGATACACAATAAATGTTACAACTAGTAGGATAAGTTGGCGGCCTTATCGCTGAAAGCGATCTCTTCCAGGCAACCTTAGGATGAACGAAATAACGCGTGGACAAGTCAGGAAGCAGGGTGCCGCAAACCAGATGTCAAAATTTCGTACTTGGCATATCTCACTACGACGTGGTGTTGGTAGTTGTCTATGTCGTGACGTAACTCCCTACAATATGGAGTTGTGCTATTCCATATTGTAGGGAGCTACGCCACGACATTGACATATGACGTGGCGAAGCTCCTTATCAAATGACCTGGCTCCTTCATAATTACATGAATCCATCCAAACGACGCGGCTTATTCTAAATGACGCTGAATCTTCCAAATGACGTAGCTTCTTCCAGTGACGCAGTATCCGTAGCGGCGCAGTGATCGGCGGAGGGCTTAGGAGGAGGACCGGCGGCGGCGCTCGTCGCGGCGCCGGGAGCGCGACCGGGAGCGCCGGCGCCGGGACCCGGACCGGGACCGGGAGCGGCGGCGTCTGCCGGAGACGGAGCCACTGTTACTCATTGTCAAAACTTATAAAACGTGTTCATACGCTTATGTCCACTCACAGGCACAATTAACCGCTCACCATGTAATTCTCTAGTTTGCAAAAAACGTAAATTTTAAAGCAAATTTTATTGTAGTACTTACTTTGAATGTTATCATTGAGTAATATAAAGAAATTGAAAGCATAGACGGTTTTTAAGAATAATCCAACACACGGAGGCTAATACAAAGAGGAGGTGGGGTAATTAAATTTCCATATGAAACGACGCGAAAATAGTTTGCGGGATGAGGGGGCACTGAGGGGGAATACCCCCCGCCCGAAAAGCCCCGCCCACTTCTCAATTTTCCATCTATCGGCTAATAGCAAAATGTTGATATTACTAGATACATAGTTCAGCTACCTTACACTAGATGTCAAAAGATTTAATGAGATGGGACGTACTAAGAACGTTAATCTTAAAAAAAATAATTGAGATAAATAAATAAAGTTAAGATATTAAAAAACATGCTTTTATTACTTGTAAATTAAATGAACTAAAAATTTGAAACTAATTTAAACATGATAATAAATGTATAGGCACTTACATAGCAACATTTAACGATAAATTAAGCTTCTTCGTCTACGTCACTATAATCATAAATATATCGTAGAAACCTAGATGTATATATTTATTATCAAACTCCAACGGTCTTATTCATAAAAAGTTATAGCATGTCTAAAGTCTTGCTATAGTACGTCTTAAGAAAAATGGTATTCATAACAGCATTTTAGCGCTAAACCGTGCTATAAGCCTTCTTTAAAGTTATAGAGCCGAGAACCCTACTTTAGCGGTGTTTTAAGGCAAATATGGCCAACTCCTAACAGCTGATTAGTGTCAAAATGGCGTTGTGACATATTCAACTTCACCTTTTTTTTTTTTCGTTAATGTCAACGTATTTTCGACAATGTCCAGCGTTTGAGCGTTGGGAGTATCTTTGTTATACCTATTATGTTCTTAATTCAGGTGCTCATAAAAAAAACAACCACAGGTGAACATATAAAATTAGTTGGTAAAATAATTTAATTCTGAATACGAACCTGGATATTTCTCACGTTTAAATAGTTAATGCTACATGACAATAGATGGCAGCCCGTTCATAAAATAATAATAAAAGCTGTAAAAGTTCTATTTTAGCTACTAAAATGTATTTCGGACTAAGTGTATAACAGTTTTTTGTATTCACGTATTATTATTATTACAATATAATACTGCAAAATCATACGTAAACTTATGTATTTTCTTCCCAAAAATGTCGCCATCTAGTGTCAAGTAGTAGAAATTTAACACGGAAAGCTGAGAATGTTCTAGAACTTTTATATTTAATTACTTTTAAATTACTTACAAATGAAATGTGATGCCATCCATATTATCAGAACGTCTGTCTGAGTAATTTTGACAAAGTAAAACACAACACTTCATCCTTTCTTGTTAAAAACTCAAAAAACACACCTAAAATGCGAATCTCGTCACATGTGCACCTGACGAACGCTGATAGCATACTAACTTAGACCCCGCCCACCGTGATTACGTCAGGACCTAGTTGAATATCACAGTGCACAGTTGCTTAGGGCAGCTCCTCTTTGTGTTAGCTCCGTGATCACAACCGATTTTGTCGAAAAGATCGAAGTGACGAAAAATTTAGGTGGGTGGTTAATTGTACCGTGGGAGCGTATTACGCAACGACACCCTTGCTGTAAAAAGATCTTAAAGTTCGAACATAGCCGCAAAATTTATAGATTATCGGATTTTACGCGGATTTCGGAAAGTGCGCAACTGATCGTTTCTGTACATTTACAAGTGTAAATGTAAAGTTTGCAGTCATGCGAAGAAAACATTTAATATTCTGATGTAATCTTTCGAAGAAATGTGTCATCCGTCAATCTGCATAAGTTCAGCAGATGGATTAAGGCATTCGACTTTTCTTTATGCGAGAAAGTTCCGAGCGTCAGCCGTGGTAACTTAACGGAAAACCTTACGAGTACTATAGTGTATTCACAGAATCGAGTTAATAGGAAAGATAAGAACTGGCTTTTGATTGGTAGAGCAAAGACGCTAAGTCCGCGTCTACATTGACATTCCTATAACTGAGACATTCATAATAAATGTGGGAAGCGAAAGTGGAATGTCGGAATAAATAAGTATTTTTTTCAATATCTCAGATTTCTCCTTAAATTAGTAAATATTTGTAAATAAATATATGTTATACTTAATTATTCGCCTGCTAAATGCGGACACAATGCCAAATGAGAAGTTGTTATATAACCGCCTCATACAAACACACATATCCCGTTTTTACCCTTTGGGTACGGAACCCTAAAAAATAACCGTCTCTCTTACATAGTTCAGAGAACAGTTTCTGCGTTGTGAATGCGTATTTACTTCTTTTATCAGTGTTGTTGACGCCCCCTGAAGGTTTTTATCTGTCTTTTGTATGGATTTGTGCGAAAGAGACAGCGCTCTATTAACTCCTCTCTATGAATAGACTATAGCTGCAAGTACTGTCTCTCATGCCGAGGTCACACCAGGCTGATGATGATGGAGGTACGTACTTGGGCGTAGGGCTCCGCTGACGGGGCTCCGGCGAGCGCGTCCGGTGGCGCCGCTCGATGTCGAACCCGTCCGAGGCGGCCGACGGCGACGGCGAGCGCTTCTTCTTCGCCTCTGAGACAAAAGTCACCAGATCGTAATTAATTCTTCATAACATTCGTTACATTATGGCATAAAATTAAAGATACACAAAACCGTTCACGTGCTATTTGGACTCTCCACGAAGGATTACGTACTTATTATCTGTGAAAACGCGAAAAAAAAAAAACAAGCCATTTGTATGGGAGCCCCATTAAATGTTTGTTTTAATAGAGGCTCTCGTACAACAGACCACCAACAAAACGACGGGGTTTTTTTTAATATATGAAGTTATTTTAAGTTATTTTACAACAAACTTAAGATTTTTGATTTACGTTGGATTTGAAATTTGTTATAGGATTCTACTAGTCAAGCTCTTTCATATTGAGTTGTGAAATGAAAAATATGTTATACGCCATTTTGTTGCGGCGGCCATCTTGGATCGATATTAACAAAAGATAGCTAAGAACTACCACGAGGAAACTGGCTTTTAAACAAAAAAACAGCACCGAAATCGGTTCATTTGTTTGAGAGCTACGATGCCACAGACAGATGCACACACACATTCGGACGGACATCGACGTCAAACTTATAACACTTATCTTTATGCGTCGGAGGTTTCTTTATAGGGTTCCGTACTGAGACTTCGCTGTCCGTCCGTCCGTCTGTCACCAGGCTGTATCTCGACAACGGTGATAGCTAGACAGTTGAAATTTTCACAGATGATGTATTTCTATTGCCGCTATAACAACAAATACTAAAAATAAAATAAATATTTAAGGGGACTCCCATACAACAAACTAGATTTTTTTACCGTCTCTTGCTCGATACTAATAACGGTCACAGAAAGACGCTTTAACTATTCACAGAAATATTATTGTTTATGTTCTCTTTAAATATAATTAATTAAAATAAAATAAATAATGAAGGGGGCTCCCATACAATAAAAGAGGTTTGCGCCGTTTATTTGCTAATGACACGGAACCCTTTGTGCGCGAGTCCCATTCGCCCGGTTTCATTTAAATTAAATTTAGCAACTTCAAATAGGGGTCCGTGATCTTCGTTATTTGGGTTCTTTTTACATTAATCTTAGATTGAGAGAACGTTGATTGCGTCGATAGTTTACAAAAGATAAAGAAGAAGTAAGAAGAAGAAATAAATGAATCTCACCTTGCGCTTTGTTCTCGCGATCTTTCTGGCGGGACTTGATGAGGCGGACTATCTCCATCAGCTCCTTGCGAGCCTCGTTGCGTTCCTCCTCCTGTGCCGGCAAACAGAGCTATAGACTTTGCTCTGAGAGACCGTATTCGGAACGAAGTGATCCGTCAAAGAACCAAGGCGACCGATATGCGTAGCTCACAAGGGCGGATCCATCTTTAACGCCGCTTAGTCGCGGTCACAAAACCGTGCGACAAGTGCGTGCGTTTTAATTAATGGTCCATCTAGATTTTGGGAAGTTATGACCCCAGAGGTTCATGAGGGTCAAATAACTGGATCCACCCTTGCATACATAGGGAAGATATGCGACTGGGCTCGTGGCTTAGTGGGTAGTACCTCTGCCTGCGAAGCCAAGGGTTTGATTTGTGTATAGGTAGCTTATCGGTTTTTATCGGATACACTTCGGAGAGTGCAACTGATCTGCATGATCTAATACCACCTTGCCCTTTCTTCTATCGGACTTCTCGTTCCACAAAAGGGCGACATCGTTTCATGGTTGATGTTCCAAAAACGCGAACGAAGAGATTTGACTCCACGTTTGTGATAAGAAAGTCTAGGTTGTGGAATGCGTTGCGTTGGTTACAATCTTGGTCTTCAAATCGAGAGTGAATCGGTTTCCTCTAGGTAAGCACGCTCCATCGGAAATATCATCATCGCTTAACATCAGGCGAGATGGTGGTCAAGTGCGAACCTATTACAGTTAAAAAAAAACAGTTAGGCGGTAGAGGGGCAGATAGGAACGAAGTTAGTACACTAAGTCACGATGCTAGCAAAAATGTCCTGTCTCGAGCTCACCTTTTTCTTGTCGTCGTCGTGCGGCTCGCGGTCGACGCGCTCGGAGGCGCGCCGCGCGGACGACAGCCGCCGGCCGAGCGAGCCCGACGCGGACCGCGAGCGCGAGCGAGAGCGGGACCGCCGCCGCTTCCTGTCCTCTTTACTCGCGCTGCGCTCGCGACGCTTCTCGCTCCTACGACATCATATTGCTAGTTTAAAAGCTTAAAATTTTAGACTTGAATAAATTCAGTGATTGAACTCAGAAACAAGCAATCCTACCTTCTGATTTCGATGCTTACTGAATATAAATAATAAATCAATGATTTCGTCAAGGGGTACGGTAGACTTGATCGAAACCTTATATGAATAACAGAACATAAAAAAAATATGGATTTTGAGTCGACAACATATGTCTACAAAATTCGGATTATGGAGAATTTGGTTAAATTATGATGGCACTGACAAACAAACCGCTGTCGCCATCTTTGGTGTGAAGCACATTTCGTTCCATCAATCAAAATATTGCGTGCGTGCGTCGCGCCAAAAAAGTATCCATCACAAAAAACTGTGACTACGTAAAACGAAACGTCTTGCCGCCGGACCGGAATTTTATTAGTAGGTACTTATATTTAGTATCAGCATTGCACCCGAGCGAAGCCGGGGCGGGTCGCTAGTATAATAATAATTTTGTAACACACTGGGATCAATGTACATCGTTGTTACCATAGGAACGAACTAGCCACCAAGATACGGTTTTTAACACCCAATTTGGTGGATAGAGTAACATGACAACATAAATGTACTATTTTTTGATGAATAAATGATTTGATTTGAAAAAAAATGATTTAAATGCTGCTTTGATGATTTAAATGTACTACTGATCTGCATGGTCTAATACCACCTTGTCCTATTTTCTATTCGACTGCTCGTATTGCTCGAAAAAGCGACATCGTTTCATAGTTATGTTCCTACCGAAGGAAGATGTTTGACTCTATTTTGTGAACGACTAGGCTGTAGAATACGTTGCCTGAGTGGGTTTTCCCGAGGTTACAATATTGGTGACTTGACTATCTAGCTGTTATTGCTTTTCTTTGATTGTAAATCCGTTTCTCTGTTGATGTAAATAATAAAGAGTATCTATCTATCTAACTTCGGAGTTTCATAGTGAATTGGTTTCTTCTAGGTAAACACGCTCCATCGTAGACCATCGTCGTAAAACTATACAAGTTTAAAAAAAATCATATGTACCAAAGTTTTCAGAAATAATTTAAAGTCCCTGTAACATGTTTAACCACAAATAAACTTTTTTGGGATTTCCTAAACGTAAACTCACCTATCCCTGCTCCTGCGCCTATCTCTGTCCCCCTCCCGCTTCCTCTCGTTGCTCCTGCTCCTATCTCTGCGCTTCTCTCTTCTGTCGTCCTCTCTGTCTCTGCTGCGACTCTGTCTCCTTCTATCGTTGCTTTTAGACCTGCGACCTGTAGTAAAGAAATTATTTATTACTCTAATACAACAAAGAATGGTTTTATTTTATTTTATTCTAAATGGAAAACAAACAGCTTTACACAATCAAACAAGTTAGATGAGTAGAAACACTGAAGCCAAATACAGTTTTCACTGATAAAACAAACAAAGAAAAAAAAGGTTAATACAGATAGAACAAAAGTAGCAACAAGTAGATACCACATACGGGGAGCGAACAAACACAAGTATCACAGGTAGGAATTCACAAAAAATAATATAGAATTAAACGAAAATTAATCAAATTAATGGTTTAAATCAATTAACCGTTTAGCTTTACACCTGCGTTTTTATGATAACAAATTCTTACTATTTTCGTATTTGTCCTTGGAGACATGGTCATTAACATGGACATTTGAGACCTTTCTACAACAAGACGAAAATGACGGTTACAAAGTGCACGCTATGAATTTAGAAATGCAAAGTGAGTGGTTAACCATAGGTGAGTTCTGTATCCCATTAGCTCTAAAATGGCGCACCTTGATCTATGACTGGTCCCCTGCCTTATTAAAATTTTATCTAAATGCATTCCAAATGACATTCCCTGACCAGAGTAGCTTGGTAAGGTGGGGAAAAGCCTCTGAAAAATGTTGCTATACTTGTGGAGAGCCGATATGTACAGCAAGCCACATATTGGTGGGATGCAAGGTGCTCCTTAATGGCTTCATTACTCACGGCGTCATGACAGAGTACTTGAAATCATACGTGAATGAGCCTTTCAGTAGCTAGAGCCCAAAAGGGGATTGACGACAAACAAAAGACAAATTAACTTTGTAAAGGAAGGCTCAACTTCAAACTCCAGGAACAAGCCTTACTCAATCCTGGGTACAGCACCTGATTGGACTATTTTAATGGACACGTATGAAAAGCACTACAAAATCCCAGAGGATGTGGGTGTTTCGTCATCCAGACCGGACATTTTCCTTTTTTCTAGAGCTACGAAACGCATAGTCCTTGTAGAACTTACCGCACCGTGGGAAACTAATATACCTAAAGACCACGCGATGAAACAAAATAAGTATTACGACCTCCTAAACGAATTAACAAAAAACGGCTATGTAGTTAGTTTATACGCTGTAGAAGTGGGGGCGAGAGGTATACCAGCAAAATCTCTCTATAACCTACTGAAAGACCTTGGCTTATCCAGAAGTGCAGTAAGTTCTATACTGGAACGAGTATCTAAAGCTAGTAGGCTCATATCAGATTTGGCTGGGCAGGGAGAGAAAAACGAGTAGTGAAGGTGAGTGTTGATGTACGTCAGAAAGGGGCCCCTTAAACCTACGCCCGAGTCACAAGTCTCGGGGTCTACTCGGGTTTTCTCTCTCTGCCACACGATGGACCCGGCACCCGCACGGTGAATCCATGGAATGCTAAGAAGATCGTCTCACTATTCAACATAATCATCCGTTTTCAGCCCATTATCGCCCATTCTCATTAAATTAATAATACTAATTCAGTTCAAATTACTTAAATAAATTTTAAAACTATTCAAAAAAAATGTGACAAAAAAAACACCGTGTCATGCGTAAAAAAAAAAACAAAAGATGTGTTGTCCTGGGCCACCAAGTAGGGACGTAGTTCCTTCAGATTAAAGAAGAAGCAAGACGAATAAAAAAAATTGCGTAATTTTGTTATTTATGGTACAATCATCTGAATAATGAAGCACAGGTCAGTTTTAGCACGTCACGTCTGTTATTCTCTTTTCATGTATTTTTAACCCCCGACCAAAAAAGGGGTGTTATAAGTTTGACGTCGATGTCTGTCTGTCTGTGTGTGTGTCTGTCTGTGGCACCGTAGAGCTCAAATGGATGGGCCGATTTCGATGCGGTTTTTTTTATTTGAATGTTAATTACCGTGCGGATGTTCTTAGCTATGTTTAACAAATATCGATTCAAGATGGCCGCCTCCACAAAATGGCGGATAAAATATTTCTTCACAACCTACCTCAATATGGGTATCAAATGAAAGGGCTTGACTAGTAGAATACTATACAGTGTAAAAAATTTCTAATCCAAGATGGCCGCTAACACAAAATGGCGAAGTACATTTCTTTTTTAACAACTCCCTCAATATTGGTATCAAATGAAAGGGCTTGACTAGTAGAATGTTGTACAGATAACAAATCCGAGGTAGTCGGGGGTTGGTCAAAATTTTTAATTTTGTTCTTGTCTTACGGTTATATCACTGTCTCAATTTTTTTAGTAAAAAAAGTTGTTTAATTTGGCTATGTGGAGTTCTCATGATGTAGATTGTAGAACATAATAATCGAGTAAATAGCGAGGAAATAATTTCCAGAGAAGTTACAAGGCTTAGAGATTTAACATTATTAGATCTCTGGCTGACGAGCGCAGTGAAATGCAGTGCTAGGTAATGATTTGGGCTCTTCAATAGCTGCGTAATAATGATTTTCAGTAGCTGCGTATCACTGTGCTGTTCTGTGGCAGGCATGTTGCTTACCATCAGGCACATTCCCCGCTCTTATCGTCATTCCTTATTTATCCATACTAATATTATAAATACGAAAGTAACTCTGTCTGTCTGTCTGTCTGTCCGTCTTTACCGCCTAAACCAACCAACAGATTTGATGAAATTTGATACATAGATAGAATAGATCCCGAGAAAGGACATAGGCTACTTTTTTGTTCCGAAAAAAGGGTTGAAAGGGTTAAAATAAGGGATGAAAGTTTATATGGAAAACTTCGTCATTGTTGAAGAACTATGAAACTACGTCTAGATATTTAACACGAAACCATAAAATGTATGTTTTAGCAGTTTTGTAGTTTCGAACTGTACCTACGGGGGTGGAATTGGGGGTGAAAGTCTGGAAGTTCAATATTATTGAAGATAAAACTATGAAACTTTGTATCTAGACACTTAAAATGGAGTCGATAAACGTTTGTTCCAGCAATTTTATAATTTCTAACTATACGGGGATACTTATATTAGGGGATTTTGATTAATAACGTCGCGGAACATCGCAGGACGCGCCGCCGGCGCCGCGCGCGGCGCGACGGGGCGTGGCGCCGCGCGGCGTGGGAGGGGGGAAATATCGCTAAGTATGCATCCCCGATCGGGCAGACACGTGAGTGCAGACGACTGTGACACACGTGTCCGATATATGAGGTTTTTCTTTAGAAATTCATTTATATTGACGGAATATTGATTTCAATCTGATTTAAACGATTTTATTATTATTAAAAAAAACGTGAAATAAATAGTATATTTAGGTTTTTGGGTTAGATTGTTGAGTAATTGTTTTCTTTAATTGGGTGGTTTTACTGCTTGCTGATTTTATTCGTCGTTATTATTTGTTCGTATAGGTACATTTGGATACTATACAATTTGTTGGTACTTAAGTATAGGTTTTATTAAATGTCGTTGTTAATTGTATGAGCAATTTTCGTGTGTATTTTTTACTGGGTGTTTTGTCTTATCAATCTTCTTAAAAAGTTGTATAATATTTAAATAAAATAGTTAAGTAGGAAGTCTATTCAAAGAAAGATTGCTGTTTTATGTTAAAATAAAGATTTTAATTAGTGTCAAAAAATGACAAATTTAACCCATTTTCTAAACCATTTTCTGAGTTCTTAAATATTATAGGTAATTTAGGAGTTTTAAAATTCTATAAACGTAAATAAGTTAGATTCATAATAAGTAATAAGAGGCTTTTCTGTGGATTTACGGTAATTAAGTGTAAATAATTTTGTGAAACTGTGTAAATGTGTTTTGTTTTGTTTTCTAATCACATTATCACAATTCTATTTAGTTAGTTAGTTGCAGGGTTTTGTGATTATTAAAATAACTTGAAATTAGTATCTTTAAGTTTTTGGGTTAGATAATTAAATAGGTACTTATTTTGTTTAGTTGTGTCATTGTATTGCTTTTTTTGTTCGTCATTATTTTTTTGATCGTACATCTGGATGCTGTAATTTGGTGGTTTTGGTTTGTCGTTGTTAATTTTAAAATTAGTTTGTGTGTGTATTTTCGTGATATAGTTCTTTATTGTTGTTATACACATAGTCATTTAGTGTTGTTTTTCATTGTTCTTAAAAAATTATACTTTAAAAAATTGTATTAAGTAAGTCTATTAGCTTTGATTACTTTCTTAAGTTAAATACATATTGTTAGTTATTGGTGCTTAGTATAAAAGTTTGTTTATTGTCGGTAAAAATAATTGAATTATTTAAGTTCTTACATTCATAATAGGAAGCCCTTTTTTTGTATTCGCTGAAATAAAATGAAGTGCAAATAGTTTTAAAGGAGGTTTGTTAAATTTTATATGTTTTTTAATCAAGAGGTAGGTAATAAATTTAATTCGTGTATCTACTATTGTCTATAGTATATATTTTTTTCTTTGTTTAATAGGTACGTTATTTTTGTTCTAATATGAAGTTATATATATGAAAGTAACTCTCTCTGTCCGTTACCGCCTAACGCCTAAGCCACTTAAAGAGTTTGTTACAATTTGGTGCACAGATAGACTAGACTTAGGAAAGGACAACGGCGACTTTTTGTCACAGAAAAAGAGTTGAAAAGAGTGGAAATGAGGAGTAAAAGTGTGCATGGAAGGATCTTTGCACTCTTTGTATGCTATTTTTAACCGACTTCAAAAAAGGAGGAGGTTATCAATCCAGTTGTATATCCAATTGTGAATCAATTTAGATGGTTATTTTTTTTGGTTGGTAGATTATAATAGTTCAGAAGTGGTCATATAAATTTTATCGAAATCAGTGCGGAGGTTTTTGAAATATGAACATAAAACTAAAATTTGCGTTCATGTAATCAGACGATATATCTAAGTGCTAATATCTACTAATAGACTCTAATAAAATTTGGTGGACCGTCCCAATATGATTTTAAATTAAAGTTTACTTTAATAAATATGTGGCGCGGACGAAGTCGCGGGTAAAAGCTAGTTTAAAATAAAATAGAGAAGATTTTTCGTGTGAGGGATACAAAATAATCCAGAATCATACAATGCAAAATCAGTTCTTACCTCTTTGTACACTCTTACTTCTTTCACGCCGCAGCGACTTGCTTCTAGATCGTTCTTTACGTCTTCTCTCTTCCCTGTCCTTACTTCTAGAATCCCCCCTCTTCTCCACGGACTTACTTCTATCCCTCTTAGATTTCTTATCTTCTTTGGCTTCACTCCTTCGCGCTTCCTTATCTTTGTAACGTTCTTTAGTCTCCCTACTTCTGCTCCTCCTAGCCTCTACTTCTTTGCTCTTGTCACGTCGGTCAGATCTGTCACGATCCTCTTTCCGTGTCTTGTCACGTTTGTCAGAGTCGGGTTTGTCGTCGTGTTTGTCGGAGTCACGTCTGTCGTCACGCCGGTCGGAGTGGCGACGTTCCCTCTCGCGTTTCTCGGTGTTCTTGCGGTCGGGACGCTCTTTCTCGCGTCTTTCTGGACGATCGTCTTTTCTGGAACGCAAATAACTATGTTTTACTAATTTCTGAACTCATACCCCACGGTAGTTTCCGTTATTTTGCCGGGATAAAAAGTAACTAAGTGTTGTCCCTTACGTTACGGCTGGTCTAGTCGGGAGAACGGCGCCTGTCGATCCGGAGACCCCGGGTTCAAACTCCAAACGCACCACTGTCTTTTCGAAGTCATGTGCGTAATGCCGCTAACTTAAAAACGATGAAGGAAAACACCGTGAGGAAACCGACCCATCCGATGTACCTAGAACCTATCGAAGTCGTGTGTCATCCACCCACCCGCACTGGGCCAGCGTGGTGGATTATGACCTTAACTCTCTCCTTGAGAGAGAAGGCCCGAGCCCCAACAATGGGAATATTTAGTGGGCTATTCTTCCAGACTATAATTTAGCTGTGTTCCATATTTGAATCAGATCCGTTCAGACGTTACGACGTGATTGAGCAACAAACACCTAAACATCAACACGTTTTTGACATTCATAATATTAGTAGGAACACAGTAATGTCTGTTCATTCATGCTTGCGGTAGAATTTTGTGACTGGTTACAAAACACAGTTACAAAGGCGGCCGAAAGGGAATAACCGACCAATAACTAGCCTGTCCCACCTTCTGGTGGGACCAATAACTAGCCTGTCCCACCTTCTGGTGGGACCAATAACTAGCCTGTCCCACCTTCTGGTGGGACCAATAACTAGCCTGTCCCACCTTCTGGTGGGACCATCAACTAGCCTGTCCCACCTTCTGGTGGGACCAATAACTAGCCTATCCCACCTTCTGGTGGGACCAATAACTAGCCTGTCCCACCTTCTGTCCCACCAGAAGGTGGGACAGGCTAGTTATTGGTTACCTCAAAATGACATCCACTCCCAAGAGAAATGCCGACTTTATATCCAAGAGATGATCATGATACTTCCAGGACTGCAAGCCCTGAGAGGACACCCCCCAGCAGCCAGCTGTGACCGCGGGGTAGATGCCCTGTGAATAGGCCCCAAGGCAATGGACTACTGTCCGAGGCTTTAGCATACCACTTCTAGCAAATTGAGGAGGTGGAAGAAATAAAAATAAAACTAGCCAGTCATAAAACACAAGTAATTGTCATTAATACTCACTTTTGTATATTTTGTCCCCTGAAAGTGCTTCTCAGCATCGTGAAAGGGTCATAGTCTCCCTTGGCGTCATCCTTCAGTCCTCTCGCTTCGAGGCCGCCCTTGGAGCCCCCGAGGGCGTCGGAGGCGGCCACGGCGGAGGGGAGGCGGGGCGCGGGCTGCACCACGGCCGAGGGGGGCCCGCGGCGGTGCGGGGGGGACGGGCGGGAGGCTCGCGTTGATCCCTGGGAGACAGCATGCTTTAAGACCACTCGATTTTAATTATTAGAATTGAACTATTTTTTTTTTTTTTTGTTTTGAACATCTTTTTCTGTATTCATGAGATTTATAATGTAAAGTTATTGTTATTTCGTTGTTTTAATTTAAATTTTGCCATCTCGCCTGTAAAACGACTCAACAATACAATAAAAATTTATTAATAACTAGGGTATGAGTTTATACACATAATTGCATCATTAGATTCAGGACTAGCCGATATAACATTAAAGTACATATCCAAAATTTGTGATCCAATCTCTTTCAAAACACAATCTTCTAGAACTATCTTTCCGCATTATTTAGTTAAGAAATATTTTAATCAACTGTGACAGTTAATTAATAAATAAATATTTTTTTGGAATATTTTTCAATACGAGTGTGGCGAATATTTTGTATTTTTTTCGTTAATTTAAAATTAAACGGGTTGTTGAAGTCTGGTATCGCATTTAAAGAGGCCATTGGCGAAGGTCCACTTCCGCCACGCCTGGCTACGCCACTGGCGATACCACAAGATCACAACGCAGTTTTGTGGCCTCGCCCTTACTTGTGACTGGTTATAGCGTTGCCAAATGTCCCGATTTTGGCGGGATGTACCCAGTTTTATGTGTCAGACGGAATGTCCCGCTTTTCGGGGATAACTCGTCCGTACGTATAATATCCTGAACAACCGCGATCTGCAAGTAGGTATTCAAATATTCCTAATAAAGATTTACCCTAAAGATAGGGTAAACCTGATATAAGATAAAATATTATATTTTTTTTAAATGCATTTATAATTGCTATTTCGATATCTACTTTAAAACTCAAACGTAAAGATACGAATAATTATTAAGAAAAAAACTCTGATGTGATGACAAAAGCGAGATTCTTTCGTCGAAAGCGGGACGTGGTAAAAAATGTATGTATGTTTTACTATGTTCCGGTTTCGACGACAGAATCCCGCTTTTTTTTCAATCTCTTAATTTCTTAATAAGTTTCAAAGTCCCGGAAATGCTAAAGAAAAAAATTGGCAGTCACAGGAATTGCCGATAGAAGCAAAAACTTTTAATTTGATAACTCACTTTGGAAATTACACGGGTGAAACCGGAGGAGGCCACAAAATCGGGACTATGACCATCTAGAAATGCGTTAGAACCCGAAGATTTATTTCACTTACAAACGAGACGCTCGAAAAAACGAAAAAAAAAAAAAAACGTGACGCTCGAGTTCAATTCACAGCCCATAGAAAAATGTGTGGTGCGCCAAAAGAAGTTTACACTTCAAAAATCTGGCGACGCTGCTCGTAGCACAGCCCTAGAGAAGGCGGACGGCCGGTTACCTCTGGTCGTGTTTGGGGTTGACTCCGAGCGCGCGCGCCAGCATCTCGGCGCGCGACACGACCGGCGACGCGCGCGCGCGGCGCCGCGCCTCGCGCTCCGGCGCGCGGTGCGATTCCGGCTCTTCTGTACCAACAAATAAGGTTCATATTCATTTTGACGTGACAACGTCTTATAAGTGAGTGAGAGGCACGCGTCCCTTCCACTCGGGCATGGTTAGCCCGCCTAAGAGCGAGAGAGACAGACATAAAAAGTGAAAGGCACGCGTCCCTTCCGTAAAATTATTTTACCACTCAAAGTCGTTGTCACGTAAAACTTTCGCCCGTATACCGACTTTACAGGCAACCAATTTTTTTTTAACTATTATATGTTTACGTGAGTAAGTTGAATGGATGTCAAGCGACGCTGCGGTCGACGATGGAGCTTGCTTACCTAGAAGAAACCGATTCACTCTCGATGTCAAAACATCAAAGTCAAAGTACTTTATTCATAAATGTACAATTTACATGTCAATTAATAAAAAACAAAAACAAAAGAAAGAGCATACAAATTGTATACATTTTCAAAGTTTGAAATGACTACTTTACTGTATTATAATAATTATTGTACAGAAAACTGTCAAGCATTATACGAGTATAATATGGCTTTAATACAATTTTACTGACCCATTATGACTTTACATTTTTATGGGAACTTTGCCATCACTCTCTAAAAATTCGCTATAACTATAAAAAGCTTGATCGATAAGCCAGCACTTTAATCTGTTTTTGAAGCTGCCAAGTTTGCAACCATCATGATTCATGCAGATCAAGGGGTCTACCGCTGAACGAATACTGTCTTAGCGTTGTAGTTTCTCTCTCTTTCTTTTCCTTTGAAATGATAGAGATGGCAATAGCAAAGCCAAAGCCGATTTAGCTAGGCGGTAGAAGGCCAGTTGCACAGTCTTGTGAAATATATCCGATAATACCCGATAAGCTAGCAATTTTGCGGCTACACAATACAATGCGATGTACAGGACTTCGAAGTCTTAAAGTATGACTTTCTTGGAGCATGTCGCCTTCCTCATAATGTTTTCATTAACGATTAAAACTAGTAGCTATGGCTAAATTGAAATATACTCAGTGAAATATACTGAATGGTGCAAACGGAATTTGAGCCCACTACCACTACTGGTGTGCCATCAAATATTCTAGAACGTATAAAACAAGAAGAGACAGACATATCAACCTACCCTCATGTTCAATGTCTTCTTCAAAGTCGAGAGCGTTGTAATCTATCCTCTCGTGCCGGGGTCGCTCTGAAAAAAAAAGCAATTAAAAACAAAATTATTATAAGAGCAAACAAAACCAAATTAAAAAAATACGTAGTGTAGGACACCCTGAAACGAGATGAAGTGACGATATACATAAGGCAGCATGTGTAAACGTAAAGGGCTTAGCGACAAGCCTACGTCCAGCAGTGGACGGTAGTAGTAAGACTCTTTACTAAATTCGCCTGAAAAAGTAGCTTTAGTAGTTATTCTACCGCCAACTAGTATTGGGAAGACATCACTTGTCTTCCTGTTTGAAGGGCAATGGTTCCCGTGAAATTTACAAGGCATAGACGTGTAACATCGTACATATAAGGGTGACGAGTGCAGTGCTAGGTAATGATTTGGACTCTTCATGTTTCAATAGCTGCGTGTCCCTGAGCTGTTATGGGCGTATTGCTTACCATCAGGCACATGTCTTGCTCGCCTCGTCACTCTACCTATATTAGAGTTTAATATAGTTAATTTTAATTTGCTGTTAGATAATGCGAAAAGGTAACACTTATCTAGAGTAATAGGTGGGACTCTTGGCAGAGTCCGCCTAGGGAAGTACCACACCTTTGCCAGTTATTCTGCCGCCAAGCAGTAATGTGCAAACATTACTGCGTTCCGTATCCGTTCCCAGAGAAATTACAGGCTTAATTACAGCTTAGAGACATAACATCTTAGATCACTGGGTGACGAGCGCAGTGCAGTGCTAGGTAATTATTTGGACTTTTCATGTTCCAATAGCTGCGTGTTACTGTGCTGTTATGTGGCAGGCATGTTGTTTACTATCAGGCACATGTAATGCTCGTCTCGTCACTCTTTATTTAAAAAAAAGAGTACTTATTGTGCACATATCATGTTTAGCAAAACACAAAACAACATAAAATCTCTGTATACCAAACTGTGGTGGAAACTAACGAACGATTCTCTGAGCTCCGTCACAACAACACAACTTTGTAATAAATAATCTAATTTCACAGACGAACATAAGTATAATTGATTTAAACAAACACATACCGACTGTACTATCACATTCGCCTTCCTCCTTTTCTATGAGCTCAGGAGTGCCGCCTTCCACGCGACCTGACAAAAATATTTTCAATATGAGGGGAGACACGGGCATTACTCCACACTCAAATGTTTATTTACTCAAATCATAGGGGACGTATAACCATTAAGTTACGCAATTTAGAAGGCTCCCTCGAGGGGGGCTTCTTCCCCCCCCTTCTTCTACCCCCCTGGGGAACGTTACAATGCATTCAGGAGGTATTTTTTGGGTAAAAAAACTGGGAATTAAAACCTCCCAAATTGGCAAGTTATATGTGGGAGTTTTTGGTAAGAATGGATGTTATGTCACTTGGATGTTACGCAACGATTAGCCAGAGTGAGGGTAAGGGTGCAAAAAACGTTACGGTGCGTCAAAAGGGGGGAAGGATATACAACTGTTACAAATTGCGTCTCCTAATACTTGAACGTCACCATATGTATAATACGCGCATGTGGTGTTATATAAGTATTTGTGGTCATTACGTATGGCCCTGTAAGGCCATGGTAAAGGTTAACCTAACGTATTTTCAATAGCAATTCCTTACAACAGATAATAATAGATCTAAAATTAAAATATTTTATTCATAAACGTACAATGTACACGATAATTAGTGAATGAAAAATGAAAGTAGGAGTGCACAAATATTATAATACAAGTAATATACATTTACAAATACAAATAGAAAAATATTTATTTCTCTATTTAAGATTACACGATACAGAATATTTTATAAGTTGATCCAAACAAAGTTCCCACAATAAAAATTAACTGTACATATAAGTTTCAATTATTTTGTATTTATTACAATTGCAATTAATAACTAATAATGGTAATGATTTGGACTCCCCATGTTCCAATACCTGCATGTCACTGTGCTGTTATGTGGCAAGCATGTTGCTTACCATCAGGCACATGTCCTGCTCATCTCGTCACTCTTTATTAAAAAAACTAATAATAATAATGTATACCCCTTTCAGCTCCAATAAGTGTACATAATACTTTTACTCTATTGCACAAATTAAATATAATCAGTATTTAAAATTAGTTGAGATCCAAGCGAACTTCGTTCATGTCGAACATCGCCATAAATTAATCAAATTTGTATGTACGAGTATACTTATAAAAAATAACCAAGTGCCAAAAAAAAATCCTTACCTATTATGATTGGAGCCCCTGTCTCCCCTAAAAATCATACTGTAATTATTATATAAATATCATGCGTGACATGATCAAAAACATAACTGATTTAATTTTAATGACATGATCAAAAACCTAAAAGATTTAAAATAAATGAGATGTTCAAAAACCTAACAGATTTAAAATAAATGAGATGTTCAAAAACATAACAGCTTTAAAATAAATGAGATGTTCAAAAAACCTAACAGATTTAAAATAAATGAGATGTTCAAAAACCTAACAGATTTAAAATAAATGAGATGTTCAAAAACCTAACAGATTTAAAATAAATGAGATGTTCAAAAACCTAACAGATTTAAAATAAATGAGATGTTCAAAAACCTAACAGATTTAAAATAAATGAGATGTTCAAAAACCTAACAGATTTAAAATAAATGAGATGTTCAAAAACATAACAGCTTTAAAATAAATGAGATGTTCAAAAACCTAACAGATTTAAAATAAATGAGATGTTCAAAACCTAACAGATTTAAAATAAATGAGATGTTCAAAAACATAACCGCTTTAAAATAAATGAGATGTTCAAAAACCTAACAGATTTAAAATAAATGAGATGTTCAATAACCTAACAGATTTAAAATAAATGAGATGTTCAAAAACCTAACAGATTTAAAATAAATGAGATGTTGAAAAACATAACAGCTTTAAAATAAATGAGATGTTCAAAAACCTAACAGATTTAAAATAAATGAGATGTTCAAAAACCTAACAGATTTAAAATAAATGAGATATTCAAAAACATAACAATATTAAAATAAATGGCATGATCAAAAACATAACAGTATTAAAATAAATGACGTGCTCGAATACGTAACAGGTTTAGAATAAAAAATAATTATAATGGTATATATCGTCGGCGATATATACTAAGTACTAAGTCAGCTACTGATTTACATTGAAAACAAAGAACCGGTTTTGTTTTCGTTGTAGAAGGCTCTGATTATTCGATATGTACTTTTTAGTAGGAGTACTTTTTTAATCGAGTTTAAAGCATTTGCATGTGAAAAAACTGAGTACAGCGGTTGTTACGTCGAGTTAACGTCATAACAATTTTAAGTTAGTTTAAGTTATAACAATTTATATCGTGACTAAGTCCTACTGTTTACAATATGAGTTCAAATAGCAAGAGTTTGAAAATTATATGAGTAGGGGATACATTTTCCAAACTGCCACAAAATAATAGGGTACGTACGATCTCGGGGCGCCGGCGCCTCCTGCGCGGGCCGCCGCGCTGCTTCTTGCTGTTGTTCCAACTGCGAGCGCTCGTGCTCGGCCCTCTGACCAAATACAACAAAATATCTATATCTATACATTATTTTATTTATTTATACATCAATTATTAATCTTAGTACACTCCGCGAGGCATAAGCTGAGCTTTGCATTTGTGTGAGTGTACATGGATAGTGTAGGTGTGACAACCGGCCTTAGGCGCGGCGCCATTCTGTCTCGCCGCGCTCCTGCCTGATTGGTGATCACTCACACTAATGCAAAGCTCAGCCTATACCTCGCGGACAAAATTTCAAGCTCCTGCCTGATCGGTGATCACTCACACTAATGCAAAGCTCAGCTTATACCTCGCGGAGTGTACCCCAGTTTAAAAAAAAATTGCCGAGAAGTATGCAATTTTGCAACCTTGTTTATAGAGTAGGTGCGCAGATATTAGGCGCGGAAGCCTAATATTTTTTTCTAATTATTTTTTTTGGACAATTCACACGCAACACCATCTGACCCCAAACTAAGCAAAGCTTGTGTGATGGCAGCCAGATAGCTGATATAATACTTATATAGTTTAAAATACACACTTATTATACATAGAAACACCCAGACACAGTGCAAACATTTGAATTCATCACACAAATATTTGCACTGGGTGGGGATCGAACCCACGACCCTCGGCTTCGCAGGCAGAGCTACTACCATCTAAGCCACTAGGGCAGTCAATTATGCATAAAAAACACACAAAATACCTAAAGAAAAAAAACCTTACTCACACTACTATGTATTTGAAACACAAACACCCTTTTGTTTATTTAAATTATGGTCGCAATTAACTGAAACCTTCTTTAACCGCTTTAAGTATTTCTAGGTAGGGTAGAAAATGTTTTGACTTCGCGTCACCAACACGTATTATAGCAGATTATAGTGCTGTTTAATGCTACACTTTTAAGTTGTATGTATTTACTTTATTGACAGTGCAGTCCAGTGGTTTTTTTTTAATCAATTACAAACAAAAGTATTTTCAGCCAAGATAACGTCACTAAAAAAATTGTCAGTCATAGGAACTGCCGATAGAAGTGAAAACTTATAACTCAGAATTCGATAGCTTACTTTGGAAACTGCGCGGGTGAAACCGGAGGGCGTGGCCATGAGCATGGTCATCTAGAAATGCGTCAGCCAATGGGAAATGCTTACGCATTTCCAATACTTAATAAAGTAATACTTCATTGTACAAGACTCAGTACTGTCTTTTTCCATCACTATCGTCCGACACTCACTACCATCTCCTACCATCACTTACCTACCCTCACTTTCTTTCATCCTACCCTCAGATAATATCACCCAACACTCACTATCGTCCAACACTCCTATTATCACTCTTTTTGACTTATTGACTGGCCTCGTGGCTTAGTGGGTAGTAACTCTGCCTGCGAAGCCGAGGGTCGTGGGTTCGATTCCCCACCCAGTGCAAATATTTGTGTGATGAATTCAAATGTTTGCACTGTGTCTGGGTGTTTCTATTTATAATAAGTATTGTATTTAAAACTATATATGTATTATATCAGCTATCTGGCCTCCATATTACAAGCTTTGCTTAGTTTGGGGTCAGATGGTGTTGTGTGTGAATTGTCCACCAATATATTTATTATTTATTTATTTATTTTCATCGTACCCTCAGTTCCTCTGGTCCCACCCTAACTCTCGTCCTACCCTCGCTCCAGCCTGCAGAGCACTGACCTCGAACTCGGAGAGTTTGATGATGCGGCGCTGCGCCTGCCTCCAGTGAGGCGGCGTCACCGACCGCGACCGGGACCGCGAGCGGGACGGGGTGCGGTAGCGCTGTACAGAGACACGTCATCACTACACACACATCATATGCTAGGGAACACACACACATAAGCAGCTTTATATATATTCCCACTGGTGTACTCGGAGGTATACTATTCTCGGCTGGTGTTTCTCGGAACGAGATTTTTTAATTGTTTTTACACTTTATATAAACTACATATATTGATATGTAGTATTATATGTAGATGTAATATATGGAGATATAAATATATGTAGGGGGCTTAATCACCATATAAATCATTATTTAATTACCTCGACGTTTCGGCACCGCAGTGGTCACGAGAAGACTAATTAGAAAAAGAAAGAAGAGTCTCGAGAAAGAAGATCGTTCTGAAGCCCCGTACAATATTAATATTAAGAGGTTTTTTTTTATAAAATAGAGTGGCGACGCGAGCAAGACGTGTGCCTGATGACAAGCAAAAGCCTGCCCATAACAGCACAGTTACACGCAGCTATTGGAACATGAAGCGTCCAAATCATTACCTAGCACTGCACTGCGCTCACCCAGAGATATAATAAGACGTGTTATCTCTATGCCCTGGCATTTCACTGAAAACATCGCCCTTGAAACCAGAACACAGTCACGTTTACACGTTACTGCTTGGGGGTAGAATAAGTGGCAAAGGTGTGGCAATCGTGATAACATTTTGTAGTGGTAGGACTCTTGACAGAGTCCGCCTGGGGAAGTACCACACCTTTGCCAGTTATTCTACCGCCAAGCAGTAATGTGCAAACATTACTGTGTTCCGGTTTGAAGGGCTTAGATCTTAGATCTCTGGGTGACGAGCGCAGTGCAGTGCTAGGTAATGATTCGAACTCTTCATGTTCCAATAGCTGCGTGTCACTGTGGTGTGGCATGTTGCGTACCATCAGGCACACGTCCTGATCGTTTCGTCACTCTTTTAAAATTATATTAAAAAAAAAAATGCTGGTACTCGCCTTCTCTCGTGATGGAGTGACTCAAGGCCACAAGGCCTGGCCCAGTGCTGGTTGGTGGAGGAAGGATGATCACACAGATACAGATAATTTATGGGCAAAAATCATTTACAAGTCACATAATTAATACATTAATTATTCAATAAAACTAAAAACAATACTAATGTCTAGAACTATCGCTTCTGGTATTTGTCACCAAAAAACTCTTTCAAAGAATAATAGGTGTTTTTTTAGGGTTCCGTAGCCAAATGGCAAAATACTGGACCCTTATAGATTCGTCATGTCTGTCTGTCTGTCCGTCCGTATGTCACAGCCACTTTTCTCCGAAACTATAAAAGCAATACTATTCAAACTTGGTAGGTAGATGTAATCTGGAAACCGCATTAAGATTTTGATACAAAAAATAGAAAAATACAAAAAAAATTAAGAGTGCCCCATAGAGATATATAGAACTGAAACTCAAAAATTTTTATTGATCAATACCATACGTGTGGGGTATCTATGGATAGGTCGTCAAAAATGATATTGAGGTTTCTAACATATTTTTCTTCTAAACTGAATAGTTTGCGCGGGGGACTCTTCCAAAGTGGTAAAAAGTGTGTCAGGGGTTAAAACACTGATTAAAGTAACAACGAAGTAATAAGAATTTTTGTATTATGTTACTGGCTGCTACGGAAGCCTTCATGGGCGAGCCCGACTCGCCCTTGACCACTTTTATTATTAAATATGTCCCTAAACGTTTCTTAAATAGCCCAACAGAGGCCCATGTCGCGATGTTTTCCTTCACTGTTTCTAAATTAACGTCATTACGCACATGACTTTGAAAAGAAAGTGGTGCATGTGGAATTTGAACTCGAGGCTCCAGACCGGCAGTCGCCGTTCTCCCGACTAGACCAGCCGTATCTTATACTGGGAAGCTTACTCAAATTATGGCACCTTCTTCTTGTCGTGTCAGCAATTCAGTTTGGACTACATATATATACTTTTTTTTTTATTTTGTAAACATTTTTAAATTTTGTCTTTTGTTTTTAATTTTATGTTTTTTTCCTTTTTCTTTATTTCTTCGTGTAATTTTTAAGTACTAAACAGTTTCTGACCAGTGAGTGGCTACAGAAACTCCAACGGGGTTGGCTTCGCACAAGTCATTCAGTGTACAGGTGTTGGGGCACAGTGGACACACGAGAAGGTGAGCCATAGTCTGGGAGCTTACACCGCAGTCGCACTACTCAACTGGAGGATCTGCAAGACCCCATTTACACATATTATGTCTGCAACGGCCTACTTGAGTTCGGAGTCTATTTAAAGACTTCCAGATACTCGTAGGCCATTGCAAATCATGGCCGGTAGGAAGCACTTCATGTGGGGAATCAAAGTTAGGTGGCACTGGATGTTTCTTTTGCCACAGTTCCACTCTAGCTTGTGTAGGAGTAGCTGTAATAGCTGTGGTTTTTTGTATAAAACTTTTGCGGCTTTTTAATCTGCAAGGAGGGGGGGCATAATTGAACAGTGGGTGTTGCGAATCTAGCTCTTGTTTCTTTTTTTCAATGGCGCAGGCAATTTCTCTACGGACATCGGGAGGTGCAATTCCAGCTAATGGGTATATAAGGTTAAGTATAAAACAGTTAGATCAGCCCCAAGTTTCGGTAGTTACATAAATAGATTAAGATATCGACCAAACGTTTTATAGTTACAGTGAATTCTTAGAAAGTTATGTAAACCTATGATCCAATTTTAGAAAAATGATTCACTCAATTGCTCATTACAATAATTGTAATAAATTTAAACTAGTTAAGAAACTAGTAGAAAAAGTATCTATTTATGTATCTAATACTTTTAAACAAGCAATTTTTGTATATATCTACATATACACATATATATTAATTAGTTTTAGTAGGTTTATAATTTCCAGCATTTTGTTTGTATTAAACTCACTTTTGTAGTAAATATATATATTAACTAGTTTTGTTTAGTAATAGTATTAGTAATAGTAAGGAAAATGTCACCTCGCCTCGCCTAACCTTGTTCTAGGCGATTTTCCTTTAAGTTGGTTGTCTGGAAGAGATTGCTCTCAGCAATAAGGCCGCCATTTGTGGCGCTAGTTCATAATTGTGTGTTACTGTATTTGTTTCCTGTTTTGTGTCACAATAAAGTGTTATCTATCTATCTACATAATCTGAAAACTGGTATCTGAAATTTTCACGATTTTCATGATGCAGGAGGATTGGGGGGCGATAAAACGATCCATCTATAATTCCATATTTAAAAAAACGTCGTTTTATCCGGTTTTCAAGCAGTGAAAAACTATCATCCAGGTACTGAATATTATGATATTCATATTATGAATTACTTGAGCATATCCATGCATGAAATATTAAAAGAACTTACAAATACTCCTCTCCCTTTGATGACTCTGCCGCTGCGAGTGTACGTATTGCGCTCTCTCTCGCGGTACCGCATCCTACATCAGAAAAAATGTGTTTTACAAAATCAAAATAAAAAAGCGCGGTGGCCCAGTCGCTAAAACGTTAGGTGGAGAGTGAAATCGCATTCGAGTATTTGTCTAGCTTTAATGGTGAACCAAAACAGCGTGAGGAAACCAGCATATTGCATTGAAAAGAAAGCTTTCCAGTACGGGTGTCATTGTAGCCAGCGTATGACCTTGACACCCAATCAAGGTCATTATGGGAACTATGACATGTATAAATTAGACCAACAAATGTAACTTATGGTACATATATTGGCAATAATATAACTGAGTATGTGAGTTTTGACTGCTTCCCTGATTGAATACCCCGAGTCAGTGGGAACAGAGAGTAGGCATCTTATGCTTCTATAGCCCATTTTCAGCAGCCAAAATAAATCTAAGCTGGCAAAATCTGTGTATACTTATATATACACCGACTGATGATCTGAACCCAATCTAAACAGAGGATATACTATGGCGGCCAGATAGCCAATATAATACTAATGTAGTTGTAAATACATACTCATTATACATAGAAACACACAGACACAGTACAAATGTTTGAATTCATCACACAAATATTTGCACTGGGTGGGATTCGATCCAACGACCCTCGGCTTCGCAGACAAAGATTTGGACGTGGATACGCAGAAAGGATCTAACCCACAAAAACCAACTTTCGAGATATCGACCTAAAGCATAGTATCTTAACGTCGATATTTCGAACGTCACTTTTTGTATGTTAGCTCCTTAGATAGAGAATAAATAAATAGATCAGGTTTTTCCGAATGGTTTCTTTGCACCAATCGTAATCAGATTATGTGGATACTTGCTATGGGGCTGTACGGGTCTGCAGGTCTACTACAAAGTCCGATAATCGATATATCGGCCAAAGTTATGGACGATTTATACCACGAAACACAATCGGTCGGTTGATCTGATCGGGCGTTTCGTTCATCCCGACCGACGCTGATTTAACAGTTTTTGTGTCATCAACCGACCGATTGTTTTTCGTGGTACAAAACGTCCATAACTTCGGCCGATATATCGTTTATCGGTCTTCGTAGTAGACCTGCTGATCGCTCTTGCCTTGTCTTGTCATAGTGTCATACTTTTGTCCCGGCTCATCACTCTGTTGCCATAGCAAGTATGCACGTCATCTGCTTACGATTGATTCAAAGGAACCGTGCGGAAAAACCTGATCTATTTACTTATTCTCTATCTAAGGTTTGAACTCTATACATAGTATACTTATGTAAACTCTTTGGTTAGATCCTTTCTGCGTTTTCACGTCCATTTATCTTTTAATAAGTATTTCTAGTGCGCAACTAATGGTCCTGCAATTAGCGAAAGTTGTCTAGGCTGTGGAGACTCAGAGGCCGCTTGAGGCGAATCAGAAACATTTAAAAAAACGAGCATCTAACTTTAATAAGTTACGCTGTATAGAGATAGGCAACTAGCGTAGCAGAACCTGAGGTATCGTTAAAGTAAGAAAGTAAGAGTAAAAGGGACAGGAATAATAAACATCATCAGCTAAACTTACATTAAAAAACGACTAAAACTGCAAACAGAAAATAATTAATACATCACTCAGTAAGCGGATAATAGCGGTGAGCGGGTAGTCTCAGTATGGTCCCATCTGGCCCGGTGCCTTGGCCCAGTGCCGGGCCAGATGGGAAGAAAAAGTTTTAACTGGCCCGGTGATATATTTACCGAGCCAGAATTTTTTATTTTTTTTTAAATAAAGAGTGACGAGACGATCAGGACATGTGCCTGATAGTAAGAAACGTGCCTGACACATAACAGCACAGTGACACGCAGCTATTGGAACATGAAGAGTCAGATGACACAAATCAAGTGCCATTGTCCCCGGTAACGGGAGAAAAGAGGATACTCTCTAGCCCCGTATCACTTGTACAGTTCAAAACACAATATTATTGACATTTCAATATTGCCGTGGATTCATTTCCTCTGTGAGCTTAGCAACACATTTGGCTACGATTTTAATCTATTTATACATAGATAGCTTGGCGACCAGGACAAGACTCGTGAAAGCCCAGAAACGGACATTTCAGCAAGCTTTTTAAACATAATAATCAGTGTTTAATGTATGATGAAATAAAACAATTGAAAATGTTTTAATTCATACTTTTATGCATTTTCAAAAAAAACAATGATTTGCGGGAAGCTCAAGATACAAAACTTTTAAACCCAGACTACAAATTAAATGAAGTCTAGCCCGGACGCTCCCCAGACGCCCTCTAAACTAAGATAACTCCGGGGAAAAACGGACGGATGGCAACCCTACAAACAAATGCTATCAATAAACGAATTTAATACAACAATATGAAACATTCCTTCACAGTATATATATATGTACTTTGACACTTATTGGTACGGCAAACAGTGCAATGTTAATTTTAAACTTTGAAAATGTATACTATTTGTGTCCTATTTCATATGTTTTTTTCCAATAATTAAAATGAATAAATTGTACATTTATGCATAAAAAAGTTTAACTTTGACTTTGTACTTTTACCAATGGAAAACTTGGAGGACGCTTATGTCGAAAGACAAACGGGTGGAAATTATGAAATTAGAATAAATATATACTTGTAAAAATGTAGTCAATACCCTAGAAATAAAGGCTATCTTTATCTTTTGTACCTTTCCCGGTCCTGCCTGTGATCGTTGTTCCTCTCGTTGTCCCGCCCTCCCCTCATGAGGAACCGGTTGGCGGGCACCGCCGGGATCTCGTCGGGGTCTATCTTGGAGGTCACCACGAGCGGGTGGGACGGACCCTCCGCCGGCGCCTCCTCTGACGGCGAGACTGAGTGACGTCTGAAACGTGAAGTATTCAAGAATCACAACAACAAAGAAGTTAAATTTTTTAGTAAAATCACAGTATTCCAAGGCAATTACCTTGAACTATTTAACAATGTGAATTGAATAAGAATGCATTAAACCACTAAAATAATGACACTAAAGGCTTGTTCGCATTAGGCTAGTAAATTAGTCTAGTAGAGAGTAATTTAGTAGCTAAAATACTCGCTACTATTCAAAAATCGTTCGCACCGTGCTTTAGTACAGTTCACAAGTGAGTAGCGTTTCGCAACATGAAAATCCTACAACGCAATAAAATAAATGAATGAATAAGTTAATCTTATCGAATCGTAATGGCTATTTTAGAAGAGGTGAATAAGGAAATTTGTGTGATCAATAAAATAAGTTATTCGACAGACAATTTCGTATTTGGAAAATTGTTTGAAGTTATTTTTCTCTCCAGACTAATTCGACAAGTTCGAACCTGTTTAGTCGGCGAGCCAATGAGCGCACCGTTCCCAACGAACGCGTGGTGAGGGGTGCTACTCGCCCGTTGAAAATAGAACAAAATGGATTGACTCGACTAAATCATTTCTTAAACTACTCAACTAAATTTTCACTTTTCATACACGTTTAGTTGCTAAATTACTCGCCACTAGGCTAATTTACTAGCCTAATGCGAACAAGCCTTTACAGATGGAAATTACACACTAAAAATTTTAGAAATACATTTTTTAAGTCTATTAAAAAGCAGGTATCAGTATACATGCTGTCAGTATGTGTTATAAATTATATAAAGAGTATGTTAGGTATTTTAGTAGTATGACTAGCCTCGTGGCTTAGTGGGTATTAACTCTGCCTGCGAAGCCGAGGATTGTGGGTTCGATTCCCACCCAGTGCAAATGTTTGTGTGATGAATTCATATATTTGTGCTGTGTCTGGGTGTTTCTATGTATAATAAGTATGTATTTAAAACTATACGTGTATTATATCAGCTATCTGACCGCCACTTTGCTTAGTTTGGCGTCAGATGGTGTTGTGTGTGAATTGTCCACCGATATTTATTTATTTATGTGAACCTTTAGAAGAAAAATCAACATACCTCTTCTTTTTCTTTTCTTTCTTCTCTTTCTTACTCTTCTTCTTCTTCGGAGTTCTTTCAGCTTCTGAGCCCGACTCCTCTTTCACCTCCTTCTCCTTGGGTTTCTTGGCTGAAACAAAGAAATTAAATAAATATTCACTTCATAGTTACTACACAATTTTACAATTTGAATGTTGCCTGTGTCAAAAATATACCATTATAATAATTAGTCCATCAGCTAGATTATGGGACACGTATTTTCTGTTTTATGAAAATACATTTTAAATTTGACAGATATCAAACTTCCGTGATATGTGTCTGATGGGGCTCTATATGTGGTAGGATAACATTTTTTGTACTAATTTAAGTAGCCATAACGTTTTTAGGATGCATAACTGTTTTCGCATAATTTTTACTAGCTTTTTTTTAGAGCTACGAAACGCTTAGTCCTTGTAGAACTTACCGTACCGTGGGAAACTAATATACCTAAAGACCACGCGATGAAACAACACACGCCCGAGTCACAAGTCTCCGGATCTACTCGAGTTTTCTCTGTCTGCCACACGATGGACCCGGCACCCGCACGGTGAATCCATGGAATGCTAAGAAGGTCGTCTCATATCACGGATATTCGGGGGATATGCCTTGATTGCAAATTTAGTTCGAAACCTAGTGTCTCCGGTCTCCTCCCACCACATACATAAAATGGGCGGAACATTTCCGTATTAACAAATAATTTTGTCTATGTAGAAAGAGTGTCACTCAACGCCCACATAATATGTCACTAGGGATTGAAATGAGTGATTGCAAAATTTATTCGACATTTTATTTTGGGCTGTATTGTTATGTTTTCATTTTATTAAGTTTTACTAATATACAAACACGTAAATATAATTATAATATACTTGTGGAGAGGCGATATGTACAGCAAGCCACATATTGGTGGGATGCAAGGTGCTCCTTAATGGGGGTCATTACTCACGGCGTCATGACAGAGTACTTGAAATCATACGTGAAGCCATGAGTCTTTCAGTAGCTAGAGCCCAAAAGGGATTGACGACAAACAAAAGACAAATTAACTTTGTAAAAGAAGGCTCAACTTCAAACTCCAGGAACAAGCCTTACTCAATGCTGGGTACAGCACCTGATTGGACTATTTTAATGGACACGTATGAAAAGCACTACAAAATCCCAGAGGATGTGGGTGTTTCGTCATCCAGACCGGACATTTTCCTTTTTTTCTAGAGCTACGAAACGCATAGTCCTTGTAGAACTTACTGTACCGTGGGAAACTAATATACCTAAAGACCACGCGATGAAACAAAATAAGTATTACGACCTCCTAAACGAATTAACAAAAAACGGCGATGTAGTTAGTTTATACGCTGTAGAAGTGGTAGCGAGAGGTATACCAGCAAAATCTCTCTAAAACCTACTGAAAGACCTTGGCTTATCCGGAAGTGCAGTAAGTTCTATACTAGAACGAGTATCTAAAGCTGCACTAGTAGGCTCATATCAGATTTGGCTGGGCAGGGAGAGAGAAACGAGTGGTGAAGGTGAGTGTTGATGTACGTCAGAAAGGGGCCCCTTAAACCTACGCCCGAGTCACAAGTTTCGGGAACTACTCGAGTTTTTCTCTCTCTGCCACACGATGAATCCGGCACCCGCACGGTGAATCTATGGAATGCTAAGAAGATCGTCTCAATTGATACCCTGTACGACATGTATTATACTATAAAGAAATGTATAAAGTTGGAGTAGGAATCTATTTGCATTTTTCAAATTAACAGTTTTACGTTTAATGTATGCGAAAGTACTAGCAGTGCTCCGCGGGGTTTACCCGCGTAGTTCTCGTTCCCATTCTTTTGTCGAGATAAAAGTAGCCTAAGCCTATGTGTTCGTCCAAAATATAATCTTACTGTATTTCAAATTACAACTCGATCCGTTCATACGTTTAAACGAGATTGAGCAACAAACATCCAAATACCCAAACATTGGCATTTGTAATATTAGGTATTAGGATTTACGATACCAATGACAAAAAAACATATTTTTTTTGCTTTCCTGCTTGTACTGGGTAATCTCTGAAACTGCTGGACTAATTTTAAGGGACTTTTAATGAAACAGTTTATTTAATAAACATTAAATAAACATCACTTTATTCCGGTTTGAAGGACTATGTTTCCAGAGAAATTACAGGGAGGTAAAACATTATATCTCAGACTGTCGAACGCCGTAAATCCTAATGCCGTGAATTGGACTATCTGCAAGGAAGGAAGAGAGGTATTTGCCCTGCAGTGGGACAATGTAGGCTAGTAATAATATTAACATTTTATTTTCATCAAGCAAGAGAAAAGTACACGTTAAAAAAACGTAAAAAGTTATGCCTTAGACGATCAGCTATCTGGTAGTGAAAGTCCCGTCATAATTGGTCCAGCTGTTTGGTAGACTAGTGGAACAAACAAGATAGACAAATAGTTTTTAGGTATAGGTACTGTACATATTTTCATTTGTCACAACTTAGTAAACAGTTGTTAATTTGTTATTACATACAAACGCTCCAATTTTATTTCTTTGTATATATTATTAATAATAATCATAAAACAAATAAAAAAATCTGGAAAAATAGGTAGTTAATTAAAAATGAAAAAAAATGAACATTGTCCATGTAAATTACCGAATAAATTTTCGAAGAATTTTCACGTCGGTAAACTTCATTACCCCATCACTAACGCGCCAACGTACTCTCTAGGCGCTTCAGAGCGACTGAACGAATGTCAAAGTTATACGGTCATATTAACCGTATCGAGAAGACACTGCCACGCCCTCAAGGCATATCCCCCGATATCCGTGTCTCATATACAGCATAAAGATAACTTACCATAATGTTTAAACACATAACCATTAATAGCGTAAAGATAACATAGCATAACGTTTAAAGGCAAAATTGAGAAAAGCACAAAAATACAGCTAATTTATGGTGAACTTTTTGATTCCGGGTAGGCTCCCGCCAGAAGCTCCCGCATTTTTATATACACTCTAGGGGTAGTAGCCACAAGAATAGATGGAGTCGGGGTGCTGTAAGTCAGATCTGGGTTCTATGTAACTTGGGTCTATATTTAGTAGTATAAAAAAAATGCCTAAAGACTATTATGCGTCTCGTCATTAGTCGGATTAAATGTAGTACAATAGATTGTTATGCTTAAAACACATTACGCCAAAAAACGATTATGGAAAAGTTACATTATGTCATTATAATAATATATTATGCTACATTTTTTATGACACTTTAACTTAGGAAAATAATGCGTTTTAAATGGTACCCGTGTGATGGTTAGCAACATGCCTACCCATAACAGCACAGAGACACACAGCTATTGGAACTTGAAGAGCCCAAATCATTACCTAGTTACCACTGTACTGCACTCGTCACCCTGAGATGTTTTATCCCTATGCCCTGTAATTTCACTGGAAACATTGCTTGTTGTTTCTGAAGGGGTCACCCCAAGGCGACCCCACAGGGCCCCAACTATTTAGTATCTAGTGTAATCTCACCAGTTTTGAGCCTGACGAGTTGCCCGCAGTTGGTGACAGTGACGTCTTGCAGGGGGCGCGCGTTGCGGTCGACGGGGAGAGCTTCCAGCTGCTGAACCAACGCAGCGCCGTTGATAACATGACCGAACACTACGTGCACACTGGGCAAAGGAAACACGCGGTTAGGACTTAGGATTACGATTGTATTATGACATATTTCACCGAGATGAATTCAAATTCTTGCAAGTTTCAGCAGTTTTTTTAGTATGAAAACTAACGTGGTTATTACACATTTTAAATAAATACACGGGTAACTCACGTTTAATATAGTCAGTCCAGTCCGACTCAAGTTTCGATCGCGTTCGGCGACCTTTTTCAAGGAGAGTGCGCGCGCGGTTTCGCAGCCCGTTTAGCTCGTTTAGTAGTTCAGTGCTAGACTGACTATATTAAACGTGAGTTACCCGTGTATTTATTTAAAAAGATTTTTTTACTCTAAATACTAAAATTCACAATTTGTAATATTTTAAATGTCAATGTTTAGTTGTTTGTTGCAATAATAAATCCCGCCGTAACGTATGAGCGGATCTAGCTGAAATTTGGAACATAGGTAGATTACTTTTACTTTACTTACTTACTCACATAAGTTACTTTTTATCCCGGGAAAAAAAGGCGAACAATAACTATGCGGGTAAAAGCGTGAGGCGCTACTAGTCTCTTATATTTGTTAAAAGTTAAATTGTAACACATTTGATGTCCTATTCATATCAAAGTTTGGATGTTCGTTGCTAAACCTCATTAGAACCCATTGGGTTGAAAGTTGGAACATCCCAATCCCAGAGTTAATCCAAAATAAAATGTAAATCAACATAAATACTTACTTGTCGAGATGCGGCGCCGGTTGTGTTGTACTACAACACACAGAACAGAACAAGAATGATAGCGGATCGCTGTGCACCGTCCCGGCTTCTACACAACAACAGGCAATTTAACATCATCACAGACACACCACACTCAAAGTCTTAAATAGAAAAATGTTGGATTAAGCAATTCAAATTATTAGCTGATCGGTTAGACTGACATTTCAAGGCCTTAGTCATGAATATGAGAATATCATAAAACAATTTCCTGATAGTCAATAAATAATGAGTTTTCTCTGAAAAATGAAATATCAAACTTTGATTAAAAAAACGAAATTCACACATTTTACTAATTTAGTAATAGAATTAATGATAAACTGAATATTACAGGGCTCTGAATATTAATATGTATATTTTGCGTGTTGCTCTTATCTTTTGGTTGTACAAGCATTTTTTAACTAATGGATAGGTTTGCATTTGTTTGCCATCTCACTTGATATCAAGTGATGCTACAGGTGGTGATGGAACTTGCTTACCTAGTAATCTCAGCTTTTCACCTCTAGCTCTGATTCACAATTAACAGCAAGATACATTTTTTTTACTATTATATGCCTACACACCTGATATTAGGCGACAATGTGGTCTGTGACGAAGCATGCTTACCTAGAAGAAACAGATTCGCTTCAAAACAAACTAACTGGGCTCGATTTGACTGTATGTTTTATATATTATGCGATTGCTTCTCCAATTGTTGATTTGATCAAGTGTTTTTGTAATATCATAAAAAAAATAGATAAGTATGTTTGTTTACTACAAAAACACTTGATCAAATCAACAATTGGAGAAGCAATTGCATAATATATAAAACATACAGTCAAATCGAGCCCAGTTAGTTTGTTTTGAAGCGAATCTGTTTCTTCTAGGTAAGCATGCTTCGTCACAGACCACATTGTCGCCTAATATCAGGTGTGTAGGCATATAATAGTAAAAAAAATGTATCTTGCTGTTAATTGTGAATCAGAGCTAGAGGTGAAAAGCTGAGATTACTAGGTAAGCAAGTTCCATCACCACCTGTAGCATCACTTGATATCAAGTGAGATGGCAAACAAATGCAAACCTATCCATTAGTTGAAAAATGCTTGTACAACCAAAAGATAAGAGCAACACGCAAAATATACATATTAATATTCAGAGCCCTGTAATATTCAGTCAAAATACTAGCATCACTTGTAGTGTACAGTCATCACTTGTAGTGTACAGTCATCACTTGTAGTGTACAGTCATCACTTGTAGTGTACAGTCATCACTTGTAGTGGTTATATTATTATGATTTCTTGAGACGTATGTACTCTAGATATAAGCCTATTTTAGATTTAGATTTAGTTGTTCCTTAACTCTATTCTCACTTGAAATTTTATCTGCAACTTCTCCCAAAGTTGCTCTGTTTAGAGGAGAGCCTGAAACCCACGACACAGGATAACCTAGTGTGGGTTTCAGTAAACACCTTGAAGCTGAAATTGTATTTTTCTTTTCTCTTTAGTTATGATGTCCTGGTGTAATTAGATAGGAATATAAGTTTACGAGTAATAAACTAAACTATAAACTATAACATCTTCTTCGTGTACCAATGTCTTAATACTATTACTGAGACTAAATTTATTGGCAAAATCAAACAACCTAAATAAGGAATTCCAAATTTAGTTCAAACTACTGTTCTTACCCATTCTCCGCCAAACTTACATAAAGAACTGTGATCCGTTGGTGTCCTTGCCTCTGTTGGCCATCGACAGAAGAAATGGTCTGTCATGTTGTAGTTCAAACGTTTCATCTGCAAATCATTCACATCTTTTTACTTGGCACTTGTAAAATGCATTTAGATATATTTTAGTGCATATTTCATTAACTGTGTACATTATTTAACTCAATTAAATGTTAAACATTATTTTTTATCAATTTATTAATATAGCAGACTGGGAGCATTTAGTAGCAATACTAATCTCGGGAGTACAAAGCCACCAAACTTCGACAATGAGTTTAAATCAAATTCGGTAATAGTGGATTCATTAGTTCCCAAATTTACAATGGTCGGTTTCATCTAGAGACAATCTTCTTAGCATTCCATGGCTTCACCGTGCGGGTGCCGGGTCCTTGGTGTGTCAGAGAGAGAAATCCCGAGACTAGTGACACGGGTGTAGGTTTAAGGGGCCCCTTTCTGATGTACATCTATACTCTATATATGGATTTGGAGTCTGAAAACGTTTTATACCTTCAAAAGTGCCTCCATAAATAGATTCCCCACCAGTTCCATTGGCGTTGGTAAAGTCTCCTCCTTGAATCATGAAGTCCTTGACTACTCGGTGAAACACCATCCCCTGGTAACAAGTACTTGTTTAAATTACCTATATTTACAGAGAAAACTTCAAACTAAGTATGACATGACATTTATCAAAATGGTAATGAAACTAGAAACTAGGAAACAAGCTGAAAATCCACACTCTAATATTTTAGACCACATGACTGGCTTGGCGAGGCTGGTCAGGGGTGAGATGCACAATATGCCAGAAGTGGGATGTCAGTGCTAGCCAATCATTCTTATCCTGAATTAGATTCTACACTAATATTATTATGCTGAAGAGTTTTTTTGAACTCGCTAACATCAGGAACTACACTAATTTCAAAAATTCTATCACCGTTGGATATGTACATGATCCCTGAGTGCAGTAAGCTATAAATATCCCATGGGTAAAGCCAGGGCAGACCGCTTGTTAGAGATAAAGTCTAACTCTTTAAGACTTATACTTAAACTTTAAATATAGTCGGTAACTCTATTTAATTAATAGACGATTATACCTGTAATTATTATCAGTAAATCATAAAGGTTGCTTGAATAATTACTTATTTTGAGAAGTATTAGTACTAAGTAAAAAGAAGACGAAATAAGTATAAGAAGTATAAGTATTTAGTGTTGTATTGCTTTTACTATATTTTTTACTGCCTATTGTATTGTGTGCTAGCTGACCAGAGTTGCCTATATTATCAAATCTCTCAATCATTCGTACTGTCCTCGTCGCCTCATATGCAAGACCCCCCAATCTCGTATGTAGACAAGGAACCTCATATGTTTGGCAACCCTGGAGCTGACAACCTCGTAAGCACCAAGCACATATTCCCACTCCAGCGAACAAGTGACAACACTTCTTGCTACCTTAGGATTCCAATAAAAGGTTGGATCATCAAAGTAATAGCACTGATTTTGTTTGCAAGCTAGTTAGTTTGCATAGCAAGGCAAACTAGCAATAAACTAATATTATATTCCCAACAAAGCAGTAATATGAGCATGTAAATCAATAATGTTTATTCATTCGTATCTTTAGGTTGCTTTTATAACTCATATGGTATGTTTTAGATCAGCATAATTATGTCTATATAAAAACTGTTTGAGGATTCATTTAACTAACATTCATTCAACTTTATCCCTAAAAACTTAATGAATTTATGACATTTGACATCGATATTGCAAAAATGTAACCGTGTCTGTGCGACATTAAAACTGCCTGTGTAATTTTTAACGACCAAGAACTAGGCCAACCTTATACGTTAAGGGTTTTCCTGTGTTCTTCCCGACGCCCATATCTCCAGCGCACAAGGCACGGAAGTTTTCCGTAGTCTTCGGCGCCACATCGTTGAATAACTCAAATACGATTCTCCCAGACGGAAGACCACCAATAGCTATGTCCATGAACACTCTGTCCCGGACCGGCTTCCCATCGCCGTCTACTGTCATAGTTGTAGTAGTCTTGAAGAGGAGACAGTTCAATCGTTATTTGCAATCCAAAATTAAAGCAGACACTCGATTTAGTCAATAATTTCGAAAAATAACACATGAAAAACTGCAAAATGCTGCCAGTGAAGCTTGGCCAAAAAGCATTAACACATTGACAGTGACAGTGATAGACCGAAACGAATGGCGTTCAGCACGCGTGCAGCGTTCCGTACCTTTGATTTTATAAAAAGTCCTCTAGACCGAAATTTACCATGACGATAACACAACACGTAGGCATCTCTAATGGGTATCACCGAATCACCAAATTGCTTAGAATGTGGAGTGGTAGAAGATGTCCATCATGTGCTGATGGAATGTGTTCGCAACGAAGCTCAAAGAAGAGATTTAATACAGGACGACATATTTAATGTTGGTATTTGCAACAGCTCTTTATCTTCACCGTTTTCCGATAAAGCTAAGGTAATGTTGCATCTTTATAAAAAGGTAATGTAATGATAAATATAAATCTTAATTACGAGTACTCGTACATTTGTATTTAGTTACGGGAGTGACATAGTCATTGTATGACAAAACTCCTTTTAATTAATAAAGATTAAAAAAAATATTAAAAAAATCTCTAAAGTTTGGCAACCAGGGTCTTTGCAACGGTGTCAAGTCGACGCAAATATCTCCGGATGAACATGGATAAAACTAAGATCATGGTTAACGGGCGTATAACTCTGGGACCGGTTGCTATAAATGGCGTCCCTCTAGAAATTGTTCAGAAATATGTGTACTTAGGTAGATATCATACCTATATAAGGGGCGGACCAGGGAGAAAGTTGACCGTCTCTTGGAAATGGACGGCGAGGGCGACGACGATTTTACAGGTTGATATTATGGGCCTGACTATCTTCTCGCCCTTGCCGCTCATGAATACGGAGCTAGAATTCGCTGCCTCCGAGCACTTCAACTAAGAAAGAATGGGAGGTAGTAGTAGGACCACATTCTTAAAAATGGATAAACACTTAAAAAACTGCGACCTACAGTAACTATAAAAATAAAATCAAGAATAAAATTCTAGTAATGTCTCAGAATCAATAGGAAACGAGAGCGTAGTCTCCATAGACATCATACAAACTAACGTCCAACACAGTGTCACAGGCTCCAATACCCTGCGAAGAACACTGGAACAACAATCAAACACAATAGCACTGGCCCAAGAACCATATCTCTTTAAGGTAAGCGGCCTTACAGCCCATAAGGGTAACGTACTGACCTCCGGTTAAACACAAAAAAACACTTTTATATAATGATGTACCCCGACGATATTCAAAAACAAGGGATTTTAGGTCAGCGTTCAAAAAATGCCCCACTCAACAACAGACAAAACGCTGGATACCAGCTAATTTTACGTCAGTCGTTGTATGACTTAGCACCTTACCGGCCACATTGCGTACTCCTCTATGATGGTGTTTTGCATCGTAATATCCTGCAAAAATTACAACAAGAAAGCGAAAAAGAGAGATGGTACATCATATTTTCAGTAATTTATCACTACTCTGTCAACTTAGGAGTGTTACAGTCCGCGAGGTATAAGCTGAGCTTTGCATTAGTGTGAGTGATTACCAAAAGTACAGTCAGAGTCAGATATTAAAATAAAATAAAACTAAATTGATAAAATAAAGTCCACATATTATTGTGTGATTTTTACTAAAAATTCAATTTGAAAGACAAAATAACTACACATCTTCTACACCAAACATTGCACCATAGTCACTTTCTTTATCACTCTCGTTATCATTTTCACTCTCGTCTGATGTGTCGTTTTAATAATGAATCTTTCCGTTATATTGTCAATAACGGCGTCGTATCCATGAAACTTTTTTTCTTCTTTTATTGCATGGTCACAAACATTTTTCCATTCATGTACAGTGATACTTTCAATTTTTTCATTTGCTAACCTCATTATTGTATCCATATTCATTGACACGTTTTTTTTTGCGACGTATCCTTTTATTATTGCCCATATATTTTCAATCGGATTAAAATCTGGGTGATAGGGTGGTAGACGAAGGACGCTGTGACCATGTTCTCTTAATAAGGTGTCAATTTTATATTCAATAAATCGTTGTTTATTATGCAGTATCAATTGATAAAGTTGTGGTTTAAGCATGGATATTGAGTGATCGATATTGCGTAACTTGAGCCAGTCAATCATATCTTGTTTGCGACTATTTGAGTTGGGAGCGGGATTTTTTAACGAATTGTGGTAAGATGCGTTGTCAACTACAATAACGCTATTGGGCTTCAAATTGGGAATTAATTGCGTTTGTAACCATTTTGTATAGTTTTCTGTATTCATATTGTTATGATAATCACCACTTTTTTGATTAGCTTTAAACATCAGCAGCGCATTTGGTATGAAACCGTCCTCGCCGCCGGCATGAACCAGAAGTGCTGCCATCTGAATATGATTTTGATGAAGTGTGAGTGGTGTCAATATATGTTTCATCGGTATAAACGATAGGCCTGCCCTGAATACGGTATTCGGAAATTTTAAGTAAATAAGTTATATGTAGGTGACGGATCTCATGCTTTTCCATAAAAAAAATTCTGTTATTCTCTGTCCTTGACCATTAGAATCCTAAAAGAGATACTCCTTTTCGCAATGACCATATTGATCCTGGATAGTTAATGTCAGCCTTTAATTTTTCATGAATTCTTTTCATTGTTGGCACCTCTTTGTCAGTAATGTGAAAATTATGAATTGTTCTACGGATTACTGCTTTATCAAAATCATCAATGATTATTATATTTTTCCTGCATCTGGTCTTTTTCGGAGATTTGAATTTGGTTCCATCTTTCAAAACACGTTTACCTTCCAATAAGACTCTTTTAACAGTTGACAGTGGAATTCCTGTCGATGTCGATACCAATTGGGCTGATGTAGTCACACTTGACATGTCTTTATCGTTCATGTCTTTAAAATAGCTATTTAAATTACACAAAATTTCTTTTACTTGGCTATTTAATGGTTTCCGTATTATGCGCTTATTTGTGTTGGCATCCATTTTACTAGCACTTATATCAAACAAAAACAAAATAATATTAAACACGTCACGCTGCAGTCTGTACAAGAGGTGAAGTGCGGCAGCAGCGCGGCGAGACAGAATGGCGCTGCACCTCAGGCCGGTTACCCAAAATCAGTTTAAACCGGTTTTTACCGGGCGAAAATGGCGCCGCGCCTAAGGCCGGTTGTCACACCTACACTATCCATGTACACTCACACAAATGCAAAGCTCAGGTTATACCTCGCGGAGTGTACTTAATACTCTAAAAACAATTTATATACAATTATATCATTATCATCGTCAGCCCATATTCGTGCACTGCTGGACATAAGCCTTTCTAATATTGTGCCACCAAATCCGGTCCTCGGCTCTCCGCATCCATTCGTTTCCCGCATAGGTGGGGGAGGAGGGTAACATAGTCGTAGTCAAGTCATAAAACTGTGCGATAAGTAGGACATCATCAGCATTATCAGCCGCAATTCGTCCACTGCTGAATATAGATGCTTCCGCTCTCCAGCCTCCGCCCTAGATTTCCACAACGAACGATCCCGCGCAACCTGCAACCAGCAGTTTCTAGCAACCTTTGTGAGGTCAACTGTCTATCTAGTGGAAGGTCTTCCAACACCAACACCACGTCTTCCAGCTCGTGGTCGCTTCTCGAGAAACTTTCTTTCCCATCGGTTGTCAGTTCTGCGAGCGATGTAGCCTGCCCATTGTCACTTCAGCTTGCTTTTTCTTTGAGTGATGTCGGCTACTTTCGTTCTTTTGCAAATATCCTCATTACGGATTCTGTCGCGAAAAGAGACTCCGAGCATAACTCTCTCCATAGCTTGCTGTGCATCTTTGAGCTTTATTATTAAGCCCATAGTCAATGACCACGTCTCAGTTCTATAAGCTATCACTTGCAGCACACACTGATTAAAGACTTTGGTCTTTAAGCGTTGAGGTATTTTGCACTCAAAGATGTCCTGAAGTTTATCGAACACTGCCCATCCGAGTGGGATCCTTTGCCGAACATCTTTGTCAAATCTTTATTTGGATCTACCTAGTTGGATCTTTTGACCCAGGTAGACGTATTTGTCAATAACTTCGAGTGAGGTATTTCCAATAATAACCGGTCCAGGTGAGACATGATCTTCGTCTTGTCTATATTCATCCTCAGACCTACCTGTTACTCCTACGTCCTTATACTCCTCGGTTTTCTGTATAATCTACCGAAGCGTATGGATGTGGTCCATGGTGCTATCGCATTTTTTGAAACTGGCTTATTCAGGTGGCTGGGAGTCGTCAAACCCGCGTGCGAAACGATTTGTGATTACCCTTGAAAACAACTTATAGACGTGGCTGAGAAGTAAGGCGGGTCTGTAATTCTTCAACAAAGTGATGTCGTTAAATTAAAAAAGAAAATTGGCACCATTGCAATTAAAAAGCATTAAAACAAAAGCATTAAAATTTAAAAAATATATGCTATCGATATCAACTAGTTTTTTTGTTTTTCCGTGTTTGTTATATTGTATACAATTAATATAAAATATAATATCTCTATGTCTTCCTAATAATTTCATATATTATAGCTCTAGAACATTTGAGAATTCGAAAAAATCCGACACAAGTGTCAAAATTGTTAGTTTACATTTCAAACACATTAATTCAAACAAACGATAACGCCAGAAGCGTCTTGAAACGCTCTTAAGAATAATGGGCTTAAACAGGTACAAGTAACGCGGCACTTCATATGCCGAAGCGTAAACAAACGCACTTAGGTAATCTGACACCCGTTTTCCCGTTAAAATTGTTAATATGAGTCACCGAAAATGGCGCAAGCAGCTATGGGCCGGTCATATCTGTCGCAGAACCGATAACCGTTGGAGTAGACGTGGTCTTGAGTGGAGACCACTAATTTGCATAAGTAGTGTAGGACACTCTGAGACTATGGAGTGACGATTATACGGAAAACAGCAGCCAGTGGATGGAAACGTATAGCTGAGAATAGGGCTGAGTGATGAGCCATAGGCGAGGCCTATGTCCAGTAGTGGACTAAGATTAGTTGATGATGATGATGACGTTGAAGAATGGAACCGCTATTCTCGGGAGCTCTTTAAGTGTGAAATATTCCGATATTGCCATACTAATAAACAAGAGTCAATAAAAAAAACTTAAAAAACACTTCTTATTGGTCTGTGAAAAAAAGAAAAAAACATAATCAATATGGATGCTATCGCCAGCTAACGCTAACTTATTACTTATTAGCATCGTAAACGCATTGAATATTTAGAAAGTTCAATTTGCAAATTTGCGTTTCTTTAGCGTATTTGTATTTTAAAGATATCCATTCGTCAATATATTCCAAGAAAAGTGAAGTGTTCAAAATGCACGGTTCGGGAGACAACAGCTACGTCATAAAGCTACGCGGGCTACCTTTCTCCACGAATGTCGATGATGTGCTTAATTTCCTCGAAGGAGTCAATGTCTTGAACGGCAGAGATGGTAATTATGTCCTATTTTTTATTTCCAAACACACCTTGACTCTGGTTGCACTATTGTTGTTAAAGCTAACCAAGTAACCAACAATACGAAAATCAACCTATTTCACGGTTATTTATTGAGCTAAGAATGCTACCGCAGAACCGAAATAATTGTCTTTTCTCGTACAATTTCGTCAATTTCTCTAGTTTTTTTTAACCAAAGATAGGCTCACCGCCATCTCGTTTTGTATTAGTATGTATTTAAGTATTTAGGTGACGATGGGGTCCAAGACGAAACGCGTTTACCTAGAAGAAACCGATTCCGCAACGCTCTACGAATACAGTCGGGAGCATATTTCATTGCTTTATTTGTGATCATTGGCACAGTATAACTGTAAGAAAGGTGATGTTGTTAAAATGACTGTTTTTTTTACTTTCGATATCCAAATGTGGTTCAGTTTGTATATACCTTATGAATTATCTATCTGAATATATTATTTACTACTCTTTTTATGTAAAGTTTCAGATCATTGTAGTGTAGATCTGGGATAGGATCTACATCTGTGTTTTTCTAATTTTAAAAGAATATTCAAAGCATTTGTTGCAAAGTTGTGTCCTGTTACGAAGATTACTATATTGTTTCTTAGCATTCTGTTTACTATCAAATATGGAATTTATGATATCCTTTCAGGAGTACACCTGACTGAAGTTCGTCCCGGCAGACCTTCAGGAGAATGCTTTGTGGAAGTTGAAACTCAGGATGATGTAGAGGAAGCCCTCAAGAAAGACAAAGAAAATATGGGGAAGAGATATATTGAAGGTTTGTACAAAATTGTTGTATCGTACATTATTCTGGAGTAAGTACACAATGCATATGTTTTTGAAGAGGAAACTTTTAAAATCCAATATATTACATGATGATCACTTTTTGGTTGTGGAAAATGTTATAAGCTTGCTTCATAATATTTTTCATGATAGCAAACTAAGCAAAGCTTGTAATAGCTGATAGGCAGCCAGATAGCTGATATAATAATATATAGTCCGTTCCACGGAGAGGTGTAGAAAATGTAAACAAATACATACTTATTATACATAGAAACACCCAGACACAGTGCAAATATTTGAATTCATCACACAAATATTTGCACTGAGTGAGAATCGAACCCACAACCCTCGGCTTCGCAGGCAGAGTTACTACCCACTAAGCCACGAGGCCAGTCTAAATATCTATGTAAATGTAGTGGCCCCTCATAAAAACTGCTTGTGCCAAAATAACAGTATTGTGATTTGTGATGAACAAGTCTACATATTTTCTAGAAAGTTGTTTGTGGATACCTGTTGTCCCATACTAATCAGATTATACATATATTTATACTAATGGTGGCTGATCTCAATAAATGTTCACCCATATAATATTCAACTTCAACTCTTGGTTTAATGGCTATTATTGTGGATTAGCCTCACATTCCGCCTATGTCATGTAGAAAGATATACCATCAAATGAGGTGATTTATGGTGCATTTAGTTAATTTATCAATCTAATTATCTGTCAAAGTGGTACAACATTTTATGTAAATTTTTCACATCAATCATGAGGATGATAGTAACATTATTTTGATACTAGTAGCATTCCATGTTTTCACCAGCGTATTTCCCGATCCAGGGTGGAAGAGTAGCCTGTTTTATGACTATTATCTGTGTATGTACCAAATTTTATTCTGATATCTTCAGATAGATAGATAGTTTTTTGGTATGATGGGGGGGTATGATGGGATTTGGATGAATAATTAACATACGAGGGGAGTTCAAGGTATTCTCGGTATCAGTATGAAAAACAAAGCCAATAAAACTAATATTTTTTTATTTTTCAATGTAATCTCCCGTAACTTCAATACACTTATGACATTTTGAAATTAACTTTTCGATACCCTGTAAAAAATAATTTTCTTCCTTGTCGGAAAAGTGTTCATTTATTGCCGCCATGAGCTCTTCATCATCTGACAACCGTTTCCCGCGAAGATCTTTTTTTAAATTTCGAAACAGGTAATAATTGTTCAGGGCTAGGTCGAGGCTATAGGGTGGGGATTGAGTTCTTTGAAGCCACATTCTCGCACAGCAGCCTTCGAAACACGCGCTGTGTGCACCGGAGCGTTGTCGTGAAGAAGCAACAAACCAGCGGCCAGTTTTCCTCTCCTTTTTCTTTAATATTTTCCCTTATATGATGCAAAGTGGTTGGGTAAGATGCTGCGTTTATGGTTTCACCTTTTTTCAAGTATTCGATCATCAAAATTCCTTTGGAATCCGAGCGAGCCCGGGCGAAGGTCGTCTTCAATGCTGTCCCTACCTCTTTTGAATTCACTTGACCATTTTTGAACTGTAGACAATGAAGGCGCAGAATCATGGTAAACAGCCACCATCTCTTCATGAATAAGTTTTTGACTCTTTCCTTGTTTTGTAAGGAATTTAATCACTGCGCGGTGCTCGACTTGTTTCAACATTGTCGCGTCAGTCATCGTGGTCGTCTTTCACCGAAGATTATTAGAGAACTAATGATCATACATAATTATGTGAAATTTTATATTATACCCTCAGATCAGGTAATTATTTAAAGAAATTATTTAATTACCCACTTCATTAGTTAATCAGCCTGATACCGAGACTACATTGAATGCCCCTCGTATATCTATAAATAAACATACAAACATTCACAATTATAATATAAGTAGGATTGTTTATACAAAAATGATTAAATTGTGATGAAAAATGTAAAGTGGAGGCAGGAAAGTCATAAATACATAAAAACCTTGCTTCAAACTTACTGTAAACAGTCCACTAAATGTTCCCATTGGTGGAGCCTTCTGTCACAAGGAGAGAATCTAGTCCACCAAGCTGAGTTTGGACTGGTAGATGATGCAATACCTCAAAAGATTATTGCAATATACTGGTTTCCTAAGTTTTCCTTCGCCTTTTTTAAGTTAGCGGTATTATGCACACGACTTCAAAAAAGACAGTGATGCGTGTGGTACCCGACCCAGCTTCGGATCGGCAGTCGCCGTTCTCCTGACCAGAACTTGTCCATTCACGTTGAAACGTCTGAACAGAAGTCAGAACAGAGTCATCTGAAATTTGGAAAATAGATAGATTATAGTCTGGAAGAACACACGGGAACGGGAATTGCCCGGGTAAAGCCACGGGGCACTGCTAGTGCTAATGTAAAGAGTGTTTATTACCAAACCGGATTTTGGGTAATCACATGGGAATAATGATGTTGAAAAATAGGTCTCTCTTTTTTGGTATTTAAAATTCAATGTTTGTATCCACAGTGTTCTCCACTGATCGTCAAGATATGGAGTGGGCACTCAATGCAATGAAACAAACAGAAAATGGTTTTGACGGAATTCCCTTTGTCTCTGATGACGAGGGGATCATCAAGCTCAGAGGCCTACCTTTTGGCTGCTCCAAAGAAGAAATTGTAGACTTTTTCAATGGTAAGAATTAGGAATTTATTCAGACTAGTTTTATTTTGTGATGTTTTTGATGGTGCATAGGATAGACGGTAGTTGTGTTGTGGCATATGAAATAATCTCTTAAAATTGTTGGTCATAACTTATATACCAAAAAAACTGCAATTCATTCTGTTAGTTATCCTTATTACTATTGATATTTCTTAAATATATGTAACCTTGTTGTTGTGTGAGACAAAATAACGAAAACTATGCGATGACAGATGGAACATAAATTTTTGACGCTCATCCATTGCTATTTAATTACTAGCTACTCCTGATGCTTCCACTTTGTAGTGTATAATAGTGGATTGCACACTTACCTGTAGTTTTTCACAATATTATTTCAAGAGACGATCTTCTTAGCATTCCATGGATTCACCGTGCGGGTGCCGGGTCCATCGTGTGGCAGAGAGAGAAAAACTCGAGTAGTTCCCGAGACTTGTGACTCGGGCGTAGGTTTAAGGGGCCCCTTTCTGACGTACATCAACACTCACCTTCACCACTCATTTGGATTTGTACCGTTTTAATTCGTAAAGTGATCTAAAAGTAAACCACAACACAACACCATTAAATCCGACCTATCGAACTAAACATTCCAATGCTGGGGCTCCAGGGATTCCACTGTCAACGGACCGGGTTCACTTGCTAACGGACTCGACGGGGCGGGCTTCGGGCGAGGCGTTCGTTCACTTCTCTGACAAGGGGGGAGCTCAGCAGGCGCTGACCCGGGACAGGGAGAAAATAGGACACAGGTGGGGGGCGTAAAGCTCTATTTTGGTTTGCACGTGGTTTGGTACGGGGTAGTGCGGCCGGTGGTAGATATACTACGTATAAAACTTTTTAAATTATGTTAATGCTTGTATTGAACAAGATAGTCACAAAATATGGTACAAAATGTATTGCTATATTTGATGTATATGTCACAGTATATATATAATTGTCAAAACAGTAAGATTACAATCTAACATTAGATTATAAGCTAACCTAACCTATTGTGAGCATATAATCTCACGCGTTATATTGTTAACTTACGCTGAATGCAATTTTACAGTGACATATATAAATCAATAAAAATTGCTGTGTTGAAATGGTTTAACATGGCTGATTTATATTCTTAGTTAATTGTTGCAAGAGATTAAATAATGTTGCTTTAACATCTTATGTTTGTAACATGTTGAAAATAGTCGTAAACTGTGCATAAATAAACAAAGATAATATAAAGAGAAACCAGTCCAAATCACCTATCAAAGCTCACTGACCGTCCAAACCATGATTGCCATGAATATACTTGGTGTAGCGGGTTCGCTATGGGACCTCCAACGTTATTGGTTCTATGGTTTTGGCATGCTATTTACCTATAATAATTCATTAGTGGTGGGGACTGCAGAAGTAATTTATCCTACTTCTGATATATTTCTCCAATCATATTGACCAATAACATCTGAGGGATAATAAATAGTTTTTGGGATTGCAGAAATGTGTATTTAAAAGTGATATGTAACAGTACTTTCATTTAGCTTCAATATGACACTAATGTATCGAAACAAATGTTTCTAGGCTATTTTAATTCAAGGTTACCATTTATATTTTTAAATCATCAGTCTAAAAATTAATTGACAATCAATTAATTTTCTCCAATGCACATTGAGTACAAATTTGAATGAAAATAGGCTAAAAATGTTTGTTTCCCTTACTTGTTTGGCTAAGCAAAGCTTTGAAATGATACATGTGAAGTTATTACCAACATAAATTGTTCTTCACTATTGTATATCAAATTACTGCTTAAACTCAATTTAACCTTAATTATAGTCATTACCAGGTCTTTTTTGACATACATATATTTTTTTGGGGTCACGCTAATTCTCGAAAGTTGTGAGTCTATAATTTATTTGCGTCTTTGGGGGGACCGTGTGCCCCCATAAAAACCCTATGTGTTACAAATATCGAAAATTACTTCAGTGATCTGACAAAAGACTTGAAGTCAACATTTGAGATATAATGATAAAATTCTGTCTGTCATCTTATTAGGTATATAAATATCAATAAACCATGAAGTCAACTCAGATGTTATCTTCTAAAGTGTAAATAAAAAAAGAAACACATAATTTTATGTCTATCCTCATTCAGATTAAATTATTTGATAGGTACTAGGTGCAAAATTCCGGTTGCTTTGCTTGTCAAACTTGTTTGATAGTGTGATATTGTAGCGTTGTGAAAGTGTCCTCTGATTGGTTGTTGAGTTGTCAAGGTAAGGGCGAGCGAGGGGCGAGGGAGAGGGGAAGAGGGAGCGCAACGAGGGGCAGAAGAGGGAGGTGGCATCACAACGGATTGTTTTAATTTTGGTATCCATGATTAGATTAAGATTTTTCAGGTCTTCTGTTGTTTTTTATACTCCAAGAAACGTGTAACAGTAATTTGTGGCATAGCAAAAGTCTTAGTCAAGGCCGTAATTGTCAAATATGTTAAAAACGTATTTACTTTCTGGTGACGTCATAGCTAGCATCGGCGACTGAAGCACATTTATACCTTACCTTGGTGTCAGCAAAAGGTCTTCCATCATTAAATAAATAAATATTTGCGGACAATTCACACACAACGCCATCTGACCCCAAACTAAGCAAAGCTTGTGTGATGGCAGCCAGATAGCTGATATAATACTTATATAGTTTAAAATACACACTTATTATACATAGAAACACCCAGACACAGTGCAAACATTTGAATTCATCACAGAAATATTAGCACTGGGTGGGGATCGGACCCACGACCCTCGGCTTCGCAGGCAGAGCTACTACCAACTAAGCCACTAGGGCAGTCAATTATGCATAAAAAGACACAAAATACCTAAAGAAAAAAAACCTTACTCACACTACTATGTATTTGAAACACAAACACCCTTTTGTTTATTTAAATTATGGTCGCAATTAACTGAAACCTTCTTTAGCCGCGTTGAGTATTTCTAGGTAGGGTAGAAAATGTTTTGACTTCGCGTCACCAACACGTATTATAGCAGATTATAGTGCTGTTTAATGCTACACTTTTAAGTTGTATGTATTTACTTTATCGACAGTGCAGTCCAGTAGTTTTTTTTATCAATTACAAACAACACAGACGGACGGACGGATAGCGAAGTCTCAGTAATAGGTCCCACTTTTACTCTTTGGGTACGGAACCCTAAAAAGTGCAAATTGTGTTGCTACTTTAATATTATCTGAAGGAACTTCGTTCGTACCTGGTGTCCCACGCTACATCTTTTTGTTTGGTAGATTGTAGTTCAGAGGTGGTCCCATGTAAATTTAGTCGAAATCGGTGCTGTGGTTTTTGAAATATCAACAAACAAATTAAAATTTGCTTACCTTTATCTGGAAGACGCGACGTCATCGTAGATTTCACAAAAAATATGAAATTTAGACAAGTGTCTTAAGTTTAATTAACCGACTTCATAAAAGGAGGAGGTTTTCAATTCGGTTGTATGTTTTTATGTATGTATGTTCCACGATAGCGCCGCCAATTGTGACTCGATTTTAATGGTTCTTTTTTGTGTGGTTGTTTGTAGTTCAGAAGTGGTTCCATATAAACTTTATCGAAATCGGTGCGGCGTTTTTGGAAATATGAACAAAAAACAAAAATTTGCTTTTCATGTATTTAGACGATATTATAGCCATAGACACTTAGGAAATTTGGTCGAGTGTGAATTTAATTTTTAGTCGGTTTTTTCTTTTTTGGAGAATATTTTTTTTTTTTTGTTTGCTTAACCTGTAACCGTTCTCCAACGTCTGCACTTTTCCCCCAGGTACATAGAAGTGTTCTTGAGCTCGGCGGATGAGGTGCGGGCGTACGGCGCGCGCATGGAGGGGTCTTCGTTCCGGTCGTCGCGCGGCGGCCAGCGGCCCACGCCGTACGACCGCGGCGACCGGTTCGGCGCGCCCGGCCGGTTCGCCGGCCGCGGCCGGGGCGGCGGCGGCGGCGGCTTCATGGGAAGAGGTAACTAACTCTATATATAGGTATCAGTCTGGATAGTCCGGCGTTAGGGCGCCGGATTAAAGGGGCGTCGCTTGCGGTACGACGCTCCTTCCTCCTACGAGTTTGTGAAGGAGACGCAATAGAAGTCTCGCCTAGGGCACTGGTAGTAACTAAAACCAGCAGTGGGTCTAGATATGATAGCTCGTAAGGTCGTAAGTGCAAACTACCAAAGTTGAAAACCCTGTTACAATTGGCCGAATTTAGTGGGTACTGAATTCAGTGAAATGTAATAGTAAGCTAGCATACTACATTTAGAAGCTAGGGTTTTGAATTCGCTTCTTAATTCAGTCGAGGGACCGCGGCGACTGGTACGGCGCGCCCGGCCAGCGCTGGCTTAATGGGGTAGAGGTAACCTCTCCGACATGGAGGGTAGAATTAAGGAGTGTCATCTCGTATGGTAAAAAAAATCAAAAATGTCCAGCTCAACTTACACATACCTATTCTCAAAACAAGAACAAAATTAAAAATTTTGATTAACCCCCAACTACCTTAGATTTGTTATCTGTACAACATTCTACTAGTCAAGCCCTTTCATTTGATACCCATATTAAGGGAATTGTGAAAAAGGAAATGTAATTCGCCATTTTGTGGTAGCGGCCATCTTGGATTTGAAATTTGTTATAGCGTTTAGTACTCTACTAGTCAAGCCCTTTCATTTGATACCCATATTGAGGTAGGTTGTGAAGAAATATTTTGTCCGCCATTTTGTGGAGGCGGCCATTTTGAATCGATATTAACCAAACATAGCTAAGAACACCCGCACGGATATTAACTTTCAAATAAAAAAAACCGCATCGAAATCGGCCCATCCGTTTGAGCTCTACGGTGCCACAGACAGACACACACACAGACAGACAGACAGACAGACAGACAGACCGACAGACAGACAGACAGACAGACAGACAGACATCGACGTCAAACTTATAACACCCCTTTTTTTTGTCGGGGGTTAAAAAGGGGATCGTTTGGATCCGAGTCCAAATCTATTATTCCGTTACCGTCCAACTTCCCGTCTGAGCTATTATACTGTTGCGCAATTATGTGAAATTTACATTCGCATTCATGAATGCTAATGTAACAGTTTTCCATTGTCTGAAAACTCGTATCAAATGACGTTTTCTAAAAATTAAACCTTATCGATTTATCGCCTCCGCATCCGCGCATACTAAATTTCATGAAAATTTGTTCGAGCCGTTTCCGAGATTCAGATTCTATATTACAAGAATTGCTCGTTTACAGGCATTATTAGATTGATGTTGGTTATTATAAATGATTTGCTAACCCGGTGTATGTGTGTGCGGCGCAGGCGGGAGCGGCGGCGGGTTCGGCGGCGGGCGCGGCGGCGGCTTCCGCGCGCGCGGCGGGCCGCCCGGCGCCGCGCACTCCGTGCACATGCGCGGCCTGCCCTTCAAGGCGTCTCCGCAGGACATCGCATACGTGAGTACCGCCCCACAGCCTGCCCTTCAAGGCGTCTCCGCAGGACATCGCATACGTGAGTACCGCCCCACAGCCTGCCCTTCAAGGCGTCTCCGCAGGACATCGCATACGTGAGTACCGCCCCACAGCCTGCCCTTCAAGGCGTCCCCGTCCCCGCAGGACATCGCATACGTGAGTACCGCCCCACAGCCTGCCCTTCAAGGCGTCCCCGCAGGACATCGCATACGTGAGTACCGCCCCACAGCCTGCCCTTCAAGGCGTCCCCGCAGGACATCGCATACGTGAGTACCGCCCCACAGCCTGCCCTTCAAGCCAAGCCCCGCAAGACATCGCATACGTGAGTACCGCCCCACAGCCTGCCCTTCAAGGCGTCCCGCAAAGACATCGCATACGTGAGTACCGCCCCACAGCCTGCCCTTCAAGGCGTCCCCGCAGGACATCGCATACGTGAGTACCGCCCCACAGCCTGCCCTTCAAGGCGTCCCCGCAAGACATCGCATACGTGAGTACCGCCCCACAGCCTGCCCTTCAAGGCGTCCCCGCAGGACATCGCATACGTGAGTACCGCCCCACAGCCTGCCCTTCAAGGCGTCCCCGCAGGACATCGCATACGTGAGTACCGCCCCACAGCCTGCCCTTCAAGGCGTCCCCGCAAGACATCGCATACGTGAGTACCGCCCCACAGCCTGCCCTTCAAGGCGTCCCCGCAAGACATCGCATACGTGAGTACCGCCCCACAGCCTGCCCTTCAAGGCGTCCCCGCAGGACATCGCATACGTGAGTACCGCCCCACAGCCTGCCCTTCAAGGCGTCCCCGCAGGACATCGCATACGTGAGTACCGCCCCACAGCCTGCCCTTCAAGGCGTCTCCGCAGGACATCGCATACGTGAGTACCGCCCCACAGCCTGCCCTTCAAGGCCTCCCCGCAGGACATCGCATACATCAAAACCCCCATCTCCTAGAAGTGTGCCGTAAGGAACTTCGTTCCAAAAATAGAGTATACATTTTGTATCGATATGAAGCCGTAGAATTGTAAACTAACCTAACCTACCTTGGGATTACAATCTCATGCGTCAAATTATAATCTGACGGTGGAAACAATTTTACGGTGACAGACACATAGCAGATACTCGTAATGAAGTGTGGCGGTATAATATGTCATCTGATTCATCGTCTATTAATTTCTGGTTTCTATGTTTCCAGTTCTTCAAGCCGATCCGTCCGCTGAACATCGACATCCTGTTCGACAACAGCGGCCGGCCGTCCGGCGAGGCCGACGTCGAGTTCGAGTGCCACGAGGACGCCATGCGGGTACGTACCCCCACTTACCATCACACGAGGAGACTCGACAAATTTTAGGCTTATTTAGACGACAACGCTTTGAAGAGTTATTCCAGACTAGTAGCGCCCTACGGTTTCAACCGTTGCCAGTTTTTTAATATACGGGTGGATATAGGTGGACATTTCACACACAACACCACCTGACCCCAAACTAAGCAAAGCTAATACTACGGAAGCCAGATAGCTGATACAATCTATACTAATAAAAGCTGAAGAGTTTGTTTGTTTGAACGCTAGGATCTCGGGAAGTACTGGTCCGGATTGAATGATTTTTTTCTATTGGATAGTCCATTTATCGAGGAAGGCTATAGGCTATAGAAAATAACGTTACTATTAATAGAAGCGGAGCATGAATCAAGAATGTAACAAAATCGGGAAAAAATATTCCATTTTGAGAGTTTTCGAACGTTTCGTGCTTTGACATGACACATGACAGCATGTGTCTAAGATTACGTCATTGAATATCACAGATTATATACCTCTTGAATATAAAACCTTTGCTAATCTATTTTTTTTCTAAATCTGTGTTGGTACAACCAATTTCCGACAGGTGGCGTAGCAGGTAGCTGAAGAGGTGTTTTGTTTGAAAGCGATATTCTCAGGAATGACTGAACCGATTTCTGTCATTCTTTCACCGTTGTATATGCACGGGATCCTGATGAGTGCTATATAATGTACCACGGGCAACGCCGGGGCGGGCATCTAGTACTTATATATTTTTAAAACATACTTATTATACACAAAAAACACCCAGCGACAGTACAAATATTTGAATTCATCACACAAACATTTGCACTGGGTGGGGATCGAACCCACGACCCACGGCTTACCAGGCAGACTAAGCCACCAGGCCAGTCAAAACTTCTTCTTTTTTTTTAAGTGAAAACTTCTTTTAGCGCTCCACAGACAGATTTCTCGTGGGCTGTGAATTGAATTTTAGCGTCACGCTCGGGAATAATAACAAATCTTCGGGTAAACTCGGGAACATGGCTATTGGCCATCTAGAAATTTAGATAGTGATGATCATGGCCACGCCCTCCGGTTTCACCCGCGCAGTTTCCAAAGTAAGCTGTCAAATTCTGAGTTATAAGTTTTCACTTCTGTCGGCAGTTCCTATGACTGACAATTTTTTAAATCATCATGCCTTTTGTATATGATTCAGGCGATGCGCAGAGACAAGAACAACATGGACCACCGGTACATCGAGCTGTTCCTGAACTCGGCGCCGGGCGGCGGCGGCTCGCCCGGCGGCTTCAAGGGCGGCCGGAACTTCAGGACCTACTAGTTACTTGAGCCGTGCCACCTCTAGCCTTACTCGCGTCTGGGGACTTCGAGTGTTACGGAACGCGATTTTAAAATTAAACCCCTAAATTAAAATCCTTGTTGAAAAATGTAGTAACTTTTTTGCAACGGCTGCCTCACTCTTTTTTTTTCTGTGGGGAAATGTCGTCCACCGTGTAGGGACATGACGGGTGTGTCAGACTCGAAAACCTTTAAAGTCCTCTTACCAACTAAATCCCCCACAGGTTTCTCCGGCATGGCTTGGAGTCTGGAGTCTCGGGGTCTCTATTGCAGTCTAACTAACAAATACTCGACTCCGGCGCCATTCCGGGCCGGGTCTAATTGGCCATTTTTACCTAAAAGTTACCACACAAGTGGATTTTATGAAGATATTTTTTTTAATTTAAAATAATATCCCCCATCCTCATATACCCCACCATCATAACTTTTTTCAAAACAGGGATGTTTTGTTTAATGTTAACGCTACCCGGGGTAGCGTTTGAGGGGTATCCTACCCCTCAACTTGCGTTTCGTAATACTTGAACGGTCCCTTTGTCTGTTTGTCTGCAATTGCAAGGGACAGACAGAGGATATAAGGCGAAACGTAGCGACGCACTATTTTATAATAATTATTGAAATATAAGTCTTATAGCAATAAAATAAAGTTTAACAAAAACCAACATGAACCATTGCTGCAACAATTTGTTCCTAATACAGGGTAGGACTCCTTGCAGAGTCCGTCTGGGGAAGTAACCACACATTTGCCAGTTATTCTAACGCTAAAGGATTAATGTGCAAACGTTACTGTGTTCTGATTTGGAGGGCAATGTTACAAAAGAAATTATATGGCATAGAGATATTGTATTCTATCTGTGGGTGACAGTGCAGTGCTAGGTAATGTTTTGGACTTATGTTCCACTAGCTGCGTGTCACTGTGCTGTTATGGGCAGGCGTGTTGCTTACCATCAGGCACATGTCCTGCTCGTCCCGTCACTCTGAATTAAGAGCCATTGGCCCGAGTAAAAGATCTTATGCACTCATAGGCAAAGTTAACCGCCCACATATTTTTCGTCACTGTTTTGGCGTGACAACGTCTATTAAACCGATGTGTACCGGCTGCATGCACGAAAGTGTCCCGTTATGTCCCGTTACGCCCATTCTTCGCTTGCGCCGCATCTATCAATGTTTTGTTATGACGTTGTCACGTTAAACTATCGTCCGTAAACCAACAGACTTTACATACAAGCTTTTTTTTTTAATTCGATTTGTTGGTGATATTTTTATTGGCCGTAATTTTTTTCAATATCTTTGTTTCCTTTGATTTAATGACAACTTCTATCTTCCATTGAATTTGCTTTAAAGTTAACGATTTCTGCAAACAGAAATAAAATAAGGGGTGGGGCGGTTTATTGTGCCTGTGGGTGTAGCAATCAATCACCAGTCTCTTTTAATTAATAAATGAGTGATATTGTTGATCAAACGTGACTTATTTACTAATGAAAAGTTGTGAGTCTTCTATCACCCTTTATAAGACGCACAGAAGATATGTTCATGCCTTTATAAATCGTAGCGTAAAATAACAAACACACACACAGAAATTCAAACATTTAGATATTTAATATTACAGTTAAAAAATTAACTTAATATTTTGTATTAGTTTTTGTCTAACGATTTTCATACATTTTTAAAAGCTAGTTTTTATGATAAATTATAATATTAGTAATGTTTGGTCAACTGACGACGGCGTCATAAACTGGAATATATAGAACACTGCGCGTCACATCCTCAGCAACAGAGTGGTTACAACTGGAACAGGTTGCCTGAGGATGTTATGTTATTCCGAGATCCGCACCAAATGATGGTACACTCCGCGAGGTATAAGCTGAGCTTTGCATTAGTGTGAGTGATCACCAATCAGGCAGGAACTTGAAATTTTGTCCGCGAGGTATAGGCTGAGCTTTGCATTAGTGTGAGTGATCACCAATCAGGCAGGAGCGCGGCGAGACAGAATGGCGCCGCGCCTAAGGCCGGTTGTCACACCTACACTATCCATGTACACTCACACAAATGCAAAGCTCAGCTTATGCCTCGCGGAGTGTAAGATATTTAATCCAAGCTAAAAATGTGTCACATATATCGCTTATTATTATAACCCCAACATGGTAAAAAATAACAACATTTTTTTTTAAAGTGTAGATTCATTTTGGCCCGCTCATAGAGTTTACATATACTACGTATAGAGTTGACGCAAACGCTTTACACCGAAAGCATTTTACTAGCATTTTTCTTGCCTGGTCGCTCTTGTGGAAGTGTCATACTTTTGTCGCGGTACATCACTCTGTTGCCATAGGACGTGTGCACGTCGTCTGATTACGATTGACACAAAGGGACCGTGCGGAAAATTTAACTCTATACGTAGTATATGGAAGCTCTTTGGCCCCGCTACTCACCAGCCAGGTCTGTGCCTCCGTGTTGGATATAGGAATTGGAGAGATAATATATGTGACAATTATACTGCCCTACCTAAAAATCGTTGTCTGCTCTCGGAAAATCATGAAACTGTTTCTAGAACACACTGGACAAAATAAATAGTGAAAGACAATGTCAGTTTCAAACAATTACCCAAATGTTTTTTCAACACTAAATAATAAAGGCACATCAGCTAATGCTGCTCGTCTAAAACATTGATAAATATTTTGTGTTTTTGCCGTTTTTTAGAAATATACTGTACCGTGAATGTGCAAATTTCTGTTAAAATAATTTTAAGATTAGTACTGATTTTTACCACATCGCTAGAGTGCTGAAATAAACATTAAAATAGATATATAGGTACGTGCTCTTAATTGATACCAAAAAAGGGTGCATATAAAAAACACTTCACACAACATTTTCACCGTGACAAGTTTTAGCGTAGTTTCATAAAGTACTTACGTAGATTGGCGATAATATGTACGTTATATGTTGTATATTTACGTATTGTGAATTTCGAGGATAAGGCTAAGCGTTCACTGTATGCGAGGCAGTTATGCGCTGCGCGAGAAAATGATCCACCAATAGAATAACATATTTTGCTGGCCTCTTTGGCTTTGCTTGAAATTAACGAGAATGACAATGCTATAACAATTTTCTTTAGCCGGTACAACGCGCTTTAACTGCCTTATTGCTTATAATATTGCTATCGCTATAGTAAATACATAGCGGTTTAGACGGCACAGGCACATTGTTAATTTCCCTGTGGCGCCATTGTCGTTTAACTGTTAAATATGTAGTTCGAATGTAGTTCGAGATTTTCACCACAATACTTTAGCCAGGGTGCAGTCTTCCCATGGTAACTCCGGCCCTTCTAGCACCTAACTAAATTTGTCTTTATCTTTTTTTAGCTTTAAGGTTTAGAGAGAGACAAAGAAAAGCCATTTTTGTTTGATGGTAGAAAGGAAGGGTATGCTAACTCTACATTTCCTACATTTCGCTGGACCGAAATATTTCATGTAATAAAATGACTTTTATTGCACTGGAAATGAAGTACATAGTAATAGAAATTGCTTTAGTTTTGAACTGATTATTGTAGTATAAATTTTAATGTTTGATTTGTACTCGAAGACAGAGTTACCCGAGCCGTGGTAAAATTGCAGCGATACCATATGTTTTGGCAAAATATTGGTGGAACTAAGCATTTAAAAAATTCAGAAGTCTAATATCGGACAGTAAAGCGAAAGTAGCGCCAAGGATTACCAGAATTTCGAGTACAAAAGTTTGTACCAGCATCACTTGAGAGGAATTGTATAGTTTTATGTACTATTCTTGTAACAATTAAAGTATTCTGTTTTTAGTAAATATATAGAGTATAATAGATAGATTCTCGTACTTTTTACTTAAATAAATTGATTAAATTAATATTACAATCGTTTTTTCATTTACTATCCTATTACGTGCTATTTGATTGAATGAGCGATCACAGTTCTCACTGACGATAAGTGTAGTAATTATTACATTATCTTTGGTAGTAATGTGCATTTTGGCGCGTTCAGGAAAAATTATGAGAGTAAATTTTTTGTGATGCTCGCACACCGTTACGAAACGCCGACACGCCGAAGTTAGCTAGTAAACATTGTAACGAACTTCAGGTTGACACTTCTTGCTTTGAGATGTTATCTATTTTGTGGTTAGTTATTTTGATAGGTAGTATTATAGACCGCAGGCCCGTGAACAAAATTTATGGGTCATCTGATACAGCATGAGACCTATGTAGGATGATAGAAGGGTATAAAGTAATAAGATTGAGCACTATGCCGTCACTTGTAAGCTGTCCAACTGAGTGCTGTTGAAGAGGGGGGGTTCTAAACCTCGATCATTTCTCGTTATCGCATGATTTTTGTACGGCGTTGCGGAATAATAGATTAGAAGAGGTGTAGGGGTGGGTGTTTGACGCCACGCCACTTACTCGCGCGCGGTGCATCATAGTAGTTATCATCGTTACGTCGTGCAATCAATATCAGATGGATGAGATCAAGTGGATGAGAAGTTCATTGAAAATGTTAAAAAGAATCCGTGTTTATGGGATACGCGGCTGAGTACCTCCGCTCCGCTTCAGTACTCCACTTCGCTCCGCTCCGCTTCAATACTCCGCTCTGCTCCGCTTCAGTGGAAAAACTCGCCACTTTTCGAAACTTTTCAAAAAACTCACTAGATTTGTTTTCATAACACCGCGGCTTCAGCCCCTCGTTCTGTCCCCAACATTCTCGTTCATTCATGTCAACCCCCATACGATTCGTGTGCTTCAAATGAGTCTCGGCGTTGTAGCAGGGGTAACAAAAGTAAAAAGCGGTACTTGGGAATAGATATAGAAGAGAAACTAACATTTAAGGAGCACCTTGAAATGACGGCTAAAAGGACTAGAAAACTTCAGATTTACTTCAGACTTTGTCAGTCCGTCCTAGCCTACTGTATGTATTACAGTATGGGGTGGTGCACCTACGAACATTATTCGCCTTGAACGAGCCCAACGGGCTGTTCTGAAAACAATGCTTAGGAAACATTTTAGATTCCCGACAAGACTTACTGGCGGAAGCTCAGGTTCTGAGTGGTCGGAGGCTTTATTTAAAACAGCTCTATCCACTCATAAATGTTATGTTCAGATATAGCTACGTATAGAATTCAGATAGGTAAAAGAATTTTTAGATTGCCCTCACCTGCTTTCAAAACGCGACTCGCACGTCGCACGCCGGTTTAGTCTATAGGTATATGAAGCCATGGTTATATAATAAATTGGACGAATTGTGTGGTATCCACGGTCTCACGTATTATGAGCTGAAATGAATAGTTACAAAGCAATTTCTCCAATGGTCTTTTGAGGATACGAAAAACTTCTTTAAAGGAATTTGGTGAGCAATGGGATTAGACACTACCCACACCCACACATAGGTACACACACACCCTCTTATACACTCACATACTCGCTCATACGCCCATTCTTACCTATATCGTTTTATGATTTTAATCGATGTTGGTCCCTATGTATTTTTATGTTTGTGATATATACAATTATATCTCGATTGTAAATTAAACCACTCGTGTGCCGTCAGTGACGAACCTCATGTAAAACCTAAAATTAAAACTACCCACAGGACAAGCCTAGCTTAGCGTGGGTGTTTTTGAAATTATGGGCATTTTGTATTAAACTAATATGTAGATAAGATATCTCTGTACTTCCTATGCTCATTTGTTATTTTGGTTGAAATAAATTTGATTTGATTTTCACCGCTCCTCTCCGCGTCAGTGGAAACGCAGCCTTATAAATATGTAGGTATACGATAAAGGGGCGACCGAAACAAGCACCTGGTAAGCAACATGCCTTGCTCACAACAACAGCACAGTACAACTCGACTATTTGAAAATAACAACCTTACCTAGCACCAGCGTGGTGGATCACGGACCAGACTCGCTCCACGTGGGGAGAAGACCCCAAGTCCCAGCGGTAAAACATTTAGTCGGCTGCTTGTGCTAGGCATAGGTAAGTTACGGCTGGTCTAGTCGAGAGAATGGCGACTCAACTGGAACAACAGTAGGTCTACTACGAAGTCCGATAAACGATATATCGGCTGAAGTTATGGACGTTTTATCAGGCGCGGTCCCAACCTCAAATTTTGGAGGGGGTCACCAGTACGCAGCCTCAGGTTTTGGGGGGATCACAAGTAGAAATACAATAAATCGAGCAAAAATACTTTACTAGTAGCGCCCCAAGATTTTACACGTGTAGTTCCCGTTCTAGTTGTTTTCCCGCGTTAAAAAATAGTATATGTACTATTAGATATTTTTAATTTTCTGAGATTTTTGTTTAACGTATACGATTTTGGGGGGGCCATGTCCCCTGTGACCCCCCCCCTAGGACCGCGCATGCGTTTTATACCACGAAACACAATCGGTCGGTTGATCTGATTGGGCGTTTCGTTCATCCCGACCGACACTGTTTTGACAGTTTTTGTGTTATCAACCGACCGATTGTGTAGGTATCGTGGTATAAAACGTCTATAACTTCGGCCGATATATCGTTTATCGGAGCTCGTAGTAAACCTGCTGGAACGGCAACTACGCGGGTAAAATCGTGAGGCGCTACTAGCAAAGTATTTTTTACTCGATTTACTATATTTCTACTGTTGACCCCCCAAAAGTCAAGACAGTAAAAAACTGACTTAACTGACCTTTCCTAGAAGAAATCGATTCACTCTTGTTTGAAGACATCAAGATGGGAACTATAGGATACACTCAGGCAACGCATGCCACAGCCTAGACGTTCTTATCATAAATGCAGAGTCAAACCTTTTCGTTCGAGTCGGTTCGTGTCGGTTATTCGAACTGCATACGAGGAGTCCGATAGAAAAAAGGGTAGGGTGGAAATAAATCAGTTGCACACTCTCCGAAATGTATCTGATAAAAAAATCGATAAGCTATAGCGATTTGGTAATATCACTCTTTGCAGAGTTCGCTTGGGCAAATACCACACCTTTGCCAGTTACTTATTTTATCGCCAAACATTAATGTGAAAACATCACTGTGTTCCGTTTTGAAGGGCAATGTTTCCAGAGAAATTACGGGGCATAGAGATAAAACATATTATACCTCTGTTACTCTGTTACTCTTCAATAGAAAATGAATTATTTTAACGTACAGTAACTATAACTAAAATCTCTCAAAGTAAACCCAAAGATAATGTAAAATACTTACTACTAAACCCACCATGTAGTGATTTAGTTATGCTAAAATATCCATCAAATATCCAAAATTATATTACCAAAAAGTATGGTTCATACATAGAAATCTAAATAGGTACTGTACCTTATTTTTTTGTATACATAAGTACCTAATTAGGTCAAAAATATCCGTATTATACTAATTAGTGTAGAAGTACAATATACTTATACTATAGGTAAAGATAAAAGACCGATACCTACCTACCTATAGAGATACCTACCTATGCTAAGTAGATAGCCTCCATAAAAATAAGCGGAGACAATAATCTGTAGGTACCAATTTTGCAGCCGCCATCAAGTCGCCAATACCAAAGATAAAGAAAGAAGCCGGGAGACAAAGCCAACAGTTTTATTACACAAAAACATGTCTCAATCATTACCATCTTCGACTAACCGGGGCCGGGACGCAAAAACTAAATAAACATAGTATTTGTACACCTTTCCGTCTTTTGGCCAGAATAAGGATATAAAAATGAGCTTACCTAATAAATCATGAGCCATCATTAGTGAGGATTGGGGGTGAGAGAGGTTGGTGTTGAGCGGAGCGATTAGTGATTTTGTAGTGCGAAACAGAGGTCGGTCGCGTGCTGACTGCCTTTCACAAAGACAATCAAATTCGGGTAAAAAATAAGGACAGGACCTCATCAGTGAGTAACTTGTTAAATTATGAAATGAATGAAAGAGGAGAATGAGAATCAGCACAACTATGATTTTTAAGTGAAAACTTCTTTGGATGTGCACATTTTTGTAGTGTAAAAATCTTATAGGTTCACAAGTTTAAAGTGTCTGTCTGTGGCATCATAGCTCCTGAACGTATGAACAGAATTAGATTATTTTGATTGAAAATTGAAAGTTTAATAAATTGGGAGTGTTCTTAGTTGTGCTTGATGGAAATCGGCCCAAGATGGCCGCCGCTACAAAATAGCGGACTACATATTTTTGACAGGTACTTCAATATGGGTATCGTTAGTATCGGAATTGGCCGCTACAGTACTTACTTTACTTAATCTTTTACAAATGGCGTATTTTTTCGCAACTCTTTCAAAATGAAAGGGCTCTATACAGTATGGCAAATTTCAGATTCAAAATGGTCACAACCATAAAATGTCAAGGGGGCTTAAAAATTTAATTAGTAATTAGATTTTAAAGCTCGGCTCTAGGTCGGCTGCGCGCTGGTCGCTCGGTTCGCTGCCCCGCTCGTCGCCCCGCTCGCCGCCCAGCTCGCCGCTCCGCTCGACGCTCCGCTCGTCGCCCCGCTCGCCGCTCCGCTCGTCGCCCCGCTCGCCGCCCCGCTCGTGGCGCGGCGGCGGCGCGGGCGGCGCCGGCAGGTCCGCGGGGCGCCGCCGGCGGCCGGCCGCGGCGCCTGCACTGATGTCATACGTGTACTAATGTTGTTTGTGTCGCTGCAAATTATTGTACAAGGAAATTTGTTCTAACTGATCGTAAGATCGTAACATCCCTAATGTTACTATGTAAGTACGTACTAGTAACTGGTACTCCTGTACTTAGACGGTTTTTGTAGTGGGCTCTTTGTAGAGTCCGACTGGGGAAGCATAAGTAGGTACATACAACGCATTTTATAGATAGTTACACTTTATATAGGCACACAAAAAGATATACAATCAATCTCGTCCAGGAAACCTTAATTTATTTTACCGCTAAGAAAATGTACAAATGTACATTACTATGCTCCGCTTTGAAGGTAAATTAATTACAGGGTAAAGAGACAAATTATCTTATATCTCTGGTCTTGGGGTGACTAACGCAGTCGCAGTGCAGTGCTATGCAGTCATTTTGATTATTCATTATTAAAATCGCGACGTGGGTGCTGTGTTGTTATAGGCAGATGTGTGGTTGAAGAGCGTCAGTAATCTGTACATTTTAAACAGGCCGCACATGTAATCTGTGGGCCGCACTGAGCCGTGAAATAAAAAAAAAACTGCGGGAGAGGCGGGAAAATACAGTTGTTTTTTTAAGACAAAATAAATCTAGAATATAAATAAACCTTTTTGGTTCCAACTATTTTAGAGTATAAAAAGCAATAAAAACTAAATTGGCCAATATTGCTCAAATAAGGTCGCCAACATTATGAGCACTTTTTAAATATTATTTGCAATTACCTACGACAATCATGCAGTAGGTAATAATTTAACATGTAATTTAAACACCAATTGCGTAGGTACGGATAAAAGCTGATGAAACATTGGAGAACATTAAAGCTATTTTCTTTTCTCAGAGGGCTGTTTACGAACTGAATATATTAAATGATTACCATAAAGCATCTCCCTAAGTACCTATATCGGGCCGCTGCACCCGCCGCCGCCGCCGTAACGTCGCGTCGCCGCGCCGCGCCGTGCGTCTTCGCTTGTCAGGCGTAGGCGTCGCTTTAGCACCAACCTTCCTACTCTTGATTTCCTTCCGTTCTTGAGCATTGTAGCATAATTTAAGAATAACTAGCCCTTTTCATGTTTGCACTACTACGACCACGCGCGCGTTCCTAACGGGAGGGAGGGTCACACCAGTCATGAGCCCCCAAAATGTACGCGTAAATTAAAAAATCTACACAAAATAACAGAATCACTATATTGCCCTCGATTGATTTGATGGTTTGATGACGTCTAACGGTGCTTTTATGTTTCGTTTGTTGTACGAGTAAGTACCTATGTACATGTCAATGTCATGCAAAACATTGTGTGTTGTGCAAAAAAGTATAATTTACCCGACGTTTACGTATTGATTTCATTTATCTCACAAGGAGAGAAGCAAGGCCATAATCCATCGTTTGCTTCACTGTTATGCCAATGGTGGTGAAAACCTTAAACATCTCCATCTGGAATTCTCAGAAGAGCAGGCGGGTATCGAACCTACGGCATCACGCTTGTCAATTAGACGCTCTCTCATCAACTACAACTTTTTGTAATGGCTTCCATTCGGTAATGTTACCGTAATTTCGTCAGTGTCTAGCGTTTTAACATTAGGATGGTCTTCTGGACTTTTATTCACTGAAGAGGTAGTCTTGATCCAGATGATCGGACCACTTCAGATAGTCTTCAGTTTGATGACAGACTTCTGGCATATGTCCAGTGAAGAGGCAGGGTTGTTGGTTCAGATGATCGGTAGAGTGAAGACACGAGTATTTTTGCTAGTGGTTGCTTTTATATTTATTTTAAATGTAACTGTAATGAACAAACACAAATATGACATCACAACGCTGTCGCATCTAGACCACGACATGCCACGACTTTCACGCATTGGACATTGGTGATGACGAAATCAAAGTTATTTGAGAACACCTGCATCATAGGATTACCGCCAAACATGTGTTTTGTTATTGCGTCGAAACGAAAAAATATTAATTTATTCTTTATGATGATTGAGTTCACATAAGTTGACTGATAAATAACGAAACATTATTATCGTAAGAGATTAGCACTTACAAGTACGAATTCCCAGATACCTGTCCTAAGTTGGTTCTAGCCAACTAGTCTAGTCGGTCATCGTATTTCGTGATTTCGACTGTTTTGCTTTATCTAGCTTAACACTAGGTACTAAATGACTTGCGTTCGGATAGTCGATAGCAGCAGTTTGTTATATGGTGTATACTAGGTAGGTACATGTATGACAAATAGTACTTAAATCATTATAAAAAAGCAATCATGTCGATAAAAGTGAAAACTTATAACAGAGTTTATTCTATTTTATTCTAAAAGGAAAACAAACAGCATTAAACAGTAAAAAAATTGAGATCGACTCGAAATTTCAGTATGTAATAAACAGCATTAATGTTGCATAATACTTACATCACCTTAAAACGAGTATAGCTACAGGTGTGCATGTCGGTGACGCGGCACACGTGTCGCTCCGACGCGATGCAACGCTCCGCTCCGCTACATTAGAATGTTGCTGACGCGACCCTATAAGATTTTCCTCCAACAAAAATTACTCAACGCGGCTAAAGACGTATTCAATTCAAAAGTTTTCTCCAGAAAAGTTTTCACTTCAAAAATGTTACTTCACTTCAAAAATATTAGTTCACTTCAAAAGTTTTAACTTTAAAAATGTTTGTTCACTTCAAAAGTTTTCACTTCAAAAATGTTAGTTCACTTCAAAAGGTTTAACTTCAAAACTGTTCGTTCACTTCAAAAGTTTTCACTTCATTAATAATTTATGTTTAATTGATATTTGCTGATAGTAAAACCACAGATAAGAAAATAGTTGCTACGTAAACGTGGTAAAACATCCCTCCGTGTTCGCCCCTGAATGCAGCGCACCGCGCCGCCCGCCGTGGCGCCGCGGCCGACCGGCGGCGGCGCGGCGGCGCGGCGGCGGCGGTCTGCCCGCCGCGTGGGAGCGAGCGGCGAGCGTCACACATCATCTGCCATGCGAGGGGACAATGATGATCTACAATCACAACCTAAAACAAACTAAAGAATTAGCTTATCGAACAGGTATTTTGGAGGAGAGTCAGAATCAGCTCAGGTAAAGTTTTTGAAGTGAAAACTTTTTGTGGTGTGCCCACATACAGATTTTCTGTGAGCTGTGAATTGAGCTCAAGTGTTCGTAAATTAAAGAAATCCTCGTGTAAATTCGGATGATCTAGATGATCGCGCCCTCCGGTTTCACTCGCGTAGTTTCCAAAGTAAGCTATCAAATTCCGAGTTATCAGTTTTCACTTCTATCGGAAGTTCCTATGACTGCCAATTTTTTTTCTTAATTGTATGTTGGTATACTAATAATATAAAGCTGTAGAGGTTTTTTGTTTGAACACGCAAAGCTAACTAACGATTACAAAAAATATTTCTCCGTTGGATATGTACGTCTGAGTGCTATATTTTATACGTACCACGGGTGAAGCCGGGGCAGACCGTTAGTTTATTTTATAATTTAACAACTCCAAAGACAGAATCCGTGACCTTTGTTAATTGGGTTCATTTTTTAAAAGAAAGAATGGAAGAAAAGGGAAATATGGGGAGTAGGGAACATTTTCAAAAATAGAGTTTACAATAAAGTTTTTTTTATGTTGAAATAAATACGTGTCTAGATTTGGAGTGTCTACCTCGTGCACGGTCACTCTCTTCCCTCAAATATGGTCGAGGAGAGCGATACCTGACAAAACACTTGCGTCATACTCGTGAACGCGTGCTGCTCGTGGCCCACATGATTTATATAGAAATCAGAGCTGAGGTCTAAAACTTCCTTCAAAAATACCAATATTGTTAGTATAAAATTGTAAATTCTAACATCTCCCCAGTATCTGTGGTGGCTAACGAATATATAAATAAAAAATTGGCAGTCATAGTCAACTGCCGATAGAAGCGCCGAGCGTGATGTTTGAGGTCAATTCACAGACCACGAAAAATCTGTCTGTGGTGCGCCAACAGAAGTTTTCACTTCAAAAACATGGTATTGTGTGTATAACGCATTTACATAGTCGTTTGACCACTAACTATTTTAACTTATTTTAACTATTTTATGTATGTTTTATGATTAGTATTTTTGACCAATATTTCTATGTATTACGTATTCTTAAATTTTATATATATAGAATTTAACAACGGGTACATAATATAGTATTTTAAAACTATTCACACATTATTTTGTTTCAAAATTATTTTCGTTTCTACTGTTTATATTTGCCTACATAACATTTAAATGTCCTACTCAGCGGGTAGCTGGTAGAAAATGAGCCCTAGCCTTAATCTTTCCGTTTGTACATTATTTTTGTTACTGTGCAATAAATATTCAATAAATAAATAACTTGCCTGATGCCTGATGGTAAGTGACGGCGACGGAGCGGTGACTGACGATGCCCTCCAATCTAGAAAATACCTATTAATTTTTCTGACATTTCAAAAAAATCTAGTTTATACTACGAGTATTTTGTTTATAATCTTCAACAATTACTTCAAATATATTTTTAAAAAGTACCTATACTGAAAGAGAAAAACATTGTGCATGTCACATTCAACTTACATTAATATAAGTAGAGTATGGCTGTTATTGAGCATTAAGTTTAAAAAGCTACTTTATATAACTACTTTAAGTTTATGATATGACTTTGTGCCTGTCGTTATTCCTAAATAAATAAATACCTCACAGGAAATAGTGATAGTGAAATGATCTGACCGAAATCAAAGTGAATTTATGATTGTTGTACACAGTTAGTTATCATTGTACATACATACAACAATACAAAGTATGTATGCACATATGCAGGTAAACGACCTGTCCTTATTGGAACAGCAACAACGTCGTCACTACTGTAATAACGGCCGACAGCACAAACTGCTGCGTTTCAACCTTCGGAGCTCGAATCTTCGAAGATCACGTAGGAAGCGTAGTAATAACTTCCGAAAAAGTGTCCCTAGTATGTAAGACGACTTAGTATATATACATAAATAGATAAAGTTCTTCAAATAAAGGAGTTATTTCCTATAGGTTTGATACACCGGTATAGAAGGGTGCAGTGGCGGCTGATATGCGGCTGCACTGGAGTCTTAGGCGTTCAGGGAGGTGCATGCGCCGCCCGAGGGGGGAGGGGGTCACAGGGGACATGACCCTCCCCCAAAATCGTAAACGTTAAACTAAAAATCTAAAAAAAAGTTAACGATTTATTGTATTCCTACTGGTGACCCCCCCCCCCAATTTGAGACTGCGTACTGGTGACCCCTTCCAAAATTCGAGGCTAGGACCGCGCCTGGGGAAGTGATGGTAGGAGTCGGGAGTGGGGCGAAGGGTAAGGAGATGTTTTTAAATAAACCCCTATATGTCAGACAACATTACAATACAATATGACACAAAACACTTTATACCACAAAACAATACAGAAAAACAGTGATTAACTTAAAATTAAACGATTTGGGTACAAAAGGCGATCTTATCGCTAACAGCGATCTCTTTTAGATAACCTTTTGGTAACTAGGACAAGATGAAAGTACGGACAGTGGTGTGGTATCCTTGAAACATTCGGTAGCTTCACGTCCTTACTCGCAGGGTAGTGAAGTAGTGACGTCTTGAAGTTGTTATGACAATTCCTTCAGGCGTTAGTTTTTTATTCCGATATTTGGGTAGCGCCTGAATACGGCCACTAAGTGTTCTCACAGCTGCGACTCCGGGGTCTCTCGCAAGGAGAGTCAAGGCCATAATTCACCTCGCTAGCCCAGTGCAGGGTGGTGGATGACACATGACCTCGAACGATTATAGGTACATGTCGGTTTCCTCAGGATGTTTTTCTTCGCCGTTTTGAGAAAAGAAGGTGGTGCGCGTGGGATTTGAACATAAGATGTGTTACTACTTCCTCAGGCGGACTCTGCAAATAGTTCCACCACTACGAAACTTATAAGACCACTCGTAGTGCCCTGTGGTTTTACCGGCGCGGTTCCAGCACCCGTTATTTTCCCGCTATATACTCTGTGTTACAAATTTCATCTCAATCCGTTCAGATGTTCCGACGTCATTGAGCAATAAACATCCTAACTTTACAATTTATATTAGTAATAGGATTTCTAAATAAATAGAACAGACCCAGGAATTCGTGGGCTGTGAAATGCCACACTATATTTTTTTTATTGGTAGTCATAGGGACTGTCAATAGAAGTGAAAACTTAAAACTCGGAATTGATAGCAATCACTTTGGAAACTACGCGGGTGAAACCGGAGGGCGCGGCTAGTCTGAAATAAATCTTCAACGTATTGGTCGTCTAAATTTTTTTTTAATAAAGAGTGAGAATTTGAAATTTTCGAAGAGATTTGATTCCACGTTTGTGATAAGAACGTCTAGGTTGTGGAATGCGTTGCCTGAGTGGGTTTTCCCTGATGGTTACAATCTTGGTGTCTTCAAATCGAGAGTGAATCGGTTTTTTCTAGGTAAGCACGCTCCATCGTAGATCTCATCATCGCTTAACATCAGGCGAGATGGTGGTCAAGTGCGAACCTATTATAGTTAAAAAAAAAAAAAAAAGAGAAGACGAGCGGGACATGTGCCTGATGGAAGCAACATGCCTGCCACATAACAGCACAGCATATTTTTTTCTAAGCATAGTCATCTAACCTAGATGGCCATGGTCTCGAGTTCACCCGAAGATTTATTTCATTTCCAAGCGTGACGATTGAGCTCAATTCATAGTACACTAAAAATCTGAGTGTAGTGCGTCAAAAGAAGTTTTTACTTCATAAAGATTTTTTTTTAAACTTTAATTCGTTTAATCAAAACTGTGTTCTTAATCTCTGTCTCAAGTACGAAGCTAATAATTACGTGGGTGTAACTACCGAAGTCTCTCCGTTTCCCCCGAATCCCCCAAAAAGGCCACATGGTGCGTGAGGTGGGAGTAAAAATAGATCGATATATGTTTATATTAAACGGTAGGCCCCGCGGCGCGCCGGCGCCGGGACAGACGCCGGCGCCGGCTTTCAAGGCGGGCCACCGGCTGCGAGGGCTTGCTCGCTATGCCATGCGAGTACGCTCCTATAGTACTCTGTACAGGCGCGGTCCGAGCCTCGAATATTGGAGGGGGTTACTAGTACACAGTCTCAGAGGAATACAATAGAGTACAAAATACTTGACTAGTAGCCTTAACCCTACGATTTTATCTAAGTAGTTCCAGTTGTTTTCCCGCGTTAAAAATAGTCTATGTATTATAATTATTTTTTAGATTTTTAGTTGGACGTATACGATTTTGGGGGGGGGGGGTCATGTCCCCTGTGACCCCCTTCCCCCCTCGGACCGCGCATGACTCTGTAGTGCTTGCACTCGGTATGCATGAGTCAGATTGGACTATATGGGCTATGAGTATATGCTATGAGGGCTTAGCATGAATTTTTTCAGGTAGGTATCAGTTGTATGCTAATTTGCGTAAGTACTTTTGTTAGGCTTAAGTTACATTTAGGTTTAGGTGTCCGTCAAAAGTCCGTTAAAAATCTATACTTACATTTAAAAAAAAATGTTATTTACAAAATACATGATAAATACATGGTATAATAGAAGAGGAATGTGATTGCTTCAAATACATACCCAAAAAGTGGAACAAACACAAAATTTCGTTTTCATCCAAACACGTCGGAACGGCTGAATTTTGGTTGAAATTTTGAACTAGATATTTGATAGTCTGAAATAACGCACGGTCTACTTACATCTATACTAATATTATAAAGCTGAAGAGTTTGTTTGTTTGTTTGTTTGTTTGAACGCTAGGATCTCGGGAAGATCCGTCCGGAAGTCCGAATTGAAAGATTCTTTTTCTATTGGATAGTCCATTTATTGAGGAAGGCTTTAGGCTATAGAAAATAACTCTACTATTAATTGAAACGGAGCATGAAACAAGAATGTAACAAAATCGGGAAAAATATTCCCCTTTTGAGAGTTTTCGTACGTTTCGTGCTTTGACATGACACATGACAGCATGTGTCAAAGATTGCGTCATTGAATTTCAGTAATCTGTGCATTGAATATAAACCTTTGCTATTTTTTTTATTCTAAATCTGAGTTGGTACGACCAATTTCCGACAGGTGGCGTAGCAGGTAGCTGAAGAGGTTTTTTGTTTGAAATCGATATTCTCAGGAATGAGTGAACCGATTTCAGTCATTCTTTCACCGTTGGATTTGTACGGGATCCCGATGAGTGCTATATAATATACCACGGGCGAAGCCGGGGCGGGCATCTAGTTCAAAATAACGGGAAAACGTCAAACCACTATTTATGTTTGGAATATGCCGAGGTAATGTATGAGTTGTTGTACAAGTCTCTATCCCCTGGTTTCGTGGCCCGCGCTCTGTCCAACAGTTTTGAGTGTTTGCGTTGCATAGCTTGTGTCACTAGTCACTATTATATAAATTAGGGGAAGGATGTTTATTGATTCCGCGACATAATGCGTCCTTGTTTGGAGCTACTCTGCTACGGCGGGGAATCTACAGAGATTTCAATTGGGAGCTTTTATGATTAATTTGCTTTGAACCGCCATCTCGCAAGATGCTAGCGATGCAGTCTGCGACGGAGCGCGCTTACCTAGATGAAACAAATTCACTCTCGATATGATAACACTAAGATTTTAAACATCAGGAAAAATCTACTTAGGTAACTGATTGCACAGACTAGACTTTCTTTTCATAAAAGTAGAGTCAAGATTCCTCGTTTGACTCTTTGAAACGTCAACCATGAAACGATGTCGCTTTTTCAAAGCTACGAGTAATCCGGTAGAATAAAATAGTAAGGTGGGATTAGCATTTTTGCGGCGATGTTCAAGAGTTTTGAAGTTTTTTTCAAATAAGGGTGTCGTTTCCTAGGTGCCTTTTAGTAAGTAAGTACTCTAAGTACTAGTAAGTACTAAGTACCTACGTCGTAATAGTCGATCGAATTTAGATCGAATTTTTTTCTCGACTCTTGGCAGAGTCCGCCTGGGGAAGTACCACACCTTTGCCAGTTATTCTACCGCCAAGCAGGAATGTGCAAACATTACTGTGTTCCGGTTTGAAGGGCAATGTTTCCAGAGAAATTACAGGCCTTAGAGAGATAACATCTAAGATCTCTGGGTGATGAGCGCATTGCAGTGCTAGGCAATGATTTGGACTCTTCATGTTCCAATAGCTGTGTGTCACTGTACTGTTATGTGGCAGGCATGTTGCTTCCCACTTGCCACTGCGCTACGCTCGTCATTCCTTCGGTATCGGTAGGACTCTTCGCAGAGTCCACCTGGGTAAGCACCACATTCTTACCGGTCATAACTGGTGGTTTCCCAGTAAACGCTACCACCAAGCAATACTTAACTAATATACAAACGGTACTGTGTTCCGGTTTAAATGACAATTTTTGCCGATAAATCACAAAGCAAACAGATAAATAATCTTTTATCTCCAGGATAAAGCGCAGTTCAGTGCTAGGCAATGATTTGACTGACCTCGAGGAGCACTGAACCTGCTACCTGCCTCAAGCTTGTGAAATCTAGCACTCTCGCCATTGAGCCACCAAAGCTTTTGTACATTACTTTTAGAAGCAAATTTTACAATAGGTATCATAAACAATGCCTATACCTAGTATTCTGTGGTAGAGCCCCGAATTAAAATTTATTGCAATATAGGTAATCGAAACCACATCTCGCTAAGCTGTCGATAATTCGGGTATGTAAACAATATTATCTCGTATTAGTCATTTATAAACTTGTTTCCATGATGACTCAACTCTTTAGATAAAGGTACGGCCTAAAAACCTTGATTCTACAAGCACATTAAAGTAACAAAGGTCCGTAACATACAAATTCTGAAGTAAACAAAACTAAGGGATAATTTATGAAAATCAACATAGAAATATTCACACAAACAAGTATTCGGCTACTTATTAAACACCAATGAGCGGACATAACCGAACCAAATTATTTTTATTGTCAAGAATCATACGAGTGTGGCGAGCAAGATGGCGCCTAGGATTTGGCGCCAAAAAGTATCGTCAGTGCGACGCTCCGACGACGCCGCCGGCGACGGGCGGCCGTGCCGCGACGTAAACAATATTCAGACGCGCTACAATACTTTTCTGTTTTTGATTGATATGTTTGATTAAGTTAATTGATGTGAGTAGAATGGCCTACATACGAAATAGTAAGCTCAGCGACATTTGAGAGATAGTGCAGCTGATTTGCATGATTTAATTTCGGATACGTATATCATAGGGCAAAAAATTGCATGCAGGAATAAGCAGCCCACTAAATGTTCCCACTGTTGTGACTCGGGCTCTTCTCTCACAAGGAGAGAGACAAGACCAGAATCCACCACGCTAGTTCAGTGCGGGTCGGTGGTGCATTACCTCGAAATATTCTTGCAACATAGGTACCGCGGTTTCCTCACAATGCTTCTGACAAAGAGTTTACATAATATACTACGTATAGAGTTAGCACAAACGCTTTGCACCGAAAGCACGGGAAGCATCTTTCTTGCCTTGTCGCTCTTGTGGAAATGTCATACTTTTGTCGCGACACATCACGCTGTTGCCATAGATCATCTGCTTACTATGGTAATTGCATGCTGTGCTTTGTCTCAACGATAAATACTTTTAACAATAACAGATAAAGAACAATTCGTTTAATAAGCAATGTAATATTGTAATTTATCAACACATAGCCAAATTAAATAAATAAAATAAAAATATTGACACAAAGGAATCGTGCGGAAAATCAAACTCTAAACGTAAGTATATGTAAACTTTTTGGCTGTTGACTTAGCGGCATTACGCACATTACTTCGAGAAGAGGTGCGCGTGAGATTTGAACCCGGGGCTCCGTAACGGCATTCGCCGTTCTCCCGACTAGACCAGTAACTTCTAGATCAACCGTACCTTTAGGGCAAAGAGATGTATTACGTTATTTCTCTGGGTGACGAGTGCAGTGCTGTTATGGGCAGGCGTGTTGCTTATCACCTGGCTGAACGTCTTTGAATAAACTAAATACGTTGTAAATACCTAACCAAAATGTTAACAGCAAACATTAGTGTTTTCCGGTTTGAAGGGGAATATTTCCAGAGGAAGAAAAATTTTTACAGGACATAGAAATAAATCCTGCTAATGTTTGGATGTTCGTTGCTCAATCGCGTCGTCGGAATGTCTGAACAGATCGGGTTGGAATTTGGAATACAGTCAAAATATAGTCTGGAATAACACATTCTTAGTACCTACCTAAGTTTTTTTATCACAGCTTTTTCATCATAAAATAATGAGAACAGGAATTACGCAGGCAAAATCGCGGAGGGCTGCTAGTCTTCTCATATATTGTGTGACGAGCGTAGTACTGTGCAGGTATTGATTTGAAGTTTTCATGTTGCACTAACTGCGTGTCACTGTGCTGTTATGGACAGCTGTTGTTACAGTTTTTGTCCTTGCATCAGGCACATGTCCTGTTCGTCTCGACTATATACGCTATACTACAAAAAAGGAACGCATAGGCTACTTTTTGAAATAAAAAATTTTTTTTGACGCGCCATAGATGGATTTTTCGTGGACCGTGAATCGACTTCTAGCGTCACGCTCGGGAATGAAAAGAAATCTACGGGTAAACTCAACTCGAGACCATGGCTATCGGCCATAAAGAAATGCGTCAGCATTTCCCATTCCTTATGCTCATGACCACACCCTCCGGTTTCACCCGCGTAGTTTCCAAAGTAAGCTATCAAATTCTGAGTTATAAGTTTTCACTTCTATCGGCAATTTTTTCCCTATTAAAACTTGGTTGCTGTTAGCCACGGTTTACACCATGGGGTGTCTTTAATATTAATCAGGTTTCAGCTCCTGAATGATTTCAATGACGGAGTGGCCGCGGTAAGATGGATGGCTGGACCGTTAGTGATTGATCGCTCGGCGGGTAGGCGATCATGCGTGCTCATTAGCAAGTCGATGAGGGTGCTTGTTTGTTGTTGTTTTACTGATTTATTGGGCTAGGGGTAGATTTGAGAATGATGGCGCTTGCAGAATAATACAGAGTCCTCGCACTAACTTTCATCTCATTATACTATAATGGTGGTACTGTAGTATTTATAATCTTCTGGTAGTGGACAGATTTGTTTTTATAAATAAGAATACTGTGGCCATAACTACAAGTATGCAGTGTAATATAATATATCTAAAAAATTAAAAACTGACTTTAATTTATAATTAAACTCAGACACTCGATAAAACTTCGTATTTATTTATTAGATCTTCGTAGATTTACGTCGTCCAGGTAAAGTTCAGAAAATTTAAGTTTTTTGATACATATTCCAAAAAATCGCCACACCGATGATACAAGGGATCACTTCTGATCGACTACTCGTACCAAACAAAAAAGCAATCCTCTAAATCGATTTACAATGAGGCGTTTTTCTGATGCAAAAAGACTTGTCAAAGATAGTTCTAAATATTGCCAAGTGTGGCACCACTGTTGGTTCTTGTGAAACATCTCTAACAAAATAAAACATTGGCGCCATCTCTGGTGAAACTGGGAACTGTCTTTGACAGGTCTTTTTGCATCTTGAAAACGCCTCATTGGCGTAGCTATCGTGCAACATACAAACGAAGAAAAAAATGTGTGCGCTTAAGACCGCACGGCTGAAGTGAAAACTAAAATAAGAAATACCTATCAATTTAAATACTACTAAATAACTCTAATAATTAAAACTAAAAATATTCAGAAATTGAAAATTAGAAGATACCTAGCACAGCAACACGAAAATAACATGCGGCTGAATGACTAGACATGCGGCTGAATGACTAGTGTATCCATGTCCAAGAATAAATTTAAAAAAAACACGCGGTTTGGAAATAGCGTTTGCCTAGAATTTTTTTTTGTATTTGCTATTTATTTATTTTATTAGTATTTCGCTAAAAATGCTTAAATTTGTTGTGTTATAGTGTATGTGTAAGTGCTGAGATGAAAATAGGTATCATTTTGTGAGTTTACGTAGTGTAAGTGCTGTGATGAAACGATAATTGATACGAGTATATTGCAACAAAAACTTTTTTGCAATGGATGTGAAATGCAAATTTCATATTTCGTGACAAGTTCAATTAATGTGGTAATGTCGCGATAAAAAGACATAAATATCTTTTTTGCTCTGACGCGCTTGTTCATTGTATTTTGTTTCTCGCTCTAGCACCCCGAGCTTACCCGATAATCTCTTGTTATACTCGAGCGTGACGCTAGAATAAAAAAAATTGGTTGCCTGTAAAGTCGGTATACGGGCGAAAGTTTTACGTGACAACGACTTTGAGTGGTAAAATAATTTTACGGAAGGGACGCGTGAATTTCACTTTTTATGTCTGTCTCTCTCGCTCTTAGGCGGGCTAACCATGCCCGAGTGGAAGGGACGCGTGCCTCTCACTCGCTCTCGTTGTGAGCGCATAACGTGAGCGGAGCGTAACGCAGTTTCTTGAAGTGTCACCCGGCAAACCAATTTATAAGACGTAGTCACGTCAAAAAACACACAACCGAATTGAGAACCTCCCCTCTCTTTTGAAGTCGGTTAAAATAATCTTTATAAAATATTTTGTAAGAACATCTGATGGCACAGCTGAGCCCAGCGCTGCCGATGTAGCAGGTGCCGGTGCCGTGTTCGTCCAGGTATAGCGTATAGCATATCTCTCGATCAGCCGCATAGAGCCCTATCCTGTTATTTCCCGGGATAAAAGTAACTTATGCAAGTTCTAATACTTGCAAGAATGTGTGTAAAAGTTTCATGATGACCGGTTCAGTAGTTTTCGTGAAAGCTAAACACAAACTTACTTGCGCATTTTTTATAATATCAGCATGGATGTATAAAAAAGCCGGACGTAATCTCGCTAAAACAAAAACTGTGTCACTAGAGTCAGCCACATTTGCACGTGTGCGTTGTCAGGTTGTCACTGATAGGCTGACACGTACATAATAAAACGTTATGACCCACTGATGTGTGCGTGTCAGCCTGTATGTGACAGCACACACGTGCATATTATGTGGCCGACTCGATGGGCACAGTTGTTGTTTTAGCGAGACTATGACCGACTTTTTTTAAACGTCTATGTTGTAAACATTAACCGCCTTGGTCAACGAGAAGACTCGTAACCACGGCGGTTGTAACGCTGCCGAAACGTCGAGGTAGGTAATTAAATCATAATTTGCATCGTGATTAAATTCTATGTTACATCTGTAGTGGTGGGACTCTTGGCAGGGTCCGCCTGGGGAACTACCACACCTTTGCCAGTTATTCTACCGCCAAGCAGTAATGTGCAAACATTACTGTGTTCCGGTTTGAAGGACAATGTTTCCAGAGAAATTACAGGGCTTAGACATTGTATAACATCTTAGATCTCTGGGCGACGAGCGCAGTGCAGTGCTAGGTAATGATTTGCACGCATCATGTACTTACGTGTCGCTGTGTCACCATCGGGCGCATTTCATGCTCGTCTCGTTACTTTTTGTTAAAAAAAAAAAATCGCCAAAGCTTAAAACAACAGTACCTATTGTGATTAGAGAAACTGTCAAAGAGTGACATCTCGATGACGGTCAGTAGCGGCGCTGTGTGTCAGTGGATCTCGCCGCCCCGGCTGGGTGCCGCCCCGCCGCCGCCGCCGCCCCGCCTCGGAGCCGCCGCCGCCGCCCCGCCGGCGCGCTGGCGGCGGGCGGGCGGCCGCCGGACACCTCACCCCGCGCCGGAGCCTGCCAATACCGCCCGCCCTGAGGACACACGGGGCACCGATCAACTCAGATTATGATTTTTCATTTCAATCAAAATTCTATGCTACATTATATATGGGCACTACGTGCCAGGCCCGGTGAAAAAAAACGATTTTTTAATTTAAAAAAAATCTCCGAAAAAAAACGACTTTAATGTGAGATACAGACACTCCACGAAATTTCATAATGTTTGAGGAATAAACAACACGTAAATGTCGTCAGAACGCAGGTAAAGGTAATTATTTTTTTTATGATATCTATATAGAACTACTACTTGGCGAGGACCAGACGGCAAAAGAAATGTTGGAAGACCATACAAGCGATGGGTAGATGACATAACACAAGTAGCAGGCAGACATTGGGAAAAATAGGAAAAGACAAAGAGGAATGGTTGAAATTGGAGGAGGCCTTCACCCAAAGAGGGATCCATGATACTTAATGCAACTGACATAAAATAAGTTAAATCATACTAACAATACTAACGTCATCTAAATCATTCGAATTGTAAAAATGTATCATGGAATAAAAAAGGCTTATTATTATATTATTATTTATGATATCTATATATTTCAAAAACCACCACACTGATTTCGACAAGTTTCATATGGGATTACGTCTTACGGGATCACCATCTACCAAACAAAAAGAGAATGCGCTGAAGAGAATGAGAAAATCGATTCACAATAGGGATGATGACTGGTCTAAGAATAGGTACTGTTCTAATTATGGCCCGTTGACTAGATCATAGGAAAATATAGGACACGTATTTTTTGTTTTATCATCATCATCATCATCAGCCTGTACTTGTCCACTGCTGGACATAGGCCTCTCCCAAGATACGCCACTCAGCCCGATCCTCGGTCTTCCGGCTCCAACCGCCACCAGCTGCCTTTCGAATATCGTCACTCCATCTAGTCTCAGGGCGTCCTACGCTACGTTTACCGATTCGCGGTCTCCACTCCAAAACCCGTCTACCCCAACGGTTATCGGGTCTGCGACAGATGTGTCCGGCCCACTGCCACTTCAGCTTACTTATACACTGAGCTATGTCGGTCACTTTAGTTCTCTGACGAATTACTTCATTGCGATTGTTTTAAGATAAATCATCAAATATCCGAAGTGGGGGGTTGTGACGTTATTACATCTAGATAAAATTCGAATACTCAACTGCCACGCAGCTATTGGAGCATGAATATTCCAAATCATTATCTACCACTGCACTGTGATCGTCATCCAGATATTTACCTAAGATGATATATCTCGATGCCCTGGAAAATTACTAGATCGGTGTAGAACTTTTTGAGTTTTTGAAGCGTACACAAACCAACATAACATTTTTTTTATATAGAGATTAAAAATGTAAAAGAAGCGTGTTTACGTGGAGCGATGCTCTCGTGTGTCCCGGCCTTACATCTTGGTATCTCAGACATCTTGTAGACAACAATATCTGCTACTGGGCAGTGGACGATGCTCTAATGCCTCATTAGTGCAAAGGTGACTGGGGACTACAGTTCATCATATTTAGAACGAAAATGCGAATGTTTGTTTTTCTCTCAGTTCTATTTGAACCACTATAGACAAGATGGTGGGAAAAACGAATTTTGTTGCCATTTCATTACTGCCTTTGTGGCTCGTTATAACATTTTACTCAATTACCTACTTCAAGATGAGTTTCGCTTAGGTACAATGATTTTTGCTCAGAAAAACTTTGCTAAATTTGCACAAGTTTTGTATTCAACGTTTAGTGGTTCAGTGACAGATGTAAATGTTTTGGCTGTACCTGTTTCAAGAATTTACTTGGGCGCCAAATGGTCGATATTCGGCCATAAAGCAATTTACCACAGCTTTAACGATAACAAGAGTAGGTATGCAGGTGTGTTTCAAATAAGTAGTGTGAGTAACGTTTTTTTTATTATTGATTTAATGTATTGTTTACGGATTATAGAGAATAAAAGTCAGCACATAACAAATATGAATGTAACTACAAAACTTTCGTGATTGAGCTTAAATTGTAACATAGACTTAAACGTAATCTAGATTATAATTTTTTAATTTATTTTACTTCCGACATTTTGTGTTACAGCGACGATCCGGGGGTCTACCGCCTAACTAGAACTGTCTTAGTTTTGATATTGCTCTCTCTTTTTTTTCGCTTGAAGTGATAGAGACAGTACCACAGACACAATAACAAAGCCATAGCCAATTTATTTTGGCGGTAGAGGGCCGGTCTACGATGTAGCGTGCTTACCTAGAACCCTAGAAGAAACCGATTCACTCTTGACCGGAAGACACCGAGCTTGTATCCATCTGGGAAAACCCACTCAGGCGACAAAATCTGTGCCTTAAACACTTTTATTACAAAATTGGAGTTCATCGTTATAATCTCTATATATAAAAATGTTATGTTGGTTTGTGTACGCTTCAAAAACTCAAAAAATTCAGCACCTATCGAGCTGAAATTTCACAATGATATATAATCCGCATCAAGGATTGTTTTTATCTAATTTTTGCATCACAATGTGCTACAGCGAAGCGTGGCAGGGTACAGTTAGTTAATAATAAATATTGGTGGACAATTCACACACAACACCATCTGACCCCAAACTAAGCAAAGCTGATAGCTGGCGGCCAGATAGCTGATATAATACTTATGTAGTTTTAAATACATACTTATCATACATAGAAACACCCAGACACAGTGCAAACATTTGAATTCATCACACAAATAGTTTATTACTTATAGTTTCAGTTTTTTTTATCAACGTGTTTCGAATCTGTTTTCATGTACGCTTTTATTTAATTATATTTCATAAGCATCACCCCGTGATTTTACAGGCGCAGTTCCCATCCCCGTTATTTTCACGTGATAAAAAGTAGCCTATATGTTACTCCACACTGTATTCCAAAATTTCAACCCATTCCGTTCAACCTCTCCGTCGTGATTGAGCAACAAACGTTAAAAATACACCCAAACATTCACAGTTACAATATTATAACGATTAGCAAGTAAACCAACAGGGAAAGCCAGTATTCCTTCAATTCAAGAGATTTTTCGTATATTTTCCAAAGCACAGGTATTTATGCGTCGGAAAAGTTTGTCGCTTGTTTTTCCAAAACTCCTTGAGCGAGTTATTATCGCAAACACTCGAATATTTTCAATTACCTACCTACTGCTGCTGATGAGATTGTTGTTGTTATGTTTCGCTTTCAAGCATTTTTGGCTTATTATATTTTTTATTATTATATTATATTTATAGACGACTTATTCTATAGAGGGAAATTGATTGACAAATTAATATTAACATTGAACTTTTTTATGTTTTTATTTATCAATTCAATTAATATAATAGTATAATTAGTTGATTTTTCTAATTAAGTACTTAATACTTTTTCTTCTACAGAAAAAACATCTAAGTCATTGATCTTGTCCTTGTCCTTGAGCACGCCAACGAATAAATTAAAAATCTAAAAGTTTGCATGTTTGTTGCTAGATCACGTCGAAATGTCTGAACGTATCGGATTCATTATTCATTCATCGCGTTCATTGACATTTCATACATATTTTTACTTCGACTTTTAACATTTAACAATTTTATTTAATGTTAATTAGATAACATTTGACATGTTCCATCTATACTTCAAAAACAAAAATATTATTTTTTATTTACCTAGCCAGATAATTTGTGATGACAAAATATTCAATATTGTAAATTTCAAATTATTAATTTTCAAATAACTTGTATCCTATATCTGTTTCTAGTATTGATTATTCCTGTATCCATGACGTACCTTGTATAACTAACATGTTATAATGGTGAATAAATGATCTAAATCGGATTGACAATATTTGCAAGTAAAGTAAAAAAACAACGATGCTTCTCAGATTCTTAACAAAATTTGAGTACCGTATCGTGCGTGCGTTGATATCTTTTGCAGGGCGGGATCTTTTCGGTACTTCGAATTTGCGCCAAAATTGACATTTCTTTTAAAATTATCACTTTATATAAATATAAGTAAACTAGCGGCCCGTTCCGGCTTCGCTCGGATATCGTCACATAAAGCCCATTAATCGAAATAAAAATTATCCTATCTCTCAAGTTGGATCGAACTGCACATGGTGTGCGAATTTTATTATAATCGGTTAAGTGCTTTAGGAGTCCTTTGAGGACAAACATTGTGACACGAGATTTATATATATTAAGATTACATTAAACTGTGAAAACCTTTAATGGAATTGTTTTACATTTTAAGTCACACGTGTGTGTGCAAGAAAAAACGAACACTCATTATGCAGCTAAGATTACTCATATAGGCAGCCCACTAAATGTTCCCACTGCTTTGACTCGGGGTCTTCTTCCGCAAGTCAAGAGGAATCTAGGTCATAAAGCACCACGCTGACTCAGTGCGAGTTGGTGGATGACACATAACCTCGAAAGATTCAAGGCACATGTCGGTTTCCTAGCGGTGTTTTTCTTCACCGTTTGCGGTACGCACATGACTTCAAAAAGGCAGTGGTGCTTGTGTGTTGTGAGGCACTTCCTGCAACCGATTGGAATGGAATGATTGAGCTCACTCTTTCCATCGATGACATAATTCCGTGCGCCTGAAGTTTGGGAGGGCGCATCTAATAGATGTTTGTTATGTCGTTACGCGTTTTATTGACGTGTACTTGTTGTATGAATAAATGAATATGAATATTCTAAACGGACGGTATATACGATTTTAAGGTGACTTTTATATCCTATCAACCCTCTTTTTTAGCCTTTTATTTTGGTTTATTGCCCTTGTTAGTACCCGTCTTACTACTTGTTACTACACGGGTAATTATTTTTTAGCCTTCTTCATCTTGATAAGTTGATCAAAACGTAGGCATCATGATGACTAGGGACAGTATCAATGCAAAAGTATATGGTATCTATTAATCTATTTTATTGTACAATGCGCTCCTTTTGACGTAGAGCACCAAGTCTGTGGATACTTCTAAGCCTGAAATAAATTATGATTCGATTATTCATTCACAATTTTAAGCAAAGACAAGAGATACAATTTTTGTTAACAGCAGTACTTGTATTATTACATTTACAGTGCTAAATTACTATGAGAACTACACTATTCTATTTAGTTTACTATTTACACTAATCACATCTCAATTATCCATAGACCAATGAAGGTTTAAAGACAATCAAGATGATCAAGCTCACTACCTGTTGGAAGCGTACTTTAAATTTAAACAATGAATCTTCGAGTTATCAAATTACTTTTCACATTCTCTCTTTTCTATATAATATTTTGTTTAATCCCCTCCACTCCCCGGTACCTTAAAGAACGCTTTACCTTTTTACATGATCACCATCAGCTTCCTTTAAGGTCAAAAAACAATCTTTCTCTTAGGACTCCCTCTGCTCGAACTGAAACTTTCTATGGCAGGTCGTTTACTTGCAGGGCGACTCAGTTGTGGAATGAATTACCTGTTCATATCAGACTTTCTCCTTCACTAAACACTTTCAAAAAACATGTGAAACAATTCTATTTGTCGAAATAGTAGACTTGTTGTTGAGTATTGTAATTACAGCTGTTATTATATATAAATATACATTATTACATATATATATATATATATATATATATATATATATATACATATATATATATTTACATCCTACAACATTTTTGGCGTCATGCACGTCGTGCATCATTACGACGTCCTCCAGTTCCTCTTGCTTATTTTAACATTTCTTAATGAATATTGCTTAGTTTTTCGATTGCCAGCTCCGTGGGATACATCGTTTTCTGATAATTTTATTTTTCGCGATATTCCTCTTACGTTCGTGCCGCAACATTTTTTGAACCCCGAACCATGGTCATTAATTATAAACGTCCTGGATATATTGATCTTGATTTAACAATGGCATCGACTATTTAGCGTCTGCATAGGATGAACGGCATTTGTGAGTGCGACGTTGCCAGCTAGTTTAGATTTACTTTCTTTCTTTTACTTCAATTTCGTAAGATCTATAGTTATACGGATGCCCGATATTTTATATTCTTCATTATTATCTATCTACAAATTTATTCTCACAATATTAAGCTATTGAAATTGTTATAAGGCGTCTTGTTGTGAATGATCACAGATGAATGAATTGTGTGATAAATGTATGTCACATTTCCACCTAAGTGTCCATCCCATTGTTACTAGTTAGTAACAAGTTAGTTAGGATTTTGACAAAGTTTAGTAAACAATTACTTAATAAGATAAAAAAAAATTAAGTTCCTATCTATGAGATTTTTACACCAATGATCGCCGGTAGTATCTAGAATAACAAGCATAAACATAGATGTACATGTTTGTTTAGTCATATTTTTTATTAATTTAAGACAAGTAGGTACGTTATAACCTTATTTGTGGATCAACACAAATGTAGATAAGATAAAATCGGATTGTATCCTGCCATGGACTGAACCAATATTATATAAATATAGACGTCCAATGTAATATACGGACGTCCAATATAATATACGGACGTCCAATATCTATATACGGACGCCTAATAGTTATATACGGATGTTCAATAGCCTGGCCACTTTAATTATAAAAATACGGCACTATGTGAAGCAGTTATGTTTGGCAACGAGCTACTGTATGGTAGAAATACTGCTGCCAATCGTTGCACCATTGCATTTGTCTCCACACATTTATCCCCAGTAGAAACAAACGGGTGCTGAGTTTCTGAGAGCGGGTGGAAAACGGTTACATAAAGTCCTTCAGAAGCTGTTCTACTCCGTCATACTTGACGGTAACACGCCAGAAGCGTGGAGCTGAAGTGTGGTGGTGCTCTTCACAAAAAGGTGACATCACTTTGTTGAAGAACCCGTCTCACTTCTGAGCCACGTTTATAAGTAATCACGAATCGTCTCGCACGCAGGTTTGACGACTTCCAGCCACCCAAACAAGCCGGTTTCCGAAAATATTGGTAGACAATTCACCCACAACACCATCTGACCCCAAACTAAGCAAAGCTTGTACTATGGCGGCCAGATAGCTGATATAATACTTATAAAATACTATAGTACGAGTACCACAGACCATATCCATACACTTCGGCAGATTATACAGAAAACCGACGAGTATAATCGGCTACTATGTATAGCGTAGGTATATCGAAGTGTTGAAGTGTTTATACAACAAAGCCACCATGTCTATCCGTCTTCAGGACCAATGCACAAATCCGATCCAAATGCAAAAAAGGGGAGACAGGGAGACGTTTTCTCTCCGAAACTGTTCACCTCTGCATTGGAGGATATTTTTAAGCTTTTAAACTAAAATGGATATGGTATCAACATTAATGGCAAATACATCACCCATCTTCGATTTGCCGACGATATAGTCTTTTTTTTTTTTTTTTTTTTAACTTTTATAGGTTTACACTTGACCGCCATCTCGCCTGATGTTAAGCGACGATGCGGTCTACGATGGAGCGTGTTTACCTAGAAGAAACCGATTCACTCTCGATTTGAAGACACCAAGATTATAACTATCGGGGAAAACCCACTCAGGCAACTCATTCCACAGCTTAGATGTTCTTATCACAAACGTAGAGTCAAACCTCTTCGTCCGTGTCTTTGGAATATCCACCATGAAACGTCATTATGGCTCAAACGCTAGATGACTTTGGCTCAGTGCTCAGAGACCTCAATACTGTCTCTCAATAGGTAGGGCTAAAAAATGAACATGGGTAAGACACAAAATCATGTCAAATGCCCATGTTGCACCCATACCGGTCCATGTTTGAAACGGCAGTATCGAAAGTGGCGACCATTACGCTTATCTAGGTCAGATGATCCAGTTAGGCAGATCAAACTTTGACAAGGAGGTCAGCCGACGAATCCAACTCGGATGGGCAGTGTTTGGTATCACATCTTCGCGTCAGAAATATCACAAACTCTCAAGGCGAAAGTTTATAATCATTGTGTGTTACCAGTGATGATATATGGTACTGAGACGTGGTCGCCAACTATTGCATATTGGCATGATATGCAAACTCAAAGTTGCGCAACGGGCAATGGAGAGAGCTGTGCTTGGAATTTCACTGCGTGACAAAACCCGCAACGAGGAAATCCGCAGAAGAACGAAGGTCATCGTCATAGCTTTTAAAATTAGGAAGTTGAAGTGGCAATGGGCAGGCTGCAGATGATGATGTATAGCGTATATGGGCTATGAGAAAGCCTTCGATTTCATCGAAACCTGGGCAGTGCTTCAGTTTTTCCAGGGTTGAAGTGTAACAGCAAAGCCACAATGTCTGTCCGATTACAGGATCAGTGCACAAAACATATCCAGCTACAGAAAGGCGTGAGGCAGGGAGATGTGATATCTCCGAAATTGTTCACACCTGTACCGGTTATTGTTGGCAATACAACACTCGAAATTATTGGCGAATACGTTTACCTAGGTCAAAAGATCTAAATAGGTAGATCCAACTTCGACAAAGAGGTCCAGCGAAGGATCCAACTCGGGGCAGCGTTCGGGAAACTTCGGCCCATCTTTGAGTCCAAAATACCCCAGTTCCTAAAGACAAAAGTATTTAAGTAGTGCTTGTTGCCCGTAATGGCTTATGGAACTGAGACGTGGTCCTTAACTGTGGGCCTCAACACGAAACTCAAAGTTACACAGCGAGCTTTGGAGAGCTATGTTTAGAGTCTCTCTACGCGACAGAATCCGTAATGAAGATGTTCGCAAAGAACGAAAGTGGCCGACATAGCTCAGAATAAGAAAGCTGAAGTGGCAATGGGCTGGCTACATCGCTCGCAAAACTGACAACCGATGGGGAAGAAAGTTTCTCGAGTGGCGACCACGAACCGGAAGACGCAGTGTTGGACGGACTCCCACTATATGGACAGATGACCTCACAAAGGTCGCCGGAAACAGCTGGTTGCAGGTTGCGCAGGACCTTTTGTTGTGGAAATCTAAGGGGAGGCCTATGTTCAGCAGTGGACGTCTTGCGGCTGATGATGATGAGAGATGACGAGGGACAAATGGGAATTACTGGCAGTATGAAGAAATATTTTTAAACAATTTCTCTTGACGTCCCCGGTGGGAAAATATCTCACTGGATTTGAATTGGACATCCATATATAGCAATTGGACGTCCGTATACAGCTATTGAGCGTCCGTTTATAGCAATTGGACGTCCGTATATAGCTATTGAGCGTCCGTATATAGCTATTGAGCGTCCGTATATAGTAATTCGACGTCCGTATATAGCTATTGAGCGTCCGTATATAGTAATTGAACGTCCGTATATAGCTATTGAGCGTCCGTATATAGCAATTGGACGTCCGTATATAGCTATTGAGTGTCCGTATATTTCTTCTCTTCATCGTCGACGCTCAATTTTAGCACGTATATTGAGTCTAAGGCTAAATTAGCCACCGAAAACTAGGTATTCTCTCAAAGGTGCGAAGATACCATTAAGATAGACATACAGATTCAATTCTGAACAGTTGCTCACGTTAAGTAAAGCACAGATACGCTCCTGTATGGAGTACTGATCGCACCTTTGGGATGGATCGGCTAAGCATCAGCTGGAGACTTTGGAATCGATTGAGAGACGTGCCGAAAGGCTCATAGGCAATGACACTCTTGTGCGTAAAAACTCAAAAGTCTTGATCATCGCCGCAAAATTGCTAGCTTATCGGTTTTATACCGGGTATACTTCGGAGAGTGTGCAATTGATCTGAGAATGATCTAATACCACCTTGTCCTTTTTTCTATCAGACTTCTCGTATCTCAAAAAAGCGACATCGTTCCATGGTTGATGTTCCGAAAACACCAACGAAGAGATTTGACTCCAAGTTTGTGACAAGAACGTCTATGTTGTGGAATGCGTTGCCTCAGTGGGTTTTCCCTTATAGTTACAATATTGGTGTCTTCAAATCGAGAGTGAATCGTTTTCTTCTAGGTAAGCACGCTCCATTGTAGATTGCATCGTCACTTAACATCAGGCGAGATGGTGGTCAAGTGCAAACCTATTAAATAATGAAAAAATGGCAATTGGACGTCCGTATATAGCTATTGAGCGTCCGTATATGATATTATTTTTCTTCTCCGAAGTCCTCGATAATTCATCTTCTATCTACATCTAATACATTCCAATAACACATCATTTATTTTTTGCAACTTTTTGAAAGCTTAAATTAAGTCGGACTTCTAATAATACGCAACGCGTACAACACCACCTACGGCGAATATTATTTTTTTGATTTCAGTCCGTGATAAATATTATGTGATCTATTGTTGCGAGCTGGCAACGTCGCAGTTGCGGACGCCAAATACGCGGATCCATAGTCAGGAAATGTCCGAGTTATACGGCCGTGCATATACGCGCGACAGCAGCGCCTCACCTGCGCTGAGATTTCGTCACGAACTTTTTAATATATTATTGAATCCATTTTAGAGTTTTTTTGGCTTCTATCGATATTTGTCCTACGGCTAGTCAGGACCGATAGGACGTAAATGGCAATGGCTATAAAAGTGGCGTCCGGTATGCGGACGCCAAAAGCAGGTGGACGCCAGTTTAAATGCACTTTTTCCTTCAGAGGACGGCTAATTGTTTGGAGGATGTAAATATATATATATATATATATATATATGTATTTATATTTTATTTGTGAATATTTATTTTAATAGTATTTATTAGTTTATGATACTTTATTATTTAAGTATTAGTATTCTTGTATAAGGTTGTTCTATTTTTATTATAAATGTGTTTTTCTTTTTATTATTTATTTTTATTACGTTTATATATACATATATGTTATATATATGTTTCTATAAGTACGTTTTTTTTGTACTTCTTATTTGCGCACCCCAATTTCTAACTTGTCCACATTTTGTTTTCCATCCTAAGGTTGCCTGGAAGAGATCGCTTTTAGTGATAAGGCCGCCCGCTGTCGCACTAATTTACTATTTTTTGTTTATTTTTTTTTTTGCTTTGTATCATTTTTTTGGTGTGTCAATAAAGAGTATCTATCTATCTATCTATCTATCTATCTATCTATCTATCTATCTACTTTTATTTTAATTTATTTGACCCAGAAATAGCACAACAGACACCAAACTATTCTGCAACGGCGAGATCATAAAGAACTTTAATTGCTGAAAAAGAAAAGTGACTTCATAACAAACCTCCTCCTCGCACAACATAAACCCTCCTCACACCTCCTACCCTCATTCAGTATTTGGCGCCAACAGAATCTGCGCACGCATAAATACGCGAGTTTTCTCTCGTAGACGGCATTCGCGCACCGACCACCGTCATGACCTGCGGTCGCACCGCGCGAAAACTTCGCGAGGCTCGGTTAAAATTACGCGATCGTGCGGAAACTCCGCAAAATAATGAGCAAACGTAAATAAAATGTAAAATTTACAAATACACTTAATTAATACGATACATGTTTTACTGGAATTCGGTTATGTGACTTTTTAGTGAAATTTAGGATCAATATTGTTTTGGAAAATTAGCGCTGGCAAAAAGAAAACCCTTGAAATATTTGTCTATGCGCTTATTTTCAGACTCCTTTAAAAACTTGTCTTAGAACATAAACACAATCAACAGCATACTAAAACTTGACAAACTTAGTTAAAACAATGTTTATTACTATAATAGACTAAGTTAATTAAGGGGTTACTTAGCATTAACATTATGAACAGTTATTTCGAAGTGTTCCGAAGTGAATGTTGCCAGGATTTGAGGCTGAAGGATGACAGAGAGAGCTGATATTGGTGTGTATATTAAAATTTATACATACATAATTAAAAGAATATCGATTTGTTTGGTTTTCTTTATTTGTTGACGATATTATTATCTAGAGCATGGAGTGATCAAAATATTTCTGGAACGATTAGACATCAAAATGTTCTAAAAACAGCTTGTTTGCTTTGCTTTTTAAAACAGATTAGTGTAAGAGGATGTCACATCGCATTAATTCTACTTATACTTATACTTGTAATGTACGACAAAATTTGTATGCGTGGGATTGTCCATCTTGATTATTTCTTGAGTTCTTGACCTTCATCAGTCTATGGATTATGCAGATCTGTTTACTGTAAGTAGTTTCGTAAATTTTCATTGCAGCATTAATTGTGTTGGTAAAGGTTGTGCTCGGTCAAAAAACATTAATTTGTTTATTAATATTATATCTAATAAACACTTTTTATAGAGTCACAAAAGACTAGTCACAATTAAATATGACCTAGTAATTTCGTAAATAAACGAAACTTTGAAGTCAACCAATCATTGAAACTAAAAGAAGATAAAATAAAAATTAATTTAATAATCATTTTTAACATAACCCGTAAACTATATAAATTTGAGCTCAGACACTCGGAAAATTTCATATTTTTTGAAATATCTACGATGATGTGGTCCACATAACGGAAATCAAATTTTTTTTTTTCTTGATGTTTCAATGACCACTGCACCTATTTCGATAAAATTTAAATAGGACTATTTCTGTGTTGTGATAAACACATATAAACAGTTTATCAAGACCGATTTACAGTTAACGCATGACATACCTACACCCAATAAAAAACACTCACAATCGAATTGAATAAATAAAGTGATTTTTGAAGCCGTTTCAATATCACAAACACTTTCACACATTAACTTAAGCAACGTGAAAATTATTGTATAGATCTCATGCTTACGAAATGCACCACATTTCATAACAATCGGTCAAGCCGTTTCTAATGTTGGCTCTATATTTATAAAAAAATATAATTATGTAAAAGTGTAATTTTGAATCATGTTACAAATTCAACTCAATTTTACTTAAAAAAATATTGTTTAAAGATGTCACAGTTGTTCAATAGTCACTACATTAATCAAACCCATTAGTATTATAAATGATAAAGGTTGTATGTTTGATGCTCAAGCACGCTTGAACGTCGGAACGGATCGGTTTTTATCACGGGAAAGTGGCGGAAACGAGAACTGAGCGAGTAACATCTCAAGGTAAGAAATTACGCGGATGAAGAAGTACGGAACTTCGCACATTTAAAGTTTATGCAGCGAAGGAAAAAACCCAAAGAGTTCACATATACTACGTATAGAGTTAAATTTTCCGCACGGTTCCTTTGTGTCATTCGTAAGCAGATGACGTGCATACTTTTTATGGCAACAGAGTGTTGTGCCGCGACAAAAGTATGACACTTCCACAAGAGCGACAAGGTAAGAAAGATGCTACCCGTTTTCGGTGTAAAGCGTCTGTGCCAACTCTGTACGTAGTATATCGATACCTTAATTTGCAAAACAAATAACTCAATAGTAGCAAATTTCACAGGGGCCACTAAAAACTTAATATAAAAAAAATTAAAGTATCAAAAGAAAAAACCAAACATCCCTTTGAAAATTGTGTTTCTTATTAAGTAATAAACACTTAAAATAATGAAAATACCAGTTACACGATAGATTTTACTGGTGATTTAGTGTGACCCCTGTTTAATTGCTACTATGGAGTTATTCGTTTTGTAAATTAAGGTATATCGTCGCTGTAGAACGAATAGCTCGTATGTCAAAAAACATTCATTTGTTATTTTTTATAAAAATCGAATGAAAACCACGTATTTTATAATGCGGGACTGTTGAACCCAATTATATGACTACTAATGCAATCTATGGAGTAAACCGAAAACCTCTTAGTTGTCGGACACCGTCTTCCCGTCACAAGTGAGAAAACCTCGTAACTATGTAGATATAAAAATAGAGGGATTGATTAATAACATAAATAACTCCTTTTTACCATTCAAAACTTGAAACAAAAGCTCATTATAATGTTTTAAACATTGACAAAATAAAACATTTTGTTCGTTTCGTGTAAAGTTTGGTTCTCTGGACATACGAGGTTATCATTCTACAGCGACGACACATTACAGTACAGTTTACATATTATGTAAACTCTTTGAAAGAAGCATATTATTATTTTTATAATGTATAAAAATAATCTATTTTCTGCAAAAGAAACAAAAACCGACTTTATTATATTCTCCCACTCAACCAAATTTCATAAGAAGCAAACTCTATGTCATCCAGATAACCGAAAGTAAATTTTAGGTTTTTGTACATTTTGTAAACCGCTACACCAATTTCGATAAAACTTATATGAGACTACCTCTGAACTATGAACTACCAAACAAAAAAAGCAACCAACAAAATCGAGCCACTATTGGCGGCGCATTACACACATATAATCATATAACTAACCCCAACTTAAGCAAACCAAACACAAAAAGCAAAGTTATTAAACTAGACTGCATAGAGTATTAAATCTTGTGGTGTATTTTGGATAGAGTAGGAAGAGATTTGACTCTACTTTTGAGATAAGAACATCAAGGCTGTGGAATACGTTGCCTGAGAGGGGTTTTCCCGATAGTTACAATCTTTATGTCTGCAAATCGAGAGTGAATCGATTTCTTCTAAGTAAACACGCTCCATCGTAGACCGCATCATCGTTTAACATCAGGCGAGAAGGCGGTCAAGTGTAAACCTATAAAAGTAAAAAAAGAAAAAGCAACTGGCGTACGGGGAACGCACGGCACGGACCCGTGGAGAAATTACCAGTCGCGATTAAATATATGTTCAGATTATTACGAAATTCTGCGTTATCTGGTTAATAATCGTTATAATTCGAAATTAGCTAATCGTCGACTCGTTACCAAATCAAGATAAAATTACGACCTACCTTATTATGACTTATTAATATTTAAACCTATATTGCAAAGAGTCGCTTTTTGAATTGAGAAAGGTTTTTGAATAGCTCACTAGACGTACATTGTGTTATTATTTTTTATATAGACGAACAGGACATGTGCCTGATGGTAAGCCAAACGTTTGCCCATAACATCACAGTGTCACGCAACTATGAACAGAAAGAGTCCATATCATTATCTAGCAGTGTACTGCGCTCGTTTAAAAAACAACAGACAGTCGTCCCATGCTCTATACTCTACATTTTTCTCATACTCAACAGGAGTCCTCCTGTAGAGTTTTCTCTACTCTACAAAAAACTCTACAATTTTTTTACATGTAGTAAATACCTCTACATTTTTCTACATGTAGAGAACACAACAACAAGTTTTGTTCCATTGAAAATCAGAAAAGCCATTGTAGTGATTTTCCAATGTTTTAGTCAAATATCGTAAATAATTAAGATAATTAACAGGTTATATGTTAAATTGAAAAGTCTAAAAGTTTACAAAATATCAAATATAGCATAGGCTATTTTTAACGCGCGAAAACAGCTGCGACATCAACAACGCAGGTAAAATCGCAAGGTGCTACTAGTAAAGTATTTTATGCTCGAGATAGATAGAAAGATACTCTTTAGTGTTCACAATACAAAAAACAAAATGACAATTATCCTGAAACCTTTAAAATTACTACATATGGTGTTATTATTGGCCCCTACAAAATTTGAGGCTGCGACCACTCATGGACGTCTTCTTTCTACAAAAAGCGTAGATTTGAAATAAACTCACAACTTTCCTAATCCGGTTCTACTTCTATCCGTCGTTTTGTCCGTTTAAATGCTCTAAGTCTACTCTAATTAGAGTAGGTTTAGAGCATTTAAACGTCAAACAATGTTCGATCGGACGAACCGGAGTAGGAAAGTCGTGAGTTTATTTCGAATTTACGCTTTTCGTAGAAAGAGAGACGTCCAGGAGCGGTCGCAGTCTCAAATTTTGTAGGGGCCAATAATAATACCATACTACATAGTTGTTGAACTCGCAAAGTGTGGCGGGCCGCTGGTTATGAACTTATACAGGAAATGTAGTTCACAATTCACAATCATCGTTTGGTGTAGTAGGTAGAAACAGGCGGTGATAGTGCCGGTGCTATCTGCGTCGGTGGCGTGTGCGCGCGCGCGAGTGTGCGTGTGGCGCCGCACGCACACGCGCGCGCACCTGACGCCCGCGGGTGGCGCCAGTCGCCCCCTCCGCGCCCGCCACCCCGCCACGGGGAGACCACACTTGGAAATCTGCCGAGTTTTCGGGAATCCTGCATTTATTTCTGACAGGATCTCGGATTAGGTGAATGATTTTTGGCAAGTTTTACAATTTTATTAACTTGTACGTTCTCTGTTAGTTATTAGCCAAATAAATTTATATATTAAGTGCGATGTACTTAAGTTTAAAAATTCAGTGACATTGTACTATTACTGTGTGTGATATTGTAAAAAGTTCTAAACACTGTTAAATATTTGTAATAGCACTTCTGAAGCTTGGCATCAGCAAGTAAAACGGTAGTACATGACTAAAATGACTTCAACATTAAATTTAATTAAAAGTGATATGTCTAAAAATAGTAATAATATAAATGTTGTACTTCTTTTATAAAAATGACATAAATCTTCAAACCAGGTGTTGAATAACTTAGAATAGAGTTAACAATAAACGTCATCTAAAATAATGCGTTCGTCAATAGACTAACTACATCTTGAGTGTAAAAATTCTTGACAAACACAGATTAAATAGCCGGTTGATCGGCGATAAAACGAATGTTGCTTGAATTTACAAGTCACCAGCGGGGGCGCAGGACGAAGTAAAAAGCCGCGCCGTGATAAGTCGAATATCCATGTGACGTGGCACTACTTTCCACCACTGATCGGACGAAACGAGATAGCGCTATGTAAACTTCTAAGGACAGAACAGGATGCAAAGAAAGACATCAAAGAGTTCCCATTTCGTTTTTTTTTTGTAACATTCGGTTTAATTTTGTAGATTGATTATGTTATATTTTTTAATTATAACTTACCTGTGAAATGATATTGTCCCTGTCCTTTGTAAAGTTGGATGTCTGGTTTTTTGCCAGCACTCTTTCGGTCGAAATCAACAGCCTGACTGACCGTACTTGCAATAGGTATAAGTGCAATTATGCTTATAAAACGCTAAGGATCCTCAGTGTACGATCAGTCTAATGGGTGTATTGTCTTTGTTGACAAATTATGGATTCACAGTTTGTGAAATAGTAAACTCGACTAGAATTAGTTCCTTTTATAAACTGAACGCTACGTATACAAAATCTTATGAACAATGAGACACGCCAATAAAAAAACAATTATCTAGATCAGTAGTAGTTAGCAAAAAAGTTTTATTTCAGTAAATTGTGTAATAATTTTATAAGTTCTGCTGAATTAAGTGTTTTTATTTCTGAATATTGTCTAGGTCATGAGTGTGTCCTCAGACTCTATTTAAAACTTCTGTTTCAAACCCCTAAGGAACATACACAAAGTAGTCAAAAGGCATAATGAGATATTCCAACGACAAAAAGCATAAAGAGGATCTGGTGTTCGAGAATTACCAATAAAAGTGGTGGGGAATGTAGTATTTGGAGGCGGGCGAGAGCCGCGGGCCGGGCGGTCGGGCGGTCGGGCGGCGGCCGTGCGGCGGGCGGCAGTCGTGTGTCCCGCGGCGGCGAGTGATGACGCGTGGCACCGAGAGCCCCGCGCGGCGCGAGCGGCCGCGCGCCCAGTGACGCCGACGGCGGCATGTGATGTTCCGGCGGCGCGCGCTGCGGCGGCGGCTGGCCGCGGCCGGCGCGCCCGCGCTGCCCGACGAGCTGGCGCGCCGCGTGGCGCGCGCGCTGGACGCCGGGCCCGCCGGCGCCGCCTGCCTGGCCGCGCCGGACCCGGCCGCGCGCCTGCGGCTGGCCCTCCTCCGCTGCTTCCGCTACCCCGACTGCGAGCTCTCCGACGTCCGCCGCCTCCCCCTCTGCTCCGACCACACTTGCTGCAACCCCTACCACTACAGCCGCCTCTGCAAGCCCGGTACGTCTCATCCTCTCGTCGCCTCATCCCCCGGCCGACGACCCCGCGCAACAAGTGCAGTAAACACGCTCGGACAACATACGTTCAAAATAGAATGTGATCGAGCGATATCGTTAACGTGAATCGCTCGACGGATTTATGCTTTCCACGCTGTGACCGGTTTGGACGAATGCTTTTCGGGGTGTGCTCGTTTTTTCTAATCTGATTCGGTATCGTAACTTTCCTGGGAAACTAACCTAACCTCGATGACATATAGTAAATTTGTGGTTGTGGCACGCACAGGAACGGTCCTATCGAAGTAAACTTACTGTGTATTTTGGGTAGCATAGATTCATCGCTGTATTGTGTCTCCCTGAGGAGTTCCTCGTCAGGTCTCTGTACTCACGCGTTCGGCGACTAGCTTCACGTGGGTCGCATCCAGTTATCAGTGCCAATCGTTATCAGTACATTTATCGCTACTGTTTGTTTCTGTATCTTTGCGTTAGTCATGACGTCAGCGCCCTCGTGCCCGCTCTCCCCTTATCGCCGATCCACAAGCTTTCATCCGAGAATTAGATTTCAAATGTAAACAGTATCACTCGACTTCGGGGATCTATTTTTATCCGTGATATCATGTTTGTTTCCTAGGGCTTCTCACATTTTACTTTCAGTGGTCACGCTTCACGCTTTCGGTCTCCTAAAATATGAAAATCATCTGTTTCATCTGTTTCTGATTACCATAGATTCTAACAGGATCAGTGTATTCTCGTATCGGATAGAGTATTGATGGGATCGTGATCAAAAAGTAAAAGTATTATGGTAAGGCGAGTAGGTTCGGCCGCGGGTTGACGTCAGTTGTTATTGCCCGGGGTGGTGGAGTGGTTATCACCTAATCTGCAGCGCGAGGGTCACTCGCGCGCGCTCCGATAACTAGACAAGGTCACGGCGCCGGCGCCGGCCAGCCGCGCCGTCCGCGCCTGCGCGCCTCCAGCGTGCGTCGTTCACTTTTTAATTCGTCAAGCATTGGCGCCACGCTGCAACTGCCGGTTTTGTTCGCCAAACTTCGCTAAGCATTGGCGTTACGCTGCAACCGCTGGCTTGGTTCGCAAAACTTCGCTAAGCAATGGTGCTATGCTGCAACCAGAGGCTTAGTTTACCAATCTTTGCTAATCAATGACAATATGCTGCCACTACAGGCTTAGTTTGCCAAACTTCGCTAAACACTGACCCCATGCTGCAACCGACGGTTTTTTTCGCCAAACTTTGCTAAGCACTGACCTTATGCTGCAACCGACAGTTTAGTTTGCCAAACTTCGCTAAGCAAAGGCGCTACGCAGGCTTAATTCGCCGAAAAGTCACATTCCGACTTCTGCGTTTCCTGACCCCATGACCGCGACCGCTTTCAAAAAGGAATCTCAAACCCGAATAGGAATACATCTTGCTACGGCCGAAAATCTCGTTTTTCTATTTTTAGCAATGACGTAAAAGTTATTAGGTATCTGTTCGATGATAAAATATATTTTCTCGATAATGTGACGACGTTATAAACTGAAATTATAATTAGTGGAGCGATTGATCATTTAATTACATAACCTAAAGTGTAAGTCGAAGGAGGTATGTACGTTTAAATTTTATCAGCTTCGGTGAATGTAATCATGGACATATAGTCTGTTTGATTAAAATGATGCAAACTTGTAGATTACTCACATTACTAGGAATCACTTTAACTTCATCCGTTATTTATTTTACGTTAAATTATTATCGGTTTTGATGCCATTCAATGTCTTTGATTATGATACACTATCAAGAAATTTCTGCAATAATTGTCAAGTTCTACTCAATATACGGCTTCTAACAACTATTGGGAAACATTTATTGAAGAATAACAACATTTTAGGTCCTATGGCAGTTGGTCTTAGATAGCTACTACTGTCTGCTAAATTTTGGACTTCCACAAATGACACATGGTTCTCCTACTAATCTAATTTAAAAAAATCTAAATGTTTATGCATAAACTCAAAGCTACCAAGCATTCAACCATACTCACCGTATTCAACAAGTACAATAAGAAAAAGCAGTCTTGCTCAATCCGTTCCTCTATGTGTTATGTAATAGAAAAAATAGTATTTTTACGAAATTTCCTAAAATAGTCGTAGGCACCAACAATCCATTTACGTAAAATGTCACAAAAAGTGACATGAAGCTTACGTGAGCCAAGATTCCGTCAAAGTTATGAGCAAAAACAAATCGGTGTAGAAATTTTGACGCCAAATGAAATGGGAAATATAAAATTGGGCTTAAAATTCGTTGTGGCACAGTGGTGAGAACTTACGATTTATAATCGTCAGGTCGTAGTTTCGAGTACAGTCTGCAGTCTAAGTATCCAAATGAAAAAATCTGGCGTCACCACTATCTTAACGGAGATGAAAAAATGGCAGCAATGGTTCCTAGAATGGTCCATTGCGCTCTCTTATTGCAAGAGAGAGACTAAAATTCAAACAATTATTTAATTTATTGATTTCAGAACAAGAGTACGTACTTAAATACAATTTAAAGTACTGTAATCATAATATAATTATGCCATAAACAACAAAGTTAAAATATCCGAAGTCTATAAATGGAGCTTTGGATCCGGAGTACTCAATATGCAGATTTAGGTCTAGTGGCAATCCTACTAATATTATAAACATCCTGAAACTTTGTGCACATATTATTTATTTATTAGAGTGGTATTAGAAGTAATATAGGCTACTTTTTATCCCACGAAAACAACGGGATCGGGTACTATAATGATAAAACCGCGAGGCACTGCTAGTGGGATCATAAAAATGGATGTGTAATTAAAACGGCGTTAAATTCTCAGTTCATTCTCAATCAAGAGAATCTCAAAGTTAAATCCGTAGTTTCCGAAGCTTGAATGACCATGACATCAACTCACGCGCAGTCAATCGCCTACAAACCAACGCCCACCGACTTGTAGTATATTACTGAGGGGTTTGTACGTAGGTGTATTGACAATGCCTCTTAGCATATTAATTAAGAAGAAAGTCAAGAAAAACATGAATATTAATGTTTCCTTATGTGGGAAGGTCTATGCTCAGTGCAAGGACTGAATGCTTGCCTGACCAAAGAGTGTATGTAACACGTGGCTGAGAGAAGGTTTTAGAAGAAATTAATGATCCGTGAATAAAGCGAGAAATTGTGAAATAATTGGCATCACTAAACACTTTCCGATATTAAAACACAACGAGAATTAAAGTACGAAAGCCTTATTCATTACCACTGGCCCCGCGATTTTACCCGTGTAGATCCTAATTCCGTTATTTCCCCTGCAGAAAAAAAAGCGCATTTGTGTAATTCCAGGCTATGTACCACATTTCATCTAGATCCCTTTAGTGGTTTTGCGTGAAAGAGTTACAAATATATATCAGAATTTTAATATTAATGTAGGGTTGTGATTTCTCCTCGTATAACTTTTTCCTGACCGTTTGGTGTCTCAAATCATTAATTCAATTCATTAAAAATATAACTTTTCTAGATTGACGATTCAACATAGCGACGGAACCGATTCAAATTCAATTCAAATTAGGGCTCAAACCACTGCCTAAATGACGAGCGTAATGCCCTGTTCATTACTCTCATCATGCGGTGGCCTATGACGTTTTTTATCTTTGCCCTATAATTTCTTTGGAAACATTGGACACATAGTAATCCTGGGCGATAGAATAACTGGGAAAATACTTCCCCAGATGGACTCTGCAAAGTGACCTACCATTACTAAAACATATTCAATGTATGTAGATGACGTTATATTTTAAACTACCAGCGAAAACTTTCATGAGTTCAAGTGATTGAGTAAGATTACTCAAAATTATTGTTGGTAAATCCTTTCCGGTGCCTATTAGATGTTCAATATTGTCAAACTCCAGCTGAATAGTATCTCGAACTTCGTCTTCAGAGCTGAGTAGCACATTCCAAGTAGTTCTTAGCCATTCACTTTCGCTTGTACCGCCATAAATGGGTTTCAAATTGGTCAAATCAGTTGCGCGCACGCATTACCGGTTGGGTAATTTGCTCAATGACTACGCGCGGACATCTTGATACTCGTATGCGATTTGAGACAGCAGTGGGGGAGATGTGGTAACCGTAACTGGGTGATACTACCAATGTTTTAGAAAATGATAATTAATACATTTTGTTTCTATTATTTAGTTTAAATTAAGTGTTCTTTCTGTTTTCATCAATTATTATTTTTGAAATTAATTCTGTTTCAAATACCTATTTATTTGTGAAGCAGAAGTCCGTCAAAATTTTGAGCACCAATATTATAAATGCGAAAGTTCATATGATGTATGTACTCGTATGAATGTCACTCTTTCAAGGAAAAACTTCCGAAGGGATCTCGATGAAATTTGATACAACGATGAATATGAATAAGTATGAAATAACACATAGGCTATTTTTTATTGAATGTAACGGTAAGACAATATCAAAAAAGTTAAACTGAGAATGCCTCTAGTAGGTATATAAATGCGGTTCATAAATTCTACGTTTGTGACAAAAAATCAATTAGTAAAAGTCAAATTAGCTGTAAAACATTGAGTCAGTCTTGAAACTGGAAGTCAGAAATTATATAGGAATTAATTGCTGGCGCCATGTCTCCTAAAAGCCGCACGTTTCGAAGGAAATGAAGAAATAAGTCTTCCGAAAAGTCAATACGGCAGGTTTTGTCGAGTCTCGGATTCTGACCTCACCTGGTATTTTTTTTGCGGCGCGGCGGCCGCCGTCTCGACGGGTTCATGTCGCCACTGTTTTTGTCCGCTTTCGCTGCGTATCAACAACTGTACAGACTACATACATGCCGTACTTACCTCACGTTACTATTTGTGTTGTAATTTGAGTAATGATCTTCATTTCATTAACTCTCTCAGTTTTCTATACTTGGTCCTGTTCTGCTGTTCTGGCAGTGGCATGAGCCGGATGCAAACTATTGTTAGATCAAACTGATTGGTTTAATTCATTTTAGTGTTCCATATTTTTGTTACCATCTAAGTATTGATTTCGTTATGACTTATCAATTGAACATGAAATTATTTATGTGGTATAGGAGTAGTTAAAATAACAGTAGCAGTAAAGTTAGTTTTGTCACGCTCGCGATCTATCCTAAACCCTATCGCCGCTACGGAATCGTTTCTAAACTCATAAATGACATTTCCCATCGTTAATCGGTCGTATTTCACGGCGATTGTTTCGCCCGGAGTCCCCATCTCGGTTACAGCTTCAGGTTTACGAGTCCGGGGATCGTCCGGTTCATCGTAAATTTAATTATCGGCATCGCCACCTGTTTCATTTGTTTTATCACGTTTGTCGTCGCGCTTACGAGTCCGTCGGTCCGGCGCTGAGACCTTGATTTCTAAATCGAAGAATATTAACTACGAGACATGTTCGTGCATTAATCTGTGAGACGTGCGCGCGCGCCGTCGCCGGTCACGCGCCGGCCTTTATTTGTGAATGTTTTTGTCTCGACCGGGCCGGGCGCCGGTCGCCGGAGAAGCTTATCTTATCGCAGCCGTCGGTTCGACGCCACCCGGGCCCGATTTACCCCCCCGCGGAACCGGGCACCCACATCCGGTAACTAAGCCTACGTCGACGGCATCCAACTACCATTACCGAAATCGAAGCCCACACGCCATTTCACCGAGCCGTTACGAGCGGGCCGAGTGTAATGATGTCTCGCTCCGTGGATCCATCTGTCGCCGGTAGCGGCGCGGGCGGCGGCCGATATTTATTTAGCCATAATTGTCGGCGCAGTGGCGCCGGCGCCGGCGCGGGCGCGGCCCCGCCGGACACAGGTTACGCAGCAGTCACTACGGGCCGCACTGCGTATCCTCGACTCGATTTTCGTGATCGGTTTTTTCTTGTTTTATTGTAGTCTGGTCATGTTTTTGGGTTGCTTTGTTGAATTCGTGAATGGTTCCCTTTTCGTTTGTATGCGTCGAATAATAGGCTTGTATTTAAAATGGAAGTAGTCGTAAATGTTTTTGTTTGCGCGTACGTACCTATTGTATCTGTAACGTTTTTGGGTGTTACGACAAGTTGATCTTTTCGTTTTGTGTGTGTCTTTATAGTATGACGTAGATTAGATATGTTTTCATTATGATCGTTTAAATGTTTATTGGCAAGAGTGTGTCACGAAATGGCCCATTCACCGGCGGCCCCCGCGGTGGAACCGGTCGGTCCCGACGTCGGCTGTTGCGAAACTGGAAAAATTGTCGTCTTTTATTACCGACACCTATCGGGGGCCGGCTCGCTCGGGGCCGTCTCATGTGCACAGGAGTTTGTTTTCATTTTCGCTGTTTGGGCTACACTCTCATAGTACATCCTATGCAGGTTGTTTTCCTTTGACCGGCATATTCTCCGAATCTTTACCTTTAAAAACGTTCGTCCAAGAATGTTCGGCTTTACCTTTGTTCTCATTGTTTTTGTATTTAAATCTAAGCATTCAAATATTTACCGAACCGCATAATGATGCGGTTTTGTTGATACCTAATGAGGTATCAACAAAAAGCTAAAAATTAAATATTGAAATTACCTCTCGTGTGTTCGCCAATCTACGAGTATAATATTCTCTCTCGTGTGTTCGCCAATCTACGAGTATATTCTCAACTAATAATTCATTAATTATTATTAGCAATAAGTACAATCCCAGATGGTTAGACAATGCTTGTTTTTCTGCTGTTTTGCCCAAACCTTAATTATATAAAGTTAGCTATAAAATATCACCCGTGTAGTACCTATATAAAATTCTATATTCCATTTCCTTAGAAGAGTTTTGATGTTCTCATAATGAGTCAATAATCTTCCAACTCGATATGTAAAGTAGCGATCAGTGTTGATGAGTGTCGTAATTGGACGTTATTCGATTTTTAACTCTCGACCCTTTGAACTTCATTATTCAGATTATTTTTAGAGAAATCTGTATATTCTTTTATTTCAATAGTTTATATGAAAACAATCTTACAGAATAACCTATGATAACTGCGGTGGTTAAATTCTGATTACAAGCGGCATAATATTTTTTTTTTATATATAAATAATTTGGCTGAAAATAATTGACTGACTTTAGGCGCTATTGAACTCAGTGAAGTTTAATAACATTCAGTAAGCTAGGATACTAAATTTAGAAGCGAGGATTGCTGGCTTCTAACTTGCTTCTCAGTGCAGTCATGAAATTAAGCCAAGTGTAATATTGGCTAAAGTTTGGGGGCCTTTCGGATGTCATCTCAAGAACTGTCCCAAGTTTACGCTTGCTATCGTGTGGGCCGTCATAGAGTTCCCATCATCATCTTGCCAAGTTTCCTGCCAAGATATTTTATATGAAACAATGTTTAATTTGGAATGTTATAATAGAGTTGGAGAGCAAAGTTCGTTATGTCGTACGTAGCTGTCAGTCATCGCATTCCTGGTCCGTGGTGACCGGTAGCGGCCGCGCCCGCGTCACGCATGCCTTCCGGTGTTGTCTGGCGTCCGGCAAAATCAGAATCGTATGTTCCCCGTACGTCATACTATCTACTATCTATCCAAAATACTCGACATTTAAAACTCTATCAGTTACTAAGTAGTAGTCATAACTCTAACAAAAACAACTCTTATGTAGTGCGGAACAGAACTAAGGATTTATTCAAAAGAAAAAATATCATCAAGCCATCGCAGATGGCAGCACATAATATAACATATTAGTTCACAGATAACGTATTACTTAGATATTGTATGCGCTGTTTCAATAAAATTCAAGAAGTACACATAAAATTAGGCAACTAAAAGTGAAGGGAGGGGCTTACGTGCTGATGGAGCTCCTATACCTGCCGGCCGGCAGTGATACGATGACACACGCTAGATTCTTGTTAAATCTGTTACTGATCTGAATAGAATGGCGAGCGTCACTGGATGACACCACCTAGTATCTTAATATTTTTGAATGAGGGGGAGGACGATTGATATTAGAGGGTAGGAAAAGGGAACGGAAATGTTGCCTGACTAATTTCAACAATAATGGCCAAAACAGATATTATTATCTATGTATGACTATTATGACTTTTCTACAATAACACAAGTTTTAAAAAGAAGCGGAACTATAGTAATACACTAATACAGCAAAGTGGTGTTGGGTAACATGTTGGTTGTCGCGGTGATAGCCTGATAACAGGTAGGGTGGTAAATGTTGGTGGACAATTCCCACACAACATCATCTGACCCCAAACTAACTAAAGCTTGTACTATGGCGGCCAGATAACTGATATAATATTTATGTAGTTGTAAATACATACTTATTATACATAGAAACATAATGAGAATATGTTTATTGTATTATCTGTGTGCATAGATTGTAAGTGTCATATAAAAGGTTCAAAGGTTTATCTCCACGAACATACAAGTACCTAAATAAATCCTATGTTTTAATTAATTGATAAATTAGTTCGATATATCTGGTTCTGGTTAGAAGCTTGTGTCAACATCTGTTCGTTAGTGTACGCGTGAATTTGGAGCATGAAACTGCATCGCACTATATTATTATGGTATAATATTTGGTATAATAATGCTAGTTTTTTAAACAATGTAAAGCAATGTAGAGCGAGACAAGCGAGAGCGGGACGAAACGAGCAGGACATACACCTGATGATAACCAACACGACCTCCCATAACAGCGTTATGTAGTTATTGAAACGTGAACAGTCCAAATCATTGTCTAACCCTGCACTGCGCTCGTCACTCAAAGATATGAGATGATTTATCTGTTTGTCTTATGGTTTTTAGCATACTCAATATTATTTATTTTTGCAATAACCGGTTATCATTTTATATTATTGTGGCCAGAGGGCAATAAAAAGGGCATCAAATGTGTGCGTTAAAATTGTTTTCGTTCTGATTACAATGTCTGGCGCCAACCGGCGCCGGCGGCCGTGGTGCGGCTATGCTCCGTACATACGACTTTAAAATTTTAATGAGACGTTTAACTTCTGTTTTTGTTTCGCGGGATTCACGCCGAAGCCTTATCAGGGTTACGTCATGGCTAGGGTTACCACGGTTACCAAAATCCGTCCGGATTTTTTTGGACATTAGTCCAGACTTTTACCCCTAATTTTCCGTTTTTTTTTAATTAGATAGAATATGAATAATAATTATATATATATTAACTTTTTTCCGGGTTGAAGGGCAATGTTTCTAGTGAAATCTTATATCTCACGCTGTAGGTACAGTGATAGGTAACGATTTGAACTCTACTTGTTAGAATAGCTGTGTGTCACTGTGCTGTTATGGGCAGACATGTTGCTTACTATCAGGCAGATGACGTGCTCGTCACTCTATACTATAAAAAATAACGCTGAATGTTCATCAGGGTTACGTCATGGCGACACTGAAGTAACATTCATCTGTACTCCGTGTCACAAGCGACACGTTCTAAGAATATGAATCAAACTGAATTAAGATAAGACGTGCAGGAAAGTGTAATTTACGGCTTCCTCTGCCTTCTTAACTCGCCCTTGACTTTACGACTAATTACTCATATTCTTCGCCAGTTTTTAGTCGCAAGGAAAACTTTGCTTGATAGTAATTTTATCACACCATAGTTACTAACGTAACGCTATTGATATTTTAATTTTTAACAGATCTTAAACTACTTGTAATGACAGTTTTATATACTTTGTACTCATTATGACCGAAACTATATTAAAAGTAAAGCTACACTATACTAATTATAAACAGTAAGATCTGCAGCTCTACCAGTCGGAAGCGTGCCTAGCATGCTACCGAAATTACCACGCTGAATGGCAATTCGTTATAGTTTTGAATGCAAAGCAAGACGTGTTCAATTGGTAGTCGAAGGAATAAAAAAAATATTTTTTAAATATTTTAAGAAACAAATATTGCCTCTAAAACTAATTACTATCAAAAACTACCGATTGAATTAATAACCTCGTTCTGTTTGTAGGTACTCGTTTAAAGAAGGCTTTCTCATTATTGTAGTACATTAGGATATTAGGATTACTTGTACACTCAAATTTGAAGGTATTTAAATGTAAAGTACTGTTACAAAAGACGGAGAATGAGTCATTTTTTAAAAGCAGTGATATTAAAATGGTTGCAGGAAGTAAAACTGTACGTCCGATAAGTGAATAAAGACAATTCCATACAGCTAGGTAGTGGCGGCGCGGACTGCAGAGCAGAGCATCCGCAGAGATTTCACTCGGACAATGCAACTTATGCAACGTTGACGCTTCAATATATTTTTTGTTGTACTCATCGTACAACATCGTAAGTTTAAGCAAAAATAAGAAGTCCTTACTCTTAAATAGAGTTGAAATCGTACATAATTATATATCATATTTTAAAATTTATTTGATCCGTTATCCATTGTACACAGTTTGCTTACAAGAGGAGAACATTCGCTTATTGTTATCCCTAAACTAAAATGAATTCTGAAAAATGTTTTAAAATTACATAAAATAATTGCAATCATAGGTACTACCAATTATACTAAACAGTACTGTTGTTGCATGCTGCATAGTACATACGTCACATGTATAGTTATATCTATACATCTATTATGTCGGTCGAAGTCGCAAGATTTCATCTATCCCATTGTTCCCAATCTACGTTGGTACTTTAACATGTAGTTACCGCAAACGCATAAATTTTCCCGTTATAAAATGGATTCAATGCGGCCAAAGTAGTTTTAACTGCATAAAACTACAAAATCAGTTAATTGTGTAGACATAGGTATCCAAATAAAGAGTTTCTGCCTGTGTATAGGCTACGGATATGATAAACAGATTAACTCTTCATTGCACTTAATATAAAAAACAAAATGGTTAAAAACTTAATGACAATAAAAGTAGCAATTGGTCACATTATTGAAAAAATATTCTCTTCCTTGCAATTGTAGGATGGTAAAAGAAATACGACCATTTATGTTTTTCCGAAAAACAACTTCAATTGAACATCTATAACGTCGTCCAGATTTAATAAGTAATCGTAGACCAATTTTAGCTTTTTTTCTTGTTTTTAAAATTCGAAAAAAAATCCTAAAACCGTATTGAGAACGTGTTCCTTTTTTGAAGTGTGTTAAAAATTTGAAGACGGGAAGTACAAATAAGAATTTGTCCGAGACAGGAGTTGTTTCTCTGGGTCGCCGGCTCGCGCGTGGGCGCGCGGCGCGCCGGCGCCACCGCGGTATAATTCGGGCGCGCTATTTCTGTAGTTTCACACGCGCAGGCGCACGCGCACACACGCGCGCGCACTCTCACACACGCGCAATTACAATTTTTAGAAAACAGCGGCTTTTCGATAACGTATTGTTTTAACCTTGACTCTGCGCGTCTCTTCCTCTTGCACGCTTGCCGAGTGAGCTGTGATAAGTTTCATAACTTAATTGTTAATTGATCTTGTAAGTTAAAATCAATTATGTTTTTATATTGTTTTTCTTTAAACTGGCAGAGCCTTTATTAACAAAACTAAAGTACAATGAGAACTGCAATACGCTACATAACTAACTAATACATCTGAATTATTATACTAATGAAAGTCTACAGATAATCAAGATATTAGATATTGTAATAATTGCAAGATTGATGTTATTCTGTGACATTAATAAATAATTTTGTAGAAAATATAGAAACAAATGCGCTACTGCAGTGGACTCTTAGCAGACTCCGCCTCGGGAATACCCATTAGCCAGTTACTCTACTGCCTAGCAGATATGTGCAATCTTTACTGTGTTCCGGTTTGAATGGCAATGTACTCGTATCCAGATAAATTACAAGGATAAATCATCTTATACTTATGGGCGTGAAAAGCGCAGTGCACTGAGTTATTTGGATTTTTCGTGTTCAACTATCAGCGTGGCTCTATGCAGTAAAAGGCATATTGGTTACATTCAGGAATGAACTGCTTAGCCCATCACTACAAAAAAAATTAGACATAAGTGCTTCCTATATTTTTATCTTATCTCTTATCTTAGCCATTCAGCCCTATCCTTAACTTTACGTTTTAACCCACTGCTGCTGTCTTCCGGATATCGTCACTCCATCTCGTATGAGGGTGTCCTATTTTACGTTTTCCAATTTTAAACTCTATTCTCTTTTTAATAGTTTTTCATAAGTGTGTAGATAAGCTTGCGTTTGTAAATCTGTCTGAGATTCTATAACTTTGTGTCTTGAAATTTTTGTTCTTGATGCTAAATAATGCATAGTACTAATTTAAGCTCGCTTTTTTATGTAGCATAATGTATTTTAATGTTATTTTTATATTTAAAATTATAGTCGATTACAGCAAAAAATATGCAAATATTAAAATAGAATATAAATAAATCTCATAAATTGCTAAATTGCAAAATCTCATAAAATTCCACAAGTATTATCTTCATCAGAAATGTCATTGTATTTTTAATCGTAACGAATACCCATTTAACAATACATCATACAGATTAAAAATTGGTAGTACAATATACATATCAGTGTTCTGTCTAGGGTCTAACTCTGAGCTGCTCCCCAACAACCCAACATACGTATAATTAGCTATTTGTACATAATTCAGTCGGTCTCAATATTGCCAAATATTTGATCAGACCTCACAACACACAAGGTAGTCATATTACTGAGTATTTTATTACTTACTCTTCACATTTAAAAATGTTTAGTAATGTTGGCGCCGGCATCAGTTCCGTGATGTTATCATAATTAATTCCGAGGGTAATTAATTAAGAAGATATAATTAATATCACGTAGGTAGTATATTTGCGAAACTATGTGTTGGCGTACGTTGGGCTACAGTGATGGCTTCCATTTGGCGACGAGGAACATCGTAAACAACGTCTGCTCTTTGCTCGGGCTAAATATGTTACTTGATTATTTACATATTTACCTGCTGGCTTCTCTATTTAATCGTCTTTTCATTATTTTAATGTAAAATATTAACAACTAGTAGTGTCCCGCGGTTTTTATACCAGCGATCTCGTTATTTTCCTGCAACAAAAATTAGCTATGTGCTATTCAAGACTTTTTTGTGTTTTAAATTTCAACCGTTCTGATGTGATAGACCAACAAACATCCAAGCTTTGACATTTATAAATCACATTAGTACGAGTAGGATTTGTTGAAGCTCTTTTGTCTTTTTTACTGTTGTAGCGAAAATTCGTCACCTAAGTCAACTTTTGATTTTGATAAGGTTTTATGATTGTGTTATCCACAATTAAATAACATCAGTCATGGTGAATCAGCTGGGAGAGTTTCTCATTTCACTGTCATTGGTTCGAATTCTGTCCATACTGTTCGGGAAATTTTTCAAGTTTGTAATCATAACTTTAAAAGCGTCGTTGAAAAATAACATTACGAAATCGGCTTAATTTAAATAAAGCATCTTTTGATGACATGCGTTGTTATTCAACCTGCACTAGGCCAGCGTGGTAGAGAAGGCCCCGAGTCCCAACAGTGGGACCGTAAAGCTTCTTTTGCAAGTTTATAAGGCTAGTATACCTGATCAAATAAGACTAACGTCCTTGAGACGAGTTTCGAAGCATTTCCACACTGCTCAGACATATTTATAGTTAATTTAAACTAGAATTTATAGTTTGTTTATTGTTTTAGATTTAGTTTTTTCTATTTGTCCGGAGTAATCGACTGGGATTTGTGGATCGGTTTGTTTACGAACGTGATGGAGATACAGTCGAACCACGATGATCGGGGACTGAAGATTTTTATTTTATAAATATAATATAACATAGTTTTCGACTGTTACTTACCTAAAAACTACAGACATGGTAGAGACTCAATTATACAGGTCCTTACATATAAACTTGAGGGCTAACAACTCCCATGTTTTGGAGGATTATTTTTCATAAAAAAGGTGAAAGAAATGTTTGTAACCGCTATGAACTAATACGCTCTTTTGACGTCATAAACAGCAAAAATGTCTGCTCCGATTTGACGATGTCGAAATAATTTTAGTGGTATTGTATTATATTCATAGTATGGCAGTAGCAAACCAAATTCGATTTAATAAGGCAATAGAAGGGTAGGTAATTACTCTCGCGTGTAGTTTTATCGCTTACTTATCTAGGTTTGACTGTATTTTGCAATTCGTTTTATCGCTGTGTGATGCGTTGGCGCATCCGGAAACGCTAGTTACCTTCTTCATAGTTTCTCATATCTTTGGATTGCTCCGGATTCCGTGCGGGTGATGAATGGATGGAGAGCTATCGAGGCATTCTCAAAATATTACATCATATATTTTTTTACTACGATTAGGTACTCTATGTATTGTCTATTAAGATATGTTGGATTTAATTCAATTATGATTTAGTTTTAGAGTACCTATAGAGGAACATAATATGCACGTATATATGCACCTATGGGCGAAGACTTTATTAACAAAACTAAATTAAAACGAGAATCCTATTATTATTCCTGCATTATTAACTGCTTACACTTAGAACCTTCGTTTTATCCATGGATCACTGACGGTGTAGAGATAATTAAGATGATCAAACCCACTACCGATGGGAAGCGTGCGGCACTACCACCTTTTATGACAATGTTCAAACATACGTACCACCTTTTATGACAATATTCAAACATACGTAGGACATTTATTTTTAGCATTTTAGTCAGTCGTCGCGTGTTTTTGAAATTTTATTACTTGTTATATATGAATTATGAATTATTGTAAAAATAGTAAGAATTTGAGATACCATTAGAAATGGGATAGTGAAGGTTCCAAAAAAATTCCACTGTATTGCGTGGTGTTGCTATACTTAATGTTATAATTTTATCAGTGTGCCAACGCTCGGTAACTTTATCAGTGCTCATTATGCTCATAAAGTTGCTATAACGAAATGGAACGCTAAAATCCTCGCTAACCGAGTCAATAAACTAAACGCGCCGATGATTCAGAGTGCATATTTGCCTACTTTGTTTTAGCGATTTGCGGCGGCGCCGGCGCTATTCCGAGTCTCAGTGTTGAGGCGAAATCTCGGCGATGCTATTTACAAACTTTTTTATTTTCAATTTTTTTTCAACTTTTTTTCATCGATTTGTTACGTTTCAAATAGACGAATGAAAAGCGATGTTTTGTTTTATTTTTTCAATTTAATAACGATGATGTATTTTTTACTTTGCTAGCTTATCCTCACAAAATAGTGAAATAGAATCATGAAAGCAGAACTTTAACCGCCAATCACTATGAAATACCATTTAATTAAAAATAAAAACAAAATACACAAATCACTTGTGAATCGTTTCGAGGAGTACGAACACAAAACTATTTTTTTAATATATTTTAGCCACTTACTCTATTTTCCAACAGCAATTTGAGTAAACATTATTATAAAACCTGTGTTTACCTTTCAAAAGCAACAGGCTTTAACTACTGATCCCGAATAACGAATAAAAATTTTCCAATCAACACTTAAATTTAAATAATTAGGTAACTAGGTACGTCATTCGAATTAGTTTTAAGAAATTTGAATTTTCATTGATATTGGCAATTTTATACCGCAATAGAAATTGCCTGATTAGAATTTGATAAAGCACTTAATTATAAGCCTTATAACCGTTAAAACAGCAGTGTCCTATAGACCAATTACTAGGCCGGAGCTTGACGGACCGGTTCACGAGTTACAAAGTAATCGAAGGACACACTGACTGACAGCCTACGGTATTTATTGCTGTAGATTGAATGTTCAGATTAATTACACATGCCAGCCTCTGTACTCTAGGGCCGCATACGCGCCTACCGCGCTTATCTACGGAGCACCTACCTCATCAGTCCGCATTCCATCGTGCACCCATCCAGCTCCAACTCTATTTATATTGATATACGTTACATTATCAAATGACTGATTTCTTCAATAATTTAAACTCGATATAGCACAGTGACTTATCGGAATTTCGACTCTAACTGAGAAAACTTTAGACGCTATTTAAATTACACGCGCTGCACTTCAAGCTTTGTTACGATTAACTACGATTTCTAATTAGCTACATTACGACATTGCACTTTGTTTGAGTTGCAAAAGAGTCTTTTTTAGTTTACTAGGCGATGGCATGTGTGGCGTAATTCCTCGAAGACATTTTAGTCACGCCACTCCACATTCATATGGGCAGCTTTTATCGCTATAAAGTCTGATATCCCTAGTGACGGGCGTGTAAACATCACTCTTAGAGCGCGTAATTTAAAGTTGGAAATAGTGTGGTAGATAAGAGTGTAGTTTTGCGAACGCATGATCAACAACAGACTTACTATTTATAGCTATTAGACGTTTGGCGTAGTCATATACAGTGTCGTCTACAATCTACAACAGTACAACATAATATTTCATTCAAAATGTTGTGTTTTGCGTAACAGATTCTCTGTATTAAAAGTATTCTTGAACTAGGTAATGGTCTCGGAGTCATTTTAAAATTGTCCGTCGTCGGAGTAATTTTAAGAAATAATAAAATGTTTTTAAGAGCTTAAAACGATTGTATCGCGTAATAAAACCGCTATAAAATCACCGGGTGATTTACGCCTCCTGCGACACTCGGCCGCGTGCACGCTTGCACCTGCAGCCGATCGTTTTGACATTTCTTAGACAAACGCACACTTTCAACTATTTCTGAGAAACGAAACAGTACATTTGACATGTTTAAGGTTAAAGGTTGAGACTGCTTTATTGGTAGAGTCTAAGATAAATAATCTAGTACTAAGAATCTCTTCGTAGAGTCCGCCTGGGAAATTTCCATTATAGGTACTATCAAGCAGGAATGAGCAAAATTAGTGGGGAAAATAGTATTTGAATTTGGACACCATTTTGAGGGCCAATGTTTCCAGAGAAATTACAGGGCAGGTATATCTGCCGCAGTTCAATGTTAGGCAGTGATTTGAACTCTACAAATTCAAATACTTCCATAACACCGTACTGTTACAGTTACTGTGAGCAGGCGTGTTACTTACCAGCATGTTCATGTCTTACCCGTTCTGTTACTCTATATACTACAAACACAACATAAAAAATAAAGAAAAATACGGCTTACAGTATAATAAAATTAGTGTTTGTTTGATCTGTGCAATATTGCAGATGGCATGTCTCTACAGGCCTGTTAAAAAAACGAGTATACAATACACATTAATACATCACTCCTTCTCTTCCACTAACACCATTTCTTGAAACTAGCCCCGAAACTTAAGTACCTAGTATTATAAACGTCATAATAATCGATAATTTGTATTCGGAAAGCTTCTCGGCATCGATTCGGTTGAAAAACAACGTTAACACGTCTGCCGCCGCCTGGCGCCGAATCGCAAATAACAATTGCACAATTCACATTCTGAATTCGAAAATACATACTAATGGTATTCCAAATTCAAAGTGTCCAATAGCGCGTGCCGGTTTGCGCGTTACCTGAATAGCGTTCTGGATTCAAATGACATTTTTGAACATTATTTTATTTTACTCCTAGTTTGTGGGTATAAAATATTTTTTAAATTATTTCAACGGTATTTTTACTAGCATTTTTATGTGGTAACGGTTGGGACGACCAATGCGGCGCATTAATTTGAATGTAGAACTGATTCTTGATTGTCCTAAATTACGTTCTCGTATTTGATTCGAATACCTCAAACTGCCTCGAAAGGTCTCAAATTTTGTGGCGCGCTCGTAAAATTGTCTTTTATATGAGGTTAAAATATAGGTTAGTGGTTTCTGTAGTGGGTGATCGGGACTAGAACCCGGAGTTGGTAATTACGGGCGTCGGTCGCAGAGCAGGACAACCAACAGAGATTAAAACCCAAATTAATGTCACCAGCGGAATGGCAATACATTCCGATCTATCATTTTCAATGACATAATTTTTAACCTTATCAATACGGCTTACGTTTAGTAAGGTCAAACATTAGTTTGAAAAAAACAAATTGTTTGCACTGAAATTATCTTTACCATTCTCAGCTTTTCTGTTCCCACTGCTGGGTATATCGTATATCTTTTTTATTTTACTGTCTGCGTCGGAGCAGGGGAACCACCGATAATAATATACTTACATACTTTAAACAGCATAGTGGTATGCACTTATTTGAAATTTGAATATGTAGAGTTCATTCTATCTAGCAATACCCACGTCATGGGTAAAAATATGAAATTATTAATATTTTAATTAGCGTATCATTTCTCGCGAGACCTTGACCTTCAAACTAGAACACGCTATTGTTTGTACCACTGCCCGGTGGTAGAACGAGAGACAAAAGTGTGATACTTCACCAGGAACTCAAAAATTGTTAAAAAAGGTTTTTATTGGCAGTCATTTCAAACAACACGTTCCAAGCGTCTAAACCTCTATGATCCGAGAAGTTGTTACTCTGCGAGATTCCCTACTCGTCGACGAATCCGCTTCTACCTGCTCCTTTCACGTGTTTGTTTTACTCCTGCCTTGTTTTATTTTCTCTTACTTTTGTTTTAGTCCCAGAGCTGCGTGCCTGGTTATTAGGGGATTGAATTTTTTCTTCTCTTTTTCAATTCCTGCTTTAATTTCGCCATCGTAAATGATGAGACGTATTTCCATGAAATATGAATCAATTTGAGCGAGGTTTCGAACTATAATTTTGGTTTATTAGTATTTCGCGAGATCGATTATTAAATTTACGTATATGTTTTATTTACTTAGGACCTACTTACTCACTGGAATGTTTTGATACATTTTCTTTTGCATTAATTTTAGTTCGTTTAAAGTTTGTTTCATTATTAATAGTGATTTTTCTTCTATTTCAGAAACTCCCCTTCCCCCCTACAGTCGTATCGCAATGGACGACCTCAAACCTAAAGGCAAAGGTAAGAATATTTTCAACATCATCATCAGTTTATCCGAGTTCGCTTTTGGACACAGATGAAATTAATCAAGACAATAATATTACAATTTTATCAAATTTTTCAGAGCACATATAAGATGACAAATATTTATTTATTTACTCGTTAGTTGAAGCGTTTAAATATTTATTTTCTATTTGTAGAGTCAAATTGGATTTTTATATCGATTAATTTCGGTCAAAAAATATTTAATATAGTGACTTTTTCGAAGAAGTCAACTCAAAATTATAATTAAAAATAAACAATATACCTACTACGAAAACTACACTAGACTTCATATTTGTGTTACACATAGAACGCACTTAACTACCTACAATATACTCATATGAATAATCAAAAGACCGATGAAGGTCTAGATTATTTTTAACGAGAATAAGACTGCGTTTGACCTCCGACTCGATGTATTAAAATGTATAAACTTAGATTGATAATCAAGATGTTCAAACCCACACGGTTAGGATTTCAAATGTTCGAAATTCGAAAATCAACTAAACATTATTAGTGACTTTGTTAATTTTGTAATATTGCTTTAAAATTAAATATTTACCTTTGCAAACAAGCTTTTTAATTACTATTACCATAATTAAACTAAACAATAGTTAAATGATACGATTAAGCCATAAATAAAGAATCGTAACACAATGATCTATAGATCCCAGATGAGGATCTACGTCCACGAAAAGGCGGGAGATTGTGGAATCCGGCCGGGACCGGCGCCTGCGCAGCTTCCTGGAAATTAGGGATGGATAGGGATAGGAAACGACATAAATAAATATATTATATCGATAAATGAAATGCATTGAGAGTGAATCGGTTTCTTGCAAGTAAGCTCGCTTCATCGTAGAACTCATCGTCGTTTAACATCAGACAAGATGCAAACCCATAGATAAAAATAATATAGTTACATATTTTACTTACTCCAATAGTTTAGTTTTCAGCCTAGATGTATACGAAATACATTTATAGCTTAGAAGGTAACATCTAAAAACAGAAGATTGATTATTGTATTAAACACAAACATATATATATCTACATTATAAGAACCACTTACTTAGTGAAGCAAAAAATTACCTTATCGTTGAAGAGGTCATTCAGGCAACCAAAATATGAAGAGTAAACTGACAAGAGTAATTGACTGAAACTCAAAATCTCGTGGTATAAAAACATTCAAATTAAGCGGATACGGTAGCTACTATAAATAAATACGGGATTAAGCAAAAATATTATTGTTTGTACGATTTACCTACTTGATGGGTAGATTTAGATGTTTTAGTTCATAAGACTGAATAAAATCGTAAATTTTGTATCTCTATATGTTCTTTATATTCATAATTATATATACCAAACGCAAACAATACTCCAGTATTCCATTCATTTTTATTTTCGACTCACACGAAAATCACATATTTACAGTCTCTACAAACAGATAAAAGCGATATCTTCGCGCAAACATTTTTATCTTCGCTCATTAAACAGATCCGACGAGCGAAAGCGTAAAGCAACAATACGGGCAAAAAAATTACGGATACGATAAATAATTTGAACGTATGAACCAAAAACTGTATCAGACGTTAACGATTACATTGGTACTCGTAGTAAGTCAGTAACAAAACTATGTTTAAATTTGTTAATATTTAATTTGATCGGACCACCGTAGTAATGTCAATTATGGGAAACTGTCGTCCAAATCAATTTCGATATTAGAAATAAATTCACGTTCGTTATGTCAGACAAAAACACGAAGTCAATCAAGAATCAACTCTTGCGCATCCCTACTGAGCTGGTCCCAGCGCATTCCACCGCCGGCCGCCATCTTTAAACTACATTATTAATGCGTGCGTCGCTCGGCGAACTTCACTGACTTTTTACTTTTTAGGACAGGGCTCCACAGACAGACACCGGGCCAAGAATGCTCTCTAATGTAGGTAAATCTTGAAGTTCTCCAATTGCCAAGTTAGTAAATCTCACCACAAGAGATTTGTTCATTATTGTTTGGATCATGAGTACGGTCTGCTTAGTCTCTCCCGTCGTTTGTACCTTCAGTGAGGTCCAAAACCTAATAGTTTTATGTATACTTTTTTGCCCTTTTTCTGAACCCATCCACGCGGGGTGCACGATATATTTGTTTTAAATGCTCTGGCGGCGAAAATTCCTTAGAAGGCGAGCTTTCATCGAGGGAGAATTATGTTAATGATGCGTGAGATAGTTACAAACGGTTTTTCAATATGATTATATTGAAAATATAATCTCTTTCACCAAAATCTTTAAAAGTCTAGAAGTTAACCGAACTTCATAAGAGAAACTTATTAAAACAAGATTTCTCCAAGAATTGTAGCGTGAGAACACAATGGATCTAAAAACGGCTATTTATAAATTGCCTCCTCCACGGTCATTAGCGAGCCTGCTAAAGTGACATGTCCGTAAGTTAAAGCATAGGCATAGCACGAACGGAAATCCCGCTATTACAGTCAATGCCTGCTGTTTGCTGGGGTGCGAATCCACTCGGGATTCCCTCGCAGCTTTCCCGGAGAATTTCCCATGACTCTCGGCGGTTGACGAGACTCCCCTTTTCATTGCATTTTGGCGCCCGTCTGCGCTTCGCCATATTTCATTGTCTCACTCCCCTCTTATTTACATTCTTGGCCGCAATTATCGGCGCTAATGCATCCGAGGTGGCGTCTATTTTAGACCGGAATCTTATTTAGCGGAAGAATTTATGCATTGTTTCTTTAATGCGTTCCACTCTTTCATTCTGGCTTATTAGCATGCAAATTTTAGTTTGAGCGGATCCACATCGGACATTCTCGACATTCATCTTCGTCTAGGTGACGAAATAAAAGCGCTTCGGATTCGTAGAATCCGTCCATTAGTCTCGCAGACCTCTTAATTGATCCCATTAGCCATGTTTTATGTTTTAGATTAGCCAGACAACGTCATCGTTTTCGGTGCCTCTCAGATTACTGAATGGACGCTAAAATCTGAGCCCTTTTTCAGATACGGACGACATTGACATTCCGATCGGGTCCATTACGGTGTTTCTCATGTGCTTCCTCGAATTCATTCATTCCTTTTAGAAATTTATCGGCTGGTGATTTCGGGTCGTCGTCACCGGAATATGGTTCTTAATCGGCGGCTGTAGAGTTTTTTTAGAGTGGGATGCGGCGGGGCGTTTGTGTTGTTAAGTGCGGAGGATCTCTCGAGTATTGGCTCGGCGATAACGAGTGTATGCATTAACGTTATCGTGGAGTTATCGTGGCGCCGGCGCCGCGCACACGCAGCTGACACGAATATAAACGGTCGGTGTTTGTCATTGTCCGCTCTTGTTAGGCGACTACTTCCCTCCCCTGCACTCGGCCTGTGCTACCATTGCTGCTATTTTAGAATCTAATTCATTCTCTGGCCGCTTCCATACTATCGATTACAGTTTCTTATTGCATTCCGCGTTTCGAGTCCGTTTACTCTTGTTCAAAGTTATTTCGAAGATTCTTTGGTTTCTGTCGTTGGAATTTCTTAATGATACAGCGCCTGTATTATAAATTAGTATGTCATTCATAAAGCAAGCATCGATTGCCACTAATACTTAGCTTTTATTATCCCATATTTTCTTTAATTCTTAGCGATTCGAGAGGCCGTTTTTCGATCGCCTACGTCAATTTTACCATCGGTATGGGACTTGATACCTTGTAAGGTGATTGTTAGAGGTTATTGTCACTTGGAGGTAACTGGTAAGCGCTCTTTAGGTTAATGCATGAGGATTTTATCAAGCTGTAAAGTGCTTTCCGACTAAGTAGTCTCAAAGCCGGAGATGTTTGGGCTCGTGGCATGTTTATGGGTGTGCCTTCTATACGTCATCGCATGATTTATATAAGTTTTATTATACTTGGACTATTTTATTGTTACGCCATATCTATTTTGGTGACTAATGCTGTTTTGGTGTTAAATAGACAACATTATAATAGCAATGGGTGGATTTAAGAACTTTATAGTCTAATGAATTGGTGCTTTGAATTTTGATTTATTGTTTTTAATGTTATAGCTTCTTTTAACTTTGGCACGAGCTAAATCTGTATATAAATAATGTTTGATCGACTTCCAAACTATATAAAAGTTTCATTTTAGTTTGCTGGTGTTTGCTTCGTGATATCTCTACTTACATAAATGTAGAGTAGATATATTTAGAGTTTGTCCAAATTTTGTTCCATAAAATATAAATTTTATTGTACTCGGTTTAGCAGAATCTAATTATTAGTTAAGTAATTAGACGGTTAATCAACAATTACAATACCTAACATAATATAACAAATACATATGTGAAATAACCCAAATTACTAAATTTATAAACGATGAACACTATATAAAAGACAGTTGTCGTTTAGAAAATTTATTGGTTATCGGAAAATAGTTATGTTGAGTTTTTAATTGAAGAAGAAAGATTTTTTTATCTGATTTTAATTGGGGACATTGAGTCACATTTGACTGAAATTGATAATTCAACTGTATTTAGAATTGTAGAGATGACTTTGATTTGTTTTACAAATTATAACTCGTGACTAGCTTGTTTGTAGGCTAGTGTGTTTTATAGGTAACCCATTATTCGTTAACCTATAACCAATGTTAAAACTACTAAGATGAAACTGATGGAGGAAATATAATATAAAACGTGCTTAAAAAGAACCTGTTTAACCAAAGCCCCAACGTGTTCTATCTTAGGAATGGTATTCGTTCCTAACATAGCAGCTGTCTTTACAAATTTTCCGACGACTTCGCCCTTAGTTCCAGTGTCGGTAAATTTACATGTTTTGGTATTATTTGTATTTGTAAGGAGTTTTAGTTAATTTTGTTGCATACTCCGTTGTTTATTTGAACTGAACAATCCCGAGAGTTCAGTGCTCGGTTGTAAACAAGCGGCCCGGTGTTAGTGTGTCACATTTAGGAACATTTACATGCTACGATTATACTTACTTTTGATTTTTGAAATATTTTTTGGGCAGGGCTTTTATTAACATGCTTACCTTTACCATAAACTGTGTTCATGCTGGGAGTCACAAGAGAGATAAAAAGAAACTTTGGAGGACGGAACTTCCAAACGCGGTGTAATTTTGCAATTCACTAATAATAATATTACTTTCTTACAAAACGTCAAACCCAAAAACGTCTACGTCAAAACCAGTGATGACAAATTTGTACATGGAAAGGCACTCTTAAAGAACTCCAGAGTTTTAAGTTTTTTACCCTACAATGTTATCACCACCGAGCAGGGTGTTAGTAACAAAGATGAAACGGTTTCACCTCTTCGAGCGCCGAGTAGTCCGGTTGAAAATTAGCTAAGTGGGATTAGATAGTGCGTATCAGTAGCACACTTGTCGCAATGTATCCGACGAAAAACCAAGAAACTAACAAACTGGCAATATCGTAGTCCTAAGATCTTTAAGTTCTCTCATCTCATTCATTTTGTTTCAATTGGGACAAATATGGTTTTAGTTTCGCTAAAGAGTAATTGTGGTTGTATTTATTACGTAGATTTGGAAATACATTTTAATTGGCTTAATCTGATTTCCAGTAAGTATTTAGTTTGAGCCTGCGGCTTACGAATGCTATTTATAGATAACACGTGCAAGTGGGGCGATTAGGCACATTATATTATGTCATTATATTAGGAAGCCAGCAAAATATTTCTCTATTTTATGTTTTTATTTATTTAATGATACCTATAAGAATTTTAAGGTTTTCGTTTAAATAAAATGTTTCATGGTATCGATGAAAGGTTTTTTTATATTGAAGCGTTTTCGATGTTACAGATAGTGTCTACCACTTATACCTACTCGTATTTGTCATTCTAAAAACTCGTCTGAGTAGAAATAATATGTCAATTTTTTTATATTTTAACACAGCCAATAAAATTAACTAACAACATAAGACATTATTGTCATTTGTTGCGCAATTGTGTACTATTTATGTATCTGTTATTCCAAAGGTAGTGGTGAGTAAGGTACTTAGTGAGATATACAAATGATGCTGTTTTAATTTGTGTTATTACTAACTATTAAAAATTATAAATGATTGTAGATTATTGACACCTACGTGGATTGTTCGTGTATTATATTCCACATATTAAAATGAAAAACGTCTTGGACAGAAACGACCTCTATCTTCGTGATCTGGACCGAGAGTTTGTTTTAAAGTACCTATTGTTTTTTTCTATTCATTTGCTCGCAGCCCGATCGGGTTTATCATGTTACATGGTTTCTGAATATTCGTTCGCGAGCTCGCGACCAATTAGCGACTCTTTAAATTCATCCAGGAGTCTACTATTTACTAGTCACACCATAAAAAATATTAAAACTATAACAGATTTGTAGATTTTCTAATATATAGTTATGAGATTTACCTAAAAAGACAGATTTAGACCTTTTGCTTTTAGACCCGATGTTGTTTATGCAAAAATGTCATAAAACATAAATCTGTGACGAATTTACAACAACTTTATTTACCTGTGACATTGTTCATTTGTTTTTTTATAACTTGTGGCGAGTTTACTTTGAATGTATGGAGTATACAAATTGTGACGAATTTACTTTGTGGCGAATCGCCACAAAGTAAATTCGTCACAATGGCCAAATCGCCACAAAGTAAATATAACCCGTTGTGTCGTATCGTCGCTTGTAAGGAGGTTTGATCGGCGGTGTCATTGAGCTTACAACTATCTGGCTCGTGTGAGAGTTTCACAAGCCGCGAGACAGCCGAGCCCCGCCGCGCGCTGGGCTGGGGGCTAGTGGTACTCCGCTCTCGAGATACACTCTATCTAGCACAGAGTGTTTCCCGAGAGCTCCCCGAACGTTTGTCGTGACTCAGCAGAGTCTGCCTGGGGAAGTATCAAATCTTTGCCAGTTATTATTCCGACTAGCAGTAGTGTGCAAACATCTCTGTGTTCCGGTTTGAAGGGAAATGTTCCCAAAAAAAATACAGTGCATAGGAAGAAAATAATCGTCTTATGTATCTGGATAACGAGCGTAGTAAAGTGCTAGGGGACACTGCTCCTGTTGTGGGCGTGTTGCTTACTATCAGGCACGCGTCCTGCTCGACCCGTCACAGGTATAAACATGTCAGTTTGGTTTAGGCACTCCGGAGCCGGTACAATACTGTATTTAATAACATATCCTCAATATTCTTGCGATCGAGGTAAAACGCTTGCTCAAACATAGCCTACTTCTGGAATCCCTGTCAATGGTGTTATTCAAAAATATTATTATTTCAGCAAAGGAGTTAATTATTATTATCAGGGAATAATACTATTGACGTCTTACACGTGGAGACGGCTTTTCAAAGTAGAGATGGGAAATAATAATATACAACGCAATACATGTTTTAATAGTGTGACAATGAGTCGCAAAATTGAGAATTAAAAATTTATTCCGAAAACTGGAAGTGGACATATCATATTACGACATGTTTTTAATGTGTTAAGGATTAGTTTTGTTCAAATGTTGAATGTATCAAGACAGTACTTTTTGTATTGAAGACGGTAAAAAGAATAAAAAATAATTAAATACATGTATGTATTTGTTTGTCTCATAATCGAGCCGTGTGGTGGTGTAGTGCCTGGTTTATCCTATCGGACTTAGGATAAATTAGTTTGGACTAGGCTATACTAGTTAATCCTATCGCGTATAGGAAGAACTAGTTTAGCCTAGGCAAAACTAGTTTGTACTGAAGTCTGGTTTCGCCGGTAATGTACTAAATTTCATCCCGATCGCTTCATCTTTTTTGCCGGACGGAGTATCAATCATCCATACATTTCGCATTATTAATTTAATAGGATTGCCATGTTAAGTTTTAAAAAAGGAACTAAAAGAGTTGTGACATCAAAATCTTCGTATTTTTCTCATAATCCAGTCTCGTGCAATATTTATAGCTTAATATAATTTATAAATGCTGTCTAAATATATTCTTTAATTTTGTTTTTGGGTATCATGTTACACATTTCGTTGTAGTGTATGATAGCACCGGTGTGGTCATAAGCTATGTATACTTTATGATATATACATTCTGTATTGACCTTGATATGATCGCTATCATGCTAATATTTACTGTATACAGGTATCTGACGATAAAAGAATAAGTAAGAATACGGTTTTTATGAACATACTAGCGGAGCCCCACGGTTTTACCCTTTTAACCCGTGGTTTTTAGTTCCTGTAACCATAATTTTACCGCAATAACAAGTAACGTTTGTGATATACTCGTAATATTAACTGGAGATCCACTCGCTGTCAGTGAGTAAGACAGTCACAGTCTAACTGAAGATTTGACTACATGTTCTCTGATACCTTTGTGTTTGCATGTCTACGCCGAATAGGGTATTGTTCTAGCTAATGTTTCTAGCTAGATGACGGGCAATACACAACAAATAACTAATATGAAAACAGTTCAGATTAGCCTCATAATTCCGCTATCACTGCACTTATCATTTTTTTTTGGTCTGTAATATCTTTAGAAACATTATTCTTCAAACTGGAACTCAATAATGTTCGCATATACTGCTCGGTGATATAATAACTGCCAAATGTGTGATTCCCCAGGCGGGCTCTTCAAACTTCAAACAAAGTTACAGAAACGAAATCCAACAAACAATAAAAATCCTACACATATAATAAAATCTATTATTTTAACGAATTAGACTGAATAGGTAAGTTTACTAAAAAGGTGTAGGTATTATTTCTGAATGGCACCGCCAATCCGTTTGCCCGATTTACAAATCTACCAATAAAATTTGCAATATTTTCCAAACTAAGCATATTATATACTTATGTTACCAGCCTCCCAATAAATTAAGACACACCTATAGCGCGTGTGCGTGTATTCTGTGTATGTGTGCGTATGCAGGTGTCCTGACATGATGTCATGTTTGGTCTCGGCAGACTGGTCCTCAGTATCGCCATTAGTTTTTGTGCGCTTCTCGATTGATTTTTTAGAAGCCGGGACAGTAGATCAGTTCTACCGCCTAACGAAAGCTGTCTTAGCTTTGAAGTCGCCCTCTCTTTTCTTTTCGCTTGGATAGATGAGACAGCAATAGCCGATTTTGCTAGGCGGTAGAAGGCCAGATGTTAATAGCCGTAGGTTAGTTTAGGTTATTAGGACCCTGCGTTTGTGATAGCCCTAAGTTCGGTAGACATTAGCCCAATTTTATTTTATAGTGACGAGACTAGCAGACATGTGCCTGACAGTAAGCAATATACCTGCACATAACAACACACTGACACGCAGCGAATAGAACATGAAGAGTCAAAATCATTACCTAGTATCGCACAGCGCTCGTAGCCCAGAGAAAAGATAAAAGATATTTTATCTCTATGTCCTGTAATTTCACTGGAACTATGCAATTCAAACCAGAACATAGTGATGTTTTCACATCACTGCCATGTGGTAAAATAACTGGCAAATGCATCTTTTAATTATTAAAGTTAACAGCCATATTTGAAACATTTACGCAAATCTTACAGAAGCCTTTCCAATTTTTTTGCATGAATTTAAGATCAAAATCCGCCTGGGGATACCACACCTTTGTCGGTTATTCTATCACCAAGCAATTAATGCTGGGATGCTTAATTTATACTACAATATAAGTAGCATTATTTGTATATAAATTTGAAGGTAAAAAGATGTGTGTTTGTTGGTACATGTTTGTGATTTTTTTGTTTTTGTTGTCCACAGAACAAGGTGAAAGCACTGAAGATGCAAGAAGGACCGACCATGAACGGCTAGGGGCTGGCTCTCTGGCGACTGACGGAGAAGGTAATTAAAAATCATTTTTTTAATACCTTTTCATCACGATACCTTTATTTATATTATTAAATCTCTTTACACATGTACGATGTGAAGGAACACGTCGGGGTAAGTCGGTGTCATACTATTTGAAGTTGTGGATCTACCGATTAAAACCCGTACGGATTTCTCCAGAAGTGACTTGGTAGCAGAGTCGCCAATTTCTAATCCACCGCAACTCTGTTGCTGCGCCTTTGCGGCCCCGTTTCGCGGTGGGACCTCCGCATTTCGGTCCAGTGACGCGCCGGAAACCGAGCGGTGGATCGCCTCCTCGGGAAGGTCTATTCCTTTCCTAACCTTCCTTTACTATGAATACCTTTTATCCTTTACCCTTAAAGACTTAAGCGATTTGTATCTTCCTTCTTCACAGCCAGTGCCGGATTAGCCATATAGCAAGTGTAGCAAATGCTACGGACCCCGCGCGAACTGGGGGCCCGCGCTCCGAACTAGCGTAGTGGGCCGGGCGTCTGTGCCCGGACAAAAAAACAATAACTTGAGCAAGCAAACCAACTAGGTAGGTAACTTGACAGAAATTGCTACAGGCCCCGCGCTGGTTTAATCCGGCACTGTTCACAGCCAGAGCCGTATAATCTGCTTCATTGTTCACTGGCCTAGCGAGTATGCTTCTGAGCTGTGGGCCTTAGCTTCGATTTCCACCGAGGACAAACATTTTGTTTGACGATTAAGGATGTTCTATGTATATTTGTGTCTTTTATAACTACATTTGTACTACAACAGCTATCTGAAAATAAAAATTATTAAAATACCGATTAATAATTATTAATAGTACGATAATAAAATGATTGAGTAGACTACTTTAAACAGAATAAATTATGTTTGGATGTATAAATATTACTGCACCGACAAATTGCAAAACCCGCCCACGAAACAACTATTGAATTGCCTACAGTTTAAAAGATATATCGCGAGAAAAATTTGACGAAATATTATTTTTCAACGGACTTCTTCTTGGAAAACTCACCGACAAATTGCCCGCTGTAATGATATTCTAAACAAAATGTTTTGCGATAAAAACTGGCAAGACATCAAACATTGATTTGAACAAAAGACAAGCGGCCAAAAACTCTTCTCTACTGTCTGTTAGCATGTGCTCATACAACATACTCTGTAATTACAGTTCGGATATTCTTTAAACTAGAGTTTGGTATATTTTTTTCTATGTTTGACCGTGATTTGCTTGTTGTTAAGCAATGGCATGGCCTAGGATGTAACAATTACCTAGAAGGTTCCTGTTTGCTCTCTATTTGAAGAAGGTTATACCTATCAGGAAACACGGCGTCGGGTAGAGTATCCCACAGTTTTGCAATGCGTTTGATAAACGTAGATTCGAGGTGTTTGGTACATACTCGTAGGTTCTCTGAACTCTAACTGCCGTATTTCATTTAGTCAGTTACTCAAAGCAAAGTCAGAGTGGTTTAGACATTATCGATATTTCATGGATTTTCGAGAACATTGACGTAGTTTAAAAATTACTGTGTGCTGGTTTGAAGGACAATGTTTCCATAATTACAGGGTATAGTATAGGCGTATAGAGTAGATATAGGATATAAGTAACGTGGCTAAACACGTTTTCATTTCACTAATTAAATTCTACTAATATTATAAATACGAAAGTGTGGATGTGTGCTCAATCGCGTGGGAACGTCTGAAGGCGTGGCTTTCAAATTACTATTGTCCATAGGCTACTTTTCATCCCGGGAAACTAACTACGTGGAACTACGCCGTTGAAGCTGCAGTGCGCTGCCAGTCTGTACATATGTGTATAGTATAGTGTAGCCAGAAAACGACAATTACTACCTACTTATAACCCAAAAGGGCAGTCGCAGAAAAATAACAAATTTGTAATTTGGGTGATAGTACCACAGGCATCTTAGTAACCTTCACGCCATCCATAAAATGTTCCATTTACTCAGATAATCTAATTCCATATTAGCGATGAGTGTGGTGGTGGTATCAGAGCCGTAATCCCATCAGGTAGCGAGCTAACCTTGGCGATCGATGGTGGCCGCCGGCCCGGCGCCGCGGGCACCTACCGCGCTAGACAACCTTGGTGGGCTAAGTGATAGCTTAGCTGAAAAATTAAATAACGATCGACCTGTTTTACGTCTGATAGAAATCACCAAAAATTAATGTTTTTTTAAATCAATAAAAACAGTTCTTTTTTGTAATCCGTTATATTCTTGATCGTAATCTGTATCTTGATTTGATTAACATTCTATTAATAATATGAATAAATATGGCAATTATTAAACACATTATAATTTTGCACTGGACTGCCATGTCGTTGGCGACAATGCGATCTACGATGAAGCGCGTTTGTCTGGAAAACCCGAATGATTCTATAAATGAAGACACCAAGCTCAAATTTTTCGGGAAACCCCCACACAGGCAACACATTTTAGAACGTAGACTATATTATTACAAGAGTGGAGTCATATATTAGTTCTCAGTTTGCTCAGAAAGTTTGAAGAATAACTTCGAAGTCACCCAAAGCAACTGCCAGTGCCAGTGCAACCTACAATCGTGTCGGATAGGAAAATAGAAATAAGAATTTACTTTTGTGCTGTCTGTGCCAGTGTTAACCGATTTTTTTTTAAAATCCGAAATAAAGAGGAAATAAACTATTCACGTCATCAAAGAATTTTCAAATTAACACCATACATGAAGAAGATACGCAACTTGTCTTTGACACTTACACACAATTTGCCTTTGAGTTCGTATGGCAAAATAAAATCATAATCATTATATAAATAACACTATTATAAAGATAATACTAATTTATGGATATTATAACAAATGGTAACAACGGACAAGATAATTAAACTGAGCTATTAGCTACAGAGCGAAAAATCGATTATAGGAAATAGATTATTATCTGAAGAATAATCTAATCTATAAATTGTTAGCTTGGAACCTAAATAATAAACCTTTTCTTGACATAATTTTCCTTTTCTTCCTGTATGCTGTGTAAAAGATATTTCCAGTATGTGGCAACACTCACCTGTCCCATAAATTTGAAGGTATTTATGGCGGCGCCACCAGCTACGTCATAGTCGCGATGCCTCAACATACCTATTTGTTTTGAATATGTCTTGCCATGACCTTTTGGAATAGATATTCGGAGAATTGATATTTCGGAATACATCAATCTAATTATTTTTTTCACGGAAGACTTTGATGCTTATCCGTTACCTCAGCTGACGTGAAATGATGATCCGAGGACAAGCTTTCTTTCTGCGTCAGACAATATCAGCAATCAGGGCAATCAAACCATATTAGATAATTTGCGAGCTAGGAACAACGACAATTGTTGTCTGCTTAGGAACGCCTGAAGCGGTTTGTTTAAATAGACGCGTGTATGAGTGATAAGACCAGCACGACAAACGCGTGGTGGAAATCTCTTCCAGACAACTGTAGGATAGAAAAGGAAAATCAATCTAAATAAATAAAGATACTTTTCATCCCACCAGCTCGGAAAGAGTACTTTTGCTCCTCGATATCAGGGCGCAAAAGTCGTTTTTACCCTCTAAGAGGTTAAAGTAAATTTGAATTTAGAACATCGTGTGTACTGAGGTTTTGAATTCAAAACAATTCAACCTATTTATTTCTACCTCCGTGGTGCCGAATGCATCATACATTTTTTTAATATGTTAAAAAGTCAGACTCGGAACCTCCTTGGTGCACTTACTTTTTTTTTAATTTGCTTAGCGCGAAAACATTTAAAAATTTGCATTTAGTCATTTCCTCGGTGGAATGAAAAGTTACGTGTTGCACTCGAGTGCAAAGATTTTTCACCTTGTGCTCTTTTGATTCCCTTGCTACGCTCAGGATTCTAATTTTGAATCAATTTTAGAATCCTTCGCTTGCTCGGTCATCAAAATTGAGCACGCGGTTAAAAATCAACTTTGCACTCTTGTATAACAAATAACTATTGTCGTTGAAAGCGGATCACGACAATAATGGTGGTAAGAAAACAGGCAAAGGAGTGTTACTTCCCCAGGCGTACCTATTCCACAAAGCAAGCTACCTCAAAATGTGATAAGCTGTAAACGATTGTGCCAAAGATCTGACAACACCTCTTAATCATGCTACCTAATAGGCTTCCAGAAGCTTCTCCGTGTAGATCATTCAACCCCACTCCGGAATCTTGGCACGTCAGTCGCAGACGCACGGCGCGACTAACTTTCTACGATATCAAGTTACTGCCGCAAAGGAATAGTTAAAATTTTGTTAAAATTATATTGTTTGGTGAACTCCGTAACTCCCGATATACATTGTGGCTTGTTGGCATCGATTGTTTGACTGTTCGTCAGGAAATGAGCCAAGTCTGCTGCCGGAATGATGCAACCGCGCGCAAATATCAGGCCGGGTTTAGCATACCGCACTCAAATGTATACATTTTACTGAAACAAAGTAAAACAAAATGTTCCATTTTTTTTCTTGGTTTTGTCTTCAAGGTTTTTGATTTTAGAAAGGGACCTATGGGCTTATGGCAGTTGGTGTCGCATGGCCTCTACTGCCTACTGTAGTGTGGGCTACTGCGACAGTCGCAGGGCCTGAATAGTCTTATAAGGGCCCTTATAACTTACTAACTAGTTGTAGCAACGGACAAACTTGAAGCAATTAAATATTTTTGTCTCTTTCTGCATATCTTAGTAATCCCACTAATGCCATAAATGCAAAAGTGTGTTGCCTAGTAGCGTCGGACCCACAGATTAGGTCATAGAGTCTACCACCCAAATAAAACTATCTTAGTTTTGTTATTGTTCTCTATTTTATTTTGTTTTAAAATGATAGAGACACCAATAGCAAAGCCAAAGCAGATTAAGTATGGCGGTCGACCCGAGGGTGGAAATTTGGAACACATTCATATTAAGAAAATGATAGTCTGGAAAAGTAAATAGGCATTTTGTTCGGGAATAATTCGAACAAAGACAAGATAACTCGAGAACAAGACCTATGCGAGTAAAACTGCAGGGCACTACTAGTATACGATAAATGGAAGAGCGAGCGCATTCGAAGTTCGTTGACGTGACCTTTCTCAATAAATAAACCTTCAACACTCGTCAAATGCATTCCGCGGACGTTGCATGTCATTCGATGCTTCATATTTGTCAGTCATCGGATTCTCTACAGCCATAACATTAACTACTAACTAGTGTTCTGCGGTTTTCCCCGCACAGTCCCCGTTGCTTTTATTTTCTCGTGATAAAAAGTCTAATCTGTGTATCAAATTTCAACCGGATCCATTCAAATATTCAGGCAAGATTTAACATTAACCATCCAAACATACATTTCCAAACTTTTATAATATTAGAAGAATAGAAAAGGAATGCAGATTGCTGATTCCATAAGTGAAAACTAATATATTTTTTTTTGTTGCCCTCTTTTGACGCCTAAAAATTCTGAATTAATTTGACTGTACTAAAAAAAAATTCAATAGAGAAGTATTGAGTAAATCGGAATTGGTCCGTTGTATTCCATACAATAAACATACAAATATTTAACAGCATGTCTCTGCTCCTCATGTACTTGCAAATCGTCAATTTGCTATTCAAACAGTATTCATTTGTGCCACCAGTCTGCGTTCGTTTTCCACTAAGCTTATCTTATAAGTTTATAGGTCACTCTACAATGTTTTAATGAGTAAGTAGGTTCATAATATCAAGACATATATCAAAAGGCGTCATTTTGCGTAACTTTATCTACAGAATTGAAATTAAATTGATTATGAATTTTAATAGTTTGTCCAACACAGCAACAAATATTCTTAACCTCTTCATTTGCTAAATCATTTACTCAAAGTTTAGCTGTCACTACAGCCTAGTAAGTTGTAGTGGCTCTAGCATCGTAAAGCCATAGGTTCGAACCCCGCCTGTACCTCGAGAGTATTGTCCCTAGTGGTGTATTTACATACACTGTTTATGTTACGAGTATCACCACGACTCTCAACGGTGAAGGATAATATCGTAAGGACATAAAGACATTTATCGAGGACATATCATCCACCAACCTGCACTAGACTAGACCTGTGTAGTGGATTATGGCCTTGACTCTCTCCTTGCGTTGCCACTAATAGGACTCGGAGCCAGTTTTTTACGAGCCGTCTAACTGCAAACCTAACTCTAATTCTGGATGTAAAGAGGCTTCGAGTCGTAGATGCAGGCAGCCTGAGCGATCACCTTACCGCGCCCTACTCTAACGCCAGCACTGCGTGGGGCCCTCCCTGATTCCCATTTAGTGGGCTGCGAATTTTATCAGTAGGAACCTTTAGTGGTCTACTTATTCTTATGCCCCTTCAAACAGTGAATCTCGTGTATTATGGTGTATTTGGACGATCTCCTTGCGAGAGTTGCCAGTAATGGGACTCGGGCTCCTCCCTCCCCGAGTCCCATTAGTGGTTCAATGGGCTTCTAATGCTCTCTCAGCCGGTGGTTCCTGTATCTTATGAAGTGCTTGTGGTGTTCCAGAGCGCCAGAGCTGGGAGTCGGAGTGGTGCCGCCTGGCGTACTGGGAGCTGGCGCAGCGAGTGGGCCGGCAGTTCGGCGTGCGCGTGCGCGCTGTGGACGTGTTCGGCGGCGGCGGCGGCGCGTGCGGCTCGGCGCGCGCCGGCCTGTGTCTGGACGCGCTGGAGACTCGCGGGGACGCGCCGCAAGCGGACCAGGTGAGACACTCCCTGATCCCCCAAGATAACTCACTCTCTCTATCTCTCTACCTCATTTGTAGTGGAAGGACTCTTTGCAAAGTCCGGGTGCTGAAAGTTGACCAAGTAATACAACATTCCTTGATCCCCCAGACACCAGACTTGTAGGTGAGACACTTCCTGAGCCCCCAGGGTTTACTAGGCTCTAGCTCATTGGTAGCGGTAGGACTTTTTGCAAGCTCGCAAGGTGAGCAGGTGAGACACTCTCTTACTATCCAGACGCCAGACGCGCCGCAATCTGACTAAGTGAGACATTCCCTGACCCTCCAGGGTAGCTCTAGGCTCTAGTTCATAAATATCTTGTCATATAAAGAGAAGTTTGCATGGTTCCATTAAGAAATCAAGACGGGCAATAATGAAGTTCCACAGCGCAGAAGGGGCGTTAATGTTCGCCTGATTAGCACGATCGTCTCTCATATTGATTTAGCATCCGCAGCGGAGATAACCCCGCGATAGGGCGCCGATAGCGGCGATAGCGCGGAGCCGGCGCGCCGGCCGCGTGCGGCCCAGGGCTGTGATTAATATAACCTCTATTGCGAATCTTGGCGAATTCCATTCCTATTCTAAATAATATCATTATAAAACTTCTTTACCCTTATTTGACTTCGGGAGTAGGTAAGCTAGTGAATTCGTAGCTTTACGAAAAGTATGATCAGGCGAAGCGAACGGAAGCTGAGAGCCAGTTTTAAGACCATCTTCATAATATTTCATCATTCATAACATTCATAAATAAAAACATTTGTATAGTTTTTTCTTATTGCCCGTTGTAAAATATTGCTCGAAATTTAAAGCGTATATTTAATCCATCAACGATTTAGTGAAGAAGTAGACCCGTATTCCAAGTGAAGCTATCATTGCGATGTTTTTCGAGTTACTGATGGTCAACGTTTCATATACCGTGACTATGAACTTTATATCCAGTAGATAAGATATCTGTCGCGTTCTTTACCTAACTTGCTGTAACTCCAAAGTTGGGACATTTCGTTTTTTTTTGCTGAAATAATCTTAACGGGGATAGAACAAGGTCCACATTGCACCTACATAGCAAAGCAGTTGATCTATGACTATGTAGACGAGTTCTAAAGTGAAGACTTGTTTAGACAAACGTAGTGTAAGGACAGCCTGTAGCCAGATGGAGTGACGACAAAACGAGCGGAGCCTGTCGTGCCTTGGGAGAGGCCTACGTCCAGCAATGGACAGATATGAGCTGATGATGATGATCTATGCCTATCTCTCTGTCTGGTATTTTTAGAGTTATACTTTTTATGGCGCGTTAAAGAAAAATGACGGGAGTACGATTTTACGATGCGCATGCATACACGCACACACACACACACATACAAACACACTCACGCACATCATCACGAAAAACCGACATCCTGAGGTTAGCAGGGCAACTTTTTTAGCAAACATTCTAGTTAGGTAATAAATACTTCTTGCGGTGAAGATATTTCATGTCTGAATTTAGACTTCTTAGCACGAATAAAAAGAACAAGTATAAATATTTTGCGTGCGTACATACGTTCACACACACTTTTTCTGTGTATTTAAATGATATCTTTGGTTTCAGGTGAAAAAAACCCGCGCCAAGATCGGTCTCGGCGTGACCCTGTCGCTGGAGTCCGACGGCGTGTGGCTGTACAACCGCAGCCAGGAGCCAGTGTTCGTGAGCTCGCCGGCGCTGGACGCGGCGGCCGCCAAGGCGCTGCTGGTGTGGAGGGTGGCGCCAGGCCACTGCCTCTGCATCTTCGACCCCGCCTGCCCGCCCCCGCCCGTCTCCCTCCCCCACATCGGCCCGGTGGACTCCCGCTCCGTCAGGATATCCTTCGCGAAAGGCTGGGGCCCCAAGTACTCCAGGAGGGACGTCACGGCTTGCCCCTGTTGGCTTGAGGTGCTTCTTGCTCCTCCGAGCTGACGATAAGTGCGAGTGCTCCGTGATGCTTAGCTCTGAAGACTGAGCCAGTTTTTTTTGGCATTAATTTATTTTGATTCCGTTTTCGTCGCTAAAATTTTAAAAAAATACATTGTATACTTCTTGAAATAGTTATTGTTAATACCAATTAAACTCGGTCAGATAGAATATTCTAATAGTTACTAAGACGAAACGGTCGTGCTATATTCGCCCTTGTAGAAGAATTTATTGTAGAGGAATCAAGTTTGCAATCGCTGGAAAAAGCAGCTGTTTCAAATATGATTGTCCAACTGACATGTTTATATGGAACAGTTGCTTACATTATTCTCCTACAATTGGCTTTTCAAAATTTTTTTTTTTTTAAATAAAATTGTTTTGTGAGTAGAATCTAACACCCTCAATCATTTTATATCATATATAATTTTTTTGCATGCTATTACGAATATCATTCACAATCAGGGTTGGCCTTATAGCAAAACATGGTGATCCCTCAAAATAATATTATCTTCAATCTATTAGCTATCTACCATGTTGCATTTACCAAAAAAATAGATACTTAAATACTAAATTTCATTCATAAGTTAAGAAAACTGCGATATCTTCAGAACTAAGCATCACAACATTTACAAAAAAACTTTATAAAGGTGGAAATAGACCATGCTAAAGTGCACAGTGCAAAGACATTTTAAATGTGACGTTGAACTGAATTCAGTGGATCGTGTATAGTGGACTTATTTTTAAATCGTTCGGGATTAGAATATTTTACATGTTCGTTAATGATCCCAGTGTATACATATATAAGGTGTTACAAAAAGGATGGCAGTATGGGAAGGGGAGTTCTACCCTTCAAAATAAATAACTTTTTCCCATGGTATATAATATTAAATCTCAAAAAAAATCAGACAATATAAAAATAAATAAAAAATCGTTCAACTTCTCAATACAATTTAGCTAAACATTAAGAAGGGAAATATAAAAAAGGACTTCTATTTTTTGTAATTTTATTTCTGTTATTAGTTCGATTGAAAAAGTTATTAATTTTGATTTATGGAATTACGTCTCAAATATTGTTGGATTTTATTGTGACATCTTGAATATACATGTGAAAACCTTTGTCTTAAATGTATGTAAATGAATGAATAGAGCTTGCGTTGCAAAGCAAACCCTGGTTGGGTTGCGCATGTTAAAAAGTCATCGAATTTTGCTTTATGTTGTCTTAATGTGAATCTTAATATATCTGCAAGTAACACCTACCGTCGTATGTCAAATATGTCAAATACTTCAGACTTATGGGGAGTCGAAAAAATGTTTTTTTCTCCTGTCTTCAAAAAATAAAATGTTAATTTTGAAATTTTTAGAAATGCCTACTTTCAATATATGTATTCTATTATAATTATCTATTTTAAAACACTATTTTTTTTTAAATATTTTATGAGAATAATTGATATTTGATTGTTTTAGTTTCGTTGCAATTTAGTATCAACGATCTTTATCACATGTCGAAATGAACTTTTTATTTTTTGCTAGGTATATTTTTGTCAAATCGGAACAAAAATGTTCGATTTGTGTAACATCAATCAAACTCTAAGAAGTGAGTTTCAATTTAAGTCTAGTTTGATAATATGGCGGGTAAAATTAATTGATACTGAAAATAATATTTTCAATACGTAGCAAACAAATATTTTTTTATTGAAATTAAAGTTATAGTAAAAATCAATTCTTTTTTAATGTAAATATGAATGGGCATTTTTTGCCCAAACATTTTTGTTGTAATGACAGTTGGCATAAAATAGTGTTTATTGCCTGCCAAATGCCCAAACATGAGTTTGTACCATACAATGTAAATATAACAGATGTATTTATAGAGGCCTTAATTCTAAACAATGTGATTGAAGTCAAATTTAGAAGTTTTTAATATTATAGCCGTTGATAGTATGCATTTTATAATATAAAGTTAGAGATGACAACAGGTTCAATACCTACATATACGCATTCACATTCATTATTTTCTAAGGCGCAAGCTTGTGTTTTAAATTCTAATTTTATTAGTATTTGTTATTTGAATTTCTGTTGGAGAAAAATATGTATTTTTTATCATTAAATTATCATCTCATATTCATGAAGTCGGCAACTCACTCGAATTGTTTCAAGCCAATTTAGTTGTAGAGTGCACCCCTCTCTTTGTATTATAAAATATATACAATATATACATCGACATCAATAATTCTACGAGGCCTTACTTTGTAAATAGTCGCCCTACCGTTTATAGTTATAGTTTTATATAACAATATGAATTCGGCTTTAAGACAACGCGAGACTGTATATAGACGTTACAATAATTTACTTGAAACTTGTAATTAAAATATTTATACTGAATATAAATAAGTGTTAATTAAAATATAATTTAGGGTAGAGTCTAGCTATTTCAATTTTGTACAAAATTTATATTATAATTTGAATCGATTTTTCTATTCTCGAGTAATATATGTGGAGGCTGTGTGTAACGCATTTCAACCGACTTCAGAATGAGCCCGTATGACCGGGCCGTGCGCGCGCGGGCATACATCCCGTCAAGTAGACATTCATATATATACTCATCTAAGTTATATAACCGAAAAGATCTGCAATTAAAGAACTTTTGTATAGAAATATAATTGTGCAATCATAATGATTTTAAAATAGATAGAGAAGTAACAGGTAAAACATTGTGCCTTGAGTTGTATTCAAATAATGATATAATATATAAAAATAATCCAAAATTATATAGGGTAATGCAGTCAATTTCACTGGCCTATATAAGAATAATTATACATTATATACAAATTAATAATGTTAATAATAAATCCTCGAATTTAAGAGTGTATCGCTTGGACAAAGTGAGTTGACAATAAGATATTCATTCTAGTCTTTATAAAATCTTGCTTTGTCGACGATCTAGGAGACGTAACGTGATGGCCGAGTGGGGGGTTCCCGGGGCTGGATCTGGGAACAGTTTAAACTTCTAGGCGAATGTGGTTGAGACGATTTCAGACGAAACGAAAAGTTCAGAAAAAAATAATAGATGGCGCGCTGTCAGTTAATATTTATATCTCATACACATTTATACAGTCCAAATTTAAAACTCTGAAAATACCAGCGAGGCGTTTTATAGATTTGTCGAAGAATATTCTTAATTTCACCAATGTTTTGTTTTGTGAAAATTTTCGAACAAAAGAAAACTTTGGCGCCATCTGAAACTGAAAACTATCTGTGACAGTTGTACACTCCGCGAGGCATAAGCTGAGCTTTGCATTTGTGTGAGTGTACATGGATAGTGTAGGTGTGACAACCGGCCTTAGGCGCGGCGCCATTCTGTCTCGCCGCGCGCCTGCCTGATTGGTGATCACTCACACTAATGCAAAGCTCAGCCTATATATACCTCGCGGACAAAAGTTCAAGCTCCTGCCTGATTGGTGCCTGTAGCTAAAGCTTCATTGGTGTGATTGACGTATAGTTTTTTTGACAAATTACAATAGTATGACTTATTTTTTGTTTTGGTTTTACTGGATATGTTTTTTGATTCGCCATTTACTTTGACATCAACATATTTGTCCATCTAAAATCACAGAACTATCTTTCGTTCAAGTGAAAGTACTATAGATACACACTACCGCCATCTAGTGAGTAGTATAATAGAACTATTGTTTTCTTCTGAAATCACCTCTTCTGGTTCATTAGCTTGGATTCAATTTTCATTGTAAGCGTATTCTCTAATTCCTCGTCATTTGTGTTTCTTAACGTTATTGATATGAGTTCAAATCGTGATATTCACAAAACTACGTACTTTCATCGACGTTTAGTAAATCCGGGTAAGGAATTATAGAATACGTTATATTAAGGATGTGATGTGAACAGGCAGCTATTTTTCAAGACTGTGAGGTCAAGTAACTATGAAGTGCTTTTAGCACGACATCATTTGATGAGGATAGAAGGACAGGGTTACGAAGCCACCGGTACCTACTAAGGCGTTTAAAAACAGAGAGCACCTACGTCCAAAAACTTAGTCTCTTTATAAAAAAAGCTACTATGCCGCCGAAAGAATTGCGTTCTACTCATTTGTGTAATTGCGTTGTTATGAATTACTCTTGCTATGTTTGAAATCGCGGAAAAAAATTCATACAATAAATCTGTATGCGTATTTTTTTATGACGGTTCGTAGAAAATGATCCTTTCGCCGTAATACGCCGTAGCCCTGTCCTTAACTAGCCAAATTTTGTAAAGTTTGCCTGCCAATGAATATAGATCAATATTGGCACAAAAGCCTGTAAATTCTATAGGATTATTAGCGTACGCTTCCAACCACAAGTAGGAGCAATTAGCCAACGATTAAGTTTGGCTCATTGTGGCATTTGTAATATTATTTTCAACTACTCACTAACGTCACAGTGCGTTGACTAAAAGTGAAACTAACAGCTTTATTATGAAATGGATAGCATATTGTGAGAGTAGCGAAACTTTTCATTTGCTGAACTAAGATTGAAGCACGGGTAAAGACATCAAGCGTTTGTGTGCCTGACATTCAGACTATAATAAGTCTATTTACGCATTATTATTATTTTATACATTTAAAACGTTGTATAAAACTACAAACTTGAACGGTATAATGAAAAGTGTCGCTGTTATAGTATTCTCCAAAATAATTTATATTGACATGATTAGGCGACTTTTTCACCGAGTCACATAAGATGCTGCTATGTATTTTTTTAAAGCCACCTGTGGCTGAAAGCGTGCGCTTACAAACTTCTAGAAAATAACGTTCTCTAACTCTATGTATAATCGCATAACGCAGTCACAAAGCATCTCAGTATAATTCCGTTACCTACTTATAATTAAACTATTAATTCTGAATGTTTCCAAGCTGCTATTTCATCGCATTAGACTGAAGTTGCGCCTTAATACGTTGAAACAATGTTTATTATACAAAATATTAAAATATGGTAAACATTGTTTGAAAACGTAACATAAATTAATGTATAATATTGTAGATATAAATTTGTTCTCCCCTGATTCGCCGAACTGTTGTGAGTCTGACTGAAGATGGATGGATATAGGATAGTGAATAATAAATTATAAATAATTAAAGAGAAATATTTTTAATTTTGACGTTTTATTTCAACACCCTATTATTAAATTATCAATGTAGACACAAATTTACAAACATACCCATGATTAAAGTCTTATCTAACTTAATAAATCCTACACTTATCATAAAATAGCCTATGAAATTTTCTTTGGTTATTCTAGTTTCTTCAAAGTTGTGTTTGGTATCAACCAACACGCTAAACCGCATACTGGAAGGAAAAAAGAACAATTAAAGAAAAAAAATTCAAAAAACGCCATCTGTTATAAAATTTTAGACGAGGGCAGATAAGGTAAACCGGCGCTAAACAATGAAAATGAAGCTCCTACGAAACTATACTGGTAGATGGCGCTTAATTAAATTATAAAAACAAGTGAACCAAATCAATCGACACAGCTTTTTTTACCCGACTTCAAGAAGGAGTTTCTCAACCCGTCAGATTTTTTTGTACGTTCGCCGGTAATCTGTAGTTCGTCGATAGACATAGAGCGGATTTTGAATGTTGCTTTTCGTTTCAAAGCTTATTACTTCCCCTGGTTCTACTTCATTTCATCGAAATCAGTCAAACAGTTTTAAAAATCCAGAAATTATATTAAACATCAATGTTTCTTCCTTTACATTAAACCTCGCTGTTTGAAAAAAAAATGGCAGCCATAGGGACTGCCGATAGAAGTGAAAACGAATAACACAGAATTTGATAGCTCACTTTGGAAACTACGCGCGTGAGACAATGACCATGGTCCCGAGTTTACCCGAATATTTCTTTCGTTTACAATCGTAATGCTTGAGCTCAGTCTGTGGTGCGCCAAAACTTCAAAAATATTGAGAAAGCTTGTTTTATTGCCTACTAGGCGCGCCCCGTGGTTTTACCCGCGATAAAAAGTTTATCCTTTGTGGCCAGGCTATAATAATCTAACGTTGGTCCAAATTTAAATCTGATATGTACAGGGGTACCGCCGATTGAGCAACAAACATCCAATCTTTTACATTCATAATATTATTATAGCAGGATGTATTTAAAAGTGTCAAGTCTACAATTTACATTGAAATACTAACTTGATAAAACAGTAGCAATAGTTATGAAGGGAGGGTAGCATCCGTAGCTGATGAGGGCGGGGAAAGTCACCGTGCCAGTGATGGTGCCGATTCGACCACTCATCAGGAACGTAGCTAATGCCATAACCCTGCAAAAAGTAAAATGAGTCATAAAATAATTGTAACTTCACATTATTCGCGTAATTTTTCTCAAGACCTGTACGACGACAAGACCAATACGAATCCTGCCCTGATTACAGTAGGTAGCCAATAAGGCGATGCTGGTGGACTAAGGAATATACGAGTAAATATCACTTATATTATTAATCTCCCACTTTTATTTGGTTAACGTTGAAACGTGAGTTGTTCATCAACAACTGCATAGGAGCCTTAAAATAGGAAATTGCGACTTATCGGCGGAAACTTATTTGTACTCCTAAGAATACTTTAGGATGCCCCCTCATATTCGCTGGAGTAACGATACCTATTTTAAATATTTTTAATAAAGAGTGACGAGACGATCAGGATTCAGGACATGTGCCTGATGGTAAGCAACATGCCTGACACATAACACCACAGTGACGCGCAGCTATTGGAACATGAAGAGTCCAAATCATTACCTAGCACTGCACTGCGCTCGTCACCCAGAGATCTAAGACCTTATACCTCTAAGCCCTGTAATTTCTCTGGAAACATTACCCTTCAAACCGGAATACAGTAATGTTTGCACATTACTACTTGGCGGTAGAATAACTGGCAAAGGTGTGGTACTTCCCCAGGCGGACTCTATCAAGAGTCCTATCACTACAGAATTAAGTAAAGCAGCAGGCGGAGGCTGAGATAGGCTGATGATGATGATGATGATCACCTCAGTGATGTTGGAAACAAGTCGACGCAGATGCTCGACAGCGACGCGCTGGACAGCGAGGTGAAGGCTAGCGCCGTGGTCATCAGCGCCATGACTGCGGCCGAAGAGGTGCCCAGGAACGGCAGCATGATGACCATGGAGGCACAGGCCAGCGTGCAGAACCCTGACACCAGCTTCTTACCGCATCTGCAAGAAAACGAATGAATGAAGAATGAAGTACATAAATAAAATAAAAAAACTTTATTTGAGCCAAAAAAATATAGTAGTTCCAAAACTAATGTAGTTAAAATAATGCAGCATAAATACTTGGTTTAATTGAGCCCACAGGATTCCACACTAGGGGAAGTCCTGTGTTGTGAAATCCAGTGCTTTCACAACGGCTGTTTTGGAGGAAGATGCACCCCGACTGTTTGAGGCAGCGGGGTTGACGAACTCACTTGATTCGAGTTGAATGCTGTTTGTTGACTTAACTGTGCTTCTGAACCGAACGAAGAGTCGACTACTACGGTGAACGACTTTTCTTGTCGTGCTTAATACCATAATCGATAATAAGTAAGCTTTTAACCTATAAAATAATATTTTCACTGACCAGACAGGACAAAAGTAAATATAACCTAAATATTTACATACATTATACATTGTGAAATAATATGTAGGTATCATTACGCTAGTTAGTAATTAGGTTTAAAAATATAAAAAATATTGTATTTATCATCATCATCTATATCATTAGTAATTTTTAAACCTATATCATAACTATTTTTTTCTGAACTCCCGTGTTATTTTGTAATCCTTTTCCACCCAACAGTTGCCTGGACGAGTAGCCACCAATTGTAACAAATTGTTAGGTTTCTTCTTAACTATTTAAAGGCAAGTGAAGTCTGCCAATCCACAAGTTGACCAACGTGCTATATAGCCTAAGCATCCTACTTGGTTTCTGGGTACTTTATGGGTTGATACAAACACTGATATAGGTACACATTCAGCCCGTTTTTCCAGGTCCAGAAGAATCAGTCCAAACGGGTCTTCCTATGTTGCAATAATGTGGGAGGATTGTTTTAGGTTTAAGACATTTATTTTCAAAAAAAAAAACACTATTTACTTTATAGGAGATACCTACAACTACATGTATAACATTTTATTATTAATTTGGCAGCCATCCAAATGCTTAAATACAACAAACACAGTCTCATACCACGTCTTCAGAATTGGGTCTAAAGTGCATAAATATGTGCACTTTAGAAATGAAACAAAAACATATACATCAAAAGCGTTGAAGTTTAGAAATGTACAATCAGATTGTATGGGTTGAGACGATACCTGTTGACAATGACTCCCCCGATCCCATAGGTGAGCACGGATCCCGCGCCCACGGCGACGCTCTGCAGGTATGTGAGCATGTCCGTCTGTATGGGCTGGCAGTCGGGGACCAGGTCGGGCGCCGCGGGGGCCGCAGTGGGCGCGATGGCGGAGCACAGGCCCTCGCCAGACCCCAGCATGGCGGCCAGCTGCGGGTACCACAGCCGAAGGGTGTTGGACCTGGCTCAAATTTAAATATATTTAAATCTTCTGTGCGTGTATTTGTAAATATATCTGAGTGAAAAGCGCAGTGCAGTGCTAGGCAGTTCAAATAGAACTGGCAATGTGGTGTAATGAAGAGATACGTTGCAACAGATGTTGCAACAAGTTTAGCTTGTCTCATCACTGTACAGCAACACAATTTGCGAAAAAGTTTTGCTTAATTTTATTATTTACGATAGCGGTCAAGTACAACCTGGTCATTGTTGAATATAACGAAAATAGCGTTGAACATAACGAATTACAGCAACAATGGGCAAGGAAACTAAATATTGGCGCGTGTGAATATCTCACAGGTACAGAGTTCCTCATACCCGAACATGCAGCCGGAGTGTATGCCGCAGATGAGGAGCAGCCACTTGACGTGGGGTAACGTGAAGAGAGGCTTCAGTTGCGCGCCACCGCCGCGCAGAGCCGCCAAGCCGCGGCCCTGCTGCTCAGACTTCTCCTCCACCAGAGCCTTGATCTGGAGATAACAAGGGGAAACGATGAGTATAATTTATGAAGAGGTTCCAATCAGGCGTAATAGTATAAGCATCTGGCTGGCCAAATGGCTTGGTTGATAAGTCTACTTGCGAAGCCATAGGGTTCGATTCCCATATTTTATGATTAGTACAAATAGCTGTACTATATGTTTATGTGAGTATGTTTTATTGTAGTATAATAGAGAGTAGTGATAAGGCGAGCAGAACATGTGCCTGATGGTATGATGGTGGTGGATGGTGAAGGTATGATGGTGGACAGCACAGTGACACGTGGCTATTGGAACATGAAGAGTCCTGATCATTACCTAAGACCGTACTGCGCTCGTTACCATGTATGTACAAGTGTAATATTATATCGCACCCTTTAAAGTATACTGAGTTAACTCAAAATTATCGGTTTGGGAGATCTAAGCAAGTGAAATAACTTTGGAAGACGCATCGATCAGTCTAATCGCTAAACGAATCCGCCAAAAACTTGCTGAGATATAAGATCGTCTGTTCTTTTATAAAAAAGAGCTTGATAAGGTGATGCCGGTACAGTGCTGGAATTTAGTCATACACCGACTGAATTCAAGTTTAATACATTGTTATTCAACACTACTGCACTATTGGCAGTAGCACTAAATATATTTTTACCAGCTATCTGGATACCATAGTCCAAGTTATATATCATTTTTGTGAATCCGCGCTGGGCCAGTTTGGTGGATTATGTCCTTGACTCTATCTTTATGAGAGAATGCTCCGAGTCCTAGCAGTAGAAACATAAAATGAGTTGCTTTCTTTTACGTACTCGTATTTCTGTTTCTTGAAAGTCGTTCTATATACATATATTATGAAAATGTAGGTACCGGATATTCATGAGGCGGTCTCCCCGTGTTGGCAGCGAATATCCTCTGGAAGACAGCCATGGCCTCCTCGTTCCTGGCGCGCGACATGAGGAACTTGGGACTCTCGGGCATGCGAGCGAAGGCCAGCCCCGTTACCAGCGGCACCAGACCCGTGGCCAGGAGGAACAGGTTCCACGCGTGGATCACTGCGGACATTCAGATATTAGTAACAACATTATGAGATTGTAGAGGTAGCGCTCTTTGCTAAGTCCGCTTGGGAAAATAGTGATTGATTGTCGTAGAATAAATTGCCAGGAATTTTACCGACAATCATTAATGTGCAAACATCATTGTGTTTTGGATTGAAGGGCGATGCTTCCAGAGAAACTACAGGGTATGCAGATAAATCAACTTATATCTATGGGTGATGAGGGCAGTGCAGTGCTAGAGGTAATCATTTGGACTATTCATGTCCCAATAGCTGCGTGATACTGTCTTGTTACAGCAGGCGTGTTACTTAGTATCAGGCACATGTTCTGTTCGTCCTGTCACTACATATAGGTATACTTGAAGAAAAAAAACATCAATTTAAAAAAAATCGTCTTAGTACGTAACATTCGTAACGGAGTAAAGAATCAGATAGTACCGCTGATCGGCAGAAATTAACCCGTCGATTGACGTGATATTGTCAATTCTACTGCACTTTGCTAATACGAGTACATTTGCAAATTGTGTGCATTTAGTTTTAAATAATTATGTAGTATGTATACCTACAGTTACTGGCAATCAGCCTGCATCCTTTTAAGAACATGTTCTGTAACATTGAACAAACAACTTTGTTCTACAAAATGTTGTTAAAACGCAATACAAATCCCAAAAAAATATGTGTTTGTTGTCCTCTCTAGCACTGTTCAGCGGCTGTTTTGTGTACATATATTTACTACGGCATAATATAGTTTATCGAGCGAAACAGCACGCGCACTCTAGTTACGAATTGTTACGAAGAGTTACTACACGCTAAAACGAATAACTCAGAATTAGATACCGAATTTGAAACCAGAGGGCGTGGCCATGGGCATGGCCATCTAGAAGCGCTGACGCATGACATGGCCATCTAGATGGCCAATGGCCATGGTTCCGAGTTTACCCGAAGATTTCTTATCCTTCCCGAGCGTGACGCTAGATTTCAATTCATATCCCACGAAAAAATCTGTCTGTGGTGCGTTTTCACTTCTAAAAAGATTAATTACCAATGGTGTCTCCGAAGAGGTGGAACTCCCAGTCGTGCGTGAGGAAGGCCCAGGCCAGCAGCGGCAGGGTGATGTTGGCGATGGTGTAGAACAGGCTGGTGAGCAGGATGACCCGCGCTCGCAGCTCCGTGCGGTGCAGCTCGGCGATGTACGAGATCAGCACTGCGAAGGGGCCGTTGAACCTGGAAACATCCATTGAAAACAATTACCTATAGGATGAAAAAAATAACGTGGTTGTTACATATTATTTATTTAATTACATAAGTTAACGGCTAACTCATGCAAGTGCGGCCCGAAGCAGTGGGGGGGGGGGAATGGTCACAGGAGGTTTGACCTCTAAACTTAAATCAGATATATACCGACGTTACATAGAAAAATCTAAAATTGCAAAATATCAAAATGAAAACAAACAACTGGGAACGCCAACTACGCGGGTAAAATCGAGGGGCTAGTTAAGTCTTTTTTTTACTCGACATAAATGGAGATCGCAACCCCAAAATTTGATATTGCGACCGCGCCTGAACTCACAGACCTCTGATTTGGTCGATCCAATCCAACTCAAGAAAAGGGGTCCAACTTTTATGTCTTTATCCACGTTTTTGTTCCTTAATTTAATATCCTCCGAAAAAAACGAGACGAGCAGGATATGTGCCTGATGGTACAACAACGGTACAACACGTCTGCCCATTCAAACACGGTGATACGCAGCTATTGCAACATGGAGAGTCCAAATCATTACATAGCTCTTCAGCTCAGGGATGTAAGATGTTCCATCTCTAAGCCATGTAATTTTACTGAAAGCATTGTCCTTAAAACTGGAATACAGTGATGTTATCACATTATTGCTTAGCGGTAGAATAACTGGCAAAAATGTGATACTTCCCTAGGCGGACGCTGCAAAGAGCCCTACCACTATAAAGCGTAACTTACAGGAACCCGCTGCAGAACCGCAACAGCAGCAGCATGAGGAAGGACTGGGAGAGAGCTGCAAGCAGTTCCACCGCCCCGGCAGCCAGGAACCCCCACACCATGATGCGGCGCCGGCCCAGGGTGTCCGACAGGAAGCCCCACACCATCGCCGACGATATCATACCTGGAGGTGACGACAAGCTTATATAGCTAGCTGTTTTGTTTCCCCTGCGTAGTTCCCGATGCTGTTAATTTACCGGGATAAAAATTACCCTAATAATCATTAACAGTGCACCAATTTAAATAAATGGCAGGCATAGGGACGGTCGATAGAAGTGAAAACTTATAACGCGGAATTTGATAGCTCACTTTGGAAACTACGCGGGTGAAACCGGAGGGCGTGGCCATGAGCATCTAGATCATCCGAGTTTACCCGAACATTTTGATTTACGACAGACACAGACTAAGTAGAGAGAATTACAAACGTCACGCACAATTCACAGCTCACGGAAAAACCGTACCTATGTGGTGTGCCAAAAAAAGGGTTAATTTTAAAAATAAATATTTTTATATTAGCGGTACCCCGCGGCTTTACTCGTGTTGTTTCCGTTATTATCCTGGGATTAAAAGTAACGAATGTGCTATTCCATGCTGTAGCTTTAATCTGTGTTCCAAATTTCAACCGTATTCGTTCAGGCTTTGCAACATACGAGTAATTGAATATCATACATCCAAACATCCGCATCTATACTAATATTATAAAGCTAAAGAGTTTGTTTGTTTGTACGCTAGGATCTCGGGAAGTACTGGTCCGAATTGGAAGATTCTTTTTCCATTGGATAGTCCATTTACGAGGAAGGCTATAGGCTATAGAACATAACGATACCATTAATAGAAGCGCAGCATGAATCAAGAATGTAACGAAATCAGGAAAAAATATTCCTTTTTGAGAGTTTTCGTACGTTTCGTGCTTTGACATGACATAATGACAGCATGTGTCTAAGATTGCGTCATTGAATATCACAGATTAAACACCTTTTGAATGTAAACCTTTGCTAACAAAATTTGTTTATAAATCTGATTTGGTACGCCTTTTTTCCGACAGGTGGCGTAGCAGGTAGCTGAAGAGGTGTTTTGTTTGAAAATGTTTGAGCGATATTGTCAGGCCGATTTCAGTCATTATTTCACCGTTGTATATGTACGGGATCCTCATGGGTGCTATATAATGTACCACGGGCGAAGCCGGGGCGGGCATCTAGTTCATAATATTATTAGGATTAACCCTTAACCCGACCTTAACAATGATAACACGGGGGACAGCGCGTACGCAGTCCCCACTACCAAAAATAACACGTCCGAGTTATCCACATTAGGGATAATCGCAGAGGTCAACCCGACCGCAGTGCAATGGAGGGGCCTCGCTCTGGGGGAACCGCCTTGTTGATCACGGTGTCCCCTACGCCAGGTAAGTATGAATTGCAACCCCACGTTCAAGCACTCTATTCAAGGTAGAAATGAACTCAATACCGCGATTCAGAGGAGACTTGCTTGCGTCCGTGAGTCATCTAGTGAAATTTAACTGAACTAATCAGAAAGTTGAGTGACGTCATCAGACACCATGTCTAAAGTCACTTTGACATGTTTCTATGACAGTTTTATGTATTTCTATAGCCTCAGATATTGTCTACGACTTATCAAAGTTAGGGCTAGCTAGCGTGTAAGGCGTAGGGCAATTTAGCTTTACAGCATACGTAAAACATACATGATGCTTTGTCGAAGCATTCCATAATAAGTTGGAATCGATACATATAAGATAACAAAACCCAATATCGGCAGGTAGCATAATGTAGTGGCCGTAGCAGGCAGTATAGTGGCCAGCAAACAAGTTGACCCAAAAGTGATGTGGAAGGGGAAAGTTCACGCATGTGCAGTTCCACCAAAAATACCTTAAAAACGTTTCTGCGTAGCCATGAACTGAGGTAACTTCATTGTGTCAACTTGTTTGCCGGCAACTATACTTAAAACCAATCTGTTTCCTTGCCATACTCACTTATTATGCGCAACAATAAACCCCCCCAATAAACAGTAATCACCGACACCTGCCGATATTGGTTTTTGTTAACTTATATGTATCGATTCCAACTTATTATGGAATGAATTGTAAAAATGAATCTACTTAGGAAATCGGTGTCTGTCTCATTTTCGATGTAAAACTGAAATGAGAACGTGTGTCTGAAACTAATACGTATATAGTTTAGTTTTTGTTCTTATTTGTAATAATTTGACAATTAACCCCATTGTGGTTATTGTTCACCCTGGTTATGAAATACAATTAATTTAAAAATTCAAATTTGGAGTATGTACGAACGTACTCGTAGTATTCAAAGCATTTAACAAAGTTTTTGACATCTAAGAAACACGAACATTTAAAATTAAACAAGTTTAAAAAAATCAAATAATCGGCAATATCTTTAGCAAACATTGTTATCTTGTGATCACACTGGCATTTTTCTTTGGTAGATCACAATTCAGAAGTGGTTTCATGTAGATTTTATCGAAATCGGTACTATGGGGGTTTTTGAAATATGGACAAAGAAACTAAAATTTACTTTCATTTAGCTGGATAATCATCGTGTTAGAGAGCTGATGGCTTGTAGTCGGTTAAATGTTTTGCATAAAATTAATTTATTTTAATAAATATGTTCACTATTAAAGAACGTAATTGAATTATCGCATAATAACTTTTTATACTTATATTATGCATAAGTTTCTTCTGGTAGTAAATTGAGGCCGTTATGAGGCCAATTACCGTAGATTCATTTTGTATTTGTGTAATATTAATATTTTTTCAAGTATCTATAGTACCTATAGTACCAACATACATAGTACATAGTATTGTACGTATTGCTTATCAGATTTTATCAGTAGAAATATAATGTTGGAATATTCGGATAAATAAATATAGCTGATTTCATACAAAAAAAACTCGTCCCAATACAGATTCATTTTAGTACGATAGTGAATTTACGTCAAACTAAGGCCACTTTCAAAATTAACAAGAACAAAATTAAAAATTTTGATAAGCCCCCGACTGCCTCGGATTTGTTATCTGTACAAATACAAATACAAAAATCTTTATTGCTGTTTGCAGGTAAGATAAGGTGATACAAAACATTTTAATAATTGACCCATCCAAACTGGCCTCTTCTTCTAGAGGCATGCAATATGTCTGGCAACACAGTTTCCATTGGTCTGAATTTATACAATGATAATAATAGTCAGCTGATAAAGTCTTCTTCTTCTTTTTTCATTTTTAACTTTTAATCGGTTGTATCATATTATATGTCATCTGTTTCATCGTCTATTAGTTTCTGGCTTCTATCCAGTTGTGCTATATTAGTGTGAAATGTTTGGTGAGCGCAATTACGCCAACACTAGTCAAGCCCATTCATTTGATACCCATATTAAGGGAGTTGTGAAAAAAGAAATGTTTTTCGCCATTTTGTGGTAGCGACTACTTTGGATTTGAAATTTGTCATAGTGCAAAGTATTCTACTAGTCAAGCCCTTTCGTTTGATACCCATATTAAGGTAGTAGTGGAAAAAAATATAATTCGCCATTTTGTGGTGGCGGCCATCTTGGATTTGTTTTTTTTTTGTTATGTATAGTATTTTATTAGTCAAGCTCTTTCATTTGATATCCATATTGAGGTAGGTTGTTAAGAAATATTTTGTCCGGCATTTTGTGGAGACAGCCATCTTGAATGGATATTAACCAAACATAACTTTAATAATTATATTTATTATAAATATTTATTAAAATCTTTATTAATAATATTAATAACATCCACACAAATATTAACTTTCAAATAAAAAAAAACACATTGAAATCGGCCTATCCGTTTGAGCTCTACGGTGCCATAGACAGACACACACACAGCCAGACTGACAGACATACATCGACGTCAAACTTATAACACCCCTTTTTTGGTCGAGGGTTAAAAATGACATCACTCAACTTACTGATTAGTTCCGTAAAATGTCCCTAGATGACTCACGAACACAAACAAGTCTCTTCTGACTCGCGGTGTTGAGTTCGTTTCTTACTTGAATAGAGTGTTTGTACGTGGGGTTGCATGTCATACTTACCTGGCGTAGGGGACACCGTGATCAACAAGGCGGTTCCCCCAGAGCGAGGCCCCTCCATTGCACTGCGGTCGGGTTGACCTCTGCGATTATCCCTAATGTGGATAACTCGGACGTGTTATTTTTGGTAGTGGGGACTGCGTACGCGCTGTCCCCTATATTAATGATATGAGCGGTATGAGGGTTCACTTTCACTCCTAACTCTGAGTTGGAAATAAAGGTAGGTTATTGTTGAAATCCTTTCTTTTAAATCTCCCAATAATAAAACTTGATGCGCATTATAATAAAATTATAGTGATTCAATTAGCGCAATCAACTCGGGCGGCAATTAAAATAAAATGGTTCGAAAGGGAAAACGAGATGACTACTTGAATATGATACTCTGATGCCTCGGTACAAAAGAGTAATATAATTTATATCACTTTTTTTTGGGACGCCCGAGTCAAGATAAACAATTTCGTTACTGCTGGCTCAACAACAGACGAATATGTATTTATTTGAAAGGGGTGACCAGCCAATGCGATCAGCAGCTCTACAGATTTGGATAAAATCTGTGTTTCAGTTTCGAATAAGTGCCTGTTTATTTTTATCATTCTGTGATAATTACATGTGGAACTGCAAATTGGTCTCTAAAGACAAGTACCTGGGTGACCAACCGAGCTTTGCTCGGTTACTTAGAAACATACTGATTTTCTCAACGACAAAAAAAAAATACTTGAAAAAGAAAGGCGGCCGGTTGGATTCGAACCCGAACTTACAATTTTATGACCCCCATCTTCCCGACTGAGCTAATATACTGTCGCGCGACGTCGCGAAATTTACCGTCGCATTCTAATCTTTATGTAACAGTTTTTCATTGTCTAAAATCGCACACAAAACGGCGTTGTTTTTAAATAAAACCTGGCTTAATCGATTTATCGTCCCCGAAACCTCGTTTAAAAGTATAAGATGTAAAACATGTTCCAAAAACTCGAACGAAGAGATTTGACTCCACGTTTGTGATAAGAACGTCTAAGTTGTGGAATGCGTTGCCTGAATGGGTTTTCCCTGATGGTTACAATCTTGGTGTCTTCAAATCGAGAGTGAATCGGTTTTTTCTAGGTAAGCACGCTCCATCGTAGATCTCATCATCGCTTAAAATCAGGCGAGACGGTGGTCAAGTGCGAACCTATTATAGTTAAAAAAAAAAAAAACAACAGCATTTGTAACTATGTACGTAATTGTTTCGGACACATTTTCATTTCAGCTTAACATTGAAAACGAGGTAGATTGATAGATAAACTCTTTTTTGCACTGAAACTACAAAGAAAAATAATACGTCACTCGATTTGCAGATTAGTTCTATAAAATGGCACTAGATGACTCACGAAAACAAACAAACCTCCCCTGAATCGCGGTGTTAAGTTTATTTCTAAATTGAACAGCGTGTTTGAACGTGGGGTTGCAATTCATACTTACCTGGCGTAGGGGACACCGTGATCAACAAGGCGGTTCCCCAGAGCGAGGCCCTCCATCACGTGTTATTTTGGTAGTGGGACTGCGTACGCGCTGTCCCCGTGGTATCATTACGAATGACTTATGATGAGTGTAAGGGTTAACCTAAAATAAACCTCCCTGAATCGCGGTGTTAAGTTTATTTCTAAATTGAACAGCGTGTTTGAACGTGGGGTTGCAATTCATACTTACCTGGCGTAGGGGACACCGTGATCAACAAGGCGGTTCCCCCAGAGCGAGGCCCCTCCATTGCACTGCGGTCGGGTTGACCTCTGCGATTATCCCTAATGTGGATAACTCGGACGTGTTATTTTTGGTAGTGGGGACTGCGTACGCGCTGTCCCCCGTGGTATCATTGTTATGACTTATGATGAGTGTAAGGGTTAACCTAAAATATTTAAGACATATACATATATTGATTGGCGTAGAGTGCCGAGACGAGATTAAAATTATTGTTAAAAAAACAGAGCGATACTATTGCATGTTGTCCACTTTTGAAGTAGGTACGAGTTATACAGTATTCATTAATAAAGTTATTAGGTGCTACATTAATCGTTGCTTAATTATGACTGTGTGAAATTAATTTTTATTAAAAAATTAAAAAATAGGTACTTATTGTAATGCTCGAGTGTAATGTCCGTTGAATGATATAAGTATGTATTTAGAACTATATAAGTATTATATCAGCTATCTGGCCGCCATGTTACAAGCTTTGCTAGTTTGGGGTCAGATGGCGTTGTGTGTGAATTGTCCACCAATATTTATATTTATTCTTTATTTACTCGTTAATGGGTAAGAAAGATCTGACAAAATTACAAATACAGCCAAAAACAAGTTTGCCAGTTATTCTACCGCCAAGCAGTAATGTGCAAACATTACTGTGTTCCGGTTTGAAGGGCAATGTTTCCAGAGAAATTACAGAGCTTAGAGATCTTAGATCTCTGGGTGACGAGCGCAGTGCAGTGCTAGGTAACGATTTGGACTCTTCATGTTCCAATAGCTGCGTGTCACTGTGCTGTTATATGTCAGGCATGTTGCTTACTATCAGGCACATGTCCTGATCGTCTCGTCACTCTTTATTTAAAAAAAAAAACAAGCTCACATTAAGTATGCATGTTGATACTTCGAGAGTAAAAGTAAACCAATTAAATTGATGTAAGAATTTAGCTTTACAACTGATGGACCTATCCGTTAAAAATCTTGAAAAGGAATTATATAATATACAAAGCCCCAGCTCCTCCAAAACTCTTTTTGAGATGGCGGGTAGTAGTAGATGGTTCTGCACCGGCGCCCTCTATCCTCAACTTTACTAGTCAAATCCATTTCTTTGAATAACCAGATAAGTACTTATTATTTTATACAACACATAGACTCAACTCTCTGTATTTAAATATAATACTATACCCGAAATATAAAACTACAAACGAAACAGGCGACAACATGCAAATTAATCAATCAAGTATATCAGAAAATATGTCGCTATTATATATTGTCGCATAGCACCACAGTTAAATTTTGCATAACGTTAAAAAATAAACTAAAATCATTATTATAAGCGCTACTTACCTAGTTTCAATAGTACAGCTCTTATAGTTTCGGAGAAAAGTGGCTGTGACATACGGACGTACAGACAGACAGACATGACGAATCTATAAGGGTCCCGTATTTTGCCATTTGGCTACGGAACCCTAAAAATGAAATACAAAAGTTATATCCATTTATATAATCAATTCACTAAACATACGAGTGCAGCCGGCAACGTGGCATGGGAAAGGACAGCCAAGTACGAGGGACGAGCACAACAGTTATATTATTCCGAGAGCTGGTAGCAAAATTTGAACAGGTACTTGAGGCAAACTGAAAACTTGTGACATAGTTATCCTATTATATCCCTACACGGAGCTGCAGACCTGGCTGGTGACAGCGGGGCAAAATGAAACCCTCGATTTAGATCACCTGACAGGTAGATAGTCCCTCCAAAATTATCTCTCTTTTTGAGATTCCCTATTTTCTAGTTATACAATAACACCCAATTTAAATTTCAAATTAACTCAAACCCAATTTTTGTATATGTATGTATATTGCAAAACATACAATGCACGCGCCTGGCAATGTAATGTATGTAAAATATTCAGGGTCAAAAAATAATAAGCCGACTTATTCGTCCAGCTTAGCATTTTTTTTACCCTGAATTTCTTCATTTTCATATTTACATTGTTAAGCCACGTGGAGCTGTTTTTGGCAGAAATTCTTACGGTTTTGCATCACCGGTATGCTAATATCGGGCGGTAGCGGCGTAACGTTAGAGCGGGGGGCGGAGTAGCGGAACATGACGTGCGCTCTAAACGCGAATGCCTGGAATTTTATGGATTCTCGTCAGCGATATGCGTAGTCAGCAGCATAAATTTCAGGCGCACGTAATTATTTTATCGTTGGGAAGAGTGAGCTCACTCTTCGTTCTAGTCGGTTGCAAGAGGCGGTGAATGCCGGATGTTTTTACCTATCACTATTCGTTGTCAACAACCAAAATAAGTAGAAAACTACACCATACCTCGCCGCTAGCGTTTCTAGGAGTCAAGTATTGGGTTGTGTGTAAACCGCTTACGATACATGGGTGTATCGTATGTGGTTTACACAGTTTATTGCCAATTTCAAAGTGCTCAGGGCACATTTATTGGTTTATATCGATGGTGAGAAGTATGTCTGTAGCTACAAAGGTGAATTATTAGGCTCACGATCTGAAAGTCTAAGTAGCACAACGTCAAACAAAGCGAAAAGTCTAGTGAGCAATCTGCCTAGTTAGCTAATCGCCCATGTAGCAAAACGTCTAACTATCATCAGGTCTATGTAACAAAACGTCTATTTAGGAAGTCGTCAATTTCTTAAAATGCCTGGACACTTAACCACAAAAATAAATATCATTATAATACCATGTGAGGGCAAGTATTACATACATGCAAACTCCTTGATTTGTTTTCTGTTGGCATGTAATCTTTTTAGTAGCGACACTTATTGTCAAGTGTGATATTTGATTGACATTAGGTACTCATGATTCCGGTATCGATTACTACTGCCATTCATAACCTGGCTACATATAAGTGATCGTGTTCAATATTATATGGTGATCTGACTTCCGAATTCTAAAAATGGATGAAAAACAAACATTTACTTTCATCGAAAGTCAAAAGAAAAGGCGTGTGCTGTTGTTGAGTGGTCATAGGTACAATTTAAATTTAACGAATAAAGGAGGGTCGACTCTATGGAGATGCTCCCAGCGTAACGAGTGTAGTGCATCTGTTACTATTAATAAAGATGAAAATAAGATAATTCGTCAGTTGAAAGAACATACCTGTAAAGCTAATTTTGATAAAAATAGAACGGACATAGTAATGGATAAATGCAAGAAATTAGTTTGCCAACACGCAAAGCCTGTTCAGAAAATATTTGAAAAAGAATTCGGAAAAGTGGATGAAATTGAACAGGTACCTGATTTTAACTCAAAGAAAGATACATTGTTCAGGGCCCGTCGTACATATTTCAATGTTTCAAAACTGAGTACAAAAACTTAAATGATGTTAAAATTCCTGAAATTCTGGCCGATAAATTCCTTGTTTGTGAAGATGGTTGTAATAATAATAAAATCTTAATTTTTCAACACCTATAAGTAGAAAATGCATTGAAACTTTGAAAGGAAAAATGTTTTTATTGATGCAACATTCAAAGCTACACCCAAGCCATTCTATGAGCTCTTATCAATTCACGTTGATATTAATAGTTGTGATGAAACAACTTGTATTATGGGAGTTATATATGCATTGCTTCCTAACAAAACGCAAGATACGTACGAACGCCTCTTTGACCTAATCAAGCAGCATTTTAACATGGACATGTCGGTCATTAAATGCGATTATGAGATGGCGCTTATCAATGGAATAAAAAAGCTTTTCCGAACACTCAAATAACTGGCTGTTACTATCATCTTAATAAGGCCGTTTGGAAAAAGCTTCAACGTTGGGTCTTACTGAAAACAGAGAGTGCCGAGAAACTGTCAGAGTATGTTCAAATTTACCTCTGCTACCTTCTCAACACATTAGAGAATGTTGGACAAGCATTGTTGACAATGCCATCAAAAGTGAGGAAATGAATATTTTTTACATTACTTTGAAAGACAATGGCTACAATCATTGGCAGATATAATAAGTTGTCCTAGCTATTATAATTTTCGCACAAACAACGCTCTCGAAGGATGGCACAGGCGGCTGAATACTAATATAAAATCAAAACCAACCTTTCTGCTATTCCTCAAAACCCTTAGAAAAGAAGCCCTTTGGCAAGATCGTAAATACAAGAATATTTTATTTGAAGGAAATAAGAGGAAAAGATCGATATAATGTTTAACGCCAAATATAAAAGAGAACTGCATAAGCTTGAAGGTCAAAAAGTTAGCCCATTTGAATTCTTGATAAACATTGGCCATATCAAAAGAATATTAGGTGCGTAATTTAAAAAAATATGTTTAGGAAGACTTTATCTTTTGTTTGTTTACTTATGTTTGTTGTGTTGAAGAAGATTATTTTAGTTTATTTCAAATAAAAAAATATAGTTTTATACGACTTTTACTAATTATGATCTTAAGTGTACATAATGAAAAACTAACGACTTCCTAAATAGACGTTTTGTTACATAGACCTGATGATAGTTAGACGTTTTGCTACATGGGCGATTAGCTAACTAGGCAGATTGCTCACTAGACTTTTCGCTTTGTTTGACGTTGTGCTACTTAGACTTTCAGATCGTGAGGCAATTATTATTGTGCAGCACTAGTGCTGTTAGTACAAAATTCTAAGTTATAAGGTTTCACTTCTATCGGCAGTACCTATGACTGCGAATTTTTTGTTTTTTTTAACACTCTTTTACCTTCACTTGTAACTAACTAAATGTATGTAAGAAAATCTTGGAATCTTAATTTGACCCAATTCCCGGTCTTCGATTAGGATGAAATTTTGCACACGCTCTGAGATACATGACTAGTTTACTAAGACTAGTTTAGACTAAGAAACGTCATTACAAATACATTATGGCCGCCGCCTTCACAAGATGGCGGACTGGCTGTATGAAATCCACCCTCATGATACGGGTATCAAATGAAAGGGTTTACTGTCAGGAATACGAAAAAAAATAGTCACGAGACTCAAATCCAACATGGCGGATTGGAAGCGTGTTTTTAGTTTTTTTTAACTATTATAAATTCTTATTTCCAGAAATTCTTTTCGGAATCCCTGTACCTACTCTCATTGTCAAATTTTGTAATGTTATAATTTTGACTGTTTCGAGCAGACTTCAAGAATGAGGAGGTTCTTAATACCAGGCGCGGTCCCAGCCTCGAATTCTGGAGGGGGTCACCAGTACGCAGATACTCTGATTTAAAGCCTCTCACCAATAAAAATACAATAAATCGAGCAAAAATACTTTACTAATAGCGCCTCACAACTTTTAGTTGTTTTCCTGCGTTAAAAAATAGTCTATCTACTATTAGACATTTATAATTTTTTAACAATTTTAACCGACTTCCAAAAAAAGGAGGAGGTTATCAATTCGAACCCTATGTTTTTTTTTTTTATGTATGTTACCTGATTTCTCGAGAACCTCTGAACCGATTTTAAAATTTCTTTTTGTGTCGGATGGGTATGCTTCCCTAATGGTCCCATATAAATCTTTTCGAAATCCGTCAAGTAGTTTTTGAAATATTATCCAAAAACTGAAAAATTGCGTACAATTATCTGGATGACGTAGTTGTAGATTTCACAAAAGTTATGAATCTCGACCCTGTCAATACAAAATTGTGTAAATGCTTTAATAAAAACTTGTTTTTAGCCCCCGACCAAAAAAAGGGGGTGTTATAAGTGACGTCGATGTCTGTCTGTGTGTCTGTCTGATGTGCCACCGTAGTAGAACTCAAACAGATGGGCCGATTTCGATACGGTTTCTTTTATTTCAAGGTTAATAACATAGCAAATGTTCTTAGCTATGTCTAGTTAATGTCGATTCAAGATGGCCGCCTCCACAAAATGGCGGACAAAATATTTCTTCACAACCTACCTCAATTTGGGTATCAAATGAAAGGGCTTGACTAGTAGAGTACTATGTACTATAACAAATTTCAAATCCAAAATGGCCGCCACGACAAAATGGCGAATTATATTATATTTTTCATTACTATCTCAATTTGGGTATCAAACGAAAGAGCTTGAAAATTCAAATCCAAGATGGCCGCTTCCACAAAATGCCGAAATACATTTCTTTTTTCACAACTCCCTTTATATGGGTATCAAATGAAAGGGCTTGACTAGTAAAATGTTGTACAGATAACAAATCCAAGGTAGTCGAGGGTTAAGAGCCCTCTCACGTCGTCGCACGAAATTCAAAAAGTTTGTGTTCCGAATTTTCCATCTTTAGCATTATCTAGAAAAAGATAATTACGTTCAAAAATAGGCCGATCTTTCTTGTTGACGTTTCCTTGTTTCAATTTTCCTAATAATAATTCCTTTGGTCGTAGGGAACGATCTCCCCATGACCATTTCGCCGAAAAGTCGCCGCCGTGTCAGTTTCAGACTTTTAAATCTACAAGTGATACTCAAACTTTATACTTAAAAAAATATGGGGAACATCATACACATATTTTATTAATTCAGACATGTTACATATATCTGAAGTTTGGTCCCATTTATTAGTAAAAAAAAACAAAAGTCATGAGCCAATTTTAAGTTTTATATTGCAGTTTTTGCGTTGTCTCTGTGTAAAGCGGGCGATCCATTGGCGAGCTAAGACCGTTGGGACGCCACGAGCCTGCGAGCTAAAAGTATAAACCGCCAATGGAGCACCTACAAAACCGCGGTTTTAAAAGTTCGCGGTTTGGCTCGTTGGCTCTTCGTGCATGCTTGAAATCCTAAGACCGCGGTATAATAAACCGTCAGTGGATCTGCCGAGCGTTGCGAGCCGACAGTCTTTTTCACGCTGCTGTAGCGAACGCACGTATGCCGAACGGCACGTAGGTATTACAGAAATACAAAAATGGCAGATTTACGATCGTATAATCGCGATTTAGTACTTGAAATAATACATTGTTTTAAGGAACAGCCTTGTCTGTGGTTGTACACAAGCCGGGATTACAAAAACAAAGTTTTAAAATTAGCTGCCTACGAAAAACTTTTGGCGATCCAACGAAAACATGATACGACCTGCACAATTGCCGATGTTAAAAAGTTTATCCAATCTCTGCGAGCATCTCACAGGAAGGAGAGAAAAAAAGGTTCAAGACAGTATGAGGACTGGATCGGGAGCCGATGAAGTATATACGCCCAAGCTGTGGTATTACACAGAATTGGAATTTCTCAACGACCAAATAGGAAGTTAGTATCTACTTACTACTTATTTAAGTACTGTTCACACCGGAGCGGTATTAGCTATCGCTGTGGGTAGCTGTAAATACCGCGCGGAATTCGCGCGGGCTTCGCGCGGTATTTTGTACGTAAAGCCTGGGTACCGCGTGCCCATTCGGGTTTCGCTACCGCAGGCGGCAGCGAATACCGCTCAGGTGTTTTTTAGGGTTCCGTAACACGTAAAAACGGAACCGTTATAGATTCGTCATGTCTGTCTGTCCGTCCGTATGTCACAGCCACTTTTTGCCGAAACTATGAGAACTACACTGTTGAAACTTTGTAAGTAGATGTATTCTGATAAACGCATTAAGATTTTTACAAAAAAAAAAAATAGGGTTGCCCCCCAAACTGAGAACTAAAACTCAAAACTCGAAAAACGCTTTGAAGCTTTGATGCTTTCAGCGTTGCTGTCTCTTTTCTTCTGGCTTGAAATGAAAGAGACGGCAATGTCCAAAGCGTTAAAGCATCTAAGCATTTTTCGTTAGGCGGTAGGCGGCCGCCGGGCACAAAAAAACGCGGCAAATTTAAAAAAAATCACCTGTAAACACTCAATATTCTAACTACGAACTCATTTGTTGTAAATTTACGTTAACTAAATAATGTTGCCCTTTAAAAGATTTTGAAAATGAGTTTTTGCCAGGTAGGTAAGTATATTAAAAACATTTTTATGATTTTATTTTATTTTATAATCAACATTAGTTCTACAAAAAACATAGTAAAAGACGGATACACACGGAGTCAGTGTAATATTAATAATTTTTATTTGATATGTTATGATTATAAAGGTTGTTGAAAATATTAATGATTTTAATTCGACATATTTCAGCTACTTCATCCGTTTCAACTTTAGATGAAATTGAGAGCATTGATGATAATGAAGCAATGTTACCAGAAACTGAGGTATTTATAGTATACATTGAACTACTAAAAAGATACATATCGTATAGTAGGTGATTTCCATCATCATTGGCAGACTTCACATAAAATTTGCCAATTTTTGATAATTATATACCAATAACCCTATTTACATAATATAAATATTTTACAAATTCACCATACGCCCTTGCCATTCGACAGCACCATATGTGTTGAAATATTTTTCAAAGTCTTCTCGAACTTTTTTCGCATTGCTAGGAATATTTCTAGATGAAGATGCCAGTGGAGTAAGATAATTATCCGGGCGAAGCCCTGGTTCAATTGATCCAGTCATGTGGTTTTCTCTGTTAAAGTCATCAGGTCTTGTATATGTACCTGTTATCTTGCGCCTAAGGTAATTATGAAGTGCACAGCAAGCCAATACCACAGTATTTATGTGTTCAGTTTTCATATTTATAGGAGCACGGAATATTTGGAATCTAGAAGCTAATATTCCAAATGCGTTTTCAATTATTCTCCGTGCTCTGCAAATTCGATAGTTATAAATTCTTTTCGAATTGTCTAGATCCCGTTGTGGGTACGGTTTTAAAAAGTCAGGTCTTAAAGCAAAAGCCTCATCGCCTATGTAAACAAAGGGTAATTCTTCTGCCTCTGCGCATGGTTTTTCTGGAGGAGGTATTTTAAGAGTACCTGAGTCTAAACATTTAAAAAAATCAGTATGTCGTAATACGCCTCCATCAGAAATTCGTCCCTTAGTCCCCACGTCCACGTAAATGAATTCATAGTTTGCATTAGCAATCGCCATTAGAACAACACTGTGGAATCCTTTGTAGTTATAGTAGTCTGATCCAGCACCTGTGGGTGGTATGATGGCAATGTGTCCTAGATCCTGCCCTGCTTACCGTAGGGAGAGTTGGTCACTATGGCTGACAATTATTAACATTTCAAAAAATTAAGTTTTATGGGCAGCTCTCAAATTAAAGCAATTTTTGACAAAACAGATTTCTACAAAATATGCAGGCCAACAAGGGAATTACTTACTTTTTATCTATTTTATGATACAAATAATATTGTTGTAATTGTCATCATAAACTTTATAAGATAAGCAATAATATAATAATTAATTCAAACATTAACATAAGAAGTGCTTGTAACGGTGGCTTGCCAAAACGTAGATAAATTGCAAGAATCAACCTCCCGCACATCTAGATATCATATCTCTTACATAAAGAAATGTGCTATAATTATATTTTGTCAAACATATCTGTTTTTTTACCAACATCATAAATCTATCTACTTTTACCAATCATGGTTACGTTGTCAATCTTATTTCTTTCTCCTATTTTCATTATTGGTTTTTACGTAACATGTAAGTAAATAGGTACACGAGTAACTCACGCTTGATATAGTCAGTCTTTCCATTCATTCAATCTGGCCTGGTGGTAGGGACTGCCGATGGAAGGGAAATCTTGTGACTTAGAAAATATGAATACAACACTATCTAATATTACACAATACGTTCCATTTATATCTGTACATATTTATGTTTTTTAACTGTTATAGGTTTACACTTGACCGCCATCTCGCCTGATGGTAAGCGACGATGTGGTCTTATGTATAACTAGATGTTCGCCCCGGCGTTGCCCGTGGTACATTATATAGTACTCGTCAGGATCCCGTACATATACAACGGTGAAAGAATGACTGAAATCGGTTCAGCCATTCCTGAGAATATCGCTTTCAAACAAAACACCTCTTCAGCTACCTGCTACGCCATCTGTCGGAAATGGGTTGTACCAACTCAGATTTAGAAAAAAATTGATTAGCAAAGGTTTTATATTCAAGAGGTATGTAATCTGTGATATTCAATGACGCAATCATAGACACATGCTGTCATGTGTCATGTCAAAGCACGAAACGTACGAAGACTCTCATAAAGGAATATTTTTCCCCGATTTTGTTACATTCTTGATTCATGCTCCGCTTCTATTAATAGTAGCGTTATTTTCTATAGCCTAAAGCCTTCCTCGATAAATGTACTATCCAATAGATAAATAATCTTTCAATCCGGGCCAGTACTTCCCAAGATCCTAGCGTTCAAACAAACAAACAAACTCTTTAGCTTTATAATATTAGTATAGTATGTATAATTATTGCTATGAATTATGTATAACGATAACGTGAACTTACAGGATTTCAATCATCTATAAACTGTCTAACGCGCATGCCCTGCTCACGCTACATTAATATGTCGGTGACGCAAAGTCAAAAGATTTTTTTCCTATTAAAAAAACTACGTAAGGGGGCTCAAGAAGTCAATTCAATCTGGGATTGGGTTTAAATTTGGAATATATGTATATATTATTGTCCGGAATAACACAGGTAAAGACGTATCCTGAGAAAATAAAGGGAAACCGCGGGGCGCCGCTAGTAAAATATACAGGGTTACTGGAAATTAGACTGCGTCCATTAAAGAGCATGTTCTGTACAATTAATCAAACAATATTTGTTCTAAAACTTTTGTTAAAATTAAAACATTTAAAAAAAAATGTTTTTTGTTTTTATTGTCCTCTCTAGCACTGATTACTTCTATTTGATACTATATTTTTTTTTTTCTATGAGACGATCTTCTTAGCATTCCATGGATTCACCGTGCGGGTGCCGGGTCCATCGTGTGGCAGAGAGAGAAAAACTCGAGTAGTTCCCGAGACTTGTGACTCGGGCGTAGGTTTAAGGGGCCCCTTTCTGACGTACAGTATTGTATGAAAAAAAAAAACGTTTTTTAAAACCGTAGAACAAAAGTGGAATATTTAATAAACTTAACCTGCCGTTAAAAGGATGCAAGCTTTGTTTGATGCAATTTGTAACCCTATGTACCTGGTAATAATGAAAATTATGCTGATAAGTACGCATTACAAAGACTTCCCCTAGGTGACGAAAGAGAGTAATCAGAGAACATCATTGTGGGTTGAGTTCAGAGCGTGTGTAGAGAGAGATTTCCCCGTCAGAACGTTCTGATAACAACTTAGTTTTGTTGTTTGTTGATTAGTCCGTCATGTGTTTGTTGTAACGTGGCTTTGGTTTGTTTAATAACGTGACAAACAATTATTTGCATATTTGTTCAAATTGGATGGAGATTTTCCTACGTACAAATAAATTTACGCTGTCCACTGCCCAATATTCGTCATATGGTAGGACTACCAATAAAAAAGTTATAAACTTAGAAATTCACAGAATTCCCGGACGCTACTTTTTTCCGTAGAGCTGTACCTATGTGTAGGTATAAAAAATCATGTTTAGTTTGAAATTTGTTGTAATAATAGTAGTAATAGTGGTCCGCGCCGCTATTTAATATAGCCCATAACACTCAGGGGTCTCGTACATATTTATTACATCCAACAATGAAAAAAAAAATTGAAATCGGTCCAATAGTTCCTGAAATTAGCGCGTTTAAACAAATAAACTATTTAGCTTTATTATATTAGTATCTGAAGTCGAAGTCGTTAATATGAATACAACTAATTTTCCAACAAAGTTGGTATATTTTTTTTTACAAATTATCTATACTCGTATGAAATACCTAAAAATTCAATTGTTAAGGCAATCGAAATCTTCTTTTTTACACTACTACGCTCTTTGTAGTGCACCTGGGGAAGTACCACAGTACAGTTTACAGTTATTATATCGTCAAACAAAGCAATAAATCATCATGTCACTAGGTGACGAGCGCAATGTTGTTCTAGGTAGTGATTTGGACTTCATTTTCAAACAGTTGCGTGGAACTGTATACCTATTGACATCAAACCAACTAATGGTAAATCCTCTAAGCTATGGACCGGCGCGTCGCTTGCCATCATGTGCGTAAAGGCTAAATCTCTGCCTGGCACTCCACTGCGTAGCTCGGAGATAACAATTTATTTGTCTCTTTGCCTCTTAATTTGTCGACTACTTCTGAATACCACATCTGTTCATTAGTATCATTCACCCAACATTGACGATAAGAAATAATGATGCCGTTGATCAATCTTTTAATTAAAGGACTCTCGACTTGAAAACACCAAGATGGTATATGTCAGGGAATACCCACCGACCACAACGTAACATATTCCACAGTTCAGTAGTTATTATTACCAAAGTGGAGTGTCTTTGGAATATCAACTATGAAAGCAAGGTTATATAAGTATATGCAGAAACATCAGTATAAATGCCTAAAATAGTTCAAATCACTACATAACACTGGTCTGGGTTCGTCACTTTTACTATGTTTGTTCAAGGGCGGATCCAGTTTTGGCGCCAGGCGCATCGTGATTAGGTCAGAAGACCGTGCGATAAGTGCATGTCTGCGTTTTAGTTAGTAGTTCACCTAGAATCTGGAACCAGCGCAGAGGGGAGGGGAATCATGTATCTTGAACCATGTCACCTTAAATACGCCCTTGTGTTTGTTTGATAAAGTAACCCTTTCTGGGATACCAGTTGTTCCTTAATCATCCCTACCGGCGCCGGCGGCAGCCCAAGCCAAATTTGTACCATCTGAGGTACCCTTATGCTAGTTGTCGTGCAAGACGTAGTGCTCTTTGTGTACCGTAAAATTAAGTTAGTAAAGACCCGGGGATCTACCGCCGAACAAAAACTGTCTTAACTTTGATGTCTCTCTCTTTTCTTTTCGTTTGAAATGATAGAGATGGCAATAGCAAAGCCAAAGCCCATTTAATTAGGCGGCAGAAGACCTGTTCCTTCTACGCTAGCCCATAATTCAGTATACAGCTAAGGTCACCTGAGCCCAACTGCTATAGGCTCATTTAAAAACAGTTACCTGCATAAGTCATAGCAGACACGGTCCCCATGTCCAGCAGAGTGAGGTTCATGTCGCACTGCGCCCGCGTGAAGATGTAGGACACGGCGCTGGTGACGGAGCACGCGGACCAGAATCCTGGGAGGCTGCACAGCATCAGGACGATGTTGAACCGCCCGTAGCCCGTGGCGGCGATGGCTTCCTCGAACTCGGCAGGCTGAGGCTCTGTTACATGAACCTATCTAAGAACTGTGATGTGACTGTCAACACTGATTTGATGGGAATGAATAAGCATCTTTTGGGATACCTTAGCATAACCAGGCATATTTATATTAGAGAGTTAAGACCATCACCATTTACCACGCAGGTCAAGTGCAAATTGGCTCAAAAGAAATCCTCTTAGGAACTTGGCGCTTTCATCACGATGTTTTCGTCCGCCATGTAAAGTAGTGGTGATGCCAAAATTATACACCTGCACTTGGAAAGAAAAATGGCAAGTGTTTATACAAACATGCTCTCACCCCAAACGCATATACCGTTTCAGTTCAGTCGCGGGTCGCGGGTAAGAACACTCAGAGCTGCACGGGGATCCACGGCTTCACTACTGTGAAATAAGTGGTTCTGGCCATGATACCACTTTGATTTATTTGTACTGATTTGACCTTTGCAAAATAATTTTCTTTATGTACCCAATCGCAGCGTTCAACGCTTTTATCCGCGTAGTTCACATTCCCGTTGTTTTCCTGGGACTAAAAGTAACTTATGTGTTATCTAGACTATATAGTCTAACTGTGTTCCAAATTTCAGCTAGATCCGTCTAGTTGTTCAATAAAAAAATTTGAAATTGACATTTATGATAATAGTAGAATAAAATAATATGTATGTTTTTTTGTAAGCAAATATTTAGAACTTGTAGCTTATTAAGTAGATTTTGAATGTCCATTTTCATGTTTTTGTGCAGCAAAAAAGAGTTAGTGACCTTCCATATGGATCTATGAACTCCATATCAATGAAGATCGAGCTTAGCGTGGGATTACAAATGTGGTTTAGTGTCGTATATCTGTTTACTTTTTCTTTATTCATTGGCGGTATACGAGTAGATATTTAAAAACATTATTTATTTGACCAAATCAATTTAGATGAAATGCATTCATTACCTATATTTTTTGTCTCAGTACCAAACTGGTGCCTAAAATGAATCTACCACAAGGTTCATTTTCTTGTTTAGAGGGTTTTCACGATTTATTTCTTTTGAGAAGATTTTACTTTTTTACTAAAACGTGTTTTGGATTCCAGAAATACTATCTCTATGTGTTGATGCAAACATTGATACATACCTTCAGCTAGTTTCTCCAGGTTGGTGACGGAAAGTCCGGTCACCTTGTATAGGTGGTCGTGAGGAATGTCCTCCTTCCCAGCAGTGGGATCTGTTGCTTCCACATCAGTGCTTTTCACTACCATTTTATTGCATATATTACTACAAAATTTTCTGTTGGTGATTTTATTGGCAACTAATTTTCTTATTGGCAACTGTATTATTTATTGTTAGAAATAATATAATCACAGTCTCTAATAAAATGGCTTTGATACACTATTTAACAATTGCGTCTTTGAAATGGTGATTATTTACATTCAACTACTTGCTTAAATTAAATGTGTCAGTGATTAATTCAAATCAATCAATTCAATTCAAACAAGTCTATTTTTTAATTATCACTTATTTAGCGATTACCGATTATTATTTGTTTGTAAACTTGTTGTTTTTTTTTATCGGGAGTTAATTGTTTTTCTATCGTGAACTTGTTTTGTTTTAGAGGGGACTTATTATAATTTAATTGTAGCTTTTATTGCGTAATATCACTAATTCAGCCTTCCGTGTAGTTTCGTTCACGTGCCCAGGTCAACTCATGAGGTAATGAGTATGATACAACTTATAACAAAGGACGTATAGCCACGGGAGCCATATCAGTAGTTTCAAAGTTTGCCGTAGGATTTGTCCGTGTGTTCGGCAAACACCGCGCGGTATTCCTGCCGTTGGTGTAAATACGTTATCAGATCGCAAACATGTGAAATAATTCGTAAAATATCTTCGTTTATCTTGACTACACAGTTGTGTTAGGGATTGGTGTAAAAGTTATAATATACGGATAGGCTTTAGCAGCGCTCCACGGGTTTACTCGCATACTCGTAGTTCCCATTTAATTTGTGAAGCCCGTGATGACAAGTAGTCTATATGCTGTTTCAGACTATGTATGCAAATTTCAATTCTATTCGGTCTGTCGCTCCGACGCACTATGGGACCAAACGGTGCGATCCATCTCAAAAATGGTTTTAACAAAAGTCATGACTCTGAAGATGTTTTGATTACTTTATATTTTAAGAAGATGGAGCTATACGAGATTGTAGTAAATATAAAATTATAATTAGTTTTAGGTACATAAAATTGCTCCCAAACTTTGAACTTAGCCAATTCTACTCATTATGGAAGTTTAACATATGATATTTTAAAAGTTCTTCATGGATTTTTGGTTTATGAATACGTTTATTAGTTAAAATGTAATTTTTTAATTATTTTTTTATTTTTAAGTGACAAAAGAAAATTTTCAGTCTTTCTGATTTTCAAGTAGAGGTTTCTTTGTTGCCGATAGCTGCCGATGTCGAGTTAATATCATTTTTATATTCGTTAACTATTCAGAAATAATAAAAATTAAAAAAAAACCTGCGTCATTACTGCGCCTTTTCAAGCTAGACGCAAATATGTCGAAAGAGGGAAAAAAGTAAATTATCGATTCTTGTAATTTGTACTTATTTATGACATTCGTAGATACAAAAAAGTACTTGTTGTTTAATTGCAATTAACTACTATTTAACCAACTTCAAAAAAGGAGGTGATTACGTCCTTTTCATTAAATCTATGTTTTTTTGGTATGTATGTACCTATGTTACGCGATTACTCTACTAATTAATAATAAAGATTTTAATGTTTCTTTTTTTGTTGGAAGAGTCATACCTCAGAGGTAGTGCTATTTAATTTTATAAAAATCGGATGAATCGTTTTTGAAAAATCAACAAAAAAAGTTATCCCCAAATTCCAGCGAGCTTTTCGAATTTTGTACGCGATTGAACTCCGTTATGGTTATTTCACATGTAGGCATAACAGTAGGACCTACATACGGAAGTACATCTGTATATCATATTTCGATATAAAACATTCTCATGTGATTTTCTTTCATTGTACATTTTAACCACACCTACCTATGATAAAAATGATCTTCAACAGTTCCCATCAGTTGTGGTAATTATGATCAGTATATTTCTATGGGAACTATTTTTATCAATTTTCTCAGTGGTTCTGCACAAGTTACTAAACCTAGGATCGTATAAATACTCAAGTTTTCATGCTATTTGTCAAAGTATCGAACACTTTCGCTCAGTAATTAAATTTGCTAAAAAAAAGTTCAAAATGAGTGAATTTGTTTGTGCTCGACCCGACATTTGTGCTCAAATAATAAGCGGAAAAAGTATGTACTTCAGATATTAAACAATATTTGTTGCCTTAGTGTCAGTAGTACCATTGATTTGTATCCATTGATGGTACAAATGACACAATTTTGTATCCTTATTGTTGGACAAATTCCATTTATCAACAACATATATATTTGTACGGATACGGTTATAAAACTAAGCACACAAAGAAATTTGATTTCGAGTTGTAACAAAAAAAAGAGAAAGCTCAAAGAAAATTAGAAAGATTGGAGAGCCAAAACGAAAATTCTTATAATCGAGGATTTCGCAGTTTTGCCAATAGGTGAAGATGCTCAAGAAGCTCGAAATAAAGACTAAAAAATATAGACTGCATCACCCTAGGTAATGTCAGCGACAATAGAAGGAGTTCTGCACATATTGTTATATACTTCTGATTTCTATATATCTAGGCTAAATAGGTCATGTATTATGATTCCGAAAGAATTACTTGACGAAGCTAAAGAGCTTCAGTATAACAAGTGACGGCAAGCCTTTTTATGGTTTAATATGTTGTAATCATGTAGTTTATAACTTATTAATATTTTAAATTTAACCTAATGTAAGCAAAAAACAAACAAATATTACCTTCCTTGTGTATTTTTTTATGTTAAGCTGATTTTAAATTAATTTAAGTATGAACATTACAATATTTTTTTAATATTTTTTTTACTATATAAATATAGTTAGTGCCGTAAAGGATTTTTAATTTTCGAATGCCTTAGATATCCAAGAATATACATAAAAAATCAATTCAAAATGTCGAGAAACAAAAAAGTTATTGATTTATGAGATGGAACGCACCGTTTCGTCCCATAGTGCGACATGATTGAGCAACAAACATCAAAATTTTGACATTTATAATATTATTAGGGTTATATTAAACGTTAAACTCAAAAAGCTGTGGTGGTCCAGTGGTGAAACCTTCCGATTTCACGATCGTAAAGTTGTAGGTTGTGGGTTTGAAACCGCCTACTCCACTGATTATTCTTCTAAAAGGTTTATCATCACCTTTAGCTTCAACGGCGATGGAAAACCTCATGAAAAAACTGCATGTTACCGGCACTGGGCTAGTGGCAGTTTTTTATAATTTGACCAAACGAGTGACCTTTCCTATTTTTGTGTTCTTTACGCATGAGTATGCGTAAAGAACCCGGCATAACCTGGCCGTCTCCCTCAGACGGAAACCCTTCTGCCTGAGGGAGACGGCCGGGCAATGTCGGCCTCGATACCATAGATGGACATGGTGGTACCGACTAAAACTTCCGCAGAGTTCCAACTCTGCCTGGAAGGATGGGGAAGGACGGGAAGGTAAAAAAAAAGTTATTACACAATTAAGTATGAGTACATAAACATTTCGTAGGAAAACTGTTTATTAAAAATTTTTTATATTTTTTATATGCCTATTAAGGTTGGCGATATTTCAGGTAGGTAAACAAAAATATCACAAAAACAATGACAACTATGTATATTTTTATTGCACTACATTCTGGACTAGTTTGCTAGGCACATTGTGCTGCCAATATTTTTTTATTACAAATTAATGTTTATCCTAAAAAACTTATATAAATATGCTTTCTTACATTACATCATCAAAACAGATCTTTTCTACCAACAAATCCAGACTTATACCTACACATTTAACACAACTCACACTTCATTTTATTGTCAATATTATGTCTAACGTTGTAGAATTAAGTACCTACCTACTTATTTTCCTAAAATAAACATTTGAACTTATTTATTCGAGGCTCTTTAAGTTAGTATTTGGCAGTAGACAGCACGAAATTCCGCATACTGAAACAAATGTTAATACCTAATGTTAATAACGAAGGTTTAAGAAATTACAAACATCTAGTTTTGGAAAAAATACATTCATTGGGATTTAAGCGTCATCTAGGTATAAACTTCTGAACTAAAGTTCAGGTCATCAGGTCGGTCAGGTTAAAGTCATAAAGGTAGACTTCCGCATCTTTTTTATTTAAAATGTTTCATTAACTATCGTATAGATGACGCTTTCATAAACATTTTAGTATGTGCCAGAAAAAAAGAAATCCAGAACAATAAATACTTTTTAATTGTGTTTTTCATTTTAATAGTTTCAAGATTTTGTTTATGTAATAGGATTTATAAAAATGTATAATTCCGTATAAGTTTCCATGTATCAATATAAAAACCTACGGTCCACGCCCCGAGAGTATGTCATGTGCCTGGGCTCGAGTGGTACCAGGGTCGGACTGAGGCGAAACGTCACGGATGACTCTATGGCCCAAGCCCGGGGCCCAAGACCTTATCCTACGGTTACCGCATGCCCCGCAGGCCAAGCCCGTGGTAGGCACACGGAGGTTGGGGCCCGGGACGACAGGGTCAAAAACATATCTCATTCTAATTAGTTCGTCAGGTAGCTTTTGAAAAAAATATGGGACCTGAATTTTTTGTTTTATGAAATTATCAACAATTGACAAAGTCATCAAACTTTCAGAGTGCGGGATAGTGACGTCACTCTATCGTAAAAAAATTACCATAACGTGACGTCACTCGAAATTTTTAAGCACTGTATCTCCGTCATTTTTTTATTGTAAAACATGAAAAAATACGTGTACAATATTTTTAATAATCTGCCGGACTAATTAGTTTTTATTGTCGTCTCGCCTATTCGGTTATTTATTTATTATTGTTGACTTACCGGCCAAGACCACGCTGATGGTGAAGAACGGCGGCAGGCAGCCGTAGTCCACGAGCGCGGGGAACACCATGGTGCCGGTGATGGTGCCCACGCGGCCGCTCATCATGAAGATGGCCAGCGCCATCACTCTGTCAACAATTATACAAATTATAACTCCTTTACCCGCTTGGAGCACTTTTTGGCAGGGGTAAAATAGTGAGTGCTGGTTATTCTGCTGCCTAACAGTAGTGTGCAAACAGTACTGTGTTCCGGCTTGAAGGGCAAAGTTTCCAGAGAAATTACTAGTCTAAGAAATAAAATTCTTACATCGTTGAGTGATGAGCGCACTGCGGTGCTATGTAATGATTTTGACTCTTCATGTTCCAACAGCTGCGTGCTACTGCTGTTATGGGCAGGCATGTTGCTTAGTATCAGGTACATATCCTGATCGTCTTGTAACTCTATACCTACTATAAAACATATCTTACGGGTTCGCTGTACCTCACTTTTAATAGCACAATGAATACGTTGCTTTTTTGTGCTAAACGATCAGTGGTCACGCGTCTGCATTTATTTGGTTTGGTGTGGTAGTTTTTTTAAATATCAACAAGCAACTAAAATTCCCTTAACTTTATCTGGGCGACTTATTAGTAAAATTCCCAAAAAATATTAAATTTAGTCCAGTGTCTGAGTAAAATTTTATATTGGAGTAAGTAACTTTAAAAAAAATAGTGTACATGGCATAACCCAGAATAACAATAAGTGTTTTGTAAAACATTGTATTGATATCAAATAGAATGTACTTTTATTATTTCTTTACTTCAATCCTATGTACGTATATACGAGTATGAATGTGTGTAAAAAAAATTCATAGTTGTTATTAACAAGTTGTTAATGTTAATTTATGTTTGGTTTTTTTCTAGTGTCATAACTGTCAAGGGAGAGGCCATCGGATTCGGTTCCGAAACACAGTATTACATACTAGTTCGGAACTGATGGGTTCCAATCTTCCAATTGATCTTGTAAAATGTATTTGTTTCAATAAAGTATTTTGTATTTGTATTTTTGGATTTAGTAAGTGTTTGTTTTGCTCAGTTAATGATTGCTTACCTCAATGAAGTGGGGAAGAGATCGACACAGATGCTAGACATGGAGGCCCCGGCGAGCGCGGTGAAAGCCAGCACGGTGGCCATGGTGGCCATGACCGCCGTCGGCGTGGAGCCCGCTAGGGGCAGGAGCAGCACGAGCGCCGCGCTGGTGAGCCCGCACACGCCAGACACCAGCTTCTTGCCGCATCTGGAGGAGACGGGGAACAGTTAGGGTTGTATTCTTACTATCATTATTTTCTTATTACTATTTATTTATAAATATTTTATGTACTTAGTCCTCTTTTTTTTTAATAAAGAGTGACGAGACGACCAGGACATATAGCTGATGGTAAGTAATATGCCTGCCACACAGTGGCTCGCAGCTATTGGAACATGAAGAGTCCAAATCACTACCTAGCACTACACTGCGCCCGTCACCCGGAGATCTAAGATGTAATATCTCTAAGCCCTGTAATTTCTCTGGAAAAATTGCCCTTCAAACTGGAATACAGTACTCCTTGGCGGTAGAACAACTGACAAAGGTGTGGTACTTCCCGAGACGGACTCTGTCAAGAGCCCTACCATTACAACAGTCTCGATAAGTATGATTATGTTATTAAAATTTCTATAGAACTTATGGTATTCTTTTAGATGAGAAAAATTCTAATCGACTAAATAATTACGTAATTATGAAATTAAAAACATTTTCGGAAATATCTACTGGTTGGACAAATATAGACGGGATATGAATATTTACTTCATTATTACAAAGTTGGACAGTCATGACAAAAAGACAACACAAATTAAAAAAAAATCTCTGAAAAACAAAACAAACGACCACAATTTAAAAACATGTAAATAAAATGTACATGGGTGGTCCCATCCAATTTATAAAATATGGGATTTATACTTTTTCGAACATAAAACAAACATCAAAATCGGTTCACTCAACCAAAAAGAGGTAACAAAAAAATATACAGTCGAATGTGCCGCTTTCTAGATGCAAATCGACTTGTCAAAGATGGTTATATATTTTGCCAAGTATGGCACCACTGTTTGTTTTTGTGAAATTTTTCTAACATAATAAAACATTGGCGCTACCTATGATGAAATTGGGAGCTGTCTATGACAGGCCCCCATTGAGAATCCGTTTTCGCAGTCAGTTGAAAAAAGCACTAACTTGTTAACAACAGCGCCCCCTATCCCGTAGGTGAGGAGAGTGCCGGAGCCGACGGCGGCGCTCTGCAGGTAGGTGAGCAGGTCCGGCCGCAGGGGCAGGCAGGCCGCCCCCGGCGGCGGCGCGCCCGTGGGGGCCAGGGCGGCGCACAGCCCCTGCCCTGAGTGCGCACCGATCATGGCCGCCAGCTGCGGGTACCATAGCCGGAGGGTGTTGTTTCTGGAAAAATAGACAGATAGATAAGTAAACTCTTTATTGCACTTATTTAACCTTATAAGTAAAAAAGGATTTTTTTCTGATACCTAATAAAAAGACGAAGAGATCCATAAAAAAACTTGAGAGCGTAGTAGCAGGACATATTTGCAGACTTTTGCAAGTTACGATTATTCTACCGTGAATCAGTAACGGGAATAAAATATTGTCTTCCGGTTTGAATGATAATGTTTCCAGAAAAAGTACAGGAGAAAGAGAAATCGTTGTGTATATTTTTAGATGATGAGAGGAAGGTAGTGTTAAGCTGTGATTTGGATTCTTTGTATTTTTTTAAAGAGGTAAAAAATCGCGTTCGTACCGTTCTATACGGACTCGTCGATACATACCAATAAAATTTGGCAAGTATAGAGACTGTAGATAGAAATAAAAACTTTTAAATTGTAGTGTTACACTAATGTTGTACAACACATACTGCTATTACGCATGTGAGTGATGCGAACTTAGAAGGTTAAATATATTGAATAAGTGTAGGTATACCGCGGATGCCTCGTGCCGCTGCTCCGCCGCCGCTACATTACCTATAATGTCGGTGATGCGAATACTTAAAATTTCCTATCAAGAAATGCTCGACGCGGCTAAATACATTTTTGTTTGAAAAGAACACGTTGAAATGTTTTTGAATAGTACTATTATAGAGCGACGAGACGAGCAGGACATGCGTCTGATGGTAAGCAAAATGCCTGCCACATAACAGCACAGTGACACGCAGCTTTTAGAACATGAAGTGTCCAAATCATAGCCTACCACTGCAATGCGCTTGTCACCCAGAGATGTAAGGTGTTTTATCTCTATGCCCCGTAATTTCACTGGAAACTTTGCCCTTAAAACCGGAACACGGTTTGCACACTACTGCTTGGCGGCAGAATAACTGGCACTATTTTATCCCTGCCAAAAAGTGCTCCAAGCGGGTAAAGGAGCTTTAATTAGAATAATTCAAACTCCTAAAATTTCAATCGTAATCTTTATTCGCGTTTATGGGTACATAAAATAGATGTAAGTAGAACATTAAGACCGCGAACAGTAAGTACCCTTCAAACCGGAACATATTTGAACATTACTACTTGGCGGTAGAATTACTGGCAAAGGTGTGGTACTTCCCCAGGCGGACAGCAAAGAGCCCTACCACTACAACTACTTAAGTTTTCTCACCCAAACATGAATCCGCTGTGTATAATGCAAATGAGGATCAGCCACTTGAGGTGCGGCGCCCGGAACAGCGGAGTCAGCTGCGACAGGCCGCCGCGCAAGGCCGCCACGCCGCTGCCTTTCTTCTCCGACATCTCCACTACCAGGGTTTTGATCTGAAGCCCATGTTAGAAATAACAGTGAGTAATTTTCTTAATTAATTTATTTATATTGATTTTAATAATAAAAACTTAAATACCTTTAAACGACCAATTCTTGTAGGTATATATATATAGAATCTGAATCTCGGAAACGGCTCGAACGATTTTCATGAAATTATGTATGTCCCGGAAACCCCCTGTGGTTTCGGGGACGATAAATCGATCTAGCTAGGTTTTATTTTTAAAAACATCATTTTATGCGCGTTTTTAGACAATAAAAAACTCCAATAATGACATTAAAATACGATAACTTATTTCGCCCCTGTTAATTAAGTCTAAATGGCTCAGACGGAATATGTTCGCCCTCGGAGTCAACAGGCCCCGGTTCGAATCCCGATGGTGACACTCGGGTCTTTTCTTTTTGCTCTTTTTTCTGAGAAAATCTTTTACTTAGAGCCCTTTATAAACGCATTTAAACCAGGTCCTAAAAACATAATTGTCTTAATTAATTGAGAATGGATCAATATCCTGATTCACAACGCGATCGGATAGATCCCGACATGGAATCAACCTCTCGCTCTTCGTCATTAGAATGACAGAGACAAGGATTGTGATGATGAATTAGAATCTTTCGGATTGCGTTGTGAATCAGCACTCTGATTCTGAAATTTGTTTTGTTTGTTTGGAGTTTACTATTTTACACACATACATTACATACACATACATTACATAATTTTCACATTTTTTGAAATTTAAATTAAAAAACATGATCGAAAAAACAAAAACAATCAAGCCATAAAAATAAAAGAAAAATACTTACAGGATACTCATCATGAGGCCGTCCCGTGTTCATAACGAAGATCCTTTTGAAGGCAGCCATCGCCTCCTCGTTCCTCCCTCGCGACATGAGGAACTTGGGGCTCTCCGGCATGAATGAGAACGAGAGCCCCGCCACCAGCGGCATCAGCGCCGTCGCGAGGAGGAACAGGTTCCAGGAGTGAAGCACTGGGGAAAACATAATAAAACTTAAGTAAGCAAAAAAAGTAAAGTAAGACTCCCTTGAGTTAGGTAGTAAACAAGTTAAATGACAAGAACAAAAATATAAATTTTGATTAACCCCCTTCGGATTTGTTATCTGTAAAAATGTTTACTAGTCAAGCCCTTTCATTTGAGACCCATATTGAGGGAGTTGTGAACAAGAACAACATTTTTTTTGTTGCGTTGTGTTGAAAGTTTCTGCAAAATATAGTTTAGGTAAATAAGAAGCAAAAGGTACGTTTCTGTAGTTTACGCATCGCGTAATATAGAGGTAAACAAACTTGGATGAAACCTTAAACAAGGCTCATGTAATTCACAGGATGGCACAAAACTGATGTGGATACCACAGTTACAGAAAAACTTATGCCATGTGAAAGCAGAACGAACCAGGAAGTCTACACACGGTCATTCATATCATCACCTTTACATATATCTTTTTACTTTTTACCATCACCTGACATGAAAATAAAAAATGGAGCAATGGAGTAAAACAAAAGTAATAGTGGTACTAACCAAATCTATTGCCAAAGAAGTAAAAGTCCCAGTCGTGAGATAGCATGGCCCACGCCAAGACTGGGATGGTAGTGTTGGCGATGGTGTAGAACAGGCTGGTCAGCAGCATCACTCGCGCTCGCAGCTCCGTGCGGTGGAGCTCGGCGATGTAGGAGATCACCACTGTGGTGGGGCCGTTGAACCTGGGCATCATAGAAAAGACGATGGTCAGGAGGTATCATAGTTTTTAGACCCAAAAATGACTTGCATTTCGATTCCACTGTTCGAAAGTAAAACGGTTTCCGTCATACGAAAAGCATGCTCTGTTGTAGACGAGTCCAACAAGTTGAGGTGGCAATCAAGAGTAAAGCAATCCACAAGCAAAAATTTTTCTACAAACAGAAAAAAATAATACTAAATACTCACATAAAACCGCTGATGAATCTGGTGATAAGCAACATGGGGAAGTTTTGCGTCATGGAAGAGATCATTTCTACGAAGCTGGAGACCAGGAAGCCCCAAACTATGATCTGCTTGCGGCCCAGGGTGTCTGAGAGATATCCCCACAGCAGCGCTGATGCCAGCATCCCTGGGAAAAGTGTATTGATAGCAATAAGAATGGTGAAGATGTAGAAGTTTAGAATACTACAAATGCATATTACAAAATCTATTGATAAAAAAACTTATGTAAACAACATGTGTAACACACTGCAGTACACGTGTAAAGACGTTATTATTCGTACCTCTTTCTTTGTTGACAATATTTTTATTTCCAAAACTATTTATTTTCAATTAATCTTCTGTTGAACTGACTCTGATGCAATATTTATGAAACTTATTTGGGATCTAACATTATTAATAAACTCTTGGTTTATGGCTTTTATTGTGATTTAGCCCCACAATTTCGCCAATGTCAAGTATAAATATAATATATAATCTAATTTTTTTAAGAAAATACAGACGAGGCGTTCGTCAAAGTGCCATTTCCCAAATATCATCAAATATTCTTAAATAGGTCAAAAGTTAATCATAAAAAAATATACAATCTCCATAGATTTCTTGAACTTTCCAAAACATAGATATCTTCCGATATATCTTCTGTGCAATCGTATTACATCTTCGATTAGAAGTTAACGGCATCGATAAACTGAGTTATTAGCAAAAAACAATGAACATAAAGAACTTTAGTTTTTACTTTTTCGACATTTGGTGAATTTTCTTGATACAGATGGATGTTTTGGTAGTCAAAAAATTATCAGTGGAAAGCACTAGTATTAATCAAATTAAAAACACGTTAGAAATAGCTAGTGTTGCTATAAATTTCATGGCAAATTGTTTTTTGATAGAAATAAACTAAGCGTTCTGAACCAAATGAATCACAGCCACTGCTGCGACCAATCAAGTAATGTCTTGTCTAGCCCATAGACATCCTTTATATTTAAATAACTATATTTATAATTTTAATATACGCATATTATGTTAGGATATACTTAACAATTATTACATCTATGCTTATAGCCAAATAATTATCCTTAACCGTTCCATGGGATTAATAGTCTGAGCGTCATATATATATATATTTACATCACATATAGTGCAAAAAGAAAAATCAGGTCTAGAATAAGAATACGACACGCATCAAAGGTTTTGCCTATATTTGCAATGACGGTGCAATGAGGTGACACCGCATAGATTACAAAAGAAGAAGCATTTAAGAATACAAATAATGCTATATTTCATCCCGGGGTAAATACACGGGAGCTACACAGGTAATACCGTGGGTTACTGCTAGTTTATGAACAAAGAAGACATTGACATTGACAAAGAAGTATGACACTGGGTTTACCTGCATATGTCATGGCGCCGACGGTTCCCATGTCGAGCAGAGTGAGCCCCATGTCGCACTGCGCCTGCGCGAACACGAAGCTGGGCGCGGCCGTGACGGCGCACGCCGCCCAGAACGCCGAGAAGCTGAACAGCAGAAGTAGGATGTTGAACTTCCCATAGCCGGTGGCCGAGATCGCGGCTTCGAAGTCACTCTCCGCTTCTGAAACATTTAGCAAATTTTCACAAGATTGTCACACGTTTTTAGTGGTATCTAGGTAGGTGGTGGTAGGTAGGTAGGTAGCACTCTTTGCATCCGTTGGCCTGGGAAAGTACCATACCTTTGCCAGTTATTCTACAAGTAATGTGCAAACATTGCTGTGTTCCGGTTTGAAACGAAATGCTTGCAGTGAAATTACAGGGCATAACACATCTTACATGTCTGGGTGATGAGCGCAGTGTAGTGCTAGGCAATGATTTGGACTCTTCATGTTCCAATAGCTGCGTGTCACTGTGCCGTTATGAGCAGGCATGTTGCTTACCATCAGACACATGACGTGCTGGTCTCGTCACTATATACTATATAAAAAAGTGAATTCCCGGGTAACTAACGTGTGCAATAGTCCAGTCATATCATATATCAGTCCAGTCAGATGAAAGTTTCAGCCGCATCTGACGGATCGGAGAGTCTGGATAGTGCACGCGCCGAGCAACGGTCGCAACAGTGAGAGTGCATGCACACTCTCATTGATCCCCCAGGATCTATCAGCTGATCAGCTGATATTACCTCGCGGCTAGGTCGACGGGCTTGGTTGGTATCTGGTGCCTATACCAAAATCGGCGTATTTACGATTACCGGGTAGCGGCGGCGTAGGTATTGCCCGGGCAACTTCATATTGTCTCTCGGTCGTTGTTGACGGTAGTATGATACTAATGTTCCCAACATTTGTACGCCCGTTATCAGGAAAATTTTGTGTTACTATCCTAGCAGACCTAAGCAATTTACTACTGTTAATGTCGTGTCGGCACCAAGGATATTCCCTTGCCCATATGAATGCCCCTACAATTTCGAAGAGGCCATACCTACATACCTACATAGCAATACACCAGTCATGTCATATAACTCTAATGTTTGTCGAAAACTAAACTACTTATCTAATTATGAGATAACTAACCAGCTTTTTCATAAAATGCGTCAACATTTTTGTTCCAGATCGAAGAACTGTCGCAATGTAAAAATTTACTTCCTCATCAAGAAAAAAATACTAAAATCCCGAAGCCCCGCAGCCTCGGCGTCGCGCGTGTACAGTGACACTGCACCTCCAAGGCGCTGGCGCGCCGCCAGCTCGGAATTAGCCAGACCACAAGCAGACGTGGCTGACGGGAACTCGCGTCAGCTGTTCGGGAAACTGTTTACTAACTGATAAGGGGCTTTATGAAGTGAATAATTCTTTTGACGCGTTTTACACAGATTTATCGTGGGGGACTCAGGAACAACGCATTTCTAGACGGGCATGCTTAGAAGACTACTAATCTATATGGCCATGGCCATGCTTATGATACTAATCTGGATGGCCATGCTTGTAATACTAATGTAGATGGCCATGCTTGTAATACTAATCTAGATGGCCGTGCTTGTATTACTAATCTAGATGGCCATGCTTGTAATACTAATCTAGATGCCCATGCTTGTAATACTGATCTTGGCCGTGCTTAGAAAATTTAATTAGATGATTTAAAGACCAGACTAGCAGGGTCCTCCGATTTCACCCGCGTTTCCAAAGTGAGCTATCAAATTCTGAGTTATAAGTTTTCTCTTCTATCCACAAATCCTATGACTGCCAATTTATTTTTTGGTATTTGAATTAATCTCCACGAACGCTGGGTCCATGAAGCTTTTAAACAAGTTTACAATAGTTTTGATGTGTTTTTGTTTCAAATTTAGAAAGACTTAGGTAAGTATTAAATCTATTCCTGAAAAGCTATTTCTAAAATATTTTTCTCAAATATTATGGTTCATTAAAAACGCTTCCCCCCCAGTCCAGGGCCTTCATCACCAGGATTATGAGCATCTGGAAATTGTAGTCTCTGATGGCACTCGGTGGCGCAGACGACATTCGCAACTATGAGGTGGGACTACACTTTGTAAGGTTTATGAAATTTGGTTCCGTTATTGTCGTTTAATAATTTTTTAAATCACTTATCGACTTACGTTTGAAAGCCATCTCGCCTGATGTTAAATCACTATGAGGTCTGCGATCTAGCGCGTTTACCATGGAAAAACCGATTCACTCTCGACTTGAAGACACCAAGTAACGCATTCTACAAAAACTATTATCAATAATAATGCAATTGCAATAGTGCTCTAAGCAATTCGACTGGTCTCGTGACGCAGTGGGTAGATAATCAGTTCACGGAGTACGTTGGGTTGGATAACCTGCGACCTACGAGTCAATTTGGCTCAACGCAAATATTTGTATAATGCATGTTTTGTCCTTCATCCTACCGATGTTACAAATGCGAGGCTTTGGTTGATTGGATGTCTGTTGCTCAATCACGTTAGAACGCCTGAAAAGGTAGCGTTGAAATTTGAAGCACAGTTACATTGTAGCCTGGAATAAGACATATACTTCTTTTTCAAGTGGGAAAACTATGACAACGGGAACTAAGCAGGTAAAATAGCCGGACCCTGCTAGTGCTATATTATGTAACAATTTAGATGTTTGGTTGTTTGTTGCTCCATCATGTCAGGATAAGTCAAGGCATTGGGATACAATTGGGAACATAAGTAAATTACATTTATTATATGCATGTTACTTTATATTATAATAGAGTAAGATCTCAGGGCCGCCAGATGTCACCTATTTTTTGATGGATGAAATGTGGACGATTGAGTAGAGTGTACTAAGAACACATGCTTACCCGCTAACTTGCTTAGACGGCCAATTTGAGATATGGGGTCCAGAAGATACATTACTTCACTTTTTTTTTTGATAGCTAATTTTCACGTATGTTATTGGCAATATCTTTAAAAATAAGACCCAAACACTCTCAGACACTTTTCTTCGGCCGTTTTGCTTTAAAACTCTAAGAGAGTTTTAAAGCGTCTTTTAAGCAAAACTCATGTGTTCTTAGTACGTACTAGCTCTACTAAATCGTCCACATTTCATCCATCAGACGTGACGTCTAGCGGCTCTGGGATCTTGGACTATAAGAGAAGCTGCCGAGGTACGAGTAGGTGACTTAAACAAAAGAAAATTACCGTAATTTTCCATCTAACTTGATATATTTACTACGTTTGTACAGTTTTCGCAAATATTATTTAACAGCAACAAAAGATTGCATCATGAACCAACAATGATCGCAGAACATGACAAAATGTTTTCGCGTTCGTAATATTTTCTTTGCGTTACAGAATCATATAAGTCAACATAAAATTCCATAGGAAGCTGAAGTTTGTTGAAATATCAACAAAATACAACGAGAAGAAAGAAATCAGGTGGGTGCCAAAACTAAAATACATTCCGTACTGAGATTCCGCAATTATTTCAATTTTGTGCGTCATCGAGAAATGCTTGCACTGCTTCACTGGGCTATAGTTGACTTGATTTACAAGCATGTGGTTGTGGATTCGATTCTTACTTAAAGAATCACACAATCTGAGAGATTCAGACAATGTTCGAGTATTTTTGACGTGACAACGTCTAATAAATCGATGAAAGCCGGCTGCATGCACGAAAAAGTCTCCCGTTATGTCCCGTTACGCTCGTTGTCCCGTTTCTATCAATGTTTTGTTCTGACGTTGTCACGTTAAACTATCGCCCGTAAACCACCCGACTTCACAGAAAACCAATTTTTTTATGCTATCCTTCGACTAATATTATCTATTACGGGATATTTACCTTGGTTCAACGGTGGAGCAAATCCCTCAAATCTTACTTACTATTCCTCTCCCTACTATAAATGTGAAAGTTAAACCCTCTACGCACGGGCCCTAAAATCAGAGGAAATTACGTAAAACTAGTGGGGAGGACCCTACATCGCACCATAAATCACCAATCATATCACAAAACCACGGGGCGCTGCTAGTCCTATTAATTATAATATAATCCAAAATAGTGCTAGCAGTGACGGGGTCATGAGTTGAGCTGTCCAAAATAGTGCTAGCAGTGACGGGGTCGCGACCCCGTCACTGCTAGCACTATTTTGGACAGCTCAACCGCGACCCCGTCACTGCTAGCACTATTTCGGACAGCTCAACCGCGACCCCGTCACTGCTAGCACTATTTTGGACAGAGAGCCAGTTGAGCTGTCCGAAATAGCCTAGTCATTTCCCGAGATACCTGTGGGGGTTTAAGTCGGTACGGGTTTCCTACTCTATCCTCTATCCTACTCACTCTAGTCTAGTCTGACATACCCCCTAGTGTTCCTGCATGGCGAACACGCGTAAATGCATTTCTCTCATGAAAAAATTATAAACACGCTAAACTCATAAAAAAATCTATTGCTCATGTTTATTTTTCATATTGTTTACATAAAAAAATGATGTTGTTGAAGCTGTAGTACTACAAATACGCACTACCGCAATTTATTACGTAGCTAGGAATTATTTTTTCTTCTTTTGAAAACTGTTTATTGCATCAGCGGCGCATGACATACAGATGTGTGTTCATTACACAAGTATTAATACAAATGTGTGTTCATAGTACATAAGATTGTCATCCTACACCATGTTGCTACCACACTGTTCTGATAGACATTGAAATAGAGTTCATACAGAGCCTCTACTTAGTCTGTGGTTCGAGCTACTCCATCAAATATTACTATTTCATTTGTGATTAGCGGCCCACCCCGGCTTGGCCCGTGGATATAACCTACAGCATTCAAGGATTACGTACTTATGAAAGAACGGTGAAAGAATTTACTAAATCAGTTCAGTAGTTTCCGAGATTAGCACGTTCAAACAAATAACTTCTTTATCTTTATAATATTAGTATAGATGCACATCAAAGATACGTTCATATTTCAAGTGACATTTTACCTTCATATAAATATCGACATCAATATAATACGATGCTTACGTCAGAACGTCACTCAATTGTTTTGCCTTCCTAGAACCTCGCCACTAATACTTGGACTTTATAGTATAGTAATAAAATTCAAATTGACTTATTATTAAGAATCGTTTGTATGGGAAAAAGAAAAGGGTTGTTTTAAGGTTTTCACAGCAATTATTCGAAAAATTTCTTAAACCATCCTTGGACTTCAACGAACATTTAAAAAAAGAATTGGCCTAATCGGTTCAGGCGTTGTTGAGTTATGCGCTTACCAACACATTCTGCTATTCATTTTTATATTTCAGACAGACCATGAATTACGTAGGTATGCAAACAATTGTTAAATATGAAAACCCTTACAATAGACTCATATTTAAAAACGTAAGCTTATTTAAGAACTTACACGTTTACGTGGCTTTCAGTGGCTTTAAAACTTTACAATAAATAGCTCCGTTATTACAGAGAGCATTGAATATCCATGACAAGAGAATCCTATATCAAAAGTGTTTTTTTGTAATAAATAGTGACTAGACTAGTAAGAAATGTGATTCATGACAAGCAACACGTCTGCCCATAACAGCACTGTGTCACGCAGGTATTTCGACATAAAGAGTTCAAATTAAACTGCCTAGCACATTGGATGTGCCCTCCCAAACTTCAGGCGTACGGAATTATGTCATCATTGGAAAGAGTGAGCTCACTCTTTCCGTTCTAGTCGGTTGCAGGAAGCAGTGAACGTCGGATGTTTTTACCTATCACTATTCGTTATCAACAACCACAATAAGTAGAACCACATCATACCTCGCCGCTAGCGATTCTAGGGGTCAAGTAGATTGGTGGTATGTTAACCACTTACGCTAGATACACATACCCAGTTTATTACCAATTTAAAGGGCATATCTGTAATAATTTCTCTACGAACATAAAAACAATAATGTTTGAACACAACAACATGGATGATGGCTTTTAATGGTATCAGTAACTTCTGATGTACGCACCTTGTGCCATCTTCTCCAGATTGGTTGCCGATAGACCCGTCACCATAAATAGATGGTGATGCGAAATCTCCTCCCTCTCCACTGGAGCTTCAGCGTCGTTCCTCATCCCCATTTTGTAAATATTAAATAACTTACTGTTTAAATTAAAAAACTAACTCAAATACGTTAAATTACTATCACAAAACTACACAATATCTAACGTCCAACAACTTTTTTAGACAAGAATCACAGGATACCATTCTAACGATGTATGGTCTCCAATGAAGAAAATTAGGTCCCAAAACAGTTTTATATAAGTTGCCGTATCTCGGATGTGTGATTTGAGATCTAGCGGTGTACAGAGTAAATAGCAACTGAGCTATTTGCTTGATTTGTTTGCTAAGTGAACAAAACAGTGGCTGGAAAGTTATAATTAGTATTATAATAAGAGCAGGACAGGTAATGTTGACTGTGGTGTACAAGGTAGAACAGGTGATGTATTGTGTATTTGCATGGCCGTATGCGGCAAACAAGATACCGTTTGGTTTGTTTTACTGTGGAAAAAAAACATAGATTGAGTGTAATGATGTGTGATGTGTGATATTATTTGTAGAACATACAATATTATTTAGATTGCAGAAGTAGGAAATTGATGGATAGAGGCGGCACAAGACCGGTCATTGTGGAAATCATTGGGGGAGGCCTATCTCAAGCAGTGGACGTCTGCAGGCTGCAGATGATGAGAAGTAGAAAAGCTATTGAACGATATTTTTGGTGTTGACGGAAGTGGTGCCATAAAATAATGATTACAACACATACTAAGGAATAAATAATGTATAAATAGTTTTCAAAAATTTGCTGTGCTTACAATAACTTATACATAAGTATACAATACAATATTTAATATATTCAATTTTAATAGATATAATGGCTAAACTGTGGCTACTTTTGGATGTTTTCACGATGGCTGCTTGGATCTATGCTGCTCTATTTCTATAGATACGCGTGTTGATTATTTATACATCAACAGATACCTAATACCTACTCATCGTCTTGTTCGTCGTATTAGATTTATCTACGGTATTTTGTTAATCATTAATTATAAATCGTGTATTGGCCATAAGTAACTATACCTACATTACAGACAAGTCATCATAATTTAAATTAACATTAAAAACCACCTTTAAGTCTTTGTTAGACTTTATTCTCTAGGGATATCCATAGAGACTCATCATCATCATCATCATCATCATCAGCAGCCGCAAGACGTCCACTGCTGAACATAGGCCTCCCCCCTAGATTTCCACAACGAACGGTCCTGCGCAACCTGTAACCAGCGGTTTCCAGCGACCTTTGTGTGGTCATCTGTCCATCTATTGGCAGGCCGTCCAACACTGCGTCTTCCGGTTCGTGGTCGCCACTCGAGTACCTTTCTTCCCCATCGGTTGTCAGTTCTGCGAGCGATGTGGCCTGCCCATTGCCACTTCAGCTTGCTTACTCTTTAAGCTATGTCGGCCACTTTCGTTCTTTTGCGAATATCCTCATTACGGATTCTGTCGCGCAAAGAAACTCCGAGCATAGCTCTCTCCATAGCTCGCTGTGTGACTTTGAGCTTCGTTATGAGGCCCACAGTGAAGGACCATGTCTCAGTTCCATAAGACATTACTGGCAACACGCACTGGTTAAAGACTTTCGTCTTTAGGCATGTATTTTGGACTCAAAGATGTGCCGAAGTTTCCCGAACGCTGCCCATCCGAGTTGGATCCTTCGCTGGACCTCCTTGTCGAAGTTGGATCTACCTAATTGGATCTTTTGACCCAGGTAGACGTATTCGTCAACAACTTCGAGTGTGGTATTCCCAACAATAACCGGTACAGCTGAGACATGAACATTTGACATGACCTTCGTCTTGCCCATATTCATCCTCAAACCTACCTGTTGGGATACTCTACTGAGGTCCCTGAGCATAGCACCGAGGTCCTCCAGCGACTCCGCCACAATGACTATCGTCCATAGAGACTACAGGGAAACTATCCCTCATCAGTCTGTCGTGCACCGTGCCACATGAATTGAAGTATTTTTTTTAATTGTCAGTATTATCATGGTCCCACTGTACGCAGAGGTGTGTCAGTATTGTCGTGGAAGTGACGCTCAATACGCAATTTTAGAACAATCTTATCAAACTGTTGCTCAATCTGTGACAATATATGTTTAGTCCACGTGTCTGTTGGTTTGGGACGCGTGATATGCCATCTCGTTCCGTCTGGATGTGTCTTCTTTGAATGATGTCTCACTAGTCGCGGCCCGCGGGCTTCTCTGCTAATCTACGCTTTCTGATTTCAGATACTTTATTGTTAACTGTGCTATTAAGCTAAGGTGTCTTGGAGTCGAGAGAGAATAAGGTTTAACTGTAAACAATCTACATCAGAAGATTGGGAGAGTGAAGCAAACAATATTTAAATGAACGTTAAAACATTTAATATAACCTTAATGACAACGATCATCAATTAGTCAAACAAAGACACGAAGGCAAACACAGTAGACTGCAGGCCCGTGAACAAAATTTATGGGTCAAATGAGCCAGCATGAGACCTATGTAGGATGATAGATGGGTATAAAATAATAAGATTCAGCACTATGCCGTCACTTGTAAGCTGTCCAACTGAATGTAGATGAGCATTCAAAAGCGCAAGTAGAGTGGTAAATTTTGGTCATTTGTTTTTGTACGGCATTCTTACCATCAAATAGATCCATGGAAAATAATGAGAAAACGCGTAGTGCCGTACAAAAATAGTGGTCCACCAAATCGGAAACATGTTTGATATTTCGGAAATTTTCAGGGAAAATTTGGTCATTTGATACTGTACGGCATTGGTTCCATACAGTTGCACTAGTTCGTCTAACCCATTATTCCGCAACGCCGTACAAAAATAATGCGACAAGAAGAAAATATCAAGGGGTCAATCTCCTCTTTTCAGTGATCCAGGGAGGTGATTTGATACAACGTAAAATTAATTTATTCCGAAAACATTTTGTGCAAAGATAAAAAATTTATACACGCCGTACATTTTTGTTAGTCCAAAAGTCAGTAAATGCCAAAAAACTCCAGAAAATTCTATGGGACGAAATGTACTTTAGGGTGATATTTAGTACGAATTTTTTAAACGACATTCAGATAATTTATATAAATTTAATACATGTCTTAGAAAAGTCAATACCGTACAAACCTGAAAGTTCATATCATAGGCCAGTAAAAAATTAGAATTTAACTTTGCAATAAATTTCCGATCCAAATTTCTTTTTTATGAGGTTTAGGATCACTTACTGAACATAAAATCACAAAATGCTGACAGATTCAGGTGGAGTTTAAGCGCCACCTTGAAAAAACGTTTGGCCGATATCTCGGAAAGTATGCATTTTAAGGCCAAAATTATTGAACGGATTAGTGTAGAAAATAAAATTTTACATCTTTTGTTGCCAAAAACTTTTTTGTGAATCGTACCATTTACGATTTATGACCCATTTAATGAACCGGTTTTTTTTATTGCGGCCGATAACTCTTGAAATATTAGATTAATCAATAAAACACGTCAAGCCATTTTTAAAGACCACTTTATTATTTACAAATTTTACCTATTTTTTTTTGTAATGACTATACTTTTTGAGTTATATGAAGTTTAATTTTGGACTACTGGGCGTAATGTTGAAAATTTCAAGACACGCATGGTAAAATTCTTATTCTTATAAGTAGCTTATGTGTTATTCCACACCATGATCTATCTATGCACTAAGTTTCATCGAAATCCCTTCAGTAGCTTTTAAAAGTATAAAAGTCATATGACAAAAAGAAAAGATAAAGGGTAGCAACACTCTCTCTTCACCTGCACTCAGTTGGGCAGGTAACAAGTGACGGCATAGTGCTGAATCTTATTATTTTACAGGTACCCTTTTATCTTTGACCTACATAGGTCTGTTAGTGGTTTAACCCATCAATTTCGTACACGGGCCTATAGTTCGTAACTAGGTGTACATATTTTGTTTAATTGGGGGTTAAAATGTAAAGCATTATTTATTCATCTGAATACTATTTAAAGCAACGATAATATGTTGAAAATTCCTATATTTTATTTTATTAACCGGTTCGTTGCGGAGGACACGACAGGCGTGTCTAACAAGTTATCGTTTTTTTGTCTCACAAATACAGAGTTTTCATCGTCTAATAACCTACCACAAACAAAACAATTGTTTATTTTAATACAATTCTTAAATTTTTGTTATTTTTGGCAGAATAACAGAATTTAAACGTCTTATAAATCAAACGTATGGACTTAAAAAAAAAGTGAAGGTAAAAGTTATAGAAAATAAACTGATCTTTAAAAATGAATAGATGCGTTCTATTGATTTACCTAATATTTCAAAAGCTATCGGCCGCGATAGAAAAACTGTTTCATTAAATGAGACGTAAATCGTAAACGGTACGTTTCACAAAAAGGTTTTTTGACAACAAAAAGTGTAAAATACTATTTTCGACAATAATGATCTCCATAATTTTTGCCCTGAAGTACATAGTTTCCGAGTTTCCGAGTTTCTAACTAAGTGATGCACATTTTGTTCGATTAAGGGTTAAAATGTACGGCATTATTTTTTCCTAATTTATTTACCTGGATACTATTTAAAGCAACGATAATATGTAAAAAATTGCTATATTTCATTAATCTATGATTATTGAAATAAATGAAAATTTGCATGTTTTGTATTCCTCTGTATTTCTTTTTAGAACACGTTTTTTTTGTACGGCATTACTATACAACAATAGTTTTTAGCAAGGTAATTTAGAAAAATAAGGTGGCGTACAGTATCAAATGACCTACCACCTTTATAAATAAAGTATACGTTGAAATTAAGGTAATTATCGATAAACATTTAAATGAACAGTCATTTTTGTACGGCATTATTTTTAACTGTACGTTTGACTGCTACAAAATGTTATGGAACCGATGCCGTACTGTATCAAATCACCTCCTTGGATCACTGAAAAGAGGAGATTGATCCCTTGATATTTTCCTCTTGTCGCATTATTTTTGTACGGCGTTGCGGAATAATGGGTTAGACGAACTAGTGCAACTGTATGGAACCAATGCCGTACAGTATCAAATGACCAAATTTTCCCTGAAAATTTCCGAAATATCAAACATGTTTCCGATTTGGTGGACCACTATTTTTGTACGGCACTACGCGTTTTCTCATTATTTTCCATGGATCTATTTGATGGTAAGAATGTCGTACAAAAACAAATGACCAAAATTTACCACTCTACTTGCGCTTTTGAATGCTCATCTACATTCAGTTGGACAGCTTACAAGTGACGGCATAGTGCTGAATCTTATTATTTTATACCCATCTATCATCCTACATAGGTCTCATGCTGGCTCATTTGACCCATACATTTTGTTCACGGGCCTGCAGTCTACAGTATATCCGGCGTGACCGGCGCGGCGTCTGGAGTCGTTCGTCACCACTTAATGCCAGTTTTCGTCGCACGATGTTGCTACACCATGCACCTTTTCTTGCTTTTAAACGGGGTTGCCAACATAACCGAGTTACTTATGTACTAAAACTTATGTATGTTACGCAATAGCTTCGGGAATTGTGAATCGATTTTAATGGTACTTTTTTGGTTTGGTGGATCATAGTTCAGAGGTGGTCCCATACAAAATTTATCGAAAACGGACTTCAAATAGATGAGTGAGTAGCACTTGTAACAATGATATTAATTTATTTTTCGCTTTTGAGTGCCTATTTGTGGTTTTGAAGCCCGTTTAAGTTTTTGTCCGAAAATAGTTTACTTTACCCTTTTTAGTACAAAAAAAGTTTTTAACCGACTTCCAGAAAGGAGGAGGGAAGGGATGGAGAGAATTTGCAATGGGTCGGTCATATCTATCGCAAAACCGACAACCGTTGGAGTAGACGTGTTCTTGAGTGGACACCGCGAATCAGCAAACGTTGTGGAGGACACCTTGACACTAGATGGAGTGACGATATACGCAAGATAGCAGGCAGTGGATGGAGACGCAAAGTGGAAGATAGGGCTGAATGACGAGCTACGAGAAAGGCCTAACTTAAGGCCTAGGTCCAGCAGTGGACTAAAATGGGCTGATGATGATGATGAAATAAAAGCATAGATGGGAGATACTAGTATACTTTACTACTTACTAAAGTAGTAATACAAAGTCACAAACGAACTTGTTAATTGCTATATTACATAGTCGTAGTATCGTAGTATTTAGATAACAATGTACAGCTCATTTTTATAAAATATTGACATAGTAAACATAAAAATAATACACCAGAAAACAAAACTGTTTCGTTAAAAGTAAATAGGTTGCCTTATAAGGCCATAAAATATTGCATCATAGATATTTTTATTGGTCTTTTATTGCAAATTATGTGAATATTTTTTAAAAATATCTTATTAAAAACTTTGCTGTGATTTGCCGAATGTTTTCCAATATCTAGAATTTACATAATACGTTAAACTAGACAGTTCATGTTTACTCTGCATTTGAAGTTAATTGCAATTAAAATCACTCTTTTGTAAGCTTGATATCAGTATTTTTTTTATAGCATAGAGTGACGAGACGAGCAGGACATGTGCCTGATGGTAAGCAACATGCCTGCTACATAACAGCACAGTGACACACAGCCTATTGGCCTATATAAAATCTAAATCATTACCTAGCACTGCACTGCGCTCGTCACCCAGACATCTAAGATGATATATCTCTAAGCTCTGTAACTTCTCTGTAAACATTGCCCTTCAAACTGGAACACAGTAATGTAAGTGCAAAGGTGTGGTACTTTCCATACCATCAAAGACATTATACGTCTGATTGAATTATCTATATCTATACTAACATTATAAAGCTGAAGAGTTTGTTTGTTTGTTTGTTTGCTTGAACGCTAGGATCTCGGGAAGTACTGGTCCGAATTGAAAGATTCTTTTTCTATTGGATAGTCCATTTATCGAGGAAGGCTTTAGGCTATAGAAAATAACTCTACTATTAATTGAAGCGGAGCATGAAACAAGAATGTAACAAAATCGGGAAAAAATATTCCCCTTTTGAGAGTTTTCTTACGTTTCGTGCTTTGACATGACACATGACAGCATGTGTCAAAGATTGCGTCATTGAATTTCAGTAATCTGTGCCTTGAATATAAACCTTTGCTAAATTTTTTTCTAAATCTGAGTTGGTACGACCAATTTCCGACAGGTGGCGTAGCAGGTTGCTGTAGAGGTTTTTTGTTTGAAATCGATATTCTCAGGAATGAGTGAACCGATTTCAGTCATTCTTTCACCGTTGGATATGTACGGGATCCCGATGAGTGCTATATAATATACCACGGGCGAAGCCGGGGCGGGCATCTAGTTATTAATAAAGTGGGTTTACACTTGAAGGCCATTACGCCGATGTGACCGATGTTAAGCTATGATGCAGCCTAATGACGGCATTTCCAGGATGTTTTTCTCCGAATATTGATGTTGTCCGTCGCAAAATACGGGTAATAGGACGTGTCTACCAAGTGCTTAGCCAAATCCTAATACTTTTTACGAATTTTGGGCTAGTGGAGAAGGCACAAGGACCTACTAACCTATACATAGTAGTGCCGGTGTAGCGGCTAATTCAGCTGAGCATCTCAAACGGCGGGAAAAAAAGTGGTTCCATATTTGAGCCCTTTGAGGTTGAGACATTGGGATCAGGAGCTCATTTCATCTTCAAAAGTCTTTCTGGGAGCTTTTATTTAAATTCGGCCGCAAATACCCGGCCCGCAAGCTAGTGTGTAGAATCGAGCCACCTCCATCCGTAGGGAAACACCCTGGTATTGAAATCCCACACGTAGCCCCTGTGTGATGCTATACAGAGGACGGTAACGGGATCCGAGACACGGTTGCTGCGACCGACCGTAGATAATCCACGGAGCCCATATAATGAGCAAGCTAGACACTCATGCAAGACTGCTCTAAAGCGAAAAATCCTAGGTCGCGCTACGTTGGCGAGCGGACGAAAAGGCTTGATATTAATTAGTCTCCAGAAATAGTTTCATCTTCATCATCGACAGCCCACTAAAGGTTCCCACTACTGGGACACGGACCTTCTCTCGCAAGAGAGAGTTAAGGCCATAATCCACCACGATGGCCCAGTGCGGGTTGGTGGATGACATGACTTCGAAAGGTTCTAGGCACATGTCGGTTTCCTCACGATGTTTACCTTCACCGGTTTAAGTTAGCGGCATTACGCACATGACTTCGAAAAGACAGTGGTGCGTGTGGGGTTTGAACCCGGGGTCTCCGGATCGGCAGGCGCCGTTCTCCCGACTAGACCAGCCGTAACTTACGTAAGCAGAAATAGTTCACCAGGGATGTATTTGATTTGTGTGTTGTGGATTGTTGGTCAGACGTTCCGTTTTCCCACTGTTTATACCCGAATGTACACCCCTACTCTCGTAAGACGACTAGCACTGGATCATGCGCAGGCGCGGTCCGCGGTCCCAGCCGCGAATCTTATCACCAGTACGCATCCTCAGATTTTGGGGGTAGGGGCATCACCAGTATAAATACAATAAATCGAGTAATAATACTTTCCCATGATTTTACTGTATACTGTTATGTCCCCTGTATTCCCCCCATCGGACCGCGCATAATAATGCGTGTTACAACTTCGACTGTAATATCATATTAATTATCATTACATTGTCTAGAGTGATATTTCAAGTGTGGGTTGCACAAGAACACGCAACAGATAAGCGACCGACGACCGCCGACCGGCGACCCGACGCTAGCCGAATGTGACCTCGTCCTACCGTTCGTCGCTCTATGATTTGTCAAAACAATACCTAAAAATATAGGGCATTGCGGAAAAATTGCGGTAATTCGAAAGGAGGGTACTAAGCACTAAATAAGAAGTATTATTACTTTAATCATTGAAGTGGATACTTTTTTGGCGCTCCGCACACATAATTTTTCGTAGGTTGTTAGCTCATTATGTTCGTAAGAGAAAGATTCGTTCGGGTAAACTCGGCACCGCCGAGTGTGCCGAGCTGCTGCTGTCAATATCGTATCGCTGTGTTTACTATATTCAAGTTATTAATTAAACAAATACTCTCAGCTAAGCGCACATTGTGGGCTCATAACGAAGCTCAGTCACACAGCGAGCTATGCAGAGAGCTATGCTCGGAGTCTCTTTATGCGACAGAATCTGTAATGAGGATATTCGCAAAAGAACGAAAGTGGCCGACATAGCTCAAAGAGTAAGCAAGCTGAAGTGGCAATGGGCAGGCCACATCGCTCGCAGAACTGACAACCGATGGGGAAGAAAGGTTCTCGAGTGGCGACCACGAACCGGAAGACGCAGTGTTGGACGGCCTCCCACTAGATGGACAGATGACCTCATAAAGGTCGCTGGAAACAGCTGGTTGCAGGTTGCGCAGGACTGTTCGTTGTGGAAATCTAGGGGGGAGGCCTATGTTCGGCAGTGGACGTCTTGCGGCTGATGATGATGATGAAGCGCACATTACATATTTTTTGCGCTGGCTGTGGAAACCAAGGGCCCGTGGTCGTCCGATACTAAAAAAATGTTAAAGATCTTTCGAAGCGTTTGGTCCTCGCCTCAGGGCTGCGCCAAAAGGACTCCAAAGTATTTCCCAAAAGTCGAGTTTAGCTGTCCAAAGAGGCAGCGGTGCCAGCATTCTGCTGGGCTGTGGCGATCTCAATGCCGGGTTTGATATTTTTATGGCATTAATTTGTTTTTAATATATTTGTAAATACTGTGTATCACACCAAAAAAAACAACAAAATTATTTATAAATAAGTACCATTATCAATAGTTTTTAATAGGTATAGTTACTTCTTACTTTAATTTTCACTTCTGACTTCTACTTTCATATTTTCATGACAAATTTGAATTAACATTTAATTTGTAGTACAATAATTCCATTGATTTATAAATATAATAAATTGACAGTTTTTTTTTAAATAAAGAGTGACGAGACGATCAGGACATGTGCCTGATGGTAAGCAACATGCCTGACACATAACAGCACAGTGATACGCAGCTATTGGAACATGAAGAGTTTGAATCATTACCTAGCACTGCACTGCACTGCGCTCGTCACCCAGAGATCTAAGATCTTATATCTCTAAGCCCTGTAATTTCTCTGGAAACATTTATACGTTAAATAAAAAATTGCATTAAAACAAGGACGTATAAATGCATTTCCTCCACGTAGAAATAATAATTGCTTGATAAAAGTAAGTATGTCAGCATTTCCATCCCTTTCAGCATAATGCACACTACTACTTTGCGCGTAACCCTTTAATGTACATAACTTATCGCACGAGCGACAAATAGGTATTTAATAAAATCTGAAAGTATTACCTGTTATACATTCTCTCAGAGACACTATCTCTCAATGTCTTCATTCCAATTGTCCTCAATTTTACGTTTACTACTTTACCTACATTTCTGATTAAAGATGTATAATATATTTTTTTTTAAATAAAGTGTGACGAGACGATCAAGACATGTGCCTGATGATAAGCAACATGCCTTCCACATAACAGCACAGCAACACGCAGCTATTGGAACATGAAGAGTCCAAATCATTACCTAGCACTGCACTGCGCTCGTCACCCAGAGATCTAAGATGTTATATCTCAAAGCCCTGTAATTTCTCTGGGAACATTGCCCTTCAAACCGGAACACAGTAATGTTTGCACATTACTGCTTGGCGGTAGAATAACTGGCAAAGGTGTGGTACTTCCCCAGGCGGACTCTGCTAGGAGTACTACCACTACAAAAATTATGTCTGGATTGTTGCTCAATCACGGTGGAACGGCTGAATGAATCGTGGTGAAATTTGGAACACAGTTGGATAGTCTTGCATTGCATTACACTCAAGGTACATTAATAGCCTAGCAGCGACCCGCGGCTTCGCCTGCGCGTTTAATTTCCTATGAAAAGAGCCCATGTGTTATTCCAGACTTTAATCTATCTGTGTTCTAAATTTTAGTCAGATCTCTTTAGGTTTTTTTATCCAAACTTTCGTATCATATTAGTATTGTAAACAAGCTGCGCCCGTTCCCGCCGTTCCTTTTTCCGGGGAAAGTAGCCTATGTGTTCTTCCAGACTGCACTGCTGAGACTCGGGGCCTTCGCTCGCAAGGAGAGATTCAGGGCCATAATACAACACGCTACCGGTGGCCTACTGCGGGTTGTATGTCGATTTCTACACGATGTTTTCTTTCACCGTTATAATTTCGCATTTTTATTTCGCAATACATTAAGTACATCACTTCGAAAATAAAGTGGTGGCCGTATTTTAGTAGTCGTGTGCCTATATTTGATTGATTGTTATTAGAAGTAATGGGACAAGCTATACAAATTATAGTTTTATCATCGGTCCTTGAAAAGTCTGTGAAGTTTCACATCAACCCGTCGTTTTGTTAAGGGTTGAACAGATTTAAAGATTCCGTTAATATTAAGTTAAAGTTAATTTATTTAAAGTGTGGTAATCATCGTCATCAGCCTGTATTCGTCCACTGCTGGACATAGGCCTCCCTTATGATACGCCACTCAGCGCGGTCCTCGGTGTTAAAAATATCACAAACAGGCGATAACTAAACATTGGTTTAATCTACCACGGCTGTTGACTACACTAGTGAGGTATTTAACGAAAGCACTTTTAGCTATTTTGGTATGGTCCCATCTGGCCCGGTGCCTTGGCCCGGTACCGGGCCAAATGGGAAAAAAAAGTTTCAACTGGCCCGGTGATATATTTACCGGGCCAGATGATACAAATGAAGTGCCATCGTCCCCGGTAACGGGAGAAATGAGGATACGCCTCGTATTTTGTGAAATACTAACTACATGCTTCTATTAAAGGGATGGAACTTATAAATCAAACTGCTTAGGAAACAATAATCAGTGTTTATTGTGAATGACGCGATATCAACTTCTGTCATAAAACTTAATTTTTTCTAAATTTACCACGGTTATTTGACCAGTTACCAGCTCCGTAGTAGTAAGGTAATTGTAGCAAAAGGAAATAAAATAATAATGTGTATGCTTTGAGTACTATTAATGTTTGCTGAAAAGTAGCTTTTTACCTAATAAAATGGCCGAGGAGAATAACGATAGACGCATGTATCGTAGTCGTGAACGGGAGTTGCTTGCGGACGTTCGATTGCATACTCAATTTAAATGTAAGTAAGACTTACTGTGGCCGCGGTTTCACCTACGTTGCAAGGGATATTTTTTTTTGTCATCAACCTGTGTTCACCCACTGCTGCACATAGCTTTCCCAGTCTCCCAGAATACGCCACTCAACCCGATCCTCCGTCTTACGTTACCATCTGCCACCGCGCGTCTTTCATATATCGTCACTCCATCTAGTCTCAGGGCGTCCTACACTACGATTGCCGATTCGCCGGCGGTCTCCACTTCAAAACCCGTCTATCCCAACGGTTATCAAGTCTTGGACAGAAGAGACTGGCCTACTGCCACTTTAGTTTGCTAATACGCTGAGCTATGTCCGTGACTTATGTCTGGTTTACTTCTCTGACGCGAACGAATGACGAATTACTTCATTGCGGATGCAATCCCTCAGAAAACCCCTATTTTATCACCGAACTCGTATTATTTTCTTTATATTAACAGTAGTCTTAAATAGCATTTAATAGTGGACGTAGTACTATGTTAAACCACAGATGATGTTGCAATCGAATTAATAATAATACAAAAGATGAAAAAAGTCGTGGGTTCCCTGATTTGTTTCACTTAAAATGTGTGTGCACATTTTTTTTTTTTTTTTTTTTAAATAAAGAGTGACGAGACGATCAGGACATGTGCCTGATGGTAAGCAACATGCCTGACACATAACAGCACAGTGACACGCAGCTATTGGAACATGAAGATTCCAAATCATTACCCAGCACTGCACTGCGCTCGTTTCATTTTAGGTGAAAAAAATCAGGGACAGGGACGCGTCTAAAGAAGTTTTTATTTCAAACAAAACATTTCAAGGCCGAAGTGCAAAAAATATAATATCGGCAAGCGTGCATCTTCATCACACTGTCGCTTATTATCAGGTAAGTCGCCGGTCAATCATGAACCTATACAATAAAATACATGGCAAACATAACACAAAGGTAGTTAACGATATTTGCGTTGTAAACATTTGATTAAAAGTCGGTTGACGTCGCGTTGTTATTTATTTCTAGCAAAATTGTTTTTACGAGGTGTCAATTTATATTTGTCCAGATATTGTGACCTTCTGGCAGCCCTATGAAAACCTTGGCAATTGTAGGCAAAAATAACTTTCCTAGTACCTACTTTGTCCTCTTTACTAGAGGAAACTTTGGACTGTGGTACAAAGTCCAACAATAGGGATGTTGCTAGACACTTTTAGTAGATAAGTAGTGTTTCCAACGATATAAAATATCTGATTTCTTACTTTTCTTCTTAAGAGATCAATAAGATGAATAACGGTAGTTTACTAAATGTCTCTGCTGTCCCAAACTCCTGAACACAGGAGTTCCGGTTTGAAGGGCAATGTTTCCAGAGAAATTACAGGGCATTGAGATAAATCATCTTATATGTCTGGGTGACCAGCGCAGTGCAGTGCTAGATAATGATGTGGACTCTTCATGTTCCGTTTGCACGCTCGGCGCAGGCGGAACGTGACACTTTTCCATGCGTGCAGCTGGCGCGTATCTATAAGACATTACATTTCTGGTTGATCTGGTGGCTTAGTTGGTAGTAAGTCTGGCTGCGAACTCGTGGGTGGTGGGTTCGATCTCCACCCAGTGCAAATATTTGTGTGTTGCATTCAAATGTTTGTGTTGTGTCTGGGTGTTTCTATGTATAATAAGCATGTATTTAGAAAACTATATAAGTATTATATCAGCTATGTGGCTCCCACAGTACAAGCTTTGCTTAGTTTGGCGTTGGATAGTTATCTGTGTGAAATTGCAACCAAAATGTATTTGTCGTGAATACGAAGTTGTGACAGCCCTCAGCGTAGGCCAAGGGTTGCCGAAGCCAGCGGAGTGCTGATTGAATTGTCTCCACGTTCTCGCCACGTGGCTGCTAAATAGGACATCGAGGGATTCCGGACACAAAGTTTCCCAAGGTGACATCCAACACAATGGGAGCGTGTTACCTGGACGAGTTTCTCGAAGTTTGTCAAAGACGGTGTCTTATATAAGGTAGTAATAAGGGTGAGCATCCACTTGTGGCAACAACTTAAGAGTTAAGTTGTTCCTGCAAGCCTTCATTTAGTCCGGGCCTCTGTTTCAAATCCCACGCGTACCACTGTATTTTCAAAAGTCACGCGCGCAACATCGCTAAACTAAAAACGGTAAAACGAAACGTCGTGAGGAAACCAACATGTACCTAGAATCTTTCTAGGTTATGTGTAATCCACCAATCCGAACTGGGCAAGTGTGGTTAATTATGGCCTAGCATTCTCCTTGCGGAGGACGGCCTCGAGTCCCAGAAGTGGAAATATTTGGTGGACTGTTTAGTCTTGTCTTGTCTATATAAAAAGATTGTTAGCTGCAGCACAAGGTGCAGCCAGCAATACATGAACACACCTTGATACAGAACAAATAACAGTTTTCATCACAAATATACGTATAGGTTCTGGATAATGTTCTGGCAAAGCGAGCAATCTCAACACTAACTGGGCTGAATCTAATGAAAATTCATACAACATATTAATATAGTTTTCAATTGTAATGCTGTTACGTCATGAGCAATGACGTCATGTTCACTAATGGACTTCCCGCCGGGGGTCGGCGACCGCACAGCCTACAAGTCTAGACTACAAGTTAAAGCCTCTGCATACTGTGGTAGCGCCACAACCGGGCGTGCGTCCCAGCAGGCACTATACACACTGCCCCACTGAAAAAGCACGCTTGGTTGACTTATGCCTCATAATTATTCTCACTATAATGAACGTCAGTGTTAGATTTACATCTAGGAATATGTGATGATATTGAATGAATCTGAACATTCTTTTTAATTTTTCATATAATCTCAGAAAGATATCCTACTGGTGCGCTAATTTTAATTGCCAATCCCCCACTTAATCCAGTCCTGAGCTTCTATCGTCCAATCTATTTTAAACGCTCCGAGCTCGTCTTTCCAGCTAGTTGGAGGACGACCCTGGGGTCGCCTGACCGATGGTGTCCACTTTGTAAAAAACCCTGTTCCACCGACTGGGATTGCCCATTTAAATTTGGCAGGTCTGAATCCTATGTCCGTTACTTCTGTAAAGGAACGCAGTATGTTCTTATGAACGATCTTGTCTCTTAGTGCCTAAAGGATCGTGTTTCATTTCTCGTTGACAAACCTCTAGACGGAACTTCTGTGCTTGTGATAATATTCGGATCGTCCAGGCGCTCAGAAAGGTATCTGAATATGCTAGGTTCTTATAGGACCAATTCTTCAACAACGGTTGAAATAATTTTATTGCTTCCGAGGTTTTCACAAAAATGTGCAAACCTCGGAAGCAATAACCCCCGTTTAAGACGCTTAAAATTACGACACACCTTTGAGTTCAAAATACTTCAATGCTTGAAGACGCAAGTTTTAATCAGTGCGTGTTGCAAGTTATGACTTATGGAACGCAGACGTGGTCTTTAATTCCGAGCCTCCTAAAAAGCTCAAAAAGAAGAGAAAGCTGTGCTCGAAGATCTCGGAGCCTCTTTGCGCAATAAAGTCAGAAATAAAGATTAATATCTTTAAAGTAGCAAAATAATAAAAGTAGCCGATTTCGCTCAAAGAATAAGCAAGCTGAAGTTTCAATGGGTAGGCCACATCGCTCGCAGAACTGACAACCGATGGGGAAGAAAGGTTCTCGAGTGGCGACCATGAACCTGAAGATGTAGTGTTGGATGACCTCCCACTAGATGGACAGATGACCTCACAAAGGTTGCTGGTAACCGTTGGTTACAGATGGCGCAGGATTATTCGTTGTGGAAATCTAGTGGGGGAGGCTTTTATTCAGCAATGGACGTCTTACAGCTGATGACGATGGGGCACTCAGCAGAATTAGCTGCAGCACCTGTCCTAGTAGGTGGCTTTGGAAGATATAATGATGCCAAAGTAAAGTTAAACTTTAGCATAAAACCAACGTGGTTGTTACTTAATGAAGTCACGGGCAAGTCTCGTGTGATATGGTCGATCCAGTCCAGACTATATAAGTTACGGACGCGTTTGGCGGCTTCTTTCTAGGAGAATATACTCGCGTGATCGCTGGCCTTTTAGCAAACAGCAGTGGCTGGACCGACCATATCACAGTCACCAGTTACCTGTGGCTTAATTGAATATAAACTCATATTATTTGGGTCATAATTTTCAGGCGCTACTAACTAAAGCTACTATGATACACTGGACCGGTTAGCGGCAAGCTGCCAGCCAGTACCGGCATAGTGCGAAGGAGCCTTTAGTCTGACGCACCTTTCGCACCTCACTGTCAAGATGTATTAAGCTCTATTATAAATGAACAAGAATATTATTAAGAGGGCGTACGTTATGACGCGCTTTGTGAGACTAAAAGCAGATCGAATTTCAAGGTTTATTCTGAAATAGGTATAAAAGCGACAGAGACGATATTCATTTACCGATATGAACCATATTAGGAAACCAACAATCTGACTGATGTTATAAATATGAAAGTTTGCTTGTTTGGACGTTTGTCACTTAATCACGTCGAAAATACTGAAATTTGGAACTAAGCCCCACTAATCTTACTAATATTTTAATATTTTAAACGTCAAAGTTTGGATGTTTTCTAAATTCTAAGCGGCCGAAGTCAGAGGTAGATATGTCACCGGAAAATTACAAGAACCGTTAGTTAATCAATTCACTAGGTAGTTGATCAATTTTCGGAAAATAACAAACGGCAGTTCAAATGTATTATTTAACGTACGTATTTTAGTAAATTGATCAATTTACGGCGCCTGGTCGTTAAATAATCCGACAAAGGCGAGGTGTTTGCTGATTGGTTCAACGAACGAACGAATAACGTGTTTTACACCGCTCCCGACGCTCCCCACCAGCCGGGTGAACCGTGAGAAGTTATTTTTTTACAACGGTTCACCTGTCAGATCCTTGGGAAATATGTCCGTATGCGTTGTTAAATGACCAAATGGGACAATTTAGGTTACATAGGACCCAGATCCGACTCGGAGCACCCCGACTCCACCTAGTCTGGTGGCTACTACCCCTAGAGTGTTTATAAAAAATGCGGTAGCCAGAAGCTCGAGGTAGGTCCTGAGTGGAGTATGAAGAAACGACACTCAGGGCTGACTGCAGAGCTTCTGGTGGTGGTGGGTGGTGCAGAGCCCACCCGGTGTCAAAAAGTGAACCGATTTCAAGTTAGGGGGTTGGGGGTTTCAAGGTTTATCTGACTGCCAAATGCTTATAATTAATGCCATCGACCAATCAGAGAACAGTGTATTAATTGACGGGTAATAGTGTACCGTTAAATAGCACGCTGAGCAAGGATTGGTCTATTTGTGGATGATTTTACTTGCGGAAAAATCGTAATTTATTAAATGACGGCCAGGCACCGTTAGTTGAACAATTAACGTTAGTTCATTGCGTTAAATAATACATTTCAACCGCCCGTTCGTTATTTCCGAAAGTTAATTAACTACCTAGTGAATTGTTCAATTAACGGTTCTTGTTATTTTCCGGTGACATATACAAATGAATGCTTGTATGTATGTCTTTTCACTTTTATAGAATCGTACACTATGCATTGGATCATGACGTGATGGTCTTTAGGTCTCTAGCAAACTTGTTGTGCATGCCAAAGAAGTTTTCTAAGTTTAAGGTACAGCTAGTTTTATACAAAAAATCTAGTGTCACAGTGTTTGTTGTCTTATTTGTAAAACATTTTCCACCCTCCTGTTCCCACTCTTCATCTGTTAAACGCTATTTATTTCATTATTTTACTTTTAATAAAATATAAAATGTAATGAAATTTTTCATTTCAAAACAAAACAATTTGGGTGTCCGTGACTATTGGATTTAAATTTTGGTCACGGATATTATTATTTTACTAGTCAAGCCCTTTCATTTGAATTATTTGATATTAAGATAGCTGAAAATAAGTAAAAATTAATGAGTAATAATGACATTTTTAATGGTGTAGGTATGGTATTCTCTTAGTCAAGCCCTTTCATTTCAGATATTCAAGGCTATAGCCCACCACACTGGTCAATTGCGGGTTGATGATAAAAATGCGGGTAGGATTGAAATATTCCCTAATTCTAGTAAAAGTATTGACCAGTTAGTGTTCTCTGAACGACGCCTAGCGAAACGTCGATGGAAGGATATAAAAAATGTGATCGTGAAAAATGATTTTTATATTGTGCGTGATAAAGATTTAATTGCTTTTGAATTATGATTATCGTTTGATTTGACATATTTAGATTAATAAATTGCAATTGAAATTGAATTAAAATGTTAATGATTTAACTAAGTTCTAGTGTTTTTGGGAAATACGGTGAGGTTAAGGTCGTATTGTAATTGTTTGTTGCCATAGACTCATAGACCTTAATTATTAGCATCGCGACCCTGATGGTGGTAGTCGAATGATATGTCAGTTGGAGCCGCTCAAAATATTTTTGGTAAGAATGTTTTTACAGTTATATTTATATTACGCATATTAAAATATTTACGTGACTCTAAAACTTTGTATAAATTAATGAATGAACGATAACTCTTTAAAGTTCACACTTCATAACAGTACATCCAATATAGGGACAATATAGGAACTTTTTACCCCTTTTTACGAAAATGACGCGGGCAGAGAGTGCAAAATTTCGCACATTTATCTGTACAAATAAATAAAATTGGAGTGTCTGTATGTAAAATCAAATTAACAACTTTTTACTAAGTTCAAATAAGACTGTGTTACTAAGTTCAAATGAAAGTACTGGATTGACTGTCGCATTATGGGAGAATACTATGTTCAGCAGTGGACGTACACACACTGATGATGATGATAAAATGAAAGTATACACATAAGATCATTACACACTTAGATCTAAAATACTATTTAGATTTTTTTGTTTGTCTGTTTGTTCCGGCTAATCTGCGAAACGGCTGGACTGATTACGATGGGACTTTTACTACCAGATATAATTGCCGGCAAACGAGTTAACCCAATGAAGTTAGCTACGCATGGCGTGATGTGTGGTCAGATTGAGAATAGATTAATATTACTGTGGCCGAATTTCAACCTCTTGGCGACCAGTAGTATTAATAAGTATGAGGTTAAAATGATCGATAACCAATCGTATATCGTAGGTTTGAATCTCGCCTGCACCTTTTTGCAACAACTTTTGCAAGTGCATGTGTATCAGCACCGGTGAGGAAGAAAGGTTCTCGAGTGGCGACCTCGAACCGGAAGACGCAGTATTGGACGGCGTCCCACTAGATGGACAGATGACCACACAAAGGTCGCTGGAAACCGCTGGTTGCAGGTTGCGCAGGACCGTTCGTTGTGGAAATCTAGGGCGGAGGCCTATGTTCAGCAGTGGACTTCTTGCGGCTGATGATGATGTGTTTCAGTTTGTTGTTACTCGTATTACCGACTTTAACAATGCAGGATTGTTAGGGTTGAGGGATCCAGAATGTTCTCTTTCGAAGACGAGTGTCATTCTGTGTTCATACATCGTGCCACCATGTTCTTGCTTTTCCACTTTCAAGACCTAGAATGTTTTGTAAATAAATAATACTATCGTCCCCCGCGGGTATACCATAGTTCTCGTTCCCGCCATTTATCTCACGAAAAGATGTAGACTATGTGATATTCTAGACTGTGTATAATCTGTGCCCCAAATGTCAACCCGATCCGATCATATGTTCCGATGTGATTCAATTCAATTCAATTCATTTATTCATACCATAAATTCATAAGAACACTTGGTAACGTCATTTACAAAAAGGCAAAGAATCTGTGTACATAATATGATAAAATAACAACGTCAAAAAGAATAAAGCAGCTGTAAAGGGGCCTAGTCAATTACATGCAGCTGTAAAAAGGCTTTGTCGAAGACAAAATAACAAATAATCAATACACACAGTATACAGATACTTCATTAGTACGAATGCGTTGCCTGAGTAGGATTTTCCCGACAATCACAATCTCGGTGTTTTCGAAATGAGAAAAAATCTAGTAGTAGAGAAAGTATCTTCTAAATAAGCACGCTCCATCGTAGACCGCATCGTCGCTGAACATCAGGCGAGATGGCGGTCCAGCGCGAACCTAAAACCTTTAAAAATATTTTACATGATATATGTAAATATCTAGGAAATAACTTCAGAATACGCAATAAAACATGCTTCCACGCCACATACCGGGGAAAATTCTCCGTAGTTCGTAATTTCGGAACCGGAAACCGCTAGGAAAAAATTTCCCCTCCAAAAACAGACGCGCTAATTAGCCCTGAAACGACCGCGAAGTATTACTAGTTCGCGTACGAACATAGATAAGTAACTTGTGAACAGGTATGTAAACATAATCCATTTCACAAACAGACTTGTATAGATGACGCCCGTTGGATATTTTTGTTTATTTCACCGTAAACTAAAATCTGTAGTTTTTGCTAATCTCGGCAATCTTACCAATGGAAGTCGCTTTTCAAAGGCTACAAATTATTAAAATTTTATGTTTACCCTAGCGGTCCGCCCCGGGTTCGCCCGTGGTAAGTACATATCTAATATAAAGCCTATAGCACTCAAGAATAACATACATATCCAACTATGACAAGAACAAAATTAAAAATTTTGATTAACCCCCGACTACCTCGGATTTGTTATCTGTAGAACATTCTACTAGTCTGCGCTTTCATTTGATCCCCTTATTAAGGAAGTTGTGAAACAAGAAATGTATTTCGCCATTCTGTGGATTTGAAATTTGTTATAGTGTATAGCATTCTACTAGTCAAGCCCTTTCCTTTGATACCCATATTGAGGTAGGTTGTGATGAAATATTTTGTTTACGATTTTGTGGAGGCGGCCATCTTTAACTTTAACTAAACATAGCTAAGAACATTCGCACAAATACTAACCTTTAAATAAAAAACTGCATTGAAATCGGCTCATCCGTTTGAGCTCTACGGTGCCACAGACAGACACACACAGAGACAGACAGACAGACAGACAGACATACAGACAGACAGACATCGACGTCAAAATTATAACACCCCTTTTTTGGTCGGGGGTTAAAAAAGCGTTCTCCCGACAAAACAAGGCGTAACTTACATAGCACAAGCTATTGTTGTATCTCTGAATCGTAGTATCAGCCGTTGTGTCATTGTTTCATCGTATAACGGCATCATTATTCTGTTGCATTGGCTAGCAGTAGTAGTGAAGTAGCAAGAACGCTCGATTTCCAAGCGGCATATCTTAGGTTCGACAGTCTCTTAGCGGTTACTTCCAATGTCGTCAACTACAGATATCAAGTCTGTCATCATGCTTACTATTACGTGCTTGAACAGTTTTTTTATAGTTAGAGTGATGAGACGAGTAGGACATGATGGCCTGATGGTAAGCAACATGTCTGCCACATAACAGCACAGAGACACGCGGCTATTGGAACACGAAGAGTTAAGAGACATGTAGTGAGGAAACCGACATATTTTCTATCAATAGAGCAATATACAACCTTGGTGTCTTAGAATCGACAGTGGATAGGATAGATAAAAGTAGCTCTTGTGCTATTTCAGAATATAATCTAACTATGTTCGTTTTTACCAGGCAGAGCCTTTATTACTCGTAACTAAACTAAAATACAACGAGCACACTACACTACGCTACATATCTAACTTACGAATTACACTAAGCACGTGTTAACTATCCATATACCAATGAAGGTCTACAGATAATCAAGATGTTCAAGCCCACTACCAATCGGAAGTGTACCCAGCATGCTGGCGGCATCATGTTTTAATTTACATTCAATCTGTTCTGTTGTTTCGACGTGATTGAGCAACTTACATCCAAACATGAAAATATTCAAACTTTTGTATATACATATATAAATAAATAGGCACTTAATACTAGCAGAGCCCCGCAGTTTTAGCCACGTAGTTCCAATCCCCATTATTTTCCGGAGAAAAAAGTAGCTTACGTGATATCCTAGACTATAATCTGTTTTCCAAATTTCAATTCAACCCGTTCTGTAGTTTCGCTATGATTGAGCAACAAACATCTAAATATCCAATTTTTCGAATATATTAGTAGGATAACCGTTATTCCACTCTAGAGTTGCCTGTCAGTAAGTCTTAATTTTTTTTACAGTTTGCGTCATCTATTCCCTAAGTCGTTTGCGCTGATACTTTAAAAAGTGAGTCAATATTAGTTTTCGATCAGTAGACATGTTTGGTAGTCGCTGTCAGTACTTATCCCGACATACCTCATTAAGATATTTTACCAGATCGATGCCAGTGCTAGCGCGACTGCCGAGGTTTATTTTCAAGGTTACTAATTAATTTTAAATATTTTTTCTCATAATTATATTTTTTTTTGTTTTGCTACCACTCAGAAGTTTCAGGATAAGATATCCAAGATATCCAAGGTCTTGGTGTTTTCAGGTCGATAATGACTATTCATTACTGACTTGAAAACACCAAAATAAATGTTTCTAGGTAAGCATGCTTCATTATTTATAGCATCGTCGTTGAACATCAAAAGCGGTCGAGTGTAAACTTAAAATAGTTAAAAAAAGTCGCAAAATAGAAAAGAAAAAAATGTAATAAGGTTTTTTTTAAGTCTAATAAGAGCCTTATTGTAATTTTTCTTTTATTTCTGTACTTTCGCATCATAAATGCTAGTTTTGATCGCAAAACATACAAACATTGCTGTATCATATCACAAGCTTTGCTTAGCTTGGGGTCAGATGGTGTTGCGTGTGAATTGTCCACTACCAATATATTTATATCTATGCTATACATATTATTTTTGAAATTTACGAATATGCTGCTATTGGAACTTATAGTAAATAAAATTACAAAGTTTTACAACTCAAATACACTTGTTTGTAGCAACGTAAGAGTAGTAGCGCGTCCAGTAACGACGCGTAAACATAAATTGAAGCCGCAGCGCCACTAGCGGATGTACAAAGATCCGTAATTTCCCATTCGTACTGGCAGTTTGTACTGTGTACAGGTTGCTCGCCGTCCGCCCGACGCCCGGCCAGGCTTCAGTCTTCAGTCGCAGTTGTCGCCTCGCCCAGATCGGCGGCGCCCAACCAATGCCGCCCAGGTATCGCGTCCGAGTCAAATTAAAGTGATCAACCAAATACCCCACAAACACTCTAACAAATGGGATAAAGAAAGAAAACTATACCATAAAAGACATTTGAACATTTATCAATATTAAATAAAAACTTTTAGTGACTTTAGAATTGACATTTGTAATTGAATTTTAAAGACATTTAGAAATTTTTGTAGTGATAGACTGTATTCATTTTGTGATAAATAAGTTCTCTCTATCAGTGTGATATTAGGTCTAAGTTTAGTGCCTTTAGATTTGAGTGTTTAGGACTTTAGTAAGTTTTGTGTTGTGCACAATGGAAGAACAAGGAGGTAAATATAATTATGTTATTACATATATTATAATTTAAATTATTAGTGTTATTTATAAATTAATTTCCGGTTAGGCGTAACTAGTGTTTACAATAAATAATTACTATTTTTTAATATTTGACATTGAAGAGGGGTGATGTAATTTTGACTAGTTAACTCTAGTTAATCTCTGAGTGACGAGCGCAGTGCAGTGCTAGATAATGGTTTGGACTCTTCATGTTTCAATAACTGCGTATCACTGTGCTGTTTTGTGGCGTGCATGTAGCTTACCATTAGGCACATGTCATGTTCATCTCGTCACTCTTTATTTAAAAAAAACTTCGAAGCGTGGTATAAGTAACACCAACTTAACACATTTCAGTTTAAACTATATTAGATTAAAGGGAATAAACATACATAAAAAAGTTAATGTTTGTTTTGTGTTTACTTTAATATGCATTTAATAAAAATCTGTTAATTTGATATTACAAATAGACACGAAACTAATAGTAAAAAATTACAAGAAAACAGTAACAATAGGTACTTCTCCAGGCTGAATCTCCAAAGATACTATCACTATTGAGATTATTTCTACGGATAATTGTACTCCACGTAAATAACCGGCGAAACTAACCACAATGTAAACATTCTACATCGAAGGATTCAGCGTTTGAAAAAATCGTCGAAATAAACGTCTCGACCGGTTATGTTAGCCATAATAAACACGCAAATCTACACACATAATATACCTACTTCGTATACATACACACTTCGTCCTAAAATCACGTCATTACATTTTTGAGTCGTTCCCACTAACTTACAAATTTTCTAAATGCGGAAATTGGATGTTGTCCCTCAGTCACGTTAAAACGTTGAAGCTACCGAGATAAAATTTGGATCACAGTGTACCTATAATCTGCAATAGCACATAAGCTTTTATCTCATCAAAATTAGAGAAACGAAAAACTACCCAGATACTGCGGTAAAAAAAAATTAAGCAGTCATAGAACCTGCCGATAGAAGTGAAAAATAATAACTCAGAATTTGATAGCTCACTTTGGAAGCTACGCGGGTGAAACCGCGGATGCTGGCAATATATTATTAAAAATTACTAATTTGAATTCCTTGAAAAAAAAAAAACTGTCGATACTATGCATTAGTACCTTACTCGAGCAATAATTAGTCAAATTGTTGAGGAAAGTCAAATAAGCAAAGAAAGGTCAAGGTTTTTGAAGGTGTTGTTTCAATAGAACATGAGATTCACAACTGTGAGGTCGTGGGTTGTTTCCCGCCTGTACCTTTATATTTTTTACATGATTTCCGGACCTACATATAAGATAATTTGCTGAGTATGGAATTTAGTTATTCGTCATTATTGCATTATCATTCATGTTACTGAATTATTTTTCCTTGTTCACATGAAGGATGTACGTAGTAGGTGCTGTTACATTCAATAAATTAAACCAGTAGGTCGATATGGTAATTATGTAACGGACTAATTTTAGTTATTTTAAACAAGCAGTGCCCGACGGTTTTACCTGCGCAGCTCCCATGACCATTATTTTCTCGGGTATAAAAGTAACATAAATGCTCTCTCAGACTATAATCTGATTGTGTTCCACATTTCAACCTAATCTATACACAGACGTGATCGAGCAACAAACATCCAAACATCGAAACATTGAAATTTATAATTGGTATTAGTAGGATAAACAAATACAATTATTTGAGAATCTATCTATTTTTGGTTTTCATTTTTAGGGTTCCGTAGCCAAATGGCAAAATACGGGACCCTTATTATAAAATAATAAAACTACTTACTAGATCTCATTCAAACAAATTTTCGTTGACAGTTTACATGATAATGTACAACATATATTTTTTTTAGTTATGTCTTTCTCCTATTTTAGAAGTTACAGGAGGGGGGGGGGGGAGCACATTTTACCACTTTGGAAGAGTCTCTTACGCAAATTACTCATCATCTCAAAACTCATTTACTTATTTTCATTACTCACTCAAAAGTATGTTAGAAACCTCAAATTAAATTTTTAAGGCCTATCCATAGACACGTATGGATTTGATGGAATTTATTTTTTGATTTTCAGTTTTCCTCCTTTTTTAAAGTCGTTTAATAATATTTAAGAGGTGCTTTAGGGATTCGAATCTACCAAGTGATAACTGTATCCTATGGTCTGAATAAATGAATTGAATTGAATAACCTCGTAATTGTGAATTTGGACGTTGTACCACTAGGCCGTAAGATACAAGCCCATATACAAATATAAACACACATGTCAAACTTACGTTTTTTTATATAAAGAGTGAAGAGGCGAGCAGTACATGTGTCTGATGGTAAGTAACATACCTGCCACATAACAACACAGTAACAGGCAGCTTCGTATAGTATACGTACTATACGTAGTATACGTACTATTCATCGTAGGCCGCATCATCGTTTAACATCAGGCGAGATGGCGGTCAAGTGTAAACCTATAAAAGTTAAAAAAAAAAAAAAAAAAACGTAACTTTTTACCTCAAGTGCAATAAAATATGGGTAGAAGCTGTGGAAAGTTTTACCCCGTCCATTACCTACCAGTTTAAGCTGGACCGCGTTCGTGAATATTCCAGTTAAGCCAGTGGTTCAATTTATAGTTGACACTGCTCAAAACATGGTACCGGTAGTTTTATTACTAGTGCTAACGAGAATTACTGGATAGGAGACTTGCTAGTTTAATTACTAGGTCATTGATTGATAAAAGAATGTGTTGTTATTGCGTTTATTATAATCGCTTTCACAAAAATAGGTAACGTTACCTATATGCGTAATAAATAAAAAGATAATTAAATTTTCGTCGAAATAAAATAGACTTCAGTTTAAAATAAATTAAATTCAGACAATCCACAATTTTTTTTTCTTTTTTTTTTAATTTTTTTTTCCACAAATTTCATATTTTTTGTGAAATCAACATAATAGTTCTTATGAAACAGCGATGTAGTACGAATACGTGTCGTCATCCAGGTAAAGGAAAGCAAATTTTAGTTTATTGATTTACAAAAACGGCCAGTCCGGTTTCGATAAAATAAATATGGAACTACTCTGAAGAATTACGAGTATCTAACAAACAAAAAAAAAATCAAAATCGATCAATAATATAAAATAAAAGTAGTCAAGTGCGAGTCGGCCTCGCCCGTGAAGGCTTCCGTAGCAGCAAGTAACATAATATAAAAGTTCTCGTAGTTCGTTGTTACTTTAATCAGTGTTGTAACAATAGTGCATTTATGACGTAATAAAATAAAACTATTAATTGATTTCATTCAAAACAATTTTCGTTGATAGTTTACACGGTAATGTAAATCATACACTTTTTTATTATTGTCATTCTCTTATTTTAGAAGTTACAGTTTATTTTGGAAGAGTTTCTCGCGCAAACTATTCAGATTAGAAAAAAAAAAACATTTTTGATACCTCAATATCATTTTTGAAGACCTATCCATACATAACCCACACGTTTTGATGGTTTTTTTTTAGTTTCAGGTCGAAGTATGGTACACCCTAAATTTTGTATGAAAATCTTAATGCGGTTCACAGAATACATCTACTTACCAAGATTCAATAGTATTTATAGTTTCGGAGAAAAGTGGCTGTGACATACGGACGGACAGACAGACAGACAGACATGACAAATCTATAAGGGTCCCGTATTTTGCCATTTGGCTACGGAACCCTAAAAATGGCAGTCATAGGAACTGCTGATTTTGAACTCAGAATTTGATAGCTCACTTTGGAAACTACGCGGGTGAAACCGGAGGGCGTGGCCATGACCATGGCCATTTAGAAATGAATTTCTAGATACAACAACATAAATGCTAACCTTCTCCTTTATTGAAGTCGATTAAATAAAACGGACGAGTATTTACAGAAGTCCTTTACAATGTAGCATGTGAAACGTAATTTTTATACAACTGCTAAGGGCGGACCGCGTAGTCTTTACGAAAAGCCATTTCGCTAAGGAGCACTATATTTTTTACCAACTCCAAAAAAGGAGTAGTATTTCTTGTGTAGTCGAGTTGCGACAAAATTCGTCAGTCGTAGATGTAGCGTGTTAAAATAGGCTTACGACTGTTGTAGAGGATCTACGAATAGTTAGAACCAAATAAATTTTTCGATAAAAAAATGAATCCAACTAATGTGATGTGATTAATTCGATGTTTGGTGGCCTGTTACTGAATTATGGGAACTATGTATTTATTAACTATGGGAGCTATATATATATTGTAGGTACGTTCGTAATGGAGAGAACTGATGAAACTACCTCAATTGTGTCACCTGTTATGTACACAGTTTTTACAATAAATATGAATCTCTTCCACAATTAACTTATCAAAACGCTTCATAATAAATCTTAAAGCAATCCTAAGATTTCAATATCTATCTATATTCAACCCGTATTTCAACCCCTTAAACTATTTTTCCGCATTACAACTATAGATTAAGTCCTTTCTAAGACTGTACCAAATTTCGTTTGAATCGATTCTGTAGTTTAGGTAGGAAAGCGTAACATACAGGTATAGTTACTTTTGCATTGATAAATTATCAATTTTAACAATATTAGTGGGTAGGGTTGGAATCCATGCGTGTTTTGTAGCCATACATTGCATAAATAGACCTTTACTCCGTCCAAAACAAAGTCAACGTACGAAAATAACTTCAATCGATCCGTGAATCAATAAATGGTCAGTAAACCTTTCATATCATGTCAAAATGTCACATTAATGTAAACAGAATCCTAGGTAAATGTTGACATAATTGTCCCGTTATCGATAGTAGGTATTTTGTCATCCCGAGTTGAACCACCGGCCGACTCTTTCGTTATATTGATAAAAGAAATAATTGTGGCGAAAATGATAAGAGAATAAGTAAGAGTTTGTTGTGTCTGTTTGTGTCATTGTCATGATTCTTTCGCAGTCTAGGTTGAGTGAAATAGTTGTGTAAAACACTAGCCGTGTCTCGCGGCTTCATCTGCGTTGTTCGCGTCATTTTGTTTTATTTCGGTAAAGTAACAGGAACGGAAGTACATATATCAAAGTTTGAATGTTTGTTTCACTATCATGTCGTAACATTTAAAGGGATCAGTTTGAAATTTGGAACACATCGAAATTATAGTCTGGAAGAGCATATAAGCTAAGTAACAATAATATTTACGGAGTCAGCTAATACATTGGAATAATACATCTTTGTCAGAGAATTTATTGTTTTTGGAACTATAGAGTAACATTTGACGTGATGCTAATGAAAGATTGCCTTGACAGCGTGAATGTAACTTTGAAGAAGTCAGAACAGAAAAGCTTACACATGTCATGGGCCCGCTAGTGTACAACATGTTGCCAGATAGCATCACTGGGGCCTTGCCTTGCGTTGCTTAAATCTCGCCTAAAGCGATGGCTTATTGAGCAGACATTTTATGATTTTGAAATACTAAAAGTACAGAAGCCATAGTAGTTTAAAGTTAAAATTAAAAATGGTGTACAATATCCTTTTTTTCATCAATAGTCTTTTTTATTCATCAATATCATTACTTTCTTTCACAATTGGTATGATTTAATTTTAATTACAATATGTGAAACAATTTTTATATTATTATTTTTTTCATCTGTTGACTTGTATCTGTGTTTTGGTATCAATAAAAAACTATGAACTATAACTAATTCCGTGTACATAACCTTCAGAACATGTAACAGTTCCTTTTCAAATAGAATCCATTTTGTAATTTCTAATGACCGTATTTTTTAAATATTACCGTAAGTTAATTTGAGGTTAATTTATTTGAGGTCGTTAGTGACGGGCATTGTGCAATAGAAAGACAATTTTAATTTTAACATATTATATTCTGATATTTACTATACTAGCTTCGCCTCGCGGTGTGATCTGCGGTTTAACAGCTATTAACTTTAACGGTATAAAAAAATTGTCAGTCATAGGAACTGCCGATAGAAGTGAAAACTTATAACTCAGAATTTGACTTTGGAAACTACGCGGGTGAAACCGGAGGGGGTGCCCATGAGCATGGGAAATGCTGACGCATTTCTAGATAGCCATAGGCCATGGTTCCGAGTTTACCCGAAGATTTATTATCATTCCCGAGCGTGACGCTAGAATTTACTTCACAGCCCATGAACAATCTGTCTGTGGTGCGCCAAAATATGTTTTAACTTCCAAAATATTTATCTTAAACATAGGTTTAACTCATTTTAATTTAATTTTACACGTTTAACTCACGTTTGATACAGTCAGTCCAGTCCGACTCAAGTTTCGACCGCTTTTTTTTTGTAACTTTTATATGTTTACACTTGACCGCCATCTCGCCTGATGTTAAGCGACGATGCGGTCTACGATGGAGCGTGTTTACCTAGAAGAAACCAATTCACTCTCGATTTGAAGACACAAAGATTGTACCCATCGGAAAAACCCACTCAGGCAACGTATTCCACAGCCTAGACGTTCTTATCACAAAAGTAGAGTCAAATTTCTTCGTTTGTGTCTTTGGAACATCAACCATGAAACGATGTCGCTTTTTCGAGCTACGAGCATTCCGATAGAGAAAAGGGCAAGGTGGTATCAGATCATGCAAATCAGCCGCACATTCTTCAAAGTGTATCCGATAAAAAACCAGGGTGGCAATTTTTCGGCGATGATCAAGACTTTGTAGTCTTTCGGCATCGTCCGGCGTCTTTTTTCAAGGAGAGTGCGCGCGCGGGTTCGCAGCTCGTTTGACACTGAACGGACTATATCAAACGTGAGTTACCCTACCCGTGTATTCATTAAAATATGTAATAACCACGTTACTTTTCAAACTAAAATAGGTTTAACTCATTTTTTTATAACTTGAATTTATATTTATTTTATGGATATATTTTCATTTATATTGATTCAACTTAATGTTAATCAGTATCTTTCCTGATGTCATTTAATTACTCATGTGGTGTATACATAGTTAGGTGCATAGTTTAGGTCAAAACTGTAAATTGTTATGTATTATTTAAGTTTATTGTTAACTGTGTACTGTTTTGTATACCTAAATAAATAAATATTTTTTTATAATTACATAGTAGACATATATAAATGGAATAAAGGCTATTTTTTTATTTATTTTATGCGTTGTCAGGAAAGTATTTACACGTTCAAAAGTAGTTTTAATCGTACACAAGGCTGTGTCTAATCTGATGACAAGCAAAATATAGCCTCTTCAGGAAAATCTAATCGCAGACTAATGACATAGATTAAACAATAGTGATAGTGAAAAGTGATAGTGAAATGGCCGCAGATAAGGTATGACGTTAAACAGTGTATTTAGATTCAGATATTTGCAAGTGGCTGGATATTACATAGATAGTGGAGTATATATATGGAAACCGGTTAAATTTCGGCGCATTATCTAGTACTGACTGGTTAAGCCGTATTTCAACTCATACCAAATCTGTCTCGTAAGCAGCGGACCTTTTCTCTTTGTTGGGACTTGGAGTCATTTCGTAATTTCTTATCCATAAAATTTTCACAATGAAAAAAAATATCTCCGGGTCGTAATCTATAAAGTCTATACTAATATCATCTGGCGCGGTCCCAGCCTTGAATTTTGGAGGGGGTCACCAGTACGCAGCCTCAGACTTTGAGGGAAGGGGTCACCAGTAGAAATACAATAAATCGAGTAAAAAAATTAGCGTCCCACGATTTTACCCGCGTAGTTCGCGTTCCAGTTGTTTTCCCGCGTTAAAAATAGTCTATGTATAATAGATATTTTTAATTTACTTAGATTTTTAGTTTAACGTACTATACGATTTGGGGAGGGGGGGGGGTCATGTCCCCTGTGACCCCCTCCTTCGGACCGCGCATGAACCACTTTCAAAAATCCTAACACTGTTGGATATATTCGTGATACATGAGTGCTATTAGGCTATGTATTATGTGCTACGGGCGAAGCCAGGCTAGATCGTTAGTATAAGATATATCCTGATAAACCTTGTTTGCGGCAGATAATATCGGTCACATTAATTTACTTGTTACTAACAAAATTATTTTGAACGTTAATAGGTTTGAATGTCATCTCAACATCTGCATGCTTAAAAAATTAATACTAATTAGTGAATCAGTTAAAAAGTTATGGGAGCTGTCTCATTCTGCTCTTATCTAGCTTTCTTTACAAACTTCTTAATTATTATTGACATTACAAAGTCAAAGTCAAAGTACTTTATTCATAAATGTACAATTTACACGTCAATTAATAAAAAATTAAAAACAAAAGAAAGAGCATACTAACTGTATACATTTTCAAAGTTTGAAACTACTACTTTACTGTATTACAATAATTATTGTACAGAAAACTGTCAAGCATTATACGAGTATAATGTATTTATTGCCATTGTACTAACCTATGTCAAATTTATTTATTTACATTTTTATGGGAACTTTGCCATCACTCTCTAAAAATTCGCTGTATTACTAAATATACTAAATATACTGTATACTAAATTACTTAGTATTATTAATTGCGCTCGGTTATTTGGTGGAAACAGTACCCGATATCAACGTTCTTCTGAACTTCTGATGGTTACTATAGTGCTGTCTTCAAATCGAGATTGAACCTGTTTTTATAGGTAAGCACGCTCCATTGTAGATCGCATCGTCGCATCTGGCGAGATGGCGGTCAAGTGTAAGCCTATAATAGTAAAAAATATATATGTATGTATCAACCACATAATAACGGTATAAATAACGACTTTTGTAATGATTCTAGGTACGGGCCGGTTTCCTCACAATATTTTCCGGCACCGTTAAAGCCAGGGATCTGGGTTATTTGGGCTTGGAAAAATACTCAGAGGTGCAGGGGGATTTGAACCCTATTACGATAGTAAATAAACTTACGTTCTACCACAGCCCCCACAGCATCTCTTCCACGCAAATGTAGGGAATTCGTCAGTAATCCTACGAGTTAGTAATCCTTATTACTCAAGAAGTACAGCTGGTCTAGTCGGGAGAAAGGCGACTGCCGATCCGGAGCTTCCAGGTTCAAATCCCACGCGCACCACTGTCTTTTCAAAGTCATGAATGCTGCTAAACTTAAAACGGTGAACCGAAGAAACTGACATCTATCCAGAAACTTTCGAGGTCATGTGTCATCCACCAACCCTCAATGGACCAGAGCAGCGTGGTGGATTATAACCTTCACTCTCTCGTTGCGAGAGGAGGCCCCGAGTCCCAGTGGGGACATTTACTATTCTGTTTATGCTACTCAAGAACAATACCAAGCCAGTAGGTATAGAAACACTTCGATCTCACGCTGAACCGCCCCAAACCGGTTTCGTACTGAATAAATCCGGTTATTTTCAGTAAAAAGCTATCTGTAAAACGCTTGCGCGGATCTGTTACAATTACAGTTGATTAGTGGTGGCAGGATTAATTTAAGATGAAACAAGCCGTGTCCAACATTGTTTTGTCGTCGGTGAGTTGGGCTTACATGCTATCAATTGTTCGGGTTTGAAGCGATCATGGCTTAGTTAACTGGATTTATTGCGACGGGCTATGGTTTTGAACTCAACCTTAGGCAATGGAATTGATTGGTTCGTAACGAAATCATTTCTGAAATTATTTTTACGTATTAGCGTTCATGAAAACATTTTTTTGAAACGATAAACTTCATGGTGAGTTGTGCATTTTTAGAGATTTTGTTTTGTTGTTATTTCCGGTTCAGGAATGTGACGGGTGTGGCCAATTTTTGTACGTTAAATAAGTGCAGAAAGTTCGCTACAAAATAATTCTACTGTCACATATAGTTAGCTTTTTAACAGTCTTCAGTAATTAACCAATTTTGTGCGTTCAAAAGATTGTTTAAAGCGAGTCTAGCTGTCCGTCTGCGGCGACCAATGAAATGATATGTTTGAAAACACATCGCTCTCCGTGACATGTTATGTCTATGGACGTTGTCTGGACAAAAGTAGGTTTCCACTGAATTCTCTAAACGTTTCTTGTCTAGGAACAAAGGCTTGAGATACGAATGAAATGAGTAAGATTTTCGTCTAGATCTTATTCCGCAGTAACTTTTTTAATTTAGTTAGATTTTGGGAAAAAAGAAAATGTGTTTTTCTTAAAGATTTTATCGTGTTTATCGATGTTACATTCTTATAGAAAATTGTAATTTTTAAGTTTATATCGTAGTTCACTTATTAGATTAAATTGATATAATTTTTTCTCATCCAGTCCTGAATCCATCGTTTCTTTCTTGATTGCCTTTTTTAGTTGATAAAATTTATGTACCTAATACTTAATGCAACGACTTTTTTATTTCTATCCATCATATTAAACGAACGCAAATCTAGCTGCAGTGAGACTGAGTCAGATTGTACCACACAAAAATTAGAATAACATGGCGTAATGTGCCATTGCTATTGATGAAGATTTTTGACAATGACGCATTGAAAATTGTATGTGTAATGGCGGCACACATAATACTAGATACTCATATTGATAATACTTGATTGTCAATAATTTTCATAATTATTTGGCCCGAACATTACGTATTATACACATATTAGGGGTATATTGAACAATACCGCAATCCAGGCCGCACACACGCAATATTATTGACAATACATATTGTATTGCCAGTATTATTGAGTGTGTGCGGCCAGCCAATGGCTAGCCGAGATAAGTTTTCGTGCTAAACTGAATTTACTTTAGGCAGGTATAGAGATTTTCGGTTTATTAGGATTAATAGTGTTTCTAATAGCCAGTTAAGGTCGAAAATGAGACGACAAAACTGCTTCAAAATCGGTATTCGTTTCAATTTTTAGTAACGAGTGACGAGCAATTTACACAAATACACGGGTAACTCACGTTTCATATAGTCAGTCCAGTCCGACTCAAGTTTCGATCGCGTCCGGCGATCTTTCTCAAGGAGAGTGCGCGCGCGGGTTGTGCTAAACGCGCTGTGAACCCGCGCGCGCACTCTCCTTGAAAAAGATCGCCAGACTCGATCGAAACTTGAGTCGGACTGGACTGACTATATTAAACGTGAGTTACCCGTGTATTTATGTAAAATGTGTAATAACCACGTTAGTTTTCATACTAAGAGTGACGAGCAGGACATGTGCCTGATGGTAAGCAACCCACCGGCACATAACAATACAATGTCACGCAGCTATTAGGACATGAAAAAGCCAAATCATAACCTAACACTACACTGCGCTTGTCACCCAGAGATGTTAGATATTTTATGCTCCATGGCTTGTAATTCTCTGGAAACATTACCCTTCAAACCGGCTCACAGAGATGTTTAAACATAACTGCTTGATACTGGCAAAGGTGTGGTACTTCCCCAGGCGGATTTTGAAAGGTGTCCTACCACACCAACAATGATGGTGTTGTGTGAGGAATATCTGGCAACACACACACAAACTGCTTTTCATCGGGAAATTACGGGAACGGAACTGCTATATAAATTGTGTATATCAACACTGAAAAATACGAATTGTAAGCTATTTAGTGGAGAAGCGCCGCTGTTGCTAATTTAGTTCATGTAGGCCGCTCTATTCCGGTCGGCGGTTCTTTGTCAATGACAACCGCCTAGGTCAGGCGCTGGGGCTGCTCGTAGGCGGGTCAACGGACTCTTCAGCTACAGATCTCATGTTTGTAAATATTTGAGGAAAACGAAATAACATCGGAGCAATCTGACGGGGCTCGGTATACAAAAACTTACATTTCATTTCGTGAAAAGTAACGACTTGTATCTCAAGACTGATGATTGGCTAACTTTCTAATTTCTAATGTGAATCTAAACAGTTAAAAATCACTCCATCACATACAAGGTTACACAAATGGTCTGAGTCAAGTCAGAAAGGTCGCAATCATATTAATATGTACTATAATTATAATCGTGAACTTCACTTCGAGGCATTTTAAGTCTCGAGATTTCGTATCATTCGTGGGCGTGACGCTAGAATTAAATTCACAGCCCACGAAAATCTGAATGTGGCGCGCCAAACGAAGTTTTCACTTCAAAAACTGCAATTTGCCTCGATGACGTATTCGTATTAAGCACCCTAGCAGTTTCATTGGAACAGTGCGTTTATTTGATATCTTAAAAATTATGAAAGTTTGTCGAGTCTCTGAGTTTAATTTAAACAAAAATCGGCTTTCGTTTTTTTTTTCGAAATTTTAAAATCGAATGGAAAAATTCGAAAATAGAAATATGGACAAGTTTGAACGTCGCCATTGGCTTTAACGGCGAAGTCAAACATCGCAAGGAGACCGGCATACCTACTGCTACAATTAGAACTTAGGAGGGTCATCGTCGTAGTCATTGCAACACAGAGTATTTTACAACTTTGACTAGTGTTTGAATGTAGAAATATGACCAGAAAGTAATCGTTTTTTTTAATTAATTTAAGAATGTACATAAAACACTAAAAAACGATAATTAAATTATACATAATCCTTAAGAATTATTACCTACACACATTGATAAAATCATTTCATATTGTTAAGTTGCCAAATGTAATTCTTTTTGTTGCAAATTAAATTTCTTTGTTATTATTATTTTCTTATATATGTATAATCCTTCGAAGTCATGCGTCAACCGCTAACCCACTCTTGGCTAGAGCGTCATGGATTATGGTTTTGACTCTGTCTATGTGTCGCAACAGTCTGTTATTAAATAATATGAATTAGTAAATATATTTATTTGTGAATACACAAATACACATATATTCAATAAAATTATTTTATCGAGGTCGTAATTATCTATTTCTGTACGTGAATAGAAGTAATCAAGAGAGGTCTATTTACCGTAGCTCCACTCGTAAATAATCATCTGAAATTGGACCTATTTATAGTCAATATCTACTTGTAACGCCATGTTCCGTCAACGACAACCGTCGATTAATTCAAGGCCCGGTGATACCGAATTACAGGTAAATTTAGTTGAAGAATTTTACTGTTTAAAGAGACAATTTCTTTAACCGGGTTTATCACTTTTTGGTTGGGGAATTGCTTCACATTCGTTAACACTAAATGTTCCCACTGCTTGGACTCGGGCCTTCTCTCGCAAGGAGTGAGTTAAGGCCATAATCCACCACGCTGGTCCAGTGTGGATTGGTGGATGACACATGACTTACAAAGACTCTAGGTAAATGCCGGTTTCCTCACGATGTTTTCCTTCACCGTTTTAAGTTAGCGGCATTACGCATATGACTTCGAATCGACTTTTAATTTTTAGTATATGATTTTCAGGGATATAACCATTCAGTTGAAAGTATCTTTTGAATAATCTTTTGAAGTGATCTTAACTTGAACTTGGTGTAAACGAACCCAAAGCAGCGAACTATAAAATTATCGTAAGAAGCAAAACACTACCATTTCCCGGCGCGGTGTCCGCTTGGCAGCCGATAACTAATCTATTTATATGTTTTTGGCAGAGAGCAAAGAGCGGCTGCAACGCGCGCCCTTCGAGACAGCCCTGCATCATGCCGGTAAGTTATATTATTTATTTTTTATATAATCATCATCATAAGCTACTCCCTAAACGTGCCCACTGTTGGGACTCAGGGCCTTCCCTCGCAAGAAAAGAGACACGGCCCACGCTGGGCTAGTGTGGATTGGTGGATAACACACGACCCCGAAAGATTCTAAGTACATGTCAATTTCCTCCCGATGTATTTTTTCGCCGTTTTACATACAAGTCAGCGCCATTACGCTTTTGACTTCGAAAATACAGGGTTGCGTGCGGATTTGAACTTGAGTCGAGCAGTCACCGGTCTACAAAATAGATCAGTCGTTACTTATGTAACTTACCAGCTGTATTTTACATGTTTTTCAACCAATATTGGCTGGTCTGCCCACTCAGCTGTAAGTTGTGGGTTCGATCCGTACCCAGGACAAACATTTCTGTGATTCTGACAAAAAACTAGATGTTCTTTCAAAAGTGCGAAGATATTTAAAGTCTGAACAGTTACTCACGTTATATCAAGCACAAATTCGTTCTTGTAAGGAGTGCCTACGCTTTGTATATGCTTCAAAACCGCTTAAGTTCCGCATACAAATTTATTCTAATTTTGTAATGACATACAACCCGCAACAAGGATTATTTTTATCTATGATTGTTTTTATCTATGTCTAGCATTAGCTACATGCCTACGACCGTAAGAAAATAGCTTTTTAAATGTAGGTACTGTTCTTCATGTACCTCATTTATCATCCATGCAATACATATATCATGGCACACTGAAGCGCGGCGGGACATAACTAGTAATTTAGATATACTTATAACTAGCGGATGCGACTGAAAAAAATACTAAATCTAAATCATTTTACAAATTCACAGTGACATAAATATAATGTAGGTATAGAAATAAATAAATATTGGTGGACAATTCACACACAACACCATCTGACACCAAACTAAGCACCGCTTGTACTATGGCGGCCAGATAGCTGATATAGTACTTAGTACCTGGTTGACTGAGCTTTGCTCGGTTTAAATGCGTTTATACAAGGATCTAAGTATTTCTTTTCTCAGAAAAAAAGAACAAGAAGAAAAGACCCGAGTGTTACCCACCAGGATTCGAACCGGGGCCTGTTGACTCCGAGGGCGAGCATATTCCGTCTGCGCCATTTAGACTTAAATAACAGTGGCGAAATAAGTTTTCGTATTCTAATGACATTGTAGGAGTTTTTCATTATCTAAAAACGCGCATAAAATGATGTTTTAAAAAAAAAGCCTAGCTAGATCGATTTATCGTCCCCGAAACCCCCCTGTATACATAATTTCATGAAAATCGTTCGAGCCGTTTCCGAGATTCAGATTCTATATATTATATATTGTATATACCTATATACCTACAAGTATTGCTCGTTTAAAAGTATAAGATAATGTAAATACATACTTATTATACCTATAATAAGTATATATTTATTGATACGTAATACATAATATACTTATTTAAAGAAAAGCGTCTTTTTCTCTAAATAAGTATATTATGTATTACGTATCAATAAATATATATGGGAGAAAAATGCTCTCTGAAATAACAAAAGCAGACTTCAATTTAAAATTAAATTCAGCTACTCGACAAAATTCTCAAAAAAACGATTCGCAATTTACTGTGGTCTTTGATTAGATTTGGAGGGTTTTTGCAACATACAGATAGTCTGTGTTCCAAATGTCATCACGATCCGTTCATAGGTTACAACATGATTGAGCAACAAACCTATAAATATTCAAACATCCAAACATTTAGATTTTTTTCTATTTATCATGTTAATAGGACTAGCAGCGCCCCGCGTAGTTCCCGTTATTTTCCCGGGATAAAAAGTAGCCTATGTATTCTTCCAGACTATAATCTAACTGGGTTCCGAATTTCATCCCGATCCGTTCATAGGTTACGACGTGATTGAGCAACAAACATCCAAACATCCATATATTGACATTTATAATATTAGCAGGATAGTATAGGATATTAGGGTGTCAGTGCGGGGTATCTGTGTGGGTGCGAGTGTGTGTTTCGGTTCCGTTTCTCCGGTCAGTGTGTATCATCCGCGTAGGTAACCTGCGTTCCTTGCCGTTACTCAGATAAAATACCTACTTTCGAGGAAGCGGCAAACAATAACAGGTAAAAGAAAAGAAAAACATCTGCAGTGCGAAAAACAAATGAAGATTTAACAGAACTTTGATGAAAACAATCGATGAACGTTGCCAAGACGTATGTTAAGGCGATGCCGGTTCATAGCCGGAGATCAGTTGTGCAATCATTGCACTGGGTGTTTGCTATGTATAATAAGTATGTATTTAAAAATATATAAGTATTATATCAACTATCTGGCTTCCATATTACAAGCTTTGCTTAGTTTGGGGTCAGATGGCGTTGTGTGTGAAATGTCCACCAATATTTATTTTATTTATTAATTTTTAACGGTCTTTAAAACTTCATTCTCAAAAAACCGATTCGCATTATTGTAGTGTTTGATTAAATTTTGAGATTTTTTTTGTTCGGTAGATCATACTTTCGAAGTATACAACTTATCCAAATTAGAGATGCGGTTGTTGAAATATCAATACATAAATCAACAATTTAAAATTTACCTCGACGACATATTCATATTACCTCGCTGTTTCATTGAGTATCGACATATTCATGACGAAATGTCATATTACCTCGCTGTTTCTAGTTTAGTTGATTTTATATAATTTATTCATGAGTATTGAGTTTAGTTTTAAATTGAACTTGGTTTGTGTTTTTCGGAGAAAGTTGAATTATTTTTCAAATACATATATTCAAAATAGTACAACGATAAATTTTAACATCGTACTAAAAATCTGAGCGCGTAACTACTACACTGATTTTAATCATATTTCACACCGTATGCAGTACTGTATAGTTTTTATTTCGTTTAATAACTATTGTATGACAATATCCAAGCAAAGCCGGAACAGGCCGCTAGTATTATTTATAAAATTGAAATAGAGTATAATTCTAATGAATATGACTTTTGCTGAACAAAATATACGTCAGACGGCCGACTAAGAACATGCATCGCCTTAAGCTGAACCATTAGATCGCCGTAATCGGGTGTGGAATTAGGGCAGTCTCAAAACAACTATCAAGTGTAGTGTCTTTGAAATACTTCATTACCTATTTGATTGTGTAGCTGCGTCCCACTTTCATTCTATAACAGTACTTCGAAAACGAAGTGGAAAAACTAGCTTTGAAGAACAGTTTATTACTTCTTTATAACGCACGTTAGTCCAATAACATTTGAAAAATAATGACATCTAATATATAAAATTCTCGTGTCACAGTTTTCGTTGCCATACTCCTCCGAAACGGCTTGACCGATTTTGATGAAATTTTTTGTGCTCTCCGGTATCTATGAGAATCGGCCAACATCTATTTTTCATCCCCCTAAATGTTAGGGTAGTCCACCCCAATTTTTTTATTTTTTAGACAAAATTTTTAATTTCAATTTTTTTATGTTACAACATACAAAAATACATACAATCCTCAATTTTCACCCGTCTACGATCAACCCTTATTTTTTAATAGCCATTTTAGTAATTTAATCATTTTTCCTCTCCGGTCGAAAACTGATCAATCGTCATTTAATTAGTTACCCCCGCCAGTTGTCTACAGGTGTCACTTCTGACCCAGTAAACAGCACGATAATTTGGGGATCAAAAGTAGCCTAAAGCATATATTCAATTCAATTCATTTATTCATACCATAAATTCATAAGAACACTTGGTAACGTCATTTACAAAAAGGCAAAGAATCTGTGTACATAATATGATAAAATAACAACGTCAAAAACAATAAAGCAGCTGTAAAGGGGCCTAGTCAATTACATGCAGCTGTAAAAAGGCTTTGTCGAAGACAATATAACAAATAATCAATACACACAGTATACAGATACTACAATAGTACAAACAATGTAACATCAAAAGTCTTAAAAATCTATTATTTTACCTTATTACAAGATTCTAATTTCGACACATTTCTCTTCCATACGTTACTATCTTTAACAAAGTCGTCTATATTATAATATGCCTTGCTCAATAGGTAGCTTTTATTTCATTTTAAACTTGGTTTCATTGAGGCCTTCCACTTGTACAGGGATTGCATTATAGAAGCGAATACTATTACATTTGAAAGAGTTATTTGTTTTCTGAAGTCTGCACTTAGGAAATACAATTTTGTGTTTATGGTGCGCTTTTGGATTCAGATCAGTTAATTTCTGCAGACGACTTCGATTTTTCTTACATATATTATACATTCATAAATATACAATGAAGGGACTGTTAATATGTTAATAGTTTTGAACATCTCCCGTACTGATTCTCTAGGTGATAAATTATATAGACCACGGATTGCTCTTTTTTGCAATATGAAAACAGAGTTTCTGTCCGCAGCCGAACCCCATAATAAGATCCCGTAGGACATAATACTGTGAAAGTAGCCAAAATAAACAAGCCTAGCTGTTGCAACGTCTGATATTTTTTTAATTTGACGAACTGCGTGGGCAGCTGAACTGAGTCGATCAGCTAGTCTCTCTATGTGAGGACCCCATTGAAGCTTTGAATCTACTGAAATACCCAGAAAACAAGTAGATTGTACAGGTTCGATAAGTTCATCCTTCAGTCTTATATTAAGTTTACCGCACATTACATTGCAGAGTGTGAACTTTATACATTTCGTTTTAGTTGGATTAAGTACTAGATTATTTGCATCAAACCATTTGTACGAAATGTCCAAAAGTACGTTTATTTCAGTGAAATCGTTTACTTACCGTACCGTGGGAAACTAATATACCTAAAGACCACGCGATGAAACAAAATAAGTATTACGACCTCCTAAACGAATTAACAAAAAATGGCTATGTAGTTAGTTTATACGCTGTAGAAGTGGGAGCGAGAGGTATACCAGCAAAATCTCTCTATAACCTACTGAAAGATCTTGGCTTATCCAGAAGTGCAGTAAGTTCTATACTAGAACGTGTATCTAAAGCTGCACTAGTAGGCTCATATCAGATTTGGCTGGGCAGGGGAGAGAAAACGAGTGGTGAAGGTGAGTGTTGATGTACGTCAGAAAGGGGCCCCTTAAACCTACGCCCGAGTCACAAGTCTCGGAACTACTCGAGTTTTCTCTCTCTGCCACACGATGGACCCGGCACCCGCACGGTGAATCCATGGAATGCTAAGAAAATCGTCTCTCTTCCTCTCTTAATTTTGAATAGAAGTGATGTATCATCGGCGAACATAACTATTTCTATATTTTTATGTTTCTTTATCATAAAAGGTAGATCATTAACGTATATAAGAAACAGGAAAGGTCCAAGTATGGAACCTTGTGGTACACCCATTCTTATAGGCGACTCATTTGATTGCACACCGTCAACATCGACTATTTGTACACGGTCTTTAAGATATGAAGAAATGAAATTTAGAGCTGGTTTCGAAACCCCATAAAACTGCAGTTTCTTTAAAAGAGTGTCATGATGAACACAGTCGAAAGCTTTTGATAAGTCACAAAATACTCCCAGAACGTCATGATGATCTTCCCAGGCTTTCAATATATAATTAGTTAGTTCAATACCTGCATCGGTAGTGGAACGTCCTTTTGTGAATCCAAATTGGTTACTATGTAATAGATTATTAATATTAAAGTAAGATAAAAGTTGCTGGAGAACAAGTTTCTCGAATATTTTGCTGATGCAAGGCAAAACCGAGATTGGTCTGGCGATTAACATTCGTTAAACAATTCTGCTAAATATGGGGCAATGTTATTAATAATCCCCTCAAGTACCTTAACAGATAATCCCCATAAGTCCTCTGTATTCTTAACTTTAATATCTTTGAACGTTTTTAGTATTGCAGTGGTAGTAACATGATGAAATTCAAATGTAGATGAAGGACAATCAACATTTTCTGTCAACAATTTTTCTGCAAGAGAGGGAGACGAAGTTAGACGTTTAGTTGTCTCTAATGGAATATCAGCAAAATAAACCTTGAAGGCATCTACTATGTCCGATTTTTTCGTAGTGACTTTTTCGCCAATCCGAAGTGCGCTCATCATTTCACGACTTTTAATTTTTCCAGACTCATTGTTTATTATCTTCCACGTGCTTTTTATCATATTATTGGAGTTTTTAATTTTATCCTGTATAAATATAGCTTTTGCTCGAATACATACATTTCTAAAAATACTTGAATATCTCTTAACATATAGTTTTGTGGCATCATCGTTGCAGTATGTCTTTAGTTTGTATAAATTGTAAAGATTGCTTCGACTTTTAATAAGACCTGGTGTTGCCCAATCGGCAAACTTCGGTTTTGCGTTAATATTAACAAATTTTGGTATGGAAAATATTATTAAATTGTGTACTCAGCATTTTAAAAAACTCAGAATAATTATGATTAGGATCATCAATTGTCATAGTGCAAAATTTGTTGGAAAAATGATTAGTTATCGCGGTATTTAAAGCTGACATGCGGGACAATGTAATGGGTCTAACAAGAACTTTCTCTTCCGCCCTTTTCATACAGGCAGGAAGAGAAATGCTCAAGCCCCTATGGTCCGAACGCAAACAATCCAGGACCTCAGAATGAAAGTATTCACAGTTTACAAAAACATTATCAATGCAGGTTGCAGAACAACCTTTCTTAGTTACTGCGACCCTAGTGGGTTCAGTGAACACTTTTGTCAAATTAAAAGATTGACATAACATTAATATGTTGCTCTTGTTACGAGATTCCGAAAGTATATCTGTGTTGAAGTCTCCACACATCACAATCTGTTTACTTTTCTCAGATATTCTACTCAATGCTTCTTCTAAAGTAGTTAAGAAGATCTCAATTTCGGCACTAGGTGGTTTATAAACACATAAAATATATATAGTTTGAACACGCTAATCTCGGGAACTACCGGACCGATTTAAAAAAATCGTTCACCGTTCTTTCATATGTACGTAATCCTTGGTTATATATATGTACCACGGGCGAAGCTGGGGCGGGCCGCTAGTTTACAATAACCTTATGATTGTAATGGACTGAATACCATGATCCGCAAACATATTTATAGGTACATTCTTCTCGCAATACAGTACTATCTTGTCCCCAAATGAAGTAAAGCTCGTATTTTGAGATCTCGATAGTCGAGTCGATACAATACAAACAAAAGTCCAATTTTAAATTTATAAAGAACAAAATTAAAATTTTGGATTTACCCTCGACTACCTCGGATTTGTAATACATACGTACAACATTCTACTAGTCAAATAACTGCATGTCACAGAGCTGTTATGTGGCAGGTATGTTGCTTACCATCAGGCACATGTCCTGCTCGTCTCGTCACACTTATGCTATAAAATAAATGTAGATAAGTAAGCAACAAGTTAATACATTTTCTCTTTATTGCTCGTGATATATTTCATACAAAAATCTGTATTATAGTTTGCAGGTTATGTTGGTACTCGTATATTATTAGTACGAGTATGTCTAACTATTCTCGTATTCATCTATTTGTCATTTTCATCCTACGTCACCATATCACGGTCGCCAATTATTGCTTTCTTTTTTTTTTTGTTTAAAGTTTTCATATATTTTGTTTTAATAATTAAATAGAGTAAATATCTCGTTATCTACATAATATAATCACGAATATTATAGATAAGTAAGGATACATTTGTCTTTGACGTCATACCGGTTGAAAATTTTTACCTATTTGACTTGGTTGAATATTTTGCTTCTTTGTCTAGTCAAAATGAATAAACATAATAATCGTAAATAATATAAATGTAATAAAGTGTTTTACAAATGCAAATACACCTGACAAAAACTGTTATATTCAAAACAAAACAGTGGTGCCACCTTTGGCGAAATTGTGAACTATCTTTGACAGGTGTAGGTACCTATGTATTTGCGTTTTGAAAACACCTTTTACTAGTCAAAATAAGATCGTTCCGGTCAAAACAAAGCATTATTCCGATTCGTTTAGTACCAATTCGCTTCGCTTTGGTTTACCTGCATCACATGACTTTGCAAATTTGCATAATAAAATCATTTTGAGGAATACGTTTATAAATAGAAATATTTTGAAACTGTCAATGTGACGTTTTAGTTATAATGTCTTACTAGTGGTCCGCCCCGACTTTGCCCATGTTACATTATATATTTAAAGTCTATTTATAGCACTCATAGTCTATGTATACCACTCAGGGATCATGAACATATCTAACGGTGAAAATTTTTTTTTTCGGTCCAATAGTTCCTGAGATTAGTGCGTTCAAACAAAAAACCTCTCCAACTTTATAATATTTGTATAATTGCCTCTAATATTATAAACTGCTACGTAATTTTTATTATACGTTTGAAAATTATTGTAAGCAATCTGTTTCTTTGGTTTCACTGACGAAGATACAGTGCCATCTTAATCTATACTAATATTATAAAGCTGAAGAGTTTGTTTGTTTGTTTGTTTGTTTGTTTGCTTGAACGCTAGGATCTCGGGAAGTACTGGTCCGAATTGAAAGATTCTTTTTCTATTGGATAGTTCATTTATCGAGGAAGGCTTTAGGCTATAGAAAATAACTCTACTATTAATTGAAGCGGAGCATGAAACAAGAATGTAACAAAATCGGAAAAAAAAATATTCCCCTTTTGAGAGTTTTCGTACGTTTCGTGCTTTGACATGACACATGACAGCATGTGTCAAAGATTGCGTCATTGAATTTCAGTAATCTGTGCCTCGAATATAAACCTTTGCTATTTTTTTTTTCTAAATCTGAGTTGGTACGACCAATTTCCGACAGGTGGCGTAGCAGGTTGCTGAAGAGGTTTTTTGTTTGAAATAGATATTCTCAGGAATGAGAACCGATTTCAGTCATTCTTTCACCGTTGGATATGTACGGGATCCCGATGAGTGCTATATAATATACCACGGGCGAAGCCGGGGCGGGCATCTAGTATGTATATATAAATTACGCGTCACGTTGTTTGTCCGCGATGGACTCCGAAACTACTTAACCGATTTTAATCAAATTTGCACACCGTGTGCAGTTTGAGCCAACTTGAAAGATAGGTTTATTTCATTTCGATTAATAGTCTTTATATGACAATATCCGAGCGAAGCCGGAACTGGCCGTTAGTAACTTATTAGTTTTGAGTGACTTTACTATAGATTATTTTTACTATAAAGTGACGTCACAACCTCCACTCTGGAAGTTTAATGATATCTTCGTCGATTTTTTATAATTTGAATAGCCAACTTTCGAAATTACGCGGCTGTAACCGGAGGGCGTGGCCATGACCATGGCCATATAGATCATCCGATTTTACCCGAAGATTTCTTTAATTTAAGAACATGACTCTTGAGCTCATTTCACAACCCACGGAAAATCTGTATCGCTCCACATATGAGTACATACGAGTATTTTCCGCGGGCTATAAGGCTCACAGGCAATGACATCCTCGTTCGAAAAAGACTGCAAAGTCTTGAACGTCGCCGGAAAATTGCTAGCTTATCGGTTTTTTATCGTATACACTTCTCTCGGACATACATGCGATACAGAGTGTGCGACTGATTTGCACGATCTAACACCACCTTGCCCTTTTTTCTATCGGAATGCTCACTGCTCGAAAAAGCGACATCGTTTCATGTTCCAAAGACACAAACGAAGAGATTGGATTCTAGTTTTGTGATAAGAACGTCAAGGCTGTTGAATACGTTGCCTGAGAGGGGTTTTCCCAATAGTTAAAATCTAAAATGGGTCTTCAAATCGAAAGTGATTCGGTTTCATCGTAAGCCGCATCATCGTTTAACAGTAGGCAAGATGGCGGTCAAGTGTAAACATATAAAAGTTAAAAAAAAACAAGAGAATATTTCACTTCAAAAAAAAATGTATCCCATATTTTTCTATTATCTAGCTGACAGAATAATTATAACGGAATATTACTGACCCTGGCGTCATTTCAATTAACACAGTATAATTATAATAAATGGCAAATATTCCACGGTGTTATATGGTTTTCCCATAAAACCTCCCCTTGGTAGCGGCGACAGCGGAAAGTCCCCAGTCTGGTGATCCTACCGCCATCTAAATTGCTTACGCCGTTGTTATCGTTCTCCTTTGTACTCCATTTGAAATTATTGAGATAGCATTAGCAAGGATATTAGCAGTAGAATGAGACATTCAGTTCATTAATTACGGTCGTGTTTACGACTGATGCGTGCCTCTGGGCACATTTACGATGTCCATGCGTGTACTTAGATACCGACATATTTATGTAGGATTTTGGGATTTTTATTACAAAGTAAAAATCTAGTTTTAGCAGCAAAAGAATATCCAACCCATAGTTTGTTCTCACTTCTGGGACTCTGTCAAAGGCGGATCCAAGGGAAATCATATTAAAAAACATGCATATTTAGAGCACGATTTTGTGTCTTGGCCACGACTATGTGTCCCCCTTGGTGCCAAAACTGGATCCGCCCTTGGACTCGATATATCCATACTAATATTATAAATGCGAAAGTAACTCTGTCTGTCTGTCTGTCTGTCTGTCTGTCTGTCTGTCTGTCTGTCCGTCTTTACCGCCTAAACCAACCAACAGATTTTGATGAAATTTTATACATAGATAGAATAGATCCCGAGAAAGGACATAGGCTACTTTTTGTTCCAAAAAAAGGGTTGAAAGGGTTAAAATAAGGGATGAAAGTTTATATGGAAAACTTCGTCATTGTTGAAAGACTATGAAACTTTACGTCTAGATATTTAACACGAAACCATAAAATGTATGTTTTAGCAGTTTTGTAGTTTCGAACTGTACCTACGGGGGTGGAATTGGGGGTGAAAGTCTGCAAGTTCAATATTATTGAAGATAAAACCATGAAACTTTGTATCTAGACACTTGAAATGGAGTCGATAAACGTTTGTTCCAGCAATTTTATAATTTCTAACTATACGGGGATACTTATATAACCGCTTGATACACTGGCCGCTTTTCGCGTTTTACAAATTTGGCGGGAAAACGGGTGTCAGGTTACATAAGTGCGGTGTTTATGTTTCGGCATATGAAGTGCCACCTTACTTTTACCCGTTTGAGCCATTTACTCTCAAGAGCGTTTCAAGACGCTTCTAGCGGTATCATTTATTTATAAATTCAAGATGGCCGCCGCTACAAAATGGCGGATAACGTAGGTTTTATCAATCCCATCAACATGGGTATCAAATGAAAGGGTTCAACAAGCAGAATACAATATACTATAAAAAAATTAAATCCAAGATGGCGGCCGCTACAAAATGGCGGATAACGTAGGTTTTATCAATCCCATCAATATGGGTTTCAAATGAAAGTGCTCAACCAGTAGAATACAACGTACTATATAAAATTAAAATCCAAGATGGCGGCCGCTACAAAATGGCGGATAACGTAGGTTTTATCAATCCCATCAACATGGGTATCAAATGAAAGGGCTCAACAAGCAGAATACAACATACTATAAAAATTGAAATCCAAGATGGCGGCCGCTACAAAATGGCGGATAACGTAGGTTTTATCAATCCCATCAACATGGGTATCAAATGAAAGGGCTCAACAAGCAGAATACAACATACTATAAAATTAAAATCCAAGATGGCGGCCGCTACAAAATGGCGGATAACGTAGGTTTTATCAATCCCATCAATATGGGTATCAAATGAAAGTGCTCAACCAGTAGAATACAACGTACTATATAAAATTAAAATCCAAGATGGCGGCCTCTACACAATGGCGGATAACTTAGGTTTTATCAATCCCATCAACATGGGTATCAAATAAAAGGGCTTGACAAGAAGAATACAGTGCACTATACAACCTCAATATTTAAGATGGGCGCAGCCACTAAATGGCGTATCAGACAGAATTTTTGATAGTCGACGAGATTTCCATGGTGTCTTATCAAATGTTATGCATGATGGACGCTCGATTAAGGCAAATTAAGAACTGCGAAAATGAGTTTTTTGGAGGAGTAAACGTTTACTTTTCGGTAATCTTTTACAACTGCCTCCTATAAAATGATCAGGAACACCTGTTTTCAATTCTAATACGAAATTATATATATGAAAGTAACTCTCTCTGTCCGTTACCGCCTAACGCCTAAGCCACTTAAAGAGTTTGTTACAATTTGGTGCACAGATAGACTAGACTTAGGAAAGGACAACGGCGACTTTTTATCACAGAAAAAGAGTTGAAAAGAGTGGAAATGAGGAGTAAAAGTGTGCATGGAAGGATCTTTGCACTCTTTGTATGCTATTTTTAACCGACTTCAAAAAAGTAGGAGGTTATCAATCCAGTTGTATTTCCAATTGTGAATCAATTTAGATGGTTATTTTTTTTGGTTGGTAGATTATAGTTCAGAGGTGGTCATATAAATTTTATCGAAATCAGTGGGGCGGTTTTTGAAATATGAGCAACAAACTAAAATTTGCGTTCATGTAATCAGACGATATATCTACTAATATCTACTAATAGACTCTAATAAAATTTGGTGGACCGTCCCAATATGATTTTAAATTAAAGTCTGTTTTGATTAATTTTTTCAGAACATAGTTTTTTTTTGTAATTTGCCGTGTAAATTGTACATTTATTAATAAATATAAAACTTTGACTTAGACCGATTTTGATTAGGAAACGTGAATTTGTATGGTAGTAGACATACGAGTAGGTACTGCCTCAATTACTTTAATAAATATGTGGCGCGGACGAAGTCGCGGGTAAAAGCTAGTAGAGAATATATACAGAGGTATATCCTACTAATGATATAAATGTCAATGTTTGGATGTTTGTTGCTCAATCACGTCCAAACTTCTGAACTAATCGGGTTGAAATTTGGAACATACTTAAAGTCTGGAAGAACACATCGGCTACTTTCCATCCCGGGAAAATAACGATGCTAAAAACGGACTGCACGGGGCTTGCTAGTTCTCTAATAATGTTAGAGTCATGGCACATTCCGATTACCTTACGATGTTTTTCTGCACCCTTAAAGCTAGTACCTAGTAACTTTCTCCTTGTATATCTGTACTTGGAATAATACTTACAGGTCTAGTCATATTTGTCATATTTAAGCTCGAACTCTCTGGAAAAGTGTGGGTTTGGCGAATGACACAGATCATCGTAAGATACTGTTCTTGAGTCATGCTGGTTTTCTTGCGATGTTTTTCCTTCATAGTGAAAGCCAGCGGTGATGGTGAGCTTCTACATCAAGACATGGAAAAAATCAGAAGTGTAGTGTAGTGAAGTCAAGAAGTACGTCCCGCGCCGTTGGGCTCATGTCGAGCAGTGGACTAAGATAGGCTGATGATGATGATGAAAAAATAAATATTTCAACAAAGTCTATTACCTACAAAATTTCTTCTTTTAAAGTATGTTCTGTAATATTACATTTTGTATATTATTTATATGTACAGGACATTAACAGTACTTACCTCTAGCCATAGAATAGATAACTCTAGTAACATTCTGTTTAGTTGAAAACAAAAATTAAAAATGTGTACAGCTATTCCCATCATATTTTGTACAAATAGGTATCATCTTAGTGTTAAAGACAGCTGCTGCAAATTACCTGTAAGACATTTAAAATTTGCAACCCATCCAGTTAACGATGAAAAACTGTTTACAAAAGTTAATTTATGAAACATTTCTAGGAGAGCCAAATGTTTCATTGCAAATGGCAAAAATAAAATGGCCGCTGACGTGAGCAAGTTTTCCCGCCAAAACAAACCTATGTCGCGGCGATCAAAGGATATCCACCGTTTAATTGTTTCTTTTGAAGAAGTGGCTTTTGAAGATCGGGATATAAAATTAAACTTATTAGTCTTGAGTTATTAGTGTGTAAATTATAGTAGGTGGGCTGAAAAAATAACATAATACGGTAATTCGTATGATAGGACTATTTGCGGAGTCCGCCTTGCGCTGACCTGTCCGTCATCGTCCGTCATTCAGAACCTCTCAGAACTCAACGGTTCAGGCTGAAATTATGAACTAAAAAGAACATACATACGGTCGAATTGAGAAACCTCCTTTTTTGAAGTCGGTTTAAAATAGATTATAGTGCAATTCGTTTTTAACCGACTTCCAAAAAAAGGAGGAGGTTATCAATTCGACCCCTATGTTTTTTTTTTTTTTTTTTTTTTTTTTTTTATGTATGTTACCTGATTTCTCGAGAACCTCTGAACCGATTTTAAAATTTCTTTTTGTATTCGGATGGGTATGCTTCCCGAATGGTCCCATATAAATCATTTTGAAATCGGTCAAGTAGTTTTTGAAATATGAACCAAAAACTGAAAAATTGCGTATCTGGATGACGTTGTAGATTTCACAAAAGTTATGAATCTCGACCCTGTCAATACAAAATTGTGTAAATACTTTAATAAAAACTTGTTTTAACCCCGACCAAAAAGGGGGGTGTTATAAGTGACGTCGATGTCTGTCTGTGTGTCTGTCTATCTGCTGTGGCACCGTAGTAGAACTCAAACAGATGGGCCGATTTCGATGCGGTTTCTTTTATTTCAAGGTTAATACCATAGCAGATGTTCTTAGCTATGTCTGGTTAATGTCGATTCAAGATGGCCGCCTCCACAAAATGGCGGACAAAATATTTTCACAACCTACCTCAATTTGGGTATCAAATGAAAGGGCTTGACTAGTAGAGTACTATGTACTACAACAAATTTCAAACCCAAAATGGCCACCACGACAAAATGGCGAATTATATTATATTTTCATTACTACCTCAATTTGGGTATCAAACGAAAGAGCTTGACTAGTAGAATACTTTTCACTATGAAAAATTCAAATCCAAGATGGCCGCTTCCACAAAATGCCGAAATACATTTCTTTTTCACAACTCCCTTTATATGGGTATCAAATGAAAGGGCTTGACTAGTAGAATGTTGTACAGATAACAAATCCGAGGTAGTCGGGGTTTAATCAAAATTTTAATTTTGTTCTTGTACACTAAAAAGAGTAAAATAAACAATTTTCGTACAAAAAATTAAACCGACTTCAAAACCACAAATGGGCACTCAAAAGCGAAAAATAAACTAAAATCATTATTATAAGCGCTACTCACTCATCTATTTCAAGTCGGTGCCAGTCAGGTCAAAAAGTTAGTAGATTGATGCTATGTAGGCACAGGTAAGTAGTATCTATCCTATACCTGTTAGATTTAGCTGGCACCGACTTCAAATAGATGAGTGAGTAGCGCTTATAATAATGATTTTAGTTTATTTTTCGCTTTTGAGTGCCCATTTGTGGTTTTGAAGTCGGTTTAATTTTTTGTACGAAAATTGTTTATATAGAATAGTAGAGGCGATGCGCGTTACCATAATAATATAATAATATCGCTAGACGGTTGGGTTAAGGGCCAGATGCAGAAGGGAGTCATCCTTGATGCAGCGCGCATCGTCAGGAGGTTCCTCTCTCTCTCTGCCGCCCTAACCACCGGTAGCTTGGGCTTTTCCCCGCTGCTGGCGGCAAACTAGGTTTAAGTTTTTATAATGTTTTTATGTTATTTTATATAAATATTGTAAACACTTAGGCTTAAGGGAATAAATAAATACGAAAATAATAATATACTTAGTATATATAAGCAGCCCACTAAATGTTCCCACTGCTGGGACTCGGAAGTTACAGGGGGGGGGGGCACACTTTTACCACTTTGGAAGAGTCCCTTGCGCAAACTATTCTGTTTAAAAAAAAACATACTAATATTATAAAGCTGAAGAGTTTGTTTGTTTGTTTGAACGCTAGGATCTCGGGAAGTACTGGTCCGAATTGAAAGATTATTTTTCTGGTGGATAGTCCATTTATCGAGGAAGGCTATAGGCTATATATAGAACATAACGCTACTATTAATAGAAGCGGAGCATGAATCAAGAATGTAACAAAATCGGGAAAAATATTCCTTTTTGAGAGATTTCGTACGTTTCGAGCTTTGACATGACACATGACAGCATGTGTCTAAGATTGCGTGCGTCATTGAATATCACAGATTAAACACCTCTTGAATATAAACCTTTTTGTTTCTAAATCTGAGTTGGCACAAAAAATTTCCGACAGGTGGCGGTAGTAGGTAGCTGAAGAGGTTTTTTGTTTGAAAGCGACATTCTCAGGAATGACTGAACTGATTTCAGTCATTCTTTCACCATTGGATATGTACTGGATCCCGATGAGTGCTGTATAGCACTCATCGGGATCCAGTACATATCCAGTACATATACATATATATGTACCACGGGCGAAGCCGGGGCGGACATCTAGTATGTTAGAAACCGCAATATCATTTTTAATGACCTATTCATAGACACCCCACACGTATGGTATTAATGAGAAAAAAAATTAGTTTCAATTCTATGTATGGGACACCCCTAAAAATTTTTGTTTTTTTCTATCAAAATCTTAATGCGGTTCACAGATTACATTTATTTACCAAGTTTCAATAGTATAGTTTTTATAGTTTCGGAGAAAAGTGGCTGTGACATACGGACGGACAGACATGATGAATCTATAGGGGTCCCGTATTTTGCCATTTGGCTACGGAACCCTAAAAAGTGTGTGCTTAAGACGGGTTATAGGCGATTCGCCACAAAGTTAATTCGCCATAAAAACAAATGTGTGTAAATTCGCCACAATTCTATTTTTTTGATAAATCCTCATTAAATTTATCAATTGTAAATTCGCCACAGTGTTTTTTTCTGTATAGGTAAAAACTTCATTACAATTAATAATAATAGCAGTGAATAACAGCTGACTGTAGTATACACTACAGGCCCGTGAACAAAATTTATGTGTGAAATGAACTGCCATGAGACCTATATAGGATGATAGAAGGGTATAAAGTAATAAGATTGAGCACTATGCCGTCACTTGTAAGCTGTCCAACTGAGTGCAATTGAAGAGGGAGGGTTCTAACCCTCAATAATTTCTCCTCATCGCATGATTTTTATACGGCGTTGCGGAATAATTGATTAGACGAGGTAAAAACCTATAGATAGTCAATCAAAAGGTCAAAATCTACATTACCCAAAATAGAGCAGCTACGTGTATGACGTCACTAATCCTAGGAAGCCAGTTTTCTAGATCTGTCTATTGTTATCTCCAAAGGTCGCGCGACCTCGCGGCCAGCCTTGCTGGTGACGTCACGACCGCCGCCCCTTGTTAGCTAAAAGCCCCATCAAGGAACCCGAGGTTAATGGCAATGACAACAAAGTAGGGATGGGACAGACGCTATGTGATCTTGAGTTTTGGTGTCGTTGTCTAATAATAAGAACACATAATGAGGGAGTTTCATTTTTGTGGTGTTGGCCATCTTGGATATGAAATTTGTTATAGTGTATGGTAACTAGTCAAGCCCTTTCATTTAATACCCATATTGGGGAAGGTTGTCAAAAAATATGTTAATCATCATTTTGTGGAGGTCCATCATCTTGTGTTTACCAAACATATCAAAGATCCACCGAAGTGGTTTTCAAATGAAAAATTGGTTGCCTGTAAAGTCGGTATACGGGCGAAAGTTTTACGTGACAACGACTTTGAGTGGTAAAATAATTATACGGAAGGGACGCGTGCCTTTCACTTTTTATGTCTGTCTCTCTCGCTCTTAGGCGGGCTAACCATGCCCGAGTGGAAGGGACGCGTGCCTCTCACTCGCTCTCGTTGTGAGCGCATAACGTGAGCGGAGCGTAACGCAGTTTCTTGAAGTGTCACCCGGCAAACCAATTTATAAGACGTTGTCACGTCAAAAAACCGCATCGAAATCGTCAAAATCAAATCGTCCATCCATTTAAGAGATACGATTCCACAGACAGACAGACAGACTTCGACGTCAAACTTATAACACCCATATTTTTGGTCAGGGGTTGGAAATATGTAACTCATAAGTTGAAATCGCTTATATAGTTGAAAAAAATAAAATAAATAAAATAAAAACAGACTGTTGATACCAAGAGTGAAAACAAATTTTGATCTGAAAACATTTTTTTCGTTGTACTTTACTAAGCGACAGGACGAGTAAGATGTGCGTCTGATAAAATAAGCTACACACATGAAGAGTTGGATTCATTACCTAATATAATATCTTTTTTTTTTTAGTAAGAAGTGACGAGACGACCAGGACATGTGCCTGATGGCAAGCAACATACCTGCCACATAACAGCACAGTGGTACGCAGCTATTGGAACATTTAGAATCATTACCTAGCACTGAACTGCGCTCATCACCCAGTGATCTAAGATGTTATATATCTAAGCCCTGTTATTTCTCTGGAAACATTGCCCTTCAAACCGGAACACAGTAATATTTTCACATTACTATTTGGTGGTAGAATAACTGGCAAAGGTACTTCCCCAGGCGGACTGTGCTAGGAGTCCTACCACTACAAATATCTGCGCGTCACCCAGTAAAATAATAGTTATTTGTTATACAAGAGTGCAAAGTTGATTTTTTAACCGCGTGCTCAATTTTGATGACCGAGCAAGCGAAGGATTCTAAAATTGAATCACGAGCGCAGCGAGTGATTCAAAATTAGAATCCTGAGCGTAGCAAGGGAATCAAAAGAGCACAAGGTGAAAAATCTTTGCAGTCGAGTGCAACACGTAACTTTTCATTCCACCTCAGCGAGGAAATGACTAAATGCAAATTTTAAATGATTTCGCGCTAAGCAAATTAAAAAAAAGTAAGTACACCAAGGAGGTTCCGAGTCTGAGTTTTTAACATATTAAAAAAATGAATGATGCATTCGGCACCAAGGAGGTACAAATAAATAGGTTGAATTATGTTTTGAATTCAAAACCTCAGTACACACGATGTTCTAAATTCAAATTTACTTTAACCTCTAGAGGGTAAAAACTACTTTTGCGCCCTGATATCGAGGAGCAAAAGTACTCTTTCCGAGCTGGTGGGATGAAAAAATATTTATAACATTATCATAAGAAGCTTATACTTACGAGTATTTACTACTGAACTCCTGAGAGTTCTCAGTCCTCCCGCCCTCGGCCTGGTTTTTGGCTTTAGCATCATCAGCTTTTGTGCTTTTAATATGACTCAAAAAATACTCGTAGCATGTACCAAGATCAAACTGTTATGATTTCCTAATTTGTTATTTTGAGTTATTTAAACTGCTATTATAATATAAATATCTGTTTAGCATTCACAGTTAGGCTTTTGGTTTTGCAGCGCGACTCTTAGATGAAGCGTGACTTTCATTAGAAATAGGTCCCTGGACTCCCAAGATACAAGCTTAGCTTAGTTTGCAGTGCACTGACAGAAACTTACATAAGTGCATATGATTAGAAAACACAATCTGCTTTATATTTCAATGGGTATTCGTACCGCTATAATATATTGTTGTTCAACTTTCAACGTAAATAAAACATGATATGATTTGACTCTTTTAGTCTTTTACAAGATGCGATGATCCCATTGATGTCCCTTCCCTATTCTCAAACTCTTACTATAACGAGCGCTGGGATGCTCTAATCGCACCATGATAGATGTCTTTAGGAGGCCAATTATGTTCTGAAGGTCTTTTATTTTTACTCATCAATTTACCTTATTGCCGGCCCTAAGGTGCGGCCCTCAGGGCTCCGGGAAATGATGGAAAGGGACAGATTGGTGGTACGTCATCTACTATATCAGTGTTTGTACGTGTTCTGATCGTAGCTAAAAGCGACATCGTTTCATGATTGATATAACAAAGACTTAAACAAAAAGGTTTGACTCTACTTTTGTAATTAGAAAATACTCGTATAAGCTACGTACTACGTTGCCTAAATTAGTAGGTATTTATTGATACAGTCTGAATCGATTTCTTCTAGGTGAGCGCCTGAGCGCAGTCTATCGTACACCGCAACGTCTTTAATGAGATGGCGGTCAAGTGCAAACTTATTGTCGACACAAAATAGGAAATATTAAATGGTTTTGTCATAGTTACTCGTAAAATTGTATATTCTTAGTAATATTATTTTTACAACACACTTGAAATTTTATTACACAATTTTGTTTCTCATTTACTACTCAATAGGTATGTACGTTTTAAATATAAAGAACAATATTCACAGATAATAAAACTTTTTGTTAAATTACGAAAAAAACAGTCTCATTGTTTTTTGTTTTTTTTTTTTCAAACTCAGGTCAATTGACTTTCTAACTACAAACTGTAAGCACGGAGCTATTTTTTACTGAGTATTATAGGTTACTTTTTTATAGTAGATAGGCTATTTATAGGTACTTCACGACCGCCATCTCGCCTGGTGTTACGCGACGATGCGGTGTATGATGGAGCGTACTGCGTATAGCGAGTGATAGCCCGTTTTGGGTATTGATCTGGCGATCGCGAGATTTTGATTACCCTTTTGCATACAAGTCTTTATTTAGGAAAGTAAGAAAAATAAAGTACTTACACCACGAAACCATTGTCGTTGCATGTAGCACTTACCATGAAAAACGTGATTTGAACTTTAATTGGTCTACCCTACGGTTTTCCCAAATGGTGTGGGGTTTTCCACCGACAACTGTCGATCGTTACAAGTCCACAGGTAAGGACTGAAACTGAAAGTACATAGTGCAGGGGTGATGGAAAATGATGTATCTAAATATTAATGTAACGAATTGTCGAATGGAATTACCTATCTACGATTTATAAGCGAAAACAGGAAATTTATTTATAATTACTGGCGTAAGTTTCATCTATAAATTGCTTTTGAACGTTAGACTTGAATTCATATTGAAAATATTACATACACATAACTATGAAAATAAATAAATAGAGTAATATAGGGAAAAACGACTGTCAGCCACAGAGAATGCAGATAGAAGTGAAAACCAGTGACTCAGAGTGTTAGTATTTTACTGCTACTTGCTACTTGCTACTAATGTTGCAAGACTCTTGATAGACATCTCGTCTGATGGACAGTGACGATGCGGTCGAAGATGGTGCTCGCTTATCCAGAGGAAACTCATTCCCTCTAGATTTGAAGTTAGGTACTCAGACTGCATCAAACTCCTTTATTGCATAATTTGTACATCATAATGTGGATCCACCTTCGAACTAGTTATAAACTGTATTTCGGAGTTGTAGTTCTTATCTATTGGGAAAACTCCACTCGGGCAGCATGGGCAGCTGTGTTCGGTTGCGCATTATTACTTATTTGACGCATCTAGTACAGAGTTGCTGCTTGCTACCTGTGGATCGCTCTCGTGCGTGTGTTTGCGGGCACTACCCTCTAATTATGATTAATACTAATAAAAATATACATTTATATTATTTACTTATAAATAATTAGGTTACAAAAAAATATACCTGCCTTCTTAAATGTCATGCCATTTCGAGGTATACATGTAAAAAAAATATATTTATGATTTTCAATTATTTGTTTAGATTCCTGTTATGCCAAGAACAATGTAATCGACGGTAAATAAGTTTTTAATAAGCCCATACTTATAAGCTTGTAAAATGTATAAACATTGTTGGTTTGTCACTTCTAGGATTTAATGTACACTAGAAATGTTCAATTTATGTATTTATGGCTAATAAAGATAATTTAAAATGAAAAATGACTCGGGCAGCATATTGCATTGCTTGACCGTACGTTTAACGAAATTGGAGTCAAACCGGTGCGTTCTAGTTTTGGAACGCTTTTTAGGCTCCCGTACACAAAGGCTATATTGTTAAGAAACACTGAAAACAGCATAAAATTAACGTTTGATGGAGCTCATATTTAAAGGAAAAACGTGATATTTTTGCTTGATATTGATAGCCGTAACTGGTAGATGCTTTAAATATTCACCGAATATTTTCTCCTGGCCACGTGGTTCGACTGCGTAGTTCGATCAATCGGACCATGCGAACTTTTTTACCGTTGGTTCGATCCACCACGTGAACTACCAATCCTTGGGACCTCGTGGTTCGACTCCATTGTCGAACCACGATGGCAAGTTCATCTGGTTCCATTCATCGAAGTACACTCACGGGCACAATTAGCCGTGGTTATATTTTCACTTTAAAAATAAATACTTAAATTAAAATAAACCAAATATTTATTTTATTGCTGTAGACTTGATATTTTTGCTGCTTTTATCGATAATGGTCCGTACTTACGGGCCCATTGTGCGCGAGTCCGACTCGCGAATTACATGTTTTTTTAAGTGTTGAGATGCCCGATCGAAAGAAAGTAAGTAGGTTGTAGTATTCCGTGATTGATACAATACTTATGGGTGGCTTCAAATCGAAAGTGTAGTAGTGTCTTCTAAGTAAGTGTACTCTAATAAATACCGCATAGTTCTATTACATTACGTTATCTTTGATACGTCAATAAAACATCTTGTTGAACTATAAAAGCTTCAGACAACACAAATTTATTGACCACGTTAATCTACATAATTAAAAAGTACAAATAAACCCATAAAGTTGTACTTGACACTAAACATCGGCAGAACAATAACAAGACAGGAATAACACGACTGGTCTTTTTCACTCGAATACAAACGGATCTTGTAAATGAGACCAGAGTTCCTTGCACTCATTGATTTCGGAACACTAAATGCGTAATAACACTTTTTTTATTAACCGACTGCTAAAATAAAGAACGGTTTCTAAAGATGTTTCATAAATTTTATTTTGTGTACCTGATATGCCAGTTTCAGTTTTTTAAAAGTACTTGTACACTCCGCGAGGCATAAGCTGAGCTTTGCATTTGTGTGAGTGTACATGGATAGTGTAGGTGTGACAACCGGCCTTAGGCGCGGCGCCATTCTGTCTCGCCGCGCCCCTGCCTGATTGGTGATCACTCACACTAATGCAAAGCTCAGCCTATACCTCGCGGACAAAATTTCAAGCTCCTGCCTGATTGGTGATCACTCACACTAATGCAAAGCTCAGCTTATACCTCGCGGAGTGTAGTAATCTTTGTTGAAATAAAGTAGTAGGTACCTATGAATTACGTAAATGCCAACACACTTTTTTAGGTAACTTTTATACTAATTTTCAGTAATGTTTGCGAACTAATAAAAAAACAATATAATGAGAAGTAAGTGACTACTTACTTCGGAACTTTTCAATTGTTCTTTATTTTTTTAAACCAGTAATTATACACATAAAAGCATTAAATGTGGCATTTATACCGTGATTAATTATTTACTTTTAGGAAAAAGATTTTGATTTTAATTAATAGTAATAAACGCCAAGTAGGTACGGATAGGCAGGTGATAAAAGCCCTCAAAAATAATTTCTTTATTATACACGCTGATAGCTAATGAGGTTTTCCTTCGCCGTTAAAAAAAACGCAATAGGTATACATATTTGTCCAAAGTGAAAAATAAAGATGTAATATTTCAGACATAAATTACGATACAAGTTTATGTTTTCGCCAATATCAAAATCAAAATTCTATTTGTTCGGGCAAGCATACGGAACACCTACGCGTATTTCTTTATTTTCCAACATTACAATGGTTTAACAAAAGATCATTAAAATTATTTCAGACAGTAGGCCGTAAAAACATAATAAAGTGAAAACCAAATTAGATTAGTCTTATCAAGGTCACACTGTTTGCTTTGCGAAATGTGAAAAATGAGTTATGTGGTATACCGCTGTGTTTCTAACATTTGTTCATGGATTATAACCTACTCGAAAAAAAATGTTTAATTTTTCTATTTAAACTTTTTTTATGGTATAGTGTGACGGGATGAGTAGGATATGATGTTTGATGGTAAGCAACATGCCTGCTCATTACATAACCTAGTGTCACGCAGATATGAGAACATGAAGAGTCCAAATCATTACCTATCACTTCACTGCGCTCGTCACCCAGAAATATAATATGTTTTATCTATATGCTCTGTAACTACACTGGAAGCATTTCGCTTCAAACCGGAACATAGTGACGTTAGCACAGTTCTGTTCGGTAGAATAACAAAGGTTTGGTACTTCCCGAAAGGTTTGCTACTTCACCAGAAGAACTGTGCAAAGAGTTCTACCTATACTTACATACTTAACACAAAAAAATTGCGAGACAGATAGTAAGGAAAAAGTATCCTACATTTAACTAAAGAAGGTTGCTTATGATGATAATAATTGGTTTAAACAATACCAAAAACAAATAAGGAATAGAATAATTTATTTGCACACGGAAAGTTACATCATCAAAAAAAAAACACAACAGAAGTCAGAAAATGATGGCAAAAAAAAGTGTTTGTGTATGTAAGATTCAGATTCAGATCGTAAAAGACGCAAAAGACTAAAACCTCTAAATTTTAGTTTATAATTGATCATTATCATTAGGCGTCTCCTCATCTCCCAAACTCACGTTGAATTAATTCTAAAAAGAAAATTGACAAACCCGTTGAATGGTATGGAAAATGGTTCAGCCATGTTTTACTAAATCTTTTAATTAATTACATACTATAGTAATGTTACTCTGTTTCTGGTACAACAAAATAATAATAATTTATACCTACACGAAAATTGTTGACACCTCCCTCACCCCAAAATAAGACCTCATGACTCATGACCTCAAGTAAATATACTTACGTAAAATCCTACCCGAAGACCAAGAGACCGAAACAAAAAATGTAGTTGTGTTTATTTTAAGCTTGTTTATAACTGTCACATGTAGCATCATGCCAAAACAAAGGTGATTTGGGTTTCGAGGGCGCGGTTCATTGACCTCTCTATATTGGGCGTAATCGTGAAAACACTTGACTGAAGACTCTTCACAGCGGCGACCAAATTGTTCACTTTCTAGATAATAACTTATTTTATCAAAAAAGAAAAAAAAACTAAACTGAGTTCAATTTAAATTTAAATTAAAAAAAAAGGTTTCAATATTCAATTTCATAATTCCAAATTTCATTAGAAGCCATCATTCATCACCCATCATCACTAGGTCATCGAGGGATATGAAAGTAAATTTTAGTTTTTTGTCTATTTCAAAAACGACCTCATGGATTTCGATGAAATTTGTGTGGAATCACTTCTAAGCTATGATCTACCAAACAAAAAAAAGAACCATCAAAATCAATTTACAACTGGCGGAGCTATTGGCTAACATACACACAAAAAAAATGTATGTTTTTAACGGAATTGCAAACCTCCTCCTTTTTAAAAGTCGGTTAAAAACACTTTTGTGGGGCGTTGAGGTATCCACTATTATGTTTTTTACAAACTAAAATATTGCTCTTAGTTTTGCCAAATGGATGTTTATTTCGGTTATGTTTATAACCATCGTCTAAATGGATGATTAGGAACTTTTTCCTAGCCACTGGCGATAGGCGGCAATAGGCGGGAGAGTGTCTCTCTCTAGTCTGTGGGCGGGAGTCAATGTTTTAATTTTTAATACTAATAAGTTTCTATTTCACCGCTGTCTTATCTCTCTCTATTTAGTCTGTGGTCTTGTTTGATGTTAAGCGACATAAAAATATTTTTTTTTAAAACGACTCAAGGTTTATTTATTAAATAGCACTAATTAGTAATTTTTTATTGATAAAAATTAGCTTAATGTGCTATTCTCAGCTGTAATCTAATAATGTTTCAAATTTCAACCCTATCGTTTCTCAAACAGCAAACATCTAAACAATCACATTTATAATATTAATAGAAATAGATAACTTACACACTAAATTTATCAGCCGTCTTTAACATTATGACTAGGTACAATAAATGATCAGAAAATCAAACTGGAATTTATAAAAAGTTCGTAAGTAGTTAGAAATCAGCAGATTATTACCTAAAGAATCATCATAATAAATTAAAAATTGATAGCTCATAATTTCTCCAAATTTCTATGCCGTCGGCATAATCACGTCACCATCCCAGCAGTGGTCAAGATGGCGCATCAGGCACCTCGTAAACGATGATGGGCCATCAAACGGGTCGTAAACAGCCAAATGTGATTAGATCGGACTACGACGGGGCTGAATAACATCTCTCAACATTTCTAAATATTTACTGAAATAGTTAAACATCTGCTCACTGAACCCGCGGTGGCTTAGTGACGAGAATGTCTTTCAATACAATACAATACAAAAACACTTTATTGGCACCACAAACAAAGTTGACAATAAGTAACATATAAAATAACAAAAACATAATGGGCACAAAAGGCGATCTTATCGCTAAAAGCGATCTCTTCCAGATAACCTTTGATTTACAAAGAAACAAGATTTGTAAGATTTTTGGCATTGGTGCAACTAACAATATAAATAAACACGTGTATTAATTATATATAAATTAAATATAATAGAACAAAATACATATAATAGGTGTACAATAAATAAATAAGTTTAAATATATAAATACACATACAAATACATATATAAATATTATAAACATTATAGGCATATAGTATGTATACAATAAGAAACACAAAAATCCAAGAAAAATAAACATAAATCAGTGAACAACTTTTGTCAGAAAATGCTGCCGAATCAGAGTCCTGAACGAAGCGACGCTCTGCGCACGTCTAATGGTTGCAGGAAGAGCATTCCATAAGGCCACAGCCTGCACGCAGAACGACGAACCGTGAAAGGAGCTTGTATGAGCTGAGGTAGATAATAGGAGATTTGTAGACGACCTAAGATTTATTGAATGAGTGTCGCAAAGAAATGTGAAACGGGAGCTTAAATACGGAGGGGAAGAGGGGGTGAAAAGTGTGTTATATAAAAGTGATAGGATGTGAGTATCCCGACGTAACTGATCTTTCTGTAGTCGTAGGACTCTTTGCGGAGTTTGCCTGGGGGAGACCCACACCTTTGCTAGAATAACTGCTTTCTACCGCCAAGCAGTAATGTGCAAACACACAACAAACAAACATAAGGCTTTGCCATCTTTCAATACCGGTAGCCTATTAGATCCAACTGCATTTCGTCTAGCTGTTAGCTTGCGCTTGGGTGCGAGGTGCTATGAAGCCCATCGCTGCCATTGTGGTACTGCCGTCGACCAACTCGGTCACCACGGTGTCTCTTGCTCGAAAAGCGCGGGTCGTATTGGCCGCCACGCCTGCCTGAACGACATCATACGCCGGGCTTTTTCCACCGCCAATGTCCCAGCCATACTCGAACCGAGTGGTCTTGCGCGTGACGATGGCAAAAGACCTGACGGCATGACTGTTGTGCCTTGGAAGTTGGGTCGGCCCTTAGTATGGGACGCAACTTGCGTCGATACTCTGGCACCATCACATCTTCCAGAGACACATAGTAGGGCCGGTGCAGCGGCTAATTCAGCTGAGCGACTCAAACGGCGCAAATATGCAACCCTCGGAAGTGGTTACATATTTGAGCTCTTTGGGGTTGAGACATTGGGACCGTGGGGGCCGGGAGCTCACCTCATCTTCAAAAGCCTATCCGAGCGCTTGGTCGACGCGACGCGTGACCAAAATGCTGGCGTTTATTTGGCCCAACGCATAAGCATTGCCATTCAGCGTGGTAATGCCGCCAGCATGCTGGGTACGCTTCCGATTGGTAGTGGGCTTGAACATCCTGATTATCTTTCTGTAGACCTACAGTGGTCTATAGATAATTCAGGTGTGCTTAGTGTAAGTAGTTAGTTAGGTTTGTAGTGTAGTGTATGTAGTTCTCATTGTATTTTAGTTTTGTTAATAAAGGCTCTGCCCATATAAAAAAAAAAAAAAAAAAAAACATAAGGCAGTAATGTATAAACATATTGTACTCCGGTTTGAAAGGAGTTCAATGTTTCTAGTGAAATTACATTTTTATATATCTGGGTGAAGATTGCAGAGGAGTGTAACGTAATGATTTGGACTCTTCATTATTTAATAGGTTATGTGGCTGTTATGTGGCAAGCTTGTTGCTTACCATCACGTAAATGTCCTGCTCGTATTGTCACTCAATACTATAAAAAAAGGTCACAATCGAATGATCAAACGGTCAAAGGTTCGAATCCAATCTGCACCTCTAAATATTGTTTCGTGTGCAGGCGGACAAGTTTGTAATCACCACTGCTTTATTAGTGAAGGAAAACATCGTAACTAAACTTTAGGTAGTAAAATAGAATTAGAATAAATACCTATACATATTTTGTTAAACAGTGAATATGAAGTGTGTGTGTAGGTATGAATGTACATCTTTGAGACAATATGAAGGAACTCACCACCGAGTCACGGGTATTTAACACCCTCTTTTAATAGAGTAACGTAATAACTTGAATGTAGGTACTATTTTTTTAATGATCAAATAAAAATGTATACTAATATTATAAAGCTGAAGAGGTTTTCTGTTTGACCTCGCTAATCTCAGGAACTACTGGATCGATTTCATAAATTATTTCACTGTTGGATAAGTACGCAATCCCTGAGTGGTATAGGTTATATTTTATGTACAACGGGTGAAGCCGGGATGGACCACTAGTAATTGATAAAAATATAACTTTCATTGGCTTTACGGGATAGATTCGTTACTGGCGATTACAGAGAATGTCTAGCTCTTGATCATGCGTGACCTAAGCCTGTGACGACGTCTGTTGACTCCAGCGACCGGCGGGAAATTGATTGTAAATAGGTTCAGGCGAAAATTCGCAGATAAACAACTTTTATGTGATGTTTGTGTTTGTGGTTGGATTAGTATTTAAGTCTATGGTAACTATTTTCAATTTTTTTTTTTTTAACTAGAATCGGTTCGCACTTGACCACCATCTCGCCTGATGTTAAGCGATGATGCGATCTACGATAAAGCGTGCTTACCTAGAAGAAACCGATTCACTCTCGATTTGAAGACACCAAGATTGTAACCATCGGGGAAAACCCACTCAGGCAACGCATTCCACAACCTAGACGTTCTTATCACAAACGTGGAGTCAAATCGCTTCGTTTGTGATAAGAACGTTTGTTTGTGGAACATCAACCATGAAACGATGTCGCCTTTTTGTGGAACGAGAAGTCCGATAGAAGAAATGGCAAGGTGGAATTAGATCATGCAGATCAGTTGCACACTCTCCGAAGTGTATCCGATAAAATACCGATAAGCTAGCAATTTTGCGGCGATGATCAAGACTTTGAAGTCTTTTACACACAAGAGTGTCATTGCCTGTGAGTCTTTTGGCGCGTCTCTCAATCGATTCCAGAGTCTCCAGCTGATACTTAGCCGATCCATCCCAAAGGTGCGAACAGTACTCCATACAGGCGTCTGATGGTATGACCGTGATATATTATAGGCATAGTATATTAAATCAAATATTTAAATCGTACCATTTCTCACACCACAGTATAATGGTGTGGCTATCCATGATTCGTGATTCGTTTTCATTTTTATTTTGTAGTACTATTTTACAGTTTTTATTTTATCATAGAACAGATACAGAGTTAAACTTTAAAATGATCGACTGCCTCGTCCGGTAAAATTGACGAAAAAGAACTCCATTGTGGGATAATAAAGTGCTTTTGCTAAGCGATATATTTGCCACGCAATGTGTCCAGCAAAGCACTGCGCTTGTAACTCGGTTTGTCGTCTCGATAACCTGTTGACGATACTACCTACCTTGAAATCCCATGAAGGAATGTATGATCAGAAAATGCCGAACGAAAATAAACAAAGTACAAAGTCCAAAGTCTGAGATGCGACAAACAACATCACACGCGGTCCTCCCGAAATAGACACAAACACTCACATACTAGAGCATGATAATTGTAAACAGGGTTATTTCACCATCATCATCATCAGCATGTATTCATCTACTGCTGGGCACGCCACTCAGACCGACCGGCGACCCTCGGTCCGTTTCCCAAACGCCATCAGCTGATAGGACCAATAGGATTACTGAGAATGATTTGGTATAATTATTTAAGATGATCGGGTCATCGGGCTGAAGTTAAATCCTAAGTACTACTTATACTATTGGTAATAATAAATACGACATATGTATTTGAAATAAATACGTATTTGATAAATAAAACCACATCGCAACGACTTATCGGATAAAGTTAAAATTTAAAACAGATAGTGTTGGATCCGAAATATTAAATGGGCTACTTTTCATTTCAGAATAATGGCGGGAATCGGAACCATGCGGACAAAACCGCTGACCTCTTTTAGCTGATTTCTTCTTCTTCTTCGTCGGTATCACTTGACAGAGTGGTCGTGGTCATCACTTTAGGTGTTAGTGGCAAGCTTCACAACACCATATAGTAAAATAATAATAATTACAAACGTAGATAGATGCCTGCAGCGCCCCCCGTGGCGTTACCCGCGTAATTCTCGTTCCCATGACTTAGCCAAGATATAAAGCGGATATGGTCTTCCAGGCTATAATAATCTACCTGTATTCAAAATTTCAGTTTGATCTGTACAAACGTTACAACGTGATTGAACAATAAACATTCCCACATACACGTATATAATAATGGTAGAATTATATTCCAGCACTTATTATGTGTTACTTTGTATTTTGTACGCCGGTTTTTTTTAGAAATATGAAGGTATTCATTGTCCAAATTTCTGGTTGTTCTAGTCGGGAGAACGGTCACTACCGTTCCGAAACATCTAGTTTGAATCCCACATGCACTGCATGTGTCGTTTCGTGAAAATCGCGCGCGAAAGGCGCGGGTGAAAATCGTTCCCAAGAGGTCTTAGTCTAAATCCAGCTCGTTATATATAGCTAATTCGATGTCAAACAGTGACATTACGAGGCAAGCGATGACAGGAAATTAAAAGGTTTACGGGAAAATTAGAAGTTATGACGTCAGGAACTAGAATAGCTGTTGCTGAAAACGGTGAAATATTTAATAGGGTAGGGTTTTAACACTTTTATGATGACACTAATATTATTATAAAATCTATTATTATTATTATAAAATAAAAATAAAAGTTTGCATATTTGTAACTGAGTAGATAGTAAGTGTGCATGTTGGTTTACACGTACATATAATAACGGCTAAAAATGACATTAATTTTCATATAAATCCGTTTTTTCATTTCGTTTAAATCATGTTTGCTTTTTGACCTTTGCACCTGTTGTTCCGACATTAGACCGGGGGGAAAAGCCGCCACCATGCCGAGCAGGCTTCTGGCTGGTAATGTAGTAGGCGTGGTCATTATTATTAAGTACGAGTATCTTTAGATGTTCATTGTGGTATAGGTTATTCAGATGTGCTTAGTGTAAGTTATATTAAAAATATATATAATACCTATAGAGTGACGAGACTTGCAGGACATGTGCCTGATGGTAAGCAACATGCTTGCCATATACAGCACAGTGATACACAGCTATTGGGACATTGAAGTGTCCAAATCATTACCTAGCACTGCACTGCACTCATCACCCAGAGATCTAAGATATTATATCTCTAAGCCCTGTAATTTCTCATGAAACATTGGCGTTCAAACCGGAACATAGTTATGTTTGCACATTACTGCTTGGTGGTAGAATCACTGGCAAAGGTGTACTGCCCCAGTCGAACTATGCTAAGAGTCCTACGACTACTTTACAGATTTGTAGTAGGTATAGAGTAGGTGTAGTAGGTATAATTCTCACTGTACTACAACTAATCTATATTTTGTTTCTTTGCGCTGAAGGAATAAATTAGTTTACAATTTGTTAGTTGTAAATTTAGAAAATATTACTATATTGGATTACAGGCAGCTAATTCGAACCTCAGGGTTGCCAATACTTAACCAATGCCCTTGATTTTTGAAATAATCCGGTAGTAACCCTATTACCAGAAACCTGATCAACCGATACGGAGACCTTATTCGGTAATAGGTGGAGGCCTCTGTCAAGGTCTTGCAGGATATCAATTGGCGGAGACTTTGATTTTATAATTATTTTTTCAATACAACCAATCAACCGCAAATAAAATACAAAATTGTGTATTCTTATTTACTTGGTACCGACTTCAACATAAAAAATAAACTCACACACTTAAGTCATAAAATTTGTGAAACGAAATAATATGAATTAAAAAAAAATTTGTTTCAAACACATTTACGTATGCCCACCATACAGGGACATGGTAAGGTATGTCGGACTCGACACCATGGGAGCGGGTATGGTGCCGCTACAGTGACACACCGGAACCCAGCGGCGCGTCACCTCCTCCTATAGCCCAAAGTGGGTTGTCGGTCCTTCGACGTCCGACGACGTGACGTGACGACGTTCCACGTCCGAAGCTCCACGCCCTCCAGTGAAGACAGGGTACGAGCCTGACCTTGCTTTTAAGCTCGCCCCCATATCCGCTTCCGCCTCAGTGGTTGAGCGAGAGGTTTCCAACTCTCCTTCCCTCCTTCACCTTACTTGACCTCACACTGTCGAACATCTTGGCTAAGATAGTCGGCAGCAAGAGGTCCACCGCCGCAACCATCGCAAGATATCCGCGGTTCCGCCTCTATGGCCGCGTCGCGTCCCTTGTCTTTCCACTGAGCACTCTGCTAATCAGAATGCTCGAGGAGTACCTTCTCCTAAAAATTTTACTTGGCCGAAATATCAGCCGAATAACCTTCCCAAGTCTTCCAGTCCCCAACCACACGTACTGCTCAAGGGCGAGAGAAGGGCGTGTAGAAGTTCCCAGCCCTGGCCGGGAAATAGTATAGATAGGCCAACTGAACACAGTGCTCCAATGAGACAGTGAAGTTTCGGAGTAAGTGAAGATGGCAGCGATGAATATTATTTGATTATAGTCACACACTTAGTATGTGTGAATGCAAGTGAATGCTTTATTCAATCGCGGCTTGAAACTACCCGGTTTACATAGCTCTTCGGAAACAAGAAAGACGGGGCTATCATTCTATGGTTTCCAATAACACGCGTAGATAGAAAATTAAAGCCCTCTATGACCTTTGCCTTAGCAGGCAAACCTCGGCGTGGCTAATCCCCGCAAATTAGATTTAGGTGGTACTCACGAATCTATCCAATTAATCGGCGTCACGGGGACAACTGATGCCACTAGGCGAGGTCTACGTACCTAATGCCCGAGCGACACGAGGCTAGTCTTCCAAGCTATGATAGCAAGCTGGTATCTACTTCTAGCTTTGTGTAGACAAGGCTACGCAGTTTTGTCTACACGAAGCTAGAGGAACTAGCTTGCTAGCTTCCTATCCTAGCTTGTAGTCCAGTCGGAGCAGACATAAAACTAGCCTGAAATATAGAAATAAACTAGGTTTTTTATCGGATACACTTTGGAGAGTGTGCGACTGATTTGCATGATCTGATACCACCTTGCCCTTTTTTCTATCGGAATGCTCGTAGCTCGAAAAAGCGACATCGTTTCATGGTTGATGTTCCAACGAAGAGGTTTGACTCTACTTTTGTGATAAGAACGTCTAGGCTGTGGAATACGTTGCCTGAGTGGGTTTTCCCCGATGGTTACAATCTTTGTGTCTTCAAATCGAGAGTGAATCGGTTTCTTCTAGGTAAACACGCTCCATCGTAGACCGCATCGTCGCTTAACATCAGGCGAGATGGCGGTCAAGTGTAAACCTATAAAAGTTAAAAAAAAAAAAATAGAAAGAAATCAGGGGAGCGATTTTTTTCCGGGGGTGATGGTTGAAAGTATAAATCTCGATTTTCTAACTAATCCCGGTAAAGGATGCGCTGCCATCTTGTTTTATAGTTAATTTTTTTAGTGTTTCTAAAATAACTCGTTAATTTTCAACTTTAGCGCAAAATGGTTCAAAGTTGTTAAAAATTTAATTTCTCACAAGTTTGGTCATTATTGTTTTTACGCTAGTATCAATATTTGCAGAGTTATACTATCAAGTTTATCAAAAAAAAAAAAAAAAAACTAGGTAATAAACAATATATATGAAAAAGGAAAAACAATTTCCCCTCCAATTTGAGTATAAATCCGAAAATATTGATCGTGGAGTAAAAACAAATGCAAGAACCAAAGTTGAACAAAATAAAATGTCACCCATTACGATTAACCCTGATATTCTTCTATTTAAATGTCTACCCCGACTGGGCTATTGAAAAACTAGCCGAGGAGAACTAGCCTAATGTCTAATGCCTAAAACATTACGGTGAAACGAAAAAATAATTTTCCTTAATTATTAAGGTTGCAGTTACCTGTGCTTGTCCTTCATTTATTTATTTTATACTAGCAGCACCTCTCTGTTTTACCCATGTTCCCGTTCTCTTTTCTCCCTCCCGTATTCGGGATTTCAGTATCAAAAGTAGCCTTATGCGTTCTTCCAGACTATATTCCTACTGTGTTCCATCTGTGTTCCAAATTTCAACCCGATGCTTTGTCATTGAACTGTATTTTTTGAGCAAACATTGCCCTTCAAATCGAGACTCGTTAGTTTGCAGCTTAAGTACTATTTGGCGGTAGAATAACAGACAAAAGTGTGGTGTTTCTTCAGGCGAAAGGATTTCACCACAGTGAAATATTAAAGGAAAACCAACAGGATAATCATTGATAAAATGAGGATAACAATATTGTAACAGAATGACTAAAATTAACGAGAAAAACAAGTTATTACCAGCTTTACCTACGACGTGCTTCAGCTAATACTAATTTTAATTTTAATGTCGTTAGGTATTTATAACTATGAGTGGTGGCTCTGTGGTTGCAATTCGACCGTAAGTTAAATAAACAAAACAGTATTTATCTGTTTATTTTATGTATGTTTTCACAATCGGGATGAAAAAATTGGGTTAAAAATACACAATTCCAAATAGTCAGTCAGGTAGATTTTGGAAAATATGGGTATTTTTGTATTTTTTGTTTTATCAAATTAATAAAAATCGACAAACAAGACCTATAGATCTTCAATCTTTTAGAGTGGGGGTTTTAACGTCAAGTCTACAGAAAAATCGTATACATCAAAGAGGATACAACATACTTTCTTCTGTACATACTGTCTTGTCTGTCTGTCTGTCCGTGTGTCACAGCCACTTTTCTCCGAAACTATAAGAGCTATACTATTGAAACTTGGTAAGTAGATGTAATCTGTAAACTGCATTAAGATTTTGATATAAAAAATAGAAAAAACAAAAAATTTTAGGGGTGTCCTGAGAACTGAAAAACTCATAACTTTTTTCTATCAAAACCATACGTGTGGGGTATCTATGAATAGCTCATCAAAAATGATATTGAGGTTTTGGTTTTGAGGTTGATTTTTTTTTCTAAACTGAATAGTTTGCGCGAGGGACTCTTCCAAAGTGGTAAAAAGTGTGTGTGTCCCCTCTCTAACTTCTAAAGTAAGAGAATGACAAAAATTAAAAAAGTGTATGATGTAATGGTAACGACCATGTAAACTATCAACGAAAATTGGTTTGAATGAGATCTAGCAAGTAGTTTTATTTTAATACGTCATAAATTGACTATTGTTAAAACACTGCTTAAAGTAACAACGAACTACAAGAACTTTTGTATTATGTAACTTTCTGCTACGGAAGCCTTCATGGGCGATTCCGACTCGCACTTGACCACTTTTATTTACTTGTGAAACAAAAGAAAAAATAAGTGTACAATATGTTTTAATCATCTGACTACTGAACTAATTAGTTTATTTAGTCACCATGCCTATTGTTTGACTTTAAAAGAGTTTGTCGTTCTTACTACCAATTCCCAGATCCACGGGTGTACGGGTGTACATAATACCACCTACCTGACCTACCTAAGCCACGAGGCCAGTCAACTAATGTGTCAGGAATAAATTAATCTTACTAATATTACATATGTGAAAATTTGTAGAAATTGTATGAATGCAGGTATGTTTGTTATTCTTTCACGCAAAAACTACTCTTATTTTGTTGTTTTCCAAACGGGTTCGGATGATATTAGGTACATAGAATATTCTAAAAGAAAATTACATCATAATTCATACAAAAAGTATACGTCATTTATCTATTAAAATAACCCACCCCGAGCAGCACCCGGTGCAAAAGTGCCCATTATACTGGCCGCATTGCCTCGTTGGATCGCTATGGCCAGCCTTTGCACCAGGTACGAGCCGGCGCGGGAGTCCCCCGATTTGTCGCATAGTTTACGCCCCAACTCGCTAACCAAGCATTTGGTCTCAGTTCCCCAACTGCCTAAAGTCTCCACAGCGAATGGGACAAACTCATGGTACATAGATAAAAATAACACAAAACTCTACCCTTAAAAAAACAATAACTAACTTAGTTAACTTTTTTATTTGTTTGTTCTGTTAAAATTAGTAGTGAGACCCGAGTAGCACCGCAAAACGTACCTAGTACGCAAATAAAAGCAGACAATAAACACTGCAAAGATAACAGGAAATCTTCACAACAGACGCTCCATTGATAAAAATACTCGCCGTAACATTGTATCGAGAATAAATAGCATCTAAACTGGTCTCGCGCTAGTTTGTACCAGATATCGAATCAGTAATAAATCGAAGACCAAAGCAATTCGCATGCGAATGAGATGCACTTGGAAACTATTGAGACTCGTTACCGTCAAGTGCTCTCAATATCAATCGATTCTAAGACAATGAAAAATTATGGGTTGTGTACCCTTGGCTGTCGACAGTGTGTCATTAAATGTGCGAACAATAGAACAGATATTTTTATTTACAGTCAAGCACTTAATACACTAATAAATAGTTTATTATGCAATTTTATAACTTTTTCAGTAGTCTTTTTGGAAGGAAGTTTCTTACAGCAAGATTTTGCTGCGCGACGAAACATGCACCCAGAAGTGTTTCAGACAGGAGAGGTCAAATGTTAAATTGTCATTGTAATTGTTACATGTGAAATGTAAAGGACAGAAATGCGGCCGTAGTGGAGACTCTGGGCCGGGAGGAGGCGGCTTAGGCAAAAGACGATGTCGAGTCGATTACTATCGGAATCCTAACCGGTAGTGATCGGCTCAACAGACGAAATCCGACTGACTAGTACTAGGCTTAGGTTCGAAATGTTCACAACACCCTCTGTTTTCCCCTTCTTCTCCTAATCCAGGAAATATGTAAAAAATAATGTAATTGGTATGATAAAGGTCACGGACCCCGGAGTCTGTGGAGTGAATAAAATGAATAATGATAAAAAAAGTTAAATTGTGCGGTGTGTTTCGCCCAGGGTACGGCTGCTTCCAATGGCTGCTGCTGATGTCGTGCGGCGCCGTGTACGCGGTGTGCGCGCTCAGCACCACCACGCTGAGCTTCGTGCTGCCGGCCGCGCAGAAGGACTTCGCCCTCAGCTCCAGCGACAAGGGGAAGCTCACCGCCACGCCTCTCATAGGTAACTCTACCTGATCTTACCCACACCCTGGCCCTGAACGGCTAAATGTGGCCGAGATATTAGACTAAACGTCGCGGCGCCCGTGCGGCCCTCGGGATGTTAGGTAAATCAGGAACTCAGCTTCAGCCACAAGGGCAAGCTCACCACCTCGCCTCTTATAGTTAACTCAACCTGACCTCACCCAAACCCTATGTACTTTAACTATACTTTCATCATACATGCGTTTAGCTTACCACACTACTTTTAGCAACTCCTAAAGAACCCAGCTTCAACAAAAAAACCTCGCCGCCGCGTCTTTTTTAGGCTAATTCTTACTCAATTGACTGTTCCGTCAACACACATAATTATGCATTTAATATGCCACACTACTTGACAGCAAGTTCTGAAGTACTCAGTTTTTTTAACTGGCAGAGTCTTTATTACACAGATAATATATATAATCAGAACTGCACTACGCTACATTCGTAACTACTCACACTAAGCACATCTGAATTATCCATAGACTAATGAAGGTATAAACATAATCAAGATGCTCAAGCTTACCAGTGTCCAGCATGCTGGCGGCGTTACTACACTGAACGGCAATGCTTAAACGATTGTTTCTTTGCTAGAACCCTATTCCAGCAAAGAATGAAACGAATAAACGAAAGTTATAGGGACGAATAGCAGAAGAAATCTCAAGTATTGTGATGCACTAATCATGGATTTTAATTATTTTTTTATTCATTTCAGGGATGTGCGTGGGGTCATACTTCTGGGGGAACCTGGCTGATGCACGGGGCAGGAAGAAGGCCATCATAGGAGCGTTACTGCTGGACGCATTAGCCGCTTTCCTCTCGAGCTTGGTTCAATCTTTTTCGGCGTTCCTGGCTTGCAGGTATCTAGATTTTATATTAATCTTGCAGAGTCTCTAAGTTATATTCACGAGGTTCCTGTTACCGTACTTTTCATATAATGAAAAGTATACTAAAAGTATCATAGTCTGAATAATGGAAGAGATCGCTTTTAGCGATAACGTCGCCATTTGCTACTATATTTTAAGATTGTTTTTAAGTTGTTTGTTTTGTTAAGTGCAATAAAGAGTTTATCTATCTATCTGTCTATCTACTCTGTGTTCCAAATTTCAATCCGAACCCTTCACCCGTTTCGATGTGATTGAGTTATCATTACGGTAACAGTTACGTTTATGAAATAATACTTATGGTCTATCTGCAGAGCACCCAGCAGTTTCATTGTCATGAAATGTGTACAGTACACATTTAGAATAGTTGCGACGAAGAGCTAAAAAATATAAAATTATTCTTTACGTATTTTAAAATACATAGGTATATTATACTCGTATTTATGTATGCTTGTGCGATTGACGATTTCGATTAGATTTTGGAAAAGCAATATTCACAACAGAAAATATTATTTTTAGAGATAAAAAGCAGCCAAATTGCTAATTTAGAGCTATCCACATTCCCATTTTTAGCCTAGACGGTTCAGTCCTTCTGACGTTAATGAGCAAGACACCTCTAAAGTCTAATATTTATTATAGTAATATGGTTGAGACGATCTTCTTAGCATTCCATGGATTCACCGTGCGGGTGCCGGGTCCATCGTGTGGCAGAGAGAGAAAACTCGAGTAGATCCCGAGACTTGTGACTCGGGCGTAGGTTTAAGGGGCCCCTTTCTGACGTACATCAACACTCACCTTCACTACTCGTGTTTCTCTCCCTGCCCAGCCAAATCTGATATGAGCCTACTAGTGCAGCTTTAGATACTCGTTCTAATATAGCACGTACTGCACTTCTGGATAAGCCAAGTATTATAGTCTAGGTACGTCCGTACTACAACTGCAGGTTTATTAGTAATTCACATATTTTTGTTTAGTCTAGGAATATTGCGGGTTTCGAATTTGGCTCTGGCACCGAAATCGTTAGAAAAAGCAAGCGTGAAAGAGTGGTAATAAAACTGTGTTGATCACCAATTTCCTCTAGTTTCTTGACTGTGCTGAAAACCGATGATAAAAACTAGTCAGGCTGGCTGCCAAATAATTAAAAAATGCAATCTTAAACTGTGTTCTGCCAAAGTGACAAAATACTAAATTTGACGATGTGGAAAAGAAAACAAAAGGTAGAAAATAGGAAACTTTAAAATGGCTTAAATAACGTTATTAATTTGAATTATCATTTTACATTAACATAAATTTCAAATTTAATTCATTTTCCACAATTGGTCACCATATTTACCAAATATAAAAACAAATTGGCGGCTATAGGTACTGTAGATTGAAGTCAAAACTAAAAATTTTGATATTAAACAGTTCTAAACAGTTCTAATAATAAAGTGTTTTGTATTGTATTGTATTCTAATCCTCTACAAAATATTAACTGTATAGCTACCGATACTCTTACCTATTAGACAGTCGGTGAACTCACAAGAACACATCCATTCGAAAACCACTTTTTTCACTTCAAAAATAAATATAGTAGGATTTGGTCGTTTTGAGTTGAATGAAACGTTTTCAGAATGTAAATGTAAGGACAATGTTTAATTTTGTACAAAGACCACCGTTACAACGCCACGTCACTACGCAGCTACATTATCATGCCAGTGACGCGAAATTATAAAATTTTCGCTAACCAACAAGAATTCAACAAAACTCTAAAATTTCACTTCGAAAATTACAATTAGAGCGTAATTTCTTCCGTACCCGACGTAACCATTCGTTGTAGACTTGGTGGTCTCGCAGGTTCTTCTCCGGTTTCGGCATCATCGGTGCCACGGGGCTCATCTTCCCCTACTTCGGGGATTTCCTGTCGCTGCGGCACAGGGACGTCATGCTGTGCCGCCTCGAGGTCTTCTGGACGCTCGGGACCATCCTGCTGCCAGGTACGACTATAACATGACTTCCATCTCAACGAGAGTTTGTCCGCGTAGAATCTAGAAATAGGCCGAAGGAACTTCCTGACTTCCATAGTACAAGCTTTGCTTAGTTTTGGGCTAGGTGTAATGCCCACCAATGTACAAAAAATTGACTCTTTCTATGGTTTGTGGTCTAAGATAGGCATTTATTTTAAAAAATATACAATATTTACCTACGAAAAAATACACGAAAACAATATCATTAGAGGTATTAATTAGTCTCCTCAACCAAGTTAGCTCAAAACGACGGAGGGTACTCAAAAGGTACACTCCGCGAGGCATAAGCTGAGCTTTGCATTTGTATGAGTGTACATGGATAGTGTAGGTGTGACAACCGGCCTTAGGCGCGGCGCCATTCTGTCTCGCCGCGCTCCTGCCTGATTGGTGATCACTCACACTAATGCAAAGCTCAGCCTATACCTCGCGGACAAAATTTCAAGCTCCTGCTTGATTGGTGACCACTCACACTAATGCAAAGCTCAGCCTATACCTCGCGGACAAAATTTCAAGCTCCTGCCTGATTGGTGATCACTCACACTAATGCAAAGCTCAGCTTATACCTCGCGGAGTGTACGAGTATTAATGACTCCCAAAAAGTTTACTTACTATACTATCTACATATGATGACACTACACGATTTCACTAAAGATACAAACTTTGACCGTGATCGATCTTGAAACATTTGCTATTATTTGCAACAGGCTGTTTCAAAGTAACTATGCATATAATCCAATACAACGCCAACCACATGGGAACCGTGATGGATAATAAAACGATGCTTATCCATTATTTATGAGTCTATTAAACGAAACTAGCCAGGAATATAGGAAAGTTTGGCTGCCAACTAATTACCGACAATCTCACATGACCCAATCAACGCGTCTATATTGGTATACGCAGAAAGAGTGTGGTGTGTACCTACCACACTCGTATAAATAGTCTCCTCAGCTGTTGACGAAACTATTTAGATTAAACTAATCAACTAGCCAAATCAAAACTAACAATTTTTGAGTTTCGAAGCAAAAAGTATTTTTTGAAGTAAAAACTTTTTTGACGCGCCTCAGACAGATTATTTATAGGATGTGAATTGAACTATAGCCATCTAGAAATGCGTCAGCATTTCACCATTACCATGACCACGTCCTCCGGTTTCACAGATGAGTGAGTAGCACTTGCAAAAATGATATTAATTTATTTTTCGCTTTTGAGTGCCTATTTGTTGTTTTTGTACGAAAATAGTTTATACGGGTGAAAACTTGTCATCGACAGACGTAATAGCAGTATATCTGTATCTCTTACCATAGATACTGTGATAAACACCACCACAAAGTAACTACTAACGTGGACCCTTTTTTCATATATAAGTATAGAGTGACGAGACGAGCAGGACATGTACCTAATAGTAAGCAACATGCCTGCACATAACAGCACAGTGACACGCATCTATTGGAAAACGGAGACTCTAAATCATCCTCATCCTAGGACTACACTGCGCTCTTCACTCATAGATATAAGATGTTTTATCTCTATGCCCTGTAATTTCACTGTAAACATTGCCCTTCAAACCGGAACACACCAATGTTTGTACCTTACTTTTTAGAATAACTTAAGGGGTAGAATAACTGGTAAAGGTGTGGTACTTCCCCAGGCGGACTTCTCAAAGAGTATTAGCACTATAAAATACTGTACTTTAATAAGCATCATACAAAATAATTGATGATCAGTTCTGAACTCACGGCCCAAAACTACAGAGTGTTACAAGTTTTACGGGTTTCTCGCTCTGTGGCTGTGTGTTTATCTGTCTATTTATGGCGTCGTAGCAACCGAACGGATCATCATCATCATCAGCCGCAAGACGTCCACTGCTGAACATAGGCCTCCCCCCTAGATTTCCACAACGAACGGTCCTGCGCAACCTGCAACCAGCGGTTTCCAGCAACCTTTATGAGGTCATCTGTCCATCTAGTGGGAGGCCGTCCAACACTGCGTCTTCCGGTTCGTGGTCGCCACTCGAGAACCTTTCTTCCCCATCGGTTGTCAGTTCTGCGAGCGATGTGGCCTGCCTATTGCCACTTCAGCTTGCTTACTCTTTGAGCTATGTCGGCCACTCATGACCAATTCTGTCGCGCAAAAAGACTCCGAGCATAGCCCTCTCCATAGCTCGCTTTGTGACTTTGAGCTTCGTTATGAGGCCCACAGTTAAGCCGAACGAATACTGTATCGGTTTTGGTTTAAATTTAATTGGGTGAAAGGTTCTCTTAGCCATGATGGAGAAAAATCGGTTCAAAATGGCCGTCGCAACAAAATGTCGAATTACATCATTTTACTGTTTACACAACGCCCTCAACATGGGTATCAAACTAACAAATAAAAGGGCTTGAATAGCAAAATACTATGACAAATTTCAAATCCAAAATGGCCACCAATATAACAAAATTACAGCGGCTTTACAAAATTTTAATTATTTGTTTTAGCTAAAGACAGCCTTCCTGCGTACTCCAGTGTGTTGAATTACTCTTTGATCTATCACACGGAGGGCACCCACGTCAGCCGGCGTCGCATTCGCGTGTGTTGCCAATTCTTCTCGTTATCTTTCCGAAATTTCCGACCTTCATGAGCCATCGACATTTCTAAAGGTCATTCTTTTGTTTTCCGCTTTATCTGGTCGAGTGTCGTAAACCTTGGACTAAAACTGTCTAGTAAAAATTGGGTTAGGTGAAATTAGTTCGTTTGATGGGACAGACGTGCAAAATTACGGACTCGCTGGCTTCATGTCAAACGCAAACTTGTTTAGTGGTGTGAAAATACTATCTTTATTGCTTTTATTACGTACGGCCTCTGTTTTAGGTAATTAGTTTAAATCTATTAAAATAAACTAGTAGTAATAAGTAGTGTACGCTTTGTGCTTACCAAAATTTAGACCTCTGTTTAGGTATGTCGCAGCGGGACCTTTTTTATGTGGTGAAATACATTTACCTACGTATGCCCTCCATGCAGGGACATGGTCGGGTATGTCGAGCTCGACACCATGCGAGCGGACATGGGGCTACCCCTTACCGACTAAAATTCCCACAAGTTTCTCCGGTATGACCTGGAGACAGAGTCGCGGGAACTCTCACTAACAATCCTGACTACTGATAAATACAATATAATTCAAGATAAACAGTCAAAATTAAATATTTATCTTAAAGCTCATCCCCGTAACCCACCCCGAACTGCTTCCGGCGCAAAGATGTCCATAACACTCGCTGCGTTCTCGCGTTGAATGGCAATGGCCAATATTTTCTCCAGGAACGAGTCGGATGGGAGTCTTCGTATTTCCCTTAAGTTTAACGAATAAAGAAAAAAAAATTGTCCGTCAGTTAAATTATTAAATGTTTCACAAACAAAAAATGACAAAGATACATTGCTTTAAAGTTTGGAGTGACGTCATGTTATGGCATGAGTTTTACTATAGAGTAACGTCACAGCTCCCCACTCCGGAAGTTTGATCATCGATATCTATGTCAATTTCTGATGGTGCAATAAAACAAAAATATGTGCTCCAAAAACGCGCTAACCTACCTGACGTACTTATTTTAGAATGGTATATTTTTGACCCTGTCGTCATCCCAATAACTCCTGCATTACATATTTCCAGGCATAGCATTCCTGATCATCCGAGACCCCACGTTCAACCTCACGTACCCCGACGCCGAGTTCCAGTACACGTCGTGGCGGGTGTTCGTGGCGGCGTGCGGCGTGCCCAGCCTGCTGGTGGTGCTGCTGCTGGTGCCGTTCCCGGAGTCGCCCCGCTACCTGCTGCACGCCAACAACCCGGACCAGGCGCTGCAGGTGCTGCAGAGGATCTTCGTCGTCAATTCGAAGCTGAATGAGAAAGACTTTCCGGTGAGTTTTATTTATTAGCGTCTGCGTCTGAACCTCTACAGTTAGTTACTATTTAGTCCAAAACTCAAAACAACAAAAGTTCGGATATGCTTAATTTGAAGGAGAAATCGACGTTGAACCGTCTACAACTTATACAATATCTCACCAACCAATTACTCCCCCGTCTACTCTCCTCTTCAGGTTTATCATTTTCTTGTATAGGGAAAGATTGTTTGCAGAACCATCTTGGGGAAGCATCACATCTGTTCCAGTTATTTTAGCGCCAAGCAATGTTTGACTTTAATAGAAAAATAGAAATTACTTAAAGATAAACCATATAACATTTCAGAGCAACTAGCGCATAGCAGTGATATGTAGCAATTTGAAGTCTTCAAGTACGAATAGGTGCGTGGAATGAGCAGGCGTATTGCTATCTGTCCATACGTCTTGTACGTCTCGTCACTATAAAGAAAACTAACTGCTCTTTACGGCTGCGTTCGGATAATGACATGTAAAGACCTCAGAACTCAGAAACCTTTGGGTCATACATGACAACTTTGCTAAAGTTCATAACATGATCGAACGCATTTACGACTCTATTAAGGACATACAGACACACATTCACTCATAGATATAGATAATAAATTATATGTATTACTATGGTTGTAAGCCATACTATAATATTTGAAAGGTGGAGTCAATGATAAGCGCTACGGAGGGTGAAGAGGAGGAGGTGGTGTCAGCAGACAACAACGGGAACGAGACCAAGGCGCCGATGACGTGGAACCAGCGCTGGCAGAACTTCTGGAACCGGAAGAAGATGCTGGTGACGCCGCCTTACATCGGCCTGCTGGTGCTCTGTTGCTTCGTCGACTTCGGACTTATGTTCAGGTAATTTAGTGCTAGCCTACTAATTGTTCCCTCTGCCGGGACTCGGGACCTCTCGCAAGGAGAGAATCAAGACGATAATCTATATGATAAGCAACTTGCCTGCCGATAAAAGCACAGCGACACGCAGCTAGTAACATGAAGAGTCCAAATCATTACCTAGCACAGCACTGCACTCGTTACCCAGATATGTAAGAAATTTTATCTCTTTGCCTTGTAAATTCACTGAAATCATTGCCCTTCAAACGGAACGACAGTAATGTTTGCACAGCACTGCTTGGTGGTAGAATAACTGGCAAACGTATGGTACTTTCCCTGGTAGACTCGCAAAGTCTTCCTATACTACAAAATTTGTCTTTGAAATAAATAAATAAATATTGGTGGACATTTTACACAAAACACTATTTGACCCCAAATTAAGCAAAGCTACTACTACTACTACTATGGACGCCAGATATGCCAGCCAGATGGATGTTGCTGGACATTTCATTTCCCAAATTTACTCAAAATGGTTTGAACCCAGAACACTAATGTTTGCACATCCTTCATACTTCTTGGCGGTAACTGCGCTAACTGGCAAAGGTGTGGTACTTCCCCAGGTGGACTCTGCAAAGGGTCCTACCACTACTACAATCTACTTGGCATCCTACCACTATATTTGTTCTAATATTGTACTTTGTGTTCCAGCTACTACACGCTGATGATGTGGTTCCCCGACCTGTTTGAGCGGTTCAGCCAGTACTCCACGCTGTACCCGGAGGCGGCCGCCGGCGTGTGCGAGGTGTCCTACAACCTGACCGACCACCCGGGGATCGGCGCCGATGCCGGCTCCCTCGCCTCTCTCATAGACAACGATACTATTACGGTATGCTGCAGTTACTAAAAAGTTACGGTTGGTCCAATCGGGAGATAGGCATTTGCCTATCCGAAGCCCCTGGTTGAAGTCCTACCAATTTGCATGATCGCACAGGATGCTGGCGCACCACTGCCGTTTCGAAGGCATGTGGATTATGTCACAATCTTAAAAAAAACAGGGGAATAAAAATATCGTGGGGAAACCGACATGTACCTAGAACTTTTTTTGGTAATGTCAGTAATGATGACTAACCTGTCAATTGGAAAATACTCAGAGTATCCAGAACCAACAATCTCACGATTGAAAGTTTGTCTTGTTTTTAAAGGGCATATATAGAGGTCGCCCTCAATGTAACGTCATTTACAAAAGCCAAAGAATTGTGGGCTTTCTGATGGTTATAATCTTAGTGTTTTCAAATCAACAGTGAATCGGTATCTTCTAGGTAAACACGTTCCGTGATAGACCGCATCGTCGCTTAACAACAGGCGAGATGGTAGTCAAGTGTGAAAGTGTGTCAAGACTATGAAAGTTAAAAAGCCTGATCAATTACCACGCAAGCAACAGCACAGTGACCGGCAGCTATTCGAACATGAACACTCCAAAGCATTACCTAGCACTGCTCTGCGCTCGTCGAAAAAACCACCTGCTTAGTTCAATTGCACACTTTCCGAAATGTTTCGGATTCAAAACGGTTAACGTTGCAAGGTTGCAGCGATGTTCACGAGTTTGAAGTGTATACACGATGTGTGGATTTCAGTATGAAATGTATGTGACCAAGTTGTGTGGACGTTTCAGGCGATGTCTCCCGGCAGCAGCCACTCGCTGCACGACCGCGTGTACACCCACACGCTGGTGGTGGCCCTCAGCTGCCTGCCCACCGCCCTCTCCGTCGGCCTCACCATCAACTGCATCGGGAAGAAGATCATGCTCAGTAAGCACTATCAGTCATTCCACTCAACTACCCACTACCTGAATCATCCGTAACTACACTCAACTAGCTTCCCTTACATATATGGGAATGGTTACTGGTAGCAAATACGGATAAGGGTACGTGTATACGTATAAAATAGATGAAATAGGTATGGTTACTTTAATAGTGTTAGTATGGTTAGTCTCACCCATACTTAATTCGATCCATCCCTGAGTTAACTCAACTTCCAACCATGATGAGCATTCTGTCATAGACTCTGACCAACTATTATTTTAAAGGTAATAGATAAAATTCTCACAACCAAAGATTTATAACGTCGAGATTGATAATCTTAAAACAAACGCTTCTTCTTAAGTGAGGCCAAAAGCAGTTTGATGTCGGCGGAAGCAGTATGTGTGTACTGAAGGAGAGTATGTGCAGTGAAGGACCACACAAACCATCTTAATGTTTTTAATTGTCGGAGCGCTACACCTTGACAACTGATGGTAGTTTCAAACTGACTGAGCCTATGTGACTGTGATATCCCTCACTTTTCTTGCGCGGACCCAATTTCTAGGCGTTATTATTCTATGCTCACAAGTGTCTTGCCATGATGCCATCACCATCATTAATCTTCTGCAGTATCAGTACAATGCTGCACATCGGTTTTTACCTATGAAAAATCATTTGGTCTATTCTGCTGCTTCTTTCTCTAATAATGAATAATAGTACTAACTTGTTTAAGAACCACTTCTGTTGTGTTGGTTATAGAAACTTTCTGGCTGGCCTCATGGTTTAGTGGCTAGTAACTCTGCCTGCGAAGCCGAGGGTCGTGGGTTCGATTCCCACCCAGTGCAGATTGTGTGATGAATTCAAATATTTGCACTGTATTTGGGTGTTTCTATGTATAATAAGTATGTATTTACAACTATATAAGTATTATGTCAGCTATCTGACGGCCATTTACAAGCTTTGCTTAGTTTGGGGTCAGGTTGTGTTGTGTGGGAATTGTCCACCAATATTTATATTTATTTATATAAACTTTTTTTTTTTTTGTAAATTAGCCACTCCACAGACTCCGGGGTCCGTGATCTTTGTCATTACAATTATCGTTTTTACACATATCTTGGATAAGGAGAAGAAGAGGAAAATAGGAGGAAGTTGGGTACATTTAAATTCTAATTCTAGTGCTCGTCTGTAGAGCCGATCACTACCGGTTGGGATTCCGCTAGTAATCGACTCGACATCGAGTGTTTGCCTAATTGCCTTTTGCCATTTGCCTAAGCTGCCTCCTCCCGGCCCAGAGCCTCCACAACGGCCGCATTTCTGTCCCTGATGACCATCTGTAGGTTAAAATCGCGGATGGTCTTCGGTGATGCAGCCCACGCTCGCCGCACGAACCGACCGATGGCGTCGTCGGTGTCGTCAGCGTAGTATGTGAAGGTCCCCGTGTGCCGTGAGATTGCCACTACCGCATGGGGCAAGCTCTCGTGCAGCTTCATGTTTGCCTTGGTTTTGATATTATTTATTTAAACCAAAATTATTTATATAAACTTTTAACGTATAAGTTTCTCCTCCTCTCCCAGTAATGATGCTGATCAGCTCCGGCCTGGCGGCGCTGGGGCTGAACCTGGTGCAGTCGCTGCTGCAAAACCTCGTGCTGTCCTGCGTGTTCGAAGCCATCGTCAGCTGCACGGAGGCGGTCCTCTTCTGCGTCATCGTCGAGATATTCCCCACTAAAGTTGCGTAAGTATTCTACATCCCATTTACATCTTGAAGTAATGAAGATAGATGAATCCTATTAATATTATACATGTCAATGTTTGGATGTCTATTGCTCAATCCTTTCGTAATGTCTGAACAGACTGAGCTGAAATTTGGAACATAGATAGAAGAACATAGTCTGGAAGAACACATAGGCTTTTTATTCTGGAGTACGGCAATGGGAAGTGCGCGGATAAAACCGCGGGGCGCTCCTAGTAAATAAATAAATATTCGTGGACATTTCACACACTACACCATACAGCCCCAAACTAAGCAACGCTCAAAGATAGATTGAAATTCTTTATTGTTCACAAAACAAAAAGCAGCATACAACATGACGTATCTTAAAGCTAGGGAAACAAATGGTGACCTTATCTCTTTAAAGCTATGTTAATGATAGGCAGAAATATCTCACATATGTTTAGATGTTTACTAAATAATAATAATAATCATTTATTCCTTCAAGATAATTACACTGTTTCTTAATTTTACAATGAGAGTTTATGGCTAATTTACTTTTCAATGGCTGTACAGTTTACATTGAGCCCCTCTTGTCTCTGGTCCAATTATCTGTTTTAGTAGCACATATCGCGTTAACTCTAAGTGTAATATTTATTATTTTTAATAGTATACTGTTGAATCTAAAATAACGTTGTAACGTCTGAATAAATTCGATTGAAATTTAAAACACAGAATATAGCCTGGAAGAACACATAGGCTCCTTTTTATTGCTGGAAAACAACGGGAACGCGAACGAAAACCGCGGTAAACTATAATTTCAACATGTATGACGGTATGACAGGTCCTGCAATTATATTAAATTATTTGATATAATGACAGTGTTTAAATGTAATTAAATATGTACCAATTTTGATTTTGATATTTTTTAGTTTTACTTACTTTATGACCATTCAAAGCTGGATGGGCAAGTCCATTTTAAAAGTACGAAATTATTAGAAAATGTATCTATCATTTGATAACCCATTCAATTTCAAGTTACTTTTGTTATGCAACCAGTTTCCTAAACGCAATATTTAATATAGCTACCATACAAACTTTACATGCGATGCATAGAAAATACGAAAGTGTGACGTCACGTTTCTGTAGTGATTTGTATGAAGCGTTTTGGGGGGTTTAAAATCGTGATATCACGGGAAGTTTTTCAGGTAACAAAGTAATTCTTTCACCTACATTTCAGTTATTGAGTAGCCTTTTGATGGTACATTAAATCCAAAATGAGTCGTCATGCTTATTTAGGTGTAATGAGTGTTGTAAGAAAACTAACGTGGTTATTATACATTTTAAGTAAATACACTTAACTTTACACATTTTTTTCAAGGAGAGTGCGTTCGTGTTCGCAGCTCGTTTAGCGTGCTAAAAAAGATATTGCTTGAAAAAGATCGCCGGACGCGATCGAAACTTGAGTCGAACTGGACTGACTATATGAAATGTGAGTTACCCGTGTATTTATTTAAAATGAGTGTTGTGTTTGGCAGGGCGACGGCCATGGCGGTGACGGTGATGTGTGGCCGCGTGGGCGCCATCGTCGGCAACGTGGTATTCGGCGCGCTCGTGGACCAGCACTGCGTGGTGCCCATCTACATGTTCGGCACCTTCCTCATCAGTCAGTGTTCCCCTTATACCTTATCCTTACTTACTTTTTTTACTTTTGTTACCTTCAGTACGACAGCTGTTCATCCAAAAAGCAGTACTAAAAATTCACAAGTCGCTGAAGGGGTCGAGTCGGCTCGCAGAGGTGACATCGAGAAGAGTTTTTAGACTACCAGTTTGCGATATTAGGTCTGCTTTTGCTACCAGACATCCTAATCTGCTTCCACGAATCTATAATGAAACTGTCAAGGCTCTCCCATTCATCAAGTGTGAACGGTGCACGAAAGTAAAGCGTGTGGTTCGTGAATGGCTAGGGTCTTTGTCGTATGAGGATAATGAAAACTTTATCACTCGGATACGCTCAATGTTGTGATTGGGCTCTATTATAATCTGCCACAACTTGAGGTTGGAAACGAACTAGCACTCGTTTGATTTCGACTTAGTCGTACTTATTCATAGTCTTTCTCTGTGTCACTTACAACACAAACACATACGTACACCCTCTCCCTCATACACACACACACACACACACACACACACTCACACACATGCACCCACTCTCACTTTAACCCGACACTACATCTTCTTCTATAACTGGGATTAGACCAAAATAACAATTTTGATACCCCTACTGTGTTTTTACTTTCGTTCCCTGGCTCCCACAGCACGGGCCACCGAGCCTAGTGTGGGGCCGAAGGCTAACTCTCGGAACGTTTATGTATTTTCTTGTGATAAATTTAAGCATTTTTGTAATCTGTTCCGATTGATGTTTCTTGGTAATAAAGATTTGTATTTGTATTTTTAACCGACTTCAAAAAAGGAGAAGGTTCTCAATTGTATGCTTTTTATTTGTATGTATGTTTCGCGACAGCTCTGTCAATTGTGAATAAATTTTGATGGTTCCTGTTTTGCTTGGTATAGTGAAAGATGAACAGCTTGATAACCTTCAGTGTTCGTGGAGAGCACGTGCTAAAGAAATACTTAAGATAATGGTCCATTAAAACTAGGCTAAATGCATTTTCAGAAACTAAAACGATAGTACTGGTATAAAAGAATATTATCCGTTAGTTACATCATGGAACTGTAAATGAAACTAGTGTCAACTCAAAATTGACACTAGTTTCATTATTTCGAGATAGAAACCTACTCTTTTTTGAAACACCAAAAAAAACCTTGATAACCTCCTCCTTTTTGAAAATCGGTTAAAAATAATCAAAAACATAGTAAATTAGTGCGACAGCGGGCGGCCTTACCACTAAAAGTGATCTCTTCCAGGCAACCTTAGGATGGAAAACACTATGTGGACAAATTAAGAAATTGAGATCCATTTTAATAGAACTAATGTTGTCAATTATTATCAGTAGTTCCATCTTGGAACTATGAATAGAACTAGTGGCAGCGAACCTGCCAATCAATTGTATGATGGACTCGATAGTGATCACTTGCAAAATCATTAATTTACAGAAGCAAAAAAATAATGTTCCGAGGTCCACATACATTTGATCAAAATCGGTGTAGTGGTTTATGAAATATGAACAAAAACTATTTCCTTTTATTTATCTAGACGACGTAGTGAAAGCTTTTTGTTAAATTTGACCGAATGTCTGAGTCTAATTTGTATTAAAGTCGGGGTATGTTTTATTTTTTCGGAGAAAATAAATTATGAAGTGACAAAAAGGTTTTCACTTCGAGAAGATTTTTTCGTACGCTGTAACTGAGGCTTACCTGTCACTCTATGAGATGACCATCTATTTATTATACAAAAAACTGATTTGGTGATTTTAATAACAAAAAACACTACAAAATATTTGACAATATCTTCGATAATATAATTCGTCTCATAATTCTGTGTTTTAATTTTACTACTAATTATGTGTATTATTTTCATACTATTTTTTTTTACAATTTATGTATTGTCTTCATACATTTTAATATTTGTCTGTCTGTGTGTTTCAGCGAGCGGACTCCTCTGTATATTCATACCGAAGAGCACGAGGCCGGAGCGGCCGCAGTGAGCGAAATCGTATTATAAATACTAGTGTTATTTTTATATTAATATGTTTAAATTAATAAAGTTATTATTGTACATTTTGTGTTTGATTTTCATTTAAATAAATACTTAGTGATTGAATTTAGTTTTTTCATTTTTATTCAAGTTGATATATATAGTTTTTAATTATTTTAGAAACCGTGGTACACTCCGCGAGGCATAAGCTGAGCTTTGCATAAGCGGACAAAATTTCAAGCTCCTGCCTGATTGGTGATCACTCACACTAATGCAAATCTCAGCTTATACCTCGCGGAGTGTAATATACTTCCGCGATTTTTAGCGGTACTGTAGTCCAGTTGTGAAACTTGGATGTACAAGTTACACAAGCACTTTATATTTTCAAGGTCAGGTTTAAATCTTACGTTTTAACGGTGACAGAAGCCGGCGTATTGTAAAAAATCTCCCGAGGAAACGGGATAGTCCCGTTTAACCAGCATGGTAGATGGTCTTAAGTCTCCCTTGTGAGAGAATGGATCGAGTTGAAATTTGGAACACAGATAAGACACTCTATAATACGAGTATAATATTGGTGGACATTTCACACACAACACCATCTATCCCCAAACTAAGCGAAGCTTGTATTATGGGAGGCAGATAGCTGATATAGTAATACTTATACTAATAATTTTAAATATATATATAGATTTGGCTGGGCAGGGAGAGAAAAACGAGTGGTGAAGGTGAGTGTTGATGTACGTCAGAAAGGGCCCCTTAAACCTACGCCCGAGTCACAAGTCTCGAGGTCTACTCGGGTTTTCTCTCTCTGCCACACGATGGACCCGGCGCCCGCACGGTGAATCCATGGAATCCTAAGAAAATCGTCTCTATAGGTACTTATTATACATAGAAAACACTCATGGCACAAAACAAATTTCTGTGTTCATCACGCAGATTTTTATTTTGAGTGATATTTGCATTTGTGTGGGGATCGAACCCAAGACGCACGACTTCGCAGACAGATCTACAACCAAGCCACCAGACCAGCCAAAAGTCTGAAAAACATAGGTTCTTAACTGCGGGAAAATCACCGGAACCGGATTTACAAATTAGGACAGCCTGCACGTTGAAGGACTTTGTAAAATAAATAATGTTTGGATGAGGGAATTTGCAGTTGTTACAATATTTAAAAAAAAAATAGTGAGCGTGGGTGTCGTTTTGGTCCGCAAAATTTGGTCCATCTTATGAAGGCAAACACTTCACTGTGCCTCTAGCGTCTTCATGGGCATGTTTGTGCAATGTGCATTCTCCCCATTTTGACCAACAGCACTAACTTGGTCCTTGCTAAAAGCCAAAAGTCCGATCTTGCAATCTGTCAAAGCTATGGAAAACCCAAAGATTTCGATTTTTTTTTGCATTTCATTCGACATCTTTGGGAAAAAACGTAAATCCAACCGTATAAGAATCACCACTTGTACTTTATCTAAGGGATCAACTTATTGCATTGTAAGCCTCAAACTGCCGATGTGATAATAGTTCGAAATGAAATTGAGCTGGACACGTCTACCGCATGTCTGATGGTCTTTGGGCCAAAACCGGCTACATTTTAAAAGCCACGCAAGCAAGCAACCTTGCGGTATACCAACTAAGCGATGCCGATGGCGGGATGACCTCGATAACTACCACAATGGTTGGTATGCACTAGCTCAGGACAGGGACAAGCTTAAAGAGGTTAGCGAGGCCTTTCCTCAGCACTGGGGCATTTCTAGCTCTTAATTTTAAACTCTTTTTGTACAATGTAATTGCACAATATGTAGCTAAACGTACGGTATGTAGAAAAAACACTGAGACGAACTTACAATTCATAAACGAGGATTTATCGAAAAAATAGAATTGTGGTGAATTTACACACACTTGTTTTTGTGGCGAATTAACTTTGTGGCGAATCAACAATAACCCAATGCTGTTAACAATCCTTCATATTATACTTTTCAAATTAGTTTTAAGCAAAACAATAGTACTGATTTGCTTATTTTACTAGTTTATTTTTCATAGATAAGATTTTTTTTTTTAAGCGGGACGTGCGCGTTTTTGCTTCACCGCCGCTCCGACGCTTGGCCGCGTCCCAACCACCACTCGACATCAGCGTGTTGGTGACGCGACTCTATCATATTTTCCTCTTTTAAAAAACTACTCAACGCTGCTAAACACGTTTTCACTTCAAAAATGTGTACCTATACGAATAGATTTGACATTATTTATACAAACTTGACATATTTTATATTATATTTTAATAATTTTATCTGCTGTTTGACATTATTTTATGTAATTTAAATTAATGTGTAATTGCTATTATTCTATTGGCATGTCATTTCATTTCATTGACATGTAAAGAGAGTATGAAATAAATGGGTATGAGAGGCGATCGATAAAGGGCACATAACGGGCACAACGATCGATAACGGGCTGACAATGATGATGATACTGCGAGATACTACAAGATGATCGGTTATTCTATACAACGTGGTAAAATTATCGCTCTTTGATAAGGTGACCTCACCCAGCTGGCAGTACCTAACGCGTTTCTATACCAAACGGACTGGTTTCTCGTTTATTGTTTGTTTCGTTTACAAGATAAACATTACACAAATACAAACCAACTTAATGACAATAATATTCATTGGCTGTTATAGATAGTACTATATTCATAAAATTATGCTATCACCGAATAAATTTACTATTATTTACTGAAGTAACAATGAATAAATTGTGAAAAGAAAACGTTGTATAGCTTGAAGTTAAGGTGCAATGGCCTTGAATGCTGGTTTTAACAACTCAGGCGATGTTGAAGATATAGATTTGGATTACAGGGGACAGGCAAGGAAGGGTGAAGATGGAACTTATAGCTATGAAGATGCATTGGATCTCACAGGTAAGTAATGTATTATATTTAACATTAATTTCTCGTTATATACTGCAGATGGTCCTAATGGTAAGATAGATAGATAGAAAACTATTGTGGTACAACAAATCAAAAAGTTACAATGAAAAACTTACAAACTAGAACTATAAGTGCCGGCCTTAATGTTGAGAGCAATCTCTTCCAGGGAACCAGCAAGCTATACGCCTGTCTATAAAAAAACACTGCTTAGCACTGCACTGTACCTACTAGTCACATCCATAGATCAATAGAAACATCCTTCATACCAAAAACCTGTACTCTATGTAAGTCACCAAAAATTGTATTTATATTTAAAAAAAAATTAAATCGTTAGTTGATGTTTTATGGTCACATTATCAACAATTGTATGTATTCTTAACAAAATAACTTAATATATCGTCTCAAGCAAGTATTTTAAAACAAATTATTTTTCAGCTATCATAGTTATTCACTACATTAGTACCTATCGGTGGCTAGAAGACATCATCATCATCATTATTAATTGTGGTATATTTACTATGGTTAATTGGTTACATGGTGGAGTGAATGCTCAATACTTGGAACCATGGTTTTTTGGGTATTCTGACAAATTAAAGGAGGTGACATAAAATCAAAAGCAGTGATACAGTTAGTATTTTTTGTGAATATTTACGTTCAAAATCCAATTTATACTTTATATCTGCAGTAAATATCTCTTAAATATTAATACTATTCAAATGATTTGTGGTAAGTTTTTTTTTCAAATTCTAGTGGTTGCAAAATAAAACATTGATTTTTTTACGCCGTAGAATTAAAAAGATACTCTTCAAGATTGTAAATACGTCCAAACAATTAATAAAATAAACGAGAATAATACGAAACGAATACGAAACGAGATAATGAAACACAATTTGAATAAGAAAATAATATAAGATCATAAAATGCGTCAGTACAGAACACACAAGTATCATTACAACTGAAATATTTAGCGTTGTATACAAATGAATGATGAATTATCTCTACTTGCCGCATTACTTAACGAATCACGTTTTCTAAAGAACAAAGCACGAAAATAAGGAAGTATGAAAAACGTACGACTGATTTTGCACGCTTGTAGCAATGAACGAAATATATGTTTTTGTTTTTGCTGTAAGCATTATGGCCTTAAATCTCTCCTTGCGAGCGAAGGCCCGAGTCACACCGCTTGGAGGATCAATACTTAGTTAAATCATCCTGACACAATCTTGACGTCTTCAAGTCGAAATTGAATTGGTTTCTTCTAGGGAAACATGCTCCACATAGACCGCAGCGATAGGCGATCAAGTGTAAGATTTCAAAAGCCTTTCCGAGCGCTTGGTCGACGCGACGCGTGATCAAAATGCTAGCGTTAATTTGGCGTAAATTCAGGGTGGTAATGCCGCTAGCATGCTGGATAGGCTTCCGTCTGGTAGTGGATTTGAACATCTTTATTTTGTGTAGACCTTCATTGGTTAATGGATAATTCAGATGTGTTTTGTGTAAGTAATCAGGAATGTAGTGTAGTATTCTGGTTCTCATTGTAAATATCATAGTTTTGTAAATAAAGGTTCTGCCCGTTAAAAAATGTAAAAAAATGACCGTCAGTCTAATACCACCTTGCCCTTTTTTCTATCGGAATGCTCGTAGCTCGAAAAAACGACATCGTTTCATGGTTGATGTTCCAAAGACACGAACGAAGAGATTTGACTCTACTTTTGTGATAAGAACGTCTAGGCTGTGGAATATGTTGCCTGAGTGGGGTTTCCCCGATGGTAACAATCTTTGTGTCTTCAAATCGAGAGTGAATCGGTTTTTTTTTAGGTAAACACGCTTCATCGTATACCGCATCATCGCTTAACATCAGGCGAGTTAGCGGTCAAGTGTAAACCTATAAAAGTTAAAAAAAGTCAGAGGAACCCCAAAAGAAGTAAAGACTTATAAGTAACTCAGAATTAGAAGTAAATAATCTAGATTAGTATACATATATATATAAAGGATGGCCATCTAGAAAAGCGTTAGGTCCTAAGTTAACCTGAAACAATTATTTCACTTACGAAAGTGACGCTGAGCTTCATTCACAGCCCATGAAACATCTGTAGCTTGTCCAACAAATGGAGCTTTCACTTCAAAAAGAAGGTGTAAAATAATAATTCAAAAAAATGTCCCCAGGGCAGGGTAGATACAACGTGGGTCTCCTGCTGGCTTGCTTCATGGTCATCGTCGCGATGGGTATCGACATCTTCGGCCTGGGCATCATAGTGACGGCGGCGCAGTGCGACCTCGACATGACCCTGGCGCAGATCGGGGTGCTGTCTTCCATGCCGTTCGCTGGTAAAGCTAGGAAAATGGAGCTATACATTAAAATTGACAGTCGTAGGGACTGCCGATAGGGTGAAACCGGAGGGCTTGGCCATGACCATGGCCAGCTATATCAGGGGTTCCCAAACGTATTTTGTCTCCTGCCCACTTTAAGAATAAATTATTTTTAGCGCCCCTTATTTTTTCACATACTTAAAAACCACTATAACTTCAAATTCAATTAAGTAATTATTGTGAGGTATATTATATTCTTGGACATATTCTTACTGATGACCTCAAGGACGATGTAGACATTGTACGGGAACGTAGGGCACTAGCGGTTCGTAGCAACATGCTGGCCCGTAGATTCGCTCGCTGTACCGATCAGGTCAAGATCACCCTCTTCGGGGGATATTACGTATTATTATATATTTACGCAGGCAGTCTGTGGACCAGATTCGCCAAGAAGTTGCTAGATGCCTTACGTGTTCAGTATAATAACATTTTCGGGTGATGTTGGGACTGCCGCGGTACAAATGTTAAAGATTGTATGATGACAAGATAACGATGTCAAGTATATTACTAGCTGAATCCCAACCGGTAGTGATCAGCTCGACAGACGAAAAAAAGGACTAGAATTTTGAAAATGTTCCCAACTATATTTTCCTTTTAGGTATCGTCGTATTATGCTAATTTTTTTTAACCCAAATGACAAAGGTAACGGACCGGGGTCCGTTTGTGGAGTGGCCATTAAAAAAAACACCTCTCCAAAACTGTAGTTTAAGATACCAAAACCGATGTTAAAATAAATAATCATACAAGTAGAAGACATTTTTCCAGAATAATTGCAGCACATATTTACGAGTACGTATTGAAATAATGTCAAAGCTGGCTCCGCAGTTTGGGTTTCGCATATGATTGGTCCCAGATAGAGATTTAAGATGATAATATATCTCTACGCCCTTTGATTCTCTACAAACATTGATCTTCAAACCAGAATACAGTGATGTTTTCACATTACTGTTTGGCGGTAGGATAACTGGCAAAAGTGCGATTGATACATCTCCAGGCGAACAATGGAAAGAGTACTAACACTACTAAAATTAACTGACTAATAAGTCCGATGGTGAAATGTTTCAGGTATAATAGTGATGTCATACCCCTGGGGATATATATCGGATACGCGAGGGAGGAAGCTGGTGCTGATGTGGGCGATGGGGTGTTCCTTCGTCAGCGCCGCGCTGAGCAGCCTGGCTCCCAACTGGCAGACCCTGGCCGCTCTCAGATTCATCAGCTCAGCTATGTTAGTAAAACTACAAATCAGGTTTATTTATTTTTATAGTATGGAGTGAAGAGTCGACCAGGGCATGTGCCTGAAAAGCAACGCGCCTCCGTTGGGGTGTAGAGCCCCAATCATTAGCACTGCAGCACCCAGCCTGCACTGCACTGCTCTCGTTACCCAAAGAAATTAGACTGAAATGCCATGAAATTTGATGGCAGCAATCCCTTTCAAACCGGTTCATAGTGATGCTCATTACAGTTTCTAAGAAAAACTAGCAAAGTGACCCAGTGGCTAGAACACCTCTAGTAGATTCACAGGCGTGAGTGGGTTTGGATCCCCCTGCCCCTCTGAGTATTTTTCCAACTGTAGATATTTATCTTCACCAATGGGTTTAACGGGAAACATTGTGAGGAAACCGACATGTTCCTAAAATCTTATGAGGTCATGCGTCAACTCTGGATCAGCGTGGTGGATTTGGCTCTTAAACACCTCTTTGTAAGAGAAGCCCTCAGTCGCAGCAGTGGGAATTTTTTAGTGGGCTGTTTACGCATGTTTATGTTCTTAGTATGAAAACAACGGTGTTTAAGATCTAAAGATTCTGTTAATATTATCGGACAAAGGCCGATATTTATAGATTATATAAAATACGATTAGGTAGTATGATTTGGGTCACAGTTATCGGTTGATGCTTCGCCTGGTCTCGTGCTTACTCTTGAGATCTGTCTGAGAAAATGTCAATGTCTGATCAGCTGATAGGCGTTATCGGATGTTTGGCTAGCCGCACACACACAATATTATTGTCAATGCAAGATTGTCGAAAATCTTTATCAGTGTATAAGCTTGCACATTAAGCAATCTTATTGACAATTTTTCGAGGTAAAGTCTGGCTCAGTTGCTCTACAGCTAGATTCATGTATGCACATTTAATGTAAAGGATAGAAAGAAAAAGTCGTTGCTCTGAGGATTAATTCGAAACAGTAAAGCAACTTTACACTCAAGCCGCTCTACTATACTCTCACTCCATATAACAGGCGCAATATTCGGAAACTCCTTCGCACTCGCAAATCACTCAAACAACGAGCAAACCAATTTAAGACACCATTCCTGTATCAGAAGCTGGATAGGTCGCTTGGTCAGCTCAACACATCCAGGTTCATTTCTAAGCTTTTTTTTTCTGGGCGGAGCCTTTATTAACAAAACTAAAATACAATGAGCACTACACTACAAGCCTACCTAACTACTTACACTAAGCACACCTGAATTATCTATAGACCACTATAGGTCTACAGATAATCAATATGTTCAAGCCCACTACCAATCGGAAGCGTACCCAGCATGCTAGCGGCATTACCACGCTGAATGGCAATGCTTATGCGTTGGGCTAACTAAACGCCAGCATTTTGGTCACGCGTCGCGTCGACCAAGCGCTCAGATAGGCTTTTGAAGATGAGGTGAGCTCCCGGCCCCCACGGGCCCAATGTCTCAACCCCAAAGGGCTCAAATATGTAACCACTTCCGAGGGTAAAAAATATGTAACCATTTCTAAGCGCAATCTCGCATGCTGGCTCGCCTCCTTAGACTACGCACATACAGAAACATTTATGTGATGTCTTAGATATTATGTACCTATCTAAATATTGACATTATTTAATTATTATTGTAATTATTTTTTACATTAATTATCTTTGACATACTATTAATCTAATTAATTTTATATTATTTTATTTTTTTGCTATAATTTTGACTGCACCAAACAATTCAGAATCACTTGACATTCATTTATTCAATAAACTAGCTGAACCCGCTACTTCGTTCGCGTAAGCAGATGTTACTGACTTATACATTAATTGGAAGTATCGTACGTCAAATATTTGGATAAGTAGTCATTGAAAAACCTTTGAGTTTGAGTGAATTTGTTTTTCCACACAAAAAATTATTTAATTTTATCATCTTTATTTTTCTTTTTTTAAACAAAATCAAACATACTTAGTAAGGTTTCGTAGTATCGAACATAGCCGCAAGTGTTAAGTTTGTAGGATTTTTATAGGATACATTATGAAAAGTCTGAAGCTAATGTGCATGATCTGATACCTATTTTTTTTTACCTATTTCTTTTTATCGGCAAGCTGTTTTCTAGCTGTTACCCGCGACTTCGCCGGCGTAAAATTTTGAACGAAGCCTGTGTGGAATTAAAATAATTCAAATTTTGAGTTTTAATGATATTCAAGCAAGTTGAACTCGTAAATCTAAGCCAAGCCCTAGTGAAATGTTAATGTATGAATTTAATTGTAGGTAACACAGAAAAAAATCAAGAACGAAAGAATCCAAATTTGGCATCATAATCCTTTTAGCAGCAAAAACTTATTAGTACAATTTAGAATACCAGTAACGCCACCTAGTGATGAAAGAAAAAATACATACCACAATAGCAAAACATCGATTTAAATGGCCTTTAGTGCTTTTAGATTTAAACTGGCATTAGCGCCGTCTAATGAGAATATTATGTTGCTTGTTATTTTGATTGTGAACGCAAATCACCTATATTATCTACGCCAAAACGGGTGCATATATTTTTCATTTTTTGCTTTTACCTTACCATCACATCAAGTTCCTTACGAAAATATATGCTTATATTAATATGGAGTTAAATAAAAATGTAGACTTATTAGCCCATGTGAAATTTTAGACCCTAAACTATATGTGTTTCGTATGTCAACCCATATCGTTGTGCCGTTTTGACGTGATAGTTAATATTTGTTTCCTTAGGGCCCATGCTTCTTTTCAGGTTGGTAGGTAATAAATACATAAATGTGGTATTTCAGACTATGAGTTATTTCTGTTTCAATTTTCTACCAAATTTGCTGTCTTTCCTACGTCACAGTAACCTATAAGTAACCGATTTGCTATTTCTGAGTTCAAACTACGTGTGTTTCGAATTCCATCCAAATATGTTCAGCCGTTCCAACGTTGTCCTGTAAATATTATGAATGCCACTGTTTGGATGTTTGTTACGTAATACATAGAGCACTTATACATAGGCAATGTTTAGCCTATGTGTTCTTCCAGACTGTAATCTAATTCTATTTCAAATTTCAACCCGATCACTTGATACGTTCCGCCATGATTAAAGCGGCAATAGAAATACATCATCTGCGAAAATTTCAACTGTCTAGCTTATCATGTTGTGATAAAGTCCTTAAATAAAGATTAAAAAAAAACTGTCTAGCTATCACCGTTCTTGAGATACAGTCTGGTGACAGACGGACGGACGAACGGACGGATAGCGAAGTCTCAGTAATAGGGTCCCGTTTTTACCCTTTGTGTACGGAACCCTAACAACGGTCTGCTTCGGTCACCGAAGCTTGTTGAACATTACCTTTAAAATTTAAACAGTATTTGGATTGAAATAATACATATTCTAATAAGTTACGGCTGGTCTAGTAAGTTACAGCTGACCTAGTCGGGAGAACGGCGACTGTCGATCCGGAGACCCAGGGTTCAAAACCACGCGCACAACTATTTTTCAGAGTCATGTTTGTAATGCCGGTAATTAAAACGGCGAAGGAAAACACCGTGAAGAAACCGAAATCTACCTATAATCTAAGTTCTAAGTCATATGTCATCCACCAACCGACACTGGGCCAGCGTGGTGGATTATAGCCTTGTCTCTCTCCTTGCGAGAGAAGGCCCCGACGCCCAGCAGTGGGAATATTTAATGGGTTGTTTATGCTGTTACTTATTATGCTGATATGTTTTCTCCAAAATACAAAAATCTACTTCAATGACAGGTAATTTAATTCTGTCATTCGACAATATTTTATAAGAAGGTATAACTATGTCGTACAGATAAATCTAAGCTTATTTTAGTTTTTTTGTTGATATTTGAAAAAACTACCTCCCTGTTTTCGATATCTAAGATCACCTTTGAAGTATTTTCAACCAAACAAAACAGGAATTATCAAAATCAACTAACAATTAGCGGAGTTATCGCGTAAAATAAAACCAAATAAAAAAACATGCAACCCGATTGAGAACATCCTCCTTGTTTGAAATCGATTATAACCGAATGATGTTTGTTTTTTCCACACAAAAATATATTTTTGACAATTATTTTGTCATCCAAGACGATGCGACGCGATCACGTGGGCACTTTCTAGAATCTAGATATTCTGTGGATTGTCTGTGACACACAGAATACTTAGAAGTTACTATGTACCGAACGCGCCGCGCGTGTCGTTATTATTTAATGTTTGTGTAATTTCCGAACCAACAGACCGATATTGTTCAAACTTGGACGGGACAATATAAAAAAATATGTTCTTTCTAACAAAAAAAGAATTTATGAAATTAAACTACGCAAACATGAGTTACAACCAAATACACATTCTGACTTTCACCCCCTCCCGCAAGAAAACCGATCAGAATTTGGGGATCAAAAGTAGCCTACAGCAATGTCCTTAGTATAAACTGAAATCATGCCAAGTTTCAGCTGAATTGAATCAGTAGTTTCGGCGTGATGCGTGATCCCTATACAGAAAGACAGACAGACAGACAGACAGACAGACATGAAAGAAAAAAAATGCAGTTTCGCCATCAGTATCGACTATGGAGTGCCCCAAAAAAAAATTTTTCAAAATATCTTCAATGTACAGAATTCGACCCGTTACAGTTTTATTATAAGTATAGAAGATAGATGTGTATGTTAGTCTCAACATTGTATATTGTAAAGTCTCTTTTTGATAACATATTGTATCAAAGCCTGTCAACTAATGTAATTGGTTTTTTTGTAAATCGTTTTAGTTGTGAAAATAAATAAACAAATGTGACCCCTCGGGGTCTGTTCCGTCGCCACCGCGTGGGTTCGGACCCTGGAGCTGTAAAACTCATCATCACCCTCCACTCGCATATACATCCTCAGCTACCAACACGTGAACTCACATGTAACACTCACATCTTCATATCTTATGCATTGGTCCTGTTAATGGTACCTATTCGTAGGTAACAGTTCTCTCCAAAAGGGATAGTGTTGCTTTATTTTTATTTTCTGTTTCATTTATAATACTATTGTTACACTATAAATCTGAAACTAATTTACAAACGGCGAAGGAAAACGACATGTACCTAGAGTCTTTCAAGGTCATTATGGGTCAGCCACCAAAACTCACCAAACCAGCGTGGTGAGGCAGCCTTGACTCTCTCCTTCCAGCATCGGGAACGTTCTGGGGGCTGCTTATGCATCATCCCAATAGACATGTCGACTCATTTTCGATTTAATGCTATCAAAAGCCTACTCAATAACTGAAACATAGGTGAAAGAAATACTTTGTTATCTTAAAAACTTCCCGTGATATCACGATTTTGAAAATCACAAATTTTCGACTCTCCCAAAACGCTTCATACATATCACTAGAGAAACGTGACGTCACACTGTCTTATTTTATATGCGTCGCGCGTAAAGTTCGTATGGTAGCTACTTTAAATATTGCGTTTAGGAAAATGTTTTCATAACAAAAGTAACTTGAAATTGAATGGATTATCCAATGGTAAATACATTTTCTAATAATTTCGTACTTTTAAAATGGACTTGCCCATCCATTTGACTGTCCTCGTGGCTTAGTGGGTAGTAACTCTGCCTGCGAAGCCAAGGGTCGTGTTTGCACTATGTCTGGGTGTTTCTATTTATCTTAATACATATAAATCTCCTGTCACGATGTTTGTCCGCGATGGACTCCTAAACTACTAAGCCCATTTTAATCAAATTTGGACACCGTGTGTAGATTGATCCAACTTAAAAGATAAGATAGTTTTTATTTCGATTAATGGGCTTTATGTGACAATATTCGAGCGAAGCAGGAACGGGCCGCTAGTAATAAATATATATTTAAAACCATATAAGTATTATGTTAGTTATCTGGCGCCATAGTACAAGCTTTGCTTAGTTTGGGGTCCGGTGGTGTTGTATGTGAATTGTCCACCAATATTTATTTATTTTATTTATTATCTTTGAGTGATCATAAAGTAAGTTAAAACTAAAAAATATCAAAATTAAAATTGTACACGTTTTATTCTATTTAAATACTGTCACTATATCAAATAGTTTAATATAATTGCAGGACCGGTCGTCACGCCTATTGGATGCTTACTGCAAGCTTTGTTGATCAGTACTGATTGCTGTGGCAGGTCGAGCGCAGCGGAGTCGGCGACGTACGCGCTCCTCGGCGAGTGCTGCACTGGCCGCGTGCGCGCGCGCTACATGCTGCTCGTCACCAGCGCTCTCATGCTCACTCCTACTATCTACTATGGTAAAGCAATGTCGCCAAACCAACAGGCAGACAGAGGAAACATAATTCTGTAACAAAACTTCTTACGGCAGGCTTGGAAGAGATAAAGATTGTGCTGCGCGAACAAACTGGAACAAGAACAAAATTACAAATTTTGATTAACCCCCGACTACCTCGGATTTGAAATTTGTACAACATTCTACTAGTCAAGCCCTTTCATTTGATACCCATATTGAAGCAGTAGTGAAAAAAGAAATGTACTTCACCATTTTGTGGTGGCCGCCATTTTGGATTTGAAAATCGTCATAGTGCATAGTATTCTATCAGTTAAGCCCTTTCATTTGATACCCATGTTGAGGTAGTAGTGAAAAAAATAATGTAATTCGCCATTTTATGGTGGCGGCCATCTTGGATTTGAAATTTGATATACTGTTTAGTATTCTACTAGTTAAGCCCTTTAATTTAATACCCATATTAAGGTAAGTTGTGAAGAAATATTTTATCCACCATTTTGTGGAGGCGGCCATCTTGAGTCGATATTAGCCAAACATAGCTAAGAACATCCGCACGGTAATTAACATTCAAATAAAAAAACCGCATCGAAATCGGCCCATCCGTTTGAGCTCTACGGTGCCACAGACAGACAGACAGACAGACAGACAGGCATCCACGTCAAACTTATAACACCCCTTTTTTTGGTCGGGGGTTAAAAATATAAAGCCGTAAGAGAAATATATAAAGGAATTGACGCGTAACAACTGCATTTGGCCAGTATTGTCAATTTTATTTTTCAGGTCATCGTACCATGAATAATACAAGAACAAAATGAAAATTTTTTAGTAACCCCCGACAACCTCAGATTTGTTATCTGCACAACATTCTACTAGTCAAGCCCTTTCATTTGATGCCCATATTAAGGGAGTTGTGAAAAATGATATGTATTTCACCATTATGTGGAAGCGGCCATCTTGGATTTGAAATTTGTCATAGTGCAATGTATTTTACTAGTCAAGCCCTTTCGTTTGATACCCATATTGAGGTAGTAGTGAATAAATAATATGATTCGATTTTGTGGTGGCGGCCATCTTTGATGTGAAATTTGTTATAGTGTATAGTATTCTACTAGTGAAGCCCTTTCATTTGATACCCATATTGAGGTAGGTTGCGAAAAAATATTTTGTCCGCCATTTTGTGGAGGCAGCCATCTTGAATCGACATTATCCAAACGTAGCTAAAAACATCCGCACAAATATTAACTTTCAAATAAAAAAACCGCATTGAAATCGGCCTATCCGTTTGAGCTCTACAGTGCCACAGACAGACACACAAATAGACAGACAGACCTGTCTGTCTGTCTGTGTGTCAGACAGACAGACATCGACGTCAAACTTATAACACCCCTTTTTTTAGTCGGGGGTTAAAAATTAAGCAATTTGTTTTGTTAATGTTTAAATTGTTTTTGTAAATAATTGCTATTCTGTATTATCCGAAAGGATCTCGTTCTTACTTGGTGTTCTACGACACTATACATTTTTTTTTAACCCCCGACAATAAAAAGGGGTGTTATAAGTTTGACGTCGATGTCTGTCTGTCTGTCTGTCTATCTGTCTGTCTGTCTGTCTGTCTGTCTGTCTGTCTGTCTGTCTGTCTGTCTGTCTGTGTGTGTGTGTCTGTGGCACCGTAGAGCTCAAACGGATGGGCCGATTTCGATGCGGTTTTTTTATTTGAAAGTTAATTACCGTGCGGGTGTTCTTAGCTATGTTTGGTTAATATCGATTCAAAATGGCCGCCTCCACAAAATGGCCGATAGAATATTTCTTCACAACCTACCTCAATATGGGTATGAAATGAAAGGGCTTAACTAGTAGAATACTATACGCTATAACAAATTTCAAATCCAAGATGGCCGCCACCACAAAATGTCGAATTTTTTTTTTCACTGCTACCTCAATATGGGTATCAAACGAAAGGGCTTGATTAGTAGAATACTTTGCACTATGATAAATTTCAAATCCATGATGGCCGATACCACAAAATGGCGAATCACATTTCTTTTTTCACAACTCCCTTAATATGGGTATCAAATGAAAGGGCTTGACTAGTAGAATGTTGTACAGATAACAAATCTTAGGTAGTCGGGAGTTAGTCAAAATTTTTAATTTTGTTCTTGTAATTGAGAACTACTTTTAATACTCCCAACCACATATATAGATTTTTTCGTGGCCTGTGAATGAGACTTATCGGAAGTGAATTCGTTCGGGTGAACTCGGGACCGCCGAGTGTGCCCAAGCGAGAAAGATACAATCAGCTGCTGTGTTTACTATATTCAATGTATATATCATTTTTATTTTCAATCGTTAAAATCATTCAACAGATTTTAATATTTATTTCTTATTTTACTTTTCATTTCTGCCTTGTGGTTTAGTTTTTCAGTTTTTTTTTAATTTAAGTAAGGTACCGTTTATATTTTCATACGCATTAAGTGCAAAGCCGTTAATTTGGAGTTCCAACAACAGACAAATAGCCTTATTTTATTTATTAGATGTTTGCTGCTCAATCACGTCGAAACGGCTAAACAGATCATTCTCAAATTTAGAACACTGTTAGAAAATATGCTGGAATATATATACACATAGGCTACTGTTTGTCCTCGGAACGGAACTGCGCGGTTAAACTGCTAATACGTACCCAGTTGGGCATTTTTGTATAACAAGGTTTTATTTTACAATTCCAGTGGCGGGTTACCTGATCACAAAGCTAGAATTCTCCGTGGCAATACTGGGCATCGTATACCGACCCTGGCGTCTCCTGACCCTCATCATGGCCCTGCCGCTGGGAGTCGGGGCTCTGATGCTGTATTTCTTCAGCGAAAGCCCCAAGTTCCTCATCAATGTGGGCAGGAACGATGAGGCTCTCGCAGTGTTGAAGAGAATGTATGACGTTAATCAAAAGACTGAAAAAGAATATCCGGTAAGATTTTCAATGGTCTTTTTGGGAATGTTTGGAAGAACGGCAACTGCCGATGCGGATCTATTGGTTCGAATTCCACGCGCACCACCTTTTCGAAGAGATGTGCGTAATGCTGCGAACTTGAAAACGGTAAAGGAATAAATACATGGTTAAGACACCGACATATCTTTTAACCCTTTATAGTTCGTGTCTCATCTTATAGGTCAACGTACTCGTAGTTGATTATGACATCGGCTCTCTCAATGCGAGAGATAACCTTGAAAATGAAAATGAAAATGAAAATGTTTATTAGCACATAAAAACTTAAGTTACTTACAATACCAACTTAATTAATTAAACATGTAAAGTAGATACAATAAAAGAAATAAAGTAAAAAATAAGTCGGTGATCACTGGATCCCACACTAGGGTGACCTGTGACGTGGGTATCCAGGCTCCTTCTTGTGCTGAGGGGTATTTAGAAAACAAACAAAGTTTTGAACAAAAGGACGTAATAACAATGCATGCCAGATAATTAAAAAAAAAAATGGTTAAAGGGTATTTGCAAAGAGTTTACAAATTTCTTTATTTAAGGGTATTTGTGATTTACGATAAGTAAGAGATAATCAGAGTGCGAGGGAGAGGTAAGTATGTTTGTGGTAGTGTGTGTTGTTATGCAAGGTGGTTTTGAGGTATGTGAGTGTAGTATAATAATAAATAGATGATCAGAATAGTTACATCGTACTTTGGTGTGTTATGTGGTGTCACCATGATATTATGTATGAGGTGGTCGTAGTGTGCGTCGAGTAGGCAGCCGTAAGCAGTAGATCGCATGGATGTGTTTCTAACAGTAACAAATGTAGGTAATTTTTATTGACTAAGACAACACCACAGTACTCGTAGCTTTATACCTTTTTTTATATTTACTTGAACATAAAGTGTAAAATACATAAATACAAATAATACTTTTGTGTCTTTTTATGTCTTATTAAATTCAATAAGTATAAAACATGTGAGACACAAGTTTGTTTTGAATAAACATACAAAATATATTAAATTGAAGATTCATAAATTGCATATATGTACTATTTTAAAATAAATTCAAATTTAAATATAAAGTACTAATTTTCTTGATGTTATATTTTTACTAGCGGTCCGTTCCGGCATTCACCCGGACATTGTCATACAATGACCATTAATCCAAACAAAAACGATGCCATCCTTTTAGTTGGATCAAACTGAACACACAATTAATTAAGTAGTCAATAAGTACACTGCAGACAACTTCGATATTTTATAAATGTGAAAATGTGTCAACATCTTTGCTAATTCATAGGCAATTTTCTATTACTTGTAGATTTTAATAGTTATAGGTTTGCATTAAGGTACCAATAACGAACTATAAAAGTTATTCGTGATAAGAGAAGACACTCCTGGTATATTATTTATAGGTAGTGGTAGGACAAAGCAAGCACACTAATGTCAAATCATGGCTCAGGCACAATATACATTTTACTATAAACTGTGGCTCAAGTGAGTGCTGTTAAGCGTACACTATTAGCGGTCGATGTGTGAGTGCTCATGGAACAATACTGTGCATATCACACGGATTTACTCTGAGACAGTCTAATTCAACATAAACAATTTGTTCTTTTTTTGAAAATATTATTAAATGTAGTTGTTATGGAAAATGTTAAATATTTAACAGTGTAAAAGTAGTAGTGGAGTGTTTTGTGTACAAAACAAACAAAAAATAAAAGTATCTTAGTTTGTGTGTATAAGTTCAAAATAAGTTCAAGTTTTAAATTGATTGTTATTAATTATAATATAAACGTAGTACATCCAAATACATCATAATAAACATAATCATCATCATCGGTGATAGTGGACAGACGGACGCCATATCTCGTGACATTACTTTAGCACCTTTAGTAGATTTACTGTGTCTGTGTAACTTTGGGTCATTAGCCAATACGTTATCTTTTTTTTACATTTAAATCGCGACAGTTCCAAAATGTCAAGCTTTCTGTCCAAAGTTTGATAAATAAATGGACCTTTAAATGAGTATGCATTCTGAGCATGATTGGTTTTTGTAGTGGGTAGACACCAAGTGTTACGTCGTCGATTGTAATTTCGCTTGCTGTGCGCCGCCGTATTTAGAGCCGATTTATGGAAACGTAATGTTACTGCTAGAATATATAATTGGCGGACTGTCAAGTAGTTGGTGTCTTTGTATAATTGTTCGGTTGGGTATCTGAACGGTTTTTATATGCTACCTTTAAAAGAACTCTTTGGGCTCTTTCCACCTTGAGGAGCCGAGTTTCTGCAGCGGACCCCCAACAGACGATACAATAGTTGACAATTGACTGACATAAGACCAAATAAACTATTCTTAGGGTTTTAGGGTCAGCTATGGATCCAAGTCGCTTGAATATGTAAATCATTTTACGTAATCGACTGCGTAGGAGAATTAAGTGGTTGTTGAATGTCAATTTGTTATCAATTACTACCCCAAGATATTTAACATGATCTACACACTCCAGCAACGGGCAATCGCATTGTGCTGAATTAGCATGATCACAGTAGTGTATTTTAAGTGAAATATCATTTTGGGACGACTTTTCTGGGATATACAAAAGCTACGTATTTGGTCTTAGTCGAATTTAGTGTAAGAAGATTATACTGCAACCAGTTAGCTACTGTCGCTAACCCTTTTCAGCCACTTTGACAACCTCTTCCCAACTATCACCATGGCATATAAGTGCAGTATCGTCTGCAAAGGAGTATATATTTGCTTTGTCTATTTTTAACTCGCACAGGCTATTAATATAGGTTAAAAAGAGCGTCGGCCCAAGCACGCTTCCTTGCGGAATTCCGTAGCTTAATGAGGTATAATCGCTGAACTGAGACATAATCTGAACTCGCTGTTTTCTTTCGCTCAGGTATGAACGGAACCAGCTCAGGGCCACGCCTCGAACTCCCAGAAACTCCATTTTTTTTAGCAGTATTGGCCAACTCACTGTATCGAAAGCCTTAGCCATATCGAGAAAGACTCCAATACATTTTTTACCCGTATCCAGATTAGTCGTTACTTGATTTACTAGAGCAACTACGGCATCTTCTGTTGACTTATTGTGTCTAAAGCCATACTGGTGCGGCGAGAGCGCTTGGTTTTTCTCCAGAAAGTTTAGTAAACGTCTGTTGACAACTTTTTCTAGTATCTTAGAAAGTGACGGCAGTAACGAGATAGGCCGATAATTAGATACTATTGACGTAGAACCGGTTTTATGAATGGGGCAAATATCAGCTGTTTTAAAGCACTTTGGTACCACACCCTGGATCATACTCAAGTTGCATATATAAGCAATAGGTGAAGCCAGTAAGTGTTTAGCATGTTTTAAGACTTTATTATTAATTTGATCACTGCCGGGAGCAGAGGATAGTTTTAAGCTAGAAATAACTTTAATTATTTCAGCTGTATCAGTCGGAGCAAAAAAAAAGAGCCAGAGGGTGTGTTTTTATCAGACTTAACAGAATTTGCAAGTTGTTGTTCAGATTGATCCAATTTTAGAAGGATATTGTCGGCAAGTTCACTTCCAACAGTTGTGAAGAAACTATTTACGTGATTTAGGGACTCTTTACCTGTACTCTTAACCTTGAGTAGATGGTCTGTTTTAGGTTTAGTTATATTAATGTCACAGAGTTGTTTGACAGTATTCCATAACTTTTAGTGTTTTTTGATGTTTGGAAAGTTGATCAGATTCGTACTGGTTTTTAAACTGCGTATTAAACGATTATAATGGTTACGATAATCCTTATATTTAACTTGAAGAGCACCGTTGTTGGGGTCTTTTCTAGCTTGATCATGCAATGTATCTTTGATTTTAGAACATCTAATCAACGTTTTGGTCATCCATGGTTGCTTAGCTACTTTAGAACTACGAATTTTTGTTTGGGTGGTACTACTTTTAATGGCTGATCCAATGACATCGACAAGAAGTTCTGCTGCTATGTTAACATCCGATTCGTTATAAAAGTCATCCCAGTTTATATTACTCAGTATTTTATTTATGTCGTCATAGTTGGTTTTATTCAGAACTTTAGACTCAGAAGCTTTATTCATAAATTTTGAATCTATGCCAGTTATGACAGTTGTATGGTCAGTAATATCAGAGTCATATACTACTACGCGTGATTTTTCTTTGTTCTGATCATAGTGTGGTCTAAACAATTGCTTTCTCGTGTGGGGAGCACATGCCCTGGTATAAAACCATAGTGAGCTGTTAAATCAAGATAGTCTGAGGATCTTCCATCTATAGTAGTGGGCTTAATATCTATATTTATGTCGCCAGTTATAACAACTGACTCAGTCATGGTAACAGATATTATATTTTCAAGTGATATGAGAAAGTCACCGATGTTGTTTGTTGCTGGGCTTCGATATAATGCAATAACACTGAGTAAGTTTCCTAGTTTGAGGAGAAGACAGTTTGCGTCGTTGAAGTGTGGTTCAGTTACTTCAACCTCAAGTCCCTGTTTTATGAAAACTACCAGACCGTCATTTTGGTTTTTTTAGTATTGTGGAGTAGTAACAATTGTAATTTATTAAATTTATTCCTTCGAAATTTGTATTTATCCATGCTTCACTTAATATTATTATGTCTGGAATAAATTGTAGTTTTGCTAGGTAAACCAGAAATTTGTCTAGGTTGGCACGGACACTTCGTATGTTTTGTGACACAATAGTAATTTGTTGCTCATAGTTACCAAGTTTAATTCTACATTCATCCGCTGAGCTGACCAGAAAGCTGTCTATCAAAGTTGTATTGTCAATGCTGTCCAACAAATCTATGCTATTCAATGTTTTTCAGTTTTTTCAAAATTGCCACAGGTACTACCTGTGATCTACCTGTGATTAGAAAAAAGTATTTTAAAACAAGTGTAAGCATTGACAATAATATTAATCGTTCAACAGACAACTTCCCTTTCGACATGAAATATTTTTTATATATAGTGAGCCCAGTCTTGTACACCACTTCGTACGAGTGTAAATTTTTGTATGTGTATAGTTGTTCGCAGTGAGATACTAGACACATTTTAAAGGTATTATCTATGTGTGCGGCTAATAGACCGATTATCGGCGTCAGTAGCGCATGGTCGTCGCCACGAGCACACTGGTTCTTCCTCTGTTCCCAAAATCTATTTGCCCGAACAAGTGTCCCTATAACTTGATAATACTTTATATTTAGTGCGTAGCGCAAATTAAACATTGGAGAAATCAGTGCCCTGATCAAAAAAATATTGTAGTCGGGAATGATTTTCGGTGCTACTTGCGTTAGTAGGGGAATACAATAAGTTGCTTTTGTTCAAAAGTGCACGATTTACATGATCAAGCCAAACACCAAACGGAATGCTTTTGAGTTTTAGTACTATTAGATATACTAGATAATATTTAGTTGAGTACATGTAATATACGTAGTTATATTTATGTCGTGTAGTTTTTGTAAATATGTGTATAATGTGTATAAAATAAACTGGGATGCATTGTTGAGATTCAGGATGTCTTATAAAGGTAATAATGGAACAAAAATAGTACATGCATAGTATAAAGAAAACAAATAACTTAGTATTAGACAGTAGTATAGTCGAGATGTTAACACGAGATAGTATGTTATAACCACGGCTACAGATGTAATTTCGTGGGTTCATTGGTAGCGTATTAGCTGTTCCGAGGTAACATGTATCTAGTCATTTAGTCTCCAGATTATCTAGGTCACTTTCTTTTATAATCCGGATACAAGGGGTACCCTCTTTTTTGCGTAAAAATATACGTCCATTGGTCGTCCAACAAAAGATATAATCGTTGTTCTTAGCATATTTACGGGCGAGGTAGAAGAGTTTCCGTTCCTTATTTGTTAGGCTTTCCGACACATATACAGGCTGGCTCGGCCCCTCAACATGAATGATGGATGTAGTCAGCTGATTCTGTTTTTTATAACGTTTGTATGCGCGTAAAAAGTCATCTCGTAGCATGACAGTACTAAACTCGACGATAAGGGGTTTGTTCGTTGATTTGTGGTTCACTCGGTAGACGTCGCTAATTGCATTGTTTTGTAAGGGCACACCGACAACTCTCGCCACGCTGAGTATAATTTTAACAATGTTTTCCTTGGTCTCTTTAGGTGTAACTGGGATATTGTGTAATTCAATGCTAGTTTTCCGAGTCTTACGATCCAAATTATCTACCTTGCTCTCAAGCTCCATAATGTAGTTTTTATCAGCGGCCCTTTCACGTTCAAGCGAACCAATCTTTAACAAAACCTCTTCATACTTAGATGACATAGCCTGGACCGTCTGCTTAACCTCACTTATGGAGTCTAAGACTGTGTTAAGTTTAGCGTCTTGCTGCTTTTGTAGGGATATAAATAACTCCAAGATCTCAGTTTTACTGATGTTATCTTCGTCAGTGTTATCTTCTCGCTTGCGTTTTGCTGAGTTTTTAGTTCTGGTAGTGATGTTACTGCCAGACGAGGCGGCACTTAGCCTGCCCGCGGCTTCCTCTCCGATTTCTGAGATGTTTGAGTCAGAAGGATAATGACGCATAGGCATGGAAAGCATCTGGTGCAGTGGTGATGCAAAAGCTGATAGAGAGGGCGATGTTTGGGCTGGTGGTGGTGAGCGGTTGATGGGCATTTTGTTTGAAACAATGTGTGTTCAAATTGCGCAGTAGGTATAACAACTCAATTGACTTTACTTAGGTAGCCTCTAGGCAGCAGGCAGGTACTAGGATCGCAGCAATAATGTTAACACATACAGCCACGAAGTGTGTCACAAAACCAGGCACACAAGGAACGCCGTGTGAGAGCGCGGGCGCCGGGCGTAGCCAATAGACGACGGTACGACGCGCGTTTGTGAGCGGATATAAGGTCGTGTGCAGCTTACGTGTGTATTCTGAGTATCCGATACATATCCATGAGTTGACTTTGCTTGTGTATCTGCTCGTGCGGAACGCTGCTACCTCCTTGGTTATATGGGCTCCTATTTAACTTCTTAAACGTTCAAACCTATAACCTTGAGTACCAGAAAAGTGGTACTCAAGGTTTTCTCTTAAGTGCCACTTTTGTGGAAAAGTGGGAACATTTACTGGGCCTATTAGAGATATTGTTTGACCCCGTGCTGCTCAATATGGCTAAAAATATAGCTATATGGCCTCTCACTATACAATGTGTAGGTTTCTTTAGTATATGGAGCACTTTTAAACCGGGTTTTGACGGTTTCGGAGCCTAATGCCCAAACTACACAAGGATAGTTTTTTAAGCTAGTGTTAGTAAGCTAGCAAGCTAGTCCTAGCTTCGTGTAAACAAAACTAGCGTTGCGTAGCGTTGTCTACACGAAGCTAGAAGTAGGTACTAGCTTGCTAACAATGGCTTGCTATCCTAGCTCCTAGCTTGAAAAACTATCCTCGTGTCACTCGGGCATGAGTCAAGTCAGATTTCAGGGTATGAAATTTTTATCATAAAACTGGCGGTGCGCCCCGGCTTCGCCTGTGGTACAAATACGTCTTAAAACATTCAGGGATCACGTACATATCCAACGTTGAAATAATTTTTGAAATCGGTCTTGTGAAACTCAAGAACTAAAGATTAGCGCTACAAATAAACAAAACTAAAGATTAGCGCGTTGAAACAAAACACCTCTTCAGCTTTACTTGGGTATAATATTAAGTATCTATATAAAATTTGAAATACAAACTCCTACTTCATATAAAGATTTCATATATTTCCATTTCATATAAAGATTGGTAAGTGCGGTCGCTAGTTCGAATATTTTAATTTGATAATAGTAAACAAAGCATGTTTAATCAGGTGATTTTGAAAGAAATTACTAATAGCAGACAACTTGCACACGCTTCCAAATATACCTACCTGAAAAAGAAACGTAGTTAGGAATATAGTATTGTACGTACCTTCGTACTTCACTGTGGGACTCATAACGAAGCTCAAAGGCACACAGCGAGCTATGGAGAGAGCTATGCTCGGAGTGTCTTTGCGCGACAGAATCCGTAATGAGGATATTTGCAAAAGAACGAAAGTGGCCGACATAGCTCAAAGAGTAAGCAAGCTGAAGTGGCAATGGGCAAGCCACGTCGCTCGCAGAACTGACAACCGATGGGGAAGAAAGGTTCTCGAATGGCGACCACGATTCGGAAGACGTAGTGTTGGACGGCCTCCCACTAGATGGACAGATGACCTCGCAAAGGTCGCTGGAAACCGCTGGTTGCAGGTTACGCATGACCGTTCGTTGTGGAAATCTAGGGGGGATGCCTATGTTAAGCAGTGGACGTCTTGCGGCTGATGATGATGATGATGACGTACATACAAGAAGGAGATAATTACAATCGACGGTTGAACCTCGAATCCATAGTCACAGATATCGATTCAAGATGGCCGCTTTCACAAAATGGTGGATAACATATTTTTTCACAACCTTTTCTTATTGTATAGAGTGTCGAGACGTGCAGAACATGTGCCTGATGATAAGCAACTTGCCTGCCATATAACAGTACAGTAACACGCAGCTATTGGAACGTGAAGAGCCCAAATCATTATCTAGCACTGCACTGCACTCGTCGCCCATTGATCTAAGATATTATATCTATAAGCCCTGTACTTTCACTAGAAATATTGCCCTTTAAACCAGAACACAGTAATGTTTGCACATTACTGCATGGCGGTGGAATAATTGGCAAAGGTTTGGGACTTTCCAAGGCGGACTCTGCCAAGAGACCTGACAAAACAAAACCTCCCTTAATATGAGTGTCAGAGGCACACCCCGGACACTCCACTAAAATTCCATACAAACGCCGCTGTGGAGCTACCTACTCTTCACACAACTACGCAGATGTCGTTCGTACACACGCGTGAATGTGTGCGTTAGAGCTAGGGCTACTGAATTGTTTTATTAAATAGTTGTGCCCCTTGAGTTCACCTGGTGACGTAAAGTAGTCTATAAACTTGCTATAATGTTGAGTTACATAAATAGAATGGAGCCAAATTTTACTATTCTAATTAAAAGGGTGTTTGCACAGATTTTTTAATTGTTTCAGAAATCTGTGGGTGTTTGTATTGCCGTGTAAAATGAAACGAAACCGATGATAGATTAGATCAGGTACCTAGATATCTATTTCTGTTAGAAGGTACACATTCGCGTTTTATTTTACACTTACCCATGAAGGAAACTTTATTCTGTCACTATAATTATTCCTCCAGGCATTATCAATCCGTGCTTGGGCACGTAAGTTACTGGCTGTGTAAGTTACGAACTTTGAGTTAAAAATGACTTCGTTTTTATAAATAAATAAATATTGGTAGACACAACACCATCACACATTCACACACAACACCATCTGACCCTAAACTAAGCAAAACTTGTAATATTATAAAGCAACGTTACTGAAAAGTTTCTAATCTTACGTTATTTTATCATTAGGAAATTAAATAAAGCTTTTAATCTTGTCCCGTTTAGTTGACGAACAGTCGTAAACAGCACAACAACCCACCATGACGTTATTTCGTTAGGAATTAGTACCAGCCCTTCGTTGAGTGCTCCTAGCGTATCCGAAACGGCCTGAGGGGTGAGGAAGCTTGAAATTGGCGGGAGGTGGGGAGTGTCCGTTCTATCTATATTATCTATTCTATGTCAGAGGCTAGCAAATAACCCTTAATATGAGTATCAAATGCTAGCAAATAAAGGGCTTGACTAGTAGAATACTTACTATACAAATTTCAATTTCAAGGTAGCCGGGAGTAAATCTTTTATTTTACTTCTTGTTATTCGTGTCCAGGTCAAACAGGTGTATTTGGAAGAAGGAAGCAAAGAAGAAGTGGGGGTGTTCTCTTTGCGGTCTCTCTGGACACAGATTGCTCCGCTGTTCAAACCTCCACTGCTCGGACGAACGTTGCTGCTGTATTACTTGACGTTCGTCGTTTATATCGCGTAAGTGCACTCAATTCAATCTCAATCAATGAGTATTTAAACTTCAATCCTACTCTAAAGCAGCCCGCTAAATGTTCCCACTGTTGGGACTCGGGGCCTTCTCTCGTAAGGAGAGAGCCAAGGCCATAATCTACCTCCCTGACCCAGTGAGGGTTCGTAGATGACACATGACCTTGAATGATTCTAGGTACATGTCGGATTCCTCACGATGTTTTGCTACGCATTATGTTACGCATTCATTCATTCATAATTTAAGAGCGACGCTCTTGTCGGTGGAGTTCCTTCCATGTACTTCTACACCCGCCGTCTCCTTGACTTGCTGATACGGCACTACATTTATCTTCTCCTTCACTTGGTTCATGTAACTTCTCCTAGGTCTACCTCTCTTCCTCCTCCCTTCTAATTTACCTTCCATTATTGATGTAATGAAGTTGTCGTGTCGTATCAGATGTCCCAGCATCTTCCCTCTTCTGTTTTCTATTGTTTCCATTAATGTTCTTTTCTCCTCTACCATCTTCAAAAGTTCTTCATTGCTCTTCATTTCCTTCCAGCTGATTCGCAGCTTTCCTTTCTTCCTTCCTTCCAGCTGATGTTACGCATACGACTTCGAAAATAGTAGTGCATGAGGGATTTGAACCCGGGTGCTCCGGATTGACAGTCGCCGTTGTCCCGACTAGAGTAGCCGAAAATTAGCGTACGTAACAGTAGTAGGTAGCAGCAAGTAAATGTTCACACTGCTGGGACTCAGGGCTTTCTCTCGTAAGGAGAGAGTCAACGACATAATCCCCCATGCTGGTCAAGTGCGGGTTGGTGGATGAGGATGTGGTGTGTTCCTGGCCGATGCAATCCTACCAATATTACTTCGAAAAATTCGAATGTTTAGATGTTTGTTGTTCAATCACGTTAGAACGTCTAAACAATGTGCAAACATTACTTTGTTCCGGTTTGAAGGGCAATGTGTCCAGAGAAATTACAGAGCTTAGAGATGTAACATCTTAGTTTTTTTTTATTTTATTTTTTTAATAAAGAGTGACGAGTCGATCAGAACATGTGCCTGATGGTAAGCAACATGCCTGACACATAACAGCACAGTGACACGCAGCTATTGGAACATGAAGAGTCCGAATCATTACCTAGCACTGCACTGCGCTCGTCACCCAGAGATCTAAGATCTTATATCTCTAAGCCCTGTAATTTCTCTGGAAACATTGCCCTTCAAACCGGAACACAGTAATGTTTGCACATTACTGCTTGGCGGTAGAATAACTGGCAAAGGTGTGGTACTCCCCAGGCGGACTCTGCCAAGAGTCCTACCACTACTAAACTACTACTACTAGTTCTCTGGGTGACGAGCGCAGTGCAGTGCTAGATAATGATTTGGACTCGTCATGTTCCAATAGCTGGGTGTCATTGTGCTGTTAGGCACATGTCCTGCTGTCTCGTTACTCTTTATTAAAAAATACAATAAACAGCGTACGGACTATTTTCACTGTCAGTGTCCATGTTTCATCACCGTAGGTCATAACGGATAGTTCGCACTAATTATACATATTGTCTTGAGACTTTGCGGCATGGGTGCCGAGAAGACTCGACGAAGTTTTCTAAATGCTGCCCAGCCCAACTGGATTCTTCTCATGGTCTCACTCTCAAAGCTACATCTACCTAGTTCAAGCGTTACTTAAATTAAAGCTTCATATTCATCCTATTTATGATATAATTCAGCGACTCAAACGGCGCAAATATGCAGCCCTGAAGAAAAAAGTGGTTACATATTTGAGCCCTTTGGGGTTGAGACATTGGGCCCGTGGGGGCCGGGAGCTCACCTCATCTTCAAAAGCCTTTCCGAGCGCTTGGTCGACGCGACGCGTGACCAAAATGCTGGCGTTTATTTGGCCCAACGCATAAGCATTGCCATTCAGCGTGGTAATGCCGCTAGCATGCTGGGTACGCTTCCGATTGGTAGTGGGCTTGAACATCTTGATTATCTGTAGACCTACAGTGGTCTATGGATAATTCAGGTGTGCTTAGTGTAAGTAGTTAGTTAGGTAGGTTTGTAGTGTAGTGTAGTTCTCATTGTATTTTAGTTTTGTTTGTAAAGGCTCTGCCCAGTTAGAAAAAAAATTACATTAACATTATTTTAATTCTCCGCAGAAACAATAGCTTTGCGATAATTCTACCGACGATCTTCAACCTGTTCTTCACGTCGTACGCTACCAGTGCAGCCGGAGCAGGGTTTTGTGATCTCTTCAGCCGTAACACTACCGAGGTAATTCATCAAACAAATATCTATTTCTGGAAATTTTTCACACAACACCACCTAGCCCAAACTAAACTAATGTACTCAGTGGCGTCGCATGGGCAAAGCTACATCAAAAAGACCTTAAAACCTGCCCAATAAACATATCTCTTTTATTAACAAGGAAAAGTAGGGTTAAAAGGAAAACTAGGAGTTATGTGTTGTTCTTATTTTAAGTTCTTGTAAGAGACGTGTGTCCAATATTTTTTAAGTTTAACTTTAATTATCTCGCGCTACATTTATATTTTTAAATTGATGATTTTTAACTATTTCATTTTTCGATAAATTTTTAACCGTCGTGGATTTTTCAATATTTTTGATTTTGTGTTATATTTTGACCTATGAGATGACCTGATACTCCTTTTCAGAGTTTGTATGTAGCCTAGAATATTAACAGAGAATATGCATGCATTTTTTATATTTTTAATTCACTTTTTACATTATTATAACACAATAAAAAATATAAATACTCTTGTAAATGTACAAATTGATTTTTAAAATAATATTTAAAATATCGATATAATTTGACCAGTTTAAACGCCGCCATCTTTCCCGCGCCTGCATGACGTCACAGGCCACGACCTGTGTTTGTTTACTACAAGTGTTGCAGTTACTTTGTACCGATTTTTGAGTTGTGCTAGCTAATCAAACGATGGAGAACACGACTTTTCTCTCTAACACTACTAGCTCAGTACGAATATCGACACCGTTAAAGCAGAAAACATGTCATGTGACGCCACATGTGGTTTCGACCAATAGTGATGCGTTTCGCAAACTTGAATTTCCCGCGCCTATTTTGCACTTTTTAAATAATACTTTTTATAATTAATAACTAACTAAACAATAAAATAATTGTTTCGGCATAATGGCGGGACATTAAGGATTCTACGAAAAAGAAATCAAGCCAATTTAAACTACATGCATAATCATAATCATAATCATAATCATTTATTCATAACCATTGTTATATGTCACAAAAAATAAAATATACATAAAATGAAAAACATAAGGTACCGCAGAAACAAATAATTTTTTGGCTACATAAAATAATTCAAGGAATGTCAATTAAACAAAAAATAAAATAAAATAAATCAAATATAAATTAGCATGTCACAATTTATACAACGAAAAATTGTAATAATTATTAAATGTAAATTAGATCCTCATCTAACCTTTGTATAGAATAAATTCATTATAGCTGTAGAACGTCTGCTCAATAAGCCAACGCTTGAGCCTCGACTTGAAACTGCCAATAGATGGCGCTGAAGTTATTTCTTTGGGAAGCTTGTTATAAACAGTCGGGCCCATGACATGCGTCGACCGGGCCGATTTCTCGAGTGTGCGGTGTACTTCGGCAAGTTTATTCACATGGCGAATACTGACTAGTGTACTGTAAGAGGCTCGGTTCAATCTCACATAAACGGCGACTTGAAATATAACGAGCCCCGTCAATGTCATTATCCCAAACCTCCTAAAATACGGCCGCGCGGACTCGTCCTGTGGGATTTTTGCAATTACGCGGACTGCGCGCTTTTGCAATTTAAATACGCGCTCCCACTCCGCAGCCCTGCCGTAAAGCTCTGCTCCGTATTGCAGTAACGAGTGAACTGTGGCAAAATAGCACACTCGCACCACATCGGTCGGCACAACTCGAGCGACTCGGCCCAGAGCGAAGCACGCGCTCCCCAGCTTCCCGCACAGTTTATTAATGTGAGCCTCCCACGTCAAGCTGTGTTCGATCTCGAAACCGAGGAAGGTTGTCGTCTCCACCTGCGCGATTGGCTCGTCCTCAACCTTAACCGTCATTGATGGTGATTGACGACCTGACAGGCAAAAAGGCATGAAATGCGTTTTCGTCAAGTTTAGGGCTAGGCCGTTGGCTCTAAACCACTTCGCGAATTGGGATGTTACCTCGTTCAGTTTGAGTTCCAAACCCTCCACCGTGGCGGCGGCGACTACAGAGACAACATCGTCTGCGTACATAAATATGTCCGCCGCAGGCACGGCAGCTGGTAAGTCGTTCATAAGCAGAGAGAAAAGTATGTTCGACACTGAGGATCCTTGGGCTACCCCCATGACCGAAGTCAGGGTTCGGACTTTCAACGCCGCCACAACCCACAACTATTTGCGATCTATTTTGCATTAGATCCGTCAAAAGCGCGTGCGCCGTATCTCCTAGACCATAATGTCGCAACTTTGTAGCTAGGATGGCGTGGTCGGCGACATCGAACGCCTTTGACAGATCGCAGCAAATGATCGCCACGTGCTTCTTCTCTTCCCGGGCCTGTAACACTCGGTGTACTACCTCCCGCGCTAGCGACGTCGTTGAGCGGCCTTCACGGTAGGCGTACTGTCGATCAGAGAGAGCATTTGTAGATTCTAGGAAGTTTACCAGACGGCTGCTCAATCCGTTTTCAAAGATTTTTGCTACCGCCGGTATTATCGATACGGGTCTGTAGCTGTCTATATCCTCTCGTCTGCCTTTCCCCTTATATAAGGGAGACACCTTACTGATCTTCATCGCGGTGGGGTAACATCCGTCTCGAATGCATAAATTAAAGCACTCTGCCAGGACAGGTGCTAGTGAGCATATCGCCGTCCTAATTAGTTTCATGGAGATGCCATATACGTCCTTTGAAGTCTTCGCTGGAATGCGGGTGGTCACAATACGGAACACTTCATCGGCGGTAAACCGCAGCAAGCGCAGAGAGCGGTCGGCGGGCGCGCGCGCCGCGCGCAGCGCCGCACCGGCGCGGGCGGCGTCGGCGCGCGGGGCCCCGGCCGCGGCCGCCGCCCCCAGGAACCGCTGGTTCATGGAGCTCAGCATCTCACTCTTAGATACAAACTTAGTTCCGTCAAAATTTCTAACGATTTCAGTAAATTCCATTAAAGGAGTATTACACTTCCCCCTTTCGTTGTTTACTATCGCCCACATAGCCTTAGACGCATTGTTTCCTTTCTTTAATGCGCTGACGTAATGGCTAGATTTACTCGATTTAACGAGTTTCTCGTAATATTCATTCATGTCATTAATTAATACATTTAAATTACTATTATGCGTAAACGAGTTAGCGAATTCAATGATGTCAAATAATAATGATTTATATTTTTTTACATCGGGACATACCCACGATGAGTCAACATTTTTCTTAAAATGAATTAATTTTAATGGAAAGCAAATGTCAAATTTAATTTTAATTATATTTATAACGGATGAAGTTATTTCGTCGGGTGTCTTATTGGATGTCATAATTCTAGCCCACTCGATACTGTCCAGCGCCATTACGAAATTCGCGCGATTGGACTCTGTGAAACTTCTCCCGTAGTAAGGGATATGCGCCCGCTGGCGCTCAACACAAGTGACCTCGCACTTTACTGCGACATGGTCGCTCAGGTTGGTGGTAACGGGTCTCGCGACGACCGCCCCCGCGCCGAGATTCGAGTAGACGTGGTCGAGGCTCGATCGACTCGCTTCTGTTGTACGAGTCGGGAAATCTACCTCATTAGACATACCGTGGTCCGACAGTAGCTTGTTGAGGCGCTTTAAGTAGGGAGACGTGTTATCTAAAATATTTATATTCATGTCACCGACTATTATACAGTCGATGCCCAATTCGTTAATTTTATCGAGCAGACGTTCTAAATTGTCAAGAAATATGTTTGTACTAACTAAGTTGGTCCTATAAATACATACAATTGTAACATTATAATCGAGTAAGTCGATAGCAGAAATTTCACATGATTGTTCAATCGAGAGAGCTATCAAGTTTTGGTTTTCCACAGATTTAATACAGTCGCTTGTAAAAATGCACGACCCTCCGTGCTGCATCAGTTTTCTACTATAGGATGAAGTCAACTTAAATCCATCAATATGAATACATTTCAACTTCTCTGCCGTAAGCCAGTGTTCGGACATCGCTAAAACGTCACACTTGATGTCATTTTGTAGTAAAACTTCTAGCTTGCGCGTCTTGTTATCTGCTGATATACACCTTACATTTTGATGGCAAACAACAAACGTTGTATTGTCAGTGAGCGCGGCGCGCGGCGGCGCCGGCGCTACTGAGCGGCGCGGGCGATCGACCGGCGCGCTCGAAAAAACCAGCCGCTGACTCGAACACCAACGGGCCACGATCCCGGGGTGCTTATGCGCTCGTAGTGGCACTCGGGTGCGCCTATAATAAACGCGGCATGCCAATCAGATTTTGTCTCTCTTTTTTCGACATAGTATTTGTCACAATGATATAACTTATTTAGGTATTGCAATACGTGCTGCTCAGTAGTGTCAGGTTTAAACTGCCAGGCCTGTATGTATTTCATCCTCTCTGCAACTTGAAGTATAGTGTCCGTCTTTCCTGTCCCATTTATTACATGTCGTTGTTTAGGTCGTCTCTTACCGATTTTCTGCCAACCCGTATTGTCGACATCGTCAGTAATGATATCATCATGATGCATACCCGCTATATTCTTAGCTCCACTTGATGGTGGCTCGCTAGGAATAACGGTTTTGGTCGGAGGTTTATTTTGCCGGATGACTTCAGGCGTTTTAATTTGATTATTCAATATCGGCTGAGGTTTACTTACTAGCTTCTGTGTTTGCGGAGTGTTGCTTTTTTTATTGGACGTTGAAGCTAAAGCTAAAGTGGCGGTAGCGGCGGCGCGCGCGGCGCGCACCGGTCTCGACGCTTGCGTTACAGGCGGTACTTGCAACGGAGTTATTGAAGTCGAGGGTACTTCGCTTTCCAATAAATGTTTTTGTGAGCTACCCTCTATCATTTCTTTAATAGTATGTATCATACCTTTCGCTTGATCAGCTGTTATCGTCCCATGTTTGATGATCAGAGCTTCTATCGCACTAACTTTTGCTGAAAGTTCACTCACGGCTTTTAATACGTCGCGTAGTGTAGGTTCCGCGGAGTTTCGTGCCATTTTTCTATTATTAAACAATATAAACACGTAAGCGAGTACTGTGCGTGGAACTTCCCCCCCCGCGCTAATTCCCTATTAGTCAGTTATGTTTAGATAAATACCGTCTAACTTTATTTAAAATATTTTCAGTGTCTGGACGAGTAGGATATGTGCCTGATGGTAAGCAACACGCTTGCCACATAACAGCACTGTCGTGACAGTGCTAACTAAGGCCCATAGCACACGGCGTTTTTTAAACGCGCTGACGACGCGCAGAGAACGCGCGTATGCGCGGTTCAAACGAGATTGGATCGCAACCTTGTAACTTAAGCACACGGGGCGATTGTAAAACGTGCCTCTACTGCACGTATACGCGCAGATACAGTGGTACAGACTCGCTTTAGTCGCTCGTAGCTTTTGCGTTTGATCAGAGACTCTTCTTCTTCATTCATGTTCACTTCATGTCATATTCGTCATTCCAAGAACTTCTTTTGATTCTAAAATCTGAGTTAACTCGTCAAAATACAGCAATGAGATCATGTATATCGGCAGAAGAACATCATTGCATAACATATAAGAACATATTTGCTCATCACGTTGAGGTAAGAAAACAACTAGTATTTATTTATTGACCGGTTACATTTTTAAATCAATCGTACAATGTTATAAGTGCACTTAGATTATGAATAAGAGAAAAAGATTTATTCAATATCATCATACATGTCAGATATGATATCGGAGTCATTTGTAACCGATTCATTGCTATCCAAATTTATCCATTTTAAACGAAATACACGCGCAAAACACAATAAACCATTATTGCAACTGAGGCGCGGGCGCAGTGGTGGCGTGAGCACCCCAACCCCCTCTGCCCGTACTTCGCTCCTTTGTACGCGCGTTTGTACCGCTTCAAATGAGCGTATACGCGCTTCATGCGCGCGTTCTATTTATCAATGTAAACGCAACAATCAGCATTTACGGCGCCGAAGAAGCGCGTTCCTGAAACGCGCGTCGTCAGCGCGTTTAAAAAACGCCGTAAGCTATGGGCCTAATGGAATAAGAAGTATCCAAATCATTTCCTAACTCTGCACTGCGCTCTATACCCTGAGATATAAGAATTTTTACTTAAAATATGAATTGTAATTTGTCTAGTAAGATCGTATTCAAACAGGAAAACAGTGATGTTTGCACGTTACTACTGGACGGTAGAACGAATGGTGAACGAATGGTGCAAAGAGTCCTACCATCTTATGTACACTTAGTTTGGGGTTCAATTGTATTATGTGAACGTGAACGAGTGTCTAGCAATACTTATGTACCAGAATACATTCAGTCTTAGCCGCAGTTGGAATTTTTTGATGATCACGATTGTACTTCCTTTAGAAAAAATCCTATTGTGGAATTTTAGGAATTTGTATTGTAATTAATATAATAATTTGTTAATATAAGAATGTGGAAAATTCAGAATATGAAAAAATAATATTTTGGATAAATAATTTGTGGACATTACGGGAACTTATGTGGACATTACGGGAACTTGGAAAATTGAGAATTTGAAATGTAATGCTGACATCGATTTTACGCGGTTTTGTGGCAAAGAGGCTATACGAGATTTTAGCTTTTTTTTGTAATAAGTCTTGATCATCGCCGCAAAATCGCTGGCTTATCGGGTTTTTATCGGATACACTTCGGAGAGTGTGCAACTGATCTGCATGATCTAATACCACCTTGCCCTTTCTTGTATCGGGCTTCTCGTTCCACAAAAGGGCGACATCGTTTCATGGTTGATGTTCCAAAAACGCGAACGAAGAGATTTGACTCCACGTTTGTGATAAGAACGTCTAGGTTGTGGAAGGCGTTGCCTGAGTGGGTTTTCCCTGATGGTTACAATCTTGGTGTCTTCAAATCGAGAGTGAATCGTTTTTTTCTAGGTAAGCACGCTCTATCGTAGATCTCATCATCGCTTAACATCAGGCGAGATGGTGGTCAAGTGCGAACCTATTATAGTTAAAAAAAAAGTAATTATTCATCAACCGAATTAGTCACTACTATATTTATTACAATCTATCCTAATTTGGAAAGTCTAGGCTAATGAGTAATTTTCTTAGTTAGTTTACGTATAAGACTGTGTCCATAAGCACTTTTCTTATTGTTTCTATTTAAGGCAAAGTCACGTCGTTCATGTGTGAAATGAAATGAAATGAAATGAAATGAAATGAAATTTATTTGGTTCAAGAACACAATTACTTAAAAAAACAAGTTAGTATCTACTTAAATCTAAAAAACATATATATTGAGACACAAGTACACTGGTACCCACACTAGGGCAACCTGTGTCGTGGGCACCAGGCATAACGTATACATAAACTTTTTTTTTTTGAAAAACTTATGTAAAACAAACACTTTTATTCTATTATATAACTATGATGGTATAATTCTAAAGGTATAAAGTAAGTAAGTAATGCCTACTAATTTAATGTACGTGCACATATATTTTTAGGCATACATATTATTACATATACATTGGTAATATATATTTAATATAAGTATATAGAAATATAGTGTATAGACATATATATATATATGGTATGTTAATATGACATGTGTCTATAAATAATAGTAAAAATGTAGAGGTGTGTATGTATTTGTGTGGATGTGAAAATGATATTGGGATTTATGTGTATTAGGGTGTGTGTGAGAGTGTGTGCGTGTGTGTATGTGAGTTACTGTGTGGTATTATGTGTGTACATGAGTGGATGTGGTATATGTATGTTTGTATAGTGCTGCCATTTCTCGCCAAAAATGGATTGCCTGCTTGTTGCACTTTCTCACTTTCTGAAGTTACTTAGGGAAAATTAGATTACTTAAACGGTGTCACTATTCTTTCTGTTTCTACATAGCCCTGGGTAGACAGCCAAGCTGATACCTTTTTCTTGCATTCATAGTGTGACGTTTCTAGGATATCCAGCAATAATGTACTTTTAATCTTAGTGCAGTCCAAAAATGTTATTGTTGATTCATTGTTTTTTGTTTGCAGGCGAGCGCGCAGGAGTGTGCGGGGATCGACAACAAGACCATCTGGGCCGGGTGCGCGCATGGGCTCTCGTTCTTCGTGCTCAACGCGCTCATATCGCAGTGCGCTGGGAGGAGGAAAGTACGTCGTTTGTTTTTCTTTGCCGGAAAATGATTCTGACTGGTCGTTGAGCTATGGAACTGCCAAAAACATAACACTACCACTAATCCTGTCTTAGATAGATAGATAGATAGATAAACTCTTTATTGCACTTAACAAAACAACTTACAAAACAAACAATCTTAAAAATATAGTATCAAATGGCGACCTTATCGCTAAAAGCGATCTTTTCCAGGCAACCGTGGTATGAAAAAGGAGTTAAACCATAGAAAGACGGGAGTAATCAATTAAAGAGTAAATTGATATCTACAGAATAAAATAAAAAAAGGCCTATTTACTAAAATATAATAAACATACATTCTAATAAATAAGTTAAAAGAAAAAAAAAGTATAAATATACACAATATCAGCCTCAGATTTCAGCAGGCCTTTGCCAAATAGTGTTTTTTGACTTGCGCCTTAAATACAGAGAGTGACGGAGCTTGTCTTATTTCCACAGGCAAGCCATTCCATAATTGAACTGCTTGGAATGCAAAAGATTTGCCGTAGAAAGTTTCACAACGTGCAGAGGGCATTATTTGTAAGGACAAATTATAAGTAGATCTCAGATGACGTGAGTGTCTCACGTCTCAGAATGTAAAGCAGTCTTTCAGATATCGTGGCGTAGCAGGGTTAAAAAGAACACTGTAAAGCAGTGTAAAAATATGAGTATTCCGACGAAAGCGAATGGGGGAGCCACTTGAGCTGTAATCTTAAGTCCTATTATCCTACTAAAAGGTATTAATAAATGTTAATTCATGGATGTTTGGATGTGCTCTCAATCTCTTGTCTGTTCAATCACGTAGTGACGTATGAACGGATCGGGTTGAAATTTGGAATACAAGTAGATTATACTCTGGAAGAACACATAGACTTTTTATCCCGTCAAAATAACGGGAACGAGAACTACGCGGGTGACACCGCGGATTGTATAGAGAGGTAACAAGAACAAAATTAAAAATTTTGATTAACCCCCGACTACCTCAGATTTGTTATCTATTCAACATTTTACTAGTCAAGCCCTTTCATTTGAGACCCATATTAAGGGAGTTGTGAAAAAAGAAATGTATATCGCCATTTTGTGGAAACGGCCATCTTGGATTTAAAATTTGTCATAGTGCAATGTATTCTACTAGTCAATCCCTTTCGTTTGATACCCATATTGAGGTAGTAGTGAAAAAATTATATAATTGGCCATTTTGTGATGGCGGCCATCTTGGATTTGATTTTTTTTATAGTGTATAGTATTTTACTAGTCAAGTCCTTTCATTTGATTCTTATATTGAGATAGGTTGTGAAGAAATATTTTGTCCGCCATTTTGTGGCGGCGGCCATCTTGAATTGATATTAACCAAACATAGCTAAGAACATCCACACGTATATTAACTTTCAAATAAAAAAAAACCGCATCGAAATCAGCCCCTCCGTTTGATCTCTACAGTCCCACAGACAGACACACAAACAGACAGAAAGACAGACAGACATCGACGTCAAACTTATAACACCCTTTTTTTTGGGTAAAGAATTTGTATTTGAATAATTTGTGTTTAAGAGTTGAGTTGACGAAGACTTCTTAAAGCAATATTGGTTGTTCACTACACTACTCGTAGTAGGAATATTGTTGTGTGATAGTGAATGCCGGCCGGGGTTGGGAACTTCTACACGCGCTACCCCCTTGAGCAGTGCGTGTAGAGGTTGGGGACCCCTCCCCAACCTCTACACTTCCCAAGTCTTCCAGCCCCCCGGCTGGAAGACTTGAGAAGGTTACTCGGCGATATATCGACCAAGTTAACCTCCTAAGTCTTCCAGATGAGGCTACTCCACAAGCAATCTGATTAGGAGAGTGCTCAGTGGAAGGACTAGGGGCGCAATGCGGCCATAGAGGCGGAACCGCGGCTATCCCTAACCGCAGTGAGGGCGGACCTCTCGCTGCCGATCATCTTCGCCATTAGAGGTGAGATGAAAGTCTCTCGACAGTGAGGGGTCGCGTGAGTTGGAAACCTCTCGCTCCTTAGTAAGGCGGAAATGGACACGGGGGCGAGCCTAGAGAGTAGCCGACTCTGGGATCGCACCCCGTCTCCACAGGAAGGCCTGGGCGTTGAATGTTTAGGGCCGTCCGACGCCCATCTAGGGGCGTCATCATATTATGACCTAAAATAAATATTGGTGGACATTTCCGATAGAAGTGAAAACTTATAATTCAGAATTTGATACCTTACTTTGGATCCTGCGCGAGTGAAACCGAAGGGCGTGGCCATGAGCACGGCCATCTAGAAACACGTCAGCAATGGTCATGGTCCCTGAGCTTACACAAAGATTTCTTATCAATCCCGAGCGTGACGCTAGAATTCAATTCTCCGTCATGACCCTTGGGTCAGAGTCAGAGGAACACTGTTCGCACCCACCAGCGACACTGACTCACATGCCACTGCCCTCGCGGGCCTACCTCCTGGGGGTGTCCATATTCGATTGGCATTTCGATCCAGTGACGCGCCGGATACCAGCAGCGCGTCACCTCCTGGAAGTTCTATCAGTTCTCTCCCTAGGTGGAGTGTCGGACGAGTGTGAATAACTCATGAATTAATTTTAAATGTGTAACAAACACGTTATTTGTGAATTACTGCGTTTTACCTTTTTTCGTAATTATAATTTGCTATTTTAGTATGAAAACTAACGTGGTTATTACACGTTTTACATAAATACACGGGTAACTCATGTTTAATATAGTCAGTCCAGTCCGACTCAAGTTTCGATCGCGTCCGGCGATCTTTTTCAAGGAGAGTGCGGGTTCGCAGCTCGTTTAGCACTGGACTTGAAAAAGATCGCCAAACGCGATCGAAACTTGAGTCGGACTGGACTGAACGTGAGTTACCCGTGTATTTATGTAAAATAATTTGCTATTATTTTATGTTCCCGTGCCCCGGTTTCCCCTCTGTTCCAGATGCTAACGATCTCAATCCTGGTGGTGGCGGCGGCCGCGGCCGTGGGAGTGGACAACACGGGCGAGCCGGTCTCGGGGCTGGTGCTCTTCTATATCTTCCTCACCACGGCCATGGTCTTCGGAGTTGTGTCTTCCTACTTCGTCGACCTCTATCCTACGTCTTACCGGTAAACCGCAAAATAAAATCCTACTAATGTTACAAATGCCAATGTTTGTTTCTCAATCACATCGTAGGTAACGTATGATCTTTCTAGATCTGATAAAAATTGGCTCAAGATGGCCGCTGTCACAAAATGGCGGATTATATAACAATTTTTCACTTCTTCAATGTATAAAAATGAAAGAATCTGAATCAGAATAAAGGGCTTGACTGTTAGAATATGTATTATGGTAAATTTCAAATACACGATGGCTTCACCACAAAATGATACATCATATTTTTGAATTATTGTGCCATGTTTCTCTTGAATGTCCTTGAAATGAAATGCTCCTTGTTTTTTTAATTTAAGTTTGTTGTCGAGGTTTTTAGTTTCTAATTTTGTCATGTTTCTGCAGGGGCATGGTGGCGTGCCTGGGCATGATGGTGGCCCGGCTCAGCGCGTTCGCGGGCACCAACGTGGTGGGCAGCGCCATGACGTCACACTGCTCTGCGGCCTTCTACGGAGCTGCTGTGCTCGTGCTCAGTAAGACATGTTTTAACATCCGACGCAATACGAGGGGTGCTATTGGTTTGACTTCGTGCATTTGTTTCTGTGTGCAACGTCATGGCTCGAAAACGAATAGAACCACAGATTAAATAGCCTGTTGATCGGCGATGAAACGAATCGCGCTGATATTCACAAGTCACCAGCGGGGGCGCAGAACGAGGTAAAAAGCCACGCTGTGTGACGTGCACTACATACTTTCCACCTATGATCGGACAAAACGAGATAGAGTTATGTAAACTTCTAAGGTCAAAGCAGGATGCAAAGAAAAACATCAACGGGTTTTCTGTTTTGTTCCACTCTATTTCACTGAGCAAAAACCCGTGTTTTTTCAGTACTCTTTCGCTGACTAAAAAACAACTGACTGAAAACTGACAGATATAGACTGACTTACTTACCTGACTGACCTAGCTGACAGATATAGTGCAATTATGCTAATAAAACAGTAAGGAGGGGCGGGCAGTCGTTCGGTCAGTCAAATGTGTATATATTGTCTTTGAATAGAACCGATTATAATATCGACAACCCCATCGGAAAGGGTTGTGGCATGGATTTAGGTAATGTTCAGAATAAGCAATATACATTTTTTTTTTACAAATGCCATTCTAATAATTTTATTGAGTTTATGTAACAATGGACGAATATTTTGAAAAATGTGTTAAAATGCTTTAGTAGATGTTTAAATAAATGTATAGAATCAAGGACCGCAGTTCTGTTTACGTCCATAGTTTTTCATGAACTGTTTTTATAAGGCCGTGTCTCGTAAGTCACAGCGTTATCAGACCGTAGTAGCAGGACTGAAATCTGATGAAACTAATGGGGCCCGCCTTGCAGTAGCAAAACTGAATCTGAGGGAACTAATGCGCCCCTCTGCGTGGTAGAAAGAATGAAATCTAGTGCCTATAAAAAATTTAGCGGAACACCAAAACGTTAAAGAGTGAAATTATTATGTTTTTTGTATTACTTGGCTTCAACATGTGTAACATTTTCAGGTGGGGCTGTGGCAGCAGCGTTTTTGCCTTCGGAGAAGACCCGAAAATAAAAAGAAGCTATAATAAGATTAATAATAAAGAATAAATATTATAAGAATGTTAATAAAGTAAAGATTTAGAAACTATAAATAACTAGCTGTACCCTGCCACGCTTCGCTGTGGCACATTGTGATGCAAAAATTAGATAAAAAGAATCCTTGATGCGGATTATATATCATTGTAAAATTTCATCTCGATCGGTGCAGAACTTTTTAAGTTTTTGAAGCGTACACAAACACGTTTTTTAAACGATTGACCACCTTTTTTAGGGTTCCGTAGCCTAATGGCTAAATACGGGACCCTTATAGATTCGTCATGTCTGTCTGTCTGACTGTCCGTCCGTATGTCATAGCCACTTTTCTCCGAAACTATAAGCGCTATACTATTGAAACTTGGTAAGTAGATTTAATCTGTGAAGCGCATTAAGAATTTGATACAAAAATAGAAAAAAAAAACAAAAAAAATTTGGGATATCAATCAAAAGTATAAAATCAAGGGGGATCAAAACCTAACGTGTGGGTTATTTATGGATAGGTCATCAAAAATATTATTGAGGTTAATAACACTTTTTTTCTGAACTGAATAGTTTGCGCGAGGGACTCTTTCAAAGTGGTAACCAAATCTTTTGGTTTAGGTAAATTAGGTAAATAGATCTTTCTACTTGTTCTATTAGTAAAGTAATGAATGAGTGATGTCTGTAAAAACCACCTAACAAGACACTTTGCGTCAATGCTTAAGATTTTTTTTAAATAAAAAGTGACGAGACGAGCAGGACATGTGCCTGATGGTAAGAAACATGCCTGCTACATAACAGCACAGTGACATGCAGCTATTGGAACATGAAGAGTCCCAATCATTACTTAGCACTGCACTGCGCTCGTCACCCAGAGATCTAAGAACTAAGATGTTATATCTATAAGCCCTATAATTTGCTTATGCCCTTCAAACCGGAACACAGTAATGTTTGCGCATAACTGCTTGGTGGTAGAATAACTGGCAAAGGTGTGGTTCCCCAGAATTCTGCAGTTATTCTGCAGCTGCAACAAGACTCATAGAGGAACACAACAGGTCGTGCGATGTCGATCACACTCTCCACAGTGAAGGCTGTTCAAGCACCAAATGTCAATCGTCGTTTTGATATCCCAAAGAGCAAGAATACTTTGCGTCGATGATAAAAATCCAGACGTTTTTCTGCAGTTACAGCAAGATTCCGGGCAACATCCATATTAATAATTTCGTCAAGAGGTACGGTAGACTTGATCGAAACCTTATATGAATAACAAAACATAAAAATATATTTGAATTTGAGTCGACAACATATGCAACAAATATACAAAATTCGGATAATGGAGAATTTTGTCAAATTCTGATGGCACTGACAAACAAACCGCTGTCGCCATCTTTGGTGTGAAGCACGTTTCGTTCCATCAATCAACACATTGCGTGCGTTCGTCGCGCCAAAAAAAGTATCCATTACAAAAACTGTGCCTTATGTGACTACGTAAAACGAAACGTCTCGCCGCCGGACCGGAATTTCTTTAGTAGGTATATATATTTAGTATCAGCATTGCACCCGAGCGAAGCCGGGGCGGGTCGCTAGTAATATTTTATTATAATCAGGTCGTGAGACTCCAAGGTCACACTCTCCAAAGTGAAGTTTATTAAAAAAAGAGTTCTAATCCCGAAAGTTTAAAAACTACGAGTATGTACGTGTACTTTGCGTCGATGGTACAAAACTATAGTTTTGAAGTGACCAGTTTGAGTTAATGGTGAGTTGCTTTGAGTCAACGTCTGGAACACGGGGGTAAGAGGTCGTAAGCTGTGTAACTCGCGAATTTTATTTTGAACTAGCTGTACCCTGCCACGCTTCGCTGTGGCACATATGTGACTGATGCAAAAATTAGATAAAAACAATCCTTGATGCGGGTATACATCATTCTAAAATTTCAGCTCGGTCGGTGCAGAACTTTTTTGAGTTTTCGAAGCGTACACAAACCAACATAACATTTTTATATATAAAGATTTATGAATTTGAAATTGATAGAATGTTCATATTTGAACACTAACAGGCGTTATTAAATTTGTTATATTATTAAAGGCGGCTATTAAAGGCGTTATTACACCACTCGTTATTCAGACAGTCTTAGTCTAAGTAGCGTAATAAGCGCCAGACTGTTAGACTCTGAATTCAGACAGCAAGATCGGGTTCGGCGAGTTTTACTGGCTTTTAGTCGGAATAAGTAAGTGAATAAGAGTAATGTAATTAGACTAATACAGTTAGACTGACAAATATATGATATTGATATTGCCATACAGTCGTTAAACATCATTTCATCGCGGTAAACGTTTGTTTTTCTGTTTTGGGTATTCGGAGTTCGAATGCCATAATTTTATTTTTGATGTCGCTGTTACTATATGTATCTTAAATCTTCATTTATGGTAAACAATGTATTTTTTAGTAAAAGTTGCTTGACTTTACTTATAAATCTTGCGCTACGCTATAGATAAACTAAAACTGTATTTGAAGCTGACTCTTATTATGCTAAATATTGTATGTATGTGGATTATCATCCAATATTGAATGATGAAAATTTAAACGATTTTCTATTGTTAGTTTTTCTTTAAGAGCATTGGTCCTGTTTTTTCACTAGCCTTGTGGCTTAGTGTGTAGTAAGTCTGCCTGCAAAGCCGATGGTTTAAGGTTTGATCCCACACAGTGCTAATATTTGTGTGATGAATACAAGTATTTGTTCTGTGTCTAGGTATTTCTATGAGTAATAAGTATGCTACATATGTAACTTGTATCATAAGTTATCTATAAACGATTGTGATGACGTAATTAAAAACTATATACAAGTATTATATCAGTTTTCTGGCTTCAGTGGCTTTCATAATACAAGGCTTGCTTAGTTTAGGGTCAGATGGTGCTGTGTGTGAAATGCCCACTAATATTAATTTATTTATCTTCTGAGGAAATGCTATCTAGGTATTGTAGGTTTACACTTGACCGCCATCTCGCCTGATGCTAAGCGGCAATGCGGTCTATGATGCGTTCTTACCTAAAAACTAAGTTATTCTACCGCCAAGCAGTAGTGTGCAAACATTACTGTGTTCCGGTTTCAAGGGCAATGTTTCAAGAAAAAATATGGGCTAATAGATAAAAACACCCATATATCCGGATGATGAGCGCAGCGCGGTGCTAGGTATGCTTTGGACTCTTCATGTTTCAATAGCTGCGTGCCACTATGCTGTTATGTGCAGGAATGTTGCTCTTTGCAGAGTTTGTTTAGAGAAGTAGCAAAACTATTCCAATTCCAAAAAAAAATAATATGTTTAAATACTAATGCGCTTTGATATCATTATGTACCAGGTAAAGACCGCATTACAGCACCAGGCATTGTCCTCTTCATATCCAAATAGTCGAGCATTGCAAATATTTCGGCAGACTTGTTCCTTATGGCCAAGTCTTGTTCATCTTTATCGTAAATAAAAGACATTGCCACGAGCCCGTAACACTATCACATTTTTCTCATCTCAAAATCAAACATTAAGTCTGTGTACGAATAATTCCACTTCATGTATCACCGGCTCATCTGTTCAAATATCCACTGTTACAAATTTAGATTAATACCATACATTACTACTAAATGTGCCAATATTTGCTATTTGGTTAATTACTACTAAATGTGCCAATATTTGCTATTTGGTTAAAAGTGGTCGTCTCTGAAGCACGGCCACTTATTGTTCTTTTTAATTGATTTTTCACGTGCATTAATTTCTTAAGAATTTGCAAGCGTACATTATTAGACCTAACAAAAGCTTTTGAAACAATTGGTCACAGACAAAGATGAGATCAGAATCAGAAGATCTGTTTATGAGATTCTAAGTACTTTTAGTATTTCTAGGTATTCTTAAAACCACAAAATAAGAGAAAAATAAAACTGTACTCACATTATGTTTGGATGAACGTGAAATAAAAAAAGTTATAGTGTACTGATTCGTGGTTTTAAGCCTTGTAATGAAGTGATTCAATTAACAGTGAAAATGAGTGTAAATGAAGCATATGTAGTGACGGAGAGTGATGGTAGAAGGGCCTGGAGCTTCAGTGGTCCAGCACAAGAGCATCATACCTTTACATACGATGAAGCCATCGACCTGGCTGGTAGTTAGTGGACGACAAAGTAACCATGAATTGAATCTGGCAATAACGTCCGGTTTACATTATTCTAGTCCAGCGATCGAATCCAGCGCTGGATTGCTACCTGAAAAGAAGTAAACCGGCACTGGAAAGCAATTTTCCAGTTAGCATTCCAGCAAATTATAAACCGGCAGGTTTATAATTTTTCAGTAAGCAAGCCAGCACTGGATTCGACCGCTGGACTGGAATAATGTAAACCGAGCATTACGAAGCCGGGCTGTGATCGTCGATATCACCATACCACATGACGAAAACCTCGTGAAAGCCGAGAAGGATAATCTTAGCTAGTACCTTGATTTGGCTCATGAGGTTACTGCCATTTAGGATATCGATTCTACGGTCACAGTCCCAATAGTTGCGGCGCCAAATGGCCTTATAGCGAAAAGTCTCGACCAACATCTCAAGAGACTTTCGCTAGACGGTTGGATTAAGGTTCAGATGTAAGCGGCGATCACCCCGAGACAACGCACATCATCAAGGTTCTTCATCCTGCAGCCCTAACCGCCGTCATCAATATGAATATGTAGAGGTTATGTAGGTACAAAACCTCCATAGTGACCGAGCTTTGCTTGATTTAAACACTCAGTATACTTAGATACAGATAAAGAGCTCCTATTAATAGATTTTCTCAAAAAATTTGGCATTGGAAAAAAACGACGTGTTGTCTGGAGTCTATTCCGGATCTGTTATTTCGTGACTGTCCAACTTACCGCCCAAGCGTACATACATACTATATACTGACGCTGACGCGCAACTTGGTGATATTTACTCGTATCTTCGCAATCTTAACGAAGTTTACCTTTATTGCTGTTTGCAGGAAAGATACAAAACATTTTAAAAGTTGACCCATACATACTGGCCTCTTCGAAAAGCATACCATATATCTGGCGAATCAATTTGTTTTAATGTTCAAATCCGGTATCTACTTTAACCGCCATACTCTCTATATCGCCGCAGTGAACCACCGATGCCGGTAATAATAATGTTCACCGTACCCAACTCTGCCGACAATGGGATCTATATCGCACCATATTCGTAGTCCGACCGAACCATATTTGACCGTCTGTAAATACCAATACATATAATTTCAAAATTCTAACAAAGCGAGAAATTCAAAGCGCGACAAACTCAGAAGGCCAAAATCAAAAGAGCGTTAATCAGATACGGTAAATGCCGATTGGAGACGATTGGAGTAATGGACTAAGAGCCCGTGAACCACAGACTTTCGTTATATTAACAAAGCTGAAAGTTTGTCCGCGCGTATCTTGGGAGTACTCCTAAAATATGTGAGAACGATACCCCATTATGATGTTTGGGTTTCAGGATGACCCAAACTTCATAGCTTTGGACGACCCAAGCTTTGGCAGATAAACAGTACCTACTAAAGGTGTATCTATGAAATACTAATCTTAATTTATATAACTTATAAAATCTGATATTTTGGTATTACCTTCAGGTAACAGATATTAAGCCATAATACCAATAATACTATATAGTTTGACCGATTGAGATTGGTATTTCACTCAGCTTTAGAACCATTTATCCTTTGATTATATACTTGTCTCGACGGAGCGTTACAAAAGTAACAGGCTAGGCTTCAAACGCTTGAGTGCGTATCACGCACACAAATGTTAAAACACAGACACTTGTGTTCGTGACATGTTAAAATATGGCGGCAAATGACGCTGTCCTGAGAAACACTTAATTTTTTTAAATCAATTAATTGTTTCTGTAACTAGTATATGATAATGTAAAGCTTACTTACCGATGATAGCTAACGTTTTTAGTTATTTTATATCGTCTTTTTTAATTTTTGCTGACTTTTATAGCGCCAATCGTCATATTCAAGTCATAACAAACGTGTTTACCGCACAACGCCAGTGTCGCAATTAAATTAACAGATCGTACTTCATCAGCCAACTGTTGGCTGATATTTTTTGGTGTTTCTCAGCTCGAACGGTCTATCTAGACAATTGTATAATCAAATCGTTAATCTGCTAAAGCCAGGATGGCATAATGTTTAAATAGTACGGCCTTAATCACAATATAAATCATTGTTTAATTACGTTGCGTACATTTATCTATGACAGGATTCCACGACGCCGATAACCGAAAACCATCCTCTCGGTTGATAATTTTGATTTAGCGCAGTACAATATAAACATTGTGTTCAAATTGCGAAAATTAAAAACAATGCAACGCTAGGATCACCCAAACTTCACAATTATAAAATAACGTTCTTTCTGACCTACATAATTTGGGAGCATGCGCTGACAAACTTTCAGCTTTGAAAATAAGGAATATCTGTGGTTCACGGGCTCTTGCTCTATAAGCTCAATTTTCATTTGACACGCATAGGTATACTTTAGATTTTTTCTGCTTTTTACAAGACAAATTGTACCAGATAAAAATAGGCCTTAGCGGTAACAAATAGATTGAGTTTTTCAGTGACAATAAGTAATTTCATTTAAAGTTTTGCTTAAATTTTTTTACATTTTGTCTTTGTTTCTGGAATATCATACATAATGATATGAGCTCAGTTTTAATCTACACATGCCTGAAACAGGAAAAACGAACACTATTTAAAGTTCGTTGGAAATTATCTATCCTTCCGTTTGTGTTCAATATCTCGCGGTAAATTAACGAAGCTGTTTTCTGTCTTCATTACCGTTAATATTTTTGGTAGTTCTAATAGAATAAAATTCAAGTAAATAGTAGAATAGTACTATAGAATTAAACTTGGCTCCATTTAAAAGATTTTGTTTGATGAAAATATGACTAATGATGGAAACGTCGTGACAGTAGATGGTGACACCTGGAACACCAGTATAACTTCCAGGGATGAACGGGAGTACACATACGATGAAGCCATCGATCTAACAGGTAATTTAAAATTGAAATGATCTTATGAAAATGAGAACAATTACAAAGTAATCCTGTAGAATAGGTGAAAAAATGTGTTTGCATGAATGACTGTATTGACGAATGTAAGTTTGTCTGGGATACGTATTAAACCAAATATTCGTCCAAATCCAGGGAACGGGCTATACAACTGGGCTCTCCTTGCCACTATGAGTGTTGCTACGCTGTCGATGGCAATGGACATATTCGGGTTCTCAGTGGTCGTCACCGGTGCCAGCTGTGAGTTTGATTTGAGCGTCAAAGAGACTGGGATCCTTTTAGCCGTCACTTTTATTGGTAAGAAATGTTTTACAGAGTGCCTATTGTATACAATATTTTTATCAAAATCGTTATAGTCGGTTTTTATAAAATATTTAACTTTATTGTTTCTTTCAGTTAATTCCAAATATACAGGGTTATTGGTAATCAGCTTGCATCCTTTTAAGGGGATGTTAAGTACATTAAGTAGGTACATCAACTTTAATTCGTATATTTTATATTTTGTGTGGACAAAATAAAAAAAGTGTGTTTGCTTCAAGCGATCGCGCGGCGTCGAATCGACCGCTTTTAAGACAATTTCGCTGATATTAACAATCATTCTCATTGAATCCATGTAAAGGCCGTCACAGACCTAGCTATAATATATATTTTCATATTTCATAGCTGGACATATTTCCATATATTTTCTATACAAATCCTCGAGTGTCCACACACGCAGCTATAATATATATTTTCGTGACGTCACCCAACTATATCGTAATTTATATTAAGGCATATTAATATAAATTATGGTATAGCAAGATATATTTCGAATGTACAGCGTGATTCAACATTGTCCGAGCATACATCACGAGTTGTTTTACAAGCTTATATTCATTACTTTCACCTATCCCGATATTAACCAAGATCTGATGATGGATCTTGAAGAGGGCCATAGGAACTCTGTAGTGAAATGACGAAACTTCGTCAAATCTGTGATCGTTTTAGTTGTCTTGGTCTGATGAAATCGGTTCATCCGTTTGTGAGCTACGATGCTACAAACACAAACACAGTTATGTCAAACTTATAACACCCCGTCATTATTGCTTCGAGGGTTAAAAAGTTAAAAAAGATTCGTGACGTGCGTTCAGACAATGTTGAAACATACTGTAAACTCAAAATATGTCTTGCTATGTATATATGCCATAATATGAATATATTACGGTATATTTTGCTGACGTCACGAAAATATGAAAATATATATTATAGCTACGTCTGTGACGGCCTTTATACTCTATTTAGCTTGTTATAGTTTATCTACCTACCAAATAAACAGTTAACACTGACTACCCCTTTTATCGCAAGAAGCGCAATTGTTTTAGTCGCGGCGCAAAACGACTGCAAACGACTCCGAAAACCTGCCTGTCTGCCTGTGCCTGTCATCGAAAACAGTACTAGACCGCAGGCCCGTGAACAAAATTTATGGGTCATCTGATACAGCAGGAGACCTATGTAGGATGATAGAAGGGTATAAAGTAATAAGATTGAGCACTATGCCGTCACTTGTAAGCTGTCCAACTGAGTGCTGTTGAAGAGGGGGGGTTCTAAGCCTCGATCATTTCTCCTTGTCGCATGATTTTTGTACGGCGTTGCGGCATAATAAATTAGAAGAGGTATTGAAACCATAAAAATTATAAATTTTAAAATTCTTATTGTTAGTTTGTGAAAAAAAAACATGTTTTTCCGACGAATTACAGAGTAAGTTTGGTCATTTGATTATGTTCGGCTTTGGTTCCATACAGTTTCAATACATCTTCTAATACATTATTTCGCAATGCCGTACAAAAACCATGCGACAAGGAGAAATTATCGAGGTTTAGAACCCCCCCTCTTCAACTGCACTCAGTTGGACAGGTTATAAGTGACGGCATAGTGCTCAATCTTTTTACTTTATACCCTTCTATCATCCTACATAGGTCTCCTGCTGTATCATATGACCCATAAATTTTGTTCACGGGCCTGCAGTCTATATGTACGGGCGACGCTTAACGCGAATTTTTGGCCATGTTCGTAACAGTCTCACGGAAGATTTGGGTACTCGTAGAAATGGCGTAGGAGTGACCACGTCTGTTCAATCTTGGACATTGTTTATTTCTGAGGATAATATTGAAAAGATTGTTACACACACTAACGAATTTATAAAAAAAGGCAACCTATATTATGATTTATCCCATAGATCTTTTAGGTTACGCGCGACCGCTGCCGTAACAACTGACCGCGCGCCTTCTTGAAGGTTAACGCTCAATTGATGATGTGCCGAAGTGAATAAACACTAAACAGCCGCTAAGGAGTGCTAGAGAACACAAGAAATACTAATTAACAAAAGTGGTACAACAAAAGTTGTTTGATTAAACATACATAGCATATTAAACGGGTGCATGCTGATTGATTACCAGTAAACCTGTATATTTGTTTTTGTCAAATTTGAAATTAAAAATTTACATCAGTCAATTTTACAATTAAAAACAACGTCAACAATATATTCATCACAAGTAATTTATACCAAATTAATGGTACCTGGCACTAAGGTGTCCATTACGCTGGCAGCATTTGCCCGCGGAATAGCAATTTACATACAATCTCTGTGCCATGCAATTTACGTTCAATGTCCTAACTCTATAACTAGCTCCCGCGTCTCAGTGCCCCAACTGCTCAGCGTCTCTACTGCAATGGGATTTCACTCTTATTCATAATATGTATTATTTATTATTTTATCCCAACGTTTGGAGACGTTGCAGTTTACTGGCTAGAACGTGGGATTCACGATCGTGTGGTCATAGGTTCGAACCCCAACGGCACCTCTGGGTATTTTTTGGTTTAACGGTGAAGGAAAACTTTACAAGGAAACTAAACATGGTCCAAGAAGCTTTTGATGGCATGCAACATCCTATCCGCACTTTGGATTTCTTTGCGAGAGAAAGTCCAAAGCCCTTGCCATGGTGAGGTCTAGTAGGCTGATTATGCTTATGCCGTCCCACGACCATGATGGAGCAGAAAAATCATAATTTTTTGTAGTGGTAGGACTTTGCAAAGCCCTCGTGGCAAAGTACCACACCTTTGCCAGTAATTCTACCGCCAAGTATGTACAAGCATCTTATAGCAGGGCATAGAGATAATACATCTTGTTGATGAGTGTAGTGCTATGTAATTATTTGGACTCATCATGTTCCTCTAGATGCGCGTCTTGTCCTGCTCGTCTCGTCACTCTATAGGTAATATAAAAGAACTAAAAAAAACAGATGACACATTGCCCACAGGCCCCATCACGATGGCGTTCCCTTGGGGCTACATTGCGGACATGCGCGGCAGACGGAGGAGTCTCATCATCTCTCTGTGGAGCAGCTTCATCATCTCCTCAGTTAGCGCCTTCTCCCCCGACTGGACCACATTAGCTGTTTTAAAGTTCATCAGCACTAGTTTGTGAGGGTTTACATTTCTTTCTTTTTTACATATTTAGCTTCACCTGCCCGGTGTCTGTCTGTTATAGTATACAAATTAAATTTGAACCACTTCCCGGTTTAACTATTGAGCTCAAATCTGGTTCACCTGTGTAACCTGGATGACAATGCATTATTATGGTACCATGGTATGGTCTGATGATGGAGGTAGAATATTGTCATGAGAACTCAGTAATTAAACGACACAACCTCATCAAGTTTGGACCTGTATGATTCCTCTAGACCAGCGGTCGGCAAAGCGCGGCCCGGGGGTCACGACCTGCTCCCAAAAGGTTGCCGACTCCCGGTCTAGAAAAGTGTCACCAGGATCTGATGATGGAGCTGGAAGATGGTCATTAACTTTTATAGTTATTCTTAACTAAATCACCTCATTTTCAAAAAAAAAATCCAAAAATCTTTATTGCTGTTTGCAGGTAAGATAAGATGATACAAAACATTTAAATAGTTGACTCATACAAACTGGCCTCTTCTTCTAGAGGCATGCAATATGTCTGGCAACGCAGTTTCCATTGATCTGAATTTATACAATGATAATAATAGTCAGCTGATAAAGTTTTCTTCTTCTTTTTTCATTTTTCACTTTTAATCGGTTGTATCATATATATCATCTGATTCATCATGTATTAATTTCAAAGACCTTATCGAGCGCTTGGTCGACGCGACGCATGACCAAAATGCTGGTGTTTATTTAGTCCGACACGAGATTCATTGCTATTCATGGTAATGTTGCGCGCATATTCGCATGCTGGGTAAACTTCCAACTGGTAGTGGGCAGTGGGCTCAATTATCTTGATTGTCTTTAGATGTTCCTTGGACTATAGAGGTAGATTTTTATCTGCATTCATATGTGCTTAGTGTCTGTAGTTAAGTTTGTAGCGTAGTTTTTATTGCAATTTACTTTATTAATATCGGCTTTGCCCGTATAAAAAATGATTGGATCAATAGAATAACATGCTATAATATTATGTTCTCCAAATTTACAGCTCTAGTTGTGCGCAGTCCGCAACGTATACCCTTTTAGGAGAGTCGTGCCCGCGTCGCTTCCGTGACTTACACATCCTTATCATAACCTGCGTATTAAATTGCAGCTTATGTATTTACATCGGTAAGTATTGAAATTTTGTCAAAAAAGTAATTTAGCTTTTAAGCTTTCGCAATTTGAAATTATCATTACACGGGACTTTTTTCAAATCTTTAATTTATCGTGATATATGTATATTACAGAGTTAGTATTATGTTTTTTTTATTCTTTTGCTTGGTTTAAAATTTATTCAGTATAGTCAAAACAAAATTACAAAGTCATAAAAAATATTTAAAAAATTGGTTGCCTGTAAAGTCGGTATACAGGCGAAAGTTTTACGTGACAACGACTTTGAGTGGTAAAATAATTTTACGGAAGGGACGCGTGCCTTTCACTTTTTATGTCTGTCTCTCTCGCTCTTAGGCGGGCTAACCATGCCCGAGTGGAAGGGACGCGTGCCTCTCACTCGCTCTCGTTGTGAGCGCATAACGTGAGCGGAGCGTAACGCAGTTTCTTGAAGTGTCACCCGGCAAACCAATTTATAAGACGTTGTCACGTCAAAAAGTAATTTAGCTGTTAAACTTTCGCAATTTGAAAATAACATTACACGGGACTTTTTTCAAATCTTTAATTTATCGTGATATATGTATATTACAGAGTTACTATTATGTTTTTTTTTATTCTTTTGCTTGGTTTAAAATTTATTCAGTATAGTCAAAATAAAATTACAAAGTCGTAAAAAAAAATTGGTTGCCTGTAAAGTCGGTATACGGGCGAAAGTTTTACGTGACAACGACTTTGAGTGGTAAAATAATTTTACGGAAGGGACGCGTGCCTTTCACTTTTTATGTCTGTCTCTCTCGCTCTTAGGCGGGCTAACCATGCCCGAGTGGAAGGGACGCGTGCCTCTCACTCGCTCTCGTTGTGAGCGCATAACGTGAGCGGAGCGTAACGCAGTTTCTTGAAGTGTCACCCGGCAAACCAATTTATAAGACGTTGTCACGTCAAAAAGAAAAGAGTTACTTATACAGAGTTATAATAATAATAATAATAATAATTTATTTGGCATAAATACATGTACAAGAAATTTGAATCCAAAGGCTCCTGAAGTAGTTAAAAACTGTGTGACAGGAGCCGATGGCCACTCCCAATTACAACAATAAATTAAATTAAATTAAATTAATTGTGATTATATTGTATTTTTTTTTATTTTATTTTTTTAAATATAGAGTGACGAGACGATCAGGTCATGTGCCTGATGGTAAGCAACATGCCTGACACATAACAGCACAGTGACAAGCAGCTATTGGAACATGAAGAGTCCAAATCATTACCTAGCACTGCACTGCGCTCGTCACCCAGAGATCTAAGATCTTATATCTCTAAGCCCTGTAATTTCTCTGGAAACATTGCCCTTCAAACCGGAACACAGTAATGTTTGCACATTACTGCTTGGCGGTAGAATAACTGGCAAAGGTGTGGTACTTCCCCAGGCGGACTCTGCCAAGAGTCCTACCACTACTGTATCCTTCTAAGGGGATGTTAACTACATTAAATACGTCAAACCCGTTCAGACCACGGATACTTATCTGTGGTTCGGACGTTCCGTTTTTAAATTTTCGAAATTTGAAAATGTTTATATAATACGGAACTTAATCAAATCAAGTCAAACAATGAATTATTCGTGAATAAACCTCGTACTATAAAAACATTAGACTTTCAGACTATACTTTTGTATTAATACACACCATTGATTATATTATATTATTGTGTAAACCATTGTAGGTTGGGAGTAACGTTTCGGTCGTGTCGTGTATACGTTACTCGTACATTCTCACCGTAACATTGGCATTACCGTCAGTTTACGTTAGATTATAATCTAACGGTATCTTAGGTTAGGTTACCAGTATAATAAATCGTCGTTAGATTAATCTGACGGCTTTTTTACAATTTCATTTGTTTTTGTAGATATGTAATAAATGCTGTAAATGTTATCAAGCCACGGTTGACAGTTTGAGGGTTTGACAACACGGATATCGGGGGATATGCCTTGAGGTCGTGGCAGTGCCTTCTCGATACGGTTAATATGACCGCATAATTCTGACATTCGTTCTGTCGCTCTGAAACGCCTAGAAAGTACGTTGGCGCGTTAGTGATGGGTTAATGGAGTTTGCCGATGTGAAATTTCTTCGAAAATTTATTCGGTAATTTACATGGAAAATGTTCGTTTTTTTTCATTTTTAATTAACTACCTATTTTTCCATATTTTTTTACTTGTTTTATGATTATTATTAATAATATATAAAAAGAAATAAAATTGGAGCGTTTGTATGTTATATCAAATAAACAACTGTTTACTAAGTTCAAATGAAAGTATGTACGGTACCTATACCTAAAAAACTATTTTAATACTTTTTGTCTATCTTGTTTGTTCCGCTAAACTACCAAACAGCTGGACCAATTATGACAAGACTTTCACTACCAGACAACTGATCGTCTAAGGCATAACTTTTTAGGTTTTTGACGTGTTCTTTTCTCTTGCTTAATGAAAATAATATGTTAATATTATTGCTAGCCTAGATTCTCCCACTGCTGGGCAAACGCCTCTCTTCCTTTCTTGCAGATAGCCCAATTCACGGCATTAAGATTTACGGCGTTCGACAATCTGAGATATAATGTTTTACCTCCATGCCCTGTAATTTCTCTAGAAACATAGTCCTTCAAACCGGAAGAAAGTGATGTTTATTTAAGCATATAGCTAAGCCATCCGCTATCTTTCATTAAAAGTCCCTTAAAATTAGTCCAGCCGTTTCAGAGATTAACCCAGTACAAGCAGGAAAGCAAAAAAATAATAATGTTTTTTTGTCATTGGTATCGTAAATTCTACTACCTAATATTACAAATGCCAATGTTTGGACGTTTGGGTATTTGGATGTTTGTTGCTCAATCCCGTTGAAACGTATGAACGGATCGAGTTGTAATTTGAAATACAGTAAGATTATATTTTGGAAGAACACATAAGCTTAGGCTACTTTTATCTCGATAAAAGAACGGAAACGAGAACTACGCGGGTAAACCCGCGGGGCACTGCTAGTACTTTCGTATACATTTGACGTAAAACTGTTAATTTTAAAAATGCAAACTGATTCCTACTCCAACTTTATACATTTCTTTATAGTAATACATGCCGTACAGGGTATCAATTTTATAAATAAATATATTTACGTATTTGTATATTAGTAAAACTTAATAAATGTAAATATAATAATACAGCCCAAAATAAAATGTCGAATAAATTTTGCAATCACTCATTTCAATCCCTAGTTACGTGTGTGAGCGTTGTGTGACTCCTTCTACATAGACAAAATTATTTGTTTATACGGAAATGTTCCGCCCATTTTATGTATGTTGTCATAAAGAGCGCAATCATAATTCTTAGTGTGCGTGCTAAAATATGTGGTAGTGTGTCGTAATTATTACTTTTGTTTATGTAGTAATTATTTAGGTGGGAGGAGACTGGAGACACTAGGTTTCGAACTAAATTCGCAATCATGGCATATCCCCCGAATATCCGTGGTTGACAATAATATTACAATATGTCGAGTAAAAATATAGAAGTAGTCGGTTTACTCGACATACTCCGTTAAAAATTCCGTTTACTAAATAATAACTACTCTGTTTTCCCGCGGTAAAAAAAATTTGATTTTGATAGGGATGGGGGGGTCTATCTTTTGAGACCAGGGGTTCTTCCGGAGCGGCCTGGGTCCACGAGAATGAATGAAACTGATGGAAAATATTACGTATCTATGTACGGCAAGGAGGATACAGAACGGGAATGGTGGAACCATCTAGCGAGATTATAATCTGCCGAAACCGTCACATACTGTTTGTTAGGATTATATTTCGACAGATTATAATAGAATAAAATATTTTTTATTAACATACTAGATGCCCGCCCCGGCTTCGCCCGTGGTTTATTATATAGCACTCATCGGGATCCCGTACATATCCAACGGTGAAAGAATGACTGAAATCGGTTCACTCATTCCTGAGAATATCGATTTCAAAAAAAAAAACCTCTTCAGCAACCTGCTACGCCACCTGTCGGAAATTGGTCGTACCAACTCAGATTTAGAAAAAAAAAATAGCAAATGTTTATATTCAAGGCACAGATTACTGAAATTCAATGACGCAATCTTTGACACATGCTGTCATGTGTCATGTCAAAGCACGAAACGTACGAAAACTCTCAAAAGGGGAATATTTTTTCCCGATTTTGTTACATTCTTGTTTCATGCTCCGCTTCAATTAATAGTAGAGTTATTTTCTATAGCCTAAAGCCTTCCTCGATAAATGGACTATCCAATAGAAAAAGAATCTTTCAATTCGGACCAGTACTTCCCGAGATCCTAGCGTTCAAGCAAACAAACAAACAAACAAACAAACAAACTCTTCAGCTTTATAATTTTTTTATTAACATATTTAAACAATTTATTAACATTATTCACTCCAAAACATTGTTAAACAATGAGTTAAGATATTATGTTTGGTCACAAAAAAAAAAACAATTGAAATAATTCAAATTAATATCTCAAAATTGCTGTTAAGGGGCAATGAAATTAATGCATTCAAAAATAATAACTTAATGGATAAATTAACAAAATTATTAAAGGCACAGTCATGGATGTCGTATGAATCGTAATTAAAATTCATGTACTCTTTTATGCTGCACAGTGTTCTCTCTAATAGAAGTTTCTTGACTTTATTAATAAAATATGTTTGCTTTGAAACTCTATCTGTAGAATATAATTATACTAGATGCCCGCCCCGGCTTCGCCCGTGGTACATGATATAGCACTCATCAGGATCCCGTACATATACAACAGTGAAAGAATGACTGAAATCGGTTCAGTCATTCCTGAGAATATCGCTTTCAAACAAAACACCTCTTCAGCTACCTGCTACGCCACCTGTCGGAAATTGGTCGTACCAACTCAGATTTAGAAACAAATTTGATTAGCAAAGATTTATATTCAAGAGGTTATATTCAATGACGCAATCTAAGACACATGCTGTCATGTGTCATGTCAAAGCACGAAACGTATCAAAACTCTCAAAAAGGAATCTTTTTTGCCGATTTTGTTACATTCTTGATTCATGCTCCGCTTCTATTAATAGTAGCGTTATGTTTTATAGCCTATAGCCTTACTCGATAAATGGACTATCCAATAGAAAAAGAATCTTTCAATTATACCAGTACTTCCCGAGATCCTAGCGTTCAAACAAACAAACTTTTCAGCTATATAATATTACTATAGATTGTCGAAGTGAAACCGTCAAATTGTAAAACAGTGAGATTGTAGTATAACGTTGTTAACATGATATGATTGAACGGTGACATGATACGTTATCATTAAGCGTATCGATTATCTTTCACTAATTTTAGTTTATTTCAGGAATTGGGTACCTGATTCTGAATATGGACTTTGCATACGACCTTGGTTATATTACCTTCAGTCCTTGGAGGCTTGTATCACTGGTACTATCCTTTATCACCGGCTTAGGAGCGTTTGGTGTACTATTCTTCTACGAGAGCCCCAAGTTTTTACTGAATATCAAAAGAGAAAAAGAAGCCCTAAATGCTTTAGCTGGAATTTGGAGCAAGAACGGTGGACAATTAAAGTTTCCAGTAAGTAAACTATCTATTATACATATATCGCAGTCAACTAGCTTAATCAGCCGTTCTATTAATAGCCTAGCTTATTTCCTAAACAGCGGCGTTCAAGCGGCTGAATGATATTCATCCATTTGATCAAGCAGCTAGGCAAGTTACTTAGATCGATGATAATTCCTCGTTTTAAGAACAAGTGACGTCACAAATCCTCAATCCGCGGTTTGATGATCTATCGATACGTTTTTTTTTCATTTGCATTGGCATTTTTGTTTCCATAATCTCATTAACGGGTTAATAAATGAAAAAGCCTTTTATTTCCAGTAAATTTACAGTTTTTTTTCAAATTTATGTACAACTAGCTGTACCCTGCCACGCTTCGCTGTGGCTCATTGTAATGCAAAAATTAGATAAAAACAATCCTTAATGCGGATTATATATCATTCTAAAATTTCAGCTCGATCGGTGCAGAACTTTTTGAGTTTTTGAAGCGTACACAAACCAACATAACGTTTTTATATATAGATATAGATTTGTTCGTTTTACATACTTAGTTTTTTTTTTTAAATAAAGAGTGACGAGACGATCAGGACATGTGCCTGATGATAAGCAACATGCCTGACACATAACAGCACAGTGACACACAGCTATTGGAACATGAAGAGTCCAAATCATTACCTAGCACTGCACTGCGTTCGTCACCCAGAGATCTATGATCTTATATCTCTAAGCTCTGTAATTTCTCTGGAAACATTGCCCTTCAAACCGAAACACAGTAATGTTTGCACATTACTGCTTGGCGGTAGAATAACTGGCAAAGGTGTGGTACTTCCCCAGGCGGACTCTGCCAAGAGTCCTACCACTACTATAGTTTATTAGTTTATTCTATGTTACTTATTTGTCTCTTACTTAATATAATGTTTTTTTTCCTATGTATTATGTCATGTTATTTTATTTTTTTAGTTATGTATATATATTTTTTTTATTTAATCTACCGGAACCCCAGATTGGGTGAAGGCCTCCTCCAGTGCTGACCATTTGGTTCTGTTTTTGCTACTTTTCTCCAGTTTGGACCAGCTATTGCTTTAATATCGTCCTCCCATCTTGTTATAGGTCTACCTCTTGTTCTTTTGCCTAGGTGACCGTTCCAGAATGTTACTTTTTTTGGTCCATCTGTGATCAGTAAAGTTAGCCGTGCGACATGTCCCGCTTACTTCCATTTCAATGTTTGAGCGTAACTCAGAGCGTTTGTAACTTTTGCTTATTTCTTATTTTAGTGTGTTGTATTTTATCCAGCTTCGGTTAACGGCTAACCGGTTAATAGGAATGGTAGGTATATATTTGACCCAGTTGCCTTCCCCATAACATAGCTCGTAAGAAGCAATATTTTGTTGGTTTGCCTGTGAAATAATTTATATTCTTCGAAAAAGAATCACCGACTTCAATTTAAAATTCAATTCAGACACTGGACCAAACTTCATAAGTCATCATTTCATCTCCATCTCAATGTAAGAAGAAATAATAACATTTTTTTACACATGTATGTGTAAAAAAATGTAGACATGTCGGGGTTTTGAGCTCTATAATCTTTAAAAAAAACCGGGGTTTTCACGAATCTTGTCCTGGTTCCCAAATTTTACAGATGGCAACCCTAGATTTGCTAGATTTATGTAGTGGTAGGACCCCTAGCAGAGTCCGCCTGGGGAAGTACCACACATTTGCCAGTTATTCTACCGCCAAACAGTAATATGAAAACACTAGAAGTCCGTCCGCCACGTCGCCCGTGGTACATAAATAGCACTCAGCGGGATCCCGTAGTACATATCCAACGGTGAAAGAATGACTGAAATCGGTTCAGTCATTCCTGAGAATATCGCTTTCAAACAAAAAACCTCTTCAGCTATCTGCTACGCCACCTGTCGGAAATTGGTCTTACCAACTCAGATTTAGAAACAATTTTAATTAGGAAAGGTTATTCAATGCACAGATTACTGAAATTTGATGACGCAATCTTTGACACATGCTGTCATGTGTCATGTCAAAGCACGAAACGTACGAAAACTCTCAAAAGGGGAATATTTTTTCCCGATTTTGTTACATTCTTGATTCATGCTCCGCTTCAATTAATAGTAGCGTTAATAGGAAAAAGATAGAAAAATAATCTTTCAATTCGGACCAGTACTTCCCGAGATCCTAGCGTTCAAACAAACAAACAAACAAACTCTTTAGCTTTATAATATTAGTGTAGATTACTGTGTTCCGGTTTGAAGGGCAATGTTTCCAGAGAAATTACAGGGCTTAGAGATATACTTAACATCTTAGATATCTTAGATGTCTGACTCTTCATGTTGCACTAGCTGCTTGTCACTGTGCTGTTATGTCATCAGGCACATGTCCTGCAGGTCTACTACGAAGTCCGATAAACGATATATCGGCCGAAGTTATGGACGTTTTGTACCACGAAACACAATCGGTGACACAAAAACTGTCAAATCAGCGTCGGTCGGAATGAACGAAACACCGGATCAGACGGTTGATTGTGTTTCGTGGTACAAAACGTCCATAACTTCGGCCGATATATCGTTTATCGGACTTCGTAGTAGACCTGCTGCTCGTCTCGTCACTTGTTATTTAAAAAAAAAAGATATCCGTGACCGAAACGACGCCAGAATAGAAATACTTATATTCGTATTTTTAACCGACTTCTAAAAAGGAGGAGGTTTTCAATTCGCTTGTATGTTTTTGAAGGGAAAACTTCTTTTGGCACACCACAGATGAATCGCTTTTACAATACTGGGTATACAATATTCGACGTTTAGAAAACTCTTTTTTTTTTAAATCATCCTAAATTATCTTAATGTTCATCAGCCTGTATTCGCCGACTGTTGGACATAGGCCTTTCCCATAATACGCCACTCAGCCTCTTTCGTTTATTGTAACTCCATCTAGTCTCAGGGCGTCCTACACTACGTTTACCGATTCGCGGTCTCCACTCCAGGGCCGGTTTACCCCAACGGTTATGAGGTATGCAACATATGTACCGACTCAGTGGCACTTTAGAATGTTAATACGCTGAGTTACGTCGGTGACTTCAGTTCTCTGGCGATTTTCTTCATTTCGGCTGCAATCGTTTACAGAAACCTCAAACATGGCCCCTTCCATAGCACGCTGACTTTGCGACTTTGAACTTACGGATCATTTACAATGACAGCGTCCACGTTGCAGCACCGTAGGTCACAACGGGTAGGACGGACTGATTGTAAATTTTTGTCTTGAGGCTTCGTGAGATGGGTGAGGAAAAGAGACGACGAAGATTTTCAAACGCTGCCCAGCCCAACTGGATTCTTCTCATGGCCTCACAAAGCTACTTCTACCTAGTTTCAGCATCTGCCTTAGGTAAACGTAATTCCGAACAAGAGTGATTCCATTTACGGCAATGTATTAATTTATCATTAAAAAATTCGTTATTTTAGGTAAAGAAAATAGTTTTAAACGAGGCTGGTAACGAGAGAGCCGAAGATAGCAGCAGATGGAGCTCACTGTGGGGTCAGCTGGTGCCTATCTTCCGGCCGCCGCTGCTCTGGAGGTCTCTGCAACTCTACTTCCTATCTGCCGTTGTTTATGGCACGTAAGTTGAAAAAATAGATACGTAATAGCATGGGTAAAATGAGATATTGCCGCTAGAATTATTTCCAGGGTAGTGCATCTATTTCTTTGCATTTATTTAAAATAACGGCTAATCTATTCGGGGAACGGGGTGACTTCATTTGTAGGCGATTCATTTTGCCCCGCTAGTTTCCGACTTGCCTCAAATACCTATCCAAAATTTACTGCCAACGCTAGTTTATACATATTAGTCTTGATCCTGACTCTCAAGACGCTAGAAGGTGGTATAATATATCACTCAGCTCTCAAATAGAGAAATGAATTGTTTTAGACTTAAGTAGTATGATTTGTAACAAGAAGGCATTTAATTAAAACCCTGTTTAAATCCAATGAAGAAAAAAATATATTAATCTAATTTACTATTTTCTAAGAATAAGAATATATTTATTGCTCGCACTGAGTAAAAATAGGTCTTAAAATAAAAAAATGTACAACAGTGTAACACCAATGAAGAAGAAAGGTTCTCGAGTGGCAACCACGAACCGGAAGGCGCAGTGTTGGACGGCTTCCCACTAGATGGACAGATGACCTCATAAAGGTCGCTGGAAACCGCTGGTTGTAGGTTGCGCAGGACCGTTCGTTGTGGAAATCTAGGGGGGAGGCCTATGTTCAGCAGTGGACGTCTTGCGGCTGATGAAGATGATGATGACAACAGTGTACCCTTGACCCCCTAAGCAACCCCCTTCCTGCTCAGGCCCTTCACAACGACCATACTGTATACGCTTTTGAATAAATATAAGTCTTATCCTAGGAACAACAGCTTCTTCATGTGGCTGCCGTATCTGGGCGAGCAGTTTGTTCAAAACATCAACTCCAACCAATCAGATGAGCATTCTGATATTTGCAGCATGATCATGGCTCTCAACGAGACACGTGTCCAGAAAGACGTGAGTACCACCAGTGCAATCCATTTTGATCAAAAGTTTTATCGTTTAATGCATCTCTTTCAAAGTTAAAATGAATACCTACACGGGTAGCTCACGTACTTCGACGTCGTAACTTAAGTCCAGTCAGACTTAAGTTTCGACTTAAATTATTATTTACTCTCCTTGAAGAGGGGGGGTCGCAACCCTCGATCATTTCTCCTTGTCGCATTATTTTTGTACGGCGTTGCGGAATAATGGATTAGATGAGGTATTGAAACTATGAAAATTGTAAATTTTAATTGTTTAACTATTACTTTCGTCGTAAAAGCTCATGACATTAAGTACGGCATTGGTTCCATATAGTTTCAACTAGAACAACTTTTCAGGTGGAGTGTTCTTCAAGCATGGATATCTCGTTGGTCTGGTTCAGCTTCGTCCAAGGACTGTCCTTCGTCGTGATGTTGGCGTGCATCGCCAAAATTGCTCATCGGCAACGGTTTCTCATCATCACCGTCCTCCTGATTTCTAGCCTCTCAGGAGTGGGAGCTGTTTACATCCAAGACACCACTGTCGGGTTCTTAATGTTTCTTGGAGTTCTCTTGGAGGACCTGCTTATTGGAGTCATATATTCGTACTTTTTGGATTTATACCCTACCTCATTCAGGTTAGTGTTTATTCCGTTTATTTTATTATATAATGCTCATATTATATTCAATGACATTTAAAATTTTCGGGTAAACTCGGGACCGTGGCCATTGAACATCTAGAAATACGTAAGCATGCCATGCTCATGCCCTCCGATTCCACCCGCTTAGTTTCCAAAGTAAGCCATAAAATTCTGAGTTATAAGTTTTCACTTCTATCGGCAATTCCTATGACTGCCAATGTTTTTTTATATACATAGTTTGTCACATGACAGCTTTGGCAATTTTAGTGGTTATTTTTTTGTTTGGTTGATCATGATTCAGAGGTGGTGAGATCATAATTTTTTCAACACACTTCCTCAAAAAGCGACTCTAATTTTACCACAATGAGGCAAACATAATGAAATCTATAATCAAACTGTGACTTTTTCATTATTATTACTCACTAGTGAGTTATAGATATATTTTGACGTGACAACGTCTTAAATTAGGTTGCGGCTGGGAGTCACTTATGAAAAAGTGTAACGCTCGGTAACGTTACGATGAGTCACCGGACGAGAGAGAGGCCCGCCGAATGCCTTGCGTCTCTCTCCCACTCAACTATGATCGGTCTGCCGCGCGCGCAGCACTAGAGAATTAGGCGCATTGAATCGGCGCATGCTTGTGTCTCTGTCTTTGTCTTTCTCGAACGTTCTTGGCGTTGGAAAAACAAGAAAGCGTCATAATACAAGTTCACACGTGTGGTTAAAGTATCGTCAGCTGTGTCTGTAGTGAAAATGTGGAGTGCTTAGATTCGTCATTTACAACAACTACAACAATAAAGGTAAATAATTGTACACTGATATTTCATTATCGTAAACTATGATTGATTGATTAATTTCTTAATTTCATGAAAAATACGTATAATCTTGATTGCGTATCAAACGTTTCTAAGTCAACTACGTTAAAAGGAACAACTATCGACTTGACTTTCGCAAGACACATTACAGCAGAAACACTTCCTTTCATTTCATATTTCTCCTATCATCGTCCTATCCTCAACAAAATCACTCAAATAGGAATTAGTTAAGTTTAAGTTTACATGTACAATGTTTTAGTAAACAAAATATATTTCTATAGTTAAAATTTGTGCAATTCTTATTTTCATTCAATTCCTTGTTCCTATTGTGCAATTTAATTATATTCATATCAATAAATATTCTACCGAGAAAAACACGTTGTCACGTAAAATCTTCGCCCGTAAAACCGACTTTACAGGCAACCAGATTTTTTTATTTTTATTAGTTGAGTAGATTTGTTCTTAAAACATTTTTTTTTACAAATCAGATCGTGTTCAATAGAAAAATGAATGCTTGGTCACTTCATGCAACTTCTTATTTAAATAGATAAACTCAACTTGTACTTGTTTAAAAATAAAATTTTCACTCAAATACTAAAACTTTACTTTCTTTGTAATAATGATAACTTTACTTTTTTTACGTGGCTAAAGCGCTCTCCGCAGATAGACAAAAAGAAGAGGCCTAATTTTTTCATCCTGTGGCTGGGTGTCATTTTTCCCGCCATAACGAAACATATTTAACAACCCGTTTTCATTTTAAATATTGTTTTTTTTTACTTTAAGTTTGTTGAAATTTGTTGCAAGTTGTATAACACACGTTTGTATTGATGGTTACTCAGTACACACGTGTGTCAATCAACAAAAAAGTGGGCTGCTTATGACTAAGTTTTATGAACGCTTTGCTTATTTTGGAGCTAGATGGTGCTGTGTAGGAAATGCCCACCGATATTTGTTCAAATTGGTGATATGAGTGTAATAATATTCCGAGAGCTGGCACCAAATTTTGGATAAGTATTTGAAGCAAACTGAAAACTTGTGACATATCTCTGGTATCATACCTCAACACAGAGCTGCGGACCTAGCTGCATTAGCATTTAGATCACCTGGCAGGTCAAAAGTAACACCGAAATGATCTGTCTTGTTGAGAATCTCTATTTTATATCGTAAATAATTTGTCTACCTAATTCAAATTTGCAACTGCCTCAAATACAACCTTTTTAGTTTTTGAAAAATATTTTTGCAAACGTGTCTTATTAAAAGTTAATACTCCGACTTAATCAGCCGGCTTATTTTTTTTTTATTCTTTGAGCATTATAGTAATGACAACATACATAAATTGCACATTACCTCAAACATGTTATTGTCATTAAATAAAACATGTTTTTTTTTTAATGTATAGATTAATTATTTTGCCCCGCTACTTAGCAGCCGACTCCGTGTTGGGTCTAAAAAAATGAGTACATAAGACCGCACGGCAGAAGTGAAACCTAAAATAAGAAAAATACTTTATGAAAATAATTTTAATAATTAAAAATGATGACATGATTATAGTACCTAAACACTAGTTACAATATCTTTGGTAACGGCGACACGACAGTGGCAGCTGACCGTGCAGCTGACAGACAAGAGCAGCCGACTATCTTTTTCGCTCTGGCACACTCAGCGGTCCCGAGTTCACCCGAACATTAATTTCTTTCATTTCTGAACGAGCTTCATTCACAGCCTACGATACATTTTATGTATGGTGCACCAAAATAAGTGTTCTTCAATAAGAGTTGTGTGACATGTTTTCAGTAAAAAGTTTAAATACTTACTCAACATTTCGTGTTAGCCCTCGGAATGTAAGACCATCGTGTAATTCCAGAGGCACGGCTGCCTGTCTGTGCACCATGGTGGCTCGCAGCAGCGCGCTCATCGGCGTCAGTCTGCTGGGAAAGGTGATGGCTTCTCATTGTTCATACTCCTTCCATTTCTGCAGCGCCTTTCTGATGAGTAAGTGGTTTCAACATTTTCAAAAAAGTGTCTGTGTACGCGCTCAAGAAGTGGATATTTACTTCTTCTCTTTAGGGTCGGTAAATGCACCGCGTATCATCGGTCATGTAACGCTAGAACAAACAAATATATATAGACTGCAGGCCCGTGAACAAAATTTATGGGTCATATGGACCACCAGGAGACCTATGAAGGATGATGGAAGGGTATAAAATAATAGGATTCAGCACTATGCCGTCACTTGAAAGATGTCCAATTGAGTACAGGTGAAGATAGAGGCTTGCAACTCTCGATCATTTCTCCTTGTCGCATGATATTTGTACGGCGTTAGGGAATAATGGATAAGAAGAGGTATTGAAACCATAAAAAAAAAAAATTAAATTGTTATTTTTGTCGTAAATTTCTGATTCTTCGGCGGTTTTCAGGGTAAATTTGGTCAATGGTTTATGTACGGCATTGGTTTCATCCAGTTTCAATACCTCTTCTAATCCATTATCCCGCAATGCCGTACAAAAATAATGTGACAAGGAGAAATTATCGAGAATTGCACCTCCCTATCTTCACCTGCACTCAGTTGGACAGCTTTCAAGTGACGGCATAGTGCTAAATCTTATTATTTTATACCCTCCTATCATCCTACATAGGTCTCCTGGTGTTTCATTTGACCCATAAATTCTGTTCACGGGCCTGTAATCTAATAATGAAACATCCAACCTTTCACGCTAAACGATCAATGATACGCTCGACGCATTTTCTGTCAGATGTGTACCGTCCCTAATCCCTGCTAAGAAGTCTAACTTCAACTATAAAACAGATAATCTTCAATGCAAGTGAAGTTAGTTACAATGTTTGCTAATGTAAATAACATCAGGGTGTGCGTGCATAGCAAAAATGTATCTACTCATATCACTTTTCCCTATAGTGCCCAAAGTATAACTAAAAAAAAAAGAGAGAAACTGATCTATATTCTCTATTATCATTGGTTTTGTCCTCAGACTAAGTAGAGAGATACGTGCAAAGAAATTGGTATACGTGTAATGTTGTCTATGTGTTATAATTATCTAATCATTTTTGTTAGTTACAATTTTTTGTGGTTCCCCAAAGGTTCCTCTAAATGAGACAGCATTGCGATCCGAAATCAAAACAGCATCCGCGTAACAATTTTAAAATGTTGTTAAGTTATTCAATCTATCTTAATTTATGTACTGTTTTACGTGTGTTTTTAGGTGGAGCTTTGGTTGCGGTGTTTTTACCAAAGGATAAAGATAGACCGAAGATATAAAACTCAAGACAAAGTTATAAGTAAATTTTTTATTCGTGTATAAAATTCGTGTCACAGTATTTGTAACCAAAAATCCGTAACTCCGAAACGGCATTACCGATTTTAATGTTTTTTTTTTTGCATGGAAGTATTTCTGCATATTGTGTGGTTCTAAATTATTTATACATCTCTAAGTTAAAATAGTGGATCATCACATTTTTTTTGTCTATTTATAAAGCATAAAATCACCTTTGTATAAACTATGCTTTGATTATCCACTTGTCTACATAGACCGTTCGAGCGTCGAATGAATAAAAAAAAATCACGACACTGCGACCTGCGACACCGACGTCGTGCGGTAAACACGTGTTTTGTGACTCTTGAATATGACAATTATACAATACAAATACAAATACAAATCTTTATTACCAAAAAACATCAATCGGAACAGTTTACAAAAGTGCTTAAATTTATCACAAATAAATACATAAATGTTCCCAGAGTTAGCCTTCGGCCCCACACTAGGCTCGGTGGCCCGTGCTGTGGAAGCCAGGGGAACGAAAGTAAAAACACAGTAGGGGTATCAAAATTGTTATTTTGGTCTAATCCTAGTTCTAGAAGTAGATGTAGTGTGAGGGTGAGAGTGGGTGCATGTGTGTGAGGGTGTGTGTGTGTGTGTGTGTATGAGGGAGAGGGTGTACGTATGTGTTTGTGTTGTAAGTGACAGGGCGATAGACTATGAATAAGTAAGTCGAAATTTACCGAAATTTACCAAACGAGTACCAGTTCGTTTCCAACCTCAAGTTGTGGCAGATTATAATAGAGCCCAATCATAACACTGAGCGTATCCGAGTGATAAAGTTTTCAGTATCCTCATACGACAAAGACCCTAGCCATTCACGAACCACTCGCTTTACTTTCGTGTACCGTTCACACTTGATGAATGGGAGAGCCTTGACAGTTTCATTATAGATTCGTGGAAGCAGATATTTAGGATGTCTGGCAGCAAAAGCAGACCTAATATCGCAAACTGGAAGTCTAAAAACTCTTCTCGATGTCACCTCTGCGAGCCGACTCGACCCCTTCAGCGACTTGTGAATTTTTAGTACTGCTTTTTGGATGAACAGCTGTCGTACCGAAGGAACAGCGGCCTCCCTATACAACTCACGCGTGGGGAACCTGAAAGGTTTCCTCAGCATGGTTTTCAATACTGCACGTTGGGCTCTTTCAAGCTCCAACATGATGGTCTTGGCAGCACCCCCCCAAGCCAGGCTGCAGTAGATTAAAATCGATTGACCAAGTGACATATAAACCATCTTGAGAGTCTTCAGATCGCAGGAGGAGCGCAAACACTTCATCACGTAAATGAATTTTCGGATCCTTCCCGCAAGTTTGGAAATATGGCATTTGAAGGAAAGTGTCTCATCCAACTCAACGCCAAGATAACGAATCCTATCAACCCGGCTGATAGGTTCGCAGCTACACAAAATTGGCGCTATAAAAGCCTGTAAAATGTATGAAAACATGCCACGAACGCCTGTGTGTCCTGAAAGTGTCTGTGTTTCAACCCTTGTGTGCGTGACACGCACACAAGGGTTTGAAACCTGGCCTGTACCTTTTGTTGCAATTACAGCATAACGCTCTATCTAGACAAATATATAATCAAAGAAATTATATAATTTTACTTTGAATACTTATTCAACTAACTGAATCAATTTTAGTATGAAAACTAACGTGGTTATTAGACATTTTACATAAATACACGGGTAACTCACGTTTAATATAGTCAGTCCAGTCCGACTCAAGTTTCGATCGCGTCCGGCGATCTTTTTCAAGTGCGCGCGCGGGTTCACAGCTCGTTTAGCACTCGTTTAGAACTGGACTGACTATATTAAACGTGAGTGATTCAGAAAATATCTTAGGCTTGTACAATCAATTAATAGAAGACAATAATAAACCTAAAATAATGGAAACCATTGACCTGACAGTGGAAAATGATAGCTTGGTCCTGAAAAATAATGATGTGCAATTAATTAAAGGAAGAAATACACTTAAAAAATACTTAAAAATAAAAAGAACGATAATAAAATGTAAGAAACACATAAAATATAATAACAGATCTAATGTTGAACTCATTAAAGACAAGCTAAAATTAAAAGAAATGATCAGAGATGACAGAATGACCATAATGACTATTCAGCAAGAGTACGATGAAAATGCTATCACGATTAACAGATTGGAACACCAACTCAGAGATTTAAACAACAAATATAGTATTGCACAACGAGAAATCCAACAACTGATAGCTGCAATGAATAGCCTATTGGACCCAAGTCCCTCCAAGCAACGGAATTCGATGTCTGCTATAGATCTATTGTCGGACACAGCGATGACGACTCTCGCAAAAGACTTGTCTTTTATGACAAGTTCCGATCGTGTTACATCATTATCACTACTAAGTAACAACAGGAAGTCGAACGTAAATACATCAACAGAGACGACTACCACTGCTGGCGTGATTCAAGATGCTCCTCAAAAAACGGAACAAGATGTTAGCGGAATAGTTAGGACGACTATGCGCACTGATACGCTTCAAAATGTTAAAAACTAGACATTAGTAAATCAAAATCCCTGAAAAGTTTGATAGTATTGAACTATTTTGTGATGAAATTGGTATAGGAATGGGTCACATCTTCAGAAATGAAAGTAATGAGTCTGACGTTACTAACACATGCATCCCTAACACTTCGTTTAGACAATTAATAAATAAAGTAGTGCTCAGTAAATTTACAAAAAAATCAAACATTGTGATAATGATGGGCAATACATGGGGAGTAAATAAAAGTATACTTTTAAATTGTATAGAATCGTTAATACAATTTCAAAGTGAAGAGACAGTTAGTAAAATTATACTGTGTACATTTCCGTATTCCTCATCCTTGACTGAAAAACAAAACCAGAGAATACATTCATTAAATATGATTTTGCACAATCTCGTCTCTAACAGAGATCGAGATTTCTTGTTATTTGATATAAACAAGTTTATACATAATTTTAGTCTGACTAAAGAGAAGCAGTTTTTACCTAGACATTTAAAAATTAAATTAGCTAAACTAATTTCTTTTGTTTTGTTAAATCATCGAAACACTGATGTCAAAACATTAACGAATGTTGTAATAGTCGATGACAATGCTTTAAACTGACTTCCATGACAACAGGGAGACCTTATCATGTTTCAACAAAAAATCAAAATGCTCAAAGTCTCCCTTGCAGCAAAAAAATTAGTGATAAGGAATTTGGAACAAACTCTTTGAAAATATTGTATCAGAATATCAATCGTTTGTTATGTAAAATTGAGGAGATTGAGTTATACCTGGTATGCTCAAATCGTCCTGATATAATTTGTTTTACTGAGACGTGGCTAAAGGAAACTGAAATGAACTTTAATCTGAATAATTATGCTATTGGTAGTATTTTTTGTAGGGAAACGGCTGTGGGAGGAGGATGTTTAATTTTTGTAGGGAGACGATCTTCTTAGCATTCCATGGATTCACCGTGCGGGTGCCGGGTCCATCGTGTGGCAGAGAGAGAAAAACTCGAGTAGTTCCCGAGACTTGTGACTCGGGCGTAGGTTTAAGGGGCCCTTTCTGACGTACATCAACACTCACCTTCACCACTCGTTTTTCTCTCCCTGCCCAGCCAAATCTGATATGAGCCTACTAGTGCAGCTTTAGATACACGTTCTAGTATAGAACTTACAGCACTTCTGGATAAGCCAAGGTCTTTCAGTAGGTTATAGAGAGATTTTGCTGGTATACCTCTCGCTCCCACTTCTACAGCGTATAAACTAACTACATAGCCGTTTTTGTTAATTCGTTTAGGAGGTCGTAATACTTATTTTGTTTCATCGCGTGGTCTTTAGGTATATTAGTTTCCCACGGTACGGTAAGTTCTACAAGGACTATGCGTTTCGTAGCTCTAGAAAAAGGAAAATGTCCGGTCTGGATGACGAAACACCCACATCCTCTGGGATTTTGTAGTGCTTTTCATACGTGTCCATTAAAATAGTCCAATCAGGTGCTGTACCCAGGATTGAGTAAGGCTTGTTCCTGGAGTTTGAAGTTGAGCCTTCTTTTACAAAGTTAATTTGTCTGTTGTTTGTCGTCAATCCTTTTTGGGCTCTAGCTACCGAAAGGCTCATGGCTTCACGTATGATTTCAAGTACTCTGTCATGACGCCGTGAGTAATGACCCCCATTAAGGAGCACCTTGCATCCCACCAATATGTGCCTTGCTGTACATATCGCCTCTCCACAAGTATAGCAACATTTTTCAGAGGCTTTTCCCCACCTTACCAAGTTACTCTGGTCAGGAGGGTCATTTGGAATGCATTTAGATAAAATTTTAATAAGGCAGGGGACCAGTCATAGATCAAGGTGCGCCATTTTAGAGCTAATGGGATACAGAACTCACCTATGGTTAACCACTCACTTTGCATTTCTAAATTCATAGCGTGCACTTTGTAACCGTCATTTTCGTCTTGTTGTAGAAAGGTTTTTACCATGTCTCGGTCTTCCTTTTTTTTCTCGCACCCAACCCAGCAGTATTTACTTGTGCACCTGCCATAAATTGTTTATGGAATTGAAGTCTAGATTCCAGGTCTGAAGCAGTTTTGTCTTTTGGGAGAGATGTAATTAATTCGTCTTGCGACTTTCCCAAAACATGCGTTTTTGTAACTCTTAGGTGTTTGTAAAGTTCAGACGGTTTCTTTAGTTTCAGCCCAAAACTATTGTGATCCCTAAAAAGAGTAGAGGATCAGCCGGATGTGCCAATCCGAACCATGACTTCAATATCTTTATGACATTGGCATCTAGCTTTGCCAGGAGAGTTTTACCGATGTCATATACTAGGAAAGGCCAAGTGAGACGTGATGTGAGGTAGTTGTCATATATCCATGCTTTTTGATATTCCTGATAGGCTGCTGGTCTACCTTATTGAGGTTGTTCATGAAATTTTCAACAACCACCTCTAATGATGGTGTACGTCCTTTGTGATCTATCTTTCTACCAAGAAATTTGAAAGGCACTGCCTCTGCAATTGTGGCAACTCCTTGGCCACTTATGGAGAGTCCCGGATCGTAAGACGTATATTTGGTATTTCTTCTACCCAGACAAAGACAATGACATTTAGATGGTTTTGTCCTCATTCCTCCGTCCATGTACAGAACTCATCGACTTCGTTCAACAATTCTTGACACTGTTTGGGATTACGTGTAAGTATTGCAAGGTCGTCCGCAAAGGCCAAGATTGACTCAGTGTACTTATTGTTGATTTTAAACCGGTAGCCCCATTTCTTTTCACGGGATATTAATTTGTCTACTAAAATATTTATAACTATATTAAATGCTATTGGTGATAAGCAGCACCCTTGGAATAGTCCTACATTGTATTCAAGTGGTTTTGTGTATTCCTTGTTTACTGCTATGACGAATTTTAAGTGGCAATAATAAGAATTAATTATGTCAATAATTTCAGCAGGAAAGTTATACCATTTTAGGGCAAATATCATAAGTTCATGCTGGACAGAACCAAACGCGTTCTCTAGGTCTATCCAGCAGACTGTAATTTGCCTCTCATGTGTTCTGGCATCTTTCAAACTTTCTGCTAGTAATGTATTGTGTTCCAGGCATCCAGAAATACCAGGCAAGAACCCTTTCTGGTGATTGGGCCTGAAATACCTATTGCTAGTCATAAATGTGGTCATTTTGTTTGCAAAATACTGAAAAAGATTTTAGAAATTGTATTGGTTAGGGCTATCGGTCTGGTGTCTTTGGGATGAGTTACTTCCTGCTTTTTAGGGATGAGGACAAAATTGCTCTTCCAAATGCTACTGGGACTTGCTTTCTTGACCAGATCTTAATGAATATATTCAAGATATGTTTACGAACTGATGGACACTTTTATACACTATGTAAGGAATGCCATCTGGGCCAGGAGCTGATTTAGTAGTTTTCTTTTTAATTTGATAGTTTACTTCCTCTTCACTAGGTGGGGTGCCTTGAAAGCCTGTCAGAGGATCATTAGGTCTTTGGATGTTTGGTTCTACGTACGAGCTCCCGCGTTTAGGCACTTCGTATGTGCTTTTAAAGTGATCGTAAATTTGCGCGTTAGTCAAGATAAGCTTTCCATTTTGCTCCCTGAAAATATTTTTGGAGTATTGAAAGGGTTTTTATCAAAGTCTACTTCGTGTTTAGCTCTGTTAAAATTATCACGATTTTTACTAATTTGAAGCGATATTCCTTGTATTAATTTAAGGATTGATCTTAGAGCCCTGGACAGTTGGTGACTTAGATGGTTATCGCCCATGGTTTTAGCTACACGAAGACGTTTTATTAACTCTCTTTTCTTCCTCCGCAATTTCATTTTGAACATATTTTCCTTGCTATTTTGAGCATAACAAGTTGATGGTGGGTAATGTTCCGAGAAGTATGTATATATGGTGTCCTGGAAAGTTTCTACTTGGCTGTTTAGGTCTTGTTTTGGCCCAGGATGTTCTAATAAGATCGCCAAGTTTTCGTCATGAACTTTCCAGGTAGAGTTTTTAAACTGGGAATGCCAAGACGTGTCCTGATGACAATGGACTCCTGGTAGTTTTCACTCGATGGTTCACCTTGGGATATATGAGGGTCAACTCTATCCATAGTGTTTGTCGAAGTACTGACCGACGGCTGTCGTGCTTCAACACCATCATGTGTCTTTAAATGCTTTTGGTACCAGGCTCGTCTCTTGTAAATTTTCCCGCACACAGGGCATCTCAAGTCCGTATTCGCGCCAGGGTCGTCATTACTATCACACGGTGGACAGATCTTCCGCCCCGCCTCTCGGACTGTCCCAGGGGGTATTATTCTTATTTGGACTTTTAGCGATTTAATTCCCGGGCTTGGCTTGCTAGGCCTTCACCCTCGGCTGTCTTTCCAACAGCCAGATGTCTTTCCATCCGTCAGATGTCTTTTCCACCAGCCATCTGTCTTTCCAGCGTCATCCCGTCTCTCCGGGCTGTCATTTTTGTTTGAGACGATCTTCTTAGCATTCCATGGATTCACCGTGCGGGTGCCGGGTCCATCGTGTGGCAGAGAGAGAAAAAACTCGAGTAGTTCCCGAGACTTGTGACTCGGGCGTAGGTTTAAGGGCGTAGGCAATAACGTCAAATTTAAAAGACGTAAAGATATTGAAAAATGTACAATTGAACGTCATTGTGAACTAGCATGTGTAGAGTTGGACACTTATATTATTTTATGTGTGTATAAGCCTCCCAGTGCCAACATTGAGACCTTCTTAACTGCCTTAGAAGAAGCTTTGTGTAAAATTTCTAAAAAAAGTAAACATATAGTGATGTGCGGCGATTTCAATACTGATTTGCTAACTGAATCCCGCTCAAAAACAATGTACTACTATTATGTCAATCATTCAACATGGTAGAAGTGTTCACAGAACCAACAAGGATTGCATCTACTAAGAAAGGAAGGTCTGCAACTTGTATAGACAATGTTTTCGTTAATTGCGAGTATCTTCACTCCGAAATCCTAGACCGACTTCGGTCAGACCATAGAGGACTAAGTGTTACTTTTCCAATAGATGCAAAAAAGGTAGCGGAAAAGAAAGTTGTTAGGCCTATAACACAGGTTCGAATTGAAACATTGAACACTGAGATAGAAAACTTTTTCACTATTTTGATTATGACATGACAATTGATAATCTTGACACTAATTATAATTTATTTTTTGATATGTTAAATACTCAATTCAATAATATTTTTCAGACAAAACAAATAAATATTAACTCTAAGCCAAAATTTGCCGAATGGGCTACTCCAGGTCTATTTATAAGTCGAAATAATTTATATAATTTGTATGAGCTAAAGACGTATTGCACTGATGACGCAACAAAAGTCATATCAGAAAGTATTCAAGCATTTTCAGAAGGACATGTATTCAAGCCAAGGCAATTTACGTTCGGGATCAAATCAAAAACTCCAACAACGTCATAAAAAGTACATGGAACGTAATTAATAAAGAGACTGGAAAGTCTAAAGGGACAGATAAAGTTAGCAAACTAAAATTGATGACAAAATTATTACAAACAAATGTGAAATAGCAAATGCATTCGAACTTTATTTTGCTGGAATTCCTTTAGAGACAACCAAACATCTGTTGTCTTCTCCTTCTCTTGCTGACGCAATGTTGAAAAAGATAATGTAAATAATCCTCTTCTTCATTCGCGTTTCATCATGTTACTGCCACAACAATACTAAAACTTTTAAAGAAATCAAAGTAAAAAATAGTGAGGATTTATGGGGCATGTCAGTGAAAGTATTAGAGGGTATAGTGGTGAAAATTGCACCTTATCTTGCTGAATTATTTAACGCTAGCATTAGTAATGGTATGTTTCAAACTTGATGAAGCATAGTAAAGTTGTGCCTTTATTTAAATCCGGCGACAAAGATGAACCTGGAAATTATAGACCTGTCTCAGTGTTACCCTGCATCAGTAAAATATTTGAGAAATTAATACTAAGCCAGCTCATTTCTTACTTTAACGTCAACAATTTGCTACATGACCATCAATTTGGTTTTACTAAAGGACGCTCAACCACTGATGCGGGTGTTAAGCTCACCAAATATATAACGAGTGCATGGGAAGATCGGCACGACGTTATTGGTGTATTTTGCGATTTATCTAAGGCATTTGATTGCGTTCATCACGACATACTTTTAAAGAAATTAGAATTCTATGGGATTTCAAAACTAGCTTTGGACCTTATCACGTCATATCTTAAAGACCGGGTGCAGATTGTTGAAGTTGACGGAAATAAATCAAAGGGATCTCCATGAAAATGGGTGTACCGCAAGGTTCAATCCTTGGACCGTTTCTGTTTTTAGTTTACGTAAATGATTTGCCCTTCATGTTAAAAAAAGACAAGCAAACACAGAAATAATTATGTTTGCCGATGACACGTCTCTGCTGTTTAAAGTTAAGCGAGGAATAGATGATTGCAATGAAATTAACAGAATATTGGACATTGCTTGCAGATGGTTTGACGCAAATAATTTGGCACTGAATCCAAACAAAACAAAATGTATAAAATTTACATTATCTAATGTACCAAGCCCTAAACTTAATATAAATTTAATTAATAAGACTTTAGAACCAGTGCAGTCTACAGTTTTTTGGGTGTTACTATAGATGCGAAACTCCAATGGAGTCCACATATTGAACAGCTCGCAAATAAACTAAGCTCAGCTGCCCATGCCATTCGACAGATTAGGAAAATCTCAGATGTCACCACCGCTAGATTAGTTTATTATGGGTATTTTCATAGCATCATGTCCTATGGAATTCTATTATGGGGTCGGCAGCGGATAGAAATTCAGTTTTCATATTGCAAAACGAGCAATCCGCGCAATGTACAAATTACCCGCTAGAGAATCTTTGAGGAAGGTTTTAAAAATATAAATATTTTAACAGCCCCTTCCTGTATATTTATGAATGCATAATGTATGCCAGAAAGAATAAGAAAAGCATTGGTAAAGTATCAGATAAAAACCCTAAGGCACACTACAAAGACAAATTGGTAATTCCGAAGTGTAGACTACAAAAAACATGTAATTCTTTTATAGGAAACAGTGTTCGCTTCTATAATGTCATACCAGATCAGTTGGCAGGTCTCAATGAAAAAAGGTTCAAAAATATTGTAAAGATCTATTTAATGGATAAAGCCTATTATAATGTTGATGATTTCATTAAGGACAAAAATGTATGGCAAAAAAGTGTATCACAAATGTAACTACCAATTAATTAAGAGTATTTTAACATCGTAATTTAAAATTTTAGATTTAATTTTTTATTTATTTTTTGCTTTTTATAAAGCTTTTGACAAAGGATTTAGCTAATTAAAATAGTTGAATCCGTTGGACAAGGCCTCTTTACAGCCGCTTACTGTTAAATATTGTCACTTGTTTATGTATTTAAACTCTTTTATTATTTTGTATTTGACGTTACCAAGTTTTCTTTGTAAAATAATGGTTCGAAGAAATAAATTGAATTGAAAAAAAAAAAGTTACCCGTGTATTTATGTAAAATAACTGAATCAATGTAAAGTAATACTATTTTAGGTACTATACATTATATCTTTAGAAGTATATCTACCTATCTGTATTTCCTGCGATTATCGCATTCAAACAAACAAGCTCTTCAACTTAGTAATATGCGTATAGGTAACTAATCTGTTTACCTGAAATCATTTCGTATATGCATTTTAATTTCATTTAAAAAACATGCACTTAAGCATGTTTTTAGTAGTTACTGGTATTTTAAGTGACATATTCTTTGAATTTAATGAGACATACTAAGATGTTATTTTAAGTACCTTTATTTATTGATAAACTAAAACTTTATTTGAAGCTGACTCCCAATAAAATATGCTAAATATTGTACGTAAGTATAATATGGATTATCGTCCCATATTGAATGGTCAAACTTGAACGATTCTCTTTTGTTTGTTTTTCTTTAAGAGCATTGAGTCTTATTAGGGTTCCGTAGCCAAATGGCAAAATACGGGACCCTTATAGATTCGTCATGTCTGTCTGTCCGTCCGTATGTCACAGCCACTTTTCTCCGAAACTATAAGAGCTATACTATTGAATCTTGGTAAGTAGATGTATTATGTGAACCGTATTAAGATTTTCATAGAAAAACACAATAAATTTTAGGGGTGTCCCATACTTAGAACTAAAACTCAAAAAAAAACTTTACATCAAAACCATACGTGTGGGTTTTCTATGGATAGGTCTTCAAAAATGATATCGAGATTCCTAACATATTTTTTTTCTAATCTGAATAGTTTGCGCGAGAGACTCTTCCAAAGTGGTAAAATGTGTGTGTGTGTATCCCCTGTAACTTCTAAAATAAGAGAATAACAAAAATAAAAAAGTGTATAATAATGCCCATTACCATGTAAACTATCAACAAAAATTGGTTTGAATGAGATCTATTAAATAGTTTTATTTTAATACGTCATAAATGCTTATTGTTAAAACACTGATTAAGGTAACAACGAACTACAAGAACTTTTATATTATGTTACTTGCTGCTACGGAAGCCTTCATGGGCGAGTCTGACTCGCACTTGACTACTTTAATTTTTCACTAGGCTTGTGGCTTGGCAGTAGGTAAGTCTGGCTGCAAGGCCGATGGCTTAGGGTTCGATTCCCACACAGTGCAAATATTTGTGTTGCTATAGATGTTGCTGTGTTCCAGTTTGAAGGAAAATGTTTCAAGAAAAATTATGGGGCTAAGAGATAAAACCCTTTATATCTCCGGATGACGAGCGCAGTGCGGTGCTAGGTATGCTTTGGACTCCTCATGTTTTAATAGCTGCGTGCCACTGTGCTGTTATGGGAAGGCATGTTACTTTTTTTGTAGTGGTAGGACTCCTAGCAGAGTCCGCCTGGGGAAGGTACCACACCTTTGCCAGTTATTCTACCGCCAAACAGTAATGTGAAAACATTACTGTGTTCCAGTTTGAAGGGCAATGTTTCCAGAGAAATTACAGGGCTTAGAAATAAAACATCTAGGTAATTATTTGGACTCTTCATGTTCCAATAGCTGCGTGTCACTGTGCTGTTAAGTGGCATGCTTGTTGCTTACCATCAGGCACATGTCCTGTTCGTCTCGTTACTTCTTATTTAACAAAAAAAGGCATATATCCTGCTTGTCTTGTTACTCTATAGCTCTATACTATAAAAAATTATAATGGCATCGAAATATTTTGTAGTGGTAGGACTCTTGGCAGAGTCCGCCTGGGGAAGTACCACACCTTTGCCAGTTAGGGCCAGAGATTAGAGATATAAGATCTTAGATCTCTGGGTGACGAGCGCAGTGCAGTGCTAGGTAATGATTTGGACTCTTCATGTTCCAATAGCTGCGTGTCACTGTGCTGTTATGTGTCAGGCATGTTGCTTACCATCAGGCACATGTCATGATCGTCTCGTCACTCGATATTAAAAAAAAAAATATCCGAGATTCGCTGTATTGTTACTACGGCAAATATTCCATAATAATACTAGTGTAATGAACCACCGCGGTAGCTTGAAACAATAAGTTAATGGCTTGAAATGAGGTGTGTAAATTAAAAGAGATGAAACTGTTGCATTTTTAGCCGGATTCCAATGTTCCGGTCGCTCTAAAATTGGGTAAGTTGAATATCGTGCTGCCGAATATATAGGTACACTCCGCGAGGTATAAGCTGAGCTTTGCATTAGTGTGAGTGATCACCAATCAGGCAGGAGCTTGAAATTTTGTCCGCGAGGTATAGGCTGAGCTTTGCATTAGTGTGAGTGATCACCAATGAGGCAGGAGCGCGGCGAGACAGAATGGCGCCGCGCCTAAGGCCGGTTGTCACACCTACACTATCCATGTACACTCACACAAATGCAAAGCTCAGCTTATGCCTCGCGGAGTGTATATGACCTAATACTACTGCTTAGTTATTCTTTTATGACATTTTTATCTCTTAGAACTTTACATATGTAGCTAATACCATGCCTCGAAATTTAGACTATGTGCAACCCAGGGCATAAGGATAAAACATCTTTTATCTCTGGATGACGAACGCAGTGCAGTGCTAGGTTATTTGCTAAGTGACTCTTTGTGTTCTAATGTGCGTGTCACAGTGCTGTTATGGGCAGGCATGTAGCTGTTTACAAAGTTTTTTTAGAGAAGTAACAAAACTTTTCCAATACCAAATAATTAAATATGTATACTAATGTGCTTGGATATGATTCTGTAAAAGGTAAAGGCCGCATTACAGAGCTAGGTATTGGTTTGATCTCTTCATGTCCAAATAGCCGAAAAGATTTCAGCAGACTTGTGCCTTATTATCACAGGTCTTGTTTAACTTTATCATAAACTAGATATCCACCCCGGCTTCGCCCGTGGTACATTTTGTAGCACTCATCGGGATCCCGTACATATCCAACGGTAAAAGAATGACTGAAATCGGTTCGGTCATTCCTGAGAATATCACTTTCAAACAAAACACCTCTTCAGCTACCTGCTACGCCACCTGTCGGAAATTGGTCGTACCAACTCAGATTCAAGCGCTTATTAGACTACGCGTTATTAAGCACTCTTTATTCAGACTGTCTTAGAGTCTGACTTTTGAGCTCGCTATTACACCAGTCTGAAAATCCCGCGCTCTCGCGCTTATGCGATACAACTCTAGGACTTTTAAAAGTACTTCTTTTTCTTTACTGAATGCTATTATGATATTTATTCATTTAAATCAATGAAAAGAATATTAAGTATTTAAGATAAGTATAATAACAGCGAGACCAAAAATAAAATTATGACATTCGAACTCCGAATACCCAAAACACAAAAATAAAAATTACAGCGAATATCAATGAACCAATCACGAACCAATGAAATGATATTTTAAGACAATATGTCAATATCAGTGTCATATATTTGTTGGTCTAACTGTATTTGCCTTATTACGCTACTCGTTATTCAGACTGCAAGCCAGTAAGACTCGCCGAACCCGATCTTGCTATCTGAAGTCAGAGTGTAACCAGTCTGACGCTTATCACACCACGCTACTTAGACAGTCTTAGGACTGTCTGAATAACGAGTGGTATAATAACGGTATAATAATTTGATTAGCAAAGGTTTATATTCAACTAGATGTCCGCCCCGGCTTCGCCCGTGGTACATTATATAGCACTCATTGGGATCCCGTACATATCCAACGGTAAAAGAATGACTGAAATCGGTTCAGTCATTCCTGATAATATCGCTTTCAAACAAAAAACCTCTTCAGCTACCTGCTACGCCACCTGTCGAAAATTGGTCGTACCAACTCAGATTTAGAAACAAATTTGATTAGCAAAAGTTTATATTCAATGACGCCATCTTAAACACATGCTGTCATGTCAAAGCACAGTACGAAAACTCTCAAAAAGGAATATGTTTTTGTTACATTCTTGATTCATGCTCCGCTTCTATTGATAGTAGCTTTATATTCTATAACCTATAGCCTTCCTCAATAAATGGACTATCCAATAGAAAAATAATCATTCAATTCGGACTAGTACTTCCCGAGATCCTAACGTTCAAACAAACAAACAAACCCTTCAGTTTTATAATATTAGTATAGATAAAAAGATACCACGAGCCCGTAACACTATCACATTTTTCTCATCTCAATATGTCTGTGTGGCGTACGAATAAATCCGCAGCATGTATCACCGGCTCATCTGTTCAAATATTCACTGTTACAAATTTAGATTAATACCATACATTACTACTAAATATGCCAACATTTGTTATATGGTTAAAAGTGGTCGTCTCTGAAGCACGGCCACTTATTTTTCTTTTAATTGATTTTTCACGTGCGTTAATTTCATATGAATTTGCAAGCGTACAATATTAGACCTAACAAAAGCTTTTGAAACAATTGGTCACAGACAAAGATGAGAATCTGTTTAAGAGATTCTAAGTACTTTTAGTGTTTCTAGATATTCTTAAATCTACAAAATAAGCGAAAAGTAAAACTTTACTCACATTACGTTTGGATGAACGTGATATAAAAAAATATAGTGTACTGATTCGTGGTTTTAACCCGTTTCAATAAGTGATTCAATTAACAGTGAAAATGAGTGTAAATGAAGCATATGTAGTGACGGAGAGTGATGGTCGAAGATCATGGAGTTTTAGTGGTCCAGCACAAGAGCCTCATACCTTTACGTACGATGAAGCCATCGACCTGGCTGGTAGGTAGTGGACGACAAAGTAACCATGAACTGAATCTATCAATAACGCAATGTGAGCAAGAGGCAAGACGCTGAAATCCGCTTCATGATAAAGTAACGTTTTGGACAATTGTAATAACAGCAAATTTTGTTTCAAATCAAATATTTATTGCTTAATGGGTTTACAAAAGGTGGTAATGTGATGTTTCTACAGTACGCCAAATACTGCCTTTTGGCATGCAAGATTATAAAAAAGTAAAAAACGTTAGCAAACAGTTTAATAATAGTATACTGACATTAACAACGGGCACACATTAATTACATTAAAATAAAATTTCCATATATTACCACAAGCAAGAGCGTTCCTAATCATATTGTAATATTGTTATTATAATTGTTTGGTAACTCCCTGTGATAAACTGATATGGTAACTGCAGGTCTAATACGAAGTTCGATAAACGATATATCGGTCGAAGTTATGGACGTTTCCAGTCAAATCAGCGTCGGTCGGTATGAACGAAACGCCCGATCAGATCAACCAACCGATTGTGTTTCGTGGTATAAAACGTCCAGAACTTCGGCCGATATATCGTTTATCGGACTTCGTAGTAGACCTGCAGGTCTGTTACGAGAACGATTGATTTCACTAGTGCGCAACTCGAGTCCCGACTGCTTCTGGGTATTTTCTAAGCGCCAAAATAGTTGTCATCATTACTGGTTTTAAGGGCAAAGGAAAACATCGTGTGTGTTTTTCACAATGATCGAACTCTTTACAGTGCCTGTCTCGAGAAAAACCACACGTTAGCCAGATATCCTACCGTCAGCGGAATGTGCAAAAATCACTGTGCCTTCCAAAGTAATTACAGGGTATAGAGACATTTCATCTTATAGCTCTTGGTGACTCGCACAGTGCTAATTAATGATTTGGACTCTTCATGTTCCAATAGCTGCGTGACACCGTGCTGTTATGGGGTGGCGTGTTACTTACCACCAGAAACTTGTAATGTTTGTCTCGTCACTCTATGCTAAAAAAAACGTCCAAAATTACCAATAAGTTTTACTTCTATACTTATTGAAGGGCTATATCCCTTCTGGTTTTCAGGTAATGGATTTTATAGTATATCGTTGCTAACGACTTTGAGCGTGGCGACTTTATCGATGGCTGTGGATATGTTCGGATTTTCCGTGGTGGTCTCCGGAGCCAGCTGCGACTTCAACCTGGGCATCTGGGAGACCAGGGTGCTCCTCTCGGTCACTTTCATTGGTAAGCTAAGCATTGCTAGATACAAAGTTACGGCTAGTCCAACAAGTTACGGCTGATCTAGTCGGGAGAACGGCGACTGCCGATCCTTCCCGAATGCCGATGTCTTTTCGAAGTCATGTGCGTAATGCCGCTAACTTAAAACGGTAAAAGAAAACATTGTGAGGAAACTGACATGTATAGTGAAGGGAGGTATATTGGTGATTTAGGTAAGTAGGTGATATTATTTTGAACGGAATACTACACAGTTCCCTATGCGAGGAAATTTGAAGAGACAGCGCTATTGCCTCTTCTCACACTCATATCAACTCGATAGCGCTATCTCTTGAAATTTCCTTGCATAGGGAACTGTGTGGTAGTCCGTTTAAAATGTATCACCTACTTACCTAAATCACCAATATACCTCCCTTCACCCTACTTATAATCTTTCGAGGGCATGTGTCATCTACCACAACGTACTGGGCCAGCGTGGTGTATTACGGCCTTCATGGCCACGCTCTCCGGTTTCAGCCGCGTAGTTTCCAAAGTGAGCTATCAAATTCTGAGTTATTAGTTTTCACTTCTATCAGCAATTCCTATGACTGCCATTTTTTTATTTTATTTGTGAAATTATTCAATAGTTTTAATAGTTATTTCTTAATATAGTTTTCACTTCTGCAGTGCGGTCTTAAGCAAACACATTTTTAGGGTTCCGTAAAACCTAAAAACGGAACCCTTATGGATTCGTCATGTCTGTCTGTCTGTCTGACCGTCCCTATGTCACAGCCACTTTTCTCTGAAACCATAAGAACTATACCGTTGAAACTTGGTAAGTAAGTGTATTCTGTGAACCGCATTAAGATTTTTACACAAAAATAAAATGAAATATTGGGGATGGTCCCATACTTAAAACTGAAACCCAACTTTTTTTATCAAACCCAAGTGTTCAACGTGTGGGGTGTCAAATCAAATCAAATCAATTTATTGTGCTTGTGGTCCTGGGTTACAAGGGTGGTACATAAAATAAATATAACAGTTCTCCAGGTCCCGCTTCTAGCATGCAAGCAGGTACATATTCATTGTAATGAAACTAGATTTACTTACAAACAGAAGATAAAAAATTGTTCTTTAGTTGAATAAAAGGAAATTTCCGTTAACACTAAACTTTCAAATGACTGCAACAGAACAGATGTCCATTACATGAAAAAAATAATAAATTTAAAGAATATTTAAAATAAAAAATGTACATATTGGTTAATTTTAAAAGTATAAGAATACAATGAAAAAAATGTCAGTTAAATAAACCTTACAGCGTCAAAAAATAAAAGTATACATTTATAATATTCACAAGTCAATAACACTTGTAGCAACAATGTCATGCATGGGCATCTAGACATATGCACACTTTTGGCAAGTGATGATAGACAGTAGAAATTAAATGAATGGTGCGTCTCAAATACGGTAACAAGTCAGTTGAACTAATTGCTGTTATTCTTCTCTGTCAAAAAATCATTCAGGGAATAGTATGCTTTAGACAACAAATATTCATTGAGCTTATGTTTGAAACTAGCGACTGAAACTGTAAACTGTCTATAGATAGGTCTTCGAATATGATGTTGCGTTTTCTAATATATATTTTTTTCTGTATACTAAAAATTTGCGCGAAAGATACTTTCAAGGTGGTAAAATATGCGTGTGTGTGTGTGTGTGTTTCTGTAACTTCTAAAGTAAAAAATAAATAAAAAAATAAAAAGCAATTTATAAAAATATAAATGATGTACATTACCATGCAAAATTCCAGCGAAAATTGGTTTGAACTCGATCTAGTAAGTTTTGTTTTTTCGTCATAAATACCTACACTATTAATAAAACATCGATCAAAGATCAAACATCGATAAAACAGCGAACTACAAGACCTTAGGTATTATACTATATTACTGGCTGTTACGGAACCCTTCATAGGCGAGTCCGACTCGCACTTGGCCGCTATTATTTTATATTTTTCCATACCACGGACCACGGTTGCCCGAAAGAGCTCGCTTTTATCAATAGTTACTAAATTTTTATGATTTTTTCTTAAGAAGTGTTTGTTTTAATTAGTGCAATAATAATAACAAGAACAAAATTAAAAATTTTGGTTAACCCCCGACTACCTCGGATCTCGGATTTGTAATCTGTACAACATTCTGCTAGTCAAGCCCTTTCATTTGATACCCATATTGTGGTAGTAGTGAAAAAAATAATGTAATTCGCCATTTTGTGGTGGCGGCCATCTTGGATTTGAAATTTATTATTATGTATTGTATTCTACTAGTCAAGCCCTTTCATTTGATACCCATATTGAGATAAGTTGTGAAGAAATATTTTGTCCGCCATTTTGTGGAGGCGGCCATCTTGAATCGATATTAACCAAACATCCTTAGCTAGAACATCCGCACGGATATCAACCTTCGAATAAAAAAAACCGCATTGAAATCGGTCCATCCGTTTGAGCTCTACGGTGCCACAGACAGACACACACACAGACAGACAGACAGACAGACAGACAGACAGACAGACAGACAGACAGACAGACAGACAGACATCGACGTCAAACTTATAACACCCCTTTTTTTGGTCGGGGGTTAAAAAAGGATAGTCTATATATTTAAACGGCAGTGCCGCCATTGAGAATGTGGTATTGTAAACGAGTCTAGTACCTAAACGAGAGATTATTTTCTATTAATATACATATAATCCTGTTTAACAGCTCGATATCGCCATGTAAAATGTAATCGGCGGCCCCAAAGTTAAATGAGGTCAACTTGTTTCCCGCGGGGAAAATTATTCACTAGGAGCTGTGTCATTCACCTTCTCGGCTTCTAATCATCACATAAATATGCAAAACTATGAATAACGAACAACATAGATAAGCGTTTAATTTATTTTTATACATGTAGTATAGCATAGCAACCCACAAGAATACGTTGTAGTGGATGGGTATTGGTAGTATGATTAAAAGATGTAAATTCCACAACTATTTACATTATATATTCAACTCGTAAGGATTATCGTAAAAACTAAAAAGTAATTAGATATCAATGGAGCAAACAAAATATTAGAACATGTGTCACACGAGTGAATTAGGAGTACCGCCTAACTAAATCGGCTATTGCTGTCTCTATCATTGCAAGTGAAAAGAAAAGAGAGGGAAATAACAAAGCTAAGACATTTTTAGCCCGGCGCGCGCGCATCCACTGTTCTAAAACTAGCTTGACTGACCGCACAATGGCGATGGCAAAAGGGCGAAGAAGTTGAAAATGAACGAAAGGACGATGTTGTATGATATATACCCATATTTTAATACTGTTATGTTCTGTTTGTATTTTGTTGTTTTATCTGACATTGCGTATTTAATGTTTCTATTATTTGACGTTCAAAAGTGTACCCATGTACCAAATTGATAAATAAATGATTGAATTGAATTGAAAATATGTCACCGGAAAATAACGAGAACCGCTACTAATCAATTTACTAGGTAGTTGATCAACTTTCGGGAAATAACAAACGGCAGTTGAAACGTATTAGTTATTTATTTAACGTAGGTACATATTTTAGTAAATTGACCAATTTACGGCGTCTGGCCGTTACATAATCTGACGAAGGCGAAGTGTGCGCTGATTGGTTCAACGCCTCACGTGTTTTACATCACTCCCCACTAGCGGGGTGAACCATAAGAAGTTTTTTTTACAACGTCTCACCTGTCAGATCCTTGGGAAATATGTCCGTCTGCGTTTTTACCAAATCGGACCATTTAGGTTACATAGGACCCAGATCCGACTTGGAGCACACCGACTCCACGTTGTCTGGTGGCTACTACCACTAGAGCGTTTATAAAAAATGCGGGAGTCAGAAGCTCAAGGGAAGTCCGCTGATCTCCATAGTGGAGCGCAGGCCGAGTATGGAGTAACGACACTCAGGTCTGACCGCAGAGCTTCTGGAGGAGCTCACCCTGTGTTCAAAAGTGAACTGATCTGACAGGTGCGCTGTTGTAAAAAAAACTTCTCACGGTTCACCCAAGTGGTCTCAGGAGGTAGACGGTAGGTAATAACTTTCAATAAACACTTGCCAAAACTTATATTAATGCCAGCGACCAATCAAAGAACAGTGTATTAATGGACGGGTGATAGTTTACCGTTAAATAGTACGCTGAGCAACGATTGGCCCATTTGTGTATGATTTTACTTGCAGCAAAATCGTAATTTATTAAATAACAGCCAGGCACCGTTAGTTGACCAATTAACGGAAATTCATTTCGTTCAATAATAAATGTCAACCGATGTTTGAGATTTTCCGAAAGTTGATCAACTACCTAGTAAATTGATCAACTAACGGTTCTTGTTATTTTTTCGGTTAGATATACGTTGATATGAAGAACAAATATGAACTAATAATAGGTATTGATCAATTTTTTTTTTATGAAGAGTGACGAGGCGAGAAGTACATGTGCCTTAAGTAACATGCCTGCCACTTAACAGCACAGTGACACGCAGCTATTGGAACATGAAGAAATAATCATAACCCAGCACTGCACTGCACTGCACTGTTCATCCAGAGATACGTAATTATTTATCTCCATGCTCTGTAACTGGAAACTTTGCCGTTCAAACCGAAACACCGTGATATTTTCACATAACTGCTTGGCGGTGGAATCACTGGTACACTCCGCGAGGCATAAGCTGAGCTTTGCATTTGTGTACATGGATAGTGTAGGTGTGACAACCGGCCTTAGGCGCGGCGCCATTCTGTCTCGCCGCGCTCCTGCCTGATTGGTGATCACTCACACTAATGCAAAGCTCAGCCTATACCTCGCGGACAAAATTTCAAGCTCCTGCCTGATTGGTGATCACTCACCCTAATGCAAAGCTCAGCTTATACCTCGCGGAGTGTAAACGTGTGGTACTTCTCTGGACAGACTCTGTATACTCCATTACAGTTTTATTAGAACAAGAACAAAACTAAAACAAAATATTTACATCCGACTACCGTAGATTTGTCTAATTTAATATTCTACTAGTCAAGCCCTTTCATTTCATCCGCCATTTTGTGGAGGCTGCCATCTTGAATCGAAATTAACCAAACATAGCTAAGAACCACCGTACACGACACTAGCTTTCAAAAGAAAAATACCGCATCGACCGGTCTATCCGTTTCAGAGCTACGGTGCCACAGACAGACACACATTTAGAAAGAGATCAACGTCAAACTTACAACAACCCTTTTGGTCGAGGGTAAAAAAATCAAATCAAATCAAATCTTTTCACATTGCGTCATATGCCAGTAGGTACAATACATTCATGTGCTGTTATTAGTACCTATTTGTCATTACGTATGGCCCTACAAGGGCATGACAAAAGTGGCATTGGTTTGTCTTATTTCTAGGTCCCTAAATAAACATTGGAACGTGATTTGATTTGAATCTGTGATTTTGTTCAGGTCCCATTCTGATGGCGTACCCGTGGGGCTTCCTCTCGGACACGCGAGGCCGGCGCAGGACGCTCATCCTGTCTCTCTGGACCAGCTTCTTCTTCTCCGCTGTGGGTGCCTTCTCTCCCAACTGGAGCACCCTGGCGGCGCTCAAACTGATCAGCACCAGCTTGTGAGTATATCTAGACCAGCCTTTCCCAAAGTGGACAATGACCCTAGTGGGGGCTGCAAGCCTAAAGGAGGGTATAAGTTACGGCTGGTCTAGTCGGGAGAACGGCGCGTATCTTGTATGTTTGTAAGTTTCTTTATTTCCCACGTATCTTCCAAACGGCAGGATGGATTTTGACAATTAAGATATCGTTAGATTCGTATCAATCGTTCAATTCCAAGTATCCTTAAATAGTATATTGTGTTTATGTAACATCATGTTTTTTACCTGTTGATTTTTTGCAGTCGGGTTTTTAATATAATTTACATTTAAGTGTAAAGGTCAATCTTCAGTTCCAGTTGTGCTCAGTCAACTACATTCACACTCCTAGGAGAGTCGTGCTCCCGACGATTTCGGGATTCCTACATGGTAATCATGGCCAGTATATTGGACTTCAGCATGGCCATTTACATCGGTAAGATTATAAGTATCTTTGGAGCTTTAAAAAAACCGTCATGTTCACAAAAATTCAAGACACTTTGATTCATCGACAAAAATCAATGGATGTGCCCTGACCACCTTGAAATTGTTAATAAATTGCGTTTCTGTGTGTAGCGTGAGTGGTTTACAACTACCAATCTACTTGACCCTTAGAATCGCTAGCGGCGAGGTACTCGTATGTTGCGGTTCTACTTATTTTGGTTGTCGACAACGAATAGGGATAGGTATAAACGTCCGGCGTTCACCGCTTCCTACAATAGACTAAAACAGAAAGAGTGAGCTCACTCTTCCTAACGATAACATAATTCCGTGCGCCTGAAGTTTGGGAGGGCCCATCCAGTGATTTATATCGATGCTAATATTATAAATGTAAAAATTTAGACTTCTGTTGTTCAACCGGATCGCCTGGATCGGGTTGAAATTCTAAGCCCAGTTAGATTATAGTGTGGAATAATATCACATAGGCATGCTTTTAATCTGGCAAAACTTTTGTGAACGGGAACAATGTGGGTAAAACCATGGGACGCTGTTAATAAAATGCAATAATTTAAACATCGGTGAAATTACCGAAATTTGGAAAACATGCCTTTTCTTTTTAACTTGGTTGTGGTATTCTTGCCTATACCATGCTTCGAACGTGTATTCCGAAAACTGGCCAAATGCTGTTTTTTTTGTTTGTGTTAGATCATCAAATCGTTTTGATGTTTCTGCAGATACTTTTTCATTATTTTCTGCCTTTTCCGCCGCGTCATCGTTTTCTGACTTTCTTCTATAGTGATGGTATTTTAAGTGCAAATTAAATAAATTAATATAAGGTTTCCTCTCTCTAAGACTTTATCTCTCTATGTCTTGGGACTGTAGGCACATTTGTCGAATGATGGTTGGGCAAAAGAAGAAGAAGAATAAGAATAAGAATATTTATTTTCAACAATTAATGAATACAATCGCACTTAACGTTAAATAGCTTATACAAGTACATTGGTAAATACAAAATAACAACTTATAAACATTGAACATTAAGTTGACGAGCTTCAGACCTCCGAACTAAGCTTGTAGCTTGTACTTCAAAGGTCTGCGCTCTCCCTAAATAAGCTCTGATAACGGTTTAATTCCTAAACAATGTGCTGAATCTAATTGACTATTTACATTAATTTACGTTTTGTAGTTACTTTTAAGCATAACAATCAAATAGAGAAAAATAAAAATAAAATAATAAGATAGACGAGAGTGTGTGTGTGTATGTGTGTGCGTGTGAGGGTGTATGTGTGTGTGTGTGTGTGTGTGTGTTTGTGTGTGTGTGCAAGTGAGAGTGGGTGTTGTAAGTGAGGGTGTGTTTGTATGTGCGCGAGTATGCGTTTGTGTGACATTTTACTCTAACTTAGTTTTATGACTGAGAATAGATTCTCAGTTTCGCAGTATGTTAATTTTAGTAGTACATTAGTTACAGTTTTTTTAAGTTCGTGTAGATTAAGTGTGTGCAGTTCCTTGATTTCTGATAGTTTGTTGTACAAATAGTGACTGACAAAGGGGGAAAATCTTTGCCTGAAGTAAGTTTTGCATCGGGGTACTACAAATACTATGTCTCTACGCCGTTTTGTAAGGTTATTGTCGAGGTTCTGCTCATTGATGGGATGAGAGTGCTTGTGTTGTCTTAAAATAATACGGAGTATGAATAGCTGTCTCACTGTAAGTACACCCGTAACCCTGTAGAGCTCTGTGGTTGGATATCTGAAAGGTAAAAGTGGCTGACCTTCAAAATTGCTCGTTGAGCTTTCTCTAAAGTAGCTAAATGAGTTTTGCGGCACCTCCCAAGCTTCGATACAATAAATCAGAAGAGACTGACAGAGAGTTAGGTAAACAGTTTTTAAAAGTTTTTTATCTGCTACGTGCCTTATGTTCTTAAAAACTGCGATTAGCTTACGAATTCTACCAGACAGTGCACTTATGTGCGCTTGGAAACTAAGATTATTATCGACAATGACACCTAAACACCGAATCCTACTTACTCGTTCTAATTTATTACACCTACAATTGTTTTCTAAACACAGATATGATTCAAAAGAGTGGGCGATCAAACTTAAATGTGCAGGAGGTTGAGTGTGATTTCTTATGGAAAAAGTCATTATGTTAGTTTTTTCTGCGTTGAGACTTAATATGTGTTTATGTAACAGTAGGTTTATCTTATTGAACCCTATTTGGGCAAGGTAAAAAACCTCATCCCATGTTTTTCCATGAAATATGACAGCCGTGTCGTCAGCGAACGTAAATATTTTTCCATTGATAAGTGACAGATTGCAGAGTTCATTTATGTATCCTAGAAACAGAGTAGGTCCAACGATGCTGCCTTGTGGCACACCATAGCTTATGGTTCTACTAAAAATTACTACTTAAATTATTCTGGAAGTCAGATAGGAAACAAAGACGCGGTAAAAAAAAGATAGTTACCTACTCGTTACCCGACGATCATAGAAATGACTGGAATAACCCGTACATAGGAAAAAGTGGAAGGAGGGTAAGATCATCTTTGCCCAACATTGTGACAAAATATATGCCTTATAGATAGATACTCTTTATTGAACACACCAAAATAACAATTATTTACAAATTGAAACAGGCTAAACACTTAAAGTTAGTGCGACAGACGGCGGGCTTATCGCTAATAGCGATCTCTTCCAGGTAACCTTAAGGTGGAAAAAGAAAGATGGGATCTTAAAATGCGGGGTGTGCAGATGACATAAATAAATAAAAGTTATGTACTATATTTTTAAAAATAAATTGAAATATACCCTACTTAAACATATTTATTATAATAAATAATAATAATAATCCTACTATCATAAATGTCAATGTTTGGATGTTTGTTGCTCAATCCCGTCGTAACTTATGAACGCTGAAAATTTGGAATACAGTTAAATTATAGAAGATGAACACACATTTCATCCCGGGAAAATAAGAGGCACATGAACTACGCGGGTAAAAACCGCGGGGCGCCGCTAGTAAATTATATATATTTAATTGGGTTAACGGGAAACTCACGCATAATATGGTCGATCAATCCGACTCGAGTTTCGACCGCGTCCGGCGGTCTTTTTAAAGGAGAGTGCGCTTGAGCGATGGCTGCCCTTTTGGCACTCAGCCAAACTGGCAGCCCTTGACCCCTTGACCCTGAGCCCCAGAATTTCCCGTTAACCCTATTAAATATTTGTAACAACCACGTTAATTTTAATACTAAAATTATAATATGTTTTCAGTGATTGCTTATCTCATCTTCAACGTGGAGTTTTCTTACGACATGGGTTTTATCATGTTCAAACCCTGGAGACTTGTGGCTCTGGTACTGTCCATGATAACGGGACTCGGGGCATGCGGGCTCTTATTTTTCTATGAGAGCCCCAAGTTTTTGTTGAATGTTGGGAGACATGATGAAGCTAGGAGCGCCTTGGCCGGAATCTGGAGAAGAAATGGAAAAGAAGGAGAGTATCCGGTAAGATTTTACAAAACTAAATAATTTATAAATTGATAAATTAACTCTTTATTGCCCTGTATTTAAAATAAACAATAGTTATTTAAAACAAAATAAAGTAGCAATTGACGATTAGTGATAAAATAAAAGCAACCTCTTCCAGACAACAGTAGAATGGAATGAGAGATTTGAAAATAAGGAAAAACAATACCAACTGTCTTGGCGTAAAAGTTTGTTACAGCATGTGATTACCATTTATTTCGGACCTAGTACCTGGGGCTACAGCATGAGTTTCAGTTTCATAAATGTATTCCTTATCCAGGGCCACTTATCCAATTTTTACTGTATGAGCACAAACACACAATTGTCCACGTAGCTGCACATTATACGCACATTTTCGTCAATTAACGGTTGACGATACGTTCGTTGACGAACGGCTGACGCGACGTTGCCGCTTCGTGGACACAGATTTCATTGTTTGTATGCAAGATGCAAGCATTCGTCATGCATTCGTCTTGCAACCGTCAATTGACGAAAGCGTGCCTATAACGTGCGGCTACGTCAACAATTGACCCAAGTCCACGTTTGCAATGGGGCGTAAAAACCTTCGAGTTCTTATTATTTTATTTATCGATTTGAATTACTTTTTCAAACAAATTACTAGGATAAGTTACGTCTGGTCCAAGTTGCGGCTGGTCTAGTCGGGAGAACGGCGCCTGCCGTGTCGGAGACCCCGGGTTCAAACCCCACACGCACCATTGTCTTTTCGGAGTCATGTGCGTAATGCAGCTAACTTAAAACGGCGAAGGAAAACTTTGTGAGGATACCGACATGTACCTAGAACCTTTCGAAGTCATGTGTCATCCACCAACGCACACTGGGCCAGCGAGAAGGCCCGAATCCCAGCAGTGGACAGACAATAGACAATAAACAATCGACCGATAGACACAGGCATAGACAATTTTGCCTATGCCCGTGTCTATCAGCGCCCATAGAACTTAGAATTTGTTGTCCTCAAGGTTACGAAGACGCCGACAGCAGATATCGTCACAGACGTTCAGGCACACTCCAGCACGTGGATCGAAGTTATGCTCCAAGGTGTACCCTGAATAGGTTAGGTAGTCAGCTACGCCACGTCCTACGGACATTTTATCTGCGTCTCCGTAAGAAACAAGAGTGACGGCTGCTCAGTCTCGAGGTGATGGTGGACTGGGGTGATATTGGAGTGCAGGCCTCGAATGTTAGTGAGGTGCACTTTGAGAGACAAGGAGTGCAGTCGCTGTTTCACTTTGTTTCAGTTTTTACTTTTCATAATTTTTGAGAGTGATTGTCGGACGTCTGTATACTATTGTATGTATGTATTTGTGGTCTTTACTCATGAACACGTGTACCTCCACCACAATATACATAATATATTGTCCAGTAATTGAAGGGAAGATGGGGGAATGTGTGAATTAAAATGTTCCCAATACTAAAATCGATTTTCGACGCACTTATTAGTCGATGGTATCTACATAGAATCACACTGGTCCCGTGACCAGTTTTATCACTTGTATTGTACATTTGAATTTTTTGACTGTAAGGTCAACGGTCACATTTAGTAAGTACTGTTTGAGAATAGGAGAAAGGAGAATAGAATTGAACCATAGTATTTAAGTTGTAATTAATTCGTAATGAGGCTTAATCAGTTTCATTAAAAGGGTCTGAACTAAACTTATTAAAGACATAAAAGCAAATTACATATTTTTAGGTTAAAAACTTGATTATGAACGAGGTAGGCAATGAATCGAAGAATACTGAGACATGGAGGTCCCTGTGGGAACAGTTGGTGCCCATATTCAGACCGCCCCTGCTTTGGAGGTCACTGCAACTGTATTTCTTAACAGTAGTACTTTATGGCACGTAAGTATATTTTATTTTTTAAAGTGAAAACTTCTTTTTGCGCTGCAAAGACAATGTTTTCTTGAGCTGGGAATTGAAATATTTATTTATTTATTTTATTGGCCATCCAGAAATGCGTCAGCATTTTTAATTGGCCATCTAGAAATGCTGACGCAATGTTCATGGCCACGCCCTCCGTTTTCGCCCGCGTAGTTTCTAAAGTAAGCTATCAAATTCTGAGTTATAAGTTTTCACTTCTATCGGCAGTTCCTATGACTGCCAACATTTTTTTTTTTTGTTTTTCTTGCTTAAGGACCGCTGCCACCAACTCGCACGATGGTAAACAAAAGGTTTGATCGAACATGACTCACGCTGACCTAGAAAGTACTTATTCTCACTTAATGTGAAAGTTCTAGATTACCTATATCTATAATTCGTTTTGTAAAAAAATACTTTACTCGCCTTGTATACTATAAGGTTCTGTAAAAATGAACATTTACTTTGGAATCTTTTATTCATCCTAGTAAATATCGTGAACTATATTCTTCGGTATTTTAATTACCGCCTTTATCATTTTAAGCAAATAATGTCTAGATAGCAGTAGCAGATAGCGTATGCATAAAATATTAATCTGAAACTTCTTGTCTCCAGGAACAACGGTTACTTCATCTGGCTGCCGTATCTAAGCGAACAATTCGTCAAAAATAAGGACTCCATATCCGAATACACAACCGTTTGCAGCTTGATTACGTCCCAAAATAAGACCAGTGATATTTCAAAGGAAGTGAGTTACAGAAGAGTAAGTATATATCTATACCCGCTTGATACACTGGCCGCTTTTCGCGTTTTACAAATTTGGCGGGAAAACGGGTGTCAGGTTACAAGTGCGGTGTTTATGTTTCGGTATATGAAGTGCCGCCATACTTTTACCCGTTTGAGCCATCTACTCTCAAAAGCGTTTCAAGACGCTTCTAGCGGTATCATTTATTTATAATTAATGTACTTAAAATGTAAACTAACATTTTTTGACACTTAGTAAAAAATCGATTTCTCAAGTAGTCTAACAACTATAACTTTAATAATTTATAAGGGAGACAGTGGTTTTATGGGTTAAATGTGTTGTATACGAAATAACAAACTCGAAACACCAAAAAAACTGTATTCGATTGCACAAATTATATATTTTTTACTTTTTTCAATACTTCGGGATCATTTTCCCGCCAAATTTTTTTTTTTTAATTTTGCTATTTTTCTATGTAAATGAACTTTAATTTTAATATGCGTTATATCAAAATAAAGACGGGTTCAAGTAGACGCCATTAAACACAAATTTATCGGTATACCTACCCAAATAAAAACATGAAAAAAAAAATTTTCCCGCCAAAAACCCAAAACACAACTATAAGTTTGTTTGTTGTCGTCATAAACCAAGTTTTTGGGTACTATATTACAAGCCGGTGTATCAAGCGGATACAAGTTATGCGATACCAAGTATGATTTATCAGAAGATGAAACAATGACATTATTGTTAAAGTATGCTTTATTAATTAGTTACATTATGGCATACTTATGCGAGCCTATTTCAAAGTTTTGGGCTGAATAGGGTGAGTGTTGCGGCTGGTCTAGTCGGGAGAACGGCAACTGCCAAACCAGAGCCCGTGGTTTGAAAACCCAAGCACAGCACTCTTTTCAAAAAAAAATTAAACGGTGCAGGAAAACTTCGTGAGGAGACCGACATGTTCCTAGAATATTTCGATGTCATGTACCAATCCACACTGGGCCAGCTTCATGGATTATGGCCTAAACTATCTCCTTGCGTAGACGAAGCTTGAATGGGACTGGACTGACCAAAACCCATGTGGCTTACCCACCCGTGACTGAAATAAATATTCATATTGATTTAAAACTTCTTAAAATTCTTCTACATCGTTTTGTTTTATTTCTCCTATCTGATTTGCTCACTTAGATATTATATTTCTAATTATTTTAGTATGAAAACTAACGTGGTAGTCAGTTCATTCCGACTCAAGCTCGAAACTTGAGTCGGACTGGACTGACTATATTAAACGTGAGCTACCCGTGTATTTATATAAAAATATCCAATTATTCTTTCATTATTTCCAGGATCATTGTTCGTATCAAGTAGAACTGTCATTACTTTGGTTCAGTATCATTCAAGGAATTTCTTTTGTCGCAATTATGGCAGTTATTGCCACGGTGGCGCACCGGAAGCGGTTCCTCATCATCACGGTCTTCCTGACATCCAGTCTCTCAGGAATGGGAGCTGTTCTGATTAAAAACTTAACAACGAGCCTAGTGATGTTTTTCGGAGTCATAGCTAACCAACTGGTCATCGGTATCATTTGTTCGTACTATGTGGACTTGTACCCTACTTCCGTTCGGTAAGTACGTTAAAAATTGTCTGTTAATCGATTTAAACTTTAATCTTATGATTTTATTTTTAATTTCTTGAGTAACAGTTAATATTTCATACAAATCAAAAGGTGTCTTAAAATCTAATTGATTTGTTTAGACAACTAATTCTGGATGCAAACTAATTATTTTACCCCATTTAATAAAAGTACCTATACGAAGTAGACGACATAGTCATTGTGGCGGAGTCGCTGGAGGACCTCGGTGCTATTCTCAGGGACCTCAGTAGAGTATCCCAACAGGTAGGTTTGAGGATGAATATGGACAAGACGAAGGTCATGTCAAATGTTCATGTCTCACCTGTACCGGTTATTTTTGGGAATACCACACTCGAAGTGGTTGACGAATACGTCTACCTGGGTCAAAAGATCCAATTTGGTAGATCCAACTTCGACAAAGAGGTCCAGCGAAGGATCCAACTCGGATGGGCAGCGTTCGGGAAACTTTGGCACATCTTTGAGTTCAAAATACCCCAATGCCTAAAGACGAAAGTTTTTAACCAGTGCGTGTTAACACACAGTTGTGCACACAGCGAGCTATGGAAAGTAACGAGGATATTCGCAAAAGAACGAACATTCGTTCTTTTGCGAATATCCTCATTACGGATTCTGTCGCGCAAAGAGACTCTGAGCATAGCCCTCTCCATAGCTTGCTGTGTGCACAACTGTGTGTTAACACGCACTGGTTAAAGTGTCGGCTACATGGCCGCCATAGCTCAAAGAGTAAGCAAGCTGAAGTGGCAATGGGCAGGCCACATCGCTCGCAGAACTGAGAACCGATGGGGAAGAAAGAAGGTTCTCGAGTGGCGACCACGAACCGAAAGACGCAGTGTTGGACGGCCACCCACTAGATGGACAGATGACTTCACAAAGGTCGCTGGAAACCGCTGGTTGCAGGTTGCGCAGAACCGTTCGTTGTGGAAATTTAGGGGGGAGGCCTATGTTCAGCAGTAGACGTCTTGCGGCTGATGATGATGATGATGAATAAAAGTATAATGTACTATACATTATACATTTATTAACAACTAGCGACCCGCCTCAGCTTCGCACGGGTGCAATGCTGATACTAAAAATACAAATAAAAATGGTTATTGTGGGTTATCCCTAAGAGATAGACATATACCATAATTGACTTTTTTGTAGAACTTTTTGAGGGATACAATACTGCAGTACATTATTTTGATCCATCTCGTGGGATCCAGCCAGCGTTTTTTAAGTAAGCGCAAAAAATGTGTTTATTTATGACATCACATTAGAAATCTTTAAAATTATAATAATAAGAAGGCAGAAAAACGAGTCTCTAGTGTCTCCCGCGGAAAAACAACAAAGCTTGCTACAGAAATCGTTACATGGTAGACACCGATAAGATTTGCTGAACCCAAACGTAGACAAAACTTCTTCAAACATGTGGCTAAAACGAGGTGAACTATTCCCGGAAACAGAAGGGTTCATGCTCGCAATACAGGACCAAGTAATAGACACGCGAAATTACAGAAAATATATCATAAAAGACAGTAGTACCTCCGACCTCTGTAGACACTGCCACAGCGCCTCTGAGACAATTCAACACATAACAGGAGCATGTAGGTGAATAACCCAATCAGATTACAAACATTGTCACGATCAAGTCGCTGCTATTAATACATCAATACCTTGCATAGGGGCTTATATGGGCAGTTAAAGGAACTTACCTTTTGCCTCACAAAACTTCCAAATAACTGCAATGAACAGAATTCATCGGCTACAATTTTATTATAAGTATATAATTATAAAGCCGTAGCTAATTAATCCTAAATGTGTAATTTCAGCGGCATGGCGGCCTGCCTGGGTGCCATGGTGGCCCGCTGTGGCGCGATCGGTGGCGTCAGTCTCTTTGGGAGCCTGCTGACCACCGCGTGTCCTTCCTTCTTCTACGTCACCAGCGCCTTGATGATGGGTGAGAAGAATATGCATAGCAAAAGCAGCCCACTAAATGTTGCCACTGCTGGGACTCGGGCCCTTCTCTCGCAAGGAGAGAGTCTAGGTCATAATCCACGGTATATGTCGGTTTCCTCACGATGTGTTCCCTTCACCGCTTTTAAGATCTTCGAAAAGACATTGGTGCACGTGTGATTTGAACCCTGGGCTCCGGATCGGCAGTCGCCGTTCTCCCGACTAGACCAGCCGTAACTTTTATTTCCTTACTTTTAACGTCATTGGTGAGAAGAATAGAGAGAGAGGTTTGTTGTAAATTAAATACCACGAGAAACAGAACAAGTTTTGCTGTCCTGGAATTTATATTTAGTACCTACATTGCTTAGTTCAGCGAATAAGTAAGCTGAAGTGGCAATGGGCTGACACATCTGTAGAAGAACCGTTAACCGCGGGGGTAGACGTGTTCTAGAGTGAAGACCGCGTAGGTACTGGCAAGCGAAAAACGGGTAACCCTGCAACCACGTGGAGCGACGACTTACGATAGGCGGCTGGCAGCAAGTGGATGCGAACAGCAGAAGATCGTGCCATGTGACGATCCATAGGAGAGGCTTACGTCCAACAGTGGAGGACTATTAAATAGGATGATGATGACCTACATTGTTTATAGTTTAGAGTGATGGGATGAGTATGACATAGCAAAGGGCTAAGCAACACGCTTCCTCATAACAGCATAGTGCCTTGAAGCTATTTACAACCAACCAACCAGTATTCTTCGTATAGAGATAGGTACTCGTATTAAATATACAAAACGTAGTTTTTAGATAAATATAAAGTAGCATGTTACAAGTCAAGGAAACAAATCATCTTATATCTCTATATGACGTGCGTAGTACAGTGTTTCAGAGTCTTCATGTTCAAATTGCTGAGTTCCACTACCTCTACATTGTTCTGAGCAGGCGTATTGCTTGGCATCTTAACATCAGGCGCTCGCCTCGTCATAAGTATTATAAAATAATTTTAGCATACTAGGCACATTTACGAAAAAGACAGTACTTACGTGATATATGTAATTCTAATCAGAAATCCACAGAAATAGAAACACAGTTGGGACTATGATACAAAAAGCGGTTAAATGCGGTCACAGCTGCCTTTTTGTAATAATACCAAAAATATTGTATTTCTTCAGTCTGCTCCGAATGCTAGCTCCATTTGCATTCACATTTCGTTTACCGAACACTCGCGTACTACTGTTGTGGTAAATCCTTTGTTTTTATTCCACAGGTGGAGTGATGGTGGCTCTTCTATTGCCAAAGGATAGAGAAAAAACGAAAGCTTAAATGTATCGAAAACATAAACTGCTATTGACTGCCCTTGTGACTTTCTGACTCAGTGAGTAGTGAGTCCAGTCGCAGAGCCGTAAGTCGTGAGTTAATTCCTACCCAGGATGGCATTTTGGGTGATGATTCAGTGTTCACGATTGTGTTAATAAAGGATTAACAAAATTATTTAAATTCTATTATTTATTCACGGCGTTCGCGTGACAGAGGACGCGATTCCCGGGCTGGCTGGTATCTGGTTCAGCGGATTTCCATGGCGATCCAGCGGGGGAATGCGGCCAGTATTATGGGGACCTTTGAGCGACGCTCGGCGCGTGGGGGAGTTTTTATTTGACCAGTAACATATATTTTTGTTACGTGTTTTTGTATTCAATTATTTTTTTATGACTTTGTAATTTTATTTTGAGGTTTAAGAATATTTATTAATCTCAATTGAATTACAATAAATTCTCTTACTGAGATTACAAGCTTAACATATAACATGCATAATATAGAATTCTGCTGCAGCAGCGCACAGCAAACAGCGAGTTCCATTCCGGTACAAAACATCTGTCGTTGTATCGCATTTTAAGTTTTTTTTTTTTACTACTACTTTAACTCTTTTTCTGCAATCCCTCATGAAGGCCACATAGCATTGATATGTATTTATAACTGTATGTAATTGACTTTTTAAATTTTTATTATTTATGGCTTGACTTTAAAATAGATATTTAGTTGCCTACAAAAGTATTTTCTAAACATATTGTTTATTTTATAACTGATCACGTAGATAGTTTATATTATTCTAGTTTCATATACTATTATTTTTTTTAATCTTTGTAGGGTACATTTGAAATATGTACCTACGTACACTCCGCGAGGCATAAGCTGAGCTTTGCATTTGTGTAAGTGTACATGGATAGTGTAGGTGTGACAACCGGCCTTAGGCGCGGCGCCATTCTGTCTCGCCGCGCTCCTGCCTGATTGGTGATCACTCACACTAATGCAATGCTCAGCTTATACCTCGCGGAGTGTAACATAAGTTGAACCGTCCCGGCTTCGTTACCAGTGCTAACGTATTGTGCAGTAAACAATAGGCTGGAATAAAGTTGGAGGCACACTGGTAGCTCGTAGGTGTTTATTTGAGTTCCGCAGCCAAATGGTAAAATACGAGATCCTTATGGATTCGTCATGTCTGTCTGACTGTCTGTCAGTCCGTATGTAATAGCCACTTTTCTCCGAAACTATAAGAGCTATACTATTGAAACTAGGTAAGTAGATGTATTCTGTGAACCACATTAAGATTTTCATACAAAAAATAGAAATAAAAAAAAAACACATAATAAATTTTAAATATTGGGTGTGTCCCATACTTAGATCTGAAAGACAATTTTTTTTTCATCTAAACCATACATGATATTGAGGTTTCTAATATATATACGTACATATACACATACATATATATATTATATATGTATATACATATCAAACATAAAAAAAGGGTAAAATGTACTTTACCATGTAAACCATCAATGAAAATTGGTTTGAATGAGATCTAGTATGTGCCTGGTTTTATTTTAATACGTGATAAATTCACTATAGTTAAAAACACTGAAATTTTGACTATAGGTAACAACAATAGGATGATTAGTTTCTAGATGAATTAGTTGTTTATGTAATACGCATTTATATACTTTAAATTTACCATTATTTATTATTTACCATTAATTAAATATTTAACAAAGTTTCTGTTAAAACATCAGTGTATAATAATTATATTTATATTTGCCATAAATAAATGTTTTTTACTATTATACATACCTACTTATACATCCGTTTTGCTTAGTTTGGGGCTAGCCAGATACGCTGGTGTGTGTCCATCGACATTTTTTAACCAACATAAAAAAGGGAAGGAAACTCTCAATTCAATTGTATTTTTTGGGACCTAGGATTATTAGGATTTCTCTTTCCGCTCTTTGCAGAGTGAAATACTAAATACCACACTTTTGGCAGTTAATCTGCTCCTAAGCGGTACTGTGCAAACATCACAGTGTTCTGGTTTAAAGGACAATGTTTCCAAAGAAATTACTGGGCTAAAACACCTTACATTTTAGTATGACGAGCGCGGTGCGGTAATGATTTGGTCTTTCTATGTTCCAACAGCTGCGTGTCACCATATAAAAAATGTATGAATTTTATCGAAATCGGTGCAGTGGTTTTTGAAATATCAACAAAAAACTGTTTTATCGGTTTACTCTTGACTACCACCCCTAAAATCTGAACGACATTATTTTAAGTTTTAAGTGACGTTTTTTTTTTTGGGTAAATTCAATTAGGTATTACTTAAATTGACTAATCAGTCCGAAACAAAGTACTACTTACTCACCAGAAATAGCCTGCATTGGAATTTTAGGAATTTTTTACCGATAATAGGTTTGCACTTGACCGCTATCTGATAGTAAGTGGTGATGCGGTCTAGGATGAATTAAGCGCGCTTAACTAGAATAAAACCAATTCACGCTGGATTTGAAGACTCAGATTCTTTAGGAAATACCCACTCAGGCAATATATTCCTAATTGTCGAGATTATGTACTACGAAGTTGAGTCAAACCTCTTCGTCCGAGTCTTTGGTAGGTACATGAACCACCAAATTGTCTGGAGTGACAAGATCAGTGTTAAATCTAACGAGGGACCTACCTACAAGTAATGATGTCATTCTGTATTTTAAGCAAAAGAGCTACCTATCTGAAAATGATTGTAGTATTTTACGTCGGGCAAAAATAAATTACCCGTCGTACTACTGGACCTGTTGGTAGTAACAGGGGCAAAAATAATTGCCCGCGTTACTACTGGTGGTAACACGGGTAGTAACACGGGCAATAAACCCAAAAAACGATATGCCTTTTTGAAGATACGAGCCGATAGAAAAATTAGAAGGCAGCAATATTGAGACCATTTGTGACCCGGACGTCAACTCTCTCTCTACGAAAAACGTAACTTCGAAATAAACTCGAAATTTCGAAATTATTAATTATCTACCTATTTTTCCATGTTTTTTTTACTTGTTTTTTTTTTTATCGCATATAGGTCCGCGTTTGACCACCAACTCGCCTGATGGTAAGCGACGGTGTGGTCGAAGATGACGCACGTTGACCTAGAAGGTACCTATTCACTCTAACCTTGAAAAGTTCTAGATTGTATCTCTCAGGGAACAACGAGGCCGGCAACTTATTCCACTCCAAAACTGTACGTACGAGAAAAGTGGATTCAAACCGTTTTGTACGGATTTTGGGAAAATCCACAGTGTATGGGTGGTGGTAAGCCGACTTACGACTTGTCCTGTAGTGGAAAGGGGAAGGCAATATCAGGTCGTGCAACTCCGCTGCACACTCCAAAATGTATCCTGTAAAACACTGCCAAACTAGCCACTTTTCGACGACGTTCTAGGCTTAGCAGTTTTTTAAAGTCTCTATCGCCGATTAGCCTAACAGCGCGCCGTTCAACCGAGTCAAGAGCCTCGAGCTGGTACTTTGCCGATCCATCCCATAGGTGGCAGCAGTATTCCACACAAGAACGAACTTGAGCTTGATATAGAGCTAGTTAGTTGATTCGGTGTGAAATACTGCTGTAACCTTATTGAGAACTCCAAGCTTTTTTCCAGCTAATTTGGCTTTATGATTATTATTAATAGTACCTATATACAAAGAAATAAAATTGGAGCGTTTGTATGTAATATCAAATTAACAACTGTTTACTAAGTTCACATAAAAGTATGTACGGTACCTATACCTAAGAACTATTTTAAAACTTTTTTGTCTATCTTGTTTGTTCCACTAATATCTACCAAACAGCTGGACCAATTATGAAGGGACTTTCCCTACCAGACAGCTGATCGTCTAAGGCATAACTTTTTACGTTTTTTTAACGTGTACTTTTCTCTCGCTTGATGAAAATAAAATGTTAATATTATTACTAGCATAGCACTAGCATTTTTAAATGATAGGGAAATTAATTGGAATACTGATGTATAGATGTTGTATAACTTGACATTTTACATTCCATTAACTTCCACATTAAATTCCATTAGCCACATTAGTGTCCACTGTCTATATTTTATGAAACTTTAGATTTAACTAATGTTAGATCAGATAATATATTGTAACGGACAGGTTGAATCAGATTACTCTATAATATATTGTGAGAGTTCTTTGAGTAGGTATACAAATATTAAATTTTATACATGTTAACATTCTTTTACACACATTGACATTGTTTTATTTTATACAAATTGAATTATTATTATCATTATTTTTGATTATTATTTTTTGATTTTTCTATACATAATGACATTCTTTAAAATTGCTCACACGGCTAAACTGCAAGAGCTACTACTGCAAGACCTTGGATTCTACATGAAACCACACACTTGTCAAAGTCCATAACATCATCCTGCTGAAGCACAAGACGTTGGCGTAATTGTACTCATCAAACATATCACACTAACATAACACACCGGGATAGAAGCCAGAAATTAATACATGATGAATCAGATGACATATATGATACAACCGATTAAAAGTTAAAAACGAAAAAAAGAAGAAGAAGACTATCAGCTGACTATTATTATCATTGTATAAATTCAGACCAATGAAACTGCGTTGCCAGACATATTGCATGCCTCTAGAAGAAGAGGCCAGTTTGTATGGGTCAATTATTTAAATGTTTTGTATCATCTTATCTTACCTGCAAACAGCAATAAAGATTTTTGTATTTGTATTTGTATTTGCATACATTGTCCCACTGCTGGGCAAAGGCCTTTCTTCCTTCCTTGCAGATAGACCAATTCACGACATTAGGATTTACGGCGTTCGACCATCTGAGATATAATGTTTTACCTCCATGCCCTGTAATTTCTTTGGAAACATAGTACTTCAAACCGGAATAAAGTGATGTTTATTTAAGCCTATAGCTAAGCCATCAGCTATAGGCTTAAATAAACTGTATCATTAAAAGTCCCTTAAAATTAGTCAAGCCGTATCAGAGATTACCCAGTACAAGCAGGAATGCAAAAAAAAATGGTTGCCTGGAAGAGATTGCTCTAAGCAATAAGGCCGCCATTTGTGGTGCTAGTTCATAAGTGTTCTACTGTAATATTTATATTTTTGTGTCACAATAAAGAGTTATCTATCTATCTAATGTTTTTTTGTCATTGGTATCGTAAATCCTACTACCTAATATTACAAATGCCAATGTTTGGACGTTTGGGTATTTGGGTGTTTGTTGCTCAATCGGATCAATCGTATGAACGGATCGAGTTGTAATTTGAAATACAGTAAGATTAGATTTTGGAAGAACACATAGGCTACTTTTATCTCGATAAAAGAACGGAAACGGTAGTAACAACACGTCGGGGTTGTTCCGAAGGAACTTCAACACATCCAACTTGGATTTTGGAATGTTAGTTAGACTTGGGTAATTTGCCTTCTCTTAAAATTAGCGACACATCCTGTCTTAGACACTCAGCATCACGGGAACCGATCTTGATCGAGAACACAACCTACGAAGAGAGTGGACGTGTTTCGGATCAGTGCTCAATTAATTTTTAAAAATTTACTGAAAACAGCCAACGAAAAATATGCCATATAATCAGTGCACAAGATATAAACCTGTACAAAAATTGGGTGTTATTATTGAATTTTACCTGCTAGCATCAGACTAACAAGCGTATCGACTACGCAGCAACGACTACGAACGCTACGGTAACCTACGTAAGTCTACGAAGTGGATCTACGCGCAAGGCAGCCCCCGCTCACCCCTGCGCACCCCTGCGTCGCCTGTGTCTAGAACACAATACTGCACATACTTGCCGCTCCCTGCGCTGGAATTTCCCCAGGTACCCGAAGTAATACAAAACAAATCTAATACTACCTTGCCATTCTGATCGATCGGTATCGTCTGTTGAAAGTCATGTCGATGCAGCGAACCCCACCATCGGTTCTAATGTATCCCGTCCCAACAGCTGCCTTCGCAACACCCATGCAGCTCCTGAAGAACTACTGACTGACTCCAACATTTCCGACGTGAGCGAGGAGCCCGCGCTCAGCGCGGCGTCCTCGTACAGCAACGTGAGTCACCGGCCTAAGCGTAAGCGCAGCGACGATATTCGCAAATCAGAACTTTTGGATATGTTTACCGCACTAAACAAACGTCAAGACGAGAAATTCGAACTTATTTAATGCTCAATTAACGAGATCTAAACTTCCGTTGACACAATATCCGCGAAGTACAACGAAGCCCTTACAAAGATAGACCTGTTGGAAGCGGAAAGAAAATGTCGTCTTAAGAAAAATTACGTCTCACATGCCAGTAAATATGCCAACTACATATAGCAAACTAGTTCTTTAAGAACAGTGATTTATTTACTGGCGTGTGACGTCACGCGCGTCACATGACCAGACACAGCGTTTTTGGCGGGCTTTTCGAACTTTATACTTTAAACATTTATTTTTAATGTTAAAACAGTGGATCTTGCGGAAATATTCATGTGGTATGTCTATTATGTAATCAAAAATCATTTAAACGGTTTTACAAATTTAGTCAAATACCGTATTCCAAGCTCAGAAAGCGAGACAAACTTAGGTGTAAAAAGTACCTGCAATTCATCCATTCACCTATCCATAGATAGCCCACACGTATGGTTTTGATCGAAAAAAAAAATTGACTTTCATATCTACGGACACCCCTAAAATTTATTGTTTTTTTCTATTTTTTTTTAAATCTTAATGCGGTTTACAGAATACATCTATGTACTTACCAAGTTTCAATAGTATAGTTCTTACAGTTTCGGAGAAAAGTGGATTTGACATTAGGACGGACAGACACAGACAGACAGACAGACATACATAACGAATCTATAAGGGTTCCGTATTTTGCCATTTTTGCTTATTAAAATGATAACGATGTGTTATGATTTTTAAAAGGAAAGTATAATGGTCATACCGTAATCAGGGACAGAAATGTGGCCGTGGCTCTGGGCCGGGAGGAGGCTTAGGCAAATTACAAATGACGATGTCGAGTCGATTACTAGCGGTGTCTCAACCGGCAGTGATAGCCTACGATTAGGTTGAAAATATTCCGAACACCCTCCTTCCCCCCCCCCTCTATTTTCTTTTTACTATCGTAATCCAAAAAATATGTTAAAAAAAAGATAATTCAAATCACAAAGAGTCTGTGGAGTGGCTAAATTAAATAAAACATAAAAGAAGGAAAGTATATAATTTGCCGATTTACAAAGTTCACTGAGATCAAAATAAGTAATATAATAAATAGATAAATAAAAACTCTTTATCATAATAATCAATAATCAATATCTAGTGTCATAAATGTCAGTCTTATCGCTGGAAGCTATCTCTTCCAAGCAACCATTAACAGCAGGAAAAAAACAATTCAATAAAAGTACAGTGAGGATGGAGTGCAAAAGTAATATATAAATACATGTATATATAGTCAGTCCAGTCCGACTCAAGTTTGAGTCGAACTGGACTGACTATATTAAACGTGAGTTACCCGTGTATTTATGTAAAATGTGTAATAACCACGTTAGTTTTCATACTAACATATATTTCTATAAGAAAGATTAAAAAGATTTGCCACACGCCCCTACTACTATCACAATTTTTTTTCAGATCTCAAAATCAAACATTAGGAGGACTGTGTGCCGTACGAGTGAATCAGGCTCTTGTATCACCGGCTCATCTGTCCAAACATCCACCGTAAAGGCTTGTTCGCATCAGGCTAGTAAATTAGTCTAGTAGAGAGTAATTTAGTAGCTAAAATACTCGCTACTATTCAAAAATCGTTCGCACCGTGCTTTAGTACAGTTCACAAGTGAGTAGCGCTTCGCAACATGAAGATCCTACAACGCATTTGTTTGAAGTTATTTTTCTCTCCAGACTAATTCGACAAGTTTGAACCCGTTTAATCGGCGAGCCAATGAGCGCACCGCTCGCAACGAACGCGTGATGGGGGGTGCTACTCGCCCGTTGAAAATAGAACAAAATGGATTGACTCGACTAAATCACTTCCTAAACTACTCGACTAAATTTTCACTGTTCATACACGTTTAGTTGCTAAATTACTCGCCACTAGGCTAAATTACTAGCCTAGTGCGAACAAGCCTTTACAAATTTAGAATATTACCATAAATTATCACTATTAATATCCAGCATTTTGTTTTTGGTGACAAATAGGCGTCTTTGAAGCACGGCCACTTATTATTTTCCCTTTTTTACGTACGTAAATTACATAAGAATTGGACAGCGTACAAGATTGGACCTAACAAAAGCTTTTGAAACATGGCTCGCATACAAATGTAAAATATAAATTTATAATTCTTAGTACTTCATTCACTAGCATTCTAAGTATTTCGAGTGTTTCCAAACAAAACTCCGAAATTAGCGAAAAATAAACAGTAGTTACATTTGTTTGAATGAAAGTGAAACTAAATGAAGTAAAAAAGTTATAATCGACTGATTCGTGGGTTTAATGAAGTGATTCAATTAACAGTGAAAATGAGTGAAAACGAAGCATATGTAGTGACGGAGAGTGACGGTAGAAGATCACGGAGCTTCAGTGCTCCAGCACAAGAGCCTCATACCTTTACATACGATGAAGCCATCGACCTGGTTGGTAGGTAGTCGACAGCTAAGTAAGCATGAACTGAATCTACCAATAACGGCAATGTAAATAAGAAGCTTAAATCCACTCCAAGATAAAATAACGTTCTTAATAGTTGTTATAAAAGCTAATTTTATTTGGTGTCTCCCTGTGAGGGAATGTAGTAGCCTATTAGCGGGAACGATTGTTTTCACAAACATGAAAAGTTACTCGAACCCCGAGTGTACTTTTGGGTATTTTTCTACGCGTCAATGGCTTTAAGGGCGAAGAAAAGCATCATGTTTTTTTGTTGTATCGGTCTGCATCTTTGCAGTGTCCACCTGGAGAAGTACCATGCCTTTGTCTGTAATTCTAACGTCAAGCAGTAATGTGCAAACATCACAGTATTACACACAGTATCACAGTAGTTTTTTTTTTTTTTTTTATTTAAATTAGCCACTCCACAGACTCCGGGGTCCGTGATCTTTGTCATTACAATTATATATTATTAATTTTTACACATATTTTGGATAAGGAGAAGAAGAGGAAAATAGGAGGGAGTTGGGTACATTTAATATCTAATTCTAGTGCTCGTCTGTAGAGCCGATCACTACCGGCTGGGATTCCGCTAGTAATCGACTCGACATCGAGTGTTTGCCTAATTGCCTTTTGCCATTTGCCTAAGCTGCCTCCTCCCGGCCCAGAGCCTCCATAACGGCCGCATTTCTGTCCCTGATGGCCATCTGTAGGTTGAAATCTCGGATGGTCTTTGGTGATGCAGCCCACGCTCGCCGCACGAAACGACCGATGGCGTCGTCGGTGTCGTCAGCGTAGTATGTGAAGGTCCCCGTGTGCCGTGAGATTGCAACAACCGCATGGGGTACGCTCTCGTGCAGCTTCATGTTTGCCTTGGTTTTGATTGTTTGCCATGGTATCACAGTAGTAGTAGTATATGACTGCCCTAGTGGCTTAGTTGGTAGTAGCTCTGCCTGCGAAGCCGAGGGTCGTGGGTTCGATCCCCACCCAGTGCAAATATTTGTGTGATGAATTCAAATGTTTCCACTGTGTCCGGGTGTTTCTGTGTATAATAAGTATGTATTTAAAACTATATAAGTATTATATAAGCTATCTGGCTGCCATCACACAAGCTTTGCTTAGTTTGGGGTCAGATGGTGTTGTGTGTGAATTGCCCACCAATATTTATTTATTTATTTATTCCGGTTGGAAGGGTATGGGGTAATGTTGCCAGAGTAATCACAGGACATAGATATTTAAATACCGTCTCATACCGACTGTCTTATGGTGAGTAGCGTAGTGTAGTGCTACATAATTAATTGGGCTGTTCTTTTCCCAATAGGTGCATGATAGTATGCTATTTTGGGCAGATATGTAGCTTACCATCAGCCATATGTCTTGTTTGTCCGGCCATTTTTATTCTGTACTATAAAAACACGGCAACAGTCAATCATAACAAAAGTACTACTGCAGCCAAAGACAATCTGTTAACCAACCACTTGACTGATAGTACGACTTCTCCCCTGGTGCCTTATAGTAGCTCAATTGCTCACTTCACCTTTTCACCTATTGCGAATTCGGTTAGTTAGGTGTTCGATTCCGACGAGAAAGTGCTGACAAAAAAAACCGTAAACTATTATAAATATAGGATTTTTCTCAATGAAATGGTATGGATATGATAACATGGACATTTAGTTTTACAAAGGAAGCCAAATCATTTCACAAGTAAGTAATTTTAATCAGAAATTAGCAAAAATAACGTCATCAATCAATAACATTAAAAAAACGAAATGGGAACCCGTTGATCTCTTTCTTTGCATCCTGTTCTGTCCTCTGAAGTTTGTATAACTCTATCTCGTTTTGTCCGATCATTCGTGGAAAGTTGTGCACGTTACACAAGCGCGGTATTTTTCGTCATCTTGCAGCCCCGCTGGTGAGTTGTGATAGTAAGCAAAAATCGCATCATCGCCAATCAACAGGGTATTTGATCTGTGACTGCAGCTATCCACTTAAGTTCTATACTTAATGAAGGCATACATATACTTGCTAATTTTCAGGTAATGGATTTTATAGCATAACGTTGTTAGCGACTTTGAGCGTGGCGACTTTATCGATGGCTGTGGATATGTTCGGATTTTCCGTGGTGGTCTCCGGAGCCAGCTGCGACTTCAACCTGGGCATCTGGGAGACCGGGGTGCTCCTCTCGGTCACTTTCATTGGTAAGCTGTGTACTAGATACAAAGTTACGGCTAGTCAAGTCGGGAAAACGGCGACTACCAATCCGAAAGATGTCTTTTCGAAGTCATGTGTGTAATGCCGATAACTTAAAACGGTGAAGGAAAACATAGTGAGAAAACCGACATGTACCTAGAATCTTTTCCCAGGGCATGTTTTAATCTTTTATTTTTACACGAAATCTTTAGGCCCTTAGTCATCCAAGAGTTTTTGTTTATCGATTTATGTTTAACTTTTCTATAGGGTATATGTTTGTCCAATAATGTTTTTAGTTTTGAATTAAAGCAGTTATAATTTTCGTTTATATTGTTGTTTTGCGTTATTATTAAGTTCCAGTCTATTTCCGCTAATGACTCTTTGAATAAGGGTATGTTTTCATTATTTAAGCATATTTTTGTTATTGTAGTTGTACTTCCCGGGCTCTGTTTTTCGAGTATATCTATTTCTAGAAATAGCGCTTTATGGTCTGCAATACCATAGTCATTTACTTATATTTTGCATTGTTTACTTCAATAATTCATAAATAATAGGTCAATACATGAAGCTGTCTTGGAAGTTTTTCTAGTAGTGTCTGTGATGTTTTGATGTAGGTTGTATTCCAACATCGCGTTAATTAATCGCTGATATTGAATCGAATTCTCGAGTTTATTGATGTTGAAATCTCCGACTATTATATGTAACACGTCTCTGAAATATTTTTGGTTTAATTTTATTTAGAAGCTTATATAAAAACGTAAATTTTTTTTCAATTTCGTGACTGTTCCGGTATATAGTAATTAAAGGTACATTTTGTTTGGGTATTTCAACGACACAGCATTCAAAAATACATTGAGAAGAAAGTTGTTCTATATCTGTACGTTCTATATATTCAACATTGTTACGAAGTAGAATGGAGACTCCGCCTCCTCTATGAATTTTGCGGTGGAAACCAGCTGCAAAAGTAAAATTAGGGATTTGCATTAAACCTTTTCTAATGTGACCTATCCAAGTTTCTGACAAACATACTGCTTGTATTTGTTTGTGTTCATCAAGTATACTAAAAATAGTTGTGACAATGAAGTAGTTGAGTGAATATTGAGGTATTAGTGACAAAAATAATAAAATCCGCCATTTTGTGAGGGCGACCATCTTGGATTTGAAATTTGTTATAGTGTATATTATTCTACTAGTCAAGGCCTTTTATTTGATACCCATATTGAGGTAGGATGTGAAGAAATATTTTGTCCGCTATTTTGTGGAGGCATCTGTGAGAGCATCTTGAATCGATATTTACCAAACATAGCTAAGAACATCTGCACGGATATTAAACTTCAGTAAAAAAAATTGCACCGAAATCGGTCCATCCATTTAAGCTCTACGGTGCCACAGACAGATAAACACACAGACAGAAAACATTGATGTAAAACTTATAACACCTCTTTCTTTGGTCGGGGTTTCAAAATTGGGGATCCGTTCCATTTACAAACTTTTTTTCGTAAATCAACATGTAATGACTAATATGCGTTTTATCAGTGGTTCACGGTTTGCCCTGATGCCCGGGCGTACAATCGGTCCCCCCTGCCTGTGGTAAGAGCCCACAAATGGGGAGCCGGCCGATGGCGGTTAAACCATCCAAATAACGGCGCAATTTAAATCCCAGCCGGTGACGGGCAGCAGCGTTAACGGTACAAAAAGTTGCGCCTCTGCGATCGCCAACCCGCATGCCCAGCGTGGCGACTAAGGGCAAACCCTCTCATGAGAGGTCCACAAGATAAAAGGCTCCTAGTTCCCGGCCGCCCTGCTATTCCTGGCCAAAGAGCTGGCCATGGTAACGGCAGGGCAAGGGGTGCGAAGAATCCCCGGGCTACCGTAGGCCGCCAAACCCAACTGACCCTGGCTGTACACAATAGAAGAACGATTCGCGATGAGGATAGGCTTGCCCAGCTGGAAGAAGAGCTGACCCGCATAAGATGGCACATTCTTGGGTTATGTGAAGTCCGAAGAATGGTAGAGGACACCGTAACCTTGGAATCAGGCTATCTTATGTACTACCGTGAAGGTCACCAGTTGTCGCAAGGCGGTGTCGGGTTTTTGGTTCACAAAACTCTCCGTAACAACGTTCTGGAAATCGCAAGTGTGTCTCCGAGGGTCGCGTATCTTATGCTGAAGTTGACCGAGAGGTATACCCTCAAAATGGTCATGGTATATGCACCCTGGGAGGCATACACAGATTCAGAGGTTGAGGCTTTGTATGAGGAAATATCAAAGGCCTGATGATGTAACCATCATACCTCCAAAGCCCACTTCATCGTTGTTATGGGCGATTTTAACGCCAAAGTGGGAGTACGGACTTGCAGTGAATCGGTAATAGGATCCTATGGTTTGGGACGTAGGAATGACAGGTGTCAAATGCTGGTTGACTTCCTCGAGAAAGAAGGGCTGTTTCTGATGAATTCTTTCTACAAGAAACAGCCTCAAAGGAGGTGGACTTGGCGAAGCCCCGACTGACGGACAAAAAATGATCATTGAATGAAATGATTGATTTCATCATCACGGATAAGCGACGTTTATTCAGGGATGTCTCCGTGATTCCTAGGTTTGTTACCTGAAGCGATCACAGGCTTGTACGAGGCACTCTGAATATCAATTATAATCTCGAACGTGTCCGTTTGATGAAGTCAACACTCCATCCGAACCTTCTCCAAACCATAGTTGGGTCTGAAACATTCCAGCTAAAACTGGAAAACCGATTTGCTGCCTTGGAAACCACAGATAGCGTTCACCAGAAACTTGACAGACTGGTGAATGACCTACGAGATGAGGACACAAAGCTCTGCAAAATCTGTAGCAAAGGCAGAAAGTCAACGCTTTCGACGGAGACTCTGAAACTCAGGAAAGAACGACGCAATCCCATGTTAACTTCGTCAAAGTTAACAAGGGGTTCTTAATAAGAAAATTACCAATCTTGTACGACGAGCCCTCTGACCAGCTAACACTCCCTCGATTGAAAAATCAATTGAGCGAAATCGGGGGTCAAAAGTGTTCGTCAAGACAATAAGTAGAAGCCACCCGATGAAGTTAACCACCTCGGCGGGGAAAGTCGTTTCATCCCAATCGGAAATCCTATCGGAAGTAGAAGACTTTTACAGCCAGCTGTACGCATCGCATGCTCCTCATAAAAACGATGACAAAAAAGCCACTCTGACACATCACTACACCGAAGACCTGCCTGAGATAAGTCTGGACGAAATTGTGATGGCTTTTGGGCAACTTAGGAACGGAAAAGTCGCGGGTGAGGACGGAATAACTACAGAGCTCTTAAAGTCCGGTGGAACTCCACTTATTAAAGAGCTCCAAGAACTGTTTAATACCGTCCTCTTCACCGGGAGAACTCCACAGTCATGGCACAGAAGTGTGGTATAATGTTCTTTAAAAAGGAAGATAAGACCCCTTTAAAGAACTACAGACTGATATCGCTTCTGAGCCACGTCTATAAGTTGTTCTCAAGAGTCATCACAAATCGGCTCGCCCGAAGACTCGACGAATTTCAACTTCCTGAACAGGCCGGGATCGAAGTGGATATAGCACCATAGATCACATCCACACGGTACGGCAGATTGTGCAAAAGATAAAGGAGTACAATCGCCACCTCTGCTTAGCGTTTGTGGACTATGAGAAGGCGTTCGACTCAATCGAAACCTGGGCTGTTCTGGAGTCCTTACAGCGACGCCAAGTCGATTGGCGATACATCGAGGTGATGAGATGTTTATATGACGCCGCTACAATGGCGGTCGAAATCCAAGACCTACGGACGAAACAAATTCCCCTACATCGAGGCGTGAGACAAGGGGGTGTAATTTCCCCGAAATTGTTCTCAAACGCATTAGAGAATATGTTTAAGACGCTGGATTGGGTTGGACGTGGCTTAAATATCAATGGCGAGTGCCGATTACCGTAAATGGAATCACTCTCGAAATTGTTCAGAGATACGAGTACGTTTACCTAGGGCAGACGCTCGAACTAGGTAGAGGTAATTTTGAGAGTGAGGCTATGAGAAGAATACACCTGGGCTGGGCAGCATTTGGAAAACTTCGTCGAAGCTTGCTCCCTGACACTGTCAACTGTTGTTAGACCTAGTTTCACAGACGATTAAAGTATCATTGAGTATCTTCTCGTCCCACAAAATCTCAAGACATAAATGTACAACCAGTGCATCCTACCCGTTATGACCTACGGTGCTGAAACGTGGACACTGACAGTCAAATAGTCCGTAAGCTCAAAGTCGCCCAGCGAGCTATGGAAAGAGCTATGCTTGGAGTTTCTCTGAGGGATTTCATTCGCAATGAAGTAATTTGTCAGAGAACTAAAGTGACCGACATAGCTCACCGTATTAGTAAGCCGAAGTGGCAGTGGGCCGGTCACATCTGGTCACATCAACAGAGACCTGATAACCGTTGGGGTAGACGGGTTCTGGAGTGGAGACCGCGAATCTGTAAACGTAGTGTAGGACGCACTGAGACTAGATGGAGTGACGACTAGATGGCAGTTGGAGACGGGAGACCGAGGATCGGGCTGAGTAGCGTATCATGGGAGAGGCCTATGTGGACAAGTACAGGCTGATGATGATGATGAGTGGTTCACGAGAGTTCTGAACTCAGGGGGGAACCTCTCTCCTGTGGATCCGCCCTTGATAAGAACGTGATTTGATTTAAATCGTCGTTTAACATCAGGCGAGATGGCGGTCAAGTGTGAGCCTATAAAAGGTAAAAAAACTGTAATTTTCTTCAGGTCCCATACTAATGGCGTATCCATGGGGCTTCCTCTCGGACACGCGAGGCCGGCGCAGGACGCTCCTCCTGTCTCTCTGGACCAGCTTCTTCTTCTCCGCTGTGGGCGCCTTCTCTTCCAACTGGATCACCCTGGCGGCGCTCAAACTGATCAGCACCAGCTTGTGAGTATATCTAGACCAAGATAGTAAGTAGGTAGTAGGGCTCTTTGCAGAGCCCGTCTGGAGAAGCACCGCACCTTTGTCAGTTATTCTACCGCCAAGCAGTAATGTGCCAACATTACTGTGTTCCGATTTGAAGAGTAATGTTTCCAGTGAAGTTACCGGACATACAGATAACACATTTTACATCTCTGGGTGACGAGTGCAGTACAGTGTTAGGATTTGGATTTTTCATGTTCCAATAGCTGCGTGTCACTGTGCTGTTATATGGCAGGCATATTGCTTACCATCAGACACACGCACTGCTCGCATCGTTACTTGCTATGCTATATATACATTTATGTTTTGCTATATATACCTTTATGTTTTGCTATATATACATTTATGTTTTGCTATATATACATTTATCCATATAATATAAACTTTAAGCTGAAAGCAAGACAATTTTTCAAAGTATTTCGAGTGAAAACTTCTCTGTGTTGAGCGCTTGTTTGGTAGGAAAACTTGTTGTTCCGCGTCACCGACACGTGGGCCACGTGGCGTATCGTCGGCGCACCGTGTGCCGCCAAGCGGGACGTTGCTGTAGTAAATGCTGTGAATTCACAAAATGAAACCAAAGTTAAACTTTATAGGTCGAATGTATTCTAACTTATTAATCTATACCTACCTACTAATACTGTAAAGTTGAAGAGTTTGTTTGTTTGAACGCTAGGATCTCTGGAACTACTGGCCCGAATTGAATGGTTATTTTTCTGGTAGATAGTCCATACAGGCTATCATAACAGGGTGCCATTTAAAACGCATATTTTTTTCCTAATTTACTTTGTCATAATTAATGTAGCATAATATAGATAGGGTCATAACGTAAGTTTAGCATAATCGTTTTTTGGCGTAATTTGTTTGAAGCATAACAATTGATTGTACTACATTCAATTTGGCTAGTGATGAGACGCATAATAGTTTTAGGCATTTTTTCATTTATTCGTTGTGCTGCTAAATACAGAACCATACGAAATACAGTAACATAGGACCCAAATCCGACTCGTAGCACCCCGACTCCACCTAGTCTTGTCGCTACTACCTCTAGAGTGAATATAAAAAATACGGGAGCCAGAAGCTCAAGGGAGGTTTATTTGTCTTTTATAGACTTAGATTTGACCGCCAGCTCCTCTGATATTAAGCGACGATGCGGTCGACAATGGAGCTTATTTACCTAGAAGAAACCGATTCACTTTCGATTTGAAGACACAAAGATTGTAAGCATCGGGGAAAACCCACTCAGGCAACGTATTCCAAAGTCTAGACGTTATTACCACAAAAGTAGAGTATAATCTCTTTGTTTTTGTTTTTGGAACGTGAAACGAGATCCTGAGTGGTGCGAGCCATGCGAGGTCAAGCGTAGCGAAGGGAGTAGAGTATTGAGAATATTAGCTTCTAGCGGGAACCTGGAGCCAAAAAGTGCATCATATTTCTTAGATGTACCGTCTGCTTTTCGCAATGTGTGCGTTTAAACATTATGCTAAGTTATCTTTATGCTATATATGGGTATGCTATATATACATTAAAAATATGTGAAAACAGTTAAGCGGTTAGTTGTTATGGCAAATTATCATTAGTACTAAAAACATTATGCCTTCTTTAATTAGTACAAAAATTGTTATGCTACTACATAATAGACCCATCATAATATTAATAAATGAAAAATGTAACAAAAGCGGGAGAAAATATTCCTTCTTGAGAGATTTCGTTGCGTGCGCTGACGTCCATAGCAGCACGTGTAATTTAAGGTTGCATTATCATCATCGTTCCTCTTTTTTCTTATGACTTCCATTCGGTTATTCGGCCAGCGTCCGAGCGTCCAGCATTTGAGCATTGAGATAGTCGTTAATCCATACTTAATTTTATAAATGCAAAAGTAAGTCTGCCTGTCTGTTACGATTTACCGTCTAAACTAATGAACCGACTAGACCCCAAAATACGAGATAGGCTACTTTTTATCGCGCAGTACAGATTTAAAGGGTTGAAATGGGGGATAAAAGTTTGTATGAAAATTTGTCAATGTTGAAGTTAAAACGATGACACTTCGTATCTAGACTCTTGACACGAAGTTAATATAATATGTTCATTCTAGCAGTTTGGTTAACAGGGTTATGTTTACGGGGATGAAATATGGGGATGATTTTTTTTATGAAACTTTGTATCTAGACTCTTTGTTCAATGTTGTAGGTTAAAATTGCATTTTTTAGTTCTTCAAAAAGCAACTAGATGGCGTTGATCAGCGTTAAAACGCGCAACCGTTTGCATGCCAACATTTATGTACCTAAACTTAAATCTACAAATAAATGTCTATGCTCTCCGGTAAATGTAGTATCATTTGCCTGGCTCAGGGTTCCTTACTAAACATTAAGGCCCTTCGAGCCGGATGGTTTTTTTGGTTGAGATATCAACGAACCCCTAAAGCATCCAGCTAGTGACTAAAGCATCCAGCAAGGCGTTAGTAACCGAGTGTGCTCATCAATGGGAAGCTGTACACTGTGTAATCAAGAGCAAGGAAATCGATCTTCGACCAGCAGAGGGCGCCACACGGCAAAGTGAGATAGTGTTCTAGTGGTTTATATATATGTGCAAGGAACAAACTGTGAGTACATTTGTTGTGTTTATTAACTTAGAAGAAAATGAAAGTAGTGCATAAAAGGAACTTGTAGAATTTCGAAGTGGTAATTTGGACTTAGAATAATTTCGAAAAAAGTGGAACTACGGGGAACCTATGCCCGATTTTGGCCCCATCTTTCAATAGTTCAAACACTTAGAAAAATTTCGAGTCTTATCTTCGACTTAGAAAAATTTTATCCGTTTTGTACAACTTGATTACATAATTGATACAAAGTTGTACCTAAAATGGCTGACGAAGACATTGATTTTGATGGAGAAGTCCGAGTAATGAATGACTTGAAAAAAACAAATATCAAAAGGGCATGCCAACTTTAAGAAATCTCCAAGAGATAGAATCACAGAAGCATATATTACTACTAGACTAGAAGGCTTAGAAGAAATAATAAGCAAATTAAGCAAGAAGCACGAGTCGGTACTTGCTAGTTTTGACATGGACGAGCTAAAGAGACTGGGATATTTAAAAGACGATCTATTTCAGGAAAGTTACGAGTGTTATTTAGACTACAAAACTGAGTTAAAGAATGCGCTAAATAAATTAAACATTGCTCATGGTCCGGTTGGGAATGCTTGTGTAGCCAGTGATAAGGATTCGGTCGTTAGTCTTCCTAGAATCATATTGCCAACATTTAGCGGAAAGTATTCGGAGTGGTCGTCCTTTCGAGATCTCTTCTTGTCGTTGGTGCACAACAATCCCAAATTGGACGATGTTCAACGATTACATTATTTAAAAACACAAGTATCGTCTGAAGCGGAAAAGTTAATAAGATATATTCCCATTACTCAGGCTAACTACAAGAAGTGTTGGGACATATTACAAAGCCGGTACAATAATAAAAGGCTTATGTCTAACAGTATTTTAAAGCGCTTATTCAGCCAAAAAAAATGTAATTCAGGAATCTTCCACTGCTCTCAAAGAATTGTTAGACACCACTACTGATTGTTTACATGAATTGTCAAATTTAGGTGTAAACACTCAGAATTGGGATATCATTGTAATATATATAACATGTTTGAAGTTGGACGTGGAATCTCGCAAGCAAGGGGAATTGCAGGTTAGCACACCAGGCGACGATTTACCGTCTTTCACACAGTTTAAAGAGTATCTGGAAGCCCGTTTTCGCGCTTTAGAAATGATCGAACCCAACACCTCCAAAACTAATAAACCGACTCCTAAGAACGCAAATAATCCTAAAGTCTTGCACACCACTGCTTCTAACGTCGCCAAACCAAATGCGTGTAAGCTTTGTTCAGAAGATCACAAACTTCACAAATGCAAGCAATTTGGCCAAGCCGATGTTGACAAACGTCGTGAGTGGGCAACTTCTTTAGGTGTTTGTTTCAATTGTTTAGGGAATAATCAAAATAGCTTTAAGTGCCGATCATCAACCAAATGCCTTATTTGTCACCGCAAGCATCATACCTTGCTGCATCCAAAGGGCCCAGAAAGTAATCATGCAGGAACTTCTGGGAGCATTGAACCTGAAAAGCCAGGACCGGAGTCGCCTACAAAGGCGAAGGAGACCATACCGAACATAAGCTCTCATTTCTTGACAGGGAATGTTCAATGTCAAACATTATTAGCTACAGCTTTAGTTAAAGCTGAGTCAAGAAATGGACACCAGCAGGTATTAAGAGCCTTGATCGATCAGGGATCACAAGCCTCTTTTATATCTGAATCAGCAGTACAATACTTGCAACTAACTAAAATACCAGCAAAGAGTACAATATCTGGATTAGGAGGAGGCAAAAGTGAAATATCATCAAAGCATGTGGTAAGAGTAACAATACAGTCACTTTATGCGCCTGAGTTTCAAGTGGAAGTACAAGCACACGTTATAGGCAGAGTCACATCGATTTTGCCAGAAAGATCATTTTCAGTAAATGAGTGGTCAGAACTTCATCAACTTGCATTGGCTGACCCTCGTTACAACCAACCTAATAAAATAGATGTTTTATTAGGTGCCGAGGTTTATTGTAAAATTATCAAAGAGGGACTTATCAGAAATCCCACTAACACTGCCATTGCTCAAGATACTTACTTGGGCTGGATCATATCCGGTACAGTGGGCGGTACTGATAACAAGACTCATCATAATAATGTGGTGCTTAATGTAGTAGTTCATACAGAAGATGTTGACGATATCTTGAAACGTTTCTGGGAACTAGAATCTGAACCAGTATCACCAAAGCTGAAATTAATGACAGCTGAGGAGCTAGCATGTGAACAACATTTTCAAGCTACTACACGCAGAGATGAGTCGGGTCGTTATATAGTAGAGTTGCCGTTTTGTCGTACCGATCCACCTGTTAAGTATGGGAATTCTAGACATATTGCTGTAAAAAGACTTTTGAGTTTAGAACAAAGACTAAACAAAACGTCGAATCAAAAGAGCAATATTCTGATGTTTTGAACGAATACATTACCCTTGGGCACATGGAAAGGATCTCGGAGGAATCTGAAAACTAAATAATGATAAAGTATGGCTGCCTCACCATGCTGTCATTAGGATGGATAAAACCACAACTAAAACAAGAGTCGTCTTCAATGCTTCGTCAAAGGATAGTAACGGAGTATCTTTGAACGATACTCTTATGGTTGGGCCAACGCTACAACCTGAGCTACGACACCTTGTTCTAAGATGGCGGAGTTATCCTATCTGTTTGACCGCCGATATTATAAAAATGTATCGGCAAGTGAGAGTGGCAGACAAACACACAGATTTTCAACGAATCGTATGGAGAACGGATCCGTCTTCTCAAATAGAAGATTATCGTTTGCTAACAGTGACTTTTGGTACTGCTAGCGCTCCATATTTGGCAGTCAAAGCGTTACAGCAAATAGCTGTAGACGAAGGTAGCTTGTATCCGTTGGCTGCCGAAAGGGTAAAATCTGATTTTTACATGGACGATTTGATGTCTGGCTGCCACACTGAAACCGAAGCAAAAGAAATATATTATCAAATGAACGAACTACTCCGAAAGGGTGGTTTCATCTTACAAAAATGGGCCAGTAATAGAGTAGAGTTATTGGAAGACCTCCAAGGGAGTACCGGGAAGAATTTGGAAATAAAGGTGGATGATGTAACCAAAGTCCTTGGACTTATCTGGAACCGCCGCACCGATGACTTCAATTACTCCGTGAAGCTAGCGCCCGATGAACCTGAAACAAAAAGACAAATTATTAGTGAAATTTCGCGTCTGTATGATCCGTTGGGGTGGATATCTTGGGTGGGTGGTCTGTATACCTTGCTGTGGATATCTGGACTAAGCTGGGATGACGTGTTGCCGACGAATCTCCTGCAAGAATGGAAACGATATAGAAATGAACTATCAGAACTTACCAATTGCCATATTCCGCGTTGGCTTAACTGTGGCAAGGGTGACATACTTGTTGAACTTCATGGCTTCAGTGATGCCTCGAACGTGGCATATGCGGCAGTGGTGTATGCCCGCGTAATAAATGCTGAAGGAAAAATATTTACACAATTAGTAACAGCGAAAACTAAAGTAGCTCCTATCAAACAAATTTCAATACCCAGGTTGGAGCTTTGCGGGGCAGTTCTTGTCACTAAACTTCTATCGGAAGTTGCTGATGTATTGAAAATTGAACAGAAGAACTTACATGCCTGGACGGACTCCACAGTTGTTCTAGCTTGGTTGTGTGCGCACCCTCAACGCTGGAAAACGTTTGTAGCAAATCGCACATCAGAGATCTTGGATAAATTAGATGCTCAGCAATGGTCTTATGTACAGTCCAAAGATAACCCTGCAGACTGTGCATCCCGTGGCTTATCGGCAGCTGCCTTAGTTAGGAATCAGCTGTGGATGGTAGGACCAGAATGGTTGCGCCATGAGACCATATCTTATTCCAAACCGAGTTCTATATGCACAAAAATCGATCTAGAGAAAAGGATGATAAAACGCACACAACCACGACGGCACTTTCGGATTCTGAAGTTTGGTCTAGGTTTTCATCATTGCGACGTCTTCTTCGAGTGGTAGCTTACTGCAGAAGGTTCCTGAAAATAAAAGACCAAAAACCAGCAAAATTTGAACCGTACCTTTCGCCGTCAGAAATTCAAGCTGCTCTCATGGGTGTAGTAAGCCAGTGTCAGACCGAGTTTGGCAAAGAAATAAAACTTCTAACTGATAACCAAGATCTACCTAAGAAAAGTCGGCTAATTACATTAAGTCCATTTGTGGACAAGGACGGAATTCTACGAGTAGGCGGTAGAGTTACCAACTCAGCTCTACCTGAAAGGAGTAAACATCCGATCCTTATACCAGAGAACTGTCACCTAGCCAAATTAATAGTAGCAGACGCTCACGAAAGGACAATGCACGGGGGACAGCAACTGATGCTGAACTTTATTCGCTCTAAGTTTTGGATCTTGAGGGTTAAAAACTTAATTAGAGCCCATATACGAGATTGTGTTCCATGCGTACGTCAATCAGCCACTGTAAAGACTCAACTGATGGGTCAATTACCGGGTTGTCGCGTCACGGTTAATAAGCCTTTTTTGAACACAGGTGTTGATTACGCGGGACCAATACAGATGAGAGTATCTAAAGGACGTGGCCAACGCTCGTTCAAAGGATACATCTGTCTCTTTGTGTGTATAGCCACTAGGGCCATACATATTGAAGCGGTATCCGATCTGACCTCCCAAGGTTTTTTAGCCGCTTTTGAACGGTTCGTAGCAAGGCGTGGACGTTGCACCACCCTTTGGAGTGACAACGGTACGAATTTTATCGGTGCGTCCAAAGAATTAGCTAAATTGTTTAGGGCAGAAAGTACTTCAATGAAAAGTGAAGTAACTGCTTCTTTGGCCAACAATGGAACAAGTTCGCGCTTTATTCCTCCTCATGCTCCAAATTTTGGTGGAATCTGGGAAGCCGGGATCAAAAGTGCCAAACATCACCTAAAAAGAGTAATAGGGGAATCGACTTTAACTTATGAGGAAATGGCAACGGTGCTAAGCCAAATTGAGGCTTGCCTCAACTCACGTCCACTAAGTCAGGCCAGTACAGATCCCAACGATCCTGAACCATTGACACCGGGACATTTTCTCATTGGAGAACCCCTCGTAACAGCTCCTGATGAAAATTGGTAGTTTGATAATGTTAGTTGTTTGCGCCGCTGGCAGTTGATCCAACGAATGGTACAGAGTTTTTGGAGGAGGTGGTCACAGGAATATCTAGCCCAATTTTTCCAGCGCTATAAATGGAACTCCAGAACTCCAGAACCCCGGATAGGAGATGTAGTTTTGGTCCGCGAGGACAATTTACCTCCTGCCAAGTGGCTATTTGGCCTAGTAGAGGCCATTCACCCGGGAAAAGATGGGATTACGCGAGTTGTGTCTCTAAGGTGCAAAGGGTCCCAGATGAAACGTCCAACTGCAAAACTCTGTGTCTTGCCCAAGTAGTTTTGTTTTGTGTGTTTCTTCCTTTATTTGTTAATGTAACTACATTTTAATTAAGATTTGTTAAGCTAAACTTTATAAATACAGTCCATTGTTCTTTTAAAAATCAAATGAATATGTCGAAGTATAGATTTGTATAGCTCTGTTCTGAAGGACTATAGTCCTTAGTGGGCGGAATGTTCAATGTTGTAGGTTAAAATTGCATTTTTTAGTTCTTCAAAAAGCAACTAGATGGCGTTGATCAGCGTTAAAACGCGCAACCGTTTGCATGCCAACATTTATATACCTAAACTTAAATCTACAAATAAATGTCTATGCTCTCCGGTAAATGTAGTATCATTTGCCTGGCTCAGGGTTCCTTACTAAACACTCTTGATACGAAGCTAATACATTTTTAACCTAGTAATTTCATATTTTCGCACTGTTAAGGGATGAAATAAGGGTTGAAATTAAGGATCAAAGTTTATGTCGAAATTCGGAAATGCCGAAGATAAAACCAGGAAACTTCGTATCTAGGCTCTTGATACGAAGCCAGTAAATGTTGGTTCTAGCATTTTTATAATTTTGAACTATACGGGGATGAAAGAAGGATTCGAATGGGGGATAAAAATGTTTATGAAAGATCATCGAAGGTAAAACCATGAAACTTTGTATAATCTTTGTAGACCACAAAATACGAGATAGGCTACTTTTTATCGCGCAGTACAGATTTAAAGGGTTGAAAAGGGGGATGAAAGTTTGTATGAAAATTTGTCAATGTTGAAGTTAAAACGATGACACTTCGTATCTAGACACTTGACACAAAGTCAATAAAGTGAAATAAGGGTTGAAATGAGGGATGAAAGTCTATATAGAAGTTCGTCATCGTAATGTTGCGCTACACATCACCTGCAAATATAGTCTGCTATCATGCATGTCAGTGGCTCCGGAACTCATGATAGCCACCTATCAATAAGTACTCAACGCGCTTAAAATTTTTCATTTGAAAAGTGTTTAATTTTTTAGGTAAGGTAGTTTACGTTTGAGTGTAAAAGTAAATCTTTAGTTCCAGTTGTGCTCAATCAACTACATACACACTCATAGGGGAGTCGTGCTCCAGAAGGTTCCGGGATTCCTACATGAGCATTATGACCAGTATATTGGCCTTCAGCATGGCCGTTTACATCGGTAAGATGATCTCGATCTCTAAGATAAGTCTTGAGCTTTTAGGCGTTACTTTGACATCTACACTGAACTTTGACTCGTAAATCGATTTCAAGGCTAAATTAGCTGCCAAAACACTACCTACGTATCCTCTCAAAGGTGCAAGAGTACTTCAAGTTTGAACAACTCCTTATTTTATATAAATCACAGATTCGCTCTAGCATGGAGTACCTACTGTTATTCATGTCGTTTCTATTAAAACCATGGACGTATAATAAAAGGGCGGACAGAACCCATTCAAAGACAAAACTGAGGCACCCAAAAAAAAACGATAGACGATGTCGAAAATCATCATCGGATCGGAAGAACCATCGGAAAGACTGGATTGAATTCTCTGTAGATAGGGAAAAGTGGAAGAAGAGAGAGGACATCACTGTGTTCCGGTTTTACGGACAATGTTTCCAGAGAAATTACTGGGCTAAGAGATAAAGCACCTTATATATCCGGGTGACGAACTCAGTACAGTGATTTGTGATTGTGAGATAATAATTTGAGCTCTTTGTGTTCCCACAGCTGCGTGTCATTGTGTTGTTATGGGCAGGCATGTTGCTTACCAGCTTACCATCAGTCAGATGTCCTGCTCGTCTTGTCACACTGTACGTACTACAAATAAAATTGGGAGAAAATATGTGCCTGCTACTAATATTACAAACGTAAATTGGATGTTTGTTGTTCAATCACGTCGAAACGAATGAACTTATCAGGCTGAAATTGGAACACAGTTACACAACACAGCAAATTATAGTCTGGAAGAATACATAGGCTACATTATATCTCGGGAAAATAACGGGGACAAGAACTTCGCGGGTAAAACTAGGTCGTAAGGGCACTGCTAGATGCTAGTAAATTGTATGTTTTCAGTGATCGCTTATTTCATCTTCAATGTGGAGTTTTCTTACGACCTGGGTTTCATCGTATTCAGGCCCTGGAGACTTCTGGCTCTAGCGCTATCCATGATAACGGGACTCGGGGCATTCGGGCTCTTATTTTTCTATGAGAGCCCCAAGTTTTTGTTGAATGTTGGGAGACATGATGAAGCTAGGAGCGCCTTGGCCGGAATCTGGAGAAGAAATGGAAAAGAAGGAGAGTATCCGGTAAGATTTTAAGAAACTGAATTACTCGTAGTGCATTACAAGCAAACAGAGTGTGCAAACCTTACTGTGTTCCGGTTTCAAGGGCAATTACTAGACTAAGAGGTAAAATATTTTTTATCTCTGGGTGGCGATCGCAATGCGGTGCTAGGTAATGGTATGGGCTCGTCATATTCCATTAGCTGCTTGTCACCGTCCTGTTATGGGCAGGAATGTTGCTAACTACGTTCCTTTTGGCGGGAAAAAATATCAGTTTATCACTTTAAGAACAAGTGTGTTTAACATTCATGGAACCGTAATAAATCAAACGTAACTAAATCCTAACTAGATTCTTACTATTTTCATTCGATGACCCTGAACTAAACTCATAGAAGGTTAAATTATAAGATATTTATAAGATATATTATAGATATTATAAGATGTAAATTATATACTTTTAGGTTAAGAAATTGATTATAAACGAAGTAGGAAATGAATTGAAGAATACTGAGACATGGAGGTCCCTGTGGGGTCACTTGGTGCCCATATTCAGACCGCCCCTGCTTTGGAGGTCACTGCAACTGTATTTCTTAACAATAGTACTTCATGGCACGTAAGTATATTTAATTTATTTTTTAATCTCGCGTAGGGACATAATATGTTTGACCACTAATTTGCCTGATGATAAGCAAGTGTGTGAGTAAATATCTGACGAGTCTTACTGACCCAGACAGTACTTATTCACCCTGACCATGAAAAGTTCTAGATTGTATCTCTAATTAATTTTGAAGCGATTTATGTGATTATTTTATCATCACTCATAGATAATTAGTACAAAGTCACTTCCCGCTGTCTGTCCCTATGTATGATTAGATCTATAAAACTAGGTTCCAAACAGATTTTTAATAGATAAGTAGGTAATAGATAATTTAGTAGATAAGTGATTCAAGAGGGATTGAATTTGATTTGAAAAAATTGATTTGAAAAAAAATTGATTGAAAATTATCTATTACCTACTTATCTATTAAAAATCTGTTTGGAACCTAGTTTTATAGGAACATTCCAGGTTTACCCGCTTACCGCTTACCCACTAGGAGGTTAAGTTAAAGAAAATGACTAAGCTGAAGAGTTTTTTGTTTGAACGCTAGAGGCTCGGAAACTTATTATTATTATTATTATTATTGTCCGAATTGAATTTAAATATTATGTTTTTGTTGGATAGTCCATTTATCATGGAAGGCGATATAAAATTACGCTACCATCAATAGAAACGGAACACGAATGAACAAAGTATTGATGACCTATTGAAAGTGCCAGATTTCTGAACACTAAAATATGTTGACCTTTTTTTTGTTGTAGGTTATGTTGTTATATGTATATGTTTATTATAAAAGCAATTATTGTAATTAATCTATATCTATACTAATATTATAAAGAGGAAAGATTTGTTTGTTTGTTTATTTGTAATGAATAGGCTCCGAAACTACTGGACAGATTTCAAAAATTCTTTCACCTTTGGAAAGCTACACTATCCCCGAGTAACATAGGCTATATTATATTTTAAAAAAAATTAGGAATCCTTACTAAAACCGGATAGTCCGTTTCTCAGTATGAAATTAAATGATTTACGTGCTGTTTCCAAATATAACGCCGATTTGGTGGATCCCGTGTAGTTGCATTTTTTCTTAATTTCACGAGTTTTTATTGGTCGTTACGTGTTCCTGATTGGCTTAAACAATGCGTCTTCCGATTTTCTAGCGAATGGCATCAAAAAGTCAAAATTGCCAAAAAGAGACACGTGGTGTTAGAACTTCAACGACGATATAGTTCAATAAGCAAAAATTTAGTAAAAGCCTGTTTAATTATTTATTTCCTTCTATTTTTCATTTTATAATGCCCAAAAATGCCAAAAAAGATCAAGATCTCAACTTTCTAAACATAGTTCCCAGGCAAGGGCAATAAAAATACGGCGTAATGAGGAATCTTATTCAGAAACTGAAAATCGCCTTGCAAGTCGGAGAGAATACGCGTCGCAATCGCATGCTAGAGAGTCAAGTATCGAGCGTTCGCAGCGGCTTGCTGAACAAAATTTGAGAACCTCTCAAGTACGCGCGCGAGAGTCGAGTATTGAGCGTTCGCAGCGGCTTGCTGAACAAAATTGGAGAACATCCCAAGTACGCGCGCGAGAGTCGTGTATAGAGCGTTCGCAGCGGCTTGCTGAACAAAATTTGAGAACATCCCAAGTACGCGCGCGAGAGTCGAGTATCGAGCGTTTCCAACGCCTTGGAGATCAGCGAGAGAGACAACAGGTGTCAAGGACTAGAGTCCGTAATCGAGTTTTAGCTTACAGTAACAGATCGGCTTTCAGATACGATCCACAGATTGATTATGCTCAACAGTCTTCCGTCCAAATCGGAGCCATGAATAAGATCTGCTCTAAGTGCTCTGCTAAAAAATGGGCCGATGAACCTAATGGTTTGTGCTGTGCTTCTGGAAAAGTTAGTCTCCCCAACATTCAGGAGCCGCCACAGCCAATAAAAAGTCTTTTAACAAATGATCATTCACTATCTGGACATTTTTTAAGAAACATACGTAGGTACAATAGCCTTTTTCAAATGACTTCGTTTGGCGCGAAAGAGATTCGAGAAGAAAATTTTATGCCGACTTTTAAAATAGAGGGACAAGTATATCACCTTATAGGTAGCCTTTTACCACCATCAGGTCAAAATCCACAATACCTGCAGATATATTTCATTTCAGACGCAGATCAGCTATCGTTGCGGTCAAACATAGCTCCAACGCTAAAAATCGATTTAATTAATGAACTACAGACCGCACTAAATAGCTACAATGTATACATACGAAGTTTTAAACAAAACTTAGAAAGTAACTATTCGGATAATTTAAAGCTAATTATTCACTCCGACCGTCCACCGCAGACATCACATCCGGGTAGATACAATGCTCCAGCTGTAAACGAGGTAGCCGTTCTCTTAGTTGACGAAGAAAAAGGCCCCAGAGATATAGTGCTGCACGGTAGAGATGGTCAACTTAAAAGGGTATCTGAGTTACACCGATCGTATGATCCACTACAGTATCCCTTAATATTCGTAATGGGTGATGAAGGTTATTACTTGACCATTCCTCAGCAAGGTACAGCGCGTAACAAGACAGTGACGTGCATGCAATTTTATGCATTTAGGTTGATGTTTAGAGCTAACTGTTTTAATCCACTACATTATTACAGGGACTTATTTAGTCAATATATTGTCGATATGATGGCGAAAATGATATCAGAAAGATTGAATTACATATGTCGTAATCAACAGAGACTGAGGGCTGAGGAATACATTCATCTCAGAGACGCTTTAAATCGAGACGCAAATGTGAACCCCTCAAATATCGGCCAACGCGTAATCCTGCCATCGTCATTCACAGGTTCTCCGCGTTATTTACACGAAAAAACCCAAGATGCGATGACTTATGTCCGAAACTATGGGAGACCAGACTTATTTGTCACTTTCACGTAACCCCGAATGGCCTGAAATTAAAGCGGAACTATTATCTGGGCAACGATCTTTCGATCGTCATGACATAATTTCAAGGGTATTCCATTTGAAGATGAAGAAATTTATAAAATTATTTACAAAAGACGAAATATTCGGCAAAGTCAAATGTTACATGGCAAGTGTGGAGTGGCAGAAGCGTGGTTTACCACACTGTCATTTGCTGTTTTGGCTAGAACGAAAAATACAGCCAGACGAAATTGATAGTGTCATAGTTGCGGAACTGCCCAACCAACAAAATGATCCAATGTTGTACGATATCGTAACTAAAAATATGGTGCACGGGCCATGCGGAGAGCATAATTTAACAGCACCATGTATGAAAAACGGTATCTGTACAAAAAAGTACCCACGACGTTTCGCCAATGATACCCAAACTGGAGAGGACGGGTATCCGGTATATCGCCGTCGTGACGCCCAAAATGGAGGACAAAGCGCTACGCTAAATATCAGAGGAAGTACGTTCAATATAGATAATAGATGGATTGTTCCTTATTCTCCACTATTATGTAGGACGTTTAACGCTCACATAAACGTGGAGTACTGCCACTCAGTTCAAGCCATCAAATATATTTGTAAATATAAATAAAGGATCTGACCAAGCTACTTTTAGCGTCAGAAACCCAAATGATGAAGTGGAAAACTATGTGAATGGCCGGTACATAAGTACATCCGAGGCTGTGTGGCGAATATTTGAATTTCCGATCCATGAGCGGCATCCTACAGTCTTACAGTTAGCTGTCCACTTAGAAAACGGCCAAAGGGTGTATTTTACCCCAGAAACGGCTGAACAAGTGGCTCATAACCCACGTAAAACTACTTTGCTGGCGTTCTTTGAGCTCTGTAATGACGACGAATTCGCAAAGACACTTTTATACCACGAAGTCCCGCAATACTACACATGGGCCAGTAATAAATTCACAAGAAGGAGGCGTGGTGAGGACGTAGTTGGCCATCCATTAGGACGAGTCTACGGTGTACATCCTTCTCAATCAGAGTGCTTTTATCTTAGGATGTTGCTACATCACGTACGTGGTCCAACCTCATTTGAGTACTTAAAAACCGTTGACGGAGTTCTCAAAGAAACCTATCAAGCAGCTTGCCGTGACAGAGGTTTGCTGGAAAATGATGACCACTGGGAAAATACTCTGAGAGAAGCATCGCTTTCGCAATGTCCAGTACAACTGAGAGACTTATTTGTGGTCATCCTTTATTTTGTCAGCCATCGGAACCATTGAAGTTATGGGACCGTTTCAAAGATGATTTATGTCAAGATATTATGCATAGAATCAGACAGCAAAATCAAGACTTCGCCTTGCCATACAGTGAAGACGTTTATAATGAAGGATTGATTCAAATAGAAAATAAACTTTTGCAATTAAATGATAAAAGCTTAAGTAATTTTGGATTGCCTGTTTCAGTTCGTACAAACAACAATGCTACAGATACAATGGCACATCACTATAATACAAATAATTTGAGCGCTTTTGTCAATGAAAACCTGCCAAAATTAGTTCCAGATCAAAATATGCTTTTGACACTATAGTCGATAGCGTTAATAATAACAAAGGAAAAATATTTTTTTTGGATGCGCCAGGTGGCACTGGCAAGACTTTTCTTGCAAATTTGATACTAGCTAAGATAAGAGAATCAGGGAAGATAGCGATTGCAGTTGCTTCGTCAGGAATTGCCGCAACTCTCTTAAAGGATGGAAAACGGCTCATTCTACTTTTAAACTTCCACTATCCATAAATCTTGAGCAACAATCGTTATGTTCAATCCGTAAAAACGGCCCTCTTGGTAAATTATTACAAGACGCATCATTGATTATGTGGGATGAATGCACTATGAGTCACAGAGCGCATATAGAGGCCGTGGACAGAACATTAAAAGATCTTAGAAACTCTTCTGCCCTCATGGGCGGGATTACATTGTATTTGCTGGAGATTTCCGACAGACTCTTCCTGTCATTAACAGAGGTACGCGAGCAGATATCATCAAATCATGCTTGATATCGTCTCCTTATGGACTTCGATAGAAAATTTAAAATTACGGACGAATATGAGAGCTCATCTTCATGGAATCACAGATAGTATTTCCCACAACAACTGCTAAAACTTGGAGAAGGAATTTTTCCTACTCCAAATGTAAGCAGTTGTGACATCCTGCTGGATGAGTCTGTAGGCCAAATAGTCCATAATTTAGAAAATTTAATAGATGCTGTATACCCTGACATCGAGAATTTGCACGAAAAGGACTTTCATTGGTTGTATTCAAGGGCAATAGTGTCACCCAGGAATGATACTGTCAACGAAATAAACAATGTCATTATTCAAAAAGTCTCCGGCCAAATTAAAAATTACAAATCGATCGATACCGTGACTAATATTGAAGACGCAGTCCATTATCCACAGGAATTTTTGAATTCACTAAACCCTTCTGGACTGCCACCACATGAATTGACGTTAAAAATTGGAATTCCAATAATGCTTTTAAGAAATTTAAGCCCTCCGAGCATGTGTAATGGGACGAGACTGCTTATTAAGGAATTGAAGGACAATTTAATTGTAGCGACCATTATCACTGGCCCAGCAGCTGGTCAACTAGCTCATATACCGAGGATACCGATGATTCCAACTGATCTGCCAATCCCTTTTAAACGACTTCAGTTTCCGGTGAAATCATCTTTCGCGTTAACTATTAACAAGTCCCAGGGCCAAACCTTCGAATTATTAGGGATCGACCTACGAAAAGAATGTTTTACTCATGGCCAACTGTATGTTGGCCTATCACGTGTCGGAGCTCCTGAAAATCAATTTACTTTGCTGCCACAAAATAAAACTACTTCAAATATCGTTTACAGGGGAAGCTCTGACTCACTAAAACTAAGGGCTTTTGTTTTGTAAATAATATTGTATATGTATAAAATTTAAAAATAAAAAATACAAAAAAATATGAATAAAAAAAATTCATAAAAAAAAATTCAAACTTCCTTAATATTTTACTTTTTTTTTTAAACCCGATGCAAAAAAAAGGGTGTATGAGTGTGTATGTACCCGTGCGAAGCCGGGGCGGGCCGCTAGTTGTTATATATAATTATTCCTTGCATACACATTAAGTACTGAGTTAGTAACTGAATTATGTTTTCGTCTCTGACTTGTAATTATCCATTATTATTAAATTATTTGTATTTGTAACAAAAATAGGGAAAATATTCCTTTTTGAGAATTTTCATTGCTTGTGCTGACTGACATTCACCGAAGTCCGACAGACAGGCAGCGAGAAGTGACTTTGTTTTGTATTATGTAGTGATGTATACATAGTACATAGTATAATATTACACACGGTGCGGATTGACAGTTTACTTGAATTAACTTGGCTGGCCACACTGCCGTGTGTCTAGATAAGTATAGGTATAAAACATCAACTTGAAACGTTTTTTTTTTCAGAAATAACAGTTACTTCATCTGGCTGCCGTATCTAAGCGAACAATTCGTCCAAAATAAGAACTCCATATCCGAATACACAACCGTTTGCAGCTTGATTGCGTCTAAAAATAAGACCAGTGATATTTCACAGGAAATGAGTTACAGAGGAGTAAGTAAATCTAATTGCTCAACGCTCTGCTCGCTCAAAGGCCAGAACTAGACTTATTTTCTGACAAATTTAAGTATGTATTGGATACATGTATCATTTTTTTACTAATATCAATGAATGTTATTAATTTATTTTTATGTTGCATCTCTGTTATCTGTTTTTTTTTTATTTTTTGTTTATCTTAGTACGTGTTTCATTTTTGTAATTAATGTGTATTATGGCCGTTTGTGCGTGTTGGCTATGCTGTGAGCACATGTCGGCAATTCTTTATAAATAAGTAAATAAATAATAAATACAATCAGTCCACCTCGGCTTGGCCCGTTGTATACAATACATAACCTTTAGCACTCAGGGATAACGAACACATACTACGGTGAAAGAATTTTTGAAATCGGTTCAGTAGCTCCTGAGACTAACGCGTTCACACAAAAAAGTATATTCAGTTTTATAATACGTATATTAGCATTTAACGTGGTAGATTTACCCCCAACAATATTTAACCTGTCCAATTTAACACTGATGTAGACTTCATCACCCAAGGTCTCTTTCCCCTCAGCACGGTAAATCACGAGATAATACGAATCAAATTTTGTGGTGTTGGTGTGAATTGTATACCAATATGCTATTTATTTATATTATTTATAAAGTTTGACTTGAAATTGATCAGCTTCAACCCTAACGCAGCTGAGCTGACAAACGACCTTGCCGCCGACGCCGCGACATCGTACTAAAATCCGTGCCCAGAGCGGACGTTAGGGGGATGTCAAATAAATTACAGTACATGAATTGTTAACTTTGTATGGAAAAAAAATCTTAAGCTTTCATGTCTCATTTTCACATATATGATTCAAAATTTAATATAGATGAACTACCATAAATATTTATACACCTTTCTGCAACACCTTGTATAGGTAGATACGAGTACAACTTTTGGTATAAAAGTATAATTTATCAGGTGACCAATGACATCACCATTAAATTAACCGTCACTACTTATAGTGTCTATATTTTATACCAGCAGCCCAGCAACTTACTATTTCGCTTACCCGACTCAGCGTCGGGTAAGCGTTGCTGCTCTCGCCGCGACGGATGAAAGGCAACATTCGATCCGCAGCCTTTGGTTCGAATCCCACGGGCACCGCTATCTTTGGTTCGAATCCCACGGGCACCGCTATCTTTGGTTCGAATCCCACGGGCACCGCTATCTTTGGTTCGAATCCCACGGGCACCGCTATCTTTGGTTCGAATCCACGGGCACCGCTATCTTTGGTTCGAATCCCACGGGCACCGCTATCTTTGGTTCGAATCCCACGGGCACCGCTATCTTTGGTTCGAATCCCACGGGCACCGCTATTTTTGGTTTGAATCCCACAGGCACCGCTATTTTTGGTTTGAATCTCACAGGCACCGCTATCTTTGGTTCGAATCTCACGGGCACTACTATCTTTGGTTCGAATCTCACGGGCACTACTATGTTTGGTTCGAATCCCACGGGCACCACTATCTTTGGTTCGAATCCCACAGGCACCACTTTCTTTTTTACTGTTATGTTTGTAATGTACCAAAAAAAAAAAAATTGCCAACTACTCGCAATTAAAGCGGAAAATGTACGAAATTGTAATTATGAAAGAAATCTATTTAAAATACCTACTCTGAGGATTAAGCCAAATATTTATTTGGAAGAAATATAACACTAAAATATGTATAACTGTGTAGGTGTGTCAATTGAATGTACCGTTTGTTTTCATATTTATTTATTTAAACAATTGTTAACTATGCTAACAGCCTAAACCAACACGCACAGCAACCAGTATATATTTAACTAGCGGCCCGCCCCGGCTTCGCACGGGAACATACACACACACATACACCCTTTTTTTTGATTATTAAATTTATAAAGGAAGTTTGAATTTTTTCATGAATTTTTTTTATTCATATTTTTTATTGATGTTTTTTTTATTTTTAAATTTTATACATACATAATATTATTTACAAAACAAAAGCCATTAGTTTTAGTGAGTCAGAGCTTCCCTGTAAACGATATTTGAAGTAGTTTTATTTTGTGGCAGCAAAATAAATTGATTTTCAGGAGCTCCGACACGTACCCAACATACAGTTGGCCATGAGTGAAACATTATTTTCGTAGGTCGATCCCTAATAATTCGAAGGTTTGGCCCTGGGACTTGTTAATAGTTAACGCGAAAACTGAAGTCGTTTAAAAGGGATTGGCAGATCAGTTGGAATCATCGGTATCCTCGGTATATGAGCTAGTTGACCAGCTGCTGGGCCAGTGATAAAATTTTGTTCAGCAAGCCGCTGCGAACGCTCGATACTTGACTCTCTAGCACGCGATTGCGACGCGAATTCTCTCCGACTTGCAAGGCGATTTTCAGTTTCTGATGAAGATTCCTCATTACGCCGTGTTTTTATTGCCCTCGCCTGGGAACTATGTTTAGAAAGTTGAGATCTTGGTCTTTTTGGCATTTTTGGGCATTATAATATAGAAGGAAATAAATAATTAAACAGGCTTTTACTAAATTTTTGTTTATTGAACTATATGAAGTACTAAGCTTTTTGAATAATTAAAATATAATATTTATTATCAGGTAAGTAGTAGGTACTTATTGAAAGAAAATTAAAAATATGGGCTTAGAAAACTACCTTTTACTAAATCTTTGCTTAAATTTTGAACAGGAATACCCATAAAATACTACTATAAGCAGTTTGAACAGTTACATTAAAATATAATATTTATTATCAGATACTTATTTACCTACGAAACGAATGTAAAGCGAATTCAAAAAATTTTCAAGCTAAAATCATACGATCACGCACACGACCGCTGCGTAGGGAGCCGATCGCGCGAGTGAGCCGCGCGGCACTTTATTTTATTACATTGACCCCCGTACCCCAGTGACGCTTACATGGAGCCTACATTGCATGCTGGCTAGCTGAGCGCGGTGAGCGACAACCACGCGACTTTTTTCTAATACTTGCATTTTTAAACTCGTGATATCTTCCGAATGAAATGTATTCCTTCCGAATTTAATAATTCAATTTAATAATTCCGTCTTGAATATAAAGTAATTTATTTTGACAAGGATTAATACCAAGGTACAAATGAAGAGCCTTTTCAAGAGGCGGCATATATAAATTAATATTTTAGAATAAAAAACTGCTTACTGTGACATAATAACTATAATATTTAGACATATGCTGTCGCGACACTTTTTGTATATAATGATGAGTTCTGCAAAGTCGTAGTAAATGATTTTGTTCTATCATCAATAGTTTTCGCAGCGCACGCGACGTAAGGAATTTTTCAGGTCTTTTTTTTACACCTTATGTTACATTATTGGAGTTTTAGTAAGGATTCCTAATTTTTTTTAAAACCTAATATAGCCTATGTTACTCGGGGATAATGTAGCTTTCCAAAGGTGAAAGAATTTCTGAAATCGGTCTAGTAGTTTCGGAGCCTATTCATTACAAACAAACAAACAAACAAATCTTTCCTCTTTATAATATTAGTATAGATATAGATTAAGTATATATAGTATTATACAATTCACAAACACAAATCAAATATTACAACACACTATTGGCTACAAGCCAACTCAACACATAGCATGTGGCCCTACATCTACACACTTAAAAATCTAATTACTAGAGCGATAAACTCTCGTCGCTTACTGAAAAATATATCAACGTCTGGCGAATAGGCGAGTAAGTCGTTGAGTAGGGCGAGGGCCTGTGCGGTGGGCGCGAACTTAGCCGTGTCGGTGCGCGCGCGGCTCCTGGAAGAGTCTCCGCACGGCGCACGCGATTATGGATATGGATTTAGTGCGAAAATAACGTGGTTGTAACACATATTTAAATATTTCAGTCGCGGGTAACCCACGTGTGACATGGTCGGTCCAATCCGACTCAAGTTTCGGCCGCGTCCAACTCAATTCAAGCAGCTTCTGACGCCTTTTTCAAAAAGAGTGCACGCGCGTGCTCTGTTCCTGTCTGTTCACGGGTTCACGCGCTTTCCTTCATAGAACACACTTGAGACACTTGAGTTGGACTGCACTGATGGTAAGCCCTGATCACACCCGAGTAGGGTTACCAGATGAATAAATCAAAAGTCCGGAGAAAAGGCCTGATTTTCATTTAAAAATCCTGAGATTTTTACAGTATGAAAATTTTCTCTCAACTGGACTTAACAATTGAAAAAAAAGTCGTAATATTGTAATGTTTGTACACTGCGGATCTCGCTCACACGTTGCACTACGAGTATTTAAGCGTGTGGCAGCGGCACCCCCTTCCGTATTGATTTTAATTGTGCAATTGTTATCAAACTTTTAGTTTGATTAACTGTTTATTAAAAAGATCTTTAAAATGTAAGCTGTATTTATTGAAAATTATAAAAACTCTGAGATTTTCAAAATCCGGCCGCAATCCTGAGAAGAGACCAAAAATCCTGAAATCTCAGAACAAATCCTGAGATATGGTAACCCTACAGCCAAGTTTACCGTGACTGAAATGAATTTTCATACTAGTAATTACCTAAGCTGTGTCAATCTGCTTATGAGTATTATATATTATTTATGTATTTTGGCACTATGTATATTTATTAAATTACACCACCTACAGTACACGATTTCTACTACTATTAGTTCATTCATAGGTTGCCTGGAAGAAATCGCTTTAAGTGATAAGGCCGCCCTTTGCTCTGCATAATTTATTATCGTTTTACTTAGTTCTAAGATTTATGTTGTAAATTTTTTGGATGTAATCAAGAATTATATTGTTGTTATTATTCATATTGATTTTAAAACTTCTTAAAATTATATTACACTCCGCGAGGCTTAAGCTGAGCTTTGCATTTGTGTGAGTGTACATGGATAGTGTAGGTGTGACAACCGGCCTTAGGCGCGGCGCCATTCTGTCTCGCCGCGCTCCTGCCTGATTGGTGATCACTCACACTAATGCAAAGCTCAGCCTATACCTCGCGGACAAAATTTCAAGCTCCTGCCTGATTGGTGATCACTCACACTAATGCAAAGCTCAGCTTATACCTCGCGGAGTGTACCTACCTACAAAATATATCTATCTGATAGGCTTACTTACATATTCGATTAATTTTTCATTATTTTCAGGATTATTGTTCTTATCAAGTAGAACTATCATTGGTTTGGTTCAGTATTATTCGAGGAGTTTCTTTTGTCATAATTATGGCAGTTATTGCCACGGTGGCGCACCGGAAGCGGTTCCTCATCATCACGGTCTTCCTGACATCCAGTCTCTCAGGAATTGGAGCTGTTCTGATTAAAAACTTAACGACGAGCCTAGTGATGTTTGTCGGAGTCCTAGCTAACCAACTGGTCATCGGTATTATTTTTTCGTATTATGTGGACTTGTACCCTACATCCGTTCGGTAAGTACATCCAAAATCGTTTGATTGAAAATAAATCTTATGTTTTTTAAGCGAAATTTTTTTTGGCGCGCCACATACAGATTTTTCACGCGCTGTAAATTGAATTCTAGCGTCACGCTCGGCAATGATAAGAAATCTTCGGGTAAACTCGCGACCATGGCCATTCTCATGGCCACGCCCTTCGATTTCACCCGCGTAGTTTCCAAAGTGAGCTAACAAATTCTGAGTTATAAGTTTTCACTTCTGGCGGCAGTTCCTATGACAGCCAATTTTTTTATTTTTTATTATTTACTAGCGGCCCGCCCCGGCTTCGCACGGGTAAATACACACACACACCCTTTTTTTTGTATCGGGTTTAAAAAAAAGTAAAATTATAAAGGGAGTTTTAATTTTTTTTATGATTTTTTTTATTAATGTTTTTTTCTATTTTCTATTTTAAAATTTTATACATATATAATATTATTTACAAAAAAAAGCCATTAGTTTTAGTGAGTCAGAGCTTCCCTGTAAACGATATTTGAAGTAGTTTTATTTTGTGGCAGCAAAATAAATTGATTTTCAGGAGCTCCGACACGTGATAGGCCAACATACAGTTGGCCATGAGTGAAACATTCTTTTCGTAGGTCGATCCCTAATAATTCGAAGGTTTGGCCCTGGGACTTGTTAATAGTTAACGCGAAAGATGATTTCACCGGAAACTGAAGTCGTTTAAAAGGGATTGGCAGATCAGTTGGAATCATCGGTATCCTCGGTATATGAGCTAGTTGACCAGCTGCTGGGCCAGTGATACAATTTTGTTCAGCAAGCCGCTGCGAACGCTCGATACTTGACTCTCTAGCACGCGATTGCGACGCGTATTCTCTCCGACTTGCAAGGCGATTTTCAGTTTCTGATGAAGGTTCCTCATTACGCCGTATTTTTATTGCCCTCGCCTGGAAACTATGTTTAGAAAGTTGATATCTTGATCTTTTGGCATTTTAGGGCATTATGAAATGAAAAATAGAAGGAAATAAATAATTAAACAGGCTTTTACTAAATTTTTGCTTATTGAACTATATGAAGTACTAAGCTGTTTGAATAATTAAAATATAATATTTATTATCAGGTAAGTAGTAGGTACTTATTGAAAGAAAATTAAAAATATGGGCGTAGAAAACTACCTTTTACTAAATTTTTGCTTAAATTTTGAACAGGAATGAATACCCATAAAATACTACTATGAGCAGTTTGAAAAGTTACATTAAAATATAATATTTATTATCATATACTTATTTACCTACGAAACGAATTTAAAGCGAATTCTAAAATTTTTTCAAGCTAAAATCATACGATCACGCACACGACCGCTGCGTAGGGAGCCGATCGCGCGAGTGAGCCGCGCGGCACTTTATTTTATTACATTAACTCGCGACACTTTTTGTAGATAATGATGAGTTCTGCAAAGTCGTAGTAAATGATTTTGTTCTATCATCAATAGTTTTCGCAGCGCACGCGACGTAAGGAATTTTTCAAGTCTTTTTTTTACACTTTATGTTACATTATTGGAGTTTTAGTAAGGATTCCTAATTTTTTTTTAAATATAATATAGCCTATGTTACTCGGGGATAATGTAGCTTTCCAAAGGTGAAAGAATTTTTGAAATCGGTCCAGTAGTTTCGGAGCCTATTCATTACAAATAAACAAACAAACAAATCTTTCCTCTTTATAATATTAGTATAGATTACTAGCTGAACCCACTAACTTCGTTCGCGTACGCAGATGTTGCGGACTTATTAGTACGTAAAAATTTTAGAATATATGGTCATTGGAAAAACCGAGCGAATTTTTGTTTTCATGTAAAAATATATTTTTCATCCCACCAGCTCGGAAAGAGTACTTTTGCTCCTCGATATCAGGGCGCAAAAGTCGTTTTTACCCTCTAGAAGTTAAAGTAAATTTGAATTTAGAACATCGTGTGTACTGAGGTTTTGAATTCAAAACATAATTCAACCTATTTATTTCTACCTCCTTGGTGCCGAATGCATCATACTTTTTTTTTAATATGTTAAAAACTCAGACTCGGAACCTCCTTGGTGTACTTACTTTTTTTAATTTGCTTAGCGCGAAAACATTTAAAAATTTGCATTTAGTAATTTGAGAGGTAGAATAAAAAGTTACGTGTTGCACTCGAGTGCAAAGATTTTTCACCTTGTGCTCTTTTGATTCCCTTGCTACGCTCAATTTTAGAATCCTTCGCTTGCTCGGTCATCAAAATTGAGCACGCGGTTAAAAATCAACTTTGCTTGAAGTGAGCTTTGAGCTAGAGAACATAGATAGTTTATAGTAGACTATAAACTATCTGTATTTCAGCTGAATTGAATCAATATTTTCAGCGTAATGCGCCAAGTCCGTACAAAAAGATCGCCAGACATGAAAGAAAAAAATGCAGTTTCACCATCAGTATCGACTATGGAGTCCCCCAAAAAAAAACAAATATCTTCAATGTACAGAATTCGACCCACTACAGTTTTATTACAAGAGAAGATATAGATAGATTAATCCTGAATGTGTATTTTAAGCGGCATGGCGGCTTGCCTGGGCACCATGATGGCCCGCGGTGGTGCGCTCGGCGGCGTCAGTCTCTTCGGAAGCCTGCTGACCACCGCGTGCCCTTCCTCCTTCTACCTCACCAGCGCCTTGATGATGGGTGAGAAGCTGAAAAGAACATGCGTAGCATAACCAGCCCACTAAATGTTTCCACTGCTGGGACTCGGGCTCTTCTCTCGCAAGGAGAACCATAATTCGTACGGGTTGACAGACACAAACATGACTTCGAAAGATTCTAGATATATATGTAGGTTTCTTCACGATGTTTTTCCTTCATCGTTTTAATGTGCCATCATTTTTCCGTAATAAAAAGTACATCTAAGTATAGCTTACTTGATACTTCAGACTACAGACTACAGACTAATCCGTTCATATGTCCCGACGTGATAGAACAACAAACATCCAAACTCTCCGATTTATAATATACTAGATGTCCGCCCCGGCTTCGCCCGTGGTACATTATATAGCACTCATGAGGATCCCGTACATATACAACCGTGAAAGAATGACTGAAATCGGTTCAGTCATTCCTGACAATATCGCTCAAACATTTTCAAACAAAACACCTCTTCAGCTACCTGCTACGCCACCTGTCGGAAATTGGCCGTACCAACTCAAATTTATAAACTTTGATTAGCAAAGGTTTATATTCAAAATGTGTTTAATCTGTGATATTCAATGACGCAATCTTAGACACATGCTTTCATGTGTCATGTCAAAGCACGAAACGTACGAAAACTCTCAAAAAGGAATATTTTTCCCGATTTTGTTACATTCTTGTTTCATGCTTCGCTTCTATTAATAATAGCGTTATATTCTATAGCCTTCCTCGATAAATGGACTATCCACCAGAAAAATAATCTTTCAATTCGGACCAGTACTTCCCGAGATCCTAGCGTTCAAACAAACAAACAAACAAACTCTTCAGCTTTATAATATTAAGTATAGATTACTCTAAGATAGTATAGACTACAGGCCCGTGAACAAAATGTATAGGTCAAATGAACCACCAGGAGACTTATGTAGGATGATAGAAGGGTATAAAATAATAAGATTGTACACTATGCCGTCGCTTGAAAGCTGCCCAACTGAGTGCAGGTGAAGATAGGGGATTGCAAATCTCGATTATTTCTCCTTGTCACATGATTTGTGTACGGCATTTCGGAATAATGGATTAGAAGAGGTATAGAAACTGCATGGAACCAATACCGTACATAACCAAATGACCAAATTTATTCTGATATCGTCGGAAAATCATGGAGCCGTAGTTCCATCATGGAACAAAGCAATGGAACTATAGTCGGGGCATTTTAATAGGTAACATTTGACAATTCATCAAAATTTTACAACGTAACCTTGTAATGGCGGGCATAAAATAATATATTTTTTTCGTTTTGTTAGAACTGCATATTGTTTAATTTTTTTCTATTACGACTACATATTTGTTATATTAATGACTGATACTAGCAATTTTACGATTTGTTTTCACTTATAAACCATTCTAAACATAATAAACAATATCTGATCTAAAGAACTGCACGTCGCTACAATGTTGCGTCAGTTAACCTTTTTTTGTTTTTAACCACTAAGGATGTTACTGTAAAATCGAAAGCTGATAAGTTGAATCGAATGCAACGATTACTTGTGAAGAAATATCACCATAAATTAATGACCACGTTGTGACTATAATAAAACATAAATATATTTGTTATTATTTTATTAACTACTAGCTTTTACCCGCGACTCCTTCCGCGTAAAATAAGTAAGTATTAAGGTAACTGAGTTAAAACATTTTTGTACCTACAATTTCATAAAAATAAGTTCAGTGATTTAGGCGTCAAAACTTAATAGACAGGTAGAGTTACTTTCACAGGTATACTATAAAATAGTATGCATTTTAGATATAAAGTTCCATGGTTTTATCTTCAACAACGACGAATTTCCACACAAAACTTTCATCTTCGTTCAGTTAATGAATAAGTAAGAAATCGAAATTACAAAATTGCTACGCGAAGCTTATTATATTGCGAAGCGATTGCTTCGCGTCAAGCGTTTAGATACGAAGTCATGGTTTTACCTTCAACAGTAACGAACTTTTATATAAACCTTCCATTCCCCATTTAAGCCCCCATTTCAACCCCGTACAATTCTAAATTACGAAATTGCTAAAACAAACACATATTTGCTTCGCGTTAAATGTCTAGATACGAAGTTTCATGGTTTTGTGTTCAAAAATTACGAATTTCCATATACTTTTATCTCTAATTTCAACCCTTTTTCCGTAATAAAAAGTAACCTATGTTCCTTTTTTGAAATTAAGTCTATCTGTGTACCAACTTTCATTAAAATCGGTTATGTGTGGATCTCATGCTTATAACTTTGAAAATTACGACTCATACAACCGTCCATCCCTTGTTTCACCTTCTTAGGGGTTGTATTTCACAAAACCCCGTCTTAACGAGCGCCTGCGTGCTAAAAGACACCTCCATGCAAAATTTCTCAGTTTTCGTGAAGAGTGACCTATCGCTTTTATTTACCTATAAAGATAAAACTGCTAAAAATAACTGTGAGAATAGACAATATTATTGAACATAATTAATAATTTCTTTGAGTGCTCACACCAATGATGAAGATGACAATACTAACTGTTGTTCAGATACTGCTTAATAAATGCATTTTTTTGTTAAAGTATGCACTTGTCATATATTGCTCCTTAAGTTTACGAAAAAAAATATTATTATGGGGCAAGGATTTGCCAGATGATTTTTAAAATTCACATATTGGTGTTTCAAGTCCGTATCGATTCATTTCACTTTAATCGAGGTTTTAACTAGGTCACCTCACTATGACGACATAACTGACGAACGTCAAATGTTACCTATTAAAATGACCCGACTATAGTGCGAATGAACCAATTTTTCCGACAAAAATAACAAAAGTTGCTTGCCATCGGAAGGGTTAAAAAATTTAAATTTACAATCTTTATAGTTTAATTACCTCTTCTATTCCATTATTTCGCAACGCCGGCGCCGTATAAAAATTATGTGACAAGGAGAAATGATCGAGATTTGTAACCCCTATCTTCACTATATTCCTATTTCTTCTGGACCCCATATCACAAAATTGGCCTAAGGTCTATTGGTCTAAGCAAGTTAGCGGGTAAGCATGTGTTCTTAGTACATACTAACTCTTACTAAAACTTAATCGTCCACATTTCGTTCATCAGAAAATACGTGACGTCTGGCGGCTCTGGGATCTTGGACTAAGTTATAAAGTAGTAGAGATGTAGAAACTCGCGTACTGTTGTGGTAAATCCTTTGTTTTTATTCCACAGGTGCAGCGATGGTGGCTCTTCTATTGCCAAAGGATAGAGAAAAAAACGAAAGCTTAATAATTTTATCGATACCAAAAATGGTATTTAGCTGCTGCTTGTAGCAAAATTTGTGTAGGTAATGAATCCCGTAATTTTGTCGGTAGATAGACCCTCCAAAATGATCTCTTTTTTTTGAGATACCCCATTTTTGTTATAAAAACACAATTTAGATGTCAAATTGCCTCAAACTCATTTTTCTATATTTTGTGCAAAACATATTTGCACGCGCCTGGCAATGTTAAAACCCCGACTAAATCGACTGGCTTATTTTTTTTTAATTCATTAAACTACAACATATAAAAATTGCATATTGCCTTAAACATATTCACTGAATAAAAAAAAAAAAAAAGTAAAAAAATGTATGGATCTATTTTGTCCCACCTCTAACCAGCCAGGTCTACGCCCCCCTGTTGGGGTTTAAAAGGAGAGTTTTGTCACAAGTTTTCAGCTAGTCTTAAATACCTACCCCAAAGTTGGTATTAGCTCTCGGAATTCTTAGGGTATTCTTAGGACATTAATATGTAATAAATGAATTAATTATTTTACGTTAATTATTGTGAATTTGCTACATATTATTTTCAAGACAAGGAAATTAAGTTAATAAATTGTAAACAGTAAAGTTACGGCTGGTCTAGTCGGGACAACGGCGCCTGCCGATTCGGAGACCCCAGGTGCAAGCCCCACACGCACCACTGTCTTTTCTAAGTCATGTGCGTAATGCCGCTAACTTAAAATGGTGAAGGAAAACATCGTGAGGAAACCGACATGTACCTAGACCCTTTCGAAGCCATGTGTTATCCACCAACCCGCACTGGGCCAGCGTGGTGGATTACGGCCTTAACTCTCTCCTTGCGAGAGAAGGCCCGAGTCCCAGCAGTGGGAACATTTAGTGAGTTGACGATGAAATATCCTAAAGCATTGTATGATCATGAACAGCCTGCTATATTTCATGCTAGCTTGTGATTGACGGTCTATTGGCGACAAAGATCAGTCATTGATCTGACATCGATGATTGGCTGTTACGTTGTGATTGTTGTTGGCTTTGGTTGAAAACTGGCAAGTCTATAATCCAGAACACTTTTATCATAATACTAGATGTCTCCCCCGGCTTCGTCCGTGGTATATAGCACTCATCGGGATCCCGTACAAATCCAACGGTGAAAGAATGACTGAAATCGGTTCACTCATTCCTGATAATATCGCTTTCAAACGAGGTTCTTCAGGTACCTGCTACGCCACCTGTCGGAAATCGGTCGTACCAACTCAGATTTAGAAACAAATGTGATTAGCCAAGGTTTATATTCAATGACGCAATCTTGGACATTGGCGAAATTACGGTGACATTACCGAATGGAAGCCAAAATAAAAATGTTAAGTTGATGTTGACGTAGTCTTAGACACATGCTTCTATGTTTTGACATACACATACATACACACGCTACGAAAACTCTCAAAAAGGAATATTTTTTTCCCGATTTTGTTACATTCTTGGTTCATGCTCCGCTTCTATTAATAGTAGCGTTATGTTCTATAGCCTATAGCCTTCCTCGATAAATGGACTATCTAATAGGAAAATCATCTTTCAATTCGGACCAGTACTTCCCGAAATCCTAGCGTTCAAACAAATAAACAAACTCTTCAGCTTTAAAATATTAGTTTAGCCCGTGGAACATATATAGCACTCATCAAGATCCCGCACATATCCAACGGTGAAAAAAAATTTGAAATCGGTTCAGTCATTCCTAAGAATATCGCTTTCAAACAAAACACCTCTTCAGCTACCTGGTACGCCACCTGTCGGAAATTGGTCGTACCAACTCAGAGATTAGCAAAAAGGTTTTATATTCAAGAGGTATATAATTTGTAGTGTCCGACCGAAAGTTCGGTTTCGGTTTCGGTTTCGGCCGAGTTTCGGCCAAAAATCAAGTTTCGGCCACAGTTTCGGTTTCGGCCAAAATCGGCCGAAACTTTTGCCGAAACCGAAACTTAACAACTTCAAGCACGTTCACGATCGCCTAACTTTGTTTTCCGCGGCAACGCTTTGACGGACGCTGTCGGCCCTTTTCGGGAATTATCGTGCGCCGTTCGGAAAGTTCTGTAGCAACCAGCGATGCCAACATTGCCAACCGTACGAGGTTCCTCGTACAAATACGAGATTTGTAGTCTTTCGTACGAGGTACGAGGACACTATTAATTAACCTCGTACAAATAAGTACCAGATTATAATATTGCTATTATAAAATAGTGAAAACTAGAGCCATCTATCAGAACTTGTAAGGACTTACAAGACTTCTTACTGATTTCTTATCTATCCTGTTATGATATATACTGTGTTTCCATTTCATGCCCTAATAAAGGCAAAATAATAAGTAAAATGCACCAAATTTCAGTATTTTAATAAATTATATACTTGACCACGTGAGTTTCGGTTTCGGTTTCGGTTTCGGCCGAAACTGAAGCCACGGCCGAACATTCGGTTTCGGCCGGAAAATCAGTTTCGGTCGGACACTAATAATTTGTGATATTCAATGACGCAATCTTAGACACAAGCTGTCATGTGTCATGTCAAAGCAGTTTCGTGCTTTGACATATATATGTACGTACGAAAACTCTCAAAAAGGAATATTTTTTCCCGATTTTGTTACATTCTTGATTCATGCTCCGCTTCTGTTAATAGCAACGTTATTTTCTATAGCCTATAGCCTTCCTCGATAAATGGACTATCCAATAGAAAAATAATCTTTCAATTCGGACCAGCACTTCCCGAGATCCTAGCGTTCAAACAAACAAACAAACTCTTCAGCTTTATAACATTAGTATAGATGAGACGTATTGAAAATGACAGACATACCCATACCCATATCTAACATCTTGAAAACACTGTCCACTGTAACTCGGGTTGTATTTTCTCATTGACCCATTTTTTGAATCTTAACTGTTCATTAGATAAGTACGGCGTTGTTTAGTACGAGTATGCAGGCTAGGCTGTTAATTGAAAGGCTAATTAAACTAATTGGCTGCGACATAAACATACACAGTAAATATCCCATTCAATTAATTACTACTACCATTATTTATTAGCACTAGGTAAATTACAAGTGTAATTAAAGTTGTTCCAATTATGTGTTTGGTTGTTTGCTGTCGTCTGGAGGAAGAAAATAAGCCACGACCACACCACCTGTAACAATAAAATGTATACGTAATGTGCGTTCATATGAACTAATAAATACTTACATTTTGAACACACCAAAATAAAAATAAAAAGTCAAAACAAGCTTAATACTTTAATGTGAAAACATTACTGTGTTCCGGTTTGAAGGGCAATGTTTCCAGAGAAATGAAAAACTACGGTATCCGTTCTTTTGAAAACCTTTTTTTCACAAATCTACACCTAATAACCAACGTTCGACAAACTCACGGATCGTCAAATGATCATTACACAAAAAAAACATTTCACAAATTGGTTACATCTCAAAATATGTATTTGACAAACTTTCATTACATAACGTATTATTTGACAATTGATTCGTTTAATATTTTAGTTAACTAATAAATGTTTAAAAACAAAACCAACACTTGACACATTTTTATTTTACAGAGTGTTGTTTGACAAATATTTCAAATTATATTTTAATTACTTAACAACTTAAACATAAAAACATTTCATTTAACAAAAATTAAAATTAAATTCTACATCATTGGCAAATTTTTTGGCCATGCCACATACATAAAAAAAAGTTGTTTAATTCATCGGACCGGTTAGGTAACTTAGAACCCAGATCCGACTCAGAGCACCCTGACTTCACCTAGTCTTGTCGCTACTACCCCTAGAGTGTATATAAAAAGTGCGGGAGCCAGAAGCTCAAGCGAGGTCCTGAGTGGAGCGAGCCATGCGAGGTCAAGCGTAGCGAAGGGGGGAGGTGGCGAGCGAAGCGAGCCGGCGACCTCCGTAGTGGAGCGCAGGCCGAGTATGGAGAAGCGACACTCAGGGCTGACCGCAGAGCTTCTGGCGGGAGCCCACCCGGAGTCAAATCTTAGTAATAGATCCTAATCGGACAGGTTAGGTCAAAACTCTGTGACAGGACCTAATCAGAACGGATCCTCCTATGGACAATTTAATGGGTACTTTTATGATTTTGTACTTAATTTCACAACGGAAGATTTTTTTGGTAAATGTTAAATTTGTAAAATGAATAGTATATGAAACAAAAAATGTACAAATAACAAAATATCATTCGATGCATTGTCTAAATGTAAGATAAATGGTTATAAAATGATGGTTTGTAAAATAAAACATTTGTTGATGTAAGACATTTTTGAAATAAATATTATGCAAAACGTTGTTTTTAAAATGAAACATTTTTGTGGTGTAAAGTTTTCGTAATGAATATTATACGATTAGTTGCTTTTAAAGTGATGTTTTGTCAAAAAATGTTTGTGAAACATTAGTGAACCGAAAAACTACAGAAGAATGACATTTGGTACGTAGATAGATAACGGTACGAAATAACACATACGGCTATTTTATTGCTCATCACGGAAAAATGTAAATTAAAATAATTAAATAATAATATCTTTTTCCGTGATTAGAATCGGCTATTTCGAGAATCTGATATTTCGAGTATCTGATATTTTGAGAATCTGATATTTTGAGAATCTGATATTATGCGAATGAGCCATTTTATTATCTCGGGATGTTAATGGAACCGAGATCTACGCTAGTGAAACTGCGGGGCGCTGCTAGTATACGTTTATATATTAGTCCTTATCGATTTCGATGATGGCGACCTATTAGCTATCAATGCTAGCACAAGCTACGGCTCGCAAAGCCTAAATAAGAGCAGTAGTGCCACGGGAAACTAAAATTTCCCATCACTCTACCAGTAGCGCCAAGCGGTAGTGTCATAGGAAATAAACGAAACTTTGAAGACTCGATCGCAAATATTATAATATACTCGTAGTCGTCATCAAAAGTATAACTGTAGGAAGTCCTTTATGTCTTGATTTCTGACCTTGGCCGCTATAGTGAAGAGTTTATAGTGTGTAGTCTCTATAGTCTATAGTGGAGGGTATTTATTACTCACTGAGTAGATAGGCGGCGAATGCGAGGAAGGTGAGCCGGCAGTGCGTCATGACCAGCGCGCCGAGGAAGTGCACGGCGGCCAGCCCGCTCGCGCGAGACACCAGCACGCCTAGGCACGCCGCCATGCCTCTGAAACGTTGAGCCACAAACCACAATTCAATCATTTTATGAAGTTCATAGCGGACTGTTGAGGCACCCACAACTTAAACATTATATGAAGTAACTAGATGTCCGCCCCGGCTTCGCCTATGGTACATTATATAGCACTCATCAGGATCCCGTGAAAGAATGACTGAAATCGGTTCATTAATTCCTGAGAATATCGCTTTCAAACAAAACACCTCTTCAGCTACCTGCTACGCCACCTGTCGGAAATTGTTCGTACCAACTCAGATTTAGATTAGCAAAAGGAGTTGTTTAATCTGTGAGCAAAAGTGAGGTATGTAATCTATGGCAAAGGTTTATATTCAATGACGCAATCTTAGACACATGCTGTCATGTGTCATATCAAAGCACGAAACGTACGAAAACTCTCAAAAAGGAATATATTTTCCCGATTTTGCTACATTCTTGATTCATGCTCCGCTTCTATTAGTTTTAGCGTTATGTTCTATAGCCTAAAAGCTTCCTCGATAAATGGGCTGTCTAATAGAAAAATAATCTTTCAATTCGGACCAGTACTTCCCGAGATCCTAGCGTTCAAACAAACTCTTCAGCTTTATAATATTAGTATAGATTAGAGGACCCGGTGAACTTCGTACCTATAACTTTCTTTAAAAGCGAAAGTTAGCGAGTGTGTTAAATTTTAATGAAACTTGGACGAAGGTTCATTCTCTTATTTTTAATCGTCTTTTCGTACCGTGTTCAGTGAAAGGACACGGCAGGTACGTCGGACTCGACACCACTAAAACTTCCACAGGTTTCTCCGGGTCGCAGACCCGCTGTCACAAATATTCAAGCTTTGGCATTCATAATATTATCGGGATTAATCTATTAAACTGGAACTACTAACCTGTAGGACGTAGGATACAGATTTACGTAATACCCGAACAATATGCCCATACAGAAGTTGGTAGAAATCATTCCTACGTAGAGCACCATACTGAGGACACTGTTCTCATTGTATACCGCGAGGAGACTGCAGAACAAGGGTAGGCAGAGGAAGATCATCATGAGGAGCTTCCTCCGGCTGAACCAGGACATCAACAGCGTGACTGAGGAGAAGATCAGGCCGTGGGCTACCCCGGATGCCAGGGTTCGGATATCGATTGATGAAATGCATGTTACCTGAAAATATACAATTACAAATGAAGTGTCCAGCGCATTTACTTAACCTAATATTGGCCTAACCTTCGCCTGTCTACAACAAAATAAGTCGTAAGTCAACGTACTATACACTGTCAATATTCCCGAAATTCGTACATGATGGTTTAATCCACTTTCCTCGTACGTACAACTTTAGAGTGTAATAAATTACCGGCTTCCTTGTTCCCTGAGAGATGTAATCCAGGATTTTTCAAGGTCAGAGTGATTAGGTACTTTCTTCAGCATATGTTATCTTCGACCACACCATCGCTTACCATCAGCACCATCAGGTGAGTTGGTGGTCAAATGCTGACATATAAGGGATAATTAAACAAAAAAGGTGTGTGTTTAAGATGGCAATGGCACGGCAGAAACGAATACTAAAATAAGAAATAACTAATTAATTTTAATAATTAAAATTGATTACATATATATATGTCAATTGAATACATTAAACACTGCGACACGACTGTGACAGATGCGGCTGAATGAGTAGTATCCATGGCCAAGAATACATTTAAAGAAGGCAGTGACAGCAGACAGACTACAGCAACTGACTATCTTTCTCGCTCTGGCACACGCGGCAGTCCCGAGTTCACCCGAACATTTCTTTTATTCTATGAATGAAGCATTACGAAAGTGACGCCGAGTTTTATTAACACGAAAAATCTATGTGAATGCCAAAAGAAGTTTTCCCATTAACACGTTTATTGCCTACCAAGAAAAGCTGGATTTCATGAGATGGCCGAACTGTTTTATTCTTCAAAATTTGATGAAGTGGGGTAAAATTACTTTGTGTAGAGTATCTTCAGTTTTGAAGCTGTCTAAGCAAATTTGCTGCTGCTGTCCAAAGCCTATTATAGTATATCTGAATTTTTAACTGACGACCTGAGAACCTTCGAAGATGAAAACTTGGTAATTGACTGTGAAACATAACACTTCTCACTCTCAAAACTAAACTTGACGCTCAAAAACTGCAATGCAATGAATTGCAATGCTCGATTAGGTATATCGTGTTGCGACTTAATGTTGTACTAAATTCTACCTGTATACCTAATTAATAATATCTGTAACATAATGAAGCAATAAGCGATTGAGTATTGAAATGTTTACCACGCGATAACGTGTGATTGGCCATACTTAACGAACTCACAGTGTCGTTGGCCGCGGTGGAGTTGGCGTGGTGGCCGACGATGATGCCGCAGAGGCTGGCCGGGGCGCCGGCGCCGGACCGGAGCCCCGCCGTGAAGGCCTCCACGATGATCGGCATCCACATCACCAGACCGTTGTTACTAAGATAACATAAATAATTCTTTATTCAGTTCACACGTACCATCATTACAATTGATGAGTCAAAAGAACAACATTAAAAATGTTGGTTCACTTCGAATACCTTTGATTTGAAATTTGTTATACTTAGTATTTTACAAATACAGAAATCTTTATTGCTGTTTGCAGGTAAGATAAGGTGATACAAAACATTTTAAAAGTTGGCCACTACAAACTAGCCTCTTCTTGTAGAGGCATGCAATATGTCTGGCAACACAGTTGCTATTGGTCTGTATTTATAAAATGTTAAACAATAGTCAGCTGATAGTATTCTTCTTTTTAACCTCCGACTAAAAAAAAGGGGTGTTATAAGTTTGACGTCGATGTCTGTCTGTCTGTGTGTGTGTCTGTCTGTGTGTCTATCTGTGGCACCGTAGAGCTCAAACGGATGGGCCGATTTCGATGCGGTTTTTTTATTTGAAAGTTAATATCCGTGCGGATGTTCTTAGCTATGTTTGGTTAATATAAATTCAAGATGCCCGCCGCCACAAAATGGCGGACAAAATATTTCTTCACGACCTACCTCAATATGGGTATCAAATGAAAGGGCTTGACTAGTAATATACTATACACTATTAAAAAAATTAAATCCAAGATGGCTGCCACCACAAAATGGCGAATTATATTATTTTTTTCACTACTACCTCAATATGGGTATCAAACGAAAAGGCTTGACTAGTAGAATACATTGCACTATGACGAATTTCAAATCCAAGATGGCTGCTTCCACAAAGTGGCGAAATACATTTCTTTTTTCACAACTCCCTTAATATGGGTATCAAATGAAAGGGCTTGACTAGTAGAATGTTGTACAGATAACAAATCTAAGGTAGTCGGGGGTTAATCAAAATTTTTTAATTTTGTTCTAGTTTAATTTTTAGGTTTTCATCGGTTGTACCATACGAGTATTATTACAAGTCAAGCTTTTTCATGTGATATCGATATCGATGGAAATTATGAAACAATATTTTATATGCCATTTTGCGGAGGCAGCTACTTTTGACCAAACATAACTAAGAACCACCACAATGAAACTGGCTTTCAAATGTAAAAAGCATCGTAATCGACCCATTCGTTTGAGAGCCACGAGCCACAGATAGACACAGACAGAGAGACAGACAGACAGATATACATCGACGTCAAACTTATAAAAAAAACATATTTACGGTCGAATTGAGAAACCTCCTTTTTTGAAGTCGGTTAAAAACCATCCTTACTGGTCGGGGGTTAAAAATAAAAATAAACCATTTCATTTTAATTACTACGTCAGGTAAATAATGGAAAAATATCGGTCACATATTTTTTGTTTTATCAAATTATTAAAAATTAAAATTTACAAAGATAATAATGTCATCAAATTTCCGGAGTGGGAAGTTATGACGTCACGTCTTTATAAAAATCGTAAATAGACGTGACGTCAGTCGAAACTTCTTCTATATCTTCGTAATTTTTTGTTTAACAAACAAAAGAAAAAATACCTTTACAATCTCTTTTATTAATCTAACGGGTGTACGAATTAGTTTTTTACTCATCACGGATATTGACAAGGAGATTCTCACATGGCGTAGATGACGGCGGTCAAGTAGAACAGTTGCAGCGTCCTCCACAGCAGCGGCCGCTTGAAGAGAGGCCACGCCTGGTCCAGCACGGCTGCTAGGAGAGACTCTTCCTTGCGTCGCAGGCGAGACTCCTCGTTTAATACTATTTTTGTTACCTGAAAATATAAAACGTATGCGTGAATGGGAGCGCGCAAGAAGAATACTTTTTCGCTTTATTCCTCCAGAACAAAGACAATACCCATTTGAATGATCGTACGACTGCAATCCCTAAGCGTTTTATTAGCATACCTGGCGCGAGTTCGGTCTGTTTGATTTCGATTCAAAGAGTGCTGGCAAAAAATCGTAAAAAATTATAAAATATGTGTTTCTGCTAAGTGAAATGCTGCGAAAAGAATAGCAGGACATCCAACTTTACAAAGGACAATATATCATTTCACAAGTAAATAACTTAATGCAATAATTATAAAAACATAACATCAACAATCTACAAAATTAAAACGAATTTTAAAAAAACGAAATGGGAACCCATTGATGTCTTTCTTTGCATACTGCTCTGTCCTTAGAAGTTTGCATAACTCCATCATTTTGTCCGATCATCGGTGGAAAGTAGTATACGTCATACTGATATTTGGCTACGTTATATATATATATATATATTTGCATATGAGCAGATGTGTTATAAAGACTTGTGTCATGAGGAGATGTTCCCTAGTAGGAGCATCTACCGTATTAATGTATTAACTCAGTCAGCGCCGCCGAGATCTAAGGTTCGGTGCCTTTTAAGGCGATTTAAACAGTAAGACAATATGAGCTGGACAAGAAGCTGGTTCGCTATTTGAAACGTGAGTTACCCGTGTATTTATTTCAGAAGCGGGTTCGGATGCGCTTCCTGCCTAGTTTTGTATTTACATGCCTTTATATCTTCCGTAACTGTTGGTATGCTCAGGTGTTCACACACACAGAACCAGAAAGCGTTTCTTATTTACGTGAGATTGTAGTTTTGGGCTCTTTGGACTTCATTTTTGTTGGAGTCGCTGCAGCCTCCCCCAAAACCGTCAGGTCCGACAGGTCCCCCAAAACCGATCCCATGGGTCCAGGCTGGTTTTACGGCAGTTTTCTAGATTAGGAGCTTGTTTTCGAGTGACAGTCTTGAATTTCTGCCCAGGAGCCAGTAGAGGCTCTTGTATTTGAGCTTTATCTCTTTGCGTTTTGTTTCAGAAACTGTATTTATCATATGAGAAAGTATAATGTCCATTAATGAATTAGAGCTGATGTAGTAACTGGTCCTACGTACCGGATAAACACCTGCGTTCCCATTCCTTCTCCACATAGTTCTAAGATGCTTTAGCGCCAAGGTCTCCTTCCCAGCGCTGATGAGGAACTTAGGGCTCTCGCAGAAGAAGTGCAGCATCAGTGCGCTGACAGCGAGCGGGGCTGCCAACACCAGGGTCAGGAGACGCCAGGGGGTGAAAGTAATGAAGCCCCAATCATAATTGAAGATGAGGTTTAGTATGAAGTACGCTGGTACTGGAAAAAGAAGATTTTATTTGAGAGATTTTATAAGTCGTCCATGTTATTATTTTTTGTAGTATTAAACCTAAAAAATCTTTTCTACCTATTAAATCTTGGTGTTTTCAAGTCGGAAATGAATCGTTTTCTTCTAGGTATAATACGCTCCATCGTAGACCGCATCGTCGTTTAACATCAGTGTCAGTCAAGAAGTATAGGTAAGCTTACTTATAAAAGTTAAGAAAGTCGATTAAAATGTGTCAAGATATTATTATAGGTGATGGCTTAACAATCAGATCCACCACCACTCAGGCAACGCATTCCACAACCTAAACATTCTTATCATAGAAATATGTACAGTCAAATGTCCTTGTTCAAGTCAACCGTGAAACGATATCTCTTTTTCCAGCTACATACCAACAAAACGATAGAAAAAAGGATAAGGTGGCCAAATAACTGGGTCACTGTCCTAGTAAAGGCAGGTTACCATCAGGCGTAACCATTGATCGCTCCATAAAAAATCTATACATGTGCACAGAAATTAATGTTTGCCTGTTTGCCCTTTATAGTAGAATAGCCATGAGGACTCACTTTTGATTTAATGTGCCATCAAAACGCTACTAAATAACTGAAACATAGATGAAAGAGTTACTTTCTTATCTTAAAAACTTCCCGCGATATCACGATTTTAAAATCACAATTTTGGACTCTCCCAAAAACGCTTCATACAAAAACACTACGGAAGCGTGACGTCACAGCACCGTAATTTCTATGCGTCACGCGTAACGTTTGGATGGTAAGCTATATTAAATATTGCGTTTAGGAAACTGGTTTCATAACAAAACTTGAAATTGAATGGGCTATCCAATGGTAAATACATTTTCTAATAATTTCGTACTTTTAAAATAGACTTGCACATCCAGGTTAGAATGATCATAAAGTAAGTTAAACTAAAAAATATTAAAATTAAAGTTAGTACATATTTTATTCTATTTAAATACTGTCATTATATAAAATAATAATATATAATTGCAGGACCTGTCGTCACACCTATTGTAAGCTATGCCTTTGATCATGTTGTGAGGATCTTTACCAAAGTTGTCATGCATGACTGACCTTGTGGCTTAGTTGGTAGTAGCTCTGCCTGCGAAGCCGAGGGTTGTGGGTTCGATCCCCACCCAGTGCAAATATTTGTGTGATGAATTCAAATGTTTGCACTGTGTCTGGGTGTTTCTATGTATAATAAGTATGTATTTGAAACTATATAAGAATTATATCAGCTATCTGGCTGCCATCACACAAGCTTTGCTTAGTTTGGGTCAGATGGTGTTGTGTTTGAATTGTCCACCAATATTTATTTTATGTTGTGCCAAAGAAGGATTCTGTGTTGACACGACCAATTTTAGACACGTGTCCGACAATAAATACATGAATACAAAGAAGTTGGATAATTAACATGAATAACAGCTTCAGGTAGCTAATATACTAGTGTAAATACCAGTTTAATCATTGGCCAAAATAAAAACGACAAAAAATGCGCAATTTTTTTGAGCATTCAATTTGTAGCATTGTCTACAGTCGCCATCTCTTCAATTAGAGTAACTTTCCACTTGGCCTTCGATCAGCCGATCCACTCCGTTGCGTCCTTTGATTGCGATTATGTGGTTAAGTCGACATTTTATTTTATTTTTATTAGGTTGATCTAGTAAGAACGTTTTCTAGGGTTCTAGAACCTACCATTTATATTTATACTAATTATTATTAAGCTGAAAAGGACTTTTGTTCGAACGCTCTAACCTCAGGAACTACAGCACCGATTTCAAAAACTATTTCACCGTTGGATAAGTATTGGATTCCTGAGTGATATAGGCTCTATATCACCGGCGTACCACGTACCACGTACCACGGGCGAAGTCAGGGTGAGCCGCTAGGTGAATATATTCCTATTAACGTTATAAATGTCAATGTTTAGATATTTGTTTCTCAATTACGTCGTAACATCTGAACGGATTGCGCTGAAAACTAGAAATACATATAGATTATAGTCCTACCTATAGACCTAGACTATAGTTATCCCAGAAACCAAGGCCAGATTTAGAGGAGGGCAACCGGAAGTTATGCCCCGGGACCTCCACAAACGGGGGGTCTTAACCGGGGAAGGGTGTACTTTTCAACTTACGAGGTTAAAGACCTATTGGCCCCTTGCCTCAGGGCCTCCACTTCTCTAAATCCGGCCCTGCCAGAAACTACGCGGGTAAAACCGCGGGGCATTACCAGTTTAAGCCAAATAGCAGTTAGTTAATTACTAGCTCTAGTTAAAGTAAAACAAAATAAAGTAGCAATTGGCGATCTTTTCAATACAAGTGATTTCTTTCAGGTAGCCGCAGAGTAGATAGAGATTCGAAAATAAGTACACAAGTCCAAAAAAACAAAATAGCTAGAATATATTTACGTCTAGCTATTTAGTAGGTTCTACATTCTTAAATAATATTGTGTCTAGGTGTTTCTATGCATAATAAGAATAAGTAGCGTCCTCCGGTTTCACTCGCTTGTTAGATAAGTACCCGATCCCGTTATTGTTCCGGTATAAAAAAATGTCCAAGTATTATACCAGACCTATATCTACCATGTCCGGAGGAGGATATTGTTACGCCGTAACGCAGGTTTAATCCTAGCTTGCTAGCTTCTCAACCTGAATTACCAATCAAGGATAATCTGTATTAATCTGTGAACTTGAAACGTTTGTAAATGTCTCATAAATTTCAATTCAATTATATTTTATCCATCAGGGGAACATAAAACGTCAGTAAAATCTGTGCGAAGCGAATTATTTTTTCCTCTTTCCTTATTTATTATAGTCCACTTCGTTTGTAACGAATTAGCCGAGATCGTCATCATTTTTGAGTAAAATCTAGATTTAGTTTGGTTAATTAAATTATCATAATATTTATTCATGTCACAAATTATTTCATTTAATGCGTCAATGTTAGGGAATAATTGTCCGATTCTAATTACATCAAATAATAACAATGTATATTCATTAATATCAGATGTTACCCACGATGACTCAGCTCTTGTTTGGCATTTTATTAACCCCCGACCAAAAAAGGGGTGTTATAAGTTTGACGCCGATGTCTGTCTGTCTGTCTGTGTGTGTGTCTGTCTGTGGCACCGTAGAGCTCAAACGGATGGGTCGATTTCAATGCGGTTTTTTTTTTATTTGAAAGTTAATGTCCGTGCACATCCGCACGGACATTAATTTAGTTATGTTTGGTTAATATAGATTCAAGATGGCCGCCGCCACAAAATGGTGGACAAAATATATCTTCACAACCTACCTCAATATGGGTATCAAATGAAAGGCCTTAACTAGTAAAATACAATACACTATAAAAAAAATCAAATCCAAGATGGCCGCCACCACAAAATGGCGAATTATATTTTTTTTTTCACTACTACCGCAATATGGGTATCAAACGAAAGGGCTTGACTAGTAGAATACATTGCACTAAGACAAATTTCAAATCCAAGATGGCCGCTACCACAAAATGGCGAAATACATTTCTTTTTTCACAACTCCCTTAATATGGGTATCAAATGAAAGGGCTTGACTAGTGGAATGTTGTACGGATAACAATTCTGAGGTAGTCGGGGGTTAGTCAAAAATTTTAATTTTGTTTTTGTTTGAAGTGGGAAACACGCGTCTAGTTTGTTATTCTCCACATTTATAATCGCTGTTGCCATTTTATTAGATGTTGAGTTTCGACCCTAATCACTTCCCAATCCAGCGTGGATTGGGAAGCCTAATGAAATAACAAAATTAATTTTATTCATTGGAGTAAATGTTCGCGTGTACTGCATATTCTGTCAACTAGCCCTTTCCTCACAATGAATATCAACTTTAACTGCGAGATGATCGCTAATGCCGGAAGCAACCGGTGTCGCATTTACCGACGCTTCGAAACTCACATACACGTGATCGAGGCAGGTTGCAGTCGTGTCCGTCAAGCGCGTGGGAACATCCACAACGTTACACAGGCCATGAACCGCCACAATGTCCAGCAGTCGAGTCACGTTAGAATCACATCATAGAGTGTTTATATTGATATCCCCCACAATAACAAAGTCCCATCCTATTCCGCACGCACTGTCAAGCAGACGTTCCAATTTTTTAAGAAATATGTCTGTACTCATCAAGTTCGTTCTATAAATACATCATCATCAACAACAGCCCACTAAATGTTCCCACTGCTGGAACTCGGGCCTTCTCTCGCAAGGAGGCCTTAACTCTCGTTAAGGCCATAATCCTATAAACACATAATATTAAGATAGATGTAGAATAAATACAATGATAAATAAATATTTATATTTTGTGCCCAGATGAATCAGAATTTGTATTACAGATGATTCAGAATCCGAAGTAAAAATGAAAAACTTTATGTAATTTGGCTTATATAATAAGTTAAATACATAGATGTGTGATATAGATGATTTTTGTAGTGGTAGGACTCTTGGCAGAGTCCGCCTGGGGAAGGTACACACCTTTGCCAGTTATTCTACCGCCAAGCAGTAATGTTTGCACATTACTGTGTTCCGGTTTGAAGGGCAGTGTTTCCAGAGAAATTACAGGGCTTAGAGATATAAGATCTTAGATCTCTGGGTGACGAGCGCAGTGCAGTGCTAGGTAATGATTTGGACTCTTCATGTTCCAATAGCTGCGTGTCACTGTGCTGTTATGTGTCAGGCATGTTGCTTACCATCAGGCACATGTCCTGATCGTCTCGTCACTCTTTATTAAAAAAAAAAAATGTGTTACTTAGTATTTGCGGTACTACTGTGTCCGCGGCAGCGCTGACGGCGGCGCGGGCGGCGGATTGCACGCAGCCTTGGCGCATGGGGCGCTGCGTCTAGACCTGCCCCTCTACCGCCTAACTAAATCGGCTATGGCTTTGCTATTGCTGTCTCTATCATTTCAAGCGAAAATAAAAGAGACAGATTACACACAGACTAAGATTTAGTTAGGCGGTAGACCCTCGGAGCTGGCGGTGGCGGTTGATCCGTGTCGGCGGAGTGGCACCCGCACGGTGAATCCATGGAATGCATTAGCATTCTCTCGTCTCTGCGAGACTATATGTTTAAAATTTTCTGTCCGATCCGTTGATATTAGGGCAATTTCTTCAGTCTTCTCGTGACCACGGCGGTTGTAACGCTGCCGAAACGTCGAGGTATTTAAACAATGAATTAAATCGTGATTAAGTCCTGTAGATACATTATAAACATTAGATATTAGGGTAGTTCTTCAAAGACAAAATTTTGGAGTTCTATGGGCTTATTTCCGAAACTAACTAACAAAACGGCATGTTGTTTATTTTTTATACAGTTTAACTTTAACTCTAACTGGGACAAGCGATATTTTTTAAATAATTGCAGTCTAAGTATAAATTAAATAAAATTAAAATTAAATATTTGAAGTCTGTTCTTCTGATTCATATGGCGCGTCCGCTTGCCATTTTCCGGAAGAAAAGAGTCGCTACTGCATTTTTTCTTTGATAAACCATTATGAATTATAATTATATCACAAAGAAATGAATTGCGCTTTTATAAAAAAATATTTTATTAGTTATACCTTGTTTGTTTATAAATAGGCAAATAAGAAGTGTCCGGAATATAATACTGATTAATCTGTCATAAGCTGCGTTTGACCGTGCTGGGTCAGGTGATAATAATGAGAGCCTGACTTCCCACATGGGAGGAAGCCAGTCGTGTAACGGATGCACCAGAAGGTGGGCATGGGGCTGGTTCACTTGGATCTCGGAGTTACAAAGGTAAATATCATCTGCGCTTGGTGATCCAAGCGCAGATGAATCAGATATTTACGTTTGATCAAGATCATTGATAATTTTTGACATAAATAAAAAATATTTTATGTGTGTGAATATGATATTTTCGTCAATAAAGAGCCAAATTACATAACGTTTTTCATTTTTACTTCGGATTCTGAATCATCTGTAATACAAATTCTGATTCATCAGGGCACAAAATATTTTAACGTAGATATCTTGAAAACTACTTTATAAAAACAAGTCCCTGATTGAAATATATGTTCTTTAGTTACCTTTTTTACATATGAACATGTGTGGCAGAGCTGAAAGTGAAATAAAATTTTGGCCAGATGAATCAGTCGAAGAATGAAATTTCGAAGAAGTACCCATTAATAGACAGACTATTGCTATTCTAAGATGATGTGTGTTGTGTTATTAAATATTACCATCGTAAGCGAGGAGGAAGAGCATCAGGCCGCTCGTCATCACCAGGCCGTAGGATCCCCGCACGCGCTCCGGAACCGACTCCCCGAGGTACGTAAACGTGGCTGCCTGCGCCGCGCTGGAGCTAAATACACAATTTTGTTATTAATATTTATACAGGGTTATTGGTAATCACGCTGCATCCTTTTAAGAGGATGTTAAGTACATTAAATACGACAACTTTTGTCTTACAGTTTTAAAAAATATGTATATTTTTCATAAAAATAAAAAAAGCGTATTTGCCCGGTCTAAAAGCATCGAACTCTACATTACAAGAGCGCACGTGCTGTTTAACGCTCGATGAAAATAATGTGTAGTGGGAATTAACTAAAAAACTACAAATAGGTACTATATTTTTCTTTAGATATGTATTGAGTTTTAACAAAAGATGTTTGTTGAAATATACAGAATCAGTAACCCTGTATATATTTTATTAGTATACAGTGCCGGGACGAACGAAGCATGTGCGGCATGTGCCTGATGGTAAACAACACGGCTGCATCTAACAGCACAGTGTCACGCAGCTATTGGAACATGACAAGAACAAAATTAAAAATTTTGACTAACCCCCGACATCTCTCTACTTAGTCTGTGCCCCCGACTACCTTAGATTTGTTATCTATACAACATTCTACTAGTCAAGCTCTTTCATTTGATACCCATATTAAGGGAGTTGTGAAAAAAGAAATGTAATTCGCCAATTTGTGGTAGCGGCCATCTTGGATTTGAAATTTGTCAAAGTTCAAAGTATTCTACTAGTCAAGCTCTTTCGTTTGATACCCATATTGAGGTAGTAGTGAAAAAAAATTCACTATAATTCACTATTTTGTGATGGCGGCCATCTTGGATTTGTTATTTATTATAGTGTATAGTACTCTACTAGTCAAGCCCTTTCGTTTGATACCCATATTGAGGTAGGTTGTTAAGAAACATTTTGTCCACCATTTTGTGGAGGCGGCCATCTTGAATCGATATTAACTAAACATAGCTAAGAACACCCGCACGGGTATGAACTTTCAAATAAAAAAACCTCATTGAAATCGGCCCATTCGTTTGAGCTCTACGGTGCCACGGACAGACACACACACACACACAGACAGACAGACAGACAGACATCGACGTCAAACTTATAACACCCCTTTTTTTGGTCGGGGGTTAAAAAGTGCAAATCATTGCCTGGAACTGCACTACGTAAATAAATATCTAAATTTAAATAGATAAACATTTAACTGTGTGCCCTGCAATTTTTCTGGAGACATTATCCGTTAGGTATACCGGAACACAGCGGTGCTTAGAATTACTGCTTGATGGCAGAATAACTGGTAAAAATGTGGTACTCATCCATACAGACTCAGCGAAGAGTCCTACCACTACGATATCCTATAATAATTGTCCCAGTAAAGGATCTTCCCCTCACCCCTCATATTAGCCGATTCTTTTTATGTCACGGCTGGTCTAGTCGAGAGTCGGACGGTCGGTCGGCGACGTTCTATCCAGATCTCCCGGGTTCAAGTCCCAAGCGCACCACTGTCTTTTCGAACTCATATGTGTAATGCCGCTAACTTAAAACGGTGAAGGAAAACATCGTTAGAAAACAAACATAAACCTACAATCTTTCGAGGTTGTCTGTTATCCACCAACACGCAATGGGTGTGGTGTTTCCATCGTCTTGAATCTCTCGCTCGGGGCCATAACTAGAAAACTAGATAACTAGATTTTTTGTGGAGGAAATCAATTCATTAATTTACAAACGCTCTATTATTACTCGTATACGTACAAATATCTCCTGCAGATTAGCAGTGAGCTCCAAACTAAGCACAAGATTTGTATCTTGGGGCCTGAGATCTTCCACCGGCTTAATACTGACAGCCTTTATTCTTTATATTACTAGCTTCGAGTATCAGGAGCAAAAGCAGCCCACAAAATGTTACCAATCTTTGAAGTCGGGGCCGTCTCTCACAAGGAGAGAAATAACGCTAAAGTCCATCACCCACAAATGCTAAAATGTTTACGGCTATTTTAAGTATCCAAACAATTTACAGTTTGAAGAATGAAAAAACTCCAACATTATGAATACATCCTTATTTCATTCATCAGTCTATCTTAGTCTACCGCTGAACATAATTATAACTCTCTCATGGCTCACCACTCAGCCCTATACGTCTACGTCTCCATCTACTGCCCACTGTCTACCATATATCGTCACTACATCTTCTATCAGGGTCTCCTACGCTACTTTTGCCGATTTGTGGCCTCTAAAGGTACAAGTTCGCGCAGAGACCGTGACACGAGACCGCGACAGGAGACCGCGACCGCAGACCGCGACAGGAGACCGCGACAGTAGACCGCGACCGGAGACCGCGACAGGCACTTGACACTATACAATTGTATGGGCGTCAGTTCGCGCCGAGACCGCGACACATGTCTCGCAACACGTGTCTCGGTCTCCTGTCGCGGTCTTGGCGCGAACTAACGCCCATACAATTCTATAGTGTCAAGTGCCTGTCGCGGTCTCCGGTCGCGGTCTGCGGTCGCGGTCTGCGGTCGCGGTCTACGGTCGCGGTCTGCGGTCGCGGTCTCCGCGCGAATTCGTACCTTAATCAAAAACACGTGTAGTCCAACATTTATCGGTGCGTCGGATACGACCGGCCTATTACCTACCACTTCAGTTTGTTAGGTACTTTGTTAAATATAGTTTTAATACATACTCATTGTACATAGAAATACCTAGACACAGTACAAATATTTGAATTCATCACACATATATTTTCACTGGGTGGGAATCGAACCCACTTCCCTCAGCTTTGCAGGCAGAGTTACTACCCACTTAGCCACGACGTCATTAAGACGTTGAGCTATATCGATTGGTTCTTCGACGGGTCACTTTGTTCCGAAGGCGATCCCTCAGAGAAAAAAGTATATCTAAGGAATACGTCAAGAAGAGTTCAATAATAATTATTCCTTTCAATCTATCGTAATTTAAATCGGTGGCTTTGCTGGGCAAAGAGGTATCTTCCTTTCTTTTATTCTATCCTGCCCCCTGATTCACAACGCAGTCGGAGTGATCTCGACACGGATTCATACGTCAAAGTACTTTATTCATAAATGTACAATTTAAACGTCAATTAATAAAAAATAAAAGAAAGAGCATACAAATCGTTTACAAATTCAAAGTTTGAAATGTTTAGTTGAATGAAACTACTTTACTGTATTACAACAATTATTGTACAGAAAACTGTCAAGCATTATACGAGTATATCATGTCTTTATTACAATTGTACTGACCCATGTCAAATTTATTTCCTCTCGACCTTTCTCCTATACGTTTAGAATGACAGAGACACGGATTGTAATTCCGAATTTGAGACGTTCGGATTACGTTCAGAATCGGTACTCTGAACTGTTCGACCCACTTTTTTACCTATCTTTGTTTGAACGAAAGAAAGATCGTTACTCACAAGCTGGTGCCGATGATCTTCAGCACGGCGAGCGCGACCCAGTGCGTGGAGAAGGCGCTAGCGGCAGCCGCGACGGAGCCCCCCCACAGGCCCACCAGGAGGGCCCACCGCCGGCCCTGGGTGTCCGACAGGTAGCCCCACATGTACGACGTTACTATCGGCCCTGGAAACAACAAATCCTACTAAACACACCCTTTTGTTTTTATTATTTATATATTTTTAGTCTACAGTGACAGGGCAAGCAGGACATGTGCCAGATCAACGATCTCAATACAAAGATGTACCCTCCCAAACTTCAGGGCGCACGGAATTATGTTCTCGTTGGGAAGAGTGAACTCACTTTTTCCGTTCTAGTCAGTTGCAGGAAGCGGTGGACGCCGGACGTCATGCAGCATGCATGGAGCAGTGTCATGCTTAAGTTGGGGGGTTATTATATTTAGGTATAATTCTAGTTATTATGTCCTTTAGTTCTAGTATGTAGTTAATGCCATCCGAGGGTGACTGCTACAAAATTGTAAATAAATAACTTATTTTCTCCGAAAAAAAAAAACGAAAGCCGACTTCAATGTAAACTTATATTAAGACACTTGACCAAATCTCACAAGAAGCCATCACTTATATGTAAGTAAATTTTAGTTTTACTTACTACTTACTACTTACTACCAAAAAACATCAAAATGAATGCACAAATATCGGGGCTATCGCGTAACATACACATACAAAAAATACAACAACCGAATTGAGAACCTTTTTTTGATGTCGAAAAAAACAGAACCGAATTGAGAACTTTCTCCTTTTCGATTAAAAAACTGACCAATAAATGGCGTGGAAATGAGCAGACTCTTCTGCGCGTGGTCGAGTTGGAAGTGGCAGGAGGCGCCGGGGACCACGACGGAGAACCCGAACATGTCCACCGCCATGCTGAGCAGCGCCAGGCTCAACGCCGCCAGCAGGGCCCGGCTGTACCGCCCGGTGCCTGCGCAGACATCACCTTTATAACAAACTAGCTGTACCCTGCCACGCTTCGCTGTGGCACATTGTGATGCAAAATTTAGATAAAAACAATCCTCGATGCGGATTATATATCATTATCAAATTTCAGCTCGATCGGTGCAGAAATTTTTTGAGTTTTTGAAGCGTACACAAACCAACATAACATTTTTATATAAAGAGATTTGCTCGTAAAGGGTCTCCTATTTTGCCAATTTCAATATCGTAATGTACCTCATTACGTACTTGTGCGGTAATGTTTTTTTTTAATAAGGAGTGACGAGACGAGCAGTACATGTGCCTGATGGTAAACAACATGCCTGCCACATAACATCACAGTGACACGCAGCTATTGGAACAAGAAGAGTCCAAATCATTACGTAGCACTGCACTGCGCTCGTCACCCAGAAATCTAAGATGTAAAATCTATGTAATGTAAAACGTACGGTTTGTCACGATGCTCCGTCTGAAACGAACGGTACCTTTTTAAATCTTATCAAAGAGTTTTTATGTCACAAAAGTTGTCAATATTTTATGTATAAGTAAAATTAACTTTGTGAGATAAAATATAATAAATAAACATTAAATTTTTTATCTAATTACTTTTGACATAAATTACAACAATGAATCTGTTACAAAGCACAAAAATATTAATTTACTTTATTAGGTGGCCTATTCTTACTAAGAGTATACTACAACGGAAATACGCACACAACTTCCTTTTCTCTCTCGAGTTTCGTTTTTTTTTTAACTAAACGCGCTCCATTGTACCCCGTCGCTTAGAAAATAACTAAAAACACAGTGCGCCTATAGAGGATCTGAAACTCCCGCTTTAAAGTGTTATAATGACCGTGACTCTCTTCTTATGAAGGAAGGTTCCAAGTACCAACAGTGAAAAAAATGTGTTAAAAAGGAATGGCGTATCATGTATTTAATACAAATACAAATACAAAAATCTTTATTGCTGTTTGTAGGTAAGATAAGATGATACAAAACATTTTAAAAGTTGCCCCATACAAACTGGCCTCTGCGAGAGGCATGCAATATGTCTGGCAAGACAATTTGTTAGTCTTAATTTATAAACAAAAAAAATAAAATAATAGTCAGCTGATTAGTCTTCTTCTTCCTCATCTTCTATTAATTTCTGGTTTTTATTTATGTCATCTGATTCTTCATCTTAGATTTAAAACTATATAAGTATTATTATTAGTTGGTAGCAAGTCTGCCTGCGAAGCTGTGGGTCGTGGGTTCGATCCCCACCCAGTGCAAATGTTTGTGTGATGAATTCAAATATTTGTACTGTGTCTAGGTGTTTTCTAGGTGTACAAGCTTTGCTTAGTTTGGGGTCAGATGGTGTTGTGTGTGAATTAGGTATCCACCAATATTTATTATTATTTATTATTAAAATATTGTTACCTGCTAAATTGATCGCTTCATCACACGTGTAGATTTTTGCTTCTTGCCTGTTTACAGTTGCCTCAATTTCCGTCACATGGTAACCATTATTATCGCCCATTATATTTTAATTAGCTTTTCACTTAATCAAATAATAATAAATTTTATATGGGCCCAAATATTATGGCCAAAACTCAAACCTAAATGACTCCTGAAAGCCGGAAACAGAAAATAATTCCCTGGTTTTGTCATTTTTGGGTTCTAAAATATACACTTGGTAGAAAGAAAGAAGAAACTTGAGGGAAGAGTGAAATAATACTTTTTTGTTAATTATGGATTTGTGATCTAGCCTGATATTGTGTGTGAATTGTCCACCAATATTCTTCCATCATTTTTAGAACCATACATTCAGAAGAATATTTGGTAACGCCATTTACAAAAAGGTAAGGAATCTATGAATAAATAATAAGATAAAATTGTCTCCTCAAGAGACGTTCGCTAGACGGTTGGGTTAAGGGTCAGATGCAGAAGGCGGTCATCCTCGACACAGCGCGCATCGTCAGGAGATTCTTCACTCTGCAGCCCTGACCACCGGTAGCTTGGACCATGCCCCGCTGATGGCGGCAAACTAGGTTTAGATTTGTATAATGCTTTTGTATATAAATATTGTAAAAAAATCATCCTAAGAAAATGAATAAATGAGATAAAAAAACAAACATTATAAAACATATTACAGTCAAATTGTGAAACCTCCTTTTTTGAAGTCGGTTAAAAACGAATAATTCATTTGCTCCGAAAAAAAATCAAAAACCCATGATCCAAGGATCTCTTAATCAGTCCTACCCTGGCAAAAAGTTAGCCTCGGAAAAAGGCGAGGGAACAGAATTGAGTGGAATTCTACCAATTTTATATATCTCAATGTTTGGAGGTTTGTTGCTCAATCGAACGGGACCTGCAGAAATTGGGTTAGTTAGATTATAGTCCCGGAATACACAGTTAGGCTTTAGATAGTTAAAATAACGGCAATGGGAAATACGCATGTAAAACCGCGGGGCGATATAGTACCTATCTAGTAAGTACACTATTTCACTACTACTCGTAGTATCACATAGTTACCTACGTCACTTTTATATAATACTAATTCATTAGCGTATGTAGGTAATACTAATTCATTAGAAATTTTGTATTTCGCGAATATAAATGATTGGTTAAATTACTAAACTATGGCTTTAGGTGATAAGGCCGCCAATTGTTTTCATTTTAGTTTTATCTATAGCTACTAATATTATAAAGATGGAGATGTTTTTTGTGAACGGGATAATCACAGGAACGGACCGATTTTAAAAATTCAATGGCCGTTGGATTTGTTCGTGATCGTTATAATAGGCTATATATATTTTATGAACCACGGACCTAATTACCGAAGTGTACCTGGTAAGGAGGATCTTTGAAGGTCTTATTTAGCTATTAGGAAAATCAGTACGTTGGGGCTACATAGCGGGTATACACAAAATAGTTTTGTCAAAGGCACGTTAAAAACATCACTTTCGCTTTCAACAATTTACATCAGCAGATTTCACTATATTTCAACACTGTTAAGCGACGTCTTAATCCTATCTCTAAAACTTTGATTGTGACTTCGGTCGTTTTACCAGTTACTTATCAGAAACTACTTACGACTGTTGGTCGAAGGTCGAGTTTGATGGGAGGAATTTAATATGTTCGTAGCAAAGAATGTTTCGTATTCAGGTAGCGATTGCGGACGTTTTTCTAGCAGGCACCAATCCCACTAATTTTATAAATGTCAATGTTTAGATGTTTGTCGCTCAATCACGTCATAACGTATAAACGGATCGGGCTGAAGTTTGGAACACGGACTATATTCCGGAAGAAGACATAGGCCATTTTTATCCCGGGAATCATATCATAACTAGCGGCCCGCCCCGGCTTCGCCCGTGGTACTTATATAACCTACAGCGTTCAAGGATTACGAACATATGAAAGAACGATGAATAAGAATAAGAATAAGCATAAGAATGTCTTTATTGTATAAACTGTGTACATAGATGGTAGGTGGATACAATAATGGTTTCAACAGTTTTGTCCTCGCGAACATACAATAATGTTTTACGTAATTTCATACAATCTTTTTTTATCATCCTCAAAATTAACATAGGTACAGTTAATTAACTCTGAAACACAATATAGGTACATAATATAGATCTATGACACATTAATAAATTATGTTAATTATAATTTTACTTTTTTATTAATGTGCAGATTGAAATAAATAAGCTATATTTCATACAATAAAAAGAAACACTATCGTTAATTTAAAACAACCACAATTTTATGCGAAGTATGAACTCGACCATGAGAGCTTAAGACCTAACTTAAGACTGTTTGACTTGCTTCCAGTCAAAGTATTCTTTGAGGTCATAAAATGTGTTAGTAGCTAGCCAGTCTTTTAGTTTACGCTTTAACAAATTGCCGTTTAATATTTTCAGTTCAACAGGCAGATGGTTGTAGATTTTAATGGAATTTGCGAAAGCACTTTTGGCATATATATTATTATTGACCTGATGTACACAAATATTATATTTATGTCTGGTGCGTAAACTATGAGCGCGGCTAGATTTCAGATTAAAATAAGTATCTTTATTATTTTTTACAAACATGCATAATTCCAATATGTAGAGACTAGAGAGCGTGAGAATCTTATGGGTTTTAAATATGTTTCGCAGAGTTTCAGTGCTATTTATGCTAAAAATGTTTCTAAGACACCTCTTTTGTATTAGGAAGATTGACTTAAACTCTACTGAATTTCCCAGAAAATTATACCGTAATTTAATTGAGGGTAAACGTAACCATAGTATGCACTCAGCGCTACGTCTTTAGAAGCAATACTGCTGATTATCGACAATGCATAACAGTAGCTTGATATTTTACTGGTTATTTTAGCGATATGACTTTTCCAATTTAGGTGACAATCCAGAGTTACCCCTAAAAAGTTAGATTTTTCTACCTCATTTATTTCATAACCACCATGACTAACTTTTAGTTTAAGAGAATTTCTTTTTGAGCTACGAAACTGCATAAAGTTGGTTTTAAATGTATTGATGTTAAGATTCATAGAACTTAACCAGCTATGAACCTATGAACGATTTTTTTAAATCGGTCCAGTAGTTCCCGAGATTAGCGTGTTCAAACTATATAATATATGCTATAGGCTACTTTTGATCCCCAAACTATCGTGCTGTTTACTGGGTCAGAAGTGACACCTGTAGACATCTGGCGGGGATAACTAATTAAATGACGATTGATCAGTTTTCGACCGGAGAGGAAAAATGATTAAATTACTAAAATGGCTATTAAAAAATAAGGGTTGATCGTAGAAGGGTGAAAATTGAGGATCGTATGTATTTTTGTATGTTGTATCATAAAATTTTTATTTTTAGAAATTTAAAATATTGTCTAAAAATAAAAAATAAAAATTAGGGGTGGACTACCCCTAACATTTAGGGGGATGAAAAATAGATGTTGGCCGATTCTCATAGATACCGGATAAGCATGGCAACGATAGCTGTGACACGAGGCACTCGCACTTAGGAAGAAGTGCTGCTTGTCACTGTGCTGTTATGTGTCAGGCATGTTGCTTACCATCAGGCACATGACCTGATCGTCTCGTCACTCTATATTTAAAAAAAAAAAAATAAAAAAAAAAAGGGGCCAGCGGAGTGAGTGAGACCAAACATAATCATGTCTGGTTACACCTTCATGAACAAATCCTCTTGACATACATGCGCAGTTTCCATACTAACGATTGCCAGTGTGGGCAACAGTTCTTTAATTTTTTATACGTAACTTACGAAAGTCATTAAATTCTAATTAATTGTTGAGTCAAAAAACACGAATTCGCTAACAATATATACAGGGTTACTGGTCGTCGGCCTGCATCCGTTTAGGGTATGTTCAGTATGTTTAAAAAATTGGCAGTCATAGGAACTGCGGATATAACGAAATGAGGTTATAAGTGAAAACTTATAACTCAGAATTAGATAGTTCACTTTGGAAACTACGGGGGTGAAACCAGAGGGCGAGGTTATGACTGAATGAATGCTGACGCATTTCTAGATGTCCATAGCCATGCTCTCCGGTTTCACCCGCGTAATTTCCAAAGAAGTTTTCACTTTTCCCGGCAATTCCTATGACTGCCAATGTTTAAAGTGAAAAATTCTTTTGGCGCGGCTCAGACAGATCTTTCGTGGGCTGTGAATTAAATTCTAGCTTCATGCTCGGGAATGATAAGAAATCTTCGGGTAAACTCGGGACCATGGCCACACCCTCCGGTTTCCGTAGTTTCCGAAGTAAGCTATCAAATTCGGAGTTAGATAGATAGAAAGTCTTTATTGCGACACAAACAAATTGAGATATTACAAATAAATATAATAATATAGTTTATAAATTTTCAGTTCTAACGGCAATTCCTATGACTGCCAATTTTTTTACTATGTACGGTGAATGCGCGAATATCGCGATCCCCAAGTTAATCTAAATCTAAATCACGTAAAATCCAACAGACAAATTCATAAGCAGGAAAAAGAAAAGGAGGAAATGGGACTCACGAAATCTAGGTCGTAGCTCGGGAACATCCAGTAGGCGGCTGCCCAAGTATAGGCTAGCAACCCTGGTCTCCTCAAATACGTCACAAATAGCACAGAACAATGCAGTTTCTGTAGTTTTTTCAATTAAATAACAGAGAGCACGTCACACCCCCGTAACGAATCTCAACACACACCTTCTTCAAGTGAAAGTTCTTCGCACAATGCTCGTGCGCGGGTCAATTCGTCAACGAGATAAGGACGAATAGGGGGTGAAATATGGTAGGAAAAGGAGACGGAACATATGAAATGTCTGCTCATTCAATAATAGCTATTTAGCGCTAACATACGGGGAAAAATACGAATTTATATAAACTGTCGAGTTGGTGAAGATATTTAATTTAACCTAACATCCCATAATAGGATGGAGGCTGATTACCAATAACGCTGTATAATGCAAAGAAAGAAGGTAGGTATAAAATATATTTCAAAAGTAATCTAAAAGAAATACTGATATACAAATGCTATGTATAATACAATAAATGAATTTTTAAATGATACCTAAGGAAATTAATTGGAATATTAATATTAAAGATATTGCTTAACATGAAATTTGACATTCCATTAATGTCTATTGTTCATTATGATATTTGATATTTAACTAACATAACACCAAGTAGTATAAATATTGTAACTGGCATGTTGAATTAGATAGCACTGTATACATTCTATGGCATTGACATGATCAAACACAAAACAGCATCCTGCTGAAACACAAGACATTGGTGTAATTATTATCACCAAGCATTTATCTCACATAATATAATAGTACCTGGTTGACCGAGCTTTGCTCGGTTTTTGAAATGATATTTAGGCAGGTACGAATTACGTAGTGATGAAATATAATACAATAATAAAACAAAGTCGCTTTCCGCTGTCTTTCTGTCCATATGTAAGTATCTAAGTATGTAATGTACTTAGCACATTATTTTCATATATCTCGTAGGGCACCTATTAAAAAAATGCATTGAAATCCGTTGCGTAGTTTTAAAGATCTAAGCATACATAGGTACATAAAAAGGTCTACAAAAAAGTCCGTTGTAGTAAATTTCTATCTTTACGGCTTAGTATTGCATAAAATCGCTTCGTAAATAACAAATAAGCCATTATTGACGAAGCGATTTAATTAAGTACATTGAATAGGCATTTTGTGCGTCATATAGATCAATATAGCTCTTAGGTACCTACAACATGTTATTTAAATGAATGCCTTCGAAGATATTGCAGATTTAATATGCAATGCAATGTTTTTACCAGCATTTCACCCGTGCGAAGCCGGGACAGGTCGCTAGTGAATGATAGTCTTCAATCTTACCAGCACAATAAAAAAAATTACGCAATAATTCAATAAAACATCACGATCACGAGTCCAATTAGTTATAGCTTACTTTAGTCTTGCTTAACAGCGCCATGTATTGTTAAGTAGCTTTAGTGTTGCTGTGTCAGTACATCCGTTTGTATAGAAACATCGCCAATAGATTTTTTTCATGTATATTTAGATTTTATTAAATTAAATGCGATGATAAAGGCTCCCAGTAAAAGGATTTCTAAGGAAATGAGGAATTTGAAAATAAAAGTAAATGACCAGAGTTCGAACCGGCACTTTCAAATTTTGAAACTGTCCGATTTCTCGACTGTGCTATGATACGAAATTTGCTTTCATATTCTAATGATATTGTAGCAACTTTTCATTGCCAGGAAATGCGCTTAAAATGCCTTATTTTAAAATGAAAGCTAGCTAGATCGATTATTCGCCCCGAAACTCCCTGCATACTGAATTTCATCAAAATCTTTGAAGCCGTTTTCGAGATTCAGATTCTATTTACTTACGGCCTCTATACATTTATAATTCTTGTATGTATCCAAGACAAACCAAACATTCATTCACAGACTAAATTGAGAATGCACTCAATGGCTTATGGTAGCTATACACGTTACGTAAAAGTAATATACGAAAAATCTTTGAGGTCTGGAGCATCTGGCTGGCTGATGATGTATATTGAACTAAACTGTCATACTACAATTGAATCTTCAACAATCTGCATCAATAGATAGTGATGACGAAAATAGTTTTATCATTTATCGGCCGCATCGTCCATTTACGCGACCTCTAATTCACCTGCGCAGGCAAACTTATACAGGTAACCGCTCCGGTACACCGCAGCGTGTATAGATAGATAGATAGCTGTTTTTACATTGTCTTTGGTTGCTGTGTCGGTACGTCAGTTGCTTCTATACAAACTATTGTATATGATAGATATATGTATAGAGACATCGCCAATAGATTACATTTCCCCCTTTTTTTAAGATTTTGTGCGTTGATAAAGAAATTATCATTATCGTTGGATTAATCAGAAAAGAAAGAACAAAAAAAACGACAAAAAGACGAGATCAGGGTTCAAACCGAGGTATCTGAATCTCCTCCTTTTTTAAATCGGTTAAAAAATATGCCATTTAATAAGCGAATCATTTTTGGTCTTGCCTCAAAGCAAAGTTGTGCAGCGCCATCTATACAACAGTTGTTTGTTTGTGCAGATGCATCATCAATAGGTTTTTTATGTTTTTGATAGAATATGTACCTACTTAGATACGAATTAAATGCGTTTATAAATATGTTATAAAAGGATCTAACTATAAGATTTTCTCAGAAAAAAAAGGACAAAAAGAAAAACTCCGATCAGGATTCGTACCGGGGCCTGTTGCCTCCGAGGGCGAGCATTTTCCGACTGCGCCATTAACTTAAAGGTCTGTGGCGAAATAAGTTATCGTATTCTAATGACATTGTGGGAGTTTTTATTGTCTAAAAAACGCGCATAAAATGATGTTTTAAAAAAATAAAACCTAGCTAGATCGATTTATCGTCCCCGAAAGCCCCTGTATACATAAATTCATGAAAATCGTTCGAGCCGTTTCCGAGATTCTGATTATATATATATACAAGAATTGCTCGTTTAAAGGTATAAGATAAAGTATAATCAAATAGAAGCCAGAAATTAATAGAAGATGAAGAATCAGATGACATATTTAAATGACATATAACACAACTGAATAAAAACCAGAAGAAGAAAAGAAGAAGGGGAAGAAGCTATTACATTAATCAGCTATTTTCTTTTTCATTACATAAATTAAGACTATAACAAATTTGTCCTGCCAGACATATTGCATGCCTCTCGAAGAGGCCAGTTTGTCTGGGTCAACTTTTGTTGAGTGTAACAAAAGGTGTTGTATCATCTTATTATACCTGCAGCAATAAAGATTTTTGTATGAAGGCATGTGTATTTGTAAAACTTGGTTGAAGGAATATTTGCTTGTACGGGAGATATTGTTACAAATCACAGTTCATGTTATGGAACCATTTGATTTCAAAAACTACCTTTAAGTTGGAGCTGTCGAGTTACATTTTCTGTTGAGATTAGTCCAACACAATAACGTGACGCACGTGGAAGACTACTCTCTTCGGACGCGGACGCAGGCCGAACGGTCTAACTTTTGGTAGGTACACTATTAGATATTAAAAAAAGTTAGCGACGCCGTACCCTTGTTGTCCCTTTAGATTTCCAACTTTAGGTTACAAAGACTGTTCGAATATCGTCGCTGCGCCTGACAAGTTCCATATGTGAAATTTGTAAGGTTTTGGGAAACGACAAAAAACGTGTTATTTAATTAACAATCAGAAAAACTTAAAAAGTATTAATGCAGTATCATAGCCATTTATTTGAGACATAAAAATACAAAATTTGCAACATGAAGGTATTTGTTATTTAAGAAACAAGAATGTTTTTAAGCAAAAAACAGCACATAACTGGTTTAGAATAGTCCAAAATAATGAAGTATGTGCAGTATTACACATGACGAGTTTGGCAATGTTACAATGTTGTTATTTTAGGTTTAGTATTATGTGTTCTTTAGATTTCTTACATAACAAATTTGAATAAAATTATTAAGCACTACTAAAACTATCTCGTAAATCTAAACTAACTCATAAATCAGTCGTTTTTAACAATTACAAAACCTATCAAACATAATGAGATCAATTATGGCCCTTTAAAACAATTATCCTAAGCTATAATTTTAATATCACAAATTATTATTATTACGATTGCAATAGTAGTGCTTTAGCACAACATAACATCATCATCATCATCATCAGCCACAAGACGTCCACTGCTGAACATAGGCCTCCCCCCTAGATTTCCACAACGAACGGTCCTGCGCAACCTGCAACCAGCGGTTTCCAGCGACCTTTGTGAGGTCATCTGTCCATCTAGTGGGAGGCCGTCCAACACTGCGTTTCCCGGTTCGTGGTCGCCACTCAAGAACCTTTTTCCCCATCGGTTGTCAGTTCTGCGAGCGATGTGGCCTGCCCATTGCCACTTCAGCTTGCTTACTCTTTGAGCTATGTCAGCCACTTTCGTTCTTTTGCGAATATCCTCATTACGGATTCTGTCGCGCAAAGAGACTCCGAGCATAGCTCTCTCCATAGCTCGCTGTGTGACTTTGAGCTTCGTTATGAGACCAACAGTGAAGGACCACGTCTCAGTTCCATAAGTCATCACTGGCAACACGCACTGGTTAAAGACTTTCGTCTTTAGGCATTGGGGTATTTTGGACTCAAAGATGTGCCGAAGTTTCCCGAACGCTGCCCATCCGAGTTGGATCCTTCGCTGGACCTCTTTGTCGAAGTTGGATCTACCTAATTGGATCTTTTGACCCAGGTAGACGTATTCGTCAACAACTTCGAGTGTGGTATTCCCAACAATAACCGGTACAGGTGAGACATGAACATTTGACATGACCTTCGTCTTGTCCATATTCATCCTCAAACCTACCTGTTGGGATACTCTACTGAGGTCCCTGAGCATAGCACCGAGGTCCTCCATCGACTCCTTCACAATGACTATGTCGTCGGCAAACCGAAGGTGAGTGATGCATTCGCCGTTGATATTGATGCCATATCCGTTCCAGTCCAGTAGCTTGAAAACATCTTCCAGCGCGGCAGTGAACAGTTTCGGAGATATAACATCTCCCTGTCTCACGCCTTTCTGTAGCTGGATATGTTTTGTGCACTGGTCCTGTAATCGGACAGACATTGTGGTTTTCTGTATAATCTGCCGAAGCGCATGGATGTGGTCTATGGTACTATAGCCTTTTCGGAAACCGGCTTGTTCGGGTGGCTGGAAGTCGTCAAACCTGCGTGCGAGACGATTCGTGATTACCCTCGAAAACAACTTATGAAGTGAACTCAGAAGTGAGATGGGTCTGTAGTTCTTCAACAAGGTGTTGTCACCTTTTTGAAGAAGAGCACCACCACACTTCTGCTCCACGCTTCTGGCGTACTACCGTCAAGTATGACGGAATCGAACAGCTTCTGGAGGACTTTAAGTACCGGTTTTCCACCCGCTCTCAGAAGCTCAGTCGTAATTCCGTCGTCGCCAGGTGCTTTGTTGTTTTAAGTTGTTTGAGGGCCATCCTAATCTCATACATGCTGACTTCTGGGATATCTTCGGTAAAGTGTCGGGTCAGCTTGGCTCTGGGGTCTTTGCCATGCTAACGACAGGTTGTGCTTGCGTAGAGGTGTATAACTGTTCATAGAACCTCTCAATCTCCTCCAAAATCTCAGGCTTCGACGAGACAACGTTACCACTATCGGTCTTCAGTTTGGTCAGCTGACTTTGCCCAAGAAACAGATTTCTTGCGAACACTTTTGAGCCTTTGTTTTGCTTGATGGCTTCTTCAATACTCGAAGTATTGAAGCAGCGTATGTCGCGTCGCACACACGTAGAGATCTGTCTATTGAGCCGTCTGTATACCGTCATGTCGACCGAAGACTGTAATCGCATATCTCGTCTGACCGCCATAAGATCTAGAGTTTGATCGGAGAGCTTTTGGGTTCTGTTTTGGCGTCGGCTCTTATAAAATTTTCTGCCAACAGCATGAACAGTTTCCACTAGCCTATCGTTTATTTCGTCCGCCGTTACGCACTCATCTAAGGATTCGAAGCGATTTTGAAGTTCGAGTTGAAAGTTATCGGGATCTTCGATCTGAGCATAATTTGGTCAACATAACATAACATTTTAAAATACCTATAGTTATTAAAAACTTGTACACTTAATAGAAAAACAAATCAAAAACTTCTTTATAAAAATCAAACATGATTCAATAACACCTATCAAACAAACGTTGTGTTACAGATCAAACAAATTATTATCGCTTATTTTTTAAAATAATAAAATTTCAAGTTATTGCTTGTAGGTAATTAAGGTTATCATAAAACGTTTGATAGTCACGGTGCATTGTGTCATGTGTCGTATTTGGTTTTATAAATTTTTTGGGGTTCGTTATACAGTTGAGTAACAACAACTGTCAAGTTGTAGCTACGAAGTCGCTGAGGCAGGATTGTCCATTCATCAGGGTGGCGTAATTTGTAGTAGATACTACCATTTTTATACCTACAGAAAAGCTCGTATGTCATTTACAGTTGGATCTCCAGGTTTTTTACCTGGCCGAATAGAATCAAGACAAACATCAGGTTTTTATGTTGTGGTTCACACCACAACGCTCACATTGCTAGCACAGTTGGCGCGCGAATGAAGACGGAACACAAATCCCGTATGTGCATTTCTGCACATACGATTTTTTCCAAACGGTCAAAACACTTGAAGAATTTGTTAAAATTGTTTCTAGTAGGAATATCACAAAAGGACTTTATCAACACATAGAAAAAAAATCAGAGATAAAATTAGTACGAAAAAACGAAAATGAAAAAAATGCACAAATGGAATTTGGCAAGCGCAACGACGATATCTAATGATGTAATAGGGGCCTAAAAACGTAGAATTGTATAAAGCTTGCTGTTCAAGGGAAACGGCTTTTTATACACCACAGAAGATAAAACAATTACTGTACTGTCAAATACCATTTACTGTCACTGTCAATGTCATTTAAATGTTTCTGTCAGATCATCAAAACTGCGTGAAAATAATTGTTCCGAAACAAAAACAAGCGTAGCGATTCACAATCCATTCGGTTCGGGTTGAGCCACGGAAACTGGCCGCTACCGACTGGGACGAGCAATTTGCGATTCACAACGGAGATTCCGATTAGTTTTGACGTTTCCAACCGACTACCAGCTGTTTCTATTCGGTTGAGATTCGGACAGCTTTTTTATCGTGGATAGCTAAATCCGATTTTCAGATTTTTGTATTTACTGAATTTTTCTCTGTTTTTCTTAATATGTTTGTAAGATTATGGACACTAAACGAGTTTTTGTTTACTTAAGTGTATAATATGTGTATAGTTTTTGAAATTTTGGGTTTTGAAGTTAAGCTTGTGCTCTAAAAAATTGCTAGAAATGGATTATTGCCATACTTGATTTGTTATTGTTTATTTTTTGAGATGAAATGATGAAACATGTGATGATTGAGCAAAAAGGCAAGAAACTACCAAGAAACTTTGGAGATACGAGACATCATGTCAAATACGATATACCTAACAGCAAGAGCGGATCCAGCTTTGAACCCAGGTGGTGGTCACATAGTCGGGCCAAGTAAGAACGATAAGTGCGTGCGTGTTTTAATTAGTGGTCTACCTAAGTTCTGGAACCAGCCTAAGAGTGGTAATGACCCCTTGACCCACCCTCTCTGGATCCATCCTTGTATAACAGATAGTATTTTCGTATCCTGTTCAACTTTAGCTTTAGAATTAACAAAACTCGGCTATGTAGTTAATTTATACGCTGTAGTGGGAGCGAGAGGTATACCAGCAAAAACTCTCTATAACCTGCTGAAAGACCTTGGCTTCTCCAGAAGTGCAGTAAGTTCTATACTAGAACGAGTATCTGAAGCTGCAATAGTAGGCTCATATCAGATTTGGCTGGGCAGGGAGAGAAACTCGAGTAGTGAAGGTGAGTGTTGATGCACGTCAGAAAGGAGCCCCTTAAACCTACACCTGTGTCACAAGTCTCGGGATTTCTCTCTCTGCCACATGATGAACTCAGCACCTGCACGGTGAATCCATGGAATGCTAAGATCATCTCATTATACTTGATGAAGCAAAGGACTGCAGAAGGTACCAATGAGACGATCTTCTGAATGATAATGTGCCAATCCGAACCATGACTTCAACATCTTTATGACATTGGCAATTATGACAATGCAGAACTGGTACACATATTATGTAAGTAGAATCTTGCCATTGTACCGCATGTTTGATTCAACAAACATTTACTTACCTATGTCCTCCATTACCATTATAGACTTAGATAGAGCTAGATATGTTTTGTAAATAAAAGTAACGTGTATCACAAACTATGTATTATTTAATCCTACTAAATATGTAATGTTCCTGTTAGCTAATACCTCTTACATCTAAATTCATGAAGCCGTCGCTTAGGTAAAATATAAGTAAGCTCTTTGGGCCGTAGCCTCATTAAAGTTTCCAGGTATTTCATAAAAGGTAAATCTAATTTATTCGGTACTAATGTACAAGGTGATTATTATAACTAAAAGTTCAAATGAAACATCATTTATTACAGTAAATATTTTAATAATTAATCTGAAGAATTTTTTTGATAGTTTATATTCAACATAATTTAGCAATAAAGTTTAAAAACAGAGATGGTGTATTGCTGTTTTTACCATTGAGAACAACTATTAATAAGGGACCAAACAGAAAATTGTAAAAATGAATTAATCATAAAATGCTCTCCGTACTAAAGTATAATCCGGAGTCAATGAAACATTTAGATTTTTGTACATACCAAATGTTTTATTTTCCTAATTTATTATAATTACAGTATTCGTTATAATTGTAGACATATTACAATATAGCTAATTCAGTTAACTTTTCCATACTAAACTGCATAATACCTAACTGGGATATTGTAATTTCTAAACTTATTCAAATTATGATGATACCAACTCTTTAGTGCAATACAAGGATTTTTAATTAATAAGAGATACTAAGATTCAAGACAAAATAATTATTTATGTAATATGCATTAATACTGTTTATAAAAAGTTACCATGTTTCTTCACCAAATTAACATGTATTGAATTTATTAAAATACCTACCTAAATAGAGAGAAAACTAATTTAACTTAAATCACAATTGATGTTATGCACTGTATCTATTACATAATATCATATTCTTACAAAATGAAATTGGATAATAAATAGGTTTGAAATCAGAAGTGAATATTTTTACTGAAAATTGCCTGCATCTTCAATGTGAGTTCAATGAAAACGAAAACTCTCTGGCTTCTTGAATGGAGTATTGTATTATTATAACTTCTCTTCTTCTAGACAATTTTATGAGTTTTCCTACATTCTTTGCATCCAATTTGCTTGAAAATGCGAGTTGAGGTTAGCGCGACATTACCAAGTCGTTTTACACATATTTATGTATAATCACATTTGCTGGCTTCTTGTACGGAGTATTATATTATAAGTTCTCTTCTTCTTCTCTTGACAATTTTATGAGTCTTCCTTATGATTTGCATCCAAGTTGCTTGACATTCGCATTTTAAGCGACATCACGGTCGTTTTGGACATCACACTCCTTTTAGACAATGAATAGGTAATTGATCACATTCGTAGGAACAGTAATATTGATCTGCCTGCTACGGTTATTGAGTGTTTTCTGTTTTAAGAGTTAAAACTATAAACTTTTTTTGTTGTTAAGGTTTATGATTTCAAAACAAAACAATGATTCCGTTGACTTTGACAACATCAACAGATTGACAAGTAAAAAGTATGTACGAATGACTTATTGTGTTTCAAATGCAAATTTCCTAAGGTTATTGTTTGATTTCCTTGTTTATTATGCAGTTTTAAATAAAAGGTAGCCATTGAGCACCACAAAATAAACCGAAATGCAGTTATTTGACGATTTGTATATTTCTACCAAGAGTTAACTTTTCTACCATATTTGAAAACTAGATAGAGTAGCTTGTCTTTGGTCTGGCCAAAAAAGACATTCCTACGCCAATCCGATTGGCGTCGAGAATCGCAAATTCCGATCCATTCGGGTGCGGGAACGCTACCGACTGTGTTGCAGTTGCACCCGAATTGTGAATCGCTACCAAGAAACAAGACCAGTGCTGCCAGTCGGGTCTTGTCAAAAATTTGCTGATATATAAAAAATTGAACTTTTTTAACCCCCGACCAAAAGTTATAAGTTTGACGTCAATGTCTGTCTGTCTGTCTATCTGTCTGCCTGTGTATGGTCTGTCTGTGGCACCGTAGAGCTCAAACGGATGGGCCGATTTCGATGCGGTTTTTTATATTTGAAAGTTAATATCCGTGCGGATGTTCTTAGCTATGTTTGGTTACTATAGATTCAAGATAACCGCCACCACAAAATGGTAGACAAAATATTTCTTCACAACCTTCCTCAATATGGGTATCAAATGAAAGGGCTTGACTAGAATACTATACGCTATAAAAAAATCAAGTTCAAGATGGCCGCCACCACAAAATGGCGAATTATATTATTTTTTCACTACTACCTCAATATGGGTATCAAACGAAAGGGCTTGACTAGTAGAATTCATTGCACTATAACAAATTTTAAAGCCAAGATGGCCGCTTCCATAAAATGGCGAAATACATTTCTTTTTTCACAACTCCCTTAATATGGGTATCAAATGAAAGGACTTGACTAGTAGAATGTTGTACAAATAACAAATCTGAGGTAATCGGGGGTTAGTCAAAATTTTTAATTTTATTTTTGTTGGTTAAGAAATTCCCTTTTCATTTTTTTACTGGAAAGGTAGAACAAGTTGATAGAATAGAATATTAGTTGTATTGACTTGCAGAAATATCGTTGAGTATTTGAGTACTTGCCCGCTATTTGTAAATTATTGTTAATATACAATAAAATTGATGCATTAAGTCAAACGTATATCGAAATATCGCAAAAATTTGGTCCCGCAAATGCGCGCGTAAGTGCGCGTATTATGAATTTTAATACACTACATACTACATATTTATGAATTTCAATTTCTTTATTAGTTGTCATACTTCCAAAATTTATATTTTGTATAATCAACTAGTGAACCTGAGATATACAAATAATAATAATATATACGAGTACGTATAATATAGTCTATAATTCAAGATTTCTATATTAAAATTTTGTGAATTTGTAGCATCTGCAAATATTTTGGGTCGGGTCTTGAATCGAGCCGCCTGAATTTGAGGATTCTGCTACTGTAGAATGGTCAAAGGGGTTTGTCTTGACCCTCCCAATTCGATTTTAGCTGCCGGAGTTACGCGAAAATATTTTAAATTAATATTTAATGTTTCTGTAAATTCGCACGAAAAACATGCAAATGCGTGAAATGGAACGCAATATCAGGAAATATTGCATAAGTTTGAACGTCTTCGATGTCTATATTCGTGAAACGAAACGTTTTCATGATGTTATATTGGTGGAGGCGATGCCTTTAAGCCAAAAAAAATATTTTTTTAGAAATGATTAAAACGATAAATTATGTCTATAAATTATATAAATCATTTTGTGAACGAAATATAGAGTAATCGCATCATTTTCCTGCCTTAAATTTTTAATAAAATAGCCATACCCAGAGACCAACTCAGACCGGTTAGGTCGAAATTGGTCACAAAACCGACACAGAGCACCCCGACTCCATCTATTCTTGTGGCCCCGACCCCTAGTGTTTATAAATAATGCGGGAGCCAGAAGCTCAAGGGAGGTCCTGAACGTGGCGAAGCAAAGTTCAGGGGCGACCGCTAGAGCTTCTGGTGGGAGCCCACCCGGAGTCCAACTCAGACCGGTGAGTTCGAAATTAGTGACAGATGCAACTAGCCCCAATCCCTACTCCTTCCCCCCTCCCTAAATTTAGGTATAAAAGTGATTTAGTATAGTAGCAAAAATGATCTTTGATATTTAATTTAAAAAAAACTATGCGGTTCCGGCAGGAAAAAATGGTAGGGGTAGTTCTCCTCACCCTTCCCTCCCCCCTCCACCAACTCCCCCCCCTAAATTCAGGCGGCTCGATTCAAGACCTTACCCCCGTTTTACCTGAAATAAAACGGTTATTATATACTTACCTTAGTAGAAGCTTATATATATTGAGATAGGCAGCACCATTTCCCGTTGTAGCAGTTATCTCTTTCTACTGATATAGCTATGTCTCTTTCGCACACCCTTCCCCTCTCGCCAGGCGCACGAGGTAGCTGGAGGCTCCGAGCTTGCTCGTCATTGTGTCGAAATATCACCAGGCAGAGATAAAAGTAAGCTTCTACTAAGGTAAGTATATAATAACCGTTTTATTTCAGGTAAACGGTCTCATCTACACTTGACCGTTAGTAGAAGCTTATATATATTGAGACCTGTTTGTTATCGCCTGGTGAGAGGAACGCCAATGTGATATTAGGAAAAGTATACACTTTGGCAGAAATCACCATTATATATAAATATAAGAACACTAATTTAATAACTGATTATTAATGGATCTGCCATCTTATTTTCAAGACCTGGTAGAATTGTTACATAATTAGTTATTTTCAGAAATTCTTGTCAAGCTGTATATGAAAAGAACAGTGATTATTGTTGTGTGTGAATTGTCCACCAATATTTATTTATTTTATTTATTTATTATTAATTATGTACTCTTCTATTGCAACAAAAAATGTGTGTGACGAACCACTGATTGTTATTAAAGACTAAATAAATAGTCATCATTGACAATATAATTATCATTGTATTGAATGTGAACTTACACACGTCCAAATTTTTATGAACAGAAGGGTGGCAGCAAAATTAAAGAGTACATTTCTAATATCCAAATGTTCTGTAACACACCTTCTTACGAGCATTGATAGATATTTGTACAAGGGCTTGTATCCAAAATCAATGAATTGGTATGAAACGGGTAGAAACGCTTAATATCGTTATTATAATGTGACAAAGAATTAGTTGACACTTCTTCAAAGTAATAGTACTTTTGAAAAGTTTTTAAGTATCGCATACCTTCTGCCCTTGTTTAAAATTTCGTCTAAGAGGAGATTGTCAGCCCAACTTTTTGAAGTTACAGCTGACCGTGCACTTCATGGTGTAGCGTTTGATGCCAGCGGTCTTCAGAAGAGACTTGTACCTACCATCCTGAGATGACGATACTGGACTCATGGGGCGAAGGACATATACAAGGATAAAGCTATTAATAAATTTGAGCTGTTAGATATACGGCGCCATTCGTTTAAAATCGTTATCGTTTCATGTGTCCAAAATACAGGACAGAATACAGATTTTGATTGAGAGTGTTTGCCAACAGTTTTTACCCTAGGTGTCGAGAATCTCTGTATTCTCATCATCATCGTCTTATTAGCTTAAACCCAGTTTGACGCCACTACATAATATCGGTCGTCTATGCCTAAATATCTGTAGGGACATTTTATCTTTGTCAACGGTCAAGGAGACAAATCACAGCTCCTGCGGCTTGGACACAGGCACAGAGGGGCAACGGAACCCCGAACAATTTAAAAAGCGTTAGAAAAATGTTTAGCGTATACGCAAATTATTTTGTCCGAATATTTATATGCCAAATAGATGGTTTTCGACCAACTCTCATTTTTAGGGCTATGGCCTTAAAACATTTGTCATGTTATTAGTTAAGTTATTCTGTATTAGATCGTGTGGAACCAACTGCATAACAGAGCCCTTCTGAATCTAGTCGGATTGATCCGACACGGAATGTGACCTCTCGGTCTTTGTCTTATTTGTTCAGAATGACAGAGACAGGGATTGTGATTCCGAATTTGAACCATTCAGATTGCGTTTAGAATTTCACTACCCTGATTTGTTACGAAAACATTTGCTTTAGGAGAAATTGATATACTGTCACCTAGCAACAGCTGTAAATTCGACCCGTCTTATTCGGGTATATGGGATCTATATTATATTATTTGGTTTCCGATATTCAGCGCTTTCACGATTGTTTTATTCGTTCTCTGGGTAGAGGGCCGCTACGATTCGACTAAATAAAAAAGATACTTGACTATCATCCCATGTCTTTATTCTGTCTTTTCACCCCCCCCCATATCTGGAGGTCTGGCACCTCCAGAAACCATGACTTTAACTTTTGATGGAAGATAATCCAGTTGTTGTGTCGACTAGTCATCGTGTAAGGTTGTTAAAGTAAATAAGTTGTCAATAGTCAAATCGTTAAAAAGTGAACGGGCTGTGTGTGACAGCTCATGATTTTAGGTCCGCTCGCCAAAATACCGGCTCCCACGAGGAGCTATCATGAGGAAGGTTTCTGTTGCTTGACTGAGATCACCAATACTCGCATCAATACACTTGGCATGCGGAATGGTGGCGGGAACACCCACGCCTGATAAACATTCCAAGATATGCTGAATGTATCGTACATCAGCGCTTCGCGCTCGTTCTTATCATCTGTGTTCATATACATTACATAGTTCATTACCTCCGTTGTAAATTTGGGCGCCAAAAGATTGATCACCGGTGTGATTCTATTTTTGCAAAGATAATTTCTGTACATCTCCAAGTTAAGTGCCACTCGTCGATTTGTCTGTGTCTGGAAGAACAACCAAGTGATTGTTAAGGGTCCTGGTATGTGATACATTTTGAATGGGATCCGAGGCCAGGATCAGCAAAATTACTTAACTAGTACTTGCCCCAATACGTTGCGTAAGTGAGCTATCGCTGAATGGTCGTTGGATTAAATTAGCACGAAAACTTGTGCCATACTCAATGGCTGAAACTCCATTATCCTCAAGATGTCTAACAATTATTTTGTATTGCAATGGAGGTGTTCCTCCTCTGGTGCCTAGACACCCGACATGGTAAATTGGACTGCCTTGGCAAAATTCGAGGCGTTTTATTAAAAAAAAAAAAGAGTTGGGAGAAGCATATTATGAATTGCCGAGGACAGATAACGAGCACCGGATGGGGTAAAAATATATCGTCGAGGTTGTGTTCTGTGGTAGAGAGGACTGAAACCTCGGTGACTTAGCCCTCGTCGAAGATCAACGAAGCTTGCAAAATACATTAAGCCATTAAACTTTGTGGTTCTATCAGGGACGCCTGACCCGTTTGAGATGTTTGCAGTTCTTCCAGAGCTACCCACATAAGCAGAGATGAGTGATATATTTTCGCGGGGGAGAGCAGAACTTCCTATGCAATATATTATGTACATGGAATCCGAGGATTTCTAACTTTTCCAGTAAGGTTTTTACGTGATGAACCAATGTGTTTGGATTCTGGTTTGTTATTATAAGCAAGCTATTATTATATTTTTTATTTTTTTTATTATTATTATTTGCGTAATCCAATTTGTTAGGTAGGTAGGTACAGACTTTCGGCGCAATACTTAGGCCAGAAAAGAGTTATCTCAAGTTATTATTTCTTGTAAAAAGCGCGTAAAACTCGTCGTGAGTGACTAGCTATAGGCAAATTGGGGTCGGGTCTTGAATCGAGTCTTGAATCGTAGCGAAACGAAGGCTGAGTGTGGCGGAGCAAAGTTCAGGGGCGACCGCTAGAGCTTCTGGCGGGAGCCCACCCGGAGTCCAACTCAGACCGGTGAAGTCGAAATTAGTGACAGATACAACTAGCCCCAATCCCTACCCCCTCCACCCCTCCATAAATTTAGGAATAAAAGTGATTTAGTAGAGTAGCAAAAATGATCTTTGATAGTTAATTTAAAAAAAAATTTGCGGTTCCGGCAGGAAAAAATGGTAGGGGGGAGTTCCCCTCACCCTTCCCTCCCCCCTCCACCCTTTCCCCCCTCTAAATTCAGGCGGCTCGATTCAAGACCTTACCCGCAAATTGAAGCGAGCTTATGAAAAATCAATTTTGCACATCCGATCATGGGTTTGGAGGAAGCCCAGCCCACGAAACAAATTTATTAATTGCAATCTTTCAGTTAGCACAAATTTGTTGAGCGAGGGTAGTTTGAGTACGAGCTATCGGTATAAAAAGCTATATAGCTATATAGCTTTTTTATACCGAAAACAGGGATGATACAAAGTTTTTCGAATGAGAGGTGCTACTTTTAGTAAGTGCCAATTGTTCACTTGTAGGACGAGTGAGGACATCTCTTCAGACTCCACAGTACAAAGATATTGTCTTTTGAGTCCGGTATTACTAAAGGAGATATTTGGAAAAACGGTATGCTTTTATATTATCATCAACATTTATATTATCATCAGTCTGATGCTGCTTTTTCCACCGATTTATATAACGTGGTATATGGACCGGCCCAAAAAGGCTGCTTGTCATTATCGCTGTCTTTTATAATCTTTGCAGGTGGATTATAGCATTTACCTATGTCCACTCTATGGCAGTCTCGATCCGTGAGATCGAAGATGTGTCACTCTGTAAAGGCCTCGATCTGCGAGATCGAAGATAGAGTACTTCTGTGGTTAAGGTTATAAATATTATATATTCTAGGCCAACGTTATATTGCCGTTCTGACGTCTCACTTTGTATTAGTAGCCCTGCGCGGGCGGATTATGGAGGTATTGCTATTGTTATTTATATTATAACTATTGTTCCAGCACCAAGTGTCAAGGCACGTTGGGATGTAGTTGCCACTGCGAGGGGATATATGTGAAATTATTGCGTTTTCTTCGCAAGTTATTTTTTATTTATCAGCCAATATAATTTCCTTCATCCTTCCGTCCATTTCCTGACGCCGCCAGTTTTATCCAAAACTTAAAAGTGTAAACTTCCCGTTTGATTTAAGTCGCGCCTCACGGATTAATGACTAACATGACTAACTATCTAAGGCTATATCTACCAAATTTTGAAATGTTTAAAGTAATAAATGTAATTGCCGCATAAGACTTGTCAGAGTAGGGAAGATGGTGTAGGTGACTTACATCCTTTTACCTATTCGTTTGGTTCCAAATTTGTACACCCTGGGGTTTACAAACTTGGTTATTGGTTAGTGTTGGCGATCGACACATCTATGTACAGAACTAGTTATAGCGATTTTATAACATGTTGGTGAAATTGTAGGAAGATTTAGTTTAACGGTAAATATTGTGGTAAATTAGGTTTATTTAGTTAGGGTTAGGTAGGACACACCTAATAAATATGGTTTTGCTTTAATTTGATTCGAATATCAGGTAGGGTGTCCATTTATTTACCTTAAGTTAGGCAAATGTTGGTAAAAATAGGCAGTTTTTAGGAAATAGCTAAATTGTAAGCTAAGGTACCCCCTAGGATGTTAGGTTCATTTATAGAACTGGTCGTAGGCTACATTTCGAGTGGTCATTGGTTAGCCTACGACCAGGAATGGAAAAGTTATGGTCAAAATAGTGACTATTCCATAGTGAAAATGAACCGAAAAGAGGGCTCGAAATACGGGGCTCTTTTTAGGTAAAGGAAGGGGTACCTTAGCGATCTTGATTTTGTTCGGAGCATGCTCTACTCAGCGGCTCCAGTACAAGAAACAACAAGAAGAAAAATAAAAGGAAGACTCAAGAATCAGCGTTTCACTACCCCGCTCCCAGCTCCCTTTCAAGATCCGGCCAAGAAGATCTCGTCGAGCGAACGTCGGGATCGCGCCGAGTTGTCGTCGTGTCATCATCAAGGGCACGTCAGGACACGCCGACGGTCGCGCCGACTGTCGCGCCGAGTGTTACGCCGAGTGTCACTCCGACCGTAACGCCGACTGTCACGCCGAGTGTTACGCCGAGTGTCACGTGGACTGTCACGCCGAGTGTCACGCTGACTGTCACGCCGAGTGTCACGCTGACTGTCACGCCAAGTGTCACGCTGACTGTCACGCCGACTGTCACGCTGACTGTCACGCCGACTGTCACGCCGAGTGTTACGCCGAGTGTCACGTGGACTGTCACGCCGAGTGTCACGCTGACTGTCACGCCGAGTGTCACGCCGAGTGTCACGCTGACTGTCACGTCAAGTGTCACGACGAGTGTCTCGCCGAGTGTCACGCTGACTGTCACGCCGAGTGTCACGCTGACTGTCGCGTCGAATGTTGCACCGAGTGTCACGCCGGGGATAAAGTCAAGGTCAAGTCAAGGTCACGTCCAGGTCAAGATCGAAGATTGTCCCACAGCGGTTGCAAAGTGAACCCAGGGACGAGTCTACCAGCGCCTGTCGGAACGAGAGGGCACGTACTCAAGAGACCTGCTTACAACAGGTCTCTCCCCCTCTTGCTGCCGGCAGACCAGGCTCGTCAACGCATAGCGGTCGGTCTTAAGCCGGTCGCGACAGCTGGTCCTTCGAGCCGGATTCACGCCATAGCAACTATCGTGGGACTTCGTCGAGGAAGTGAAGACTTGAAGACATCTGCGCTTTGACAACGGACGAGGTGATCATCGTGCGAGTGGAAACGAAGATCAAGATGCCCGTTACAAGAAGCCAGAAGGAATTGATCGGCAAGAACGCACGCCGGCTGAGAGAGCATCACGTGGCACCACAATGGAGTCCGGCACGACATCCGGTACCAGAACAGAGGTACCTTCCGTCTGGGACGTCGTTCGAGACTACGACTGAGGCCACAACCGAGGAAGTCAGAACACTGGTGGGAAGCCCAAGTTCGAAGATCTCCGAGAGGCTACAGAAATCAAAGGCCTCGTCTGTAGCGTCAACAGCCAGAAGGAAGAAAGAGATGGAAGCACGTGTGAGTTAGCTAAACGGAAGCTAGAAGAGGCACGAGCTGCGGCTGGGTTGGCAAAGGTTGAACTGGAGATGCTTCAACTGGAAGAAGATGACGATGATTCTGTGATCAGCGTACCAGTTGATCGGAAAGAGATGGTGCAGAATTGGATCAGCGATTCGACGGAAAGGCTGCCAGGGAAAGTGTCAGAACCGGAGAAGCCCGGCAAAGCACAGACAGCCACGAAAATTGCCGAACCTTCTGCTGAAATTAAGAGCATCGCTGAAGCTCTACGGGACGTCGTCAAGCTATCAACGAGAAATGTAGCAACACCTAGCTACATGTTCGATCTCCCACAGTTCGACGGGAACGCTAGCGAGTGGCTAGCCTTCAAGAGGGCATATGAAGATACGGCTGAGAAATTCTCTTCAATCCAAAACATGATAAGGCTGAGGAAATCCATCAAGGGTGCAGCGCGAGAGTCGGTCAAATGTCTACTGTATTCAGACAATACACCTGAAGACATCATGGAAGCGCTACGCCGGCAATACGGAAGACCAGATGGACTAGTGCTGGCAGAGATGGAGAAACTGAAAAGGCTGCCAAAGATGACGGAGAGCGCTCAAGACGTGTGCGATTTTGCATGTCGAGTGAGCAACATCGTAGCAACAGTGAAGAGTCTGAGAAAGCCTCAGTACCTCCAGTCTCCGGAAATGCTGAAGACGATAGTGGACAAAATGCCTGCGGTCATACGGTTCCGGTGGTTTGACTTTACGGCTGACACGGAAGATCCTGACTTGCTACAGCTGAGCAAGTTCCTGAACAGGGACGCAGACCGGTGCAGTCAATATGCACTACAAGAAGCCGTGACCAAAAGCCAAGGATGGAAGAGAGAAGTCACCCATGCCGCCGTGGAACAAAGGGAAGATAACGAAAACTGTCCACACTGTCAAGGAAGCCACCGTCTGTTCCACTGTAAAAAGTTTACGGAAGCCTCGATCAAGGAACGATGGAAAATTGCATCAAATTGCAAGCTATGCTTCAAATGCTTGCAAGGTCAACATCGGAAGCAAGACTGCCAGAAGCCAGGATGCAGAATATGCAACAGATGGCACCATGAGCTTCTACATGAAGATCGGCTACCTGAAGGATTGAAGGAAGAACCGGATGGCAAGGAAGTAACGAACAACGTGCTCCAGGTCAATACGGTGAAAACCAAGAAGGCGTACTTAAAGATGGTACCAGTTGAGATCTACGGGCCAAAGGGAAGCGTTAAGGTATTGGCTCTGCTGGATGAAGGGTCAACGGTAACACTTGTGGACTCATCGGTAGCCGAACAATTGGGACTACAGGGACCTCGAGAGCAACTCACCATAGAAACAGTTGGAGGAAAGTTGCTGTCGAACAAGAGATCCATGAAAGTCAATTTGAAAGTTCGAGGTCTTCATCACACGCGGAAAAGGACGATCACCGGGGCCAGAACCATGGACGAGCTTTATCTGACACCTCAAGCAGTAGACAAAGAGAAGGTCAAGATGTACTCTCACCTAGACAAGATCGCGGAGCAACTCTGCTACAAGGAAGAACGGCCCAAGTTACTTATTGGTCAAGATAACTGGGAATTGATTGTCTCCAGGGGAACGCGGAAAGGGAAGAAGACTCATCCCGTCGCATCACTCACCTATCTAGGATGGGTATTACATGGATGCGACTCGGGGGCAACTACAACATCGGTCAACTTCGTAACCTGCGCACACGTCTTGGCCCAAGACAAAGAAATGCCAGACTTCAAATCGGCGAAGAACCAAACAAAAAGCAAAGAGAAGAAGCTGGACAAAGATGAGAGTAATAAGAAAAAGGATCCTGCGCGGAGAAGATCCTCGAGAAAAAAGAAGAAGAAGAAGCCTCAAGAAGAAGTCCCGATGACAGTTGAAAAAAGACAGAACGAGAGCTCAGAGGAAGATCCTACTGCGCTCACGAAGGGGAGGCCCCCTGAGACGTCAAAGTTAAAAAAGATCCATACGATGACAGCAGAGGACCTACCAGGAGAGGGAAATCGCTTCGAGTACCGCCTTCATCGAGTGCGGCTATCGACTACCTTGGCCCCACTGTTGTCAAGGTGGGTCGACGGCTTAAGCAGCGAAGGAGAGCCATGTTTCGGCGAGAAGACTGCCTGCCGCGCCTACACCGTGGCGATGCAGTCCTCGCTGTGGGTTCCACGCTGCGCAGAGAGACGGTACTCAAAGGGGAAGTGGTCCGCACCTACACCGGACCAGATGGCAGAACACGAGACAACGAGGCCCGCACAAATGGCGGAATCCTACGACGGGCAACATCCAAGGCCGTGGTGTTGGTGCCTCCATGGGCCGGCGAGCACGAGGTTCGAGACGACTAGCAACAGGCCTCCAACCGGTGAGATCGCCGAGCCAGAAGATGGTGCTTGCGCACGAAGGGGAGGATGTTGGCGATCGACACATCTATGTACAGAACTAGTTATAGCGATTTTATAACATGTTGGTGAAATTGTAGGAAGATTTAGTTTAACGGTAAATATTGTGGTAAATTAGGTTTATTTAGTTAGGGTTAGGTAGGACACACCTAATAAATATGGTTTTGCTTTAATTTGATTCGAATATCAGGTAGGGTGTCCATTTATTTACCTTAAGTTAGGCAAATGTTGGTAAAAATAGGCAGTTTTTAGGAAATAGCTAAATTGTAAGCTAAGGTACCCCCTAGGATGTTAGGTTCATTTATAGAACTGGTCGTAGGCTACATTTCGAGTGGTCATTGGTTAGCCTACGACCAGGAATGGAAAAGTTATGGTCAAAATAGTGACTATTCCATAGTGAAAATGAACCGAAAAGAGGGCTCGAAATACGGGGCTCTCTTTTAGGTAAAGGTAAGGGGGTACCTTAGCGATCTTGATTTTGTTCGGAGCATGCTCTACTCAGCGGCTCCAGTACAAGAAACAACAAGAAGAAAAATAAAAGGAAGACTCAAGAATCAGCGTTTCACTACCCCGCTCCCAGCTCCCTTTCAAGATCCGGCCAAGAAGATCTCGTCGAGCGAACGTCGGGATCGCGCCGAGTTGTCGTCGTGTCATCATCAAGGGCACGTCAGGACACGCCGACGGTCGCGCCGACTGTCGCGCCGAGTGTTACGCCGAGTGTCACTCCGACCGTAACGCCGACTGTCACGCCGAGTGTTACGCCGAGTGTCACGTGGACTGTCACGCCGAGTGTCACGCTGACTGTCACGCCGAGTGTCACGCTGACTGTCACGCCAAGTGTCACGCTGACTGTCACGCCGACTGTCACGCTGACTGTCACGCCGACTGTCACGCCGAGTGTTACGCCGAGTGTCACGTGGACTGTCACGCCGAGTGTCACGCTGACTGTCACGCCGAGTGTCACGCCGAGTGTCACGCTGACTGTCACGTCAAGTGTCACGACGAGTGTCTCGCCGAGTGTCACGCTGACTGTCACGCCGAGTGTCACGCTGACTGTCGCGTCGAATGTTGCACCGAGTGTCACGCCGGGGATAAAGTCAAGGTCAAGTCAAGGTCACGTCCAGGTCAAGATCGAAGATTGTCCCACAGCGGTTGCAAAGTGAACCCAGGGACGAGTCTACCAGCGCCTGTCGGAACGAGAGGGCACGTACTCAAGAGACCTGCTTACAACAGGTCTCTCCCCCTCTTGCTGCCGGCAGACCAGGCTCGTCAACGCATAGCGGTCGGTCTTAAGCCGGTCGCGACAGTTAGGCTAAAAATGTTGATTATATATTTTTTGGGTGTAAAATCATACCTACACGTTTCCGGAGGTTTTGCATTCGTGGATCTTTTAATTTGTCTCGATATCGGAGAAACATTTTCAAAGTACCCCAAATTATCGGAAGCGAATGTTAGCACCACAACGTCCGAACTGTTAGGACCGATTTTAGGATATTTGCTGTAGATGTAGATCTTGGCCTACATCTCGACTGATGAGTTACTCATAATCGTTAACACAAAAGTGTGTTCATTAAGATTCCAAAGCATGGATTTTTGTTATATTTTTTAGACCCACGGCGTTGAGAGTTATTTCTTTTCACCTTTGCCGTCAGCAAAGCGTTAGAGTTAAGAGGTCGATGAAGACCTGCTACTGCTATCAGATCTAGATCGAGAATCTAGATGAAGCATGAAGCTTGCGTGAACGCGATTCACGTTTCTTTAATTTGGTACTAGAACCGTTTCAATTTGGCAGTTGGGTTCCATAATTTAATTATCTCGTTGAAATTTACCTAGGAACTATTAACATACTCCTAGGAAAGAAAAACATACACCTAAGAAAATAATGCAAAGGTTGCATGCAAATTACAAAGACATTAGTATTATCTGAAGGTAGTTATGTAGTAGAATCGACAAGAAATTATATGAGCAATAATAATCTGCAAAATTTTAATGTAAAAAATTTGAAAAATGAAACAAAATTTTAATACAATCTCGAAGCAAAAGCAAGGGGTCGGGTCTTGAATCGAGCCGCCTGAATTTGTGGATTCTGCTACTGTAGAATGGTCAAAGGGATTTGTCTTGACCCTCCCAATTCGATTTTAGCTGCCAGAGTTACGCGAAAATATTTTAAATTAATATTTAATGTTTCTGTAAATTCGCACGAAAAACATGCAAATGCGAGAAATGGAACGCAATATCATGAAATATTGCATAAGTTTGAACGTCTTCGATGTCTATATTCGTGAAACGAAAACGTTTTCATGATGTTATATTGGTGGAGGCGATGCCTTTAAGCCAAAAAAAAAAAAAATTTTTTAGAAATGATTAAAACGATAAATTATGTCTATAAATTATATAAATCATTTTGTGAACGAAATATAGAGTAATCGCATCATTTTCCTGCCTTCAATTTTTAATAAAATAGCAATACCCAGAGACCAACTCAGACCGGTTAGGTCGAAATTGGTCACAAAACCGACACAGAGCACCCCGACTTCACCTAGTCTTGTGGCTCCTACCCCTAGAGTGTTTATAAATAATGCGGGAGCCAGAAGCTCAAGGGAGGTCCTGAACGTTGCTTTGCCGTATGAAGCCAAGTTGAGCGAAGAGGGGAGGTGGCGAGCGAAGCGAGCCGGCGACCTCCGTAGCGAAACGAAGGCTGAGTGTGGCGGAGCAAAGTTCAGGGGCGACCGCTAGAGCTTCTGGCGGGAGCCCACCCGGAGTCCAACTCAGACCGGTGAGGTCGAAATTAGTGACAGATACAACTAGCCCCAATCCCTACTCCTTCCCCCCTCCCTAAATTTAGGTATAAAAGTGATTTAGTAGAGTAGCAAAAATGATCTTTGATATTTAATTTAAAAAAAACTATGCGGTTCCGGCAGGAAAAAATGGTAGGGGGTAGTTCTCCTCACCCTTCCCTCCCCTCCACCAACTCCCCCTAAATTCAGGCGGCTCGATTCAAGACCTTACCCAAAGCAAGCTTCGATAAGCATTATTAGGTTTACATTTAATCAAGTAAGAAATCGAACGATAATATCGTTTTGCAGAAAAAGTGTAAGCACTTACGTGGTTTGTTACTTCTCTGGAAAAAATCACAGAATTTAATAAGAGAATTGGGTTTCTCTTGAAACAAGTGAACTGCACGGGAAATGTCACGCCAATGACGAGCAAGCTCGGAGCCTCCAGCTACCTCGTGCGCCTGGCGAGAGGGGAGGGGTGTGCGAAAGAGACAGAGCTATATCAGTAGAAAGAGATAACTGCTACAACGGGAAATGGTGATGCCTATCTATACTAATATTATAAAGCTGAAGAGTTTGTTTGTTTGTTTGTTTGTTTGTTTGCTTGAACGCTAGGATCTCGGGAAGTACTGGTCCGAATTGAAAGATTATTTTTCTATTGGATAGTCCATTTATCGAGGAAGGCTTTAGGCTATAGAAAATAACTCTACTATTAATTGAAGCGGAGCATGAAACAAGAATGTAACAAAATCGGGAAAAAATATTCCCCTTTTTGAGAGTTTTCGTACGTTTCGTGCTTTGACATGACACATGACAGCATGTGTCAAAGATTGCGTCATTGAATTTCAGTAAACTGTGCCTCGAATTTAAACCTTTGCTAATTTTTTTTTTCTAAATCTGAGTTTGTACGACCAATTTCCGACAGGTGGCGCAGTAGGTTGCTGAAGAGGTTTTTGTTTGAAATCGATATTCTCAGGAATGAGTGAACCGATTTCAGTCATTCTTTCACCGTTGGATATGTACGGGATCCCGATGAGTGCTATATAATATACCACGGGCGAAGCCGGGGCGGGCATCTAGTCTCAATATATATAAGCTTCTACTAACGGTCAAGTGTATAATAACGGATTTTAGTACAAAGTCCGCTATTCTCTATAGTTTGTCAAATACAAATACAATTATCTTTATTGCTGTTTGCAGGTAAGATAAGGCCTTCAACAAATAAAAACAAAAAGAAAATAATTAACAAGTAAAAATAAAATGGAAAAGAGATTTTTTTTCATCTGTGTTACTGCGTACAAATAGGCGCAGCCGAATAAATTAACCCATACTGGAGAAAACTATTTGAATGTGATATGTGTGATGTGTGATTATAAAACATCGAAGAGAACTATTTTATTTAAAAAGCATATATTAAGACATACTGGAGAAAAACCATTTGAATGTGATATGTGTGATTATAGAGCATCACAGGCAGGTCATTTAAAAAGGCATAAACTAACCTATACTGGAGAAAAACCATTTGAATGTGATATGTGTGAATATAGAGCATCAGATATAACTAATTTGAAAAAGCATAAAATGAAACATACTGGAGAAAAACCATTTGCATGTAATATGTGTGATTCCAGAGCATCAAGGAAACATCATTTAAAAATGCATATATTGACCCATAATGGAGAAAAACCATTTGATTGTGACATGTGTGATTATAAGGCATCACAGGCAGGTAATTTAAAAAAGCATATATTGACGCATACTGGAGAAAAAAAATTTTAATGTGACATGTGTGATTATAGAGCATCACAGGCAGGTAGTATAAAAAAGCATAAATTAACCCATACTGGAGAAAAACCATTTGAATGTGATATCTGTGATTATTGTAAGGTTCATGAGCTAATAACTGTATTTTAATATAACTTTATAGTATATTTAATCTGTGTGATGTTCATTTGAGTGCGTCTATGCGTCTTGATATTTAGCAATGGCAACATCGTATCAGACTGTTATATTATCTATGCAAAGGAACATCACCTACTTTTAATTGCGCACTGAACGTATAACAACTGATTATATAAAATCCCATTAAAGCCATTATAAATCAGAGTAAAGGCTTTTCATTTTCTGAGATAAGGACCTGACCCTTCATCTCAGAAGTGGGATAGAGCTTCCAAGCCCACTATTTGTTGGATTTGTACACTGTAACAAGAGTGCCCGACATTATCATGGACAACGGACAAAGAGTATTTCTGGAGAAAAACATCGACTTCAACGTCATAAACGCGCACGGCATAAAACCAAGAGTACTTCGAATGAAAAGATCAGACATCACCGCTGAAGGCACCCACACCGGAGCAGACATAGTCACGAGCGCAGTCTTAGTCCAAGCGGAGGCTCAGCTGAGACCGGAGATACTAATTTACTAATTTTTTATTTATTTATTTTTGAGATGCAGCCAGGACCGGAGATGCAGTCATGATCGGAGATGCCAGCCAGGACCGGAGATGCAGTCATGACCGGAGATGCCAGCCAGGACCGGAGATGCAGCCAGGACCGGAGATGCAGCCAGGACCGGGGATGCAGCCAGGACTGGCGACGCAGCGAGGACCGGAGACGCAGCCAGGACTGGCGACGCAGCGAGGACCGGAGATGCAGCTAGGACCGGAGATGCAGCCAGGACCGGCGACGCAGCCAGGACCGGATTAGAAGCCAGAAAAGGAGCTGCCGCGTGATCGAGTTCCAGCTGTGAGCGGCGTGGCGGTGGAGTAAGAAGAAGGTGCCGTGCAGGTACAGGACATCAGGAAGATACAGGTAATCTTAACAAACAGTACAGTACATATTTTTCACTGAGTTAGTTGAAACCTTAGTAGTAGCCTGAAGGAAATAAATTTACGATGTTGTTTCGGATTGCGACATATGGTCAAAAGTCTAGCCATACAAATTTAGTTGAGTAAAGTAGGCGAATGTGGAAACTATATAATTGGAGTGATACTTATATCATACTTACCTACGCACTGTCAAAATTAACAGGGTTTGTTCAGAGCATGTTAACAGGCATTAGCGTTTATTTCTATTCTTTATTTTTATTTTGGAACGTGTTGAAACTTAAGCTGTCTACAATAATGCATTCAAATAATAAAACGACAACTATACTGATTAAGTTTATGAAGGCAAGTCTGGACAAACTAACAAACACTAACAATCCCGCATTTTCCAAACTGATTCATAATGTGGAAAACTTTACCAGTTAATAAGTGAACTACTGTTGTGTCGGGGAAATGTTATTATTGCAAGGAGGTTGGACATCACAGCTTTTACAAATATATATTTATATATTCAAATGCAACGTATGCAAACTAGGTCACACGAGTATTCATTGTGCAAGATTACTTATTGATTATAAAAATAACATAAATACCATTTTAAGAAAATTTGTATGTAATTTGTATTACACGACACCTAAAATATTATAAACAAAGTGACATTGCAAATAAGACGATTTATACGGTTCAGTGATTAATAGTTGATTAAGTCAATGAAGCGAAAAGATTACGTTAAATTTGGCCCAGTAATAATAATAAATTACCAGTACAAAAAAAAAATACATGGTAGGTAATTATGCTTCTGGGTAAAGGCAAAGGTAGATACAACAATGCAAGATATACGTAGTTGAGGATATAGAAATCTTTAGTGTTGAAGATATACACTGTATTGGTTGGTATAACACAGTTTCAAAGAAAGCCCTGACATTGTTGTAATAAAAATAAATATATAATTTAAAAATAAATAGGTAAGTATAAATTCACAAAAACTTTTTTGTGAGACTTGAACTAGTTTTTAAATATGCTATTTTAGTCCTTACGCGACCACTAACTGTAATGCTCTTTGCTTGTAGTAGCAGCTACTCTGATTCTTTCCACTAGAGTCTCTCTGAGAGGAATACAAACATAGGCAATGAATTTTATTTATTGGCAGCTGACTACTTTGAAAATGATTAAAGCGGAATATTATTACAAAATATAGTACAAACGCCCAATTTTGTAACGCACCAATAGCAATAAGTAAAGGTTGACTTTGATTTACGTGATTTTCATAAAGATTGTAAAGAATCAGATTTAAATGTTAGATCAGAGTTAACAAACAAACACGATCAGACACAATTGAAAGCACTACAAAAACCGTGTGAGGTACGTATGTTGTTTTTTTAAATGGTTTAAAAGAAATAGATTTTCTGGGATTCTATGTCAGTGGTAACGGAACAGGTAACAGGAAAACGACTGTTATACTTAATTTTCAAAAATGTTCACGATGTTAGGCGATTCATTGGTCTTGCAAGATTTTTTTTAAGTTTGTTAATATTTTGCTCCTATAGCAAGACTCCTGATATATTGAGTACTACATTTAAATGGCTAACAAAGATAGTCAAATGTTTGATAATTTACAATAACTGCTTACCCAATAATCTGTATTAGTTTTGTTTGAACCTGAGCCAACAAAGGACAAAGAACGCTGATGGTACAAAGCTAGGTCTAGCGGGTATTTTGATGCAACATGATGTTGATGGTTTGCTGATTTGAATGATGAACAGTAGTTAATTTTTTTGTCAAATTAGAGGCTTTAGCTGTAATAGTTTCCTTGAGTTGTTTTTAAGATTATTTACTGGGTTTAAAATTTAAAATCCAGCAACCAACTGTAATGAACTACTGTCCACAATAACGAAATGAGATCTCGTTCCACGAATATAACCATGGTGGGTACAACATTTCGGGAGTACAACTGCACAATTGAATACACGTGACACACGTTAATGCCTTATATTGAACCTACTTGACAAAATAAGTATTATTGACTTACTGAATATTATGAACGTGAAGGATTGGATCGCATCTGTACAAGAAATTGATGAAAATGAACATGAATGATGAAATTAACTAATAATGTAGTGATATTAAGAATAATTACCAACTTAAGGCTTTATATGTTTCCAGTAAATGGAAATGTAAGGTGCCATTTGTAAAAGTGAATCATGAAAACGTCCATCATTCCGGATTTGAAAAAATCTTAAACAGTTTACAATCTACTTATTTTCCTAAAATACACCATGTTAGGAAGAAATATTTAGCTACGTTTACAAAGTACTTACATCAACATTCATTCAGTGCGTGGTACAAAAATCATAAATGTTGTTAAGATTCCTAAATAATAATGCACCTATTTCGGAGTATCATCACGATTGATTACAGATCGCGGCTCATGTTTTCTTAGTACGAGTACAAAGTTAAGGGCTTCTAAACTAACTAACTAAATCATAAAACTCTTCTAAAAATAATCTGGATAAATGGATAACGTAAGACAATATCGTTTTAACAATTACCTATAATTTTGTTATTTCATCACTGAGATATAGGTAGGCATATCAACTAATGCTGATCGCATATTATTTATTAAATTAATTAATTAAACACGTAATGAACGTCGTAGCTGGCAGGCAGAATGGCAGGTAGAGTGATTAGACCATTTCAGAAGCGATGTCAACAAAGTGCCGTATTAAAAAAATTAAAAAACTTGGCACTAGGTAAACTCGAGATATTCACATTGAGTCGAATAATATTGGCAGGTAAAAGTCTATCCGTATTATTATTGAGATGCAGGTTAGTTAGCCCTACCGATAACGTGATTGGTGACACAGTTACTGGAACATCTGTATTAGTGGTCACGATAATAACAGTGAAGGTGATCTAGTACGAATGGAACGGACCATTGGTGACAAATATCATGCAGACTGAGCTTACAAGTATTTGCCAAATACGATCCTTACAGTATTAATAGGATCAGAGATCACCTTACTGAATCATAGATTTCTTGTTGAAGATAGTTTTCGTAAAAAGGCAACAAACGGTATGAAGATGTCTTTGCATTGGATAAATCTACCCTTGACTTAATTTTAAACAATGTAATGGTAAAGACAGTGAAAGCGATACAGATGACGAAAGTTCTGACACAATTAAACGTTAGTTAGCTTATTATGACAATAATATGGAAGCTTAGTAACATTACTTAGTTACGATTGAATTGGATTTATTTGTGACAAAACTACAATATTTATTATGTTAATTGATCGAGAACATGAACACGATAATGATGGTTATGCTTAACACACTTTATTTGTACTTTAACCAACGAAGTATTATTAATAGGTCATTGACTTGAACAGATTACATTTAATGCATTTGTAAAATGATCCCACACTAGGCTCTGGGCCCGTGACCTGGGCACCTTATCAGACTATGGTTGGTAACATTATGAAAAGATTCATCATCATCATCCACAATCTTCTTTAACTATCTGATGGATAAAGACCTCCCTTTTATCATACCATATTCCTCGTTTCTCTGTCGAGTCCAGGTTCGAAACGTGATGAAGACGATGACAAAGATAATTGTTTTTACTAATAAAGCTTGTTTGAGGTTCGTGGATTTTGATAGAATCAAGCATAGGCTATGAGCGATCAGTGCAGAAAGCGAAAGGTATTGGGTAACTAATGCCGCACAGATGGTCGCAGATCATAGCAGACTATGCAAGATAATATGAACTAGATAAGAGATGTGAATGATACGGTTAATTATTATTAATCAAGTTTAATTTCAGATTCTTAGATTATAATTTTGATGCGAGCATAGGCTATGAGCGATCAGTGCAGAAATTGAAAGGTATTGGGTAACTAATGCCGCACAGATGGTCGCAGATCATAGCAGACTATGCAAGATAATATGAACTAGATAAGAGATGTGAATGATACGGTTAATTATTATTAATCAAGTTTTATTTCAGATTCTTAGATTATAATTTTGATGCGAGCATAGGCTATGAGCGATCAGTGCAGAAATTGAAAGGTATTGGGTAACTAATGCCGCACAGATGATCGCAGATCATAGCAGACTATGCAAGATAATATGAACTAGATAATAGATGTGAATGATACGGTTAATTCTTATTAATCAAGTTGGTTTCAGATTCTTAGATTATAATTGATGCGAGCATAGGCTATGAGCGATCAGTGCAGAAATCGAAAGGTATTGGGTAACTAATGCCGCACAGATGATCGCAGATCATAGCAGACTATGCAGGATTGAGATTACGAATATGATTAGATTTTAGATATTTTTAATTAGATTAGAGATATGAATTTGAACAACTAGGCAAGAGATCTGATTAATGTTTGTTGAATACCTTGTTTGCTCTTGCCTTTTTCTGATGATTGTATGCAGTTTACCTATTATTGTATAGTAATTACTTAAGTTCACATAAAACAGTTTTGTATGTAAATTACCTTCTTTTTTTTTGAGTTTTTCATTTGTCATTTATGTTGTTATAACTTTTTAAGTTTTGAATCATTCAAATTGTGAGAGGACTCACCTTAAGAGGATGGCCGAACTGTAAGGTTCATGAGCTAATAACTGTATTTTAATATAACTTTATAGTATATTTAATCTGTGTGATGTTCATTTGAGTGCGTCTATGCGTCTTGATATTTAGCAATGGCAACATCGTATCAGACTGTTATATTATCTATGCAAATGAACATCACCTACTTTTAATTGCGCACTGAACGTATAACAACTGATTATATAAAATCCCATAAAGCCATTATAAATCAGAGTAAAGGCTTTTCATTTTCTGAGATAAGGACCTGACCCTTCATCATAGAGCATCAATGGCAAGTTCTTTAAAAAAACATATATTGACGCATACTGGAGAAAAACCATTTAAATGTGACATGTGTGATTATAGAGCATCAGATATAACTAATGTGAAAAAGCATAAAATGAAACATACTGGAGAAAAACCATTTGAATGTAATATGTGTGATTACAGAGCATTACGGAAACATCATTTAAAAATGCATATATTGACCCATACTGGAGAAAAAGCATTTGATTGTGACATGTGTGATTATAAAGCATCACATGCATGTAATTTTAAAAATCATATATTGATGCATACTGGAGAAAAACCATTTAAATGTGACATGTGTGATTATAGAGCATCACAGGCAGGTCATTTAAAAAAGCATATATTGACCCATACTGGAGAAAAACCATTTAAATGTGACATGTGTGATTACAGAGCATTACGGAAACATAATTTAAAAATGCATATATTGACCCATACTGGAGAAAAACCATTTGATTGTGACATGTGTGATTATAAAGCATCACAGGCAGGTCATTTGAAAAAGCATATATTGACCCATACTGGAGAAAAACCATTTAAATGTGACATGTGTGATTATAGAGCATCACAGGCAGGTTATTTAACAAAGCATATATTGACGCATACTGGAGAAAAAACATTTAAATGTGACATGTGTGATTATAGAGCATCACAAGCAGGTAGCTTAAAAAGGCATAAATTAATCCATACTGGAGAAAAACAATTTGAATGTAATGTCTGTGATTATAGAGCATCAGAGGCAAGTTATTTAAAAAAGCATAAAATAAAACATACTGCATACAGCAACAGGAACTGATGTAAAAAGGCATAAATTTACCCATACTGGAGAAAAACCATTTGGATGTCATATATGATGTCGTATATGTGACACTTTATCAAAACAACTTGAGAAAACACATACTAAGCCATACTGGGGAAAAAGGCATTTAAATGTGATATATGTTATTATACAGCATCAGAGGCAACTAGTTTAAAAGAGCATAAATTAACCCATACTGGAGAAAAACTGTTTGAATGTGATATGTGATTACAGATCATCACGGGCACCTAATTTAAATTTGCATAAATTCTGCGATCATACAAAGAAAGGCTAATGTGTTTCAATTTACAATCATTGTCTGATTGTAGAATTTACCTTGATTAAATGTTTCTTCATAAACTATTGCATAGTGGAACAGACTATCCTGAACTCCTTTCATCAAATTCAAACTTAGAGTTCCATATAGATATCCAAGAGTGCCAATCACTCCGTTCGCACCCATATTTAGGGGAACAGTACTTGGTGCAAACTCACCTGTACCTAGGTTGAGTAGACTTGTGAACAAGTTTCAGAAATGTTCAAAAATAGACATATTTGGTGACAGTCTCATTAACCTTAAAACTAAGTTAAATAATATATGTACCTACATGTTAATGAAAGTACCAAGTGTTACTGAAACTCATATACAATTCAATTATAATTAATTAATTCCCCTACATTTAGTTTAACAAAATATCTAAATGTTAATTGCATGCTGTGCTTTGTCTCAACGAAAAATACTTTTAACAATAATATATTAAGAACAATTAGTTTAAGAAGCAATGTAATAAAGTAATTTGTAATTTGTCAACACAAAGCCAAATTAAATAAATAAAAATAAAATTATAGAGCATCAGATATAACTAATTAAAAAACTTCGAGAACTCAAAACATTGATGTTAAAACATTAATTTAAGATGTTGAAACATCGATGTTTTCCTGCTAAGTAAGACGAAAATAATGGTTACAAAGTGCACGCTATGAATTTAGAAATGCAAAGCTTTATTAGCTCTAAAGTGGCGCACCTTGATCTATGACTGGTCTCCTGCCTTATTAAAATTTTATCTAAATGCATTCCAAATGACCCTCCCTGACCAGAGTAACTTGGTAAGGTGGGGAAAAGCCTCTGAAAAATGTTGCTATACTTGTGGAGGCGATATGTACAGCAAGGCACATATTGGTGGGATGCAAGGTGCTCCTTAATGGGGGTCATTACTCACGGCGTCATGACAGAGTACTTGAAATCATACGTGAAGCCATGAGCCTTTCAGTAGCTAGAGCCCAAAAGGGATTGACGACAAACAAAAGACAAATTAACTTTGTAAAAGCAGGCTCAACTTCAAACTCCAGGAACAAGCCTTACTCAATCCTGGGTACAGCACCTGATTGGACTATTTTAATGGACACGTATGAAAATCACTACAAAATCCCAGAGGATGTGGGTGTTTCGTCATCCAGACCGGACATTTTCCTTTTTCTAGAGCTACGAAACGCATAGTCCTTGTAGAACTTACCGTACCGTGGGAAACTAATATACCTAAAGACCACGCGATGAAACAAAATAAGTATTACGACCTCCTAAACGAATTAACAAAAAACGGCTATGTAGGTAGTTTATACGCTGTAGAAGTGGGAGCGAGAGGTATACCAGCAAAATCTCTCTATAACCTACTGAAAGACCTTGGCTTATCCAGAAGTGCAGTAAGTTCTATACTAGAACGAGTATCTAAAGCTGCACTAGTAGGCTCATATCAGATTTGGCTGGGCAGGAGAGAAAACGAGTGGTGAAGGTGAGTGTTGATGTACGTCAGAAAGGGCCCCTTAAACCTACGCCCGAGTCACAAGTCTCGGGAACTACTCGAGTTTTTCTCTCTCTGCCACACGATGGACCCGGCACCCGCACGGTGAATCCATGGAATGCTAAGAACATCGTCTCTCTATGTTTCTTCAATATCGATGAATATTGAGCATCCCTAATTCTATGGCTACAATAGTGATCCTGAGTATGTTGTAATTTACATTCTCTTTGCTTTTTTATCCGTTTTATAAACACTAGTGGCTGAGTGGTAATGTGAACATCAATCAAGGAGCCTCCCAAGAGCTTCCTTAGTGATCTGTGGACGCAACTAACTTATTGAAGAGAGATGATACCAAACATATGAATAGGTAGGTAGCTGAATAGTCCCTAAATAAGCCCCACAGTAAACACAGTCCTTCAATTCTCATAAAACGTAAGGCACAAAGTCGTAGGTAACCTGTTTCAACTACTACATCATACCCATTTAACATCTAATATCATAACCAGCTTACACATTGTCCATTGTTTGGAGCTCGCCCTTACTGATATTACAGCAACATACAGGTGTGACATCAATATGGTAAAACGCTGAGTCGAGTCAGCATTTCAATCACTAAATTGTTTACTTTATAATAATTTTACTAACCTTTTACATTCCACTAACAAAACTACTACATAAGCTATTTCACAACTCTGAACCGTCATATGAATTTTGTATATAAAACCATCAATCTATTAATAAAATATTCATCACTCAACCTGTGTTTGGATCACTACAATTCCATCTCCGAGAAGACAGGCTAACCAGGCAGCCTCGGGACTGGCAGCAACAGTACCAGTCCTTCGTCACCACCAGCGGCAGGTCAACTTGGCGACCGCCAGCCGTAACTTCCCTGATACTCGGGATACGGCACCTCCGCCCGTGGTGAGTCAACTCGGCGACCTCCACCCCGAACGCCCCGTATTGGACGTTCGGCTCACACTCGCGGTCGGTCAACCTGGGGACCACCGCTCGGACGCTCCCATACTGGAAACACCCTCTTACTATTGTGCATCACGGGTCCGGTCGGACTAGCACCGGACTCCGCACACCAACACATCCAGAGTAGGCCATCAAGAGGAGGCCTGCCAACCAAGTTAGACAAGCGTTGAACAATACCTACCTACGTTGTTAAACGCTTGCACTGACTTCTCAGGCAATTGTTAGATTTGTTAGTTTATCGACGCTTCGATAGGCTAGCAATTGTACAACCAGTTTACACATTGTAAGTAAGTATTGTTAACGGTAGCTATTGGTGAACTGAACTCATTAATTATATGTTTGTTACTATATTGACCTTCTGTTATTACAGAAAGCTGGGTAACCTTGAGCTAATGGACGTAAAGACGTAGCATAATTTTGTAGAAAGAAGCATTGTCACCAAATATCTAATAGCTCCGGCGGTTATTTACATTTATTATTCATTTATTTAGGTAATGACTGCTAATGAGCCGTTTTCCGACAAGAGAAAAATAGTTCCAAATTACGCACTAGATGGCGGTGTGAAATTTCAAAAAGATTTGTCTGTACCATAGACTCTCAAAAGTGTAATTACTATGAAGCCTCTCCCAATGTTCAGGGAAAAAGTGTACATCTAAATTATTTGCGATAACTAAAAATGTTGGAGGTTTCCCAAACACATCACTTAGTTTAGGTAAATTATAATTTTATTCTCAGCTCAGCTGATGTGTTTGGTTTGTTTACCTTCTATAATCCCTAAATATTAAATTTTTTTCAATCAGAAGAGAATTATTAGCATTACGATTAACCGAAGATAGGAAAAAACCTAAAACGGAACGCGATATTTGACAAGTAATCCAAGTGTTCCCACCTTATATTTAAATTTCTGCCTAGGTTACATTGTAATACTTTACGTTAACCTTAAATATCCGTTATTGATAGGAAATCATCGTTATTTCTCAAATTTAATGAAATTAATAAAAATATATTTGTTTTAAGAAGTTTTCATCACAACAAATTGTTCCAAGTTACCTATTCTCTTAAGAATGCCAACGTAACTCTAGCATTCTTTGAATTTATTTAGCTGGCAGCATTGCTATTGTTTACAGTTTACACTTTATATAACCTCTATCCTCTATCTGAGGTAACAAACATTTATAATTTAATTTAGGTATGTAAAACAATGAAAACATTATATGAATATAGAATATATTATTTGTTAGTTAGCTCATGTTCATGTCATAGTCATGCTGTTCGATCACTAGTGGTTCCCTATAAAAACTGGACTACGGCGATGACAAAAACAAGTATTTGAATACGCTATTATATGAGGTACAATGAGCCTGATGCTAGCAACTCGTCTGCCTGCAACACGTAGTACAATGCACGGCCACTGCTTGAACTTCTTGGTTAAAGAATTTTATTTCTCATTAAGAAACCTAACATTTCAACTGAATGTTTGTCGAGACGGTGGCTCAGGCGGACTGGTGTGTCTTATAGAAGTGGTGGGAAGAGCAGGACATGTACCTCTTGATAAGCAACACACCTGCCTATAACAGTACAGTGTCACAAACCTATTGTAACTAAAGTCCAAATCATTAGCTAACACTGCACTGCGCGCCTAGAGATATTAAGTAAAATATAAATATTGGTGGACATTTCACACACAATACCATCTGACCCCAAACTATGCAAAACTTGTACTATAGAAGCCAGATAGCTGATACAATACTTATATAGTTTTAAATACATACTTATTATACATAGAAAACACCCAGGCAAATACAAATATTTTTATTCATCACACATACAAACATTTGCACTGGGTGGGGATTGAACCCATGACCCACGGCTTCTGATTAGATGATTATCTCTAGGCCCTGTGATTTCTATGGACACTTTATCCTTTAAAGTGATACACAAAGAAGTAATAAAGTTACTTATAAGTTCATTGTGTAGGTATATATTTATAATTATTCTGATTCTGTTTGCACATTACTGCGTGGCTGTAGAAAAACAGGCAAAGGTGTTGCCTTCCCCAGGGAGACTTAGCAAAATCCTACCAATATATATATATATTACCTACTAGCTGTACCCTGCCACGCTTCGCTGTGGAATGAGTATTGGCGACAATAGTAGGTACTCCGCATTATTTTATGTTTTAAAAATGGAAAAAAAATACTCTGAAAAGTGTAGAAGGTGTAATACGTGACCTACAGAACACGATAGTGCTGATGGTTGATCGAATCAGCACGGTGGAGACGAAACTCGGTGAACAAGACACATTAATTTCTGGACTTGTTGAGATGATCACTCAATTACGATTACAAATAGCGGGTACCACTGGTTCACCATCTGATTTGTCACATAATGAAGTGAGCACTATATCGACGGCATCGCAGCGCCCCGCGCGCCAAGCCAAAATAAATGCAGCAGGCTCGATCGCATCCCATAGAACTATGGCAAAAAAGAGTAGCGGGATAACTGCAAAGTCATCGTGCACCCCCCACTGGTCATGTACCGTCGCGAACTGCCGAGGCCGATCGAACTAACCCGACGGCGAGCCCCTCCACAGGCGCTCCGGCACCGAAACTACCTGCTATAAAGGAGACTTTACACGTGCCCAATACCATGGCAAAATCATCATCAACGGTTCAAGCCGGCAACAATACGGCGACGATGACGGATAACGACAACAAAATACATGACAATTGGAACCGCGTTGTGCGAAAGCGGCGCAGCAATATGAAGCGATCTATTGTTATCGGATCTGGACGACCTGATGACGATCTACAAACAATAGAAAAATTGATGTATGTCCAGGCCTGGTCGTTCAAACCAGACACGACACCACAAAACGTATTAAATTATATTACGAAATTTGTGGCACCTAATGATAGGTACACTGTCGAAAAGCGTGAAATAATGACAGAAGAATTTAGTAGTGGTAGGACTCTTGGCAGAGTCCGCCTGGGGAAGTACCACACCTTTGCCAGTTATTCTACCGCCAAGCAGTAATGTGCTAACATTACTGTGTTCCGGTTTGAAGGGCAATGTTTCCAGAGAAATTACAAGGCTTAGAGATCTTAGATCTCTGGGTGACGAGCGCAGTGCAGTGCTAGGTAATGATTTGGACTCTTCATGTTCCAATAGCTGCGTGTCACTGTGCTGTTATGTGTCAGGCATGTTGCTTACCATCAGGCACATCTCCTGATCGTCTCGTCACTCTTTATTTAAAAAAAAAAAAAAAGACAAACACGCAGCCTTTGTTATAGGGTGCCCATAAACCCTACATGAAAATTGTCCTCCGCGAGTTCCTGGCCGCAAGGTGTGAAAGTATCTCAATGGGTTCGACGGGGAGCTGGCGGGACGGCGCGGCGCGCGCGCCCGGCCGGTGACTACGCCGGCGCCGGCGCGCGACCGGCCGGTGGCTCCGCCGGCGCCGGCGCGCGACCGGCCGGTGACTGCGCCGGCGCGAGCAACCACCTGTTGCCCTGATTTCATACCTACCTCACCTGGCGCGCGGGCACTGACCGTCCGGAATATAAACAACGATGAACGTAGGAATGACATAACTACAATCCGATCGCACTCTGTCATAGAACAAGAAATTATCATATTTTATGTCACTATTTGCAGATGATAGCACGATTACAATAGCCTGCCAAGATAAAGCTAATTATGAGGAAAATATCAACGCTGCACTACATTCGTCTATCCACTGGTTGAACATTAATAACTTGAAAATTAATTTAAATAAAACCAATTTAATGCAATTTACACAAACAAAATAATAATTCGAATCGTACAACACGCGAAGAGAGAAACATTCTCACAACATACGCAACGCCGACAAGCTGGCACTGGAACTTTATAATACTCTTCCTCAAATAGTTACATCGGCCCAAAGTTTCGGCAGCTTCAAAAACAGATTAAATTGCTGGCTTATCGATCAAATTTTTTATTTCATTTATTTATTAAGCCATTTATTCCATAACTTTAGTCAAATTTCATTTACAATGTTGTTATGTAGTATTTATCTTAATCTTAGTTTTTAGTAATTGTGCTAGCTTGCAGTTGGGTTTTAGATATGAACCCCATTTTGGGTAAAGGCCTCCTCCAACTTTTTCCATGCCTTTCTGTCCTTAGCTTGCATTATCTCGACTTCACATTCTTATAATTCTTTGTAGAAGTCTGTTGGATGTTTGATTATATTTTGCCTTGATTTTGTTTCTTTTGATTGTTGTTGAAGTTTTTGTATTCATGTTTTGTGAAGGCATCCTTAAATGCTCTCTTTATACTCCTGTATTTGTTGAGGTTTCTTGTTATTAATTGCTGTCTGTGGACTTGATAATCTCCGTACTACTTACGTATTTATTTCTTGTTATTCGCAGTTGAAGGGTTGTTGTCTAATTTCCCACGATTACCAATTGGCTTAGGAAATGTGTTGTTGTCTTTAGTTGAATTCTGCATATTTTGTTCGTGTTTTTCCGGGGGCTCACATTCTGGGGCTTGTTTACAGTAGCGGGTGAAGTTGAGTCATCTCTTTTCCGTTTTTCGTTACCCGTGAATCTTTTCTTGACTATAAGCTTATCATAATTTATAAATGCATAATTGCCATTGTTTCTTTCCTCCATAAGTTTAGGTCGTAGTTCCTTCCTCTTGTCTAATACTTCTTTTGGGTAGTCTTCAGAAATATGCATGGTCTTCATTTCCTTACTATTTTTTTAAAATATCAAATTTTTGCCAGTTGTTCACAAAGGACTCTAATATTGGTATTTCTTTACCGTTTGTGTTATTTACACATTTTACAGTAACAGGCTACATTTTATAGTAACAGCAAATTTTTAGAGAGTGAGTGCAAACGTCTTATAAAAATGTAAACAAGAACAAAATTAAAAATTTTGACTAGCCCCCGAATACCTCGAATTTGTAATCTGTACAACATTCTACTATAGTCGGGTCATTTTAAAAGGTAACATTTGACGTTTGTCAGTTATGTCGTCATAGTGAGGTGACCAGTTAAAACCTCGATTAAAGTGAAATGAATCGATACGGACTTGAAACACCAATATGTGAATTTTAAAAATCATCCGGCAAACCCTTGCCCCATAATAATATTTTTTTTTGTAAATTTAAGGAGCAATATATGACAAGTGCATAATTTAACAAAAAAAAATGCCTTTATTAAGCAGTATCTGAAAAACAGTTAGTATAGTCATCTTCATCATTGGTGTGAGCACTCAAAGAAATTATTAATTATGTTCAATAATATTGTCTATTCTCACGGTTATTTTTAGCATTTTTATCTATATTGGATAGATCACTCTTCACGGAAACTCAGAAATTTTGCATGGAGGTGTATTTTAGCACGCAGGTGCTTGTTAAGACGGGGTTTTGTGAAATACAACCCCTAAGAAGGTGAAACAAGGGATGAACATTGTATGAATCGTAATTTTCAAAGTTATAAGCATGAGATCCACACATAACCGATTTTAATGAAAGTTGGTACACAGATAGACTTAATTTCAAAAAAAGGACATAGGTTACTTTTTATTACGGAAAAAGGGTTGAAATGAGGGATAAAAGTATATGGAAATTCGTAATTTTTTAACACAAAACCATGAAACTTCGTATCTAGCAAATTTAACACATTTAACGCGAAGCAAATATGTGTTTGTTTTAGCAATTTCGTTATTTTAGAATTGTACGGGGTTGAAATGGGGGATGGACGGTTTATATGAAAGTTCGTTACTGTTGAAGATAAAACCATGACTTCGTATCTAAACGCTTGACGCGAAGCAATCGCTTCGCTATATAATAAGCTTCGCGTGGCAGTTTGTAGCAATATATTTAGTTAATTACTCATTAACTGAACAGAGATGAAAGTTTTGTGTGGAAATTCGTCGTTGTTGAAGATAAAACCATGGAATTTTATATCTAACACTTGAAGTGGAGAAAATAAAGGGTTGTTCTAGCAATTTTGTAATTTCAAACCGTACAGGGATGAAATAGAAGTTGAAATGGGGGATGAAATTTATATGGAAGTTTGTCAATGTTGAAAACCGTAAAAAAAATTAAATTAGACACTTAAAATGCATACTATTTTATAGTATACATGTGAAAGTAACTCTACCTGTCAATTAAGTTTTGACGCCTAAACCACTGAACTGATTTTTATGAAATTGTAGGTACAAAAATGTTTTAATATTAGTAAAAGTAAATTTGTATGGGTGTACTACTGTTCAAGTAAATATGTACTCCCTCAGTTACCTTAATACATACTTATTTTACGCGGAAGAAGTCGCGGGTAAAAGCTAGTAGTTAATAAAATAATAATAAATGTATTTATGTTTTATTATAGTCACAACGTGGACATTAATTTATGTTGATATTTCTTCACAAGTAATCCTTGCATTCGATTCAACTTATCAGCTTTCGATTTTACAGTAACATCTTTAGTGGTTAAAAACAAAAAAGGTCAACTGACGCAACATTGTAGCGACGTGCAGTTCTTTAGACCAGATATTGTTTATTATATTTAGAATGGTTTATAATGAAAACAAGTCGTAAAATTGCTAGTATCAGTCATTAATATAACATAATTATATGTAGTCGTAATAGAAAAAGAATAAACAATATGCAGTTCTAACAAAACGAAAAAATATATTATTTTATGCCCTTGTTAAAAGGTTACGTTGTCGAATTTTGATGAATTGTCAAATGTTACCTATTAAGATGCCTCGACTATAGTAAAGCCTTTTCATTTGATACCCATATTAAGGGAGTTGTGAAAAAAGAAATGTATTTTTTTCGCCATTATTTGGTAGCGGCCATCTTGGATTTGAAATTTGTCATAGTGCAAAGTATTCTACTAGTCAAGCCCTTTCGTTTGATACCCATATTGAAGTAGTAGTGAAATGGTGTCGGCCATCTTGGTTTTTTTTTATAATGCACAGTATTTTACTAGTCAAGCCCTTTCATTTGATACCCATATTGAGGTAAGTTGTGAAGAGATATTTTGTCCGCCATTTTGTGGAGGCGGCCATCTTGAATTGATATTAACCAAACATAGCTAAGAACACTCGCACGGATATTAACTTTCAATTAAAAAAAACCGCATCGAAATCGGCCCATCCGTTTGACCTCTACGGTGCCACAGACAGACACACACACAGACAGACAGCCAGACAGACAGACAGACATCGACGTCAAACTTATAGCACCCCTTTTTTTGGTCGGGGGTTAAAAATGGGCATAAGTCAGTACAATTGTATTAAAACAATTATTAAAATCGCCTAATGCTTGACAGTTTTCTGTACGATAATTACTATAATTGAAGTAATTATTTTGGGTTATAGGCGATTCGCCACAAAGTTAATTCGCCACACAAGAACAAAATTAAAAATTTTGACTAACCCCCGACTACCTTAGCATTTTTATCTGTACAACATTCTACTAGTCAAGCCCTTTCATTTGATACCCATATTAAGGGAGTTGTGAAAAAAGAAGTGTATTTCGCCATTTTGTGGTAGCGGCCATCTTGGATTTAAATTTGTCATAGTGCAAAGTGCTCTACTAGTCAAGCCCTTTCATTTGATACCCATATTGAGGTAGTAGTGAAAAAAATACTTCAATTCGGCATTTTGTGGTGGCGGCCATCTTGGATTTGAAATTTGTTATAATGTATAGTATTCGACTAGTCAAGCCCTTTCATTTGATACCCATATTGAGGTAGGTTGTGAAGAAATATTTTGTCCGCCATTTTGTGGAGGCGGTCATTTTGAATCGATATTAACCAAACATAGCTAAGAACATTCGCATGGATATTAACCTTCAAATAAAAAAAACCGCATCGAAATCGGCCCATCCGTTTGACCTCTACGGTGCCACAGACAGACACACACACAGACAGACAGACAGACAGACAGACATCGACGTCAAACTTATAACACCCCCCTTTTTTTGGTCGGGGGTTAAAAATAGAATTGTGGCGAATTTACACACATTTGTTTTTTAACCCCCGACCAAAAAAGGGGTGTTATAAGTTTGACGTCGATGTCTGTCTGTCTGTCTTTTTTTTTTTTTTTTTTTTTTTTTTTATTATACAGAGGTTGGAAAATACATTTACGTATCGTCAGGGTACATACATACCCCGGTATGTCGGACTCAGATGTTCAATACCGACTAAAAACCTCCTCTGTCACTTGCCTCTATATCCCCCGTGGAAACCGCCGCTAGGCATTACTTCACGGGGGGAGGGTCTAGCTCTATGCTCTTCCTTCACTTTATAGCCATTTACTATTACTTCTCTTCTTTTTTCTTTTGCTCGCATTCTTTCTTTGGCACGAAGATCCTGGAGGACTTTCGTGGCGAAATCATTGACAGCATCCCAGCAGTTCTTGGACGCAAGCATCGCCCCTACTAAGTTTTCCGGTTGGAGTGTCTGTTTGAGGATGGTCTCCATATCACTTCGCAGTAATGTGTAACAAGGACACGCAAAGAATACGTGTTCTGCGTCTTCACGAACTCCTGGACAGGACGGGCACTCCGGAGAATCGTCGTGCTTGAAGCGATGGAGGTATGCTCGAAAGCAGCCATGTCCTGAAAGCATCTGTGTTAAGTAATAGTTTACCTCGCCATGGTTTCGGTTTAGCCAGACGTCTATCTGGGGTATGAGACGATGCGTCCACCTGCCTGTAGTTGCGGTATCCCACTGCTTTTGCCATCGCTGCATGCTGTACCGCCGTTGCTTGGTTCTGAGTTCTTCAGAGCTTAACTCAGATTTCTTCCGCTGTTCGTAGTGGGTTCTTCTTTCTTCAGCGAGTACTCTGATGGGTAGCATGCCAGCAATAACGCAGACTGCTTCCTCCGACACTGTGCGGAAGGCACTGGCAACTCTCAAGGCACTTAGTCGATATATTGATGCGACTTTTCGACTTGTTTCTTGGGTTTTAAGGGTGTCGGCCCAAATGGGTATGCCATAGGTTAACACTGACGTGACTACTGACGCCAGCAGTGATCTCCTGACTTGTTTAGGTCCTCCGACGTTAGGCATCAACCGTGACAGGTTCGCCCTCACCACAGCCGCTTTAGTAGTTAGGTGTTCTACCTGTTGTTTGAAATTCAGTCGAGCATCAAGCATCACTCCCAAATATCGAATGAACGGTTGTGTTTTGATATCGTGTTCTCCAATTTTTAGCGTGATGGTTTCGGTCTTTTTCCTGCTAGTGATGAGTACTGCCTCGGTCTTGTGTTGTGCTAATTGCAGTTTTACACTGTTCATCCACCGGTTGACTCTCTCAAAAGTGATGTCAAATGCAAGTTTTATTTCTTCCAGATCCTTAGCGACGATAACTATGGCCACGTCATCTGCATATGCTACGAGTTTAACATTCCTAGGCAGCGCTATCCTCAACAAGTCATCATACAGGATGTTCCACAGGAGCGGACCCAGTACTGAACCTTGGGGTACTCCTCCAGTGAGTTTGTATTCCTTTGGACCGTTCTTTGTGTGGTATTTTAGAAGCCTATTTGAGAAGTAGCTAGCCACCATTCTACGCAGATATCCTGGTACGTTTTTGTCTTCTAGAGCCCGCATAATGTAGTCCCAATTGGCGGAATTGAAGGCATTTTTGATATCTAAAGTGGCAACCAGGCAATATTTCTTTGTACCACCCTTCCATCTAGTCCCTGCAATTGCCTCCTTGGCAATATTCACGACCAAATTGATAGCATCTAGAGTTGATCGCCCTTTCCGGAAGCCATACTGATTTTCCGCTAGCAGTGGCTCAACTGTGGCTTCAATCCTCTGATGGATAATTCTTTCGAGTATTTTGCCAGCAGTATCCAGCATGCAGAGTGGACGATATGATGAAGGCTCATCAGGTGGTTTTTTGCCCTTTGGGAGCAATACTAGTCTCTGCTGCTTCCACCTACGAGGAAAAGTACCTTCTTTGAGACATGCATTGTACACCTCCAGAAACTGTGCCGGTGCCACTCTAATAGCTGTTTTCAAGGCAATATTTGGAATTCCATCCAATCCTGGCGCTTTTTGGTTCCCTACTCTATCACAAGCTTCTGTGAGTTCTTCTTCCGTGATGGGCGGAATTTTATGCAGATCATACTGCCTCGGTTGGTAGTGGAATTCACTTTGGCAAGGAAACAGCGAAGTCACTATCTTCCCAGTAGATCAGGACATGTAGGCGACTGCAAAGGCTGTTTTTTTGTGAGACATGACCACCCTATACGGTCTACCCCATGGGTCGTTTTCCACTTCGTCAATAAGTTCTCTCCAGCACTGCTTCTTGCTATCTTTAATGGCTTTCTTTAGTGTTTTGCGTGCTTTTTTGTACTCTTCCACCAGCTCGGCAGAGTTTTGTTGTTGATAGCCACGTTGAGATATTCGTCTTTTCCTTTGACACTCTTTACGAAGGTCTCCGATGCGATCATTCCACCAGTGTACCGGTGGGCGCTGGTTTGTTCCGTGTTTTCGGGGCATACTCGCATCACAGGCCTCAACGATTTTCGACATTAGGTCTTCGGACTTTGTTTGAGCGTTTCCAGTGATTTGTAAGTTCTCTAAGACTACTGCGAACGCAGCTGGGTCAAATGAAGTTGTCTTCCAACGAATTGTTTTGATTTGAAAACTTTTCCTTATGGGGTTATGACCAGTAGCAATTTCCCAGAGTATCGCGCTGTGATCACTGGCTGTGTAGGTATCCATCACCTCCCATGAGTAGTTTCCCTTAATGAGGCTACTACTGACGAATGTAAGATCGACTATTGAACTAGCCTCTCCTCTGGAGAAAGTAGGTATATTGCCGCGATTAAGCAATACTACATCCAGACTTGCCATAATCTCAAGTAGTAAGATTCCTCGTGCATTAGTCGTCCTGCTACCCCAGTCTACTGCCCATGCGTTGAAGTCACCAGCTATTGCCACTGGACTGTACTGCCTTGCATCCTCAATTAGTCGATCCATAAAATCGGCAAATTCGTCATTAGACAGGCTGGGCGGAGCATAGCAGCTATAGAAACGGATTCCTTCTATCCAGGCTGCTACAAAGCCAGCTTCTCTGTTATTGACCGTCCTCTGAAAGGATGTTTACCGCAAGCCCAAATAACGGCTTTAGTGGTGCTGTCCGTTTCCCATGTTTGGTTACTGAGATGTCTAAATGGCTCTGATATTAGTGCAAGATCTGGTTCTAGCTCACGTACGGTCTGCATAAGCAGATCATGAGCAGCCTCACAGTGGTTAAGGTTGAGCTGGATTATCTTCATGGACGTTTGTTCTTTACCTTCGAGCGCCTCTTTAAAAACAGGACATCTACTAGTCCCTGCATGATGGGCAATGGTCTCTGTGCTGTGCTGTTCGGCACATAAGACACACCGAGCTGTGTTCTTGCATTCAGCTATTTTGTGACCTTCCTGACCACATTTGATACACATTTGAGACCGGTCTGTTTTACTGCTACATTTATTCGCGAAATGACCAAAGTGCCAACATTTATAACATTGGATCGGTCTTTTAGATGCTCTAATTCGACAATTGACCCAACCAATCCTAATCTTGCCATTACTTGCGAGTATCTTCTGTGCTATCGACGCTGCCAGTGTCACTGAGGCAATTTGTGTACCTCTGTAGGCGTTGCGCAGCGATTTTATTGCATCCAGCGGGACCTGGCACTCCTCTCAGCCGCTTTTGCAAAGCTACTGATATATCTTCCTTCGTCGTAGTCTCATCTAGGTCACGAATTTCAAGGTCCTCTTGCGGCCCCTTACTTATTACTGTAGCGTCATCTTTTAATAGGTCAGCAATAGTTTTTTGGAGCCCTTGGCCTTTATCTGTGTTTTTTTTAGAAAGTATAATCAGCAAGTCTCCTGTGCCTGTTTTGCGGATCTTGTCTACCGAGGAACGAGCTTGGTCCTCAGGGACGTTCTTCTTGATCCGGCAGAGAATATCCGCATAGCTGTCTTTTAGCTTCGGTCGAATAATCAGTGCGTTAGGTCTCAGCGCTGGCATACGAGGCTTTCTCTGTTCAGGCTTCGACAAAGATTCCTTTGGTGACTGCTTTTCGCGCTGCTTCTTCTTTGTGTGCCGACCTTCAACTAGCATCCAGTCCGTTTCCTTCTTATTTCCGGGCACTTGAGTTACTTCCTTGACAGGACTTGGTCCTAGGTCTTTTTTCTTTTTCTTCTTCAGCTGCCTGCTCGGTACTTCAGGAGAGGTCTGCTGTTTCCTTTTAGTTGGCCTGTTTTCCTCCTTCTCTTCAGCCACTGACTCACTATCTCCCTCGACTCCAGTATCCAACTCTGATGTAATCCTGATACCATTTGTTGGGCCTCTTGATCGTGCTTGCGTGTCTGCCTTCTTAGGCGAAATACGAAAGCTGTTCTGCTGTATGGCCATCATTTCTCCATCAAGCATCTTAAAACATCTAAAGGCATTGCCTATACCGGTAGACTTTGATTTTATCTCCTTATGGACGTTAAGCTTTGTCTGGAGAAATTCTTGTAGTTCGTTAATGAGCTTCTCAAGTCGTTCCATTGCTTGAGTCCTCTTCTTCTCCATGCTTTCTAGGGGTTCTTGCTGGGCGTGATGCCCTTTTACACCATCTTCAGTTAATATTTTTAAGTTGAAATTATCCATGATGTTCCCACGAGAACCCCTTCTCATAAACATAAGATTGTAGGTTCACACCTCCCCTGCACCCCAGAGACCACCTCAAAATGCATATGCACAAGATTGTCGTTGATACTGGAGATAAGAGATTTGTGCTAGTGTTAGTGTTCCGCGTCGGAGATATTCTATTAGCTTAAAAAGGGTTACTCGGAGAATTCACAGAATACTTAAATGCCTGCTCACGTTCAGTGTCACAAATCGTGATGCAACTGGTGTGAATCGGCGCCTCTCTAGGCCAGTGCACTGTACCAGGCTAACAGAAGAAGCGTGGGGGTCTTGCGAACAGCAGCGGGCGGCGGCAGCGGCGCGGGCACAGGTAGGCAGCGCGGGTAGCGGTGAGCTGTGCGGGCGGCGCAGCAACAGGTAGGTGTCGTTTGGACAACAGGTACTAGGACCGCAGTGAGCAAAGAAGGTGAGCGTAGCTTACGTGCGTAGTCGCTGACATCCTGTCCTTGTCGCACTTAGGGGGCTGCAGTCTGCAGTTGTGCTCGTTGCGCGTTCGACCTCCTTGGTATTTATGCACTCCTATTTTTTGCGTCGAATAAATTTAGTTAAATTTTGATTTATTTCCAAAAAATAAAATGAAGTAATGGTCTCACGCACGTCCACTTTTCACACACGTCTGTCTGTCTGTCTGTCTGTCTGTGTGTGTGTCTGTCTGTGGCACCGTAGAGGTCAAACGGATGGGCCGATTTCGATGCGGTTTTTTTTTTATTTGAAGGTTAATATCCATGCGAATGTTCTTAGCTATGTTTGGTTAATATCGATTCAAAATGACCGCCTCCACAAAATGGCGGACAAAATATTTCTTCACAACCTACCTCAATATGGGTATCAAATGAAAGGGCTTGACTAGTCGAATACTATACATTATAACAAATTTCAAATCCAAGATGGCCGCCACCACAAAATGCCGAATTGTAGTATTTTTTTCACTACTACCTCAATATGGGTATCAAATGAAAGGGCTTGACTAGTAGAGCACTTTGCACTATGACAAATTTAAATCCAAGATGGCCGCTACCACAAAATGGCGAAATACACTTCTTTTTTCACAACTCCCTTAATATGGGTATCAAATGAAAGGGCTTGACTAGTAGAACGTTATACAGATGATGCGAGATCCGAGGTAGTCGGGGGTTAATCAAAATTTTTAATTTTGTTCTTGTTTTGATAAATCCTCATTTATCAATTGTGAGTTCGCCACAGTGTTTTTTCTGTATACTTACCTATACAGCAGAAAAATCAAAGAACAATTGTGTAGTATTTTACGAAGATTTCGAACTCGAGATTGTCCCTCCCAAACTTCAAGGCGCATGGAATCATGTCAAAGTTGGGAAGAGTGAGCTCACTCTTTCCGTTCTAGTCAGTTGTAGGAAGCGGGGGACGCCGGTCGTTTTTTACCTATCACTGAGTTTGATCATTTTGAACATAAATATAAAAGAGTATGCCTTCCTGTGCGTTCAAAAAGTGTTGTAATAATTCTAGAAACTCAAATAAATCGGATGGAATTATGTTTCATGCGTAAGTACAGTTTAAAATAATTTTAAATATTTTCAAATTACTCACCCATTAAAATTTTAAAATGGCTAGCATCAGTGTGACAGAGAGAGAATAATACCAATTATAACCAGGGAGAGCGAGATAGATGTCTTGGGTTCATCGTTGCCATGACAACATGACATTGCGTAGATAGATAACCGTTGGTAGCGTTAGCAAGACAATAAAATCTGTTCTTAATTTTTATGTTACCTTTTACATATTAATAATTAATTATGAATTTAGATTTCCTCAAGAGCCGCGTGTAAAAGAAAAATGGATAAATAGAATCCGAAATGAACAAAAAGACAATCACGTTGTTTTTGGCTTAAATTATGTTAAATATGTGTTGTTTTCAAACTGTACCTGAATGTGCTTTTGTACGAACAAGATGCGTAATTCACATAACCTCTCTATTTAACTAGCCCAGTCAACTTAGCTCAAAAATAGGGGTAAACTGGAATTAATTATAGTCAGATTTTTTTTGCGTCAATGCTTAGGGTCTTAAAGAACCGGTGCGTTAGCCGCCATTTTGGTTTGAGAGTCAAACATTTTTTTAGACATTTCTCCCTTATTTTTCATTTTAAGTTATCGCAAATTTGATTTTTTACAACTTCGGTCCTAACATTTTCGTTCAATCGATATTTATGGAAATAACTGCAAAAACACGTCAAAGGTATAATTTTACTATATCTTGATTATTATCGAATCTGGCTAGAAAAAAAGAAGTGTGGCACTCGGAGACTGCCGCGGTAAAGCTATTGCATGTTGCATGCATTTTTATCAACATAAGCAATAGGAAGTTAACAATTTTTCGGAATTGCTTTTATTTTGAAGTGTAACATTTGTTTACCATAAAAATATCACGGGAAATCCGTTAAGTTGGCAACACTGCTAAGAGCATTTAGTCTGTAAAGCTAATACAAATAAGATTCAAAGTCGAATGACCGAGTGGGGAGGACGGCGTTACGGTCTTCCATCCCTCTTTCTTGTGAACATAAGAAAGAGATGCACGATCACTAAAATTCGGTCCCCAGGCCCGCGATAAAAGCTATGCAATAGCTTAAAATTGAATGAAAATTGTAGATCATTAAATTTCCTACTTTGAGTCTGGTATTTTTTTCTTACTGTAATTAATTCCAGGTTAATTCTAACCCGTAAACTGAACTAAACGTATTTTTTCTAAAATTATTGAGTATGCTGACGGTACTTTCCGCGTGTGGTATATAAACTAGAGATGGACGCTTTCACATTTTTACGCAAACCGATACAAATCCGATTTGATATTTAGTAATCGATTTCAATAACCAATTTTTAACTCCCGCTAAAAAAAAGAGGTGTTATAAGTTTAGCGTCGATGTCTGTCTGTGTGTGTGTTTGTGTGAGGGTATGTGTGTGTGTATCTGTCTATGACACCGTAGAACTCAAAGGTATGAACCGATGTCGATGCTGTTTTTTTATTTAAAGGTTAATTAAAATCCGTGCGGTGATTCTTAGCTATGTTTGGTTAATATGGATTCAAGATGACCGCCTTCACAAAATGGAAAATTCAATTTTTTTACAATATGGGTGTCAAATGAAAAGGATTGACTAGTAGAATAATGTGCAAATTACAAATCTGAGATAGTCAGGGGTATATGAACAGTTTTAAATAGTGGTCTTGCAGAAAAAGGATTCAGTAGCGGATGATGGAGCGTGTTCCTACAATAAGCGACGAACGCAAACGAACGAATTCTTGTTGTTTTGTCTATCCGTGTTGGTTTATGTGAACATACCTTCAGAAAATGACACGCTTAGATTGCGCGACATGTTTAAAAAAATAAAACTACACTAAAACACTGATTGTTAAAAAACTTCAAAGTTAAAGTCTCCAACTAGGAACTACACTAATTGTTTATATTACACACACTGCACAGTCCTAACAATAAAACTATTAAAATCAAAATATTAAAAACAATCACACGTGACCCTAAAGTAAAATCATTAAATTAAAACGTTTCACGAAAACAAAATATTATTATTAATAAGCACTGTACTTGTCACCATCACCATCTCCAGGGTCAAGTGTACACTGAACATCAATCGCAAAATTCGTAAATCAATACCTCTAAAAATAAACAACAGAAAACAAGTAACTTACTATTATTAACTACTGAGCATGTTAGCTGCAATGTGAATTAGAACTTGTTGTCTCGATTTATAGTTTTATTTTTGGTTTCCATCTGGAATTCTTATGAACCGCCAAATTTCAAAACGAACTGCTTCATGTTAATTCGTTTTATCTTTTGAACTCCGTCGACTAATCGATGAGTTGGAATGAAAGAAAGCAAAAATTAATGTGATTCGATCTCTTTCACTTTAATGAAGTAGTCTTTTGGCAGATTGGTAAAGATAACAAACGAATATAAAAATTTAAAACTGGCAAAAATATACTATGCGTTCACAGTTTTAGTTTAGTTTGCAAAACTATCATAGTGCTTGGCTCTTGCGCGATTTGATTCGGATTGCCGAATCCGAATTGTTCCGAAACCACGTCATTTGCTTTATTACGTTTTATAAAATCAGTTTGTACATGTTGGAATATCGATACGATTTCTGACTGAAATAGGATTTCATTCGTGTCGATTTTCGATATATTGGTCTCATGCCTAGTGTAAACCACTCACGCTACCCACACAGACGCAGTTTCTTACCGATGTCAAGATGTTCAGGGCTAATCTTGAGTTCAAAATCTTTGGTATTTTATATATAATTATTTTTCTTAAGCTTTTTAAGCTTAAGCTTTAGCTAATTCGCCACAAAAACAAATGTGTGTAAATTCGCCACAATTTTATTTTTTTGATAAATCCTCATTTATCAATTGTAAGTTCGCCACAGTGTTTTTTTAACCCCCGACCAAAAAAAAAGGGGTGTTATAAGTTTGACGTCGATGTCTGTCTGTCTGTCTATCTGTCTGTCTGTCAGTCTGTCTGTCTATCTGTCTGTCTGTCTGTCTATCTATCTGTCTGTCTGTCTGTCTGTCTGTCTGTCTGTCTGTCTGTCTGTCTGTCTGTCTGTGTGTGTGTGTCTGTGGCACCGTAGAGCTCAAACGGATGGGCCGATTTCGATGCGGTTTTTTTTATTTGAAAGTTAATTACCGTGCGGGTGTTCTTAGCTATGTCTAGTTAATATCGATTCAAAATGGCCGCCTCCACAAAATGGCGGATAAAATATTTCTTCACAACCTACCTCAATATGGGTATCAAATGAAAGGGCTTAACTAGTAGAGTACTATACGCTATAACAAATTTCAAATCCAAGATGGCCGCCACCACAAAATGGCGAATTAAATATATTTTTTCACTACTACTTCAATATGGGTATCAAACGAAAGGGCTTGATTAGTAGAATACTTTGCACTATGACAAATTTCAAATCCAAGATGGCCGATACCACAAAATGGCGAATTACATTTATTTTTTCACAACTCCCTTAGTATGGGTATCAAATGAAAGGGCTTGACTAGTAGGATGTTGTACAGATAACAAATCTTAGGTAGTCGGGGGTTAGTCAAATTTTTTAATTTTGTTCTTGTTCTGTATAGACAGCAGAAAAATCAAAGAACAAATGTAGTATTTTATATATAATTATTAACCCCCGACCAAAAAGCGGGGTGTTATAAGTTTGACGTCGATGTCTGTCTGTCTGTCTGTCTGTGTGTGTGTGTCTGTCTGTGGCACCGTAGAGCTCAAACGGATGGGCCGATTTCGATGCGGTTTTTTTTATTTGAAAGTTAATATCCGTGCGGATGTTCTTAGCTATGTTTGGTTAATATCGATTCAAGATGGCCGCCGCCCAAAATGATTTCTTCACAACCTACCTCAATATGGGTATCAAATGAAAGGGCTTGACTAGTAGAATACTATACACTATAAAAAAATCCAAATCCAAGATGGCCGCCACCACAAAATAGCGAATTATATTATTTTTTTCACTACTACCTCAATATGGGTATCAAACGAAAGGGCTTGACTAGTACAATACATTGCACTATGACAAATTTCAAATCCAAGATGGCCGCTTCCACAAAATGGCGAAATACATTTCTTTTTTCACTACTCCCATAATATGGGTATCAAATGAAAGGGCTTGGCTAGAAGAATGCTGTACAGATAACAAATCTGAGGTAGTAGGAGGTTGGTCAAAATTTTTAATTTTGTTCTTGTTTTTCTTAAGCTTAAAACTAAGAGGCACAAAATTAAAGGAATATAAACAGACTACATAATATACAACATATACAGTAAAAATCAGATTTTATTTTTTACTTTCATAGGTTCACACTTGACCGCCTTGCCAGATGTTAAACTACGACACAGTTTTCGATGAAGCTTACCTAGTAGAAACCGATTCAACTCGATTTGAAGATACCAAAATTATAACTATCTGGAAAAGTCTACTCAGGCAGATATTTTTAGTACCTAGCCTTTTTAAGTAACCTCTCATTTCACATAACACGAGCACGATTTTATTAACTTGGTATGTATGAATCTATGAATCAATGTATCTATTTAATGGAATCTTTGAATGTGATTTTCACCAATTTCTAAACAACACAATTAGTTTGAAACTTTGCATTCTTATCAAGGACCGATGAGAATGCAATGGTTTGTAGAGTTTGTCCCACCAACCATTCTTCTCGATCACCTCACCACGATCACCTTACCAAGATCATCAGTATTAAGAACTTTGTTTACATTCAATTTTTACATATTAATATTAATATTATTTATTAATTTTATTATTAATATTAATCATATTAATATGACATATGCAGTTAGTGACTACGTTTTGTTACTACGTACCTAACCGATCGATCACCGATCAATCGATTTTAAACACTCTTAATACAAAAGATCCAACTAAAAAGCAAGAAAACTTTTTTAATTGGATCTTTTGTATAAGCGTGTTTCTTTAGTTTTTAAACTATTGATTTATTGCATAAAGTAGGGTTACCAAGTAATGTTTGTTGTATTAAGCGTCCAAAACGTTATTTTACAAGATGCGAAGATGTTATAATTCGAGAAAAATAAAAACAATTTTTTGAGCAGGTCATGAAGTCATAGGTTTTTTATAGTATAGAGTGACGAGATTAGAAGGACATGTTACTGATGTTAAAAATCATGTTTGCCCATTACAGCAAAGGTATCGGCAGTGCATCCCAGGAGGATTCTCCAAAGAGATTCCTACCATTACAAAAAAGGTATCAAATCTACAAACATTTGTTTTGGAAGGCATATTTTCAAGTTTTTGTTCAGTTTTTATCAGCTGTATTTGTACTTCTGGGGGATGGTATAGCGTAGACCACATCATTGCTTAGCATCAGGAGAGATAGCAGTCAAGTGTATCGCTATCCCGCGGTAACCTACACTAGTGAAAAAACAACTTTTTATATAACAGATGTAACATTTATCGAAATGTACACCACATACAATAATTATCGTCTTTGAAATTGATATGATAAATGTCCTAAAGACAGGTTTTCCTAGTATTTAACTACAAAGATTATAGCGTTTGTCATGGAATGAGCCATTAGTTATTTGTTGTCATAGTTTAAAATCTTTGTATCATTTTGAGTACTTACCTAACCCAATAAATTGTGGCGAATCGCCTATGACCCTAAATATTACTTGCTAACCCTACTTTATGCAAAAATGACATAAAACAAAAATCTGTGACGAATTTACAACAACTTTATTCACCTGTGACATTGTTCATTTGTTTTTTTTATAACTTGTGGCGAGTTTACTTTGAATGTATGGAGTATACAAATTGTGACGAATTTACTTTGTGGCGAATCGCCTATAACCCATTATTTTAAACTTTGAAAACGTGTACAAATTGTATGCTCTTTCTTTTGTTTTTATTTTTTTATTAATTTACATGTAAATTGTGCATTTATCAATAAATAACTTTGACTTTGAAAGGCACTGAATTCATAATTTTATATAGAGGTTTTAGTAAACATATTTACAGTGAAGCGCTCTACAGACGATACCCTTAAATCAGGGGGAAATGACGAAAAAGGGGCGTGGTGGGGCGTGATAAATCACTTCTCCAAAAATCAGGTCTGATTTCAGCCAGTGTTGTCAACCATACGATTTAAATCATATTTATACGACTTTTTGGCTATAGTACGATATACGACCGAGTAATCGAAATCGTACACAAAATATTTCTTAACTTATCTTGAAATAAATAACCAGTTATTCTACCCCGAAGCAGTAATGTGCAAACATTACTATGTGCCGGTTCAAATGGCAATGTTTCCAGTGAAATTACCGGGCATAGAGATAAAACATCTCTGGGTGACGAGTGCAGTGCTAGGTAATAATTTAGACTCTTGATGTTCCAATACCTGCGTATCACTGTGTTTTTCTTACAGTGACACGCAGCTCTTGGAACATGAAGAGTCCAAATCATTACCTAGCACTGCACTGCGCTCGTCACCCAGATATCTAAGATGCTATATCTCTGCACTGTAATTTCTCTGGAAACATTGCCCTTCAAACCGGAACACAATAATGTTTGCACATTACTGCTTGGCGGTAGCATAACTGGCAAAGGTGTGGTACTTCCCCAGGCGGATTCTGCTAAGAGTCCTACCACTACCAAAAATGTGATGTTATGTGGCAGACATGGTGCTTACTATCAGGCACATGTCCTGCTCTTTTTATAGAAAAGAGTGACAAGCATTATTTTCTATAAAAAAGTGTAGGTACTTATGTTTTATTTTTAGTTGACAGTATAAGTTACGACTATTTTATTGTATAAATTAAATGAAACCAGCGTAGCAATTCTAAACCCAGTCGGATTGATCCCACACGGAATCTCACATCTCGGTCTTTGTTTTATCTGTTTAGAATTACAAACGCAAGGATTGTCATTTTGAATTTGAGCCGTTCGGATTGCGCCTAGTACCACTACGCAGTACTACTTTTATCTGCAATATAAATTGATATCACCATCAATGAATATCGATCATCTCTGGGCGATACTGAATTCATCTGAACATTTCTTTCATTTCATTCACAGCCCACGAAAATCTGTATGTGCGCTACAACAAGTTTTCACTTCAAAAATCATCTCTAATGTGTTCGTCTATAATTCATGATGTTTTTACAACCAGTTTTTAACCTAAGTCTCTCTTTTCTCAGTAGTAAGTGCCATGGCAACACCTATGTTTTTTGTTTTAAGTAGGGAATGTAATATCGGAAAGTTTTCAATTCCTGCACTGAATCATGATAGTAAATACCCAATATCGGAATTCTGGAACAGCTCCGAAACTGGAAAATGTATTTGGGTTTTACCTACAAAAAAGTAAAATTTATTAATATTTATGCTTACTCTTTATTGACACATTAAAAAAAGGCACAGCAAAACTTAACAAAACATTGTAAAGTACTGCGACAGTGGGTGGCCTTTCCGCTGAAAGCGATCTATTCCAGCCAACCTTAGGTCGGAAAAGAATATGTGAAATAGTCAGAATATGGGATGCGCAAACAAGAACAAAAAAACGGAACGAAAGACACAATAATAATAAAAACACAATATAATGATATTGTAGTTAGTTAATCTTATACAACAATACTAGTACCTACTTAATTATTGATATATAATACCAATACTAATTAATACGATTATAAATAAATGTAATGCGATTACAACATAAATAAAAAACGCCTGTAATTGCATAAGTAGTAAATTTTCCAACAACAAGTCTACAATTTTAACAAATATAATTGTTAAACATATTTTTTGAAATTGTTCAGTGAAGGAGAATGCCTGATGTGCACGGGCAATTTATTCCATAACTGAGTCGCCCGCCCTGCAAGTAAACGATATGCCATCGAAAATTTTAGTTAAAGCAGAAGGGGCCTTTAGGGAAAGACTGATTTTTGACCTAAAAGGAAGCTTATGGTAATTATGTAAAGATTTAAAAAGTTTTTTAAAGTAGGAGAATGGTGGGGTTAAACAAATCCAGTACAATAATTTTGGAGCCGCTCAGGTTTATTTTAATAACTTATCGCGTGTGTGTATCGTTAGAAAAGAAGTTGATAGTCAAAATACCGATATTGGAGTAACGATATTAAAGTGTTTCAATTTCGGAATTTAAGTATCGAAAAAAATCTCCAAGATTTCGGAATTGCGGAATACACGCCCTAGTTTTGAAAGTTGTAAGTCTATCTATATAACTTGGAACAATTATAAATGTATGAAATTTACACGGTCCATGTCAAGAGCACAGTATGTATAGCTTCTCTTTCTTTTTGTCAAATTATCTACGTAAGTCTGTGGTCAAGTCCGTCACATTGCTTGTATTGTGTTTCGTGTATTTTAATCGAGGAGCTTAATAGAAAAAAGAAGAAGAAATAGAAGTTGAATAGAAGATATTGCATAATAGTATTATGTTAGCATTAAGCAGTAAATACGTTTTACTACAATGCCGCCGAAAAGATGGTCTATAATAAATTTGAAATTTGCGGAAACCAGATAAAATGTAAGTCAATAGATAGAATAAATATAAGTTTTCGGCACGGTTCTTTTGTGCCAATCGTAAGCGGATAAGGTTTATGTCAACTACGACAACATAGGGATGTGCCGCGACAAAAGTATGACACTTCCACAACTAGTATTTTTAGTTAGTATAGAATAAATACGTGTGTAAAGAAGTAGGTACTCTTTAAAATAGTATTTATATCCATGTTGACTCACTATTTGAAGAAATTTTTGGAATTTAAAATTGTTTCAGTTCCTGTTCCTATATACCTACAGTCGATTTTTGTTCAGATTGACTTCAAGCAAGACGTCAAGCTGTTGGCCAAACCGCGAATCAGTTAACGTAGTATAGGATTTCGAGATACTAGATGGAATGACTATACATGAAAGGCAATTGATGGCGGTAGCAGACGTAAGACCAAAGATTGGGTTGAGAAGCATATTATTGGAGACGCCTATGTCCAGAAGTGGACGAATACAGACTGATGATGATGACATTTTTACATTGTACATAGTAAAAATGATACAATTTTTAATAGCCCCAACAGTATTATCCATTAGAAACACACAAACTTGTTGCCCATCATAATCCTACAAATATTATTCATAAATGCATTCCAAATGACCCTCCCTGACCAGAGTAACTTGGTAAGGTGGGGAAAAGCCTCTGAAAAATGTTGCTATACTTGTGGAGAGGCGATATGTACAGCAAGGCACATATTGATGGGATGCAAGGTGCTCCTTAATGAGGGTCATTACTCACGGCGTCATGACAGAGTACTTGAAATCATACGTGAAGCCATGAGCCTTTCAGTAGCTAGAGCCCAAAAAGGGATTGACGACAAACAACAGACAAATTAACTTTGTAAAAGAAGGCTCAACTTCAAACTCCAGGAACAAGCCTTACTCAATCCTGGGTACAGCACCTGATTGGACTATTTTAATGGACACGTATGAAAAGCACTACAAAATCCCAGAGGATGTGGGTGTTTCGTCATCCAGACCGGACATTTTCCTTTTTTCTAGAGCTGCGAAACGCATAGTCCTTGTAGAACTTACCGTACCGTGGGAAACTAATATATCTAAAGACCACGCGATGAAACAAAATAAGTATTACGACCTCCTAAACGAATTAACAAAAACGGCTATGTAGTTAGTTTATACGCTGTAGAAGTGGGAGCGAGAGGTATACCAGCAAAATCTCTCTAAACCTACTGAAAGACCTTGGCTTATCCAGAAGTGCAGTAAGTTCTATACTAGAACGTGTATCTAAAGCTGCACTAGTAGGCTCATATCAGATGTGGCTGGGCAGGGAGAGAAAAACGAGTGGTGAAGGTGAGTGTTGATGTACGTCAGAAAGGGGCCCCTTAAACCTACGCCCGAGTCACAAGTCTCGGGAACTACTCGAGTTTTTTCTCTCTCTGCCACACGATGGACCCGGCACCCGCACGGTGAATCCATGGAATGCTAAGAAAATCGTCTCATCAGCTGATAAGGGCTAAGTTATTCCAACTATTTTCGCAATTTCAACCGATTCGATTTCAAATTTTTTAAAAGGCAATAGCATTTTACGATATATAATATAATACCATATCATCGGGCATCTCTTTACCAATTTAGTCGATTTGTCAATTTGGCATTGTTTAGTCATTGTGGCATTTGCGTGTTGATCATAATTGTTCTTTGATTTATTTCCGCGTTTTTTGTTCTTTATTAGCTGTAAATTTATTTTTCTATTGTATTGTAAATATAAAACGTAGTTTACCAAGCAGTTTTTCATTTCCACTAGAAACTTTATTTAAGTCTAATATTGCATATATTATGAAAACTAAATAATTTGTTAGGTTGGTATTCAACAGACATGTTAACTGCTGTTATTGATTTGTACTGAGTGCCGACTCCTACGTAGTAATCACATACTCTTTGCTCTGATCGACGACCAGTCCGTTGTACAGCCAGTATCGTACTGACTGGTTTGTATGTGTGTAGAGAATACCCAATTTTAGTGCTCCACTACATGTACGTTATATCATCTGATTTTAGGGCATCGTCTGTAGAGCGCTTGAGTTAAATAGACCGGACATTTTGTTAAACATATTTACAGTATGTTATCGAGTAAAACTGTATAAATGTTTAAGAAAGGGTCAATTGAGCTTACATAATTAGTAAATAGAGATACAATAATCAAAATTATACAAAAAGCAGTCATATTAAACCAATCGAAAATTTATTCAGAATAAATCTACGTATCTTTTATTGTCTGCTTGAATATCTGAGTTCTGAGTTATCTGCAATAGTTATAGAGATAAACAAATTTTAAAACTTTGTAGTAGACGTGCGATTTCCCAAAACTTACATTTTTTTACTTACTGTAATTACAATAACGGGAAAGTATTGCATGCCTCTCGTAGAGGCCAGTTTGTATGGGGCAACTTTTAAAATGTTTTGTATCATCTTATCTTATCAATAAAGATTTTTGTATTTGTATTAGCCTTTTCTTGTATGATCGCAGAATTTATGTATTTTTAAATTAGGTGCCCGTGATGCTCTGTAATCACATGTCACATTCAAATAGTTTTTCTCCAGTATGGGTTAATTTATGCTTTTTTAAACTACTTGCCTGTGATGCTCTATAATCACACATGTCACATTCAAATGGTTTTTCTCCAGTATGGGTCAATATATGTTTTTTTAAATTACCTGCTTGTGATGCTCTATAATCACACATGTCACATTTAAATGGTTTTTCTCCAGTATGGGTTAATTTATGCTTTTTTAAACTACTTGCCTGTGATGCTCTATAATCACACATGTCACATTTAAATGTTTTTTCTCCAGTATGGGTCAATATATGTTTATTTAAATTACCTGCCTGTGATGCTCTATAATCACACATGTCACATTTAAATGGTTTTTCTCCAGTATGGGTCAATAGATGCATTTTTAATTGACCTGCCTGTGATGCTCTATAATCACACATGTCACATTCAAATGGTTTTTCTCCAGTATGGGTCAATATATGCATTTTTAATTTATGTTTCTGTGATGCTCTGTAATCACACATATTACATTCAAATGGTTTTTCTCCAGTATGTTTTATTTTGTGGTTTTTCAAATTAGTTATATCTGATGCTCTATAATCACACATATCACATTCAAATGGTTTTTCTCCAGTATGGGTTAATTTATGCCTTTTTTTATGACCTGCCTGTGATGCTCTATAATCACAACTATCACATTTTAATTAGTTTTCGCCAGTATGGCTTAGTATGTGTTTTCTCAAGTTGTTATGATAAAGTGTTCTAAAGTCACATACATGACATCCAAATGGTTTTTCTCCAGTATGGGTAAATGTATGCCTTTTAACTTCAGTTCCTGTTGCTGCTCTATAATCACACATGTCACATTTAAATGGTTTTTCTCCAGTATGCGTCAATATATGCTTTTTTAAATAACTTGCCATTGATGCTCTATAATCACACATGTCACATTCAAATGGTTTTTCTCCAGTATGGGTTAATTTATGCTTTTTTATACTACTTGCCTGTGATGCTCTATAATCACACATGTCACATTTAAATGATTTTTCTCCAGTATGCGTCAATATATGCTTTTTTAAATTACATGCATGTGATGCTTTATAATCACACATGTCACAATCAAATGCTTTTTCTCCAGTATGGGTAAATGTATGCCTTTTAACTTCAGTTCCTGTTGCTGCTCTATAATCACACATGTCACATTTAAATGGTTTTTCTCAGTATGCGTCAATATATGCTTTTTAAATAACTTGCCATTGATGCTCTATAATCACACATGTCACATTCAAATGGTTTTCTCAGTATGGGTTAATTTATGCTTTTTATACTACTTGCCTGTGATGCTCTATAATCACACATGTCACATTTAAATGGTTTTTCTCCAGTATGCGTCAATATATGCTTTTTTAAATAACTTGCCATTGATGCTCTATAATCACACATGTCACATTCAAATGGTTTTTCTCCAGTATGGGTTAATTTATGCTTTTTTATACTACTTGCCTGTGATGCTCTATAATCACACATGTCACATTTAAATGATTTTTCTCCAGTATGCGTCAACATATGCTTTTTTAAATTACATGCATGTGATGCTTTATAATCACACATGTCACAATCAAATGCTTTTTCTCCAGTATGGGTCAACATATGCATTTTTAAATGATGTTTCCGTGATGCTCTGTAATCACACTTATTACATTCAAATGGTTTTTCTCCAGTATGTTTCATTTTATGCTTTTTCAAATTAGTTTTATCTGATGCTCTATATTCACACATATCACATTCAAATGGTTTTTCTCCAGTATAGGTTAATTTATGTCTTTTTAAATGACCTGCCTTTGATGCTCTAATATCACACATATCACATTCAAATGGTTTTTCTCCAGTATAGGTTAATTTATGTCTTTTTAAATGACCTGCCTTTGATGCTCTAATATCACACATATCACATTCAAATGGTTTTTCTCCAGTATGTCTTAATATATACTTTTTAAAATAGTTCTCTTCGATGCTTTACAATCACACATATCACATTCAAATAGTTTTCTCCAGTATGGGGAATCTAGAATAACTTCTATAATAGACCTTATTATGCGGCTAAATATAGGAGTTATACAGCAAGCACTCGCTTGGACTGCAACTTGTGACAGTCAAACATATCCGCTTAATACTTAAAACTCATATTGGCATTGACGTTTTGTTGAGGGACAGTAAATCTAGTGTTGCCCTTCGTACAATTTAAGTCGTACTTATACGGCTTAGAAAGATTTTTCGTGGGCTGTGAATTGAATTCTAGCGTCACGCTCGGGTATGATAAGAAATTTTCGGGTGAACTCAGATGCTCGAGCGAGAAAGAAAATATAGTGAACAAGTGCGTCAGACGGAGAAAAATGATATGGTCAACTGCTCGTCGCTGTTATGTCCTTGTGTTTATTACATTATTCATGTTTTTTTGTCGCAACATTAACTTCTAGGTACTTACCACATTAATTGAACCTGTCACGAAATATTAAATTTGCATTTCACATCCATTGCAAAAAAGTTTTGGTTGTAATATTAATTACTGTTTTATCACAACACGTAAGCACACAATATGACACCTAGGTATTATCATCGCAGTACTTACACGTACACTGTAACACAACATAATTATCGAGCCTATTGCGGAAGAACATCGTCAGCCACAAAATGTAGGGTATTTCACTTTTTTATCGTAACGTTCAGCTAAAACCAACAAACTGACACCAACAGAATTAACAGAAACTGTAAATAATGCGAAAACCATTGAATCATTTCCAATCTGAGGTGGGATGAAAGTTACATAATTATTATTACAAATATATGTTATGCCTGAGCGCAAAGATAAGAGAGATAAGAAAACTCTTTATTAAAAGCCATAATACAAAAGAAAAACAATTAACTAAATATAAAAAATAACATTTCGATTGGCGGCCTTATCGCTTAGAGCGATCTCTTCCAGGCAACCGTGCACGTATTAGAAACAAAAGATAGTAACATGGCCCGTTTAATTAATACATTTCATTTATCAACAACATTATGAGTACTAATCACAACAGAAAATAAATATTAACATACTATATATTTACAACATAAATAAACTTACACATACTAATTGAAATACAATAAAAATACACATTAACCTAATATATTATATAATAATATACTACATATACATACATGAAATAAAAATCATAAATGTACCAATGAATCAATCGATGTACCAACCAAAGAATTAGTTACTAAAAGCTATGGGTGCACAGTTTAATCAAATGTATTAACATTTCTTGCATTGTCGATTGCTGTTTAGTTTTAACTGAAAAATTGAATATTTTATTTTAAAAAATCTTAGCAATTACGTAGTTACGTAACTGAACCACCAAAATTCGTAATCATTTACCTAATTAACATATTTTATCCATAATATTGGAAGCCCTAGTCTTGAATTCACACTATTATTCTAAGTTTATGGTACGGATTTTGAAAAATAAAGGTGGCAGCACTACGATACGAGATACCTATTATCGATCCAAGCCATGTATATAATAAATTAAAAAAAAAAAAAAAAAAGATATTATCGAAAGTTTTGATTCAAAACATTACATACAAACAAAATAAAACAAAAAAGGCTTTGCAAGTATTTCGTGCAGTTTTCGTTGTTTTTCTTAATATAAACGTGTGTTTATGCATAATAATTGCTGTATAAAAGTGCTGTTGATGGGAGATGGATTTGGTGAATGGCAAACCGGACCCAGATTTCCAGACTTTCCGAGTTATAAATAGGTGGTTCCAGTGCAAGCTTTGTGTGAATGATAGATGCATATTTTCATTACAACATGGATGAAGCCATTGGGCTGAGCCACTATTATTATTATGCATTATTTTTAACTATAAGTCAGTAAGTAAGAAGATGAGGTATGCCATAATCTAAAGACAACATAACGTGGCGAAAATTTGAAAATTGAATTGTCAGCGAACGTACACAACGCCTTGTTGCGACTGAGACGAAATCAGGAGAAGTCACCTGATTTTGCATCACCATAGTAGAAGCGCGTTTGCCGCTTCTGCGTTTTTAAGAGTTCGATGCTATAAGTACTATTTTTTTAGGTAATTTTCTAACAAACAAATAGGTATTCTTTACATTCAGACACCGGCAGTTGAGCTGTTACCTACTGATCAACAAACACGGAACACACTTGCAGTCCAACTGCAAGATGAAATTTCACAGTGCTGTTAACTAGGTATCCGAAGCAGATGAAACTGCTTGAGCGGTTTGTGTGTGTACATACATAGAAGTCTGTAGTTCACTATGCAGTTATAGCATGATGCAGTCGATGCTGACTGCTTCAAGATGCTGTGTATGACCGGCCTAAGAGATATATTATGTACCTACAAAATTGAATTAGAGTGTTAAACCTACTTTGCCAAAACCAATATTCAGATACAAAGTTTGTTAGTAACTTGTCATAATGATGATTTAAATTAGAATATTCATTGTTCTTTTACAGACCCACAATCCATTGCAGAAGGCTGTGTGCTGCGGGCTGTCGGACTAGAAGTAGTTGAGAGAGAGAGGGAACACTGAATTTCCTGGCGGCACTACTCTCACATGTGGGGTTTTCAAAGAATATTCTAGAAGAAGTACTTAATAAATTTTAATATAATTTCTAGATAAAATGGTATTTTATTTAATTTCCTAGATAAAATGTTATTTAAAGTAAACAAAAACCCCCAATACAAATTTCCAAATGGCTGGATCGATTTTTATGATATTTGGATAAGATAACTCTACAAGTTACATATTTGTATACTATTATAGGTTTACAGTTGCAGTAAGTTTTTTCAGAGAAGATTGGAAGCAGCTGGAATTGGCCTGTTTTTTTAAATCTAAGTGTGAAATTTAAATTATTGTAAAATTAATTCCAGCAGTAAAGGCTTGATAATAATAGGTTTACAGTTGACCACCATTTGACTGATGTTAAACGACGATACAGTCTATGGTGGAGCGTGCTAACCCAGAAGAAAACACTTCACTTTTGGTTTGTAGATATCTACAAAAGCTTATTTTGAAATAGCTGGAATGATTTTAGTAAAATGTCATAAAAAACTACAATGAAAATTGAAATAAATCATTATATTGCATTATCATTGCACATAATGAGGTACATCAAAATTGGCTTACTTTGATAGCTATGACACTCAAGAGAGCTTAGCACATACATTTATAAAATCCCTTTTTTTCCGGTAGGTTTATCACACATAAAGTTAGAAGCAGACTCGATTCAGTGATGCAGGCATTTTCCCAGGCATAAACAGCCCACTAAACGTTTCCACAGATAGGACTCGAGGCCTTCTACTTCACAGGGAGAGCCCCTTGCGAGAAGGCAATAATCCACCACGCTAGCCCAGTGCGGATTGGTGGATGACACATGACTTTAAATGATTTTAGGTACATGTCGGTTTCTTCACATTGATTACCTTCACCATTTTAAGTTAGCGGTATTCAAGGGTGTCGCCAGCTAGCTAAGAGGAAGGCAATGGATCAATAGTATGGAGTTGACGGCATGAAGTGTTAAGTGTTACATTTTGGAAGTCTTTGCCTTGATGACGATTGCAATAAGAATATTTCTAGTATCAATGTATAAAACTTCACAAGCCCTCGACAGCATAACAACTAAATCAAACTTTTAAACATAGTGTTAGCAATATTAGTAATTCATATAAGTTGGTATTTAAAGAATAGTAAGAATACCGTAATGCACTCTATGGTAACCCTAAAATTCCGGGTGAATATGATTTGTTTGTAGTCTGTGGGCTGCGAGAGTTTTTGCCGGGAAACTAGGAAGCTCACGTGGGTCTCGTGGGAACAGGGATAAAAAAATCATATACGGCAGCAAGTCTAAGCGAAAGGTTTAAATTAAAAGTACTCGTAACCAGTAATAAGTAAATATCTAAGTAAAAAGTGATAATTGTACATCTGTTACTGATTTTAAGGTACTGTAAAGCGTTTTTGTTAATTATAGTACGAAATGTATTACTTGATCTGCACGAGGCAGCTATGAATAAGTTGGTATGAAGGACTGATTCCGAAATATAATGCTGTAGACTGATCATAGCTGTTTTATTTATGAACTAATAGTGTTCTTAATTTAGAATAAACTATGTTCCTAATATCTCAGAAGTGGGATCGGCGGACAAGTAAACCATAATTGTCCGTTGGTCCCGCCCATGTGATATATTTTTTTTCTTTTCAATGTTTTTCTCTCCACGTTTAACATCTGCTTGTTAATGTCACTCAATACGAAAACTCTATGATCAGTATTTAATTTGTGGTAAAATGTACGGTTTAATGAGTTGCAGAGCGAACCATCGATATAAACCAATGGATATGCCCTGAGTAACTTGGAATTGGTAATAAACTGCGTCTCTATGTGTGTCGTAAGTAGTTTACACATAACTAATCTACTTGACCCCTAGAATCGCTAGCGGCGCGATTTGCTGTGGTTCTACTTATCTTGGTTGTTGACAACGAATAGTGATATGTAAAAACGTCTGGCGTTCACCGCTTCCTGCAACCGACTGGAACGGAGTGAGTGAGCTCACTCTTCCCAACAATGACATGATTCCGTGCGCCCTGAAGTTTGGGAGGGCACATTTGTGTATTGAGATCTTTGGAGTGAACAATCTCACGTAAGTGTATTTTTCCGTGTAGGTACTTAGGTACCATTTTTGATTTGTTATTGCAAAGTGGTCCTCACTACATTAATTACTGGAATAAGTCTAGTAGACTGCATCCTATACCGCATTTTCGAGGTGTTCATTATTTTTATCTACCCGTTTAATTGTGCACAAGATAGTGCACATAATAATAAATGTGTAAATAGTGGCTATACATATTTTCTATGCAATTTAAAAAGGGTATGCCATTTTACAAAAATTCTATATCATATAGTTTTCGAAAACCATGCCTCGATAAAAAAATATGTAACACCCGATAACCGCAATGTCAGTCATTCTGGACAAACCATTAACGTTACTCTGAGACTTATTCAAATGTTCTTTTTAAAACTGTGGTCGCCCAGTTGTGAGAACGTTCGATTTACACGAGGTTATGGTTCGAATCCCGGCGGTACGTTTGAGTATTTTTCCATGTTCTGTTAGTGAAACTTTGTCATGACCACTGATGTCATATATGATGATAATGTAAGTCACAAGGGTGACGGGGTGGACCTAAAACGATATCTTTCAGGGACACTCATTATCCGTCAAACGGGACCTTGATAGAGTGGTGGGTATTGGCGTTTATCTTCTTTTAAAAGAAGACCAGAGTCCCAGTTGTGGGAATAAAAATGGTGACACAATAGACATGCATGTCAGATCACGGGTCAGACGTCGAAACTGTATGTACGAACCGCATAGCAGATCATAATTATAAAATGTTCTCAAATTACTGTGTAGAGTAACTATGACGAACCAAAGCGGTAATGCATTCAGTATAAATGACAGTATATGGTTTGACGTTAGCTCGCTTTTGGCATATTATCTGGGGCACGGCAGTGCCCCGCCAAGTCGTAGGTATATATCTTACATGGAGATCCGGACAAAGTCAAGTTTGGCTTTAGTGTACAGAGTCGTTTTAGCAATTAATTCAATTAGAGAGATAATCTTATGCACGTAGAAAATTTTAAAGAAACTGTGTTTAACTGCTGATTCAGATAACCATGGGCATGTGACGTATATTAAATTAAACTCTTCTTTTCTACCAATAGTTATGAACTAAACTGACATTGTCAGTGATATGATCTTAAGTCACAGCATGCGCCGTTCATTGAGAATGGAGGTGAGCTGTGAACTTCGACTGAGGTGGCTATTGTTCAGCCAAGATGTAACTTAATAAGGCAAATCTTTATAGATTGTACATTTAAACGAGTTGAAACCAGAGTCACACGTGACTAGTATCATCAAGGTAGAAAAGTAGGTACTAGAGCTTCTCATTGCAGTTTAGCAGTGTTCTAAACTAAAGTAATCTGAAGAAAGTACTTGCTCATATATGGAAAAGATAGAGTTAAAGGTAGGTTGAGCAATCATTAATGCCTTTGTTGGAAGTTCCAGATTATGGATAGACCGAACCAAGGACGCAGAGATAGCGTCGAAAGTTGCGGCATGAAGAGTGAACCTGAGACCTAGCGCTGCAAAGGGCACGCTCGGATAACGAGTATTCCACCGATTGAGAAGGACCGGAACGAGGGAGTGGAAGGAGTCTGAATAACAGGCAAGTCCACAAGCGTTCTAATTTTAATTTACTCAGTGATGATGTAAACTGATACTGAGAACCGTAGCCAGGAAGTGGAAGGAGTCTGGATAACAGGCAAGTCCACAAGCGCTTTAATATGAATTTGTTTAGTAATGTTGTAAATGGACACATTTGAGAACCAGAGAACCAGAAGATGTGGAGGGTAGTCTGGATTTTAACAGACAAGTCCACAACCGCTCTTATTTAGATTCGATTTATGATGTAGTAAATTTGACGTGGTTTAAAGAAGAGTTGTTGAGGCCACATAAGGCTCATAATATGGTGACAGTAATAAGATAAACGATAATGATAAACATAAAAGATCACGGGTTTTCACGAAGATTCACAGTCTAGCGAAAGATCGTTCGCTCTTGGGAGGAGGAGAAATTGTGGAGCATTACAGTATAGGCGAATCTGCTCAAGGTTTACGCAAAAGACGCGAAAGAGACGCTGCAATTATAGCGACACATTAAATTATTTAAAAAATATATTTTGTTTTACACTTTGCAAAACGTCACTTCTGTTCATCGGATTTTGAACATGAACTTCATGATGTTCTTCATACATTTATTTAATGAGTTGAAAAGTGTACATGGACATTTGACTGCTGAGCTTTCTTTTACAAACGTAAAACCAGAGTTTGATCTAATGTTAAAAGTCAGACTACAATGATTTGAGTAACAAAGTAATGTGTCAAAATTAACGAGTGGAACGAAAATAAAATAATCCATTTTGCTGTACCCAATAACCAGGCATCGCAAAATCTCAGAAACGTTACTCTAATAGTTGGGCCGAGTGGATAAGAAAGCTTGGCGAGGCATTCTCCTGCTGCCACTGGGACAACCGTGCAGGTTTACTATTATTATTAGGCTTGAAAGCTTGCCAAACTTGCACGTCATGGTCTTATGGAGGCAGTATTGTTACCAAAAAGCATACAAGAAGATTATCGCAGATGTAGAGATACGGAAGATAGCATAATGTTAATTACACAGAATTGACGATCGATTAAGAGTATCAATTTGGGAACCGTTAGAAATTAGCTATTGCTCAAAATTAACGTAAACATAAAAACTCAGGATGTATCAGAAACTATCGAGGATTAGTTTTGAACGGATCAGTTTATAAGTAACGGTTTTACTGAAAATTAAAAACCAGAAGTCGCTATTCCTAACAAAGTTAAAGTTACTTTGTATTTCATAATAATTATTATAGAATGATGGTGTAACATTGATACTTGTTATATTAAGAATTCAATATGAATATAACAAATACACCAGATGACTTCTTGTCGGAAATAAGGTCCGAACCAAGAGATTATCTTAAGTTAAACAATGAGGTTGTTGTTGGTTCGGGGCGACTAGTAGCTGTTCCAAGAAAATCACAAAGCGAAGTATTAAAGATAAAGCGTCAATCTATGCAGACTGTTCAATTCATGGTAATAGCTCTAAAATATACACAAATTACGTGTCGCGTTGTTTGTCCGCGACGGACTCCGCAATTGTAGTCTGGTTTGCGCACCGTGTAAGATTTGATCCAACTTGAAAGATGGGATAGTCTTTGTATGGAGGTTTCCGAGCGAGGTTAGAGCGGACCGCTAATATCTATAATATGTATTACTGCCTTCCCAATTCACACTTGATGATGGTCAGGAAAATGTTATTCGAAATCTCGCTGAAGCGAAGATTCGGTTTATAACAGTACTTTAGTAACTCAAATTATGCCTGCAAGTTATAATGAGCGATATCTGTCCCGTTGCATATGATAATAACTAGCACTTCTTCAATGGTGACTAGTAGCCAATACTTTTGAAAAAAAAGGAACTACATAATTTGCTCGTTGAATATAGCGATTACTTCTCGTCCGAAAAATAAAAGAGATTTAGGAGTTTGCCACAACTCATGAGATGAAGGATACGAGGCCAGGAATATACAAGACGTATCGTATGTCACATGACAAAACAAACCGGGTAAAGCCTCGAACTATCGCGGTGGCATTTCATCACGCTACAATTTAACAGACTTCCTGGGATTTGAAGTCAGTATTGACGGTTTAAAGCCTGGACTTGAAGGCGGTTTCTAAGTAGATACTTTAAGTACATCAAAAACCCATACGAACTGGTCTTAAATAGTTTTCCGTGATTTGCGGACCGTTTGGCCGGTCCACACAGATACAAGAAAGTACGGCGTGGCAGGTATTCTGGGGTCCTTAGGACAGTCCTTACAGTAATAAGAGAAAAGAGTAACCTGAGAGAAGTAAAAGCTCCACTCATTCGAACTTGAAACCCTCTCCGCAGTATCCTCTCTTAGTAAATTTAGAGTTTACCTTCAGAGTATCCCACTTAAAATATTGTCAAACTGCATTGCGCCGAGAACCACACTCACTAACAGAGATCTAGTACCGTGTGTGGTCGTTGAGGGGTGTAGTTCCAAGAATTCAATGGCGACGTCGCGTATCGAGCGAGCAACCCTCATTTGGATGCTTTAGAATAGGAGTCCCAAGGGGAAGCTATAGATCCAAATCCCAGACTTTATAGAGTATCCTGAAGATTGGATACAATAACTATCCTCAGCTAATAAGATAACAATACAAAAAAAACACTTTATTAGGTATATCACAATACAATAGAAAAAGTGACTAAACATGTAAGTAATTAAAATGTTGTACACAAAGTTCAGCCTATCGCTAATAGCGATGTCTTCTAGATGACTTTTTGGTTGTTAGGACAAGATAACTAGTAAAGGTATGGGTCTGGTATCTTTGATAAACTTATGTACCTACATAAACAATTACACAAATAGGATACATATCATTTAGAAGTAAATCCGTTGTACAGATATGGTACATAGCTATGGTATATACCTACTTAATACTAATATTATAAAGATAAAGAAAATAAATATAAATCTTGTTTGTTTGAACGCACTAATCTCTAAAACTACCAGACTGATTTCAAAGTTATTACATTGGTTATGTGCGTGGTCGTTGCACGCTATAGGCTATAAATACACCTACCGCAGGCCACGGTGGATGGCTAGTAAATAATATAATGCATGAACAAAATATATTAAAATAGACTTACATAAACATACTTCATAACATTGAATACCTACGCGTAAAGGACAATACGCACGTGTTTACGAAACGAAGCTGAAAAGATATCTACTGTTCAGCAATTAATCCGAAAGTAGTAATTATTGAAGATTCTATAAATAATAAATGATTATAATTTCTTATAATATAAATAATAAATATATTATAAGAAATATATATCGTCGGTATAAAGATAAGATTTATAGAGTAATCAACGATAATGATCAGATCCGAAACATACTTTTGCATACATACTTAGTCAATAAGGTTCAACGACGAGGATTTAGTAAGTACTCGTATGTAAGGCGTGGAACGCCAAGTGATAATAAAATTAGCTATAAAATTTCAAGACCTGTATCGTATTAGAAATTTTGACAAATATTAGGCATCTGATCAATTATATCGTTATGAAGACGTGGTAGCCGCAGATACGAGAACTCAAACCAGTGATGGTGTTTAATAGGTGTTCGAATACGTTTAATTCGAATCAAGTTCCAATAGAGACTATCAGATTGTTGGTCACGAAACAATCAATGATTCCCTATAAGTATCAGTAAAAATTATTTTGTCGCTCATATGAAGTAGGTTATTATGCTAATTGATTAGACACGCTGAAATCATCATATTGCCTAGTAGAGAAACCATTGACGTGATTCATCATCATTAATTTATAAGTAAATGATTACTTTGGATTATGTTCAACGAATAAAACTTTCAGTAAAGTTATAACAACTACGACCAAAAACTGTTGTAAACGATTGTTACGTAACTTAATTATTAGATATAAAATAATATTATGAATAATTCGGTTATACTTTGTTTTTTGTTTGTTTGTAATGAAATGCAGGTTATCTTTTGACTACCGCAAAGTATAGATAAGGTATATTATCGTATATGCCTGAAATTAGATATATGTATTTATGTAATTATAATTTTCATGTGATAATCATCAGAAATTAAAACATAATAATGTACCAAGGTTTAATTAATTATACGTACTTGTCATGATTCGCTGAATAGGTATTTTGGATTGAAGACTATTATTATATAAATCTAGCCCATATTTTTGTAGCAAAATTATTTCACAAAAAAAAGCAAATAGACACATGGTAAACAGGTATCTGGATACAGGCTTAGGCCTAGTTTGAGATTAATTGAGAGAAGCTTAATTTACAATGCGACAATAATGCCTACTTACTATATTCTTATGTAAAATCCAAGTAAAATCGAACAATCTTATTATTGTGAATTGTAAATACAAATATAATAAATATTGTTTAATTGTGTGTATCAATAATGCATGATTTTAATTTGAAAATGTATCTATGAAAATATTGCCCTTCTTAAGTATAGTGACTGACACATTTAAAGATATTTATAGTGAGTGATGATGCAATGTGCTCAATTTTATTTGTTTTCTTTTGAACATAACTAATTAATTATGCTCCTTTGATATCCAATTTGTAACTACATGTAACAAACATATTATTTAAAATAGAGTTATTAACTAAATGGTAATAGATAAATTTGTAATCCTTTGCTATAAGATGATTACTCTGTTAAACATATTATATTAACTAGAAATAGAATAGAATTACTCGTATAATTTAGTCAAGAGGTAAAATAAATTTAAAACCCGAGCGCGAGGACTCGCTTCTGCAGGATGGCCGAGCTGTTAGCAATATTAGTAATTCATATAAGTTGGTATTTAAAGAATAGTAAGAATACCGTAATGCACTCTATGGTAACCCTAAAATTCCGGGTGAATATGATTTGTTTGTAGTCTGTGGGCTGCGAGAGTTTTTGGCGGGAAACTAGGAAGCTCACGTGGGTCTCGTGGGAACAGGGATAAAAAAATCATATACGGCAGCAAGTCTAAGCGAAAGGTTTAAATTAAAAGTACTCGTAACCAGTAATAAGTAAATATCTAAGTAAAAAGTGATAATTGTACATCTGTTACTGATTTTAAGGTACTGTAAAGCGTTTTTGTTAATTATAGTACGAAATGTATTACTTGATCTGCACGAGGCAGCTATGAATAAGTTGGTATGAAGGACTGATTCCGAAATATAATGCTGTAGACTGATCATAGCTGTTTTATTTATGAACTAATAGTGTTCTTAATTTAGAATAAACTATGTTCCTAATAATAGCAATAATTATTTATTTTAACAAAAATAATATTCAATTAACACATAACTTTCAGGGATTTTTGAAAAAACTATATATATATATATAACTATATATGTATAGCTATACTGTACAGATGGTAAAGCGATCAAAATTTTCAATGTTTTTTCCGTTTCGGGAAAGAAGGAATTTGTTTCTCTTAGGACATCAACCGGCATTACGTAGATGAGACTTCGAGAAGACTATGGTGCGCGTGGTTTGAACCCATGGTCTCCGGACTCCAGATTAACAGTCGCAGTCTCCCATCTAGACCAGCAGTAACTTTCTAGGTTTCTAGGCACAACAAACTCGTCAAACAATTCCCGGCTAAACATATAATTTCCACAGATTTCTAAAACAAAAGGCAGATGGAACGTGCGGAACACAGATCCTTAGGTCCGGAAAGCAAATATCAAACGCCAAAGCAAATACAAACTCCAGTCAGTACGAAACTGACTTCTGTCTCGTACGGGAGTCCCGTGTGATTTTGTGTTTTGTTTAAGATTATGCCGTCTTGTGTCATCAAACATTGCAAACATTGTTTCCAAAAATAAAAAAAAAGGAAATTTCATAGGAAAGTTACAATATTTTTACTAGTATTTATATAATTTAGACGATTTTATTTCGATTGATGAATAGAAACACAACACCTCAACGAAAATAGGTCAGTGTTGCTATACTAAATTGAAATTATTTTCCCTGAAGTTAAGGTAAAATATAGATTCTAATTTTGTTTTGAAGATACTCGTACAGCAAATTATTGATGAACATTGTATAATTCAATTTTAAACCCTATTTTATAATCGTTATTTTAATGTGAATCGATGCCATGAACAAATCCTCGCCGTTACTAGGGCTAATAAAAACACTAATAGTGTTGATGAAAACTATAGTTATGAAACGAGTTTTAATACTTCTGTGTACTATGGAGTTTAAAGGTTTTATTTCAGTAATATGTGGCCAAAGCAAATACAAACTCCTGTCAGTACGACACAAACTTCATCTTGTACGGGACTGTCCATACGTGTTCATCCTGTGTGATTATAAGTTTTGTTTTAAATAATGCCGTCTTGTGTATTCAAACATTGCAAACATAGTTCCCAAAAACAAAAAAAGGAAGGAGGAATATCATTTCATAGGTAAGTTTGAATATTTTTACTGCTATTATGTTATTTAGGCGATTTCATTATGGTAACAAATAGGAACACGTGTGGCTATCCCAAACTGAAATAGTTTTCTCTGAAGTGAAGGCAAAATATAGATTATAACTTTTGTTTTTGAAGGTATTATTAAGGTATTAGTATAGGTATTAGTATAAGGTATTCCTATTATTCAATTTTAAGCCCTATTTTTACTATGTTTTTTTATATTTATAATGTGAATTGATCCCTAGCAGTGATCCACGCCGTTACTAGTGTTAGTAAAATTACTAATAGTGTTGATGAAAACTGTAGTTATGAAGCGAGTTTTTAATACTTGTATGTTCTGTGGAGTTTTCAAAAATACATAATGCTTACATTATAATAATATTATACGAGTAGAATAGAGTGTTATATAATGCCAGCAGTAGGTCTCAGAATATTATCATTTGATAGTAGCAGTTTTTGAATATTATACAATTACTTGGTTTAAAAGTGAGGTTTTGTAAAAAAAACAGTGAAGCATTAGTGAATCGTTTAATCCATTATTTGTTTCTTTTTTTTTTTTTGGTTTGTTGTTTGGCCCTATAAAAGGTAGCCCATATGCATTTTATCAAAACTTGTTTTTGTGGTAAAGATGATTGTTTTGGTTTTTGTTTAAACTATCTAAGCGAGCAAATCATACTAATTAATATTTTCGATTCAAGTTGATTTTTGGTTGCTTGTAAAATCAAAATTCTTAACTTCATAAAATGGAAATAAGATTTCTTGTTATTTTAACAAGAAATCCTTGCATTATGTATTATCGGTGTAGTAATAAATTATTTTAAAATAATGTTTTATGTGTTTATTATACGTGAAAATTTCCAAAGCTTAAGACAACAATAGTGGGACTTTTTTCTTAAGACTGGGAACATTACATGCACACCAACGTGAGTAATTTGACAACGTCGGTGAGACCTGTCACGCATACATAACTAATGACTGGCCTCACAGTGTCGTTCACGAAGGTTTCATCTGTTTAGAAATCTGTGATAATTTCCTACAAATTCTAAGTTGGAAATTTGAATTATGTTAATATCACTGCGCAGGCGACACCGGCTCTTTCTACGCTCCAAACGGTCTTCACGTACAGCAGCATCAATAAACATAACTTTTACAACCATATTATGTTATATTTTCCCAAAAAAAATCTAAATCCGCAAATCAAAAAGTAACACTTTTGTTGTCGTTGATTTTGAGGTTAAAACTAAGAAAATTGATCTGTCAAATTAGAATCTTCGTTGCGACTTTCGTGAATTAGAGTAGGCTTAGAACATGTAACGGTCAAAAAATGTTCGGTCGGGCTAAACGACGGAACGAAAAAGAACGGGAGTAAGAATGTCGCGAAAATTAGGTCGAAATTTCGTTTTCGATAGAAAGAGAGTAGACCTCCCAGGGCATGTTGACTCCGAGGGCGAGCATATTCCGTCTGAGCCATTTAGACTTACAGCGTAGCGATTCACAATCCATTCGGTTCGGGCTGAGCCACGGAAACTGGCCGCTACCGACTGGGACGAGCAATTTGCGATTCACAACGGAGATTCCGATTAGTTTTGACGTTTCCAACCGACTACCAGCTGTTTCTATTCGGTTGAGATTCGGACAGCTTTTTTATCGTGGATAGCTAAATCCGATTTTCAGATTATTGTATTTACTGAATTTTTCTCTGTTTTTCTCAATATGTTTGTAAGATTATGGACACTAAACGAGTTTTTGTTTACTTTAGTGTATAATATGTGTATAGTTTTTGAAATTTTGGGTTTTGAAGTTAAGCTTGTGCTCTAAAAATTGCTAGAAATGGATTATTGCCATACTTGATTTGTTATTGTTTATTTTTTGAGATGAAATGATGAAACATGTGATGATTGAGCAAAAAGGCAAGAAACCACCAAGAAACTTTGGAGATACGAGACATCATGTCATATACGATATATCTAACAGCAAGAGCGGATCCAGCTTTGAACCCAGGTGGTGGTCACATAGTCGGGCCAAGTAAGAACGATAAGTGCGTGCGTGTGTTTTAATTAGTGGTCTACCTAGGTTCTGGAAGCAGCCTAAGAGTGGTGATGACCCTTGACTCTCTCGGGATCCGTCCTTGTATAACAGACAGTATTTTCGTATCCTGTTCAACTTTAGCTTTAGATTTAACAAAACACGGCTGTGTAGTTAATTTATACGCTGTAGAAGTGGGAGCGAGAGGTATACCAGCAAAATCTCTCTATAACCTGCTGAAAGGCCTTGGCTTCTCCAGAAGTGCAGTAAATTCTATACTAGAACGAATATCTGAAGCTGCACTAGTAGGCTCATATCAGTTTTGGCTGGGCAGGGAGAGAAACTCGAGTAGTGAAGGTGAGTGTTGATGCACGTCAGAAAGGGGCCCTTAAACCTACACCCGTGTCACAAGTCTCGGGATCTACTCAGGATTTCTCTCTCTGCCACATGATGGACTCAGCACTTGCACGGTGAATCCATGGAATGCTAAGATCATAACATTATACTTGATGAAGCAAAGGACTGCTACCAGAAGGTATAGGTACCAATGAGACGATCTTCTGAATGATAATGTGCCAATCCAAACCATGACTTCAACATCTTTATGACATTGGCAATTATGACAATACAGAACTGGTAAACATATTATGTAAGTAGAATCTTGCCATTGTACCGCACATTTGATTCAACAATCATTTACTTACCTATGTCCTCCATTACCATTATAGACTTAGATAGAGCAAGATATGTTTTGTAAATAAAAGTAACATGTATCACAAACTATGTATTATTTAATCCTGCTGAATATGTAATGTTCCTGTTAGCTAATACATCTTACATTTACATTCATGAAGCCGTCGCTTAGGTAAAGTATAAGTAAACTCTTTGGGCCGTGGCCACATTAAAGTTTCCTGGTATTTCATAAAAGGTAAATCTAATTTATTCGGTACTAATGTACAAGGTGATTATTGTAACTAAAAGTTCAAATGAAACATCATTTATTACAGTAAATATTTTAATAATTAATTTGAAGATTTTTTTTGATGCTTTATACATATTCATTCAACATAATTTAGCAATAAAGTTTAAAAACAGAGATGGTGTATTAGCCGTGCTGTTTTTACCATTGAGAACAACTATTAATAAGATACCAAACAGAAATTTGTAAAAATGAATTAATCATAAAATGCTCTCCGTACTAAAGTTCCGGAGTCAATAAAACATTTAGATTTTTTGTACATACCAAAACCATTTATTTTCCTAATTTATTATAATTAAAGTATTTGTTATAATTGTAGACATAATACAATATAGCTAATTCAGTTAACTTTTCAATACTAAACTGCATAATACCTAACTGGGATATTGTAATTTCTAAACTTATTCAAATTATGATGATCCCAACTCTTTAGTGCAATACAAGGATTTTTAATTAATAAGAGATACTAAGATTCAAGACAAATTAATTATTTATGTAATATGCATTAATACGCTTTATAAAAGTTACCATGTTTCTTCGCCAAATTAACATTTATTGATTTTATTAAAATACCTACCTAAATAGAGAGAAAACTAATTTAAGTTATATCACAATTGATGTTATGCACTGTATCTATTATATAATATCATATTCTTACAAAATGAAATTGGATAATAGGTTTGAAATCAGTAGGTAAGTGAATATTTTTACTGAAAATTGCATTCATCTTCAATGTGAGTTCAATGAAAACGAAAACTCTCTGGGTTCTTGTATGGAGTATTGTATTATTATAACTTCTCTTCTAGACAATTTTATGATTTTTTCCATATGCTTTGCATCCAATTTGCTTGAAAATGCGAGTTGAGGTTAGCGCGACATCACCAAGTCGTTTTACACATATGTATAATCACATTTGCTGGCTTCTTGTATGGAGTATTATATTATAAGTCCTCTTCTTCTTCTCTTGACAATTTTATGAGTCTTCCATATGATTTGCATCCAAGTTGCTTGACATTCGCAATTCAAGAAACATCACGGTTACCACGACATCACGGTCGTTTTGGACATCACAGTCCTTTTAGACAATGAATAGGTAATTGATCACATTTGTAGGAACAGTAATATTGATCTGCCTGCTACGGTTATTGAGTGTTTTATGAGTTAAAACTATAAACTTTTTTTGTTGTAAAGGTTTATGATTTCAAAACAAAACAAAGAATGATTGAAATGATTCCGTTGACTTTGACAACATCAACAGATTGACAAGTAAAAAGTATGTAGGTACGAAAAATGTATGATTTATTGTTTTTCAAATGCAAATTTCCTAAGGTTATTGTTTGATTTACTTGTTTATTATGCATTTTTAAATATAAGGTAGCGATCGAGCACCTCAAAATAAACCGAAATACAGTTATTTGACGATTTGTATATTTCTACCATGAGTTAACATTTCTACCATATTTGAAAACTAGATAGAGTAGCTTGTCTTTGGTTTGGCCAAAAAAGACATTCCTACGCCAACCCGATTGGCGTCGAGAATCGCAAATTCCGATCCATTCGGGTGCGGGACCGCTACCGACTGAGTCGATTCGGGTGCAACCGAATGGATTGTGAATCGCTACCCAGAACAGTGGCGAAATAAGTTATCGTATTCTAATGACATTGTAGGAGTTTTTATTGTCTAAAAACGCGCATGAAATGATGTTTTTAAAAAATAAAACCTAGCTAGATCGATTTATCGTCCCCGAAACCCCCTCGGCTGTTCAAAATCAAAACCTAGCAAGGGACATTTTTGGCAAAATACGTTTTTTTAAACCAAACTACATAAAAATTTGTGCTGCATCTAATGCAAAAACAACCATATTTATATCGCAATTAGTACTATAGTTATGAAAATGCCAAACCTAGCAAGTGCACGTCTTAGTCCGGTTTAACAAAGTCAAAAATCTAGCAAGTAGCATTTCCAAATCCAAAACCCTATTAAGTACGGCACATACTAGGTTTTTGAATTTGTAAATGGGACTTACTAGGTTTATGAATTTGGGCTAAGCCCTATGCTAGGTTTTTGAACTTGGAATTGTGTCATACTAGGTTTTGGTTACAAAACCAGTGAAGTATGCAACGAAATTTCCAATTACTACTTATAGTAAATAATAGCAAGTCAGTGAGAATTGCAATAGCAAGTGTGCGGGGCAGGGGAGCTCTGTCACACGATCGTGTTTCGATTTGTAACAGTAAAGATTGTCATAATAACAATAAAATAACAATAGAGATTGTCAACATTTTCATATTTGGGCTGACAATTGCACAGCTCAAAATAAGAACTGGGCACTGTTAACCGCTTTGACTACAATTGTCAATATCGATCTTCCAGTAGAGACTGTGACTTTGAGTTGCCTAACAAAAGGACATACACATATGACTGCGGATTCAGTTCATGGAAACATAGAAAGAAAAATTAAAAGACAAGGAGATGTTTTAGACTTCGAAGATTTTAAGGAAGTGATTCTTGATTTAAGACAAAAGATACAGGTCAGAGAATAAAATAAAAGCAGAAAATGGCCAAAGAAAAAAAGAACAGCAAGAAAAAATGACGACGAAAATTTAATGAAATCATTCTTGCTCGGCCAAGTTGTTAAAGTCAAATTCATTGCTGGTTCAAGGAATATTTTTAACAAACCTACTAATGAGTAGCTAATGAAAGTTATTATTTTCAGTTTTGATGAACCATTCGCAGAGTTGGATTTCCTTCCCAAAAAGTTTAAGGTAACAGAGTTACCCGAAGAAATATCAGGACCTCGAGGCATTCCAACTCGAAAAAAAGGACATCATTGTCGCTAAAGTGGTTCCTCTAATGCCAAAACCAGACGAATGTTTTGGAATCAAATGCCAGTTAATGATGGATCCATTGATCTCCAAACTGAAGGCGATATGCCAGAAGAAACTTAATTTGACTTTATTTTTTTTTCACTATTTTTGATTTGTAATATTGGTTTTCAGAATCATTCATAAAGGAGTAGGTTTATTACATTAGGCAGCGGTTTTGCTCGCATATTACGTGAAAGTTCCATAAATAGTAAAACTTTATTCCTGGCGATAGGTGATTTTGAAACTTCAGGTCTATTATTATTCTAAAAAAAAGTTTTTGTCATAGTGATGCCGCGTAAAGCCACTAACTTAAAACGGTGAAGGAAAACATCGTGAGGAAACCGACATGTACCTAGAATCTTTCAAAGTCATGTGTCATCCATCAACCCGCACTGGACTAGCATGGTGAATTGTGGCTTTAACTCTCTTGCTAGAGAAGGCCCAAGTCCCAGCAGTGGGAACATTTAGTGGGTTGATGATGATACTTTTAGCACCTACTACACTCGGGAGCAAGACAGGCCGAATGTGGTTTATTTTCGTAAATTAACTTTTTTTGTGCTTTTGCTAGGTTTTTATTGTTTGACCAATACCAAAAACTCTTTAGAGAAACCAATTAAAACACTTAGTAATTTACCTTACTAGGTTTTTATTTGGGATTTTATGTTATACTTATGTTGGATTTCCCAAATCAAACTTAAGTAAGGCACATAAAACTGGCACAGTTAGACAAACATTGAGTTAAACTAGCTTATAATGTAAAGCAAATTATATTTATAAATATCAAAATGAAAACAGTACAAAATGGATGTTGTATTCTGAATGGTCAAAGAAAATGTTTCTTTTCCTTCTCCTACAAAATTTGCTCAATGCTCTTGCTAGGTTTTGATTTTGGACAGCCGCCCTGTATACATAATTTCATGAAAATCGTTCGAGCCGTTTCCGAGATTCCGATTCTATATATTATATACCTATATACCTACAAGAATTGGTCGTTCGACGTTACGCTTCGACTTTAATCTTGCTCTTACGCCTCATCGCAAAACATTTCGTGGCCTCTTCCCGCAAGACTCTACGAGTAGAGATTCACTCTGATAAGTTCTTGGTCAATATCGTCGGAGTCAAAAAAAAGTTTTTAAGAAATCGTCATAGAATAAGAAATTAAAACAATTTGGTGGAATAAGATACATATACAAATAATACAAGCTTTTCTTAATTTGCGGCTGCGATAAAAAATATGATTTATTTCCTTTATTGCCATTTTACCCGACTGAAAGAAGAATTATGGTTTTCGAGTGTATCTGGTATGTTTGTAAATTTCTTTATTTCCACGTTTCTTCCAAATGCCTGGATGGATTTTTATAACTAAGATATTGTTAGATTAGTGTCAATCGCCAAAGTATCATCACATAGTACATAATGTTTTTATGTGTTGATTTTTGCTGTCGGGTTTTTAAATTAAAGGTTTTCTATCGTGTTGCTCGTTGCTCGAAAAAATAACATCGTTCATCATTAATTAAATAATCTAACAAAGAGTTTTATCTTCACCTTTGTAATAAGAAGGACTACTTAGGCTGTGAAACGCATTGCCAGAGTGAGTTTTTCGTGATGGTTCGAACCTTGGGGTTTTCGAGTCGAGAGTGAATTTGTTTCTGTTAGAGAAGTAAGCGCCGTCGTAGACCATATCATATTCATCCACTATCATCGGCATTAACGCAACCGTATCGTTAATTAAGTTTCTGCACATTTATTTTTATTTTTTAAAAGAAATTGTGCAGAAACTTAAAAACCGCGGGCGCGGTTTGAAACCGCTCCATGAAATCCTAACCTAAAGGTATAAGATACCTACTCTTCACATATTCTTCCTTTCATCAGCGCGCCGAAACTGTGGAACATTCTACTTGAGTCTGTGTTCAATGGGTATAGTTTAGGTGTTGAATCCAGTGGAAAAAGGTATATTTTAGGTAAGTAAGGTATCTCTTTCAGCTTAGGTCACTCCTTACACTCTTACTAGACAAAACGGATAACGAAAAACAATAAAAAAACTATTCTAGAAATAAATAATTTTATTTACAAACTGAATTAGCTAATGATCTAATAATATCACTTAGCAATTAGAGGAACATCAACCTTCGAGCTTTTTACAATTTCTGCCCCATTCTGAGTTCTGCTGTCGCGTAACAGTTTCAATGAGTAACACAGAAGGAAGCCAGTTAAAATGCCTAAACTAGTTTTGACGGCGACCAGTACTTTGGGCATCGTGATGTACATCAGCTTGAGAGCTCGGACTGCTATTTCTGGCAGACGGGGTTGTCTCTGGAATAGACAAACGTTAAATTGAACTTGACAAAATATGTTTCGAGACAAAAATGTAATATTGCATTAAAATTATTATTGGCCCCACCATAAAGACACGGTCCAAAACTAAGACCTATTCAGTCGCTGTCTCTTCTGACTACTGATTTCCTTTTCCTTCTCTTAGTCGAAGATGAAAATCAATGAAGAAATGATAAATAAGAACCTAATAATGACAAAAGTAACAGAACCTTGTCATGGTTGCTAAATAAAAAAAACACACAGTCTAATGAGACGATATCATTGGGATAGAATAGATAATATAGATAGAACGGACACTCCCAACCCCCCGCCAATTTCAAGCTTCCTCACCCCTCAGGCCGTTTCGGAGTACGCTAGGAGCACTCAACGAAGGGCTGGTATCGAACATCTAATTCCTAACGAAATATCATCATGGTGAGTTGTTATGCTGTTTACGGCTGTCCGTCAATTAAACGGGACAAGATTAAAAGCTGTATTTAATTTCCTAAGGATAAAATAACGTAAGATTAGAAACTTTTGAATAACGTAGTAATTTTTAACTCAAAGTTCGTAACTTACACAGCCAGTTTGGGGCACGGATTGATAATGGCTGGAGGAATAATTATAGTGACAGAATAAAGTTTCCTTCTTGGGTTAGTGTAAAATAATATGCGAATGTGTACCTACTAATAATAATAGATATCTAGGTACTTATCGGTCATCGGTTTCGTTGGATTTTACGCGGCAATACAGACACCCTTTTAATTAGAATAGTATAATTTGGCACCATTATATTTATGTAACTCAACATTATTCCAAGTTTATAAACTATTTTACGTCACCAGGTGAACTCAAGGGGCACAACTATTCAATAAAATAATTCAGTAGCCCTAGCGCTAACGCACACATTCACGCGTGTGTACGAACGACATCTGCGTAGTTGTGTGAAGAGTAGGTAGCTCCACAGCGGCGCTTGTATGGAGTTTTAGTGGAGTGTCCGGGGTCATTGGCCCAACGTATTGAAACTTACTTAAAGTTTAAATTGTCTAATATGGTTTCTGAACTAGAATAATCGAAATAGAACGAAAATTATCTTTTTTTTTAAGAAAAAAAGCATGATAGATATATCTTGCGTAGGTAATTAATAATTTGGACTCTTCGTGACCAAACAACTGTGTGTCACTGTGTTGTTATGGGCAGACATATTGCTTACCATCAAGCTCAAGTCCTACTCGTCTCTTCCCTCTACTACTTAAAAAAATGACAGTTTTAGGAACTGCCGATAGAAGTGAAAACTTATAACTCAGAATTTTATAACTTACTTTGGAAACTACGCGAGTGACACTGAAGAGCGTGGCCATGAGGGTGGCCATCTAGAAATGCGTCAGCATTGGCCATCTATCATCTGGCGAGTTTACCCGAAGATTTTTTATCATTCCCAAGCTTGACGCTAGAATTCAATTCATAGCCCACGAAAAATCTATCTGTGGTGCGCCAAAAGAAGTTTTCACTTCAATAATTATAAGTACGCACTTACTATTTTAAAATGTGCAATAGGCAGCGCAATGTCCGAGAACCTCCGGGTCTCCTTGTTGTAGTCCAGGTTTCCCAGGAGGATGCTGACTTGCAAAGAGAGCTTCGTTTCCAGGGTCAACCCGATTTTCTGGGAACAAGGAATTACCATCAAATTCTGCGAACATATTCGTACCACGAGCTTTACTTGTGGTAACGATGTTCACAAACACGCTACGACAGCGTGCGTGGCCGCGGACGCCCTGTGTACCGCTCAGTTTGTTTCGTGCACACCCACATAAAAATATACGGTATTTGTATCCACGCACACATACTTAGCATGTTTTTACACTTGGTCACCACAAGCAAGACGCGTGTCGCTGTGTTGCGCATCTTACTAAAACTACCACCTATATTGTTTATGGTTCATGCTAATAAATAAATACTCACCGGTTCTATAACCATGTGGCTGGAATGTTTCGACCTGTCAGGATGCAATCCTTCTATTTTGTTGAACAGCCCGGGATCCCCGTCCAGAAAGTGTCCGTTAGAGAGCGCTAGCGGCAGACCTGCAACATGAAACATGTTCAGTGACTGATGAAGAGTGCTGACCTCCCTCGGCTAATTTTATTATTGCCAAGCTTATTAAGTTACAGCACTTTAGTGATTTATAATCTTAGTGATTTAGTTTTGAAGTTTTGATTTGGTCTAGTTGAAATATCTAGGATAGATCCAATCACGCCAGACTAATAGTGCATGCAAAGACACGATTTCAATCACCTCTCCTGATCCTCGCGCCCTAGGCTGCAGCATAATTAGCCTAAGAGTTAGTCAAGCCCTGTAATTTGTTTGTCTAGATTTAGTAATGGCTGGTATACTCGGGAGTACGGCGACTGCCGATCCGGAACCCAACGAATCCAACGCGCACGACTGTCCTTTCGAAGTCAGGTGCGTATAATAAAAAAACACAACCAAAAACGGCCAAGAGAAACATCGCGAGGAAATCCACATACATGTTCCTAGAATCTTTCAATATCATGTATCATCCAAAAACCTGCACATAACGCTGGCCAATGTGAATTATGGCCTGACCTTTTGCTTTTAGCAAAACCTCGGTTTCTCGTCCACCTTCTCAAATACGTTTGAAAATCCATTGTTGCTCTACAGTTTCCCAATCTCAATCTTTGCCTTGCTCTTGTAGCGTCATTGAAGGAGTCCAGAGTATGAGATACCTAGGAGTAATAATTGACGAGAATCTTTCGTTTAAATACCACATAAACGACATATCATCACGGGTGCGTAAATTAATTCATATAATGAAAAACCTGAGAGATTGTGCACCTATATCTCTCCTTAAGGACATTTACATCGCGCTATGTCAGTCAGTCATCCAATACTGCATTTCGATTTGGGGATGCGCTGGAAAGACGTATTTTATAACGGTCGAGAGAGCACAACGAGCTCTAATTAAAGTATTGCTAAGGAAGCCTTTTCGTTTTTCCACCGACTTAATCTACTCCGAATTCAACGTGCTAAGAGTTCGACAGTTGTTTGTTTTCAACGCTGTCATGAGGACTCACTCTTGCTTGAGATCTCGCGAAGACTACTTAACGTTATTGGCTAAGCGCTCTACCAGGGCTTACTTGTTGCCACTGCCTCACGCCAAGTCATCCCTTGCTAGGCGTGCGCCGTCGTACTCGCTTGTCTGCACCTACAACAACGTGTCAAGGCGGTTGCGAGACTGCGAGCACTTGCCGAAATTCGAACTTAAAAAGAAACTAATCGCCTGGTTACAAAGTCTTACGTATGATGACACTGAGGAACTCATAGGTTGTTTATATAGTGAATAGTTCATATACAGCGTGTGGCGGAAAGGTCCAACAATATTTTAACAGGTCATTCCAACACTGATATAGACTTCATCTCCGAAGGTCTCTTTCCCCTCAGCACTTTAGATCGCGAGATAATACGAGTCAAAGTTTGATGTAAAATTGACCAGCTGCAACCCTAATGCATGTACAGCTGACAAACGACCTTGCCTGTCAAAGACTAAATTTTGTGCAGAAAATAATTTTTTTTTGCCTACTTCGAAGCTGTGAATGGAATAAACATAACTTGGTTAAATTATTAACTGTGAATTTAATCCTTAAATACAATAGGTAATGACTAGAACTGTTTGACGTTTGGAGTCTATTCGGGCGGTCTACAACTATGATACCTAGTTCATACGAATAAAATAAAAATAAATCAGGTTTTACGAATAATGAAACAAACGCTTAATTAGAAGTTCCATGCAAGCTCGACTAACCTATACCTTATCTACCTCGGATTTGTAAACTGTACAACTTTCTACTAGTCACGCCCTTTCCTTTGGTACCCATACTGAGGGAGTAGTAAAACAAGATAAAATTAAAAATTTTGACTAACCCCGACTACCTCAGATTTGTTATCTTAACAACATTCTACTAGTCAAGCCCTTTCATTTGATACCCATATCGAGGTAGTTGTGGAAAATGTATTTCGCCATTTTGTAGCAGCAGCCATCTTGAATTTGAAATTGGTCATAGTGCAAAGTATTCTACTAGTTAAGACCTTTCGTTTGATACCCATATTGAGGTAGTGGTGAAAAAAAATAATGTAATCCGCCATTCTGTGGTGGCGGCCATCTTGAATTGATTTTTTTATAGTGTATAGTATTCTACTAGTAAAGCCCTTTCATTTGATACCCATATTGAGGTAGGTTGTGAAGAAATATTTTGTCCGCCATTTTATGGAGGCGGCCATCTTGAATCGATATTAACCAAACATAGCTAAGAACATCCGCACGGATATTAACCTTCAAATAAAAAAAAACCGCATCGAAATCGGCTCATCCGTTTGAGCTCTACGGTGCCACAGACAGACACACACACAGACAGACATCGACGTCAAACTTATAACACCCCTTTTTGGTCGGGGTTAAAAATAAATGTATTTCGCCACATTCTTATACCCTTTATTTTGGCCGGGGTTAAAATACCTTTGGTAATGTGTTTTTAATTGATTGTGATAGTAGGGTTAAATTCAACAAGATGTAAGAAGCCAACTATCCGTCTTTTAACGCTTTTCATAAAATTCCTTACTAAATTTCACTTCATATCGTAGATATTTATTCTTTGCGAAGTTGTGAAATTCCCCGAAGGACTTTCTTTGACGGAATTGTCGGCATGTCGGCTTTGTCAAACGTATTGACGCCGTGCATCGCCGCCGCAGCGCCGACCAATAGCAGAACAGAAGCTCGCTCGCCGGCCGTGCCGAAAGGCGAAACGTCGCGGCGGTACTTTACCGAAAAGCCAAGCTAGAAATCGTCAAAATGGATTTTTAAAGTTGGGGTTCCGTCAATTTTTTTTTATGTTTTGTTTTATCTTGACGAAGAAAACATACTTACGGCTGAGCACGGGAAATCGTGAGTTCGGTTCTTGGCTTGGTCGATATTTGAATGATAAATTCGATTATTTTCCATGGGTTTAAGATTTCGTTGTCCTTGTCTGTGTGAACTACCTACAGGTTCTCCAACACAGAACGACCTAGTGGAGAGCTACGATTGTGAAGAGTTTTTATTTGGCACAAAGGTAGATTATAGCCTGGAAATAGCACATAGGATACCTGCCTACCTAGGATATCTAACTACACACCGATACAAGTAGTAATAGTACTAGTGGTCGAAGACTCCGTCTGGGGAAGTACCTTTGCCAGTTATTCTACCGCCAAGCAGTTTTGTGCTTTACCGTGTTCCGGTTTGAAGGGCAAATTTTCCAGATCAATTACAGAGCATAGAAATATAAGATCTTATATGCGGTACGAGCGCGGTGCAGTCCTGGGTAAGGATTCGGACTCGTGTTTAATAGCTGCGCACATACAGCACGTAGCTGTTATGAACAGGCATGTTGCTTACCATCAGGTACATGTCTTACTCGTCTCGTCACTCTTCATTGTAATAAAAGCATGCGTGATTTTACGCGACCTTTTACGTGGCTTGGGGTTTTAAAGTACGGAACCCTAATTGTCAAAATTTTTTTTTTTTGAATATTTAATTTTGAGTTGAAAGTTCAGTCGCTCTCTAGCATCATTGGTGGTGTGTTGTTTGTTTTATCGCAAAATGGATATCTACGATGTTATCACTGTACTTAGACATGGTAGGAGGTAGTCGTCATGAAGAACGTGAAATTTTCCGCCAACGTCTGAACAGCAAGGGAAGCGTTGACTTGCCACAAAACGAAAAACGTCCCAATCAGGCCCGGTATTAGTACTACCAGCAGTGCTGGTGCTGCTCCAGCACCCTGGACTCAGACTTCTAACGCCACCACCGGAACGCGTCGGAGGAAGGTGCGCCGCGCCGCAAGCACCTTGGATTGCAGTGTGAAATGGATAAATATGTTTATGTGTACATAGTGTTGTTGTGCAGTGAAATGTTGGTGTTACAATGCGACTATCGTTGAATAATAAGGAGATTATTAAAGGTTAGTTAATTTAGCCAAAAATAATTAGCTAGTGTAGATATCTTCCATACTTATTACAGAGTTTAAATAATTAAATTAATGATGTATCCTAACTCTTTATTTGACTTTGATTCAAACATGTAGGTACCTACTTAGTGATTTATTTGATATTCCTTCCTGTCTAATATTGTTTGAAGGCTTATTAGGTACTTACACTTGACAAAATTTTGTCGACTGAATTCAGAACCAAGTTAGAAAGAAGCAATTCTCGCTTCTGAATTTAGTATGCTACTCTTAGCTTACTGAATGAAATGCTATTATTACACTTCACTAAATTCAGTAGCAACCAAATTTAGCCAAGGGTAATAAGGCTTTTGGTTAGCGCTAATAAAAGCATCTATTTTTATTCTATCTGGCTCAATCGAATACGGCAGTTCAATAGCTTCCACACCTTATCTTTCTTTCTTGTTCGATTTCTATGGTATTTAGGGAGATTTTTGAAACGACAGATAGGTATCAGTGCGTCGCCACCGGCGCGGCGCGCGGCGGCCGGCGGCGGCGGTCAGTGATCGCGCCGCGCCGCCGGCCGGTTAGGGTTGTCAAATAAAATGATAAACAACGCATTTTTAACTTTGTATGGAAAAAAAATATTGGCTTTCGTGTCTAATATTCACATATGTGATTCGATACGTAGTATAGATGAACTACAATAAATATTGTTGGACCTTTCCGCCACACGCTGTATAGTGGATAGCTTAATAGTTTGTGAGACACGGTTAGATAATTATTGATTTCTCAGTTTGTACTTGTAGTTTTGTTTTATTTAAGAAAAACAAATAATTAATATTTAGACGTTTGTTTCACATTATAATAACTGCCTAAAAGTGTTCTTTTTAATCATAAATAATTTATAGTCTAACTGTAATGAATTTATTGTTCGAAATTTCGCACTCGAGCTCCAAGATACAAGTCTTGCACTTAGTTTGGAGCTCACTGCTAATCAACAAATGTATATTGTTTAGTAATTTCTGATTTTAATTCTGTTAAAGTGTGTAACCATGTTTCTGGAAATAAATTATTCTATTCTATTCTACCTTGAATTATCTCTCCTTGGTGAAGAAGGCCCCGAGTCTCAATAGTAGGAACGTTTATTCAATTTACCAGAGATCGTACAACTCAAGATTAGCTCTCCCAAACTTCAGGGCGCACGGAAACATGTTAACGTTGGGAAGAGTGAGCTCACTCTTTCCGTTCTAGTCGGTTGTAGGAAGCGGGGGACGCCGATCGTTTGACCTAACACTGATTTTGATCATTCTGAACATAAATATAAAAGATTATGTCTTGCTGTGCGTTCAAAAAGTGTTCTACTAATCCTAGAAACTCAAATGTAATGGAATTACATTTCATGCCTAAGTACTGCATTTAAAATAATTTAAAATATTTTCTAATTACATAAATTAAAATTTTAAAATGGCTACCATCACCGTCTCCGGTCACACATCACCGTGTGACAGAGAGAGAATAATACCAATTATAACTACCGCGAGCGAGATAGATGTTTTAGACAGAGACAGAGATGTCTTAGATAGAGACAGATGTCAATGATGTCACAGACGCAGTTTATTATCAATGTCAAGATTTTCAGGGCTAATCTTGAGTTCAACCATCTTTGCAATTTACTGGGTTGTTTGTTACCACGTGTGAAATTATAAAGAAAGATTTAACTTATTTGGGCTCGAGCAGATTGACAAACTATATTCAACGCCGTCCTTGCTCTTTATAAATATTTTGTATCGGTGCATTTTTCTTGTGTGATTATAAATCACTATTCATCGGTCAACAAAGTTCTTGTTTTTGTTGTATATTTGTATAGTTGTATAGTATATTGTATAGTTGTTTGTATATTTATTGTGTATTTCTATAGATTAGGGCATAGATCTTACAGTTTCACACGTGCCATTCCCATTCTCGTTATTTTGCCGGGATAAAATCAACGATATTGTTTATAATGTATAGGGCTTGAGCCAACGAAGTATTACAAATTATTCATAGGTCTTTGGCTTGAGCACGATATTTTTTTTTAACTTTAATAGGTTTACACTTTACCGCCATCTCGCCTGATGTTAAGCGACGATGCGATCTACGATGGAGCGTGTTTACCTAGAAGAAACCGATTCACTCTCGATTTGAAGACACCAAGATTATAACTATCGGGAAAAACCCACTCAGGCAACTCATTCCACAGCCTAGACGTTCTTATCACAAACGTAGAGTCAAACCTCTTTGTCCGTGTCTTTGGAATATCCACCATGAAACGGTGCCGCTTCTTCGAGTTACGAGAAGTACGATAGTAAAAAGGGCAAGGTGGTATAAGATCGTGCATCTGCACGGAGAGTGTGCAACTGAGATCAGTTGCACACTCTCCGAAGTGTATCCGATAAAAAACCGATAAGCTAGCAATTTTGCGGCGATGTTCAAGACTTTGAAGTCTTTTTCGAGCTAGAATGTCTTTGCCTAAGAGCCTTTTGGCACGCCTCTCGATCGATTCCAGAGCCTCAAGCTGATACTTAGCCGATCCATCCCAAAGGTGCGAACAGTACTCCATACAAGAGCGAATCTGTGCTTTATATAACAAAAGCAATTGTTCAGATTTGAAGTACTTTCGCACCTTTGAGAGGACACCTAGTTTTTTAGCAGCTAATTTTGCCTTGGACTCGATGTACGAGCCAAAGTTGAGCGTAGAAGTCAAGGCAACGCCCAAAAGCTCAAGATGATCAGTAACCGGTACGGATACACCTCGAAAAGTAGGAGTCTGTTGAAATGGACTCCTTTTTGCGGAGAACAGACACGCCTGCGTCTTTCCCTCGTTAAACTTGGCCAGATTGGTTTCGCCCCATTCAGAGATTTCCTCAAGGGCCAAGTTCAAACGCTCAATCATACTCTCTCAGTACCTTAGTTTGCTGTCCACTGGCTCGCGCTAGATGTGTAACTCTCTACAACGGTGCTATCATCTGCGTACCCAAAGATACCGGGCTTCAACAGATCGTTGATATGTAGCAGAAAATGCGTCGCAGAGAGTACCGACCCTTGAGGGACTCCGGCATTGATAGCCATTCGATCCGACGAGCAGCCATCAATGACAACTCGTATGGATCGATCCCTCAAGAAGTCCGATATCCACGCAATAAACCCTGAAGACAATCCATAACTAGATAGCTTGCTAATAAGGCCATCATGCCAAACCCTGTCGAAAGCCTTCGAGATATCCATGGAGACTGCAAGTGCTTCCCCGTGTTTCTCGATGGCTTCACTCCAGATGTGGGTGACATACGCTAGAATATCCCCAGTCGACCGGTTTCGGCGAAACCCGTATTGCCGGTCACTGAGGAGATCGTTAGATTCTAGGTACATCAGGAGCCTGCGGTTTAAGACACGCTCCATAGTCTTGCAGAGTATGGACGTGACCGAGATGGGCCTGTAGTTGGCAGGGTCAGCACGACTACCTTTTTTGGGCACAGGTTGCACGTTAGCAAGTTTCCATGATTTCGGTACTTGCCCAGTATGGAGAGAGAGTCTAAACAGGCGCGTCAGTACAGGAGACAACTCAGGTGCACAAGCCTTCAACACCAGAGCAGGAATTCCATCCGGGCCACTGGCTTTGTTCACATCCAGATTGCGTAGCACTTTGCGAACCTCCATTTGGCGAATATGTATTTCCGGCATCAAAGTCGGACTGCCCGGTGGAGTAGGAGGTGTCGCACTACCAGCATCTAGACGCGAAGATTCCGCAAACTGAGATGCAAACAAGTTTGCCTGCTCCATTGCGGTGTGAGCCAGCGCCCCATCAGGTTTCAGCATTGGAGGCAGTGAGGAGCGGCAGAAGTTTGATTCGACCGATTTAGCTAGGGACCAAAACGCTTTGCTGCCCGCAGGGTACGAAGCTAGTTTGTTCCCTATTCGACTAATGTGGTCAAAACGACCCCTTTGAAGAACCCTTTTGCAAGCCTTGGCAGCCCTGTTGAACGCCTTCTTCTTCCGGTGTGTGTCCTTTGCCTTACGCTGTCGAGCATCAACCCAGGCTAGGTAGGCCTCATGTTTAAGTGCTTCAGCACTTTTACATTGAGAACCGAACCATGGGCGAGCTTTGCTGGATAATGGAACGTCAGAGTATGGAATGAAATATTCCATAGCCGTACGTATTGCATCAGTCACAGCATCCGCGCAGGCTGACGGATCACCAGAAGAGAAGCACAGTGACTGCCATGGGTAAGATGCAAAGAAAGAGCGCATCTCGTCCCAGTCTGCTGACTTGTATCGCCATAGCCGCCGGTTGCCCCTGGGGCTGAGATCGGGCGGATGGTAAACGGATACTGATTTCACCAGACAGTGATCGGAGCTGCCTAACGGCGAAGATACCACCACGGAGTATCGGTCTGGATCAGTTGTCAGCAGAAGGTCTAAGCAATAGGGAGTATGCGACTCAACGTCTGGTACCCTTGTGGCTTCTCGGACCAGCTGGGTTAGGTCTAACGACAAAGCAAGCTTTCTCGTTTCCACTCCAGCGTGGTCAGTGTCCCGGTATGGGTACAGCCAATCCTTATGGTGGCCGTTGAAATCCCCCAGTAACACTAATTGGGCAGTTGGGTACTTCTCTGAGCCGCGTCCGCTGCCTCACTCAAATAATCAGTGAGCCGAGTTGTCTCCTGATCTCCACTGTGCGACCGATAGACACATGCATAGACAATTTTGTCGATGCCTGTATCTATCAGCACCCATAAAACAGAGAATCTGGTGTCTTCAAGATTACGGAGACGCCGACAGCAGATATCGTCACGGGCGTACAGGCACACTCCAGCACGAGGCTTGAAGTTGTGCTCCAAGGTGTACCCTGGATAGGTTAGGTACGCCACGTCCGACGGACATTTAATCTGCGTCTCCGTAAGAAACATGAGTGACGGCTGCTCAGTCTCGAGGTGATGGTGGACTGGGGTGACATTGGAGTGCAGGCCTCGAATATTAGTGAGGTGCACTTTGAGTGACAAGGAGTGCAGCCGCTGTTTAACTCTGTTTTTATTTCTTGTACTTTTCATTTTTAGGAGAGTGAGTTTCGGTGGGAAAACGGAAGTAGAACGAGGCCGCACACTGCCAACCAACGGCCACAACACACAAGACAAATACACCAATGGGAAACTAGTCTGGAGACTGCGGGGACGCCCGAGCCCCCCCCCGAGGATGTCTATCTGGCCTTGTCATCCGGTCGCCAACCGGCAGGATAGCGCATCCCGGGATTTTTCGCTAGATGGCGGGGCAGCCTTTCATGAATGGCTAGCTCACTACTTGGGCCCCCAACTATCTGCGGTCGGTCGCGGCAACCGTGCCTCGGATCCCGCTACCCTCCATGACTAGCTTCCCGATGTAATGTTTAGGTGTGTGACAATCTGGTCTTGCAAGTATGCAGCAACTGTTCTGACCCGTTTTCCCTAATGGCGTCACCAGACTACATGCCGGAACACGGCTAGGCCGCTTGGCGGCACGACTCAATCTGGCGGGTGGTCACCAGCCACGGCCGAAGCCTACCACCGGTATTTTGTCATCTGATTTGCACCACCCAGGGACCACGTGTGGGGGGTTCTGTATAGAGGTGCTTCCCCACGGACGGAGGTGACACGGCCCCCCAAAATATATATACTTAATTGATTGTTTAATTGCCTCGCCGTTAATCCGTGGAATCCCGTCATATATAAATGTACCTACGCATCGCGGAGTGAGTTCGGAGAAGCCTGGTGATACGGTTAGTGTCGTGTTGGTAACCCTGCGATTTTTGAAGACCAAATGAGGATAGATCGAGATCCCCTCATTTCGAAATGAGACGACCCGCAATTTCTTCAGTCTTCTCGTGGCCACGGCGTTTGTGACGCTACCGAAACGTCGCGGTAATTAAACAATGAATTACATAGTGATTAAGCCCTGTACATTATTAAAAAAAAATGCTTAATTTTGTTATTTTTGGTACGATCATCTGACAAATAAATTTGGGAAAACTGATCGTGGGCAGTTAAACTCTTTGGTTTAAGTCTTAGATAGAAAGTTTATGTATACTCTTTGGTTTTAGTCTTACTTTTGCAGTGAAAGCTTCTTTTGGCGCACCTCAGACAGATTTTCGTTTGACCAGAAAATTCGTCATAATTGACCTAAAGCATCACGATCGAGAATGAAATAAGTCTTCGGGTAAACTCGAGACCATGACCATTGGCCATCTATCTCCCTATATAAGTATCAGTGGCCCTGCTCATGGCCACGCCCTCCGGTTTCACTCGCATAGTTTCAAGAGTCAGCTATCAAATTCTGAGTTATAAGTTTTCGCTTTTATCAGCAGTTCGTTTGTGAACTAAGTAAGAATTACTGTATTTTTTTTTCTCTTTCGGTCGCACAGCATAATCTTTATCTTCTTGAAGCCTGCCATAAGAGACTTCGTTATAATCATAGTAGGATGTGTACAAAAGCCTTAAAGAATTGTGTACACATTTTCATAAATAAAGATAATACAGATTATGAAACTTACCAAAATAACACGAAGACATGTCCATCAGTCCTTTAGGACAAAACCCTTTACTGTTGCACAGAGTGGCATTCCCGTAGGCCAGGTCACTCATCTCGTACACGCGCGCGTCAGGACCGTACTCAGAGGTGGTCCTACCGCAAAGAGTCATTGGGAAAGACTTGCAGATCCCCACGCGTAGGATGTTGATGGGGGCTTCGGGGGGAAGCTTCGGGGGATACGCTATGCCCTCATAGGTGTCCTTGAAGGTGGCTGTACTGGAAAATATGGATCATTTTTTACACAAGTTAAGCACACATAAGTAATTTATAAATCTTATCATCATCATGATCCGTATTTGCTGGCCCATCTCAGCGCATTACAATAATTAAGATTTAGAACAATAACTGTAAAAGTAAGACAATAATAATTTATTAAAAAAAAAAAAAGTTCTTAATTTATGTGTACCTATTCATTTTCTACGATGAAAATGTTTTATTTTAAATAAATCCTTGGCATCCATCGGAAGTAACCTTAATAAGAGATTTATTCGATAATGCGAAATGACAATAGTTCCTTAGGGAACAAAAATTTTTATTATTGCGCTAAATAGTTTTGGTTGTTATTTGAAAGACAAATAAATAGTTTGTTATCTGGAATAGCACATCGATTATTTATTATCTTAGGTTTGTTATGTAAAGTAGTACTCGTAGCATAGCTGCTCAGGGAATACGAGTAAATATTCGATTATGTCCTATTAATATCATAAATATCAATGTTTGGATATTTGTGCTCATTCACATCGTAACGGAATAGGATCGGGGTGAAGTTTGGAAATATATCCAGTTTGATTATAGTCTGGAAGAACACAAATGCTTTTTTATGCCGGGAAAGTAACGGGCACGGGAACTACGCGGGTAAAACCGCGGGGCGCTGCCAGTTTTCTAATATATTATTTAGACATTCAATAAAATGGTAATATTTTTTCAAGTTCTTTAGGTTAATTTGGCAGCTTATTACATAATTTTACAGCCATTGAGTGTGGACCAGCGCTATGCATCTCTAACCGGGACTTAGGTTCAACAGCATTACATAATATAATAGTATCAGTGACGGATTTACAAATTTGCTTGGCTATATTTTATTTCGCAAATTGTACCGCCCAATTTTGGTTTTCTCAATTTTAATAAAATTTATGTTTTATTATAAATTGCAGCAAATTGAGATTATAAGCAAAATTAATAGTTTTTATTGTGTAAATAATCCCCAATACGGTTGGTCACCGCCGTGTGATAGACCATACCCCCCAAAAGCTTGCAGCATACTAATCCAAAAAAACAAATCGATAAGTCAAGTAGCTGGGAAATCAACAAAAACTAATAAGAATAAAATTCATATCGGAACACTTAACACAAGATCATTGAAAACACAAACATCTTTACTAGAATTGGAAAATGTTCTGGATTCTATTTCTTGGGATATTATAGGGCTATGCGACATAAGAAGAGCGGAAGAGAAAACAGAAGAATACGAACATTATATACTTTACTACAAAAATGAAACAGCTGGAATTTATGGAGTCGGATTTATGGTGAAAAAATATCTCAAAAAATATATTATGGAATTCCGAGGGATAAGTGACAGAATTGCCATTTTAAATATAAAACTTCCTGGTAATTAACTACCCATTTCAATTGTTCCAGTATATGGTCCGACAGAAATAGCGAGAAAAGAAACAAAAGATGAGTTCTATGACAAACTTAACCATACCATGTCTAATGTGTTTAAAACAGTTATTGTGTTAGGAGACTTCAATAGCCAAATTGGAAAAAGAGGAAGGAACGAAGACAATGTAATTGGTCCATATACAACTGGAAGAAGAAATGATAACGGACAACGTTTGATAAATTTTGCAAGAGAAAACTATTTACATGTTATGAACAGTTACTACAAGAGGAAATATAGTAGAAAATGGACGTGCATCCAAACGGAAAGACTACAAATGAAATAGACTATATTCTCACTAACAAACCAAGGCTATTTTCTAATGTTGATGTTGTCAATCAATTAAATTACAACACATATCACAGTATGCTTAGAGGAGAGATATACACAAAAATTCCAAAACAAGGCCGAAAAAACATCTATGGTTGTAAAAAACCGGTAGCTTTACCGATCGCTAGGCATACCCTGGAGGCTTTAGAGAATAATTTGAAAACAACTGAAAATATAATAGATGTCCAAGCAAAATAGGAACCGGAGAAACCGAACTAAAAATACTAAATAACAAAAGATCAGCTAATGGTATAATAAAAGACAAATTAGGATCAGAAGCAAGAAGCTTAATATTACAAAGAAAAAGTTTAATAAAGGATAGGAAAAATAACAAAAAGAAACTTTAAGCAAAGAAATAAACAATCAAATCAGGACGCATAGACTAAAACGGAGAAATGAGTTAAGTACTTAACTTTCACATTGAAAATTCAGGAGGAGTCAAGAAAGCTTGAAGTGAGTTAAGAGAATGTACAAACTGGATTGACAACATAAAACACCACAGAAACAAAAAAGTTAAGACAAATAGACTAGAAATACTAGAAGTTGCTACAAATTATTATCGAGAGTTATATAGTGATAACAACATAATAAACAAACATATACAATCATTTGATGGCGATGAATACTACCATGAAATAATCCCAAACATACTAAAAACAGAAGTTGACAAAGCTATAAAATCTCAAAAGAAAGGAAAAGCTCCAGGTGAAGATTGTATTTCGAATGAACTACTAATAAGGACTTCTGATATAATAAAAGACATAATCACAGATCTTTTCAACATTCCTCATCAGTGGACTCCATCAACTCTAATACTGCTTCATAGAAAAGGGAGCAAATATGATATAGCCAACTACAGACCCATTAGCTTGATGTCCAATGCGTACAAACTGTTTTCTAAAGTAATTCTGAATCGGTTAACAAAATTATTTGATGAAAACCAACCTAAAGAACAAGCGGGCTTTCGCAGCGATTTCTCAACAATTGACCACATCCATACGATAAAACAGTTAATTCAGAAATGCAGGGAATACGGTATCCATTACTACTTGGAATTTGTAGATTATAACAAGGCCTTCGACTTTTTGAAACATTTAAACATATGGGAAGCACTTGCTTCACAAGGAGTAGACAGAAAGTATATACGTCTGATAAGAAATATTTACATAAAAATGACTGCGAAAATACGAACAGAAAGAGACGGTGAACACTTTCCTATAAAAAGCGGAGTCAGGCAAGGAGATCCACTTTCGCCCAAACTTTTTTCAGCTGTTCTTGAACATGTATTTAGAAAGCTAGAATGGACCAAAGGCGGAATAAATATAAATGGAACACAGCTAAACCATCTGAGATTTGCGGTCGATGTAATATTAATTGCAGAAGATCCAATAACCTTACAGGAAATACTAATACAGCTTGTAAATGAAAGTGAGAAAGTTGGACTTTCAATGAATACTGCAAAAACAAGGTAACAACAAAACTACTATTGTGGTAAAAAATAGGAAAATAGAATATGTACAAGAATATACATACCTTGGACAAATAATATCTCCCGACGAACTTGACACAAAGGAAGTAAATAATAGAATCCAACTTGCGTGGAAAAGATATTGATCTCTTAAAGAAGTATTCAAAAATCCTGAAGTACCAATGAAAGCCAAGACGAAAACATTTGATTCCTGTATCTTACCCATCATGACATATGGATGTCAAACTTGGAGCCTAACGAAACAAAATATGTCCAAATTAGAGACTTGTCAACATGCTATAGAACGAAGCATGTTGAAGGTGAAGCTAAAAGATAAAATAAAAATTCAAACACTACGAAATCAAACTAAAGTTTAAGACATAATATTTTGTATTAAAAACCTTAAGTGGTGATGGGCAGGTAATTTGATGCGGACACAGAAAGATAAATGGGCAAAACGAATAACAGAGTGGTGTCCAAGACAGAACATAAGGAAAAGAGGTAGACAACGTCGTAGATGGCAAGACGACATTCGTCGGATAGCTGGAGTTACATGGGCAAGGGAGACACACACAGGAAAAGGTGGCAAGCTTTAGGGGAGGCCTATGCGCAAGCGCAAGACAATCTCAGTACCGGTGTAAAATAAAATAGATATGTAAGAAAAATTGTACGATTGTTAAATAAAGGCTTTTATTATTATTCACTCATTTAATCTTTTTTCTTAATTTTTAAGTTTTTTACAATACATATATAAAAAATACAAACATTATAAAAAACTTAAAAACTAGGGTGCCGCCAGCAGCGGGGCAGGGCCCAAGCTACCGGTGGTTAGGGCTGCAGACTGAGGAACCTCCTGACGATGCGCGCTGTGTCGAGGATGACCGCCTTCTGCATCTGGCCCTTAACCCAACCGTCTAGCGAAAGTCTCTTGAGATGTTGGTCGAGACTTTTCGCTATAAGGCCGTTTGCCGACACGACTATTGGGACTATGATCGTCGAATCAACATCCCACATGGCGGTAACCTCGTGAGCCAAGTCAAGGTACTTGCTAAGCTTGTCCTTTTCGGCTTTCACGAGGTTCTCGTCATGTGGTACGGTGATATCAACGATCACAGCCCGGCGCTGAGGCCGGTCTACCAGCACGATATCAGGCTTATTGGCGACAATAGTCCTGTCCGTGATGATAGAGCGGTCCCAGTAGAGCAACGCACGACCATTCTCGAGAACTGGCAGAGGTGCGTACTTATAGTACGGCACCTCGCACTCGACAAAGGCCGTATCGAAGAGCAAGTTGCTGGTGGATGATCCTGGCTACTAAGTTATGCCTGTGCAAATACTCGCCGTTAGCAAGATGCGAACAACCGGAAATAATATGACGAAGTGATTCGCCTGGACGGCGGCATGCCCGACAAATGTCGACCGTACCGTCCTTCATTATATATTTCCGGTAGTTGTTCGTCTTGACAACCTCGTCAGCAATTGCACAGGCAAAACCCTCGGTTTCTCCGAAGAGGCCCCCGAAGCGCAGCCAGTTCACCGACGCGAGCAGATTCACATCGGGTCCCGTTAGGGCCCGATAGAACCGCCCGTGCAGCTCCTTGCTCTTCCATACTTCCCTGCGGTCATCAGTGCTGAGCACCGATGGTTTGCGCCAGTTCTCGTTTGCCATTGAAAGAGGCGTGAAGCTTCTGTCAACTGGCACAACATCGCGATGCATCCCGGACTCGCTGTTGCGAAAATAATCCCTGAGACTGCATACCTCGCGGTTGTGAAGGTTCTTGGCATTTAAAAAGCCTCGACCTCCCATTTCCGCGGGATATACAGTCTCATAACAGACGAGCGCGGGTGTAGCATTCGGTGTGTTGTGAGCAGTTGACGGACCTTTCTGTCCAGGGCGTCGAGTTCAGTCTGAGTCCATCTCAGTATGCCAAAGGAGTATATCAGCAGAGGCATTACCCAACCGTTGAAGGCTCGCACCTTGTTACCGCCTGACAGAAGACTTTTGAGTACTTTTGTCAGCCGGCACAAGAAGCGCTCCTTCACCGATTTCTTAATGTCATCTGCTGATATACCCAAAGACTGTGACATACCGAGATATTTGTAGCTCTCGTCTTCGGAGAGATCTAAGAGTTATAGTCTCGGAAAGTTGTAAATTCTCTGAATTTACTACTTTCCCTCGCTGTACATGCATGACCGCACACTTGTCTACACCGAACTCCATCTTGATGGCGTTACTAAAACCTCCGTGGTTTTAATAGCTCCAACAAGTCTTGGCGTTTCGGTGCAAAAAGTTGAGGTCGTCCATGTACAGCAAATGAGATATAACCTCACCTCCTCTACGAAGACGATAACCTAACTCTGAATCCTTCAACAGAGTGCTGAGAGGATTCAGACTTAGGCAGAACCACAGGGAACTTAGACTGTCACCCTGAAAAATGCCTCTTTCAATCTTTATCAAGTCCTCCGAATCAAATGAGCTGTCTACACTACCTGGTTGACGAAGGACTGTGACCCACTGTCCCATGCATTTGCTTAGAAAAGATTTTAGAGTTGGATTTATTTTGTATAACTCTAAAATCCTTTCCAGCCATGAATGGGGCACCGCATCATAGGCCTTCTTGTAGTCAATCCAAGCAGTGGAGAGAGTTCCTTTGTTTCGTTTGACTTGCTGGCAAATGGTCGTGTCAATGAGGAGCAGCTCCTTAGTACCACGGGACCCAATCTTACATCCATTCTGAGAGGAGGCCAAAACGTTATTTGCAACTATGTGCGCGTTAATTTTGCTCTCAAAATGGATGTAAGCAGCTTATAGATGGTAGCTAAGCAAGTAATGGGTCTGTAGTTCTTCGGTTCCGTGGTACTACCAGACTTATGGAGCAGGAAGGTGACTCCGGTGGTCATGAAACTGGGAAGAGAACCCGTCTCGAGGGCTTCTTGAAATTGTGTTGCCAAACATTCATGTGAGCATCGAAACCACTTTATCCAGAAGTTGTGCAATCCGTCCGGCCCAGGACTTTTCCAGTTCTGAGTCGTCCGGATAGCACAACTAACGTCTACGGAGTCTATTGTTATAGACTCCATGGGTTCGATAGACTCACATGCACGTTCGATAACACGCATCCAAGCTCCTCCGTGTGCTCGACAGGCACCGACCAGATGCTGCGCCAGAAGTTTTCATAGCGCTGGCATCCGGTAGCTGCCCGTCGTTCACACGTTGACTAGTTCCTTCCCAGTTTCGGTACACCTTCCTTTGATCACTCTGAAAGTCGCGATTTTGTCGATATCGATCCACACGCTCTCTGTAGCGGCGAATACGGTTTGCCCACGCATAAACTTTCTGCTTCAGGTAGTCAATACGTTCTGTAGCATTGGCAAGATAGTGCTGGGGACGGATACCAGTCCCAGCGAACGCCTGTGCTACGAAACGCATGACTCGGAGACGACTGTTCCCCTGACTGAAGCAGATTAGCTTTTGCAATAAGAGTCCTGAATTTGCTGATACGCCGTTCTATTCGTACTTGCCATTCGGGTACATTCCCAGCGGTTCGCGTTGTACGGTCAGTGTCTGGGAACTTGACACGTGCAACGCGACACGCCGCGATAGCACCACAGTATAGAATAGAATGGGTATCAGTCAAATCTTTGCTAGCTACCAGGTAGGGTACTAGCAAAGTATTCAGGGCTCCCATCAAAGCCAAATTCCGTTTATGGGTGGGCAAACGCGGTAAGCGCGGCCTAGAGTTGGCTGTGGATCCATATCGCAAGATCGCGTCTTCCAAAGCACTCCTCAGTTGCTCTATTACCTGGTCAGATACATTACTACTCGCCGAGTCTTCTTCCTCGATGACGGGGTCGACCGGGGCCGCAAGTATCGCCACTGACGTCGGCACTGAGGTCAGTGTCAGGGTCGATGACGCGGCTGGCGGATCCCGGATCGAGGTAGAAGCTGGGCGAGTACGTTGTTCCTCCAGGCGTAGTTGATCAAGTGCCGAGGCATCCAGCAACTTACATCTCTGGATAGCGCGAACCTGATCAGATAGCCGTTGTGCGGAAACGGTGACAGATGGTTCAAGGGCCTGAAACAGAGACAACATTCTGGCACAGTACGCGGTCAGGTTGGTTCCTCCTTCTGTAGCCCTGAAATAGGCGCGCATGCAGTTCTCGTTCATTTGTCGTGTCCATCGCATGCGACGCACTACACCACCGGTAGCGAGGGCCGGGCGCGAGGCAGATTGCCTCACAGGCCCCAAGCGTGCCGGCAGCGGCGGACGACCACGACGTCCAGGTCTTGTGGGCGGCGGGGTCCGCGCCGTGTCGTCGTCACTCGTCGAAGTAGTAGTGCCGCGGGGAGTCAAATAAACTTCGTCCTCCGACGACGAACTCGGTGGTGACGCGACACGGGCTGGTGACAGTCGTGCGTTGTTAGTCTCCGCATTTCCCCTTCCTTTTTGATCGCGTAATCATTGTTTCATTACCATTTTCGTTTGATTTCTCGGTTTATTTACATTAATTTGAAGGCTCTTGCTTGTCATAAAGTTGTCATAATGCATGTTGTTGGTTATTTATTCAATGTAGGCTGTACTGGATTACTTTTGATATTTTAACTTATTTGCTTAATTTTTCGTTCTATTGCGTAGTAAATAATCCATAAAAAACTGTAAAAATATCGGCGAAAATGAATAAAATAACACAGCGATAAAAAAGGTCAATTAATTTGATGCTATACTATGTATTTTTTCCGCAATCTCGCCCCTTTGTACCCTCGCGCCCTCGATACATATCTGGATGATCCGCCTCTGCATGGTATGGAAGTTTGAAGGAAAGGCAACACATGCTACAATGACGAAATATAATATGTTTATATTATAACATATATTTATATTGCTATATAGCTCGCTCACCTTTCTCTGACCATCTCCTGTCCCCCCGGAGCTGATGACGCGGAACTGTTGAACGGACTTGATGCTGAACTTGTCAGCGTCGGTCGCTCCCAGCTTTATATGGTGGTACTCATTTTGGTCGTACATCTGTAAGTAACATATACAAGACAATATTTTTTTTATTCTAAACAAGGTGATCCGGCAAACTTCTTTCCACCTAAGTAGTTTAGTTAATTTTCCAAATTATCATAATATATATAAATCTCCTGTCACGATGTTTGTCCGCGATGGACTCCTAAACTACTTAGCCGATTTTAATCAAATTTGGACACAGTGTGTAGATTGATCCAACTTAAAAGATAGGATAGTTTTTATTTTGATTAATGGGCTTTATGTGACAATATCCGAGCGAAGCCGGAACGGGCCGCTAGTAATATATATAAATCTCATGTCACGATGTTTGTCCGCGATGGACTCCTAAACTAATTAACCAATTTTAATCAAATTTGCACACCGTGTGCAGTTTGAGCCAACTTGAAAGATAGGATATTTTTTTATTTTGATTAATCGTAATATGACGATTTCCGAGCGAAGCCGGAACTGGCCGGTAGTAAAATTATGTATGTCTGCCACTTATTATTTATACTTCTCCGTTTTCTTATTCTTCTTTCTCCTTTTCCATACTTAGGTTGCCTGGAAGAGATTGTAGATTCGTAGCTCGAAAAAGCGACACCGTTTCATGGTTGATGTTCCCAAGACACGAACAAAGAGATTTGACTCTACTTTTGTGATAAGAACGTCAACAAGGCTATGGAATACGTTGCAACTCACATTTCACATTTGTGTGCCTTAATATAATTATGTGACATCGTAGCTTCGAAACAAAGTGTCGGTCGCATTTTTATATGTTTTTTTCAAGAATTGGTATCACTAGACTTACCCGGTCCATAATCCCAGTGGTCTGGAAAGGTACAAGCCCCGGCGCGATCTTGTTTGCGAAACTCAGCACTGGGTCCTTGTATCCCCACAGGTACTCCTGCGCGGTCTTCCTCACCACAGCCTTCGAGCCGAACTGACCCACGATCATGCTGAATACCGACCGGACCATGAAGGGGGCCTTGCTGAGGAGGGTTGTGGCGCTCTGAAAGTTATCGAAAGTTTCTTTTTACAAGTCGTAACACAAATTACAAAATAATGTTTGTGTTTTGTTCTCTGTGATGTGACGTATCCGTCAATGGCGCACCTGGTTAATTCCTTTTGTGAGCTCTTAAGATACGCTCAAAACCAAACTTGGATTTGGCTTCTTAGGCTGAAATTGTGTAGCAATACCCATATTATTTTAAGGTACTAATCGGAACCACAATTTTGCGAAAGATCTATTGCGTGGCTCAGTTTATTAGATCAGAGGTGTATGTCTAGGGTAAGAATGTTCTGGGCGGTGCTTTCTCATAAGATGTTGTAAACGAAACTCTAGTCGTTTTTGATGGATATTTTGAACAGCCTCATAAACAGAGCTGCGTCGTTTCTGTTGCCGGTTCTTCCAACCCATTGCAACAAGCTGAAAGGTAAAGACACGAAACTACTATAAAGCGTGGGCCATCGAAGCTTTAGTAGACACAGAACGCACTTTATGGGGCTCGGTGTCCAAAAAGGGAACTAACTAACCACGGTTACATGATTAACGTTGCAAAATACTATGTATCACGACATTTCATCCAAATTCCTTCAATTAACATAGATAAAACGTAAATACAAACTCAAAAACTTTTGCATGTATGTTAAGGAAGTAGGATTGCTACTCAGCGAATGTGGACTTACCAACATCGGTATGTTGGGCATGGTGATGTTGAGGTGCTCAGGGTTGGCGACGGATTCTTCCAGCACGAACACCGACCGCAGCTGCGGCGTGTACGTCATCAGACCGTCCTTCAGCAACAGATCCTTGTGGGTCCGGTATTCGCTGTAAGAACAATAATTTGGATAACTAAATCATTGAACTTCTCTGAAAAAGCGACTTCAATTTAAAATAAGATTCAAACACTAGAACCAATTTCATAAGAATCTATCGTCGCGTCGTCTAGTCTCATGAAAGCAAATTTCAGTTTTTTTGTTCATATTTCAAAAATTGCTACACCGATTACGAAAATATTTATATGGGACCACTGAACTATGGTCTATCAAATAAAAAAAATAACTATCAAAATTGATTGATGGCACTATCGCGTATCATACATACAAAAAAACCATACAACATAATTAAGAACTTCCTCTTTTTTTACAGCCTACAGACCTAATAAGCTGTACATGCCGGCCACAAGTCAGTAAATGCTATATCTTTCTCGCTAGGGCCGCAGGGTCAATTTCTGAGACTCTTTCCTCTATCTTCGCTACCGGCGGCAGCCTAAGCCGGGGCCGTACTGTCTGAGGTACTCTTGTACTAGTCGTCTAATGAGATGTAGTACTCTTTGAAAAAGGATAAAATTAAGCTAGTAAGCCTGAGCGTTTTGCGCTAGCCCAAAGCGCAAATCGCAGTGGACGCTACTTGAAATGAATAACTTTAAAAAAAAATTGGCAGCCATAGGAACTGCCGATAGAAGTGAAAATGTATAACTCAGAATTTGATAGCTTATTTTGGAAACTACGCGGGTGAATCCGGAGGGCGTGGCCATGAGCAGCATGAGCAAGATTTCTTATCATTCCCGAGCATGACGCTAGAATTAAATTCACACCCACCGAAAAATGTGTCTACGCGCCAAAAGAAGTTTTCAATTCAAAAAAGCCTGTGACGGTTGTTTAAATATCGTTGAAAAAAGCTGAAAATGATGAAAGTGAATAAAATGAAAGCATTGAAGTGTATTGTGAACATCTGCTTTCGGCAAGTTTAATTTTTGTAACATTTTAAGGTCTAGGTCTTGCAACATCTTACATATAAGTGAAGGGGCCGACCTCTTCGAGACGCAGATTGTCGTCCTCCCCGCTCAGGAACCGGTCCGCGTTAGAGATATTGAAGAGGAACACTTCGAACCGCCCGCACTCCAGCTCCGCGCTGAAGATGTCGTGGAGCACCGTGCCATTCGCGAGGCGAAAGTTCTGAAACACACATTTTCTCTCAAGATTAAATAGTTAAGGAAACCACAGATATGTACAGGATGGATGGAAAGAAGTGGATGGATTGTTGTTGAATAGGATGGATGGATAGAAGTGGATGGATTGTTGTTGAATAGGATGGATGGAAAGAAGTGGATGGATTGTTGTTGAATAGGATGGATGGATAGAAGTGGATGGATTGATTTTGAACAGGATGTATGGATAAAAGTGGCTGGATTGATGTTGGACAGGATGGATGGATAGAAGTGGACTATCCTCTTTTGTGAGATAGCTTCGAGTCCCAGCAGCTGGGAACTCAAATATCTACTTATACATTAAGCTAAATATTAAGTACTAAGAAAACATGTATTTATATTAAAACTTACATATTTTCCAATGATGAACATAGGGTCTGTAACTATCAGGGTCACCAGTGAGATCAAACAGAGTACTCCCAATATTGTGATTAACACGAACTTCTCTGGAAAAAAGTAAAATATTTATTATTTCTCCAAAACCAAATTTAAGTAAATAAATAAAACTCTTTGCAACCCGCCGGAGTCGTATTACGGATTTGGAGAGGTACTCGTACTAAATTATTATTTTTCAGCCGTAACAGAAATACTTCGAAACAAACACTTGGAAACAACTATCAATTTTTTATCATTTTCTTGTCGCTTTCTCAAACAAAAATTTCGCCTCTATAATATAAAGTCAAAGTCAAAGTCAAAGTACTTTATTCATAAATGTACAATTTACACGTCAATTAATAAAAAACAAAAAAAGAAAGAGCATACAAAATTGTATACATTTTCAAAGTTTGAAATGACTACTTTTCTGTATTATAATAATTATTGTACAGAAAACATTATACGATTATAATATGGTTTTAATACAATTGTACTGACCCATGTCAAATTTATTTATTTACATTTTTATGGGAACTTTGCCATCACTCTCTAAAAATTCGCTATAACTATAAAAAGTTTGATCGATAAGCCAGCACTTCAATCTGTTTTTGAAGCTGCCAAAACTTGGGGCCGATATAACTATTTTCGGAAGAGTGTTATAAACTTCCGGTCCCATAATGTGAGTCAACTTCTGTGACCTCGTGAGAGAGTGTGGTATAACATCCAACTGGTCGGCGTTGCGTATGTTACGAGAATGTCTCTCTCTCGCGTGTTGTACGATTCTAGATTATTTCTGACATATACAGCCACTTGGTAAATCAATATAGCAGGTAACGTAAGTATCCCAAGCTCTTTGAAGTATGGTCTTACGGATGTACATTGCGATACGCCAATGATGGCACGTACGGTACGTTTTTGGGCGCGGAACGCACGCTCCCAGTCAGCAGCGCGCGCGTATAGCTCGGCGCCGTATTGTAACCGAGAATGCACTGTGGCAAAGTAACATGCACGTGACACTTCCGGAGACACCACTCGGGATACTCGTCTTAGCGCAAAACACGCACTGCTAACTTTAGCACACATCTTGTCGATGTGGTATTCCCACGTCATGCAGCGATCAATCTCGAACCCCAAAAATGTGGTGGTCCGTACCTGCTCAATCCTAACACCGTTTAGCGAGACTTTTAGCGGTTTCGTGTGGTGGCCCGATAGACAAAAGTGAATGAAGTGAGTCTTTTTTGAATTTAACATAAAACCGTTGGTACTAAACCATGAATTTAAGCCGCCAATTACAATATTTAATTTATCTTCTAGTTCCTCTATTGTAAGAGCTGTGACTACGGCAGCCACATCATCTGCATACATGAATATGCCTGCACCCTTTACGGCTTCGGGTAGATCGTTTAGTAGGAGAGAGAACATTATATTTGACACTGACGAACCCTGCGGTACTCCCATAGACGAAGGCAGCGGGTCTGATTTATTATCGCCATCGCCAGCATCCACTACTTGAGAGCGGCCTCGTAACATGTCAGTAAATACCTCTCGTATGATTTCCCAGCTATGCCATAGTGCTTCAGTTTTAACGCTAAGGTCTCATGATCTGCGACGTCGAAGGCCTTCGATAAGTCACAGCACAAGACGGCTACTTGCTCTTTATGTTCACGGGCAGCCAACACACTACGAATCAGTTCACGCGTTAGAGAAGTCGTAGACCTCCTTCGCGGTATGCGTATTGTTGTTCACACAGCGCCTCGGTTTCTGATAAGTAGGCCACTAATCGCGAACTCAAGCCATTTTCGAACACTTTGGCTATCGCTGGTATAATCGATACTGGTCTATATCCATCAATATCGTCCCGTTTGCCTTTGCCTTTAAATATCGGGGACACTTTCGATAACTTCAGCGGCGACGGGTACGAGCCCTCCCTAAGACACTTATTAAACAGTGTGGCGAGAACCGGAGCTAGAGGCAAAATTGCTAGTTTAATTAGCTCCATGGACACACCGTATATGTCTTTTGACTTTTTCGGAGGTATTCTGGAGGAGACTATGCGGAATACCTCATCAGCCGAAAAACTTGTTAGTCTGAGGAAACGGTCAGACGCCTGACGGGCTGATACTAAAATTTTACATACAGTAGCAGCATTAGCTTTAGGCGCCCCACAGGCAGAAGCTGCATTCAAAACCGAACATTCATAGCATTAACGGCATTTTTTGGCGAACTAAACTTACTGCCGTTACAATCTTTTACAATCTCGGAAAAGTTCAACCTAGGGGTATTGTTTTTCCCCCTCTCCGTGTTCACGATTCCCCACATAGCTTTAGATGGATTTGTACTTCCATGTATTATACTATTATAATGATTTGTTTTAGACATATTCAAAGTCGAATTGTATTTCCTGTTCAGATCGTCAAACATAGCTATTAAGTTCTCTTCTTCAGGAAATTGGTCAACTAATTTCGAAATATCAAACAACAACGATTTTAGATTTATTATGTCAGGCGTAACCCACGACGCGTCACGTTTGTTACTTGGTGTTCGTTTTATCGGGAAGCAAGTATCATACTTATTTGTTAAAATATTGATCAGTGCCACCACAAACGTTTGAGCGGTCTTGTTTCTCTCACTTACTTCAGACCAATCTATACTATCAATAGAGATAACAAAATTTGCGCGGTTATTCTGCGAAAAATCACGCGTGAGGCGAGTGAGTTGTGCTGGAGTTGAGTGAGTGAATGTCACCACTCCGCGTATGGCCAAGTGATCTGACAGAAGGGTATTTATCGAGTTTGCTGAAGTAAGTTCTCGCGATACATTTGTAAAAATAAGGTCAATCGCTGTTTGTGACGTTTCTGTTATACGAGTAGGGAAGTCTACAATCGAACTCACATCATGGGAGTTGAGTATGTCGAACAGATTTTTAAAGTCAGCGCTAGTGTTGTCTAAGATATTTATGTTTATATCACCGATAATCATAAATATTTTATCGGTTTCACTGAGCTTATCGAGCAAACGTTCCAGGCCACTTAAGAAACCGCTAACATGAGCTAGGCCCGTGCGATAAATGCAAATGATAGTAATGTCAAAGTCCATAACGTCAATCGCGGAGATTTCACAAAATCTTTCTTCTGACAATGCTGATAACTCAACGTTTTCGACACACTTTAGTGCTTCATTTACAAAAATACAGGAACCGCCATGGATAACATTATTTCTACAAAACTAGACACTAATTTATAGCCTTTTAAATGTATACATTGTAGATTCAGGGGCGGTAAGCCAGTGTTCTGTTAATGCAAGAACATCGCACTTGAGGTCAGTTTCTAATAGAACTTCTAATCGTTGAGTCTTATCATTCAGCGAGTTAATGTTTTGGTGGCATATTGTCAACTGTCTCGAGTTAAGCACTGCGCGTTCCTATTAAATACTGAGTTTGGATCCACGGCCGCCAGCTGTCGTCGCAGGGGAGCGCCGTCGGAGCGGCGAGGGCGGTGTTGCGTCCGCCGCCCCGCGCCTGCGGCTGCGGTCGCCCGGTGTTGCTCGCAATGCCTGCGGCGTCGGAAGACGGGCGCACCGCCCGCCGGTCGCCGCGTCGAAACCAAGGACTAACTTCGACTCTGCTTGGCCAATTATCAGCTTTCATGAAAACTCATACTTGCTTGTTGGCACGGTCACGGCAAACGATGCGTAGTGCGCATGCTTCAAGATAATTTTCTCGACATGATAATCTGTACATGGATTTTTCTTGTTCATGTATGTTTTAAAGTGTCTGTAGTGGTTGTCGGTTTCAAGAAGCAGACGTGCATTTTTTCACTCGTTCAATTGCTTCTAACTCAGCGTCTGAAGTACCACTTCCGCGTACGACTTGTCTCGTATGTGAGTAACGTTCTTTACGCCGCGTCACAGTCTGCCACGATGACTCTCGAGCCGATGATTGTCGTTTGGTCGAAGCTGTCTGCGTTGGTGCTGGTGCGCGCGCCGATGCGGGCTGGCACGGCGGCGCAGTGGCAGTCGGCGCGGTCTTACCCGTCGGCGGTGTTACTTTGTGTGGCGGCGTGAGCTGGCTATGCGTCGGTGCAGTGATGGCCGGCGCGGGCTGGCTCGCCGGTGGTGCAGGGTTGCGCGGCGGCGTGAGCTGGCTAGGCGGTGGTGCGGGGTTGCGTGTCGGCGCGGGCTTGGCCGGCGGCGGCGCGCGCGCTGAAGCGGGTCCTCGCTGCGCCACTGACGCATATTGTGTGGGGCCGGCGGCGCAGTAGGTGACATGTTCGCACTCGCTCGATTGTCTCTTCTCTCGAACTTCTATTTTTTCGAAAAAATGTTCCATTCGGGAGGAGTATGATGTCATCTTTTTTTCGTAGTTCTCTATAGTCGTCATAGAACTATTTAATTTCTTGTCATAATAGGTAATGACTGAAACGGATTGTTCCAGTTTCGTCTTGTACGCATCGATAAGGGAACTTGACTGTGCGAGTTGCTCCCTGACCGTTGTCATTTCGTCACGTAGTTTTTAATTTCGAATGTCAGTTCTCGCGTGCCTTCTTTGTTTGGCTCGTCCACGTTCTGGACCCTCGCTTGTTTGTTACGAATCGTTACGTTGGGGTCTCTTTGTTTCTTAGAGACGCCAACCGGTGTTAGAGTGTTGTCACCTCCTTTCTTTGCCAGACATTTGCACTCGGGGCAAATGTAACTCGCGAAATCTATGTCCTCCACATTTCTTTCACCGGTACATAACAGATGATAGGGCTTTTGCAGCTCAAGATAGTGCAACGTAAATATTTTTCATGATCTTCAGTAATCTTACCGCAGCACGCAGCACAATTCATAGTGAAAAAGTGGTTTTTGCAAATAGTCACACAAAAATAAATGAAAAAAATAATTCAAAAAGCGAAAAAATAATTACGGTCCTCAGTCAGGATCGAACCCGGTACGGAACGATCGTATAGCCGAGGTGTTAACTGATTGAGCTAAACGTCGCTTGGAGGAAGCGTCGAAAGTAACGTTTAGTTGTAGTTGATGACTTTTTGCAATATTCTAGTAGGTACAGGTAGGTACAAATGTTTTGATTATACACTTGTCTAGATAAACATCGTGCCCATGCTTATTATGTGGCCGACTCGATGGACACAGTTTTAGTTTTAGCGAGACGTCTGCCTTTTTTTATACGTCCATGTCATAAGTAATATTTTTGTCCCAGTAATTTTAAAAAGTGAATCCAATTTTCGTAAGTAGATTTGGACGTCCTTAGGGAGAGCGAAGCGGCTTACATACACTCGGACCGTAAGTACTTGTAGCTAAATTAGATTAGCCAGCTTGAAAAATACTTTTTTTTCGGTAATAGGTTTGTACTTGAATGATATTAAGCAACGGTGTGCTCCGTGATAGAGCGCAATGACCTAGATAGAAATCGATTGATTCTAGACTAAAAGACACCCAATCTCTTCAATCAATTACTTATTAACCGACTTCCAAAAAGGAGGAGGTTATCAATTCGACCCCTATGTTATGTATGTTACCTGATTTCTCGAGAACCCCAGTACCGATTAGAAAATTTCTTTTTATGTTCGGATGGGTATGCATTCCGCATGGTCCCATATAAATCTTATCGAAATCGGTCAAGTCGTTTTTGAAATATGAACCAAAACCAAAAATTTGAATACAATTTTCTGGATGACGAAATTGTATATTTCACAAAAGTTGTGAAACTCGAACCTGTTACTATGAAATTGGGTAAATGCGATAGTAAAAACTTGTTTTGCACTAAAAAGGGTAAAATAAACTTTTTTCGTATAAAAAATTAAGCCGACTTCAAAACCACAAATAGGCACTCAAAAGTGAAAAATAAATTAATATCATTATTACAAGTGCTACTCACTCATCTATTTGAAGTCAGTGCCAGTCAGGCCAAAATACTGTGTAAGTACGTGGTAGGTAGGCGTATTCACTACCAGTTAGACTTGGCTAGCACCGACTTCAAATAGATGAGTGCATAGCACTTGTAATAATGATATTAATTTATTTTTTGCTTTTGAAACCTATTTGTGGTTTTGAATTCGGTTTAATTTTTTGTACGAAAATAGTTTTTAAAACAATCTTATGCTATCCTCCCTCGGTTGTCAATAGATAGACAGCTACGAAGACGAGCTTCGAAGACGAAGAAAAACCCATCATGGGAGGATAATTACCCATACGCTGGGCATGCGGGTTGGGGACCCCACAATTTCTTGCACCGGTGACGCAGCTACCCATCACTATCATCACATTAAGTCTGTACTTAATATACTATACCATTACCTACTGTGATGGTTTAACTGTCATCAGTCGGTTTCTCCATTTGTGGGCTCTTACCACAGGCAGGAGGGATTGAGGCCACATTCTATGCCCAGGCACCAGAGCATACTCGTATCTCATTTAAATAATTTCTTAAATTTTAATTTTTAATTCATAAATAAATTCTTAAAGACGTCGAAAATCAAGGTGCTCCAGTAAATATTCAGTCCATTTTGATTTAAACTTCTTTCTGTTGTTTGTTTTTTCATATATTGCAAAACAACACGTTCTAGATTATCATTTACTAGGTAGCGACCCACCCGGCTTTGCACGGGTGCAATGCAGATACTAAATGTAAGTACTAATAAAAATGGTTATTGTGGGGTATTCCTAAGAGATAGACATATACTGTCATAAACTTTTTAGTAGGCCGTTTGAAGGGGTACAATATTGCTTTACATTATTTTGATGTAGCTCATAGGGTTCAGCCACCGTTTGCAGTGTATGTAAATAAGCGCAAAAAATGTGTTTATTTATGGCATTACATTAGACACCTTTAAAATTATCCATGTTTCTGTTTATTATGCACGTATTATACATATTATAAAACTTCCTCCTGAATCACTCTATATATTAAAAAAATTCGCATTAAAATCTATATGGTGGTTTTAAAGATCTAAGCATATATAAGGACAGACTGACGCGGGAAGTGACTTTGTTTTGTATTATGTAGTGATGATGTCTCTCTCACCAGTCAACCGGTTTATCGTAAACCAATTTATCTATTGTATACATTATTGTGTGAATTATTTGACATGTTAATTGAGTATTCTTCGGTTAAAGAACTTTGACTTTTGCCCAGTGCAACTGATAAAACTATGTTGACGATTCTACCTTTACGTCTTTCCAATTTTAGTAAATACAAGAACAAAATTAAAAAATTTTGATTAACCCCCGACTACCTCAGATTTCTATCTGTACAACATTCTACTAGTCAAGCCCTTTCATTTGATACCCATATTGAGGTAGTAGTGAAAAAAATAATGTAATTCGCCATTTTGTGGTGGCGGCCATCTTGGATTTGAAATTTGTCATAGTGCAAAGTATTTTACTAATTGAGCCCTTTCGTTTGATACCCATATTGAGGCAGTAGTGAAAAAAATAATATAATTCGCCATTTTGTGGTGGCGGCCATCTTGTATTTGAAATTTGTTATAGTGTATAGTATTCTACTAGTCAAGCCCTTTCATTTAATACCCATATTGAGGTAGGTTGTGAAGAAATATTTTGTCCGCCATTTTGTGGAGGCGGCCATCTTGAATCGATATTAACCAAACAGCTAAGAACACCCTTTTACCTTCAAATAAAAAAAAACGCATCGAAATCGGCCCATCCGTTTGAGCTCTACGGTGCCACAGACAGACACACACACAGACAGACAGACAGACAGACAGACAGACATCGACGTCAAACTTATAACACCCTTTTTTTGGTCGGGGGTTAAAAAAATAACATTTTTAATGTTGTAATAAATCTTAATAATTTAATATTCTTCATACAACTTTCAAATCGTAGATGGAGGTACTAAACTGTTGAAAATGACTTTGCCAACCAAAGAGTTGACCAAAACCAACACTCACCTTCACCACTCGTTTTTTCTCTCCCTGCCCAGCCAAATCTGATATGAGCCTACTAGTGCAGCTTTAGATACACGTTCTAGTATAGAACTTACTGCACTTCTGGATAAGCCAAGGTCTTTCAGTAGGTTATAGAGAGATTTTGCTGGTATACCTCTCGCTCCCACTTCTACAGCGTATAAACTAACTACATAGCCGTTTTTTGTTAATTCGTTTAGGAGGTCGTAATACTTATTTTGTTTCATCGCGTGGTCTTTAGGTATATTAGTTTCCCACGGTACGGTAAGTTCTACAAGGACTATGCGTTTCGTAGCTCTAGAAAAAAGGAAAATGTCCGGTCTGGATGACGAAACACCCACATCCTCTGGGATTTTGTAGTGCTTTTCATACGTGTCCATTAAAATAGTCCAATCAGGTGCTGTACCCAGGATTGAGTAAGGCTTGTTCCTGGAGTTTGAAGTTGAGCCTTCTTTACAAAGTTAATTTGTCTGTTGTTTGTCGTCAATCCCTTTTGGGCTCTAGCTACTGAAAGGCTCATGGCTTCACGTATGATTTCAAGTACTCTGTCATGACGCCGTGAGTAATGAAAGGAGCACCTTGCATCCCACCAATATGTGCCTTGCTGTACATATCGCCTCTCCACAAGTATAGCAACATTTTTCAGAGGCTTTTCCCCACCTTACCAAGTCACTCTGGTCAGGAGGGTCATTTGGAATGCATTTAGATAAAATTTTAATAAGGCAGGGGACCAGTCATAGATCAAGGTGCGCCATTTTAGAGCTAATGGGATACAGAACTCACCTATGGTTAACCACTCACTTTGCATTTCTAAATTCATAGCGTGCACTTTGTAACCGTCATTTTCGTCTTGTTGTAGAAAGGTTTTTACCATGTCTCGGTCTTCCTTTTTTTCTCGCACCCAACCCAGCAGTATTTACTTGTGCACCTGTCATAAATTGTTTATGGAATTGAAGTCTAGATTCCAGGTCTGAAGCAGTTTTGTCTTTTGGGAGAGATGTAATTAATTCGTCTTGCGACTTTCCCAAAACATGCGTTTTTGTAACTCTTAGGTGTTTGTAAAGTTCAGACGGTTTCTTTAGTTTCAGCCCAAAACTATTGTGATCCCTAAAAGAGTAGAGGATCAGCCGGATGTGCCAATCCGAACCATGACTTCAATATCTTTATGACATTGGCATCTAGCTTTGCCAGGAGAGTTTTACCGATGTCATATACTAGGAAAGGCCAAGTGAGACGTGATGTGAAGTAGTTGTCATATATCCATGCTTTTTTGATATTGCTGATAGGCTGCTGGTCTACCTTATTGAGGTTGTTCATGAAATTTTCAACAACCACCTCTAATGATGGTGTACGTCCTTTGTGATCTATCTTTCTACCAAGAAATTTGAAAGGCACTGCCTCTGCAATTGTGGCAACTCCTTGGCCACTTATGGAGAGTCCCGGATCGTAAGACGGATATTTGGTATTTCTTCTACCCAGACAAAGACAATGACATTTAGATGGTTTTGTCCTCATTCCCTCCGTCCATGTACAGAACTCATCGACTTCGTTCAACAATTCTTGACACTGTTTGGGATTACGTGTAAGTATTGCAAGGTCGTCCGCAAAGGCCAAGATTGACTTAGTGTACTTATTGTTGATTTTAAACCGGTAGCCCCATTTCTTTTCACGGGATATTAATTTGTCTACTAAAATATTTATAACTATATTAAATGCTATTGGTGATAAGCAGCACCCTTGGAATAGTCCTACATTGTATTCAAGTGGTTTTGTGTATTCCTTGTTTACTGCTATGACGAATTTTAAGTGGCAATAATAAGAATTAATTATGTCAATAATTTCAGCAGGAAAGTTATACCATTTTAGGGCAAATATCATAAGTTCATGCTGGACAGAACCAAACGCGGTCTATCCAGCAGACTGTAATTTGCCTCTCATGTGTTCTGGCATCTTTCAAATTTTCTGCTAGTAATATATTGTGTTCCAGGCATCCAGAAATACCAGGCAAGAACCCTTTCTGGTGATTGGGCCTGAAATACCTATTGCTAGTCATAAATGTGGTCATTTTTGTTTGCAAAATACTAAAAAAGAGTTTAGAAATTGTATTGGTTAGGGCTATCGGTCTGGTGTCTTTGGGATGAGTTACTTCCTGCTTTTTAGGGATGAGGACAAAAATTGCTCTTCCAAATGCTACTGGGACTTGCTTTCTTGACCAGATCTTAATGAATATATTCAAGATATGTTTACGAACTGATGGACACTTTTTATACACTATGTAAGGAATGCCATCTGGGCCAGGAGCTGATTTAGTAGTTTTCTTTTTAATTTGATAGTTTACTTCCTCTTCACTAGGTGGGGTGCCTTGAAAGCCTGTCAGAGGATCATTAGGTCTTTGGATGTTTGGTTCTACGTACGAGCTCCCGCGTTTAGGCACTTCGTATGTGCTTTTAAAGTGATCGTAAATTTGCGCGTTAGTCAAGATAAGCTTTCCATTTTGCTCCCTGAAAATATTTTGGAGTATTGAAAAGGGTTTTATCAAAGTCTACTTCGTGTTTAGCTCTGTTAAAATTATCACGATTTTTACTAATTTGAAGCGATATTCCTTGTATTAATTTAAGGATCTTAGAGCTCTGGACAGTTGGTGACTTAGATGGTTGTCGCCCATGGTTTTAGCTACACGAAGACGTTTCATTAACTCTCTTTTCTTCCTCCGCAATTTCATTTTGAACATATTTTCCTTGCTATTTTGAGCATAACAAGTTGATGGTGGGTAATGTTCCGAGAAGTATGTATATATGGTGTTCTGGAAAGTTTCTACTTGGCTGTTTAGGTCTTGTTTTGGCCCAGGATGTTCTAACAAGATCGCCAAGTTTTCGTCATGAACTTTCCAGGTAGAGTTTTTTTAGACTGGGAATGCCAAGACGTGTCCTGATGACAATGGACTCCTGGTAGTTTTCACTCGATGGTTCACCTTGGGATATATGAGGGTCAACTCTATCCATAGTGTTTGTCGAAGTACTGACCGACGGCTGTCGTGCTTCAACACCATCATGTGTCTTTAAATGCTTTTGGTACCAGACTCGTCTCTTGTAAATTTTCCCGCACACTGGGCATCTCAAATCCGTATTCGCGCTAGGGTCGTCATTACTATCACACGGTGGACAGATCTTCCGCCCCGCCTCTCGGACTGTCCCAGGGGGTATTACTCTTATTCGGACTTTTAGCGATTTAATTCCCGGGCATAATTTAATTAATGTTTGTGCCAACTCTATACGTAGTATATGTAAAGTCTTTGTTGGGGACCCATCGCACAGGTGCGAACAGATCCTACTCCTCTGAGGATTGATTTTGTGCTTGGTCTGAGGTGAGGATTTCTTCCGAGAAGGTGCTCAGCTCTTAAGGAGCTTATTTGGAATTGGACTCGCGCATAATTCCACCAAGAAATGGAGAAAAAAAATCCAAATGTTTTTATCCCGACGTGGCCAAAATAGATTTTTTTGAATGAAACAGCTAATTTGAAACACAATTCTACCTGGACGAAAAAATAATAAACATTAATCTATACATTTACACTTATAACTATTTATACTAAAATTAGAAACGCGAATTTAATTTAGAATTTGAACGTTTATTGCTCAATCACGTCGGAGCACCTGAACGGACCGCAGTAAAATTTTGAGGACAGAATTTGTATTGGTAAGACTTTTGGCAGAGTCCGCCTGGGGAAGTACCACTATTACCCCTCCCTAGTACCTTTGCCAGTTATTCTACCGCCAAACAGTGCAAGCATTACTGTGTTCCGGTTTGAAGAGTGTTTCCAGATAAATTACAGAGCTCAGAGATAAAACATCTTAGATCTCTGGGTGATCTCTGGACTCTTCATAGTCCGTCTGTGTGTCACTTTGCTGTTATGTGGCAGGCATGTTGCTTATCATCAGGATGGTCCTGCTCTCGTCACTCTTTATTAAAAAAAAAAGATGAAGTACCTTTTAAAAAAAAAACGTAACCTAGTCTTCATCTCGGGAAATAACAGGACTGAATGGGAATGATGTGAGTGAAACCTAATGCTGCTAATAAAATTATAAAAATGCTGAGTTGTGCTTGTTTTTAACCTTCGACCAAAAAAAGGGGTGTTATAAATTTGACGTCGATGTCTGTCCGTCTGTATGTCTGTTTATCTGTCTGTCTGTCTGTCTGTGTGTGTGTCTGTCTGTGGCACCGTAGAGCTCAAACGGATGGGCCCATTTCGATGCAGTTTTTTTAATTTGAAGGTTAATATCCGTGCGGATGTTCTTAGCTATGTTTGGTTAATGTCGATTCAAAATGGCCGCCTCCACAAAATGGCGGACAAAATATTTCTTCACAACCTAACTCAATATGGGTATCAAACGAAAGGGCTTGACTAGTAGAATATTTTGCACAATGACAAATTTCAAATCCAATATGGCCGCTACCACAAAATGGCGAAATACATTTCTTTTTTCATAACTCCCTTAATATGGGTATCAAATGAAAGGGCTTGACGAGTAGAATATTGTACACATAACAAATCCCAGGAAGTCGGAGGTTAATCAAAATTTTTAATTTTGTTCTTGTCTATGCAAACGGAGGTATATTGCCATCGCCATAGGTAAGGAGCCACAAACTAGGTGAGTTACATTGAAACCCACTCCAAAATAACTTTAAACTTAAAAAAAAAAATAAGAAGGAACGAGACGAGCAGGACATGTGCCTGATGGTAAGCAACATGCCTGCCACATAACATCACAGTGACGCGCAGCTATTGGAACATGAAGAGTCCAAATCATTACCTAGCACTCCACTGCGTTCATCACTCAGAGATCTAAGATGTTATATCTCTAAGTCCTGTAATTTCTCTGGAAACATTGCCCTTCAAACCGGAACACAGTCATGTTTTCACATTACTGTTTGGCGGTAGAATAACTGGCAAAGGTGTGGTACTTCCCCAGGTGGACTCTGCTAGGAATCCTACCACTACTAAAACTACCACCACGAAACTTACTCGTAAACTTATGTTTAAACGCTTCTTTTTTCACAGCCATCGTTCACAGAATGTTCTTCTCTTCTTCCACATGAATAATGGTCCCGTTGTTGATCTTTGGGTTTTCGTACAATTTGATAATTATTTAACTTGAGTTTTGCATCATTATAAATCTGAAAAAGTACAAAAAAATTACTAAGACTAAATAGGTAAATAAAAATGACTACATATATCATCACAATAATAAATATAAAAAAAACAATTTCCATTATGGGAAAAAAATATCTTTGCACTTTGATTTCTTTGGACTTCGGCCTTTCAAACCGAAAGTTTTCACAACCCACGAAAAATCTGTACGTGGTGTGCCAAATGAAGATTTAAAATAATTCTTTACAACCTACCTCAATATGAATATCAAATGAAAGGGCTTGACTAGTAGAGTACTATATGCTATAACAAATTTCAATTCCAAGATGGCCGCCACCACAAAATGGCGAATTATATAATATTTTTCACTACTACCTCAATATGGGTATGAAACGAAAGGTCTTCTTAACTAGTAGAATACTTTGCACTATGACAAATTCAAATCCAAGATGGCCGCTACCACAAAATGGCGAATTACATTTCTTTTTTCACAACTCCCTTAATATGGGTATCAAATGAAAGGGCTTGACTTATATAATGTTGTACAAATAACAAATCTAAGGTAGTCGGGGGTTAATCAAAATTTGTAATTTTGTTCTTGTTAATTTGTGCAAAGATTGAGCTAAAAGCATATTACCTACGTCAGAATTAAAACCTGTTAGACAAGAAAAAACTATTTTTATGGTGTAGAGTGATAAGACGAGCAGAACATGTGCCTGATTATAAGTAACATGTCTGCCCACAACAGCACAGTGACACGGAACTGTTGGAACATGAAGAGCCCAAATTGTTCCCTAGCACCGCACTGCGCTCGTCACCCAGAGATATATTAGCCCAGTGATTTCTCTGGAAACATTGTCTTTCAAACCGGAATGATAAATTGCTCTTTCCCATCCCAAAAAAATTGCAACGCGCCTTAAGCGGTCTAATTTAGAAATATACCTAATGTTTGAATGATAATCTGTCCGAAGTCGGGACTAGCCGCTAGTCTTAAAAAAATCGTAAATGTTGTAAAAAATTTTTACCGGAAACGGTCTGCCAATTAGAGCAGGTCAGATACGATCAGGACTATCAATAAAATGCAATAACAAAGTAACACGACACCGCAGGACGACGCGACGGCAAAATAATTTCGATATACATAAAAATATTGAGTCAAATCGCGATTAAACATTAAGATTGAGAAAAGGAAACATAGTTATTTGTTATACAAGAGTGCAAAGTTGGTTATTAACAGCGTGCTCAATTTTGATGACCGAGCAAGCGAAGGATTCTAAAATTGAATCACCAGCGCAGCGAGTGATTAATTTGGCATCAAGGAGGTTGGAGTAAAAAGGTTTAATGATGTTTTGAATACACAAACTTAGTGCACACGCTGTTCGAAATTCAAATTTACTTTACCCTTTAGATCAGGGGTGCCCAAACTTATTTTGTCTGCTGCCCACTTTGATAAATTATTTTTAGCGTCCCAATATTACTTACAAACAACGCTCGGGTACAGAAATGTTTATTTTTTTGCTCGTAATTTATATATGTTTCGTTGGTGAACATACATTCTTTTATGGAAATCATCGTTGTATCACACATGGATAGCGGTAAAGAGGAAGTAGGTAATATACCCATCGATATAAATCAAAAGATGTGCTCTGAGCACCTTCAAATTGTTACCAAACTGCGTCTCTGTGTGTAGTGTGAGTGGTTTACAATTCTAGCAATCTACTTGACCCCTAGTCCTGTCCTGGACAGCCTTGACTATGTTCCAGTTTGAAAGGCAGTTTTTCCAGAGAAATTACCAAGGCATAGCGATAAATCATGTTATATTTCTGGATAACGAGCGCAGTGCAGTGCTAGGTAGTGATTTGGACTTATCAAATAACTGCGTGGCACTGAGCTGTTATTGGCAAGCTTGTTGCTAACCATCATCTTACAACCTTGCTCGTTCCATTACTCAATAATCAGGACTATATAAAATATAATAGAAGATATAGAATAAACAAAGAATATAGCAAATTGTAATCTGTCTTACTTCCAAATTCCAGGTCATGAACCTGATTCCTCCTTGACCTTTTCCACTATTAAGACGTGATTGAATAACAAGCACTCACATTTGTGATATTAGTAGACGTATTAATAGCCTGCTTAAAGATAAGTAATAACAAACTAAACCATTTCACTCGTTATCTTTAAAAGTAAAGGCGTATCTTTTGGCGGCGGATGGCTTTATCTGATTTATGTGAAAAACGGCCTTCTTCGCTAAAGTTAACAGTTAAATTTTATGATTATATACTTCGAACTAATATTTCGTTAATTATTAATTTGGGAAGTAAAGTAATAATACTGTTATCGACATACTACAATCCACAATCTGCCCGAGATTGTGGCTGCAAAGAAAATGCAAGGTTAATGCTAAGGTTTCGAAAGAACTCGACTTGTGATTTTACAGACATACAAAAAAGGGCTACAGCGCTTTTTTTCCTCTAAATCTCTCTTCTATTTTCTATATTTCTCTATCTATTTAAATTCCAAACTTATTACTTTACATCAGAACGTCCAAAACTTCGGAATTTATATTCTTGATTTTAAATACTTAAGTAAAAATTAAATATGTAGGGTAGATGCTATGATGCTAGAAACAGTACACGCGACGACACGGTTTTAACGTGCTCCTCGATTCTCGCGCCCTAAGCTGCAGCCTAATTAGAGTTAATTAATCAGACCCTGGATGTAGTAGTTGGCAGGCCGGATAAAATGCTTTTGAGGTCTGAAGGTGGCCCGATGGCTGTACTTTGCTCATTATTGACCTAGACGTTATTATTGCAAAACTGCAATCAAAAATCTTCTTCAGCATATATAAAACGCCCACCATAAGACTGTGCTGTGTTGTGTTTACAAGACACAAACAACCCGAAATAAAGAGGCCTTCATCTGTACATAGTAGGTGTAAGTGGGTATTTTTGACCTTTGATCCATACTACTTTTTACAAGAAAAACCGATATACTTAATCATATATTTGTAGAGGTAGATATAGATAAGTAGATTCGACGTTATCATGATACCTTTTATCGCAGACAAGCAATCTAGGTATCTAGATTGACAGATGCGGTAGTTGAGACTTTGTTTAAATGCAAGGCTCCGAGACTTATGCGGATTCTGTTTTTTTTTAACTTTAACCTTTTCACGCAATGCCGCCATAGAGGTTGAACCGCGGTTATACCTAGCCGCGGTTAGGGCGGACCTCCGCTGCCGAAGTCATGTGAGTCAGAGGAACGAAAGTTGTAGAACCCTCTCGCTCTTCCACTGGGGCGAGCCTGAAGGCCTCCGCTAGAGGGCCTGGGGCGTCGGACGTTTAGGGCCGTCCGGCGTCCGGCACCCCGCCTAGGGATGGACCTTCCCGAGGATGCGACGCGCCGCTGGTTTCAGGCACTTCACTGCTGCCGCGATGGAAACCCCGTGGTGGTTTTAGCCGGTAAGAGCACTATATCTGTACCGTGATGTCAAGCTCGATATAACCCCGTCATGTCCTTGCATGGTGGTCATACGTAAAAGTATATTCCCTGCATTAAAACGCCATAATATGGTGGGCAGACCTATCTATCAATTATTAAAAATCTTGTATACAATATTTAAGTAAGCCTATCAATTATTAAAAATCTTGGCTACAATATTTATTATGTCTGCCACTTCAACTGCGTGTTTCGAGTTATTTATCCTTAATTTTTTCCATCATAAATAATATTCAAAGCCAATTATTGAAGCTAAATGTATATTGAGCAAAAATCACAAAAAATCGTATAACTTGGCAACTTAGCAGCTGGTTTTTACCTCTAGAGCCTACGTTAATAGCACAGTTAATAGTCTAGTCAGATGAGTTTAATTAAAATTACTAGGGAAATATTCTGGTGAAACTTAATTGATCAAGTTCGTTTATCAAGATTGATCTAAACAATTAAAGCAATGTTTAAAGTGCGTAATGATAGGACAAATAGGATACCTATGTACGTGATGCAACACGCAGGCGTGTCAGTCTAAAACAACACAGTGGTACGCAATTATTGGAACACTAGCGACCCGCCCCGGCTTCGCACGGGTGCAAGGCTGATACTAAAAAATTGGTTGCTTGTAAAGTCGGTATACGGGCGAAAGTTTTACGTGACAACGACTTTGAGTGGTAAAATAATTTTACGGAAGGGACGCGTGCCTTTCACTTTTTATGTCTGTCTCTCTCGCTCTTAGGCGGGCTAACCATGCCCGAGTGGAAGGGACGCGTGCCTCTCACTCGCTCTCGTTGTGAGCGCATAACGTGAGCGGAGCGTAACGCAGTTTCTTGAAGTGTCACCCGGCAAACCAATTTATAAGACGTTGTCACGTCAAAATACGAACAAAAATGGTTATTGTGGGTTATCCCTAAGAGACATACCATTGTTGACGTTTGTAGACCTTTTTAAGGGGCACAATACTGCAGTACGTCTCGTAGGACCCAGCCAGCGTTTACAAAGTAAGCGCAAAAAAATGTGTTCATTTATAACACCGCATTAGAAACCTTTAAAATTAATAGTGTTTCTCTACTGTTGTATGCACATATTATACATATAAACCTTCCTCTTGAATCACGCTATGTATTTAAAAACCCCACATCAGAATCTGTTTGGTAGTTTCAAAGATTTAGGGATACATAGGGATGTAGGGCCAGAAAAGCGACTTTGTTTTATACTATGTAGAGGTAAAGTCGTCATCTGCGCTCATCACGTAGAGGTATAGGATGGTTTATATCAAAACCATGTATATCTATTTGCAAATATTACACATTACCCTACAAAGCGGAGTGTAGTTGCGTTAGCATATTACTGCTTGACGGTAGTACTGGAAAAGATATGGTACTTCCGCAGGCGGACTCTGCAAAGAGTCATGCAACTACAGACTACAGTATTTATAAGCAATCGTTGCTTGTTGTACTGAGGTAGCTATGGAATCTATATACTCAAAATAAGTAAACCCCATAATATACCCCAGCCCGGCAAAAAGATATCTAAAGTCTTCCGTAACTATTTTTCTTTGGAATTTAAATGCAATAAAGAGTTTATCTATCTATTCATGTCAGAGGCTCAACTTCAACTTTTTCTTTTGGCTTCCATTCGGTAAGGCTACCGTAATTTCGCCAGTATCTAGTGTTTCATCATGAGATCAGAAGACTGCTTCTGAGGTTTACATTGAAGGATTATCAGAAAGCTAAACAAAGCAAAAGAGGCTAGCAAGCTCAAAAACTTGTCAAATAGAAATAAAGCTCCTAGAAACATATGCGGTAGCTCTTCCGATTCGGAATGGCGTCTAGAGAAATGTATTTTTTGGTTTTATTAACACAAAAAAATGCGGTTGTTATTAATAGAATAATATTTAAAAATAAGAAGGTTATCCTTCATAATTTCTTCAATAATGTTAGTTTAGGAATTCTGAAGGAAGATCCTAAAAGAAGATAATATTTCCAATATAAACTCTTAACTCGCGGAACTCTATCTCTATTATTTATATACTTTTTTTAACGCTGAAAGTAGAGCTCCGCGGTGTCGTTACGGCGTAGGCACGCCTTTTAAAAAGACGGTATAGCATCCATAACGTTTTTAACGTATTAAATAACAATTTAAAAATTTGAAAGAAATAATGTGTAATCTAGGCACTTGAACGAAAAAAACCTTAGCGAAAGAAAATTGTTGAGTCGATTTTTCAAAAAAAGTTATACCGTTGTCAATTAACATCTTTTTCCAGTCTCTGTTTTTGTAAATTACGGCATAAAAGTTTAAATAATTGATCCATAAATTTTTCCGTTATATTTTTACGAAATAACTGTTTTTGTGGATATTTATTTATTTAATATTTATTGCACAGTAACAAAAATAATGTACAAACGGAAAGCTTAATGCTAGGGTGTATTTTCTACCAGCTACCCGCTGAGTAGGACATTTAAATGTTATGTAGGCAAATATAAACAATAGAAACTAAAATAACTTTGAAACAAAATAATGTGAGAAAAGTTTTAAAATAATATATTATGTACACGTTGTTAAATACTTTACATATAAAAATTAAGAATACGTAGTACATAGAAATATTAGTCAATAATCATAATAATATATACATAAACACATCCATTTAAAATATCAACCAAAAACATAACTAAACTTTTTTTATCCCGAAAAATACATATTCTAATTTTTTTGTTAAAAGAATATCCATACAAGCTTACAAACATTCACATTGATTACTATATACAATGCAATTATTACAACAATATAATTAATACAATTATTATTACATACTGACGATATTGAGATAAGTTACAAGCTTTGCTTAGTTTGGGGTCAGATGGTGTCGTGTGTGAATTGTCCACCAATATTTGTATAAAAAAAGTAAATTTAAATATAATACTCGTAGTGTTTGTTATGCAAATAACAAATAACTGAAAAAAATAAAAAAAAGTGTTCGATTATCGAACGCTATACGAGTACACATTTTGTTATTAATCTGTAAGTTTATGCAGTACATTTTTTTTTTTAAATGTAAGTGGTTTTGTTCACATAATATTATTATCAGATCTAACTTGCAAATTTATAGCACTGTGAGTATCTTACACTCGTTATTTGTACTTCCCCGTCTTCTTAATCTTCAATTCTCCTTTTCCATCCTGCGGTTGCCTGGAAGAGATCGCTTTTAGCGATAAGGTCGCCAATTGCTACTTGGTTTTTTTTTTAAGTTTTTATATTTTTGTTTATTTGTGTTGTAATTAAGTGCAATAAAGAGTTTATCTATCTATCTATCTACACATGTTAAACGTAAATACCTACAGTATCACCTCAGCTCCACACTAAGGTGCATTAAGTATTGTCCATTGGCTTGTCAACAAGAACAAAATAAAATTTTTGATTAACCCCCGACTACCTTGGATTTGTTATCTGTACAACATTCTACTAGTCAAGCCCTTTCATTTGATACCCATATTAAGGGAGTTGTGAAAAAATTATATAATTCGCCATTTTGTGATGGCGGCCATCTTGGATTTGATATTTGTTATAGTGTATAGTATTCTACTAGTCAAGCCATTTCATTTGATACCCATATTAAGGTAGATTGTGAAGAAATATTTTGTCCGCCATTTTGTGGAGGCGGCCATCTTGAATCGATATTAACCAAACATAGCTAAGAACATCTGCACGGGCATTAACTTTCAAATAAAAAAAAACCGCATTGAAATCGGCCCATCCGTTTGAGCTCTACGGTGCCACAGACAGACACACACACACACACAGACAGACAGACAGTCATCGACGTCACACTTATAACACACCTTTTTTTTGATCGGGGGTTAAAAAGGAAGATTTTAGCACACACACACACTAGCACGCACACCTATGCTCTATGTTTTCACCCTTAAATTTGAACGTGTCTTTGATGTATGTATGTATTTAAAAATATATATGAGTATTATATCAGCTATCCGGCTTCAATAGTACAAGCTTTGCTTAGTTTGGGGATAGATGGTGTTGTGTGTGAAATGTCCACCACCAATTGGATAATCAGATGTAAAAACATTATTTCAAAACCGAGTAATTATATATTATTAATATTATAAATGTGAAGACTTGACTGTTTGTTACTGAATTGCAGTAAAAAGATCAAGTTGAAATTTGGAAGTCAAATAGAACTATTGTATTAAACACATTTTTTCATCATGTAAAAGCAACCGACATTCTAACTTCACATTGGGCAAAGTCGCGGGCAGATGGTAGTATCTGTATAAATTGGCGCGATCTAACAAACAAACAATTAAACAAACTTCTGCTTGTATAAATTTGATGGTCTCTAGATATAAGTTTACAGGTACAAAAATCTTCACAATATTATAAACTGAAGTTAATTTCTTTTCAATTTATATTTTTAGACAAAAATATGTTTCAAGAATTAATTAATTAAATTAATTAATTCAAGCTTATTTTAAATATTGAATAATATCCAAAAAGTTATTACTTACCGATCATAATTTCACAATATTAGTTAAAATTCCGTCTATGACTTCCTTAACTTCCGGAAAAACAAGACCAAAATCACTCACAGAAATATTTTTAAACTATATGAATCAAAACTATTATTGTCGATAAATATCAATTTATCAAATTAAATATACGGAGGAAGTTTCTTCCACACCGTACAGGGAATAAATGAATCCTCGCTTTTAACTACGCTGAACAGTCACAGAAATATATCGCGTCAATGATGAGTTACAAACTTTAAAATGTTAACTTATTTCGTAAATAAAAATTAAGCAACGACGCTAAATATTGCAATATTTATGACATCAGTTCCACTCCGGCCCGCGCAGTAATCTGTGGACATGAATTACTCTTCGAACGATATAGATAACTTTGACTCAAGTATGGATATGCGTAAAAATAATCAATGACTTTCATAAATTCTGCTATTCGCGGTTTTCAGGCGCTAGACGTAGTTTAAAAAAAAAAACAGCCTAATAATAAAAATAAGCCTACTAATATTACAAACTAGAAGTGTCACCTTTTCTTTATTTTGTTGTGATAAAAAGGCATGTATGTAATAATCCAGACTATAATCTCTGTTCCAAATTTCAACCCCATCTATTTAGCCGTTCCGTTCCGTTCAAATTTTCGCATAATATTGGTAGTGATATTTGCGAAGTACTATCTCCATTCGGTCGTGGAGCTAACGATCCCGGGGCTATAGTACTTATTATAATATAGAATCTCTTGCTATAAAGGGCATACATGTGCGTTACCGTTAGATACATGTCCTAATTGTCTCGTCACTCAATACTATAAAATGAAAGTTCCTCTGTTCAGTTCTGTTCGATACGATGAAGAGAAATCGCGATCCATTTTGGAATGAAAACTTATTTTATTTACGTCTGTACATCACTAGAATAATCAGTAAGTATATCCTGGTTATCGTTCAGTTATCACCGATATTAGTTGTTCGCATAGTTTAGCGGTTATGTAGAGTTATTTTCACGGCATAGATAAATTATTCGTCATGATTCTTGCTACATTATTTTTATCGTTATCATATCTGCTATGACATGCGATGAGTACGGAAACCTCTCCTATTGGTATTTTAAGATCTCTCAAAAATCAGAAAAACACGTTCATTATTAAATACCTAAGGATAACAGACATTACGAATGTGCATAATTATCTTGATATAATAACATTAAAATAACCAAAAGCATCATCATCATCACTAGCCCGTTGCAGTTCACTGCTGGACATAAGCCTTTCCAATGTTGCACCACCAAATCCGGTTTTCGGTTCTCCGCATGCATCTGCTTCCTGCCACTCCCTTCAGGTTGTCTGTTCACCGAGCGGGAGGCCGTCCTACGGGACGTCTTGACCGTGGTCTCCATTTTAGATTCGCAGAGGCGATGTTGACGTTGGGGAATATCCATATTCCCCAACGTCCATCGCCTCTGCGACATATGTGGCCCCTCACTGCCATTTCACCTTGCTTTTCTCAAGGCTATGTCGGTTACCTTAGTTCTCCGTCGGATATCCTCGTTGCGGATTCTGTCCTTCAGAGAGACTCCGAGCATAGCCAATTTCTCCATGGCTCGCTGTGCAACTTGGAATTTGTGGACGAGGCTTTTGAGACGAAACCACTCCCATACAATTAGAAATAAAATAAGTAAATAACTAACCTAACAAAAAACAAGGGTTAAAGTATGAAATCATGTTAAACAACAATCGTAATATTTTGAACTAATTTTGAACTGAACTGTTTCGACTGAAAATGTCTGCGTTTCAAGCGCTACCCCATAAAGTTGCCTAAAAAACCCATATAATACATGGCTAAATTTAGTGGTCGAATTCAGAAGCAAGCAAAAAATCGCTTCTGAATTTAGTAGGCTAACTTTAGGAATGCTGTCATATTATATTACTATTCAAAGCTTAGTACTTTGAATAGTAATAATATAATGCTGCGACATTGTACTTTCAATAGTTATGTAGTAGAATAGTATTATAAGTATTTATTTCATCATCATCAGCCCGTGTTCGTCCACTGCTGGACATAGGCCTCTCCTATAACACGCCACTCAGCCCGATCTTCGGTCTTACGCTTCCAACCGCCACCAGCCGTCTTTCGTATATCGTCACTCCATCTAATCTAGTCTTATCTTAATATATGCAAATCTCGTGTCACAATGTTTGTCCTCAATGGACTCCTAAACCACTTAACCGATTATAATAAAATTCGCACACCATGTGCAGTTCGATCCAAATTGAGAGATAGGATAGTTTAAATCTTAATATATATAAATCTCCTGTCACGATGTTTGTCCGCGATAGACTCCTAAACTACTTAGGCGATTTTAAACAAAATTGGACACCGTGTGTAGATTGATCCAACTTAAAAGATAGGATAGTTTATATTTCGATTAATGGGCTTTATGTGACCATATCCGAGCGAAGCCGGAACGGGCCGCTAGTCTTTTATAAATACTAAATAACTATTCAATGTACGGTGTCGCAACAGTAAGAAATGGCGGCTGTGATGCAGGTGCAAATAAGTAAAAGCAAAAAAACTTATAAAAATAGGTAATCTGCGTATCTTTATTATCTGTGGTAGCCTTTTAATGAGCCGTTTTCCGACGAGATAAAAAAATGGTTCGAAAACAGGACGATAGAAGGCGCTTGTAAGTTTTAGATTGCGATGTCAATGTCAAAAGCCACTGAGCCACACTGGGAACGCTGAACTTAGCTCGCATACCTGTGTCGAACTAGTTCGCTCCCATCTTTCGTTCGTTAGGTCTTTTTTAAATATTTTAGAAGACAATATTGCAATTGTTTTATTCATACTAGATGTCTACGATTGTTGTTTATGCTATTGTTGTTGTGTTGTTGGTTGCTATTGCTTATGCACATCTGCAAACTCGGAAACGCTTTGTACATGCATTAAAATTCAAGAGAACTATAAATTGTCTGATTTAAAAATTTCATCTATCTCAATATACGGATATTGTCCAAACCTTAGATTTGGATAGAAATGTTAAGTAATGTTAGACGTAATATAAGCGCCATCTATCATTTCTTCGTTTTAATCTCTTGAAAATGTCTAGAAAATCTGTATCTAGAAAAAAATACGTGGTAGAAATGATACTTTAGAAATGCTTAACTTTCTTTTTACTGTCGCTTTTTCGTTTCAATGATTTTAAAATCACAACGCTGCTAAAGAAAAGTTCACTACAAAAATTCGAAACATATTAAAATCGTTGAATACGTAACATACAATTAGGGTAAGAGCAAACTAAATCAGTCAGTTGACCATGCGGCATTACTGAGCAATAGTGGATCGCCGAAAAATAACGGTCACAGAACCAGATAATCGATGAGCTAATTCTCATAGTTCACTAAAACTTAAGGAGCTGTTCTGTATACTCGTGGTTTGGTAACTAATGTCCCAACACTATTAATTTTTTATTTATTCTTGGCCATAGATACCACAAAACACTAGATAGATACCACAGACTAAGTAGAGAGAATAGATACTAGTCGTTCAGCCACAGATAAATATTTTCGTATCAGTGTTGCTATTTATATTTTTGAATCTACCTTTTACTTGTGCTTAGTTTGTGTCTCTGCATCGAGAGTTTTAAAGATTTTTATTGAAAATCGAATGTGATCAGTAACGATTTTTTATTCCATTATCAATTTAATTGACTATTTTTATTCCCAATATTTTAACACTAAAAAAGAAGAAAATTTGATTTATAATGAAATTTTTTCTTCGAGTATTTAGGGTTTATAGAAGGTAAACGAACCAAACACATCAGCTGAGCTGAGAAGAAAATTATAATTTATCTAAAATAAGTGATGTGTTCGCGAAACCTCCAACAGTTAGTTATCGCAAATAATTTAGATTTACACTTCTTCCCTGAACATTGGGAGGGCCTTCATAGTAATTACACTTTTGAGAGTCTATGGTACAGACAAATCTTTTTGAAATTTCACACCGCCATCTAGTGCGTACTTTGGAACTATTTTTGTCTCGTCGGAAAACGGCTCATTCAAATATCTAATGTCAAATCTCAAAATTTTTGATTGTCAAAGTTGTCAGGTTGTCACTGTTTGCCACAGATTACAAACCTCTTGGAACTGTACCTAACTGACTTGTCTTGAATACTTCCAAACAATGTCCAAAACTTTAAGTGCGGAGTATAGTCTCGAAAAACACATATGTAGACTACTTTTCATCCCGGGAAAACAACGGGAAAGGGGTCTACGCGGGACACTTAGGGAGTTTGTTTGTTTGAACGCTAGGATCTCAGGTAATGGTCCCAATTGAAAGATTATTTTTGTATTGGATAGTCCATGTATCGACGAAGGCTATACATATGTCGCAGCCGGACCGTATAATCCGCTGTATTACATTACGGCTAGCCGTTTTGAAAAACAGGGCCGTTTTGTAATACGGCGGTTCAACGATTAGCCGCATTGTCATTGTGATACGTTCTTCAATACGGCGGCCAACGTTTAGCCGCATTGTACTACTGCTTAAATTATAGGGTGACCATACTTACAAAATAAACAATGAAAATTAATTGTATTAATCAGAAAAAGCGGACAGATTATTTCTTGCCATATTTCTTACACTTTTTTTTAAACATCTTACCTCTCAGATAAAACTTGAAAGCCCCTAACTTGATATTGGTGATGGTACACCTAAGAAATATGGTGCACTTAGACAAGGGTTTACCATTGAGATTTGACTCCGGGTGGGCTCCCACCAGAAGCTCTGCGGTCAGCCCAGAGTGTCGCTTCTCCATACTCGGCCTACGCTCCACTACGGAGGTCGCGGGCTCACTTCGCTCGCCACCTCCCCCCTTCGTCGCGCTCGGCCTCGCATGGCTCGCTCCACTCAGAACCTCCTTTGAGCTTCTGGCTCCCGCATTTTTTATATATATACACTCTAGGGGTAGTAGCGACAAGAATAGGTGGAGTCGGGGTGCTCCGAGTCGGATCTGGGTCCTTCCTAACCTACCCGGTCCGATTTAGTCTTAGCAAGGTAGACGGTGGTAAGCCACCCCTAATAATATTGTATAGGATTCCGCCGAACACCAGAATCTACAGTCACCTTAGCGATTTAGCAACACACGTACTGTTTTCAACGCCATGTTGTTGTGTCAGACAGCGCCATGAGTGTTAAGAATCGGAACTAAAAATTGTCAAAGCGGCGGCTAATCTTTCGCTTTATTACACTACGGCTAGCCGTTTTGAATGACGTATGGCGTCGAATACATTCCGGCTGTTTTTTAATCAGCCGCTTTCAATCTGGCTAATCGTCAAACCGCCGCTTTACAAAACGGCTAGCCGTAATGTAATACGGCGAATTATACGGTCCGACATATATAACATAACGCCACTCTCAATAGAAGCGGAGCATGAATGGAGAATGTAACAGAATTGGGAAATAGTATTTCTTTTTGAGAGATTTCGTACCGTGCGTTTACGTGACAGCAGGTATCAAGATTGCGTCATTAAATATTCAAATGTAAACCTTTGCTAATTAAATTTGTTTCCATATCTGAGTTGGTGCGACCAATTTTAGACAGGTGGCGTAGCAGGTAGCTGAAGAGGTTTTTTGTTTGAAAGCGATATTCTCAGGAATTACTGAACCGATTTCAAAAATCGGACATCTAGTTATAAATATTAGTAAATAAAAAAAAAATTAAAGCCAGATCATCTGTTGTTCATAAGCTGCGATGCCACAGTCAGACACGCACCCACACAGACACGGCAAGCTTATAACACACTGCTGTTTTTTTGCGGTGGGGGTTTAAAAATAATAGACAATTTACTGGAAACAATAAAAAATAAGTATTATCATCAAAAATTACTTTATGATAAGTGTTTCTGATTGTTTTAAGTCTTCCTTCTTCACGATACTCCTCGCACGCCAGACGCAGTACACTCGCGCGGAGTATACCCACAAGGAGAGTCCTAGTAGTGTGCAGACGATCTGCGCTATGACTACTATGTAGGGGCCTTGCTGGTACATGAGCCGAAGGACTGTTTTCACTTCGTCGATCAAAACAGGTGATTTCTGAAAAAAAAACAACGAATTTGTAGTTTTTGTGGATCAAAAACAACAAACATTTAAACTAACTTATTTTGTGTGGGCAATATCGTATGCCCACCATGCAGGGTAGGTCGGGCTCGACACCATGGGAGTTAACATGGTGCCCCTTACCGATTAAAACTCCCACAGGATTTTCCGTCATGGCCAGGGGTCAGGGTTTTGGGGTCACTTTTTGCACTCCCATCAACGATCCTGACCCACCTGCCACCGCCCTTGCGGGCCCACGTCGCGGGGGATGCCCACACCCCCGCATTTGGATCTAGAAACCAGGAGCGTATCACCTCTTTGGAAAGACCTATCCCTAGGTAACGTGTCAGGCGGCCCTTTACGTCCTACGCTCCAGGCCTTCCAGTGGAGACGAAGTGCGACCCTGAGCGTGCCTTCAGATTCGCCCCCGTGTCCGCTTCCGCCTCAGTGACGGACCGAGAAGTTTTCAGGTCTTGCTCCTCCAAATCACACGACCTCTCACTGTCAAGCATCTCGGCGAAGATGGTCGGCCGCGAGAGGTCCACCTTCATCACCGTGGCTAGGGATAGCCGCGGTTCCGCCTCTATGGCCGCATCGCGGCCCCTGTCGTTCCACTGAGCACTCTGCTAATCAGAGTGCTAGGAGCCGCATCTGGAAGACTTAGGAATTTTACTTGGCCGATATGTCAGCCGAGTAACCTTCCCAAGGTTTCCAGTCTCTCTGCCCAACCTCTACTAGGAGCGCGTGTAGGAGTTCCCAGCCCGAGGCAAGTTGTTGTGTGATGCCCAGGACGCATGGATCCATGGAGGTTCCCGAGCCACGCCAAAATAAACTAACAGAACCTAATCCAGACATAGAGCGGGGCGACCAATCGCGCGACGGATTGTAATCTAACGGTTTCACTTCGACAGATTGCAACCGAAAAATAATGCATTAAATTGTATACAGTATGTGACAGTTCACAATATTTCGACTGATTATAATCTCGCTTGCAAGTGTAATCTAACGGTGTTTACAATCTAAAGGTGACATACATACAGCCACAATGTGAGCGACGGGTAACACAGTGTCCTTCAGCCGCCGGGTCGCTGGGTTGAACCCCATGTCCGCTAGAAATAGGTTCAGCTGCAGCGCCATTGAACCCGATATCCCGACGCCAATTTTCTGCACATATCATTTATTACGTGTATTACAGTAGAACCTCTTTATGTCGAACATGGATTAGAGGGACACCTTCCAAACTTGAAAAAAAAATGTGTACTTAAAACTAAAAATGTTACTGTAATTCAGTACTGAGTTTCACTCTACAACTAAAAAAAATGTGAACCTCGATATCGCTCGGTACCTATCTAAAAAACTTACCAACAAAACCATATTTCATTCGTTTATAGAAAATAATAACGTACTGATTGATATAAATATTTACCATCAAAATCTAAGAAACAATGACCTATGCTTTCTAAATTAGTAAAATAATTGAATTATTATCTCTTGTTACTCGGATATCTATTTATTTCACTCCTTTAACTCAAGTTAAAATATATTCTGACCTCTATGTTTTTTAACAAAATCAATTGAAATTGTCGATAAGTCGAAAACTCTACAGCTCGATTTTTTCGATTAAGTTCTGGTTCTTCCATTTAAGAGGTTCTGCTGTATAACTTGTTCCGAGTTCAAACACACGACTTGTTTGTGTTTGTGGGATTTTTGAGTGCAAATAGTGTAGTGTTAATAGACTGCAGGCCCGTGAACAAGATGTATGGGTCAAATGATCCACCAGGAGACCTATGTAGGATAATAGAAGGGTATAAAGTAATAAGATTGAGCACTATGCCGTCACTTGTAAGCTGTCCAACTGAGTGCAATTGAAGAGGGGGGGCTCTAACCCTCGATCATTTCTCCTTGTCGCATGATTTTTGTACGGCGTTGCGAAATAATGGATTAGAAGAGGTATTGAACCTGTGTGGAACCAATACCTACCGTACATAATCAAATGACCAAATTTACTCTGTAAATTGTCGGAAAATCATGAATTATTCTGACAAACTAATAATTAAAATTTTAAAATGTATATTTTTTATAGTTTCAATAACTCTTCTAATCCATTATTCCGCAACGCCGTACAAAAATCATGCGACAATGAGAAATTACCGAGGGTTAGAACCCCCCCTCTTCAACTGCACTCAGTTGGGCAGCTTACAAGTGACGGCATAGTGCTGAATCTTATTACTTTATACCCTTCTATCATCCTACATAGATCTCCTGGTGGTTCATTTGTCCCATAAGTTTTGTTCACGGGCCTGTAGTCTATAAGTAAATTTTATTGTTTTTATGAAATTATTTAGTAATTATGAAGGTGCAAGTGCAGTATTAGCATGTAATATCGTTGAAAAGTATAATTACACTAACAGCACCCTGTGGTTTTATCCGCGTAGTTCCCGGTACCCTAGTTTTCCTGGGATAAAATACCGGTGTTATTCCAGACTATAATTCTACTGTAGATTTTTTTTTTTTTTTTTTTTAACTTTTATAGGTTTACACTTGACCGCCATCTCGCCTGATGTTAAACGATGATGCGGTCTACGATGAAGCGTGTTTACCTAGAAGAAACCGATTCACTCTCGATTTGAAGACACAATGATTGTAACTATCGGGAAAAACCCTGTCAGGCAACGTATTCCACAGCCTAGACGTTCTTATCACAAAAGTAGAGTCAAATCTCTTCGTTCGTGTCTTTGGAACATCAACCATGAAACGATGTCGCTTTTTCGAGCTACGAGCATTCCGATAGAAAAATGGGCAAGGTGGTATTAGATCGTATAAATCAGTCGCACACTCTCCGAAGTGTATCCGATAAAAAACCGATAAGCTAGCAATTTTCCGGCGATGTTCGAGACTTTGCAGTCTTTTTCGCACGAGAATGTCATTGCCTATGAGCCTTTTGGCACGTCTCTCGATCGATTCCAGAGCTTCCAGCTGATACTTAGCCGATCCATCCCAAAGGTGCGAGCAGTACTCCATACAGGAGCGAATCTGTGCTTGGTATAAAGTGAGCAACTGTTCAGACTTAAAGTACCTTCGCACCTTTGAGAGGACACCTAGTTTTTGGCAGCTAATTTAGCCTTAGATTCGATATACGAGCCAAAGTTGAGAGTCGATGACAAAGTAACGCCCAACAGCTCGAGATGGTCGGATACCGGCACGGATACACCGCGAAAAGTAGGAGTCTGTTGGAAAGGACTCCTTTTGCGGAGAACAGACACGCCTGCGTCTTTCCTCGTTAAACCTGACCAGATTGGCATCGCCCCATTTAGAGACTGCCTCAAGGGTCAAATTTAAACGCTCGATCAAACTCTCTCTCAGTACCTGAGTTTGTTGCCTATTGGCTCTCGCGCTCGATATGTAGCTCTCTACAAAGGTGCTATCATCTGCGTACCCAAAGATACCGGGCTTCAACAGATCGTTGATATGTAGCAGAAAGAGTGTCGCAGAGAGCACCGACCCTTGAGGGACTCCGGCATTAATAGCCATTTGATCCGACGAGCAGCCATCAATGACCACTCGTATGGATCGATCCTCAAAAGTCCGATATCCACGTTATAAATCCTGGAGACAAACCATAAGCTGAAAGCTTGCTTAAAAGGCCATCGTGCCAAACCCTGTCGAAAGCCTTCGAGATATCCAGGAGACTGCAAGTGCTTCCCGTGTTTCTCGATAGCTTCACCCAGATGTGAGTGACGTACGCTAGAATATCCCCGGTGGACCGGTTTCGGCGAAACCCGTATTGCCGGTCACTGAGGAGATCGTTCGATTCTAGGTACGCCAGGAGCCTGTGGTTTAAGACACGTTCCATAGTCTTGCAGAGTATGGACGTGACCGAGATTGGCCTGTAGTTGGCAGGGTCAGCACGACTACCTTTCTTGGGTACTGGTTGCACGTTGGCAAGCTTCCAAGACTTCGGTACTTGCCCAGTTTCGAGAGAGAGTCTATATAGGCGCGTCAGTATTGGAGACAACTCAGGCGCACAAGCCTTCAACACTACGGCAGGAATACCATCTGGGCCACTAGCCTTATTCACGTCCAGATTGCGTAGCACTTTGCGAACCTCCATTTGGCGAATATGTATTTCTGACATAGAAGTCGGACAGCCAGGTGAAGTAGGAGGTGTCACGCTACCAGCATCTAGACGCGAAGATTCCGCAAACTGAGATGCAAACAAGTTTGCCTTCTCCATTGCGGTGTGAGCCAGTGTCCCATCAGGTTTCAGCATTGGAGGCAGTGATGGGCGGCAGAAGTTCGATTCGACCGATTTAGCTAGGGACCAAAACGCTTTGCTGCCCGCAGGGTACGAAGCTAGTTTGTTCCCTATTCGACTAATGTGGTCAAAACGAGCCCTCTGAAGAACCTTTTTGCATGCCTTAGCAGCCTTGTTGAACGCTTTCTTCTTCTGGTGTATATCCTTTGCCCTACGCTGTCGAGCATCAACCCAAGCTAGGTAGGTCTCATGTTTAAATGTTTCAGCACTTTTACATTGAGAACCAAACCAAGGGCCAGCTTTGCTGGATAATGTGACGTCGGAGTATGGAATGAAATATTCCATAGCCGTTCGTATTACATTAGTCACAGCATCCGCGCAGACTGAGGGATCACCAGAAGTGAAGCACAATGGCTGCCATGGGTAAGATGCAAAGAAAGAGCGCATCTCGTCCCAATCTGCTGACTTGTATCGCCAAATCCGCCGGTTGCCTCTAGGGCTGGGATCAGGCGGATGGTAGACAGATACTGACTTCACCAGACAGTGGTCGGAGCTGCCTAACGGCGAAGATACCACCACGGAATAACGGTCTGGATCTGTTGTCAGCAGGAGGTCTAAGCAATAAGGTGTATGCGACTCAACGTCGGGTACTCTTGTGGCCTCTTGGACCAGCTGGGTTAGGTCTAACGATAAAGCTAGCTTTCTCGTTTCCTGCCCAGCGTGGTCAGTGTCCCGGTATGGGAACAGCCATTCCTTATGATGGCCGTTAAAATCCCCCAGTAACACTAATTGGGCTGAAGGGTACTTCTGTTGAGCCGCGTCCGCCGCCTCACTTAAATAATCCATAAGCCTAGTTGTCTTCTGGTCACCGCTGTGCGACCGATATACACAGGCGTAGAGAATTTTGTCTATACCTGTGTCTATCAATACCCAAAGGACGGAGAATCTTGGGTCCTCTAAGTTACGGAGACGCCGACAGCAGATGTCATCACGGGCGTACAGGCACACTCCAGCACGGGGCCGAAATTTGTGCTCCAGGGTGTACCCTGGATACGTTAGGTACGCCACATCCGACGGACAACCTATCTGCGTCTCCGTAAGAAACAAGAGCGACGGCTGCTCAGTCTCGAGGTGATGGTGGACTGCTGTGAGATTTGAGTGCAGACCTCGGATATTCGTGAGGTGCACTTTAATCGACAAGGCGTGCAGCCGCTCTTTAACTTTGTTTCTTTTGTTTGTACCTTTCATGTTTGATTTGTTGAGAGAGGATCGGTGAGGAAAACGGCAGTAGAACGAGGCCACACACTACTGACCATTGGTCACAACACACAACACAAATACACCATTGGGGAGCTAGCCTGGAGACTGCGGGGACGCCCGAGCCCCCCCGGGGATGTCTATCTGGCCTTGTCATCCGGTCGCCAACCGGCAGGATAGCGCATCCCGGGATTTTTCGCTAGATGGCGGGCAGCCTTTCATGAGTGGCTAGCTCACTACTTGGGCCCCCAACTATCTGCGGTCGGTCGCGGCAACCGTGCCTCGGATCCCGCTACCCTCCATGACTAGCTTCCCGATGTACAGTATTGGTGTGTGACAGACCGGTCTTGTAGTTATGCAGCAACTGTTCTGACCCGTTTTCCTCTAATGGTGTCACTAGACTACACAACGGAACACGGCTAGGCCGCTTGGCGTCGTGTCTTAATCTAGTGGGTGGTAACCAACCACGGCCGAGGCCTACCACCGGTAGTTTGTCACCTGATTAGCACCACCCAGGGACCACGTGCGGGGTTTCAATATATAGGTGCTTCCCCACGGACGAAGGTGACTCGGTCCCCAAAAATTCTAAATTTCAACCTGAGTCAATCAGAAGTTTCGTCGTGTTTGAGCTACAAACGTCCTAAATTTCGCATTTATGATATTAGTAGAGAGTAGGATAATATTCATTCTTTAGGATTACACTAAAGAGTTTTGTAATAAAATTCTGCCTATTTCAAATAATTATTCGTCCAAATTTCACTTAATTATGCAGGATATAAAAAAGTTGTGAACGTACCGGGTCTAAGATGACGTGAGTGTCGTGAAGCGATCCGTTTGGTTTGAGCCCCTCCACCATGCTCTGGAGTCGAGGGTCGGAGTCCAAGAAGTGGCCTTTCGACAACACCACAGGAAACCCTGAAACATACCATTCATTATATTCAAACGCTTAATTAATTATTTACTATGACATGCTGATTTATTTTTTATTAAAGTCTAGCGAACCGTCTCAACTGCGTTTGGGTTGAACAAATAATCAATAAATCTTATTGAGGCGCCATCTGTTCGAGACTTATATGAAACTAAGATTAATAACAACAACAGGGTAGTACACTCTGTTTTTAAAAGCATTTTAATAATATATAATCTTCAGTTCATAGAAAGGCATAATAATTAACATATTTTTTTACCAATTAATGTGTAAATATAATTTTTCTATTTAAAATATCGTACCAAACGACGAATGCACCGCCATATTTATATTTATGACGTCACTGGCAGTGTTAAACAATACGCTTCTCTATGGGCATAATAGTTATTTGTTGTACAAGAGTACAAAGTTGCTTTTTACCGCGTGCTGAAATTTGATGACTGCGCAAGCGATGGAATCTAATCTGGAATGGATCTAAAATTTAATCCATCTTCAAATTTATTAAAAAATTGGAATCCTGAGCGTAGCAAAGGAATCAAAAGGGCACAAGGTGACAACTCTTGGCACTCGAGTGCAACACATAAGTTTTCATTCCATCTTAGCGAAGAAATGACTAAATGCTTTGCGTATTATTCATACAGTTTCAGTCAATTCTGTTGGCGTCAAATAAACTTCTTTGTCGCTAGAATCACTTATTTAAGTTTTTCACTTGTATTCAATATTCCTGTTTTAAACCTAAGGTTTTGAGTTTGAAATTATTAAGCCATGGTTATAACAATAACAATGTGACGTGAAAATAATATGGAGAGTTAATAATATAATTCTTTCTTTATTACTTCCACAATGTCATAATACATTTAACACTAATTAATACAATACATTGGTTTAACAATTTGCGGAGCAATGGGCGGCCTTATCGCTTAAAGCGATCTCTTCCAGGCAGCCTTAGGAAGAACTTGTTTTGAAAAACATAAATAGTGTGCTCTAGGTAGTGTTAATATGATAAATACGAGTAACACGAGCATATTATACTATAACATAACTTACTTTTAGGGAATTATTAAAATACACTTAGATTTTTGAAAGTAAATAATAGTTAAACATACATTTAACATAATTACATAAAACATACATATTTTCTAACGTTACGTATTTGTACCTACACCTGGATTTTTTAAATAGATAAATAAATTACTTAAATCCACAAAACATGCATGGTATCAAAGGAAATTTGATTTCAAATTTTAATTCAATTACGACAAGGAAAGATAATGTTAATATCTGTTTAATAATATGGAGAGTTAAATTGTTGAGGTAAGGAGTGCCATCTGTGCCTTTTGTACGTGGCTAAAACGCTATCCGCAGAATAACAAAAAAAGAAATCTATTTTTTTAGTCTGTGGCTGGTCGCCATTGTTAGTTGGGCGCGCATTTTTGTCAACTGATAAATTTTTCCCGCCATAAGGAAACATTATATTTTATTTATATAAAAGTTGAAATTACTATTTAAATATTATTTTACTCACAAGTGTATTGAAAAACGTCGAATGATACACGTGTGTATTGATGATTACCGTACTCGGCTATCCAACGACTCTAGCCTCCGGCTCGCGCCACAAAAGCGCCTCAGCGGTAATCACCAACATTACACACTTGTAAGTACCACAATCTACCGTTATCTCTACGCCATTGACTTATATATTACTGCTCTATACATTTTAATTTCAATGGAAACGTTGCCCTTGGAATCAGAACAGATTACTGGTAAAAGTGTGGTACTTCCCTAGACGGTCTCTGTAGAGAGTCCTATATCTACAGATTTTAATATGTAAAACTTAGTTACCAAAGTAACAACTCGACATATCCTTCAGCCCCCCCTGGGCACCACCCTTTAGTGTCGCACTGCGTTCTGTCGTTCAGGGTGTCGTGATGTAGGCGGTAAAAGAAACTGTCTCCCCCATAAGGCATCCGTCTAGTAGACTCGTACTGTAAGAATAGTTATTAGCATGAATATCTACGTAATCTTATACCTTTAAACGAGCAATTCTTGTATATATATATATATATATAGAATCTGAATCTCGGAAACGGCTCGAACGATTTTCATGAAATTATGTATACAGGGGGTTTCGGGGACGATAAATCGATCTAGCTAGGTTTTATTTTTTATAAACATCATTTTATGCGCGTTTTTAGACAATGAAAAACTCCTACAATGTCATTAGAATACGATAACTTATTTCGCCGCTATACTTTAAGTCAAAATGGCTCAGACGGAATGTGCTCGCCCTCGGAGACAACCCACCCCAGTTCGAATCCTGGTGGCTACTTTTCTTTTTGTTCTTTTTTTTTGCTCGCCCTCGGAGTCAACAGGCTCCGGTTCGAATCCTGGTGTTCATTTTCTTTTTGTTCTTTTTTTTCTGAGAAATTTTTTTACTTAGCTCCTTTTAGCTTTTAGTAGGTCTAAGTAAGTCATCACTTCGTAATTCGTGCCTGCCTAAAGATCATTAAAAAAAAACCGAGCAAAGCTCGGTAAACCAGGTACTATGTATTTAAATGACGTGGCCTGAAATGGCACATGCACTTATTAAAAACAAGCGGTTCTCAACTTCGGCCGTGGTATATATACAGGGTTTTTTTATTTACATTAGCCACTCCATAGACTCCGGGGTCCGTGATCTTTGTCATTGCAATTATATTTTTTACACATTTCTTGGATAAGGAGAAGAAGAGGAAAATAGAAGGGAGTTGGGTACATTTTCAAATCTAATTTTAGTGCTCGTTTGTAGAGCCGATCACTACCGGTTGGGATTCCGCTAGTAATCGACTCGACATCGAGTGTTTGCCTAATACAGGGTTATTGGTACTCCTTTTAAGGAGATGGTAAGTATTAAATACGTCAACTATTGTTCCACAGTTTATGAAGATTCGTATATTTATTCCACATTAAAAAAAAAATATATTTGCTCGATCTAAAAACATCGAACTCTTCGTGACAATTCACAAGAACAAAATTAAAAATTTTGATTAACCCCCGACTACCTTAGATTTGTTATCTGTACAACATTCTACTAGTCAAGCCCTTTCATTTGATACCCATATTAAGGGAATTGTGAAAAAGGAAATGTAATTCGCCATTTTGTGGTAGCGGCCATCTTGGATTTGAAATTTGTCATAGTGAAAAGTATTCTACTAATCAAGCCCTTTCATTTGATACCCATATTGAGGTAGTAGTGAAAAATATTATATAATTCGCCATTTTGTGGTGGCGGCCATCTTGAATTTGAAATTTGTTATAGCGTTTAGTACTCTACTAGTCAAGCCCTTTCATTTGATACCCATATTGAGGTAGGTTGTGAAGAAATATTTTGTCCGCCATTTTGTGGAGGCGGCCATTTTGAATCGATATTAACCAAACATAGCTAAGAACACCCGCACGGATATTAACTTTCAAATAAAAAAACCGCATCGAAATCGGCCCATCCGTTTGAGCTCTACGGTGCCACAGACAGACACACACACAGACAGACAGACAGACAGACAGACAGACAGACAGACCGACAGACAGACAGACAGACAGACATCGACGTCAAACTTATAACACCCCTTTTTTTGTCGGGGGGTTAATAAAAGGAGCGCGCGAGCTTTTTGACGCTCTATAAATGATATGCCGACGCGACGTGAATAAACACTAACACCTAAACAGTGCTAGTGAGGACAACAAACACTATTTTGTTTGGGATATGTATTGAGTTTTAACAAACGTTGTTTGTTTTGTTTTGGTAGCCTGGTGGATTAGTTGGCAGAAAGTCTGCCTGTGAAGCCGTGGGTTGTGGGTTCGATCCCCACCTAGTGCAAATGGTTGTGTGATGAATTCAAATATTTGTACTGTACCTGGGTGTTTTTATGTATAATAAGTATGTATTTAAAAATATATAAGTATTATTGCAGCTATCAGGCTTCCATAGTACAAGCTTTCCTTAGTTTGGGGTCAGATGGTGTTGTGTGTGAAATGTCCAGCAATATTTATTTATTAAATATACATAACATGCCCTAAACAGATGCAGGATGATTATCAATAAGAGTAACCCTGTATAGACTATACCACTCAGGGATCGCGTGTCGACATATCCAATGACGAAATAATTTTCGAAATCAGTACTGTAGCTCCTGAGATTGACGCGTTACTCGAAGGTGCAGACCTGGCTGGTGACAGCGGGGCAAAATGAATCCCCAATTTAGATAGCAGGTAGGAAGCCCCACAAAAATAATCCTATTTTTTGAGAATCCCTTTGTTTTAGTTATATGTAAGTGATATTCAATAAAAAAATATATTTGCCTCAAATATATTTTTTGCAAAACATTTTTTGCACGCATCTGTGCGACTGTGGTGTAATCTCTCAGACTATAGATCACCTACTCCTGTGTTCACTGTGCCCCAATACCTGTACACTGGGCGACCTGTGCGAGGCCAAACCCCGTTGCGGTTTCTGTAGCCACACATTGGTCAGAAACTGTTTAAAAAAAAAAAGAAAACAAAAGACAAAATTTTACAATTTAATAAAATCTTAAAAAAAAGTTTATAGCTGTAGCTAGCCCACAATTGAATCGCTGACACGACAAGAAGAAGAAGAACCGAATTAATCATCTGGCTTATTATTTTTTTTAATTACTTAATTCATTAGTAGTAAGTTTAGTCTGCCTTATTCTTATATTGCTTCAAAAAATTTAATGAGCAAAAAAAATTAAAAGATATATGGATTCGTTTTTCCCCACTACTACCAGGCATGTCTGCACCTCCGTATTGGGGTTTCTTAGGCAAGTTGTGTGCCAAGTTTTCAGTTTGTCTCAAATACTACCCAAAATTCGCTGCCAGCTCTCGGAATGTTTATTTACCTGTAATAGGAGAGTCTTGCATAGCCCGTGCCGGTAGATAGCCAGAGGAGTGTCCGGTGTCAGGCCAGGAGGAAACGCTGCGCCTTCATACGTGTGGTTGTACGTGTGAGAGCTGAAATTATGGCAATACTGGTCAAAACAGTGACCATCAAAAAATATACTTATGTAGAATTCTTAAGAGGTTTTAAACTAGCTCGTGTTTTACTCGCGTAGTTTCGTTTACGTTGCTTTATTCTATTACATACTACCTATATGTAACCTGTGTTTCAAATAAAAAATTAAAAAAACTAAAGCGAGAGCTATATCACAGCTGCTAACTTAACTAACTCAAAACATTGTGAGGAAACCGACATGCACCTAGAATCTTTCGAGATGTGTCATCCACCAACCACAACTTGCACTGGATCAGCATGACGAATTATGGCCTTTGCTTTTTTTGAGTCCCAGCAGTGAGAACATATTTAGCGGGCTGTTTAGTGCTTATGTTTATGGATATTAAAGCCATTTTTACCTGTCAATAAAAGTTTTTGTTTCTGTGATTTTATTCTTTGCTTGTATTTTCGTTGCCTTTTTAACGCTGAATTTGTCCACAGAAGTTGTTGCAATTTCTAAACGATAATCGACATCCACGTCATACATCTGAAATATTCAAAGTTTTAATGAGACTGGGGAGTATAAAAGTCGCAAAGAAAATATTTATAAAACCTACTACAAGAATCATTTGGCATGTGTCCCAAATGAGAACTAACGCCGCCCAGGGTCGCCGTTAGTTGTGTTAGATTGTGATGTCCGAAAGCAGGTAAGATTTTATATCTGTTTTTGACACATGTTATGGTGACAATAATATAGACCACTTCATATTTTAGAAGTGGTAGGGCTCTTTGCAGAGTCCTCCTGGGCAACTACCACAACTTTACCAGTTATTCTGCTGCCAAACAGAAGTGTGCAAACATTACTGTGTTCCGGTTTGAAAGGCAATGTTTCGAGAGAAATTACTGGGCTAAGAGATAAAACACCTTATAATTATCTGCGGGTGACGAGCCCAGTGTGGTGCTAGGTAATGATTTGGACTCTTCATTTTCCAATAGCGGCGTGTCACTGTGCTGTTGTGGGCAGATGCATTGCTTTACATCAAGCATATGTCCTGCTCGTCTTGTCACTCTTTATTACAAAAAAAAAGAGTACTTTGTTATGTAACTATTTGGATTCTTTGTGCTCCAATAGCTGCGTGCCAATGTGCTGTTTTATGTATGCGTGTTGCTTTCCATCAGGCAAATGTCATGCTCGTCCTCTATATTATAAAATAAAAAATCTTACCCTTTCCAACAATCCCATAGACTTGAAGTATATAAGCCCGGGCACAACACTGTTGACAAGCCGGATGAGCGGGTGAGGGTACCCCCAGATGTGGTCGTGGAGTCGGAGCCTCAGAAACGAGCCCTGCTGGTTGCTTGCAGCTAACATGTTGAAGACTTGACGCACTACGTAGGGGTACTTGCTGATTAGAGATGTGGCTGCCTGAAGTAAATATTTGGAAACTAAATAGGTAATAGGTTTGCAGTAGTTTTGCTGGACCCGCCTAAAAATACACATTAGCCCGTTACTATAGTGCCAAGCAATAATTTGCAAATATCATTGCGGGTCGAACCTGGACTTGATTAGCACAGGACCGAGGAAGATGACATGGGAAAAGAGAGGCCCGGCAGTGGGATAGAGAAGGCTGTGGATGATGATGATGATGACTGTGTTTTGGTTCGAAGCGATAGGTTTTTAGAAAAAATACAGTGGTCTACATAAGTTATGAGATGGATTTTCATCCAGGACAAACATTTTTTTGATGCCGCCGAAAAGAATGAGGACATAGAAAACCTTTCGTGTAGGTATTGCATCTTAGCAACCACGATCACTCTTTCAAGAGTGTCCGACTAAGAGAAATTTCGAAACATCATTATAACTTGATCTCACCAACATAGCTATATTCGGCACAGTGACGTTGATTTCTTTGGGGTCCCCGATAGACTCTTCCGGTAAGAAAACCTTTTCTAATTTAGGAGTATATCGCATGATACCGGGGTCTTTATTGATTTCTAAATCTTCATTTGTCCTATATTCCCTGTAACAAAAATACCATTAGTTATACTTTCTTCGATGTCTTTTAAAAAAATATTGGTTGTCTGTAAAATCGGATAGTTTAACGTGACAACGTCATAACAAAAAATTCTTTACTTTCGTTAGTTTTAAAAAAGAAAGGCCAGGTAATTCTGTCAAAGTAGGCATTTAACGCTGTCTTGTTCTCGCGACCGTCACCGACCGCGGAATCGGTGCCACAGTGCAGAAATAACATTAAAATATTGGACTATGTAATTTAAACTCATTTTTTGTTCAAGATTTGTTTATGTTTGTTTGTTTATGATTAGAGTTTTGTTGCTATATAAACGAAGAAATTTTAAATTTATCTCTACTATTACTACACGGTAGGTAGACAAAACTCAACCTTTTCTTTTTTGGTCACACTATAAGTTGAGAACAGCTTTCCCAATTTCATGCATCTTTTTAAAATGTTTCCTAATAATTCACAAGTTCCCAACAATTTTTTTCTGTGAGGTAAAGATCACTTACTGAGCATAAAATTACAAAATGCTCACAGATCTAGGTAGAGCTTCAAACGCTAATTGAAAAAAAAAAACTGTTTTAGCCGATATTTTGGAAACTATATGTTTTGACAATAATTGTAGAAAATAAAATTTTGCATCTTTTGTTGCTAGTAAACTTTTTTTGTAAAACTTACCGTTTACGATTTATAACCCATTTAATGATATGGTTGCGATGATGCCGATAATAGTGGATGAAAATGATGTGGCCTACGATGGAACTTGCTTCTCTAATAGAAACAAACACAGTGTACCTCGTAACCCCAAGGTTCGAACCTTCGACAAAAACCCACTCTGGCAATGCGTTTCACAGCTTAGTTGTTATTATTACAAAAGTGGAGACCAAACTCTTCGTTCAACTCTTCAATCATGATGACGAACGGTGCTGTTTATTCGAGCAACGAGCAATATGATAGAATAACTTTAATTTAAAAACCCCGACTACAAAAAAAACTACACATAAAAAAAACATTACCTACTATCTAAGGACACTTTGGCGAATGAGACTAGTCTTAGAATATCTTAGTTACCAAAATCCATCCAGCCGTTTGGAAGATATGTGGAAATAAAAGTTTAACAAACATAAAGATATGCGAGAAACGCGAAACGCGAAACCCTTCTTCCATTCCGGTAAAAAGAGACATGTTTATGCTACTGGGAACAGAATTCACATTATCATTAAATTGGACATAACAAATCGTAAACGGTAAGTTCGAAAAAAAAGTTTACTGGCAAAAGCTGGGAAATTTTATTTTCTACAATAATAATAGGCTTTATAACTTTTTCGGAATATCGGCCAAAAACGTTTTTTCGAGCTGGCGCTGGAAGCTCCACCTGGATTTGTTATTATTTTGTAATTTTATGCTCAGGAAATGATTCTAAACCTTATATAAAAAATACGAATCGGAAATTTAGTACAGAGTTCAATACTACGAGTAGTTTTACTGCCTAAAAGGCTTCTTATCAAATTTGGTCGAGTGTCTAAATTTCCATTTAAATGAGTTTTAAATGAACGAAGTTGGGTTTTTAGGGATTTGTAGACAAATTTTAAAATATACGTTATGTCTGTCCATCCGTATGTGACAGCCATTTTTCTCCGAAACTATAAGAAGTATACTATTAAAACTTGTTAAGTACAGGTATTCTATGAACAATATTAACATTTTCATACAAAAAAAGAAAAAACAATACATTTTGGTGGTGTCACAAACTTGGAAAAGAAATTAAAAAAAAAAACTATCAAAATCATATGTGTATCTATGGATAGATGTTCAAAAATTATATTGAAGTTCCTTACATTTTTTTTATAACTGAATAGTTTGCGCAAGAGTCTCTTTTAAAGTGGTAAAATCTGTATACGAGGACTTTTCTTCCAAGCACTAAGTACCTTACTACCAAAGAATTTACCTAAATGGCATATACCTAATCATAAATGATACCTAACTTTAGGTATCATAAATGATACCTAACTTGCATTTACCTTACTACCAAAGAATTTACCTAAATGGCATATAAATGCAAGTTAGGTATCATTTATGATACCTAACATAGGATTTATATTGGGGGATTTACGCAGGGGAATTCTCCCCTCTCATTATTTCCTTATCCCGATCTCTGATTTGACGCACGAATATTTTACTTATCTATTTTCCATTGCATCTGCATTGAATTTTTTACTGATGTGTTATTGACGTCAGTTTTTTGAGACTCCCCTATTGGTCTACAACATAAAGTAAACAGCGTACTAATTAGTATCAGCGTCTATTTGCAATTCGAATGAAAACGGTATCAAAAATCAAGATCATAGCGTGCTTCACTAGTAATACCTACTGATATTGTTATACTGTGGCACTATGATCGTAATATTTAAAATTTATTGGTTGTCAAAATTGCAAAATCAAGCACAGGCCCGTCGTCCGTGAGCGCCGAAACGCGACTGATCAGGCCTGCCGAACGGCGCGCTATATATATGGTAGATATTAAAACATAGTGAATAACTGATACTTTTTATCAAGTCAAACTCTGCGAATGCATCTATAACTTTTTAGTGGCTTTCGTTGAGTACAAAAATTTAGTAAAAAAATTCATTAGTTTAGTCATAAACTTGAAATAACTTTTTGAAAAGAGGTAACTTTGGGATTTTTTTCTATCTAGTAAAATTTATTAAATCGTGTTATTGACTGCGAATTGCACTAGAAAAGATCCTTAACTAATACCTTTTTTTTTTTAGAGTTTAATACACTATTTTAAAGGTCTTAAAGTTGTTTTAAAAATTCAAAATTACGGCCCACACGCCCTTAAATTAACCTATTCTTAAAAGTTCTGAATAGATATCGATTTCATCAAAGTTCGATCCAAAATTTTGAAAGTCAAATGAGGAATACAGTTTTTCTCATTTTCTTATGTGACGATCCGTATTCTCTTCAAGTGTGTCTCTTTGAAACGGAGGAGCGAGAAAAGGCAATTAACTCTGTATATTATCTTGACTGGCCTAGTGGCTTAGTTGGTAGTAGCTCTGCCTGCGAAGCCGAGAGTCGTGGGTTCGATCCCCACCCAGTGCAAATATTTGTGTGATGAATTCTGATGAATGTTTGCACTGTGTCTGGGTGTTTCTATGTATAATAAGTATGTATTTAAAACTACATAAGTATTATATCAGCTATCTGGCTGCCATCACACAAGCTTTGCTTAGTTTGGGGTCAGATGGTGTTGTGTGTGAATTGTCCACCAATATTTATTTATTTATATCTCCACAGGAGAGCTTGGAGCGTCGGTCGCTTAGGGCCGTTCCGGGAGCCCACTTAGGGATAAGGAGGTGATGCCCCGCTGGTTTCTAGTACGTCTATAGAGCTAAATGCGGGCGTCCATGATGAGAGGCCGCAATTGCGGTGGCAGTGGCAGAGTCACTGTCAAATGTGAGAGCGGCCCGCGACTCTACCGCCAAGTTACGACTATAGAAACTTGTTTTTGGTTGGGGTTTTAGTCGGTACAGGCACAACTCTCAGACTGTCGTGTCTAAATGCAAGTACCCCACAAAAAACAGGTATATGTCTCATGTTTGTCACTAACGAGTTAATTTTTTTCACATATTTACAGTGATGTTATAAATATTATATCAGCTATAGCTGGCTCCCATATAACCTTTGCTTTGTTTGGGCCTAGATAAAGTTACCTATGAGGAATGTTGAAATATACGAGTATAAAATAAACCACGCTACCAGGTAAGAAGTTCCTTTGGATAATATAGTAGCAAAAACAAGTGCTAAAAATATTGCTTAATTTTATTATTTATGGTGTGATTATATGAAAATAAATTTGGCAACACTGGTTACGGGCTGTTTAATGCTCCACTTCCGTTATATATCTTTCTTACGTACGGAAAGTCTCTCATTAAAGTATCATACTTTTGCCAGTTATTCTATCGCCAAGCAGTCATGTGCAAACATAACTGAGTTCCAATTTGAAGGACAATCTTTCGTGTGAAATTACGGGGCATAGGGGTAAATCCTCTTATATGGGTGGCGAGCGCAGTGCAGTGGTGCTAGGAAATGATGAATGTGGACTCTTCATGTTCCAATAGCTGCGTGAAACTGTGATGTTACGGATAGGCGTGTTGATTATCTGATAGGTACATGTCCTGTTTGTCCCGTCACTATATAGTAGGTACTATTTTTAAAAAAACTACTTACTGGTAAACAAAAGGTCCAATTTCCTCAAGCTTCACTTTCTTATCGAGTCCAGAGAGGAACCGATCGGCGTTCGTAACATTAAAGACATATAAATACATCTTCACCGCCGTGAACCGCGTCAGAAGCAGGTCATTCAACATGCTGCCGTTCTCTAAACGAAGCTTCTAAAATCATCGAGATAAAATATAAACCATTAGATGTACCTGAGCACGTTGAAATTGGGAATAAACCGCGTCTGTATGCTACAGCATAAGTGGTTTACATACCACCTATTAACCCCTAGAATCGCTAAGGGCGAGGTATGCTGTGGTTCTATTTATTTTGATTGTTGACAACGAATAGCTAAATAGGTCCGGCTTTCACTGCTTCCTGTAATCAACTAGAACGGAAAGAGTGAACTTACTCTTCCCAACGATGACATAATTCCGTGCATTGACGTTTGGGAGGACAAATCTAATGGTTTATATCGATGTCTACAACATAATCAATATTAGGGATCCAATTAATCCTATTAAAATTATAAAAAGCATGTTGTTAGGAAGTTTGTAAATCAATCAAGCAAAAAAAATGTGTGTGCATTAGACCGAACGGCAGAAGTGAAAACTAAAATAAGAATAACTATTGAATAATTTTAATGTTAAGTCTTCTTTTCTTTGCCGGAAAATAACGGAGGGTCTACCGCCTCACTAAAACTTTATATATTTGCCTTTTTCTTTTGTGCGTGTGTTTGTCAATTAACTCCTAAACGGCTGGACTGATTTGAATGATTTTGTTTGTATACGTTTGGGTAGGGCCCTGGATGGTTTAGATTCACAAATCAGCCCGGCAGATGGCGCTGCAGTTGGTATCGAGCGAACCCGAAACGGGCCGCTAGTATAAATGTATGTTTGTATGGTTGTTTGTTGCTCTTTCAACCGTAATTGATATACTGAGGGGGTCTGGAAACAGACATAGATAGGTAAGGAATAACACATTTCCATCCCGATAAAACGAGATCGGGAACTTAGCCATTGAACCCACGGAATAGATTAGATAAATTCTTTATTGCACTTAAATAATAAAAACGAAATACAGAAACACCATTGGCGACTTTAGCACTAAGAGCGATTTCTGCCAGGAATACCGCTTCTATACTTACATTATAAAGCTGACGAGGTTTTTTTGGTTGATAGCACTGATCTCAGGAACTTATTTCAAAACTGCGTTTGCTCTGATTTATTTATAGGGGTTTTAATAGGATTTTATACAATCTGTAGTAACGATTTCGGTTGCCATTTTAAAAGTGGGTAATGTTTGTTTTACACAAATATTTAACGGTCTCGATAGGATGTCACCATTGTTAAATAAATATAATAGGAGACAAGACAATTAAATGAACATCACACAGATTAGAAAATACGGTAAAGTGACACTGATATTATACTTAATTAGTTAATAACTCTTACGTATTGTACAGCCAGAGACACGGGATCAACGTAGATCAGTACTATCGGCACGGTCAGCAAAACCAGTCCTAGAATCGTTGTAAAGTAAACTTTCCCTGGAATTCAAAGATATAAGTTACGAATGGTTTAGTGGCCATCCATAAATTACGTCCACGTCAAGGGGAAGGGAAGGGGGCGATGAAGTGAGACGTGAGATTGTGTGACCAGCGGCAGGGAGGGGTCTCAAATTTTTTGACGTCACATTAAAAAAAAAATGTCGTATATCATATCGAAGTACATATTACAACACTACAATTATTACAATTTAAACGAAAATTGCGGGAGGTCTCAAAAATGTGATCAACTGTGACAAGGACAGGGGGGGGGGGGGTATGAAACTTATTAAAATTCGTGTGCCGTAATTTATGGATGCTTAGTTGGTATGACGGGTACTGCTACTGCAGCACCACTGTCTGGCTACTGGTCATGTGCGTAATGCCGGTAACGTAAAAAATATTGAAGGCAAACATCGTGAGGAAACCGACATGTTCCTGGAATATTTCGAGGCTATGCGTTTTCCGGGAACCGCACTAGGCCAGCGTGGTGGCACAATAGAGTACAATCCTTAAAAAAAACTAATTAGTTCGTCAGTTAGACTTCTAAATATTGTACCTATACATATTTTTTCATTTCTACAAACAAAAAAATACGAAGATAGAGTACCTAGGCCAAGTACCGGGGATTTTTTTGCAACGTACGGGACCTAGTATTTTTTTTTTTGAATAATATGTTCAAGGGTGTCCCCTGAATGTAAATCCAAGTTGGTTCGCTTCAGCCGCCATCTTGTATACCGGTCTGAAAGTTTGACAAAAAATAGCTACCTCTTTCCTATAGTCCACCTTGGCAGCAAGGCATTGATGTTTGGTAATGACAGCGATTGGCCTGATACCAAAATCTTTTCTAGTAAATACGCATAAGTACATTTGTTTCGCACTAAACTTGTATCACGTCATTTCTGATCCGATCCGATAAGTTTAAGTAAAGCAGTTATATGTAGGTATCTCAAGAGGGACTCGCTTCCCTCACTAGAGCTAAAATATGGATAGGACTAGTACTTGGCTATAACTGTACTTACTTTTGTTCAATGTATCCCGTTTGTATTCTCCGGCTTTTGTACCGGTCACCATTATTCCCACCTGCCAAAAAAATGCATAGTTAGAATACTGATAATACTAGCTGTCATTATATTGGCCACACTTCCTTCCATAGAAAGGTTACCAGAATGAGAGATTATGAGATGATTACAAGTTTGTTCGTTGATTATTTATTATTGAATTAATTAATTTTATTTATGTCATAGCTACTTAATACTCACAGTCAGGCCAATACGTATGTCAAGCCATTAATTTAAAAATAAATAAAACTCACATGAAATTAATGTCATTACAAAACAAAAAAAGTCATATTAAAAAATTGTCAGTCACGTTTAAAATAATAATAATGGAAATAAAATCCAAAAACAATCATAATTCGCAACATACATATATGTATTTCAAATAAAACAGCTCTTTTAAAATCTGCAATCGAACAAATGAACAAGTCAATTTTGTCTGCAACTCGAATTAGCGAACACCAGCGGCACCCGCTCCAGCAGGCTTTAAGTCTGCTGCCCGCAAAAGCATATAATCATATTTTTAACTTATACCTATTCTTATAGAGCACAATCAACTAATTTAAACCTATTGTTATTATGTGTGCATTGTGTAGCCTGTAATCTCAGAGTATTTCTGATATCTTCACACGAGTGTGAACCGTGACCTTCCGAATGTCGTCTAGCAGTCTATCTATCGATAATAGTGAACGATCGACGTTACCTAAGTTAGTGAGTCTACTTCGGAGGTTAAAGTACTAATATTAAGAGTAGCAGCGCCGTGTGGATTTACCCGTATAGTTTCCGATTATAATTTTTCCGTAACAAAAATATAGATAGATAGATACTCTTTATTGTACACACCAAAACAAAACAATACAGTAAAAGAAAAAACATTAAAACTAGTGTTACAATTATATTATCGCTAAAAGCGATATCTTCCAGGCAACCTTGACCACTATGAAAAAGAGACCACTATACTTTTCCAGATAATTTATTCCAATATATTAAATTAAACTAACTGTATTCCAAATGTTAACCTGATCCGTTTAGCCGTTCCAAAGTTATTGAGCAACAAACAACTTAACTTTTTTTTTAATGTGCCCATTCCCAACTCCCCCTTATTTTACTCTTCTTCTCCTACTCCATGAACTATGTTAAAAAAACCATATGACAAGTCACGGAACCCGGAGCCTGTGGAGTGGAGAGTAAATTAAATATGTAATACAATATGCTACATATTTATTCTTGGATTTTTCTGCTGTCTATACAGAAAAAAAAACATTGTGACGAACTAACAATTCATAAACGAGGATTTATCGAAAAATAGAATTGTGGCGAATTTACACACACTTGTTTTGTGGCGAATCGACAATAACCCATTCATTGAACTCCTTATTTTTATCAATGATGTAACTATAAAAAAAAAAACCTGTTTTTTTTTTATTAAATTTAGCAACTCCACAGACTCCGGGGTCCGTGACCTTTGTCATTTGTTTTCTTTTTTTTTCATGAATCTTGGATTAGGAAGAAAAGGAAATAGGAGGGGAGTAGGGAACATTTTCATTCTAACTCTAGGCCTATTTTATTTTCTAAGCCGCCTCCTCCCGGCTCTGCGCCTCCACCACGACTGCATTTCTGTCTTTGATGGCCATCTGCAAATTGAACTCTCGGATGGTCTTCAGTGTTGCAGCCAACGCTCGCCGAACGAACCGACCGATGGCGTCGTCGGTGTCGTCAGCGTAGTACGTGAAGTCCCTTGTGTGCCGTGAGATTGCGACGACCGCATGGGGCACGCTCTCGTGCAGCTTCATGTTTGCCTTAGTGTTGATTACGATTACCGACTCGTATGTTAGTCCCTGAGCTTCATGGATGGTAAGGATGCGTGACCCGGTGCCTGACCCATAACCCTGGTTTATCAGGGTATCCTTCTCCTCTTGTGTGAACTAAAAAGAGGGTGTTTGGTTGGGTGTTGGGTATTTGCGCACCCTTATACCTTCTCTGCTCTAGGGACTTTACATCATGTCCCGCGATTTAATTTGTTGCTTATTTAAACAATTAGTGGGAATTTTACCCCTTACGTGTATTTTTTTAACAAACTTTAAATGCCATAGGTACTTATTATTACTTCTATTTCCATCCTAAGGTTACCTGGAAGATATCATTTTTAGCGATAAGGCCGCCGATTGTAAGAATAGTTTTTATTGTTTTTTTATTATTTTATTGTATTGTTTTGTTTTGTTGTGTACAATAAAGAGCACAAACTTAAAATAATCAAAAAATAAATTTATAAGTTTCAAGCTTCTTTCTAGCTACAAAAAATACGAAATTACCATACAAAGTTTCATCTCATCATTTCTCTCTTTAATTTCTTACGACCTATTTTTCGCATTTAAATAGAAACGATTGCCCTTAAGCCCTTTCTCATGTTATATTCTCGTCATTGTATTGAATTACTTTCGGCTTAATTATTAATGATTTTTTGTGATTGTAAACAAAAAAAGCTCACACCATTTTTGTATTTTTCACTCACTTCACTTCACTCACGACACAACGATCTAATTGCAACTGTTAAATCGTAATAAACTTACAAAAACCCTTACAATATTTTTCACTCACTAAATTATCCTTAACAATTGAATATGATTATTCATTCTACTTGCACTGAAATATTTTGTCTGTAATTACTGTTCTTACAGGGTTATACGGAGTGCATTAACTTTTTTTTTACCTTTTAAAGGCTCACACTTGACCGCCATCTCGCCTGATTTTAAACGACGATGCAGTCCACGATGGAGCGTGTTTACCTAAAAGAAACCGATTCACTCTCGATTTGAAGACACAAAGATTGTAACCATCGGGGAAAACCCACTAAGGCAACGTATTCCACAGCCTAGACGTTCTTATTACAAAAGAAGAGTCAAATTTCTTCGTTCGTGCCTTTGGAACATCAACCATGAAACAATGTCGCTTTTTCGAGCTACGAGCATAGAAAAAAGAGCAAGGTAGTATAAGATCATGCAGATCAGTTGCACACTCTCCGAAGTGTATCCGATAAAAAACCGATAGGCTAGCGATTTTTCGGCGATGTTCAAGACTTTGAAGTCTTTTTGGCACAAGAGTGTCATTGCCTATGCGCCTTTTGGCACGTCTCTCGATCGATTCCAGGGCGTCCAGCTGATACTTGGCCGATCCATCCCAAAGGTGCGAACAGTACTCCATACAGGAGCGAATCTGTGCTTTGTATATTGTGAGCAACTGTTCAGACTACTACAACTACTACAACTAGGCAAAAACCCTTGACTTAAACGTAGAGCGACCCCTGAAAACTGATGGGAAAGGATTTGAGTGGATGTGAATTATGATATGATTTTCATACTCGTAATTTTTATTCAAATACCATCCTAAGCATCATTAGTTTACTTTACATAAATGCAAAGGTAGATACAGAAAAAGACATAATTTCTGTCTTTACAGATATGACTAAGCAAGGACTTTGGACAGGTGATGTTTGAAAGGTCCCATGCAACCCTTTTGACTTTGGGCAGCTATTCTGTGTAACCGTATCGATACACTCTGCCCTCATATCTTCAACCATTGGCTATCTATAACGACTGAACCGTCCCTGAACTAAATGTCGAGTAGTGACCTTCAACTGTTCTTATCCTGCTGAACGATAACCAAAGAGTTTAATATACTATGTATATAATATCACAATAACTCAATATGGACTCACCGTGTTGGACAACTTGAGTTTAAATTTGACCTTTATATTTGTTTGACATAACATACGTCGAAAATATCTGCACTAAAGTGTCTGTACTTAAAACTAAGACTGGTATTTGTCTGGCAAAGTATTGATGTTTGGAAGCAGTGGTCTTGATTCACCGTCAATGCAATTTAAAATGTGCAAGCATTGTTTTCCTTTCTTGTGATTCACATAATTTTATTAAATTGAAAATGGTCAGCAATATTTCTTGCGTCTTAACGTTGACCATTTGAAATTAAAATCGGCCCGGTAACACCAAGACAAATCGTGAAACTTCATTTATAAAATATTTCTCAAAGTTTTATTAAAGCTATGATAAAATTATATTATGACTCTAGATTATAGAAGAACACATTGATTACATTTTACCACGAAAAAATGAGAGATAGGGAACTACGCGAGTAAAACCGCGGGGCGTTGCTAGATCATTAGAAGTGATGGTGGAGCAAGTCCTTGATATTTAGATGCAGTTTCATGCATCATGTCTATCATGACTGGCCTCGTGGCTTAGTGGGTAGTAACTCTGCCTGCGAAGCCGAGGTTCGTGGGTTAGATTCTATTTTATTCTGATTCTATGTCTGGGTGTTTCTATGTATAATAAGTATGTATTTACAACTATGTTAGTATTATATCAGTTATCTGGCCGCCATATTACAAGCTTTTCTTAGTCAGATGGTCTGGGGTCAGATGGTGTTGTGCGTGAATTGTCCCCCAATAATTGTTTATTTTATTTTCACGTGTTAACTCGGTGAATTTCTAAAAACATTTCATTCATTCATTCGCTTTCATGTTTTGGATGTGGGCAATCACGATAGTTTACAATATTAAATTAAGTAAACTGTCAAAAGTAAACTGTCAACCCTCAGAAAGCGTGAGATTAAAATCTCACGGTGGGTTAGATAGATAGATAGATATCTCTTTATTGTGACACAAAAACAGAAATATTACAGTAGAACACTTATAAACTAGCACCACAAATGGCGGCCTTATTGCTTAGAGCAATCTCTTCCAGGCAACCAGCTAGCTAGCCAGCCAGCTAGCTTAGTTTAGTTTAGTAGTTAGTTTATTTTACAATATAACGTCGTTGAATTATAATATGACGGTTTTTTTGAATTTATTTACCATGTAATATATAATGTATTTACTCTATATCGCTATACAAAAGCTTAACTGAAGCTCAATAATTGTACTTTCTTTGATAACATCAAAGCCAAAAATTTTGATAGTCGTTTACACAAAAATAATACAGGTTTTGATTTGTGTAAGCATCATGGGATTATATAGTCAACGACGGTAAATAGAAAGTTTTTGTATATACACTAGAAAGTTTTTTGTATGTACTACTGACCCAGCAAACATCGTCTGCCATGTAAATAATGAAAATTTTTACACTTCGAATATCGCTGTTTAACAGCATAATTTATTAATACTGTAATACATCATTTATACTGTAATGATATAATTTGTATACCAAATCATCATCATCATCAGCCGCAAGGCGTCCACTGCTGAACATAGGCCTCCCCCCTAGATTTCCACAACGAACGGTCCTGCGCAACCTGCAACCAGCGGTTTCCAGCGACCTTTGTAAGGTCATCTGTCCTTCTAGTGCGAGGCCGTCCAACACTGCGTCTTCCGGTTCGTGGTCGCCACTCGAGAACCTTTCTTCCCCATCGGTTGTCAGTTCTGCGAGGGATGTGGCTTGCCCATTGCCACTTCAGCTTGCTTACTCTTTGAGCCATTTTATTTATTGAGATAAAAATGGATGTGTCAGCCACTTTCGTTCTTTTGCGAATATCCTCATTACGGATTCTGTCGCGCAAAGAGACTCCGAGCATAGCTCTCTCCATAGCTCGCTGTGTGACTTTGAGCTTCGTTATGAGGCCCACAGGTATACCAAATAAAGTTTATAAATTAAATGTTTGAAATTTAAACAGAGCTACGAGTGTTTTGGATACTTACTCAATTCAACCGATTAATTACATAATAGTTGCAATCAATATAAATCTTATGGAACTCAAAATTACTTAAATAATAATTATATTTACTTATTCCTTTTTCACAGACTTATATTAAACAATAATTGTGTTTATAATTTTCACAGACTTATATTAAGTTTAATGATCCAAGCTCTCGAACGAAGAGTCGAACTCTACTTTCCTAATAATGACAAACTTTGGAATGCGTTGCTTGAATGGGTATTTCCGGGATATTTACGGGCAAGATGGATACTTATTTAATTACATTATTTTAGTTTGCGGATCTTGCATAATATTGGTTTGCTGACCGTTTAAACAGCTACAATTAATAACATTTTTTGTGTATCCTATAAAATCGTACTCAATTTGGATGGGAAAAAACTCAAAAATAATAAATGAAGATTCTTAGATTAGGCAGACAAAAACCGACTGTCTGAGGATTTTGAAACCGGTTTTATTTTTGATTTCTTCTGCAAACATTTCGATGATTATTATCTTTATTAAATTTATCTCGTTCCTAATCTCACAAAAGTTGTTATTAAAGTTAAAGTATAGGTTTGCCTTTGTAAAAGATATTGTGTAAAGAAATCAAAGTGGAGGTGGGCAGGCCATATGATCAGAGATAAGAAAGAAAAATGGTCTAAAGACGTAACGAAATGGTGGCCAAGACAAAATAAGAGAAGAAAGGGAAGACAACGTATTAGATGGGAAGACGATATCAGGAAAGAGGCAGGAGTTACATGGAGAAGGAGGACTCAGAATTGGAAAGAATGGCAAGCTCTTGGGGAGGCCTTTGCGAAGAAGCAAGACAATCTCACTACCGGTGACACATAATGAAACAAATCTTAAATTATTAATTTTTCACATGTTTTGTAAGATTGTTAAATAAAGGCTATTATTATTATAGGTTTGCGTTTGACTACATATTACTTTATGTTAAACAACAATAGGTACGCTTACTTAAAAGTAACCTATTCATTTATTTAATATTATTATTTAATATAAGCTACCATTAGTATAGCTAGCGGCACAGATAAGAAAATAGTTACTTCGCTAGCGAGGAACCGAGTTGGGTAAAATGTTTCAATCATAGATTTAATACTAGCGGCCCGCCCCGGCTTCGCCCGTGGTACATGTATATAACCTACAGCGGTCAAGGATTACGAACATATGAAATAACGGTAAACGATTTTTTTAAATCGGTCCAGTAGTTCCCGAGATTAGCGTGTTCAAACTATATATATGCTATAGGCTACCTTTGATCCCCAAATTATCGTGCTGTTTACTGGGTCAGAAGTGACACCTGTCACAATGACGATTGATCAGTTTTCGACCGGAGAGGAAAAATGATTAAATTACTAAAACGGCTATTAAAAAATAAGGGCTGATCGTAGAAGGGTGAAAATTGAGGATTGTATGTATTTTTGTATGTTGTATCACAAAAAAATAGAAATTAAAAATTTTGTCTAAAAAATAAAAAAATAAATTTAGGGGTGGACTACTCCTAACATTTAGGGAGATGAAAACTAGATGTTGGCCGATTCTCATAGATACCGGATAAGCACAAAAAAATTCATCAAAATCGGTCAAGCCGTTTCGGAGGAGTATGGCAACGAAAACTGTGACACAAGAATTTTATATATATTTAATATAAGTAAACTCTTTAGTTTCAATGCAGAAACTATACCCGTGGAGTCAATGCACATTTAGACCTTACAAATAACATTGCATTGTCTGTGTGTGGTTTTAAATTAACAGCTTTCCAATAAATGCACATGAGAGATATACTTTTATTACATCTTCGTACCTACTATATCTATTATATTTATATATTATTTCATTTTATTATATTTATCATATTACATTTATTATCTTTGTATTTGTACTACAGTCCTCCTGCGGTTAAAAAGTCGGCCTTTGGACCTTCGGTCAGGGGCGGACGGCAGGCAAGACGACAAAAAAGTAACAAATCCGCCAGTTGGATTATTCTACTAATATTATAAATCTCAATGTATGGATGTTTGTTGCTCAATCACGTCAAAACGGCTAAGCGGATCGAGCTGAAATTTAGGACACAGATAGCTTATAGTATAAGAATAATAGACAGGCTACATTTTATCCCGAAATCATGCACAGTTCCTTAGAGATCAAGTATAAATGTAACATTGGAACGCCTAACCAGATTTTGTTACAATTTGGTGTTGTACGATCCCTAGGCTGGTTAAATAAAAATAATAGTGTAATGATTAAATGTAATTTATTGGAAATAATATTGATTGAATGCTAATATGATGAGTACGCGACGCGATGGTCAATTGCGAACTAACGATGAATAACTTGATTTGTGCAGAGGTGAAAATTATGATGACTTAACAATTAAAAGGTGAATGAGGTGAGTGTACGATGCATGGCTCGTACAGGTATACAGGTATTTTTAAGTCAGGAATCCTTTTATCCTACATAACATGACAACAACATTTGACCTTTTTTAAAAGCAGTGAAAACCGCATCAAATGTTTTACGAGGACAAAGTCGCGGGTAACAGCTAGTTAAAAATATATATGTTTCACAAATAAAAAAAAAGTGTGGCACTCGGAGACTGCCGCGGTAAAGCTATTGCATGTTGCATGCATTTTTATCAACATAAGCAATAGGGATGTTAACAATTTTTCGAAATTGCCTTTATTTTGAAGAGTGACATTTGTTTACCATAAAAAATATCACGGGAAATCCGTTAAGTTGGCAGCACTGCTAAGAGCATAGCTAGTCTGTAAAGCTAATACCAATAAGATTCAAAGTCGAATGACCGAGTGGGGAGGACGGCGTTACGGTCTTCCATCCCTCTTTCTTGTGAACATAAGAAAGAGATGCACGATCACTAAAATTCGGTCCCCAAGCCCGCGATAAAAGCTATGCAATAGCTTAAAAATGACGAAGAACCTCTACAGTGCATAGAAGTTTTGAGTGACGTCAGGTTAGGGTTATGTTATGGTGCTATTTTTACGATAGAGTGACGTCACAACCCACTCCGGAAGTTTTGATAAGCTATATGTTTGTCAAATTTCGCTAGTTAGATAAAACAAATAATACGTGTCACATTTTTTTTCCATGACGTGTAATCAGATTGGAATGTTTTACATGGTATGTTTTATATGGTACATACCAATCTGATTAGGTAGTAGATCATCAAACTTCTGGAGTGGAGGGTTGTGACGTCACTCTATCGTAAAAATAGCACTATAACGTGACGTCACTCAAAATTTTTGTGAACTGTAGAGGCTCTTCATCATTTTTTATTTGTGAAACAAACATATTTTTAATAATCACATAATATTTTTTGACCCTGTCGTCATCCCAATTGCAGCGCCAAGTTTCACGTGGTAGAAAAAAATTGCAACGAGTTCGTGTCTGCTGCATACCAGGCTACATACGCAGACGTACCGACATCGACAACAAGAGAGTAGGCTGAAATAATAAAATAAAAAAACTTTATTTGAGCTAAAAATATATAGTAGTTACAAAAATAATATGGTTTAAATAATGCAGCTTAAGAACTTGGTTTAATTGAGCCCTGGATTCTACGCTACAGGAAGTCCTGTAGTTCTGTGTGGGAAATAGTAGGTATGTAGCCTGGTACGCAGCAGAGACGCATATCTACCTCAGTGGTATTAACAGTGGTATACATATATGTTCATTTCGTTAACTGTAATGGTATGAACATTATTTTGGTGACGAGCCAAATTTTGCTGCTATGATTATAAACTGGTCTTACAATAAATAAATAAATCATTTATTTCAGAACCAGTCCATATAAATAAAATTAAAAATACCTTAATTAGAATCTACAACAAAATCACTCAAATTAAATTATGTCAAAAATGTCAAAATAATAAAAAGTATAAATTGAGAACGAAAACGAAATTAAATGAATTTATAAAAACTATCGATGTCTATATTGAGGCATGGATCCGGAATGCTCAACATGCGGCTTGGTCCAGTGTTGCATGATTGGGCAGTCCAGATCCATCCTCGAGGCAAACAGTTGTAGATCTCTGTTGGGGCTGCCCCGCACGCGAACCATCAGACCTTATAGATTAGTAGACCTTAAAATTTTACACGTACCCTTTTATCGCATGCTACTGCAGGAACTTCTCGCCATTTCAACCACGATGAGACGAATCGGACTTATACTTTTACTAGATGCCCGCCCCCCGCCGCCGGCTTTGCCCGTGGTATATTATATAGCACTCATCGGGATCCCGTACATATCCAACGGTGAAAGAATGACTGAAATCGGTTCACTCATTCCTGAGAATATCGATTTCAAACAAAAAACCTCAATAAACCGCTACGCCACCGGTCGGAAATTAGTCGTACCAACACAGATTTAGAAAAAAAAAATTAGCAAAGGTTTATATTCAATGCACAGATTACTGAAATTCAATGACGCAATCTTTGACACATGCTGTCATATGTCATGTCAAAGCACGAAACGTACGAAAACTCTCAAAAGGGGAATATTTTTTCCCGATTTTGTTACATTCTTGTTTCAAGCTCCGCTTCAATTAATAGTAGAGTTGTTTTCTATAGCCTAAAGCCTTCCTCGATAAATGGACTATCCAATATAAAAATAATCTTTCAATTCGGATAAGTACTTCCCGAGATCCTAGCATTCAAACAAACAAACAAACAAACTCTTCAGCTTTATAATATTAGTATAGATTACATTCCACTTTACTTGTTCAACGACGTATTATACTCGATACTTGCGACCAATTTTATTGTCTTTCGTTGGAAATTGGACAGTCATATTAATTCCTCTTTTTAACCCCCGACAAAAAAAGGGGTGTTATAAGTTTGACGTCGATGTCTGTCTGTCTGTCTGTCTGTCGGTCTGTCTGTCTGTCGGTCTGTCTGTCTGTCTGTCTGTCTGTCTGTCTGTCTGTCTGTCTGTCTGTGTGTGTGTCTGTCTGTGGCACCGTAGAGCTCAAACGGATGGGCCGATTTCGATGCGGTTTTTTTTATTTGAAAGTTAATATCCGTGCGGATGTTCTTAGCTATGTTTGGTTAATATCGATTCAAAATGGCCGCCTCCACAAAATGGCGGACAAAATATTTCTGCACAACCTACCTCAATATGGGTATCAAATGAAAGGGCTTGACTAGTAGAGTACCAAACGCTATAACAAATTTCAAATCCAAGATGGCCGCCACCACAAAATGGCGAATTATATAATATTTTTCACTACTACCTCAATATGGGTATCAAATGAAAGGGCTTGATTAGTAGAATACTTTGCACTATGACAAATTTCAAATCCAAGATGGCCGCTACCACAAAATGGCGAATTACATTTCCTTTTTCACAATTCCCTTAATATGGGTATCAAATGAAAGGGCTTGACTAGTAGAATGTTGTACAGATAACAAATCTAAGGTAGTCGGGGGTTAATCAAAATTTTTAATTTTGTTCTTGTTATCCATTGTTCCGCAACTCATGAAACAAAAAAAATCATGAAACAAGGAGAAATGATCGAGAGGCGCAACCCCCTACCTTCACTTGCACTCAGTTGGACAGCTTTCAAGTGACGGCTTAGTGTTCAATCTTGTTATTTTATACTTTTTTATCATCCTACATAGGTCTCCCGGTGGTTCATTTGACCCATAAATGTTGTTCATGGGCCTGTGGTAAATAAAGGATCAAATCAATAATAAAATATCTTCGAGTAGATAAAAGAATCGAAATGAAACGACCATAAAGGTACCTATCACAGTTTATTCTCTAGACAATATCTTCGACGTTAAAACTAATTAAAATTAGGCAGGTATCATACAAATAAATTACATTGACGCCAACTGCATTCAAAATCACATAACATTCTTCGTGTATTTATTTCAAACTGGTCTACCGGCCCGTGTTACTGCTATCACCAACATCGTCATGGTCAGGGTCATGACCCCCCCCCCTGAGCTGGGTCTAGAACCTAGTTAAAACGCTAATTAAAACACTAACGAATGCGCTTATCATACGTTCTTGTAATTTGACCACAAGTATGGGACCCCTGGCGCTAAAGCAGGATCCGCCCTTGATCTTACCGCTACCTCGTTTGAAATCCTGTCTTTACCCAACTTCCTCACACATTATAACCGCGCGCTGAACAAATGAACTTCAACCTTAATATCATTATGGCTATTATTTTAAAATCGAATATCTTACTCTCATTTAATATCCAGACTTACTCTGTAGTTTCATTTATTGTCACTTCATCACACATCGCAGTTTCGTGGCCATCATTCTCACTTCATCCACACTTACACGAAGCTTTGATCTGAAGACACAATTTGAAATTAAAAAATTGCCAGTCATAGGAAATGCCGGTAAAAGGGAAAACTTATAACTCGGAATTTGGTAGCTTTCTTTGGAAACTACGCGGGTGAAACCGGAGGGTTAGGCTATGAGCATGGCCATGGTCCCGAGTTTTACCCGAATATTTCTTATCATTCTCGACCGGGGCACTAGAATTCAATTCACAGCTCACGAAAAATCTGTCTGTGGCTCGCCAAAAGTAGTTTTAATTTCGAACGACCTTTCGACGTTTTTCGACTAACTCGTTTGAACTTTATCTGACCTGGAGAGGTGTTTTTAAAAACTTTGGGTTAAAACTCTAAGCATTAGCTCTGAACTTTTTAATGTTTTCAACATTTATAAGCAACGACGTATATATACCATAATGGGCAATTATATATTGGCCATATATTGGCTTGTTATTTCTCTTTTTTTTAATTTAAATTGTGTCTTCAAAATTTTATTTTCTAAAACTCATCAGAGGTTGCGCTATATCAGCCACTAGCACGATTTGTTTGTTGTGTATCTGCTGGTTTGAGTGGAGGATCTTAACTGCGTACGCCAAAAGACCCACAGAAAGTACTGCTAGAAGAATCTGGACGCCCAGGAGAATACCAGGGCCGATGAAGTACAGTAAATTCAGGCTACGTTGGTGCTTCGGCGCTAGGGGCGGTTGCGTCTGAAACAAAATGAAACGTCAGCAGTAGTAGACGGGTTCTAGAGAGCAGGCTCCCAGCAAGCGATGATTTGTGATTTTGCAGGCATAAGCAGCACATTAAATGTTCCTACTAGTGAGACTCTGGGCCTTCTCTTGGAAGGAGAGAATCAAGGTCATAATCCACCACGCTAGCCCAGTGAGGATTGGTGGATGATACATCATAAAAGATTCTATACTCGGAATTTTAATTCGATTCCAGATTTGACAATTTCAGTGTTGCAACGTTATGACAAGTACTAAATAGTGACGTTGCGAAATTATTCGATATGGAAATGGAATATTTCCGGATCGATTCTTCTCGTTTATAATTTTACTCTCGTAAACTAAGTAAATCAGGAAATTAAATATTTCTGAACCGAAAATTTAGTTTTGACGATTAATTAACGATCTGAGACTTTTCTTTTATAATTGTGTGAAATAAATAAAAAAATGTGATCATGAAGGAACATTACAAATAAAACAGATAGTAGACAGTACCTATTATAGTAATAATTTATTTTATAAATTGTCGCTGTCACTTTCTGTAACATTTATTTTAAAAGTGTATGTGATATTGTCAATTAACATATCTAGTCTACTCATTTTTTCCTCTTCTTTGACAAAATGGGATACGCATTTAGACCATTCGGTAGCCGTAATTTTTTGAATGCCTTCCTGAAATGGCACACACACTGATTGTTTATCAATTTTTGTGTTCATCACTACACTATTATATGTGGTATCATTATGTCACAAAATGATTCACCGTTTTATGTTAGCGACATTACGCACAAGACTTCAAAAAGACAGAAATGCGCGTCGGATTTGTATCCGGATCGGCAGTCGCCGTCTCCCTAGACTCCCTAGACTAGACCGTAACTTATTACCGGCGTTTTTGCAGGCTGTTGGTAATAAATGCCAACTGCATAAGGTCGTAGGTACCGTATGTTGCTCTCAGGGAGAGTGTTACGTCCAGCAGCTGACGAATGTAATATAAAATTATGACGATACTTTGTACTTGTTTTAATAAAAAAAAAAATCAAATTTTCGGTGATGTTAAACATCCCAGAAAATAAGAGACATAATTAGATTTCTGATGATTGTTTAGTAATTCGATTTTAGCTTGTAAATAGACGGTCTGACAGATTAGAGCCAGGAGTCATTGGATTCCACATGGAAAATAATTCCAGGATTCGTACCAAACACTTTGCATCCTAGTTAAGGGCATACCCAGAGCAAATGACCTTGAGTATTTCTTACCTCATCGCACACCGCAAGAAAGAGCAAGAGAGAAACAGTAAGATTTGTCGCTGTTTTACGCTCAAATTTTAGAATAAACTCTTTGTATAAACTCTTTATAAAATCAGATTTTGGTCTTTTGAAAAAAATATTTCTACCAAAATGTTCGTAATAGAATTGTCTATCCGTTGGTGTAATTACGAAATCCAAATAATGGCGGGTTTTCGAGTAGATGCATGATAATTACAATTATTTTTCTTTTTATGGTTTTGTTGTGATGCTATTATTCAAATAATAAGGTCATTAACATAAAAAAAGAAACTACCATTTTGAAGCCAAGAAACTGTAAAAATTTAATGTATTTTTTACTAGTTGATATATGTTTTGGCTAATGAGTAGATAGCTCTGAAAACAGGACAAAAAACTTGTTTTGCTGGGGGACGCCCCTTAATCATACACACTGCAAAATTATAATAATCCGCTCGAATATGTTTTTCCCACTGGTTGCAACCTGGGTGTTTTGAAATCTAGAGTAAATAGAAACATTAAGATAATAATATTATATAAGAAAACTCTCTATCAATAACCACACAAAAACACAAAATTACAAGAACATTTTATGCTGGACATTTTAATTGGCAGCCTTGTCGCTAGGTAACATTCTAGGATTCTAGGTAAGCATCGCTGTAATATTACTTAGCATCTGTCAAAGCGCGAGCAAACGTAAAAAAAACATCCTTATCCGTTGTATTGATGTTAATTATTTTCTTGGGCCCTACGGACGCAGACGGCGCCGCGACGTCACACAAAAAAAACTCAACAACGAAAGTATAGTTTTGTTTCTGTAACGACAATGAACTCATTGATTTATGTCCGGTCTACTAAGAATCGTAAATAAAGCCATAATTGAGTATACAATTTTTACGTTTACCCAAATCTGTCCTCTCGGTCCGCAACTCAGATATTGGACAAAATTTCAATTTTCCTTTGAAATCTACGATTACGTCGTCCGGATAAAGCTAAACCAAATTTGGTTCCATTTCAAGAACTGCTTCACTCATTTCGATAATATTTACCTTTATAGAACGACAAAAAAAAACAAAATTATGGATATTTCTACAACAAAAATGCGAAAATACTCACAATCTTGAAGTACGCGATCGGTACGAGCATGTCGGAGAATCGCTTGGCCTCCGAGTTGAAGTCAACGTTGCGCACGAGCAGGTTCACCTGGACGCTGAACACGGTGTCCAGAACCATGCCGACTTGCTGCAACAGGACAAACAAGCAAATAAGTATTTAGTTTTGTTAATAAAGGCTCTGTCCACAGTAAAAAGTGCTCGTGGCTATAGAAATTTTAACATTAAAAATTCTTTTAACAGATTTCGTGAACGCGAAACGAAAAAAAGATGTATGGTGTCATGGACAACATGTAGAAACGAAGTTTCTTTTGGGTAATATAGAAGCAAACTGCAAAAAATACAAAATTTTATTATTTATTAACTGAACCCGCTACTTCGTTCGCGTAAGCAGATGTTACTGACTTATACATTAGTTGGAAGTATCGTACGTCAAATATTTGGATAAGTAGTCATTGAAAAACCTTTGAGTCTGAGTGAATTTGTTTTTCCACACAATAATTTATTTAATTTTATCATCTTTATTTTTCTTTTTTTTAAACAAAATCAAACATACTTACTAAGGTTTCGTAGTATCGAACATAGCCGCAAGTGTTAAGTTTGTAGGATTTTTATAGGATACATTATAAAAAGTCTGAAGCTAATGTGCATGATCTGATACCTATTTCTTTTTATCCGCAAGCTGTTTTCTAGCTGTTACCCGGGACTTCGCCGGCGCAAAATTTTGAACGACGCCTATGTGGAATCAAAATAATTAAAATTATTAGTTTTAATGATATTCAAGCAAGTTGAACCCGTAAATCTAAGCCAAGACCTAGTGAAATGTTAATGTATGAATTTAATTGTAGGTAACACAGAAAAAAATCAAGAACGAAAGGATCCAAATTCGGCATCATAATCCTTTTAGCAGCAAAAACTTATTAGTACAATTTAGAATACCAGTAACGCCACCTAGTGATGAAAGAAAAAATACATACCACAATAGCAAAACATCGATTTAAATGGCCTTTAGTGCTTTTAGATTTAAACTGGCATTAGCGCCGTCTAATGAGAATATTATGTTGCTTGTTATTTTGATTGTGAACGCAAATCACCTATATTATCTACGCCAAAACGGGTGTATATATTTTTCATTTTTGGCTTTTACCTTGCCATCACATCAAGTTCCTTACGAAAATATATGCTGATATTAATATGGAGTTAAATGAAAATGTAGACTTATTAGCCCATGTGAAATTTTAGACTCTAAACTATATGTGTTTCGTATGTCAACCCATATCGTTGTGCCGTTTTGACGTGATAGTTAATATTTGTTTCCTTAGGGCCCATGCTTCTATTCAGGCTGATAGGTACTAAATACATAAATGTGGTATTTCAGACTATAAGTTATTATCTGTTTCAATTTTCTACCAAATTTGCTTAGTCTTTCCTACGTCACAGTAACCTATAAGTAACCGATTTGCTATTTCTGAGTTCAAACTACGTGTTTCGAATTCCATCCAAATATGTTCAGCCGTTCCAACGTTGTCCTGTAAATATTATGAATGTCACTGTTCGGATGTTTGTTACGTAATACATAGAGTACTTATACATAGGCAATGTTTAGCCTATGTGTTCTTCAAGACTGCAATCTAATTCTATTTTAAATTGCAACCCGATCATTTCATACGTTCCGCCATGATTAAAGCGGCAATAGAAATACATCATCTGCGAAGATTTCAACTGTCTAGCTATCACCGTTCTTGAGATACAGCCTGGTGACAGACGGACAGATGGACGGACGGACAGCGAAGTCTCAGTAATAGGGTCCCGTTTTTACCCTTTGTGTACGGAACCCTAACAACGGTCTGCTTCGGTCACCGAAGCTTGTTGAACACTACCTTTAAATTTTAAACAGTATTTGGATTGAAATAATACGTTTTCTAATAAGTTACGGCTGGTCTAGTAAGTTACAGCTGACCTAGTCGGGAGAACGGCGACTGTCGATCCGGAGACCCAGGGTTCAAAACTACGCGCACCACTATCTTTTCAGAGTCATGTTCGTAATGCCGGTAATTAAAACGGTGAAGGAAAACACCGTGAAGAAATCGAAATCTACCTATAATCAAAGTTCTAAGTCATATGTCATCCACCGACCGATACTGGGCCAGCGTGGTGGATTATAGCCTTGTCTCTCTCCTTGCGAGAGAAGGCCCCGACGCCCAGCAGTGGGAACATTTAATGGGTTGTTTATGCTGCTACTTATTATGCTGATATGTTTTCTCCAAAATACAAAAATCTACTTCAATGACAGGTAATTTAATTCTGTCATTCGACTAAATTTTATAAGAAGGTATAACTATGTCGTACAGATAAATCTAAGCTGATTTTAGTTTTAGTTTTGTTAATATTTGAAAAAACTACCTCCCTGTTTTCGATATCTAAGATCACCTCTGAAGTATTTCCTACCAAACAAAAAAGGAATTATCAAAATCAACTAATAATTAGTGGAGTTATCGCGTAAAATAAAACCAAATAAAAAAACATGCAATCCGATTGAGAACATCCTCCTTGTTTGAAGTCGATTATAACCGAATGATGTTTGTTTTTCCACACAAAAATATATTTTTGACAATTATTTTGTCATCCAAGACGACGCGACGCGATCACGTGGGCACTTTCTATAATCTAGATATTCTGTGGATCGTCTGTGATACACAGAATACTTAGAAGTTAGTATGTACCGAACGCGCCGCGTGTGTCGTTATTATTTAATGTTTGTGTAATTTCCGAACCAACAGACCGATATTGTTCAAATTTTGACGGGACAATATAAAAAATGTGTTCTTTCTAACAAAAAAAGAATTAATGAAATTAAACAACGCAAACATGAGTTACAACCAAATACACATTTTGACTTTCACCCCCTCCCTCAAGAAACCGATCAGAATTTGGGGATCAAAAGTAGCCTACAGCAATGTCCTTAGTATAAACTAAAATCATGCCAAGTTTCAGCTGAATTGAATTAGTAGTTTCGGCGTGATGCGTGATCCCTATACAGAAAGACAGACAGACAGACATGAAAGAAAAAAAAATGCAGTTTCGCCATTAGTATCGACTATGGAGTGCCCCAAAAAAAATTTTTCAAAATATCTTCAATGTACAGAATTCGACCCGTTACAGTTTTATTATAAGTATAGATGGTACGATCATCTGAAAAGTAAAGTTGGCCACACTGGTCACGGGCAGTTTGTACGCGTCACTTCCGTTATATATTTTGCTTACGGTTTTAGTTTCAAATTTTTTTCAGTTCGGTCGCCCAGCAAAATACTTCTCTTCTCTCTTCTAAGCCTGCTAAGGAACATCGGTCCAATTTAATAGATGTGAGGCTTTAAACATTTTTACTAGGTTTTTTTTTTAAATAAAGTGTGACGAGACGAGCAGGACCGTGCCTGATGGCAAGCAACATGCCTACCACGTAACGGCACAGTGACACGCAGGTATTGAAACATGAATAGTCCAAATCATAACCTCGCACTGCACTGCGCTCGTGACCCACAGATTGTAGATGTTACATCTCTTAACCATGTAATTTCTCTGGAAACATTGCCCTTCAAACCGGAAACAAACACAGTAATGTTTGCACATACTGCTTGGCGGTAGAATAGCTGGCAAAGGTGTGGTACTTCCTCAGGCGGACTCTGCCAAGAGTCCTACTATACTTAATTTATGTTCGTTCGTTTGATAATATAGAGATACATGAATGATACTTACAGGTTCAATAATGAACGAGCTACCGTGCCTTTTCTCATCAGGTTTGATGCCTTCAATTCTTTCATAGAGCTTGGGGTTGGCGTCTAAGAAGTGTGCGTTGGAGAGGACTATGGGGAGGCCTAAAACCAAATAAGTGTAACTAAATTATGCACCATAATGTCTACCATCGTGGCGTAATGGCCAGAATGTGCAATCTCTATTCTGTTCCATATACATAATATTCTATTCCTCACAATCGTGTGATCAAAGATTCGAATCTCGCCTGCACCTCTGGGTATTTTCCCGTTCAGTGAAGTAAAACATCGTGGGGAAATCAGAATCTTATCTACCAATCTGTACTGGGCCAGCGTGGTGGATTATGGCCACATCAAAAAATTGTTTCAATATAAAAATGCAATGTAGGTATTATGGCTGGCGCCAATAATGTTTTCCAAAAACCAATTTCCCAGTAGTAATATCTATCCATAAATAGTTTTCTAGGACTCACATCAAAACCATTATAAATTATATTACAAAAGGCAATTTTTAAGAACAAGATACATTTTGTCACAGATTACAGAAACAATGTAATATGTGGGCGACCCTTGTCGAGTGGCAGGTGGGTCAGGGTTGTTGACGGGTGTGTGAAAAGTGACACCGCGACCCTGACCCTTGGCCATGTAGAAGAAATCTGTGGAGGTTTTAGTCGATAGGGGACACCATGTCGTCTCCCATGGTGTCGAGCCCGACATACCCTACCATGTCCCTGCATAGTGGGCATACCTAAATGTATTTCCGCCACATTAAAAAATGCTTAACTATTATTGTATTAAAAAAAAACAGAAACTCGATGGTGGGAAAGAATGCTGAGATGATGAAATGTGATGAAATGATGTGAGCGTAGTATTTTTTTTGTGTAAATTGGTGAGGCGTTTTTCTTTGTTTCCCTTCAGAGCTTGCTTTTGTGCTGTCGTTTAGCCAGTAATAGAAACCCGATATTATACCTACTTATAGTTGTTTTAGCTCACCTAAAAAACATGGCGACATATCCGACACTCCATCCACGCAGTTCCCTAGACTGCACAAGCACTCCGTCTCTTTACTCTTCTCGTAAGTTCTATTGCTGATCTTAAACTCAAGACCCTGGACTCCGTAGGGAGTCATGGCTGTGCCATGGTACTCCAGCTCCAGGAACCGACAGAAGACTGGTCTGAAGAGCCGGATGGATTTCGCGCTGGTCATCTCGGTGGGGTAGCCGATGCCTTCATACGTGTTGGTGAATGAGTTGCAAATTGACCTAGAATATCAGAAAAGATCACATTGTTTCTTACAGCTAAAGTAAAATGTATCCGTGATAATATTTATTTGTTTGTTTGTTACCCTATCAGACCGATCGTGAATCTTTGTACACATATTCTTGGAGTATTAAAAATAGTAAAAAAGGAGTATTAAAATCCATAACAGAATCCTGCTGAAGCACAAGACGTAATTATGCTCACCAAACATAACATAACACAATGAGATAGAAGCCAGAAATTAATAGACGATGAATCAGATGACGTATATGATACAACCGATTAAAAGTTAAAAATGAAAAAAGAAGAAGAAGACTTTATCAGCTGACTATTATTATCATTGTATAAATTCAGACCAATGGAAACTGCGTTGCCAGACATATTGCATGCCTCTAGAAGAAGAGGCCAGTTTGTATGGGTCAATTATTTAAATGTTTTTTATCATCTTATCTCACCTGCAAACAGCAATAAAGATTTTTGTATTTGTACTATTTTTGTAATGGTAGGATTGTCTTTGCAGAGTCAGCCTGGGGAAGTACCACACATTTACCAGTTTATAGTCAGTTGGTTTATTATATCGCCAAGCCGTAAAGTGAAAACATTACTGTATTCCGTTTTGAAGGGAAATAAAATTACTTCTTGTGTTTCAAGTGAACTTCCAGTGCACAGAGAAAAACAAATGTGTGCGCTTAAGACCGCACGGCAGAATTGAAAACTAAAATAAGAAATACTTACCTATATATAAAGACCACTAAATAATTTTAATAATTAAAATTAAAAAAATATTTTTAAATTGAAAGTTAGTATATACCCAGTAAGCACAGCAACACGAGAATAACATGTGACGAAATGATTAGTAGCTATGGCCAAGAATAAATTAAAAAAAAAAATTACGCGGTTCGGAAATAGGGTTTGACTAGCAAATTTATTAGTATTTGCTATTGATTTATTTTATAGATATTTCGTTAAAAATGCATATATATGTTGTATTTAAAGTTTATATGTAAGTGCTGTGATGAAAATAGGTATCATATTTTGTGTGTTTACGTAGTGTATAAGTGCTGTGATAAAATAGTAATACGAGTATATTACAACAAAAACTTTTTGCAATAGATGTGAAATGCAAATTTAATATTTTTTGACATTTTTAATTAATGATATTAATGTGGTAAGTACCTAGAAGTCAATGTCGATAAGTATAAAAAAATGATATAAACACTAGCAGCCCGCCCCAGCTTCGCACGGGTATTGTGGAAAATAAGTATAAAACAAAATTATTAGACTTATAAATTTTAACACACTCTTGGCAGACATGCCATGCTTAGGACATACGACCAAAATAAAACAAACAATCCCAATCATCTGTTTAGTCATTTAAAACGCATATATTTTATCTACTTTACTTTATGAAAAAAATGCAGGAGCCAGAATCTTAAGGGAGGTCCTGAGAGGAGCGAGCCAAGCGAGGCCAAGCGTAGACGCCGGCGACCTCCGTAGCGGAGCGTATGTCGAGTATGGAGAAGTGACACGCAGGGCCAAAGAGCTTCTGGCTCCGGGAGCCCACCCTGAGTCGAATCTTAGTGATAAGCCCTAACACTTCAATCAGGAATGACCGTTCGTGATCGAAGCCCTAATAGGATCAATTCTTCTTTGATCATTATTATTATTATTATTTTTTAACTTTGATAGGTTTACACTTGACCGCCATCTCGCCTGATGTTAAACGACAATGCGGTCTACGATGGAGCGTGTTTACCTAGAAAAAACCGATTCACTCTCGATTTAAAGACACAAAGATTGTAATCATCGGGGAAAACCCACTCAGGCAACGTATTCCACAGCCTAGACGTTCTTATCACAAACGTAGAGTCAAATCTCTTCGTTCGTGTCCTTGGAACATCAACCATGAAACGATGTCGCTTTTTCGAGCTACGAGCATTCCGATAAAAAAAGGGCAAGGTGGTATCAAATCATGCAAACCAGTCGCACACTCTCCGAAGTGTATCCGATAAAAAACCGATAGGCTAGCAATTTTTCGGCGATGTTCAAGACTTTGAAGTCTTTTTCGCACAAGAGTATCATTGCCTATGAGCCTTTTGGCACGTCTCTCGATCGATTCCAGTGCCTCCAGCTGATACTTAGCTGATCCATCCCAAAGGTGCGAACATTATGTTTTGGTATTGCTATGCTTCTCTCAATGTGTGCCTTTAAACATGCTAAGTTATGTTTATGCTATACATGGTATGCTATGGTAGTAATTCATAGCTGAAAACACTTCTCTCCCGTGCCACAGAATAAATATTAGTACCCATGCCGCGTTGCACTGCGACGTGGCATATTTTTTTGATAGGATTGATATTTTTAACTTCGTAATATCTTTTGAATGGAATGTCCGACTTCAATAATTCAAAAAATAATCAATAGGTATTAAAAGAGTCTTGAATAAGAAATCATTTATTTGGATAAGAATTCAAACAAATGTGTGGATAACATGGTCTGAATTTGATATACATTTTTATCTACTTTTAAAATGTAAAAAAAGTAGTTGCAGCGACGTAACTACTGTAGTTAGACATATGGTATCGCGCGGTGTTTTGTAGATTTTAATACGCTCTGTAATATTGTAGAACATTGTTTTGGTCTATCATTAGTACTTTCCGCAGCGTATGCGATGAAAGCCATTTTATGTCTGTTTTTATTCCACCTTGCCCTGGTTTTAGTTAAAATTTTCGAGGATATCTCATTTTTTTTCGAGATAAACATAGCCTATGTTACTCAGTGATAATGTAGCTTTCTATTGTCAAAAGAATTTTTGAAATCGGTCCAGTAGTTTTTGAGTTTATTCGTAACATACAAAAATACAAATCTTTCCTCTTTATAATATTAGTATAGATAATAAACACAGGTACACAGGGACTATATTATCTTTCTCGCTCTGACACACTTGTTCACTGTAGTATTTTGTTTCTCGCTCTAGCATGCTGAGTTTACCCGAAAAGCTATTATCATACCCGAGCGTGACGGTTCAATTCACAGCCCACGAAAATTTTGTCTTAGGCGCGCCCAAAGAATTTTTCACTTCAAAAACCTCTTATATCGCTGGGTGACGAGCGATTGAGAGAGAAACGAGTGCAGTGCAATGATTGAGACTCATCTTACAAGACTTATTTAGATGACAATGCTTTGAATTGAAGATTTTTTCTAGACTAGCCGTCCGGTTTCATCCGCGTAGTTTCCATAGTCGGCTATCAAATTCTTAGTTATAAGTTTTCACTTCTATCGCCAGTCCCTATGACGGCAATGTTTTAATTAATTTTTTTAACTGAGCGTTGTAATTACGGAATCAATAACATGCTAAATCAGTCATCACCTAGAAACAAAATGAGCTCTAACTATGTAACGCTTGCCTTCACTCGGCCAGCTAGGCGAGCGACTCCGAGCGATGGCAAGTCAAGGCAAATAGGCTGTCCACGTGTTGGGGTTGTTGGCCTTCGCCCGGTACCACTCGGCCAACGAGTATAGAGCTTAATATACTTAGTTTTTATCATTGCCCTAGCTTTTTAGGAAACCCGAATACCTACGGGATTTTAACATAACAACTTAGCAGCAAATAAATATTTAGATACTTCCTGAAGAAACTTTGCAAAAGGGACCACTATCATGAACTTAATAAATACAAAAAAGTAAGTGTGTACTTATGTAAGCACGCAAGCTTGATTAAGTTAATACTTCTTCACTCCTCGCGCTAAGAACTGTAACTTCAATCATAGAATAGATAATAATTTTCAACGCAAAAGGATTTACCTGAACTTCAGGGCGCCGCTGGGTTTTCGTGGCGGTGTGCGCGAACGTCGTACAAATGTGACCATTTGTCCCTAACACGGCAAAAGAAGTTGTATGACTTCCAGAAGAACGGACCATAGATTTATAGACCTATGTAAACTCTTTGGTACTGACCTTTTCTCAGGGTCGTTGTACCCCCACTTCTCGAGGCCACCGACTCCGTTCACGGTCTTGATAGAGAACCTATCATCCCCACTGGCGCTCAACTCGAACCGATACTTTGCTTTCTTGTCATACAACTGAAACACATCGAGCAAATTATTAACATCAAAACTTCATCAACTTTACTGCAGCAGCCATTTGATCTTGGAAGTCAAAACTGGATAGTTGGATGATCGGTTTATCGGACGAGAGTCAAAACACGAGAGGGTGAGGTCAGGAAATAAACTACACGCGATCTCGTGTTCGCTCATATATTTTTAACGGCTGCAGAGAAATAATGCATGTGTTTTTTTAAATTACGATACGATGGAGTGGAGTTTCGATCTGTGTGCCACTTTTATGGAATTATACCGAGTGTAATGACTGATTTGGTATCAAAAAATGCTAACACAGTTTAATCATGCTCTTCTTTTAGATGTAGCGTTCGAGAGTGTGGATGGCTAGCACTCCTACAGCCTCCACTCACCAAGGCTCGTGCCGAGACCCTCTAAGACATTCACATACAACCTTTGTTATAGCGGCCACAAGCACGTTTCAGTCGTAGTGTCGAGGGCCGTAAGCGAAAATACGATTATTATTAAAACGTAGGTAATTTAAAGTTAACAATGTATTTACTTTATTAATGAAGAAAAGAAGTTCTAACAAAGATGTTTCTCCCATTCTCTGATGGGGGCAAAAATTAAAATGGTTTACAATAAATTTGTAAATTCAGATGGGCCATTAACATAGACACGGCGGTCCGTAAGTTGAGCTTGTTTGATACTCTAGGAGGTTGTCTTGTCTTGTCTCTTTTGTAGATGCCTAACGAGGGTCTGGATGGGCCATAATATAGGAGGTTATGCCCGAAAGGTAGTTGGATACGTACTCTATCCATGACCCCAAGCCGGTCAAAGGTGACGAACCCCGGCATCAGGTCGTACCCCAGCCGGATCAGGGGCTCGTCGTACCCCCACAGGTAGTCGGCAACGCTCATGTGCACCAAAGCGCGGCTCCGTAGCCGGCTTGCCAGCAGGTTGAACCCCATGCGGGGTATGAACCCGTAGCCGCTCATTTTCGATGCCATGCTCTGCAACCACATACATCCTACTAATATTATAATTTTGAAAGTTTGTCTGTTTAGATGCTTGATCGTTTGATCTGGGAACACAAGGTACAGTTAATTTGAAACAGAAAAGTTTTTTAGCTCTCTTCATAGGGTAAATATATTTTTCTATTGCTTATTATACATAGTCTACGTGGTCAAACCCCTATAAACATTACTCACCTCCAAATACATATTTAACAAAAACGCATACTCTTTTGTTTATTGTTAAAATCTGTGGTGGAAAGATATATTATGTACGCATTTAGACCATTTAGCGATCACTTGATATTTTTTCATTAATGGCTCTATGTGATCCTCACAATTCCGCTAATACAAATTAAAAGATAGACCGTCAAACAAAGAGATCGGGGCCAGTAATATTCCGAGATCTGGTAGCAAAATTTGGGTTGGTACTTGAGGCAAACTGAAAACTTGTGACATAGTTATCGTATTATACCCCTACACGGAGCTGCAGACCTGGCTGGTGACAGCGGGGCAAAATGAATCTGTTCACCTGGCAGGTAGATATTCCATCCAAACTGATCTCTCATTTTGAGAATACCAATTTTGTAGTTATAAATAACTCCCAATTTAAATTTAAATTAATTTTAATTTTAATTTAAATTGCCAAACCTATTTTTTAATCCCCGACCAAAACAAGGGGTGTTATAAGTTTGACGGCGATGTCTGTCTGTGGCACCGTAGAGCTCGAACGGATGGGCCGATGTCGATGCGGTTTTTTTATTTGAAGGTTCATATTCGTGCGGATGTTCTTAGTTATGTTTTGTTAATATCGATTCAAGATGGCCGCCTCCACAAAATGGCGGACAAAATATTTTTTCACAACCTACCTCAATATGGGTATCAAACGAAAGGGTTTGACTAGTAAAATACTACACACTATAAAAAAATCAAATCCAAGATGACCGCCACCACAAAATGGCGAATTTTTTTTTTCACTACTACCTTAATATGGGTATCAAACGAAAGGGCTTGACTAGTAGAATGTTGTATAGATAAAAAATCCGATGCAGTCGAGGGTTAGTCAATATTTTGAATTTTGTTCTTGTTATTCTTTAAACATTAAACCACAACATATAACAATGGCATGTTGCCTCAAACATATTCAATGAATAAAAAAAATAACAAATTATTTTAAAAAATGGGTTTGCTAAGTAAACGTTACGTACCAGCATCGCCAAGTTAGGCATAGTGATGTTGACATCGTGCGGGTCAGCCACAGACAGCGCGGGCAGGAAGCGCGGCGTGACGCGCGGGGAGTAGCGGATCGAGCTGGCCACGAAATCGAACTCCAGCTCTTCATTCTTGCGGATTTCTCTGGAACAACACTCGACCTCTTAAATTCTAACATTTTTAAACCAGGGATGTTATGGAGCTTCATATATCTCAGAACATATATCTTGCTTAATATGTATAGACCGTATCCTGATTCGAAATATTATGTCCATACATCCCTACTTTACAAGCCATTATTGTGAGGAGTTAGGTACTAGTATGTAGCGTAGTGTATAACACATAATTCTTTATTAAAAAGCCACAAATCCAAAAAAAGCATAAAAAATTACAAAACAAAAAACAAGTGTAGTTATTATTGTATTTTAGTTTTAGGTTTATATTCTAAATACTCGTAGTTAAGTTGTTTATGTTAAGGCAATCTGATGATCGTGATGCCTAAAAACAAATTAATACTTCAGTAAGATAATAATCTTTTTTTAAATAAAAAAAAAATTGTACAAATATTTTTTATTTTTCACAAACAAAAATGAGGAAAATACAACGCTTAGAGCTTTTGTTGTCACTTAATGGGGGTTCTGACCTTCTGACGTCACGACTTCGTAAAAATTGTGTCGATCATCATTAATTATTTGAAAAAACAAAAATCTTTGTCCTACATTTTCCGTAATGTTGTGACGGACTAATTAGATTTATATATTTTCGACCCAGTCAAAATCCCAATCCCGATATTTTTTACAATACCTACCATATAATGTATGGAATGGTATGAATATTGTCAATTAAGTACTATATTTTATAATCCATGAATTTTTTTAATAAAGAGTAATGAGACGAGCAGGTCATGTGCCTGATGGTAAGCAACATGCCTGCCACATAACAGTACAGTAACACGCAGCTATTGGAATATGTAGAGTCCAATTCATTACCTAGCACTGCACTGCGCTCTTCACCCGGAGATCTAAGATGTGATATCTCTAAGCCCTGTAATTTCTCTGGAATCATGGCCTTTCAAAAACCGGAACACAGTAATGTTTGCACAACTGCAAACATTATTATCTTTTGAACATGTGTGGGGGGACAATGGAAGCTTAACCACAAGTTTGTGTGGTGGCCACCCTTGTCCCCCAGCCGCCATCTTGGAAAACGTTTTTTTCAGTATATCTTTCAAAATAGCAATTCTACATAAATGTGTTACGATATAACTTATAGATAATGACGTTTTCTACGAGTTTTCTAGTAATTATTTTTCCTGAAATTTCAAAATTAAAGAAGCAATTTTTTTCAAAAATTCTCGAAAACAAATGGGTTTTGCTGCATAACTATTTTTAGAAAAAAGTCATTGCAAACCAATCTTGTAGAGGAATACGAGGGTCAAACTGAAAGTTCTTAGAACTGGCCACTTATAAACAATATCATAAAAAAATAATTCTATAATTTGAAAATAGAACTCTTTGCCAATATTACTGAGTATATACTTCATTCGTTTGTCATTTGTTTTACGATTTGGCGGCAAATTGAAAATTGTCTGTGTCACGTCAACATGAATTTAACACGAGAAAATTTTCATGCAATGATTTTTTAGGACTTTCGATGTCATTTAAGTCAACAAGAAAGTTATTTATATATATATTTATAAAGAAAGACTACGATTGGCCTTTCACGATGAAGCCCCATCTCGTGCGACTGTTTACAACTGGTTTAATGAGTTTAAACGTGGTCGCACTAATCTCACTGATGATTTACGTGAGGGACGGCCTTCTACGGCGACGACTGAAGATAACATCTGTGTTGTGCGGCGTATGATAGAGACTGACAAAAGAGTGACCTATCAGCAGATTCGGACAAGCTTAGGCATCGGTATGAGTCAAGTGCACAAAATCCTACATGAACATTTAGCGGTCAGGAAGCTTTGCGCCCGGTGGATACCTCATAATTTGACTGAGGCTCAAAAACTCCATCGTGTGGATTGGTGCCGTAAAATGATTGAAAGATTTAACGGAGGTGACTCAAATGCTGTGTTCGACATACTAACAGGTGACGAAAGCTGGATTTACTGTTATGATCCTGAAACCAAAAGACAATCTGCTCAGTGGGTGTTTCCTTTCGAGGAGTTGCCAACTAAAGTGAAGAGAGATCGAAGTGCGGGGAAAAAAATGGTGGCCTCGTTCTTTGGAAGGATAGGTCATTTCGCAACAATTGTGTTAGAGGATCAAAAAACAGTTTCTGCAGAATGGTACACTACCAATTGTTTGCCACTTGTCTAGGAAAAAGTTCGAGAGAAACGACCTCGCAGTAGGATCCTCCTTCACCACGACAACGCCTCATCGCACACCGCCAAGCGAACGATCGACTATTTGGCGACATCAAACGTTGAATTACTGGGTCACCCGCCGTATAGCCCCGACCTCGCGCCTTGTGATTTTTATTTATTTTCAAAAATTAAAGAAAAACTTAAAGGAAAGCGGTTTATGAATGCTGAAGAAGCGGTGGCTGCGTATCGCGATGCCATTGAAGAGACCCCTAAGGACGAGTGGGCAAAGTGCTTTTCCCAGTGGTTCCATCGCATGCAGCGGTGTATTGACGTGAATGGACAATATTTTGAAAAGATATAATAAAACTAATAACTGGCTAATGTAATCAGTTTTTGATTTTCTAAGAAGTTTCAGTTTGACCCTCGTAGTATTTTAAGAAATAGTTTTCGAAGTTTTAAAAAATGTTATTATTATAGCAATATTAGGTCCTTAAAAGACAAAACGAGGATCAAAAGAACGAAAGTAGACAAAAAAGAAAACCGACATAGCTCAAAGAGTAAGCAAGCTGAAGTGACAATGGGCAGGCCACATCGCTCGCAGAACTGACAACCGATGGGTAAGAAAGGTTCTCGAGTGGCGACCACGAACCGGAAGACGCGGTGTTGGACGGCCTCCCACTAGATGGACAGATGATCTCACAAAGGTCGCTGGAAACCACTGGTTGTAGGTTGCACAGGACCGTTGTGGAAATCTAGGGGGGAGGCCGATGTTTAGCAGTGGACATCTTGCGGCTGATGATGATGATGATAAGGTCTTTTTATTGTTACATTTCAATAGGCTAATAGCTAGAAGTATCAAAACAACATAACAGTAACTCACTGATAAACGAAAGGTCCGATCTCTTCCACCTTGAGTGTGTTGTCCAGCCCCGCCTGGAACCGCTCCGCGTTAGTGACGTTAAACATGTACGAGGAGATGTGGATGGCTTCGTACTCGTCCGCCAGCGCCTCGTGCACGTAGGTACCGTAGTCTACTCTCACGCACTAGTAAACAAAACAATTATTAATTAAATTAAACATTAAATAAAACCCTGCACACACATACCCTCACTCTCACACAGCTAAACACACACACACACACACACACGCGCGCACACACACACACACACGCACACACACTTATACCTCACATTCGCTCTTTTGTTTATTGTTAAAGTACGGAGTCAAATTAAGAATATAATAACATTGCTTTATGGTCGTATTAAGACCATTTGGCGGTTTTTAAATGTGAAGTGAAAAGCTTTTCTAAAATCGTTCACTTTTATATTTTTAGGCTTTTTAACCTCTTAGGCCCGCGTTTGACTACTAAGCTGTTTACCATAAAGCGTAAAGGCTTGTTCGCATTAGGTTAGTATATTAGTCTAGTAGAGAGTAATTTAGTAGCTAAAATACTCGCTACTATTCAAAAATCGTTCGCACCGTGCTTTAGTACAGTTCACAAGTGATTAGCGTTTCGCAACATGAAGATCCTACAACGCAATAAAATAAATGAATGAATAAGCTAATCTTATCGAATCGTAATGGCTATTTTAGAAGAGGTGAATTAAAAAAATTGTGTGATCAATAAAATAAGTTATTCCACAGACAATTTCGTATTTGAAAAATTGTTTGAAGTTATTTTTCTCTCCAGACTAATTCGACGAGTTCGAACCTGTTTAATCGGCGAGCCAATGAGCGCACCGCTCGCGACGAACGCGTGGTGGGGGGTGCTACTCGCCCGTTGAAAATAGAACAAAATGGATTGACTCGACTAAATCACTTCCTAAACTACTCGACTAAATTTTCACTGTTCATACACGTTTAGTTGCTAAATTACTCGTCACTTGGCTAAATTACTAGCTTAATGCGAACAAGCCTTAAGCGACGGTGCGGTCGAAAGTAATGCATGCTAACCTAAAATATATACTTCAAGGTTTACAACACTTGGCTAAATTTTGACGGCTGTTTTTAGTTGCCACTGAATTCAGTGAAGTTTAATAGCATTCAGTAAGCTAGGAGACTAAATTCAGAAGCGAGAATTGCTTGGTTCTATACTTCTGAATTCAGTCAACTAATATTGCATCTAGATTTGCTTCTGGATTCAGTCGACTAAATTTAGCCAACTGTAATATTATAAAGCTGAAGAGTATTTTGGTTGAACGCGCTAATCTCAGGAACTACTGCACCGATTTCAAAAAAATCTTTCACCGTTGGATATGTTCATGATCTCTGAGTGAGATATACACAGTACCATGGGCGAGGCCGGGGCGGATGACTAGTATATGTATATGCTAAGATCGCGCGGTGTGCGATGGAGACCGTTTTTTAACCTACCTCAATATGGGTATCAAATGAAAGGGCTTGATTAGTAGAGTACTATACGCTATAACAAATTTCAAATCCAAGATGGCCGCCACCACAAAATGGCGAATTATATAATATTTTTCACTACTACTTCAATATGGGTATCAAACGAAAGGGATTGATTAGTAGAATACTTTGCACTATGACAAATTTCAAATCCAAGATGGCCGCTACCACAAAATGGCGAATTACATTTCTTTTTTCACAACTCCCCTTAATATGGGTATCAAATGAAAGGGCTTGACTAGTAGAATGTTGTACGGATAACAAATATACTACCTTAGACTACCTTAGTCGGGGGTTAATCAAAATTTTTAATTTTGTTCTTGTTAATAGTATAGAGTGACGGGACGAGCAGGACATGCGCGTGATGATAAACAGCACACTTGCCTATAACAGCAGTGACACGCAGCTAATGGAACATGAAGAGTCCAAATCATTACCTACCAATGCACTGCGACCGTCACACTGAGACTTATGATGATATACATCTATGCCCAGTAATTTATCTGGAAACATTGCCCTTAAAACCGGAACACAGTGATGTTTGCAAATTACTGCTTGACGGTAGAATAACTGGCAAAGTCTATTTAAAAGAAATATATTCATTATCGACTTTAAGACATCAAGATTATTTCTAAATCCAGCGCGAAAACCACTCTGGCAATACATTCCATAATCTTTTTGTGAAAACAATGTAAAAGGGTATCTAGCTAAGCGAGGCCATGTTGTTGCTTTACATCAGGAAATACCTACACGGACAAACCCAATAATTCTATAACACAAAGATTTAGTGTGCGAACTTAACTACAATGCCCTACTGTAATTAAATTGTAGTAAATTATAACTTTTAGTTCTGTAATGTTAGAAATATTTATCGGTAATTATCCGCTGTATTTAAAAAAAACCTAAAGAAGCCCATGCATGTTCCCACGCCTGGGACTCTGACCCGTTTCTCACAAAGAGTCAAAACCACTTCACTGGCAAAGTGTGGGTTGGCGAATGATAAAAATAATTAGCGGTCCTCCTCAGCTACGCCTGTGGTACATGTTACACATGGGTTTGGTAATAAGCCTGCATCCTTGTAAGGGTATGTCAAGTACATTAAATACGTCACCTTTTGATCTACAGTTTATTTATGCATAAAAAGTGGTCAAGTGCGAGTCGGACTCGCCCATGAAAGCTTCCGTAGCAGGAAGTAACATAGTATAAAAGTTCTTGTAGTTCGTTGTTATTTTAATCAGTGTTTTAACAATAGTGCATTTATAACGTATTAAAATAAATCTACTTACTAGATCTCATTCAAACTAATTTTCGTTGAAAGTTTATATGGTAATGTACATCATACATTTTGCTTAATTTTTGTTATTCTCTTATTTAAGAACTTACAGGGACACACACACACACACACACACACACACACATTTTACTACTTTGGAAGAGTCTCTCGCGCAAACTATTCAGTTTAGGAAAAACATGTGATAGAAACCTCAGCATCATTTTTGACCTATCCATAGATATCCATGTATAGTTTAGATGGAAAAAACATTTTTGAGTTTTAGTTCTAAGTATGAGATACCCCCAAATTTTATTGTTTATTTCTAGTTTTTGTATGAAAATCTTAATTCGGTTCACAGAATACATCTGCTTTCCTAGTTTCAATAGTATAACTCTTATAGTTTCGGAGAAAAGTGGCTGTGACATACGGACGGACAGACAAGACGAATCTATAAGGGTCCCGTATATTGCCATTTGGCTACGGAACCCTAAAAATAAAAAAGTGTATCTATTTGCCCAACTTCTAAGACACAAGAGCCATGCCGTTAGGTTTTTTGCCATTGTCACGAAGACCACTTGGTTTGAGTAGGCTTGGAGCACTGGCAGTGGAAAAAGTCGGCGTATGATATCATTCAGGCTGGCGGCCAATACGACCCGCGTTTTTTAAGCAAAAGATACCATGGTGACAGTTGGTCGATATCCCTACCACAAGGCTGTTGAATCTTATATTTCGAGAGCTTGCACAAATTTTTTGGTATTTTTTTTGAATTTTTTTATGGTACCAAAAAATTTGTGCAAGCTCATACGCTTCAACATACGCTTTAAAACTCCCAATAGAGTTTTAAAGCGTCTGTTAAGCAAAACGGCCGACGGAAAGTGTCTGGGAGTATTGGGGCCTTATTTTTAAAGATATTGCCTATACGTAAAAACAGTTATCAGAAAAAACGGGAAGTAAGTAATGTATCTTCTGGACCCCATATCTCAAAATTGGCCGTCTGAGCAAGTTAGCGGGTAAGAATGTGTTCTTAGTACGTACTAACTCTACTCAGTCGTTCATTTCATCCATCAGAAAATACGTGACGTCTGGCGGCTCTAGGATCTTGGACTAAATACGAAGGAGTAAATTGAGGGATTTATTTTGCCCCGCTACAGTTACTTATCAGCCAGGTCTGGAGTTTCGTGTTGGGATGTTGTAGGAGAGCAATATGACAAGTTCCTAGCATGCCTCAAATACCTACCCAAGGTGCCAGCTCTCGGAATGTTATGCTTAATCCAAACATTTCACACGATGCCTATAATAATTACCTATAATGTTATAGAAAATATGTAAGTTGAATTTAATTTAGTTATAATTTTAAAACTAACAAAACTACTAATAATTGTGAAACTCTACTACAACGTCGTTATTATTAAGTAAATTTCGAAAAAAAAATAATGGCTCTAATTTTATCTGCAGACAAACAATTAAAAAACCGTCTAAGAAGAACGAAGGGTTCCGTCCCATTACCAAATAAACGGCGAAAATCTCTTTGTTGTATGGGAGCCCCTTAATTATTTATTTTATTTCAGTTAATTGTATTTAAAGAGAACATAAAACTACATATTCTGTGATCAGTGAAAGCGTCTACCTGTCACAGTTATTAGTATCGAGCAAGAAACATCATACAAATCAAGTTTGTTATATCGAAGCCCCCTTTGATGTTTATTTTATTTTATTTTTAGCATTTGTTGTTATAGCGGCAATAGAAATACATCATCTGTGAAAATATCAACTGTTTAGCTATCACCGTTCTTGAGATTCAGCCTGATGACAGACGGACGGACGGACAGCAAAGTCTCAGTAATAGGGTCAGGATTTCGCCCTTTGGGTACGGAACCCTAAAAAAGAATGACATCATAACAAAGCTCATAAATATTACGTAACATTTAATTTGGATACTTAATTAGATCCTTCTTATAAACGCGGAGGTTGAAAACAATGGAGCTAGTGTGGGAAATTTAAGAGTTGATACGTGCGACTCGGATTATTGTTGTCAAAGTCAAAGTACTTTATTCATAAATGTACAATTTACACGTCAATTATTCAAAAACAAAAACAAAAGAAAGAGAATACAAATTGTATACATTTTCAAAGTTTGAAATGACTACTTTGCTGTATTATAACAATTATTGTACAGAAAACTGTCAAGCATTATACGAGTATAATATGGTTTTAATACAAGTGTACTGACCCATGTAAAATTTATTTCTTTACATTTATATGGGAACTTTGCCATCACGCTCTAAAAATTCGCTGTAACTATAAAAAGCTTGATCGATAAGCCAGCACTTTAATCTGTTTTTGAAGCTGCCAAAACTTGGGGCCGATATAACTATATGCGGAAGAGTGTTATGTTATCCAACATAACGTGTAAATACATATCTATACATCTGTTACGGGTCACAAGATTTTTTTCAACATCATGATAATAAGCTCAGTTTGTGTTCCCAGCGCTGGGATTCGGAGAGGCTCTCACAAGCTAAGATTCCAGGCCATAATCCATCATACACTGCACTAGTTTTAACAAAAAACGAATACTAGTCACCAGTTTACAATAAAACTAAATTGTCCTAATGTAATATTATATAATCCAGTAATCTTATACCTTTAAACGACCAATTCTTGTAGGTATATATATATATATATAGAATCTGAATCTCGGAAACGGCTCGAACGATTTTCATGAAATTATGTATACAGGGGGTTTCGGGGACGATAAATCAATCTAGCTAGGTTTTCTTTTTTTTAAACATCTTTTTATGCGCGTTTTTAGACAATGAAATGTCTTACAATATCATTAGAATACGATAACTTATTTCGCCACTGTTTTTTACGGCTCAGACGGAATATGCTCGCCCTCGAAGTCAACAGGCCCCGGTTCGAATCCTGATGGTTACACTCGGGACCTTTCTTTTTGTTCTTTTTTTCTGAGAAAATCTTATACTTTTATAAACGCATTTAATTCGTATCTAAGTAGGTCTAAGTAAGTCATCACTACGTAATTCGTACCTGCCTAAACAACATTAAAAAAACCGAGCATAGCTCGGTCAACCAGGTACTGATATCTAAAAAGAGATGTGGTCTCATGGTAGGCATGGTAGCAGGCTTACACGTTTCACAATTTGACGGTTTCACTTCGACAGATTATACATCTACAAAAAAATCCGGTAAATTGTAAATAGTCTATATGTTCAGTAGTATCTCCTTGAAAAACATCGCCGAACGCTATCGAAATTTGAGTCCGACGGGACTGACAAACGTAGGTAGTATATTTATTTAAAAAGTATGTTCGGTTTATAATCTATGGTATATAATTTTTTGATTTCACGTAATTGGAAACTTCCTTAGTGCAGCACTGATCATTGAACTTGGCAACCATTTACATCTCACTCTTTTGTTGTTGAAGTCAACAATTTATCCACATAGGTAATTGTCATAGTATTGAACTTGGTTTTCATTTAACATTTATGTTTTTGATGGGATATCATTACTTTTTGTAGTGGAATGATTGGTTATTATACTAAAATGGAAGTTTAGATGTTTGTGTGTATGTTGCTCAATTACATCGGACTGGCTCTATGCATTTTTTTTTAAATAAAGAGTGACGAGACGAGCAGGACATGTGCCTGATGGTAAGCAACATGCATGACACATAACAGCACAGTGACACGTAGCTATTGGAACATGAAGAGTCCGAATCATTACCTAGCACTGCACTGCGCTCGTCACCCAGAGATCTAAGATCTTATTTCTCTAAGCCCTGTAATTTCTCTGGAAACATTGCCCTTCAAACCGGAACACAGTAGCTGCTTGGCGGTAGAATAACTGGCAAAGGTGTGGTACTTCCCCAGGCGGACTCTGCCAAGAGTCCTACCACTACAGTCTACTACTGAGTCCTACTATGATGAAGTTTCAGTTAGTTTACAGACAGAAATAGCACAAACATAATCAGATCACTAATTGTTCCTACTGCTGAGGCTCGATGCCTCTTCTCATAGATCATAGATCTCTTTGGCTGAATCAAGACCATAATTCAGCACATTGGCAGAACTGGTCCAGTATGGGTTGGTAGATGACACGGGACTTTGAAAGATTGATGGCACATGCCGGTTTTCTCACGAACCCCCCGGTTCAGATCCCACCCAAGTAGGTATCATGTTTCATCAGTCATGTGCGTAACATAAAAACGATGAAGGAAAACATCGTGAGGACACTTAATCGGTATCGGTTGCCTGGAAAAGATTGCTTTTAGTGATAGGACGCCATTTGTTTCTCTAGCTTTAAAGATATGCCATTTTGTATATTGTTTTTTGTATTGTGGACAATAAAGAGTATCTATTTATCTACGTATCAATAATCTTTCGAAGACATGTGTCATCCACCGACCCGCACTGGGCTGGCGTCGAGGACTATGACCTTGAATCCAGACAGAAGACCTTACGAGAAGGAGAAAGAGTCCCAACTATGAGAAAAAAAAATTAGTTCCTTTTTCTATGCTTACTTACACTATTGCTGTACGATAAATAATGCAATAATGAAAATCAAACAACTTCTAACAATTATAAATACTAAAACCCATATGTTCGGATTAAAAACGATTTAAAAGTAAAGAAGTAACTCGTTCTACAGCGTGGCGCTTTGGTGCCGACATTAAATGAAACCACATATCACACATCATATTTTTAGGCATTCTGTAAAATTAAATTTCGTGTATCGTTGTTATTCACTGAGTTATTTGCAATTTTCAAAAAATCCAAATCAAAGCAACCTGTATCTAAAAAATGTAAGTCACGAGGTCATTAGGCCGCAGACCTCAGATCCATATGTTTGATCAATGAAAATCAGGCAAAAGGCAAATACAATAGAAAGAGATAAGACAACACGTGCGTTTGTGTGCGAGTTAATGAAATGCAGAGAGGATGTGCTCGTCTAACTTCTGTCCTTCTCTCCACTAGTTCACTCGTTGACCGTTGTCCTTGACACATATCTCGCGCTAAAACTTTTATTGTAAATGTCTAATTTACTGTTTTAAATCCTTAGCTAGGTAACTAAGTAATTTAATTATTCGCGAAAAAGACTTACACATTTTTGTCGTTTATTTAGTGTAATTTATTGTACGAGTCAGTATCAATTAGATTAGGTTAGATACCGCGATAAAGACGCCTTTTTGTTATGTACTTTTGTGTTGTGATTTTGTTTTGTGAGTAGTTATTTAATTGGTGTTGTGGAACTCCATAGTATGCAGACATGACTTTAGTTTACACAGAAACCCATCAAATAGCTGCCTTTGCGATAACAATTTGTCGCCCAAAGCAAGTCATCGACAGATTTCGGTTTCACCTGGACACTTATTGGCAAGCATTCGTTTTCATTTTCATTTTTAATAAGGTTTAGTGTTCGCGAAAGTGGCGGTCACGTAGACCATTTTAAAAATGCAGATCAAAAAAGTTTGGCTCCGATGTTTGTACCTAAAAGAACAATGGCAAAATAATAGTTGACATAGTTGATAGCGTCTAGAAAATCTAGAAATAACATCTATACAAAAGTAATTTGTTGTTTTTGCTAAGATTTTTCACATATATATATAACTGATAATAGAAGCCAAAAAAAAATTACAATTTATTGGGTTTTAAATGATTAAAATAACTTCCTGCTCAGTTCAAAGCAAAGTAGATAAAATATCAGTAGTTATAAAAAAATAACGATAGATAATGGAAATAAGTTTCACTTAAACTTCTTTGCGCTGTATTACGATTACAATATTAATACCTACCCTAATAAGTATTGGTATTCATTTTATTTTATGTTATGGTAACATCGGAAATACCTTTGTCGCTGTCAAGTGTCAAGTTCGTTGCTCCTGCGCTTTTCGTGTCGGTTGTTTTCGTATTTGAATATCTCATTATAATTATATGAAGTAGTATGTACCTCATCTACGCATTATTATTTTATAATAATATGGAGCATCATACCTAAGTGTTACAAAAAAACATCCAAGTGAACACATAATAGGTACCTAAATATTAATCTGGCAATCTTATTTGCTGTTAGAATAACAAAACAAAACAAGACCTCAGAAAAAGTAGTTTTCTTGTTGTGAGAAAATGACATCTCGACGTACAAGTGTCAAACCAATGTCAAACCTACATAACCTAAAAAAAGTTTAAACCTAAATATCTTTTTTTCACGGCCTTCTCAAGACAAAAATCTTTCCATATATTACTCAGGGGCTGACGCTCAACATTTAAAGATATTTTTGATGTATAGACGCTATCATTTCGTCTCAACTATTTTAAAGTCTGCCATTGTTCTTTCAAAGGATTACCCGGCGCGGCGCCGCGCCGGAGTAGGCGCGGTGTTGCCACTCCGTGCGTAAAGGCATGTAGAGGTAGAGATATAAAGGTACTTACAACTATCCCTACAACTAATAGGTAGGTACCTACTTAGTTACTGTTTTTAAAACATTCTTAATTTTATTTACTTACCTAATCGTAATTAGATTTCAAACAAAATTATCTTTTATTTGAAAGGGTTTTATTGGTTAAATTGTTTATGAAATTCAAATCTTCAAACCAAATCTTATCGCGATAAGTTGTTTTTATTTTATTTTTAAAGAATGTTGTAGGCTAACCAATTCAGCAGGTTTCAGGCTAAAAACGCTAATGCTTTTGTTATTACCAAGTGTTCTTGAAGTGACGGTTGGTGTGGTCGGAAGAACGGCGACTGCTGATCCGTACCCCCGCACACTACTATCTTTTCAAAGCCATGTGCGTAAGGCCGCTAAATTACAAACGGCGAAGGAAAACATCTTGAGTAAATCGACATGCACTTTTCGTGGGTATGTGCCATCCACCGAGCTGCAGTAGGCCAGCGTGATGGATTATGGCCTTAACTGCCTGTCTCCTTGCGAGAGAAGGCCCGAGTCCCACCAGTGGGAATAATGAAAAATGCGAAGTGCTCTTGATATGAGTACTGACAATACGCATTTTATTATTTCAATGTCAACATTTTGGTATTTTTCGCCAAATGGTACCTACGCATTTATTTACATTTTGTGTGCTTACCTTTGTTGTTTATTATTGGGTATTCGATTTATTAGTGGTGAACAGATGTTGAATCTGCTGTTTCATGATGTACCTACTCACTCACGTTCCAAATTAATCAGAATTAAATAACTAAAAATTGTGTAAACGTCTATCTGTAAAAATCTGTAGATAGGTAGCTGTAACCTACGAACCCGCTTGGCGCGGCGGCGGCTGATATGTTCTCGGGGTTTACCGCACGAACGAATACTGTCATAGCTTTGTAGTTTCTCTCTTTTTTTTCGTTTGACATGATAGAGATGGCAATAGCAAAGCCAAAGCCGATTTAGTTAGGCGGTAGAAGGCGTGATAGATGCGGCGTTGCCAGCTTTACTCACACGCAACTTACTCACACAACGGGAGCAGTGCATCCTCACTCGCTCAAGGTCGCGCGGTTTTAGCCTACAGCTAGACCGTTCCTCGCACGGAACAAGTGCCCTGCGGCTGTCGAACGCACGTCTGAGCGCTCGCGCAACACGTTTCCCCGCGCAAAATTACGTCGCCATATATTGTGCTGTATATGGATGCACGACTCAAAAAACAAAGAATTATCATTTTTTCCTAGTTGTACAAAATATACCATTATTTTTTATATTTTTCTGCTAACCGTACAAAAAGTACGGGATATTATAAAATAGTTTGTAATCGAAGCTGGTTGTATGTATTAGTGTAGGTAAGTACATTAAAATATGTTACATATTTATCAAACAACATTTAGAAGTAGAATAAAAACAGTCAAAGTATAATTTTATTGTTTTAATTTCAATGGGTCCGACCCTATGTTACGGCCTCTTCTAGCTGTCTTGCGCGTTACGAAGTAAATAACTAAAACCGACTTCAAATAGATGAGTGAGTAGCGCTTATAATAATGATTTTAGTTTATTTTTCGCTTTTCAGTGCCTATTTGTGGTTTTGAAGTCGGTTTAATTTTTTGTACGAAAATAGTTTTATACGAAAGTATTTTACCCTTTTTAGTGTACAAGAACAGAATTAAAAATTTTGATTAAACCCTGACTACCTCGGATTTGTTATCTGTACAACATTCTAGCCAAGCCCTTTCATGTGATACCCATATTAAGGGAGTTGTGAAAAAAAGAAATGTACCTATTTCGGCATTTTGTGGTAGCGGCCATCTTGGATTTGAAATTTGTCATATTGCAAAGTATTCTACTAGTCAAGCCCTTTCATTTGATACCCATATTGAGGTAGGTTGTGAAGAAATATTTTGTCCGCCATTTTGTGAAGGCGGCCATCTTGAATTGACATTAACCAAACATAGCTAAAAACATCCGCTAGGGCATTAACCTTGAAATAAAAAAAAGCGCATCGAAATCGGCCCATCCGTTTGAGCTCTACTACGGTGCCACAGCAGACAGACAGACAGACATCGACGTCACTTAAAACACCCCGTTTTTGGTCGGGGGTTAAAAACAAGTTTTTATTAAAGCATTTACACAACTTTGTATTGACAGGGTCGAGATTCATAACTTTTGTGAAGTCTACAACTATGTCATCCAGAAAATTGTACGCAAATTTTAGTTTTTGGTTCATATTTCTAAAACCACTTGACCGATTTCGATAAGATTTATATGGGACCATTCGGAAAGCATACCCATCCGAACACAAAAAGAAAATTTTAAATCGGTGCAGAGGTTCTCGAGAAATCAGGTAACATACATAAAAAAAAAAACATAGGGTCGAATTGATAACCTCCTCCTTTTTTTGGAAGTCGGTTAATAAAATTATTGAAAATACTAATTTCTGATTTATTCCTTTGTGTTCACCAAATTACCTATCTGGATGCCTAATTTGAACTTTCTATATCATCTGAAACTGGGTTAAATATGTTATGTCTATATCTTAAGGCCAGGTATTTCTGTCAAAGTAGGCATTTAACGCTGTCTTGTTCTCGCGACCGTCACCGACCGCGGAATCGGTGCCACAGTGCAGAAATAACATTAAAATATTGGACTTTGTAATTTAAACTCATTTTTTGTTCAAGATTTGTTTATACTAGTGATAAGAGTTTTGTTGCTATATAAACGAAGAAATATTAAATTTATCTATACTCGTAGGTATACAAAACTCAACCTTTTCTTTTTTGGTCACACTATAAGTTGAGAACGGCTTTTCCAATTTCATGCATCTTTTTAAAATGTTTCCTAATAATTCACAAGTTCGTCAAAAATTTTAAAAAATGTGCTGAAACGTAATGAAATGCCAGTAAAAATAGAAGGTTTTTTGGTCAACTTTGCACTAAATTTCTTTTTTTTTTTTTTTTTTTTTTTAAATATAATAGGTTCGCACTTGACCACCATCTCGCCTGATGTTAAGCGACGATGCGGTCTACGATGGAGCGTGCTTACCTAGAAGAAGAAAGGGCAAGGTGGTATTAGATCATGCAGATCAGTTGCACACTCTCCGAAGTGTATCCGATAAAAAACCGATAAGCTAGCGATCTTGCGGCGATGATCAAGACTTTGAAGTCTTTTACGCACAAGAGCGTCACTGCCTATGAGTCTTTTGGCACGTCTCTCAATCGATTCCAAAGTCTCCAGCTGATACTTAGCCGATCCATCCCAAAGGTGCGAACAGTACTCCATACAGGAGCGAATCTGTGCTTTGTATAACGTGAGCAACTGTTCAGAGTTGAAGTATCTTCGCACCTTTGAGAGGACACCTAGTTTTTGGCGGCTAATTTAGCCTTAGACTCAATATATGTGCCAAAGTTGAGCGTCGATGACAGAGAAACGCCCAAAAGATCGAGATGGTCAGTAACCGGCATGGACACGCCTCGAAAAGTAGGAGTCAGTTGGAACGGACTCCTTTTGGCGGAGAACAAACACGCCTGTGTCTTTCCTTCGTTAAACCTGGCCAAATTGGCATCGCCCCATTTAGAGACTGCCTCAAGGGCCAAGTTCAACCGTTCGATCATATTCTCTCTCAATAGCTGAGTTTGTTGCCCACTGGCTCTTGCGCTAGATATATAACTCTCTACGACGGTGCTATCATCTGCGTACCCAAAAATACCGGGCCTCAACAGATCGTTGATATGTAGCAGGAAGAGCGTCGCAGAGAGTACCGACCCTGAGGGACTCCGGCATTGATAGCCATTTGATCCGACGAGCAGCCATCAATGACGACTCGTATGGATCGATCCTCAAGAAGTCCGATATCCACGCAATAAACCCAGGAGACAAACCATAGCCAGAAAGCTTGCTTATAAGGCCATCATGCCAAACCCTGTCGAAAGCCTTCGAGATATCCAGGAGACTGCAAGTGCTTCCCGTGTTTCTCGATAGCTTCACTCCAGATGTGGGTGACATACGCTAGAATATCCCCGGTGGACCGGTTCCGGCGAAACCCGTATTGCCGGTCACTGAGGAGGTCGTTCGATTCTAGGTATGTCAGGAGCCTGTGGTTTCAGACACGTTCCATAGTCTTGCAGAGTATGGACGTGACTGAGATGGGCCTGTAGTTGACAGGGTCAGCACGACTACCTTTTTGGGCACAGGTTGCACGTTTGCAAGCTTCCACGACTTCGGCACTTGCCCAGTTTGGAGAGAAAGTCTAAACAGGCGCGTTAGTACTGGAGACAACTCGGGTGCACAAACCCTCAGTACTATGGCAGGAATTCCGTCCGGGCCACTGGCTTTATTCACATCCAGATTGCGTAGCGCTTTGGTAACCTCCTTTTGGCGAATATGTATTTCAGACATTACAGTCGGACTGCCAGGTGGAGTAGGAGGTATCGCACTACCAGCATCTAGACGTGAAGATTCCGCAAACTGAGATGCAAACAAGTTTGCTTTCTCCGTTGCGGTGTGAGCCAACGTCCCATCAGGTTTTAGCATTGGAGGTAGTGAGGGGCGACAGAAGTTCGATTCGACCGATTTAGCTAGGGACCAAAACGCTTTGCTACCCGCAGGATATGAAGCTAGTTTGTTCCCTATTCGACTAATATGGTCGAAACGAGCCCTCTGTAAAACCTTTTTGCATGCCTTAGCAGCCTTGTTAAACGCTTTCTTCTTCTGGTGTGTGTCCTTTGCCTTACGTTGTCGAGCATCAACCCAAGCTAGGTAAGCCCCGTGCTTACATGCCTCAGCATTTTTACACTGCGGGCCAAACCAGGGGCGAGCTTTGCTGGATACTGGGACGTCAGAGTACGGTATAAAATATTCCATAGCCGTTTGTATCACTTCAGTCACAGCGTCCGCGCAAGTTGAAGGATCACCAGAAGAGAAGCACAATGACTGCCATGGGTAAGACGCAAAAAAAGAACGCATCTCATCCCAATCTGCTAACTTGTATCGCCACAACCGCCGGTTGCCTCTAGGGCTGGGATCGGGCGGATGGTACATTGATACTGACTTCACCAGACAGTGGTCGGAGCTGCCCAACGGCGAAGATACCGCCACGGAATATCGGTCTGGGTCAGTTGTTAGCAGAAGGTCTAAACAATAAGGAGTATGCGACTCAACGTCAGGTACCCGTGTGGCCTCTTGGACCAGCTGGGTCAGGTCTAACGATAAAGCTAGCTTTCTCGTTTCCAGCCCAGCGTGGTCAGTGTCCCGGTATGGGAACAGCCAATCCTTGTGATGGCCGTTAAAATCCCCCAGCAACACTAGTTGGGCTGTTGGGTACTTTTGCTGAGCCGCATCCGCCGCCTCACTCAAATATTCCATGAGCCTAGTCGTCTCCAGATCCTCACTGTGCGACCGATAGACACAGGCATAGACAATTTTGTCTATGCCTGTGTCTATCAGCGCCCAAACAACAGAGAATCTGGTGTCCTCAAGATTACGGAGACGCCGACAGCAGATATCGTCACGGGCGTACAGGCACACTCCAGCACGTGGTTTAAAGTTGTGCTCCAACGTGTACCCAGGATATGTTAGGTACGCCACGTCTGACGGACGTCCTATCTGCGTCTCCGTAAGAAACAACAGTGATGGCTGCTCAGTCTCCAGGTGGTGGTGGACTGCTGTGATATTTGAGTGCAGACCTCGGATGTTCTCGAGGTGCACTTTAAGGATCAAGGAGTGCAGCCGCGTATTAACTTTGTTTCTGTATTTGACTTTGTTCATAGTAGTTTTGGTGAATTACGGTGGGAAAACGGAAGTAGAACGAGGCTACACACTGCTGACTATCGGCCACAACACACAACACGAATACATCTATGGGAAACTAGTCTGGAGACTGCGGGACGCCTGAGCCCCCCAGGGATGTCTATCTGGCCTTGATATCCGGTCGCCAACCGGCAGGATAGCGCATCCCGGGATTTTTCGCTAGATGGCGGGGCAGCCTTTCATGAGGGGCTAGCTCACTACTTGGGCCCCCTACTGTCTGCGGTAAAATTTCTAAACCAATTTTTTTGCTATGAGGTAAAGATCACTTACTGAGCATAAAATTACAAAATGCTCACAGATCCAGGTAGAGCTTCAAACGCCAATTGAAAAAAAAAACTGTTTTAGCCGATATTTTGGAAACTATATATTTTGACAATAATTGTAGAAAATAAAATTTTGCATCTTTTGTTGCTAGTAAACTTTTTTTGTGAAACTTACCGTTTACGATTTATAACCCATTTAATGATACGGTTGCGATGATGCCAATAATAGTGGATGAAAATGATGTGGGCTACGATGGAACTTGCTTCTCTAATAGAAACAAACACAGTGTACCTCGTAACCCCAAGGTTCGAACCTTCGACAAAAACCCACTCTGGCAATGCGTTTCACAGCTTAGTTGTTCTTATTACAAAAGTGGAGACCAAACTCTTCAATCATGATGATGAACGGTGCTGTTTATTCGAGCAACGAGCAATATGATAGAATAACTTTAATTTAAAAACCCCGACTACAAAAAAAACTACACATAAAAAAAACATTACCTACTATCTAAGGACACTTTGGCGAATGAGACTAGTCTTAGAATATCTTAGTTACCAAAATCCATCCAGCCGTTTGGAAGATATATGTGGAAATAAAAGTTTTACAAACATAAAGATACGCGCGAAAAACATAACCCGTCTTCCATTCCGGTAAAAAGAGACATGTTTATGCTACTGGGAACAGAATTCACATCTTATTTTTTTACATTGTTATCAAATTGGACATAGGAAATCGTAATCGGTAAGTTCGAAAAAAAAGTTTACTGGCAACAAAAGATGGGAAATTTTATTTTCTACAATAATAATAGGCTTTATAACTTTTTCGGAATATCGGCCAAAAACGTTTTTTCGAGCTGGCGCTTGAAGCTCCACCTGGATTTGTTATTATTTTGTAATTTTATGCTCAGGAAATGATTCTAAACCTTATATAAAAAATACGAATCGGAAATTTAGTACAGAGTTAAATTCTACGAGTAATTTTACTGCCTAAAAGGCTTCTTATCAAATTTGGTCGAGTGTCTAAATTTCATTTTAAATAAGTTTTAAATGAACGAAGTTGGGTTTTTAGGGATTCGTAGACAAATTTTAAAATATACGTTATGTTTGTCCATCCGTATGTGACAGCCATTTTTCTCCGAAACTATTAGAAGTATACGATTAAAACTTGGTAAGTAGACGTATTCTATGAACAATATTAACATTTTCATACAAAAAAATAAAAAACAATAAATTTTAGTGGTGTCACAAACTTGGAAAAGAAATAAAAAAAATCTATCAAAACCATACGTGTATCTATGGATAGATGTTCAAAAATTGTATTGAAGAAAAAAAATGTTAGGACATTTTTTTTCTAAACTAAATAGTTTGCGCAAGAGTCTCTTCCAAAGTGGTAAAATGTGTATGTGAGGATTTTTCTTCCAAGTACTAAGTACCTTACTACCAAAGAATTTACCTACCTTACCTTATTACCTAAATGGCATATAAATACAAGTTAGGTATCATTTATGGGGATTTACGCAGGGGACTTTTCCCCTCTCATTATTTCCTTATCCCGATCTCTGATTTGACGGACGAGTATTTTACCGATACTTATCTATTTTCCATTGCATCCGCATTGAATTTTTCACTGATGTGTTATCGACGTCAGTTTTTTGAGACTCCCCTATTGGTCTACAAAATAAACTAAACAGCGTACTAATTAGTATCAGCGTCTATTTGCAATTCCAATGAAAACGGAATCAAAAATCAAGATCATAGCGTGCTTCACTAGTAATACCTACTGATATTGTTATACTATAGTTATAGGCACTATGATCGTAATATTTAAAATTTATTGGTTGTCAAAATTGCAAAATCAAGCACAGGCCCGTTGTCCGTGAGCGCCGAAACGCGACTGATCAGGCCTGCCGAACAGCGCGCTATATATATGGTAGATATTAAAACATAGTGAATAACTGATACTTTTTATCAAGTCAAACTCTGCGAATGCATCTATAACGTTTTAGTGGCTTTCGTTGAGTACAAAAATTTTGTAAAAAAATTCATTAGTTTAGTCATAAACTTGAAAAACCTTTTTGAAAAGGGGTAACTTTGGGATTTTTTTCTATCATGTAAAATTCATTAAATCGTGTTATTGACTGTGAATTGCACTAGATTAGATCCTTAACTAATACATTTTTTTTTCAAAGTTTAATACAATATTTTAAAGGTCTTAAAGTTGTTTTAAAAATTCAAAATTACGGCCCACACGCCCTTAATCACTGATAATAATGTCAATTTTAGGACGAATATCTAAATAACCGTTGGAGATATGTTTATGAAATTTGGAGCATATCCTGCAAGTCTCAATGTGTGAGCAATTTGACACGTTAATGTGCAATAGTTTTTAAGTTATGAGGAGGACAAAAGTAGCTCCAAATGGTTCGTGTAATATTACACATGGCGCGGCTCGCCAGTTTACTTGAATGAAGGCTTGAGATAGGTTTACGTTTTCACCATTCGGTCTTTAGGCCGATTTTATCTTAGTTTTTAGTACTCTAGTACTAAAAAACCTCACTAGATCGAGTTCAAACAAATTTTCGTTGGAAGTTTGCATGGTAATGAACATCACATATTTTTTTTTGTTTTATCATTCTCTTATTTTAGAAGTTACTTGACACATTTTACCATAATGAAAGTTTCTCTAGCTCAAATTATACAGTGTAGAAAAAAATTATATTAGAAACCTCAATATCATTTTTGAAGACCTTTACATAGTCACACCACATGTATTGATAAAAAATTGGTTGCCTGTAAAGTCGGTATACGGGCGAAAGTTTTACGTGACAACGACTTTGAGTGGTAAAATAATTTTACGGAAGGGACGCGTGCCTTTCACTTTTTATGTCTGTCTCTCTCGCTCTTAGGCGGGCTAACCATGCCCGAGTGGAAGGGACGCGTGCCTCTCACTCGCTCTCGTTGTGAGCGCATAACGTGAGCGGAGCGTAACGCAGTTTCTTGAAGTGTCACCCGGCAAACCAATTTATAAGACGTTGTCACGTCAAAAAATTGAGTTTTAGTTCTAAGTATGAGGCCCCCCAAACTTTATTGTTTTTTATATTTTATTGTAAAAATCTTGATGCGGTTCACAGAATACATATATCTACTGACCAAGATTCCATAGTGTAGTTCTGATAGTTTCGGTAAAAATTGTCTGTGACATACAGACGGACAGACAGACAGACAGGCTTAATGTAAAGGAAGGAACTTAATATCTACAAAACAATGTTTTATTTAGACACTTACATATTTAGCGATGATGAGGACAGGGTCGGTAACCAGTAACAGAATATCGGTAAACATAGCGAGTACTCCGAAAATACCAGCCAATAGAAATTTATCTGAAACAGGAACAACACTATCTAATTATTTTAGGACATAAATAAAAGCATACGATTGTCTCTATCATGTAAGGTTCATTTTTTTAAATTGAGAACTAGTTGCGTTGAGCATTTCGTTGTAGGAGAATATAATTATTATGAGCTCGCGTTACCGACATATTAAAATGGCGGTAGCGGAGCAGCGCAGTTGAGAGGAACGAGACGTGCGCGTTAGGGGCCATCCATAAATTACGCCACACGGCAAGGGGAAGGGAGGGGGTCGGTGAAGTGTGACAAATTTTGTCACCTCAATATTTTTTTAAAGTTGTTTTTCATTTCTAATTAAATATTACAACACACCTAAATTTAAACGAAAATAATTGTCAAATATGCAACGTCATACTAAGGAAGGGTCTCAAAAATATGGACCAACTGTGACAAGGTCGGTATAAATATCATGAAATTTGTATGACGTAATTTACGGATGGTCCCTTAGATGCTTTTTGGTTGGTTGAAATCTGGTGAGCTCGAGTCACCGACTTGCGTAAGACGTGTCACCGTCAGGTAATGTGTAATCTGTGGTTTAAGTGATGTGATGTGCAACATTAGATAGATAGACAACTCTTTATTGTCTTTATTGTGTATTGTGTGTTTAATGATAAAATTCTTAGTTAAAAGTTTTCGCTTCTATCGGCAGTCTGTCTCTACGACTGCCAATTTTCAACTTCAATAGGTTTACACTTGACCGCCATCTTGCACTAGACCGCCATCTTGCTTAATGTTGCTCAACGATACATTCCACGATGGAGCGTGCTTACCTAGAAAAAACTGATTCACTCTCGATTTGAAGACGTGAAGATTGTACCATTGGGGTAAACCCACTCAGGCAACGCATTTTACAGCCTAAACGTTTCAAATAAAAAACGCTATCTAAATCCGTATAGCACCTTTTTTACGCGTTTAAAATAAATATATATTGAGCCGTTTTTAGGCGAATAACACATAGTTTCAATACAAATTAGATGCAGTTCGTATAGAACCTTTTTACACGTTTAAAATAAATATAAATTGAGCCGTTTTTAGGCGAATAACGATACGAATTCAATACGAATTAGATGCAGCCCACTTAATGTTCCACTGCTGGGACTCGGAACCTCCTTTCACTAGAAGAGTCTTTCCTTTCACGCTGGCCCAATGGTGGGTTGATAAACCAGACACGGTAGCGTCTGGCACGCTCTTACTGGTCTCTCGTTTTCTTCTGAGAGTTTTCTTTTAACTTTTATAGGTTTTCACTTGACCGCCATCTCGCCTGATGTTAAGCTACGAAGCGGTCTACGATGGAGCGTGTTTACCTAGCAGAAACCGATTCACTCTCGATTTGATGACACAAAGATTGTAATTATCGGGGAGAACCCACTTAGGCAACGTATTCCACAGCCTAGCGTTCTTATCACAAAAGTAGAGTCAAATCTCCTTGTTCGTGTCTATGGAACATCAACCATGAAACGGTGTCGCTTTTTCGAGCTACGAGCATTGCGATAGAAAAAAGGGCAATGGTATTAAATAATGCAAATCAGTCGCACACTCTCCAAAGTGTATCCGACAAAAAACCGATAGGCTGACAATTTTTCGGCGATGATTAAGACTGCAGTCTTTTTCGCACTAGAATGTTGTTGCCTATGAGCCTATTGGCACTTTTTGAGAATATTGTATTCATTATGTTTTAAGCCCTAGCTGAGATAATTTAATAATTGTAGTGGTAGGACTCTTCCCAGAGTCTACCTGGAGAAATATCCCTTTGGCAGTTATGCTACCGCTATGCAGTAATGTGCAGGTATCATTGTATTCCGGTTTGAAGGGAAATATTTCCAGCGTCATTAAATGGCATTGAGATAAAACCTGTTATATATCTGGGTGACGAGCGCAGTGCAGTGGTCGGTAATGTCTTGGACTCTTCATGTTCCAGTAACTGCGTGATACTGCCATGCACTGGCGTGTTGCTTACCATCAGGTGCTTGCCATGCTCGTGACGTTTTGCTATATTTTATTTTAACTCTCTGCGTGAAAACTTTTACTGAGAAATACTTACTTTTATCTTTAATCAGGGCTTGAGGCGCCTCTCCATTGCACCGGAATCCCTTCGCCATATTTCTTTATGTCTTATTCTTCACTTGCCCACCAAAATATTGCAATCTGAAAAAACACATTGAAATTGAGAAATATTTTGGATTCAAAACCAGCCGCGTTTTAATGATAATTTTCATAAATTCATCATTAGCTGATTTTAGTACATTGTCATGTAATAAAAGCATCCATCATGATGTCTCGTTCAGTAAATTTAATAATTAAATGTGCAAATATAATTATTAAACTCTCGATAATTGATTATTATATACAAAACGTCGTTAGCATTTTAGATACTAGAGATGTTATAGATATCAGCGCTTACTATCAGGTGGACAGCGTGCTTATCCATTCTATAAAAAAAAAAAGAAAAAAAATATTAGAAACTTTACTAACCTACTCCTCGAACTTAATTTATAAAAACGGCCAAATGCGAGTCGGACTCGACCGTGATGGGTTCTGTAGCAGTGAGTAACATAATACATAATAAGTTCTTTTAGTTCGGTGTAACTTTGATCGATGTTTTAATAATAGTGTATTTTTAAAACGTAATAATAAAAAAATACTTGAGTTTCAGTTCTAAGGGGGAATGGGGCACTCCCAAAAGAACAATGGCAGACTTTCATACTTTAAAATAGTTGAGACGAAATGATAGCGTCTATACATCAAAAATATCTTAAAATGTTGAGCGTCAGCCCCTGAGTAATATATGGAAAGATTTTTGTCTTGAGAAGGCCGTGAAAAAAAGATATTTTGGTTTAAACTTTTTTTAGGTTATGTAGGTTTGACATTGTATGTCGAGACGTCATGTTCTCACAATAAGAAAACTACTTTTTCTGAGGTCTTGTTTTGTTACATAACTAATCTAACAGCATATAAGATTGCCAGATTAATATGTAGGTGCCTTTAGGCACGCACAAGTCACATAAAACGATGGGAATATCAGTCCGGTAAACAATCCAAGTCCAATAATTATAATGAGATATTCAAATACGAAATCTACCGACACGAAAATCGCAGGAGCAACGAACTTGACACTTGACAGCGACAAAGGTATTTTCGATGTTACCATAACATAAAATAAAATTAATACCAAGAGTTATTAGGGTAGGCATTAATATTGTAATCGTAATACAGCGGGAAGAAGTTTAAGTGAAACTTATTTCCATTATCTATCGTTTGTTTTTTATAAATACTGATATTTTATCTACTAATAGTAACCAACTCTAAATAAAAATGTTTTGGCGTCATTATTGTTTTAAAATTACTTCCAAAATAGTATGATTATAGTTAGTGGTCTCACTTGAACTGAGTAGGAAGTTATTTTAATCATTTAAACCCCAATAAATTGTAATATTTTTTGTGGCTTCTATTACCATTTATATTTATGTAAAAAATCTCAGCAAAAACAACAAATTACTTTTGTATAGATGGTATTTCTAGACGCTATCAACGATGTCAACTATTATTTTGCCATTGTTCTTTAATGTTATTTTTTGTTTTTATTTTTTTTGTAAAAAATTTAATGCGGTATACAGAGTACATCTACTTACCAAGTTTCAACAGTGTAGTTCTCATAGTTTTGGGAAAAAGTGGCTGTGACATACGGACGGGCAGACAAACGGACATGACGATTCTATAAGGGTTACGTTTTTACGTTTTACGGAACCCTTAAAAATGGGAATTTTAAAATAAGGTATCCTTACTGGCCACTACAATTGGCAGTGTGTTAATAAAACAACATATTGCAAAGAAAACAGAACGTTGTGGAGTCCATAAATAAAATAGAATAATAACACCTAGATCGATAATTATCGTCAAACAAACGCTTCATCTAAAGTGAGACAAAAAACACATTGATTTCGGCGTATTAGTAATTACGTGCTCCGGTTTAAAGGCCAACGTTTCCAGCGAAATTACACGGCATATATATATAAAACATCTTATATCTCTGGGTGACGAGTGCAGTGCTAGGTAATGATTAAACTCTTCATGTTGCAATAGCCGCGTGCCTGCACTGACACGCATGTTGCTCACCATCAGGCACATATCCTGCTCGTCTCATCACTGTAAGCTATAAAAAAAAGTATGCAGTTTGTACTGAAATTCTTCAAACAAAACTTTAATATCGTGGAATATGTACAGTGAAGGACCATGTAATGGTGAATAGTTATGTAAAATCACTTGAAACTTTGTTACAGTAAACCTTCTTTATAATACAGATACACTTGTTTTTGTTTTATTAAAAAATACCAAGTAGATTATACAAACAGTAAAAATACGCAAAAATATCTACCGCGTGTGACGTCATTACACTACTGTCCACTGCGCTTAGGCGCAAGTCGCAGCTGGAGTCGCTAGCAGTACCTAGTATACTTGTACTATGCGATGTTTTCTTTTGTTTCATCGCTTGCAGTTGTGAACGAACTGAGCGAGTGTTGTGGGGAGACGTCACGCGCACCGCTCATTTTAAAATTCTATATCTTGGACAATAATTGACGTATTGAAATAATTCTGTCACGAGTATTAATTATTTTGAACGAAGAATACAGAAAGCCAACATTCAAAATTAGCAAAAATTTGTGAATATTCTCCATTGTCGGAGACGCATGCGCTAAGGGTAGGATTTCATGGAGCGGTTTCAAACCGCGCCCGCGCGCGGGCGCGAACCGCGACGGGCGACGATTTTTTTCAAAACTCACGAGACCGCTGATTGTAGCGGTTCGCGCCCGCGCGTGGGCGCGGTTGGAAACCCGCAACGTTCGCGGGCGAAAACCGCGCGGACGTGCGGTTGGAAGTCTGCATAGCGTAGGGAGGGCGGTAGGGGCGGCCCGCTCGGGGCGGCACTTTTTAGGGGGCGGCAAATTTTAGATTAAATAATAATATATTTAAGGTCAGGTTTTCCTGCCAAGGTAGGCATTTACGCTGCCTCGCGCGCTCTGATGCCCCCGCTTTGTGCGGAATCGGTGCCACAGTGCAGAAATAACACTAAAATATTGAATAAATTGAACTAAGTACTAGTTTAAACTTATTTTTTGTTCAAGATTTGTTTTTAATTGTGATAAGAGTTTTGTTTCTTTATAAACCAGGAAATATTTCTCAACACTCGTAGGTATACTAAAATTAACCTTTTCTTTTTTGACGCTTTAAGTTGAGACCAGCATTACCAATTCCATTCATTATTTAAATGTTGTCTTATACTTCGTAGATTTGTACAAAATAAAAAAAAAATTGCGCAGAAACTTAATTAACGATACGGTTGCGTTAATGCCGATGATAGTGGATGAATATGATATGGTCTACGACGGCGCTTACTTCTCTAACAGAAACAAATTCACTCTCGACTCGAAAACCCCAAGGTTCGAACCATCACGAAAAACTCACTCTGGCAATGCGTTTCACAGCCTAAGTAGTCCTTCTTATTACAAAGGTGGAGATAAAACTCTTTGTTAGATTCTTTAATCAATGATGAACGATGTTATTTTTTCGAGCAACGAGCAACACGATAGAAAACATTTAATTTAAAAAACACGACTGCAAAAAATAAATACATAAAAAACATTATGTACTATGTGATGATACTTTGGCGATTGACACTAATCTAACAATATCTTAGTTATAAAAATCCATCCAGGCGTTTGGAAGAAACGTGGAAATAAAGAAATTTACAAACATACCAGATACACTCGAAAACCATAATTCTTCTTTCAGTCGGGTAAAATGGCAATAAAGGAAATAAATAATATTTTTTTATCGCAGCGGCAAATTAAGAAAAGCTTGTATTATCTGTAATCTGTATATGTATCTTATTCCACAAATTGTCTTAATTTCTTATTCTATGACGATTTCTGAGAAACTTTTTTTTGACTCCGACGATATTGATCAAGAACTTGTCAAAGTGAATCTCTACTCGTAGAGTCTTGCGGGAGGAGGCCACGAAATGTTTTGCGATGAGGCGTAAGAGCAAGATTAAAGTCGAAGCGTTCGAAACAGACTCTGGAAATGATAGAAGAAGAAGAATCTATTTAAGCTGTGTGGCAAACTGTATAGAAGACCAATGAGTACAATCAGCCCCTTGACATAACGTTTGTGGGCTATGGGAAAGCATGACGGATAACTCGGTGAAAGTCTGGTTGGTCATGGAATCCCTACAGCGATGCCAAATTGACTGCCGAGAAGCCGAGATATATCGAGGTAATGAGATATTTGTATATCGCTGCAACTATGACTGTTAAAGTTCGAAACTCGCTGGATTAGACTGGACGTGACATTTATAATTACGGCAACAGGCGTATCTCACCAAGCGATATCGTCGTAATGGCCGAAATGCTGGGGGACCTACAAGAGATACTGAAGAGCCTTGTTTACGCCTCCCAGCGCATCGGTTTCCAAACGAACTTATATAAAACCATGCACCAGTTGAAAAGCATGCTGTGAAATGAGCAATGGTTGGTGTTTTTCTGAGTGATCGTATACGAAACGAAGTCATCCGTCAGTGGACCAAAGTTATTGACATACGAGTAGCTCAACGTATTAAAACAAGCGGAAGTTGACTATGTCCTCGAGGTAAACCATAAGTTTAGACTGTTTCAGTAAAACTTGACATACCTGATGCGTTGGCAATGAAAAAGTCACTAAAATAAACACAGGTTTTACCTTAACCTTAAATCATACAAAAATGTTCCGCCAGGCATTAAAAACTCACTAGATCTAGTGACAAAGTCAAATTAATTTAGCCTCATTATTATATTACATTATTTATTATAACTAGTTCCCGTTATTTTCATGTGATGAAAAGTAGCCCATATGTATCTATCTAATCTGCAATAAACTTATATTTTATTTCAGATAATAGATTACAAGCAAGCAAATACTTGATGTATTCGAGAGGTAGAAAAACCCTATCCTATTTTACAGAATAGCCTACAAACACTAAAAAGTACAAAACATAAAATAAAAAAACATAAAAAGTTACGTTTAAAATAACCGACTTCAAAACCAAAAAAAGTCGTTCAAAAGCGAGAAAAGTAAATGAATAAGGGCAGCACTATTTTTGTTTCTCCTGCCCCTCAACCGACTGCCAGAACTTTGACTTATATAAGTAAGGACCAGAAAGGTTGTAAGAACTACGACACAAAAGTTACAAAGAAAGATGGGATATGGTATCATCAGTAAGTATTTAATCTTAATTTCCTTTTGTTGCTGTTAGATTAATAGGCATACATTTTTAAAGTGATGTTATTTTTTCTACGGATTTCAATAAAATAGCCGCCATTGAACGCGTGAAGTGGACGAAGTAGCCTTGTACAAACGTGATTTTTGTTGTTGTTTTATTGTTATCGCATTTAGTGCAAGTGATTTTGAATTTTGGGATTTAATAATTAAACAAAACGTAATCCGTCTTATTCCAAAACATGGACTAATTATAGTACTGGAATTAAGCCAGGTTTGAACCAAGTCTAAGTCTAAGCGTTATTACAAAACGAAGTTTTTCTCTAAGCCGCGTACTATCTATGATCCTAAAGATTAACCATCGAACCCCTAGTTTAACTATGGACTTACTTCGGATCTGTCATTTTAAGGTTAGGACAACACTTGTTTCTTCCATATTTAACAGTTTGAACTCTCGCAATAAGGATGTTAACACTAATCACACATTAATGTTTAATGTTAATTTTATGATAGTTTGCATTAATAGAATATCGAAAATCACATTATTATAATTTAATATTATGTAGCAAATTTATTATAAATGATTTTAAATCTTATATTTTTAATCTGTTGTGACGTGACTGGCTACACCAATATGAATTATTACGTCACTAGTTGCAAAACAAAATGTCATAAAACTGATTAAACTGTTTACATTTCTGCTTTTTTATTATAGTTTGCGATCTTAGCGACAACGATTTCGATTGTTTGTATTCAAGTAATAATAAGAAAACACATAAACTGAACATACAGTCATGAGTCGCGACCAGTATTTTGCGACTAGTGACGTCATGTCAGTCGTTAGTGTTTCAAAATTAGTCTAATATTGTACACTCCGCGAGGTATAAGCTGAGCTTTGCATTAGTGTGAGTGATCACCAATCAGGCAGGAGCTTGAAACTTTGTCCGCGAGGTATAGGCTGAGCTTTGCATTAGTGTGAGTGGCAGGTAACCAATCAGGCAGGAGCGCGGCGAGACAGAATGGCGCCGCGCCTAAGGCCGGTTGTCACACCTACACTATCCATGTACACTCACATAAATGCAAAGCTCAGCTTATGCCTCGCGGAGTGTATATTAGTATATTTACTCATCGAAAATACTGATATTTTGAAATGAAATGTAATTTTTTACGGTAAACAGGGGTCAATCTTCAAAATAAAAGCAATTCCAAAAATTGTTAATATTGTTGTATCACGTTGGGCTATCTCAGGCTTAACCTTGGAATAAGTAGTCTTTGGATAGTCTGAGTTTTGTAAAGAGCACATTTTAAACCTGCTCCTAAGTTTAATACCGTATCAAACCTGGATTAGTTAGTCCTGTTTTAAACCTGTACTACGAGTATCTTAGTTTTTTGGAATAAGACTGAATAGGTTTAATCTACACTTAGGTTTGAGTACATTACAAAGAGAAAATATTCGTAAATACTTTCGAATTGTTGTGTTTGCATTGAATAGGATACGAAACTAATGAACCGATTTGAAAAAAAAAGAATGATACTCGTACATTAATAAAAATACTTTTTACTATGGTTGTTATTGTATTTAAATATTTGAGAAACTATTTTGAATACCTTTACATATGTAGTTCGTTTAGAGTTTTCACAGAAACTTGAAAGACATTTAACAGCTACATGACGCTTTTTGGCTGTTGGTGTGCACACGTATAGTAAAAAATTTATTCTCATATATTATTCAAATTGCAAGTTAAAAAAATATGTATGAAATTACGTTTTTTTTGTACAATGTTATGTCGTCTTTTATCGTCAACCCGGCACTCACGTAGTTCGTATGATTTACAGATCTCGCTGTTTTTTGCTTGTATTAAGAAGTTTTCTAAAAAATGTATAGTAGGGCGCATCCTTCCTTTTGCAGCAGACGGCAGACGGGTACCGCGCCGCTGCGCGCGCAACCGCGCGGTCGCTACGCGGGCACCACGCGGTCGCCACACGGGCGCCGCGCGGCACCCGCGTGGTAGCGCGGGCGTAAACCGCCTCGTGAGTTTTGAATTCAATTTTTACATTCAAATCTGCATCCTACAGAAGACGCGGGCCCGCGCCCGCGCGCGGGCGCGGTTTGAAACCGCTCCATGGAAATCCTACCCTTAGCGCTGGACCTTGACAACTGATGTAGTCCAGTCGGGGTGGACATTTAAATAGAAAAAAATCAGGGGAGCGATTTTTTTGTTTTAAACGTCGGGAAGTGGGGTGGTTGGCAGTATAAATCTCAATTTTCTAACTCATCCCGGTAAAGTATTCGGCGCCATCTTGTTTTAAAGTCAATTTTTTCGTGTTTCTGAAATAGCTCGTTAATTTTCAACTTTAGAGCAAAAATGGTTGTATCCAAAGTTGTTGGAAATTTATTCACAAGTTTGGTTATTAGCGTGTTTACGCTAGGATCAATATTTGTAGAGTTATACACTATTAAGTTTATCAAAAAAGATTAAATAAACTTCAGGCTAGTTTTATGTCTTCCCCCGACTGGACTAATGGTAGTTTCGAACGGGCTGAGCCAGTGTGACACTATGATTTGCCTCATTTTTCTTGCGTGGACCCGGTTTCTAGGCGTTGTTATTCTAATACATACATTACACAATGTAAGTCTAAATGATAAACACAGCAGTTGACGAAGGATGGAGGTTAGAACATGAATAATTACTTAATATTTTTATGGAATGCAAAGTAACTGACAATTGGAATTCATTAATTTGCAATTCAAAAGGTTGGCTCCGGTTAACGTCTGTGTAAAATCCATAATTATAAAACCATTTGTGTAAATATAATGAAGTGGTATGTATTTTTTACATTTATACGTCTCAATTACACTGGTAATAAGGGAAATATGAGGTTTAATGACGTCTTAAACTGAAACTCGTTCACTAAATTAAACTGAAGTTCGTTAAACTGAAACTTTTTGACGTGACAACGTCTTATAAATTGGTTTGCCGGGTGACACTTCAAGAAACTGCGTTACGCTCCGCTCACGTTATGCGCTCACAACGAGAGCGAGTGAGAGGCACGCGTCCCTTCCACTCGGGCATGGTTAGCCCGCCTAAGAGCGAGAGAGACAGACATAAAAAGTGAAAGGCACGCGTCCCTTCCGTAAAATTATTTTACCACTCAAAGTCGTTGTCACGTAAAACTTTCGCCCGTATACCGACTTTACAGGCAACCAATTTTTTTATTACTTAATTAAATATATACAAACTTACAAACATGATTTGAATCCGTCGTCCGCGAACTCTGTAGCTGGAAACTGTCTGGAAGTCTCCCGAGACGTACTTTTTTTTTTAATTTAGCAACTCCACAGACTCCGGAGTCTGTGACTTTTGTCATTTGTTTTCTTTTTTACATGAATCTTGGATTAGGAGAAGAAAAGGAAATAGAGGGAGTAGGGAATATTTTCATTACAGGTCTAGGCCTATTTTATTTTTTAAACCGCATCCCGAGATGTAGTTATTGCTATCGTATTCAGCAGTATGCGAAATACTCGTAAATTCCATAACAAAATGGCAGTTACAAGGACTACCGATAGAAGTATAAATTTACCTATAACTACTTATGTGATATTTCACTTTGAAAACTACGCGAGTGAAACCGGAGGGCACTACTAGTCTGGAATGAATGAAATGGTGGTCTAGATTAGTCTTCTAAGCATGACCAACTACATTAGTATTCTAAGCATGACCGACTACATTAGTCTTCTAAGCATGACCAACTACATTAGTATTCTAAGCATGACCGACTACATTAGTCTTCTAAGCATGACCAACTACATTAGTCTTCTAAGCATGACCAACTACATTAGTATTCTAAGCATGACCAACTACATTAGTATTCTAAGCATGACCGCCTACATTAGTCATCTAAGCATAACCAACTACATTAGTCTTCTAAGCATAACCAACTACATTAGTCTTCTAAGCATGACCATCTACATTAGGATTCTAAGCATGACCGACTACATTAGTCTTCTAAGCATGACCAACTACATTAGGGTTCTAAGCATGACCGACTACATTAGTCTTGTAAGCATGACCAACTACATTAGTCTTCTAAGCATGACCGACTACATTAGTCTTCTAAGCATGACCAACTACATTAGGGTTCTAAGCATGACCGACTACATTAGTCTTGTAAGCATGACCAACTACATTAGTCTTCTAAGCATGACCAACTACATTAGTATTCTAAGCATGACCAACTACATTAGTATTCTAAGCATGACCGCCTACATTAGTCTTCTAAGCATAACCAACTACATTAGTCTTCTAAGCATGACCAACTACATTAGTCTTCTAAGCATGACCATCTACATTAGTATTCTAAGCATGACCGACTACATTAGTCTTCTAAGTATGACCAACTACATTAGTCTTCTAAGCATGACCAACTACATTAGTCTTCTAAGCATGACCAACTACATTAGTATTCTAAGCATGACCAACTACATTAGTCTTCTAAGCATGGTCATCTAGAAATAAATGCGTAGAAGTAATAATTAGGTCCCGAGTTCAACCGAACATTTCTTTCATTTACGAGCGTGTCGATGAGCTTCAATCACAAAAGCCAGCCCAATCTGTGTGTGATGCGTCAAAAGAAGTTTTCACTTCGCTTATTTATTTTGTATTTATTTGTGTTTATTAAGTACAGAGTAATAGGACGAGCAGGACGTCCAAGTGATGGTAAGCAACATCTCTGCCCACAATAGCACAGTGCCACGCTACATTGAAGAATTCAAATTATTACATAATAATGCATTGCGTTCGTCAACTAGAGATAAAAGATGGTTCACTTTTCATCCCAATAAAAAATGTTTTATCTCCCGTCTGGGGAAGTACCGCACCTTTGCCAGTTATTATACCGCCAAGCAGTAATGTCCAAACATTACTGTGTTCCGGTTTTAAGGCCAATGCTTCCAGAGAAATTTACAGGGTTTAGAGGTATGACATCTCATATCTGTGGGTGACGAGCGCAGTGCAGTGGTAGGTAATGATTTGGACTCTTCATGTTCGAATAGCTGCGTGTCACTGTGCTTTTATGTGGCAGGCATATTGCTTACCATCAGGGACACGGCCTGCTCGTATCGTCACTCTATATTGAAAAAAAAACTCTACAAAGAGTCCATGACACTACAAAAAACCCGAGTAATTTTCCTGATAAAACAAATTTCTTTAAACCTTTCCATTATGCTGACTGGTGAGATTTTAAGGCGACAGAGTTTTTGAAATGAATTAGATATATAGTTTATTAAGCTTTCTGTAACAGTTACTTTGTATAAAATAAGTAAACTCATCCACTATACAGAAAAAAAGTTAGGTACAAAGGCACAAACCAGACAGAAACGTATCTTATGTAAACAATAAAATATTACAAGTAGGTACATAATGATTACGTTAATTACTATATAATAATAAAACTTTCCTGCTGAAATTATTGACATAATTAATTCTTATTATTGCCACTTAAAATTCGTCATAGCAGTAAACAAGGAATACACAAAACCACTTGAATACAATGTAGGACTATTCCAAGGGTGCTGCTTATCACCAATAGCATTTAATATAGTTATAAATATTTTAGTAGACAAATTAATATCCCGTGAAAAGAAATGGGGCTACCGGTTTAAAATCAACAATAAGTACACTAAGTCAATCTTGGCCTTTGCGGACGACCTTGCAATACTTACACGTAATCCCAAACAGTGTCAAGAATTGTTGAACGAAGTCGATGAGTTCTGTACATGGACGGAGGGGAATGATGACAAAACCATCTAAATGTCATTGTCTTTGTCTGGGTAGAAAAAATACCAAATAAACGTCTTACGATCCGGGACTCTCCATAAGTAGCCAAGGAGTTGCCACAATTGCAGAGGCAGTGCCTTTCAAATTCTTGGTAGAAAGATAGATCACAAAGGACGTACACCATCATTAGAGGTGGTTGTTGAAAATTTCATGAACAACCTCAATAGGTAGACCAGCAGCCTATCAGCAATATCAAAAAAAGCATGGATATATGACAACTACCTCACATCACGTCTCACTTGGCCTTTCCTAGTATATGACATCGGTAAAACTCTCCTGGCAAAGCTAGATGCCAATGTCATAAAGATATTGAAGTCATGGTTCGGATTGGCACATCCGGCTGATCCCTCTACTCTTTTTAGGGATCACAATAGGCTGAATTTTGGGCTGAAACTAAAGAAACCGTCTGAACTTTACAAACACCTAAGAGTTACAAAAACGCATGTTGTGGGAAAGTCGCAAGACGAATTAATTACATCTCTTCCAAAAGACAAAACTGCTTCAGACCTGGAATCTAGACTTCAATTCCATAAACAATGTATGGCAGGTGCACAAGTAAATACTGCTGGGTTGGGTGCGAGAAAAAAAAGGGAAGACCGAGACATGGTAAAAACCTTTCTACAACAAGACGAAAATGACGGTTACAAAGTGCACGCTATGAATTTAGAAATGCAAAATGAGTGGTTAACCATAGGTGAGTTCTGTATCCCATTAGCTCTAAAATGGCGCACCTTGATCTATGACTGGTCCCCTGCCTTATTAAAATTTTATCTAAATGCATTCCAAATGACCCTCCTGACCAGAGTAACTTGGTAAGGTGGGGAAAAGCCTCTGAAAAATGTTGCTATACTTGTGGAGAGGCGATATGTACAGCAAGGCACATATTGGTGGGATGCAAGGTGCTCCTTAATGGGGGTCATTACTCACGGCGTCATGACAGAGTACTTGAAATCATACGTGAAGCCATGAGCCTTTCAGTAGCTAGAGCCCAAAAGGGATTGACGACAAACAACAGACAAATTAACTTTGTAAAAGAAGGCTCAACTTCAAACTCCAGGAACAAGCCTTACTCAATCCTGGGTACAGCACCTGATTGGACTATTTTAATGGACACGTATGAAAAGCACTACAAAATCCCAGAGGATGTGGGTGTTTCGTCATCCAGACCGGACATTTTCCTTTTTTCTAGAGCTACGAAACGCATAGATAGATAGTCCTTGTAGAACTTACCGTACCGTGGGAAACTAATATACCTAAAGACCACGCGATGAAACAAAATAAGTATTACGACCTCCTAAACGAATTAACAAAAAACGGCTATGTAGTTAATTTATACGCTGTAGAAGTGGGAGCGAGAGGTATACCAGCAAAATCTCTCTATAACCTACTGAAAGACCTTGGCTTATCCAGAAGTGCAGTAAGTTCTATACTAGAACGTGTATCTAAAGCTGCACTAGTGGGCTCATATTAGATTTGGCTGGGCAGGGAGAGAAAAACGAGTGGTGAAGGTGAGTGTTGATGTACGTCAGATAGGGGCCCCTTAAACCTACGCCCGAGTCACAAGTCTCGGAAACTACTCGAGTTTTTTTCTTTCTGCCACACGATGGACCCGGCACCCGCACGGTGAATCCATGGAATGCTAAGAAAATCGTCTCGTCTCAATGTCAATGTTTGGATGTTTGTTGCTCAATCACTCGTAACGTATGAACGGATCGGATTGAAATTTGGAACACAGATTATATATAGTCTGAAAGAACACATAGCAGGAATGGGAACAAAGCGGGGCTAGTAGTTTTAAAAATGTCCGTTTAATATAATAAATGACGAAGTTTTTAAAGAATATTTGGATATATAAGATGATGAAACACAAAACGTTGGCCAAATTGTGCTCACCAAGCATTTATCTCACACATATATATATATATATATATATATATATACATCCTCCAAACAATTAGCCGTCCTCTGAAGGAAAAAGTGCATTTAAACTGGCGTCCACCTGCTTTTGGCGTCCGCATACTGGACGCCACTTTTATAGCCATTGCCATTTACGTCCTATCAGTCCTGACTAGCCGTAGGACAAATATCGATAGAAGCCAAAAAAAACGCTAAAATGGATTCAATAATATATTTAAAAGTTCATGACGAAATCTCAGCGCAAGTGAGGCGCTGCTGTCGCGCGTATATTCACAGCCGTATAACTCGGAGATTTCCTGACTATGGATCCGCGTATTTGGCGTCCGCAACTGCGACGTTGCCAGCTCGCAACAATAGATCACATAATATTTATCACGGTATGAAATCACAAAAATAATATTCGCGGTAGGTGGCGTTGTACGCGTTGCGTATTATTAGAAGTCCGACTTTATTTAAACTTTCAAAAAGTTGCAAAAAATAAATGATGTGTTATTGGAATGTATTAAATGTAATAGAAGATGAATTATCGAGGACTTCGGAGAAGAAAAATAATATCATATACGGACGCTCAATAGCTATATACGGACGTCCAATTGCCATTTTTTTTATTATTTAATAGGTTTGCACTTGACCACCATCTCGCCTGATGTTGAGTGACGATGCAATCTACAATGGAGCGTGCTTACCTAGAAGAAAACGATTCACTCTCGATTTGAAGACACCAATATTGTAACTATAAGGGAAACCTTACTGAGGCAACGCATTCAACAACCTAGACGTTCTTGTCACAGACTTGGAGTCAAATCTCTTCGTTGGTGTTTTCGGAACATCAACCATGGAACGATGTCGCTTTATTGAGATACGAGAAGTCTGATAGAAAAAAAAGACAAGGTGGTATTAGATCAATTGCACACTCTCCGAAGTATAACCGGTATAAAACCGATAAGCTAGCAATTTTGCGGCGATGATCAAGACTTTGGAGTCTTTTATGCACAAGAGTGTCATTGCCTATGAGCCTTTTGACACGTCTCTCAATCGATTCCAAAGTCTCCAGCTGATGCTTAGCCGATCCATCCCAAAGGTGCGAACAGTAGCGTATACAGGAGCGTATCTGTGCTTTATTTAAAGTGAGCAACTGTTCAGAATTGAATCTGTATGTCTATCTGAATGGTATATTCGCACCTTTGAGAGAATACCTAGTTTTTGGTGGCTAATTTAACCTTAGACTCAATATACGTGCTAAAATTGAGCGTCGACGATAAAGAGAAGAAATATACGGACGCTCAATAGCTATATACGGACGTCCAATTGCTATATACGGACGCTCAATAGCTATATACGGACGTTCAATTACTATATACGGACGCTCAATAGCTATATACGGACGTCGAATTACTATATACGGACGCTCATAGGTATATACGGATGTCCAATTGCTATAAACGGACGCTCAATAGCTGTATACGGACGTCCAATTGCTATACATGGATGTCCAATTCAAATCCAGTGAGATATTTTCCCACCAGGGACGTCAAGAAAGAGAAATTGTTTAAAAATATTTCTTCATAGTGCCAGTAATTCCCATTTGTCCCTCGTCATCTCTCATCATCATCAGCCGCAAGACGTCCACTGCTTAACATAGGCCACCCCCCCTAGATTTCCACAACAAACGATCATGCGCAACCTGCAACCAGCGGTTTCCAGCGACCTTTGTGACGTCATCTGTCCATATAGTGGGAGTCCGTCCAATACTGCGTCTTCCGGTTCGTGGTCGCCACTCGAGAAACTTTCTTCCCCATCGGTTGTCAGTTTTGCGAGCAATGTAGCCAGCCCATTGCCACTACAGCTTTCTTATTCTGAGCTATGTCGGCCACTTTCGTTCTTTTGCGAACATCCTCATTACGGATTCTGTCGCGTAGAGAGACTCTAAACATAGCTCTCTCCAAAGCTCGCTGTGTAACTTTGAGTTTCGTGTTGAGGCCTACAGTTAAGGACCACGTCTCAGTTCCATAAGCCATCACGGGCAACAAGCACTACTTAAATACTTTTGTCTTTAGGAATTGGGGTATTTTGGACTCAAAGATGGGCCGAAGTTTCCCGAACGCTGCCCATCCGAGTTGGATCCTTCGCTGGACTTCTTTGTCGAAGTTGGATCTACCTATTTAGATCTTTTGACCTAAGTAAACGTATTCGCCAATAACTTCGAGTGTTGTATTGCCAACAATAACCGGTACAGGTGTGAACAGTTTCGGAGATATAACATCTCCCTGCCTCACGCCTTTCTGTAGCTGGATATGTTTTGTGCACTGATCCTGTAATCGGACAGACATTGTGGCTTTGCTGTTATACACTTATACTTATCCTTAAACACTATGGAAAAACTAAAGCACTGCCTAGGTTTCGATGAAATCGAAGGCTTTTTCATAGCCTATATACGCTATACATCATTATCTGCAGCCTGCCCATTGCCATTTCAACTTGCTAATTTTAAAAGCTATGACGATGACCTTCATTCTTCTGCGGATTTCCTAGTTGCGGGTTTTGTCACGCAATGAAATTCCAAGCATAGCTCTCTCCATTGCCCGTTGCGCAACTTTGAGTTTGCATATCATGCCAATATGCAATAGTTGGCGACCACGTCTCAGTACCATATATCATCACTGGTAACACAAACTGATTGTAAACTTTCGCCATGAGAGTTTGTGATATCTCTGGCGAGAAGATGTGATGCCAAACACTGCCCATCCGAGTTGGATTCGTCGGCTGACCTCCTTGTCAAAGTTTGATCTGCCTAACTGGATCATCTGACCTAGATAAGCGTAATGGTCGCCACTTTCGATACTGCCGTTTCAAACATGGACCGGTCTCTGAGCACTGAGCCAAAGTCATAATGACTATATCGTCGGCAAATCGAAGGTGGGTGATGTATTTGCCATTAATGTTGATACCATATCCGTTGTAGTTTAAAAGCTTAAAAATATCCTCCAATGCAGAGGTGAACAGCTTCGGAGAGATAACGTCTCCCTGTCTCCCCTTTTTGCATTTGGATCGGAATTGTGCATTGGTCCTAAAGACGGATAGACATGGTGGCTTTGTTGGATAAACACTTCAACACTTCGATATACCTACGCTATACATAGTAGCCGATTATACTCGTCGGTTTTCTGTATAATCTGCCGAAGTGTATGGATATGGTCTGTGGTACTCGTACTATAGTATTTTATAAGTAAGTAAATTTTATAAGTATTATATCAGCTATCTGGCCGCCATAGTACAAGCTTTGCTTAGTTTGGGGTCAGATGGTGTTCTGGGTGAATTGTCTACCAATATTTTTGGAAACCGGCTTGTTTGGGTGGCTGGAAGTCGTCAAACCTGCGTGCGAGACAATTCGTGATTACTTATAAACATGGCTCAGAAGTGAGATGGGTATGTATTTCTTCAACAAAGTGATGTCACCTTTTTTGTAGAAGAGTACCACCACACTTCAGCTCCACGCTTCTGGCATATTACCGTCAAGTATGACGGAGTAGAACAGCTCCTGAAGGACTTTAAGTAACCGTTTTCCACCCGCTCTCAGAAACTCAGCACCCGTTTGTTTCTACTAGGGATAAATTGTGTGGAGACAAATGGGAATAATCCAGTATGGCGCAACACGATTGGCAGCAGTATTTCTACCATACAGTAGCTCGTTGCCAAAGATAACTGCTTCACATAGCGCCGTATTTTTATAATTAAAGTGGCCAGGCTATTGAACATCCGTATATAACTATTAGGCGTCCGTATATAGATATTGGACGTCCGTATATCAAATTGGACGTCCGTATATTACATTGGACGTCTGTATATAATATTGGTTCAGTCCATGTCAGGATACAATCCCGATTTTATCTTATTTACATTTGTGTTGATCCACAAATGAGGTTATTACGTACCTATTGTAGTGGTAGGACTCTTGGCAGAGTCCGCCTGGGGAAGTACCACACCTTTGCCAGTTATTCTACCGCCAAGCATTAATGTGCAAACATTACTGTGTTCCAGTTTGAAGGGCAATGTTTCCAGAGAAATTACAGGGCTTAGAGCTATAAGATCTTAGATCTCTGGGTGACGAGCGCAGTGCAGTGTTAGGTAATGATTTGGACTCTTCATTTTCCAATAGCTGCGTGTCACTGTGCTGTTATGTCAGGCATGTTGGTTACCATCAGGCACATGTCCTGATCGTCTCGTCACTCTTTATGTAAAAAAAAAACCTACTTGTCTTAAATTAATAAAAAAATTATACTGGTGGACAATTCACACACAACACCATCTGACCCCAAACTAAGCAAAGCTAAAAAAATATGACTAAACAAACATGTACATCTGTACATTTATGCTTGTTATTCTAGATAATACCTGCGATTATTGGTGTAAAAATCTCATAAATAGGAGCTTAATTTTTGGTATCTTATTAAGTAATTGTTTATTACTAAACTTTGTCAAAATCACAATTCATTCATCTGTGATCGTTCACAACAAGACGCCTTATAACAATTTCAATACCTTCATGTTGTGGGAATAAATTTGTAGATAGGTAATAATAAAGAATATAAAAATATCGGGCATCCGTATAACTATAGATCTTACGAAATTGAAGTAAAAGAAAGAGAAAGTAAATCTAAACTAGCTGGCAACGTCGCACTCACAAATGCCGTTCATCCTATGCAGACGCTAAATAGTCGATGCCATTGGTAAATCAAGATCAATATATCCAGGACGTTTATAATTAATGACCATGGTTCGGGGTTCAAAAATGTTGCGGCACGAACGTAAGAGGAATATCGCGAAAAATAAAATTATCAAAAAACGATGTATCCCACGGAGCTGGCAATCGAAAAACTAAGCAATATTCATTAAGAGATGTTAAAATAAGCAAGAGGAACCGGAGGACGTCGTAATGATGCACGACGTGCATGACGCCAAAAATATTTAAGGATGTAAATATATATATATATATATATATATATATATATATATATATATAACCAAATAGAAGCCAGAAATGAATCGAAGATGAAGAATCAGATGACATAAATAAAAACCAGAAATTAAAAGAAGATGAGGAAGAAGAAGTCTTTAATCAGCTGACTATTATTTAGTTTTTTTCATCTATAAATTAAGACTACAACACATTGTCTTGCCAGACATATTGCACGCCTCTGCCAATGGCAGATAAGATGATACAAAACAATGGTTTTGTATCATCTTATCTTACCTACAAACAGCAATAAAGATTTTTGTATTTGTATATACGTTTAATGGACATGGATGTGTGTTGCTCAATCACGTCACAACCGAAATTAAAAAAGTATTTTTTTTTTAAATAAAGAGTGACGAGACGATCAGGACATGTGCCTGATGGTAAGCAACATGCCTGACACATAACAGCACAGTGACACGCAGCTATTGGAACATGAAGAGTCCGTATCATTACCTAGCACTGCACTGCGCTCGTCACCCAGAGATCTAAGATCTTATATCTCTAAGCCCTGTAATTTCTCTGGAAACATTGCCCTTCAAACCGGAACACCAAACTAAGCAAAGCTTGTAATAAGGCGGCCTATAGATAGCTGATATAATACTTATATAGTTGTAAAAACATACTTTACGAGTACATAGGGACACCCAGACACAGTACAAACATTTGAATTCATCTCACAAATATTTGTAGTGGGTGCGAATGGAACCGACGACCTTCGACTTCGCAGGCAGAGTTACTACCCACTAAGCCACGAGGCTAGAAAAGAAACTTCACTACACGAGCACCCTACGCATCAGAGTGCTCGTGGAGGACTCTCGTTATATGAGGGTCCTCCACGAGCTCGTAGATGAGGGTCAACGAGTACTCTAGGTATTTTACTTGGCCGGTGAGAGGATCAGCCGAGTAACCTTTCCAAGTCTACCAGTCCCTTGCCCCAGGCCCTACACGCACTGCTTAAAGAGGAACATGAGTAGAAGCTCTCTCCCCGATGGCCCGAGCTGGAACCCCAGGCAAGTTATTGTGTGATGCTCAGGGTCCAAGGGGGTTACTGAGCCTCACACCCCATCCCGCCATCACCCACCAGAACTAACCTGAGTGTGCCGTCGCAATGTTAATTTCTCCTCTCAGTATTACACAGCTGTTGCAGGGTCTTGGTTTTTATTAATACATTAGTCCAAACATTTGTAAATACATTTTTGTCGTGAAGATCATTTTAATGTATAAATAGTTAAGAAATATAAATTATAATAGTTACTAATATGTACTCGTATTATAAACACGAAAGTTTGTAAGCGGGTATGGATAGGTGGATGGACCGATGGATGTTTGTTAATCTTTGACGTAAAAACTACTAAAGGGATGAAAATTGGTACATAGTTGGTAATGGTCTGGAATAACACAGGGTACTTGTTATCCCGGGAAATCAAGGCCGTAAGTAGAAGCCGAAGTAAGGCCTCTCGTCAACCAACGACCCTGACATGCCTGCCACACAGGGACATGGTGGGGTATGTCAGGCTCGACATCAAGGGAGTGGACATGGTGCCCTTACGGACTAAATCTCCCACAGGTTTCTCTGGCATGACCTGGGGTCAGTGTCGCGAGAACACTTTTCGCACTAACCAAACGATCCTGACCTACATACCACCGCCCTTTCGGGCACATCTCGCGGGGGGTGTCCACACCCCCGCGTTTGCATACTCAGCCAGCCAGAGTGACCAGCGACGCGTCACTTCCTCGGGAAGGCCTACCTCTAGGCGGGGAGTCGGACGGCCCTAAACGTCCGACGCCTCAGGCCCGCTAGTGGAGACGAGCTCCGAGCCTGAGCGTACCTTCAGCCTCGCCCCCGTGTCTGCTTCCGCCTCAGCGAAGGAGCGAGAGGTTTCCAACTCTCGCTCCTTACACGATCTCTCACTGACGAGCGTCTTAGGTAAGATAGTCGCCAAGGAAAGACCTCACCACTGCGTCTATCCCTTAACTATCGCGGATTTTTATAGATATTTTTAAGGCGTACAGTAACTGTAGTATGTATTTTATTTTGCTCTATCTCGTAGGGTTCATCAGCTTTTGCAATGTGAGTGCAAAAATGTGTTTATATACGACACTACCACCTCTAAAATTATCAGCTTTTATCTATCAAATAATACTTGTACATATTGTTATTAAACTTTCGTGATTTGAACTCATAATGTAAACAATATACAAGGTGTTGCAGAAAGGTGCAACAATATTTATGGTAGTTCATTTACATTAATTCTTAGAATTAAAGACTTTGGTTACTGATTTAGACAGTATAGATATTTATATTGTTTTTAAGCTTTCGCGATTTGAACACATAATGTTTATAATGTACAGGACTTAATCACGATTTAATTCATTGTTTAAGAGGTATTTAAACAATGAATTAAATCATTATAAACAGTATAGATACTTGTTCCTTACATTGTAAACGAATATTCGTTTATTTTTTGTCACGTAACCCACAAAATGGGTTCGAAAGTTTACACATGTAAACAAAAAAAAAACATACATACGGTCGAATTTAGAAACCTCCTTTGTTGAAGTCAGTTAATAAAATGATCAATGATGGATTTATTTCGAATCTTGATAGATAGGACAAGTATCAATGAGTAACTCATCGTTTACAGAAATTTAAAATATAGTTTTGTTGTCGAGTAATATTTGTTGTCGGAGGTTAAGTTTTGAATCATATATGTGAAAATAGGACAATTTTTTTTCTATAAAATAATTAAATTATTTGTGTCTTATTTTAGTTTGACATACCCCTAATGGCCAAATCTCGGCACGAATTTTCGTACGACGTCGCTGCATCGGTGGCAAGGTTGTTTGTCAGCTGTACATGCGTTAGGGTTGAAGCTGGTGATTTGGTGGGAATTTTACGTCAAACTTTGACTCGAATTATCTCGTAATCTATAGTGCTGAATGCAAAGAGACCTTGGGTGATGAAGTCTACATCAGTGTTAGAATGGACTGTTAAAATATTGTTGGGGGTAAATCCACCACGTTGTATACTACCAGAACTAATTAATTAGTAGTAATTGAGACTATCACAATTATTATTTAATTGCCTCGACCTTTCGACATACAACCACCGTGGTCATGAAAAGACGAAAGAAATTGCGGGTCCTCTCATTATGAAATAAAGAGATCCCATATCACCAGGCTTCTCCAAACTCAGTCCGCGAAGCACACATTTATATTGTGCCGATAAAAATGGGTTGTTTATTATTATTTTTTCATATATTTTGTAGTGAATTTTCATTGGTTATAATTAATTTAAATAGTTTTTACCTTTTTTGCATCAAATATTAATATTATTTATACCTAATTAAGTTTTAAACTACATAAATACAAAACATTTTTTATTCAAAAATCCAATGGTCGATGATTAGGTACATTGCGTGAAAAATTAAAACGTTATTGTATTTAATACTTTTTTCTATTCATGTCATTTTCGTACGAGTTATTCAAACCAAACATGAAATGTTAAACTTTACTTTTAATTAAAAAAATCGTTTTAGATTAATTATATTTAAAAAAAAAACAGAAAGTTAATGATATCTGAAAGTTATCCTTAAAGGTACTATAATTATAAGACAGCCTGACCTACACAGATTTCGCAACTGTTTTATACTATCAATTATCACGTATCTCATAAATATTTAACAATGTATTTGACATTAATTTAAACTCTTAAATACCTGCAAAGTAGTCCACAATCGTTTTTGGAGGAACTTAAAGCAGCAACAAATTATATACCTCACTCGCACTTGTTATACATATCAGTTCAAACCACAGAATGCTTGGATTGGCATTTCGGGCTTCCACAAGTACGCGTATTCGTATTACCTCTGCGTCAATTTAACAAAAAAAAAGTATGTAGCTGATTAATTATAAATAAATGGCCCTTTATGAACCACTATTGTAGATTAATGGATGTCTTGTTATAAAGCTGCAATTTCACACTAGTAGGTAATAAATAATAGTAGGCAGCGGTAAAAAAAATATTGTACTCGTAGAATTATGAATTCAGGTAACGCGCTTTGGTTCGGATACACTACGGAGAGTGTGCAACTGATCTGCATGATCTAATACCATCTTGCCCTTTCTTCTATAGGACTTCTCGTATCTCAAATAACCGACATCGTTTTATGGTTGATGTTCCAAAAACACGAACGACGAGATTTGACTCCACGTTTGTGATAAGAACGTCTAGGTTGTGGAATGCGTTCCCCTGAGTGGGTTTTCTCCGATAGTTACAATCTTGGTGTCTTCAAATCGAGAGTGAATCAGTTTCTTCTAGGTAAGCACGCTCCATCGTAGACCGCATAGTCGCTTAACTTCAGGCGAGACGGTGGTCAAGTGCGAAACTATAATAGTAAAAAAAAAAATTAACAGTCTAAATACTCAACGTCAAAAATCTACTTCAATAGTTGTATCTACTGTGTCTGGGTGTTTCTTTCTTCTTTATTTTTTTAAATAAAGAGTGACGAGACGAGCAGGACATGTGCCTGATGGTAAGCAACATGCCTGCCACATAACAGCACAGTGACACGTAGCTATTGGAACATGAAGAGTCCAAATCATTACCTAGCACTGCACTGCGCTCATCACCCTGAGATCTAAGCTGTTGTATCTCTAAGCCCTGTAAATTCTCTGGAAACGTTGCCCTTGAAACCGGAGCACAGTAATATTAAACATTACTGCTTGGCGGTAGAATAACTGGCAAAGGTGTGGTACTTCCCCAGACGGACTCTGCTAGGAATCCTACCACTACACTATTTATATGTATAATAAATATGTATTTAAAAAAACTATATAAGTTTTATATCAGCTGTCTGGCCGCCATGGTACAAGCTTTGCTTAGTTTGGGGTCAGATGGTGTTGTGTGTGAATTGTCCACCAATATTTATTTATTTAATTTAAAATACACACACGCACACACACCCTCACACACAATCACCCACACACCATCCACACACAAGCACAACCGAAGAGAACTAGCTTTCACAAACACAGGGAATCCTAGTGTGGGAGCTAGGGCTACATTCTGTTACTAATATAATACCGATAAAATATGCATGTTAGTTTATAGTAGTAAGTAGTAAATTTAAAAATTCAATTCAAACGAAATTTCATAACAGACCATCACTAAATCATCTAGATACGTGAAAGTAAATTTTAGTTTTTTGTTCATATTTCAAAAACCGCCAAACCGATTTCTATAAAATTTATATGAGAATTATGATTTACCAAAAAAAATAATACTAAATTGATTCACAATTAGTGGAGCTATCGCGTAACATACATAAAAAAAATATACAGCCAAAGGACAATGTCCATTTTTACCCCGTCTAAGCAGTTGTCGTAGATACATATGAGTTATATACTAAAAAATCGGTGATTTTTTGTTGTACTCAATTGAGAATTTATATAACTTTCTGACATTGCAAAAAATAATAATTTGCATTTGTATAAATTAAACTTATCATTTACCAACAAAGCTGAAATTGGAAAATATTGCAATACGAATGGGTACTTACGTTTCGTTTTAGATATATATGGATGTTATGTTTACAAATTTCTTTCATAATGTCGTTCAATTACTACTTACTACATAGTTTAATAACGTATATAATTAAACATGATGACAAGAAAACTATCAAAGCTTTTTATAGAAATGTAAATGAGGAAGAAGTTGGCTCGCAATCGTGAAACGGAACGGTTATCTCAAATTGGTCAATGTCAAACATCTGCTTAGTCTGTGATGTCAAATAAAAAAAAGTAAAAAATAATCAAAATGAATTAATTACATAATTGAATTGTTTTCTAAGTTTTCTTTATTCTTTGATTACCTACCACTAGTTTTGTTGATTTCTTAAGCCTCTTAAACAAATATAATAAATCATTGAAATAATTATAATTAGAGTCTAGCCAACGAAAGTAGATACTGGATTTTTTCGCAAACTTTTTACATGACAACACTTCAGTGTTCCTACCATCGGGTATTTACCCTACGAATTGGGATATTTTAAACAGAAAGTACTTAGGGACACTTGATTCCAAAAAAGGCATTTTCAAAACAAACTGATTTAAACATTATATGAAATAAGTTTTAAAAATTCGTATGTGATCTAAAATTGTTTTCATCAAAAATAAGTACGACGCATGTAGGTACGTGTTGGCGATTATTTCAGGAGCAAAACTAAGCCTTAAGTTGGCCTAATAAATAGATTCATTAATTACGCTATTTAAATAGAGAATAGCTTGTGCAATTTCATGTTAATTTTCGGCGATAATCCGAAAGATTTGGTAGACTCAGTATCAGTGTATGGTACCCCCATCTCTACCACATCTACAGATAGAGTTGTTTTAGAAAACGTTTTAAAGTATTTTTTTTGTGGACAATTCACACACAACACCATCTGACCCCAAACTAAGCAAAGCTTGTAATATGGCGGCCAGATAGCTGATATTATACTTATATAGTTCTAAATACATACTTATTATACATAGAAACACCCAGACACTGTGCAAACATTTGAATTCATCACACAAATATTTGCACTGGGTGGGAATCGAACCCACGACCCTCGGCGTCGCAGGCAGAGTTACTACCCACTAAGCCACGAGGCCAGTCATCTCTGACGCAACAAAATGGCGTGTTTTTTATGTTTCGTAGTAGCTGGCTTGTGTTTATTTTTGGCGAGATTTTCAGTTTAGGGATGCCATGCTGATATATATTAAATTTGCCGCGCTTTCTCAGTATCAACTTTCGTTAGCCAGACTCTAATAATTGGTATAATTAGTGAAATCGTTTTCTATAGGAAAATAATTATAGATATGATCCTTTACAAAATGATTTATGGTTTTTTATTACTCCGCGTCTAGAACTCAGGGATTAATGTACCCGACAACCTTAAAAATAAGCCCTTCAAAGTAATCAAACATTACCTGTGCAAACCTATTTTCCCTAAAAATCACATGTTATTGTCGAGGTAAGATTGGTTTTGCAAGGTCCCTCTCACTGCATGTGTCACTTTCAAGACTTTGATTTCTTGGAAGCTATAATGTATACATGTAATCAATCCACCATGAAGTAACTGACCTACGTTAATATTCGAGAATTTCTGTCGAACAACGAGTTCAGCAAGTTTTAAACTTGCTGCACTCCGCGGTGTAACCAACGGCTTAACTACTACTACTAATACCTAAAACCTATTTAACGGGTTAGTGTATTTAAAAAAAAAACAAAAACTGACTTTAATTTAAAATTAAATTTAGATACTCGAACAAATTTCATACTTACGAAGGTTGGTATATAAAAGGAAAGTACCCGGTTGACCGAGCTTTGCTCGGTTTAAATGCGTTTATAAAGAAAGGGCTCTAAGTAAAAAAAATCTCAGAAAAAACCAAAAAGATAAGACCCGCATGTAACCATCAGGATTCGAACCGGGGCATGTTGACTCCGAGGGCGAGCATATTCCGTCTGAGCCATTTAGACTTAATGAACAACGGCGAAATAAGTTATCGTATTCTAATGACATTGTAGGAGTTTTTCATTGTCTAAAAACGCGCATAAAATGATGTTTTTAAAATATAAAACCTAGCTAGATCGATTTATCGTCCCCGAAACCCCCTGTATACATAATTTCATGAAAATCGTTCGAGCCGTTCCCGAGATTCAGATTCTATATATTTATATACCTACAATTGGTCGTTTAGAGGTATAAGATGTTGGTTTTTCGTTCACATTTCAAAAACTACTACACTGATTTAGATAAAACTTACTAAGGCCCACCTCTAAACTACGATCTAGCAAATAAAAAACCCATCAGAATTTATTTACCTACTAAAATGTAAGATTGAAGTTGTTACAAAAGTAAATTTACCTACCACCATACCCATTCATACATTACCAATACCTATATATTATGGGAATTTGACCAAACGATTTGAGTCCACTTTCCTCATACAGCTTTATAAGTTGCCGGCCTCCCTGCGAAATACAATCTAGAATTTTACAAGGCCAGAGTGAATAGGTACTATAGGTGTAGGTCGGTGAATAGGTCTAGGTCAGTGTGCACTGTCCCCGACCACACCGTCGCTTACTGGTTGCTGCTACTGGTGCCCGCCGCGGCTTTACCGTGTCACCACCGCACCGCTAGAAGGCTAACGCGGCGGAACTGCAAGGCAGGAGGAGTGGCGGTGGATCACTCTTTTTATTTTTGCTTTTTGTTACTGACTTTTATTGTTACTATTGTTCATAATATAAATTATGAAATAGTATTTAATTGTTTGCGTTCTGACATTCGAAATTAGTAATTTTTGACATGTTTTGCTTCTCTGACTCTATTGATTTGTTACTGGCAAAATGTGATGATTATTTCTTTTCTTAGTTTTGGGTTTTTACAATATTTAATATGTGTGATTATTAATCTTTTAATTATTCATTATTTTTTCTTAAATTTAGGTTTTTATAATATCAAAATTAAAACAAAAGAAACAAAACAAAAACATCATAAAAACCTAAACCTAGTTTGCCGCCAGCAGCGGTGCAGGACCCAAGCTAGCGGTGGTGAGCGGTAGGCTGCAGAGAGATGATGACAATGACGATGCGCGGTGTCGAGGATGACCACCGCGTACATCTGACCCTTAATCCAACCGTCTAGCGAAAGTCTTATTGATTAATATTACTTTTTTTGAGTTTATCGTACCTGGGTTATGTCACCTGAAATAAGTAAATTTTGATTTTTTTTTTTACTTTCCCTATCATCTGCAGAGGCGGCGGAACCACAGCCCTATCCCTCTACCGCCTAACTAAATCGGTTATGGCTTTTCTATTGCTGTCTCTATCCTTTCAAGTGAAAAGAAAAGAGAGAGCAAAGCTAAGACAGCTTTATTTAGGCGGCAGACCCTCGGACCTGTTGCGGGAGACCAAAGGTGTCCAAACACGGGGGGAGATGGAACCAATTTGACAACTAGTCTTCGAGGTAGTAAGTTACGGCTGGTCACGCGCACCACTGTCTTTTCGAAGTCATGTGTGTAATTAAACTTAAAAACGGGAAGGAATACATCGTGAGGAAACCGACATGTACCTAGAATCTATCGAGGTCATGTGGCATCCACCAACCCGCACTTGGCCAGCGTGGTGGATTGTGACCTCAAACTCTCTCTTTGCGAGAGAAGGAGCCCCAGGAGGGAACATTTAGTGGGTTGCTTATGCTTATGCTTCGAGGTAGTTACGGGTTCAAATGCGCCGGCGCCTGTGCTGCGTAAGAGGAGGCAAGCTGCGGCAGGTTCACGGTAGAATGCGAGAGCGGTCTCGTGTTCTCGACGTAATAAAGGCAGCAGTTCGCGCGAAGACCGCGACACAACCCGCGACAGACGCTTGACATTATGAAATTGTATGGGCGCCAATTTGCGCCGCAACCGCGACAGGAGACCGAGACACGTGTCGCGAGACACGTGTCTCGGTCTCGGTGCGTACTGGCCCCCATACAATTCTATAGTGTCAAGTGACTGTCGCGGTCTCGTGTCGCAGTCTCAGCGCGAACTTGCACCTTAAGCAGCAAAGATGAAACACCGCGGAGGTATAAGTCGGTACCATGTTCGTCCATGGAGTCCGAAGTCCGACATAACCTAACCGTCCGCGTAAATGTACCTATTTCCGTCCAACCTCGTTAGATTAGAGTTAGAAGATCGTTAGGTAGACTAATAGACTGCAGGCCCGTGAACAATTGATGGGTCAAATGAACCACCAGGAGACCTATGTGGAATGATAGAAAGGTATAAAGTAGAAAAGACTCAGCACTATGCCGTCACTCAGCGACTGAGTGAGATTATGGGGGGTTTCTAACCCTCCATAACTTCTCCTTTTCGCATGATTTTTGTACGGCATTGCGAAATAATGGATTAGAAGAGGTATTGAAAGCGTGTGGAACCAATACCGTACAAAATCAAATGATCAAATTTACTCTGTAAATCGTCGGAAAATCATGAATTTTTCTGACAAAGTTATCATAAAAAATTTAAAATGTATAATCTTTATAGTTTCAATACCTTGTCTAATACATTATTCCGCAATGCCGTATAAAAACCATGCGACAAGGAGAAATTATCGAGGATTAGAACCCGCCTCTTCAATTGCACTCAGACAGCTTAGAAGTGACGGCATAGTGCTGAATATTATTACTTTATACCCTTCTATCGTCCTACATAGGTCTCCTGGTGGTTCATTTGACCCATACTTTTTGTTCATGGGCCTGTAATCTATAAATACGGTGAATTTTACAAATTAATCAACTCACACTAAACTAGCGAGGTTAATTACACCCTTGTACCAAATCCTTGACTCTCTCCTCACGAGATAAGGCTCCGAGTCCTAGATGTGGGATCATTTAGTGAAATTCTTATGCTTATGTATTATCTGGCAAGTTACACGAACAATAACAAAATAAGTATCCATTGTTTAACATTATTTTTGAGAAAAACTTAACACAATTACCTAAATCTATTACACAAAAACCTATGATACATCAAGATTTATATTAGATGTATCTATTAGTCCTTTTCCCAGTATTCTATTATTATCCTAGAACTGATAAAAAAGTGATTTTTATACGTTCTGCAAGATACTACGTATGCTGCTACTTATACTGCGTATAATACTATAGATATTAGTATATGCGCGTATTAAAATTTTATGACTTATTGTTGTATTAGGTACATTACATTATTTTTGGTATCACAGAAATCGAAATAGGTATAAAAATGGTTTCATAGAAATCTAAAACAAAAACAGTTACAAATTCGATATGTTCTGTGAAGATGTATATTGAACCGATCAGATCGGTTTTTTCGTTTCGTGAAGATCGGTCCGATGTTCACGAAACATACCTCCAGCAGCGTGGACACATAATGAGCTCCTGATGCTATGCTATAACAATAGCTTTTAACAAACTATCGAACTGAATTTTTTAAACGTCGCAAAATTTATAAATATTCATCTAGCAAAGATTGTCATGCACGTGTGGCGGTTTTCTCTTTGAAATATTATTGTTGATTATTTGAAAAATTACAGATAAATCAAAACAACGACAACATTAAGTAAAATTTAGTCAAGTGATGCCTACTAAGCAGCAATTAACGAGCGTGGTGGATTTTGACCTTGACTCTCTGCTTGTGAGAGTAGGTTCCAACATCTGCTATAGCAGCATGAAGCAGACTGTTTATTTTTTAATTTTTTTGAAGAAAAGTAAAGAGTATTCAAATTTAAATGGCGCCACGTCGAATTTAAACCTATTTATCACGGTAATTTGTCGCGCCATTGAAATGTGAATTCTGAATACTAGATGTCTAGTCGTCTATATTAGAAACAATTAAGAGGTTGTCGGCAACACTCTTCAATCGATATTTACCAGTAAAATGTGTATAATTTTTGTAGAAGTATTTTTTCGCGTTAATAGGAATTTTCAATTCACTTAGTGGCTATATTTTGTTACCAAAAAAGTTCACCTGGCTATTTAACGCCACAATTTAATATATACGCTATGCTAATTAACCACCAACGTCAGATATTTAATTAGAACAGTTGTGTTATTGTGATTTTGTAGTGGTTTTATAATTAAACCTATTAAAATTTACATGATGGCGGTAAATAAAGGATTTGTAATAATAGAAGGCGACAGAGAATACAAAGATAATATGTGTTATTCTAAAATTGGGGGCAAGGTGCATAGTTTCGACGAAAGTATTGAATTGGCAGGTGAGTCCCGAGTTTAGATAGAGAATGAGTAAATAGATCAGGTGTTTCCGCACGGTTCCTTTGTACCAATCGTAAGCAGATGAGGTGTATGTTAGCTATGGTGACATAGTGATGTGCCGCGACAAAAGTATGAAACTTCCACAAGAGCGACAAGACAAGAGCGATCAGACCCGTGCTTTCGGTGTCAAGCATTTGAAAAAAAAAAAAAAATATTCGTCTAAAAAACTACTCTTACGAAACAAGTATTATGGAGTCTCCTTTTAAGCATGTGTATACCTGTAGTAGGAGACTCCGCTAATCTCTACAATAACACATATACTAGGATGATGATTATGATTATACAACAATGAAAAAGTAAAATAAACTAAAAACAAATTAAAAGAATAAGTATGTTGAAAGGTGTTTATGTTGTGTGTGTATGTTTGTTTGTGTGAGAGAGTGTATGCTACTTTTGCATGTGGCATTGATGAGTAAATTAACCTATTATGGACAATAAGGAAAAAGGGGGGCCCGGTTACATAATTGCGTTTGTTTAGGTCAGAAATTTTTTCCAGCCAAAAGCCCGACCGCAAAGTTAATTTTGTAAATTTTCGTCATTCGATGTAATATAGTTCCCAAAGTGTATCAAACGGTTATCAAAATGGAGTCTGATGCCTGAGACAGATAGGTACAGTGCCCAGGTTCCCCGCCTCTCACCAGCCAGACCTGGAACTCCGTTTTGGGGAATAATAATGTTGTAGTGGTAGGACTCCTAGCAGAGTCCGCCTGCGGAAGCACAGACTAAGTAGTTGCGGAAGTACGACACCTTTGCCAGTTATTCTACCGGCAAGCAGTAATGCGCAAACATTACTGTATTCCGGTTTGAAGATAAATGTTTCCAGAGAAATTACAGGGCTTAGAGATATAACATTTTAGATCTCTGGGTGACGAGCGCAGTGCAGTGCTAGGTAATGATTGGGACTCTTCATGTTCCAATAGTTGCGTGTCACTGTGCTATTATGTGGCAGGCATGTTGCTTACCATCAGGCACATGTATTGGTCGTCTCGTCACTTTTTATTTAAAAATAATAATGATAATAATAGGAGAGCTAGGGGACAAGTTTTCAGCTTGAGTCAAATACCTAGCTAACATTTGCTGCCAGCTCTCGGAATATGATGAGATTCAGACCATACAACCGGATGTTCGGACAATGTGGAAAAAAAACAACAAAAAATAAGTGGTCAAGTACGAGTCGGGCTCGCCCATGAAGGATTCCGTAGCAGCAAGTAACATAATACAAAAGTTCATGTACTTCGTTCTTACTTTAATCAGTGTTTTAACAATAGTACATTTATGACGTATTAAAATAAAACTACTTACTAGATATCATTCAAACCAATGTTCGTTGATAGTTTACATGGTAACGTACATCATACAGTTTTTTTCTATTTTTGTCATTCTCTTATTTTAGAAGTTACAAGGGGGGAGACACACTTTTTACCACTTTGGAAGAGTCCCTCGCGCAAACTATTCAGTTTATAAAATAATTAGAAACCTAAATTTCATTTTTGATGACCTATACATAGATACCCCACACGTATGGTACTGATAAAAAAAATGAGTTTCAGTTCTATGTATGGGACGGGACACCCCTAAACTTTTTGTTTTTTTCTATTTTTTGTATCGAAATCTTAATGCGGTTTACAGATTACATCTACTTACCAAGTTTCAATATTACCTATAGCTTTTATAGTTTCGGAGATAAGTGGCTGTGACATACGGACGGACAGACAGACAAACAGACATGACGAATCTATAAGGGTCCCTATTTTGCCATTTGGCTACGGAACTCTAAAAAGCACAGCTTTCTGTTAGTATGTTTTTTATTACTCACCCATATTTGACGTTAAAATTATATTTATTAGGTACTTATTGTGATATTTAGAAGCCAGCCAAAACTAATAGACTGCAGGCCCGTGAACAAAATTTATGGGTCATATGATACAACAGGAGACCTATGTAGGATGATAGAAAGGTATAAAGTAATAAGGATATAAAGTAATACCTCTTCTAATACATTATTTCGCAATGCCGTACAAAAATCATGCGGCAAGGAGAAATGATCGAAGTTTAGAACCCCCCCTCTTCAACAGCACTCAGTTGGACAGCTTACAAGTGCTGTCACTTGTCATAGTGCTCAATCTTATTACTTTATACCCTTCTATCATCCTACATAGGTCTCCCGCTGTATCAGATGACCCATAAATTTTGTTCACGGGCCTGCAGTCTATAATTACAGTCTCTGTGTTACAAATGACAAAATCAAAACACTCTATAAAAATCTCGTCCTAAGCTTTAAGATCCTTCTTAAATGTATCTATTGTTTTTAAACTTTGTGATTAAATAATGTATATTGTTGAAAATACCTTCTTAAATGTGGGAACATTATTATTATAGACGTAGGCATCACATATTTTTTTAAGAAACTAAAATTAAATTACATTGCCAAATGTAAGTTGTACTGTATAACACGGCAAAAACACGTTTTTTATAGGCACATAACTATAAAATACGATTTTTAGCCCTAATTATTTGTATAAGTGCCGAGCCTGTCGTAATCACGATACTGATATCGATATAATAATAATTAGAGGTTTATAGTAAACCTTCGAAATTTATCGTATACTTTTAGTGCCATTAACCTTGCCAAGTGTGTAATTAGGTCTGAAAGTGTTCCACATGCGGTTGTGGAGTTCTCGCGACACACTAAGGACCTTCGTGCACGGCGACTTTGTGGCGTAGCTGTCGTGCGTTTTATAAACGCGTGAAATTAGCAACGCGCTTGAATATTCCAGGCCGATTTCGGCCACGGTAACTGCTTGCGTAAATTATGTTACTTGATGCATCCTCACATGACTTATTTCCAATTTTATACTTATATCTAATTTTAGCAGTAAATTTACCCTACGGGCACACCACGGACACTCCACTAAAAATCCATACAAGCGCCGCTGTGGAGCTTCCTACTCTTCACACAACTACGCAGATGTCGTTCGTACACACCCGTGAATGTTTGCGTTAGAGCTAGGGCTACTGAATTGTTTTATTGAATAGTTGTGCCCCCTTGAGTTCACCTGGTGACGTAAAGTAGTCTATAAACTTGCTATAATGTTGAGTTACATAAATATAGTTACATAAATGGAGCCAAATTATACTATTCTAATTAAAAGGGTGTTTGCACAGATTTCAAAATTGTTTGTTCAGACTCAGAAATCTGTGGGTGTTTGTATTGCCGCGTAAAATGAAACGAAACCGATGATAGATTAGATCAGGTACCCAGATATTTCTTTCCGTTAGTAGGTAGACATTCGCATTTTATTTTACACTTACCCATGAAGGAAACTTTATTCTGTAACTATAATTATTCCTCCAGGCATTATCAATCCGTGCTTGGGCACATAAGTTACTGGCTGTGTAAGTTACGAACTTTGAGTTAAAAAAAAGACTTCGTTATTATAAATAAATAAATATTGTTAGACAATTCACACACAACACCATCTGACCCCAAACTAAGCAAAGCTTGTAATATTATAAAGCAACGTTATTGAAAAGTTTTTATCATTAGGAAATTAAATAAAGTTTTTAATCTTGTCCCGTTTACGGACAGCCGTAAACAGCACAACAACCCCCCATGATGATATTTCGTTAGGAATTAGATGTTCGATACCAGCCCTTCGTTGAGTGCTCCTAGCGTTTCCGAAACGGCCTGAGGGGTGAGGAAGCTTGATAATGGCGGGGGGTGGGGAGTGTCCGTTCTATCTATATTATCTATTCTATGCTACGGGCTAAAGTTGTTCGGAATCTCACTTCAGATGGTCCGACTTTTAACAATACTTGAATTTGAATGATGACATGGGTCGAAAGAAGTAGAAGAAGAAGTTGCGTTGGTCGAGTAACTAAAACAAGACGAAAATATCTAGTAAATAACAATTATTGTAGTGAGTGATAATGGAGAATAATAGAGAGAATACACACGGCACAGTAATTTATTAATATCAAAACAAAAAAAATACTGGATACAACGCAGATATGAGGGAAAAGATGTCGTAGTGTGGCCAGACAGCTGTCCGATACTGTGACTGGTATTAGGTACTCTATAAAAGTGGTATAGGGTTAGGCAGCTGCCCGCTAAATTTGTTAAAGGAGCCTACGAATGGATTGATCGGTTTGACGCCGCAACGGACGACATACTGGCTATATACATATATAGATCGCTGGACAACAAACGTTAGCGTGTTTTAATTGTATCCGTGGCGCTATCTATTGACGTTCATCGGAACTTCACTATTGTATGCTTTTCTATACAATGTTATTACTTGCATTTCCACATATAGGGAGCGGTTGGTACGGAGCGAGCCTCCTAGCTGCGCTGAGCCTGGCCACCATGGCTATGGGCATGGACCTGTTCGGCTTCTCCGTGGTGGTGGCGGGTGCGGCCTGTGACCTCCACCTCGATCTCGCCCAGACTAGCCTACTCCTCACTATGCCATTCATTGGTGAGTCGGCAGACATTCAGTATTTAAAACGAGGGTTTTTATGGATTTTAGGCTACAAGTATATGCCAGCCTCATCGTAACCTAATTGTATCAAAATTATAAATGTCAATGGTTTGATGTTTGGATGTATGTAGGTCAATCACGTCGTTGAAATTTGGAACATACATAGGCCTTTTTAAACATAGTGCGCACTCTCCTTAAAAATACCAACCATATCTCATACGTTAACACGTGAGTTGTCTGTTGACTAAATTAAACATAAATAATATCTAAAACTTAAGTAGTTATAATCTTCCTCAGGACCCATAGTGATGGCGTACCCTTGGGGTTACGTGTGTGACGTTTACGGTCGGAAGCGGAGCCTTCTCATCTCCCTGTGGGGAAGCTTCATGGTGTCGTCCATCAGCGCCTTCTGTTCGCACTGGACCCTGATAGCTTTTCTCAAGTTTCTCAGCACTAGTTTGTGAGTATCAAAAAATATGTTTATTAATTCATTAATTCTATACAGAGTAGTCACGTTGGGCCAGTGTGGCTTGGCCTAGAAGCATGCTGGTTACTCCACGATAATTTTCTTCAACGTTGCATTTAGTAGTGATGCCAAACTTGTACAGCTGCACTGGGAAAATAGTCTAAGCGGCAGCGGGATTCGCTCCTAATATGACTCCACTTCTACTTTTGGCCAATAGACTACCACGGCCTTCCTTCTTCAAATACATCACAGTGCCATGAAGTTATCTTACTATTAGTATATATGCCAAAGATAGGATGTGTGTTGCTCCATTGTGACTCAGCTTGTACTATCAGCCCAGTAACGTTCCAAGTCATTCCAGTCCCCAACGAACTTTTAACTACACGCAACCTTTGAGAGGGTAATGATCACACAATAACTTCTTCCTGTCCAGACAATGACAATAAGATAGGTACCATCGAACTAAGTTGTCGGACGCTCAATGGCCTTACGTGGAGGTTCCCGAGCCTCATAGCTAGTGGAAATACTAAGTAAAGTCAAGTAAACGTTAACACATGTATACAAAACACGGTTCTATTTATTACCCGACTGAAAGAAGGGTTATGCTTATCGCACGGATCTTGTATGTTTGTAAAATTTCTCTATTCCCGTATCTGTCAAATGGCTGGATGGATTTTGACATTAAGATATCGTTAGATTCGGCTCAATCAGTCAAGTGTCCTTAGGTAGGTAGTACATTGTATTACATAATGTTTTTTTTATATGTTTGTTTTTTGCAGTCGGGTTTTTTAAATTAAAGCTCTTACAGATAATTTTACATACATTTGCTAGCGTTTTCGTGAAGATAAGGGAGACGAATAACAGTATATTTTTGTGATCTCAGATCAAGTTGCGCCCAATCAGCCACGTACAGCTTATTGGGGGAGTCGTGTCCGAAGCGGGTACGAGATGGATACATGCTGATTATGACCAGTATGCTGGATTTCATGCTTGCTGTTTACATAGGTATTATTTAATTTATGTCATCATTCATTCATCATTCATCATTTATTCATCATTCAATTTCTCCTTTGAGGATTTACTAGTTTGTCTGAGATTTTCTCATGTAGATACTCGTCTGACCCGCGAGTTTTTGAATGTCATTGACTCATTTCGCCCTCGGGCGCTTAATGCGTCTTTACCACAATAAACATTTATATCACACTTTAAATATAGCTGAATATTAATTTCTCACATAGTACTATGTAGCACAACTATAAGCAAGACTTGTACTGTGAGAATCCTACAATTATGTTAAACGCCAAAGTTTGGTTGTTTGAATCTTTGTCGCTGAATTGCGTCGAATCGTTTGAACGGATCGGATTGAAATTTAAAACATAGTTACGAGTAGATTATAGTCTGGAATATCACATAGGCTCTTATCACAGAACAATAACTGAAACGGGAACTGCGCGAAGAAGATCTAGTATTTATATATTATCGTACATACAAACTTAGTGTACATAGATAGATAGAAGATTTGCTAGTCGCAGATCGGCACTTTTTTTTTTTAACTAGAATAGGTTCGCACTTGACCACCATCTCGCCTGATCTTAAGCGATGATGCGATCTACGATAGAGCGTGCTTACCTAGAAGAACCGATTCACTCTCGATTTGAAGACACCAAGATTGTAACCATCGGGGAAAACCCACTCAGGCAACGCATTCCACAACCTAGACGTTCTTATCACAAACGTGGAGTCAAATCGCTTCGTTCGTGTTTTTGGAACATCAACCATGAAACGATGTTGCCCTTTTGTGGAACGAGAAGTCCGATAGAAGATGGGGCAAGGTGGAATTAGATCATGCAGATCAGTTGCACACTCTCCGAAGTGTATCCGATAAAATACCGATAAGCTAGCAATTTTGCGGCGATGATCAAGACTTTGAAGTCTTTTACGCACAAGAGTGTCATTGCCTATGAGTCTTTTGGCGCGTCTCTCAATCGATTCCAGAGTCCCCAGCTGATACTTAGCCGATCCATCCCAAAGGTGCGAACAGTACTCCATACAGGAGCGAATCTGTACTTTGTATAACGTGAGCAACTGTTCAGAATTGAAGTATCTTCGCACCTTTGAGAGGACACCACGGCACTTCGGCCGCGTCGGTGCCGCCATGACACCCGCGATGGCCGTGCGGTAGCAGGCTAGCTCTGTGAAGTGTATTTTGGCCTTGTGGCTTAGTGGGTAGTAGCTCTGCCTGCGAAGCCAAGGGTCGTGGGTTCGATCCCCACCCAGTGCAAATATTTGTGTGATGAATTCAAATGTTTGTACTGTGTCCGGGTGTTTCTATGTATAATAAGTATATATTTACAACTACATAAGTATTATATCAGCTATCTGGCCGCCATATTAAATTATTCTATTCTATTCTATTCTATTCTATTAGAAGCTTTGCTTAGTTTGGGGTCAGATGGTGCTGTGTGTGAATTGTTCACCAATATTTATTTATTTATTTATTCTGTGCGTGCCGTTATGTGCTTTAATAAAATGTTGAGATAGAAATACCCAGAGATAGAAGAAATAGTTCATTTAAACAGCATACGTTACCGTACTAAATGAGATTCGAGTTCACATTATACTGCTCTGCTGATAAATCATTAAAGATTGATTGGATGCCAATAACCCGGTTATTAACTAGGTTAATAGCCACCAATCTATCAACACTTACCACACCTTTGCCAGTTATTCTACCGCCAAGCAGTAATGTGCAAACATTACTGTGTTCCGGTTTGAAGGGCAATGTTTCCAGAGAAATTACCGGGCTTAGAGATATAAGATATTAGATCTCTGGGTGACGAGCGCAGTGCAGTGCTAGGTAATGATTTGGACTCTTCATGTTCCAATAGCTGCGTGTCACTGTGCTGTTATGTGTCAGGCATGTTGCTTACCATCAGGCACATGTCTTGATCGCCTCGTCACTCTTTATTAAAAAAAAAAACTTGAATCCACCTACGGTCCTGCGCCTGGACCGCATCGAGTCTAATTCTATTTGTGGAAAGTCTTTCCGAATTGAAGGTTGTCTGATACGAGTATCTATAGTCCGTTCCACGGAGAGGTGTAGAAAATGTAAACAAATCAATGTCACTCTCAATATGACAGACCAGCATTTCTCAACCTTTGTTTTAGAAGATAGTTCGTTGTAAGCGTCTCTGTTTGCCCTTTTAGATTTTCGTCACATAACAAGGTTAAATATATTCCAATAAGTCCGTTTCCAATCTTTTGTCTTATTTCTATTATTTGATAATTATATGTTTATTAAATATGTAGTGCGAATAAGTTTAAAACATTAATACAAAAATAACTTGGGTGGTTGGTTCATGGAACACAATAGTAACATATAAAAAAAGTTTTTATTAATATTAATTATTGAGTACAGCTTTGTTTTGTTATGTAGCACTTAAATTTATTTTCCATTATGTATGTGAAATGACTGACTTTTTAGTATAATATATGTATATATATATATATATATATATATATATTATACTATATTATATATTATACTATACTATATTATACTATATATATATATAGCTCATTAAATTTAAGTTCTAAATTATAAGACGTTTACCTAATGAACCACCAAATAATGTTTATTTATTCGCAAGAAAATCTACTAATACTTATTCAAACGAAACCAGTGTAACGCGTTGTCAGTAAAAATTTCATAGGCTCTTGAAATTAATAAATTTCTATATATATATGAGACGATCTTCTTGATCGATTCTTCTTCTTCTTGCACTTATAATAAGTATTAGTAGATTTTCTTGCGAATAAATAAACATTATTTGGTGGTTCATTAGGTAAACGTCTAATAATTTATGTGCAAAAAGTAATGGTATCCCATCAGAAACATGCGTATACTTAAGTGAAGTGAGATCAAAGTTCAGTATTATGATATTATATGCCTTATTTGTTGACTTCAACGACTAAAGAATAGAGATCTAAATGGTCTTAAATGGTCAGTTCTAAAATCTATTTATAATAACATAGACTAGTTTTAAACACTTAAAATATGTTTTTGTTTTATAATTTATGATGATTATTAGAAGCAGTCTGAATGGGCTGGTTGTAATATCATAATATAGAACTTGTCTTTCACTTCACATTTATGTTGTGATGGGATTCGCAGTTTGAGAAACACAGATCAAATTGCCACTGTTTAAAACCGTATCTACCACATTCTACTATTACTATTTATAACTTTCAAGATAAGTTAATAAATCATTATTTGATCAATACAAATCCAAGTATGTTGTATTTAAGATCACAGTAAAGTCGAATCATATTTGTGAAAAATATTTTAATAGAGTTTTAGAAAAATACTAAGGTCAAACGATTTTTATGTTATGGTAGCACCTTTGTTTACATTTTCTACACCTCTCCGTGGAACGGACTATAGTACTTTCGTCTGACTTCGTATTTCAGAATTCGTCACGTGATAAAATGATTTACGCCGAGTTTGGCTCGCTACATCGATTTCTATGCAATATGCGTTTTATACGAGTACGTAGTCTAATTGATGAACGTCCATGTCTAGACACCATAAGTCATGGTGGGCAGGAAATACTGGTTATAGAGCCAGGATTTTAGGCGTCGCAAAATGATTATTAATTTCAGGATATTGTCTAGTTTGTTGAATGCTACCTGTTCAAGCATTTGCTGCTGCTTTTTATTTTGAGGATTCAATTTACAGGACAAAATTACTAAAAATAGTTACACAGTTACTTCAAAACAAAACCCGACCGACAATACCAAACGTGAGTTACTTCTTGACTTAAATAAATAGTACCTGGTTGACCGAGCTTTGCTCGGTTTTTTTAAATGATATTTAGGCAGGTACGAATTACGAAGTGATGACTTACTTAGACCTACTAAAAGGCGCTAAGTATAAGATTTTCTCAGAAAAAAAAGAACAAAAAGAAAAGGACCACCAGGATTCGAACCGGAGCCTGTTGACTCCGAGGGCGAGCAAAAAATAGAACAAAAGAAAAGTAACCACCAGAATTCGAACCGGGGCCTGTTGTCTCTGAGCATATCCCGTCTGAGCCATTAAGACTTAATGAACAGTGGCGAAATAAGTTATCGTATTCTAGTGACATTGTAGGAGTTTTTCATTGTCTAAAAACTATACTAAAAAAATAAAACCTAGCTAGATCGATTTATCGTCCCCGAAACACCCTGTATACATAATTTCATGAAAATCGTTCGAGCCGTTTCCGAGATTCAGATTCTATATATATATATATACATATTTATATATATACAAGAATTGCTCGTTTAAAGGTATAAGATGTAAGATAAGATGTGTCAACAACCACGTTAGTTTTCATACTTGTTTTAAAATTTACATAAAATACACGTGTCTAGTATATCCATAGCAACAGAAACGTGTCTTTTATGGAATGTATTCAGTATGAATACTCTACATAACTTATTTTACGAGAAAGACATACAAAAATTTGCCGCTAATTTTTGTATTGTCTTGTGCTGTATTGTAAATTAATTGTATTGTTTGCGTGTGGTGTTACTGCTAGCAATGCGAAATGCGAAGCTCAACGGTTGTTGCTTTGTTTTATTTTCTTAGTTTGTGTCTTGGTTTATATCCGTGGTTTGCACTGATGTCTAAACCCATCGGGCTGTTTTTTTAAATATTGTCCAGTTTTTGAGAGAGATGAATTAATCGTAGAAAAACACACTGTATTTTGACCAGATAATGTGATCGTCTACGCCACATAACCAACCACCAACGAACCTTTACGACATTACCCGTGAGATGGGTGGCAAGAAGATCCGATAAAGTTTCCCAAATGCTGGTCAGGCTAGCTGAATGCTTCTCATGATCTCAAAGCTATGTCTACCTATATTTCTAGATGTCTAGAGAATACTCAATTATTTATATCTACTTCGTTAACTTTTAGCCTATCAATAAACCTTTAAATAACCTCTTCTCCCTCTTCTCCTTCTTTCCACTTCTGCCAGTCTGAACTCGACTCCAGTCTACTTCACCCAGTATTATCAGATATTATGTACTTAGAGCTGAAGAAATTTTCATTACAAAATTATTTATTGTTTAAACTATCAAACGTTATAATATACCATATAAAAACATGTTAGTACTAAATGGAATAGCAGAGAAACAATTGAAAGAGTTTCTTACAGGCAACCTTGAGTTGGTCAAACATCTTAGAAATGCGTATAATGTGGCAAGCAACAAAGATGCAATAATAAATAAATAAGATTACGGAATTATCACACATTCTAATAGTAATATAATACATAAGTAAATACTCAAAACTACTCGTAGACAACAAATAACACATTATCAAAATTGAGATTAACACAGAATTGGGATTAGTTTTCCCTTGGGGTTTCACTCGAAAACTCGTCTGTCAGTCGTGCAATGTGGCTTGGTCTAGTTCTTCTTTTTCTCCAATTAGATTTATTTACAGTATGTTAACCTGTTACAGCAATAGCCTACGGAATTCTCAATTTAGACTTCTCGATAAATCTCGTGCTCCTAACATTCCGGCCGTGGCGGCTGCTGGCTTTGATCCTGGCAACGTTCCTGGGTCTAGCAGCAGGAACCCTCCACTTCTTCTACGAGAGCCCCAAATTCCTTCTCAACGCTGGCAGAGAAGACGAGACCCTGGAGGTCTTGCGAGGAATTTGGACGAGGAATGGTGGACGATATGAAGACTATCCGGTAAGAATCAATCGTTTTTAGATTCGTTGATATTTTGCGTTACTTACATTTTACTTCCTGCGCCCTGCGGTGGACTCGTACTCTTAGCTCGTGACCTATTTTTGAGAAATTCGATATTATACTACAGTACTAATATTATGAAGAGGTCATTTGTTTGTACGCGCTAATCTCAAGATTTCAAAAAAAAATTCATCATTGAACAAGTACGTAATCTTTATGGTATAAGCTATATACGTACTAGGGGCAAAGCCGAGGCGGGCCGCTAGTTTATATTTCTAGCTTTAAAAATCAAGAATCTTCCACACATAGGTAGATCATTTCAGCCTGTATTTCAAGCATAAAATGTTTTTTTGCTTTAAAAATAACTCATGTAATTTTTCAGGTTTTAGATTAACTCTACATACCTATTTCTTTTAAGGTAGTTTAGGCATGAAAGCGTAACAGACAATCAGAATTACTTTCACGTTTATAATATAAGTAGAGATTTGCTTAATAGAGTGAGAAGCTGTTTTAACATGAAGCTTTTATTTTATTGTACTGCGCTCTTCACTCGTCGATATATCGCACGGCCAGAACAAGAGTGAATTAAGTCAAAATATTACTTTTTTTCAGAAAGCTTTTTTCAACTCTTTCTTACAAAAAATTATGTTTCATTTTTTTTATCTTATCTATTAATGCATCAAATGTGAATCATTTTTTAAATACTTTATTTTGCGTACGTGACTCTAAAATAGGATTTTTTGAGTACTTATTACACAATTATGATGAATTATTTATTTATCCTGTATGTTATCTTTTGGATAATAAAACTCCTATCTAAATCTAGGTGAAGAAAGTGTACCTAAACGAAGAAGGGAACCATTCGTACAAGGGCTATGGGTTGCTGAAGTCTTTGTGGTTGCAAGTAGTGCCTCTGTTCCGGCCGCCGCTGCTGTGGCGATCTTTACTGCTGTTCCTCCTGACTGCTGTCGCTTTCGGCACGTGAGTTAATTCATTGTACGTTTCTAGAACAATAAAGTCCATTATGTAGTTGAAATAAAAACTCTCCTACATCTTATGGACCTTTTTTTGGTGTAGAGTGAGCAGGACATGTACCCAATGGTAAGCAACATGGTTAGGATACACCACATTGACACGCAGCCATGAAGAGTCCAAATTATTACTTAGAACTGCACTTCGCTCGTCACCTAGATGTTTTATCTCTATGTCCTATAATTTCACTGGAGGAACTGCCTTTCAAACCGGAACATAATGAAGTTTTCATATTACTGCTTAGCGGTGAAATAACTGGCAAAGATGTGGTACTTCCCCAAGTTGAAAGAGCCAGGTGGCCTCTGAACGGAGTCCTACTACTTTTTGTGTTATCCTCCAACCTGCACTTAGCTAGTCTGGTTGATTATAGCCTTGACTCCTTGTGATAGAATTCCTAAATTCCAGCAATGGGAACATAACTTTAACCGGCTTGAGCTTGCTTATGCTTATTTTATTTCGATCTCATAATGCTCAAAATCTATATTTCAGAAGCAATCCTTCGTTTGTGTGGTTCCCACTCCTGGCCCAGAAGTTCTTCGAAGGGATCAACATCAGTGATGATCAGGAAGCCGGGCTGTGTTACCTCATCACCAGCTCTTACAATAGCGATACTCAGAACGTAAGCTAATATTTTTTGTAAATTTTGTTAATAAATATATATCTCCCAGTATATCTCGTACTTGATAAACCGTATTATTTGCAAAATATCTACGAATATTGCTAAGCCTGAATATTAGATAATGGGTACGATATTTCTCAATATTACTGAAAAGATTTGAGATTGTTACAAAAACACGATTTGCTTTAGTAACGTTATATTATAACTGGAATATTGCTGCTCTGCACTTCTGTTGCCTGGAAGAAATCGCTCTTAGCGATAAGGTCGCCCATTGTTACTTTGTTTTAAGGTGTTTCTGTATTTTGTTTTATTATTTAAGTGCAATAAAGAGTTTATCTATCTATCTATCTGTTGAAAAGTAGTGCTTAAACTTATTATCGAACTGAACTACGAGTACATACACTAAAAAGAAATATTGTAAGTAAAACATACAGCAGAATGAATTAAAAAGTGAAAAGTTAAGCAGTGCAGTGCTAGGTAATGATTTGGACTCTTCATGTTCCAATAGCTGTGTGTAACTGTGCTGTTATGTGTCAGGCATGTTGCTTACCATCAGGCACATGTCCTGATCGTCTCACCAATCTTTATTTAAAATGAAAAGACAACCAAAAAAAAATACAGAATATATTATTGTGCCAACAAATAAGAACTTAGTAAATACTTATTGTTTTGGGAGTTCAACCAAGCAGTGGTTTTATGTTCGAATTTTGACCTACTTGACGAATGAATCTGAATCTGATTCTATCCGTATAATAATAGATAACGCCTACTTTTACTTAATACGCGCTCGTAGTTGTTTGCAGCTATGATATTGTAAGGAGTTTATTTTAATAGTATAGATACTCCTTACAATATCATAGCCGCAACCGACGAGGAGTATCGAAACGAGCAGGACATGTACTTGATGGTTGACTGCGAAGTAGGTACTTTTGTTTAACTTAGATTGTTTTTAACCGATTTTGTAAGATTGGTTTTATGTATTTTTTTTTCAAATATGTTTTTACGGTATCGTACCCACTAGGTATAACAGAACCCCATTACTAAGACTCCATTGTCCGTCCGTCTGTCTGTCGTCTGTCATGAGACTCTAGCTCGTGAATAGTGTTAGTTGCCGCTGTACCAACAAATAAGTACTTAGTAAAAATAAAATACAATAACGACTTTCATACACAGACATGTTTTTTCCGTTTTGTAGATAACTGCTTGATACTTTTGGTGCGGTTTTTTGATTTGATGGTTAATTTCCGTGCTGATGGCTGATGTTCTTAGCTATGTTTGGTACAACTCAATCCAAGATGGCCACCTCTACAAAATAGCGGACAAAATATTTCTTCACAACCTAACTCAATATGGGTTTCAAATGAAATGGATTGACTAGTAAAATAATATACTTACACTGTAAAAAAATTCAAATGCAACATTAAATTAATGAATAATAAAATTTACGAATAACTTTTTTTTTTACTATGACCTCAATATAGTTATCAAATATGAAAGGGCTTGACTAGTAGAAAAATACTGTGCATTATGACATATTTCAAATCCAAGATGGCCGCTATCACAAAAATGGCGAAATACATTTCTTTATTCACAACTCCCTCAATATGGGTATCAAATGAAAGGGTACTAGTAGAATGTTGTACAAATTACAAATTCGAGGTAGTCGGGGGATAATCAACATTTAAACATCTAAATTAAATATACATATTATTCAACAGTGTTGGACGGCCTCCCACTAGATGGACAGATGACCTCACAAAGGTCGCTGGAAACCGCTGGTTGCAGGTTGCGCAGGAGCGTTCGTTGTGGAAATTTAGGGGGGAGGCCTATGTTCAGCAGTGGGCGTCTTGCGGCTGATGATGATGATGATTATTCAACTTTCCCAATATTTCAGGGCAAATGTTCGTCTGGAATAGAACTGAACGTTGTGTTGTCATCATTGATGCAAGGGCTTGTGTTTGTGGCCATTCTCTTCGGACTTGCAAAACTCACAAGCAGGTATTTTTTTTACATGGTTACACTTTCCAACATACGTTCCACCAAATGATAAGTAAGCAAAATAGCCATCGTTTGTAAACATCTGCGACAAGAGATGTTGACGACGATTCGCCAGCACGGAGAGAATATAAAGATACCCTATTGAAACTAAACCTTGTTGAATTTCGTCGGAAAATCTATGTAGTAAGGGAATAATAGGCTTTAAGGGCCGTAATAGAAATGATTGAGAAAACTTGACGGTTTGATAATTTAAATTTAGCAAGATAATATCTATCATGACACTTTAAATAAATAAATATAAATATTGGTGGACAATTCACACACCCCAAACTAAGCAAAGCTTGTGGTATGGCGGCCAGATAGCTGATATGATACATGTATAGTTTTAAATACATACTTATTATAAATAGAAACACCCAGACACAGTGCAAGCATTTGAATTCATCACACAAATATTTGCACTGGGTGGTAATCGAACCCACGACCTTCGGCTTCGCAGGCAGAGTTACTACCCACTAAGCCACGAGGCCAGTCTTGGCACTTTGGCAGCGTAGGAGTAAAATTCCGAAGCTGGTATTATTTAAGACAAAAATATATTTCGAGCTTTACTATCCATGGACATATAAGAAAGTCGGACGTAGTCTCGCTAAAACAAAAACTGTGTCACTAGAGTCGGCCAAATTTGCACGTGTGTGTTGTCAGGTTGTCACTGATAGGCTGACACGCACACATATACACAAGTAGCGCGTGTACCTAATGACCCACTGATGTGAGCGTGCCAGCCTGCATGTGACAGCACACACGTGCATATTATGTGGCCACAGTTGTTGTTTTAGCAAAGCCACGTCCGACTTTTTTTACGTCCATGACACTACCCAAAATAAAGTCAATAAAAAGATAAAGTGAATCCATGTCTCTATGGAGCCAAAGTGGATCTAACTTTTTTGGAAGTAGGTAATAGAAATAAAACTCAGAATTTGATAGCCAATGGGAAATGCTGACCCATATCTAGATGGTCAATGGCCATGATCCCGAGTTTACCCAAAGGTTTCTTATCATTCACAAGCGTGACGCTAGAATTCAATTCACAGCCCACAAAAAATTGTCTGTGGCGCGCCAACAGAAGTTATCACAGCAAACACTTATTTGAGCAGTGTTTATTTATGCTATGACATAGAGTTGAAAACCAATGGCAAAACTAAAGACTGATGATAAATTTTGTACTGATTCCCAGGAAACGTGCGGTGATGATTATCGTGTTGCTTACGTCAGGTTTGTGTGGGCTTGGTGCCATGCTAGTCCCACATAACCTCCTCAGCTTCATGCTGTTCTTCGGACAGATGGCGTGTGAGCTTGTAGTTGGCGTTATCTACTCATACTTCGTCGACCTGTATCCCACCTCGCACCGGTAAGTCTTTTTTAACCCCTGTCGCAAAAGTGACAGGTTCTACGATCGCAATCCATATACAAACATCTTAGATTGCAGGCAAGATAAGATGATACAAAACATTTAAAAAGTTTTAAATAAATACACGGGTAACTCACGTTTGATACAGTCCAGTCCGACTCAAGTTTCGATCGCGTCCGGCGATCTTTATCAAGGAGAGTGCGACTCAAACTATACGAGATGCGAACCCGCGCAGGTACGCATCTCGTTTAGTTTGAGTGCTAAATCACGACATCCTCATCTTCTTTTCATTTCTATTTTTTAACCCCCGACCAAAAAAAGGATTGCTATAAGTTTGACGTCGATGTCTGTCTGTCTGTGTGTCTGTCTGTCTGTCTGTCTGTGTGTGTGTCTGTCTGTGGCACTGTAGAGCTCAAACGGATGAGCCGATTTCGATGCGGTTTTTTTTATTTGAAGGTTAATATCCGTGCGGATGTTTTTAGCTATGTATGGTTAATATCGATTCAAAATGGCGGACAAAATATTCCTTCACAACCTACCTCAATATGGGTATCAAATGAAAGGGCTTGACTAGTAAAATACTATACACTATAACAAATTTCAAATCCAAGATGGCCGCTACCACAAAATGGCTGATTACATTATTTTTTTCACTACTACCTCAATATGGGTATCAAACGAAAGGTCTAGTACTAGTAGAATACTTTGCACTATGACAAATTTCAAATCCAAGATGGCCGCTACTACAAAATGGCGAAATACATTTCTTTTTTCACAGCTACCTCGATATGGGTATGAAATGAAAGGGCTTGACTAGTAAAATGTTGAAAAGATAACAAATCTGAAATCTGAGGTAGTCGGTTTAGTTTAGTGTAGTTTGAGGTTTCGAGGTTAGTCAAAATTTTTAATTTTGTTCTTGTTATTCAGTTACGTCGTTTGCCGTTCTTATCATAAAAGTAGAGTCAAATCTCTTCGTTCGTGTCTTTGGAACATCAACCATGAAACGATGTCGCTTTTTCGGGCTACGAGCATTCCGATAGAAAAAGGGCAAGGTGGTATTAGATCGTACAAATCAGTTGCACACTCTCCGAAGTGTATCCGAAAAAAAAACATTTAACGTGAAAACATTTCTGTTTCGGCTTATAGGCCAATGTTTCCAGAGAAATACATATATTTATTACAAATACGGCTCGTAGCTTGAAAAGCGACATCGTTTCATGGTTGATGTTCCAAAGACACGAACGAAGAGATTTGACTCTACTTTTGTGATAAGAACGTCTAGGCTGTGGAATACGTTGCCTGAGAGGGGTTTTCCCGATAGTTACAATCTTTGTGTCTTCAAATCGAGAGTGAATCGGTTTCTTCTAGGTAAACACGCTTCATCGTAGACCGCATCATCGTTTAACATCAGGCGAGATGGTGGTCAAGTGTAAACCTATAAAAGTTAAAAAAAAATACGTTACTGCTAGGCGGTTGAATAACAACTGACAAAACTGTGATACTTTCCTAGGTGGCTTCTACATAGAGTTCGTAGAGATTCTACCTGAGAGTAGTTTTATCATGTCTTGGATGTCCGCAGGGGCATGGCGGCTTGTCTGGGCACCATGGTGGCCCGCGTCAGTTCCCTGGCCGGCACTTCTCTGTTCGGGAGCCTTCATGATGACGCAGTGTTCCTACACCTTCTACATATGCAGTGCGATCACAATTTGTGAGAACTTAATCCTACTAATACTATTATGCGAAAATTTGTTTGTATGTATGGATTAATGTTTGTTACCAATAACAACTAAAAGAATTTCAATAAAATTTGGCACATAGATATGGTCTGGAATAAATATAACATAGGCTAGTTTAAAAAAAATAAAAAGTGACGAGACGAGCAGGACATGTGCCTGATGGTAAACGTTATGCCTGCCACATAATAGCACAGTGACACGCAGCTATTGGAACTTGAAGAGTCCAAATCATTACCCACCACTGCACTGCGCTCGTCACCCAGAGATCTGAGATGTTATATCTCTAAGCCCTGTAATTTCTCTGGAAACATTGCCCTTCAAACCGTAACACAATAATTTTTGCACATTACTGCTTGGCGTTAGAATTACTGTTAAAGGTGTGGTACTTCCCCAGGCGGACTCTACCAAGTGTCCTACCACTACAAAAATACCGGGAAATTAACAGCTTAGAGAACTATGCCGGTGAAATTATGCGGTATTTATTTTCTGTTATTATATCAGTAGTCAAAAAAGGCAGCGACTGTATAGGTCTTAGTTTTTGACCGTGTCTTCTGAGTGGGGTCCAACAATAGTTTTAATACCTGATTAAGTTTTTGTCTCAATAAATAGTTTGTCATTTGTAAATCGCGGGGTGCTTCTAGTTTTTTTTATTGGACTTAAACAGGGTTTAAATTAAATGTCACCCTTGTAACAAATCATACTAAGTCTAAAACAAAAATAAAAATTCATCTCTCGGTTTGAGAGCTGTGTGATATTTATCATACAGCCTTCTAGCGTCCTGAGAGTTTAGTGCTTCTAGTTTAATATATTTTTTGGAGTTGAAAATTCTTCTGGGCTTTTGTAGGATTTTTCCATAGACTATCTTTTATCCCAGGATCGAGAACTACGCGGGTAAAACCGCAGGTTGCTACTAGTTTCACATATTTATTGCACACTACATCGATAAGCCATGTTGTTTCTCGACCTAAATATTATTTTCCGTAAAATGATAACACGTAAAGGAATCTTATATTTTAATAGTAATATGGTTGTAATATTTCCTTCCTTCCTTCTTTAGGTGGAGCATTTGCATCGCTGTTGCTACCACCAGACCGGATAACGAAACCTCGTGACTTTTAGAATAAACAAACTTTAACGCGAGGCGATGGACGTCCACTCTGAAATTGCATCACAACTAAGAGCGAAGAGATTACCGAACCGTAACGGGACACTCAAAGAGTGCGAAACAACTCAGAGTAAAGAGAATTTCCAACTTTTGTGCGACGTGACAGGCGTCCACCCAGAAAGTGCGTAACAATTGAGAGCGAAGAGAATATCCAACTTTAACGTGAAATGACGGAGTGGGAAACAAGTAAAGCGAAGATAATATCCAACTTTACGCCCGAGCGACACGAGGCTAGTTAAGTGTAGACAAAACTACACGGAGTTAGAAGTATTAGCTCGCTACCTTGTTAACACTAGCTTGCTAGCCTAGCTTGAAAAACTAGCCTCGTGTCGCTCGGGCATTAGCGCGAAGTAACAAGCGTCCACTGAAAAAGTGCGGAACAACTGAGAGCAAAGAAATAATCTAACTTTAACGCAACATGACGGACGTCTACTCAGAGCGTGCGAAACAAATGAAAGGGAAGAGAATATCTAACTTCAACGCGAGGTGACGGACGTCCACAGAGAAAGTGGATATCAACTAGAGCGCAAAATAATAACCAACTTTAATGGGAGGCGACGAATGCCTCAGAAATTGGGAAACAACTGAGAGTATAGAGAATATCCAACTCGACCAACAACGGCGGGGCGAATCAACCGTAATAAATATATTTTAACTTTCAACGTCCACGTTTTTTTTTTAACTTTTATAGGTTTACACTTGACCGCCATCTCGCCTGATGTTAAGCGACGATGCGGTCTACAATGGAGCGTGTTTACCAAGAAGAAACCGATTCACTCTCGATTTGAAGACACAAAGATTGTAACCATCGGGGAAAACCCACTCAGGTAACGTATTCCACAGCCTAGACGTTCTTATCACAAAAGTAGAGTCAAATCTCTTCGTTCGTTTCTTTGGAACTTCAACCATGAAACGATGTCGCTTTTTCGACCTACGAGCATTCCGATAGAAAAAAGGGCAAGGTGGTATCAGATCATGCAAATCAGTCGCACACTCTCCAAAGTGTATCCGATAAAAAACCGATAGGCTGGCAATTTTCGGCGATGATCAAGACTTTGTAGTCTTTTTCGCAGAAGAGAGTCATTGCCTATGAGCCTTTTGGCACGTCTCTCGATCGATTCCAGGGCCTCCAGCTGATACTTAGCCGATCCATCCCAAAGGTGCGAACAGTACTCCATACAAGAGCGAATCTGTGCTTGATACAATGTGAGCAACTGTTCAGAGTTGAAGTACCTTCGCACCTTTGAGAGGACACCTAGTTTTTTGGCAGCTAATATAGCCTTGGACTCGATATACGAGCCAAAGTTGAGCGTGGATGTCAAAGTAACGCCCAAAAGCTCAAGACGGTCAGAAACTGGCACGGATACACCACGAAAAGTAGGAGTTAGTTGGAATGGACTCCTTTTTGCGGAGAACAGACACGCCTGCGTCTTACTCTCGTTGAACTTGACCAGATTGGCATCACCCCATTCAGACACCGCCTCAAGGGTCAAGCTCAAACGTTCAATCAAACTCTCTCTCAGTGCCTGGGTTTGCTGCCCACTGGCTCTCGCGCTAGATATGTAGCTCTCTACAACGGTGCTATCATCTGCGTACCCAAAGATACCGGGCTTCAACAGATCATTAATATGTAGCAGGAAAAGTGTCGCAGAGAGTACCGACCCTTGAGGGACTCCAGCATTGATAGCCATTTGATCCGACGAGCAGCCATCAATGACGACTCGTATGGATCGATCCCTCAAGAAGTCCGATATCCACGCAATAAACCCAGGAGACAAACCATAACTTGAAAGCTTGCTTATAAGGCCATCATGCCAAACCCTGTCGAAAGCCTTCGAGATATCCAGGAGACTGCAAGTGCTTCCCGTGTTTCTCAATAGCTTCACTCCAGATGTGAGTGACGTACGCTAGAATATCCCCGGTGGACCGGTTTCGGCGAAATCCGTATTGCCGGTCACTGAGGAGGCCGTTTGATTCTAGGTACGTCAGGAGCCTGTGGTTTAAGACACGTTCCATAGTCTTGCAGAGTATGGACGTGACCGAGATTGGCCTGTAGTTGGCAGGGTCAGCACGACTACCCTTTTGGGCACTGGTTGCACATTGGCAAGCTTCCAAGACTTCGGTACCAGCCCCGTTTGGAGAGAAAGTCTGAATAGGCGCGTCAGTATCGGGGACAACTCAGGCGCACAAGCCTTCAACACTAGGGCAGGAATACCATCTGGGCCACTGGCTTTATTCACATCCAGATTGCGTAGAGCCTTGCGAACCTCCATTTGGCGAATGTGTATCTCTGACATAAAAGTCGGACAGCCGGATGGAGTAGGAGGTGTCGCGCTACCAGCATCAAGACGCGAAGATTCCGCAAACTGAGATGCAAACATGTTTGCCTTCTCCATTGCAGTGTGAGCCAGTGTCCCATCAGGTTTCTGCATTGGAGGTAGTGAGGGGCGGCAGAAGTTCGATTCGACCGATTTAGCTAGGGTCCAAAACGCTTTGCTGCCCGCAGGGTACGAAGCAAGTTTGTTCCCTATTCGACTAAACGTTTACGGCACCTCACATTTGATCTAGAAAAGGCAGGACAGAATGAACGGCCTGGCTCACATTCATCCCGCGTATCAAAATCGAGTTGTATTGGTTAGAAAAGAGAGCTGAAAAGAGCAACCTTTTTCCTACAACCCATCTTTGCAGCAAGGCGACGATATGTGGCCAGCGGTTGGCCTGATCCCACCATCTGTTTGGTTAGCTACAAAACTTCGATGACATCACTACTGACCCGGGGATCTACCGTCTAACTAAAACTGTCTTAGTTATGATATTGCTCTCTTTTTTTCTTTTCGGTGGAAATTGTAGAGATAGCAAAGCCAAAGAAGATTTAGTGAATTAGTTTTGACAGCAAACTGCATCTAGTCTGGCACGTGGTGCTGCAACTCCCGGATCTGTGAGCTTAGCTCTTGATCCAGTTTCATGGCTTCAGAGAACTCTTTCTCCAATGTTCTGGCCATTATTTCGAGTCTATTCAATGTATTGATTTCTTTGGCATCATATCGTATTATTGTGAGCAAGAGTATCATTATGATTGCAATTGGTAGTAGAGTTGCTAATATTTTGGTCCTGAATAGAGTGTGTGATCGAACGGCATGGCTCAATAACATCAAGCCGATTAGTAGAATACACTTGACTGTTGATGAACTAAATTGATAAATTGAGTACATAGTTAGGCGGTAGAAGTGCCGATCAGATAGCATCTACCTCTCCAGCGCTAAAAGATAGGCCTTTAGTTGTTAAGAAGTCAGGCCATTTAGTTCATCGATTGAAACACTCAAGAAAGATGGAACCGCAGCTGCAGATGAGATGTGGTTTCAATGGTCCCATCATCTGATTGTGGTAGATTAGGGAGGTGAAAATTAACTATTGCAGGTGGATGTTTGTTTCGAAATGACTGATTTTTTTAATGGTATATTAGATAATGATTACGTAATGATACCACTGGAAAACGGGCCTTAGTGTCAGTAGTACCATTGATTTGTACCATTGATGGTACCAATGACATAACTTTGTATCCTTAGTACCATTAAAGAAAAATGAAGAATAAGTGTGGCGCCTTTGATTCCTTCATTGCTAATTTTGTTTTTTCCTACCTTCTCTGAAGCCAAAGCATCACGTATTAAATTTTTGGCAATGCTTATAAAACTAGCTATATCTAATGGAGTTTTCTTTAGTGTTGTATACTTGACGTAGTTTTCCTTTTTCATAATAGTAAATAATTGTTTGTTTGACGTATATACCATCTGCAGTACAATTGAGAACCACGTTATAAGACTGTTCAGTCATCTGATAATCTGAAAATACCTCATTAGAACGAGTCATAAAGGAAATGATCAAGCTGCTTAACAATGTCTCGAATCGCCATATAACGTGATATTAAGCAATCGAATTAATTGCACGGATAGCGTCCGGTGTAGTATTATGTCTAATCATTGTGGTAATAATTAATGCTGTATTTAAAAGGTAGTTTTTATTCAAGACAATTGGTTACCAGCCGTATTTCTCAGGTCTAGCTGGGTGCCGACTGCCCCACTTGCCAATAAAATATATGGACATATAGACAAGGTACGTTTTTTTATAATATCTTTATATGTATATTTAGAGTGACGAAATGCACAAGACATACGTTAGATGGTAAGTGACAAGCCTGCTCTTAACAGTCGAGCACCACGCCGCTGTTTGAATATGAAGAATTCAAATGACTGCTTAAGTGCTATGTGATAAGTTATTGCGCACTGCGCTCGTTATCCGGATATGTCAGGTGTTTTATATGTTATCCAAGTAATTTATCTGGAAACATTGCCTTTCAAACCGGAACACAATAATGTTTGCACATTTCCGCTTGGCGGTAGCTCGGCAATTCTGTGGCACTGCCCCAGGCTGACTATGCAACTACCTACCACTACAAGATATAAATATGTTGTATAATATAATATAAATATATTGTCGGGACAAGCGAGACATGAGGCCAGGGCAGCACAGTCCAATACAACTGGAATATGAACAATCCAAATTATTGCGTACAAAACCGAGACGATTCATCTCTTTGCCCCTCTCCCAACCTTCCCCTTCAAACTGGAAAACGGTAATGTTTGCCCATTACTGCTTGTCAGTAGAATATCTGGCAATGGCATGGCACTTCCTCAGGCGAGCGCTGCAAAGAGTCCAACTACTGAACTACTACAAGGATGGGAAAAGGTTAAAAAATTTAAGTACTACATTTAATCATCTGTAATCTGTATAATGTCTTGCCGAAAAAGACGTATGGACAAAATTCGCTCAAAAGTTAGTTCTTAGACCAACTCATATACCTACCGTCAAAATAATAATACAAGAACAAAATTAAATTTGAGTTTTTTGAATTTGAGAATTAAATATTCTACTAGTTACACTCCGCGAGGCATAAGCTGAGCTTTGCATTTGTGTGAGTGTACATGGATAGTGTAGGTGTGACAACCGGCCTTAGGCGCGGCGCCATTCTGTCTCGCCGCGCTCCTGCCTGATTGGTGATCACTCACACTAATGCAAAACTCAGCCTATACCTCGCGGACAAAATTTCAAGCTCCTGCCTGATTGGTGATCACTCACACTAATGCAAAGCTCAGCTTATACCTCGCGGAGTGTAAGCCCTTTCGTTTGATATCCATATTGAGGTAGTAGTGAAAAAAATAATGTAATTCGCCATTTGGTGGTGGCGGCCATCTTGGATTTGAAATTTGTTATAGTGTGTAGTATTCTACTAGTCAAGCCTTTTCATTTGATATCCATATTGAGGTAGGTTGTGAAGAAATATTTTGTCCGCCATTTTGTGGAGGCGACCATCTTGAATCGATATTAACCAAACATAGCTAAGAACATCCGCACGGGTATTATTAACCTTCAAATAAAAAAAACCGCATCGAAATCGGCCCATCCGTTTGAGCTCTACGGTGCCACAGACAGACACACACACACACAGACAGACAGACAGACAGACAGACAGACAGACAGACAGACAGACAGAAAGACAGACAGACAGACAGATAGACAGACAGACAGACAGACATCGACGTCAAACTTATAACACCCCTTTTTTTGGTCGGGGGTTAAAAACGGGTATTCCAGACATTTTCTCGAAACTAAAGCATTTTTGAATGGAAGGACCATATTTAGGGTAGCTCCCAAAGTGTTTTCAAACAGAGAGTGAATTTGTTTGTTTTATTTAATTTATTTTAATTGTTTTCGTGTAAAGGTATCGTTTATACTAGCTAGTGCCTAAAAAAAACAAAGATAAGATAAAGATAAATTCACCGCTTTGTTTTTGTTATTAAGGGACCATTCCTGATAACAGAAGGAAAATGTGTCTGTATACCATCCACGGTTGGGACCACAGTGGTTGGGACTAGTGACACCAAACTTTGCTCCCTGACACTGTCAACTGTTGTTAGACCTAGTTTCTCAGACGATTAAAGTATCATTGATAAATCAATCAATGATACATTGAGTATCATTCAGTATTCAGTATCATCTGAGTCAGCGTGGTGGATTATAATCCAATAAGATGAAGATGGATTATAATCTAAGGCTTCAGGGGATCCCAGAGCTGGCGCCTACTTTGCCCAAAAGCTGAGTTGAGTTGAGAGCTGAAAACGCTGCCAGCATTCTGGGTACCCTGCCGCGCAGTAGTGATCTCGACGGCGTGTTTAATTTGTAAATTTGTTTATTTTTATTTTTATCCTGTATAATAAAATTTGTACGCCGAAATAGGCAAGAACATGTGATACAAAACTCGAATTAAATCTAAGGCTAGCGTAGTGGATTATACGATTATATATCTCCTTACAAGAGAAAGGCCCGAGTACCAGCTGTGGGAACATTCAGTGGACTGTTTATGCTCATGCTATGAATATGAATATTGTATTGACTCTCGAGTCTTATGATACCCTGGAATCGATCGAAAGACGTGCTAAAAGGCTCATAGGCAATGACAATCTTGTGCGAAAAAGACTTCAAAGTCTTGAACATCGCCGAAAAATCGCTAGCCTATCGGGTTTTTATCGGATACACTTCGGAGAGTGTGCAACTGATCTGCACATCAGGCGAGATGGCGATCAAGTGTGAGCCTATAAAAGGTAAAAAAAAAAACTGTGTTTTCCTTCATTCTTAATATTATTATTTAACTATCTCTGCTCTGAAGATGGGAAAAACAAAAACAACACATGACATCATTTCAGTCTGGTTTTGGGCAGGCTTAAGCGCTCTACAGACGATGCCCTGAAATCGGAGGAAATGACGAAAAAGGGGCGGAGGGGGCGTGATAAATCACTTATCAAAAAATCGGGTCCGATTTCAGCCAGTGTTGTCAACCATACGATTTAAATCGTATTTATACGACTTTTTGGCTATAGTACGATATACGATCGAGTAATCGAAATCGTACACAAAATATTTTCTTAACTTATCTTGAAATAAATAACCAGTTATTCTACCCCGAAGCAGTGATGTGGAAACATTACTACGTGCCGGTTCAAATGGCAATGCTTCCAGTGAAATTACCGGGCATAGAGATAAAACATCTCTGGGTGACGAGTGCAGTGCAGTGCTAGGTAATAATTTAGACTTGATGTTCCAATACCTGCGTATCACTGTGTTTTTTTTTGTAAATAGTGACGAGACGAGCTGGACATATGCCTGATGGTAAGCAACATACCTGCCACATAACGGCACAGTGACACGCAGCTCTTGGAACATGAAGAGTCCAAATCATTACCTAGCACTGCACTGCGCTCGTCACCCAGATATCTGAGATGCTATATCTCTAAGCCCTGTAATTTCTCTGGAAACATTGCCCTTCAATATGTCTGCACATTACTGCTTGGCGGTAGAATAACTGGCAAAGGTGTGGTACTTCCCAGCCGAACTCTGCTAAGAGTCCTACCACTACCAAAAATGTGATGTTATGTGGCAGACATGTTGGTTACTATCAAGCATGTCCTGCTTTTTTATATAGAAAACAGTGACAAGCACTCTTTTCTATAAAAAGTGTAGGTATGTTTTATTTTTAGTTGATATATGTTACGACTATTTTATTGTAGAAATTAAATGAAACCAGCGTAGCAATTCTAAACCCAGTCGGATTGATCCGACACGGAATCTCACATCTCGGTCTTTGTTTTATCTGTTTAGAATTACAGAAGCAAGGATTGTCATTTTGAATTTGAGCCGTTCGGATTGCGCCTAGTACCACTACGCAGTACTACTTTTATCTGCAAAATTAAATTGATATCACCATCAATGAATATCGATCATCTCCTCTGGGCGATACTGAGTTCATCTGAACATTGCTTTCATTTCATTCACAGCCCACGAAAAATCTGTGTGTGCGCTACAACAAGTTTTCAAAAACATCCCTAATGTTTTTGTCTATAATTCATGATGTTTTACAACCAGTTTTTAACCTAAGTCTCTCTTTTCTCAGTAGTAAGTGCCATGGCAACACCTATGTTTTTTGTTTTAAGTAGGGAATGTAATATCGGAAAGTTTTCAATTCCTGCACTGAATCATGATAGTAAATACCCAATATCGGAATTCCGGAACAGCTTCAAAACTGGAAAATGTATTTGGATTTTACCTACAAAATGTATTAATATTTATGCTTACTCTTTATTGACACATTAAAAAAGGCACAGCAAAACTCAACAAAACATTGTAAAGTACTGCGACAGTGGGCGGCCTTTCCGCTGAAAGCGATCTATTCCAGCCAACTTTAGGACGGAAAAGAATTTGTAAAATAGTCAGAATATGGGTGCGCAAACAAGAACAAAAAAACGGAATGAAAGACACAATAATAATAAAACACAATATAATGATATTGTAGTTAGTTAATCTTATACAACAATACTAGTAGGTACTTAATTATTGATGTATAATACCAATACTAATTAATACGATTATAAATAAATGTAATGCGATTACAACATAAATGAAAACGCCTGTAATTGCATAAGTAGTAAATTTTCCAACAACAAGTCTACAATTTTAACAAATATAATTGTTAAACATATTTTTCGAATTGTTCAGTGAAGGAGAATGCCTGATGTGCACGGGCAATTTATTCCATAACTGAGTCGCCCGCCCTGCAAGTAAACGATATGCCATCGAACATTTTAGTTAAAGCAGAAGGGGCCTTTAGGGAAAGACTGATTTTTGACCTAAAAGGAAGCTTATGGTAATTATGTAAAGATTTAAAAGTTCTTTGAAGTAGGAGAATGGTGGGGTTAAACAAATCCAGTTCAATAATTTTGGAGCCGCTCAGGTTTATTTTAATAACTTATCGCGTGTGTATGTATCGTTAGAAAAGAAGTTGGTAGTCAAAATACCGATATTGTAGTAACGATATTAAAGTGTTTCAATTTCGGAATTTAAGTATCAAAAAAAATCTCCAAGATTTCGGAATTGCGGAATACACGCCCTAGTTTTGTAAGTTGTAAGTGTATCATAACTTGGAACAATTATAAATGTATGAAATTTACACGGTCCATGTCAAGAGCACAGTATGTATAGCTTCTCTTTCTTTCACTGTTATATCAAAGTATCTACTACTACTACTATGTGGTCATGTCCGTCACATTGCTTGTATTGTGTTTCGTGTATTTTAATCGAGGAGCTTAATAGAAAAAAGAAGAAGAAATAGAAGTTGAATAGAAGATATTGCATAATAATATTATGTTAGCATTAAGCAGTGAATACGTTTTACTACAATGCCGCCGAAAAGATGGTCTATAATAAATTTGAAATTTGCGGAAACCAGATAAAATGTAAGTCAATAGATAGAATAGATAGGAGTTTTCGGCACGGTTCTTTTGTGCCAATCGTAAGCGGATAAGGTTTATGTCAACTACGACAACATAGGGATGTGCCGCGACAAAAGTATGACACTTCCACAACTAGTATTTTTAGTTAGTACAGAATAAATACGTGTGTAAAGAAGTAGGTTACTCTTTAAAATAGTATTTATATCCATGTTGACTCACTATTTGAAGAAATTTTGGAATTTAAAATTGTTTCAGTTCCTGTTCCTATATACCTACAGTCGATTTTTGGTCAGATTGACTTCAAGCAAGACGTCAAGCTGTTGGCTAAACCGCGAATCAACGTAGTATGAAAACTAACGTGGTTATTACATTTTACATAAATACACGGGTAACTCACGTTTAATTACAAGTACGTGCTAAACGAGCTGCGAACCCGCGCGCGCACTCTCCTGAAAAGATCGCCGGACGCGATCGAAACTTGAGTCGGACTGGACTGACTACATTAAACGTGAGTTACCCATGTATTTATGTAAAAATTAACGTAGTATACGATTTCGAGATACTAGATGGAATGACGATACATGAAAGGCAATTGATGGCGGTAGCAGACGTAAGACCAAAGATTGGGCTGAGAAGCATATTATGGAGACGCCTATGTCCAGAAGTGGACGAATACATACTGATGATGATGACATTTTACACTGTACATAGTAAAATGATAAATTTTTAATAGCCCCAACAGTATTATCCATTAGAAACACACAAATTTGTTGCCCATCATAATCCTAGAAATATTATTCATAAACTAACTAAACTAAAAGGTAAGATAAGGTGATACAAAACATTTTCAAAACATTTTAAAAGTTGACCTGTACAAACTGGTCTCTTCTTCTAGAAGCATGCAATATGTCTGGCAACACAGTTTTTACTGGTCTGAATTTATACAATGATAATAATAGTCAGCTGATAAAGTCTAAGTTATTCCAGACTATAATCCAACTGTTTTCGCAATTTCAACCGATCCGATTTCAAATTTTATAATAGGCAATAGCATTTTACGATATATAATATAATATCATATAATCGGGCATCTCTTTACCAATTTAGGCGATTTGTCAATTTGGCATTGTTTAGTCATTGTGGCATTTGCGTGTTGATCATAATTGTTCTTTGATTTATTTCCGCGTTTTTTGTTCTTTATTAGCTGTAAATTTATTTTTCTATTGTATTGTAAATATAAAACGTAGTTTACCAAAAAGTTTTTCATTTCCACTAGAAACTTTATTTAAATCTAATATTACATATATTATGAAAACTAAATAATTTGTTAGGTTGGTATTGAACAGACATGTTAACTGCTGTTATTGGTTTGTACTGAGTGCCGACTCCTACGTAGTAATTACATACTCTTTGCTCTGATCGACGACCAGTCCGTTGTACAGCCAGTATCGTACTGACTGATTTGTACGTGTGTAGAGAATACCCTATTTTAGTGCTCCACTACATCTACGTCATTTCCTCCGATTTCAGGGCATCGTCTGTAGAGCGCTTTAGTGTCCACGCCTACGCAGGGTTTCAAAATTAACGATATAACAAATTACCTTTACGTTTTCCTGTACCCGTATTTCCCTATGGCATTTAGCTATGGTTTTACCTACAGGTAAAACATAGAAGTAAACATTTAAATGACAAATGACATTATTTTACTATTTATCTACGAGTTAAATCACGATTCTTCAACGCTTTTTTTATTATCGTGGACTTAAATGGTAATTTATATAAATTTTGGCGCTGCGCAAACGTCGACACGTTTTATTGCCGACACGCAGTGTTTCCACTTTAATCATTTCCTTTCCCCTCGCCTCAATTAAGATTTCCCTTTTTTTCCCCCTGAAAAATTATTCTTGTATAGTTTTTTTGGCACCCCCGCCTCTCAGGAGAGTCAAATTTTAAAATTGCAACCAATCTCAAATGCCTCATCGAAATCCATATTATAAGAAATATCGCCATATTGAAAAAAAAAGGAACTTGATATCAGTATGGACTAATTATAGGAAAATCTGTCTAATTATAGGAAAATTTTCCTCAATAAGACGAAGTTTTTGTATTTGTTTGATTATTCATGATTTCCCCTTTACATCTCTTTCCCCTTTTTATTCCCCTCTGAACCCTAATTTCCCCTCAAAAGGGGAAGTTCCACTCATCCCTCATTGTGGAAACACTGCCGACACGGCATACCACTGGCGATAGTAGTTGGTGTGTCCTGTGTACAGGGTGTGATCGGGCACAATGGCCTGTTGTTGTGGCGGTGATCGGAAAAGGTCGCCCGTCGTTACTGGTCACGTTGTTTTTCCGCGATGGACTCCTCAACTACTAAACCGATTTTAATCTAAGTGGGTTTTCCCCGATGATTACAACCTTTGTGTCTTCAAATCGAGAGTGAATCGGTTTTTTCTAGGTAAACACGCTTCATCGTCGACCGCGTCAACGCTTAACACCAGGCGAGATGATGGTCAAGTGTAAACCTACAAAAGTTAAAAAAAAAAATGCGCACACCGTGTTCTCACGCACACAGGATCAAACATGAAAGTTTTTATTTCGATTAATAGCTTTTATATGACAATATGTATGAAATTGAATAATTTGTTGAATAATCCTGTTCCTTTTGTAAGTTTTTCATGAAAGAGCAATTAACATCTATTCTAATAATATGTAGTTACTCATCTACAAACAGTTTTCTCGGTTATAATTATGTATTAGTCGGATACAACATTTTTTTTATAAAATGTGTTGCTAGAATGACTAAAGCTACATATTAATTCATTTGCTTTTCCCTGGCGCTTTGCAATCACATCTTGGCCAGTTGTTTTACCGCCAGAAGCAGCCCACTAAATGTTCGCATTGCTGGGACTCGGGGCATTCTCTCGCAAGAAAAGAGCGGAGGATTGGCTAGAATATGCTAATAATGTAATGCTAGAAGCTAGCGGGTTGAATGAGTAGGATTCTGCTTTCAAGCACGCTCCATTGTGGTCCGCATCGTCGCGTAACATCAAGTTAGAAAATGGCGGTCAAACCTAGAAAAAGTTTAGTAAAACACCATGAAACAACACTTTTATAAAGCCAGGTGACATGTCTGAGCTACCGAATAAATTATTGGTGTAAATAAGATAACACATAGGACCTTCTATTTACGCGCTATTTTGCTGCGTAACAAAACATGCTAAAGGTCGAAAGTTCAAATTCCGACTTAGGTTTAAACAACATTCAGTTACGTACAAAAATACGTATGTACGTTGTAGATACTTTTTCTTATTTAGAAAAGTCAAAGGTTAGCCTTGACAAAAAAACATTTGTGAAAAATTCCTATTTGTAAGAATATTTTTAGCTCAGAAACACCTCAGAAATAATTATTTATTTTATCTTAATGGGACCGTTATTGAGTTTTGTAAAGTTTTCTTTCTTATAAATTTGAAATTTGACTAGTTAGTTGTTTCACAATGTATATGTACTTATCTGTTGTGTTACATATATATTCTATGTTTAACTATATCTTATTTATCTACTGTTTCAAAGCATGTTAGTTTTAAGTTCAGATCTGTTGGCCTAATTTTCTTTATGCCTATTATCTCTAATTTAATATGATTATTATCAAACCACTATTTTTAAACAAATGCTGTTTTTAGGCCCACATAGTTTGTAATGTAATACAGTTCTGTACAGTATACTCTTATGTTATAGTTTGTGTTTATTACATTCTGTTTTGTGTGCTCATTGAATGAATAAATAAATAAATAAATTTATGTTTTTTTTTTTATAAAATGACGCGACGAACAATCCAATCATGTGATGGTAATAAAACGTTTCTAATCTGTTTACAACTGCTCGTTTTCACACTGAACATTTGTATTGTTTTTGTTTTCGGTTATTCATATGACAATGAATAAACAGCGCGGCGTGTAAATCAGTAACTATCAGAGTATCAAGACTAGATAGACTAGATAGACACGAGTGCCATCTGGGACCTACTTATGGTCCTCAAGGTGATCCCGGCGTGCCATTGGTGTTAAGCTGATCAGATAATTCGAGGACAGGGTGTTGCCCCTGAGGTGGCACACCACGACGGGTCCAGGGAAGAATACTGCGCCAAAGGCGGAAACTTTTTGTAGTTGTAGGCTGGTCGGCTTGTTTGTCCGCCTGGGAAAGTACCACATCTTTGCCAGTTATTCTACCACCAAGCAGTAATGTGCAAACATTAGTGTTGACCCAGTTTCAATGACAATATTTCTAGTGAAATTACTGTGCATAGAGATAAAACACCTTTATCTCTGGGTGACGACCGCAGTGCAGTGCTAGGTAATGATTTGGAATTTTTATGTTTCAATAGCTGCGTGTCACTGTGTTGTTATGTGACAGGCATGTTGCTTACCATCATGCACAATATGCCCTGCTCGTCTCGTCACTCTTCATTAAAAAAAACAACGGTTTTTATTTGGTTTTTTGTACGTGGTACTTTTAATCCCTCGTTTGCGTTACTCGATACAGTTGTAAGCGATCTATTTCAGAGAACAAAAATCTCTTGTTTGCTGATCGCACAAGATATGCAGTCATCGATATAAACCATTAAATGTGCCCAGAACACCTTGAAATTGGTAATAAACTTCGTCTATGTGTGTAGTGTATGTGGTTTGTACACCACCAATTTGCTTGACCCCCTTCAATTGCTAGCGGCAAGGTAAGCTGTAGATCTACTTATTTTGGTTGTTGACAACGAATAGTGATCGGTAAAAACGTCCGGCGTTCATCGCTTCCTGCAACCGACGAAAGAGTGCGCTCACTCTTCTCAACGATTCAAATTCAATTCAAATTCCTTTATTGCTTAATTTGTGTATCACAATGTGGGTCCACCGTCTCCAAACTAGTTAAAAACTGTATTTTGGAGTCCGGTGGCCTCCTCCTAAGGTACATGGATTTCTAATATATATTTAAGCAGCAAATAAATTTAATTACAAAATAAATCAAATTACAAAATTAAATTAAATTACAACTCAAATTAAATAATTAAATTTCAAATGAAATACAAAAACAAAATATGAAAAATAACAGCATAAGGTACGTAAAAAATACATAATGGAAATAGGCCAGGCCATGTCAAAATAAGATGGCAGCATTTAAAGAAAAGTTGAAGAAAATGCTGTCACGAAACTCCGCAGTCACCAACTCCGATTTAAACATTACCTAAACCGAAAATGTTTCTGTTGTGTGGTAATCCATGTCTTCAAGAAAGTTGATTAATTTCAATTTACAAACATAGTGGTTTAATTTGGATATATTACAGTTATTGCTAGTTTTATTATAGAGATGTCGTAATTACGATACGTACGATGACGTAATTCCGTGCTTGGGAGGGCACATGTACGGGTGTATGTCGATGCATACAGTAGTTTAGGTGTGTCGCGGGCTACACCGCTGAACGCAGCTGTTGACTAAACAAAAAGATGAAAAGAAATATACCCGACCGACGCGACGTAGGAAGTAAGACAAGCGCATCATCCGTCCGCATGTGGCGAGCGGGAGTAAGACATTACCAACGTCATTCTATTTAGGATTCCGTGACTTCCGTAACAAACGAACCGAAACACACAAAAACACAGCCATTCAATCGGATTCTCGGTGTGTAGCAGGAAAAGTTACATAATATTATTGATAGGAACAGTACACCAGTGACCTTTCTAGCTATAGCAATCGATCTATAACACTATTAAACAAATTTCAAATTTTTTTGACATTTTAAAACAATAATCATGACGTTTAAAAAAATTAATATATAATTATGTCAGTGCTGCTAGTAATTCATATTTACAGACGAAATTTAAAAAAAACAATATTGATTTCAAAACTAGCGCTTTGAAGACGCCATTCCAACTCAATAGACCCATGTTTTCTTCGTTGTTTATAAAGAAGAAGAGAAAAAAACGAACATAATTAATCTATCATTCGTTACGTCATTCTATGATGTAATTAATCAAAAAATTGGCGACGCACATATATATACAAAAAAAATTGGCAGTCATATAGGAACTGCCGATGGAAGTGAAAACAAAGCTTACTAACTTTGGAAACGGAAACCACCAATCTACGGAAGGCCATCTAGAAAAGCTGACGGACCAATGAGAAATGCTACTGCATTTCTAGATGGCCGAAGATTTCTTATCATTCCCGAGCGCGACGCGACGAGAATTCAATTCAAAGTCCACAAAAAATCTGTCTTTGCCGCGCCTAAGGAACTGTTCACTTTAAAAAACATACTACTGAACTGAAAACCTTCTTTGAAGGTGATTAACAATAACAAAATTAAAAATTTTGACTAACCCCCGACTACCTCGGATCTCGGATTATCTGTATAACGTTCTACTAGTCAAGCCCTTTCATTTGATACCCATAATAAGGGAGTTGTGAAAAAAAGAAATGTATTTCGCCATTTTGTGGTAGCGGACATCTTGGATTTAAATTTGTCATAGTGCAAAGTATTCTACTAGTCAAGCCCTTTCATATGATACCCATATTGAGGTAGGTTGTAAAGAAATATTTTGTCCGCCATTTTGTGGAGGCGGCCATCTTGAATCGATATTTACCAAACCGCACGGATATTAACCTTCAAATAAAAAAACCGCATTGAAATCGGCCCATCCGTTTGAGCTCTACGGTGCCACAGACAGACACACACACAGACAGACAGACATACAGACAGACAGACTGACAAACAGACAGACAGACAGACATCGACGTCAAACTTATAACACCCCTTTTTTTGGTCGGGGGTCAAAAATAGAATATGATATAATGACGAGTATTTCTCAGTAGTCATTCAGCAGTGGAAACCAAGTTCACCAGGACCACACATTCACCAATTGTTCTTCCACTAAGTAGTAATGTGCACACTTCCCTATGTTCGGGCTTGAAGGGCAAACCGGAACATAGTTACATAGTTGCCGGATGTTTGCTGGTATTTTATTACTTCTTTTTAAACTTCGTAGATATTATGATTCAGTCGAACAGCGATATAATGCTTTATTGTTATGTGAAGACTAGGACTATGAGTATTGATTGTTTTTGATCATTGTTTGAATCTCTAGATTCTGCCATAGAATAGATAATACTTTGTTGTACATTACATATTTATAGACAAAAGTAAAAAGACATGTTTTGTTGTACTTTTCACTTAATTATAACATGATATTCTTCTTCTTCTATCGGACTTCTCGTTGCACAAAAGGGCGGCATCGTTTCATGGTTGATGTTCCAAAAACACGAACGAAGAGATTTGACTCCACGTTTGTGATAAGAACGTCTAGGTTGTGGAATGCGTTGCCTGAATGGGTTTTCCCTGATGGTTACAATCTTGGTGTCTTCAAATCGAGAGTGAATCGGTTTTTTCTAGGTAAGCACGCTCCATCGTAGATCTCATCATCGCTTAACATCAGGCGAGATGGTGGTCAAATGCGAACCTATTATATTTAAAAAAAAAATACATTAATAAACATAACATTAATAAAAGGCAGAAACACGATTTCTAACTAAAACAATAACATTTCGGGATGCACCGTACTTCAAACTCCGTAGAAAATCATTTTAAGAATAGTGATGTTGAAACACACAATCGGGTTTTAAACGAGAATATAATTTTTACATTCTTTTGCTTTTATAAGTTTACGCTGGACCGCCATCTCGCCGGAATGACAGTGCAGTCTACCATGAGTCGTGGTTACCTAGAAGAAACCTATCTAGTCTCGGTTTGAAGACACCAAATTTGCAACTATTGGGAAAAACACACTCAAACAACGCATTCCACAGTCTAGAGGTTCTTATGACAAAAAGTAGAATCAAACCTCTTTGATTGAGTCTTTAGAACATCAACGTTGAAACGACGTCGCTTTTTCGTTTGTCGGAAAGAAAAAAGGCAAGGTGGTATTATCATGCAGATTAGTTGCACACTCTCCGAAGTGTATCCGAAAACATTTCAAGAATAGTCAAAAAACGATTATATACAGAACCAGCGGTCGTTTTAATTGAGTTACGTCACAATTTGTCAACCCCCCGCGTATGTTCTTCACTGAGAACTCGACCGATGTTAAGTTTCCATGGGTTTTATGAGATAAGAATGTTATATTATTATATCACCGTAAAATATTAAACACCAGTTGTTTAAATACATTTTTTGTAACTTTTATAGGTTTACCCTTGACCGCCATTTCGCCTGATGTTAAGCGACTATGCGGTCTATGATGGAGCGTGTTTTACCTAGAAAAAACCGATTCTCTCTCGATTTGAAGACACAAAGATTGTAATCATCAGGGAAAACCCACTCTGGCAACGTATTCCACAGCCTAAACGTTATCACAAAAGTAGAGTTAAATCTCTTCGTTCGTGTCCTTGGAACATCAACCATCATGATACGATGTCGCTTTTTCAAACTGCGATCATTCCGATAGAAAAAAGGGCACGGTGGTATTAGATCATGCAAATCAGAAGCACACTCTCCGAAGTTTATCCGATAAAGAACCGATAGGCTAGCAATTTTTCGGCGATGTCTTTGAAGTCTTTGAAGTCTTTTTGCACAAGATTATTATTGCCTACGAGCCTTTTGGCATGTCTCTCGATCAATTCCAAAGCTTCCAGCTGATACTTAGCCGATCCATCCCAAAGGTGCGAACAGTACTCCATACAGGAGCGAATCTGTGCTTGATATAATGTGAGGAACTGTTCAGACCTACGTAAAGTACCTTCGCACATTAACTAACTTAGTATATTAACGCGCTACCACGACAATATTATCATATAATATTACCGTGGCGCTACGCTGGTCCAATGTGGGTTGGTGAATTACACATGACCTTAAAAGATTCTTGGCACGTGTCGGCTTCCTCGCGATGTTTTCCATCGGTTTCAATTAGCGGCATTACGCACATGACTTAGATAATACATATATGTATAATTACTTTACTTATATTTCTTTACAATGTATTATCAGATGTAGAAGAGCAGGAATTCTCATAACAGGCTATTTGCTTAAAGAGAATTTCTGGTTATATTTACTTTTGTAAATTTTTAATGTTTTCTTTTTGCTTTTTGTTTTTTGTTTTTTTTTTTTTTTTATGTGACGAGACGAGCAGGACCTGTGCCTGATGGTAAGCAACATGCCTGCCACGTAACAGTACAGTAACACGCAGCTATTAGAACATGAAGAGTCCAAATCGTTACCTAGCACTGCACTGCGCTCATCACCCAGAGATCTAAGATGTTATATCTCTAAGCCCTGTAATCTCCGGAAACATTGCCCTTCAAACCGGAACACAGTAATGTTTGCACATTACTGTTTGGTGATAGAATAACTGACAAAGGTATGGTACTTTTTTTTTTTTTTAAATAAAGAGTGACGAGACGATCAGGACATGTGCCTGATGGTAAGCAACATGCCTGACACATAACAGCACAGTGACACGCAGCTATTGGAACATGAAGAGTCCAAATCATTACCTAGCACTGCACTGCGCTCTTCACCCAGAGATCTAAGATCTTATATCTCTAAGACCTGTAATTTCTCTGGAAACATTGCCCTTCAAACCGGAACACAGTAATGTTTAGTAACTTCCCCAGACGGACTCTGCCAAGAGTCCTACCCACTACAAAAATGATGCGTGTGGGATCGGAACCCGGGGGCTCCGGATCGGCAGTTGCCGTTCTCCCGACTATACCAGCCGTAACTTCTCTATTTGATCATCTCTTTATCTATACATTTATTTTTCTATAATTTTCTTGTTTTCGTAATATCAAACTGTATTATGTGTAAACAATAAAATTACAGTCCATTGTCTCCGTTCGTCGTCTCAACCTTCGTCCAATTATCGCGTGTCAATAATATCGGCGCGCGGCGTCCTACACTACGCTCGTTTATTTGCCCTAATTATTTCGTTCTTGACTATTGTTGCTTTACTTCATTTAACCCTTAGATGTGTTCATTCTACATTCTACCAAATTATTTTCATATCTCATGCTCGACAAAGTCCAATTATATGTTATGAAACGTATGCAAAATGCAGAGGTAAGTGATATTGAGAAGATTCCCTAGGGATTAAAATGATTTGAATTTGGAACGTTAAAATTCGTATGAAAATTCTTACCTATAGTACCATTGTAAAATGACTTTATTAAAAACTCGACTTTTTTTCCAAATATCGAACTGGCCACACGCACGCACAGAAACAAAACACAAAAAAGAAATTATAAAAAGTCGCCATTGAGTCGAATTTTGTTCGTTTTCATTGTATCACTTTAATTCTTACAAAACACCAAAATTTCTTCAAGCGATAGTGAATTGACCCCGGAGTTCATCAAATTGGACGCTTTAGGGATTATTAATAATATACTTCCGGAAAAATTGAAAGATAAATACCTAAAATAGTTATTTGTTCTACAAGAGTGCAAAGTTGATTTTTAAACGCGTGCGCGTAAAAAAAATGTATGATGCATTCGGCACCAATGAGGTAGAAATAATAGGTTGAATTATGTTTTGAATTCTAAACCTCAGTTCACACGAAGAGTGCAAAGTTGATTTTTAACCGCGTGCTAAATTTTGATAACCGAGCAAGCGAAGGATTCTAAAATTGAATCACAAGCGCAGCGAGGGATTCAAAATTAGAATCCTGAGCGTAGCGAGGGAATCAAAAGAGCACAAGGTGAAAAATCTTTGCACTCGAGTGCAACACATAACTTTTCATTCCACCTCAGCGAGGAAATGACTAAATGCAAATTTTTCAATGTTTCGCGCTAAGCAAATTAAAAAAAAAGTAATTAAGTACACCAAGGAGGTTCCGAGTCTGAGTTTTTAACATATTAAAAAAAATGTATGACGCATTGCGCACTAAGGAGGTAGAAATAAATAGGTTGAATTATGTTTTGAACTCAAAATCTCAGTACACACGATGTTCTAAATTCAAATTTACTTTAACCTCTAGAGTAGGGGTTCCCAAACTTTTTTTTCTTGTGAACCACTTTCCACTTTCAATATTTAATTATTTTCTGTGGACCCCCTCTGCTGCTGCATTTCTACTGTATTCACAAAACTTCTAAAAAATATAAACCTAAATAGTGAGTGTTAAGTAGAAAATAAAGTAGAACATTTTCTTGTGTTCTATTTTTTTAAATAATAGTTGTAGTAAATACAAAATTATAAACATTTATTATTACAAACAATTGACTCTGTAATGTAAATCAACACTAAAACTAGTCATAATTTAATGACATGGATGTACTTGATGAATTTTCTTTCACAGACTGACAGAAAATTTTTCGTTGACCCACAATTTGTGAACCCCCTGTTTTTTTTACAAGTCTACGTGGACCCCTATGTGGTATCCTTTGGACCCCCAGGGGTCCACCTGGACCACTTTGGGAACCTATGCTCTAGAGGGTAAAAACGACTTTTGCGCCCTGATATCGAGGAGCAAAAGTACTCTTTCCGAGCTGGCGGGATGAAAAATTATTATTTAACTAGCGACCCGCGTAGTTCCCGTATCCGTTATTTTACCGGGATACAAAGTAGCCTATGTGTTCTTCTAGACTATAATCTAACTGTGTTCTAAATATCAGTCCGATCCGTTCATACGTTACGACGTGATTGAGCAACAAACATCCAAACTTTCATATTTTTAATCTTAGTAGGACTGTATGATTTTGATAACATGTAGATATATAGGACTATTTCTGAAAACACGAAAAATATGTGCGCCAAAGGAAATTTTCACCTTAAAAACAAACAACCGTGTTGAGAACCTCCTCCTTTTTCGAAATCAGTTAAAGAGTCCGCATTCATCGTCTTCAAATAATTGCTTAGCACTGCTCTTTTTTTTTAAATAAAAAAGTGACGAGACGATCAGTACATGTGCCTGATGGTAAGCAACATGCCTGCCACATAACAGCACATTGACACGCAGCTATGAAGGAACATGAAGCGTCCAATCATTACCTAGCACGGCACTACGCTCGTCACCCAGAAATCTAAGATGTTAAATCTCTAAGCCCTGTAATTTCTCTGGAAACATTGCCCTTCAAACAGGAACGCAGTAATGTTTGCACATTACTGGTTGGCGGTAGAATAACTGGCAAAGGTGTGGTACTTCCCCAGGCGGACTCTGCCAAGAGTCCTACCACTACAAAAACTCTTAAGCTCTTATGGGTAGGCATGTTGCTTACTATTATTCCCATACCTACCTAGCTCGTCCTGTCACAAATTTATAAAACTAGATGTATCATGATGATCCAATCGATGTGCCCTGAATATCTTGAAATTGGTTACAAGCTGCGTTTGTGTGTAGCAGAGTTATTTACACACCACCAGTTCTACTTATGTTGGTTGTTGTCAACGAATAGTGATTGGTAAAAACGTCCGGCGTTCACCGCTTCCAGCAACCGACTAGAACTGAAAGAGTGAGCTCACTCTTGTCAACGATGACAAAATTTCGTGCGCCTTGAAGTTTGGGATTTGGGAGGGCACATTTGTAGTTTAAAGCTATGGATCCAACATGATGAGACTCAGGGCGAGAGGACACGCATTTGTGAAGCTACGAGCTGCGCAGGCGCCGCTCGTTCGATACGTGAATGATCACCACACGCATGGTCACATAATATATGATCACGCCACGTAGCGCGCATTCAATGAGTTTTTTTGTAAACATACGTATTCATCGTGTGAATGCACGTCATTTGTTTCCAGTGAAATTACAGAGCATAGAGTTATAACACCTTATATATCTGGGTGACAAGCGCAGTGCAGTGTTAGGAAATGATTTGAACTCTTCCTGTTTCGATAGCTGCGTGTCACTGTGCTGTGTGCATGCTGTTATGGGCAGGCATGTTGCTTACTATCAGGTGCATGACCTGCTCGTCTTGTCACTCTATGTATATATATAAAAAACAATGCCACTTTTCGTTGTAAGTAAACTCCTCCTAAACGGCTCGACCGATTTGAATGATTTTTAAGCTATTGCATAGCTTTTATCGCGGGCCTGGGGACCGAATTTTAGTGATCGTGCATCTCTTTCTTATGTTCGCAAGAAAGAGGGATGGAAGACCGTCACTGCGTCCTCCCCACTCGGTCATTCGACTTTGAATCTTATTTGTATTAGCTTTACAGACTAAATGCTCTTAGCAGTGTTGCCAACTTAACGGATTTCCCGTGATATTTTTTATGGTAAACAAATGTCACTCTTCAAAATAAAAGCAATTCCGAAAAATTGTTAACATCCCTATTGCTTATGTTGATAAAAATGCATGCATCATGCAATAGCTTTACCGCGACAGTCTCCGAGTGCCACACTTTTTTTTGTATACGTTTGGGTAGGGCCCTGGATGGTTTAGATTCACAAATCACCCCGGCAGATGGCGCTGCAGTTGGTATCTAGGTTATTATCCGAGCGAAGGCGGAATGGGCCGCTAGTTCTGTATAAGCGAAAAATAAATTAATATCATATTTATAAGCGCTAGTCACTCATCTACATATTTGAATTATGTGCCAGTGAAAACTGTGAGTAAATTGCTCATTCACAACGAAAGGCTGGCCTCGCTGGCCTTTAGTGCCGGTTCCACTTCTTTATTAATAACAATTACGAAACAAATTGGATTCAAGTACAAGAAAACTGATAAGAGGAAAATTCTTGAGGGAGATAAACAATATCACAAATTGGTACAATAAGTGACCAAATATATCAATCGATAAGACTTGGCTGAACTCGAATCACAAAATCTCTGCCATGCGCGGTCCGAAGGGGAAGGGGGTCACAGGGGTGGCATGACCCCCCCCCCAAACTCGGATACTTTTAATAAAAATCTAAATTCTTACAGTACATAGACTATTTTTTAACGCGGGAAAACAACTGTAACAGCAACTACGCGGTTAGAATCGTGGGGCGCTTCTAGTAAAGTCTTTTTAACCCCCGACCAAAAAAAGGGGTGTTATAAGTTTCACGTCGATGTCTGTCTGTCTGGCTGTCTATCTGTCTGTCTGTCTGTCTGTCTGTCTGTCTGTCTGTCTGTCTGTCTGTCTGTCTGTCTGTCTGTCTGTGTGTGTGTCTGTCTGTGGCACCGTAGAGCTCAAACGGATGGGCCGATTTCGATGCGTTTTTTTTATTTGAAGGTTAATAATACCCGTGCGGATGTTCTTAGCTATGTTTGATTAATATCGATTCTAGATGGCCGCCTCCACAAAATGGCGGACAAAATATTTCTTCACAACCTACCTCAATATGGATATCAAATGAAAAGGCTTGACTAGTAGAATACTACACACTATAACAAATTTCAAATCCAAGATGGCCGCCACCACCAAATGGCGAATTACATTATTTCACTACAACCTCAATATGGGTATCAAACGAAAGGGCTTGATTAGTAGAATACTTTGCACTATGACAAATTTCAAATCCAAGATGGCCGATACTACAAAATGGCGAATTACATTTCTTTTTTCACAACTCCCTTAATATGGGTATCAAATGAAAGGGCTTGACTAGTAGAATGTTGTACAGATAACAAATGTTAGGTAGTCGGGGGTTAGTCAAAATTTTTAATTTTGTTCTTGTTTAATCAATTTATTGTATTTCTTCTGGTGGCCCCCCCCAAAACCTGAGGCTGGATACTGGTGACCCCCTCCAAAATTCGAGACTGGGACCGCGCCTGATCTCTGCTATCGTCGACAGAAGATACCAATCCATCTTGCTCAAAAGTGCCAATGGGAAAAGGTAAAAATAATCTGCTACACCAAATGACCTGGCGGTTTTGTGAATGGCGCCGTCATTGCATTCGAATCTAAAAGTACAAATGAATATTACGAAGATATGGACGCAAATAAATTCATAGAGTGGTTTATTTAACTTGGTAACAAATCTCCCCGAGTAGTGCATTAAACCCTAAAATCAAAAGAAATTACGTAAAACTAGTGGGGAGGACCCTACATCGCACCATAAATCACCAATCATATGGTGCGATGTAGGCTCCTCCCCACTACTTTTACGTCATTTCCTCTAATTTCAGGACTCGTGTGTGGAGCGTTTTACCATTATACACACTGCATTTTAGGCTGAGTTTCCACTGACACGCTGGGCGGAGAGGAGCGGAGAAGAGTGGTGCAAAGTGGTGAGTGTTTCCACTGAAGCGGAGTATTGAAGCGGGGCGGAGTGGAGGTATTCAGTCGCGTATCCAAAAAAAATTGTTTAACATTTTCAATGAACCTCTCATCCATTTTGATACGTATTACACGGTACGCGACGTAACGATGATAACTACTATGATGCACTGCGCGCAAGTCAAGTGCCGTGGTGTCATACACCCAACCCCGGTACCTAGCTGTCCTCCGCACCGCTCCGCTATCCTCCGCTCCGCACCGCCCCGCCCCGCTGTCCTCCGCTCCGCACCGCACCGCCCCGCTGTCCTCCGCTCCGCACCGCCCCGCCACGCCGCTACGCATCGCCTCGCTGTATTTCTATGAATATCCGTTTAGCTCTGCTCCACTCCGCTTGTGCTGTTTCCATTGAAGCGGAACAGAGATTTCGAGCATTGTGATTGGTCTATTCATGCTCCGCTAAGCACTGCTCCGCCCAGACCCTCGTCAGTGGAAACGCAGCCTTATCATTATCTACACAAACAGTGGCTCTGCAGTTAAGCGCCCTCTCACGTCGTCGCACGAAATTCAAAAAGTTTGTGTTCCGAATTTTCCATCTTTAGTATTATCTAGAAAAATATTATTACGTTCAAAAAATAGGCCGATCTTTCTTGTTGACGTTTCCTTGTTTCAATTTTCCTAATAATAATTCCTTTGGTCGTAGGGAACGATAGCCCATGACCATTTCGCCGAAAAGTCGCCGCCGTGTCAGTTTCAGACTTTTAAATCTACAAGTGATACTCAAAATTTATATTTAAAAAAATATGGGGAACATGTTACACATATTTTATTAATTCAGACATGTTACATATATCTGAATTTTGGTCCCATTTACTAGTAAAAAAAACAAAATCATGAGCCAATTTTAAGTTTTATATTGCAGTTTTAGCGTTGTCTCTGTGTAAAATACACAATAATTCCAAAATAGAAATTAGACACGATAATACTTTGTTCTTTGTAGAATCCTATTCTATACTTACTTTTCAACTCATAGTTGTCAATTTTTCAAAAAATATAAATTACCAGCAGTCTAAATTACAATAAATTACGCTGCGCAATTTAGTATGCCGCGAGCGGCCGTCGGGGGAGGACCTGCGTCAGTTAGCGTGGGAGTCGGTTACGCAATATTTCGCGCGTTTATGACATAAACTAGAATAATTATAGTGCGACCACAAAATTTTAAGTCGTTTGGCGTTTTATAACGTTTCATTCTGATTTTTCGGATCGGACTATCACATTTGATCTTGTTTACTTCTTGAAGAAGCAGAATCTGTCATTTTTTTTTTGACGTGACAACGTCTAATAAGTCGATGAACGCTGGCTGCATGCACGAAAATGGGATGACTCATTGTCTCGTTAAGCCCATTGTCCCGTTAGCTCGTTGTCCCGTTGCGTTACGGTAAATTATTCTTGCATTTCCAAACTCTGATTACTAGTATAGTTTCAAGAATTTATACTTTTAACTCAAGGTTAATTTTCATGCGGTGGATATTAGCTTTGTTGGGATAATATTGATTAAAGATGGCCGCCTCTACAACATGTTGGAATAAATATTTCTTCATTTTCATTCATCTACCTCAATATGGGTATCAAATGAAAGGCCTTCCCTAGTAAAATACTACGCGCTATGACAAATTTCAAATCCAAAATGGCCGCCACCACAAAATGGCGAATGTCATTATTTTTCACTACTACCTCAATACCATGACCAATGACCATGACTATGACCATGACCAATAAAATTACAATGACCATGAGGAACGGCCACGACCAATGACCACGACCAATGATCATGAGCAATGGCCATGACCAATGACCGTTCCGACGTGTTTAAGCAACGAACTTCCAATATCAATTAATCATCATTAATTTTTACTAATACCTCAATATAGGTATCATGGTCATGGTCATAGTCATGGTCATTGGTCATGGTATTGAGGTAGTAGTGAAAAATAATGACATTCGCCATTTTGTGGTGGCGGCCATCTTGGATTTGAAATTTGTCATAGTGCATAGTATTCTACTAGTCAAGCCCTTTCGTTTGCTACCCATATTGAGGTGGTAGTAAAAAAAGAAATGTATCTCACCATTTTGTGGTGGCGGCCATCTTAGATTTGAAATTTGTCATTGTGCATAGTATTTTACTCGTCAAGTCTTTTTATTTGATACCCATATTGAGGAAGTGGGGAAAAAAGAAATGTATTTCGCCATTTTGTGGTGGCGGCCATCTTGGATTTGAAATTTGTCATTGTGCATAGTATTTTACTCGTCAAGTCCTTTCATTTGATACCCATATTGAGGGAGTAGTGAAAAATTAAATCTATTTCGCCATTTTGTGGAGGTGATTGGAAATTTACTATCATAGTGCATAGTATTCTACTGGTCAAGCTCTTTCATTATATTTGATACCCATATTGAGGTATATTATGAAGAAATATTTAGTCCACCATTTTGTGAAGGCGGCCATCTTGAATTGATATTAACCAAACATAGCTAAGAACCAATGCACAAAAATTAACCTTTAAATAAAAAATAAACTATACTAGTAATCAGATTTTTGAAATGCAAGAATAATTTATCGTAACGTAACGGGACGACGAACGTAACGGGACAATAAGTCATCAATTTTCGTGCACGCAGCCAGCGTTCATCGATTTAGTAGACGTTGTCACGTCAGAAAATCTCATCAAAATTTTTAGTACACTGCCGTTACGGCTCAAGATCGTTCTGTCCGCCTAAACGCTCGAGCAGGATCGAACGGACGCACGCTGACAATGTTGCAGGATTTTACCTAAAGTTGAGTTCTGTCGTTTCGTGAGAGGGCTCTTAAGCCAATTACTATTTTGACGTCGTAATGACAAATACAACAAGAACAAAATTAAAAATTTTGACTAACCCCCGACTACCTCGGATCTCGGATTATCTGTATAACGTTCTAGTAGTCAAGCCCTTACATTTGATACCCATGTTAAGGGAGTTGTGTAAAAAGAAATGTATTTCGCCATTTTGTGGTAGCGGCCATCTTGGATTTAAATTTGTCATAGTGCAAAGTATTAACTACTAGTCAAGCCCTTTCATTTGATACCCATATTGAGGTAGTAGTGAATAAAATAATATAATTTAGCATTTTGTGATGACAGCCATCTTGGATTTGAAATTTGTTATAGTGTATAGTATTTTACTAGTCAAGCCCTTTCATTTGATACCCATATTGAGGTAGGTTGTGAAGAAATATTTTGTCCGCCATTTTGTGGAGGCGGCCATCTTGAATCGATATTAACCAAACATAGCTAAGAACATCCGCATGGATATTAACCTTCAAATAAAAAAACCGCATCGAAATCGGCCCATCCGTTTGAGTTCTGCGGTGCCATAGACAGACACACACAGAGACTGACAGAAATCGACGTCAAACTTATAACACCCCTTTTTTTGGTCGTGGGTCAAAAAAAGGGGCTGCTATTTGTTTTTACAACTTTAGAATTCATATTATTTAGGTTAGTAATTGGCCTACTTTTTATTCCGCTAAAATTAAGCGTGATTGTTTTTTATACCGCGGGTTACACCTCTGGGAGGAAATTTAGAATCAATGTAAGAAACATGCAACAGGTAGGTAGAGTCTGGCTAACGAAAGTTGATACTGAGAAAGCGCGGCAAATTTAAAATATATCAGCATGGCATCCCTAAACTGAAAATCTCGCCAAAAATAAACACAAGCCAGCTACTACGAAACATAAAAAATACGCCATTTTGTTGCGTCAGAGATGGGGGGTACCATACACTGATACTGATTCTACCAAATCTTTCGGATTATCGCCGAAAATTAACATGAAATTGCATTAGCTATTCTCTATTAAATAGCGTAATTAATGAATCTATTTATTAGGGCAACTTAAGGCTTAGTGTTGCTCTTGAAATAATCGCCAACACGTACCTACATGCGTCGTACTTATTTTTGATGAAAACAATTTTAGATCACATACGAATTTTTAAAACTTATTTCATATAATGCTTAAATCAGTTTGTTTTGAAAATGCCTTTTTGAAATCAAGTGTCCCTAAGTACTTTCTGTTTAAAATATCCCAATTCGTAGGGTAAATACCCGATGGTAGGAACACTGAAGTGTTGTCATGTCATCCAGAGAAATTACAGGGCTTAGAGATATAAGATCTTAGATCTCTGGGTGACGAGCGCAGTGCAGTGCTAGGTAATGATTTGGACTCTTCATGTTCCAATAGCTGCGTGTCACTGTGCTGTTATGTGTCAGGCATGTTGCTTACCATCAGGCACATGTCCTGATCGTCTCGTCACTCTTTATTTAAAAAAAAAAAAAAAAAATGTAAAAAGTTTGCGAAAAAATCCAGTATCTACTTTCGTTGGCCAGACTCTAAATATAAAATCGTATATTCCAGTAATAGGTATAACTAAAATGAAATTCATCGAAATGTACATAATTAATATGAGATAATGCGCAAGTATTTGTTTTTTTTTTTTTGTTTATTTATGATTTGTGACCCACCTGTCTTGGAAAATACAAATCTGCAGCTTCAAGTTTTACAAAATAAAATCATGAGAACATACATACGTAATATCACTATTACGTATGTGATGTGTTATATAATACTTACCACTATTTGATAAAAACTAAACAATTTTATCACGAAATCATGCTAATAGACCAATGAGTTAAATAATTGTACATATTAAGCCACTAGCAGTGCCCCGCGGTTTTACCCGCGTAGTTCCCGTTCCTGTTATTATTTCCCGGATTAAAAGTAGCCTATGTGTTCTTTCAGCCTATAATCTAACTGTGTTCCAAATTTCAGCCTGATCTGTTCATACCTTAATACGTGATTGAGCAACAAACATCCAAATATCCAAACGTCCATACATTGACATTTTAATATTAGTAGGAAGTAGGATAAATTGCATATCGTATTAATCTTAAAAATGAGAAAGTTTGGATGTTTCTTGTTCAATCACATCGGATTGAAGTTTGAAACGTAGATCATGGTTTGTAAAACAGCATAAGCTACTTAAGTACATACTTTTCATCTCAGGAATTTACTGTGTTCCGGTTTGAAGGACAATGTTTCTAGAGAAATTACTGAGCTAATAGATAAAATACGAGCGAGACGAGCACAGTGCAGTACTAGGTGATGATTTTGACTCTTTATGTTCCAATAGCTGCGTGCCACTGTGGTGTTGTGGGCAGGCATGTTGCTTACGATCAGCCACATGTCTTGCTCGTCTTGTCTCTCTACACTATAGATAGATAGATAGATTAACTCTTTATTGCACTTAATATAAAAACAAACAAAAGTTACTTACAACAAACAAAATAAAGTAGCAATTGGCGACCTTATCACTAAAAGCGATCTACTATATTAAAAAAAGGAAATGGAAACTACGCGGGTAAAACTACGGTGCGCCGCTAATGTGAGAAGAAATATCTTTAAACCTAAACATATTTCTCACACATCATAAAGAAGAAATTACAGTTACTTATGAAACATGTGATTTCCATAGTTTCAAGGTGGACTTTAAGAGCAAATCTTCTTATACCTAAAAATAGCCGACTTTTCTTCGGGTTTTGTACACGTTCTGGCAAACTCTTTATAAAAATAAATGTACATTTGTGTAGATAATAATATTATCTACACATATGTTTCTATATCTAACATATTATTATTAGAGACCGGGTTTTCATGTGCATTTGCATATTTAAGCCATCTTCAGCAATAATAGCTTATTAGTTTACCTAACGTCTAGTTACGATGCCTATTATGATGATATTCCGATATACTATACATATTTAAAACTATATATGTATTATATCAGCTATCTGGCCGCCATAGTACAAGCTTTGGTTAGTTTGGGATCAGATGGTGTTGTGTGTGAATTGTTCACCAACATTTATTTATTTATACAGAATTAAAAAAACCGGCCAGTTTCAAATCGGAGTCGCACATGAAAGGTTCCGTATGATTCAAACGGTAAAAAAATCGTGTATGTTGTTTGTTAAATCCCATCTTTTAAATATTTTTGAAGTGAACACTTCTTTTGGCGCGCCACAGACAAAATTTTCGTGGGCTGTGAATAGAATTCTAGCGTCACGCCCGAGAATCATAATAAAGTCTTAGTAGAATGTTAATAGAGTAAGCTCGGGACAATGGCCATTTCCGCATTGAACGCATCATCGCACGAAATGCTGACGCGTTTTTAGATCTTCATGCTCATGGCCACGCCCTCCGGTTTCACCCCCGTAGTTTCCAAAGTAAGCTATCAAATTCTGAGTTATAAACACTTCTATCGCCAGTTCTATTTGATATGACGGGTAAGTTTTGTAAAATATTGTTTATTATTTTTAAATTGAAAAATTTATCTCAATCGGACAATGGAGTTTTAATAATAGGGGTTTACCCTTTGGATATGGAACCCTACAAAACCAATACATATAATTTATAACATATAACATATGATAACATTGTACTCCAAAAATACTCTACAGTATTTTTGGAGTACAATGCACTCAGTCATATTTTCTTTTCCTTAAGCAGTGACGGTCTCACGGTACCAAAACGAAAGAGACAGGAGAGCGTTGCGCTCGCTCACTGCACTCCCACAACACAGATAACAGTAATTCATATTGCGCGCGTGCGAATTGATTTGCAGATTAGTTTGTAGGGTTCCATACCCAAAGCCCGAAGGGTAAAACGGGAAGACTCTGCTGTCCACGTGTCTGACACCAGACTATTTGACATAACGTGATAATACATCAACATCCCACTAAATGTTCCCACTGCTCCCGCTGCACTCGGGCCTTCTCTTCCAAGGAGAAAGTCAAGGCCATAATCCACCACGCTGGCCCAGTGCGAGTTGGTAGATGACACATGATATTGAAAGATTCTAGGTACATGTCGGTTTCCTCACGATGTTTTCCTTCACCGCTTCAAGTTAGCGACGTTACGCACATGAGTTTGAAAAGACAGCGGTGCGCGCGTGGTTTTGAACCCGGGGTCTCCGGATCGGCATGGCAATTTGCAGTCGCCCGGCCACGGCCGGCTTCGCCCGGGGCACATGGTATGTAGCTTATATCACTCAAGGACTACGAACATTTTTTTAAATTAAAAGTGACGAGACGAGCAGGACATGTGCCTGATGGTAATCACAACATGCCTGCCACATAGCAGCACAGTGACACGCAGCTATTGGAACATGAAGAGTCCAAATCATCATCTAGCACTGCACTGCGCTCGGCACCCAGAGATCTAAGATGTTATATCTCTAAGCCCTGCAATTTATCTGGAAACCCTTCAAACCGGAACACAGTAATGTTTGCACATTAAAATCGATCTCTAGTAGTTCCTGAGTTTCATGCGTTCAATCAAAAAATCGTCTTCAGATTTATCAATCAATCAATAATTTATTGCATAACACAAAGATGACAAATTACAAGTAAGCTAAGCATTTATCCTGTAAGGGCATGGCAATATTATACAACTATACAATTGTTATCTTATCAAACTAAAAGTATAGAATTTATATCATACTAACTGTACCCTGCCACGCTTCGCTGTGGCACATTGTGATGCAAAAATTAGATTAAAACGATCCTTGATGCGGATTATATATCATTCTAAAATTTCAGCTCGATCGGTGCAGAACTTTTTGAGTTTTTGAAGCGTACACAAACCAAAATAACATTTTTATGTATATAGATTAGTATAGATAGATAAATACCCAAGCGAAGCCGGAACGGGCTACTAGTATGAATAATATAAAAAAAATATTACTAAATATTGAATATAATAAATATGATTAACATATTTATCGAACTTATGTCTTTGTATACGTCAAAGGAACGTAAAATTCCCTATAAAACATGGAAAAAACCGGTAATCACGCATAAAATTTGCACAAATAATGAAAACTAAAACTTTCATTAAAATAACAGCTCTGTAGAGCGTTCAAATACATAATATGTTTTGTAATATAGGTACTATTATATGGGTATTAGAAATCACTGGATATTTACCGTGTTTGTGTAGTGGAGTGACACCCCGATGTTCACGGGTAAACTATGGCAGGATTTGACACAAAAGTTTCTATTCACTTATCGAACTACCTCCTTTTTCAGTCTTTGGGGACAATTACTATGGTTCGAGGAACTCTACCGTAAATCTTGACAAAACACTCACTGTATCACTGCTTGTGTTATTTCGAATACAATTTAAGCACGTACTTTTATTTGGAAACTGACCTAAAACCGGATTTCACCTTTGAGAGTATAAAACCGGCATCTCTGTTAAAATTCAGATATACCCAAACTTTGATCGCTTCCTGAACCAGCGTCGATATGTAATGACGAGCGAAGGATGAGACCTTAAACTTATAAACATCAATTTGGTGGTTAGGGCCTATGGCCAGCAGATGCTCTGCTATTGCAGATTTATGTCGGTCATTGACCACGATAATTTTTTTGTAATTAAAACCCACTACACACGAAACCTTACCTCACCTCACCTCAGAAACCTTATTTGGCACCAACCAACTTTGCTAAATACTATCACATGATCAAATGCATAGTTTACGATTCTGTACGGTTCTAAGTAGAAAGGACATACAGACAAACATGTTTTTCATACATTAAGATTATAAATATCATATAACATGAATATAAAATTTCGTTGAAAAGTAGTTAGTTCGAAAAGTATGCCGATGTAAATAGATAGATAGATGGATAAACTCTTTATTGCACTTAAATTACAAAGAAAAATAAGAAAGAAAAAATACCTTAGAATAAAGTAGCAATTGGTGACCTTATTGCTAAGAGCGATTTCTGCCAGGCAACCGTAGGATTGTTAAAAAGAAATTAAGAATGGAAGACGAATAAATCATAAAATAATAATATATTTTTCTCTACAGTATATTTTAGAAGTATCAAACAGGCCTTAACAATTTCAAAATAAGAGCAAAGCGTTGACTCCATACCGACCAATGATCCATTTCACTTTCTTAGTATCTGAAATGTGCGAGAGACATACTCGGTACGTTTGCGTACGTACCTACGTAAGAACAAATGTTTGTACACTTTGCAGAAGTGAAAAAAAAAATCATTGTCTAAATTTTGAATTATTTAGTATTATAGGGATCGTATTAGTAGGATAAATGAGAACTAAGTCAAGATTTTTTTTTAATTCAATAATAAACACGCGTTGAACGGCAATGGCCTACCTTTCCTCCAGGAACAACCCGGAGCGGGAAGCACCCATATTCTCCCTGAGCCTGCGCCCCAACTCTGTAATGAACTCCTTACTTTCTGCTCCCCAACAACCCAAGGTCTCCACGGCAACAGGTGCAAATAAGTACATAATATATGAGCAGAAAATAATATCGACTCATAATTCCAAGAAACGAATGAATAAACAAATAAAATAATAATATATGAATAACAGATATTGTATAAGTAATTTATGTCTTTACGTGTACGTCAAAGGAACGTAAAACTCCCTAAAAAATGTGGAAAAATCACGTATAAAATTTGCACTCATAATGAAAACTAAAACTTTATCTCCTATCTAATATCTACATACGATGTTCAAATACAAAATCTGTGTAATATACTAGTATCACTAATTACTAGATATTTACCGTGGTTGAATATTGGCGCGAACCCCGGTATTTTATTGCCGCTTCGTACACTCGTCCACGGGTAAACTGTGACTTATCTTTCTCAGTCTTTTGGGACATTCACTACTGTTAGAAGAAACGAAACGTAAATCTCGACAAAACACACTCACTGTATCACTGCTTGTCTTATTTGGAACATAATTTATAAGCGTACCTTTATTTTATGTCCTAAAACTAGATTTTACGCCATTAAGAATAATATGATTTGCACCGGGTACTAAAGGTGCATGCATAATGCAAGTTACGGGTACTATGAGATATCTATTCTGTGGTATGAGTGCACAATATCTCAAAGAATAAGAATGTAGATCTTGCTGGTCAAGTTTTGGTCCATTTTTTACCCTCTCTACACTTATTTGTTGAATTTGTCGAGTACATGATTTAAAATAATTTTAATCATTATTCAGTTATTTATTTCTTTTCTAAGTTTTTACAATAAATATTATAAAAAAAATAATTTAATTTACTTAACAAAAGTCTCTGAAAATCGCTGGTTGCAGGTTGCGCAGGACCGTCTGTTGTGAAAATCTAGGGGGGAGGCCTATGTTCAGCAGCGTACATCTTGCGGCTAATGATGATGATGATTGTCGGAAGACAAGTTGAAGAATAATTACCGTTTGAGAAATAGTTAGCTGAACGAAATTACACATAAATGCCATCTTTCGAGGAATAGGGTTGACCTGGTAAAGAACTCACTAAGAATAAATATCATGACACTTGATTTTAATTAATTTGGATAAGATATCAATGTGATTTATATTTTTTTATTTGTGATTTGCGCAGGACCGTTCGTTGTGGAAATCTAGGGGGGAGGCCTATGTTCAGCAGTGGACGTCTTGCGGCTGATGATGATGATGATGATCAATGTGATTTATCTCACACTATGTGCTCAACATTCTTCGTGGATCAAGTCGGTGCGCCCGCGCAGGGCGTCTGACAGCAGGTTAGCGTCGACTCACGTGTCGGAGCGGAGCCAATGACCACAGAATGTGTCAAATAAATAATAATAATATGTATATTACCATAGATATCATCTATCTCCGATACCTATACTTATCTAATATATAAAATTCTCGTGTCACAGTTTTCGTTGCCATACTCCTCCGAAACGGCTTGACCGATTTTGATGAAATTTTTTGTGCTTATCCGGTATCTATGAGAATCGGTCAACATCTATTTTCATCCCCTAAATGTTAGGGTAGTCCACCCCTAAATTTTTATTTTTATTTTTTAGACAAAAATTTTAATTTATATTTTTTTATGATACATCACACAAAAATACACACAATCCTCTATTTTCACCCTTCTACAATCAACCCTTATTTTTTAATAACCATTTTAGTAATTTAATCATTTTTGTGTGTTACTGTGCTGTTGTGTGGCAGACATGTTGCTTACCATCAGGCACAAGTCATGCTCGTCTCGTAACTCTTTATTTAAATAAAAATACCATAGAGTTCATCTATTATGGATATAAAATTAATTGAATGAAATTAAATATTCACAAATGTTATTAGAAGTAGGTTTCTTAGGCTAGCCGCACACACGCAATAATATTGACAATAAAGTAGGTTCGTAATGTCAATAATATTGTGCGTGTACGGTATGTATTGCGGTATTGTTCAATATTATTGTTGCTATCCAGATATCCAAATTGTATAATGTAATTACATTTTGGTCACTGCAGTTTGTTTTTGTTTTGATTGTTGTGTTTTAATGAATAATCCCGTTTTAAACAAACTGCAGAAAATATTTTTTAGACAAGAATTTATGTCGCTTCTAAACTCAATTATTAGCTGAGATTGAGAGTGTGTAGACAAAGCATTCGAACACTATGCAGTGGAAACATATAAAAAACACTTAAGAGGTGTCAAGGGACACCCGGATGGAACGAAGTTCCTTTCGATTAATTAGTGAAGTGTTATTATTTACAAAAAACCTGTATACACTCAACAAAAATAATCGTCGCCACACCACACTGTTCAATGCGAAATAGAAATGAAAATATCTGGCTTGCTTTCTATAAGAGAGAGAGAGAGACAGACAGAGAAACATGCGACACCGCACAGCTTACAATAGCAAAAAGTGTCGTGACAACTTTTCGTAAGATTTTTTTCCGTCTAGCCCCCTTTCACAACGCGCGATAAGGAACTTCGTTCCAAAAGTATTTTTCGATTTACGATATCCGTTACACGAAACACCGTCACGAAAACATTACAAACATTGTTCTATTAATAATTAAGTAATACGAGTAAAACAACACAATAAGCCGAAGCAAGAGCATAAATTATAGTAATATTATTGGAGTCATGGATTTCCCCCATTACAATACGTCATAAACCATAATCCTTTTTAGTTGTATACTTTTTTGAGCTACTATAAGCCTTTTAAGCTTTATACGTTAACCAGCATCACCCCGCAGTTCTACCCGCGTAGTTTCCGTTACTTTAAAAGTAGACAATGTGTTATTCCAGGCTATTATCTATCTATGACCCAAATTTCAACCCGATTCGTTTAGCCGTTGCGTGATTAAGCAATAAATATTCCAAATATCTAAACTTTAGCGTGGATCCCTTTTCCGTTATTTTACCGGCCTACAAAATATATAATACAAAAGTAGCCTATGTGTTATTCCAGACATACTGATGTAAATCATTCAAGAGCGAGAGTCGCAGACCGGCTGGGTTGCATTGAGGCCTCTAAACATCATGAGGTTGTCGTATACGAAGACAGGGGAGAAAATCTGAGCTTCCTCAGAGCCCCTTCGCACGACCAAACAAATGCAACTGACAGCTGGGGACATCCTGTTCCTAGTTCGACCATCCAAACCGGCTCCGAAAGAGTACAGCAGAGGGCAGCCGCGGAAAAAGCCTCAGCCAATCTAACTAGCAGCCGAGGCACCAACACGGCGTTCGTGACTGCTTTCAACGCAGCAGCAAGGAGCGTACTCCGAATCACATCCCATTCATCGCCCCCCTCGACGTCAAAGACCCCAAAGCAGCTTCACAGCAACAACCAGCCCGAACGAGAGCCGACATGGGACAGGTTGAACCGCCCCGCTATGTCACGGCTTCGGGCCGCGGAGCCATGCACGCAACGCCTTCATCGAATTCATAGCCACACTGAGCGCGACACGACAAGTCAACCTCAAGACCTGCGAAAACATCATGCAGTCCTATAGGCTAGGAAGTGAAAGCCTTTTAAAGGCGAAACTCGAGGAGGCCGAAGCAGCCATTTACAATAATGTCACTTCCCGGGTCATCAAGGGAACCATGACAGGACAGTATATGGCAGCGTACAGTGCAGAAAATGGCTTCGTGACACTGAACGAGAGAGAGACAGAGCGCGCGGGAGTGCCTGTTTATGCGACACCACCAAACGACCCAATTGTAGTTACTGCCCGATGCACCAAGATTATGCTGGACGATAAGATCCTAGAGATGGCCAAGACCATCGAAGGAACGGAAACGTCAAAGCAGATTGGGAAAATTGGGAGGTACCGAGAATACAGTGGGTCAACGGAGTTCCAGGATGTGGAAAAACAACATGGGTGATTAGACACTTCGACGTGGACAAGGACGCCATCATCACTACAACAACTGAGGCAGCAAAAGATCTAAGAGAAAAGCTATCGCACCGAATCGGAAACCTGGTCAAAATCAGAGTGCGAACCATGGCTTCTGCTCTGGTAAATGGTTTCGGTAGAGAAAGTTTCAGTCGCCTCATGGTGGACGAAGCTCTCATGAACCATTTTGGAGCCATTGTGATGGCTTCAAGGCTGTCTGGTGTTGGTGAAATTGTCCTCATTGGAGACGTCAATCAGTTGCCTTATATCGACAGGAAAATCTCTTCGAAATGAGGTATCATCGCCCGAACCTGGTAACAAAGATCAGCCAGGAGTTGCTCTGCACATCGAAACTCAATGAACGTCGCATATGCACTGAGGAAATATACTCCGGTATGTACTCTTCAGCGTCCCGTATAAAGTCCCTAGAACAGAGAAGATATAAGGGAGCGCAAATACCCAACACCCTACCAAATACCCTCTTCTTAGTTCACACTCAAGAGGAGAAGGAGACCCTGACAAACCAGGGTTATGGATCAGGCACCGGGTCACGCATCCTTACTATCCATGAAGCTCAAGGACTAACATACGAGTCGGTAATCGTAATCAAAACCAAGGCAAACATGAAGCTGCACGAGCGTGCCCCATGCGGTAGTGGCAATCTCACGGCACACGGGGACCTTCACATATTACGCTGACGACACCGACGACGCCATCGGTCGGTTCGTGCGGCGAGCGTGGGCTGCATCACCGAAGACCATCCGCGATTTTAACCTACAGATGGCCATCAGGGACAGAAATGCGGCCGTTGTGGAGGCTCTGGGCCGGGAGGAGGCAGCTTAGGCAAATGACAAGGCAAACACTCGATGTCGAGTCGATTACTAGCGGAATCCCAACCGGTAGTGATCGGCTCTACAGACGAGCACTAGAATTAGATTTTAAATGTACCCAACTCCCTCCTATTTTCCTCTTCTTCTCCTTATCCAAGATATGTGTAAAAAAACGATAATTGTAATGACAAAGATCACGGACCCCGGAGTCTGTGGAGTGGCTAATTTAAATAAATAAAAAAAAAAAAAGATGTAAATCATTGTTTAATTACCTCGACGTTTCGGCAGCGTCACTACCGCCGTGGTCACCATGCCGTGGTCACTGGCACGGTCAACTGGCGATAGAAGGGGAAAACTTATAACTCAGAATTTGATAGCTTACTGTGGAAACTCGGGTGAAACCGGAGGGTGTGGCTATGAGCATGGTCATCACAAATGCGTCAGGCAATGAAATGCTCACGCATTTCAAAATGGCCAATGGTCAGGGTCCCGAGTAAACTCGGGAATTTAACCGAATAATTGTAACCGAAGATTTGTTCTCATTCCCAAGCTTGACTCTAGAATTCAACTCACAGCCGTCAAAAAATCTGTCTGTAGCACGTGAAAATAAGTTTTCACTTCAGTAATAATTATCCTATCTCTCAAGTTGAACCAAATCACACAAAAACGGCAATTTTCGTGAATATCGGTTGACTTGGCGAAGAATTCACTCGCAAGAGTTATACACACGTATAAAACTGTTTGCTCAAAAGCTTCCGCTTTCCCAGTTATTCGTAAAAATATTGCAAAAAATATTTTATTAATTTTGCTAAGACTATATAGGCTTTTTTTCTCTGGTACAATCAGTCATACTCCGTAGTAACCTTTTTAAGTATATGCTAGGTTTATTTCTTGTAGATGAAAGGCGTCATTAAGGGCGTGTGGGCCGTAATTTTGAATTTTTAAAACAACTTTAAGACCTTTAAAATAGTGTATTAAACTCTGAAAAAAATATGTGTAATAGTTAAGGATCTAATCTAGTGCAATTCGCAGTCAGTAACATGATTTAATGAATTTTACTTGATAGAAAAAAATCCCAAAGTTACCCCTTTTCAAAAAGTTTTGTCAAGTTTATGACTAAACTAATGAATATTTTAACTAAATTTTTATACTCAACGAAAGCCACTAAAAAGTTATAGATGCATTCGCAGAGTTTGACTTGATAAAAAGTATCAGTTATTCACTATGTTTTAATATCTACCATATATATAGCGCGCCGTTCGGCAGGCCTGATCAGTCGCGTTTCGGCGCTCACGGACGACGGGCCTGTGCTTGATTTTGCAATTTTGACAACCAATAAATTTTAAATATTACGATCATAGTGCCACAGTATAACAATCTCAGTAGGTATTACCTACTAGTGAAGCACGCTATGATCATGATTTGTGATACCGTTTTCATTGGAATTGCAAATAGACGCTGATACTAATTAGTACGCTGTTTACTTTATGTTGTAGACCAATAGGGGAGTCTCAAAAAACTGACGTCGATACCACATCAGTAAAAAATCCAATCCGGATGCAATGGAAAATAGATAAGTATCGGTAAAATATTCGTCCGTTAAATCAGAGATCGGGATAGGGAAATAATGAAAGGGGAGAAATCCCCAGCGTAAATCTCCTAATTGGAATGATGAAACTTGCATTTATATGCCCGTTAGGTAAATTCTTTGGTAGTAAGGTACTTAGTACTTGGAAGAAAAGTCCTCACATATACATTTTATCACTTTGGAAGAGAGTTTTGCACATACTATTCAGTTTAGAAAAAAAAATTGTTAGAAACTTCAATACAATTTTTGAACACCTATCCATAGATACACGAATGGTTTTGATAGTTTTTTTTTTGAGTTGCAGTTCCAAGTTTCTGACACCACCAAAATTTATTGTTTTTCCTTTTTTTTTTGTATGGAAATGTTAATATGGTTCATAAAATACATGTAATTACCAAGTTTTTATAGTATAGTTCTTATAGTTTCGCAGAAAAGTGGCTGTGACATACGGATGGACAGACATAACGTATTTAGGGTCCCATATTTTGAAATTTGGCTACGAAGCCAAAAATAAGATGTGAATTCTGTTCCCAGTAGCATAAACATTTCCTTTTTACCCGAATAGGAAGAAGGGTCATGTTTTTCATTGCGCGTATCTTTTATGTTTGTAAAACGTTTATTTCCACGTATCTTCCAAACGGCTGGATGGATTTTGGTAACTAAGATATTGTAAGACTAGTCTCATTCGCCAAAGTGTCCTTAGATAGTAGGTAATATTTTTTTAAATGTAGATTTTTTTGTAGTCCGGGTTTTCAAATTAAAGTTATTCTATCATATTGTTTGTTGCTCGAAAAAACAGCACCGTTCATCATCATGATTGAAGAGTTGAACGAAGAGTTTGGTCTCCATTTTGTAATAAGAACAACTAAGCTGTGAAACGCATTGCCAGAGTGGGTTTTTGTCGATGGTTTGAACCTTGGGGTTAAGAGGTACACCATGTTTCTATTAGAGAAGCAAGTTCCATCGTAGACCGCATCATTTTCATCCACTATCATCGACATCATCGCAACCGTATCATTAAATGAGCTATACATAGTAAACGGTAAGTTTTACAAAAAAAGTATACTAGCAACAAAAGATGCAAAAAAAAATATTTTGTACAATTGTTGTCATAATATATTATAGTTTCCAAAATATCGGCTAAAACAGTTTTTTTTTTCAATTGGCGTTTGAAGCTCTACCTGGATCTGTGAGCATTTTGTAATTTTATGCTCAGTAAGTGATCTTTACCACATACAAAAAAAATGGATTAGAAATTTAGTGCAAAGTTGAACAAAAAAACCGTCTATTTTACTGGCCTTTCACTACGTTTCAGCACATTTTATTTAATTTTTGACGAACTTGATATATTAGGAAACATTTTAAAAAGATGCATGAAATTGGAAAAGCCGGTCTCAACTTATAGTGTGACCAAAAAAGAAAAGGTTCAGTTATGTATACTCGTACCTACGAGTATAGATGAATTTAATATTTCTTCATTTATATAGCAACAAAACTTTATCACTAGTATAAACAAATCTTGAACAAAAATGAGTTTAAATTACATAGTCCAATATTTTAATCTTATTTCTGCACTGTGGCACCGATTCCGCGCGTCAGAACGGTCGCGAGTACAAGACAGCATTAAATGCCTACTTTGACAGAATTACCTGGCCTTAAGGTCATTTTTTATGCCTGGGGAAGTACCACACTCACTTGCCTTATAGGTTTATTTTATTACTAAATATAAGATATAAATATTATTAATATGAAGTTTGTGTGTATGTTGTTCAATCATATCATAAAAACTAAAAGGAAATTCGATCTGTAAAAAAGGTTATGGTCTAGAATTATAGAGCGGGCGCTGAGTGGAGTTAAGTGTGCAATAGTGTGGGGTCAGATAGTGTTGTGTGTGAATTGTCAAAAAAAAACCGAACTCGGTGTACGGTTTTGGGCTTAGAAAAGTATGCACATTATGATTCTGATACTCATGACCAACATGCGCAGGAGACATAACGGGTCCCTCTGCCTTCTTTCCCCCCTCGAGTATCCACCAACCCGCACTTGGCCAGGGTGGTTGATTATGGCCTTAGCTCTTGCGAGAGAAGGCCCCGAGTCCCAGCAGTGGGAACATTTAGCGGGCTGCTTATGCTATGCTATCTAGCTCCCCTAACTTCACACGAGGAAGGAAGAATTCATGATGGATCGGATTCATATCCGATCAGATAATTAGATCTTATACTACGACGATGACTTGAAATACGTAATAAGTCGCTAAATTTTGGCACCCCCTGAGGCGTGCCGCCCGTGTGACGGGCCCCGGCTTCATCGCATCAAAAACGCATCAAAATATGTAGAGCAAAGTCGCTTACTGCTGTATGTCTGTCCACAAAATAAACATGGTTAGATCTTTGAAACTGCCAAACAGATTTTGATGCGGCTTATTCGAATCTTTTCATCAACCATGAAACGATGTATCTTTCTGGAGATACAAGCAGTCAGATATAAAAAGTGCATACCACCACCTGTATTAAATCATGAAAACCAGCTGCAAACTGCACGCTCTCCGAAATGTATTCCATAAAAATCCATAAACCTACAATTTTTCGGCGATGTTCTAAATTTTGAAGACCATTCCGAAGAAGAAGAAAGAACTAACCTAATCGTATCTTGTTAAATTATTTAGTCTAGTCGAGCTCTGTACCTTTTACGTATGGCTAAAATTCCGTAAGCATTAGGCTACCCGAGACCTAACCTTTAAATAAATAAAACAAACAATACGTTAAGAATCCTGTCTGTATAAATCCTGAAATTGATTTATTAATCATACAACTTCAAATTCCGTTATTTGTTAAGTGAATTCAAGTTGGGTTTTCCTTAAACAATGCTAGTTGGGGTTCCGTAAAACGTTAAAACAGAACCCTTATAGATTCGTCATGTCTGTCTGTGTGTCTGTCTGTCCGTACGTATGTCACAGCCACTTTTTTCTGAAACTATAAGAACTATACTGTTGAAACTTGGTAAGTAGATGTATTATGTGAACCGCATTCAGATTTTTATACAAAAATATAAAAAAAAACAATAAATTTTGGGGGTGCCCCATACCTAGTGCAGAAACTCAAAAATATGTTTTTTCTTCAAACCTTACGTATGGAGTGTAATATGTAATAGATAGTTGCGGTTTCTGACATATTTTTTTTCTATACTGAATAACTTCTGCGAGGGACACTTCCAAAGTGGTAAAATGTGTGTGTCCCCAGTAATTTCTAAAGTAAGAGAATGATAAAACTAAAAAAATATATGGTATACATCATTACCATGCAAACTTCCACCGAAAAGTGGCTTAAACTCGATCTGGTAAGTTGTTTTCTTTAGTACCTCATAAATACACTACATTTAATAAAACTTCCATGAAAGTTACAACGAACTGCAAAAACTCATATATTATCAATGACCTATTATTAATAGACGAGTTCCTCGAGCAAAACTTTGGCAAGACGAAACCGAGGTAATTACCTTAGCCGGGCTCAGTCATGCACTCTCCAGTGTCGAGAGCAGTCCGTATCGCTTGCAGGTATTTTCGGGTAACATTGTGATGTGAAGAGAAGGAAAAATGCCATCCTGTGTTTATAGACATTGTAAAAATTATACTGCAACTGTTAAAGAGAAAAATGTTTCATTTCATGCGTAAGTAACACTGTAATTATTTTTCAAATTATTTGTTGTTTAATTTGGTTGTTTATTCCTACGAATGGATAGAGCGAGATGGATATAGTCAGATTAGAACGAGAGTGTAAGAGAGAATCGGCCTTCTAACTAAATCGACTTTCGCTTTGCCATTGTATTGCGATCTCTATCATTTCAACCGGAAAGAAAAGAGAGAGAAATATCAAAGCTAAGACATGTTTCGTTCGGCGGTAAACCTCCCGATTAGTAGCATGGCAGCAGATTGTGTTGTGGTATGATGCTGTTTGCTAAACCTATATCTTTTTCTTTCCAACTACCGATATTCTGGATATGTTGTCTCTTTCTTCCGCGTCTTATTTATTAATACAAATGGAAGTGTAGGTATATGTGTATGTGTGCAAGTTCCGCTGTGATTTATTGCATGATTGTTAGACTATAACGCTTCTATTTGTAATACTTCGTTGTATATTATGTTATTTGCTGCTACGGAACCCTGCATGGGCGAGTCAGACACGAACTTGGCTTGACTTGTCTGTTCTTTTATATCCTATGACTGAGCCTATAACATTTACATAACACGTGAATCACGTGTTTTTAAATACCATAATCCTCATTTGTCAAAAACCTGGGCATGGGTATCCCATAGTCTCGCGTAATTTAAACAGCCTTCCGTTAGGGTTGTCAAAAATTTTCTAGAGAAAGTTTGAAAGTACCTACTATTTAATGTTATATGCTCTCATCTATAAATTTAAGTATCATAATTTCAGTCGTTTGTTTAAAAGCGGAAAAATGTTTCGTATTTTAAGTATACTTAAATAAATTGTTTTGCATAGGTTTCTTGACATTGCTTGGACATCCCTCACATAACACAAACTAGCCTCAAAATGTAACACCTAGATACATCACAAATTCTATTCATCGCACAAAAATGTTGTATCGTAAGTTACTCCACCTACACTACACAATATTTATAGACGTTTCTCCACTCAAAGGTTGCCTGGAAGAAATCGCTTGAAGCGATAAGGCCCCAATTACTATGCAAATTTATTTGTTGTAGTTGTAATAAAGTGTAATACCTATTATTATATAACACTTACTTTTATTATTATTAAAATATGTCCTGAGTGGGCTAAGGCAATTCCAAGGAAGTCAACATTTTCATGATGAAAATTACGAGTAGTTATTCCCGACTGTAATCAATTGAGTTCCGAATTGCTACTATTTTAACTTGGTCTCTTCAGCTCTTACGACGTGAACAACACCCATCCTAACATGTAGCTACCTACACTTTCACATTTACCTATAACTAGCGACCCGCCCCGGCTTCGCACGGGTGCAATGCTGATACTACATATAAGTAATAATAAAACTGGTTATTGTGGGCTATTCCTAAGAGATAGACATATACTATTGCAGTCATTATTTTATTCTAGCTCATAAGGTATAACCAGCATTTGCAGTGTAAGCGCAAAAAAATGTGTTTATTTATGGCATTACATTAGAAACCTTTAAAATTACCGTGTTTCTCTGCTATTTTATACACTTACTATACATATAAACCTTTCTTTTGAATCACTCAATCTAATTAAAAAACTCGCATCAAAATCTGTTTGGTGGTTTTAAAGACAAACAAATACATTAAATAAAATAAAAAAAGTTTGAAATGACCACTTTACTGTAAAAAATTAAAGAAAAATTTCTAAATTTACAGGTAGATTTCAAATCAAATTTTAAGGTACATTTCAAATCAAAGGTAAAGTTACATTTCAAGGTGAGTTTCGAGGTTTATTGCATTTTTAAATATCATTGATATCATCGATTCTTCAACTATTTTATAATAATTATTGTAGGAAACTGTTGAGAGAAATACGAGTATAATAAAACATGTTGTCATTTAAATCTCGGCTGCAGGTTGCGGATGTAGGTAGCACATGCAGCGGTCGGTCGAAGTCGGCTGCGGTTGCAACACTGGTTTTCTATGTAAAATGAGTTTCTGTGAAAAAACATTCCGAACGCAGCTGCATCTATTCGTAAGGACAGGCGTGATGACAAGTCCTCCAATTATATTAAATTATTTGATATAATAACAGTATTGAAATAGAATAAAATATGTGGCAACTTTAATTTTGATATCTTCTTACTTTAAAAATATGGGTGGGCAAGTCCATTTTAAAACTAAGAAATGATTAGAAAATGTTTTACCATTAGATAACTCATTCATTTAAAATTACTTTTGTTATGAAACCAGTTTTTCCATACAAACTTTACGCGCGATGCATAGAAAATACGACAGTGTGACGTCACGCTTCTGTAGTTATTTGTATGAAGCGTTTTGAAAAAGTCCAAAATTGTGATTTTAAACTCGTGATATCACGGGAAGTTTTTAGGATAACAAAGTAATTCTTTCACCGATGTTTCAGTTATTGAATAGCCTTTTGATGGCAGATTAAATCAAAAATGTGTCGTCATGGCTACTGGCTGGCTCATGGCTGAAAAGGCTGCGTCACAGATCACAGATAAGAAAACAGTTACTTCGGCTGCGTGTTCTGCGTGTGCTATCCTAACAGTCTTGGCTATTTGGGCACTTGAAATTTATAAGGAAAAAACATAAATTCATTTCTATGATAGCACGTGTTAGCGTAGTAAAATAACTACCTACTTAAATATGAACTCTTACGGTTTTCCCAAAACGACATATCGATACCTTAACTTGCAAAACGAATAACTCCATAGTAGCAAATTTCGCAGGGGCCACTAAAAACTTAATATTAAAAAAATAAAAGCATTAAAATAAATACACAAACATCCCTTATAAAATTGTGTTTCTTATTAACTAATAAACACTTTGAATAATAAAAATACCAGTTACGCAATTTTTTTTAACTTTAAACGATGATGCACCGATTCACTCTCGATTTGAAGACACAAAGATTGTAACTATCGGGAAAAACCTTCTCAGGCAACGTATTCCACAGCCTAGATGTTCTTATCATAAAAGTAGAGTCAAATCTCTTCGTTCGTGTATTTGGAACATCAACCAGGAAACGATGTCGTTTTTTCGAGCTACGAGCATTCCGATAGAAAAAAAGGCAAAGTGGTATTAGATCGTACAAATCAGTCGCACACTCTCCGAAGTGTATCCGATAAAAAACCGATAAGCTAGCTACTTTAGCAATAGATTTTAGTGGTGATTTAGTATGACCCCCTGTGAAGTTTGCTACTATGGAGTTATTCGTTTTGCAAATTAAGATATCGATATGATAAACAAGATACGGGAGTCACGTTTCGACTCGTCTTCTAATTTAATTAGTTTTCCACCTCCGCTACTCAAGTGTTCGAGACATGCGAAATTATTGTATTAGGCCCCACCATAAGCACAAACTAAATGTACTTTATTCATTATAAAATCTAATGTCAGTTAAAAATCTGAAAGAAATTAACTCCAATGAAAAGTTTATCAAGACACTAGCGCTCAGTTCCGGCTTCACCCGCGGTACTTGCATGTAAAGTAGGTAGGTATTCCTATTTGGTACTCAGGGATCATTTACATATATTTTTATGTCGACCGAATCCTATTGCAAGTGCAGTATTTATGTACTTATCATAGTTTTAATTATATTTATTAGTCTACTAGCAGCCCGCCCTGGCTTCGCACGGGTGTTATGGAAAATAAGTATAAAACAAAATTATTAGACTTACAAATTTTAATACACTCTTGGCAGAATTGCCATGCTTAGGACATAAGACAAAACAAACAATCCCAATCATCTGTTTATCATTTAAAACGCATGCTTTTTTGCCTATTTTACTTTATAAAAAAAATGCGGGAGCCAGAAGCTCAAGGGAGGTCCTGAGAGGAGCGAGCCAAGCGAGGTCGTCGCCGTAGCGAGAGGTTACACTCAAGGACATAGAGCTTCTGGCTCCAGGAGCTCACCCGGAGTCGTACCTCAGTGATAGACCATAATAGGACCAATTGTTATGTTTAGGTATTGTTATGCTTCTCTCAATATGTGCCTTTAAACATTATGCTAAGTTATGTTTATGCTATATACGGTAGCAAAAATTATGCGAAAACTGTTATGCGTTAGTTGTTATGGTATATTATTATTAGTCCTAAAAACTTTAGGCGTGTCTGGCGTCGTTGTTATTCCCTTTTACTTTTACGCATCAAATCAAAATTAAATCAGTAAATATTTAATTGTTGTAATTTAGTGTTAAAAATCTGCTAATGCCACCTACGACGTAGTTTATGGTTGTGCTATGTTTTATGTAGGTACTAAAGTCTATTAGTTCTAAATACGTACTAAATAGTTACGGCTGGTCTAGTCGGGAGAACGGCGGCGGCCGATCTGGAGCCCCGGTTTTAAATCCCACGTGCACCAGGCACCACTGTCTTTTCGGAGTAATATGCGTAATACCGCTAACTTAAAACGGTGAAGAAAAACATCGTGAAGAAATCGCCATGTACTTAGAATCTTTTGAGGTCATGTGTCATCCACCAACCCACACTGGGCCAGCGTGGTGGATTATGGACTTGACTCTCTCCTTGCGAGAGAGGGCCCCGAGTCCCAGTAGTAGGAATATTTAGTGGACTGCTTATTGAATCTATTGACACAGCTAGATTTCTGATTGTCTCATCATCATAGTCCTTAATGCTCCGTTTTTAACCCCCGACCAAAAAAAGGGGTGTTATAAGTTTGACGTCGATGTCTGTCTGTCTGTCTGTCTGTCTCTGTGTGTGTCTGTCTGTGGCACCGTAGAGCTCAAACGGTTGGGCCGATTTCAATGCGGTTTTTTTAATTTGAAAGTTAATATCCGTGCGGGTGTTTTTAGCTATGTCTGGTTAATATCGATTCAAAATGGTCGCCTCCACAAAATGGCGGACAAAATATTTCTTCACAACCTACCTTAATATGGGTATCAAATGAAAGGGCTTGACTAGCAGAGTACTATACGCTATAACAAATTTGAAATCCAAGATGGCCGCCACCACAAAATGGCGAATTATATTTTTTTTTCACTACTATCGCAATATGGGTATCAAACGAAAAGGCTTGACTAGTAGAATACTTTGCACTATGACAAATTTCAAATCCAAGATGGCCGCTACCACAAAATGGCAAATTACCTTTCTTTTTTCACAACTTCCTTAATATGGATATCAAATGAAAGGGCTTGACTAGTAGAATGTTGTACAGATAATAAATCTAAGGTAGTCGGGGATTAATCAAAATTTTTAATTTTGTTCTTGTATTCTACTTTAGTAGGTAGAATAAAGGGGACCTTTGGGGATGACCTATATCGTATCCTATCCCCCAGCTCAAATTACACGCGCATCACTATTTTTTCGAAGGCATGTCCGTAATGCCTCCAATTTAAAACGGTAAAAGAAAACATCGTGAGGAAACCGAAATGGAATAAATTTAATGTGATACTGTGTAGAAAGTGCGAGAAAACTTGAATAATAACAGTAAAGGTAGAATAAACTTATACAAAAGTAGTTCTGAAAAGAACATTTTGATAGGAACTTACGAAAAAATGTTTAATATTTAATATCATTTGCGTCCACTACCTACGTAGCGAGGCGACCACGCGAATTAGTAGACGCGCGCGCGCTACTCGTACTTACCTATTTCATAGCTGCGAACACCTCTCCCCGTGCCTCTGTGTCCCCTCTATCGCTGTTGCGCCGCGCGGCGCCGCATTTTGATAGGATTGATATTTTTAATTTCGTTAAATATTTTGAATGGAATGTCCGACTTCAATAATTCAAAAAGTAATCAATAGGTATTAAAAGAGTCTTGAATAAGAAATAATTTATTTGGATAAGAATTAATACAAATGTGTTGATAACATGGTCTGAATTTGATAGGCATTTTTACTTACTTTTAAAATGTAAAAAAGGTAGTTGTTGCGAGGTAATTACTGAAGTTAGACATATGGTCTTGCGAGGTTTTTTGTAGATTTTAATACGTTCTATAATATTGTAGAACATTGTTTTGGTCTATCATTAGTACTTTCCGCAGCGTATGCGATGAAAGCCATTTTATGACTGTTTTTTTTTATATCTTGCGTTGGTTTTAGTAAAAAATTACGTAGATATCTCATTTTTTTTCGTGATAAACATAGCCTATGTTACTCAGTGATAATGTAGCTTTCTAGTGGCAAAAGATTTTTTAAAATCGGTCCAGTAGTTTTTGAGTTTATTCGTGCCATACAAAAATACAAATCTTTCCTCTTTATAATAAATATTAGTATAGATTATAGTTTAATATCTAGGTAAGTACTAGTATTTAATGTTAGGTAAAACTAGTTACTATGTTTTGATCATATATTCGACCTGCTTAGGTTTTTCTATATCTTATTTGCACACCCCATTTTTGACGCATCGTTTTGCATCTTAAGGTTGCCTGGAAAAGATAGCTTCTAGCGATAAGGGCGCCAACTTGTCGCACTTATTTTGAGGTTTATTGTGTATCTTATTCTTTTGGTGTGTCAATAAAGTATTCTATGTAAGTAAGTATGTATGTCTATTTATCTATATATATATATCCAACGGTGAAAGATTTTTGAAATCGTTCGAGTAGTTGAAATTAGCGCGTTCAAAAAAAAATCTTTAACTTTATTATATTAGAGGTAGTATAGATTAAAAATACATTGCTTGTGAAACTTATTACACAATAATTGATCATCTCGCATAGGAATCAATTATAGATTCAGCAGGATATATTATATCCTGCTATTTGTATCCTGCTTTGTTAGGTATTTGTATAAAATACATTGCTATACTCAATCAGGGTCATGTAGGTAACCTTTAAATGTACCAAAATGTTAGCAATAAAATTGAGCTTCGAAAATAAAGATCCATTCACAAACCTCGGTACGTTGGGCCGGTTTTACAGTTAACTTTGGAAATGCCTCAGTTAAGTAGGAGCGGCCGAGGACGTGAGGATTTGAAACTGTTTCCTTAACAAGGCTTATATTCCCCATGGCCAATAACCTAAACCACTTCTGACCTGAATTATGATCTACCAGAAAAAAGGAAGTATCAAAATTGAGCTATCGAGTAACATACCAAAAAACTTTCTACCGAAATGAAAGCCTTCTCCTTTTTTGATGTCGGATAAAAAACAAAATCTGACTCCATTCGTTACGTTTTCAAAGAATACCGTTTTTGTTTTCTTAACATTATCGCCCGCCGTATTACCGACATTTACTTAAGCTAGCTAAAAACCTGGCAATTTTTGAAGTAGGTAATATAATTTTGTGAATTTCAAATTTTTATTTGCATAAATAGTCGGCATATAAATTCCGCATTCGTGATGTCAAACAAATTCATAAAGATAATTAACATAACTGTACTTAACTAACTTTAAATAAACAAAAATACAAAAAGTCTATTTAAAAAGAGAAGGGGTACTTGACAAGCTTACCACAAAGAGTGATCTCTTCCAGACAAAAAAGGGATGGAATAAATATTTTAAATTAGGGAGACAGCCAATTACAAATATACTTAACTAAATAAAAACATAAAATTGGGCAATTTACACACAACACCATCTGACCCCAAAGCTAAGCAAAGCTTTTAGTATGAAAACTAACGTGGTTATTACACATTTTACATAAATACAGGGGTAGCTCACGTTTAATATAGTCAGTCCAGTCCGACTCAAGTTTCGATCGCGTCCGGCGATCTTTTTCAAGGAGAGTGCGCGCGCGGGTTCTGTACGAAGCTTCGTTTAGTGCTAAACGAGCTGCGAACCGAAATTTATCGAAATATAACATTACGCTGCTATCAATATAAACCTATGCTATCAATATAATATCATTGTAAGCCTATGCTAATCAAATTTGTTGTAAATCTGAGTTGGTTCGATCAATTTCCGACAGGTGGCGCAGCAAGGCGAGCAGGGTCAGTATAATAGGTATCTTACGTTATGTATTACTCCATAATAATAAGTGTCCTAAATATGGTACGAGCGAAGTCGTGAGCAATAAATATACTTTGAAACAAATAAGGTTGTTTTCAAATGAGTACTTCAAACAATATTTCTACGAATTAGTAGCGGAGAACCTTTTTTTGAAGTTGGTTAATTTTGAGCTTAAGTCAAGTTTTGGTCATACGTCGTTGTGTCATAGTTGTAATCCGTTAGTCACGACAATTTTAACATTGTTTTAGGCACTTGTCCTTTTGTAAATAAAACCGGTATTATACTGTGTGTATAATACATAAATATCCAAGTTATTACAAGATAAATATTGTTTTTGTTAAGTTAACAAAACTACGCATTAAAAGCCAGTCTAAAACGTTTTCAATGCCATCCGTTGAATCCGGAGAATCGATCTCTTTGCTTATCAGCCCATAAATCGTTTCAATGCTAAGCTAAGTAGTTATATCACGCTTCTTTGGTTCACATCATTATCACCTGTCTACCGTATTCTACAGCTTGACATAGCTATTCATAAGCTTTTTCACAGAGTATTCGATAAAGACTTCAAAGTCTAAACATCGCAGCAAAGTAGCGGATTTGTCGATTTTCATCGGATACATTTCGGAGAGTGTATTTGCATTGCCGGTATTAGAACCTCCAAATCAGCTATCTGGAGGTTCCAGCTTGACCTTTTTGTTTGATTGCTTGTAGAGGTAGTTCCAGAAAGTGACTTCTTTTCATGTTTGTTGTTTTAAAGACTAGAACAAAGCGGATTGACTCCAGTTTCGTCTCTTCAGAAAATCTAAACTTTGAAATGCATGACCTGAGTTTCTAGTTTCGGATGGATTTAGTCTGGGTATTGTTTTTAAGCTTTCGCGATTTGAATACATATCGTTAACATTGTGCAGGACTTAATCATGACCTAAATTATTATTTATTTATCGAGGTAGCTAAACAAAAAATATGTCGTTAATAATATTAAAATTTGTAACTGTGCCCGCTGTTTCACCCGCGTTTCAAGGGTTTCTTTTTTTCACGGAACCCTAATTATTTTCCTCAAATAAGAGTAGGCTATGTTATGCCTTAGGCCCCAGCAGTTCTGGAATTTAGCCGGAACAAACGGAAAGACAAATAACTTAAAAATAGTTTTTAGATTTATGTATGTAGGTACCGTTTACATAATACTTTCATTGGAACTTAGTAAAATACTGTTAATTAGATATTACATACAGACACACCGATTTAATTATTTCTGTGGTATGTAGGTATTGTGTATTAGATGTTTAGATAAACGTTCTGGATGTTTCCAAGTCTAGATTGAATCGGTTTTTTCAATGTTAGGTTAAGCAAAGCACACACATTTTTTTTTGATACCTAAGCTAATTAGCCGGGAATGTTCTTAGCTATGTTTGATCGAAACCAGTTTGGCCGTTTCCAAATTATCAGCCGTTTTCTTAGCTACGATAGCAATAGGCACATAATGGGTGTTAGCAATATTAGTAATTTATATAAGTTGGTATTCAAAGAATAGTAAGAATACCGAAATGCACTCTATGGCAACCCTAAAATTCCGGGTACATAATTATGATTTGTTTGTCGTCTGTGGGCTGTGATAGTTTTGGCGGGAAATTAGGAAGCTCTCGTTTTGCTCGTCAGAACATGTTGATAACAAGAATAAAATTAAAAATTTTGACTAACCCCCGACTACCTCAGATCTCGCATCATCTGTATAACGTTCTACTAGTCAAGCCCTTTCATTTGATACCTAGGTATATTAAGGGAGTTGTGAAAAAAGAAATGTATTTCGCCATTTTGTGGTAGCGGCCATCTTGGATTTAAATTTGTCATAGTGCAAAGTGCTCTACTAGTCAAGCCCTTTCATTTGATATCCATATTGAGGTAGTAGTGAAAAAAATACTACAATTCGGCATTTTGTGGTGGCGGCCATCTTGGATTTGAAATTTGTTATAATGTTTAGTGTTCTACTAGACAAGCCCTTTCATTTGATACCCATATTGAGGTAGGTTGTGAAGAAATATTTTGTCCGCCATTTTGTGGAGGCGGCCATTTTGAATCGATATTAACCAAACATAGCTAAGAACATCCGCACGGATATTAACCTTCAAATAAAAAATACCGCAACGAAATCGGCCCATCCGTTTGACCTCTACGGTGCCACAGACAGACACACACACAGACAGACAGACAGACAGACAGACAGACAGACAGACAGGCAGACAGACAGACAGACAGACAGACAGACAGACAGACAGACAGACAGACAGACAGACAGACAGACAGACAGACAGACAGACAGACAGACAGACAGACAGACAGATAGACAGACAGACAGACAGACATCGACGTCAAACTTATAACACCCCTTTTTTTGGTCGGGGGTTAAAAATCATATGCAGCAGCAAGTCTAAGCGAAAGTATTAATTAAAAGCACTCGTAACCAAGTAATAAGTAAATATCGAAGTAAAAAGTGATAATTGTACATCTGTTATTGAATTTAAGGTAGGTACTGTAAAGCGTTTTTGTTATGTCTACGAAATGTACTACTTGATCTGCACGAAGCAGCTATGAATAAGTTGGTTTGAAGGATTGATTCCGAAGTATAATGCTGTAGACTGATCATATCATCTGAGTTTGAGATCATTTGAGTTTCAGTTCTAAGTATGGGGCACCCCTAAAATTTATTGTTTTTTTCTATTTCTTGTATGAAAATCTTAACAGGGTTTACAGAATACATCTACTTACCAAGTTTCAATTGTATAGTTCTTATAGTTTCAGAGAAAAGTGCCTGTGACATACGGACGGACAGACAGACAGACAGACATGACGAATCCCTAAAAACTAAACATCATCATTTATTTAGACGACGTAGTGATAAATTCTTACGAAATTTGGCAGAATGCCTCAATTTAAATTTGAATTGAAATCGGTTTTGTTTTTTCTGAGATAATCTAATATATAAAATTCTCGTGTCACAGTTTTCGTTGCCATACTCCTCCGAAACGGCTTGACCGATTTTAATGAAATTTTTTGTGCTTATCTGGTATCTATGAGAATCGGCCAACATCTATTTTTCATCCCCCTAAATGTTAGGGGTAGTCCACCCCTAAATTATTTTTTTTATTTTTTAGACAAAATTTTTAATTTCTATTTTCTTATGATACAACATACAAAAATACATACAATCCTCAATTTTCACCCTTCTACGATCAACCCTTATTTTGTTAGGAAATTATTTATATGGCAAAACAACGTTTGCCGGGTCAGCTAGTAAGTTATAAGAATCGAACTGAGGTGATGATGGAGCCGGAAGATATGAACTGGAACTTCACGATGGAACATTGTATCATAGCTGTGTTTGGATTTGTTACAAAAGTTTTAATGAACTTTGACCACGATTAGGTTTCAAGGTCTGATGATACCTACTCGCTTTTATTAGGTCGACCTGTATGTAACTAACTCTGTAGTGAAATCTAAGTATCAAAACAGGTAGGTTTGAGGATGAATATGGACAAGACGAAGGTCATATCAAATGTTCATGTCTCACCTGTACCGGTTATTGTTGGGAATACCACACTCGAAGTTGTTGACGAATACGTCTACCTGGGTCAAAAGATCCAATTAGGTAGATCCAACTTCGACAAAGAGGTCCAGCGAAGGATCCAACTCGGATGGGCAGCGTTCGGGAAACTTCGGCACATCTTTGAGTCCAAAATACCCCAATGCCTAAAGACGGAAAGTCTTTAACCAGTGCGTGTTGCCAGTGATGACTTATGGAACTGAGACGTGGTCCTTCACTGTTGGTCTCATAACGAAGCTCAAAGTCACACAACGAGCTTTTTTTTTTTTTTTTTTACTTTTATAGGTTTACACTTGACCGCCATCTCGCCTGATGTTAAGCGACGATGCGGTCTACGATGGAGCGTGTTTACCTAGAAGAAACCGATTCACTCTCGAGAGAGCTATGCTCGGAGTCTCTTTGCGCGACAGAATCCGTAATGAGGATATTCGCAAAAGAACGAAAGTGGCCGACATAGCTCAAAGAGTAAGCAAGCTGAAGTGGCAATGGGCAGGCCACATCGCTCGCAGAACTGACAACCGATGGGGAAAAAAGGTTCTTGAGTGGCGACCACGAACCGGGAGACGCAGTGTTGGACGGCCTCCCACTAGATGGACAGATGACCTCACAAAGGTCGCTGGAAACCGCTGGTTGCAGGTTGCGCAGGACCGTTCGTTGTGGAAATCTAGGGGGGAGGCCTATGTTCAGCAGTGGACGTCTTGTGGCTGATGATGATGATGATTGCTCTTCAAATACACAGATAAGACCTGTCTCAGAATGATTCTCCAACTCTCTGCTCGATTCGGGCTAAGCACTTCGGATTAGATACATCGACAAAAGGTTACCGATTAGATAAAATAACGTTGTCTTTATCGAGCATGGTCTTATTTATACGATAAAATAGAAACAACAGATGGGAGCCGAACTCTCAAACCGAGGGTTCTGTACCACCACAATCATTTTTTGATTGATTTTTACTTATTTAAAAAAAAAATAACTCACGTTTGATATAGTCAGTCCAGTCCGACTCAAGTTTCGATCGCGTCCGGCGATCTTTCTCAAGGAGAGTGCGCGCGCGTGTTCGCAGCTCGTTTAGCAATGGTTTTTACTTCATTCCATTTTAATTTTAAATCATGCGTCCAAATCGTATTTTTTCGACATTTGGTTTTCTTTCTGTTACTAAGTACCTATAAAAAAAAATGTCGTCGACTGGGAGTAACGGCATTCATAAATAAATAAATAAATTAGAATAAAAAAGTGGGTGTGTAATAGCATCAGTACAAACACCTATTTTTTAGGCTCAAACTAACAGAACCTCGCGGTTCTACCCGCCTAGTTCCCGTTACCGTTATTTTTCCGGGATAAAAAGTATAACATATGCGTTCTTCCAGACTACAATCCGTGTTCATAATTTCAACCAAATCCGACATTACGACGTGATTGAACAAAAAACATCCAAATATCAAAACATTGACATATAATATTAGAAGGATACGCATGCAGAAAGTTCTCTTCTCTTCGCAAAATCTTCTTCAATTTTTAAGAAGAATCGCTAACGTGCAACTCACGCTCCTTCGGCGGTAGACCTAAGTTGGCTAGGCAGAAGAGGCCAACTGTCATAGGGCCCTTTTAAAAAAAAATGCGTGATTAACTCCAGTGTGTCAAATTTAAGTATCATACACTCGTAAAAATTCACTCTGAAAAGATGTCTGCCGAATTCGTTGTCATCATTGTTAAAATTCACTCTCGGAAGTATTTTTTCCAAGCGCGCGAAAAAAACTTCCTAAAAATGCGTTATAGTTCTTCAGTATTTAGTAAGTACAAGGTTTTTAAGATAAAAATACTACGTTAATTACTACGAAATATTACTACGTTAAAAATCACTACGTTATTGATCTCATTGTTTATCGTAGATTCTTATTATTCTTCTTTCTATAGGTTGATGATGATCGGTAGCATTAACGACCTACATAATTGTTAAGGTATTGTCCTTAAAACCTTGTTGGTTTGACTTTTTTTTATAATTGTCTATAGAGCGAAAACAAAAACTCACCAAAAAATTAGAGAAAGCGCGCAATTTTCATTATTTCTATTTATAACCGACTTCTGTATAACCAATTCTCTCATGGTTCTCAATTTGGTTGTATATTTTTTTTGTACTCATGTTTGTGCGATAAGGTCGCCAATTGTGAATCGATGTTAATGGTCATATTTTTTTTGTTACATCATAGCTTAGAGGTGGTCCCATATAAATTTTACAGAAATCGGTAAGGCGGTTTTGAAATTTAAACAACTAACATTACAACTTGCTTGTATTTAGACGACACGACGCCGACATATATGATAGACTAGATGTCCGCCCCGGCTCCGCCTGTGGTACATTATATACCACTTACCGGGATCCCGTACATATCCAACGATGAAAAAATTGCTGAAATCGGTTCAGTCATTCCTGAGAATATCGCTTTCAAACAAAAAACCTCTTTAGCTACCTGCTACGCCACCTGTCGGAAATTGGTCGTACCAACTCAATCCTAAATCGTTCATAAATCGTATCTCAATCGTAATCGGTCGTACCTATTAGCAAAGGTTTATAATTCAATGACGCCATCTTAATCACATGACACATGGTGTCATGTCAAAGCACAAAAACTCTCAAAAAGGAATATTTTTTCCGGTTTTTGTTACATTTTTTATTCATGCTCCGCTTCTATTGATAGTAGCGTTATGTTCTATAGCCTATAATAGCCTTTCTCGATAAATGGACTATCTAATAGAAAAATAATCTTTCAATTCGGACCAGTTCCCGAGATCCTAGCGTTCAAACAAACAAACAAACTCTTCAGCTTTATAATATTAGTATAGATTCTCAAGAAATTTGATCGAGAGTCTCAATATTTTTTTTTTTGGAGTAAATAGATTATTATTACTTAGTACGAAAAAGGATATTCTTTGAAATATTTAACTCGACCACTTAAGTGAAAACAATACAAATGTTTTACTCTTAGAAAATATATTTCTTTTTCTTCAATAACACAATTTTGCTTCAAATTTAAAGGTATATCTTTGTATACATTTTATTTCTACCGAACTCTAAAAATTCTCAGTGCTACTTCTTAGTACTGCATTCACAGTTTCACAGTCAACAAATAATATCACTAGCCCATCCCCTCAGTCGTAGTCGAAAGGCTAGTGACGTGCCTGAGTCATGACGTTGTGAACTATGGTCCATCTTAACTGAACTGTTGCCTGATCTGTGTCTTCAGTTATTAATAGGAACAGAATAGAAGGAAGTGAGTTCAGTACTCGTATGAACTCCAGCGCAGGCGCATTGTCGCTAGCATTATCGCTTGTTTTACGTCGCGATTGAAATATTTTTAAAAATATAGAATTCCTGTGATTTAAATCGTCTATTTTTCGTTCGTTTTATATAAATCGAATCGGTATTTAAGACGGTTCTAAATTTAAATATAGTGTTAGTTTAATTTTAATGTGCTGCAGCTGAAACTGTCGTGTGTTGGAAAATTGAAGCGAGACATTACTCCTGAAATAGGTGAGTAATCGAATGTAAACAAATCTGCGCATGTTTTCTAGTGTAACTATATTTCATATAAAAACCAGGTAACCTAGAGTTTTGTTTTGCATCTTCTTTTTATATGAGTACAAAAATACAATATAAAATAAATAAATGAAAAGCATTATTTTAGTAGTATTTAATAAATAGAACATAATAAAAATTGTATAAAAATGAAATATCTATGAAAACATTAACAAATAAGTTAAATAAAAATAAATAAAAAATAATAATTACATTTGGAAAAATAACAAAATCAGCATTGAATTTGACACTTACCACATCGAGTCACGCGAGAACAACTGACAAGTGTATTGTGAGTTGTTTTGATTTGAAAATTATTAGAGTGGCCAACAATGGTATTGTTGCTGTTGATGTAAAGATTGATTTAGGGTATATTTATGCCAACATTTTATAACTTCCTATTAATATCATAATTGCAAGAGTTTGGCTGTTTGTGGATCACGTCGGAACGTCTAAACTCATCCCGTTGAAATTTGGAACACAGTTTGATAATAGCCTGGAATAACACATATGTACATAGGCTTCCATAAAAATCACCCTTTGTCGGATGACGTACTTCTTCGAAAGATCTTGAAACATGCTATTTCCTCACGATGTTTTCATTCACCGTTAAATCCAGTGGTAAAAACAAACATGTACTTGTACATCTGCCTGTAAAAAAATACTTAGAGATGAAGGAGGTATTTAGATCCATTATTGACCTTGTAACCTGTTTTACGTGTACACGTTAGAAAAAACAATAAGTATCTAAATAAAAATAATAAAAAAATTATTAAAAAATGCGAAAATTTTCCTACAATATCCAGTTCAACATTCAATATTAATTGAATTGAACCAATTATAACAAGTAAAAAACATGTACAATTTTTTTTTTCTTAGCAACTCCACAACGGGGCCCGTGACTTTTGTTATTTAGGTAATTTTTTGGCATGTCTTGGATTAGGAGAACAACGGATGCTTATCACAACGGGTTCCTATTATTATCTGTGAGAGAAGGCCCGAATTCCATCAGTAGAACACAAATTAGGCTGTATATGATGATATGAATAGATAAAAACAATGCGACTGGATAACGTACTACGTTATAGTTAATTAAAACAATTAACACATGTTACATAAGTTATTTAGAATAGTTGACCTTTGTCCGGCGATTAGCTCTTACAATAACACCGAAGCTTATAAACTAAAATTATCATTATTATGTAAGTATAATTCGTATTCGCTGTTATGATTGTTTTATGATTCGATATTATCGATAATAATATAAACTTGGCTTCTGAGTTTATTCTTTTTAGCTTTGGATATCCTTTTTCATTGGTGTATCAAAAGCCTTGATCCATCTCTGTTTCCAATTAAAATGTTATGGACATCTCTACGAATTTATATGATTTAAAAAACATGGTATAATATCGTCCTTTCTATCTTTCAGGGTTGATCACAACACTAGTATAAGTTACGGGATAATTACTTATTTACCATAAAATAGTAGTTAGAGTTTTTTTGATGGAATAGAGACGAGACGAGCAGGTCATGTGCCTGATGGTAAGCAGCATGCCTGGCCTTAATAACACAGTAACACGCAACTATTGGAACATACATAGTTCAAATCATTACCTAGCACTGCAATGCTAGGTCACTCAGTGATTTAAGAAGTTTTATCTCTATTCCCTGTAATTTCACTGTAAACATTGCCCTTCAAACATGATCACAGTTATGTTTTCATATTGCTGTTTGGCGGTGGATTAATTGGCATAGGTGTGGTACATCCCTAGGTGAACTCTGCAAAGAGTCTTACCAACACATAATCTTACCACTGCAGTCTCCGATATTTGGAGCGTAGTTTGACATGTCTGTCCTTGATGAGAAACTTTTATGTAAACTCCCGACATTAGTTATTTTCCCCTTGAACATTGTACATGAAACTGCATCGAAATATCGGGACTTTATCCCCCAAATAACCATGGTAAATATCCCGTAATTCGTAATCCATAGTTTAAATTAGATTTTTCTTCGTGATAATACTACATTAGGATCTAGTTTTGTATGATGATTATGTTAAAGTTTGGTTATGGTTGATGATTGATGATGATGATGATTGATGAGAGATGATGATTATGTTAGATTAGTAACACTTAATGGTGTTTGTTTGTGGATATCATCATAAATAATCAGCACACATTCGTCCATTGCGGGACATAGCCCATAAGCAACCCACTAAATGGTCCCACTACTGGGGCTCGGTTTTATTTCGCAAGGAGTCTAGGCCATGATTTACCACGCTGGCCCAGTGCAGATTGGTGGAGGACATAAATACATATGGTCAGGAATATCAGACAAACGATATAGGTCAATTTTTATGCCCCCGTTTTTAACTTAGCCTTTCTTCCCCTAACTTATGTTAATAAAAAGACAAATTACAAGATCACGGACTCTGAGTCTATGGAGAAAAAAAACCTATTTTTTCCTGGGAAAAAACTTGATCGGGCATTGCGCGGGTGAAGCCACAAGGCTCCGCTAGTATTTATATAAAATTAATAATATTTTCATAAAATAAGGTCAAATTTGATTCAAGGATAAATTATAAAATCCTTGTTATTTTGTTATTAACTTAATTTTAATTGGTTATGAGGTAGTTAATAACGTTAGGTACTTATCTACGTTGGAGTCAATGAAGTCTTTTTTCCTTCCGTTGTTTGTGTTTTGTTAAAGTACTGATTATCGCGTGACAAAGTTTTATGTGGAACAATAGGTTCTTATCGAATACAGAATGAGTGCAGTGGTATTTAAATGAGAGTTCATTAGACAATACAATCCACGGAATTTGTAAACAATCTGGAAGATGTTGCGTTCATTTAAAGGGTATAGCAGTATAGGCCCAACGACATTAATATAAGTTTTATTAATGTCGTTGGATACGCCTATAAAAAGTGCCCGTAAAGCCTGGGGCTATTTAAAGGTTTCTAGGTTTAAATTTACAAAGTTCTATGTAAATTTTAGGGATGGGCCGAAATTCGTTTTACGTTCGGTTTAACCGAACTTCGTCATTCGGCCGAATGTCGGTTAAAATGCCGAACATTCTGCACTAAATATACTTGCACTATCATAATAGAAATTAATGAAAAAACATAATATCTGTAGTAAAATTGAAATAAAATAAGTCTGATATACCTACTCATAGTCATTTATTTGAACTAGAAAAGTAATCTTACGTGACAAACAAAAAACTTAAATTGGTATTTTTAACTACCAACTTTTTTAAAACCAACAAAAATCACGAAAATCAATTAATTTAATTTGCATAATGTAAACAATAGTAGTACGTGACAAGCTGGTGACGTCTTTACAAATGACTAGCTGGCTAACGGCCGCGTGTGGAAGTGCGGAGCACGGGCGGGGCACATCTAGCAATATTTGCAGCAAGTGCGTAAACAAGTCAACACGAAAAAGCGCGGCGAAATTAAACCGAAGTTCGGCCGAAATTCGGCCGAATTTTTCATTTTTACCGAATGTTCGGCCGAAGTTCGTATTCGGTTCAAACCACATTCGGCCCATCCCTAGTAAATTTATGTTACTTTGCACATAGACAATAAGATACATCTTGATTCTAATCTGTGGACCGTCATTGGTCTATGGATAATTCAGGTGTGCTCAGTGTAGGTGGTTAGCTATGTATGTAACGTAGTGTGATTCTCATTGTATAGTTTTAATAATAAAGACTTTACCCGTTTAAAAAAATCAACTTAGCACTTTTCCACAGGAGGCTACGTCATCCAGTTCAACTGAAATCAGATATTTTTTCTACAAATATTCAATTATTCTCTATCCAATGAAGAACACAGTCGAGTCTTGTATTAAACTGTGTTATCGGTCCTTTTCCTGCCAGAAGAGGAAAAGATTGCATACGCAGCCCATTATATGTGTATATTTGTGTATATTCCATTATACAGCCCATGTGTATATTCCCACACCCGAAACTCATAAGGAGAGAGTTAAGGCCATAATCTACCACGCTGATCAAGTACGGTTTGGTGAGTGGTACTCAAGAGTGTTTGTGCTTTTTCATAAATAAATTATAATTTTGTAAAATATATAGTTAAAAAAGTAGGTGAAAGAGTTGTTGGTACAAAATCCATGTTTTTAATTTCTTTGGCTAATTAATGATTATACTTGAAATTTAACTTCGCTTGACATTACTGTTTCGTATCGTACATGGAAATATGAGCCTTATCTTCTGAGTGAAAATACACATTTTGCTACTCAGGACCACTTAAACACAGCTTAATTCGATTTGTAACTGCGACAGTTATCTCACCTATTAAATTTATCGAAATAGTAAATGGGGTATTCAACTTTTGTTTACCTATTACTATCTAAAGTGTTAAAAATAAGTTTAACCTATAAATAGGTGTTTTTTTAATAATAGTAGATAGCATTCTGCAGTTTTAATGGCGCTGATCCCGTTGTCGTTATTTTCTCGTGATAAAAAATAGCCTATATGCTATTAAGGCGCGTCCCCGAGCAAAACATGATTTTTGCAGTTTTCAGAGCTATTTTTTCTTTTTCCAAAACAAATATCAACTGGTAAAAATTACATTAAACTTTTCCAAAACCTTAAATTTAAAATAAATGGTAGTTTCCTTTATTGAATATAATGTTTAATTAATCTCCTCAAAACGAAACCATACAAATTTAAAATAATTTTAATTACCATGCATCTACTCGTAAAGCAGTCATTATTTAGATTTTGTACTTACACCAAGGGATAGGCAATTTGATTACAAACATTATGATCTAAATATGTTTTTTCAAAAGATAAAAGAGAAGATAAAATAGTCTATTCTAAAATCTGAGCGAAATACAGTGATAAATCCTACTGTTTCTCTCTTGTTCTTCCTTGCGGTGTGAGATGAGGTAAGAAATACTCAAGGTCATTTGCTCAGGGTAGGGCCTTATAAACTATAATCCTAACTGTAACTCAAATTTCAACCCGCCCCTCTACCGCCTAACTAAGTCGGCTTTCGCTTTGCTATTGCGGTCTCTATCATTTCAAGCGGAAAGAAAACAGAGAAACATTAAAGCTAAGACAGTTCTGGTTAGGCGGTAGGCCCCCGGATCTGTTTACCCGCTCCGACGTGTTAGAGCAAACATTCATACATATAATTTACTAGATGCCCGCCCCGGCTTCGCCCGTGGTATATTATATAGCACTCATCGGGATCCCGTACAAATCCAACGGTGAAAGAATGACTGAAATCGGTTCACTCATTCCTGAGAATATCGATTTCAAACAAAAAACCTCTTCAGCTACCTGCTACGCTACCTGACGGAAACTGGTCGTACCAACTACGATTTAGAAAAAAAAATTAGCAAAGGTTTATATTCAATGCACAGATTACTAAAATTCAATGACGCAATCATTGACACATGCTGTCATGTGTCATGTCAAAGCACGAAACGTACGAAAACTCTCAAAAGGGGAATATTTTTTCCCGATTTTGTTATTACATTCTTAGTAGTGTTATTTTCTATAGCCTATAGCCTTCCTCGATAAATGGACTATCCAATAGAAAAAAGAATCTTTCAATTCGGACCAGTACTTCCCGAGATCCTAGCGTTCAAACAAACAAACAAACTCTTCAGCTTTATAATATTAGTATAGATTAGTAGGATTAAAATGAATATGTTTCAACTTGCTGTCTTTTGTTTCAGGTTGCATCATTACGACTACAAAACATGTTGCTGCTGAAGAAAGACGAAAGAAAGAAACGCCAGAAGGGATCACAATGTAAGAGTTTATTAAAAAACGCTTTAGACACCATTCAAATAAGATTTAAATTTGCTTTGTGTTATTTTTTGTGACATGACGTCGTGATCTCCGTCAATAATGAATAATATATTAGGCACAACAGCGTAACAAAAAGTAACCCTAATTGAAATTCAGATTTCTTGCGTTTGAAAGAAAAGTGTCCTTTGATTTTGACCTTGCTTACATACAGTAAAGAATGATGGAATTATCGATAGAGAGAACAAACGACATATCTGCTCTGTTGTAAAGCCTAACAACTAATTATTCAGTACATTCAATAACATTTTATGCGGATTTCTAGTCTGTGGAATTGTTACAATATTGATGTCTTCAAGCTTTGTAGTGATAGGTTGGCAGAGTCCGCCTGGGGAAGTAACACCCCTTTGCCAGTTATTCTACCGGCAAGCAGTAATGTGCAAACATTACTGTGTTCCGAAAGGGAAATGTTTCCAGAGAAATTTCAGGGCTTAGAGATATAACATCTTAAATATCTGGGTTACGAGCGTGGTGCAGTGCTAGGTAATGATTTGGATGCACATGTCCTGCTAGTCTCGCCACTACTTTTTTTTTAAAAAAGTTGAAAGTTAATCGGAGAGACAAGCCAAAAGGCTAAACGAGTTGCGATCACGCGCGCACACTCTCCTTGAAAATGGTCGCAGGACGCGACTGAAACTAGAGTCTTGGACTGACTATATCAAACGTGAGTTACCCGTGCATTTATTTAAAGTTTGTAATATCCACGTTTGTTTTCATACTAAAATCTTAGTGTCTTCAAATCACGAGTGAATCAGTTTCTTCTAGGTAAACACGCTCCAACGTGACCGCATCGTTGCTTAACATCAGGCACAATGGCCGTCAAGTATAAACCTATAAAAGTAAAAAAATGTCCTCCAATTTCAAATGAGACTACCCACATTTCCTTCAAGACTAAAGACTCTCGTAACCATGACGGTGGCAACGCGACCGAACGTCGAGTAATTAAAATCAATTTAGATCGCTATGTAGTCTTGTGTAACGTTTTAATATAAATCGAAATAGCGAAAGCTTAAAAACTTTACTCGTGCACATACATTTATTAATATGTATATTATTCAGATCACTTATTATATTTATTTATCATTTTAAGTGGTTAGTCTCAAGAATTCTTCTAGAATATAGGTGGGTGAATACCTATATTGCATATATGGAAGATATGAATGATATGGAAGAGGTATTGAAACTGTATGGAACCAATGCCGAACATAATCAAATGACCAAATTTACTCTGTAAATAGGCGGAAAATCATGAATTTTTCCGACAAACTAACAATGAAAATTTTAAAATATATATTTTTTATAGTTTCAATACCTCTTCTAATCTATTATTCCGCAACGCCGTACAAAAATCATGCGACAAGGAGAAATGATCAAGGCTTAGAACCCCCCCCCCCCCCCCTCTTCAATTGCACTTAGTTGGACAGCTTACAAGTGACGGCATAGTGCTCAATCTTATTACTTTATACCCTTCTATCATCCTACATAGGTCTCCTGGTGGTTCATTTGGCCCATACATTTTGTTCACAGGCAAGTCTATTACTCCATACGTAGTATATGTAAACTCTTTGCTTTGACCAGTACAAAACAAAAACACATCAACGATTCCAAAATTAAATTCAAATTAAAATCGAAAGTCTCGTATTGTTTTGTCTTGTATTCATAAGGCCATGGAACCGTATTCAAATTGATGTTTTTATTTACAGGTCAAATATTTACTAACGCTGGAGTGGGATGTCTTCTGATAACGATTGCTCTTCTCGCCATTGTCCTCGACCCCATCAGCATGGCAATCAGATACGTGAGTTATCATATTCAGTAGTAGCAAATCAAATCAATATCACTTTATTGCTAGAATATGTTTATGTAGGTATCAGTTATCAAGGTGTTACTGTACTTTTATTTTTTAAATAATAAGTGACGAGACGAGCAGGACATGTGCCTGATAGTAAACAACATACCTAACACATAACAGCACAGTGACACACAACTATTGGAACATGAAGAGTCCAAATCATTACCTAACACTGAACTGCGCTCATCACCCAGAGATCTAAGATGTTATATCTCTAAGCCCTGTAATTTCTCTGGAAACATTGCCCTTCAAACGAGAACACAGTAATGTTTGCACATTACTGCTTGCCGGTAGAATAACTGGTAAAGATGTGGTACTTCCCCAGGCAGACTCTGCCAAGAGCCCTACCACTACAAAGCTTGAAGACATCAATATTGTAACAATTCCACAGACTAGACCTTCCGCATGAAATGTTATTGAATGTACTGCATACCTAAGTAGTTATTAGGCTTTACAGCAGAGCAGATATGTCGTTTGTTCTCTCTAACGATAATTCTATCATACCTTACTGTATGTTAACAAGGTCAAAATCAAAGGATGCTTTTCTTTCAAACTATGAGAGCTAATCAAGCGTGCAACATTTATACCAATACTATAAAGCTGAAGAGTTTAATTGTTTGAACGCGATAATCTCAGGAACTGAAAAATTCTTTCACCGTTGGATATGTACGTGATCCCTGGGTGCTAGACGTTCATGGGCAAAGCCGGGGCGGCGTGCTAATTACAAAATGAATACAGAACGTCTAAATTACAATAGTCAATAATTATGTATAGCCATACGAAAACTAGGTGCCCTCTCAACGGTGAAAAGGTACGAGAGTCTGAACAGTTGATCATTCATTGCTCTTGTCATACTAATCACACCTTTGCCAGTTATTCTACCACCAAGCAGTTATGTTAAAACATCAATGTTCCGGTTTGAAGGGCAACGTTTCAAGTGAAAGTACAGGGCATCGAGTTAAAACAATGTATATCTCTGAGTAACGAGCGCAGTGCAGTGCTAGGTAATTATTTGGAATCTTCGCGTTCCAATAGCTGCGTCTCACTGTGCTGTTATGGGCAGGTATGGTGCTTACCATCAGGCGCATAACCTGCTCCTCTTGTCACTCTATAGCTACAATAAAAATTAAATAAAACAAAAATGTCTTATAGAAAAAAGAGTACAATACTGTTGGAAACAGAAAATAAAATTAAACATTGTGACTCATCCCCCTGATTCGAAATAGACGTAAAAAATTATACCACACAATCATAGGTTCAGTTATATCAGCTGACATGACGTTGCGTTTTCGTTAGAACTGTTTAGAAGATCAAGTTGTAGTCCAAAGGTCTGAGTCCAAAGTCCGCAACATCTGTATTATTATCAACTTAAAAAAAACATTTTTACTCTTATAGTTTTTTCTTAATAATCCTACTAAATAGTGAAACCGCAGGACGCACATAGGAATGTGAAAAAGTCGTGTTATTTTTGCGGTGTGAATTCTAAACTCAATTATACATTTTACAAGTAGTCAAAGTCAGAGCTCTTTATTCATAAATATATATACACTAGATGCCCGCCCCGGCTTCGCCCGTGGTATATTAAATAGCACTCATTGGGATCCCGTACATCCCGTCCAACGGTGAAAGAATGACTGAAATCGGTTCACTCATTCCTGAGAATATCGATTTCAAACAAAAAACCTCTTCAGCTACCTGCTACGCCACCTATCGGAAATTGGTCGTACCAACTCAGATTTAGAAAAAAAAAAATTAGCAAAGGTTTATATTCAATGCACAGATTACTGAAATTCAATGACGCAATCTTTGACAAATGCTGTCATATGTCATATCAAAGCACGAAACGTACGAAAACTCTCAAAAGGGGAATATTTTTTCCCGATTTTGTTACATTCTTGTTTCATGCTCCGCTTCAATTAATAGTAGAGGTATTTTCTATAGCCTAAAGCCTTCCTCGATAAATTGACTATCCAATAGAAAAAAGAATCTTTCAATTCGGATCAGTACTTCCCGAGATCCTAGCGTTCAAACAAACAAACAAACTCTTCAGCTTCATAATATTAGTATAGATTTTACACGTCAATTTTAACAAACCTAAAAAGAACATACAAAACGAATACATTTACAAAGTTTAAACTGGGCATTCCATTGTACTATAATCCCTGCATCCCCGCGTAATTCCAGCTCTCTGTATTTTCCCGGGATAATAAGTAGCCTGTGTGTTCTCCCAGACTATAATCTAACTGGGTTCTAAATTTCAACCTGATCCGTTCAAACGTTACGACGTGATTGAGCAACAAACATCCAAACATTGACATTTTAGTAGGATGCTAGTCAACTCAGAAGATCAATGGTGGAAATAAATATTAGTGGACAATACCATCTGACCCCTAACTAAGTAAAGCTTGTACTATGGCGGCCAGATAGCTGATATAAAACATATATAGTTTTTAAATACATACAATACAAAAAACTTTATTGACACCACAAACAAAGTTGGCAATAAGTAACATATAAAATAACAAAAACATAATGGGCACAAAAGGCGATCTTATCGCTAAAAGCGATGTCTTCCCAGATAACCTTTGATTTATAAGGAAACAAGATTTGTAAGATTTTGGGTAGTGGTGCTACTAACAATATAAATAAACACGTGTATTCTTTATAAATAAATTATATAGACATTAAAAATAAAATATCAAAATGCATATAATAGGTGTACAATAAATAAATAAGTTTAAATATATAAATATATATATTATATAGGTATATAGTATATATACAATATGAAACACAAAAATCCAAGAAAAATAACCACAAATCAGTGAACAACTTTTGTCAGAAAATGCTGCCGAATCACTTATTATACATAGAATTAATTATTATACAAATAATAATTCATGGTTCATAAATCTAAAATCAATGTCCGCGGTACTTACGTGTAGATATTTTAACCAGCTTCAAAGAAGTAGGTCGTCTTCAACAAAGTTACATTTTTGTGTTATCTTATGATAAGCCTTTTGACATGAAAGGTGAAGATAAATTAATATCGAGAAGAAACCAGTGTGTTCCAAGATTAAAACATGTTTTGCAATTTCGATATTAGGATTTGTAGATAATTTTGTTTAGATTTGTTATTGTTTTTTGATAAGAAATAAAATTAGACCATCGACTTTGTTTAACCTGGATTATAACATACTTGCAGTTATCGGATAAAGATTCACGTTCCGCGTTGAAGTCAGGACTACAGTCCTGGCGCTAAACAAAGCGGCGATAGCTTAGAGCAATAAATAAATAAATATTGTTGGACAATTCACACACAATACTAAATAAATGACTCCAAACTAAGCAAAGCTTGTACTATGGCGGCCAGATAGCTGATATAATACATATATAGTTTTAAATACATACTTATTATACATAAAACACCCAAACACACTGCAAATATTTGAATTTATCACACAAACATTTGCACTGGGTGGGAATCGAACCCATAACCTTCGGCTTCGCAGGCAAAGTTACCACCTACTAAGCCACGAGGCCAGTCAATGATCATGTTATTAAATATATGAAGTGCAATTTGACGCACTAAAAATATCGAGTGACGTCACTTGAGTGTACGATTTTTACCAACAAGTGACGTCACGACTCCGTAAATTTGATGATCTATATCTTTGTTCATCTTTAATAATATGGAAAAAATGCGCCCTATATTTTTCTATGATTTATCTGACGATCTAATTAAAATGGTTTCTTTGACCCAGTTTTTATCCGTATTATAAAACGTAAATAGGGATGTTAACACTAATCACAAATTAATGTTTAATGTTAATTTTATGATACTTTGTATTTATAGAATATCGAAAATCACATTATTATAATTTTATGTTATGTTTTAATCTGTTGTCACGTGACTGGAAACACCAATATCACTTATTACGTCACTAGTCGCAAAACAAGCTATCGAAAAACGACTAAACTGTTTACTTTTCTACATTTTTATCATAGTTTGCGATGTTAGCGACGACGATTTTGATTGTTTGTATTCAAGTAATGATAAGAAATCACATAATCTGGGCATACTGTCATGAATCGTGATCAATGTTTTGCGACTAGTGACGTCATGTCAGTCGGAAGTGTTTTAGCGGCAAAATTCAAAATTAGTCTAATATTGTATATTACTAGTAATATTACTCATCGAAAATACTAATATTTTGAAATAAAATGTTATTTATTAAGGTATACATGCGTCAATCTTCAAAATAAAAGCAGTTCCGATAAATTGTTAACATCCCTATTGTTCCAGGGCACACAATTGAAGGAAGGGACATTCCTGTACAACATTTTCAAGTCTGAAGTGACGGGCACTCGGCTGTCCCTCTATGTGTTCAACATCACCAACGAGGAGCGTTTCATGACGGGAGTGGACCACAAGCTGAAGCTAGAAGAGATTGGCCCATTCACATACGTGTAAGTAACCTATTTCTTAGGTAAATCGGTTTCTTATATGTACGCATAGAATAGATAAATGTAAGCACGCTTCATCGTGGACTGCATAGTCGCTTAAGGCCAGGTAGTTCTGTCAAATTAGGCATTTAACGCTGTCTTGTTCTCGCGACCGTCACCGACCGCGGAATCGGTGCCACAGTGCAGAAATAACATTAAAATATTGGACTATGTAATACAAACTCATTTTTTGTTCAAGATTTGTTTATACTAGTGATAACAATTTTGTGAATTGTGAAGTGATAAGAGTTTTTTTGACATATAAACGAAGAAATATTAAATTTATCTGTACTCGTTGATATACAAAAGTCAACCTTTTCTTTTTGGTCACACTATAAGTTGAGAACGGCTTTTCCAATTCCATGCATCTTTTTAAAATGTTTCCTAATAATTCACAACTTCGTCAAAAATATAAAAAAGTGTGCTGATACGTAATGAAAGGCTAGTAAATATAGAAGGTTTTTTGGTCAACTTTGCACTAAATTTCTAATACAATTTTTTTCTATGAGGTAAAGATCACTTACTGAGCATAAAATTACAAAATGCTCACAGATCCAGGTAGAGCTTCAAACGCCAATTGAAAAATACTGTTTTAGCCGATATTTTGGAAACTATATATTTTGACAATAATTGTAGAAATTAAATTTTGCATCTCTTGTTGCTAGCAAACTTTTTTTGTAAAACTTACCGTTTACGATTTATAACCCATTTAATGATACGATTGCGATGATGCCGATAATAGTGGATGAAAATGATGTGGTCTACGATGGAACTTGTTTCTCTAATAGAAACAAGCACAGTGTACCTCGTAACCCCAAGGTTCGAACCTTCGACAAAAACCCACTCTGGCAATGCGTTTCACAGCTTAGTTGTCCTTATTACAAAAGTGGAGACCAAACTCTTCGTTCAACTCTTAAATCATGATGATGAACGGTGTTGTTTATTCGAGCAACGAGCAATGAGATAGAATAACTTTAATTTAAAAACCCCGACTAGGACTAGTCTCTTCCAAAGTGGTAACATCTGTATGTAAGGACTTCTCTTTCAAGTAGGTACTAAGTACCTTACTACCAAAGAATTTACCTAAATGGCATATAAATGCAAGTTAGGTATCATTTATCTAACTTGCATTTATATTAGGGGATTTACGCAGGGGATTTCTCCCCTCTCATTATTTCCTTTTCCCGATCTCTGATTTGACGGACTAATTTTACCGATACTTATCTATTTTCCATTGCATCCGCATTGATTTTTTTACTGATGTGTTATCGACGTCAGTTTTTTGAGACTCCCCTTTTGGTCTACAACATAAAGTAAACAGCGTACTAATTAGTATCAGTGTCTATTTGCTATTCCAATGAAATTGGTAACAAAAATCAAGATCATCGCGTTCTGCATTAGTAATACCTACTGATATTGTTATGCTGTGGCACTATGATCGTAATATTTAAGATTTATTGGTTGTCAAAATAGCAAAATCAAGCGCAGGTCCGTCGTCCGTGAGCGCCGAAACGCGACTGATCGGGCCTGCCGGACGGCGCGCTATATATATGGTAGATATTAAAACATAGTGAATAACTGATACTTTTTATCAAGTCAAACTCTGCGAATGCATCTATAACTTTTTAGTGGCTTTCGTTGAGTACAAAAATTTAGTAAAAAAATTAATTAGTTTGGTCATAAACTTGTAAAAACTTTTTGAAAAGGGGTAACTTTGGGATTTTTTTCTATCAAGTAAAATTCATTAAATCGTGTTATCGAACTGCGAATTGCACTAGATTAAATCCTTAACTAATACATATATTTTTTTCAGAGTTTAATATACTATTTTAAAGGTCTTAAAGTTGTTTTAAAAATTCAAAATTACGGCCCACACGCCCTTAACATCAGGCGAGCGGTCAAGACTTAATTTATAATAGTTTTAAGTGCTGCTAGTACTTCGACTTGAAACAAGTGACTGGCAGAGAAGTAAAAAAAATATTACGTATGTCAAAAAATTTTTGAAGTTTTGCATACTTTGTAAAATTATTAGAGTTATTTTTTTCGACGCCCACCATCACGAAAAATCGACACTCTTTCGTGACGTAGTTGGTAGTGACTCTGCCTGCGAAGCCGAGGGTCGTGGGTTCGGTTCCCACCTAGTGCAAATATTTGTGTGGTGAATTCAAATATTTGTATTGTGTATGGGTTTTCTATGTATAATAAGTATGTATGTATAACTATATAAGTATTATATCAGTTATCTGGCTGCCATGTTAAAAGCTTTGCTTAGTTTGGGGTCAGATGGTGTTGTGTGCGAATTGTCGAAATTAAAAAAATCTTATGTTGAATAAATTATTTTTATGTATTATTATGGTTGAAATTTGACTTACCTTACTTACTTATATTAGTATCTACGAGGAATAAAGAAAAAAAAATTAACTTCTTACACACTTTTTATACAAGGGTAACATTTCCTGAGAAATTGACAAAAATAGTCTTTTATATCTGCATGACGAGTGCAGTGCTATGTAGCGACGAAACCTTTTCCGCAGTTACACTTCTATGAACTGATCTCTTGGCTTAGTTGGCTGTCTGACTGCGAAGCCAATCGGTCGTGAATTCTATTCCCAGTGCAAATATTTGTGTGATGAATGATTACAAATTAGTGATGTCACGAATGTCATATTTTTGACATTCGCGGATGCGAATACGAATATCTGTTCCCAACATTCGCGAATGCGAATGCGAATATTTTAGTTTTTATTTAAATTTAGCGCCATTTGTCTATGGCTTAGTTACACCACCAACAAGTGTACAACTTGACAGCAGACAACAGAACAACAGACTTGAAGAATACAAGGCAAAAAACTACTATTTTTTAAATTGAATATTACCCTACTGAAGTTCCATTATTAACATGAAAAAAAGACATGATTCACTGTAATTTTTTTTAGGAATGAAGTGTTTTGTTTTAGAATCTTTTGGATGTCTGAGTGCCTGTTCCTCGCTAATATTTTAGAAAAAAAAAGAAATTGCGAAAGCAAACTAAGTAAATACGACATTCAATCATTTAGTTCAGCTTGTAAGTAATATAACAAGTTTATACATTTATGAAAATTTGACGAAAAGGAAATTCTGCTCGCTTTCGGACATGTTATGAAAATGAGGCATACCTGTTATTTTGTTAAAACGCTCCACACACGAGTCCTAAAATCAGAAGAAATGACGTAAAAGTAGTGCAGAGGTGCCTACATCGCACCATATGATTGGTGATTTATGGTGCGATGTAGGGTCCTCCCCCACTAGTTTTACGTAATTTCCTCTGATTTTAGGGCTCGTATGTAGAGGGTTTAAGTTATTAAGTCATTAGTATCAGGCTAACAACCTTAGGTGACTGTACCTACGACCATTTATGGCGAAACTATTACATACCGATTATAATAAATTATAATAAATTACCGATTTTTAACCGACTTCAAAAAAAGGAGAAAATTCTCCATTCGGTTGTATCTTGTTTTAAATATGGTTGTATTTTTTAAGTGTTTTGTTTAAGTAAACAGCGTCGATACGAGCAGGACATATGGCTGATTGTAAGCAACATGCCTGCCACATGACAGCACAGTGACACGCAGTTATTGGAACATGAAGAATCCATATCATTACCTAGCACTGCACTGCGCTCGTCACCTAAGATGTTATATCTCTAAGCCCTGTAATTTCTCTGGAAACATTGCCCTTCAAACCGGAACACAGTAATGATTGCACATTACTGCTTGGCGGCAGAATAACTGGCAAAGGTGTGGTACTTCCCCAGGCGGACTTTGCCAAGAGTCCTACCACTACAAAACATACAACTTGTTTATGTATACAAACAAGTTGAAGTTAGACCTCTTAACACAAAGGATTAAAAGTAAAAGCATTATCTTCTTTTATATACCTCTTTTTTAAGAGTGATAGGTTTGCGTCAGACTGCCACCTGGCTTGATAAGCAACTAATATAATAATTAGTCGTAGGTCTAAGAACCGATGTTGGAAAGTTCATGCAAATACGGTCGATTTACGCTAACACCTGATTCGTGTTTGGTTATCGTTGGAAACTTGTTTTAGCGGTCCTCGTTTATTTGTTTTCACGAGTACGAATGACGGACCGTTTTCTGCGTCGGTTAGACATTTTTTTTAATCAGAAATAGTATTAAGGATTATTTTTCCGTTCGTAATAAATTTTTTTTTCAAATTCTATTTCTTTTTATTCTATTATTTTTAGTATATTCTATTCTAATTACTGGTTTTGAAGTGCACAAAGCGCTCCAGAGCCTGAAATATAGCAAATCCCCAGGCCCTGATGATATAACTTCAGATGCTCTCAAAGTGGGAGAGCGAACCCTACTTCCGCACCTAACAAATTTTTTCAACTCCATTTTAAAAACTGGCACTATAACTAAACAACTTTGACATTCTTACATCACTCTAATTCATAAAAAAGGAGATAAATCAAATATAGAAAACTATCGACCGATTAGTTTAATTTCACATCTCTAAAAAGCCTTCATTAAAGTCATTGAAAACAGAATAGCACCGAAACTTGACCAGCATCAACCTACAGAACAAGCTGCTTTCCGCAAAGGGTTCTCTACCACCGACCATCTACACTCCATTAACCAAATAATAGAAAAACATGCTGAATTTAACTCACCTCTCTACCTGGCTTTCGTCAATTACTCCAAAGCATTTGACAGTATCACCCACCCCTCTATCTTCCAAGCACTAGAAAATCAAGAAATTGACAATACTTACATTCACCTACTACAAAACATATACCGCCATAGTACCTACAGCCGCAATAAAACAAAACACCTTAGGTTCATCCTTTAATATAGAAAAAGGAGTGAAACAAGGCGACCCGCTGTCACCAAAACTATTCACAGCCACTTTAGAACAAGTTTTCCGCAAATTGGGACCAGACTGGGAAGAGAAAGGTCTACTCATCGGTGAGAAAAGACTTACCAACCTGCGCTTCGCAGATGATATCGTTCTCTTCTCTGCCTCAGCTCTTGAATTGGGTCACATGCTACAAGATGTAGGCAAAGCAAGCACCGAGGTTGGACTGAAGATGAACATATCAAAGACCAAGATAACGACCAACAGCGTAAAGCGCAAAATATTAATTGAATGTACGGAGATTGAATATGTCCACAGCTACGTGTATTTGGGCCAATTAGTGTCTTTCCAGGCTAGACAGAATGCGGAGATTACCCGTCGCACTGAAAATGCCTGGAAGAGCTATTGGTCCATGAAAGACCTCATGAAGGGGAGACACCCCACTTATCCTTAAACGTAAGCTCATGGACATGTGCATTCTCCCCATTCTAACGTACGGAGCGCAAACTTGGTCTTTGACTAAAGATCAAAAGTTCAACCTCGCAGTTTGCCAACGAGCCATGGAACGTAGTATTCTCTGCGTAAAGCTAACCGATCGTATAAGAAACACCATACTGCGTTTTAGGACTCAGATAGCCGATGTGACCCAAATAACAGCTAATTTGAAATGGGACTGGGCTGGCCATGTCTGCCGCATGTCAGATGCTCACTGGGCCAAAATCACTACTCAGTGGAAGCCCGATCGCAAACGACTATGCGGCAGGCCAAAGAAACGCTGGCGGGATGACCTTGACGGCTATTCAAAACACTGGGAAACATTAAGTCAAGATAGAATCAAATGGAGAGAAGGTAGGGAGGCCTTTGCCCAGCATTGGGACAGTATAGGCTAATAATAAATAAATAATTTCTTTTATTTCAATTTGTGAAAAGTTTTTTATTTTTATATACGACTAGCTGTACCCTGCCACGCTTCGCTGTGCCACATTGTGATGCAAAAATTAGATAAAAACAATCCTTGATGCGGATTATATATCAAACTAAAATTTCAGCTCGATCGGTGCAGTACTTTTTGAGTTTTTGAAGCGTACACAAACCAACATAACATTTTTATATATAGAGATGTGGTTTGGTTGATTTTCTTACATTGTATACCTAATTAATTCACGGGTTACTGATATGACCGGTCAAATCTGACTTAAGTTATAGGCGCATGTGGCGGCCCTTTTTCAAAGAAATAGATACAAAGTTAACAACTACTAGTTTTGTGTTTGTACTGTCTTTTATATATTAAATAGTGACGAGTCGAGCAGGATATGTGTAAATAACAAGCCTGCCATATTATCCCAGTAACACGCAGCTATTGGAACGTGAAGAGTCTAAATCAATACCTCCACTGCGCTCGTTACCCAGAGATATTAAATGTTTTATCTCTATGGCCTATTTCAATGGAAACATTGCCCTTCATACTTCATTCAGACAAGAAAATATTTACTTCCTGAACACAGAAATTATAACAGTGGAACAGATCCTATCCTAATACCTATATAACGGGAATAATTATGTTAATTTTGATTTTCACGCTTTTTTTTTTGGTTTTGTTAAAAATCACTTAGCCAATTTCAATAAAATTCACATAAGTGGTCTTAATTTAAATATTGAAATATGATCTACCAAAGATAAACATCATGAAAATTGATTTGTGATGATGAATAAAAACATTCCAAGGGTGAACATAAAATTGTTTCTAAGTTACGATACACATTTTTCCCTCTGCATAATATTAGTACAGACTGGTATAATAAATAATATTGATAATAAGATAGATATGGTATACATAATACGGATTAGTTGGAATTAAATGCGAACAAATCACAATTCATAACAGAATAGCAATCGGTCACTGACATTATTTTATAATTCTATATAGGTATGTAGATTCATTGATTTTATCTTTTGTTCAAGATCTAGACAAAAACAACAAAGAGTTGATATCAGAACTTCGGAATATATGTCACGGAATATAATTAAAATGACAAATAATTCGCACTATAATGATACATTTATAGATATTATTGAAATATAAGTATTTAAATAGTAATAAAAACTAACGATAAAATTGAAAAAATACATCGTTCATTACAATTATAATATTAGATTACATAAAAAAAAAAACATTATTACTTTGCTTCCATTATCATTGGATTGCTATACATACCGAATCAGTTTTGTAAAATTATGTAATGTAGATAATAATAGAGTAAAATTGGTAGTCCTTGAATAGGCAGCTTAGAGTGATGAATTATTTAGTGAATTACAAAGTTTTTTTGTGAAATTGTCGTAGACTACATAATATTTGCATGCAGTAAGGTTGATTATGGAGTTCTCAATGTAAACATTTAAGATCTTATTGAAATTACCCATTTTCTGAAATAAATAAATGTATTTATTTATTACATACTAGCAGCCCGCCCCTGCTTCGCACGAGTATTATGGAAAATAAGTATACAACAAAATTATTAGACTTACAAATTTTAACACACTCTTGGCAGAATTGCCATGCTTAGGACATAAGACAAAACAAACAATCCCAATCATCTGTTTATCATTTAAAACGCATGCTTTTTTGCCTATTTTACTTTATAAAAAATGCGGGAGCCAGAAGCTCAAGGGAGGTCCTGAGAGGAGCGAGCCAAGCGAGGTCGTCGCCGTAGCGAGAGGTTACACTCAAGGACATAGAGCTTCTGGCTCCAGGAGCTCACCCGGAGTCGTACCTCAGTGATAGACCATAATAGGACCAATTGTTATGTTTAGGTATTGATATGCTTCTCTCAATATGTGCCTTTAAACATTATGCTAAGTTATGTTTGTGCTATATACGGTAGCAAAAATTATGCGAAAACTGTTATGCGTTAGTTGTTATGGTATATTATCATTAGTCCTAAAAACTTTAGGCGTGTCTGGCGTCGTTGTTATTCCCCTTTTACTTTTACGCATCAAATCAAAAATTAAATTAGTAAATATTTAATGGTTGTAATTTAGTGTTAAAAATCTGCTAATGCCACCTACGACGTAGTTTATGGTTGTGCAATGTTTTATGTAGGTACTAAAGTCTATTAGTTCTAAATACGTACTAAATAGTTACGGCTGGTCTAGTCGGGAGAACGGCGGCGGCCGATCTGGAGCCCCGGTTTTAAATCCCATGTGCACCAGGCACCACTGTCTTTTCGGAGTAATATGCGTAATACCGCTAACTTAAAACGGTGAAGAAAAACATCGTGAAGAAATCGCCATGTACTTAGAATCTTTTGAGGTCATGTGTCATCCACCAACCCGCACTGGGCCAGCGTGGTGGATTATGGACTTGACTCTCTCCTTGCGAGAGAGGGCCCCGAGTCCCAGTAGTAGGAATATTTAGTTTAGTTTTAGTAAAAATTTACGTAGATATCTCATTTTTTTTCGTGATAAACATAGCCTATGTTACTCAGTGATAATGTAGCTTTCTATTGGCAAAAGAATTTTTGAAATCGGTCCGGTAGTTTTTGAGTTTATTCGTGCCATACAAAAATACAAATCTTTCCTCTTTATAATATTAGTATAGATAAAAAAAATATAACATTAAATTTATAGTAAAACATTTGACGTTAATCTCTACTATAATTTATTATCGTACAATGAAATGTTAGGTTTAAAGTTTAAAAAATGTATATTTATTATATGGCATTTCTTTTGTTTTTAACTGAGTTCAAATAGAAAAGGTTTTTAATTCGGTTGTATGTCTTTTTTTCTGTGTATGTCACGTGATAGCTCCGCCAATTATGAATCAATTTTGATGATTATTTCTTTATTTGGAACTAGCTGCGCCCCGTGGCATTACCCGTGTAGTTCTTGGCCCCGTTATATCCCCGCGAGAAAGTAGTGTACTTCCAGACCATAATCTATCTGTGTTGCGAATTTCAACCCATCTATTCATACGTTTCGACGTGATTGAGCAACAAACATCCAAATATCAAAACATCAACACATTGACATTTTTAATATTAGTATGATATCGTAGGTCAGGGCTGGTCCCAATAAAGTTTATCGAAATACATGTATTTTATGTGTTACCTATGTTTTTTTTGGTATCTGTGTTATTTCTACTATATCTGAAAAAAATAAAATTTGCTTTCATTTTATGTTGATGTCTTAGTGATAGTTTCTCGTTAACTTTGCTAGAGTGTCTGAATCAAATTTTAAATTGAAATCAGTTTTTTTTTCGGAGGCCAATATTTTTTTTTTTATTATAAAATTTCTTTATTTGCGAAAATGGGTAATTACAATAAGAATCTTCAATGTAAATTCAGAACTCCATAATGAACCTTACGGCATGCAAATATGTTTTGTGTTTTTTTTATTATTTTATCTGTTGTCGCAGGGAAACGCGTCGGAACGGCGATATAGAGATGGACGAGGCAGCCGAGGACGTGTGGTTCACTCCGTACATGACCGTGCGGTTCCTGCCCGAGGAATCGATCGGCAACCCCGCCCACATGAGGGTCACAGTGCCTAACCTCGCGTTTATGGTGAGTCGTATGCATCGAGCAACTCGATGTTCCGCGCAAGCACGGAAGGGACTAGCCTTAGCAAAAAATATAGTTCAAATCTTTCTGTCATTTCTTGCGGGAAGGGAAAGTTGCACAGTAGCGCAAAGCCGCACTATTACATACAAAACATACCTGTACCGATCCATTGCCGATCATACTCACACAGCCAAATCACTAACATAAAAAAAATAAAAGCACCATTCACAAATCTAGCCCCGCCCTCAGCCACAGTATATTATCAAACTCCTTGGTCCACGCGGACTTGTACTTTGACAAAGGGGAAACGCTGTGTATGCCTATACTCTCTTCCGTGTTGCTCGCTGGACGTATGTTACTAGTACTAGCTATGGTTATAAATATATGAGAACAATAGGTTATCTAGAAGCAATAAGGTCGCATTTTGTTCCAATAATGTGTTATTTTACAGGTTAAACTTTTAATTTTAGTATTGAAATTAACGTGGTTATTACAGAGTCATATTTAATTGGGTAACTCATGTGTATCAGTCAAGCCGACTCGGAATTTCGACCGCGTCCGGTGCCCTTTTTCATATAGAGGTATATGTAATATCCTCAGAAATCTAAATAATAATATTTAGATTTCTTTGGTACTCAGATTGAAATAGAATTTTTCAAATCAGACGATTAGCTCCTGAGATCACGAAGTTCAAACAAATAAAGTACAGTTAAGTTTAAATATTGATATAGTCAGATTTCTTGTGCCAATAAAAATCGTTTAACGCGTTTGTGAAATATCATCTCTTGAGAAGCTGGTTTTTTTTTCATTAGGCGCCAGAGGCCATTTTGCGTTCAGTTGAACCCATTCATGAAAACAATGACGTTTTTTTAATTGACGAATTAAATGACTTGAATGACGCACATTGATATTCAACAAGTAAAGCCGGGTGATAACGACATATTTTTGCTGGCCATAAACAAACAACACTGAAAACAAAACTGACTTTCATTTGACTCAAGATCGCCTTCATACTGGGCACGCTCCCAACAGACAGTGGGCTTGATTATCTGTAGACTTTCGTCGGCCCATAGGTTATTTAGATCTACTTATTGTAAATAGTTAGTTAGGTTTGTATTATGGGTTCGCAGTTTACGAAAACGTTAAGGAGGGCTATCTCTCTCTTTTTTTTATTGTAGTAAAGAGTGACGAGACGAGCAGGACATGTGCATGATGGTAAGCAACATGCAACAAGCCCGTAACAGCACAGGGACACGCAGCTATTGGTACATCAAGAATACAAATCATAACATAGCACTGCACTGCGCTTGTCATTCATAAATATAAGATGTTTTATAGATAGATACTCTTTATTGTACACACAAAAAACAAAAAAAAACACTTACGAGTACACATACACGATAAGAAAAACTAAGGTAGCAATCGGCGGCCTTATCGCTAGAAGCGATCACTTCCGTGCAACCGTTGGGTGGAAATGGTATAAAAAATATTTTATGAAGCGGGGTTTTATATCCATGTAATTTCTCTGGGAACGCTACCCTTCAAACCGGAATACATTGATACTTATACATTACTGCTTGGTGGTAGAATAATCAAATGTGTGGTACTTCCCCAGGCGGACTCTACCAAGAGTCCTACCACTACAAAACATAATGAGTTCGCCCTTGACGAATCCGTCAAGGAGGAATATCTCTCTATCACTACAGTGTTGTCTGTAATGATGTAGTTCTATTTTGTTTTGTTATCAAGCAACTGTACCTACATAATTTTGCAATAATTATGTAAAATACTAGCTGTACCCTGCCACGCTTCGCTGTGGCACATTGTGATGCAAAAATTAGATAAAAACAATCCTTGATGCGGATTATATATCATTCTAAAATTTCCGCTCGATCGGTGCAGAACTTTTTGAGTTTTTGTAACGTACACAAACCAACATAACATTTTTATAGATAAAAAAAGATGTAATATTTCTGTAGACACAGTTTTAAAAGCATCTTAAAAACAAGTAGGTCAGTACGTCGAAAATACACCGCGCGGCTCGCTTATCTCACTAGAGCACATGTTCGTGAGAATGATAGATTTACATTCTTATCACTGACAAGCAAAACCCCACGGCGTCACTTGCGGCTTAGCTAAACTATTAAATGTAAACAACCAACCAATATTAGAAACTAGCAACACCCAGCGGTCATGGACGTATAAAAAAGTCGGACGTAGTCTCGCTAAAACAAAAACTGTGTCACTAGAGTCGGCCACATTTGGACGTGTGCCTTGTCAGGTTGTCACTGATAGGCTGACGACACACACACATTTACACAAGTAGCGAGTGTAATGACTCACTGATGTGTGCGTGTCAAACTGTAGGTATATGACAGTGCATACGTGCATATTATGTGGCCGATTTGATGGACACAAGTTTTGTTTTAGCGAGACTACGTCCGACTTTTTTTATACGACCATGCCTACCGTGTTTCTCGCGTAACTCCCTGTCCCGGGATCAAAAACATGTGGGTTCTTCTAAACTATAAGATGTGTTCCAAATTTCAACTCGATCTATTCATCCGTAACGTGGTTGAGCCACAAACATCCAAACGTTGACATTTATACAATTACTAGATGCCCGCCCCGGCTTCGCCCGTGGTATATTATATAGCACTCATCGGGATCCCGTACATATCCAACGGTGAAAGAATGACTGAAATCGGTTCACTCATTCCTGAGAATATCGATTTCAAACAAAAAACCTCTTCAGCTACCTGCTACGCCACCTATCGGAAATTGGTCGTACCAACTCAGATTTTGAAAAAAAATAGCAAAGGTTTATATTCAATGCACAGATTACTGAAATTCAATGACGCTATCTTTGACACATGCTGTCATGTGTCATGTCAAAGCACAAAACGTACGAAAACTCTCAAAAGGGGAATATTTTTTCCCGATTTTGTTACATTCTTGTTTCATGGTCCGCTTCAATTAATAGTAGAGTTATTTTCTATAGCCTAAAGCCTTCCTCGATAAATGGACTATCCAATAGAAAAATAATCTTTCAATTCTGACCAGTACTTCCCGAGATCCTAGCGTTCAAGCAAACAAACAAACAAACAAACTCTTCAGCTTTATAATATTAGTATATATTTATTTTGTAGTTTAGTTACTAGCGCTAGTTTTGAAGTGTTTTACTGTAATACATCTGTTTTTTGTGTCATAACAAAGAGTTATCTATCTAAATGTTTGCACTGGGTGGGAATCGAACCCACGACCCTTTGGCTTCGACTCGACTTCCTACCAACTAAGCCACGAGGCCAGTCTATTAGAAGCCAGGCAAGACAAACCGTAACACCGGGAGTCATGTGTGCCGAACTAATTGGCCGAGCATGACTAAACTACGCGTCCCACTTGATTGATATAAATGATGAACGATGAATAGAACTAATATTTACAGTAGCGTGTATCATAACTGCATGACTTGACACAGATATCTCAGCATGAACAGCCCATTAAATGTTCCCAAGACTCGGGGCCTTCTCTCGCAACGAGATAGTCAAGGTCATAATCCACCACGCTAGCCCATTGGTGGATAACAAATAACCTCGAAAGATTCAAGGTACATGTCGGTTTCCTCACAATGTTTTGCTTCACCGTTTTTAAGTGGGCGCCATTACGCACGTAACTTCCAAAAGACAATGGTGCGCGTGGGGTTTGAACCCGGGGCTTCCGGATCGACAGTCGTCGTTCTCACGGCTAGACCATCCGAACTTTTTTTTACTAGCCACATACTTTTTGGCACAGAGAGATATGTACCTATTTTAATTCAATAAATTACTGGCTTTTATAGTGGTAGGGCTCTTTGGAGATTCCACCTGGGGAAGTACCACATCTTTGCAAATTATTCTGCCGCTAAACAGTAGTGTGAAAGCATTACTGTGTTCCGGTTTGAAGAGCAATGTTTCCAGGTAAATTATTGGGTAAAAGATAAAACACCTTATATATCCGGGTGTCGAACGCATTGCGGTGCTAGTTAATGATTTGGACTCTTCATGTTCCAATAGCTGCGTGTTACTGTGCTGTTATGTTTAGGCATGTTTCTTACCATCAGGCACATGTCCTGCTCGTTTTGTCACTCTATATCATGTATACAGATTTCTATGATTGCTTGGGTGTTTCTATGAACCAGAAAAATAGTTTTTGAATAACATAAATATAAAATTCTTTATTTGCGCATATGGGTATTTACAGGTGTTGGAGGTACAGAAAAAATAACTCCACATTCTGCCCTTTGACTTGCAAAAACACAAAATACATTAATTTGCATAAAAATACTTGAAAAATTTTTTGGAAGAAATATTATACAATGAAAATAGGCATATTTGTAAAGGTGGTTTTCAATTAATGTCAAGATTCATAATAATTATATATTTTGTATGTTAGAATTATAGATTATGTTTTATAAAGTAATTTGCTATTATTTACTATTTTTTATAAATTTCAAATGACTTGCTGATAAGCAACACGCCTGCCTATACCAACACAGTCGCGTAGCCATTAGAACACGAAGATTCCAAATCATTACCTAGCACTGCAATGCGCTCGTCACTCAGAGATACATGATGCTTTATCTCTATGCCCTGTAATTTATCTGAATACATAGCCCTTCAAACCTGAACACAGTGATGTTTGCACATTACTGTTTGATGGTAGTATAACTAAAACTGGCAAATGTACTTCCCCCAGGCAGATTTGTTTAGTTTGGAGCTTGGCGGTGTCTCACAATTAATTAACAGGTTAATATCCACTTCAAACATTAACACAAAGATATTTAAACCACAAGAACAAAATTAAAAATGTTGATTAACCCCCAACTACCTCAGATTTCTTATCTGTACAATATGAAACATGTGAAAAAAGAAATATATTTCGCCATTCTGTGGAAGCGGCCAACTTGGATTTGAAATTTATCATAGTGCAATGTATTCACCTAGTCAAGCCCTTTCGTTTGATACCCATATTGAGGTAGTAGTGAAAAAAAAAACAGTTCGCCATATTGTGCTGGCGGCCATCTTGGATTTGAATGTTTTATAGTGTATAGTATTCTACTAGTCAAACCCTTTCATTTGATACCCATATTGAGGTAGGTTGTGCAGAAATATTTTGTCCGCCATTTTGTGGTGGCGGCCATCTTGAATCGATATTATCCAAACATAGCTAAGAACATCCGCACAAATATTAACTTTCAAATAAAAAAAACCGCATCAAAATCGGCCCATCCGTTTGAGCTCTACGGTGCCACAGACAGACACACACACAGACAGACAGACAGCCATCGACGTTAAACTTATAACACCCCTTTTTTGGTCGGGGGGTTAAAAATATACACTGGTACTCACACTTGGGTACACTCCGCGAGGTATAAGCTGAGCTTTGCATTAGTGTGAGTGATCACCAATCAGGCAGGAGCGCGGCGAGACAGAATGGCGCCGCGCCTAAGGCCGGTTGTCACACCTACACTATCCATGTACACTCACACAAATGCAAAGCTCAGCTTATGCCTCGCGGAGTGTAACTTGTGTCGTGGGCACCAGACATAACAATTTTCTTCTTCAATCTTGCCATTGATCCACCTCAGCATATCACGCGCTAGCTAGTTAACTGTAACCAGATTATTCTGATTGTATAATGAGCAGACATTTGTATATTTCATGAATTTTAATTAGCACCGTATTGCCGCATTTGTTTTGGTACCACCGATATATTGAGAGGTATAGCAGGTATCACTAGATCTATCAGCTCACGTGGTATACAGGGTTATTGCTAATCAGCCTGCATCTTTTTAAGGGGATCTTAAATACATTAAATACGTCAACTTTTGTTCTATTGCTCATTAAATTTAATATATTTTTTTCCATACAAAATAATAAAAAAAGTATATTTGCCCGCTAAACAGTTTTTTTAAAAATTTTATTTACTAAAACTGTCTATTTAAACATACAAAACACGCTCTTAAACGGATGCAGGATGTGTTTTTTAACTGTAATAGGTTCGCACTTGAGCGCCATCTTGCCTGATGTTAAATGATGCGATCTACGATGGAGCGTGCTTACCTAGAAGAAACCGATTCACTCTCGATTTGAACATTGTAACTATCGGGGAAAACCCACTCAGGCAACACATTCCACAACCTCGACGTTCTTATTACAAACGTGGAGTCAAATCTTTTCGTTCGTGTTTTTGGAACATCAACCATGAAACGATGTCGCTTTTTTGAGATACGAGAAGTCCGATAAAAGAAGGGGCAAGGTGGTATTAGATCATGCAGATCCCTTGAATACTCTCCGAAGTGCATCCGATAAAAAACCGATAAACTAGCAATTTTGCGGCGATGATCAAAAATTTGACGTCTTTTACGCACACGAGTGTCATTGCCTGTGAGCCTTTTGGCACGTCTTTCAATCGATTTCAGAGTCTCGAGCTGATACTTAGCCGATCCATCCCAAAGGTGCGAACGGTACTCCATACAGGATTATTTACCAATAACCCTGTAAATAGGTTCTCGCATAGTTTTCTGTTGACATTATAATTTAAATTTATTCAATGACATTTCATTAATTAGGGTTGTTATTTTTAGTTTTATACCATTGATCATTTGAATTTAACTGAAACAAATTAGATGTTCTTTAGGAATTATCCTATCACCTCTAATGTATACCCATATGCGCGAAAAAAAAAAAATTTTTTTTTTTTAATTCTGAAGGGTAAGTTTATAAAATGCTAGTTTGTAATATTAAAAATGATATAATTTTGCATTTGCGAGTAATCTATAATTTCTTTAATCAACAAAATTGACAAAATCAAAATCATGAAAAATAATCAAATCCAATAAAAATCATATCAATTATATAATTATTGTTTTACCGTCAGTCTCTAAAAATACTAAAACACGTTATAACGCTTACTGAATTTAAGGCCGTCACAGAGGTAGCAATAATAAATATTTTCATATTTCATAGCTGGACATATTTCTGTATATTTTCTATATAAATCCTCGAGTGTCCACACACGCAGCTACAATATATATTTTCGTGACGTCACCCAACTATACCGTAATATATATTAAGGCATATTAATATTAATTATGGTATAGCAAGACATATTTTGAATGTACAGCGTGTTTCAACATTGTCCGAGCATACATCACGAGTTGTTTTAAGCTTATATTTATTAGTTTCACCTATCCCGATATTAACCAAGATCTGATGATGGATCTTGAAGTGGGTCATAGAAACTCTGCAATGAAATGACGAAACTTCGTCAAATTTTGAATCGTTTTAGTTGTCTTGGTCTGATGAAATTGATTCATCCGTTTCGGAGCTACGATGCTAGTGCTACAAATACAAACACAGTTATGTCAAACTTATAACACCCCGTCGTTATTGCTTCGAGGGTTAAAAAGTTCAAAAGACTCGTGACGTGCGTTCAGATAATGTTGAAACATACTGTAAACTCAAAATATGTCTTGCTATGTTAATATGCCATAATATGAACATATTACGGTATATTTTGCTGACGTCACCAAAATATGAAAATATATATTATAGCTACGTCTGTGACGGCCTTTAAATACTGCTTTTAAATATTAGGTAGACATAACATGAATCTACTAGCCTGAATGAATGAAAGGTGTCTTTCATTAATTATCTTTTATTGACCATAAAACAATCATGAACGAAGAAATAGGATAAGATACGTTATCTCCTGAACGGATCTGTATTCTGTAGGCCTAGTGAACCATGGGTCATGGTAATGCCACCAATCCAGTCTTCATTCGATATGATAGAACTATTTTTGTCATCTTTTTATCATCTTCAAAAGGCCAGTCCAGTCTAGGCCAGTCCAGGTCCTAAATTCGATTGTATGTTTTTTTTCTTTGTGTTACGCGATAACTCCGACAAATTGTGAACTAAATTTGATGCTTTTTTTATTTGTTAGATCATAGTTCAGACGTGGTCCCATATAATTTTTATCGAAATCAATGTGGTAGTTTTTTCTTTTTTTTTAATAAAGAGTGACGAGACGAACAGTACATGTGCCTGATGGTAAGCAACATGCCTGCCACATAACAGCACAGTGACACGCAGCTATTGGAACAAGAAGAGTCCAAATCATTACCTAGCACTGCACTGCAATCGTCACCCAGAGACCTAAGATGTTATATCTCTAAGCCCAGTTATTTATCTGGAAACATTGCCCTTCAAACCGGAAAACAGTAATGCCTGCATATTACTGCTTGGCGGTAGAATAACTGGCAAAGGTGTGGTACTTCCCCAGGCGGACTCTGCCAAGAGTCTTACCACTACATAAAGTTTTAGAAATATGATCAAAAAACATAAAATTTACATTTGCCTAGATGACTTAGTGATCGATTCTTATGAAATTTGGACGAATATCTGAATTTAATTTATTATTTAATTTATCATATTCTGAGTTTAATTAATTTAATTAAAATTGTAGTCGGTTTTAATTTTTTCAGAAAAAATGAAAATAGTACCTAATAGAAGATTTTTCAATTCGCCGAAATCTTAGTGTCAGATATATTTTATCTTAGCCTATAACACGAAGAAGCGTAAACTGATTTGGAAAATGTATTTTTAAAATACCGTGGCTTACAAGTTTGTCTTGTCTCTCTGTGTTTTTATGTGTTTGTCTATAATATCGTAGCTCCTAAAATGATGAACCAATTTTGATGTTTGTTTGAAAGGTGAATTACTCGGAGTGTTCTTATCTATGTTTCATGAAAGTTGTTCGCAGACGGCAGCCACTACAAAATGACAGACTACAAAAAAATTCACAACTTCCTCCAAATGGAATTCTAATTGAAATTTGGAAATTGATTTGAAATCGATAAGAAAAGAAAAGAAAGAAAAGCCGCCACCATAAAATGTCTTTTGTTTTTAATCTTTGTAATGTAATTAGTTATTTATTTCACAAGTTATAATTTCCCAGATCTCATTTGAATTTCATCGGAATCGGTTGATCGGTTTTCGAAAATTTGACAAAAATATAATATTGAATGATATATAAAATTTTACAAAAATATAACATTGAATATCTATATCATTGTTTTACTCGAAATTCTCTCAATGAAACTGAAACATAAACTAAGCGCATCTGAACTATGCATTGACCGATGAAGTGTAACATTAATCCAGAATTTCAAACCTACCAGTATAGACTGCAGGCCCGTGAACAAAATTTATGGGTCAAATGAATCACCAGGAGACCTATGTAGGATGATAGCATGGTATAAAGTAATAAGATTCAGCACTACGCCGTCACTTGTAAGCTGTCCAACTGAGTGTAGTTGAAGAGGGGGCTTGCAACCCTCGATCATTTCTCCTTGTCACATGATTTTTGTACGGCATTGCGAAACAAAGGAATTGAAAAGGTATTGAAACTGCATGGAACCAACGCCGTACATAATCATATGACCAAATTTACTCTGTAAATTGTTGGGAAATCATGAATTTTTTCGACTTACTAGTAATTAAAATTTTCCAATTTATAATTTGTATAGTTTCAATATACCTCTTTTAATCTATTATTCCACAACACCGTACAACAATCATGCAACAAGGAGAAATGACCGAGGGTTAGAACCTCCCTCTTCAATTGCACTCAGCTGGACAGCTTGCATAGTGCTGAATCTTATTACTTTATACCCTTCTATCATCCTACAAAGGTCTCCTGGTGGTTCATTTGACCCATACATTTTGTTCACGGGCCTGCAGTCTAGTAGGTACCCATCAAGCGGAGGTTTCTGCTTGTACTAGTTTTTCCCTTACTTACGTCAAATAGCTTCTTTTGGATGATGCACTTAAATTGAAATAGGTATAGCAATGTAAAAAGCGTGGTTATGACTTTGGGTGTTTTCATAATCAGTTTTGATAAACAAACTATACTTATACAATTATATGTTTACGTCATCGTTACGAGCACCGTCATTGCTTTTTGGTACTTTGGATTACGAATTCATACATTTTTTAACTTTTTAAAGTGTTTCTTTGTTGCTTACGCAAATAATTTTCAAAGGGCAAAAAAGTGTGGCTATTGTATTAATTTTTTACTAACATTTCGTATCCATTTTCTATCCATCGTATTTTAAACATTTGTTCAAATGCGTAGGTTCCTACGTGAGCCAAAAGTCTGTGAAATTTTTGAGCGAAGTGAACTTTGCTTTGTAAGGCTCTTTACAGAGTCCGTCTGGGGAAGTTTGAAAGGAAATAACCTATGCCAGTTATTCTACCGCCAAGCAGTAGTGTAAAAAGATTACTGTATTCCGGTTTGAAGGGAAATGTTTCAAGACAAATTACTGTTTTAAGAGATAAAACACCATTTATCTCCGTGGAACGGCCGCAGTGCGGTGCTAGGTAATGATTTGGACTCTTCTTGTTCTAATAGCTGCGTGTCACAGTGCTGTTATGGGCAGGCATGTAACGTACCATGAGCCACACGCCTTTCACACTTTTTATCATCTATACTATAAAAAAATATTACGTCTGTAGATTAATTAACTCAATATTTTTTTAACAGTTACAGTAATTCCATGACAGTTCTAAATGTTTATGATTGTTACTTATGACGAGTTAGGGTTTTTATTTTAATGACATAGGTTTTATTTCATTTTTATGGTAATCATAGTAAGAACTACCTGCAATAACACTATTTAAGCGTAATTTGTTTGTGGATAGTAGTTCGCTTTTTAATTTTTATTGCATTAGGTATAATTGATTTTCTTTTTAGTATTTATAATAAAAATTAACCACTTACAATAAACAACAAAAGTGTAATTATGTTTGCCAGAGTAGTTAATTATAACAATTACCTACTTCGTTTTGTCTTAATTACATTAGGTACCTAGGTACTTTTTTTTTTGAAATAATCAATGCAATTGTTTATTAGATACCAAATTTGGTTTGTTGTTGATATTTTAAAAACCACCTCATTGATTTCTATAAAATTTACATGGGAGCACCTCTGAATTATTAAATATTATTAGCTACCAAACAAAAAAGAAATAATTAAAATAGGTTTCCGAATATTGGAGCCATTTCGTAACGTACATAAAAAGAAAACATTTGAATTGAGAATCTTTTCCTTTTTTGAAGCCGGTGCAAAATAAAATACTTTGCAATAATATCATCATTAGCACTAATGCTCTATCAACACGCGGGTGACACCGTGGGGCGCAGCTAGTAATAAATATACTCGTAGCTAAACTTGTTAACTTAACTTAGCGCTGACAAACCCTTGTAATCCGACATGCCTATCGCCTTAGATAAAGTATATGTAAAGTCCTTGCCTATCACTATTGAATGTAAAAGATGAATATTTTCCTTCTTTATGCATTGACTAGCGGTCCGTCCCGGCTTTGCCCGTGGTAATTTATAGAATAAATCTACAGTATAAAGAAATCCTACCAGTAGTTCATCGCTTTTGACCTTGGGAGAAACGCCGATAATGTCTAGAGACGGGTAGGGTCGTCGCAAACAAAAATGTTTATTACCAAAATAAAATTAAAACATGCGGGAGATGACAACCCTGAGTCGCGCTCCTGCAATACTGACATTGTAATGTATGCAATGCAGGAGCGCGCTTCGCGCGTCTCACCCCGCACGCCCCACACGATTGTCACGTCTAGACGGCTTTGTCGAACGACTGTATGATTTAATAGACTATGCTTTATCACTCAGGGATTACGGACATAAATATCCAATGGCCTCGTGGCGTAGTGGGTAGTAGCTCTGCCTGCGACGCCGAGGGTCGTAGGTTCGATTCCCACCCAGTGCAAATATTCGTGTGATGAATTCAAATGTTTGCAGTGTCTGGAAGTTTCTATGTATAATAAGTATGTATTTAGAACTATATAAGTATTATATCAGCTACCTGGCCGCCATATTACAAGCTTTGCTTAGTTTGGGGTCAGATGGTGTTGTGTGAATTGTCCACCAATATTTATTTATATTTATTTTATTATTTATTTAATGGTGAAAGAATTTTTGAAATCGGTCGAGTAGTTTCTGAGATTAGCGCGTTCAAACTAAAAACCTCTTCAGATTCATAATATTAGTATAGATTCGTTATTATTATGGTTAGTATAACCGAGCGGTCTATAAATAAATCTTCTTCTTTCCCAGAGTGCGACGTCTCTTCTGAGGAAGTACCCGTTCCTCATCCGCCACGGGTTCAACATCCTGGCTCGCCAGCTCCGGTCGAGGATCATAGCCCACCTGGACGCCGAGAGCTTCCTGTGGGGGTACCACGACCCCATGATCGGGCTCGCCAACCGCGTCGCCCCTGGTCTCATCTACTTCGACAGACTTGGTATTATAGACAGGGTTAGTAGCATTTTATGTCCGAGTGTAACCTCATCTTATCTCATCGACATAGCTCAAAGAGTAAGCAAGCTGAAGTGGCAATGGGCAGGCCACATCACTCGCAGAACTGACAACCGATGGGGAAGAAAGGTTCTCGAGTGGCGACCACGAACCGGAAGACGCAGTGTTGGACGGCTTTCCACTAGATGGACAGATGACTTCACAAAGGTCGCTGGAAACAGCTGGTTGCAGGTTGCGCAGAACCGTTCGTTGTGGAAATCTAGGGGGGAGGCCTATGTTCAGCAGTGGACGTCTTGCGGCTGATGATGATGATGAACCTCATCTAATTGATCATTACTGCGAAAGAACAAAAATCGATATAAAATTTTAAAAAATTGTCAGTCATAGGAATTAGAGGCCTTAGAGATATGATATCTTAGATCTCTGGGTGACGAGTGCATTGCAGTGCTAGGCAATGATTTGGACTCTTCATGTTCCAATAGCTGTGTGTCATTGTACTGTTATGTGGCAGGCATGTTGCTTACCATCAGGCACATCTTCACTCTATATTTATAAAAAAAAATGGCGATAGAAGTGAAAACTTATAACACATACTTTGATAGCTTTGGAAACTATGCGGGAGAATCCCTGAGCATGGCCATCTAGAAATGCCAGGAATGCGTCAGCCTATGGGAAATGCTGAAACATTTCTAGTTGGCCAATGGCCAACGCCATGGTACCGGGTTTACCCGAAGATTTCTTATCATTCCCGAGTGTGACGCTAGAAACATACTTGCTATACATAGCTAACACCCAGGGACAGTACTTACAAATATTTGAATGTATTCATCACACAACAGTAAAAGCAGTCCGAAAATTCAAAGTCACTCAGCGAGCTATGGAAAGAGCTATGCTTGGTGTTTCTCTGAGAGATTGTATTCGTAATGAAGTCATCCGTCAGAGAACCAAAGTTACCGACATAGCTCAGCGCATCAGCAAGCTGAAGTGGCAGTGGGCTGGTCATATCTGTCGCAGAACCGATAACCGTTGGGGTAGACGAGTTCTGGAGTGGAGACCACGAATTGGCAAACGTAGTGTAGGACGCCCTGAGACTAGGTGGAGTGACGATATACGTAAGGTAGCTGGTAGCGGTTGGAAACGTAAAGCCGAGGATAGGGCTGAGTGGCGTATTATTGGAGAGGCCTATGTCCAGCAGTGGACGAATGTGGGCTGATTATGATGATGATGATTCATCACACAAATATTCGCACCGGATGGGGATCGAACCCACGACCCTTCGCAGACAGACTTACTACCAACTAAGCCACCAGACCAGTCACTTAAATTAAATCTAATACCACCTTGCCCTTTTTTCTATCGGAATGCTCGTAGCTCGAAAATGCGACATCGTTTCATGGTTGATGTTCCAAAGATACGAACGAAGAGATTTGACTCTACTTTCGTGATAAGAACGTCTAGGCTGTGGAATAAGTTACCTGAGAGGGTTTTTCCCGATAGTTACAATCTTTGTGTCTTCAAATCGAGAGTGAATCGGTTTTTTCTAGGTAAACACGCTCCATCGTAGACCGCATCATCGTTTAACATCAGGCGAGATGGAGGTCAAGCGTAAACCTATAAAAGTTTAAAAAAAAACTTTATCAAATTTCGCAAGAAGCCATTCCTACCACATCGGTATATTAAGATGAAAGTAAATTTTAGGTTAATATTTTTAAAGCCGCCACACTGATTTCGATATATGGGGCTTTTTATTTAAATTTAAATGGGGCCACTTCTGAACTATGATCTACCAAACAAAAAAATAACGATTAAAATCGATTCTCACAGTAGGCTACCGCTTAACAAACCTACATAATCTACAAAAAAAATGAGATCCTCCTCCGTTTTAGATGTCAGTTTACAATAAGTTTAGAAAACTCTTTACTAAAACCACACCAATATCGAAAAATTACACAGAAAACCATTATTATTCGCCAGATATTTTTATTAGCGCATTGCGGTGTTATTGTTTAGAGCAATCTCTTCCATAGATACAAGCTGACATAAAGGATGGTTTATATCATCTCACCCTGTAATCATTGGAAACGTTGCCCTTCAAACCGGAACACAGTGATGTCTTCACATTACTGCTTGACGGTAGAATAACTGGCAAAGGTGTGGGACCCCGGACTCTGTAAATAGTTCTACCACGACAGAAAAAGCGGGTGTTGAGCGCAGTGCAGTGCTAGGTGATGATTGGACCCACCATGTTCCAATAGCTGCCTGTCACTGTGTTGTTATGGGCAGACGTGTTGCTTACCATCAAGCACGTGTCACTCGTCCCGTCACTCAGGACCATAACTGTGACGAACTTACAATTCATAAACGAAGATTTATCGAAAAAAAAAAATAGAATTGTGGCGAATTTACGCACACTCGTTTTTGTGGCGAATTAACTTTGTGGCAAATCGACAATAACCCTAAAAAAGTACCAATCCTATTTTTGTTGAAGACAAAACAATGACTACTAAATGTACTCACAGTCAAGGCATAACGTATGTCGAGCCATTCGTTTTAAAAATGTATTTTACATTCAATACTTCAAATTAAAATTAATTTATGCTATCATAATTTACAAAAAAAAAATATGTCCATATATTGTCATGTCATATTCTTAGATTTACATCACAGATGTTTATGATGGACCTAGTTTTATTATATTTCTACGTATTTTTATAATGCATTTATGACATTTAAAATTACGACTTTTTTTTTGTTGTTTTACAATAAATATGTGATGTCAATCCAAGAATGTAACGTCACAATTCTGAATGTAGACCTTTTTTATGGATAATAATTGGTATGCTTTATTTATAAATAATTTTAACAAAAAAGAACCGACTTTATGTAAATTAATAATTTTGAAACTTATAAAATATTCCTCCTCCTTCCTCGATTTCTCTAGGACGTCATCATCAGATCCTGGTTTGCTTATCATGGTACCACTTTTGGAATATCTTCTTTACAACAAAAAAAGAATCATTAAAATCGGTTCATAAACGACGAACCGCGAACACAAATAAAAAAAAAATATACGGTCGAATTTAAAAAGAGTAACACACTTCAAATTTATTATGTGAAACGTAATTTACGTAAAATATTGGGGATAACCCCACCATAGGCATAGGCGAAGCTGGAACAGATTCTTCTCAACAATAAGACCGCTATTTCTGGTACCTACTCATTTTTAGTTTTATATTTACTGTTTGTTTGTGTCTCAATAAAGAAGTTCTCTGTCTAATACACACCTCGTTTGAATTCTGCAATCGAACAGAAAAAAAATCTTTAGTAGCTTTTCAACACAAGTCTTACGAATTCTACTATTGTTTTTTTTCTTTGGACTCTTCATGTTCCAATAGCTGCGAGTCACTGTGCTATTATGTTGCTTACCATTAGGCGCATCTTCTGCTCGTCTCGTCACTAAACTATAAAAAATATACTTCATTCAATTCTGTTTATAAAACTGTACCTACTATAGCGGATTGTCCATCTTCATGGGATGCAAATTAAAGTAAATTTAAATAATTTTTACGTTACGACAACTGTGTGACTGTTAACTTGCTTTTCGGGTTTTTTAACAGGAAGATCCATAAACTACTAGTTACTATGTTTGCATCACTCAAAGTAACACACGGCAGTAGTAAGTTACAGCCGGTCTAGTCGGAGGAACGGCGATTCCCGATCCGGAGCCCCAGGTTCAAATACCACGCGCACCACTGTATTTTCGAAGTCATGTTCATGTTCTTTTTATTTTTTTTAAATAAAGAGTGACGAGACGATCAGTACATGTTCCTGATGGTAAGCAACATGCCTGACACATAACACCACAGTGACACGCAGCTATTGGAACATGAAGAGTCCAAATCGTTACCTAGCACTGCACTGCGCTCGTCACCCAGAGATCTAAGATCTTATATCTCTAAGCCCTGCAATTTCTCTGGAAACATTGCCCTTCAAACAATGCCGCTAACTTAAATAAAAGTGGTCAAGTGGGAGTCGGGCTCGCCCATGAAGTCTTCCGTAGCAGCAAGTAACATAATACAAAAGTTCTTGTACTTCGTAGTTACTTTAATCAGTGTTTTAACAATAGTCAATTTATGACGTATTAAAATAAAACTACTTACTAGATCTCATTCAAACCAATTTTCGTTGATAGTTTACATGGTAACGTACATCTTTTTTTTGTCATTCTCTTATTTTAGAAGTTACAGGGTTACACACTTTTTACCACTTTGGAAGAGTCCCTCGCGCAAACTATTTAGTTTAAAAAAAAAAATATGTTAGAAACCTCAATATCATTTTTGATGACCTATCCATAGATACACCACACGTATAGTTTTGATCAAAAAATTTTTTCGAGTTTCAATTTTAAGTATGGGGACACACCCCTAATTTTTTTGTTTTTTTTTTTTCTATTTTTGTATCAAAATCTTAATGCGGTTCACAGATTACATCTAATTTTCAATAGTATCAAGTTTCAATAGTAATAGCTTTTATAGTTTCGGAGAAAAGTAGCTGTGACATACGGACGGACAGACAGACAGACATGACGAATCTATAAGGGTCCCGTATTTTGCCATTTGGTCACGGAACCCTAAAAAATGGTGAAGAAAAACATCGTGAGTACCCGTGACGTAATTAAATATGACATTTTGTCTTCAGCTGTACGACAACAACACTCTCTATCGGATCAAGATGAGCGTGAAGCACGAAGACAAGTTTACCGTGAAGCAGCTGAAGAGGTACCTCAGGTCCAAGCCATTCGACCAGCAGAATCCTTTGGAAAGGTACTAAATTACTAGATTTTTAAGCTACTGCATAGCTTTTATCGTAGGCCTGGGGACCGAATTTTAGTGATCGTGTATCTCTTTCTTATGTTCACAAGAAAGAGGGATGGAAGACCGTAACGCCGTCCTCCCCACTCGGTCATTCGAATTTGAATCTTATTTGTATTAGCTTTACAGACTAAATGCTCTTAGCAGTGTTGCCAACTTAACAGATTTCCCGTGATATTTTTTATGGTAAACAAATGTCACTCTACAAAATAAAAGCCATTTCGAAAAATTGTTAACATCCCTATTGCTTATGTTGATAAAAATGCATGCAACATGCAATAGCTTTACCGCGGCAGTCTCCGAGTGCCACACTTCTTTTTTATTAAAATGAAGAGTTATGCATGACACGTTGTGTCTAATGGTAAGCAACATGCCTGCCACATAACAGCACAGACACGCAGCTATTAGAACGTGAAGAGTCCAAATCATTACCTAGCACTGCATTGCGCTCGTCACCTAGAGTTCAAGATTATATCTCTAAACCTCTGTAATTTCTCTGGAAACATTACCCTCCAAACCGGGACACAGCAATGTTTGCATATTACTGCTTGCCTGTAGAATAATCGGCAAAGGTGTGGTCCCAGGCGGACTCTGCCAAGAGTCCTACCACATCACTACTAAACTAAATACTTTAGATACTACGATTCCAATAAAAGATACATTATAAAACCGAAAATAACTAAATAAAAACGACACTACTACGACCATCCATCCATCTATAGGTAGAGATTTTCTACGATAACATGACCCGCCCCTCCAAATTACTGTTTTAATGTATGTAGTCACATCCTTACGAAAGAGTTTGTATGTAGTTGTAATTATTCGTCTGCAGTAGCAGTACGCACACATGCGTAGTGCTGCGTTGTACATACTTTTACAAATACATTCAAACGTTTTGAATTCTGGAGGGGCGGGTCATGTTATCGTAGTAAATCTCTACTTACAAACTTTCGCGTTAGTAGCACAAATATAGGTGTTTTTTATTAAATAATGACTTAAAGTTATCGAAACGAAGAAGCAATTACAAACAACATTAGTCAATACCATTGAACTCTTGAAAACGGAAGAAACGGCATTCGCTCCTCAACGATGGCGATGTAAAATCAGGTGACGGCTCCTGATTGAGATCAGTCGCTACGTGAGCGACAAATGGAACGCATGTGTGCTAATAATTCCACGAAATTCGATTAGAGTTGTTACAATCCCATTTTGTGTGTGTACAAGGATCACAAATTGTTCCAAGACCAAGAAAAAGTTTCGTGGTATCACTTTTCATGCGCACTTACACAATTTTTTTAATTATTTCAACTAAAATAATATTTTCTGTTGTAAATAATTTGTCATTCGTAAAAAGGGGCAGATATACATGACGTGAAAGAGTGGGACACGACCAGCGATATGTTTATTGCAGTGATAACCGGTAAAACACTCCTTCTCTTTCACGCCAGTGTCTTCGTATGTCTTTCTATATTTACCTATAAAAAAAAAAAATTAAACATATGTGTAACTGTGGTATGTATAGCTGTCTCATTTCCATCTACTGCCAATTTGCTATGATGTCTTTGTCATTCATTAAAACGTATGTCACGATGGAAGTGTAGTTGTATGCACGTTGTGTATTTATGTGAAATGATCGTCACATTGTTTTTTTCATATTAGAACGTACCTCATCTTCCTTTCCTTATTTTTATCAATGGTCAATACCCAAATTTTCCAAATTCCAGCTACAATTTCACCGACACGTACGAAGGGGCGTCCTTCCCTCCGGGCCTCACTCGAGACACCCCTCTGAACATCTACCGCATCGGAGTCTGCAGACCCCTGAACCTGGAGTTCCACGAGGAGGTCCCCATGGACTACGGGCCCACTGGCTGGGCTTACAAGATCAGCAACGAAACATTTTCAAGAGATTGTGGGTTTGGGATCTGTGGGATGCTGGACCTCTCTAACTGCACTTTTGGTAATTGCGTTTTATATTTCTTTCATAATTTAATGTTAATATAACTATGGACTTAATTACAATCTAAATATTATTAAATACTACAAATGTATGTAAGTGTAATTTATAAATAGCTAAATAATAATTTAGATATTTTTACAGTAAACTTTGAACCGACTTTTCGTTTGCCTTTTTATTTTTTTTTTAAATAAAGAGTGACGAGACGATCAGGACATGTGCCTGATGGTAAGCAACATGCCTGACACATAACAGCACAGTGACAGGCAGCTATTGGAACATGAAGAGTCCAAATCATTACCTAGCACTGCACTGCGCTCGTCACCCAGAGATCTAAGATCTTATATCTCTAAGCCCTGTAATTTCTCTGGAAACATTGCCCTTCAAACCGGAACACAGTAATGTTTGCACATTACTGCTTGGCGGTAGAATAACTGGCAAAGGTGTGGTACTTCCCCAGGCGGACTCTGCCAAGAGTCCTACCACTACTAAAATTAGATTTGCCTGAAATAAGATAGTTATCAATATAATACAATTGTATATAGGACCATATTTTTGAATTTAACATCGTGCTTATCAGTATACCTACCTAGTACCACCACGCCGCTATTGCAACATGCTACCACTACTCGGTACACAGCGCTCGTCACTCACCCAGAGATACGAGTATTAGATGATGATATCTCTTTGCTCTATAATTTACCTTGAAACATTTCCCTTCAAATGTGAACACAGTAATATGTTTATCACAGTAGTATGTGGTTAAAATTTTGTTTGTTTCAGGTATTCCGATAGCTTTGTCCAGAACTCACTTCCTGAACTCGGACCCTCGGTTGTATGACCGTATTGAAGGCATGCGGCCAGATCCTAAGAAACATGACAGCACCTTCGTATTAGAGCCCGTACGTAACATGCTATTCTTACTCTACTTATAATTTTCTACAGGCAATTCACAAAGGCATAGGCAGGGTCTGAAGGCCTGGTTAACCTTTAGGCTAATGAAATTATGCTGTAGTCTAGGGTGCCAGGTTCGGGGGGCGCACTGAAATTGGATTGAACGATTTTTGTGATAGAGTGACGTGACATCATATCATCAAACTTCCTGCAAAGTCTCGAACATTGCCCGAAAATTTGCTAGCTTATCGGTTTTTTATCGGATACACCTCGAAAAGAGTACTTTTGTTCTTCGATATCAGTGTGCAAAAGTCGTTTTTACCCTCTGGAGAGTAAAGCAAATTTGAATTTAGAACATCGTGTGCACTTGTGAATTCAAATCATAATTAATTATATATACTTCTACCTCCTTGGTGCCGAATTTATCATACAACTTTTTTTAATTTGTTAAAAACTCAGCCTTGGAACCATAATGGTGTTATTTTTTTATTTATTTTGCGCCAAATTTTATTTCCTCATCGAGGTACCTCAACCCCTTTCTCAACCCTCCATATTTTCACGTCATATTGTTGTTGTTAAAACCTGAGGTGTTGTTGTGAAAAACCTAAAATGAGTGATCCTAGCCACGACGAAGTTTATTTGACGGCAAAAAAATTTACTGAAGCTGTGAATAACGAATTATTTAGTAATTTCCTCGCTGAGGTGGAATGTAAAGTTACGTGTTACGCTCAAGTGCAAAGTTTTTTCACCTTGTGGGCACAATTAATTCCTTCACTAAAGCTCAGCAGGATTCTAACTGAGATTACTCGCTGCACTCGTGATTCAATTTTAGAATCCTTCGCTTACTCGGTCATTAAAATTGAGCACGCAGTTAAAAATCAATCGTGCAATCTTGTGTCAAATAACTATTATCCTTGGCTGATTCAGATTTGTACCTTGAAAATGTCTCGTTGTGACGTCTAATTCCAACTTACGTTATCTTACGACAGATCATAGATTTATTGTGTTCAACACAAATATACCTACAACAAAATGTAATACAACAAGGACAAGCTCTTAGAAACAGTGCAACAAATAGACAAAATTATGCAACTTAAATCTAGGTTTATTTTGAATACATTAAATAAAAGGTTGAAAAAATAATAAAAGAATACTAATTTTCTATTTAAAGATTCCTACATGCGTCATAGCGACTACTTACTTTACATAATATGTTTATCTTATTATATATAAATCTTAGGTACCTACTAATGCTATTAGTATTAATTAATATTATATAAATGATAAAGTTTGGATGCTTGCTGCTCAATCACGTCGGAACATCTGAATGAATCAGGTTGAAATTTAGAAGATTTACACAGTGATTGTATTATTGTATATTTTTATATTTTCTTCAACTCAAATATTGACACATCTTTTCTTAATTTAAAATAAAACCAGACCGTAATTTCCGAGTACAACAGATTTAATTACATGTGTCACTAATTAAATGTCGATTAACACAGTTAGATTATAGTCTGGAATAGAACATAGGCTATTTTTTATCACGAGGAAATAAAGGGAACGACAACAACGCGGACGAAACCGTGGGGGACTGCTAGTAAAACATATATAAAGGTATACCTTCACATTGTATATTGAATAACAGGTAAAATATTCTAAACACCAATTCAAATAATTTCAATCTGTACTAATTATTTTAAAGCTGAAGAGGTTTTTTGTTTGTACACACTAATCTCAGAAACTACTGGTCCCATCCCAAAAATCCCTTCACTGTTTTGCTGGGGCCACACTAACGGGAAATGCCATTAGTTATTGCGTTAATAGACGTTAATCGTAGGTGTAAAATACACCTTCGGTAAACGTGCATAAGGTGTATTTTAAACCTGTGGTTAACGTTCGTTAACGCGATAATTAATGGCATTTCCCGTTAGTGTGGCCCAGCATTAGATATGTACATGATCATTGAGTGTTATAGGTTATAATATATTGCGAAGCTAGGACGGAGCGCTAGTGTGTAAAAAATAATTGTAGTGTCATTCATATAAATTAATTATACATGTAAAATTATTTTAACCAAGTTACTATGACTAGTAACTAACATTATTTAGGCTACATGACCTAAATAATGTTTTGTTGTTTATTAAGGCAGTACAATATACATCAATTATTTAATTAAATTTCTACCTAAACTAGGTATAATAGAGTGCAATATGATTTGTTCAGAAGCTAGGTCTGGAGCTAAAAACGCAGCTGTCTCTACAGCTGAACATGGCGCTAGGCGACATCAGCTACAACAGTGACGGGAGGAGATTCTCCAACATGACCGTGCCTATCGCCTACATACAAGTCGTAAGTATCCTTATATCTTATTCTACATCGATATAAACCACTAGATGTGCCCTCCCGAACTTCAGGCGCACGAAATTATGCCATCGTCAGGAAGAGTGAGCTCAAAGTCCGTTCTAGTCGGTTGCAGGAAGCGGGGAACGCCGGACGTTATTACCTACCACTATTCGTTGTCAACTACCAAAATAAGTAGAACCACATATCTCGCTTCAAGCGATTCTGGGGGTCTTGTAGATTGGTTGTGTGTAAACCACTTACGCTACACTTAGCGACGCAGTTTAGTGGATACCAATTTCAAGGTGCTCAAGGTACATCTATTGGTTTATATCGAAGTTATTATAGCGGATCGCAGGTTTACCGCTTAATTCTCCTGCTTTCTGATATGGTTTGATTTGTGACGTCATCGGCCAATTTTATAACGCTGACAATTACATGTGTAGTTTTGTAGTAGATCTCTGGGCAGAGTCCGCCTGGGGAAGTACCACACCTTGGCAGTTATTCTACCGCTAAGCGGGAATACGCAAACATTACTGTGTTCCGCTTTGAAGGGTAATGGTTCCAGAGAAATTACAGGGCTTATAACATCTTAGATCTTTGGATGACGAACGCAGCGCAGTGCTAGGTAATGACTTGGACTCTTCAAGTTTCAATAGCTGCGTGTCACTGCGCTGTTATGTGACAGGCATGTTGCTTACCATCGGGCACATGTACTGCTTGTCTCGTCATTCTTTATTAGCAAAACATCTGCTTTGAAAAGAAAAGACAGAGCAATATCGAAGTTAAGACAGTTTTAATTAGACGGTAGACTGTCGGATGTAGTTGTCTGATTTCATCGATGTTACCAAATTGACCGATGACGTCACAAATCTAAGCATAGCAAAAAGCAGGAGACTTAGCCGGTAGACCTGCCGTTCCGGCTTTGCTCGGATATTGTCATAAAAAGGCAATAATTCGAAATAAAACTATTTTATCTTTCAAATTGAATCAAATTACACACACATTTGATTAAAATCGGTTAAGTAGTTCAGGAGTCCATAGCAGACAAGTAACGTGACGCGTAATTCTGCTAATATTATAAATTGATGTTGGTTGCTCAATCACGTAGCAACGTATGAACAGATCAAGTTGAAATTTGGAACACAGTTAGATGATAGTCTGGAAGAACACATAAGCCAAAAATAACGGGAACGGAAACTATGTGGAAAAAACCGTGCTCGGTGCTAGTTTAGAGAAGATATATGTAGGTTTATTTAAATGTATCACATTAATCGAAAAAAAAACTACCCTGTCTTTCAAGTTAGGTCAAATTACGAATATAGGTGCCAACCTTTTTTTTTTTTTAATTTAATAAGGAGTGACGAGACGATCAGGACATGTGCCTGATGGTAAGCAACATGCCTGACACATAACAGCACAGTGACACGCAGCTATTGGAACACGAAGAGTCCAAATCATTACCTAGCACTGCACTGCGCTCGTCACCCAGAGATCTAAGATCTTATATCTCTAAGCCCTGTAATTTCTCTGCAAACATTGCCCTTCAAACCGGAACACAGTAATGTTTGCAACCTAACCTAAGTGCCAATTTTCGTGAACATCGGTTATTCGGTGAAGATTTTACTGGGAACAAACAATATCATGACACGGGATTTTATGAATTCAAATAATGATATTGTTTACTTCAAGTTGTACAATTTGTAGTTAAGCAATTCTTTATAATGGATAATGTGCGCGCGATAGCTTCGTGATTGCATTCAAACCGCGAATAATTTTAATACATAAACATTATTTAGCGATTAAAAATAAAATAAATTTAAAAAGAAAACATCAGTTTCATTACATGTTTATACTATGTGACCTGGCCAACGTTGCTTTCTCATATTAACTATGGAGATTTTTACTATTAGATTAAATATATTAGATCACTAGCAGCGACCGACGGTTTGGCCTGCATGTTTCCTCTTTACGTTATTTCCCCGCGGTGAAATTATTCCTGATCTCTATCTGTGTTCCAAACTTCAATTCCATCCGCTCAGACGTTCCGAAGTGATTGAGCAACAAACATCCAATCATCTAAATATCCAAACTTTTGCATATTAGTAGGATTACAATTATATTGCAGTTCGAAACGGGAGCAAGTTGCAAGCTACTGTTTTTTTTATACAAAATCATAGAAAACCCAAAAAAGTGAAAAAACAGGATCACTCTTAACACTTAGAGGTATAAAAATAAGTAGTTTAGTAGTACGAGCTATTTTCAGACCTTCCAAATTTGCCAAAAAAATCATAAAGATCTGCTTAGCCTTCATGGAGAAGTTTGGTTACAAACACTGTCAATTTTGTGTTGAAAAATTATAAGTTGATGGATATCATCATGGCTCAGACGTTGGCTTATCGAGCAGACATTCTATAGCTACGATGAATTCATTCAGTGTAAATTGTAATTTAGACTTTTTTTTTGTTACTTTTTTAAGTGACAAAATTTCTTTTGTATCGAAGTTGACAATGATTTTTTTTTTTTAATTAATTAATGTATTGTGATTTTTTGTAATTTATTTTATCAATTTTGAATTGTATCTATTAAATTATTACTTAATATCATGCTATAAGTACAACACAGTACAAAGTAATCGTACATTTTTAATTTATTATTTAATGTAATTATGAATATTAATTATCATACTTGACGTGTAACAGTTGTTATTAATAAATGATTATGATTATCACATGACCCACTTTGTTCTCAGGTGCAACCCGAAGTGTTCGATGTCTTCAAGGGGATTCTAAAAGCGGCGTACGTCTACGTTCCAATCATCCTCATCTGCTTGGAGATAGTGTTCTTTATATGTGGAACAGCTCTCCTGGTGAGAGCTGCCAAGATCTGTTGGGATCGCCAGCATTCCTCGAACGACGTCCCCACATGCGAAAAACAAATACCACTCATGACGTAGATACGTGAGACTAGATTAATATTATTTATGGTTAAGAATTTGGCAACACCGTAGAATTTAACACCTACTTGTACTATTTTAAGCCATGTGAAGAAAGAGAGTAACGAGCTCAGTGCAGGACTATCCAGTGATGTAGACTCTTCGTTCTATTACATATTCGTAGAACTATCCTCTTATTGAAAGGCGTATTTTTTAATACCAAGCCCATGTTTTGTTCGACCCAATCCCAACACTATCACTACATAGTATGAAACAAAGTTTATTTGTATAGAATATGATTGTGGCTCTACTTAAACGAAGTCCAAAACTTGTGGCAACGATATTATATAAATTTCTGAATCAATTATTTATCTAAAAAACCAGAAACAGGCTCTAACGTTTTAGTTTAATTCACGAATTATAATACCTTTCCGTGTGCCATTGACATTGCCATGAGCATTGTAAATATTAATCTGAGATGTCGAAAACTATTTAAAACTAGCTGAACCCGCTACTTCGTTCGCGTAAGCAGATGTTACTGACATATACATTAATTGGAAGTATCGTACGTCAAATATTTGGATAAGTAGTCTTTGAAAAACCTTTGAGTTTGAGTGAATTTGTTTTTCCACATAAAAAATTATTTAATTTTATCATCTTTATTTTTCTTTTTTTAAACAAAATCAAAAATACTTGGTAAGGTTTCGTAGTATCGAACATAGCCGCAAGTGTTAAGTTTGTAGGATTTTTATAGGATACATTATGAAAAGTCTGAAGCTAATGTGCATGATCTGATACCTACTTACCTATTTCTTTTTATCCGCAAGCTGTTTTCTAGCTGTTACCCGCGACTTCGCCGGCGTAAAATTTTGAACGAAGCCTGTGTGGAATCAAAATATTTAAAATTTTGAGTTTTAATGATATTCAAGCAAGTTGAACCCGTAAATCTAAGACAGGTCCTAGTGAAATGTTAATGTATGAATTTAATTGTAGGCAACACAGAAAGAAATCAAGAACGAAAGAATCCAAATTTGGCATCATAATCCTTTTAGCAGCAAAACTTATTAGTACAATTTAGAATACCAGTAACGCCACCTAGTGATGAAAGAAAAAATACATACCACAATAGCAAAATATCGATTTAAATGGCCTTTAGTGCTTTTAGATTTAAACTGGCATTAGCGCCCTCTAATGAGAATATTATGTTGCTTGTTATTTTGATTGTGAACGCAAATCACCTATATTATCTACGCCAAAACGGGTGCATATATTTTTCATTTTTGGCTTTTACCTTACCATCACATCAAGTTCCTTACGAAAATATATGTTTATAGGTATTAATATGGAGTTAAATGAAAATGTAGACTTATTAGCCCATGTGAAATTTTAGACTCTAATTTCAAATTTCAACCCGATCACTTGATACGTTCCGCCATGATTAAAGCGGCAATAGAAATACATCATCTGCGAAAATTTCAACTGTCTAGCTATCACCGTTCTTGAGATACAGCCTGGTGACAGACGGACGGACGGACGGATAGCGAAGTCTCAGTAATAGGGTCTCGTTTTTACCCTTTGTGTACGGAACCCTAACAACGGTCTGCTTCGGTCACCGAAGCTTGTTGAACACTACCTTTAAATTTGAAGCAGTATTTGGATTGAAATAATACGTTTTCTAATAAGTTACGGGTGGTCTAGTAAGTTACAGCTGACCTAGTCGGGAGAACGGCGACTGTCGATCCGGAGACCCAGGGTTCAAAACCACGCGCACCACTATCTTTTCAGAGTCATGTTCGTAATGCCGGTAATTAAAACGGTGAAGGAAAACACCGTGAAGAAACCGAAATCTAGCTATAATCTAAGTTCTAAGTCATATGTCATCCACCAACCGACACTGGGCCAGCGTGGTGGATTATAGCCTTGTCTCTCTCTTGCGAGAGAAGGCCCCGACGCCCAGCAGTGGGAACATTTAATGGGTTGTTTATGCTGCTACTTATTATGCTGATATGTTTTCTCCAAATACAAAAATCTACTTCAATGACAGGTAATTTAATTCTGTCATTCGACTAAATTTTATAAGAAGGTATGTCGTACAGATAAATCTAAGCTCATTTTAGTTTTTGTTGATATTTGAAAACTATCTCCCTGTTTTCGATATCTAAGATCACCTCTGAAGTATTTTCTACCAAACAAAAAAGGAATTATCAAAATTAACTAACAATTAGCGGAGTTATCGCGTAAAATAAAACCAAATAAAAAAACATGCAACCCGATTGAGAACATCCTCCTTGTTTGAAGTCGATTATAACCGAATGATGTTTGTTTTCCACACAAAAATATATTTTGACAATTATTTTGTCATCCAAGACGACGCGACGCGATCACGTGGGCACTTTCTAGAATCTAGATATTCTGTGGATGGTCTGTGATACACAGAATACTTAGAAGTTAGTATGTACCGAACGCGCCGCGCGTGTCGTTATTATTTAATGTTTGTGTAATTTCCGAACCAACAGACCGATATTGTTCAAATTTTCACGGGGCAATATAAAAAATGTGTTCTTTCTAACAAAAAAAGAATTAATGAAATTAAACAACGCAAACATGAGTTATAACCAAATACACATTCTGACTTTCACCCCCTCCCGCAAGAAAACGGATCAGAATTTGGGGATCAAAAGTAGCCTACAGCAATGTCCTTAGTATAAACTAAAATCATGCCAAGTTTCAGCTGAATTGAATCAGTAGTTTCGGCGTGATGCGTGATCCCTATACAGAAAGACAGACAGACAGACAGACAGACAGACAGACAGACATGAAAGAAAAAAAATGCAGTTTCGCCATCAGTATCGACTATGGAGTGCCCCAAACAATTTTTTTTCAAAATATCTTCAATGTACAGAATTCGACCCGTTACAGTTTTATTATAAGTATAGATATTGTAAACAATTACATAGTATGAAACAAAGGCGCTTTCTCTGTCCCAAGAACTCTTTCTCTGACCAAAGGGACAGAGAAAGTGGCATACTTGAGTCTGACTGGACTGACTATATCAAACGTGAGTTACCCGCGTATTTATTTAAAATATTTGAGACCTATGCTTCAATTTCTTTTTTGTTAAGGGATTTAATTATGTATGTAAGTACTTGGTGTATAAAATGTCGAAATGAAGTAAAATATTCAGGTGCTTAAAATGGTCCAGACGGCTGTAATAGATCATTAGTCTGGCCAAGTGCGTGAGTACAATACTTGCCATATTTTGCCGTTTAGGTATTTAACATGCTTAGTATAAATTGTAGTAATATTGTTGACGTAACAGGTAAATTGTAAATTCTATCATAGTTATAAATGTTTGCATGATGTGAAAAACTAGTTCATTTGATTTAAGCTAAGTTGTGCAGCCTAAAACAATACAGAATAAAGTGTGTGTTCCAAGCGCGCGAGATAGAGGATATTTATACGCTTTTAATTTAAAAGAAGTATGACAAATGTTAACGTGCAACAAATTTCTTACTAAGTGGTTGTTGGCTAGGTAGTGGTCAACTGGCAATGGTTTTAAAAAAGACACCCACCTTCAGTGTGCCAAATGTACGCAGGTGACGGTGTGCGCGTGCATGATTAAAAAATCCCTCGCATAATTATTTTCCAGCCCGCCAAAAGCATAATAACATCAAAATATCGAACGTACCTATGAAACGTAAGAAATTATTACTATAAAGAGTCCGTCAAATGGTCACTATGCCGATTTAACATTAAATAGATAAAAAAACCTGAAAATAATAGTAAAACTAAACTGTTTTAAGGCATACGTCCGCCAATTGTCACATGTTACAATTGTTAAACATCGCATCATTCAAAATTCCTTCTCATCATCTTTTCCAAATGCGCAAAATAAGCGTAACTTCGAAAAGAACAATTGCCTAGTAAAACACATACATACATAAATGTAAGCTTTAGCATTTATAATATTAGTCAGTTTAAAATTATCGTCGTCATTGACAGCTTAGGTAATTTTCTACTCTACCCTCCTACGTTCGCAATTTTCCTATCGTATTAATGAGATGTAATCCTCTGGTAATATAATCTTGCTTCATTGATCTTCCACAAACAAAGTAAATAAGTAACTGTGTTAATATCAATGTTGAAGAGAATCACGTTACCATTGGCCATAGCGATTCCTTATTTAAAATTATAAATAAATATTGGTGGACATTTCACACACAACACCATCTAGCCTCCAACTAAGCAAAGCTTGTACTATGGAAGACAGATAGCTGATATAATACTTATTTAACTTTAAATACATGCTGCAATAATAATTATAGGTATATGTTTTAATTTTGCTAAGACCACATACTAAATACCCACAGTAAGGTCTATATACCAATGAAAGTCTAGAGATGGTCAAGATATCCCACTACCAGTTATAAGCTTAACGGTAATGCTAGGCTAGTGGCATCATAATAATAAACATAATAATCATCATTTGTTATTATGGATACAATAAATGGATATACTTATAAAGAACAACAAAAGCGCCATAATCTAACCCTTCGGCCCGTGAAATTAAAATAAAACAGTTTTTGCTATTTATTTAGTTTATAAATATGCTTATTGACGTGACATCGTCTAATAAATCGATGAACACCGGCTGTATTCATGAAAAAGTGTCCCGTTATGTCCCGTAACGCTCATTGTACGCTTGCGCCGCATCTATCAATATTTTGTTGTGACGTTGTCACGTTAAACTATGGTCCGTAAACCAACTTTACAGGCAACCAATTTTTTATACAGACATGATGAATGAGAAAACTTACACGCTGAACCAAGTGTAGATTTTGAAGTTAACGATTCTTTCAGTTTTAAATATTGATATAGGAGTTTTCATTATTAATTAATTTGGAAATGATAGGGAAATTATAACATAGGTATATATTGTTGCCCAAATGGGGTACGTTGTGTTACAACTCAATTTAACATTTATCTGTTCTTGTAATCCTAACTATCTGTAACATAATGAAGCAATAAATGTTTGAGTATTGAGTATTGTTTGAAACTGTCTATATAAAAGTTGATATTCGGTTGGCATTGGGCCAGATGATAATACAATTACTTAATTTAAAACTTATGTATTGAAGTGGACTGTGCTGTATTGATTGTCATTCTTTAACTTTAATCACCTCACTATTAATTTTTTCAATGTTTAAACTTAGACGAAAAATAAATTGTATTGCCAAACATATTGCATCCTTCTCAAACAGGCTAGTTTGTGTGGGTCAACTTTTGAAATATTCTGTATCATGTTATCTTACATACAAATAACAATAAATATTTGTAAGTCAAAACAATGTAAATAGTTAGTTATATTAATAATCGTCGCAGAGATATGTTTAGTGTTAATTGTGTGTGTTTCTATGATAGGGTAGTATGATTGTTAAAGGCAGTTAATTTTTAATGAAAAGCTACCCAAAATACCTGTACTAACCTAAAAGACACGCGTCATGTTGCGCCAACTAAATATGGTAAATAATACTAATACTAATATTTCTCACACAATACAATCTAGCTCCTTAGCCAAGCAAAGTTTGTTATACTATTATAGGACTATGGGAGCCAGATAGCTGATATAATGCTTATGTTTACTGCTACTGAGCAATAATGTGCAAACATCACACAGTGTTTTGGTTTGAATGGCAATGTTCCCAGAGAATTTACAAAGCATATGTAGAGTATATAAAATTTCGCTGGGTGACAAGAGCAGTGCAGTGGTAATGATTTGGACTCGTCATGTTCCAATGGCTAGTATCTACATGAACTGATCGTCCTATATACTTTAAAAATATGCCAGTAAATTTTCTGTGACAACATGAAACATTGTCGTCATCTTTTCGTTTAAAGGGCAATGTTCCCAGAGAAATTACTGGGCTAAGAGATAAAACACATTAAACCTCCGGGTGACGAGCGCAGTGCAGTGCTGGACAGACATACATACAATAACAAATAAGTAGAACTTATAAAAGAAATTACAGGATATTTATCGTGACTACTATGTGATGGTTTTAATTTTATTATATCATATATGTATTATGATGTTTTATTTAATATTATTTTGTGAATATTGTTGTTAATTACCTGTATAGATATGATTCAATATTTTTTTTTATTTGAATTTCGAATGCTAGGTCACGATAAATATTCCGTAATCAAGGTAAAATTGTAGATAAGTAAAGTAGTAATGGGTGCTATTAAAACATAGGTTAGTTTTTTCTAATTCCTGTAGTGTAGTAATCTCATAGACTGATTTAATCGTGGCATTTTAGTTTTAAGAAGTACTACATCGTCGAAACGGGTGGTAGACAAACTTTGTGACATAAATAAAAGACAATGTACATACAAATATACCTGTGTTTTAATCATTTGCTTTAAAAATCCTTGACAAAGTTACAGATTTGTGTCCTAGCCATACATAACTCTTTGCCGTTTTGATGTGGCGTTAGTGTAAAGTTGCTTTTTGTTGTAAATACTTCAATTTTATATTTACATCATGATTCAGAGACTGGAGTGGTGGCATAGACTCCGAGTAGTACTCCTAGAGGTGTACCTTGTTGTAGTGTACTACTACGCTACGTAGATAAGTAAATTATATATTAATTAATTGATTTTTAATAAGTAAAAATGGTTAAAACTACCTACCTTACTGATCACTAGCGTACAAAATAATTATCACTTGAAAATATTTTTTTCGTTCTCTATATCCTGACCCTTCTGAGACTTCACTATCATAATTTCCACCTTACGATTCCAAAACAATTTAATCATACTTTCACATGTATAACATCGTCGAAATAATCTATTCGACTGCTGTCTTTTTCTATAGATGAATCGCTGTCGATCTCGCTGTCTGCTCCGCTGCAATCCGCACTGGATTCAAACGATCTTCGCCAATTTCGTTTGCTCTTTCTGTCTCGGCGAATTATCTTCTTAATTTTATGCAGAGGGGGATGATTGTGTTCGATAGGCTCATAGTATGACCTTGCTGGTACGATCACGGGTTGTGCTGGGGCCATTGGCATCGTCAGAGGAACATGCATCGGCATTGAAGGCATTGGCAAAATACCAGGAGCCGCAAACGGACAGGGGCTCATACACGTCCCCCCAAAACAACATGTGTTATTCTGGAATTTCGTAAAGTTCCCATTTGCTACACTCAATCCTGGATTACTCTTTAAAGGCACACTCACCGTACCACCAGCGACATCAAAACCTTTTGGTAAAACGCTCATAATATTGCTTGGGAGCGCATTTTGCATGATGGGATATCCATTCGGTAACGTGAACGAAAATACTCTGATGTAGATTAGCTCGAGAAACAGGAGGTGTAACGCCTTCATGGTTGTATTAGCTCTGTGCGCGGAGGGTTTTAAAAGCGTTTTAGGTTATGCAAACTCTATTGTTTCATTGACGTATCCAGATTTACGTTGTGGCCATTGTTATTGCGTAAACGTTTGTTAGCTAAGTGCTTAAGTAAACTAATTTATATAAGAATAACAACTTTACCTACTACAAAGCGGCAAGGCGTACCTGGTAGCAAGACACTTGAGTATATCATCACTTCACTTCATTGTATAAAACAAAGTCACTTCCAGTGTGTGCCCTCCCCTATAGGGCAATGTTTCCAGAGAAATTACAGGGCTTAGAGATATAAGATCTTAGATCTCTGGGTGACGAGCGCAGTGCAGTGCTAGGTAATGATTCGGACTCTTCATGTTCCAATAGCTGCGTGTCACTGTGCTGTTATGTGTCAGGCATGTTGCTTACCCTCAGGCACATGTCCTGATCGTCTTGTCACTCTTTATTTTAAAAAAAATGCTTAGATCTTTAAACCCCAAAATAGATTTTGATGCGAGTTTTTTTTTGATACTGTCTGTCTGTTAGTGGCACCGTAAAGCTCAAACGGATGGGCCGATTTCAATGCGGTTTTTTTATTTGAAGGTTTAATATCCGTGCGGATGTTCTTAGCTATGTTTGGTTAATATCAATTTAAGATGACCGGCGCCACAAAATGGCGGACAAAATATTTTTTCACAACCTACCTCAATATGGGTATCAAATGAAAGGGCTTGAATAGTAGAATACTATACACTACTAGCGGCCCGCCCCGGCTTCGCCCGTGGTACATAAATATAACCTACAGCATTCAAGGATTACGTACATATGAGAGAACGGTCAACGATTTTTTTAAATCGATCCAGTAGTTCCCGAGCTTAGCGTGTTCAAACTATATTTATGCTATAGGCTACTTTTGATCCCCAAATTATCGTGCTGTTTACTGGGTCAGAAATGACACCTGTAGACAACTGGCGGGGATAACTAATTAAATGACGATTGATCAGTTATCGACCGGGGATGAAAAATTATAAAATTACTAAAATGGCTATTATAAAATAGGGGTTGATCATAGAAGGGTGAAAATTGAGGATTGTATGTATTTTTGTATGTTGTATCATAAAAAAATAGAAATAAAAAATTTTGACTAAAAAATAAAAAATAAAATTTAGGGGTGGACTACCCCTAACATTTAGGGGGATGAAAAATAGATGTTGGCCGATTCTCATAGATACCGGATAAGCACAAAAAATTTAATCAAAATCGGTCAAGCCGTTTTGGAGGAGTATGGCAACGAAAACTGTGACACGAGAATTTTATATATTAGATAACAAATTTCAAATCCAAGATGGCCGCCACCACAAAATGCCGAATTGTATTATTTTTTTCACTACTAACTCAATATGGGTATCAAATGAAAGGGCTTGACTAGTAGAGTACCTTGCACTGTGGCAAATTTAAATCCAAGATGGCCGCTACCACAAAATGGCGAAATACATTTTTTTTCACAACTCCCTTAATATGGGTATCAAATGAAAGGGCTTGACTAGTAGAACGTTATACAGATAATCCGAGATCCGAGGTAGTCGGGGGTTAATCAAAAAATTTTAATTTTGTTCTTATTATGTATAGCACGTGTATAAAATAGCAGAGAAACACGGATAATTTTAAAGGTTTCTAACATTATGTCATTAATAAACACTTTTTTTGCGCCTACACTAGAAACGCTGGCTAACCCTATGGAGCTAGATCAAAATAATGTACTGCAATATTGTACCCCCTCAAAAGGTCTACAAAAGAGTTTGCAAAAGTATATGTCTATCTCTCAGTATAACCCACAATAACCATTTTTATAAGTACAAATATTTAGCATCAGCATTACACCTGTGCGAAGCCGAAACGGGTCGGTAGTTTGATTATAAATACACTAGCAGCCCGCCCCGGCTTCGCACGGGTATTATGGAAAATAAGTATAAAACAAAATTATTAGACTTAGAAATTTTAGTACATACGACCAAGACAAAACAAACAATGCCAATCATCTGTTTATCATTTAAAACGCATATTTTTTTGCCTATTTTACTTTATTAAAGAAATGCGGGAGCCAGAATCTCAAGGGAGGTCCTGAGAGGAGCGAGCCAAGCGAGGTCGCCGACGTAGCGAGAGGTTACACTCAATGACATAGAGCTTCTGGCTCCGGGACCTCACCCGGAGTCGAACTTCAGTGATAGACCATAATAGGACCAATTGTTATGTTTAGGTATTGTTATGCTTCTCTCAATATGTGCCTTTAAACATTATGCTAAGTTATGTTTATGCTATATACGGTAGCAAAAATTATGCGAAAACTGTTATGCGTTAGTTGTTATGGTATATTATCATTAGTTCTAAAAACGTTAGGCGTGTCTGGCGTCGTTGTTATTCCCCTTTTACTTTTACGCATCAAATCAAAAATTAAATCAGTAAATATTTAATGGTTGTAATTTAGTGTTAAAAATCTGCTAATGCCACATACGACGTAGTTTATGGTTGTGCAATGTTTTATGTAACTACTAAAGTCTATTAGTTCTAAATACGTACTAAATAGTTACGGCTGGTCTAGTCGGGAGAACGGCGGCGGCCGATCTGGAGCCCCGGTTTTAAATCCCACGTGCACCAGGCACCACTTTCTTTTCGGAGTAATATGCGTAATACCGCAAAACTTAAAACGGCGAAGGAAAACATCGTGAAGAAATCGCCGTGTACTTAGAATCTTTTGAGGTCATGTGTCATCCACCAACCCGCACTGGGCCAGCGTGGTGGATTATGGACTTGACTCTCTCCTTGCGAGAGAGGGCCCCGAGTCCCAGTAGTAGGAATATTTAGTGGGCTGCTTATTGAATCTATTGACACAGCTAGATTTCTGATCGTCTCATCATCGTAGTCCTTAATGCTCGTTTTATTCTAATTTAGTAAGTAGGATAAAGGGGACCTTTGGGATGACCTATATCGTATCCTATCCCCAGCTCAAATTACACGCGCATCACTGTTTTTCGAAGTCATATCCGTAATGCCTCCAATTTAAAACGGTGAAAGAAAAAATCGTGAGGAAACAGAAATGGAATAAATTTAATGTAATACTGTGTATAAAGTGCGAGAAAACTTGAACAATAACAGTAAAGGTAGAATAAACTTATACAAAAGTAGTTCTGAAAAGTGCATTTTAATAGGAACATAAAAAGTGTTACGAAAAAATGTTTAATATTTAGTATCATTTGCGTCCACTACCTGCGTAGCGAGGCGACCACGCGAATTAGTAGACGCGCGCGCGGCTACTCGTACTTACCTATTTCATAGCTGTGAACACCTCTCCCCCGTGCCTCGGTGTCCCCTCTATCGGTGTTACGCCGCGCGGCGCCGCATTTTGATAGGATTGATATTTTTGATTTCGTTATATCTTTTGAATGGAATGTCCCACTTCAATAATTCAAAAAGTAATCAATAGGTATTAAAAAAGTCTTGAATAAGAAATAATTTATTTGGATAAGAATGAATACAAATGTGTTGATAACATGGTCTGAATTTGATAGGCATTTTTAACTACTTTTAAAATGTAAAAAAGTAGTTGTTGCGAGGTAATTACTGAAGTTAGACATATGGTCTTGCGAGGTTTTTTGTAGATTTTAATACGCTCTATAATATTGTAGAACATTATTTTGGTCTATCATTAGTACTTTCCGCAGCGTTTGCGATGAAAGCCATTTTATGACTGTTGTTTTTATACCTTGCGTTGGTTTTAGCAAAAAATTCCATGGATATCTCATTTTTTTTCGTAATAAACATAGTCTATGTTACTCAGTGATAATGTAGCTTTCTATTGGTAAAAGAATTTTTGAAATCGGTCCAGTAGTTTTTGAGTTTATTCGTAGCATACAAAAATACAAATCTTTCCTCTTTATAATATTAGTATAGATATAGATAAATACTAGCGACTTTGTTGTACAATTTATGAAAGCTCTAATCTCTTTATAGTAACTTTACATTTTCTGGGATAACATGATTTTCCCGACTATTGTGAAATTTGTGAATGACTATGTTCCAAATTTGAACCTGATCCATAAAGTTCTTACGACGCAACAAAATCTAAACTATTAGAAGGACACATAGTTCATGGCTAAATTTAAAAATATCCAGAAAAACTATCAACAGCGTTTAGATAAAATTGTATTGTAACATAATACATCCAATTTTGGCCAAGGTTGTTCTCATTACACAACATTACAAACAAATTGCTACTAATTTTAGGGCATGAAATAAAGGAATTCCGGAATCGAATTGTCTGTTACTATTCTCATTCTATGTAAATTGTTATGTCGCATTACTCTTCGTAATCGATAAACAGTGTACTTACTACTCTTTTGTTGTGTGGGGGAAATGCATTTAGGTAAATCCGTTGTAAAGGGACACGGCGGGGTATGTGAGGCTCAACACCACGAAGAGAGGTGCCCCTATCGATCGAAACTCGCATAGGTTTCTCCAGCCAGCTCTGAAATGCTCTGAGCTTGGTGAAAATTGCTGGCAGAGAGAGTTCCGTTCTCATGACCACGGCTAGATATAGTCACAGCTTCGCTTCCGTGGCTACGATCCCCGCCTAGTAAAATCACGCCCCCGTTCCCAACAGATGCTCTTGGCCTTACATTGAGCACTATGCTCGTCAAAATGTTCGCGAAGTTCCATGATCTGGCCATACAGAATATCAGCTGAGTAGCTTTCCTAAACTTTCCAGTCCCTCTACTCAGAGCTTCTAGACGCGCTGATTCAAGAGCGAGGAGCGCAAATAGAAAGATTTGTCGCCGGGATTGGTCATCACACAACAAGAACTACTAGAGATTGGGAAGTTATTGTCTGACGCCCCAGGTGGCCCACGTGACCCCAAGTCTCGAACCCCACAGTAACCATAATAGCAAAACTTGTAAGTACTGAAGTTGATTTGATATTGCTGTAGTCATATAATATGTACATTCATTTAATTTAATGAGATATTAAAAAAATGTTACTACGCTTGCTTTTTAAATTGCAAGAATCTTCCAGGATTTATATGAAAATTACTGAAACATACATTTTGGACATCTGTATGGAAAAAGGCCTGAATGTTAACAACTGCTGATAGAACGACCTGTCTCATGAAGCATTCGCTCAGTTTCGCTCTGGACAATGAAGTGAGGACAGGAAAAGGGATAACGACGATAAGCTCCTGGTTTTGTCACACCTCGAATAAAAAAACAACATTTACCTAAATGAACCACATATGGCTACAGGTTATACAGCCCACAGAAGAACAGGCTAGCTGTAGTTCTATTTGGCGCCATTACCAAATCATCAGTTCGGGTCAATTAAAATAAAATTGTATAGTCAGATTGAGTTTCTATTTGCGTCCTCCATTTCCATAATTGAAGGGAGTAGGGGGCCTGTTGTTCCGAGGCCTTCCAGTCCTCCAATTGGTATTATTAGCCGGAGGATTCCTCCTGGGAGGAGGAGGTGTTGGCGGCGGCGTGGGTGGTCTATTCGGAGGTTTGAAGGGCGACGGGGGTCGAGGCACTTGCTGAAGCGGCTGTATTTGCAGCCGAGCTGGTGGCTCGAGAGATGAAACAAAGAAATTCTGACGTAAGTAGCCAGTATCTGCTGCTTGGAACTGCTCAACTGCGTGGGGATCGACTTCCTGTAGTAGTTGTAGTTCTGCGCCGGGAATCCACAGCGTGGCCGTGGCGAACATCACCCATAGCAATCTGTGGAGCTGAATTTAAAAAAGTGTTTTTAATTATATAATTACTGTCGCTGAGACAAAGTTATGCTGCATCGAAAATGAATGGGTTTTAAAATGACCTCGAATAGAAAAAAAATCTTTTTGCTATTTATAGTTATTTTGGTGTGCTTGGAAAAAATTGAGTGTTCAATTTTTGTTGTTACACGCGGGAAACGACTGCCAAAAACGATATAATGAATTTAGGTTACAATTGTGTCTTCTGAGGGATTTTTTGATGCGCGCGCAAACTGACCCCCAAATTAGACATGCTGAAGCTAGTCGCTCGTTTTAAAAGAGCTGCTGTTCAGTTGGCTTAAATAAGCCTCTACTGGCTAGCCAAATATGTTAGTAGTTAAAGCGTCTACCTATCACCGTTATTAGTTTCGAGCAAGAAATGGTAAAAAAATCAAGTTTGTTGTATGGGAAGCCCCCCTTAAATATTTATTTTATTTTTATTATTTGTTGTTATAGCGGCAACAGCAATACATCATTCGTGAAAATTTCAAGTGTCTAGCTATCGCCGTTCTTGAGATACTAAAACCTGGTGACAGAAGACGGACGGACAGATAGCCAAGTCTCAGTGACAGGGTTCCGTTGTTACCCTTTGGGTACGGGACCCTAAAAAGTAAAACTTCTGGCGTGCTTTATGTTAGCACGATTTTTTGAAGTGCAACCTTTTGGCCCACCACGTACATATTTTCCGTGGGCTGTGAATTAAACTCATGCGTCATCGTAATCTTCGGGTAAACTCGGATGATCTAGATGCCCATGGCCACGCCTTCCGGTTTCACCCGCGTAGTTTTTAAAGTGAGCTATCACATTTTGAATTATTAGTTTTCACTTTCTATCGGCAGTCCCTATGACTGCAAATTTTTTTCATTTGAAAGAATATACTTTCAAATTCGCCTCCCAAATTTTAGTAAAATTAACCGCCATCTCACGTGATATTAAACGACGACGTGGTGTACGATGGCGCACGCTTACCTAGAAGAAGCCAATTCACTTTCGACTCAATCACTGCTATATTGGATGGATACTTTAAAGCTGTTTTTTAAACAGTAGAATGATTAATTAGCTGCTTGTCACAGTGCTGTTATGTGGCAGGCATGTTGCTTACCATCACACACATGTCCTGGTCGTCTCGAAACTATTTATTTTTAAAAAAATAGTTAAAATGTATAAAGTATTATACCTTAGCCATCACGCAGTAGCACCACAAATGAATTACATGAATAACATTGCATTGCATTCATATTTAAATACCAAAATATTATTTTATGTTATGTTTATATAAATTTATACAAGATTCTATTTCTTACTAATGGAAAAATAAATTGCGTACAATTATTATATTACTAGCCACAGCGACAAAGGTACTTGCGCAGCTAATACAAAATTAATATTATATTGTCACTAATAGGTTTATGCTTGGCCGTTAATTCTTTGCATTTTATTGTCTCCTTCATCTCGAGTGATATTTCTCAATTTCCTTCAGTCACAGGTTGTCGTAGACTGTCTAGCGTGCACTGTTCTGATCGAGTCATAATTCAGCTTCTTCTTATTTTTAACCGACTTCAAAAAAGGAGGAGGTTCTCTATTAAGCTGTATTGTTTTTTTTTGTATGTATGGCCTCCATTCTCTCTTTGCGAAAGAAGGCCCCGCCCGTGTCGTACAAAAAATGTTGTCGAAAATTGTTTGTGGGTGGTTTATGCTAATACAATAAACACATAATAAATGATAATAATTAACTTATCCAGTCAATAATAAATGAATTAACTTTGAATATTAATAAAAAAATAGTGTCATAAGGACTGCAGATTGAAGTGAAAACTAATAACTCTGAATTTGATAGCTCACTTTGGAAACTACGCGGGTGAAACCGGAACAACTACGGCCATGACGATGGCCATCTAGATTATCCGAGGTTACTCGAAGATTTCTTTCATTTACTAACCTGATGCTTGAGCTCAATTCTCAGGTCACGGATTTTTGACGTGACAACGTCTTATAAATTGGTTTGCCGGGTGACACTTCAAGAAACTGCGTTACGCTCCGCTCACGTTATGCGCTCACAACGAGAGCGAGTGAGAGGCACGCGTCCCTTCCACTCGGGCATGGTTAGCCCGCCTTAGAGCGAGAGAGACAGACTTAAAAAGTGAAAGGCACGCGTCCCTTCCGTAAAATTATTTTACCACTCAAAGTCGTTGTCACGTAAAACTTTCGCCCGTATACCGACTTTACAGGCAACCAATTTTTTTGTATGTGGTTTAATCTACAATTATTATTAACAGTGAAATATCCAGCCCCGGATCTAGGGGGGGAGGACAAGCCGGGGCCCGTGCCCCGGGCGGCGTGTCTCAGGGGGCGCCAAATTGGGCGAGTCATGACGTCGTCGATGCTACCGGGCAGATTTTGCCCCGCCTAAAAAATATTGGATCCGGGACTGGAAATATCTCGAAGAACCAATAACCGTTGGGGTAGAAGGGTGCACGAGTGAAGACCGCGGCTAAGCAAGTGCGTAAAGTCGCGGGAAAACAGCGGATGACAAGACCTGGCTATCGAGTTCAGTGGCGGGAATAGGGAGTGGCCTGTGTCCAGCAGTGGAAGATGAAGGGCTGATGATAATATCAAATATTAAAAGTTAAAGTACTTCCCCTAGAATCAGGCCTCTGTTTAGAACTATGAAAACCAACGATCATCTTTCAAATTTTTAACTTGTCGCTGTCTTCCTAGATATACGTATGACCAAAATACTGCATTGCGCGTTTGTTTGGAGCTGTATAAACAGCCCACTAAATGATCCCAGTGCCTGGGACCTTCTCTCACATGGAGGTAATCAAGGCTATTATTCACCGCGCTAGCTCAGTGCTAGCTTAGCTCAGATTTACACTTGACCGCCATTTCGCCTGATGTTGAGCGACAATGCGGTCTACGACGGAGAGTGCGACAGTAAAACAATTTACTCTTGATTTAAAGACACCACGATGGTCACCATCAGGAGAACCTCAGTAAGGCATCGCATTCCACAGCCTAGACATTCTTATCACAAAAGTAGAGTCGAAGCTCTTTGTCCGAGTTTGTCGACAGTTTGAGAGTACGATGGTGGTTTTTCGAGCTACAAACAGTCCAATAGAAAAAAAATATTCTTTAAATTTTGTTTAGGATTTTCCACCTAATTAGTTTATTCATAACAAGCGACCCGCCCCGGCTTCGCACGGGTGTAATGATACTAAATATAAGATTTATTTAGATATATATTACTAACGAGAAGATTATGAAGTTGAAGAGTTTGTTTCTTTGTTTGAACGCTAAAATCTCGGGAAATACTGGCCCGAATTATTTGATCCTAATGATAGGAGCGTAATGTTAAATAGCCTATAATAGCCTTCCTCGACAAATAGATTATCCAATATAAAAAAAATCGGGCCAGTATTTCCCGAGATCTTAGAGTTCCCACAGCTGGGACTCAGGGCCTTCTATCGCAAAGAGAGAGAGAGAGAGTCAAGACCATCCACCACGGTTGCCCAGAGTGAGTTAGTGGATGACATTTATGGCGTCAAAAAATCCTACGTACATGTCAGTTTCCTTTATTCTTGTGATATGCCAGTTTTCTCACGATGTTTTCCATCACCGCTAAAGGCTGATGTCAAACTTTTGGGTCCATCGACTCTTGGAAAAACACAAAAAGGTGCAGGTGGTATTTGAACCTAGAATTTAATATTGTGCAACCAGATGATCTACCCTCCAGGCCAACCGTTAAAATTTGCAAGCATCTCCGTAATGATGCAACTATCACTATGGTGACTACCATGGAACTGCACAAAAGTTGTCGCACACTAAAATGTACACTCAATAAAATAACGGAACAGCCACTTCTTTACGCTATTTCTGAATTGGTACCACTCTATATTTAGGTTGTTAATAGTAATGACTAGAAGGCAACCATTTAAGCGTAAAATAAGATAAGAAAACTCTTTACTTAAAGCCAAAATATAGAAGAAAAAATTCATAGGAAACTTAAGAACCAAAAAGCTAATATTTCAGTTCGCAGCTTTTTGTTGTATAAAAGGCGCTTCTAGGCGCGTGCCTAGAAGAGAGAGCACGTATAGAATTTTAGCACTATTTATAGCAACGTAGCCCATAATTTTACTGCATACTGGCGTACTACATGCAGAACTGGTGCTTTGGACAACGCCATCGGAATCGATATCATACAAAGCATATGCAGTCCACTTTATGTTACTACTACACTCCGCGAGGTATAAGCTGAGCTTTGCATTAGTGTGAGTGATCACCAATCCGGCAGGAGCTTGAAATTTTGTCCGCGAAGTTTAGGCTGAGCTTTGCATTTGTGTGAGTGATCACCAATCAGGCAGGAGCGCGGCGAGACAGAATGGCGGCGCGCCTAGGGCCGGTTGTCACACCTACACTATCCATGTACACTCACACAAATGCAAAGCTCAGCTTATGCCTCGCGGAGTGTACTGATACTCGCGTTCTTCTCCTACAAGGAGTGAGTCTAGGCCATAATCCACCATGCTTCACAACTGCGGGTTGGGCGATGAAGCATGTCCTCGAAAGATTCTTGAACCATGCCGGTGTGATGTTTTTCCTTCACCATTTGAAGTTAGTGGCATTGCGCACATTAGTACATGACTTCGAACAGACGTGCGCGTGGGATTCGAACCATATCTCCAAATCTTTAGTTCGCCGTTCTTCTGATCAGACCAATCGTAACTTCTAGATCAGCCGACAAATGATAAGAATTACATATTTAAATGTATATTTTTATTCTGATCACCACTGTATTTCTAACCACTAACTTACTACATTAATACCTACGTCATAGACGAATATCTCTACATATAAAAACGTTATGTTGGTTTGTGTACGCTTCAAAAACTCAAAAAGTTCTTATTGTTAAAGTGTTTTTATTTAATTTTTGCATCACAATGTGCCACAGCAAAGCGTGGCAGGGTACAGCTAGTTAGGAATAAATTAAAAGCAAGTTTGAATGAAAAACTGTAACATTAAAATGTTTTTCTATTTACCACCGCCAGCCGGCCGGCGGCCGGGATAGGGGGTAGGAGGCCGCCAGTTAGCAGGCCTCGGTCTCGCAGGTGGGGGTGAGGGAGGAGTGTTTACTCTGGGGGGTGGTGGTGGAACAGGCGGCCCCCCGTGTGGAGGCTTGAAGGGAGATGACGGACGTGGACGCTGTTGGAGCGGCTGAATGTTGGAATTCAGCGGTTGCGGAAAACTAGATGGGGGAAAGAAGATTTGGGGCGACCGACGTGAGGCGTACATTTGAGGAGCATCTAATTCGGCTTGCAACTCGGCCACCGACAGTCTTCCATCTTGAAGTTCTACGCCAGGAATCCACAGTAAAACCGCCAACGTCACTGCCCAGTGCAAGCTGTGGATCTGATTATTTCAGTTGAATAAAAGAAAATTGCACTCAATTAAGTAATTAACCACAGAAAAAGCAAAACATTTATTAATATTAATTTATTTTTTGATTGAATTGATCACGCAACTGATGATGTGTTTATTGACAACTTTGATCATATCATAAACTTAAGTTGGAACAATTGGGCTATCGAGAAATAATCATTATTTCAGCTATTTGTCGTCTTCGTCGTTCAAGATTATTCATAGGTTCGATACGAACCCAGTGCAAATATTTTTGTGATGAAGGCAAATATTTGTACTGTGCTCTTTTCTATGTATAATAAGTATGTATTTAAAAACATATAAGTATTATATCAGATAGCTTTCTAGCTTCGATAGTTAAGTAGGTACAAGCTTTGCTTAGTTTAAAGGTTAAAAGTGTTGTGTACGAATATAATGACCACCAATATTTTTGGATTCATGAAGCAGTATCTGATAATGAAGAAAATACGAAGTCTCTTAAGAGTATACGAAATAGAAGTGTCTCTTCTCCGCAAAAATACTCAATTACAGGTTTTTTTTTAATAAGGTTTGACGAGACGAGCAGGACATGTGCCTGATGGTAAGCAACATGCCTGCCACATATTAGCACAGTGACACGCAGCTATTGGAATATGAAGAGTCCAAATCATTACCCAGCACTGCACTGCGCTCGTCATCCAGAGATCTAAGATGTTATATCTCTAAGCCCTGTAATTTCTCTTGAAACATTTGCCCTTCAAACCGGAACACAGTGTTTGAGTGTGTGAACACAGTGTGTGTGTGTGTGAACACAGTGTGTGTGTGTGTGTGAACACAATGTTTGCACATTACTGTTTGGCGGTAGAATAACTGGCAAAGGTGTGGTGTGGTGTGGTACCCCAGGCGGATTCTGCCAAGAGTCCTACCACTACAATTTACTCGTAATTTTCGAAACGTATTTGTTCCGATTACGAACTATCACAATTTGGGCGTTCACTAACATGTACTCGTATTTGTCTGTTCCATAGATATCAAGGCTAAATTAGCCAAATATACTGGGTGTCGTCTCAAACGTGCAAAGGTACTTCAAGTCTGTCAGTTCCTCCTGTGGTACCAAGCACAGATTAATTGCGTTGACTTGACTGTTCGCACCTTTGAGACAAGTCGGTTAAGTACCAGCTGGAGGCTATGGAATTGATATAGAAGCTCATAGGCAAGCATTGTTCGAAAAAAACTACAAAGTTTCATCGCCACAAAGTCGCTAGATTATGGGTTTTTTAACGGATGCATTTGAAAGAGTGTGCAGTTGATACTTGATACTTTATCCTTTTTTGTATCGGACTGTTCGTAGTTTGCAAAAGCGACATCAATTCTTGGTTGACGTTCCAAAGACTCGAACGTATAAGTTATGAAGTGAAGAAGTTTGTCTCCACTTTCGTATAAGAACATCTACCTCAAGGCTGTGAAATGCTTTGCCTGAGTGGGCATTTTTCGATGGATATAATGTTAGTGTCTTCCGTGGGTCTACCCTCGAACGAAAACTGCCTTAGTTGTGATGTTCCGCTCTCTTTTCTTTTCATTTGAAATGATAGGGATGGAAATAGCAAAGCCAAAGCCGATTTAGTTAGGCGGTAGAAGGCCAGGTTGAAAGTGAATCGGTTTCTTTTAGGTAATCACGTTTTATCGTAGACTGAATTCTCTTTTAATATTCGACGAGATTGCGACCTCGTGCAAACCTACCATCGTTAAAAATAACTCCTTGGTACACCCAATAACTAGCAGCGCGGTTTTACTCGCGTCAGTTCCCGTTTCCTTAATTTTCCCGGGGTAAAATAAAGCCTGTGTGTTAAACCGAACTATAATCTAAGTGTATTCTACGAAGACGCCATCGGTCGGTTCGTACGGCGATCGTTGGCTGCTACACCGAAGACCATCCGAGATTCAATTTGCAGATGGCGATCAAACACAGAAATCCAGTCGTAGTGGAGGCGCTGAGCCGGGAGGAGGTGATTTAGAAAATAAAATACGCCTAGAATGAAAATGTTCCCTACTCCCACCTATTTCCTTTTATTCTCCTAATCCAAGATTCATGTAAAAAAAGAAAACAAACGGAGTCTGTGGAGTTGCTAAATACAAATAAAAAAAAGTGGATTCCACGTTATGACCGGATCCAGTTAGAAATTCTGGCGCGAATGAGCAACAAACACCCGATCATCTAAGCAGGCAAATCTTCGTTATTATAATAATACTAGCAATGCCCCGCGGTTTTACCCTCGTAGTTAACGTTCCCATAAATTTGCCAGGATAAATAATAGCCCATAATTTATTTCACCTATTTTATCTATCTACTAGCGGCCCGCCCCGGCTTCTCCCGTGGTACATATATATAACCTACAGCGTTCAAGGATTACGAACATATGAAAGAACGGTGAACGATTTTTTTAAATCGGTCCAGTAAGTAGTTCCCGAGATTAGCGTGTTCAAACTATATATATGCTATAGGCTACTTTTGATCCCCAAATTATCGTGCTGTTTACTGGGTCAGAAGTGACATCTGGCGGGGATAACTAATTAAATGACGATTGATCAGTTTTTGACCGGAGAGGAAAAATGATTAAATTACTAAAATGGTTATTAAAAAATAAGGGTTGATTGTAGAAGGGTGAAAATAGAGGATTGTGTGTATTTTTGTATGATGTATCATAAAAAAATATAAATTAAAATTTTTATCTAAAAAATAAAAACAAAAATTTAGGGGTGGACTACCCCTAACATTTAGGGGGATAAAAAATAGATGTTGACCGATTCTCATAGATACCGGATAAGCACAAAAAAATTTCATCAAAATCGGTCAAGCCGTTTCGGAGGAGTATGGCAACGAAAACTGTGACACGAGAATTTTATATATTAGATGAACCAAATTTCGATTATATCCCTTCTGTATTTGTTGCCTGACAAATTGCGTGAAAAGTAACAAACATACATTCATAAATACATTCTTATAAACGTTTGCGTTTTTAATTTTAGTAGAATATTCCAACTAAATGTAATTTACCTTAGACATGTTGGCGCCGCACAGGGGAAATGAGTTATTATATCATTAAAATCATTATTTATAAATACCCATTCTATAATTTTCAGATTTGTTTGTGATTATTGCAACACAATTATAATTTGTTATGGATTTAAAATAATTATGGTGACATAGAATTTAAATGACATAAAGTATATTCTCAATATTGTGGTTGGTGAAGCTTGGGAGGCGACACCGTGGTAGTCGCCCTAGAATTCCTATTTAATAGAATAGGAATCAACGTTGATCATTGATTTAAGCAACAATATACCCTAATTTTTAATATTTTCTGATTTGGGTTCACCAATTGCACACTTTGAAAAGTTTAAGTATTTTATCTTATCTTAGTATGAAATGGTTGCTTGCGCGCCATCTTAATATAACTTCTAATTCTATTCTGGCGTTACTCTTGTTTCATCCTGTAGTAAAGGTAGATGACGAAAAGAAAAAAGAAATATCATATGAGGATGTTATCATTATCATATGATAACACTCTCATATGAGAATGATAACAAAATTAGACATGTGAAATTAATAAATTTAACTTTTTTATTTTTTTTAATTTGAACCCCGACGCATAAACAACGAGATGTTATAAGGTTGGCTTGTCTCTGTATAGTTCTTCTAAATCTCGGAATTGGCTCCAAAGACGAAATTTTGTACGCAGAAGGTTTTAGGGGTAATAAATCACCCTAGCTAGGTTTCAGTTATAGAAAACATAGTTTTATTCATGTTTTCAGGCAATGAAAAATCAACCAATTCATCAAGGTATGCTTTAATTAATTAAAATAAAAATGTAGTATGTTTTTTATTTGCCAATACCCCGGTTGCCTGGGTTGGCCCGATTAGGGTATGGACTTGGGGGCCTATTTGTAGGCCAATTAGGGGGCCTCCGAGGCGGGCCCGGGTGAGGCGCTTGCGGTGGTGGATTCGTCTTGTGCGGGGGATTTAATGGTGAAGAAGGCCTCGGTCGTTGTTGCAGCTGCTGGATAGGATCGGCAAGGTTGGCGTTCTTAGAGGGGGCTGGCACGAAGAAGTGGAAATATGAAGAGATACCTCGGCGATAAAGACTGGCTGGACGAACATCTTGTTCCGTTTGGAACTCAGGCGCAGGTATCCCATTATCTTGGAGTTCTGCACCAGGTAGCCACAGCAGACACGCGGCTGCCGCTATCCAGCGTATACAGTGAACCTAAATATTTTATTTATTACAAATGAGTATACAATAACTGCTTTATAGCTATCTAGGGGAAAAAACGTGATGTGATGATATTTATTATCTCACAATTATTAACTTTAATATTCTTATCGTAACAAAATTTACGTGTCTGTAATCATAATGTTATAAATGCGAAAGGTTGTATGTATGTTCGTTACTTCTTTAATTAAGAAAATATAATAGCTTTGAATAAATTACAGCGAGCAACACGGCAAGGAGTAGGCATACACAGCGTTTCCCCTCTGTCAAAGTACAAGTCCGCGTGGACCAGAAGAAGTTTGATAATATACTGTGGCGTGAGGGCGGGGCAAGATTTGTGAATGGTGCTTTATTTTTTATGTGTTAGTGATTTGCCTGTGTGTTTATGATCGGCAACGGATTGGTACAGGTATGTTTGTATGTAATAGAGTCCCGTCACCACGCTATTTTTGAAATTGTTTTTCATTTTGTAATTTAAACATAACTATTTTCTTTACCTTGATCATCATCAGCCTCCGTCCCGAAGGCGAAATGAATTGAGTTATTAAAATTTAATACCCGTTTAATTTTAAATTGAACTTTAATTGAACAGTAAGTATTTATTAAATAAATATGTTCGTGATTGTTACAGCCAAGCTATTATAATAATGTATAAGTTACGTTTGATTTGAGTATTTTATTTAATAATCATTTTACACGTTCAGAATTAAATGTATTAAGCTACTAATTCTAGAACCACCTAGAATTCGTACCAGCGGCACAGTGCCATGATTTTTCTAGTGGCTCCAGTGATGGGGATTGGCACCTTTTTTTAAATGGATCTATATCAGGGAGCCCTCCAGCAACCAGCCTCTACTTTCTATACAGTGACATCACGCAAGCACGCAAACACACACGCAGACACGAGCACACTTTAGGCTTGAAAGCGCAACAGACATAGAGACAGAGTTTCGCATTTAATATATTACTAGCAGCGCCCAGTGGTTTTTCCTGTTTTCTCGTGATAAAAGTTATGTGCTATTCTAGATTTATATATATATATAATCCTATAATCTATGATCAAAATGTAAACCCGACTCGTTCAGAGGTTCAGACGTTCCAACGTTTTAAGTAACACATTCAAGCATCTAAACATAAAAAATTCACATTTATATTACCAAGATTAAAGATAGAAGAAATCAATTAGTATTAAAGAACGAATTCGGTGATTGAGAAAGGTGATGATTTTTTCATTTAGACCAACAAGACGAACAATAGATACTTACGAGTACGTCTGAAAATAAGACTCACGTTTGACCATAACTGGCACAGTGCCACTCAGTATTTCATAATTTATATTTTCAGATCAGTATTTTAAATACATACAATTATGTGCCCTCCCAAACTTCAGGCGCACGGAATTATGTCATCGATGGGAAGAGTGCTTACTCTTTCCGTTCTGGTCGGTTGCAGGAAGCGGTAAACGCCGGACATTTACATCTATCACTATTCGTTGTCAACAGCTAAAATAAGTAAAACCATAGCATGATCTATCTCACCGCTACCAATACTAGTGGTCATGTAGATTGGTTGTATGTAAACCAGTCACGATACACACAGAGACGCAGTTTATTACCAATTTCAAGGTGCACAGGGCATATCTATTGATTTATATCGATGGGCATAACGACACACAACACTAATCAGGAGGTACTTAGCAGTGGCTTTAATGTGTATAAGTTAGCGGAATACAGAAAAAAGAACAATGCAAAGGAGGAAAGTGATGGACGGCCGCAGCCGGCTTTTACCTATGTCTTACATCAAGAGCGTCACAGATAAGGTGGAGACGTGATTAAGGAGTATTCGAGCGAGAGAGTGCAAGTTATATTTTTGCACCGTTATATTTACTTGACTCTGCTCGTCCGCGATAAACCAAATGATTTTGTTATGAACTAAGTACTAAAATATGGTTGTATTGAAACAACTAGTGAGAGAAAAACTAAACGCAACTGAAGGGTCAAGAACTACACACGACTAGTGCAACCTATATCGTATATTTATATCGTTTCTACTGCTGGAACTTGAGACCTCTCACAAGGAAAGATACCACTATCCATCATACCAGCCAAAGGCGAGTTGGATAATGGACAGATGAAGCGTGTCCTCGAAAGGCGTACTTCTTGTAACACGCTAGTTTCCTCACTATGTTTACTATCACCGTTAAGGCTATTGTGATGGTAAACTTGTAGGGATTTCTGCACGTGGAAAATACTCAGAAATGGAAGCGGGAAATTAACATACCACCTCACGATTGTGAAATCACACATTCTAGCCACTATGCCACCTTGGCTATTTTATGTTAACTTGTTCTATTTTGGTAACCTTCAACAAGTTCTACAAATAATTGAAATATTAAGCTACAAAAATCAAAAACAAAATGTCACAATTGGCTTTTATTTTCCTCCGCCTCGGCCACGTCCGCCGCCTCCGATGGGGCGTCGGCCGGGCATGGGCGTCCCCGGTCTGGGCGGTCTTTGGGGAGGTGGTGGGGGTTGAGGTGGAGGTGTCGGGGTTCTGTAAGGGGGCTGAGGGGGAGATGGTGGTCGAGGCCGCTGCTGGAGCTGCTGAATTGCAGGTAGATCTGCTAAATTAACGTTTCCAGAGGCTTTCGGTGTTACAAAGAATCGTGGTGACTGGCGTAAGTGGACAGGTGAGCGCAGACGTTGTGGCACTTGTACGGCAGGCATTGATATTCCATCTTGAAGCTCTGCACCAGGCACCCACACCAGAGCAGCGACTACCAGTGCCCACCACAACCTGCGGATCTGATTATTTTGAATTGAAAACTTGTTTAGTTGCTTTGCGCATTATTCTTAAGAATCTTATGAGTTCACGTCACCGACATGATTTTACAGCTATGCTATAGATGGTGAAGTAGCAGAGCGGAACGTCTGCGTAAAATGCTTTTTGGATTTGTGAAGTCTTGTGAGTTTGCGTCTGTAGCCACACAGGTGAGGTACCTTTTTTCTCCAGGGAAAATACTTTATCATACCACTGACCCCCGAGGTTTACCGAGGCCGCGCGCGGGGTGCTCATTTCTTTCTCCAATCGCCTTCCCGCCTGCGCTGGTTCCTGGATCTTATCCGTTTCTGTGGCAATAAGCGGGGCACCGGAACATCGCGCACCCTCACTGGCTCCGTAGTGGACTCTGAGTCCACACAAACTCGTCGCCCAGAGTCGCCTGCTGCCATTCTGGCGGCCCAGGCCTGCGCCTCGGCGGCAAGGGACAACCCTTGCCCCCGATGCGGTGCCTGGCTGGCTTGCTTGCTGCTCCGCATACTGCGCAACGTGGCGCAGCTGAGCACTTGCTGGCCCTATGTCCGGGTCGACTGCACCGGTAGCAGGAGCTAGTCCGGTCGACCCCGGACGTACCTAACCTCTAGGCACCCCAAGTAGCGCAGGGGACATTGCTCGAGCTCAGTAACAAACGAGGTACTTTTTGTGAACTTCCATTTTGAAAAATATCAAAATCTTGAGTTATAAATTTACTATCGGCAGTCCCTTTCCGGCAGACTGCCCATCTATTATTATTATGTTTGTTATTGTTCGTTTATCTGCGCTGGGTCATTTATTCCCGCTTCTCTCCTACTAACATGTTTTTGACCTGTAGGCTCACCCACCTTTCTCCATTTGCCTATCCTAATAAGTGGCCAGCTAACTTCTTGAAGGTGACTAAACATAATCAAAAATCAGTAAAAAAACATATTTATTGGTGATACATATTTGATTTAGTTAGTTCTAATCACTTCATGTAATTGTTTTTCTTAAATGTTGTTGCTCTACCACATATCATAATTATGCTTTTGATTTACAAATAAATGTTATTTCAGTAAATTAAATTAATAATTTTAAAACTCCCAACGCAATAATTGTTAAACATTTTAGAGGGCACGCGTGGTTGCGAGTGCAGCATAAATAAGCATTAAGGGTCTAAGATACGAGTATAGACCATAGCTAATAAAAGAGCTAATAACTTTAAAAGAGCCGAATGGATTTTGATATATTATAGAACACTCCAAACTAAAACAAAAAACTATTATTAAATCAGGAGCTACAATGCCACATACACACACAAACACGTCAAATTTATGATTTCCTGTCCTGTAAGTCGGTGGTTTAAAATAAGAATTATTTATTTACCGAAACCATCGTGCAGTCGTGGTCGCGTCGGAGAAATTAGTTGTTCCGTAATATTTATTCCTTTCCATTTAAACTCTCAAATTATTTTCACAACGATGTTTAATTTATAATCGTAACTTTTACAAATACCTTTTCTGTTAAGTTACGGTGCGCTTAGTTAAACTTATTTTAACTCTATAACTAATATTGTAATTGGAATTTACGAAAAAAAATTGCTTCTTCACATTGTGACGAAGCAATTGTGACGGGGCACATTGTTGTAAAGCTTCCAATTTATGTGAAAACTACAGATTCTGATTACAGCTCCAAAAAATACTCGTATGTTTTGTCAAAGCTACACAAACAGTGTTTAAATCAAAACAGAAGTCATATTGTACGAGTATATTATTACTAGAGGCCGGTTCCAGCTCCGTTGGAATCCCACTTTCATTGTAAACACGGAAAGTAAGATGGACGGGTGTCTGTTACTCTTTCACTTAAAAACTATTGGACAGATCGGGCTGAAATTTGGAACATAGATGTATAGTCTGGAAGAACACAAATATGCTGCTTTATATCCCGAAAAAAACTAGAACGATGGGAACGGGAACTATGTACGCAGATAAAACCGCGGGGCAATGTAGTCCAGTCGGGGCAGATATAAAACTAGACTGAAATAGAAAAAATCCGGGGAGTGATTTTATTTTTTTTAAATGTCGAGAGGTCGAGGGTGGTTGGAAGTATAAATCTCGATATTTTAACTTATCCCGGTAAAGGATTCTTTGCCATCTTGTTTTAAAGTTATGTTTTTTCGTGTTTCTGAAATAACTCGTTAATTTTCAACTTTAGAGCAAAAATGGTTGTATCCAAAGTTGTTGGCAATTTAATTTGTCACAAGTTTGGTCACATTCATTTTTACGCTAGGATGAATATTTACAGAGTTATACTATCAAGCTTATCAAAAAAATCGTAATGTATGGAATTTCCCCTCTTGACGTTTAAAAAAAGAAAATTAGTTATACCTTTTCTTATACTTATATTACCTTTTCCAGTTATCGTACTGCCAAGCAGTAACGTGCAAACATTCCTGTTTTCCGGTTATAAGGGCAATGTTACCAGAGAAATTACAGGGATATAAAATCTTAGATCTCTAGGTGACGAGCGCAGTGCAGTGCTAGATAATGATTTGTACTTTTCATGTTCCAATAGCTGCGTGTCACTGGTCTGTTATGTGGCTGGTATGTAGCTTACCATCAGGCACATGTCCTGCTCGCCTCGTCATTCTGTGCTATAAAAAATATATGAAGGCCATTTAGCTAAATAACAACTATCCTATCTCTTATGGTGGATCAAAGTACGGGTGTCCTACGGGAAATGTTCGACTTACATTGTAATTTCTCAAGAATTTGACAAGGACAGTGAGAGTACCACGACGTGCCAGTGGTCATGAGTCTCTGGTCTGGATCGCACCGCGCACTGCCGGTTGAACAGTGTTTGAAGTGAGACAAATTACTTATTCGAGCTCGTCGTGATTTCTGTAATAATTTCGAAATTCGCCCAATAAGTGATGGAACGAACATGCAACTTATCTGTTCAGTTCTGCAGAAATTTCGACTACAGGGAACAATAATGAACGAAACTAAGGACTCACCGAAGACCCATCGATCCGCTATGACGCAAGTTGACGTTGTTCAAGTTCAACAAGAAATTGCACCAATCATCGTAAATCGGTTAGAAAGATTAATATTATTAAAGATTAGTAAAAAAAAATATCAACAAAGCACGTTATTTTGCAATATTAAGTGCTTCTTTACAAAATTCAAGTCATGCAAGTTTTGAAGGAAAATTACTTAGTTTTAGATGAAACCTTCGTAAAAACCACGTTGGAACCTTTTCAAACACTCAAAACACTTATAAATCATTCGAAAATAACTTGTTCACTGCTGCATACATTGGTATACTTACCAAACTTTTTTTAGGTCAAGTTTGCGCCAAAAATGTCGTGATGTGTGTCAGAACCAGTTTTAAGGGTTGTCCCAAAACTATAGAATATATTGGTAATACTTATAATCTGTGTTCCAAATTTCAAACCGATGCGTTCAGACATTAATTGAGCCACAGACATCCAAAACAGTTCGCAGTAGTAATGATAGTAGGATAAATAAGTAGATAAACATTTCAATGAGGTATTTTATTTGTCAACGCGTCTTCTCTCGGCGGGCGCGGTGGAGGCGGTGGCGGCGGCTGGCCCCGCGGCGGCAGCGCCGGCCCCGCCACTCCGGCCGCGGCAGCGGCTGCAACGGCGACGCTGTGAGAGCCCAGTTCCTCCGCGACAGGCCTTCCGGATTCCCTTCCAAAGCTTTCACGTCGCAGGCGCCTTTACACTCCGACTTCCCTCGGAAGTAGTTGTTGGAAACGAGAACGGGTTGATCCTGGCCGTTGAAAGTCGCAGGTGGGATGCAGGGTGTGCACACAGCGCAGACCTTCGTCCCCTGGGAGCTGATGCACTCGACGGCGGGAGGCTTGGTGCAGCAGAGCCATGGAGAGGCGGCGCCGCGGGGCAGTGCGAAGGGCAACGTGGCGTCTCCCCCGTTGATCTGAACGCTGTGCGTGGACCCCACTATCTCCCAAAAGCTTAATCCGTATCGTGGGCAACCCTGGAGAGTGTAGCGCCCTTGCACTAGGCGCCAGTGCAAAGCAGACAGCGCCGCCCAACGTACTCTCACATTCTGAAAATTGCATTTATAATGTAATATAATTTATTTACTCCGAAAAACGTTTGTGATAAGAACATCTAAGCTGTGGAATGAGTTGCCTGATTGGGTTTTCCCCGATAGTTATAATCTTGGTGTCTTCAAATCGAGAGTGAATCGGTTTCTTCTAGGTAAACACGCTCCATCGTAGACCGCATCGTCGCTTAACATCAGGCGAGATGGCGGTCAAGTGTAAACCTATAAAAGTTAAAAAAAAAAAAAAAAACAATCCGCCTTCAATTAAAAATGAATTTCAGGCATTCCACCAAATTGAAAAGGAAGCAATCAATAGGTTCATCGAGGTATACGAAAGTCAATTTTAGTTGTTTATTGTTCGCATTTCGAAAACCATTTCACCGATATTGATAAAAAACACAGATTATATAAAAAACAAAAACTTTTTTTGTAGTATAAAGTGACAAGAAAAGTGGGGCATTTGCCTGATGATAAGTCTGCCCATAACAGCACATTGACACGCAGCTATTGGAACTTGAAGCGTCCAAATCATTACCTACCACCACACCGCACTGCGCTCGTCTCCCGAAGATATAATGTGTTTCATCTCTCAGCCCCCCCTAATTTATCTTGAAACATTGCCCTTCAAATCGGAACACAGTAATGTTGAGGCACTTCTCCTTGGTGGCAGAATGGTTGGCTTCCCCAGGCGAATTCTGCAAAGAGTCTACTACAAAACAAGGAACCACCTCTGAACTATGATCTATTAAACAGAAAAATAGCCATCGGCGTTCACAATTGACTGGCTTCGTGGCTTAGTGGGTAACTCTGCCTGCGAAGCTGAGGGTCGTGGGTTCAATTCCCACCCAGTGCAAATATTTGTGTGATGAATTCAAATATTTGCACTGTGTCTGGGTGTTTCTATGTATAATAAGTATGTATTTACAACTATATAAGTATTATATCAGCTATCTGGCCGCCATATTACAAGCTTTGCTTAGTTTGGGGTCAGATGGTGTTGTGTGTGAATTGTTCACCAATATTTATTTATTTGTAATTCGCGTAGCTATCGCGTTACATTCATAGAAAAAAACATACAACCAAATCTCCTTCTTTTTTGAGTCGGTTAAAATGTAGCTGTAACTTAAATTCAACTCTAATGCCCGAGCTATACAACGCTAGTTTTTCAAGCTGGGAGAGCAAGTTAGTGTTAGTAAGCTAGCTACTAGTACTACCTTCGTGTAGACAAAATTAGCGTTACGTAGCGTTCTCTAAACGAAGACTACTACTATAGACTGCAGGCCCGTGAACAAAATTTATGGGTCATCTGATACAGCAGGAGACCTATGTAGGATGATAGAAGGGTATAAAGTAATAAGATTGAGCACTATGCCGTCACTTGTAAGCTGTCCAACTGAGTGCTATTGAAGAGGGAGGGGGGGTTCTAAACTTCGATCATTTCTCCTTGTCGCATGATTTTTGTACGGCATTGCGAAATAATGTATTAGAAGAGGTATTGAAACTGTATAGAACCAAAGCCGAACATAATCAAATGACCAAACTTACTCTGTAAATCGTTGGGAAATCATGATTTTTTTTCACAAACTAACAATAAGAATTTTAAAATTTATAATTTTTATAGTTTCAATACCTCTTCTAATCTATTATTCCGAAACCCCTTACAAAAATCATGCGATAACGAGAAATGATCGAGGTTTAGAACCCCCCCTCTTCAACAGCACTCAGTTGGACAGCTTACAAGTGACGGCATAGTGCTGAATCTTATTACTTTATACCCTTCTATCATCCTACATAGGTCTCCTGCTGTATCAGATGACCCATAAATTTTGTTCACGGGCCTGCGGTCTACTAGAAGTACTAGCTTGCTACGACTAGCTTGCTATTCTAGCTTGAAAAACTAGCCTCGTGTAGCTATAACGATGACGATTATACTATAACGATGGACGATTGTTTATTATATAACGTTGTACCTCTATAATTGTAAAATCTAGGAATGTATCAGTTTCTACATGATGCTTTCTTTCACTGTTTCTAATTTAACGGCATTACGCACATGACTTCAAAAAATGCCGAGTTGCGCGTGAACTTGTTATATTAGTTGTTGTAATTTAACAAATAATTATTTATTTTTAATTATTATTAATTAAATGATTCTTGAGGCACTTACTGATATCATGACCTTGTTAAATTATAACGAAGCCGCATTCAATTTACTTGAACAACTCTCCTACATGGTACCTACATTTCGATTCAGTAAAAAGCAAATGAAAATTTTATTGGTTATACTTATTGCTTTCACTTGTATTACATTTCAATTCAATAATCGTTTACAATAAATGCCTTATTTTATTTCGGAATCTGAATCTTATTAGCATAGGTTTACTAGCAAGGTTTTTTTATAGCATAGAGTGTCGAGACGAGCATGACACGTGCCTGATGGTAAGCAACATGCCTGCCACATAACAGTGTGACATGCAGCTATTGGAACATGTCAACAGTCCAAATTATTCCCTACCACTGCACTGCGCTAAAATGTTATAATTATCTCTAAGCAATGTAATTTCTCTGGAAGCATTGCCCTTCAAACCGGAAAACAGTAATGTTACATGTAATGTAATGTAACGTTACTGCTTGGCGATAGAATAACTGGCAAATGTGTGATACTTCTCCAGGTGAACTCAGCCAAAAAACCACTACAAAAATATTTTTTTTGAAATACAAAAGGTAATAAGTTTAGTCTAGATCCAATCTATGTAATATGTTTTTCCTTATTTATTCAAGAACACTTTTAAACGAAAAAACGATAATTGTATCATAAATCACAGGTATAAGTTATTTTCTTTGAAAAAATAAGAACTGACTTCCATTAAAAATTATATTCGGGCATTCCACCAAATTCAAAATGAAGCAATAACTATGTCATCGAGGTAACGAAAGTAAATTTTAGTTGTATTTTGTTCATATTTCGGAAACTACTACACTAATTTCTGCATTAAATTTATAGTACCTGGTTGACCGTGCTTTGCTCGGTTTTTTTTAAATGATATTTAGGCAGGTACGAATTACGAAGTGATGACTTACTTAGACCTATTAGATACGAATTAAATGCGATTATAAAAGGAACTAAGTATAAGATTTTCTCAGAAAAAAAGAACAAATAGAAAAGGTTGCGAGTGTAACCATCCGTGGCATGAACCGGGGCCTGTTGACTCCGAGGGCGAGCATATTCCGTCTGAGCCATTTAGACTTAAATAACAGTGGCGAAATAAGTTATCGTATTCTAATGACATTGTAGAAGTTTTTCATTGTCTAAAAACGCGCATAAAATGATGTTTTTAAAAAATAAAACCTAGCTAGATCGATTTATCGTCCCCGAAACCCCCTGTATACATAATTTCATGAAAATCGTTCGAGCCCTTTCCGAGATTCAGATTCTATATATATATATACCTTCAAGAATTGCTCGTTTAAAGGTATAAGATATAAGATGTGACCACCTCTGAACTATATTATCTACCAAAAACAAAATAAAAGCCATCGAAATTGATTCACAATTAGTGGAGCTATTGCGCAACATAGGTACATGCAAAAAACATATAACTGAATTGAGAACCTCCTTCTTTTTTTAAGTCGGTTAAATTAATTAGTGGAATCATTTTTATATTTTTTTTCCCCTATATTTTGACGCAGTTTCATGCTCAAGAAAGGCAAAGTTGTTAAAAAATGTATTTTATGTTACATTTTACGGTTATATTATTGCGAAATACATACGCTTATTCTAATTATATTAACTTCTTATATGTTTCGCTTTTCAGTGCCTATTTGTGGTTTTAAAGTAGGTTTAATTTTTGTATAAGTAAAAAGAAATTATTTTACACTTTTTTGAGCAAAACAAGTTTTCATTGATGCATAATTTACACAATTTTGTGTAGATAGTATCTAATCAAAATTACCTATCGAATTTCTTAAGTAACTTTCGTGAAACTTACATCTATCCATCCAGACAAAATTGTATACGGATTTTAGTTTGTTGGTGATGTTTCAAATTCCACCCGGCCGATTTCGATAAAGCTTATATGGGATTATTTGGGAAGCATACCCATACGAACAAAAAAAAGAGACAATAAAATCAGTTCGGACGTTCTCGACAAATCTTGATATCCTCCGCTTTTTTGGAAGTCGGTTTAAAAGAGATAAACTTTAAAACAAATGCTTCAAGATCTCTTCCAGTAATATTCTATGAACCTCCTTCATTAGTAGTTAATTATTTATACGTTAAAATGATAAACACTATGTTGCAGAGGTGTAATAATTTATTTAACGTGTTTAAGTGTAAAAGGTTTTATATTAATCTTAAGGTGCTCCCTAACCAGGAGTATTCGCGTGCAATGTAGCATTATTGATTCGACTTTGAGCATTACATTACAATACTACCGCCAGCCAGCCGCAACATAAAAAATGGCATTGATGTCAAAATAATACATCTTGTATCGTTACAAGGTGCGCATGGTAATGCTCGGTTCTCTTCCTTCACTGGTGTAATGCTTGACTCTGTAACGATACATTACACGCGAATGCTCCCAATGAGGGAGCGCTTTTCAAACCATACCCGCATGGTCTACACTAAAATTTAGGTTATCACTAACTACTTAGTTTTGATTTGAAATGATAGTGTTAAGTTTCCAAATTTTTTGTCAGGCGGAAAATGAAACAACACCTCTTTGTTTTTCGCCTGTCGTTGTATTGGTTTTATCTTCGACTGTAATTTGTCGGGCTGTTTATTAGTTGGAAGTGGTTTTAGTTCAATACTAGACAATGTTTTAACATTTTGCTTATTTTCCGAGTTTTTTCCTGCCATAATTTTAACCTCTGAAATGTCGTTCTCACTGAACGTTTCAAATCTAGTATTACCAGCTTTTCTAAAATTGCCTCTTGGCCTTTTTAATAAGTGTCCGACCTTTTTTCTATTTCGGGATTTATGTCTGGAATACCCGGAACTGGAATACCCGGAGCTGGAATACCCGGAGCTGGAATACCCGGAGCTTGGACTTGAATCTGATTCAGTGTCAGAGTCAGAGCTGCAACTTTCAGGGCTTTTACTTTCCAGGCTACCACTTTTAAATGAATCGCTGTCTAACCACGAATCTTGGCGTTCTTGTTTGGCATCATTACTTATTTTATTCTTACCACAAGATTCAGGTGATTTCATAGGGGGAAATACCATCAGAGGAGGAAGTCTCATTAATGGGTAAGGCATAGGGTACGGAGCAGGGGGCTGTAGCATCGGTGGTGGATTACCAGGGTAGGGCGGAGGTGGAGGATAAATTGGCACTGGCACTGGATACGGAACTGGTACCGCGACGTAATTATCTTCGTCTTCCTTGTTTTTTTCTGTAGTCGTAGTGGTCTTTTTCTCCTTGTAAGGAATGGGGATGGCCACTGGGTAAGGGACTGGGACCTGTACAGGGGGTGGAGGAGGAAGCGCGTACATTTGGTGTATCACAGCGGGACCGACCGGCATTGCCATAGGCACCTGAAGATTCACTGATGGTAGAATTACGAGACAAGTGAACCATTTCGTTTTAAATCCCTGCAAAACCCAAGTAAATTTATTTCTAAAACGTCGATATAAACAAGTTTTAGATTAAATAAGTCGAATATAACTCACAAAACTCATGTTGTACCCAAAATCGTAAATTGTTTATAGCCATTACATTTCGTATTGCAATGGAAGCTAATTTAACGATACAAATAACTATATAAAATTTAACGATTTTTAACATATTAAATGTGTTATTTTTACCTGGCTTGAAATTGTAGTAAACTTTAAATATAATTCAATTGATTTAATAATCAAGTACAAATAAACACTTCATTTCTTATTATATAATGATTATTGGAACAGAAGACAACTTTCCGAAACTAGCCTATTTACTTGTGACATTAATTAGAAATTTTCTACCATAGGAGCTAATAATAATGCAAGGTACAGATTGAAACACAGGGATTGTTTCAATGAGAGGTGGACAGTGCGGACACGGTGAACAGCCCTTCGGCCTTGGATCTGCTAAACAAAGACGAGGTGGAAGAAAAAGAACAGGCAAGACTGGATGGATTGGATTGTCAACAACCAAAATAAGTAGAACCACAGCATACCTCGCCGCTAGCGTTTCTAGGGGTCAGGCAGATTGGGGGTCGTAAACCACTAACGCTACACACAGACGCAGTTTATTACCAATTTCTAAGCGTTCAGGGTACATCCGTTGGCTTAAATCAATGGCTGCTCCGATAGTTAAAAACGTATCTAACAAAAATCAAAAACGGAGATTAAAAAACGTTTCATCCTATCATCTCCGAAAGGGTATTTTTACTCTTTGATACTTATCTGAGTGCAAAACTTGTTTTTACCCCTAGCATCTCTCTCGAAAGTTCGAGAGATAAGTAAATATGAATTTAAAATGTCGTGTGCACTATAGTTCGTTTATTTGCTTCGTTTCAAACAGCCATGAATACGGTAAGGTAATATGGTAAGCAACATGCTTGCCACATAACAGCACAGTGACACGCAGCTTGGAACATGAAAAGTCTAAATTATTACCTAGCACTGCACTGCGCTCGTCACCCAGAGATCTAAGATATTATATTTCTAAGCCGTGTAATGTCTCTGGAAACATTGCCCTTCAAACTGGAACGCAGCAAATTATGCTGCTTTACTCGATAAATGTCATGAACAAGAACAAAATTAAAAATTTTGATTACCTTACGACTACCGACTACCTTAGATTTGTTATCTGTACCACATTCTACTAGTCAAGCCCTTTCATTTGATACCCATATTTAAGGGAGTTATGAAAAAAGAAATGTAATTCGCCATTTTGTGGTAGCGGCCATCTTGGATTTGAAATTTGTCAAAGTGCAAAGTATTCTACTAGTCAAGCCAATTCGTTTGATACCCATATTGAGGTAGTGGTGAAAAAATTATATAATTTGCCATTTTGTGTAGGCGGCCATCTTGGATTTGAAATTTGTTATAGCGTATAGTACTCTACTAGTCATGCCCTTTTATTTGATACCCATATTGAGGTAGGTTGTGAAGAAATATTTAGTCCGCCATTTTGTGGAGGCGGCCATCTTGAATCGATATTAACCAAACATAGCTAAGAACACCCGCACGAATATTAACTTTTAAATAAAAAAACCGCATCGAAATCGGCCCATCCGTTTGAGCTCTACGGTGCCACAGACAGACACACACACAGACAAACAGACAGACAGACAGACAGACAGACAGACAGACGTAGGATGGCCAAACTGGCGAAATTACGCTACGAAATGCTTCCACACTCACTATAAATGTTATTCTATAAATTTGGCACCATGTGATTTCTTCCTGTCCCCAAACTTAAAAAAATGCCTCGGCAAAACAATTTTCATCCAATGCGGAAGACATAGCTGACAACAATTTTTCGATTTTTTTATCTGGGCAGAGCATTTATTAACAAAACTAAAATACAATGAGAACTACACTACACTACAAACCTACCTAACTATTTACACTAAGCACACCTGAATTATACCACTGTAGGTCTACAGATAATCAAGATGTTCAAGCCCACTATCAATCGGAAGCGTACCCAGCATGCTGGCGGCATTACCACGCTGAATAGCAATGCTTATGCGTTGGTTAAAATAAACGCCAGCATTTTGGTCACGCGTTGCGTCGACTAAGCGCTCGGATAGGCTTTTGAAGATAAGGTGAGCTCCCGGCCCCCACGTTCCCAATGTCTAAACCCCAAAGGGCTCAAATATGTAACCACTTCCGACGGTTGCATATTTGCGCCGTTTGCGTCGCTCAGGTGAATTAACCGCTGCACCAGCCCTACTATGTGTCTCTGGAAGATGTGATGGTGCTAGAGTATCGACGCAAGTTGCGTCCCACACTAGGGGCCGACCCAACTTCCAAGGCACAACAGTCATGCCGTCAGGTCTTTTGCCATCGTCATGCGCAAGACCTCTCGGTTCGAGTATGGCTGGGACATTGGCGGTGGTAAAAGCCCGGCGTATGATGTCGTTCAGGCTGGCGTGGCGGCCAATACGACCCGCGCTTTTCGAGCAAGAGACACCGTGGTGACCGAGTTGGTCGACGGCAGTACCACAATGGCAACGATGGGCTTCATAGCACCTCGCATCAAAGCGCAAGCTAACAGCTAGACGAAATGCAGTTGGATCTAATAGGTTACCGGTATTGAAAGATGGCAAAGCTTGTAACCAAAGGCCCGATTCCCACACAGACACAGCAAGGATACAAGCACGATCCGCGATACTAGGACACGTATCGAGAAGAGAGTTCCGTGCTAGATCGCAGATCGGTCGATCCCACTGTCTCTGAGATGACAGACATCTGGGGAAATCGTTGTTTGGACAAGCCAGCCTCCAAGCATTCTTAACCTCGCACAAATTAGCTACTACTACATCCGAATGGCGTAATGAGGGTGCGAGATTTTTTTCGATTGGATTTTGAGTACTATATACTGAGGACAAGAATGCCGGTAAAGCTACACTTGAAATTTGGCGGACCCCTAGGCCTCCCAACCTTATGGGTAGTGAGGCTTGTGACCATGCCCTCCCACTCAGGTCCACATTCAACACCGATATTAAAGATTCCTTTACGACATTGTCTAAGCTCCTAAGGAGCTCACTATGTTTCCACAGTGGACTACATCGTAAAGCGTACATACATTTCGGAACAAAGAGATAATGCCGAATAATTGTAAACGCCATATGGGTTTACTTCGAGTAGTCTGTCGGAGGCTCTCGTAAAATTTTGAATTTTTTCCTCGACAAAAGGTGTAAACGACTCATCTAATATCGGTGAACCCAGGAGGCGCAAGGAACATTTGTCAACTGATTTGATGTTGGGGGCCAGATCATTAAATTTCTGTATTATCGAATCTTTATCTGGACATGTGTCGCAAACGAAAAGTTCGTATTTTGAGAAATTTAGTTCCAAACCAATGAGACGAAAACCGTCTATAAGTTTTTGTAAATCTGTTAAAACTGTATTCACATCGCCCCCCAACGTTCCGTCGTCCCAGTATCAAACGTTTAGTTTGGAGACGTTGAATGATAGGGTGAATGGCCAGGGCGAAGGTCGCAGGGCCGAAGGGATCACCCTGTTGACAGCCAACGGAGGATAGCATAATTATTATTGTTTTGATAAGTCAATTTTGTGAGCTCGCCATAACATTGCCAAAGAAAATTGTACAGATCAGGAATTTTATTTAACCGAATTAAAAGTGTTTTTGACGTCCACCTTTAACAGCACCTCTCCCCAATTTTGGTGAAGGAAGGTCTGGACAGAATGAACGGCAGCCTCACATCCACCCCGCGAACCAAAGCCGAGTTGTATTGGTTGGAAAAGGGAGCTCAAAAGAGCAACCTTTTTCCTACAACCCACCTTGGCAGCAAGGTGACGATATTTGGTGCCGACAGCGATTGGCCTGATCCCACAATCTTTTTTGGAAAGTGCGCACAGATTAGCGCCGTACAAAACTTCGACAATGTCACTACTGACTCGACCAGATAACATGAGATTAACTAAATAATTTTTCGATAACAAATATTTTTAGCAGAAGTTGTAATATAGTTGACCAAGTGTATCGAGCTGAAGGGGGATTGCGTAGAAAAACAAAATAAAAGTTTTGAAAAAGTTACTTTTTTATATAAATATCACTGACTTGTCAAACAGCCTTCAAACAAAAATCCCGATATTCGTACTTACGACGAATATCGGGATTTTAGCGATTTCTTCTTACAATAAGATTGCAGATACGGTTTTGGGGGAAATGGGACTACCGCCAGAGGAGGTTTCAAAACTGGGTAAGGCATATTAGGGTACGGAACAGGGGGCGCAAACATCGGTGGCGGTGGCACTGGTGGGCCTGGTGGAGGAGGAGGCTGCTGTGGTGGAGGATACATTGGTACAGGCATTGGGTACGGAACTGGTACTGCGACGTAAATATTATCTTCTTTATTACTTCCTGGTGTCTCGGTAGTCGTAGTGGTCTTTATCACCCTGTAAGGAATGGGGATGGCCATAGGGTATGGGACTGGGACCTGTACTGGGGGTGGAGGGGGAAGCGCGTACATTTGTTGTATCACAGCGGGACCGACCGGCATTGCCATAGGCACCTGAAGATTCACTGATGGTAGAATTACGAGACAAGTGAACCATTTCGTTTTAAAACCCTGCAAAACCCAAGTAAATTTAATTTTAAAACGTTAAAATAAATAAGTTTTAGATTAGGTAAATCAAATATAACTCACAAAACCCATGTTGTTCGCAAAATCGTAAATTGTTTATCGCCACTACATTTTGTATTGCAATGGAAGCTCATTTAACGATACAAAAACAATAAACAATTTCACGATTTTTAACATATTTATGTATCATTTCTACAATCTAACCCTGGCTTTAAATTTACTAATTTCCTTTAAACATAACTCAATCGATTTAATAACTAAATACATCTAAACACTTCATTTCTTACCCAATACTGATTATGGGAACAGAAAACAATCTACTGCATTTGTAGTACTTCTATCTATTTACCCGTGATAACATTAAGTAATTAGAAATGATCTACCATAGGAGCTAACAGTAATGCTTAACAGTAAGGTACAGATTGAAACACAGGGGCTGGTTCAATGAGAGGCGGACAAGGTGGGCACGGTGGACAGCCCTTAGGCCTTGGATCTGTAAAACAAAGTCGAGGTGGTGGAAGTAGAACCGGTAAGACTGGCTGGATTGGGCACATGGGTACCGGATAAGGTTCTGGTACTGGGACGGGGTAAGGAGCTGGAACTAGGAATGGATAAGGAACCGCTGCTATCTGAATAGGAATAGGATATGCTGGTGACTGAAATCCTGGGTAAACTGATTCAACTGGCAGTGGTTTGGATGAGCTGATTTGAGAGGCGAACGGATAAGGCATATTATTTTGAAGAGTTACTTCAGATGGAATTGTGAAAATCAGGATCCAAATTTGAACCCACCAACTCTGCAATAAAGACATTGAGAATATTAGACTTAACTGTAGCAGTAAATCGAACTCGTAGTACTAAATTTCACATTGATCATGAAAAATACTCACATTGGCCATGTCGTTTTTCTCAATACCTATGTATTTCTGATGTGATATGAAAACAATCGCTTTCTTTGTAGGCATTGACTGAATGAATTTATTTCACAACGAAGGTAATAAATGTTTATGCAATGGAACATGCAAAAAATGTATCATTCTTTCTGATCTCGATACGATACTACATTAAACATTATTTAGGTATATGTAGCTTTGTCACCCATAAGAGCAACCTTCGTATTCGAAATGGAATCCCGTAGTTTGATACTATTTTTAGGCTATTTACAGATTAATTCCGAAAAATGAATTAATAAATTAACTGCTCCTAATTTAAAAATCTACATGAGAACAACAACTAATGATTTTTCGTCTCGGGAAGAAAATCAAACAATAAATTAAAATTATGTAATAAAATGTAATAAAAGTACAAAATATTAATAGTTTATCATTGTTACAAATGGTAAAAAAGTCTATACACGATTACACATTCCTAGTTTTGCTAACTGATTTGAAATGACACTGAAAAATTACTTATTTTCTTATCATTAGGTGGCTTGAAAACTAATTCTTTTTTTCCTTCTCCTAGCATATGCTGTACTCTCCCAGGCTCCAAAAGCACCTGTCTACGTCTGTGATTTCCGGAGTACTCATTGCTGTATCTAGATTGGTGGAGTTTTTTGTTGACGCTGGACACTACTTTTACGTTGGGTCTATTATCTGAATCTTGTCCAGTCATCACCTGTATCTTCTGGCCTGACCTGTCCTCATCCATGAGTTCGGCTGCCTCGTCCTCGCTCAATCGTTTCTCTAATTTTACATCCCCGTCGTTAGAGATATACGATAAAACCGGCTTTGCAAAATCATCGTAGTTCATATCGTAATCAAGATTTTTTCGACGAGGTTTTTTGAAAGGTTTTCTTCGTTTGCGAATATTTTTCATAGCCAGTTCTGAAGAAAAATCTTGGAAATCAGCTCTTTCGTAGCTTTTATCTCTCCAAATTCTTGGACCTGGATTTTTATTGGCAGGTCGCCTTTGGTATCTAATTTGCTGGTTCATTCGCTGCGTTCCGGATTGCGTGTCGTCAGACGAGCAGTCTGATGGACGTGGTCTTCCCCCGAAATTCTTCGGCATTAGCATAGAAGACATGGGGGCTCCAGGGACGCCAAAATGCATGGGAGCTGGAAAACTCATAGGTATGGCGATACCAATTGTTTTCTCGTCTTTTTCGATCACCGGAGCTTTTTTAGGTTCTTGAATTTGAAGGATTTGAAATGCCATTGGAGGTTGAGGAGGAAAAGGCATGGGCATAGGCGGCGGTGGAGGTGGTGGTGGTGGTGGAGGAAAATACATCGGCGGAGGCATCATGGGCGACATCATCTGAGGCATTGGGGCTACGGGAGGCATTGGCGGCATCGGAGGCATTGGAGGCATAAATAACGGCATAGGTATTTGAAGATTCACTTTTGGTAGCCAGAAGAATATTGCAACCAACCATTGTTGACCGTAGTTCTGTAAATTTAAAAATAAAAGTTGTCATGAAATGTTTGTTATCTTCAAGATATTCTTAGGCCCTTAAGCCTGTACTTTGTTCTTAAACAATTTATATGAATACTCGTTTATTTGTTCTGTTCTATTGTTATTTTATATGGTCAAATAAAGGATTTATTAATAAAATTAGTGACAACCTATGAAATACTAAAATTGTGTAAGTAATACTTTTATGAGATCGTCGAATATGTAAAGATATGGTGGAATGATATTATCAATATGTAACGATACATTATATCGTTACATATTGATGCATGAACATTAAATTCATAAGTTATCATGAGCCAGTTGTAAATAATGCGATACTCACTAAAGTCATATTTTCCTTGTTCAATCCATCGCGTTACTGCAGTGCTATCGAGTTTTATACAGTTTGAGCAGTTTATTACCTAACATGGTATTGTAGTGCAAAGAAAAAAAGTTACTGTATTACATCTTTGTTTGATATTGGGTAACTATTTTGGAATTATATTCGTAATCATTACTGCTGATTAGGGCCGCCGTACCACCGTACCTTTACCATCGTATTAGCAATGCCACTAATTCTGGGTTTGTGTATGATGAAGCCACAATGCCTAAATTTTTGCATTATATTATAGGACATGTCTTGGTAAAACTAAGCCAGCGCCAATATACAATGTTATAATCTTTATATTTTAGATTCACTATACGTTTTTACTAATATGGTTTAGAGTTTAGAAGGTAGGTGGGTTTTTATTGGGGAAATTTTTCAGATGTATGTTTTTTTAGAATTTTGCCATTTCGTCAGTAAAAGAAGAAGAGGCTTATTAAAATAGGTTTATCGCATAAATTTCATCATCCCAAACTTTCGGTGCTTTATGCACTGGAACTAAAATGCCAAGCGGATCTGCCATAGGAATGGGCATAGGGAAAGCTGGCCCAGGGATCGGTTCTGGTGGAACCAGAGGCATAGGCACAGGCGCATCGTTAATATTACGACACCTACATTTCTGATGGCACGGCGAGCAGTATGAGAAGAACGAAGGAGTGCACGGATTACAAAGACAGGGAGGACAAACGGGACAATTTACGCCGGCTCGCCTTTTGCAGAACTCTGGTGGAGCGTATGCTGGTATCGCAAACTGCACAGGTCGTGGAACTTCCGCAGGCATTGCTAAACCCACGGGCGGAGGCAGCTGGAGAGACGCTTCTATTAGTGGATGTGTAGGATACGAGTACATAACCATCGGTACTTGCAGATTCGCTGCTTTAATCGATATGGCTAGCACAAACCATTTTATTTTTGTCTGCAATAAAAAAAAAAGTTAAAATAAAAACCTTTTGTTTTCTAATTTTGAAAAAACATCGGTGTCTTTCATCAACATCACCACTAACGGTCATTTTGATCTTACTGGGTCCACTGATCTCAGAATTAAGCCTTTGACATAATAAAAATAATGTATTAAAACAACTTACATGTGTCATTCTGTTTCATTACCAAAACTGCGGTAATGACCTATTCACCATCTTTTATACTCGCTCTTGTATAATTTTTCATTGTGGCTCTTAGGTAAGTGTAGTTGAAGCAAATTACAAACACAATACAGCTAACTATGGGATGGATCGGCAAAGTACCAACTCGATGCTCTTGACTCGGTAGAACGGCGCGGTGTTCGGATAATAGGTGATAGAGACTTGGTAGCAACTATGCCAATGTTTGGTAGGTAAAAACGGTTTGAATCCACTTTCCTCGTACGTACAGCTTTTGAGTGGAATGAGTTGCCGGTCTCCTTGTTCCCTGAGGGATACAATCTAGAACTTTTCAAGGTCAGCGTGAATAAGTACCTTCTGGGTCAAAGTGCGTCATCTTCGACCACAGTTATTTGGTGGTCAAACGCGAACCTATACGCGATAAATAAAAAAACCTTAAAACGGTGAAGGAAATACACCCTGCTTGTTGGAGAAGATTAACTCTTAAAAACAACCGAAGTCTACCAACCCCCAGCTTGGCTAGCATGGTGGAGTATGGACTATGCCTAAACCTGTAATGTTTACACATACATACCTACCTTAGACCTACTTAGTTCAGACCTACGGGGCTTAAATCACGAATAATTCATTGTTTAAATACCTCGACGTTTCGGCAGCGTTACAACCGTTACATTTTAACCGTAAAATTTTATTTGTATGCGAATTAAAAGCAGAAGGGCTATATTACATTCTCTTTGCAGAATGTAATATAGCCAGTGGGGAGGCATTCCCACTGCTTCCCACTACTGGACGAATGCCTCCCCTTCTGCAAAGAGAATGTAATATAGCCCTTCTGCTTTTAATACGCATACAAATAAAATTAAAGGAAAACTTTTCATTTCGTGTTATGACGCTGTCAGTCAATTTTGTCAGTCGCTGTCGTCGTAGAGTTTATTTGTGTTTGATTTCGCACAAAGAAATTGGAAAATTAAATTTCGCAAGATAATATCATAAAAAATGTCGATAATATCAAAAGACGACGATGAACTTAGTGGCTACCAAGTTGTTGGTATGCCCAAAGACGGGTCTTGTCTTTTTCATTCAATTTCTTTCCTGGTGTATGGTAGAACTGGCTCAACTTGCAGTATCAGATCTGCTATAGTTGCATACGTTGGTAACATCAGCTTACAACACGCGCGTCCGCCATAACGTTTCTACGAAGTGTTTAGTTAGGATAACAATATATGGTCAGAGTTAAAATTGTAATACGCATATATGTATGTAAATAAAATTAAAGGAAAACTCTGGAAAAGGCTAGACTAGCTTTTATTTATTTGCAGTCTTCTTTCAATCTTCTAAAGCTCTTTGCCTATTATAGAATGGACAATACAAAAAACTGTTGCTACTGTACAAGAATCAGAACCGGAAAAAAAGAAGAGAAAGATTTGTGATACTAAAAAAGTACTCCTAAAGATAAAAAAAAAATGTGTCAAATATTACAACTGATATAATAGATCAATAAGTCCACGTTCCTACAAAAAGAAGTGAAATTCCACCAAAAACATTCTGTAAAAACTAGCCAAGTCTCGATGGAGCTGTATATTTATCTCTAAAAAGTAATCTAATCTAAACAAAGCCGTGCCAAGTCTAAGGTTCTTACTGCGATTTCTTTATTATTACAGTTAATGTTGTGTGACTTGGCCGTTGAAGGGTACACAAGGGTATAAAACCAGGTGCTCCATGACACCATTGCACCAATCTGTCGCAAGAACCGCTTGGAATTATTGATTTTTTTTATTGTTCACACCATATAGGATACATACAATTTAGGGAAAACAGTAAGACAAAAACAATTGACTGGTAATTAAATCAACGTTTTCCAAGTGGCCATTTTCCATCGTCAATGGTAGCGGTTCTGGCGACAGATTGGTGCAATGGTGTCATAGAGCACCTGGTTTTATACCCTTGTGTACCCTTCAAAGGCCAAGACACACACCATTAACTGTAATAATAAAGAAATCGCAGTAAGGAACCTTAGACTTGGACCGGCTTTGTCTAGATTTCATTACTTTTTAGAGATAAATATGCAGCTCCATCGAGACTTGGCTAGTTTTTTACAGAATGTTTTTGGTGGGATTGGTTTTACCTTAGTCCTTATTATGACTGCGTTTTTTATTTTTTAATGACAAATCTCCCTCCAACAACTACTTCTTAAATTTTAAATTCATATTTGCAAAGTGCCTGACTTTTGTGGACAATATTCCGATAACTAAATACAAATCGTGTGACCATTGTTCCAAATTTGGTGTTTATTGACTTCTTTTAATTATCCTCAGTTGTCCCACTCCTGGGCAAAGGTCTTCCCCGATTCTCTCTACTTTATCCGGTCCTGAGCTGCACTCGTCCAATCTTTTTTAAACGCTCGTTCTGCGATCACGTTGGAGGAATTTACGTGAATTAATTCGTGTCAAATATTAAACTAATATAAAATGTGATCTTTAATTTACCTAAAACGTAACCTCTATATAGAAAGATACATTTCATTTTTATACGTCCAATAGTTTCGGCGTGGTAGATCAGCAAAGTCAACGAAGTTCGAAATCGTAAGATAAGATTTCGAACTTCGTTGATTCTTCGAGATTCGCTCATAAGATAAACTCAATCTAGGGTAGTATGCATAGACGCTTAAATGTCAGACGAGATGGCGTTCAAGCATTATTTGTAATGTATCAATGTTTAAAAATATAATTATAATCAATCAATCTAACCACGAATGGCCATGGCCAGGAAATCTTTCACGGAAGTTTTTTTCGCTTAAGTGTAGGTATTAATTACGCGAAAAGACATTAGAGATATTTTTATGAAACTGCAGGTTTACAGATAAATCATCAAATATCCAGATGACGAGTTCAGTGCAGTTCTAGGTAGTGATTTGGACTTTTCAAGTTCTAATAGCCACGGGCCACTGCATACTGTTATGTGTAGACGCATTGCTGACTATCAGGCGGATGTATTGATTGTTCTTCGCGCCATTCTATAAAAAAAACTAGCTATATTTTATTTTTAAAAAACTAGCTGCGCTCCGCTGTCAACGCGGTTTTGTAGTGGCAGGACCAAAGAGTTTACATATACTACGTATAGAGTTAGATTTTCCGCACGGTTCCTTTTTGTCAATCGTAAGCAGATGACATGCATACTTTCTATGGCAACAGAGCAACGTGCCGCGACAAAAGTATGACACTTCCACAGGAACGACAATGCAAAAAAGATGCTACCCATGCTTTCGGTAGAAAGCGTTTGTGCCAACTCTATACGTAGCATATGTAAACTCTTTGGGTAGGACTCTTTGCAAAGTCCGTCTGGGGAAGTACCACACCTTTGCCAGTTATTCTATCGCCAAGCAGTAATGTTCAAACATTATTGTGTTCCGGTTCGAAGGGCAATGTTTCTAGTGAAATTACAGGGCATAGAGATAAAACATCTTATATCTCTAGTGCAGTGCTAGGTATTGATTTGGACTCTTCATGTTCTAATAGCTGCATGTCACTGTGTTGTTATGTGGCAGGCATGTTCGTTACCTTATTAGGTTACTTATCAGGGGGCATGTCCTGCTCATCATGTTACTCTATACCATAAAACAACCAGGAGTAGGAAAGTCTCGAGTTCATTTCGAAATTACGTTTTTCGTAGAAAGAGAGTAGAGGTCCAGTACCTAAACTGGATAATATTAGAACCGTTAACTGCTACTATTCAAAGTTTTGAGTTTTTATTTCTATCAACTCGCAATTTTTTTTTAATTTTCAATTCCAATGAACCTAAAGTCTTCCGAGCCTTTCGTGCGCATAACTAATTTTATTAGATTTCAACGAAATATTGATGGTAAGGATGCAACGTTTTGAACAAAACACGGCTATAGTAGGTACTCTGGTACTTACAAATAATCAAACGCATAGAATACTAAAAAAACCTATTACTGATGGATAAAATGCAGTTGTTGATCTACATTAACATACTCAATGGTTTACTATTGACAACTCGAAGACGAAATTCATAAATGCAGTTATCTATTAATTCTACTTCTGCTATAAGTAAATTATTTATTTCAACTATAAACAGCAACAGCTGGAATTAGGAGTGGGATCATTTATATCGTAAACATAACACAGGGCTTCAACACGGTCTAAATATTTATTTAATTGTCTCTACGCTAGAGCGTGATTAAAGTTCTGTGTTATATTAACAAAGTAGGGTCATTAGAGAATTTAATAAATAAATTTTAAATTATTTTATTATCGGGCATGTAGGTATGTAAAAATACAAAACATCTCATAGCGTGCAGCTAGCCTGTGTGACCTTAAGCTCTAGTTATAGAAACAGTTACATTTTCTGGTGCTTCTTGTACATATGAGGCTTGTTAGTCGTTGCTTCTTTTGCTTTCTCTTCACTCTTGTCTTGATATTCAGCATTACCATCGTCGTGTTTCTTTTGTTTCGCTTCTGCCACATCGTCTCTATTTGTAGGATTCTTCATTTTAGCTTCGTCAATACTGTTTTCTTTATTTGGATCTGGGTCCTCGTTTCTCATTCTAAGCCAATCTTTTGCTTCACCTTTTGTGATTTTTTTTTCAAAAATAACATATCCATCTTTCGTGACGTACTGCAGTACCGGAGTAAGCAGTTCTCCTTTCGTCTTGCTCGATTTTCTTTTTGATTTGTGTGAATGCGTGTGAGCGTGTGTATGCGTTTGTCCATTAGAACGTCTACCACTACGTTTTGATGGTTTCTTGTTGTAGTTCCACCAGCCGTTCCCTTCACTCGATAAGTCACTGGATGTGTCCGAAGAAGTATCTGAAGAGTCAGAATCTGTATCACTCGATTCACTGTCCTTGTCTTTGTTTTTTGTACAGTGCGAATGTCGCATTTTGTGTGTTTTTTTTGTCCGCTTGTGCTCGTGCCCAGGTTTACCCTGCTCATTCTTCTTGAATGCTGGATCGGGAGAGTAAAACGGCATTACTATTACCGGTAGCTTATGTGATGGTCCTGGCATGGGAACTGGCATAGGTAAAGGCCCTCCTGGCATGGGAAAAGACCCTCCTGGCATGGGGAAAGGCCCTCCTGGCATAGGTAAAGGAGGACCGTTTCCTGGGAAAGGATAAGGTATTGGGCCGCCGGGTGGGATGGGTATCGGTATCGGTACTGGCTGTTTGTCGGAAGGAGGGTTTTGATAGAAGGATGGTGCATCGGGAGATCGACTATGTCTTCCTGGCTGAATTTCAGAAGGCAAACCAATGAAGCCGGAGCTTCGAGGCATGCGGCAGTGCATTGGCAAGTTCTGCGGGAAGTAGTCAATATTCGTGGGGCACAGCGGAAGTTTGCTCAAATCATCTTCTTTAGCCAAGTTCAACACGATGCACGTCAAGAAAACGAGGATTGATTTCTCTGCCATTATTACCTGTGAAAATATATTTAATAATAAATTGTCACACACACCACATGCCAAAAAGAGATCTTAATTGATTTCAGAATTTAAAATACTAATTAATGCTTACGTTTTTTTCGTTCTGACGGTGCTCCGTCAATCTAATCCAAACACATTCTAACGTGGTTGAACGCTAAACTGAACCTTTTTGTAACTTTCAGCGGAGAAAACCAAAAAAACGTCTGCATGATCCGTCACACCGCACAATAGCCTTAGGTAATCCTGCTGCTACAATGCTACTTTACACTTACGTATTGTATACAGGGTGACATAACAGGTAGCAGTTATCTACCATCAAAGAAAAATAAGCAAATGTCCAAGGAAAGAATGGCTTTCAAGAGTTCAATAACAATGAAGAATGACCTATAGTGAACCTAAAATCAACTGAAGTAATTCTTCTTTATTTTTTTAGGGCAGTATTGAATTGTATGTTTGAAGATGTGGAGACAAATTTATCGTCACGTAACTTTATGTATAATACTCCATAGCCTACTATACAAACACGAAAGTTTGCAAGTATGGATGGATGTTTGTTACTCATTCACGTAAAAACTACGGAACGGATCGGGCTGAAATTTGGAATATAGATAGATTATAGTTTGAAAGAAAGAAATAACACATTTTTATCCCGACAAAAAACAGGAATAATGGGAACTAAGCGAGTAAAACCGCGGGGCACTGCTTGCTTATACATAAAATCATAATGTTTGTTTCCAGTTAACTTTTCACCAAGCCATTAATAAAAGTTGGCAATTCATTCGAAACTTATAAATAAATAAAGAAATACTAGTGGACAATTCGCACACAACACCATGTGACCCCAAACTAAGCAAAGCTTGTAATATGGCGGCCAGATAGCTGATAAAATACTTATATAGTTGTCATACTTATTATACATAGAAACACCCAGACACAGTACAAATATTTGAATTCATACCATAAATATTTGCACTGGATGGGAATCGAACCCACGACCCTCGGTTTCCTTCGCAGGCAGAGTTACTAGTTACCTACTTGACTTAACTGATTAACTTGAGAAATAGTTGATATAATAAATAAAGTCATAATCGCTTTTTTTATTGCAAATTATTACTTTATCAGGAAAAGATCACAAGAAATAAAATAATTAGAAAGATACGTGAAAGCACCGTACTGACACGCCAATATGATAAGATAAATTTTATTAGCATCAATGCAACTCCAAAAATTACAAATTTAGTAAAAATTAGAAATACATTCATGTATTGTCAATTTTACAATTTAAATATAGTTAAATAGTTTTATCAAATTTCCAACATTAAATTTATAGATTACAAATTTAAAACAAAAACTAGAATTTTGTGAAATACGTTCCGATTCATATTATTATTTAAGAAAAGTATATTATGAAACAAGAAATACTTATACATAGCAATAAAAATAAACTAAAGCGACAGCTTTATAGAAAGCGATCTCTAAAGGCATTCAAATGTTCATATTTATGATATTAAAAGAAAGTAAGATGATAGGGATTCTTTGGTAGTGGCTTAAGAAAATATTAAGGGATATTTTAATTGAAAAGGCGTATTACAAAATTAATTACTTTTTATGTGACAAAGCCTCTTTGCGTAATTTAAGTTTGGAATGTAATTGAAACATCATTTACTGTAAGTCATGTCTATATTTTATTTTACACTAGCTTTTACCCGCAACTTCGTCCGCGCCACATATTTATTAAAGTAATTGAGGCAGTACCTACTCGTATGTCTACTACCATACAAATTCACATTTCCTAATCAAAATCGGTCTAAGTCAAAGTTTTATATTTATTAATAAATGTACAATTTACACGACAAATTACAAAGAAACTATGTTCTCAAAAAATTAATCATAAACAGACTTTAATTTAAAATCATATTGGGACGTTCCACCAAATTTTATTAGAGTCTATTAGTAGATATTAGTAGATATATCGACTGATTACATGAACGCAAATTTTAGTTTGTTGTTCATATTTCAAAAACCGCCGCACTGATTTCGATAAACTTTATATGACCACCTCTGAACTATAATCTACCAACCAAAAAATAACCATCTAAATTGATTCACAATTGAAATACAACTGGATTGATAACCTCCTCCTTTTTGAAGTCGGTTAAAATAGCATACAAAGAGTGCCAAGATCCTTCCATGCACACTTTTACTCCTCATTTCCACTCTTTTCAACTCTTTTCTGTGATAAAAGTCGCCGTTGTCCTTTCCTAAGTCTAGTCTATCTGTGCACCAAATTGTAACAAACTCTTTAAGTGGCTTAGGCGTTAGACGGTAACGGACAGAGAGTTACTTTCATATATATATATTTGGTATTAGAATTGAAAACAGGTGTTCCTGATCATTTTATAGGAGGCAGTTGTAAAAGATTACCGAAAAGTAATACGTTTACTCCTCCAAAAAACTCATTTTCACAGTTCTTAATTTGCCTTAATCGAGCGTCCATCATGCATAACATTTGATAAGACACCATGGAAATCTCGTCGACTATCAAAATTCTGTCTGATAGTCTGATACGCCATTTAGTGGCTGCGCCCATCTTAAGTATTGAGGTTGTATAGTGCACTGTATTCTTCTTGTCAAGCCTTTTTATTTGATACCCATGTTGATGGGGTTCATAAAACCTAAATTATCCGCCATTGTGTAGAGGCCGCCATCTTGGATTTTAATTTTATATAATACATTGTATTCTACTGGTTGAGCACTTTCATTTGATACCCATATGGATGGGATTGATAAAACCTACGTTATCCGCCATTGTGTAGCGGCCGCCATCTTGGATTTCAATTTTTTATAGTATATTGTATTCTGCTTGTTGACCTCTTTCATTTGATACCCATGTTGATGGGATTGATAAAACCTACGTTATCCGCCATTTTGTAGCGGCCGCCATCTTGGATTTCAATTTTTTATAGTATATTGTATTTTGCTTGTTGAGCCCTTTCATTTGATACCCATATTGATGGGATTAATAAAACATAAATTATCCGCCATTTTGTAGCGGCGGCCATCTTGAATTTATAATGATAATGAATAAACATAATTGTATTGTCATCAAAATCCAAAGTGTATACAATATTTCAGATTAATCGGTTGACAGGAAGAGGGTGAAATTTGAATTACTAAATTTGACCCAAGAATAAATAATAATAAATAATAAAAAAAAAAACCCAAGTAGTAGTTAGTACTGTACAACTGTAGTTTCGAACTGTACCTACGGGGGTGGAACCCCGTAGGTACAGTTCGAAACTACAAAACTGCTAAAACATACATTTTATGGTTTCGTGTTAAATATCTAGACGTAAAGTTTCATAGTTCTTCAACAATGACGAAGTTTTCCATATAAACTTTCATCCCTTATTTTAACCCTTTCAACCCTTTTTTCGGAACAAAAAGTAGCCTATGTCCTTTCTCGGGATCTATTTTATCTATGTATCAAATTTCATCAAAATCTGTTGGTTGGTTTAGGCGGTAAAGACGGACAGACAGACAGACAGACAGACAGACAGACAGACAGACAGACAGACAGACAGAGTTACTTTCGCATTTATAATATTAGTATGGATTAAGTAATACTATACTATTATTTTCTTTGTTATTGACTTTCATAAGTGTGCATGTACTGTACCCATTTGAAGAAGTAAATGAACTGAACTGCTAAGTAATATTGAATATAATTGCCATGTGCTACTATCATTAGCGATTACTTAAAATACCTAAATGTATCAAAACTTGAAGTTGGGTTCAGCATTCTGACGTAAGTACAATGAGAATCACGTAACTCTGCGCAGCACGCATTGTTTACCGAGAGCAAAACTGAAACAGTATTTATTGGCTGTTACTTTTGGTTTCCACTCATACACAGACAGAACTAATCGACGACGAACGTCCAGAATGTAATCTGACAGCCTTGTGGAACATAAAACAAAACAAGGTAAGAATAACTCAAGTGAAATTGTCATAAAAAGTACTTTATTCATAGCAACCGTAGTACCTAGTGCAGAGCAGATTTATCGAGGCCTGTGAATTGAACGATAGCGTCACACACGGAAATAATAAAAAAAATTGGGTGAACTAAGGAAACTGGCCACGCCCTCTGGCCTTACCCGCGTAGTTTTCAAAGTGAGCTATCAAATTCTGAGTTATCACTTCTACCGGCAGTTCCTATGACTGCCATTTTTTTTACTGTGGGACATTACACTACACATACTCCTAAATCCGTGCTTTTTATTAACGAAACGTTATTTTAGTATGTATTAAAATTAACGTGGTTGTTACACATATTTAATTGGATAACGGGACACTCACGTATATACGGTCGGTCAATCCGACTCGAGTTTACTATTGGCCCGTTTGGCACACGGGCAGCCACGCGTGTGCACTCGCCTTGAAAAAGGTCGCCGGACGCGGCCGAAACTCGAGTCGGATTGACCGACCGTATATATGTGAGTGTCCCGTTATCCAATTAAATAAATGTTATTTTGTTTAACAAATTATTTTAAAAAACATTTAAGTATTCAAACTCTACATGGGGCAGATTATAGAGTTCGTAAATAAAGGTCGTAGGTTCGAATCCTTGTCTCAGTGGCGTAGCGTGCCTGTGTGTTAAAATTATTTGGGAGCCATAAAGGATAAAGACTATGGGTAACATTTCGCGGAGTCTCCTTTTCTATGTGGGGCAAACACATTTATATGTGACCACCATACAGGGACATAGTGGGGTATGTCGGGCTCGACACTGTGATGGTGGCCATTGTAACCCCTACCCACAAAAACTTCCACAGATTTCCCCGGCTTGACTTGAGGTCAGAGTTGATATTTACTAATTTTTGCTTACACCCGTTGGGGCCTCTGTAGCCCGGTGGGCCGTACAATTGCAGTGCGGTACGGCTGATGCGACGGTAGCTACGCCCCTGTTCTGAGTTTATTTCCAAAGAGTATGTCATCACCACTGAAATGAACGGTGGATACTGTTGTATATTAATGAGGGTATGACATATAAATGCATTGTGTGTTCTAGGGTATACCCACCCATAAAGACATATTTTGTATGTCCAAGCCGCACTTGGCCAGCTCAGAGGATAGCTTGGCTTTCTCTCTCTCTCTTTGTTCTATAGAACAACGCATGTAGTAGATGTACCATATTTTTCATACATCTGCTAGCATTTAAAATTTAAACGATTATAACTAAGATTTATATCTCTACTGTTGCCTATATTCAGCAACTTATATTTCTTCGGTTGGTTTGATTTAGACTATAAAATAATTTATAAAAAATGGTACTTCTTCTACACTTCCAGTTGGTAGGTCTAGGGTAGGGGTTCCAAAACTTATGCTATCTGCTGCCCACTTTGAGAATAAATTATTTTAAACGCCCCCATTTTTTCACATACATTCTTCAAAACCATTTTAACTTCACATTAAATTAATTATATTAAATAAATTATTTAATTGCTTAATTATTGTCAGCTATATCAGCGAGGATTAAACATTTATCCTAAACAAGACTTTTACTATAACCCGCAAGAGTTAACTCGAGCCCTGAGCCCAATAGGTAGTACACAACGAACTCCAAGCCTACACAACAGCCCTAATTTATTCTGGGTCCCTTAAGGCCTGCAGCGCCCACAAGGGGACGTTATCGCCCACTTTGGGAAACGCTGGTCTAGAGGCTTCAACTAAGGGTCTAAGGCCGGTGGGTTTATAGCGTTATACCAGACATAGAGTATGACGATAACGTTTCACCATCTCAGAAGTCCATGGAATCATCTAAGTTTCATTTTTTACATTTTACTACCGGTCTGCCTGGCTTTGCCTTTGGTGCATAATATATATACAGCTCTCTAAGACCACGTAGATATCCAATGGTGAAAAAATGTTGAAAATCTGTCCAGTAGTTCGTGAGATTAACGCGTTAAAACAGAATACCTCTTCAGCTGTATAATATTACAATTAGTGGGTATAGATTCCGTTATTACTCATCGAACTATCGCCTTCAGAACACCACACAAAAGAAACCGGTATTGTTCTCGTAAAGTACCTGTCTACTTACCGTATAGATGTACAAAGGAATCAATACAGTGATGAATATGAAATAATATTTCTATATTATTATGTACGAAACGCCCAGTTTTTCAGTGTTTAACGTGTAAAAGGAACGAAGCCCTAAGTCGGCTAAAAGATTTTTCGCGATTTGAACACTTAAGTAGGTACTGTTTATATTATACAGGATTTATTCACGATTATAATAATCTCTGACTTGCCTCGTGGCTTAGTGGGTGGTAAATCTGCCTGCGAAGTCGAGGGTCGTGGGTTGGATTCCCAGCCAGTGCAAATATTTGTGTGATGACCTCAAATATTTGTAATGTGTCTGGGTGTTTCTATGTAAAATAAGAATGTATTTACAACTATAAAAGTATTTTATCAGCTATCTGGCCGCCATTTTACGAGCTTTGCTTTGTTTGGGGCCAGCTGGTGTTGTGTGTGAATTGATCACCAATATTTATTTATTTATTTTAATTAGTCGGGATAATTAAATAGACCGTGATTAAGTCCTGTATAACGTAAACAGTATAAAAGATCTTTGTCTAAAAATCAAAATCTTTTCTAGATGTGTGTACGTTCCGTCGTTCAAGCAGCTGTCATCCTAGAGCTATTTTCCAACGCACTATGCCAGTTCCCGATGTCTTTCCCGATGCCTCAGATGCAGCAGATGGGAGCTCCCCAGATGGCACCAATGGGCCCCCATAGTATGGCCCACATGGCGCCCATACCACCTCTCGCTCCTCAATCAATGTTCGGACCCCCCATGCCTATGGGTTACCAGATGCAACGGAAAATGCCATCGGTCGTCATGCCTTACTACTCCCGACCAGGCAGCAGATCCGAGAAGAAGTACAGAAAGAAACGCAGAAAGCAAAGGAAGTACGATGATTCTTATGAACACGACAATGGGTTTTCAGAATCAGCCTCAGGGGAACGTGACCTCCGAAGGTCCAGAACCAAAAAGAGGAGACAAGTGTTGACCCCTGTCGTATCCTATGTAACTAAAGATGGATATGTTGTTTATCAAAAGAAAATAAAGAAGGACAAAGCCAAGGAATGGTTGGAATTGTCAAAGAAGAAGGAAAGCAAAGAGTTCACCAGCGCAGAGGAGAAGCAATTTCAGAAGATGCTAAAATACAAGAAAAAGAAGAGGCGTCGTCATTAAAACATTTGTCAAATCATTTTTTATTTCGAGATATTTGTACTTTTTATATTTCTGAAAATAAATATTTAAACTAAATGTATTCTGCTTTATTTCCATAATAATTCTACAACTTTGTGAGTTGTGCTGTTTCTAATGTAGAGTTAATATTAGACTAGAAACATAATTGGGTACTTACTTAATTATGGTTCATAGCGAATAGGAATTGCATGTCACTATACTGAGAGTTTTCTAGTAGGTAAGTCATGAAATGAAATTTATGCCATCCAAAATAGAGTACAACATTAGTTAGATGCACGTTAGATGTTTATAAAATTAATTAAAAGATCAAGAAAAGATTTGCCAAGATCTCTGGAATTATAAAAAATGCTTTTGAATAAATTATATTATGTCAGTTGAAAAATTATACATAGGTAGGTAATTAAGAAAGATTTTTTTAACGTTAATAAGTACAAAATCAAATACAACATTTTCGATAGCTTTTTAACATTGCGTCACCGTCACATGCAAGTCAAATGGTTTGATATTTTTCCCAATGTTAATAGAAATAGCATACCTATGTAATATTTTAATTGTTGTTATAATATAAATTATGTGTGTGATGAAAAATTATACATCAGTACTTAATAAAGAAAATAATATTTTTTTACATAATACAAAATCAATTACAACATTTCGATAGCTTTTTTATCATTGAGTCACAGGGGAGTCAAATGGCTTGAGTTAAAAAAATAGTAAAATTATAATTTCAATACAAAGGTTAATATATATAATATATACTATACATTTCATATTCTTTAGTAGCCTATGTCATCTTTTATTCTCGGTCTTTATAACTTCATTTAGGCTGTAAAAAAATTTTCAACCAGCCACATCTGACGATTAATTAGGTATTACAGACGCTTTCTCAAGTAGGTACAACGAAAGTTTTGTACTACGAAAGAAAAGACAATTATTATTATCTGATCCATAATAATTGCTATCAATAATGTCAGTAAAAAATCAATAACTTCCAACCATGTATAAAAAAGTCAGACGTAGTCTCGCTAAAACAAAAACTGTGTCTATAGAGTCGGCCAGTGCGCTGTGTATATATATGCGTGTAAGCCTGTATGTGACAGGCTGAGACGCACACGTCGCACACATACAAGTTTGCCCGCGTAATGACCGACTCACAGACTAATACTAGACCGACTGATGTGGATGGCTAGTTGGTCTGAGATATACGCCCTAAGTCTATGGCTCAGCAATAATCTAAATCAGGGGTCTGCAACACAGACTAAGTAGAGAGCAACACAGTCTGCAACGCGCGACCCGCGACATTCCTCCTTGCGGCGCGCGACAGTAAGATTAAAAAAAAAAAATATCTGCACAAAACATTTAGAAATTTATTAATTCCGAGTTATTGTCCTACTATTTTCACCATGTGGCCCATGACTCCCAAAAGGTTGCCGACCCCTGATCTATAGTGATAGATCCTGAATTCTGTGGTCTTTAGGTAAAAGGGTTATGATTTTGAATAATATAGGCGGAAGCAACGCTTTCGAGCGTACTTACTTCCTAAAGCATAGCACGGCTGGCTTCTGGCTAGGTAGTAAATTATGAATTAATGTGTGTAGTAAGTAGATTTGATTTACCGAATGATGAATATTTTTTTCAGATGTTCCGTGTTCTCCTCGTCCTGATGATGTCCTATGTTTGCGTTGCACAATACAGATACATTTGTGATGGGTGTGACTTGAGGACGATGCTACACAAGGAGTACTGGCCTTGGCAACCAGGCTACAAAGTAGACGATGCGAAATATGTGTGGCCTCTTTATTTTAGCGGAAAGAAATAATTGTATAATGTAATTAAAATGACGTTATAACGGCAAATATCCAAAACGTGCTATGCCAGCATATGAGCACAAGAAAACACGAAAGAAAAATCAAAGCTTGAAATGACGTCTCTGTTGCGTCTCTGCTATTCTAGAATTAGACCTATTACCTATAAATAAATAAATATTGGTGGACAATTCACACACAACACCATCTGACCCCAAACTAAGCAAAGCTTGTGTGATGGCAGCCAGATAGCTGATATAATACTTATATAGTTTTAAATACATACTTATTATACATATAATTTACCTATATTTTCATTACACGTTTATTATTATCGGTTATTAAAATAATTTATGTAACGAATATAATGTATAACGTAAATGTAAAAATATACGTGAAATGTTACGTAAGACCGCAGCAGCTCACTTTCGTTCTCGCTCTAGCACACTTGGCAGTCCCGAGATCATCCGTATTTGTCTTTCATTTACACTGAGCTTCATTCACAGCCCACAAAAAATCTGTAAGTGGAGCGCCAAAAGAAGTGTTCACTTCAAAAAGATTCTACCTACTCCTTCAATCAAATTAGGTTAATTATTTAGCTTGAAATCATCGGGTTATTTTAACTTTTTAGCATTTACCCCAAAACCATTCATCCATTATTTAGATAAAATTTTAAAATTGTAAGTTCTGAAAACTGTACTAAATGCATTACAAATTTACATACTGAGCATCTTCATCAACTGAGCATGGTGGTGTCATATTTACAATACACAAACTTAAGATGTCTATTATTGTATATATTTTCGGTGGCATGAGTACCTAATAATTTACTGATAAAGTGAGCGAATGACCGAAGATTTGATTGGTAGTGCAGTATAAGCGTCAATACGAAATTGCAATTCCCCAGATTTTCCCCCACAGAACCATTCCCCACACCATTCCCCAATCAAGTTCGGTTTCCCCGCAATTTGGGGAATTCCCCACAAATCGTTAACGCTGTTCAGTACGCACCATGCAATTTCAAACCACATACAGTGCTACCAAGAAGAACAAGATTTTTTTAAATCCGCCAAGTAAAGGTACAAGTTCGCGCTGAGACCGCGACAGGAGACCGCGACGCGAGACCATGACCGGAGACCGCGACAGGCACTTGACTCTATAGAATTTTATGGGTGCCAGTTCGCGCCGAGACCGCGACACATGTCTCGCAACACGTGTCTCGGTCTCCTGTCGCGGTCTCGGCGCGAACTGGCACCCATACCTTTCCATACTGTCACGTGCCTGTCGCGGTCTCCGGTCGCGGTCTCCGGGCGAACCGCTACCTTTAAGTCTTAATTGTGAGTTTCTGTCAAAAGTCTTTTAATTTTTATGTCAATAAGCATACCCAGCCCACTATATGTTCCCACTGCTGGGACTCGGGGACTTCTCGCACAAGATGAGTCAAGCCCATAATCTACTACCTACTACACTGACCCAGTGCGGGTTGATGGATAACACATGACTTAGAAAGATTCTAGGTCCATGTTGGTTTCCTCACGATGTTTTCTTTCACCGTTTAAGTTAGCGGCATTACGCACATGACTTCGAAAAAACAGTGGTGCGCGTGGCGTGGCTTTGAATCTGGAGTCTCCAGGCAAAAGAATCGGCAGTCGCTGTTCTGCCGACTTGACCAGCCGCAACTTCATGCCAATAATAATCGTTAAATTTCTATAAGTTTATATTTGCAGGTATGTGTACATATTAAAGCGTAGCTATTACTTAATGTTATATATTTCAATGATGGAATGTTTATTGCCCAATCACTTCGTAACGTATGCACAGATCGGGTTGACATTTAGAACACAGATTACAGTTTAGAAGAACACATAGGCTACTTTTAATCCCGAAAAAAACAAGGGAAAGGAAACAACGCGGGTAAAATCGCGGAGTGGTACTAGTAATAGTAAGTTCGTTCATATTAGGTACTTACCTTACCTTGAAAAACACAATAGTCATTTAACGATAAAAATATGAAGTTTTTATTTTCATTACATATCCCATTTTAGCCGTTAGAAAGTTAGTTTTCCCGTTCTCAACGTATCCAAACCCGCTAGGTTTGACGGGAAATCTGTTTAGTTGGCAACACTGAGGCCACATAAAACGTCTAATTTGTCACTGTATCAACAATACTGACATTGATTAATATTTCGACAATGACGGCAGCTTCAAGATGGCGTTCAAAATGGCTACGGCGACACTAGCGCTACTGCGGAATCCCCGGAAGCTAGTGTGACACTAGTAGTGTCACCCGTCACCCGTCACCCCCCCTGTTTATTGTGGTTCGTTTGCCGGATGGACGTACGTGTTTCGTGTTTCGTGGCTGAATTTTTCGTTGCAAATAAAACGTGAATTGTACCTCTTTTATAACATAGCTTTCAAAAGCAATGGTTCATACACCCGTTACGTGTTTAACAAGGCTCTGGTGGAAATCGAGTGCAAAATAAGCCTTCAGACGTGATGTGAATTTCGTGTATTAGTGCAGCGGCGAATTGCGTACGACGTATCGGAATAATCTTTTTCCTGTTTTGCCGAAATGGATATCGAAATGGATAGCGACTGGAAGAAGTCAGTCGGTTTTCCAATAAATTACGACTCCGGGCAGAGCTCTGATGACGATTTGTAAGTTATATTACTACTATTTACGTAAACTTTGTAAGACTTCTGTAGGTACCTACTCATACTATACAGACCTATAGTTATTATGTTCAGTAGGTACTTCGATGTCTAGGTCATGGAGTTACAGATATTTTACTCCTACTCTATAAAGTTGAAAATCGTATGCAATAGTTGATCCCCTCTAAGTTACAGTCGGCGGTAAGAGTCTGATTGAAATTAGACTTGTTTAAAATGGATCTGAATATTGTAGAGGGAGTGTTTTACCGCAAACTCACTTATTTCATCGGAACTGCGAGTGAGACAATTATTATCCAATAAAATATAAGTCCAATTAGATAGTATTTAGAGTCAAATAAATCTGATTTTGTACCATGTTGTTTGTAAGATTTAAGCAACTACTCTAATAGTATTTTCTGGAAACAATATTTTTTTAAAGAATTGACAGTACTATTGCTACTAGCAGCACTCTGCGCTTTGACCCAAGTAGTTCCCGTTCCTGTGATTTTTCCTCAGTAAAAAGTAGCCTATCCAATATTCCAGATTATAAAATATCTATCCAAACTGCAGCTGTATCTGTTCAGCTGTTGCGATTGAGCAACAAACATCTAGAAACATCAATTATGTAGAATTGTGGATCTCATGTTAGTAAGAATTAAACAGGGGATTCATTTTTTACAATTTATATACTCTGGGTAATACAATTTATATACTCCGAGTACTTAATACAATTTATGTACTCTTGAGTAATACAATGTATATACTCCAAGTAATACAATTTGTATACTCCAAGTAATACAATTTATGTAGTCCAAGTAATACAATTTAAAATATACTCTGAGTAGTCCAATTTATATACTCCAAGTAATACAATTTGGGATCATGCAAAACAGGTTGATACAGCAATCTGGACCACTGACCGCCATTTGACTACCCTGACTTGACGAATGTTGATTGTAAAATTCATTGTTATTATTGGTTAATGCATATTTGTTTATTGTTTTTCTGGTAAACTTTAAACCTGCTTGGTTATGTAAAACTTTCTCTGGTTTAACCCAGATGCCTCTTATAGTGAAACAAATCCTGAGAATCCAGAATGAATGGTATTTTACTAATAATCATGAATTAAAATGTTTTCGCTTTGCTGTTTTCCGTAAAACGGAGCGGTTAATGTCTACCAGCAATATACGCAGACAATATTGTAAGTAATGTGGGTCTAATATGGATTTGACTGGCACTGGACCAAGGCAGATGGTGAAGTAAAAGAGTGGTCTATACCCAGCAGTGGGATAGAAAAGGTTGTGGATGATGATGTTAAAATTATTAATCTGTCATCTCTTTATCATGATAATCATGATCTCCATAATTTGATTACAAACTAACCTATTCATTATAAATAACACGTGTGATGATGAATTGATGTATTTTAATAGGTATAATCAATATTTAATTAGGTAAGTATATTGTTTATATAATTACTGTCCTATTGTATTATTTAGTTTATTGTTTCATTGAGGACATAAAAATGTATTTATAACTGTCTGTTTGATGTGATAAATGTAGTTACATAACTACCATAGTCACATAAACACACCCATACAATAGATTACAAAACCACACATATATAATATAAATATGCACACTACTAAACATACTAAGTATATATATATTATATTATATAATACTTAATACATACTGATATCTGAGAAGGTATTAAGTAGGTATCGAGATATTTATTATGGCATTTCTACTAATTTGGACCTTAAAATGTGTTTTGTTTGTGTACTACTACATGTACTTTTCTGGCTAATAATTAAATACTTTCTTCATCATCGTCAACCCATGTTCGTCCACTGCTGGACATTAAGCCTTTCCAATATTGTGCCACCGAATCCGGTCCTAGGTCTCCGCATCTATCAATCATCATCAACAATCAACAAAAAGAAATTATTGGCAACTTTGTAGTGTTCGATGAAATGTTTTCTATTTCATTATATTGATTTGAATTAACTCATTCAGTGATGGGCAAATAATAGCACAGGGCTTTTTTACCTCGAGAAAGGATATGTTTCAGGAATCATTTGAAGATTATCCTGATGTGATACAAAAATTGCAAGATACTTGTTATTTGAACTATATCTCACTAAGTGAACCAGAGACTTAGAAATTATTTGCAATTCCGTAGCATTCCTTGATTACATTTGCCTCTCATTATTTTCCTGTTCTCCAAGTAAGTGCAGGGGGTCTACTGCCTAAGTAAAAATGTCGTAGCCTTGAAATTGTTCTCTCTTTTCTTCTCGCTTGAAATAATAGAGATAGAAATAGCAAAGCCATAGGCGATTTAGTTTGGCGGTAGAGGGACCGGTCGGGATGATGAGTGTCCTCCAAAGAAAAATGTCTTACTTGGATGCCAGTTTCGTCATGATGTTTTCCTTTACCATTATACTATATAGTAATAAAATAATATAAATATAATATACTTAATATCATCATCATCAGCCTATCTTATTCCACTGCTGGACATAGGCCACTCCCATGGCTTGCCACTCATCCTTATCCTCAGTTATACTCCTCCATCCACTGCCTGCTGTCTTCCGTATATCGTAACTCCATCTAGTCTCAGGGTGTTCTACACTACGTTTGCCGATTCGTGGTCTCCACTCACGTCTTGAGTAATAAATATATTATAATGTACCTATATATAATATAACCAAAACAAAAAAATTTCAGTGACTATAAATACAAAAAAAATTGTTTTGGTTTGGTTCTAACCTACTCGTTAGTTAGTTTAGTGGGGCCTTTTCCGCCTTTACCTAGTCTCTTCATTGGACCATTGTGCTAACCTACTCTTATACATAAACACAATGAAGTTAATGGTCAAGACTACTATTGCTTGAAAGTGGATGTAGCCTGGTGATGGTATTACCCCTCTGAAGGGCAATACCACATTTCGTAGAAAACACGGCTATCTCACTGTTTGCTTTCATGTAAAATTTACACAGGCAATTTGCTATCTTCGCAGAATTCGGTACATATCATATCTACTGTTAACATAATGTGATGCAATAAATTTTCTTTTTAATGTCATAAAACATGTGGGACATAGTCTGCTCTGTAATTCAAGCTGAATTAATGCTTAGGATGGAGGATGAAGAAGGTCAGCCTTTCACAGCACAAACAGCAAGCACTGCTTATTAATTGCCAAGCATAAAAACTTTTAACATGGAGGAAATGAATTTACACATATACGCTTCCGCCTGGGGAGACGGTCGGGCTATGTCGGCTCGACACCACAGATGGACATGGTGCCCCTACCAGGTGAAAACCTCCACGAAGTTCATCCACCTTTGACACCACGGCACGGGGACCAACCAGTAAGTGTACAGTAAGTACCAGTGGGTGTAAGACGTCCCTCTGGACACTCTTGGTCTCCTACGGCGGGTCACGTCTGTGGTGGTAGAGGGTAGAGGAAAGGGAGAGCGGATAACATGTGTTAATGATTATTCTATTAAATTCCGTATAAATTTCCTGGCCGGCTATAGAAAAGCTCATATTGTCATTCCGAATTTGAGCGGATCGGATTGCGTTTAGAATCACTACCCTGGAGTAGATACTGCGAAACGGCAAACGTAGTAGGACGCAAAGAGACTAGATGGAGTGACGACATACGAAAGACGGCTGGTGGCGGTTGGAAATGTAAGACCGACGAATTCGAGAATCGGGCTGAGTGGCGTATTGTGAGAGGCCTATGCCCAGCAGTGGCGAATACAGGCTGATGATGATGGAGTACGGTAAGATTAAGTTAGTTGCGTTAGTAGTGAGACGTAGTCCTTAACTGTGGGCCTCAAAACGAAGCTCAAAGTCACAGGATAGATGCCCTCACAAAGGTCGCTGGAAACCGCTGGTTGCAGGTTGCGCAGAACCGTTCGTTGTGGAAATCTAGGGGGGAGGCCTATGTTCAACAGTGGACGTCTTGCGGCTGATGATGATGAAGTTAGTAGCGTCCTGCGCCTTCTGTGCCAGGTCAAAGTTGGGTAGGTAGGAGAGGACCTATGAGGCAAGGAGCCGTAGGTCACTATAAAAAAAAATGGCAATCACAGGAACTGCCGAATTAGGAATTTGATAGCTTTGGAAACTACGCGGGTGAAACCGGAGGGCGTGGCAATGGCGATGAGAAATACAGACGCATTTCTAGATGGCCAACGATCATGGTCCCGAGTTTACCCGAAAGTTTCTTATCATTCCCGAGCCTGACCCTAGAATTCAATTCACAACTCACGAATCAATCTGTGGCGCGCCAGAGAATGTTTTCACTAAAAACAAAAAAAACTATATTAATGTAATAACAGCATGATTCTGGTGGTTTCTGTTTCAAAACCTATGATTTACCTATTTATATCTCAATATCTAGATAGATTGTCATTTCTTATCATTTAAATTCCCTAGTGGCCGACATTGCCTGCGGTTTATCTTTGCTGATAATAATTTAAACAAAGATTTGATCTAAAATCTACTATCTGACAAAGCGACCAACCCTATAGGTTCGGAATAACAATCAACACAATCGGAACATAAGTCATCGTATCAATTCACTTGACATCTGGTGAAATGTATGTGTTTAATTGCATAAGCAGCCACTTGTTACTGTACTCATTGATATACACCAATAGATGTACCCTGAGCAGCTTGAAATTGGTAATAAACTGCGTCTCTGGGTGTAGCTTAAGTGGTTTACGCACAGCCAATCTACTTGACCCCTAGAATCACTAGCTACGAGATATGCTGTGGTTCTATACTTATTTTGGTTATTGACAACGAATAGTGATAGGTAAAAACGTCCGGCGTTCACTGCTTCCTGCAACTGACCTAGAACGGAAAGAGTGAGCTTACTCTTCCCAACGATGACATAATTCCGTGCACCTGAAGGTTGGGAGGGCACATCTGGTGGTTTATATCGACGACTGTACTGCTGTTGTTGTGCTGTTGGGATTCGTGGCCTTCTCGCATAAGGGGAAAGCTAGGGAGATAGTTAACGACACATTCTCAAAAACTTTTTTCTTTAAGTTTGACGGTTTCCTCGCGATGTTTTCTATCACCGTTAAACCCAGTCGTGATGACCAGCTTGTACATCTGCACTTGGGAAAATACCTAGGTATATTTACTGCTTCGTCTCCCGACGCCTCCTAAAGAAGCGAACGGTCACGGTGAGGTCGCCAACGAGCTCGTGTCTATTATTACTTGAACCCAGCCTCGTTCTAACTCTTTAATATTCGGAGATCAATATGGTTTGGACGGCTTGTGTTGTTTAGATAAATTGTTAGTCTTACGAATGCTAAGAATCATAACTGGTTTTGGGGTCAATTGATGACGGGCCAAGCAAGACAGAAACATGGTAAGCATTTCGCATGCCCGCTACTGCACATTGCCACGCAGCTATTGGAACACGAAGAGTCCAAACCATTAACATTGTACTGCGTTCTGTTACAACCTTTAAACTGCTGATCCTGCAGGAAGTCAATTCCTCGATGTCGATATTGGCGATTCTGCAGTATTTTGCTATATAAAGTCGAACTGTCGAATAAATCTCCCAGTCAGTTCTCGAAAGGTTACTCTGCCTCTCAGCCTACGGACCTGGTTCATGCCCGCCGGACCTGAGACCTCAGATACCCCTAGAGAAGTGCCGCGCGCGTCTGTTTCTATTTCGGTTGGTCTAGGAAAGGCCCCTTACTACATCTAAAAACTTGTGAAGTGTTTGTTTAAACTCAAATAAAAAGTGAATAAGTACAAATTGTTTTTTTTTTTATAGAATCAGTGAATTCCAATCTAACAGTTCGTCACCCAGAAATATAAGATGGGTTATCTCTCTACCCTGTTACTTCTCTAGAAGCATAACCCGTCCAAACGGATTCCAGTGATGACCTTATGGTAATCAACCTGCCTGGCAAAAGCACAGTGTCAGAGTTATGTGGCAGCCATGTTATTTACCATCAGGCAAATGGCCTATTCTTCTCGTCACTCCATACTATACATATGTAAAAAAGGGGAACTGCGAAGCGTCCCGCAAACACAGACGCAGTAGATGCAAACGATCGATTACCTCGACACTCGACTCTGTAACAGCGATTTCACGGTAATCACTGTTTAGTGCCATTACCGCTCTCGCAAACAGCTCTATAATCCGCTGATAACGGGCTGATAACGCCGGTCGGCGCCGATCGCTCCTATCTCCGCCGCCCGTGCCTACGCATCGGACTGACTCATTGGGTAAACTGCAGGTTCATTACCTACTAGTCTTCTAGTAGCATCCTGTGCAGGACCAAAATAGCATAAAGAAGCACAAAAACACAGATTTGACGAAACACTGATTTATCTAAATGTTTTAGTTTCTAGATCGGGAAAAAGGCAACTGCTGTCTAATCTCACGCGCACCACTGTCTTTTCGAAGTAATTTGCGTAATGCCGTTATCTTAAAACTATGAAGGAAGCATCGTGAGGAAATCAGCATGTTCCGAGAATCTTTCGAGGCCATGCGTGATGCGCTATTCAGCGTGTATTATGGCCATGACTCTCTCCTTGCGAAGACCTCGAGTTCCATCTGTGGGAACGTTTAGTTGGCTGCCTATGAAAATTTCAAAACGTTATTTCTTCATATTCGCATTCGCATATTGCAGTTTCGCAAGCTTCTGGCGGGAGCCCACCCGGAGTCAAATCTCAATGATAGACCCTTGTCTAAGTACACCATATTTCTTAGGTGTACCGTCACTAATATCAAGTTAGAGGCTTTCAAGTTTTATCTGAGAAGTAAGATGTTTTAAAAAAATGTAATCAGTATCGCAAGAAATAATCAGCTAATCAGCTTTTCCTGATTACTAAAATTAATTTTCATTTTAAGCATTGTTTGCTTTGTATGTATGGTCACCCTACAATTTAAGCAGTAGTACAATGCGGCTAACTTGGCCGCCGTATTGAAGAACGTATCGCAATGACAATCCGGCTAAACGTTGAACCGCCGCATTACAAAACGGCCCTGATTTTCAAAACGGCTAGCCGTAATGTAAAACGGCGAATTATACGATCCGGTTGCGACATATGTATAAAATTATTCAATTTTAATGTCATTGTTATGTACCTACCAATAATTCTAGCGAAGTCCAACACATTTTACATAACAACTACGTTTCGAACTAAAGCTGTAATTTGGTGGAGCCGGCCTTGAACCGGCGTGATTTGAGCGGAGTTTAATGATTTGTTTACTTTATGACGTAGTTTATTGTGAAATAGTACTAAAAAAAAATGTGAGAATAACATGCTTTTTGCACTATCTTTCAACACAAAGGAATGATCATATAAATACACAGGGATTTACCACAAAACCACTTTGCTGCGAAAAAAATTAGTTACGTTATTTCGATCACTTTTATCTCTAGGTGATGAGCGGAGTACAGTGCTAGGCAGTAATTTAGACACTTTATGTGCAATGTCTGCGTGGTATTGTGCTGTAATGGGCAGGCATGTTGCTTACCATTTGGCGCGTGTATTTCTCGTTCCGTCACTCTATATCATAGACTAGTTGTGGCCGCGGTTTCACGCGAATTTAAAGGCTTGTTTGTGTATTTCGCGGAACCCGGCTTATTTTTCTGAAGTAAGTGTAGCTTCAACTTCTTTTATCTTTGGCTTATGTATGCGGCGTAACCGCAACTTCGCCAGTGTCTTGTGTGTTGTTGCTGGTACGATCTTTCAGGGTTTAATCGGTGATCGCGCAGCGTTATGTAGACATGGGCCGTTGGCCGGTAGGCTTCTTGTAATTTTATTGATTGTTGGTCTATACAGTCTATAGCTACTGGAAGGGACAAACACATGACATCACAACATAGAGTAAGTGTAGCTTAGTGAAGTTAGTTTTTCTTTTTAACCCCCGACCAAAAAAAGGGGTGTTATAAGTTTGACGTCGATGTCTGTCTGTCTGTCTGTCTGTCTGTCTGTCTGTCTGTCTGTCTGTCTGTGGCACCGTAGAGCTCAAACGGATGGGCCGATTTCAATGCGGTTTTTTTTATTCGAAGGTTGATATCCGTGCGGATGTTCTTAACTATGTTTGGTTAATATCGATTCAAGATGGCCGCCTCCACAAAATGACGGACAAAATATTTCTTCACAACCTACCTCTCAATATGGGTATCAAATGAAAGGGCTTGACCAGTAGAATACAATACATAATAACAAATTTCAAATCCAAGATGGCTGCCACCACAAAATGTCGAATTACATTTCTTTTTTCACAACTCCCTTAATATGGGTATCAAATGAAAGAGCTTGACTAGTAGAATGTTGTACAGATAACAAGGTAGTCGGGGGTTTATCAAAAATTTAATTTTGTTCTTGTTCTTAATTTATGGCGCGCGCTGTGGCATAGGTATGGTTGTCACATCTCTGCCAATGTCCGTTTCGTGGCAGCTTCGTAAACGACAGTGATTAACATTAATATGCTTTGAATTATCAGCTGTCTAGTAGTGACAGACCCGTCATAATCAGCCAAGCACCTCTCTGATTATTTTCCCAAGTGCATGTTATGTGTAGCGTATTGTAGTGGTAGAACTCTTTGCAGAGTAACTGGGGAAGTACCTTTGCCGGTTATTCTACCGCCAAGCACTAATGTGCTAATATAACTGTGTTCCGGTTTGATGGGCAATGTTCTCATTGAAATTACAGGGCATAGAGATAAAACATCTTATATCTCTGGGTGACGACCGCAGTGCAGTGCTAGGTAATGATTTGGACTCTTCATGTTCCAATAGCTGCGTGGCACTGTGCTGTTATGTAGCAGGCGTGCTACTTACCATCAGGCAAATATCCTGCTCGCTTCGTCACTCTGCAATGTAAAGAAAATAAAAATAAGTAGTAAGTCAATGGCTATGCTGATTTTAGATCTGATTTTAAAAGTAGCTTCGTTAGAAGATCGGCTTGTTCCAAGAATTATTATCTTTCGAGGGCATGCGAGAATCGCCCGCATTTGATCAGTTTAGTGGATTTTAACCTTATCTCTTCTTGTGAGAGGAGGCCCCGAGTTCCAGTTATGGGAACTCAAAGTGGGTTCCTAATGCTGTTATTTAAATTAGTTATTGTATGTAGTTGCATGTTGCCACTTAGCTTACTATGGTAAAGAACCGGAATATGTATCTATTAAATATTCGTCATTGTATGTCCCCCAAGATATAAGGAAACTACACTACCGGAGTACCAATTACATTGTAGTTTACATACTAGCGTCCGTTCCCGGCTTCGCGCGGTTTATAAATTAACTTCTAAATGAAGTTTGATCGTTATTAGGCATGGACGTATAAAAAAGTCGGACGTAGTCTCGCTAAAACAAAAACTGTGTCACTAGAGTCGGCCACACTTGCACGTGTGCGTTGTTCGGTTGTCACTGATAGGTTGACACGCACACATATACGCAAGTAGCGAGTGTAATAACCCACTGATGAGTGCACTGATGAGTGCACGTGCATCTTATGTGGCCGACTCGATGGACACAGTTTTTGTTTTAGAGAGACTCTCCGTCCGACTTTTTTATACATCCATGTTATTAGGTATATGAGTCATTTCATTGAAGGAGGACTACCTGTTAGATAATAATATCTTCGAATGAAATTACGAAATACTAATTAAACATTTAGTGATAAGAGATGAACGAATAAAGTGCAGTTGTAGAGACGGTATATTTTATTCAAGTTTTCAAATATTAAATATAAATGAATAAATAAATATTGATGGACAATTCACACACAACACCATCTGACCCTAAACTAAGCAAAGCTTGTACTATGGCGGCCAGATAGCTGATATAATACATATATAGTTTTAAATACATACTTATTATAAATAGAAACACCCAGACACAGTGCAAACATTTGAATTCATCACACAAATATTTGCACTGGGTGGGAATCGAACCCACGACCCTTGGCTTCGCAGGCAGAGTTACTACCCATTAATCCACGAGGCCAATATGTGCTTACGCATCGAGTAGGTTATCAAAATAAAGGAACTTAACTTACGTAACAGTAGAATATAAAATGTACTTACATGAGCATAATATATGTTGTAAAAGGGAATAATTACAAACATTTTAATTCAATCATTCGAATGCATTTGTAGTCAATGTATTCAAATGGTCGTATTTTGGGTTTAAATCGGTAAAGTATGTATTCTATTTCTTCGTTGTGTGTTTCTTGCCAACACTACTGGTTGCATGAAAGAAATCACTGTTAGGAAGATAAGACCACCATTTATGACACTATTTATAAGTCTTATGTATTGTAATTTTTTAACTTTTCTGGTGTGCATAATTAAAGAGATTACCTACGTCTGTGTGTCTCTGTGTTGGATTGTGTTCGTAATCTGACCTAATGACCTTCGTATCACTTTCATTATAAGGGCGAAAGCTTGCGAGTGTGTATGGTTGTGTACTTCTTCAACGGGTGGATGCATTGGTTTAATGAAATTTTGTATAAAAGTAGACCCTCGATCAACATGGGTGATATCACGGAGTGCCAATTGTAAATAAAACAAAAATAGAAGGGAACTACGCGGGTAAAACCGGGAGGTGCTACTAGTTTTAAAGAGCTACCTAATGGTCAAAGCATATTATACTGTAGATGATTTTGTAAAGGACAGTAAAGTTTGGAAAAGGAATGTCGAAATTGGAACTATTGAACAAGGTTAAATAATACTAGACATTAATGTAACTTTTTATAAGTACTTACAGTATGTATAAATTATTTGGATAATTGTATTTTGTCATAACAAAGCCTTTTTGCAGCTGCATCTGATTAACAAGACCCCTTTACAGCTGATTAGTTTTATTTGACATTCGTTTTTGGTATTCTTTTTTTACAAATATGTTTTATTTAAGTATATATTATAGATTATATATATACATAATAATTATCTATAATTTAATTGTAAGTGACGTTACCAAGTGTTCAATTGAAATAATGGTTCGAATAAATAAATTGAATTGAATATGATATATTATAAATTACGCGTCACTTTGCTTGTCTACTCGTAAACTACCTAAACTGATTTTAATAAATCTCCCAACTAGAAAGATAGGATAGATTTTATTTCAATTTATAGTCTTTATATGACAATATTCGAGATATATTGTCCGCTATTGTATTGGCCGTTAGTGAAATATATATATATATATACTAACACTACAAAATATGAAGACATCAGATATGTTCTCGAGGAAAGTTACGCAAGACATGAGAAGCGTTAGTTAATGTAATTTGCATGGTACACATGTCGAAACGTAGTCTTGTTTAAGATCCGTCTAGACATCCTATGTCGATTGGATTTCCCCGCAGTTCTGACCTACTTACTACATAAAAATGCTATATCGTATCTGGCTTTTACGTTTTTTACAAATATGCGTATGGAAATTGACTTCAGGGCCCCTCTAATGCTTACTAATCTTTATGCTAGCGAAGAAAGCGCATTTTTTGTAGAGAGACCTATGGCAATTGGCCTTAGATGGAGGAACGCAGATATACGTAATTGGTCGCCACGGTAAAAGTTATCCATTATAATGGATGGAATTTAATGCTATCGGACCAGAAGACATGTTTCTTTAAAGGACCTGAGGAATTTGACCCCAGATGCCCTCCACTGCCTACGGAATTAGTGAAGTGGTGACACATGTACCTCTATAGATTAATTAAATATTCGTTCTTTGATATGATGGAGTGTATTAAAATGCCTTTACTGTTTATCGTACAAAGTTCATTTATATCGTATCAACTGGGTATTATTAATGAATCATGCTAACATGAGTAATTTATTTTTTTAGATAAATATGCTAAAGCGATCATTACCGTAAAGATTTCGCGAAAATCTTGGAATGTAGCAACATTACTGTTATTGTTATACTCAGTTAGTGGTAGGACTCGTAGCAGAGTCCGCCTGGGGAAGTACCACACCTTTGCCAGTTATTCTACCGCCAAACAGTAATGTACAAACATTACTGTGTTCCGGTTTGAAGGGCAATGTTTCCAGAGAAATTACAGGGCTTAGCAATATACTATCTGACATAGTATACATATTATGTTAAATGATTTTTTTATAATAATTAATTCTCGGATATACCGAGATATTTTTCATATACCTACTGTATTTTAAGTTTAAGTTTGACATGTAAGTAACATTAATGGTTATGAATAAATCTATACTATACTACAACTTCTTAGATCTCTGGGTGACGAGCGCAGTGCAGTGCTAGGTAATGATTATAATGATTTGGACTCTTCATGTTCCAATAGCTGCGTGTCACTGTGCTGTTATGTGGCAGGCATGTTGCTTACCATCAGGCACATGTTCTGCTCGTCTCGTCACACTTTATTTAAAAAAAAATGTTGTAAATAACATCCAATTGAAATTTAAAATTGCCTCAAACCTATATTTTGTATTTTTTGCAAAAAATATTAGCACGAGGCTGTCAATGTGAAAACCCCGACTAAACCCGACTAGACTCGTCTGTTTTTTGTACTATAAACATTAAACTACATCATACAAAAAATTGCGTATTGTCTCAAACACATCCACTGAATTAAAAATAAGATAAAAGTTTATGAAATGTGTGGATCCATTTTTCCCCGTCTCTCACCAGCCAGGTCTGCGCCTCCGTGTTAGGGAATAATATCTGTAATATAATATATAATATCTAGAATAATGGGGATCTATATGACAAGTTCAATTCTCAATCATTTTATTGTACATTATTACAGAGATTGCTCTAAGCAATAAGGCCGCCAATTAAAATGTCATGCTTGTGTAATAGTTCTAAGTCTTATTTTGTAATTTTTTTCTTTTCTGTTGTGGCTTTTAATAACGAGTTTTCTTATCTTATCTTACATTTGTTGGTCTTATTTAAACATACAGTGTGAAATAGTTTCCATAATGACCCTGATTTGGTGTGGCAATATAATTAATGTCATGCGGAGCGGATCGACTTATTCGATAATTTATTTGTCAGCAAGGTGTTCTTCTGTTGTGTAGTAAGCTTTGACAAGTAATATATTTTTTAACGTTTTGATAAACTTTTCATCGGAATTAATTTATTTTATAGGGCAATTTGTTTATTGAATTTTCAGCTTGCTTCAAATACCAACCCAAGATTTGCTAGCAGCTCGCAGAATAATAGTTCGAATAGGAATATACAAATCTTACGAATATTATTAGTCCAGACGGGGTGGACATTTAAATAGAAAAAAAAATGATAAACTTGATATTATACCTCTGCAAATATTGATCCTAGCGTAAAAATGATAATGACCAAACTTGTGAGAAATTAAATTTCCAACAACTTTGGATACGACCATTTTTACTCTAAACTTGAAAGTTAACGAGTTATTTCAGAAACACGAAAAAATAAACTTAAAACAAGATGGCGGCGAATCCTTTACCGGGATTAGTTAAAAAAATCGAGATTTATAAACTTCCAAAACCCCGACGTTTAAAAAACAAAAATCGCTCCCCGGATTTTTTTCTATTTCAGGATAATTTTCTGTCTGCCCCGACTGGACTAAATTTAGCCAAGTGTAATAAGCCTTTCAAATGGGTTATAGTCTATTTATCCCAAAAATGTAGAGTTCATTAGGGACCTTACAATCTGCTTATTGTTGGTTACAATCTTTGTGTTTTCAAATTGAGAGTGAATCGGCTTCTTCTAGGTAAACACGCTCCATCGTATACCGCATCGTCGCTTAACATCAGCCGAGATGGCGGTAAAGTGTAAACCAATAAAAGTTAAAAATACCTTACATTCAGGTCTCTAGAAGTAGATTTTTTTCACTAAATTCTGCGCAGCCAAAGTCGCGAGTAGATGCTAGTAGACGAATCTGAAAACCAAGTCCTTGCCGGCATTACTCATATTCTATTATTAAATTATTATTGATAACGAATAGTTACATGTCATATCAACATTAAATGATGTTAAAATTAATTATAATAATTACAATGACTCATTCAAGTTTATGTGTACTACTCATATTTATGATATTTGCATGCAATTAGGTAAAATCATGGTGGACCCTTATTAAAATCACCTGGACTGGCCTCGTGGCTTAGTGGGTAGTAACTCTGCCTGCGAAGCCGAGGGTCGTGGGTTCGATTCCCACCCAGTGCAAATGTTTGTGTGATGAATTCAAATATTTGTACTGTGTCTGGGTGTTTCTATGTATAATAAGTATGTATTAAAAACTATATATGTATTATGTAAGCTATCTGGCCGCCATAGTACAAGCTTTGCATAGTTTGGGGTCAGATAGTGTTGTGTGTGAATTGTCCACCAATATTTATTTATTTATAGGTTCAACACCATGTCACAATAGTAAATATGTATAACCCATGTTTTGCAAATTAAATGGTTTGAATTCAATTGAAATTATACAATTAATCGAAATTGTACTTATATGAATTCGTTGTGTATTAATTAGTTCGCCAACGTTGCAGAATACTTTTTCCACTGGCCACTTTTATTTTAATTTAATTTGATTAAGTTAGGGAATCTTTCAGCTAGGTACCAAAAAAATTACAACATAATAGGTCTAAAAGGCCAATTATAAAATTCCACTTGTAAATATGAATACCTACAGATTGAGTAAATCAAGACTTATGACATAAAACATACGAAAAATACCGCATAAATATAGTTTTTCTCAAACAAGGTACTCCTATGTCAGAAGTCTCTTGCATTGTTTAACAGAAGTGTTAAATACAATGCAATAAGTTTTTTTAAATAAAGAATTACGAGACGAGCAGGACATGTGCCTGATGGTAAGTAACATGCCAGCCGCATAACAGCACAGTGACACGCAGCTATTGGAATATAAAGAGTCCGAATCATTACCTAGCACTGCGCTGCGCTCGCCACCCAGAGATCTAAGATGTTATATCTCCAAGCCCTGTAATTTCTCGGGAAACATTGCCCTCCAAACCGGAACACAGTAATGTTTGCATATTACTGCTTGGCGGTAGAATAATTGGCATTCAAGAGTTCAACTATCAAAGAATTAACTACTACCAAGTTTAGAATCAAAATCAAAACCCGACATGTCTTTTCACCTTCCTATATATTTATATCTTACTAGCATGGCTCCTTGCTCTTATCCACGTAGTTCGAGATCCCGTTATTTTTACGATATAAAAAGTAGTAGCCTTTGTGATATTTCAGACCATAATCTAACATTCTTTTACACCATTAACCAACTGCAAACAGGAAAAAAAAATTATAAATATGTTATGTATGTTACCTACTAACATCGCCCTGGTTTTACCCGCGTACTTTCCGTTTCTTTTATTTTACCTCGATAAAAAGTAGTCCATTTGTTAATCTAGTCTATAATCTGATTTCCAAATTTCAACCCGATCCGATCAGCCGTTCCGTCGTGATTGAACAACAGGCATCCAACCGTTTACATTTATGATATTAGTAGGACTTTTTACCCGACTTATGTTACTTACCCGACTGAAAGAAGGGTTATGTTTTTCGCGCGTATCTTGTATGTTTGTAAATTTCTTTATTCCCACGTATCTTCCAAACGGCTAGATGGATTTTGACAATTAAGATAACGTTACCATAACGGTACGGTACCATATTTCAACCACCCATCTTCCCGACTGAGCTACTATACTGTCGCGCGCCGTCGCGAAATTTACCATCGCATTCTAATCTTTATGTAACAGTTTTTCGTTGTCTAAAAATGCGCATAAAACGGCGTTTATTTTTTAAATAAAACCTGGCTAGATCGATTTATCGTCCCCGAAACCCTCTGTATACATAATTTTATAAAAATCGAGCCGTTTCCGAGATTCAGATTCTATATATATATACTTACAAGAATTGCTCGTTTAAAGGTATAAGATAAGATATTTGTCTAAATGTTTTCTTAATTACCTCGCGACGTTTCGATTGCGTTGCAGCGGCCGTATCCTCGAGAAGACTGGAATAGAATGATCCTCTCTGTTCCAGTTGTCTATTCAATATCTGATCTCTTTGGGAATTTAAGTTATCGCCATCCCTTACCATAATGGGATCTGATAGACAGACAGAAACACTTTATTTTGCACACCGGAAAAATAACATGCAATTAATTAAGCTTTAAAACTCCCAAAATAATAGAGTTTTATAGCGTCTGGTAAGCAACACGGCCGACGGAAAGTGTCTGGGAGTATTGGGTCCTTATTTTTAAAGATATTGCCTATAACATACGTGAAAATCAGTTATCAGAAAATACGTAATAAAATAAAATAAGTAATGTATCTTCTGGACCCCACATCTCAAAATTGGCCGTTTAAGCAAGTTTAGCGGGTAAGCATGTGTTCTTAGTACGTACTAACTCTATCGTCCATATTTCATCCATCAGAAAATTCGTGACGTCTGGCGGCTCTGGGATCTTGGACCACAGAGGAATACAAAGATACCGGCCTGGCCGAGTTTGGGTTCCACTTTCTATTTGTTAAATTGTACATGTCAAACATGCAAACTGAATAAAGATTTATCTTATCTTACCATATCTTTGGTTTAAATAAAGATTTTGTATATTGTATTGTTGCAGCGATATGAAGGACGTGGTGATGCGGAATCCCCGCACGTCGCGCTACCTGCTGGCCGAGAGCGGCGACGGCTCCGAGGCAGACCTGCTGGGCTCCACGCCGCCGCGCTCGCGCATCCGGGACAAGGAGAAGCGCAGGTAACTGATGATGATGATGTCTTCCTTGACGCAACCTGGATAGTTTCTACTGTGAGCTCTCAAATGGCTCGCAAAACCTTTAAAACTAAATTTATTTTTGAAAGTTCTATTGCATGGTGTAGAGTGTAATAGACTCTTAGCATTATATGTGTAGATACGTGTAGGTACTTAAGGGGAGTCTTTCTAATGAGGCGTTTTGCGTGGAGTCTTTGCTGTCCTATTTGTTCGATGTCTCGAACAGCCTCATGATGTCTCGAACAGCCTCATGGACAGAACTGCGCCTGATTTTGCCTTTTTCCAGTCTTCGCATGAGGTGCTTTATATTCTCGTAGTACAGGTATTCGCCGCCAGGTGTATGTTTTCCCTTCTTCAGAGGTGAGAAATAGACAGCTTTAGGTAGCCTAGAATCATCAAAAAATATGACGAATTGTTGACATTGACGTTTCTTTGCCAGATTTTGACCTTGACATTAACGCTACTTTTGGCGTAATTGAGAACTATTTTTGGCTAGTTTTTTGAGTTCTGAAATTGCCTTGCTGGCGAAATTGTCATAACCATCAATTACCAGATGTGCATAATGAAGGACGGTACGGTCCATATTTTGTCAGGTATGCCGCCGTACCAGAGAATCTATTTATCGGTTGTATACTATACAACCGACTAAATAGATTGCTATCTATTTACGACCAAAATTTTTATAACTGTTAAACAAACTGTCTGTGAATATTTGCTAACACTGTCATATGAGGAAACTGAACATTTGATATTAGTTATAAAATAGTTAAGAAATTTCATACATATCTTTTTAATAAGCAAAGTAGTTCATATATTTACCGATTTTATTGTTTAGTTTTATTATCTTCGATAATGTACCTCTTAGTTAAAATAAGCAATTTTCGCGCCTGAAAAACAGGTTCTACCTAGTTCAGGCTGATAAAATTAATATATCTATGTATAGCTGTAAGAAAATATTGTATAGTTAAGATCTATGTTATTGAATTAAAGTTTATTTTATTTATTTATTTTTCATGTTTATTTTTGGTTGCTCGCATCTTGACAACGTCGAGTACTTGCACAGACATAACCTAATAGCTAGGATGATTCACCGGTAAGTTGATCTTCGGTACGGCCTTGTTGAATTCGAGATTCCGTATTACATGTACGCACCTGCGTCAGTTCTCGAAAATGTTGGTGTGTTGCTCTATTCGGACCCATATATCATCACCGATGGGACTATTGTTGACTGTTGTTATTATTGACCGCTCTATCAGCATCAATCAGGCTTGCTTGCAACGCTTGCTTTTAACGAAACGAGCAGTAACGGGTCAAAACTCTTAACACAATTTTATTGAATTCCAATATCCACTACCTCAAGCGTACATCAATATTAAAACGATTCGTGTATCGTTAAATGTTTGATTAATGGATGTCCGCCTTATGTACACAACTATATATCGTACGTAGCCTATAGTAGCTACTAGCCATCATGCTTATTATGTAAATTGTGTGACGATAAATATTTACTTTAACAGTTTTAATGAATTGCTTCCCTGAGTGACGAGGCCGCTTCGGCGCTGACAGGGTGACAGGGGCTTGTCGAACGATACTCGTAACTATCTATTAACCAGAACTCAGAAAGTGGTGCTATGAGTCTGAAAAGTAATTATTTTAATTTGTTGAGTGTGATATAATATTTTTTTAGGGCCCTTTCGCAGCTGGTCTCAAGTAGTCTTTAGTGCCTTAAAGAACTTAGAACTGGCGCAAAAGTCGCAGGCTCCTACTAAACTAATCTCACCATACTCTAGTGGTCAGATATACTTGCGGGCGATAATAGTTGGTATTTTTTTTTTTTTTTTTGTAGGTTTACACTTGACCTCCATCTCGTCTGATTTTAAGCGACGATGCGGACAACGATGGAACGTGATTACCTAGAAGAAACCGATTCATTCTCGATTTGAAGATACAAAGATACACCCAATCAAACTCCATTACACCTGACCAGAATTCTGTAAAAATCCGACTAATGTTTACGGAGTGTATAGGGTTAATCTACACACGAATGGGCAAATGGGGAAAAAAATTTCAAAAACCAAAAAACGACAATTATCAATTTTCATACTGTTCAATCAATTGTATACTCATCCTACCTTCGTACTAATATTATATATGTTATGTTTAGATGCTTGTTGCTCAATCACGTCGGAACTTCTGACCGGATCATGTTGAATTTTGGATTGTAGTCTGGAATAGCACGTATACTAGTTTTTATCATGAGAAAATAACGGGAACGGGACATGCGCGGGCAAAACCGCCGGGCGCTGCTAGTCATATTGTAAATACGAACGTGTGGGTGTCTTATGCTGTTTTTTTTTTCAATTTGAGCCTTTATTAATCAAGCTAAATTTCAATGTACTCTTCGCTACACTACATACCTAACTTTATTTTATAGTAGGAATAGAGTGACGAGACGCACTGGACAAGAGCTATTTTGCACAGTCAGATAGACGGACAGGTCATACTAATTTACTAAAAAGCTATTTTGCACAGTCAGATAGACGGACAGGTCATACTAATTTACTAAAGAGCTATTTTGCACAGTCAGATAGACGGACAGGTCATACTAATTTACTAAAGAGCTATTTTGCACAGTCAGATAGACGGACAGGTCATACTAATTTACTAAAGAGCTATTTTGCACAGTCAGATAGACGGACAGGTCATACTAATTTACTAAAAAGCTATTTTGCACAGTCAGATAGACGGACAGGTCATACTAATTTACTAAAGAGCTATTTTGCACAGTCAGATAGACGGACAGGTCATACTAATTTACTAAAAAGCTATTTTGCACAGTCAGATAGGCGGACAGGTCATACTAATTTACTAATAACAGTACTCCGAGAGGTACACACTATTGACAAGGAACCTGTCGACTTTTGTTTGCTAACTAAGAAATTGCTTTATAATATTGTCATACCCGTAGATAAAGTATAGTATATGTAGACTCTTTGGCAGTGTTTCTACAATGAGGGGAACTTCCCCTTTTGAGGGGAAATTAGGGTCCAGAGGGAAATAAAAAGGAGAAATAATTCTGCCACCCTAAAATTTTTATCAACGTCACAGTTTTCTTTATTTTCCTACTCTTTTGGGGGTGTTAAGTACGAGGTACGAGGAAGGTATGAACTTCGTACACTCCAGATTTTCATAATAAATATGATTTTCGATGCATGAGGCATGAAAGCTTAAATATTGAGATTGGTGGCCATTTTAAAATTTGATTCTGTCTGGAGGGGGGGGGGGGGTAAAACTATACCAGTATAATTTTTGAGGGGAAAAAAGGGGAAACCTCAACTGAGGCGTGGGGAAAGGAAATTATTAAAGAGTGGAAACACTGCTCGTTGGTCATACCTATGTATTCGTTTATTTATTGAATAACCTGTCCAATAATTATAGTAGTTGTATTTCCACACTACACATCGTTCGTTTTGGTATGTTTAATGATTGAATTAGGCAGTCTTCGACGCGTCTTCCAAGCATGCACACGTAACTTGCGTATCTTGTGTCGTTTTCAAAAGTCCGTACGACCGATTCCTCGGTATAACTTAGACCAGTGACCCTGATTTCTGTGTTTCGAGTTATTAACACGGATTTTGATAAGATTTGACATATTAATCGGTGAGTTTAATCCTTTTTACATGTCTGACATAATATTAACTAGCTCCAATTTAAGCTAATCTTGTATTATGGTAGATAGCTGATATAATACTTATATAATTGTAAATATATACTACTGATACATAGAGACATCCGGACAAGAGAACATATATTTGTATTCGTCATAGAAATATTTATCTTGTGTAGAAATTAAACCTCCATGTCCGCTAAGAGACTTTTTTTTTTAATAAAAAGTGACGAGACGAGCATGTCATGTGCCTGATGGTAAGCAACATGCCTGAACATGACTGATGGTTAGACTTACACCAACTAAGCCATGAGCCCAATTATTTATTGTAATATTTTCTGTATATCAGGTCTGCTAAATTACTAATTTAATAGAATTGGTTTTTATGGATGCTAAGAAAACTTGCCGTGGAATCTATGTATCAGGGTCATAGCGTGACCCTGTTGGATTCCTAGAAAACTCTTTATTATCACACATAAAAATAATAACAGGTTTACAGAATCCTACTAATGTTATAAATGTGAAAGTATGGATGTTTGTTGCTCAATCACGTCTGAATGGATCGAGGTGACATTTAGAAAACAGATTGTAGTATGGAATAAGATATTGGCTACTTTTTAACTCGGGAAAATAACGTGAACTGCGGGAGAAACCCGGGGGCGCTGCTAGTATCTACATATGCCACGAATGGTGTTTATAAGTTTTTTTAAGTTTGTCCATTAGTTCTTGATATTTAGGTAGGTAGGTAACTGCATACGAAACAGTGTAGGTAGATAGATAGTTAAACTCTTTATTGCACTTAATTACAACACAAATAAACAAAAAATATAAAAAAAAAACAAGTAGCGATTGGCGACCTTATCGCTAAAAGCGATCTCTTCCAGGCAACTACCTTTAACAAACAAACTTTTTAGGTATATAGTACATACCTAAAAAGTCTGAAAAAAATACATTTTTTTGCTATCAAACTTGTATATTCACATTTACGTTCATCATCATTTGCCTATACTTCTACCACTTTATGTTGGGTCGGTACAACATGTACGTTTCCTCCATTCGTCTCTATCATTTGTCAACTCTGAGTTTACTGCTTTCCTATCCATGTCTAAAATTATACCAACATTGCTACGTATTTTTTTTAGCGATCCTGACATTAGTGTTTTGTATGGTAAACAATCAGTGTACCGGCAGACGTAAAATAGTGAAGTTCCGCGTAATCTGGTCTTGAGGTGCAAAACGCCGGCACGTGTAATATGACGTCACATGACTCTATCAAATGTTTACACAATTCTGTATACGTTACGTAACGCCGCGGCGCCGCGATTTTCGACTTTAACCACAAATTGTTGCTAAGGAAATGCAAAATGCCGGCGTTTGTTTGGGCCTATGTTTAATCATTTCTGATTAGCGTGGTAATGCCGCTATCATGCAGGCTATGGTTTCGAGTGGTAGATCTTGATTATCTTTATACCTTGATTGGTCTATAGATATTTATCTAGATGTGCTTAGTGTATACGTAGTTATGTACCCATGTACTACTCTAATTGTAATTAGTTTTGTTAGTAAAGATTGCCAAGGATATGCATGTATAAAAAGATGCATACATACATGGGTGTATTTGAAAAAGTCATCTCTACCTATAACAAAATATATTATTATGTATTTACTTTCCACAAACATTTAAAAATAAAACTAAATTTACTATCGAAGCCAATGTTTAAAAAAAAATTTAAGCAAAACAATTTTAAAAAGTGGAATCAGAAAACAATATCATCAAATGTTTTAAGTGAATTAGTAATGTAATTTTCTAAATAATAATAGCCTTACACTTGACCGCCCTCTCGCCCGATTTTAAGCCCTTGGAATCAATACCCCACATGGCGGTAACCTCATAAGCCAAGTCAAGATACTTGCTGAGCTTTTCCTCGGGTTTCACGAGGTTCTCGTCATATGGTAAGGGGATATCGATAATCACAGCCCGGCACTGAGACCGGTCTACCCTTACGATATCAGGCTTACACAAATACAAAAATCTTTATTCTTGTTTTCAGGTAAGATAAGATAATACGAAACATTTTAAAAGTTAAGGCATACAAACTGGGCTCTTCTTCTAGAGACATGCAAAATGTCTGGCACAACAATTTGTTTAGTGTTAGTGTAGTAACTAAAATAAGCCAATAGTCAGTTGATTAAAGTCTTCTTTACATTCATGGCTTTTATTCGATTGTACTATTGATATCCTCTGATTCTTCATCTTCTATTCATTTCTTGCTTTTATTCGGTTGTGCTATTATATGTATGTGAGATATGTTTGGTGAGCACAATTACGCCAACAACGTCATCATGATGCTCATTAGTCCAGTCCGCGATGATAGAGCCAATGGAGTCATTATAACGTTGGAACGAGTAACAACACTACAGTTTATAATCGTGCGTTTATCAGCGGAGGATTGAATGAGAGATACGGTTATCGCTTCGTTTGAAAAAACATTATACTATAAATAGTTTGAATACTTGCGGGCGACGCTGAAACGTGTTTTTATTGACCGAACCTGCCGATAATTTAATGGTCGTCTAAATAATAAATAAGTTTCCTGGTACACGTTTGATTATTTCTTCGTTTACTGTTCCTAAATTTAATCACGCTAAAGGCGAAAGTGTGTTTGTAGTTTGTTTGTGTATGTGTTTTTCCACGTGTCTCTGTAATGGTTGCATGGATTTAAATTAAATACGTTGTAAGTATGTTACTCGAATACATATTTGACGTGACAACGTCTAATAAATCGATGAACGCCGGTTGCATGCACGAAAATGTGTTCTGTTATGTACAAGGGTAGGTACACTGTTCTTTAAGTCTAAATGGCTCAGACGGAATATGCTCGCCCTCGGAGTCAACAGACCCCGGTTCGAATCCTGATTCTCTCGGGACTCTGACACTCGGGACTTTTCTTTTTGTTCTTTTTTTTCTGAGAAAATCTTAAACTTAGAGCCTTTTATAAACACATTTAATTCGTATCTAAGTAGGTCTAACTAAGCCATCACTACGTAATTCGTACCTGCCTAAATAACATTTAAAAAAACCGAGCAAATCTCGGTCAACCAGGTACTGTAGTTTAAGTACCTATACAAAGGGCATAAACAGCATATGGTTACTTTTTATCACAGGAACGGAAACTAAACGGGTAAATCCACTGGGTGCAGCTAGTGAACTATATTAGTACCATAAATTTACAAATTTGTATTTGTTTTCCTAGCCTTGTAGATCACATGACGTTGGGGTTCGGCTTCTGATTTTATTGCAGTTCATAAAATGTGCTTTGAACCCGCGTCAATAACACATTTGTTCTATGAAAAGTTCAACGTACAAACTACTTTTTATAGTTTCAAAATAACACTCTCAAACAGTTCGGTCTGATAGACATCAGAGTCGTAGTAATAAGGAACTGTTTTGGTACTGGACTGTAAAAAGTGCCCGTATCAATACTCAAATGCTTATGTTACAGATGGAAAATACAAATACAAAATAATTTATTTCCATAAAAAAACAGTGTGTAATTACAGTATACACTGCTGCTTTAGCGTTAGCTGTGTTGTAGCAAACAGTGTCTTTCCAAAAATGGTCTTACAAAAAACAAAAAAGAGCACAGATACAAAAATAGTCCGTAACACAATTATTGACCCCAATAGGGCTTTGCAATTTACAAATAAGTACTTAGTATTTCATTCCCGAAATTTCTTATGGCGTCGCGTCGGTTAGAAACTCTGATTTTACCATAATAAACTTTCGACAGCTGCAATCTCCTTCACAGGTGCACACACGATACTTTGGGTTGTACCAATATCTATCAAATCCTAATGTCATATAAGCGGTCCCACCTAGTAGGTATTAATATCTAACACTCGGCGACGTGATAAGCGCTTTTGACGACCTGATTGCTTAACAACACCAATGATAGCAATGATCTTGAAAACCAGGAAATAAGTTGGAGGAAATGTCTTGTTGATTGTAAAATAGTTTGTTTCCTGGCATCGCAGCCTCTTGCAATGTTGCCTAAGAATATTCTGTGTAAGAATATAGTCAACATGTTTACACAAGGTTTTCATGTTTTCAAATCGGGAGTAAGTCGGTACCTATTTTATCAAACCGCGATCCATCGTTCGTCAATTTTATAGCAAGCGAAAAAAATAATCAGTTATCTTACATAATATTATCCTATATAATTATCTACATAATAAACATGACGACTCATTTTTGATTTAGTGTGTCAAAAGGTTACTCAAGTAACATACATAAAAAAAAAAAAAAAACATAGGGGTCGAATTGATAACCTCCTCCTTTTTTTGGAAGTCGGTTAATAACTGAAACATAGGTGAAAGAATTAATTTGTTATCTTAAAACTTCCCGTGATATCACGAGTTTAAAATCTCAATTTTGAACTTTCCTAAAAACGCTTCATACAAAAACACTACTAAAGCGTGACGTCACTTTCTGGTATTTTCTATGCGTTGCGCGTAAAGTTGGTACGTTAGCTATATTAAATACTAGCTGAACCCGCTACTTCGTTCGCGTAAGCAGATGTTACGGACTTATACATTAGTTGAAAGTACGTCAAAATATTTGTAGAAGTAGCCATTGAAAAACAGAGTGAATTTGTTTTTGCACACAAAAAGTTATTTAATTTCATCATCTTTGCCTCAGAAGCCTGTGTGGAATCAAAATGATTAAAATTTTGAGTCTTAATGTTACTCAAGCAAGTTGAACCTGTAAATCTAAGCCAAGTCTTAGTGAAATGTTAATGTCAGAATTTAATTGTAACACACAAAAAGAATCAAAGAACGAAAGAATCTAAATTCAGCATCAAAATCCTTTTAGCAGCAAAACTCATTAGTACAATTTGGTATACCAGTAACGCCACCTAGTGATGAAAAAAAAATACATACCACAATAGCAAAACATTGATTTAAATGGGGTTTAGTGCTTGAGATTTAAACTGACATTAGCGCCATCTAATGAGAATATAACGTTGCTTGTTATTTTGATTGTGGACCTAAAAAATCTACGCCAAACGGGGGTGCATATAGGTATTTGTGGAGTTAAATGAAAATATAGACTTATTACCCCATGTGAAATTTTAGACTCTAAACTATCTGCGTTTCGTATGTCAAACCAATTCGTTGTGTCGTTTTGACGTTAATATTTGTTTCCTTAGGGCCACAGATTACGTACCTCCTTAGGGCCAATGCTTCTATTCGGGTTGAGAGGTAGTATATGTGGTATTTCAGACTATACATTATCTCTGCTTCATTTTTTTACCATATTTGCTTAGTATTTCTGACGTCACAGTAACCGATAAGTAACCGATTTGCTATTTTTAAGTGCAAACTAAGTACGTGTATTTCGAATTACTTCCAAATGTGTTCAGCCGTTCCCACGTTGTCCTGTAAATATTAAGTATGAATGTCAATGTTTGGACGTTTGTTACTTAATCATGGCGGAACGTATTTAGTGATCGGGTTGAAATTTTAAATCCAATTAAATTATAGTTTGGAGGAACTCATAGGCTAAACATTGCTACTTAAGCTAAGCCAAGATATAATGTATTTAAAATTTTAACTGAATATATTCAGCCGTTCCAATGTAATTGAGCAGCAAAAATTTAAACATTGGCATAATTATATTATATTGGTAGGATAGGATTTTACAAAATATTAGAAAAAATAAAACCGGTCCAGTGCAAGTGGGACTCGCGCGCGAAGTGTTCCGAACCATTAGCAAATAAACGGCTTCAGTTGTATGGGAGCCCCCTTCATAATTTATTTAAATTAATTACATTTAAAGAAAACATAAAACTGAATATTATGTGAATAGTTAAAGCGTCTGTGACAGGTACGTTATTAGTATCGAGCAAGAAACGGTAAAAAATATGACGTTGTATGGGAGCCCTCTTAAATAAATATTTATTTTATTTTAGTATTCTTTGTTAAACCGGCAATAGAAATACATCATCTGTGAAAATTTCAACTGTCTAGCTATCACCGTTCTTGAGATACAGCCTGGTGACAGACGGATGGACGGACGGACAGCGAAGTCTCAGTAATGGGGTCCCGTTTTTACCCTTTGGGTACGGAATCCTAACAACGGTCTGCTTCGGTCACCGAAGCTTGTTAAACACTACCTTTAAATTTTAAACAGTATTTGGATTGAAATAATACGTTTTCTAATAAGTTACGGCTGGTCTTGTAAGTTACAGCTGACCTAATCGGGAGAACGGCGACTGTCGATCCGGAGACCCAGGGTTCAAAACCACACGCACCACTATCTTTTCAGAGTCATGTTCGTAATGCCGGTAATTAAAACGGTGAAGGAAAACATCGTGAGGAAACCGAAATGTACCTGTAATCTAAGTTCTAAATCATATGTCATCCACCAACCGACACTGTGCCAGCGTGGTGGATTATAGCCTTGTCTCTCTCCTTGCGAGAGAAGGCCCCGGCGCCCAGCTGTGGGAACATTTAATGGGTTTTTATGCTGCTACTTATTATGCTGATATGTTTTCTCCTAAAGAACAAAAACAAAAATCTACTTCAATGACCGGTAATTTACCGATCGATATATGAAATCACCTGTGAAGTATTTTCAACCAAACAAAAAAACAATTATCAAAATGAACTCACGATTAGCGGAGTTATCGCGTAAAATAAAACCAAATAAAAAACATACAACCCGATTGAAAACATCCTCCTTGTTTGAAGTCGGTTATAACCGAATGATGTTTGTTTTCCACACAAAAATATATTTTGACAATTCCTTTTCATTCAAGACGACGCGACGCGATCACGTGAGGACGTTCTAGAATCTAGAACCTAGATATTCTGTGGATCGTCTGTGATACACAGAATACTTAGAAGTTAGTATGGACCGAACGCGCCGCGCGTGTCGTTATTATTTAATGTTTGTGTAATTTCCAAACCACCAGACCGATAATGTTCAAGTTTTGACGGAACAATATAAAAAATGTGCTCTTTCTAACAAAAAAAGAATTAATGAAATTAAACAACGCATACATGAGTTACAACCAAATACACATTCTGACTTTCACCCCCTCCCGCAAGAAAACCGTTCAGAATTTAGGGATTAAAAGTAGCCTACAGCATTTTCCTTAGAATAAACTAAAGTCATGCCAAGTTTCAGCTGAATTGAATCAGTAGTTTCGGCGTGATGCGTGATCCCTATACAGAAAGACAGACAGACAGACAGACAGACAGACAGACAGACAGACAGACATGAAAGAAAAAAAATGCAGTTTCGCCATCAGTATCGACTTTGGAGTTCTCCAAAAAAATTTTTTTCAAAATATCTTCAATGTACAGAATTCGACCCGTTACAGTTTTATTATAAGTATAGATTGCGTTTAGGAAACTGGTTTCACAACAAAAGTCACTTTAAATTGAATGGGTTATCTAATGGTTAAATATTTTCTAGTGATTTTGTACTTTTAAAATGGACTTGCCCATCCAGATTTGACTGATCATAAACTAAGTTATAAAATATCAAAATTAAAGTTGCCACATGTTTTTATCTATTTAAATACTGTTATTATATCAAATAATTTAAAATAATTCCAGGACCAGTCGTCATGCCTATTATTATAAACACGAAAGTTTGTAAGAATGTATGGATGTGTATGTTTGGTACTCTTTCACGCAAAAACTACTGAAGGGATTTGAATGAACTTTGGTAGACAGATAGATAATGGTCTGAAATTACACATAGGTTATTGTTTATCCCGAGAAAATAACGAGAACGAACACTACGTGCTACGGGTGCTGCTAGTATATAAATAATTTAGCAGAAACTACTACGTACACCTTTTTTCGTTCCGGTTGTTCTAAATCAGTAGCAGTAGTTGTGCTAGTACGTGCTACGATTCCATATGAAAACGGATCTCACATATTTGCTGCTATGAATCACGCACAAGCTGCTTCTGAAAAATTTGCAAGATATTACAATATCTACGTCCTCAATCTAGAAATGTGATATTGCCTTATCAACGTATACATTTCGTGGGTGAATCAACCTGACAAAAGTCCAATGGTCAATCAACGTCCAATTCATGAATTTCCGACCCCAACCTCCTTGTTTCGGGGTCTATCTTTCTAGGTGACATTGGGCGGATCGTGAGAATAAACTACAATCAAAGAAAAGGGTTAGTTAGTTTAACTAGGCTTTTCCGCAGTTTGAAAGAGGCTCTTAATTGCGTCATAGTGCGTGAAAAACGTTACGGCTGGTCTAGTCGGTCGGTGGCTGCTGGTCCGGGGTCAAATTCTTACGCGCACCACTGTCTTTGCGAAGTCATGTGCATAATGTCGCGGACTTCAAACGGCGAAGGAAAACATCGTGAGGAGGAAAAAAAATCGGTACTACATAAAATAAAATCTTAAAAATGTATGTTTAGAACGAAGTTCCTTACCGCGCAGGCTTGGAGAAGATAAGGATTTTGCTCCGCGGCCGAACTGAAAAGTGAGACTAAAACCGTAAGAAAAATGAATAACGGAAGTGACGCGTAAAAACTGTCCGTGACCTGTGTTTCCAACATATTTTTTCAGATGATCGTACCATAAATCATAAAATTAAGCATTTTTTTTGCTTCTACTCGTATATTATCCGATGGAACTTCGTTCCTACCTGCCCTTCGACCGCCTAACGAAATCGGCTATGGCCGCCTGTCTCTATCATTTCAGGCGAAAAGAAAAGGGAAAGCAATATCAAAGTTAAGACAGATTTAGTTAGGCACATAATTTCGAACTTTCTTATTGTTTGACGTTACCTAAAGGTTCGAGCACATTATGCCGGACCGCAGCGGGGGCGGAGCGGGTCGCAGCGCAGCGTAAAATGCTCACTAAGCACATTAGTGACGGGCCGGGTCGCAGCGCATTGACGGATTTTGAGTACTGCTGTACTGCCAGAATTTGCGTGCAACTGTAAGTTATGGATAGTTCTGCTGAAGAACATCTATCCAACCAATCCGCTTGCTAAAGCACACTATTAAGGTCAAGTGCGAACCTATTCTAGTTAAAAAAAAAAAAAAAAACTACTGATGGGGCGCGTCGCACGGACGGAAATCCACCTCGCAATAATGTGAGCCGCTGCGGCCAGACACAGTGTGCGATAGTTCGTATTCATACACATTGCATTCAAGCGATTTGAGCTGATTTTTGCACTCCGCCCCGAAACGCTGCGGCCCGGCATAATGTGCTCGAACCTTAAACCTACTCTAATTAGAGTGGGATTAGAACATTTAAACGGACGAAACGACGGATCGAAGTAGAACCGGAGTAGGAAAGTAGCGAGTTTATTTCGAAATTACATTTTTCGTAGAAATAGAGTAGACGTCCCGGTGACCACCACAACTTTTCGTAATAAAATATTAACTATATTAACTATTCTGTATTGTTTGTGAAGCAAATATATTTGACTGCCCTAGTGGCTTAGTTGGTAGTAGCTCTGCCTGCGAAGCCGAGGGTCGTGGGTTCGATCCCCCACCCAGTGCAAATATTTGTGTGATGAATTCAAATGTTTGCACTGTGTCTGGGTGTTTCTATGTATAATAAGTATGTATTTAAAACTATATAAGTATTATATCAGCTATCTGGCTGCCATCACACAAGCTTTGCTTAGTTTGGGGTCAGATGGTGTTGTGTGTGAATTGTCAAAAAAAAAAAATATATATATATATCGCCAATAAGCCTGATATCGTGATGGTAGACCGGTCCGAGCGCCGGGCTGTGATCGTCGATATCACCGTACCACATGACGAGAATCTCGTGAAAGCCGAGAAGGACAAGCTTAGCAAGTACCTTGACTTAGCTCATGAGGTTACCGCCATGTGGGAAGTTGATTCGACGATCATAGTCCCAATAGTCGTGTCGGCAAACGGCCTTATAGCGAAAAGTCTCGACCAACATCTCAAGAGACTTTCGCTAGACGGTTGGGTTAAGGGCCAGATCCAGAAGGCAGTCATCCTCGACACAGCGCGCATCGTCAGGAGGTTCCTCTCTCTGCAGCCCTAACCACCGGTAGCTTGGGTCCTGCCCCGCTGCTGGCGGCACCCTAGTTTTTAAGTTTTTTATAATGTTTATATTTTTATACTTATTGTAAAAAACTTAGAAATTAAGAAGAATGAATAAATGACTGAAATAATAATACTTATATGTATCTAAACTCCAAAATGTAACTACATAATCTGAAGAGTAAATAAGGAAACCACGCATCAAAATTATTAAAATGTGTCTTGTAAAACGATTAGTATCTAAATAAACACACACTTGTCTTGCGTGCTCGCTATCTTAGCCAGCTGGTATCTGGTTATCTATCGTTGGTGTATAGACTGACGTACGTACGGATAACGTTTTATATATTTTTACAGGAACTACGTTGATGGAGGAGTGAGTCTCCAGCGACTCATCCGGGAGAAGAAGGAAGTGGTGGACCACGTCAGCTCCCCCGAACCCCCTGGTGAGTTAACAATTAAACCGACGATACCGGCACCGGTGACAATTGAAAACTATTTTTATTTTACTTTTATTTTTTTGGTTTTTTTATAAATTTTATTTGTTAATTGTAGATTTATGGGTATAATGGCCTGAAATAAATGAATTTTAATTAAAACTTTCACTCTCACCTTGCGACAGAAGGCCTAACTCAAAACAAGTATAGATTTCATAATTCTGCTTGTGCATCTATTGCTATTATTTTTAATTGATCTCCTCATTTTACCTATATCTTTCCTTTAAATTTTTTGCACATGGAAGTTTATAAATACATTTGTAGCCTTGTGAGATGTGTGCCAGACACAATGTAACATGAATCATGATGATGCTCACAACTTCGTGTCATCAATCGGGCTGATAATGATTACGAAAATGCCAAGTAGGTACCTACGTACTATTAGAATTGTGACTCAACTACAGTTACGTTTTTCTATAAGACGGCAAACTAGCAACATACGCGCCTTTTTGGTAATCATCAAGTCAGCCCATAGTAACAACCTGCCACGAAAATAATTTTTGAACATAGTAAAAAATTCACAATGTGCGAAGTCATACAGCACATCCTTTTCGCTCGTCACTTGGTGATATAGATAGATAAATAGATTAACTCTTTATTTCACTTAATTTACAATAAACAAAAAGTTACTTAAAATAAAACAAAATAGCAATTAGCGAAGATGATTTATCTCGACTATCTCGTAGCCTGTTTAATATACTTTACTTACTATACCTAGGTAAGCACATACGTACATACTATATACATACATAGTATACGCAGAGAGTAGATTCAACATAGCTGAAAACGTACCTTACACTTACGGTCCTCAAAGAGTACTTACTCGTACATCTCGTACGATGACTAGACAGTTTGATATCATTACTTAACACTTTAGTAGAACCATAGAATAGATAATATAGATAGAACGGACACTCCCAACCCCCCGCTAATTTCAAGCTTCCTCACCCCTCAGGCAGTTTCGAGTACGCTAGGAGCACTCAACGAAAGGCTGGTATCGAACACCTAATTTCTAACGAAATATCATCATGATGGGGTGTTGTGCTGTTTACGGCTGTCTGTCAACTAAACGGGACAAGATTAAAAGCTTTATTTAATTTCCTAAGGATAAAATAACGTAAGATTAGAAACTTTTAAATAACGTTGCTTTATAGTAAGATAATAACGTAGTCATTTTTAACTCAAAGTTCTTAACTTACACAGCCAGTTTTGGGCACGTATTGATCATGCCTGGAGGAATAATTACAGTGACAGAGTAAAGTTTCCTTCTTGGGTAAGTGCAAAATAATAAGCGAATGTGTACCTACTAACAAAAATAGATATCTAGGTAGAACCTAAAAATAGTAAATAAAATTGTTCAGAAATATGTGTACCTAGGGCAGACGCTCGAACTAGGGAAGCACAATTTCGAAAGTGAGGTCATGAGAAGGATTCAGCTGGGCTGGGTAGCGTTTGGCAAACTACGTCGTGTCTTCTCGTCGTCAATTCCACAATGTCTAAAGACAAAAGTCTTTAATCAGTATGTCCTACCTGTCATGACCTACGGTGCCGAATCTTGGACACTGACAGTCAAAGCGGTCCACAAATTTGAAGTCGCGCAGCGAGCTATGGAGAGAGCTATGCTTGGAGTTTCTCTGAGGGATCGTATTCATAACGAAGTGATCCGTCAGAGAACCAAAGTAACCGACATAGCTCAACGCATTAGCAAACTGAAGTGGCAATGGGCCGGTCATATCTGTAGCAGAACCGATAACCGTTGGAGTAGACTTGTTCTTGAGTGGAGACCACGAATCGGAAAACGTAGTGTAGGATACCCTGAAACTAGATGGAGTGACGATATACGGAAGACAGCAGGCAGTGGATGGAGACGTATAGCTGAGGATAGGGCTGAGTGGCGAGCCATGGGACTAAGATAGGCTGATGATGATGATGAGGTAGAACCTATCGATCATCAGTTTCGTAACATACACCCTTTTAATTTAGAATAGTATAATTTGGCACCATTCTATTTATGTAACTCAACATTATAGCAAATTTATAGACTAGTTTACGTCACCAAGTGAACTCAAGGGGCACAACTATTCAACAAAATAATTCAGTAGCCCTAGCGCTAACACACACATTCACGCGTGTGTACGAACGACATCTGCGTAGTTGTGTGAAGAGTAGGTAACTAACTCCACAGCGGCGCTTGTATGGAGTTTTAGTGGAGTGTCCGGGGTGTGGTAGAACATAAACGGAACACACGCGCGTTTTACGCTGAATTTTCAGCATTTTTTTAAATTGTATATTTTTAATAATTGGATATATAATGATATATTTATCCCACTAATACTATGTACTAGCGACCCACCTCGGCTTCGCGCGGGTGCAACGCTGATACTAAATATAAGTACTTACTAATAAAATTCCGGTCCGGCGTGACATAAGTCACAGTCTTTTGTGATGGATACTTTTTTGATGCGACGGACGCACGCAATGTGTTGATTGATGGAACGAAACGTGCTTCACACCAAAGATGGCGACAGCGGTTTGTTTGTCAGTGCCATCAGAATTTAACGAAATTCTCCATAAACCGAATTTTGTGGACACACCTACATATATCGTCGACTCAAAATCAATATTTTTTATGTTTTGTTATTCATATAAGGTTTCGATCAAGTCTGCCGTACCCCTTGACGAAATGATTAATATAGAAACTAAAGTATGCATGTTTGTTGCTCAAGCACGTCGGACCGGCTGAACAGATATCGATGAAATTTGGAACACAGTCTATAATCTGGAATATCCCATATTATGCTAACATACTACATTTTTATCGCAGTGGATAAATTATAGGAACGCGATCTTACGCGGGTAAAATCGTAAGGCTTCTAGGTCTAGGCAATGTAAATAAGTTATATAAATATAACTCCGTAAAAAGAACAAAGTTTGACAAAATTATTTGGTATAGGACAAACATTATGTAAGCCGTAGACATCGTGAAAATATTTTTGTTAGACATCTGTGTTTTATCTTGTTTTCGTCCGCCCACGGATTACGATGAAAGCCAAAATATTATTGTAGAGAGTGCGCAAAACAAACACAAACTTATCTGTACTTTATGATACGAGTACAATTAGAACGCATTTACGGTGTAGCGGGTGTGATATAATGTTAATCATTATTTATGCGTTTCGTGGTTTTGTTTCATTAGTTTAAAAAATACGATGTATTTATTACATTACTCAACCAACGATTTTGTTGCCGTTTGATAAAATAATTCATTTTACTTATAATTCACGAAACTATTAATGATACTGGAAAATCTGAACTTTTTTGTGCTAAGCACATGTGTTTCTATTTGAAACTCCATTTACAAGAATTAAGATATTATACAAGGGTCATGAAAACTAGAGAAAATTCAGTACTTTCATATTTATGAATATGTTCCTATGCAAGACAAAAATTAAAGCTTATAAAGAACGTACTGCTCATTTTGCGCTAGCCCAGGGCTCGAAAACATCCGTCACCATCAGAAACAGAACAAAATTAAAAATTGTTGACTAACCCCCGACTACCTCGGATTTGTAATCTGTACTACATTCTACTAGTAAAGCCCTTTTATTTGATACCCATATTAAGGGAGTTGTGAAAAAATTAATATAATTCGCCATTTTGTGGTGGCGATCTTGGATCTTATTACATAGTTAAAAAAGGACACTAGATTGGCATCAACAGAACGCGGCAAACAGATAGAGATTTTATCTTCCCAGATATGTACAAGAACAAAATTAAAAATTTTGATTAACCCCCGACTACCTCGGATCTCGCATCATCTGTGTAACGTTCTACTAGTCAAGCCCTTTCATTTGATACCCATATTAAGAGAGTTGTGAAAAAAGAAATGTATTTTGCCATTTTGTGGTAGCAGCCATCTTGGATTTAAATTTGTCATAGTGCAAAGTGCTCTACTAGTCAAGCCCTTTCATTTGATACCCATATTGAGGTAGTAGTGAAAAAAATACTAAAATTGGGCATTTTGTGGTGGCGGCCATCTTGGATTTGAAATTTGTCATAATGTATAGTATTCTACTAGTCAAGCAAGCCCTTTAATTTGATACCCATATTGAGTGAGGTAGGTTGTGAAGAAATATGTTGTCCGCCATTTTGTGGAGGCGGCCATTTTGAATCGATATTAACCAAACACAGCTAAGAACATCCGCACGGATATTAACCTTAAAATTGTAGGTGTTGCTGGTACTGGAGATGAAATGAAACCACGTCACTGTATAAACTGCTGGTTATATTGATCTTCTGCACAAGTGACGCGGGGCGAGAGATTTGTGGCACATTGACTTCGAACCATTTTGCTCACTCAGCGTTCTAGCTTGACCTATTGTTTAAAGCGAACTGGCATTTTTACAATTCTGCCATTTCCGTATCTTGGAACGCGGATGTAAATATGGTCGATTCTACGCGTGACAATGCATCAGCGATGTATCAGCATATGTGCTCCCATTACGTGACGTATATCACTTGCAAATTCACTAATAAACAATAACTGTGGGGCACGTCTCGGTACTTGCTTATTCGACTTTATTTTCTAACACATATATATGAGTGGTTTATGGTCTGTATAAACCGCAAAATCTCTACCTTCAATCAAATCTCTAAAATAAATTATACCCGAATAAATCGCCAAAAGTTCCTTGTCGTATGTACAGTACTTTTCTGGGATTCCGTGGGTTGCAATACCGCGCCTATACTAAGGTCTGACGCGTCTGTCATAAGAGTTAACTCTGCCCCTGGACTCGGGTGCGATAACGTGGCAGCATTTTGTAAGTTTTCCTTACTCCTTTCAAATGCTCTAATTGCCTCTTCAGTCCATACTATTCTACTCTTATCCTTTTTTGCACCGTGTAAATACTTATCTAAGATTTCTTGCACTTGTGCAGCGTTTGCTATGGGCGCTCTACAAAACTTTAACATACCCAAAAACCTGCGTAACCGCTCTACCGTCTTCGGTTTTGGATAGTCCTGAATAACCTTGACTTTATCAGGTAAAGGACTTAATCCATTTTCCGAGACCTCGTAACCTAAAAATCTATTTAACTTTTCTCAAAATACATTTTCCTATGTTCATTGCCATTTTATATTTCTGCAACCGCTCCTAGTTTTCCGCTTGCTTCTTATTTCACGCACATGGCTGCTCCCAACGCGTAGCATTTTCCTTGAACCGGAAATGGAACCTGCACAGCCAATCTGGATCCCCTGGAGCTCTTCTCTTCCGCGAACCAGACCTATTCTCGTTCCATCTCTGCCCGTAAACTTGCAGCAACCGGTCCTTCAGCGCCGTAAACTTGTTGTTTTCCGGCGGCGCTGTCAACAGGTCATTAACCTGTCGAATTGAGTCTCTCCCAATTTTTGAGATGTTAAATCTTGTCTCATCTCCTTGTTTCCGCGGTGTCATTATTGATTCAAACTGGGCAAACCATAACCGCGGCATGTCAACCCAAAAATCAGGAAGTCTCGTTGACACACCTATAGCGGCCAGGGTCAAATCATCGGAATGTGTCCGCTCATCATTCTTGCCTTGCTGACCCGCTTGTCCACTTACTGACGTCGTTTGCATTGTTGGAAGTATACAAAAATTACGCAGCAACACCAAAAAATTTGTTCTGAATCTTCACTGTTAAATTTTCTGTTCAATTTCTGTTTGGGGTCACCACTGTAGACCCTCTGTAGATCACGTCGGGAACAGGAGATCACGAGTTCGAATCACGTCGGGGTCACCACTGTAGGTGTTGCTGGTACTGGAGATGAAATGAAACCACGTCACTGTATAAACTGCTGGTTATATTGATCTTCTGCACAAGTGACGCGGGGCGAGAGACTCCCTCGCTCTCCGCTGTCCTCCACTTATGTACTACATCAGTCACGTACCGTACGTGCTCCTACAACCTTATCTGGCACGTACACGTACGTGCTCCTACAAAATAAAAAAAACCGCATCCAAATCGGCCCATCCGTTTGACCTCTACGGTGCCACAGACAGACACACACACAGACAGACAGACAGACAGACAGACAGACAGACATCGACGTCAAACTTATAACACCCCTTTTTTCGGTCGGGGGTTAACAAGAATAAAATTAAAAATTTTGACTAACCCCCGACTACCTAAGATTTGTTATCTGTACAACATTCTACTAATCAAGCCCTTTCGTTTGATACCCATATTGAGGTAGCAGTGAAAAAAAATAATATAATTCGCCATTTTGTGGTGGCGGCCATCTTGGATTTGAAATTTGTTATAGCGTATAGTACTCTACTAGTTAAGCCCTTTCATTTGATACCCATATTGAGGTAGGTTGTGAAGAAATATTTTATCGGCCATTTTGTGGAGGCGGCCATTTTGAATCGATATTAACCAAACATAGCTAAGAACACCCGCACGGTAATTAACTTTCAAATAAAAAAAACCGCATCGAAATCGGCCCATCCGTTTGAGCTCTACGGTGCCACAGACAGACACACACACACAGACAGACAGACAGATAGACAGACAGACAGACAGACAGACATCGACGTCAAACTTATAACACCCCTTTTTTTGGTCGGGGGTTAAAAACAGAGTTTGCATAACATTGTGCCATTGAAATACTAAGACTTGGCACTAGCTAAATGATGATAAACACAAAATGATTGACGGGAACTCTCGGAAGATACATTAAGTAACCATGACGTGGGAAACTGAACAATATAGTTTTCTTATAATAGAGAACCTATGTTGCCGCAGCGAATAGCGTTTTTATTGCACGACAATAACTTCTCTGCCCACTATGTGGGGTTTCCTTGAATGGTTTATTAATACCGCTAACAAAGACCCGCCAATCGCCGTTTTGGATAATCTAAAAATTCTTGTTTTGTGTTAAAAATCTTGTGCCTTTCAATTGGTATATTTTTGGTAGCAGAGTTTACGCATTTGAACCTATGTTGTCAGTCAAATTGGTTAAACACTTTTCTCTCTGTTTTGTTGTACTTTATGTTTGTAATTTATGTTCTCGTTTATTAGATAGGTATTACGACTTCACCTTCGGGGCCTCCAACGAACTCATGGCTAAAACATGAAGTGAAATTGAAATGTGACGATCTTCTTCTTTCTTTAAATAACGTTAGCAACAGGCACACTACACTATTAATATGAAATAGCTAAATCTGATTATGAAAAATTCATGATAAAAAAAATATTTGGACTATTTCAGTGAAATTCACATTTTCCGCAACACTAGGGACTGGTTATGTTGCACTTACTTTATCTTCAAAAGGATAAGGATTGGTATATGCAATAGGACCCATACTTGCATCACCCTTTCACCAATTTCGATGTTACAGATGAATGTAATAAAATCCCTATCAACTATCACTGCCCACGTTGCGGGCGATGCGATTGATGCGGCTTCAGTTTCTTCAGCGTCCTTTATCATTTTGGCCACTACAAAAGCGGGCATAGATAAATGTCACTCAATCGTCTAGCCGATATTTAGCTGATGATTGACATTAGAAGATCAGTATTTAGTTTTCGTATCTATGCTCGATTTTTCACTGTATTTATTGCGTATAGTTGTCATTATCTTATTGACACAGATGGCATAGAGTAATAAACCTGCTACCCCCGCTAGATTTCCAATCTGATCAGCGTTACTTCGCCTTAGACTCTGCTTATCTGCTGCTGCCTAATCTGTGTTCCTTTTTCTCAATTGCAATGGCGTATTTTTTATAGGTTTCAACGTTTGAATATCTAGCGGGGGCTAGGAGAAAACCCAAGAACGTTTTCATGTAGTCTCAAGTCTCAATAGCTACAGTTAACTTGTGATAGAAGTGAAAAAAATAACAGAATGGGAGTCAGTTTATAAATATCACTGATCACACATTGACTCCGTATTGTTGACGCTACATCATGCTATGCAAACAACAATCTATCCGGGGGAACGCAAGTAAGCGGAAATCATCCATCTAGTGTAAAATAAATATGATATATCGATGCCTTCGCCATAAGTTTTATGCGGCATTATTCATAGAAGTTATCAAAGACATGTGATTTTAAAATATGGTTTCAAGTCCATGTGAGCTTAAGAATGTGTTTTCAAGTACAAATCGGCCGCACTCGTCTGACAACAACAGGTTAAGTTAGGTTACCTATAGATCGGTGCACCACACTAGGCTTATATCAATAGGCCTAGTGTGGTGCACTGAATTTTTCTTCGCGTCACTCACTAAAGAATAGGTGACCAGCCCCGCTGGGAGGTGACAGCATTCTAACGTTTCCCTAGCTCCATGATATAGGTGCAAAGACACTTGCTTTTACAAGGTAAGTTGGAATTCCAGCGAATAGTTTCAGATATCCTCTGTGCTTCCCCACGGTTTCGATGGAACATTTTAAAGATTATTCCTAGAAAAAGGAAGGTATAGGTGCAAATATAAGTTACTGAACAGGTAAAGTTCTTTTTGCTTAGATTTTAATTCAATTTCGATTAACAGTAATAATCGTGGCAAAATACTGAAAAAGAGAGAATAACAAACTTTTGTGTCGAGTCTGTGCTTTCGTCAGATTACCTATGAACATGATGCATGAAACTGCATCGAAATATCGGGAAAACTACCCACAACACAACAACTGTAAATATCCCGTGATTGATAATTTTGTAGTGTACTGTGTTGAGGAATATGCTTATTGAGAAATCTTAATAGTATTTGTGAATACGATGTGTGCAAATATTGTTTCGGGTATTCCACGCTTAATCTGATACTCGTTAAAAATAAGTAACCGATAGCAGTAACATACATTTTCGTACCTAATTAAGATAAGTGATATCAAGGATCCTTATCGGGAATCGTTCTGTGATATGTCCTCTGTGCGGGATCACGGTTTATCTTTTATCGGGATGGTGGTCGAGTTTGTCGAATGAGGAACTTGTGTATTTGTTATTTGTATACTAAAAGTTTTGGCCATATTTTATTGTTTGTATACTACAAATTAAACCCACTAATTACGAAAGCTCCAGACGGAGGGTTCGAAAGGAAACTAAAATTGCTTAGAACGAAATTTACTATACTTAAACTCACATTAAAAATATATAAAACTATTTAACCTAGACGCGAATGCGTTCGATATGAGAACGACACTCACATCATAGGATCTTAAACCTATCTAGCTTAGGTGTAATGCCTTCGATGATCGAACGACACTGACTTCTTTGTCTGAGCTTTGATGAAGGGTTATCTGGGTCACAGTTTAATGAGGTGAGCATCAGCTAATTGTAGAGCACGAGGCAGGTCGTTGCTACTGCCGAGTTCTGTTGAAATTGCTGACTTGAACCTCGTGATGGAATTCAGTTCACGTTGTGCGGACATGTGTAGGTACTGGTACACGTAACACACTTCAAAACCACGAATCTTATACCTTCAAACGAACAATTCTTGTAGGTATATATATATTATAGAGTCTGAATCTCGGAAACGGCTCGAACGATTTTCATGAAATTATGTATACAGGGGGTTTCGGGGACGATAAATCGATCTAGCTAGGCTTTATTTTTTAAAAACAACATTTTATGCGCGTTTTTAAACATTGAAAAACTCCTACAATGTCATTAGAATACGATAACTTATTTCGTCACTGTTATTAAGTCTAAATGGCCCAGACGGAATATGCTCGCCCTCGGAGTCTACAGGCCCCGGTTCGAATCCCGATGGTGACACTCGGGTCTTTTCTTTTTGTTCTTTTTTTTCTGAGAAAATCTTTTACTTAGAGCCTTTTATAAACGCATTTAAACCGTGCAAAGCTCGGTCAACTAGGTACTAGGCACTTAAAAGCGAAAAATTAACTAGCGTAATCATTATAAGCGCAATCAATATACGCCCACTCATCCATTTGAAGTCTTTTCAGATGATCGATCACCCTGATACTACCTTTCTGGACCCCCCGTTCAGTCTGTAGTCAAACAGTCTTACACACATGTGAAATAATGTGTTAACAAGACAACTGATAAATCAAAGTCTAGATAACGTGTTTGTGTTTATACTGGTAACAGACGCTTGAATATCGTGCGCATCGCACCATGCAACGACCAGGACGTGTGCTCTCTACGTAAAACGTAATTTCGTAATAAACTCGCGTCTTTCCTAATCCGGTTTTACTTCGATCCGTCGTTTCGTCCGTTAAAATGTTCTAAGGCTACTCTAATTACTCATGTGGCGGTCGGATGGTGACTGAAAACAAAAATCGTTTTGGTGCGCTGTAAACATGAGCTTGCGCATCATATTATGCGAGTCACCACTGAATTGTAATAAAATTGTCCTACACGGTCGAATTCGAACCATGCGCGGTCCGAAGGTCCGAAATTTTAGAATATCTAATAGTACATATACTATTTTTTAACGCGGGAAAACAACTGGAATGCCAACTACGCGGGTAAAATTGTGGGGCGCTAGTAGTAAAGTATTTTTTACTCGATCTATTGTATTTATACTGGTGACCTCCATTTTGACGTTTTATGCTGATCACGACAATGAAAATTGTTTATGATAGAAATTGTCATTGTAACCTATAAGTATCGGCTACTGATTTTATCTTTATTACTTATCACGCGAAATTTGGTAAGGAAATTTGCAGTGTCATAAAGTCGTCGTAAAATGTATTATAGGCACGGTACATCCCTAGTAAATAACTAAATGTTGCTATTCATTGTGTAATGACCTTCTTTCGATATGGAAGGAAATGGCTGATGAAATAATTTGCTTTATTTTAACATCCCTTTTTGCCGCGTCGCGTCCTCGTTTTAGTGGTAGAAATCTTTGTAGTCTTCCTAAAATAGTACCATACATTTGTCAGATATTCTACCGCCAAGTAGTATTGGGCAATCGTCACCATGTTCCGGTTTGAAGGGCAATGTTTCCGGTGAAATAACAGAGCAGAGATAAATCTTATTTAATATTATAAGTGCGAAAGTTTGGTGGTTTGTTGTTCAATCACTTCGGAACGTCTGAACAGGTCGGGATGAAATTTGGACCACAGATAGATTACAATCTGGAATAAGACAGGGCTACTTTTCATGGACATGGGAACTATGTACGTGGAGTGCTGTTAGTCATCTTATTATATCTGGATGGCAAGCTAAATGCAGTTCTATGCTAGGATGATACTGCAGTTATGGGCAGGCATGTTGATAACCATCATACCCATATGTCTGTGTGCATGTGACTGATTCTCTCTTTATATTCAGTTATTAATATGTAGGTGTATTTGTATATTAAGGTCGCCAATAGGGATGTTAACACTAATGACAAATTAACGTTTAATGTTGATTTTATGATAGTTTGATTTGATTTAATAGAATATCGAAATACACATTATTATAATATAATATTACGTAATACATTTGTTATAAATGATTTTAAATGCTATATTTTAATCTGTTGTCACGTGACTGGAAACACCGATATGAATTATTACGTCACTAGTCGCAAAACAAGCTATCGAAAACTGACTAAACTGTTTACTTTTCTGCATTTTTATTATTGTTTACGATCTTAGCGACGACGATTTTTGTTGTTTGTATTCAAGTAATGATAAGAAAACACATAAACTGGATATACAGTCATGAATCGAATCCAATGTTTTGCGACAAGTGACGTCATGCCAATCGTTAGTGTTTTAGCGGCAAAATTCAAGATTAGTCTAGTATTGCATATTTACTCCCTTTCGGCCGCGTTTGTAACTGTGTTTTGTAACCAGTTACAAAAGAAGTACTCATCGAAAATACAAATATTTTGAAATAAAATGTTATTTATTACGGTAAACATGCGTCAATCTTCAAAATAACAGCAATTCCTAAAAATTGTTAACATCCCTATTGTTACTTTTTTATTTTTTAGTTTATGTATATTTTTGTAACTTTGTTTACTTGTGAAGCGCAATAAAGAGTTCATCTATGTATCTAACATAACATATAATACGAGTATATAACGTGAATGTGGTGTTTCCAGCCGCAGACCGTCCCCGCAACAAGCGTGCGAGCCTCAAGCTGATGAGGAACAAGGAGAGGGACTACAAGCAAGACATCTCGCAGCAGAACAAGGCGGACTCGCTGCCCTCGCCCAACCCCGCTGTTCCGACACTGGTAAGCGGATGTTCCATTCTTCACCTGGCTCTTTAGCACGACTTATAATAGTTACGGTAGTGCTGCTGTCTCTTAACTGGCCGTAAAACAACACTCGCAAATTTAATAATACTTCATTTTCGTTTCTTGAAGTGACAACTCCTTTTGGCGCACCAAACTTTGACTGGCCTCGTGGCTTAGTGGGTAGTAACTCTGCCTGCGAAGCCGAGGGTCGTGGGTTCGATTCCTACCCAGTGAAAATATTTGTGTGATGAATTCAAATATTTGCACTGTGTCTGGGTGTTTCTATGTATAATAAGTATGTATTTACAACTATATAAGTATTATATCAGCTATCTGGCCGCCATATTACAAGCTTAGTTTGGGGTCAGGTGGTGTTGTGTGTGGATTGTCCACCAATATTTATTTATTTAAACACAGATTTTTCGTGGACTGTGAATTGAATTCTAGCGTCACGCCCGGGAATGATAAGAAATTTCTTCATCAACATCTAGAAATGCGTCAGCATTGACCATGGTCATGGCCACGCTCTCCGGTTTCCAAAGTAAGCTATCCAATTTTGGCTATAAGTTTTCACTGTTATCCGGAGTTCCTATGACTGCAATTTTTTTGGTATATATATATATTGTTTTTTTTTTGTATTATATATATATATATATATATATTTACATCCTCCAAACAATTAGCCGTCCTCTGAAGGAAAAAGTGCATTTAAACTGGCGTCCACCTGCTTTTGGCGTCCGCATAATGGACGCCACTTTTATAGCCATTGCCATTTACGTCCTATCGGTCCTGACTAGCCGTAGGACAAATATCGATAGAAGCCAAAAAAACTCTAAAATGGATTCAATAATATATTAAAAAGTTCGCGACGAAATCTCAGCGCAGGTGAGGCGCTGCTGTCGCGCGTATATTCACAGCCGTATAACTCGGAGATTTCCTGACTATGGATCCGCGTATTTGGCGTCCGCAACTGCGACGTTGCCAGCTCGCAACAATAGATCACATAATATTTATCACGGACTGAAATCAAAAAAATAATATTCGCCGTAGGTGGCGTTGTACGCGTTGCGTATTATTAGAAGTCCGACTTTATTTAAAGTTTCAAAAAATAAATGATGTGTTATTGGAATGTATTAGATGTAGATAGAAGATGAATTATCGAGGACATCGGAGAAGAAAAATAATATCATATACGGACGCTCAATAGCTATATACGGACGTCCAATTGCCATTTTTTTAGGTTTGCACTTGACCACCATCTCGCCTGATGTTAAGTGACGATGCAATCTACAATGGAGCGTGCTTACCTAGAAGAAAACGATTCACTCTCGATTTGAAGACACCAATATTGTAACTATAAGGGAAAACCCACTGAGGCAACGCATTCCACAACCTAGACGTTCTTGTCACAAACTTGGAGTCAAATCTCTTCGTTGGTGTTTTCGGAACATCAACCATGGAACGATGTCGCTTTTTTGAGATACGAGAAGTCTGATAGAAAAAAGGACAAGATGGTATTAGATCATGTAGATCAATTGCACACTCTCCGAAGTATAACCGGTATAAAACCGATAAGCTAGCAATTTTGCGGCGATGATCAAGACTTTGGAGTCTGTTACGCACAAGAGCGTCATTGCCTATGAGCCTTTCGGCACGTCTCTCAATCAATTCCAAAGTCTCCAGCTGATGCTTAGCCGATCCATCCCAAAGGTGCGAACAGTACTCCATACAGGAGCGTATCTGTGCTTTATTTAACGTGAGCAACTATTCAGAATTGAATCTGTATGTCTATCTGAATGGTATCTTCGCACCTTTGAGAGAATACCTAGTTTTTGGTGGCTAATTTAGCCTTAGACTCAATATACGTGCTAAAATTGAGCGTCGTAGATTAAGAGAAGAAATATACGGACGCTCAATAGCTATATACGGACGTCCAATTGCTATATACGGACGCTCAATAGCTATATACGGACGTTCAATTACTAAATACGGACGCTCAACAGCTATATACGGACGTTCAATTACTATATACGGACGCTCAATAGCTATATACGGACGTCGAATTACTATATACGGACGCTCAATAGCTATATACGGACGTCCAATTGCTATAAACGGACGCTCAATAGCTGTATACGGACGTCCAATTGCTATATATGGATATCCAATTCAAATCCAGTGAGATATTTTCCCACCGGGGACGTCAAGAGAAGTTGTTTAAAAATATTTCTTCATACTGCCAGCAATTCCCATTTGTCCCTCGTCATCTCTCATCACCATCAGCCGCAAGACGTCCACTGCTGAACATAGGCCTCCCTAGATTTCCACAACGAACGGTCTTGCGCAACCTGCAACCAGCGGTTTCCAGCGACCTTTGTGAGGTCATCTGTTCATATAGTGGGAGTCCGTCCAACACTGCGTCTTCCGGTTCGTGGTCGCCACTCGAGAAACTTACTTACCCATCGGTTGTCAGATTTGCGAGCGATGTAGCCAGCCCATTGCCACTTCAGCTTTCTTATTCTGAGCTATGTCGGCCACTTTCGTTCTTTTGCGAACATCCTCATTACGGATTCTGTTGCGTAGAGAGAGACTCTAAACATAGCTCTCTCCCAAAGCTCGCTGTGTAACTTTGAGTTTCGTGTTGATGCCCACAGTTAAGGACCACGTCTCAGTTCCATAAGCCACCACGGGCAACAAGCACTACTTAAATACTTTTGTCTTTAGGAATTGGGGTATTTTGGACTCAAAGATGGACCGAAGTTTCCCGAACGCTGCCCATCCGAGTTGGATCCTTTGCTGGGCCTCTTTGTTGTTGAAGTTGGATCTATCTATTTAGATCTTTTGACCTAGGTAAACGTATTCGCCAATAACTTCGAGTGTTGTATTGCCAACAATAACCGGTACAGGTGTGAACAGTTTCGGAGATATAACATCTCCCTGCCTCACGCCTTTCTGTAGCTGGATATGTTTTGTGCACTGATCCTGTAATTGGACAGACATTGTGGCTTTGCTGTTATACACTTTAACGCTGGAAAAACTGAAGCACTGCCCAGGTTTCGATGAAATCGAAGGCTTTCTCATAGCCCATATACGCTATACATCATCATCTGCAGCCTGCCCTTTACCACTTCAACTTGCTAATTTTAAAAGCTATGACGATGACCTTCGTTCTTCTGCGGATTTCCTCGTTGCGGGTTTTGTCACGCAGTGAAATTCCAAGCATAGCTCTCTCCATTGCCGTTGCGCAACTTTGAGTTTGCATATCATGCCAATATGCAATAGTTGGCGACCACGTCTCAGTACCATATATCATCACTGGTAACACACACTGATTGTAAGCTTTCGCCCTGAGAGTTTGTGATATTTCTGACGAGAAGATGTGATGCCAAACACTGCCCATCCGAGTTGGATTCGTCGGCTGACCTCCTTGTCAAAGTTTGTTCTGCCTAACTGGATCATCTGACCTAGATAAGCGTAATGGTCGCCACTTTCGATACTGCCGTTTCAAACATGGACCGGTATGGGTGCAACATGGGCATTTGATATGATTTTGTGTCTTACCCATGTTCATTTTTAGCCCTACCTGTTGAGAGACAGTATTGAGGTCTCTGAGCACTGAGCCAAAGTCATAATGACTATATTGTCGGCAAATCGAAGGTGGGTGATGTATTTGCCATTAATATTGATACCATATCTATTCTAGTTTAAAAGCTTAAAAATATCCTCCAATGCAGAGGTGAACAGTTTCGGAGAGATAACGTCTCCTTGTCTCCCCTTTTTGCATTTGGATCGGATTTGTGCATTGGTCCTGAAGACGGATAGACATGGTGGCTTTGTTGTATATACACTTCAACACTTCGATATACCTACGCTATACATAGTAGCCGATTATACTCGTCGGTTTTCTGTATAATCTGCCGAAGTGTATGGATATGGTCTGTGGTACTCGTACTATAGTATTTTATAAGTAAGTAAATTTTATAAGTATTATATGGCCGCCATAGTACAAGCTTTGCTTAGTTTGGGGTCAGATGGTGTTGTGGGTGAATTGTCTACCAATATTTTCGAAAACCGGCTTGTTTGGGTGACTGGAAGTCGTCGCAACCTGCGAGCGAGACGATTCGTGATTACTTATAAACGTGGCTCAGAAGTGAGATGGGTTCTTCAACAAAGTGATTTCACCTTTTTTGTAGAAGAGCACCACCACACTTCAGCTCCACGCTTCTGGCGTATTACCGTCAAGTATGACGGAGAAGAACAGCTTCTGAAGGACTTTAAGTAACTGTTTTCCACCCGCTCTCAGAAACTCAGCACCCGTTTGTTTCTACTGGGGATAAATGTGTGGAGACAAATGGGAATAATCCAGTATGGCGCAACACGATTGGCAACAGTATTTCTACCATACAGTAGCTCGTTGCCAAACATAACTGCTTCACATAGTGCCGTATTTTTATAATTAAAGTGGTCAGGCTATTGAACATCCGTATATAACTATTAGGCGTCCGTATATAGATATTGAACGTCCGTATATCATATTGGACGTCCGTATATTACATTGGACGTCTATATTTAATATTGGTTCAGTCCATGGCAGGATACAATCCCGATTTTATCTTATCTACATTTGTGTTGATCCACAAATAAGGTTATTACGTACCTACTTGTCTTAAATTAATAAAAAATATGGTTAAACAAACAACATGTACATCTACATTTATGCTTGTTATTCTAGATACTACCTGCGATTATTGGTGTAAAAATCTCATAAATAGGAGCTTAATTTTTTTTTTATCTTATTAAGTAATTGTTTACTAAACTTTGTCAAAATCCATTGTTACTACCTAGTAACAATGGAATGAACACTTACGTGGAAGTGTCACATACATTTATCACACAATTCATTAATCTGTGATCATTCACAACAAGACGCCTTATAACAATTTCAATACCTTAATATTGTGAGAATAAATTTGTAGATAGATAATAATAAAGAATATAAAAATATCGGGCATCCGTATAACTATAGATCTTACGAAATTGAAGTAAAAGAAATATATATATAATATATATATATATAATAATATATATATAAATAATAATATAAAATATATAAATAATAATATATATATATATTTAAATCGCCGAAGACTTGTTGCGTCTTTTCAAAATCGAACCCTATGGCGTCCACCATTTCCAATGACTTTTTAATTGTTATTCGTGCGAATATAGTTACATTGCTGTCATGTGAATTCTATTGTCGACGAGAAATTTTGCTTAGGTACGAAAATTAGATATTCAATTTGAAATAATTCTCACTGGTTTTTTGCGTCCGTTCTCGATGGAAATCATGTGACACATTGTATATTTTGTATTCGTTTCATGCATTTAATCGTTTTTCCTAATTCCATCAAAATGTATGGATATATTGATACCGTATATTGTACTGTATTAATTCCATGTATTCTACTAATTAAATGACTCCTTACTACATTTGAGATTATATCGGTACCGTATATTTATTTTTGGATGTACCCCATAAACTGCTATGTTTGTTGCTTCTTTCTAACCTTATGTTATATCGATACATACATTCTTATATAGGTACTTATATAATAGATCCCAATAAATTAATTGCGTGGCGTGGTCTATGTCTACCCCAATGGGGGACAGGAGTGACGATTATGTATACATGCACATACATATTATCACGCCTCTTTCCCATTGGGGTAGGCAGATATTATTTCCCTCCACTTGCTACGATCCTGACATACTTCTCTCGCTTTATCAACTTTCATCACATTCTTCATACATGCTCGTCGGTTGTGGGTGCTTTTAACCTGGCCTTTAAGCAGAACAACGACAATTTGTTCCTTAAATGTACGCCTTGGCCGACCCCTTCTGGCTTGACCACTCACACTCGCCTTACTAATCTCCTTAGTCAATTTCCTATGTATGAATAGACAATCATCTCTTTTTATGTAGTCGATTAAAATACCTATTTATATTACTTGGATTACATAATAGACATTAAAAACAAGTTTTCCCTAGGTATATGACATAGATTAATTAAATTTTAAATTATAATTAGCTAAGTCCGTTAGGCTAATTAAAGAATATTAAGGATATAATATTTAGGTTTATGAAACTCTCTCACATAAATAAAATGCTCCCATTTTATTTATGTGAGCGGGTTTTCTCTGAATTTAAGTATGAACATAAAATATTTTTTTTTTTTCGATAGTAGGTATTTAAATTTTATTGTTTACAAATCAAGTAGGTACAATAATAAACCCATTGCCATAATAATCAAAGTGTCGGACAAATCAAATACACCGAAATCGGAACATAAAAGTAATTTAAGAAATTATCAATTTTCAGAATGAACAGTTGAGAGACTAATTTACTGTCTTATTGACTGTAATTAACTTGTGTATGTAAGCAATACTAGTTTTCAACCGTGGTTCCGCCCACGCGACACGCCAATAAAAATTAACAAATTTAAATTCGTTCAGCCGTTTAGGCGTTAAGGGGGGACTCTCATGGTTTTGCAGTAACTATCCTAAACAGAAAAAAGTACGACAAATTATTGTATAATAAATTTATATATTATCTATTGTTTGCGCAAAACTATATTTTATCAAAGGAAAATATGAATAAATAATAGTTTTTATGACATAAATAACTTTTCTTTGAAAAAACATAGTATGAGTTTTTTTATTTAGCCATTTAATCAACGTTTTTCTGAGTTCAAATACTGTTTTTCAATTATTGTTAAACAATAGATAATATATTAATTTACTATACAATAATTTGTCGTACTTTTTTCTGTTCAGGATAGTAATTGGAAAACTCAGTTTGTATGGAAACGTGACCACGAGAGTAAGAGGGACTCTCGTCAAGAAGATGCTTAGAAAATTATTAACCTGAATAATCACATATCAGACATACCTATCAGTACGATTTCACAAAAATAAAAACGCCCTTTAGGCGTAAAAAAAACGCTTAATTTCTTTTACCGTACCTATCAAAAATAAAATAAATCAGTCCAAAAATAAAAATTACACAACAATACTCTTATTTACATATAAAAAAACAAACCCATTGAGGTAAGCTTTCACGTCACTAAATATTAAACATAATTATTAAGTAACGAATCAGTCATAAGCTAAACATCTGTTGCTTTTATCGTTATTAATACTTAGGCTCTATATAGTTATAAGTATATTAAAAGATGAGACACAATATCTTATCTTATACCTTTAAACGAGCAATTCTTGTAGGTATATAGGTATATATATATATAGAATCTGAATCCCGGAAACGGCTCGAACGATTTTCGTTAAATTATGTATACAGAGTGTTTCGGGGACGATAAATCGATCTAGCTAGGTTTTATTTTTTCAAAACATCATTTTATTCGCATTTTAGGCAATAAAAACTCCTACAATGTCATTAGAATACGATAACTTATTTCGCCACTGTTCTTTAAGTCTAAATGGCTCAGATGGAATATGCTCGCCCTCGGAGTCAACAGGCCCCGGTTGGAATCCTGATGGTTACACTCGGGTCTTTTCTTTTTGTTCAAAACAAAATAAAATATAATAAAAACTAAAACGTTACAAAATATGTATTTGGTGAGATTATGCTTAAATTAAATCAGACACAAGCTACTGTCTCTGGCACATTTAGTCCAAAAATACAAAGAATCTGGTATTGAAGATTAGATGAGTTATTAAATAAGATATCATTATAAACATCCAAAAGTGTCCGAGTCGTCGACTTTGGTCGAGTCCCGCCCTCTTCGAGAGTTTTAGTGTGTTTATCAGGATAGGTACCTGAATTACAAACTATACCTACCAGTTTTCTGACTTCAGGAAATAGTAAATAAAATACTACGATTATGCTAAAATAAATGACTAGGTTTCATGTAACCACCCGGCAAGAATGACAGAAATGATATTGATAGAGAGCTAAGACTAAACGACAAATTTTGAATGAACAATTACCAGGTCTATTTCTTAGTGTAAGTGTTTCGTACAAATACTTTTATTTTGAGCCAATCTTTATTATGCAGTAGGTCTCGGTGCTTTTCTTTAAGAGCCTCACATTCATGTCTTTTACATTCTGTGTACTAAATATCGGGAATTTGTCAATAAAACAAAAAATACAAATTATTCATCTAAATTTATTTTATCGCCTTCAAAGTAGGCCCCATCGCTTGCAATACAACATCTCCAACGCTTCACTCAGTCTTCCATACATTTTTCACAGGCTATTTGCGGTATGGCCTTTAGCTCATTCAGCGAATTTTCTTTTATATGGCTTCTATCGACTCTAAGCGTTTTCCTCGAAGTGGTAATTTTAGCTTGGGAAATAAAAAAAAGTCAGACATAGCCATATCAGGTGAATACGGTGCTTGGTCGAGAACTTTTGTTGAATTTTTCGCTAAAAACTCTTTCACTATAATGGCTGTGTGTGATGGTGCAGCATCCATGAGCTGTGTTGCCACAAATCTGGACGTTTTCGGCGGATACTCTCACGCAAACGCTTCATGACGCCTAAATAATATTCTTTATTCACTGTTTCTCCCTCTGGAAGGAATTCGGAGTGAACCACACCACGGTAGTCAAAAAAAAACTGTCAGCATCACCTTGATTTTGGAGTGACTTTGCCGCTTTTTTTGGGTTTCAGCTCGTGTTCCAGACGTCATTCTGAATATTATACGTTTCATAAAGGTCGGATCCGTAGAAACTCGGGAAACCATGTCTTCAGCGACATGCTTTCGCTGCGCTTTTTGAACAAAATTGAGCTCTTTTGGAACTAGTTGAGCGGCGACGCGTTTCATGCCTAAAATGTCAATGAGATTGTTGTGGACGGACTTAAAAGATATGTTCACCTCACTAGCCAGCTCTTTCAGACTCATTTGTCGATTTTCGAGCACTAGCTTCTTGATTCTAGCGGTTTTATTCGTAGCGGTTGAAGGTCTACCAGAACGAGGCAAGTCTACTACTACTTCTCGGCCTTCTTTAAAAGCCTTATACCATTCATAAGCCCTTGTTTTCGATATACACGATTCGCCGTAGGTATTTCGCAACATTTTTAGTGATTTACCACATGAAATATCATTCGAAACACAAAATTTAAGGCACACTCTTTTTTCAACAATATTTTCCATTGTAAAAATGGCCGAAAACTCAAAACTATGGACAACATAAAGCGTAGTTTAAAACAAATTAAATGACAGATCCCGCTCAAACTTTGCGCGCTAAATCAGTACAGTGCTAACAACATGCAGTAAAAAAATTAGAACGACCTGTTTTACACGGGACTTTTTATTGACATATTCCCGATACTTTTTACACAGAGTAGTAGGTGGTTGTTTGTTTTTTACATGATGTTTAAAAAAGGCAGAGCACACTTTTTTGTTCTGCAGTCCATGGTATCAGGGTCCTCTTTTTGCCTTTCTTGACGTGATGATCAGACTCCAAAGTATTTGTTTGAAGACCAGATGGTCATGACTGAGGTGGTTGGGATGGTGATCGCGGTAGTCGTGACGCATTTTCGTCTGTTATATCCTGTGCTCGCAAAAAACATTCATTATTATTGTGAACTTGTGTTACAATTAAATACTGTCCTCTTTATGTATAAAACAAATAAACAGGATTATTCATAATAGATAATAACGATAATTTAAATTCACAAACTAAGTAGGTATAAATTAAAACTTACTAGGTACTTACCTAATCATGATTGTTAATATACTTAATGGGATACTTACTTGCTAATGAGAGTATCCTGGCACTTTTTTTCATGGTGCCTGTTATTTTACTTCCACTATACAATATTTATACCACAAGCGTTATTACGTCCGCGCTGGCCGTCAAATAATAGAGGTTTAAACATTAACATGCCGCTTGCAAATCGTGTGCAAACTCCGCCCCCCTCACCTCTGTCACCCCGACGTCTCCTCTGGGGCAAAGTCGTTTTGTGTGACGCAATAAAATCACACATTACAATTGATAAAAACTTTTATTATATACAGAAGCCACATTATCGGCGTGTTATACGTAAACGAAATATCGAATATACGCCACTAATATACGGCGCACAGGAGCGCCATCCAAAATTCGAGCGCCAAACAGCGGAACTATGAAATACGCCGAAAAGCACTCCGGTGACAAAACAACGTCCATGCCAATATTTTACCCAGCCATTGTACTAACCGTTGCACTACTTCTGGCTGAATTTGAGAGATGGTCAATCTTGCGTCCGTATACAGGATGCAACAAGTTGGTCGGACGCAACATCATCGGTAAAAACCGCCATGTAGGACGTAATATCAACTCCGGGGTGTAAATATATATATATATATATATATATATATATATACCTCTAGTATAGAAAGTGACGAGACGAACATGACATATGCCTGATGCTAAGTAACACGCCTGTCCATACAGGAGTGACACGCAGCTATGGGAACATGAAGAGTCAAAATCATTAATCTAGTACTGCACTGCGATCGTCACCCAGAGATGTAAGATGTTTTATCTCTATGACAGGTAATTTCACATTGCCGTTCAAACCGGAACTTTCTTCGTTTACTTCGCGGTTGAATAACAACCAGAAGTGTTATTTAGCTCTAGTATCATTTCACTGATAAATAATTAGCAACGACGTACGTACTTAATTAATTATTTGTATAGTTTATCGTCAAAATTCGTACTACGGGTGTACGAGTGCCTATGGTTATTTTTCACTAGGGCTTTCCTATTGTATTCTATGACAACCGTGGTTCTTTAGTAACGAGTGAACCTAGAAGACGATACCAAACACAAAATACTGTGAGTCTTTTATCTCTATATATAAAAATGTTATGTTGGTTTGTGTACGCTTCAAAAATTCAAAAAGTTCTGCACCGATCGAGTTGAAATTTTAGAATGATATATAATCCGCATCAAGGATTGTTTTCATCTAATTTTTGCATCAGTCACATATGTGCCACAGCGAAGCGTGGCAGGGTACAGCTACTATATTATATCTCTAAGGCCTGTAATTTATCTGGAAACATTGCCCTTCAAACCGGAGCACAGTAATGATTGTATTACTGCTTGATCCGAAGAATAACTGGCAAAGGTGTGGTACTTCCCCAGGCGGACTCTGCCAAGTGTCCTACCACTACTAATTCATTTCGTCTGATTTCATATTTCGAGAATTAAAAGTTTTCCACTAATTAACTACTATTACACATTTATTCTTCTCTGTTTCTTTACTAACCGCGCGTAACACGATTCTGGCATCAGTTCCTGTCTCAGGTGGAGTCATGCAGCCGCTTCATGTCGCTCTCCTCGCGGCCCAAGTCCCGCGCGCCCGACAAGGTGGAGGCGGCGGCGGAGCCCTGGGCCTGCGACGACGCCTTACCCGCCTCCAGGGTCACCTTCCACAAGACGTTCAGCATGCTCATCAATATGGGCAACGTGGAGAAGGGGTGCAGGCGAACGGTGAGAAAGGTTTCAGTATTTCGTCTTTCTCTTCTTCTGCTTACTGCTTTTGCATTTGGTATACTCGTATTAATATGATAGTAATTTGGAATAATTTAAGTGTTGTGACTAATAAGTTTAAAATTGTGGCATGTATTAATTAAAATATTATCTATTATCTTAGCCCAGCAAATAAAGAGCCAATATGCAACTATTTAAGTGTAGGAGTGCATGTTGTTTTATTGGTACTGAAGTAAGGTTGAGATGTAAAGCCGCTGACTGCTAGGCAGTGCTTTGGACTCTTCTTCTTCAACATAGCTGCCTGGCGTTATGGACAAGTAATTGGCTCACAATTAGGCATAAAACTTGCTCATTTCTTAACACTTAAAATCAGTAAAGAAAAGAAAAACTAACAACTGTATAATTTTACAAACATAAACATAACATAAATTGAGAATTGTTTTTTCCTAATGATTGGATAAAAATAATTCCATCGTGGCGTCTAGAAGATTTGTTGTTTTTGGACTATCAATGCATTTATCAAGATTGATATCTATCTATCTGTTACTTCGGCGAATATGTTTATTAATACCATTGTATTATTGTAGATAAGGAAGAAAGATTTCAATATTTTTTGCACCACCATAATTGAATCCATTTGCCAGGCACAGAGAACATAAATATTTTATTTAAAGCGACACGAGACCGCGACAGGAGACCGCGACTGGAGACCGCGACAGGCACTTAACTCTATAGAATTGTGTGGGCGCCAGTTCGCGCCGAGACCGCGACTCATGTCTCGCGGCACGAGTCTCGGTCTCCTGTCGCGGTCTCGGCGCGAACTGGCGCCCATACAATTCTATAGAGTTAAGTGCCTGTCGTGGTCTCCGGTCACGGTCTCCTGTCGCGGTCTCAGCGCGAACTTGTACCTTTAAATAAAATATTTATGTTCTCTGTGCTTGGCAAATGGATTCAATTATGGTGGCTGTTGACACTTCGCACGCTTCTCTGTCCTATCTATTCTGATCCCCGTGAGAGTGAAAAGGACAGTAACACAGCCTTAGTTCAGTGTCCGCCGCAGATCAGCCGAGAGGAGCAAGTGTGGCAGAACGAGCTGAAAGACCTCATTTGGCTGGAGCTGCAGGCCAAGATCGCTGGGAGAACCCTGGCGCAGCAGGACTGCTTCTTGTGCTCCCAGAGAAAGATCGTCCCTACCGTCATCAAGAACATCTGCGAGTATAGGTGAGTTTGAGGGTAGCCAGTAAGGACAAAAATCACCTGATAGTCGATGGCGCAAAAAGAACGCTAGCTGTGCTCCCAGAGCAAGATCGTCCCCACTTGTTTCAAGAACATCTGCGAGTACAGGTCAGTTTGGAGATAATAAGTAAGGACGAAAATCGCCTAGAAGAAGCGTATGCAGCAAAACTGGTACCTGTGCTCACAGAGGAAGATCGCCCCTACCATTATCAACAACATCTGCGATTATAGGTCAGTTTGGAAATAGTAAGTAAGGACGAAGATCGCCTGGCAGACAATGGCGCAGCACAACTCCTGCGTGTGCTCGCAGAGGATACTCGCCCTTATTGTCATCAAGAACATCTACGAGTATGGGTTGGTTTGAAGGTAGTAAGTAAGGGTGAAGATCGCTCGGCAGATGCTGGCGCAGGGCAAGGTCCACCTGGGGAAGTATCAGACCTTTGTCAGTTGCACTACGTCCTAGCGAATGTACAAACACACCACTACATTAAACGCATGTTACATAGATTAAACTCTTTATTACACATAAATTACAAAAATACAGAAAATCTTTAAAATAATGTAGCAAATGATTTGTGATCCACTTTGAAGCACGATATTGCCAAATAAAAATTATACGTATGAGTAAATTTATGAATCTGAAAATGGTCGTAACATAGGACATGATATTTCGCGGCAGGTTCGTGAACAACGACCCGTGCCGCCGGTTGTCCAAGAAGCAGCAGCCCGGCAGCTCGCACGAAGACCTGTCGGAGAGCCAGGAGGAAGCCTCCGCCGCGGAACTCGACGATGACGGTGAGTTACAGCATCATATTCAGAGTACATTCACACACATTCCAAAATACATTTCTAGTGACGCATTAAGGTCTTACCCGCGGCGTTCCCGTTATTTTCCCGGGATAAAAAGAAGCCTATGTGTTTTTCCGGATACTCTGTGTATACGAGTGTGTAGATACGAGTACTCTGTGTCCCGAATTTCAACCAGATCTGTTTGTACTGTTCGACATAATTGAACACCTAACATTTGACATTATAGTATTAGGATTTTGTAATATGCTCTATAGCTGAACTAAGTAACTAAGTCCTCGCTTGAAAAGTGTATTTATTTAGGTTATTTCTTCTTGTAACGTCACATTAATATACAGAACATTCATGAGCATCATTGTATATTTAATATTATCAATGGTAGTCAAAGGATTAGTACAAAAATACACGAATTTCACTGCGACATATACAGACTGCAACGCATAAGGCCGCTTACTCGAGAAAACATTGACATGACGTTACTTCATTCACTCTCTTTTTCTCTCGGGCGATTTTAACTTGATTATGATTTCTCGCTCCCTCGCTAAATCTTATGATAAACCCTAAAGTTAAAGCTAAAAAAAAAAGAAACAAAAACACTTGTATAATTTTCAACCATGAAACTGTTAATCAAAAACGAAACAGACTCATTTTTCAATGAAAATTAAATTATCTTTTTTTTTTTCTATTCCAGACGTGATGTACGGCTGCCTGACGTTCTCGTGCACGCGGTGCAGCGGCGCGGTGGGGCGCGCAATGCGGGAGGTCGGCACGCTACTCGACTCGTTCTACAACGCCGTCTCGCTCTACCCCTCCACCAAGGCCCTCACTCACGACCACCCGCTGGTCGCCACTCCGCACTTCAAAAACAGGCTCAAGGTAAATTGTACTCTATTGTCGTTGTCGTAGAGTTATTCATTCAATTAAATTAAATTCATTTATTCATACCATAAATTCATAAGAACACTTGGTAACGTTATTTACAAAATGCAAAGAATCTGTGTACTTAATAAAATAACAACGTCAAAAAGAATAAAGCAGCTGTAAAGGGGCCTAGTCAATTACATGCTGCTGTAAAAAGGCTTTGTCGAAGACAAAATAACAAATAATCAATACACACAGTATACAGATACTACATTAATACAAACAATGTAACATCAAAAGTCTTAAAAATCTATTATTTTACCTTATTACCAGATTCTAATTTCGACACATTTCTCTTCCATACGTTACTATCTTTAACAAAGTCGTCTATATTATAATATGCCTTGCTCAATAGGTAGCTTTTTATTTATTGTTAATCATGGCCCTGTTCAATTTATTCAACAAGGCCTTCATTACCGGCCACTCATCCGTCGCCACTCCAAACATCAAAAACAGGCTCAAGGTAAACTCGACTCTGTTATCCTTAGCGTAGAGTTGTTAGTTGTTGTTCTAAAGCATCGTCCCGTTCAATTTATTCTACCAGCCACTCGCTTGCCGCCGTGGTGGCGACGTCAAGAACAGGCTCAAGATAAACTCGTCTCTGTCGTCATTACTGTAGAGTTTGTTGTAGTTCTAAAGTACAGTTTCGTTCTATTTCTTCACTAAAGCCTTCACTACCGACCACTGGCCCGTCGCCACTCCACAAATCAAGAACAGGACCAGCGTAAATTCGACTCTGTTGTCATTGGCGTAGAGCTATTTGCTGTTGTCTAATTCAGTAATTCGCTCCATTTCTTCACTAATGTCTTCACTAATGTCTTCACTTCCTACCACTCGCGGGTCGCTTCTCCACACATCAAGAACAGGTTCAACGTAAATTCGACTCTATAGCCCTGAGCGTACAGTTGTTTGTTGTTTTTATAAAACTCCGTTTCGCTCCATTTATTTACTAAGGCCTTCACTTAGCACTTGCTCACTTGCTTCCACTCTACGTATCAAGAACAGGCTCAAAGTAAATTCGACTGTATTGTCATTGCATAGAGTCTGATGTCAAGATATAATGTAACATTGTTGCAGGCGATGTGTCTCTGGTACAATACGGCCCTCAACATGCGGCTGAAGATGGTGGCCGTGCGGCGCCTGCTGCGGTCCATCAAGATGAAGAGCCAGCGCAAGCAGCGCGCCTCGCTCGACTCCAACATCAGCAGGTCACTATCTATCCCAGGGGTTCCTAAACTTTTTTTCTCTGCTGCCCACTTTGAGAATAAATTATTTTCTAGCACCCACATTTTTTCACATACTTAAAAACCACTATAACTTCAAATTTATTTTATTTTATTTGCGGAGATTAAACATTAATTCTAAATGATTATTTTACTTTTACTTCAGACCTGAGCACACAAAGGACTCCAAGCCTCTAAATTGACAGGCTTGCTCATTTGGGGTCTAAAACATCGCCCCCTTTTTTTTCTGGGTCTCTTACCGCCTTTTATACTTCCAGCGCCCACAAGGGGGCGGTATCGCCCACTTTGGGAAATGCTAATCTACCTACTCTGGAGCTATAGCATAAGCAGAAAGACGAAGCAAAAAGCATTGATTCTCTCCTTGCGAGCGAAGGCTCCGTTTCTCTGGGCAAATGTTCCTACCGATGAACCTCGGGGCCTTGGGGGGAAAAAAGAGAGACAAGACCATAATCCACCACGTTGCTCTGGTGGATTATGATCTTGTCTTGGCTGGTGGTTATTTACGAACTCGAGCTCCATGCCTCGTATTGAACACGGGTTTGGAAAGCAGTTTGCGCTGCAAACCCGTGCGCGATTGGAGGACGCTTGCCCAGTAATGAACACGGGTTTGGAAACAGAAATTAGCTTACCAAAGCTGTGCGTGTTTCGAGGCAATACTGCCTCCTATTGTACACGGGAAAGGAAATACGCGTGCGGGTTGGTGGATGACCATGGTGGATGGTGGATAACCTCGGAAAGCTTCTAGGTACATGTTGGTTTGCTCACAATGTTTTCCTTCACCGTTTTTAAGCAGGATTACGCACGTAACTTCGAAAATAAGACTACTTAATAGATCTCATCTAAACCAATTTTCGTTGATAGTTTACATGGTAATGGACATCATACACTTTTTTTACTTTTGTCATTATCTGACTTTGGAAGAGTCTCTCGTGCAAACTATTCGGTTTAGAAGAAAAAGAATCCTAGGAACTTCAATTCTACGTATGGGACCCCCTAAAATGTATTGTTTTTTTATATTTTTGTTTGAAAATTTTAATGCGGTTCACAGAATACATCTACTTACGAAGTTTCAATAGTATAGCTCTTATAGATTCGGAGAAAGTGGCTGTGATATACGGACGGACAGACAGACATGACGAATCTATAAGGGTATTTTGCCATTTGGCTACGGAACCGTAAACCGTGAACCTTCGACCGACTATGATTTGTTGCCAGTATAAATGTATGATGCCATTATAGTAAACGATATAAACCATTAGGTATGCCTTGAGCACCTCGAAATTGGCAATAAATTGCGTCTGTTGTGTAGCGTTAGTTGTTTACACACAATCGATCTACTTGACCCCAGGAATCGTTAGCGGCGAGATATGCTGTGGTTCTACCTATTTTCGTTGAATAGTGATAGGTAAAAACGTCCGGCGCTCACCGCTTCCTGCTACCGACTAGAACGAAACTCGCTTACTCTTTCCAACGATGACATAATTCTGTGCGCCTGAAGTTTGGGGAGGGCACATCCAAGGGTTTACGATACCCTTGGATGTACTTCAGGCGCACAGAATTATGTCATCGTTGGAAAGAGTGAGCGCACTTTTTCCGTGACACACGAGACGATTGTAGGAAGCGTTGAAACGCGCACGTTTATACCATACTAGATGCCCGCCCCGGCTTCGCCCGTGGTATATTATATAGCACTCATCGGGATCCCGTACATATCCAACAGTGAAAGAATGACTGAAATCGGTTCACTCATTCCTGAGAATATCGATTTCAAACAAAAAACCTCTTCAGCTACCTGCTACGCCACCTGTCGGAAATTGGTCGTACCAACTCAGATTTAGAAAAAAAAATTAGCAAAGGTTTATATTCAATGCACAGATTACTGAAATTCAATGACGCAATCTTTGACACATGCTGTCATGTGTCATGTCAAAGCACGAAACGTACGAAAACTCTCAAAGGGAATATTTTTTCCCGATTTTGTTACATTCTTGTTTCATGCTCCGTTTCAATTAATAGTAGAGTTATTTTCTATAGCCTAAAGCCTTCCTCGATAAATGGACTATCCAATAGAAAAAGAATCTTTCAATTCAGACCAGTACTTCCCGAGATCCTAGCGTTCAAACAAACAAACAAACTCTTCAGCTTTATAATATTAGTATAGATGATTATAGTAGTTAGATCGTTCAATCGGTGTATCGGCAGACAATCGTCGGAGTCGCACCGCGCGTGCCAGGTGCGCTTCAACGTGAGCGGGCCCGCCAGCGCCACGCCCACCGACTCGAGCAACAGCGACAGCTCCTACGGGAAGGAGGACGACAACGTCAAGGAGGACGACAACGTCAAGGAGGACGACAACGTCAAGGAGGACTATGACGTCAAAGAGGACGACCACAACCTCAAGGACGTCAACGGTGAGTCTGGGGTCATAATATCTAATTAAGTGAATCACTGCCTTTCTGTATTGTTTTGTGGTGTAATAAAGTGTTTTTGTATTGTATTGTATCTGTAATTAGTGTAGTAATTGTATCTAAGACCGTAACAACCTTGAAAACCGTAAAATATACTAATCATCATCAACCGCAAGACGTCCACTGTTGAACATAGGCCTCCCCCCTAGATTTCCACAACGAATGGTCCTGCGCAACCTGCAACCAGCGGTTTCCAGCGACCACAAATATACTCACAGACACAAAACTTACCCACCTATATTTTTCGTCACTTCGATATGTTCGACTGTCTCATAAGTATTTCTTCTTCTTAAGATGAGAAACATGAGAGTGGCGACGAGAAAGAAGAAGGCGCAGAAGAGAGGGAAGAGGGAGCAGACGAGAAACAGAATGGGACTGACGAGAGTGGGGGCGATAATGCCCTGATACCGCCTGAGAGATACGATGAAATCGACAGCGGTGTGGATAGCATGAGTAAGTTAGAAATGACGTATTTGACTAAATTTGTATAACCGTTTAAATGATGTTTGATTCCATAATATACAGTACCTGGATACATTGATACATACAGAGTTTCTCAAAAAAAAAAATTGGTTGCCTGTAAAGTCGGTATACGGGCGAAAGTTTTACGTGACAACGACTTTGAGTGGTAAAATAATTTTACGGAAGGGACGCGTGCCTTTCACTTTTTATGTCTGTCTCTCTCGCTCTTAGGCGGGCTAACCATGCCCGAGTGGAAGGGACGCGTGCCTCTCACTCGCTCTCGTTGTGAGCGCATAACGTGAGCGGAGCGTAACGCAGTTTCTTGAAGTGTTACCCGGCAAACCAATTTATAAGACGTTGTCACGTCAAAAAAACTTGAAAAAAGACCTACCATGTTATGACCGCCCAATTTCCCGACTGAGCTAAAATACTGTCGCGCGACGTCGCAAAATTTACCGTCGCATGCTAATGCTTATGTAACTGTTTTTCATTGTCTAAAAACGCGCATAAAACGGCGTTTTTTAAAAATAATGTATCGTCCCCGAAACCCTCTGTTTACATAATTTCATGAAAATCGTTCGAGCCGTTTCCGAGATTAAGATTCTATATATATATACCTACAAGAATTGCTCGTTTAAAGGCATAAAATAAGATACTACGATGAATACGATGATATGAATATTTTGGGAAGATCTACTGTTCTAACATTAAAAATAAATGTTTTAAGCTCAGAAACGCTGTTTCTGGTCATGTGATGCTCGTGACGTCATACGGCTGTAACCAAATTATTGTTCTTAATATATAAATAATGAAACAGTTTACTCGAGGTGTGTAGATAAATATTGTGTAGAGGAATATTTATTAGCGTATGACGACACCAGCGTTGCCATCATTAAAATTGTGTTTACGTCGAATATTAAAAAAAAACATTATTTACAATTACATATTTTTTTATAAGTTACATAAAGTAAGGTGAGTGTTGATGTACGTCAGAAAGGGGCCCCTTAAACCTACGCCCGAGTCACAAGTCTCGGGAACTACTCGAGTTTTTCTCTCTCTGCCACACGATGGACCCGGCGCCCGCACGGTGAATCCATGGAATGCTAAGAAAATCGTCTCATAGACAAAATATATTACAAATTAGAGTGAAATATGTAAATTTCATTAATTATCTGATAGGATGATCATAATTGTCGAACACCAAAATATATACCTCGATTGTGTCACATTAATTCTGATCAGGAATTCTAAGCACTAAACCTTCGTCATTTTTTGTTTTTGGAACAAAAGAAAAGATACGTGTAATAGTTATTTGTTATACAAGAGTGCAAAGTTGATTTTTAACCGCGTGCTCAATTTTGATGACCGAGCAAGCGAAGGATTCTAAAATTGAATCACGAGCGCAGCGAGTGATTCATAATTAGAATCCTGAGCGTAGCAAGGGAATCAAAATAGCACAAGGTGAAAAATCTTTGCACTCGAGTGCAACACGTAACTTTTCATTCCACCACAACGAGGAAATGACTAAATGCAAATTTTTTGATGTTTTCGCGCTAAGCAAATGACTAAATGCAAATTTTTAAATGTTTTCGCGCTAAGCAAATTAAAAAAAAGTAAGTACACCAAGGAGGTTCCGAGTCTGAGTTTTTAACATATTAAAAAAAATGTATGATGCATTAGGCACCAAGGAGGTAGAAATAAATAGGTTGAATTATGTTTTGAATTCAAAACCTCAGTACACACGATGTTCTAAATTCAAATTTATTTTAACCTCTAGAGGGTAAAAACGACTTTTGCGCCCTGATATCGAAGAGCAAAAGTACTCTTTCCGAGGTGGTGGGATGAAAAATATTTTTTACAATCTAACTAACGGACAAATTTTTTTTTACCCACCATGCCTTTTGTAAGATTTGTACTTGTCTTGTCCAGAGCACACCGGTCAGACGACTCCGGAGATAGTGATCGACAGTCGGTACAGCACCACCGACACTAGCGCCTCCCAAGAGAGCGGCTACTCGTCGACGGCCGAGTGCATGGTGGGCCCGTGGTACTACGGGCTAGACCCGTACGACATCGGCCCGCTGGGCGAGCTCACTCAGCTCAGCTTGTTGGGGAAGTGCGAGGTCTCACTGTACCGGTGAGTAAACTGATCTTTTTTAGATTCGTTCTTGACCCAATTCAATTATTTTCAACATACTTGATCACAAAGTCGTGTCTCTGTAAAGTCTGATCATTGAGTCTGGTCTCGTTGTACCGGTAAGTACCACCACTGTGTCACTGGTTACCACCACTGTGTCACTGGTTACCACCACTGTGTCACTAGTCACCACCAGTGTCACTGGTTACCACCACTGTGTCACTGGCTACCACCACTGTGGTTCTGTGGTTTCTTTTGGCGCGACACAGACTCATTTTTCGTGTGGTCTAATTGAAATTCTAGCGTCACGCTCTGGAATGATAAGAAATAAATAAATTCGGTAAAATAGGTAAATTTGGGAACATGGCCACGTCGTCCGTTTCACCCGCGTAGTTGCCTAAGTAAGCTATCAAATTCAAAGTTACAAGTTCTCACTTCTATTGGCAGTTCCTATGACTGCCAATTTTTTTTAGTTTCCAGCTTTGGTCGTCTTTAGTCTTAAAGCGTCTACACACGAGTCCTAAAATCAGAGGAAATGACGTAAAAGTAGTGGGGCGGAGCCTACATCGCAACATAAATCACCAATCATATTGTGCGATGTAGGATGACGCTTTTAGATAAACTTTTTACGACATCGCTCTATAGCGTTCCATATCTGTATGTCCATCATATGTCATATCTGTATCTTTGTTGCAGGATATCTCTCCATCTTTGTCGGATATTGTCTATTTTTATCGATACTAGGTTTGCACTAGACCGCCATTTCGCCTGACATTAAGTAACGATGTGGACCATGATATAGCGCGTAAACCTAAAAAAATCGATTCTAGATATGAGAAAAGACACGCATATTATACATTTGAAAATACCCAATCATTATATATATACAATATAATAAATACAAAAGATGATCTTATTTCGAAAGTGGAGTCCAACCTTCTTCATTCGGGTATTTGAAACATCGAATGAATAAGCTACGTCGTACTTAACGGCGCTTGTGATTGGCTGGTTACAATGACAAATGCATGGACGCAAAATGGCGTCTCAGATTCTCGATGTACAAAGATAACAAAGCAAAATCAAGGGAAAACATGAGATGTCGAGAAATGTGTCAGTTTAATGTCCCATGAAACTGTTTTTTTTTATCAACAGCCCATTTATTTATTAAATAAATAATGCAAATAAAACTAAAATTGTAGTAATCAATTCCAGGGAGCATCACCAGGAGATCCTGAAGACGCAGGGCGTGCGTCGCTGCATGACGTTCATCAACAAGATGAAGAAGAATATTCTGCAGAAGGCGTATCTCACGCTCGAGAAACCTGACGTAAGCATTACATCATCATATCGAACGAAGAGTTTTGACTCAACTTTTGTGATAAGAACGTTTAGGTTGTGGAATGCGTTGCCCGAGTGGGTTATTCGTGATGGCTATGTAACCTAGTAAATGTCGCTAATTTAGATGTGTTTAAATCGAGAGTGAATCGCTTTCAGCTTACCTAGAAGACGCTCCATCGTATACCGCATCGTCGCTTAACATCAGCCGAAATGACAGTCCAGTGTAAATTTATATGAGTAAAAGTGAAAAAAAAAACAGAGTTTTCAACTCCCGATGCAAAAATAGCGGGTTGCTATAATTTTGACGTTTCTCTCTCTCTCTCTCTCTCTCTCTCTCTCTCTCTCTCTCTCTCTCTCTCTCTCTCTCTCTCTCTCTCTCTCTCTCTCTCTCTCTCTCTCTCTCTGTCTGTCTGTGTATGTCTTTGAGATCGTAATTCCCGAACAGATTACCCGATTTTGATCTTTGTTTGGTTGAAAAGGGAATTTAGAAGTGTTCTTGGCTCTATGTTTGATGAAAATCGGTGTATAGCGTTGCCAGACACGAATAACTAAATGAATTTACTTGAATAGTTTTCTTGATATTTTCGTAATAGATCGTGGAGTTGGAACCTGAGCTGGACGAGGTCCCGGCGGAGGTGTTCCACGACGTGAAGGAGGAGGAACCGAAGAGCATTAAGGAAGAAGACGTCTCCAGGACCGAGGAGATGAAACGGTATGAACGTGAGGCGCACTTGACACATTGCACACGTAAAATACGTACTTGTAGACGCATATAGGATAGATAAATAAAAAACTCTGTATGTGACACACACAAACAAACAGAAATATTACAGTAAAACACTTAAGAACTAGCAACTAATGCACTAATGTCGGCCTTATTACTGGGAGTAATTTCTTCCAGGCAATCGTTAGCTTAAAGGATAATGAAAGTTCCTTTGTAAATTAGGCGACGGGAGGTGACATTTTTCATTAATACTACTAAATAAATGTTTTGGTATAATATAAATTAATGATAATAAATATTAACTTTAAAACAAAAAAAAATAGTAATAATAATTCTACAACCTTAAATATAATTGTTTGAATAATTGGGACATGCCATATAGTTTGCCGTGCCCGTTCTTCAAATATATAGGGTTTAACTCATCTCGATTTTTTATTGTGTAATGCTGTTTGTTTGTTTGTTGTCCATTTTTAGAATAAAATAAATAAAACTGCGTGGTGCTGTTAGTTTTTGACATATTTGTTAGCGTATATGCGACGTAAAAATGTACGTTTTGTGTCATCATCATCATCAGTCTATCGTAGTCCGTAGCTGGAAATAAACCTCTCCCACGGTTCGCCAGTCTATCCTCAGCTTTACGTCTCCATTGACTGCCTAGACTCTTTGTGTACTGTTTGTCGAATAGTAAGTCTCCTCAGGTACGGGTGCTGGTCCGAAGAGAGCCGCATGATGCGTCTGCCGTCGTACCGGTGCCACTTCCTGCTGCTCAGCTCCATCTGCATGGAGGCTACTCACGACTACCTCTCGCTGCGACTCGAGGCCAAGCCGGACCGGCCATCTTGCCTTACTGTCAAACAGGTACATAAAAAAGGCCTGGTTACTAAAAAAAAAATTTTACGCCGTCACTTAATAAAAAAATAAGCATGAAAAAATAAATGTGTGTGCGGTAAAAAAAAACAACGGTAGAACTGTAAACTAAAATAAGAAATAACTATTAAAACTATTGGATAATTTTAATAATTACAAAATAAAACGATTACATAAAAAATTAATATAGTAAACACAGCGACACAAGTGACAGATGTGGCTGAAGAACTAGTTTCCACGGCCAAGAAACAATTTAAAAAAAAAAGTGACAGTGACAGCAGACAGATAGCAGCAGCTGACTATCTTTCTCGCTTTGGCAGACTCAGCGATCCCGAGTTCAGTGGTTCACTTGAACTGCTGAAAAGCTGCAAAAATAAGATTTCACTTCACAAGAACATAAAAATGTTAGAATAAATCTCAAAATTGGCACTTGATTTTCAAATGCATTCAACAGAATATTTTACGGAATTTAATAGCAAACGTTGATTGAAATGTAAATGTCCCCCCCCAGTTGATGCACGAGCTGAAGGAAGGGCTGGACATCGCGTCGGAGATGCGGCTGGACTTCGTGCGCAACCTGCGCGCCGCGCTCGCCGGCCGCGCCGCCGGGCCCGCCGCGCCCGACCTGCTGCTGCTCGTGCGCACCTTCGACACCACCGTCGAGACCGTGCTCAAGGTGAGCCGCGAACCTATAGCACATTGTGATACAAGTGCCGAATGTTGGCGATTACCGCTAAGACCCGAGCCGTAAGTCGAGGTCTTAATAGAGCCGAAGACAATAATCATCAATGTACACAAACGTGTATCGACGTTTTTAACACACTTGTGAATTAAATTGTTAAAAATCATTTGTGACTTTGAAAACGAGTGGTGAAAAATGTTTTCATTGTGGCGAGAAATATTAATCAATTTATTAATCAATTTCAATATGCGCGCGCATCGAAGCAAAAAATCGATTTATTAAATTATTCTATGATGTATGTATATATAACAGGTGTTTGTTTGTGTCAGCTGTACCTGTCGTACCTGACGACGATGTCGGAGAAGGAGGCCATGCCGCGCGGCGCGCTGCAGGCGGAGTGGCGGTTCACAGCGAGGCTCGCGCGGCGCATCAAGTGCGCGCACCACCTCGCGCCGAGGACCTTCTCGTCAGTATACCTCACTCTGCTTATACCTCCTCTTTACACTCTACTCGGGGTGATGACTGCCTCAAAACTATATAATTCTAAGGGTAAATATAATCTATATCAATAATTTCGTCAAGGAGTACGGTAGACTTGATCGAAACCTTATATGAATAACAAAACATAAAAAAATCATTGATTTTTAGGCAACAACATACCACCAATCATGGCCATGACCACCATGGCCACAAAATTCGGATTATGGAGAATTTCGTTAAATTCTGATGGCACTGACAAACAAACCGCTGTCGCCATTTATGGTGTGAAGCACGTTTCGTTCCATCAATCATGACATTGCGTGCGTCTGTCGCGCCAAACAAGTATCCATCGTAAAACGAAACGTCTTGTCGCCGGACCGGAATTTTATTAGTAGGTACTTATATTTAGTATCATTGCACCCGTGCGAAGCCGGGGGCGGGTCGCTAGTATAATAATATTTCCATTCAAGTATTACGTACCACGCATATCGGGAGGGATGTTACGGTGCGTCATAGAGGTTTTTTTTCCTTAAAAATAATCAGAAAATTAAAATCTCCCCAAATGGCGACTAGTGTGGTGTCTTTAAAGTAAAAACGATCAGTTGGATATCACGTAATGTTTAAGGAGAGTGAGAGGAAGCGTGTTAAAATTGTTAATTAAGTTTAAAAAGGCTGATATACGGACTGCTGATATTAAGGGGCCCCTTAAACCTACGCCCGAGTCACAAGTCTCGGGATCTACTCGGGGTTTCTCTCTCTCTGCCACACGATGGACCCGGCACCCGCACGGTGAATCCATGGAACGCTAAGAAGATCGTTTAATTATACAAAACAGTAATTGTTTGTACACCATCTTCGTTAGAATAAATGAGACAACATTTCATTTGTAATAATATTGTGACAAATAAACGTTTCATTAGTAATGTGTGTCCTGTCCACAGGACGATCGTGTGCAACCAGCTGAACCGGCTGCTGGTTTCCTTCAACGACAAGTTCTCGCAGTTGGAGCTCGACAAGCACAAACAAATGATGGAAGAACAGGACCACAACCTGTGAGTTACATTACTGCTATATTAGATCTTGACGTATGAAATTGGTCTTTTGTCGTACTGGCCACTTTGATCTCAAATATTCTATTCTTTGGTTGGGAATCCCAATTTTAAATTAATACAGTAACTTCCTCATGCTTTTGTGTTTTGAAAACCGTAATCGTGCCATTGTTAGTGGCGCGCGCTTCTAACAATAGCATCGCATATGACAACTGATTAATTTTTCCCGAACGAAAAATTAACGAAATATTTTTACTACTCAGTGACCACTGTTGAAATGGTTATTTGTTATTGTTTTATTCACAAGTGTGTTGAAAAACGTGTGCATAAATAATAAAATGTGTTTATTAATGACAACCGTCTTCGGCTCTCTTAAGACCCTCGCTTCCGACTCGGGTCTCAGCGCCTCAGCGGTAATCACCAACCTTACACACTTGTAGCATAATGTAGTATTATTGGATTTGTTAAATGATTTAATTAGATAAATGAATCGATACGATTGATAGTGTGAAAATATGCAGTCCGTGTGGTGGCAGGTTCAGCGCGCACGACGTGTACGCGGTGTGCCGCGCCGTGCAGAGCATCTTCGCGTCCGAGCGCGAGCACACGCTGCAGGCGGCGCAGTGGGCGCGCGCGCTGGCCGCCCGCCTGGCGCGCGCGCCGCCGCCCGCCTACCTGCCCGAGCGCACGCTCATCTTCGTGAGTACCTCGACACGGCTACCTCGCCGACACACCCGTCCTCCCCCCGCCTACCTGCCCGAGCGCACGCTCATCTTCGTGAGTACCTCGACACGGCCACCTCACCGACACACCCGCCCTCCCCCCGCCTACCTGCCCGAGCGCACGCTCATCTTCGTGAGTACCTCGACACGGCCACCTCACCGACACACCCGCCCTCCCCCCGCCTACCTGCCCGAGCGCACGCTCATCTTCGTGAGTACCTCGACACGGCCACCTCACCGACACACCCGTCCTCCCCCCGCCTACCTGCCCGAGCGCACGCTCATCTTCGTGAGTACCTCCACACGGCCACCTCGCCGACACACCCGCCCTCCCCCCGCCTACCTGCCCGAGCGCACGCTCATCTTCGTGAGTACCTCACGGCCACCTCACCGACACACCCGTCCTCCCCGCCTACCTGCCCGAGCGCACGCTCATCTTCGTGAGTACCTCCACACGGCCACCTCGCCGACACACCCGCCCTCCCCCCGCCTACCTGCCCGAGCGCACGCTCATCTTCGTGAGTACCTCCACACGGCCACCTCACCGACACACCCGCCCTCCCCCCGCCTACCTGCCCGAGCGCACGCTCATCTTCGTGAGTACCTCCACACGGCCACCTCACCGACACAAAATACCTGCCCGAGCGCACGCTCATCACATTACGTCTATTCAGACGTTTGCATCAAATAATGTGTTATCGTCGTTCGCGATTCCAGAACAGCCTGATGTCGATCCGCGATTTCATCGTGCGGCGCGTGCAGTTCATCCTGAAGCAGTCGATGCACGTGTTCAGCGACGCGGCGCGCGACGTGCCCGACTCCGTCATCACGCGCGTGCGCGAGCTGCTGCTGCAGACCTGCAAGCTCGGCTTCGAGGTAACGTGGCGACTACGTGCCCGCTGCTGGCTACGAGGGGCCTATTACCACTCGGGGAATATCAAGGTTTTAGTACAAGAGTATCATAGCCTTCTTTCACTCGGGGAATACTAGGAGAGTATCAAGGCTATCTAACTAGTCAAGGAACTAAAAATAATTAAACTCGCAAAGAGTTAAACAATATAGACTCAATTTCGGCATAAAATCGACTGGAAGAGGCGGGCCCACCGGAGGGCCCGCGCCGCTAACTAGATCAATCATTCGACAGGAACAAGAGGCCAATGAACAACAAAAAAACGATATCGCCAAAATTTAATAGTACATTAGTTCTATACCGACTACAAGTCGGCTAGCGCTAGATCCTCCCAGCTAAAACCGTTGGCCACCGCCTTCTGGACCAGCGGGTATACCACTTAACTAAATCAATCAATCAATCAAATCTGCTTTAGCTTTGCTATTTTCTCCATAATTTCAAGGGAAAAGAAAATAGAGTTAAATATCAAAGCTAAGACAGACTAAAAAGTTTGGCGGTGGACTCTCAGGTCGTGCTTTTTCTTGCGACGGCAGCCCTAGGCGTCGTACAGGATGTAATAGTCATTGAGTACGGTATGCGACAAGGGCTGACAAAGTGGGAACTGGAGGTCCCTATTACTATCTTTGTATCATCTATTTGTAACCCAGGACCACAAGCTAAATAAATTATTTGATTAGTTTTAGTTTTTTTTAGGGTAAGTATTTGGAAAGGTTTTGGGTATTTGCGTAAGTGTAGTTAGGGAAGATACAATACTTTTTGTACTAGCCCAAAGTTCCATATGCCAAAGAAACTAAGGTACTTGAGCTTGCCATTAGGTTCCTTCAACCTAACCGGCACTTGGATCATCTTTGTGGATAACGACCTTGCATTTCCCATTGTGAAGTGAGGCCCCGAGTATCAAAAAACTTAAGTAGTTAAGAAGCGATAGCCTTCCATCGTTGGTACGTCGGTAAGTAAAACCTGTAATAAACCATACATATATGTTAGTTATGGATAGATTATAATTTTTAATTGCATGATGTTTGCCATGGTTGACTGAACGAGTCTCCGGTGAAGCCAGTTGAGCTAAACTGCATCAAAATATTAGGGATTTGCTTTACTATGACACCATGACATATATCCTGTTTTCTTGAGGCCTTCGCCCAACATTGGACAAAACTGACGAAAGTGCAGGAGTCAGTTATATATCCATCATTTCCTCTAGGTTCCTCAGTCTGCCCTAACCACAGGTAGCTCGAAGTCTGCCTAGTTGCCTGTGCCACTCTAGTTTTTAAGTTGCTATAATATTCGTTTTTTCTAAAAGTTGGCTGTAAAAAAACTTATAAATTAGGTATGTATATAAAAACGTGGATAAAAATAATAATCGTATAAGTATTGAAATTAAACTGAAATAATAAAAAAATAATTTATACTTTAGTGTTGCCAATTTTATCCACTTTTTTTCGAATTGTTTAATGCTGTTTATTTTTAATTTAATATAAATCGGAAATCGTTGATTATCATTCGAGATAGATTAGAGAATCGTTGCTAAGAATTGTGGCAATAGTGCTACGTACTGTAATATAATGTAAATTAGATATATTTCTTACACTGCATGAGAGGTGTGGTCTAACCTATTCTGCACTCTATGCCCTCTGTGCATGTTAGCTTTTCTTTCAGCACAACCAACACTTAATGTTTCCTCTTTGCTGATCTTCCAATGTTCCAATACTCTGTGCAATTCCAATGTGATTCGCAATGTGGTACTGGGGATCTAAAAAATCGATAGTCTTTTAAAATACACCGTTGAATTTTGAGCTTTAATGAAATTGGCATAAAGTGTAATTATCCATTGTAGCAGATTCAAATCCAACTGCTAGTTTCCGAGATTAGCGCGAAACAAATAAAACTCTTTGTATATATCGTACACATTAGTATACAGCATACATATCCTATCATTGTATGATAGACATACACGCTTTCTATCGCTGTAAATACACGCTTTACTAGCGTATCAAGGGAAACAGAGATGATAAAAACCTTAAGTATTTATTGATCATTTTAGTTTAGTCGTCTGAAAATTTGTTTATGTAAATCTGAGTTGAAACAAAATTTTGTTACTCTTTCGTGTAACCTTAAAAGACTTGCTGGGGAAAATTTTTCCCCCAATTCCTGCTCTAATCTTTTTTAATCGCTCCCAAACTTTACTGGGCTATGGGGAGACCCATGTCTATCTATCCGGCTACATACAGCTCTCGTGGCTCGTCCACGTTCAATGCAAATAGGCAAATACCGATTATTTATTTATGATAAACATAAAAATACTTAGAAAAGCCTATTTCTAAATGTAGTAAAGTTTACTTGAATAAAGTCGTCTGAGCCAGACACAGCGAAGCTGTGGATGATAACCATTTCGAGCAATAAGCATGACGCGATCAAAATAGTAAAGTTTAACTATTGCTATATATTGTCCTGTGCGTGTCACTACGTGTCTCGCCAAGTGTGAGATCTGCATAGCCTTTGTATCCTTAAAAAAATGAAGAAATACTCAAGAAAGTCTTTTTCTAAACTCGCTGTATACTAGAACGAAATTGCTAGTTCAAAAATGATAATGGCTCATTAAGAAAGTACTTTTTCATTCCCTAAATATGTACTTGGAAAACGGCATTGCTAGTTCAAACATTTAAATATTACACAATACACATCTCTGTTCCCCGATCGTCGCCCACCACACGTCCCTTCCGTCCACAGCTGCACAAAGAGTTGCACCAGTTCGCCATGGAGCCCCTGAAACTGTGGAGCCTCCGCGCGGCGCGGCCGCGGCCCGCGTCGCAGCCCGCGCCCCCCGCGCGCCGCGCCGCCCGCGCGCTCCGGCCCGGCACCATGCTCGTGCATGACGCCTTCAACCCGGCGCTGGGGGTACGTGGGTACCTGGAAGTACCTGGGGGTTGTATTGGGGGAATTTCGCCGCTTCCAACATCCGGTCCCGCCCTTACCGCCTAACTAAATTAGCCTAGGCTTTGCTGTAGCTGTGTCCATCAGTTTAAAGGAAAAAGGGAGCGCAATGGCACAGCTAAGACAGTTCTAGTTGGGCGTAATCCTCCGATGTTTGGAAGAAAACCGCTTTGGTGTTTGGGAGCTGTAACTACAATAGGCATGATGACCCGAAAAGACTAAACTAACTTAAAAAACTAGTTCGTTAGTTAGATTATAAAAAAAAATATTGTACACGTACCTTTTGTTTCACAAAAAAAATGTCGAAGACACAATGTTTAGAAGTTTCGAGTGAGACATCACTTCATTGTACAGTTTTCACGAAAACATGACGTGACGATTAGGTAAATTATGGAAAATAGTGAGACATATTTTTGTTTTATCAAGTTATTGAATATCTACGAAGATATAGATAATCAAACCTCTTGGGGTTGTGACGTCACATCTTTGTAAAAATCGTACAATGAAGGTTCGAAGAAGAAACACTTGACATTTTTAAGCACTGATTCTTCGTATCTTTGTTTGTTTATAAAACCAAAGAAAAAATATATGTTTGTACAATATGTCTTAGTGATCTAACTCACGGACTAATTAGTTTTTATTTAGTCATCATCCCTAAATATATTTTTGAAACAGGATTAAATCGCTTGGGTGTTTTGGAGCTTTGTCGTTTTATTGTGTTTGTTCTATCTACATAGATTACTGTTGGTGGTTGTGTCACATCCGAGAATAATATTAGAGTTTATCTAATTTTCAGATTTTTTTTTATCGAAATATAATTCTGATTCTCATTCACAACGCAGTCGTAACGATTCCAACACGCCATGACAATACTTGTCTCTGTCACTCTAAACATATAAGACAAGGACCGTGTGGTTTAATTCCGTGTCGAGATCTATCCGATTGTATTGTGAATCAGGGTACTGAAGTCACTTTGTGTGTAATTTGTTATTTGCGTTGTTATTTTGTTAATTATAGAAGGGTACTTTTGGGGGAATTTATCATAGTTTCTGATGTTTAAAAGAATTAATCGCTTTGGTGTTTTGTGGTGTTTGGTAGCTCTATCTATATTACCTATGTGGTGTGGTGTTTGATCTGTGAAAAGGCATTTTGTAATTACTTTAATTTAGAGAATCGTTTTTACCAACTTAAATTAATTTCATCGAATATACTAGCAGTGTCTTGCGGTTTTACTCGCATAAAAAGCTAAAATAGACACTTATTTTTGCCTCTGATTTTACACAGGACTCATGTGTCTTGATTTTTGTCTACGTATTAAACTTAAGATTGTGTGTGTTGTGTGGCTTTCGTTTTGTCTTTTCGTTTTTCTTTTGTTTGAAATGCTTTCTTCCTATGCGTCTCACTAACGTTTTTAATTAACTTTGCTCATTTAATTTAAATTGAACAGTGTATAATCAGTTAAATTCCAATTCAAATCGAATATGTAATAAAAACTGAATTGAAATGGCCAAAAAACATTAGAAGCGTAGAACGTGTCGTTATTACCGTTAAAATCTCACTATTTTCAGTTATCGCGTTTTGCCAAACATTCATTCAAGACTTGACGAGCTAAAATGGAGTCAAATTACCTTAGTTCACTCAAATCGGTACAGAAATTCAAAGACACATTTCAAAGGGAAAACATTTAGTCATGTTTTGTTACGGGACTAATTTGTTCATAAATTCGTCAGATCCACAAAGAGCTGCATCGGTTCGTGAACGAGCCGTCCCTTCCCCGCGCGCCCGCCGCGCTCTCCCCCCCGCGGCCGCCGCGCGGCAAGTTCATCAGAACCGACAGCGTCATAGAGGACTACGAAGCCACGGTCCTGGACGATCGGATGTTCGATAACATCAACCAGTTTGGAGACAACCAGGTTAGTGATTTTATAACTTTTTTAGTTTTATACAGATATAGATAATTTATTGGTAAAAAGCATTTACGTCAAACAATACATTAATCTATATCTATACTAATATTATAAAGCTGAAGAGTTTGTTTGTTTGAACGCTAGGATCTCGGGAAGTACTGGTCCAAATTGAAAGATTATTTTTCTATTGGATAGTCCATTTATCGAGGAAGGCTTTAGGCTATAGAACATAACGCTACTATTAATAGAAGCGGAGCATGAATCAAGAATGTAACAAAATCGGGAAAAAATATTCCTTATTCAGGGTTTTCGTACGTTTCGTGCTTTGACATGACACATGACAGCATGTGTCTAAGATTGCGTCATTGAATATCACAGATTACATACTTCATGAATATAAAACCTTTGCTAATCAATTTTGTTTTCTAAATCTGAGTTGGTACAACCAATTTCCGACAGGTGGCGTAGCAGGTAGCTGAAGAGGTGTTTTGTTTGAAAGCGATATTCTCAGGAATGACTGAACCGATTTCAGTCATTCTTTCACCGTTGTATATGTACGGGATCCTGATGAGTACTATATAATGTAGCACGGGCAACGCCGGGGCGGACATCTAGTTATTCAATAAAAATAAAAAGGGAATGACAACACTGTTGTCTAGAACAATCGCTTGTGGTATTTGTCACTAAAAAACTCTTTCAACGAATAATAGACATTTTTTTATTAAATGTGTCCTTAAACGTTTCTTAAAGAGCCCGACAGAGGCCGCGCTTCGTACGTCGTCAGGCAGATGATTATATACTTGATATGTTATACTTGACCGCCATCTTAGTCTACGAAAGAGCGTGCTTACCTATAAGAAACCAAGACACGTGAACAATATCTCCTTTGGCGTGCCAAAGTTCGAGTTCTTTACTGGTAAAAATACATTTACAAGTCAGCCATAAAAACATTGAAGAAATCTGACGGCGATTGCAATAGGCATCGGCATTGCGACGACTGATCCTGGAATTACATTACATTGTTTGATAAAATGACAGGATTTCAATATAATAAAATATGGACCAACTTTAATTTTGATATTTTTGTTTAACTTAATTTATGAACATTCCAAGCTGGATGGGGAAGTCCGTTGTAAAAGTACGAGTTAGAAAATGCGTTTACCGCTGGATAACCCGTTTAATTTAAAGTGACTGTTTCCTAAACGCAATATTTAATATAGCTAACATGCAAACTTTACTCGCGACGCATAGAAATCAGACAGTAACGTCACGATTTAGTAGTTTTTTTTGTATGAAGCGTTTTTAGGAAAGTCCAGAATTGTGATTTTAAAATCGTGATGTCACGGGAAGTTTTTAAGATAACAAAGTAATTCTTTCGCCTACGTTTCAATTATTGAGTAGCCTTTTGATGGCACATTAGATCAAAAATGAATCGTCATGCATTTACGGCGACATGGACACGATGACACGGTTCGGTCAATCGAGCATCAAGTAATGCAGTCGTGTTGTATCAGACGCAGGCGAGCATCGAGGTGCTCCTGACGGGGCTGCAGGCGCCGGCCGAGGAGCAGGTGGAGCTGCGCGGCGGCGCCGGCGGCGTGTCGTGCGCCGAGCGCGCGTGGGCGGCGCGCGTGGCCCGCGCCGTCATCGAGTTCGCGCACTGCTGGATGACGTTCGTGGTGCAACGCTGCGACACCGGCCGCGGCCTGCGGCCCAGGTACGCACAGCTACACGACATACGCCGAGCGCGCGTGGGCGGCGCGCGTGCCCGCGCCGTCATCGAGTTCGCGCACTGCTGGATGACGTTCGTGGTGCAACGCTGCGACACCGGCCGCGGCCTGCGGCCCAGGTACGCACAGCTACACGACATACGCCGAGCGCGCGTGGGCGGCGCGCGTGGCCCGCGCCGTCATCGAGTTCGCGCACTGCTGGATGACGTTCGTGGTGCAACGCTGCGACACCGGCCGCGGCCTGCGGCCCAGGTACGCACAGCTACACGACATACGCCGAGCGCGCGTGGGCGGCGCGCGTGGCCCGCGCCGTCATCGAGTTCGCGCACTGCTGGATGACGTTCGTGGTGCAACGCTGCGACACCGGCCGCGGCCTGCGGCCCAGGTACGCACAGCTACACGACATACGCCGAGCGCGCGTGGGCGGCGCGCGTGGCCCGCGCCGTCATCGAGTTCGCGCACTGCTGGATGACGTTCGTGGTGCAACGCTGCGACACCGGCCGCGGCCTGCGGCCCAGGTACGCACAGCTACGACATACGCCGAGCGCGCGTGGGCGGCGCGCGTGGCCCGCGCCGTCATCGAGTTCGCGCACTGCTGGATGACGTTCGTGGTGCAACGCTGCGACACCGGCCGCGGCCTGCGGCCCAGGTACGCACAGCTACACGACATACGCCGAGCGCGCGTGGGCGGCGCGCGTGGCCCGCGCCGTCATCGAGTTCGCGCACTGCTGGATGACGTTCGTGGTGCAACGCTGCGACACCGGCCGCGGCCTGCGGCCCAGGTACGCACAGCTACACGACATACGCCGAGCGCGCGTGGGCGGCGCGCGTGGCCCGCGCCGTCATCGAGTTCGCGCACTGCTGGATGACGTTCGTGGTGCAACGCTGCGACACCGGCCGCGGCCTGCGGCCCAGGTACGCACAGCTACACGACATACGCCGAGCGCGCGTGGGCGGCGCGCGTGGCCCGCGCCGTCATCGAGTTCGCGCACTGCTGGATGACGTTCGTGGTGCAACGCTGCGACACCGGCCGCGGCCTGCGGCCCAGGTACGCACAGCTACACGACATACGCCGAGCGCGCGTGGGCGGCGCGCGTGGCCCGCGCCGTCATCGAGTTCGCGCACTGCTGGATGACGTTCGTGGTGCAACGCTGCGACACCGGCCGCGGCCTGCGGCCCAGGTACGCACAGCTACACGACATACGCCGAGCGCGCGTGGGCGGCGCGCGTGCCCGCGCCGTCATCGAGTTCGCGCACTGCTGGATGACGTTCGTGGTGCAACGCTGCGACACCGGCCGCGGCCTGCGGCCCAGGTACGCACAGCTACACGACATACGCCGAGCGCGCGTGGGCGGCGCGCGTGGCCCGCGCCGTCATCGAGTTCGCGCACTGCTGGATGACGTTCGTGGTGCAACGCTGCGACACCGGCCGCGGCCTGCGGCCCAGGTACGCACAGCTACACGACATACGCCGAGCGCGCGTGGGCGGCGCGCGTGCCCGCGCCGTCATCGAGTTCGCGCACTGCTGGATGACGTTCGTGGTGCAACGCTGCGACACCGGCCGCGGCCTGCGGCCCAGGTACGCACAGCTACACGACATACGCCGAGCGCGCGTGGGCGGCGCGCGTGGCCCGCGCCGTCATCGAGTTCGCGCACTGCTGGATGACGTTCGTGGTGCAACGCTGCGACACCGGCCGCGGCCTGCGGCCCAGGTACGCACAGCTACACGACATACGCCGAGCGCGCGTGGGCGGCGCGCGTGCCCGCGCCGTCATCGAGTTCGCGCACTGCTGGATGACGTTCGTGGTGCAACGCTGCGACACCGGCCGCGGCCTGCGGCCCAGGTACGCACAGCTACACGACATACGCCGAGCGCGCGTGGGCGGCGCGCGTGGCCCGCGCCGTCATCGAGTTCGCGCACTGCTGGATGACGTTCGTGGTGCAACGCTGCGACACCGGCCGCGGCCTGCGGCCCAGGTACGCACAGCTACACGACATACGCCGAGCGCGCGGGGCGGCGCGCGTGGCCCGCGCCGTCATCGAGTTCGCGCACTGCTGGATGACGTTCGTGGTGCAACGCTGCGACACCGGCCGCGGCCTGCGGCCCAGGTACGCACAGCTACACGACATACGCCGAGCGCGCGTGGGCGGCGCGCGTGGCCCGCGCCGTCATCGAGTTCGCGCACTGCTGGATGACGTTCGTGGTGCAACGCTGCGACACCGGCCGCGGCCTGCGGCCCAGGTACGCACAGCTACACGACATACGCCGAGCGCGCGTGGGCGGCGCGCGTGGCCCGCGCCGTCATCGAGTTCGCGCACTGCTGGATGACGTTCGTGGTGCAACGCTGCGACACCGGCCGCGGCCTGCGGCCCAGGTACGCACAGCTACACGACATACGCCGAGCGCGCGTGGGCGGCGCGCGTGGCCCGCGCCGTCATCGAGTTCGCGCACTGCTGGATGACGTTCGTGGTGCAACGCTGCGACACCGGCCGCGGCCTGCGGCCCAGGTACGCACAGCTACACGACATACGCCGAGCGCGCGTGGGCGGCGCGCGTGGCCCGCGCCGTCATCGAGTTCGCGCACTGCTGGATGACGTTCGTGGTGCAACGCTGCGACACCGGCCGCGGCCTGCGGCCCAGGTACGCACAGCTACACGACATACGCCGAGCGCGCGTGGGCGGCGCGCGTGGCCCGCGCCGTCATCGAGTTCGCGCACTGCTGGATGACGTTCGTGGTGCAACGCTGCGACACCGGCCGCGGCCTGCGGCCCAGGTACGCACAGCTACACGACATACTCCGAGCGGGCGGGGACGGCCGTAAAACACCAAGCGGCGCCCGGGCGTTCGCTGTATCGTTTGAATTTAAACCTTATTTTCAGAAATTTACAATCTATTTTGCAATGAACGTAAACCGATGAGTCGCACAGAGGCGCTCGGGTGACGCTTGCTACGGTCTCCTTGGGCTGCTTGGTGTTTTCCTGGTGTTACATAAAATCCAGTGTTATGATGTTTGTTTCCAGTGAACTCATCACCAAGTCAATTATTATTCGTGAAAATTGACATTTACGTGTAATTTGATCTAACTTGACATAGGATGGTTAATATATACCTCGAATCATGGTTGTATTTTTTTTAATTGCTAATTAATGGAATGTGCCGCCGTAATATTATAAAAAGGGAAAATTTGTGACGTTGATTATCTCTGGATCTACCATTTAAATATTATTTGTGTGACGAGATCTGTACAGTGCTAGGTATAGATATGGACTAATCGTGGTCCAGTATCTACGTGACACTACTGTTGTAGGTAGGTGAGTAGCTTACCATCTGGCGCATATTCTGCTCGTACCGTCACTCGATCCTATAAATAAAAAGTAGCAAACAAGTGAGAAATAAATACACTAGGCGCGCAATGCCTTATTAATCAACGTCCATAATATAATTTTAGAACTTGGTAAAGCAGACTGAAGTGCAATTAATTAACTTTGTTATATTTTGCAGATGGGCGTCGCAAGGTTTAGAGTTCCTAATGCTGGCCTGTGATCCTTGTAACACCAAACATCTCAGTGAGGAAGAATTCGAGGTAAATACCAGAAAATTACAGACAAAATACATTTTTCTAAACGTCAATTATAATGAGACGATCTTCTTAGCATTCCATGGATTCACCGTGCGGGTGCTGGGTCCATCGTGTGGCAGAGAGAGAAAACCCGAGTAAACCCCGAGACTTGTGACTCGGGCGTAGGTTTAAGGGGCCCCTTTCTGACGTACATCAACACTCACCTTCACCACTCGTTTTTCTCTCCCTGCCCAGCCAAATCTGATATGAGCCTCTAGTGCAGCTTTAGATACTCGTTCTAGTATAGAACTTACTGCACTTCTGGATAAGCCAAGGTCTTTCAGCAGGCTATAGAGAGATTTTGCTGGTATACCTCGCGCTCCCACTTCTACAGCGTATAAACTAACTACATAGCCGTTTTTTGTCAATTCGTTTAGGAGGTTGTAATACTTATTTTGTTTCATCGCGTGGTGTTTAGGTATATTAGTTTCCCACGGTACGGTACAAGGTAAAGAACAAGGAGTTAACATAGTTGACTGCCCTAGTGGCTTAGTTGGTAGTAGCTCTGCCTGCGAAGCTGAGGGTCGTGGGTTCGATCCCCACCCAGTGCAAATATTTGTGTGATGAATTCAAATGTTTGCACTGTGTCTGGGTATAAGTATGTATTTAAAACTATGTAATTATTATATCAGCTATCTGGCTGCCATCACACAAGCTTTGCTTAGTTTGGGGTCAGATGGTGTTGTGTGTGAATTGTCCACCAATATTTATTTATTTATATTTATTTATTTATAGAAGTTCCGTAAGTTCCGTGTTGCTATAGCATAAAATCAACAGTACAGAGTAGCGTTTGTTTATAAAATTTAGCTATTGCAATGGTCAACATCCAGATGACCATTAATATCTGTCCTAGGGAATCATCATCATCATCATCTTGTCGTGTGTATTGACAGGAGCTGAAGCAGCTGATGGACGGCTGCATCTCGCACGTGATCGGGTCCCGGCCCGCGGCCGCCGACACCGTGGCCACGCCCAGCCCGCGCCCGCGGCACCGCCTGCATGTACGTTACCTTGACGCTTGTATTGACGACCACGTCCATGGGCGCAATGATCTTGACGACAACGTCCATGTGCGCATTGACCTTGAAGCTTGTTGACTTGACGCCCACGTCCTAGTGCGTAATGACCTTGACGACCACGTCCATGTGCGTACTGGCCCTGACGTTTGTCTTGATGAACATGTCTAAGTGTGTAGTGAGCTTGACGACTACGTCCATATTCGTACTGGCCTTGACGTTTGTCTTGACGCACATGTCTAAGTGTGTAGTAAGCTTGACGACTACGTCCATATTCGTACTGGCCTTGACGTTTGTCTTGACGCACATGTCTAAGTGTGTAGTAAGCTTGACGACTATGTCCATATTCGTACTGGCCTTGACGTTTGTCTTGACGACCACGTCCATGTGCGTACTGACCTTGAAGCTTGTTGACTTGACGCCCGCGTCCATGTACGTACTGACCTTTACGCCTGTTGTCTTGACGCTCACGCCCTAGCATGTATCAACCTTGACGCTTGTCTCGACGCTATTTTCCATTTTATTAGTGACTAGCTCCCTCGGCGAACTTCGTTCCACCTTTTGAACCTTCCCTGGACTCCTGCCAATAATACAAAACCAAAATCAGTACAAAACCAAAATCAGTCCAGCCGTTCTCGAGTTCTAGCGAGTCTAGTCTCACCAATTAAATTTTCCATATAAGTTAAAGTAAAATGTGTCGTATTTGTATGCGCTGTAGAGTCCGATGTCGTCTAACCAGGCGTGCAAGGAGGTGCCGACGCCGCCGACGCCGCCCAGCGAGCCTGAACCCGTCCTCCTGTTCAACGGACCCGACTCCAATGGTAACTCACTTTTCATATTATTTTCTGACTTCAAGAAAAGGAGGAAGATTCAATTCGGCTGTATGTTTTCGAAATTTAAAACTTCTATTTAAAAAAAAATCCGTTGGCTGTGAAATGAACATAAGCGTCGCGTTCGTAATGAAAGAAATCTTCGGATAAACTCGGGACATGCCATGGTCATAGCCACGCCCTCCTGTTTCACCCGCGTAGTTTACAAAGTGAGCTATAAAATACTGAGTTATAAGTTTACACTTCTATCGGCAGACTATGACTGCCATTTTTTTGTTGTTGTGTATGTTACGCGATTGCTCAGCCAATTGTGAATCAATTTTGCTGGTTCTTTTTTTATTTGGTGGGTCAGGCGGTCCCATATAAATTTTATCGAAATCTGTGTTGTTTTTTTATATAATACTAGCTGCACCCTGCCACGCACCGCTGTGGCACATTGTGATGCAAAATTTAGATAAAAACATTCCTTGATGCAGATTATATTATATCATTGTGAAATCTCAGCTCGATCACTGCAGAACTTTTTGAGTTTTTGAAGCGTATACAAACCAACATTTTTATGTATAGAGAAGAACAAAAACTAAAATTTGCTATCATTTATCTCGACGAATTCTTAATTGCTCCTTTTGAAATTCCATCGGGTGTCTTAATATAATTTTTAAAATGAGTCGATTTTGTTCTTTTTGGAAAAATCATTTTTGAGACTTTAACTCTGAAATTAACATTCAAAATTCACCCTGACTGATGTTGTAATCATTGGGAGAAGCTCCCTCTGGCAGTGCATTCCATGTATGTCCAGTATTCTTGTTCCCAGCGCACCGGCGGCGCGTGCTAGCGGCCACGAAGCAGCTGGACGAGGCGCGGGAGGCCTCTCTGCGGGAGGCCAAGAGCGTGGGCCGCGTGGTCACCGCGGCGGTCTCCAGCTATGAGCCCAAACTGCGGCAGCTCACCTTCAAATGGCAGCGGGGGCTGAAGATTGGCGCTGGGACCTTCGGGAAGGTAAAAGCAGTTTATTTGAAGGTACTATTTGTCTCCAAATATTTCGCAAGATGCAGCGTTGTCAGGACAAGATAACCGACGATCTGGTGAAGGTTTATCGTTGTATGCGGGCGGCGCAAGACCGGTATTTGTGGAGTTTTTTTGGGAGAGGCCTTCGTTCAGTATCCCGTTAATGAAGATTGAGTTAGACATTCGCCAACGTAGTAGTGCCCGTTTCCACGCGGCATTTAAGATTGTGGGCTGGGTGGTCACCGCGGCGGGCTCCAGCTATGAACCCAAGCTGCGATAGCTTGCCTTCAAGTGGCAGCGGGGGCTGAAGATCGGGGCTGGGACCTGCGGGGAAGGCACCTACTGTCTATTTTTATGTTATGTTATACAGACGAGATAAGCATGACATCTGCCTGATAGCAACACGTCTGCCCATAAAAAGTATTAGGCAGCCATTGAAACGTAAAGAGTCCGGATCATTACCTAAAACTTCACCGCACTCGTCACCCATGCGTTATCTCTAATAAATTCTCTAAATAATTAGAACGCAGCGATATTTTATCACATTACTATTTGACGGTAGATTAACAAGAAAAGACGTGGTTACTTACTTCCCCAGGTCGACTCTTGTAAAAAAAAGAAGTGTGGCACTCGAGGACTGCCGCTGTAAAGCTATTGCATGTTGCATACATTTTTATCAACATAAGCAATAGGGATGTTAACAATTTTTCGGAATTGCTTTTATTTTGAAGAGTGACATTTGTTTACCATAAAAAATATCACGGGAAATCCGTTAAGTTGGCAACACTGCTAAGAGCATTTAGTCTGTAAAGCTAATACAAATAAGATTCATAGTCGAATGACCGAGTGGGGAGGACGGCGTTACGGTCTTCCATCCCTCTTTCTTGTGAACATAAGAAAGAGATGCACGATCACTAAAATTCGGTCCCCAGGCCCGCTAAATTATATAAATTAAAGGCCCGATAAAAGCTATGCAATAGCTTAAAAATCCTACCACTACAACCCAATAGGGATGTTAACACTAATTACAAATTAATGTTTAATGTTGATTTTATGGTAGTTTGTATTAATAGAATATCGAAAAACACATTTTTATAATTTAATATTACGTAATAAATTTGTTATAAACGATTTTAAATGCTATATTTTTAATCTGTTGTCACGTGACTGGAAACACCAATATGAATTATTACGTCACTTGTCGCAAAACAAGCTATCGAAAACTGACTAAACTGTTTACTTTTCTGCATTTTTACTATAGTTTGCGATCTTAGCGACGACGATTTTGATTGTTTGTATTCAAGTAATCATAAAAAAACACATAAACAGGATATACAGTCATGAATCGCAACCAATATTTTGCGACTAGTGACGTCACGTCAGCCGTTAGTGTTTTAGCGGCAAACTTCAAAATTAGTCTAATATTGCATATTTACTCATCGAAAATACAAATATTTTGAAATAAAATGTTATTTATTACGCTAAACATGCGTTAATCTTCAAAATAAAAGCAGTTCCGAAAAGTTGTTAACATCCCTATTGAAGTTGAGTTAGGCAATCGGCCTTAAAAAGTTCAAGATGAACTGTTTGTTTATCTAGTGTCGTTATACTCAACACAACAGGTAGTGTAAAAAATAGAACACATTGTTTATTATTTAATTAATGTTATTTCCAATCCAATGTTAAGCTTAGACAACGCCCTACGCCACTGCCAATTGATTAGATTTTCTAAAGCGGCCTTTATTCCCAGGTGTATACGGTGGTGAATACGGAGAGTGGGCAACTACTCGCTATGAAGGAGCTGACCATCGGCGCGAACGACCGGCGCGCCTTCCAGCGGGCCGCCAACGAGCTGAGGGTGCTCGAGGGAGTCATACACCCGCACCTTGTGCGGTACTACGGGGGCCGAGCTGCACCGGGTCAGTACACGATGAAACGTCCCTACCTTGTCCGACCTTTAGCTGCCTTAAAAGGCGGAAATAAAAGTAAAGGTAGGTAGTTATTGGATGATCTTTGGGCCAAGATCATCACACAACGGAAGCCAGACGTTACGGTAGACCAACTAAAAGCCGGGCCACACAGAGGCGGGAGCCGCGAGAAAGCGATCCGATAGCGATCGAGTGCAAAGCGATAGCGGTCCGTATCATGTCACACAGAGCTACTGCCCGCAGCCCGCGGCGGGCAGATGGCGAGAACACAGCCGGTGTGACACCAAAAGCGATCAAATTGCTCACGACCTTACGTTGTAAAAAATACAACTCGTGAGATCGGATCGCGATCGCTACGCGAACGCTCTGTCCTGTGTGACAGCTTGTACTGACTACCGTAGAATACAGCGCCCGCGCCGGCCGTCCGCCGCGCGTCCTTCCCGCGAAGCATGGCGAAGCGATCTCTTGTTTGTCGTCACGATCTTGTCACGCGGGAAATCGCATCGCGCCGGATCGCTCCCGCTTGCTATGTGTCAGGTTGCATACAAATTCGAATATTACAAAAAATTCCCGTCCCGGATCGCGATCGCTTTCTCGCGGCTCCCGCCTCTGTGTGGCCCGGCTTTAAGCGAATGAAGCCGGAATGACCGTAGTGATTGGTCTGGACAGGACACAGACAAGTGGAAAGAGGGTGACAGGCTTTTGTACGGCATTGGAACATTTCAGACTCTGAATAATAATAAATAAATAATAATAAATATTGGTGGACAATTCACACACATTTCCATCTGACCCCAAACTAAGCAAAGCTTGTACTATGGCGGCCAAATAGCCTTGTAATAATCAATAGCAAATAATTGATTGACTTAGAACAATTTTCTTTACTTATGACGTCCTGGTGTAATTAGATAGGAATGTAAGTTTACTATTAATAAACTATTAAACTATAAAATTTTTGAGCGACTGCATTCTCTCGAATCACAATAATTGGCGTGGATTGGTTAGGACATCGACAAGTAGAAAGAGAGTAGGGAGGCCTTTTCTCAGCGTTGGTACATTTTAGACTCTTCATACTTAATTGAACAACCTAGAATAATTTTCCAGCGACTGCTGTTTCCTCGAACGCTGTAGCAAGGGTGGTGGAATGTCTAATAAATGGTGTTCTTTGTATGGCAGGAGAAGATGTTACCGTGTATGTTGACTTACAGCTACAGCCGTTCCCTTGGACGGCGTCGCAAGCGTGAGAGTATGACTGATAGGTGTTGTTTATTGTATGACAGGAGGAAATGTTGCTGTTTATGGAGCTTTGCGTGGAGGGTTCCCTGGAGGCGCTGGTGGCGACGTCGGGCGCGCTCAACGAGGCCACGGTGCGCCGCTACACGCGCCAGCTGCTGAGCGCGGTGCAGGCGCTGCACAGCCGCAGCATCGCGCACCGGGACATCAAGAGTGAGTGGGGGCGGGGGGGACACTGGGGGGACGGTGCGCCGCTACACGCGCCAACTGCTCTGCGGGGGGGCTACTGAGGGGGGACGTCGGGTGCGCTCAACGAAGCGACGGTTCTAAACGACGATAGGTTCTATAAAACTCTAGGGTCTATAAACGATGATAGGGTATATAATAGACCTCATTTATTTTGCCTATAATGCCAATATTTGTACTAAGCCCTTGGAATCTTCATTTATCATACGGAAGAAAAATACTGGAACACTGTCCGATTCTACCTTTTGCGATAGATGCCTCTTATCTAGATTAAAGATGTATTTTACAAATAGATGTTACATCCTAAGCCGTTATAATAGCTTAACAACAAACAAACCGCTGTGTTATACATGTCTTTTCAAAACAGAAATCCATTTACTCTCTTGAAGTTTTGACTCCAAGTTGCATCTAAGATTGTGTATTGTCGTATTTTCAAAAATGAAGACGTTTGTCGTTGTTCCAGGCGGCAACATATTCCTGACGAATGAGGGCCACTGCCTGAAGCTGGGCGACTTCGGGTGCGCCGTCAAGATCCGCGCCAACACCACCGCGCCCAACGAGCTGCAGGGATTCGTCGGCACGCAGGGTCTGTACTACCATTTACTACTATCAAACGCGGATCCAACAGGCGGTCAGATCCCCCCTTGACCTGGGTCTAGTACCTAGGCGGAGCACTATAAACTATAAAAACGGAAAATGTAAATTTGTTAATTATTAGTTTTGTCGGAAAATTCATGATTTTCCGACGATGTTCAGGGTAAATTTGGTGATTTGATTATGTACGGCATTGGTTCCATACAGTTTCAATACTTGTTCTAATCCATTATTCCGCAATGCCGTACAAAAATCATGCGACAAGAAGGAAAGAGCGAGGGTCGCTACCCCCCTCTTCAATTTGCTTTCAGTTGGACAGCTTTCAAATGCCGGCATAGTGCTGAATCCTATTATATTATACATCGTGTGGCGGAAAGGTCCAACAATATTTATTGTAGTTCATCTATACTAGGTATCGAATCACATATGTGAATATTAGACACGAAAGCACAACATTTTTTTTTCATACAAAGTTAAAAATTCGTTGTTTATTATTTTATTTGACAACCCTAATCACCAGCGGCGCGGCGCGGTCACTGACCGCCGGCCGCCGCGCGCCGCTCCGTCGTCGCACGCCGGTGGCGTTAGGGTTGAAGCTGGTAAATTTTACATCAAACTTTGACTCGTATTATCTCGCAATCTACAGTATTGAGGGGAAAGAAACCTCGGAGATGAAGTCCACATCAGTGTTGGAATGACCTATCCAAATACTATTGGACCTTTCCGCCACACGTTGTAAAATACCCTTCTATCATCCTACATAGTTTATAAATTTTGTTCACGGGCCTGTAGTCTATAATTAAATCGCACACATGTACTTATCTCTCGGTCTTGTGACTAGAGCTTTACTATGTGGCTCCCCCCTGGTGACAAAGCTGGATCCACCCTTGACTACTACCTTATTGATGTTATATCCTTTTGGGGCGTTGGGGGAAAAATGAGAGTAAGGATTGTATTTTTTTTTTTTAATAATGAGTGATGAGACGTGCAGGTATGTTGCTTACCATCAAGCACATGTGCTTGCCACATAACAGCACAGTGACACGCAGCTAATGGAACATGGAGAGTCCAAATCGTTACCCAGCACTGCACTGCGCTCGTCACCTAGATATCGAAGTTGTTATATCTGTAAGCCCTGTAATTTCTCTGGAAACATTGCCCTTCAAATTGGAACACAGTAGTATTCACATTACTGCTTAGCGGTAGGATAACTGGCAAAGGTGTGGTACTTCCCCAGGCGGGGCTCTGCTACCACTACAACATTGACTAACTACCTTATTGAAATGAAATCCTTTCAGGGCGTTGGGGGGAAAAAATAGAGTAAATCTTTACTAAGAGCGCAGCAAGAGCGGGGGTTTGTAACAGTGTGCATTGTTAGAAAAATCCGAGCCCCTGATCTTGGCTAGTAAACATTGTAATTAACTTGAGGTCAATATTCTTGAATTGAGTTATATATTCTATGGTGCTAAGAAATTCGACTTGTTAGCATGAGGAATAGAGAGAAAAATACTTCTTGTCTACATACTTGTGTTCTTTGCCTGGGGAAGTACCACACCTTTTCCAGTTATTCTACCGGCAAGCAGTATTGTGCAAACATTACTGCGTTCCGGTTTGAAGGTCAATTTTTTTCCAGAGAAATTACAGAGCTTAGAGATATAACATCTCATTTCTCTGGGTGACGAGTGCAGTGCAGTGCTAGGTAATGATTTGGACTTTTCATGTTCCAATAGCTGCGTGTCACTGTACTATTATGTGGCAGTTGCTTACCATCAGGCACATGTCCTGCTAGTCTCGCCATTCTTTATTTAAAAAAAAAGTGAACTAGGGTTTCCGGATCTGTAGTCGCCGTCGACTAGACCAGCCGTAATTTGCATAAGCAACAGAGCTCTTTAAACAGAATGAAGTCTTTTTAACCCCCGACAAAAAAAAGGGGTGTTATAAGTTTGACGTCGATGTCTGTCTGTCTGTCTGTCTGTCTGTCTGTCTGTCTGTCTGTCTGTCTGTGTGTGTGTGTGTCTGTCTGTGGCACCGTAGAGCTCAAACGGATGGGCCGATTTCGATGCGGTTTTTTTAATTTGAAAGTTAATATCCGTGCAGGTGTTCTTAGCTATGTTTGGTTAATATCGATTCAAAATGGCCGCCTCCACAAAATGGCGGACAAAATATTTCTTCACAACCTACCTCAATATGGGTATCAAATGAAAGGGCTTGACTAGTAGAGTACTAAACACTATAACAAATTTCAAATCCAAGATGGCCACCACCACAAAATGGCGAATTATATAATATTTTTCACTACTGCCTCAATATGGGTATCAAATGAAAGGGCTTGATTAGTAGAATACTTTGCACTATGACAAATTTCAAATCCAAGATGGCCGCTACCACAAAATGGCGAATTACATTTCCTTTTTCACAGCTCCCTTAATATGGGTATCAAATGAAAGGGCTTGACTAGTAGAATGTTCTACAGATAACAAATCTAAGGTAGTCGGGGGCTAATCAAAATTTTTAATTTTGTTCTTGTTTTACCTATATGTTGGTTTACACTTGACCGCCATCTTGCCTTATAGGCGACGATGCGGGCTACGATAGAGCGTGTTAAGAAACCGATTCACACTCGATTTGAAGACACCAAGATTGTAACCATCGGGAACACATTCAGGCAACACATTCCACTGCCTGGACGTTCTTATCACAAATGAAGAGTCAAACATCTCGGTCTAGTGCTGCTACTTCTAGTCATTCAGAGTATTAATTCTGGTTTCAAAGACGCGTAAATACGTCATAAGTTTTGTACGTAAATACGTTTGTACATAAAACAACGTGTTGACGTGTTGTGTTTGCAGCGTACATGGCGCCCGAGGTGTTCATGAAGTCGTCGGGGCACGGGCGCGCCGCCGACATCTGGTCGCTGGGCTGCGTCGTCACTGAGATGGCCTCCGGGAAGGTAAACCACCATACTACTTCACCTACTCACAAAACTTTCACAAATGAACTTTTTATTTTTAAGTGAAAACTTATTTTTAAAGTGAAAACTTATTTTTAAAGTGAAGAATTACTTTTGAAGTGAAAACTTACATTTAAATTGAAAACTTATTTTCAAAGTGACAACTTATTTTTAAAGTGAAAACTCTTTAAGCGCACCACACACAGATTTTTCGTGGGCCGTGAATTGAGCTCAAGCTTCACGCTCATAAATGATTGAAATCTTCGCATTTCTAGATGGCCATGGTTAGAATCATGGCCATCTAGTCTAAATGACCATGGTTATAAGACTTATTTAGACGACAGTGCTTTAAAGATTTATTCCAGACTAGGACCCTCCAGTTTCACCTGCGCAGTTTCTAAAGTGAGCTATCAAATATTGAGTTATACATGTTCACTTCTATCGGCAATCCCTAACAAAAAAAAATCTCTTATGTTATATGGAGTCATGTTATGAGCAGGGCATGTGCCTGATAGTAAGCGATGCACCTGCCCATAACAGTACATCGTCACCCAGCTGTTGTAAGATAAAGAGCTCGAATCATTATCAAGCATTGCACTGCGGTCGTCATCCTGAGCTATAATTCTATTTCCGGAGTGGGGGGTTGTGACGTCACCCTATCGTAAAAATTTTACCATAACGTGACGTCACTCGAAACTTCTAAGCACCAGTATCTTCGTCATTTTTTTGTTTGTGAAACATAAGAAAAGATATGTGTGGAATATTTTTTTATTAATACAGACGGACTAACTACATACTTGTTTTTTTAGTCGTCTATCCTATTGTATACAGGGTTACTGGTAATCAGCCTGCATCTGTTTAATCATTGGGCTTGGCCATGTTCTGTATGTAAAACAAACAACTTTTGCTAAAACTACTTAAAGTACAAATCCCAAAAAATGTGTTTGTTGACCTTTTAGCAATATTTAACGGCTGTTTAGTGTTTATTCACTGCGGCACATCATTTATCGAGAGTTAAAGAGCGCGCACGCTCTCTTAAATATAAATAAATATTGGTGGACAATTCCAACACAACCACCATCGGACCCTAAACTGAGCAAAGCTTGTACTATGTCGGCCAGATAGCTTATATAATCTACTATAATAACTACCTAAACTCAAAAAATTTTTTTTGTTTGTTTTTTTTTTTAATATTACGGAAACCCAAGTAACTAATAAAAAACATCATCGACACGAAGAAGAAGCTGATATAATGCTTATAGAGTTAGAAATACATACTTATTATACATACTTAGAAAATTGTTATTGTAACAATTTGTTTTTAGACCGGGAAAGTACATAAATATGTTTATATTGTACAGGGCTTAATCACGATATAAATCATTGTTTAATTACCTCGACGTTTCAAAAATACACTTCGGGATAATACACTTTTTTATTTTGTACTTATAGGACAAAAATATGTACTAAAGTTTATAAACTGTAGAACGAAAGTTGACGTATTTAATCTACCCAACATCCCCTTAAACGGATGCAGGGTGATTACCGATAACCCTGAATACAATGTGATTGTGTATCCCCAGCGTCCGTTCGTGGAGTACGACAGCAACTACCAGATAATGTTCCGCGTGGGCATGGGCGCGCGGCCGCACATCCCGCCCACGCTGTCGGAGGAGGGCCGCACCTTCTGCGAGCTGTGCCTGACGCACGAGCCCGAGCAGCGCCCGCGCGCGCACGACCTCATGCTGCACACCTTCCTCATGGTGAGTTCCCTCACATCACACCTTCCTCATGGTTAGTTTCTACACATCACACCTTCCGCTTGCTGAGTTCCTACACATCACACCTTCCTCATGGTGAATTCCTACACATCACACCTTCCTCATGGTGAGTTCCCTCACATCACACCTTCCTCATGGTGAATTCCTACACATCACACCTTCCTCATGGTGAGTTCCCTCACATCACACCTTCCTCATGGTGAATTCCTACACATCACACCTTCCTCATGGTGAGTTCCCTCACATCACACCTTCCTCATGGTGAATTCCTACACATCACACCTTCCTCATGGTGAGTTCCCTCACATCACACCTTCCTCATGGTGAATTCCTACACATCACACATTTCCCGTGGTGAGTTTCTTACATATCACACCTTCCGCATGGTGGGTTCCCACATATCACACTTTCCTCATGGTCAGATCCTACACATCACACCTTCCTTATGGTAAGTTTCTACAAATCACACCTTCCTCATGGTGAGTTCCTATTCATATTCTTCATGCAGAGTCTGCACATTCTTCATAGTGAGACCGCATAGATATACATTGATTATTATTTGGTCAATGTAGGCGCATTAAACTGCGTATTATGTAATTTGCGACCGTTAAATCAGTATGACATCAAAAGGGTTAAACTATGACTGTATCGTTCCAGGTGAACTCAGACGAGAACGACTGCAAGTGCGAACCGGCGTATCTCATCGCGTAACGAACCGCCACTGACTGCGTGCTCGGAACTCAGTGCGTGTCCACGTGCGTCGCAGACAAGCTGTTAGACGTCGTGCCGTCTCTGTCGCACCTACCGCGCAAGACGAGACGACGTAAGCGAGACAGCACTATATGGATCCTTAGTGATAGCTATCGTAGTGTTGGTGTTTTTGTGTGAAACTGTTTTTAAGGAAACTGCATTTAGTATTTAGATCAATTTTATAGGTAAATAGAACCTGTTACTTTATCGATAATATGAAACAGCAGGTGCATAAACGTATAAGGAACCTTGTGTTCCCACTGCTGGGACTCTGGCCATTCTCTCACAAAGTGATTCAGGGTCATAATCCACCATCCTGGCAAACTGCGGGCTGCTTTTTTTCTTCGTTAACGGCTGGACCGATTTTTAATGAAAATTTCTGTGCGTTTTCAAGTGGATTCGAGAATGGTTTAGATTAACAATTGGACGATTTTCCCCAAAGAGTTTACATATACTACGTATAGAGCTAGATTTTCCGCACGGTTCCTTTGTGTCAATCGTAAGCAGATGACGTCCATACTTACTATGGCAACAGAGTGATGTGCCGCGACAAAAGTATGACACTTCCACAAGAGCGACAAGGCAAGAATGATGCTACCCGTGCTTTCGGTGTAAAGCGTTTGTGCCAACTCTATACGTAGTATATGTAAACTTTTTGATTTTTCCTCTATTTGTCAGTGTGTTTATTTTAGCTAGCGCTGTAAACTTTTTGGTTTTTGAAAATGTTTATAATATAATAAATACTTTTGATAAAGTTCGTCTTATAACGGTCAAGCGCCACAGTCTCAGCGTCCCTCACCTGTTATAAATTGTATGTTTCTGTATTGATATTGTAACGGTACCCATAGTACGCGTTTCGATAGTTGATCGTACGATATTTCGAATCGTAAGGGTTATTGAAATTTGCCATAATGTTAAATTCATGGATTGTTTTGTGAAAATTATCTATATATCAAAGCCTACCTTAACCTGTTTATTGACAGGGAAAAAGGCCCAGTTGAGCAAATTTAGACTCAATCAACAGGAATTTAGTTTTAAATTAACAGAACGCGCGTGCCCGCCGGTGGATCGTGTTAAGAGAGTTAATCAGCCTTTTTAGGCTGAATGTCATGCAAACCGCTAGTTAAATGATGTATAGTTAACGGGATAGGTTGTTCTTTGAACGGTTGATTAAGCTAGTAAGTACACACATAGTACAGTATCACAGCCAAGTTAAGGCTAGTGCAGAAGAAGCGTTAGTTGCTGACGCTCCATCGTAGACCGCATCATCGCTTAACAACAGGCGAGATGGTGGTCAAGTGTAGACTTATACATTATACATGTTAAAAATAAAGTAATAGTTCATAATTAAAGAAGCATAATTTATTGCGTGCGTGCACACACGCACTTTTTTTTATTATATTATAAGACTACATTAATTGCAAACATAAAGAAGCAAAGTATCCTACAGGTACTGTTTAATTATTAAATTTATTACCCATATAATGAGACTTCATTACACTTCTTACGCAGAGGTAGTTTGTAAGAAATAAATATTTTTGTATCTAGTTTTCTAAAGCAGCACTGTTGCAAATTCTATACAACCTTTTGATTCGAGATTTCATGCCGTTGATTTTCAAAACTTGTACTATTAACTGAATTTTATCAAGATTTGACAGCTACTAATGGTGGCAATGATGCCTGACAAGTCATAGATAGACATATTAATATTACGGTGTGACACGGTTAAAACATGTTTATGTAACTGTTATTGGCATCTCATTCCCTCTTAAAATGTCAGAAAGAGACAGAGAACCATAACAATGTCAAAGTGTAAGTTGACATGGCACTGTGTCACACTCGTAGAATTACGGCCAGTGATAGTTTTGTTTTCTAATAGTTTGTAATAGCTACATTTATTTAATTCTGATCTTTTAGCTTAGAAAAATTTTGTACGCAGTTTCTCTACACTTCTCAATATTGTTAAATGTAATTCGAGAACGCATTCCTACATCAAATATGTATATATCATTATCATATTTAAACAGTTAAGGATATTTCTAGGTAAAGTAAGTGGCACACAATTGAGTGGGTCAAAGTATATAGAAATGTTTGTAAAACTTGAACTTACTTTGTAATTATTTAGCGAACGAAGAGATTTGATACTACATGATTGATTGTGGAATGTGTTGCTTAAGTGGATTCGCTATGGGCACAATCTTATTGTTTTTAAGTTGTGTGTGGATTGATTTCTTATAGATAGATATATGCAGGCATTATCATCAATTAATATTGTTTTGGATACGCTAATTATCGAACATTGTTAATTTATAATTCATTGGAGAACTGGGTGTGCCACCGGTGCGTCTTTGAGGGTACTGCGTGCCCCGCACCTCAAATAAAGCCCTGGCTATACACAAAATCAGAGAATGCATGATCGCGTAACATTAGGTGAGATAACATAGTCAAGCATAGCCTAGGAATGTGAATAATTGGCAATCATAGAGACTGCTGATAGAAGTAAAACTTATAACTCAGAATTGGATAGCTAACTTTGGAAACTACGCAGGTGTGCGAGTTTACCCGAAGATTTCGCTCATTCCTGAGCGTGACGCTAGAATTCAATTCACAGCCCACGAAAAATCCGTCTGTGGCGCGCCAAAAAAAGATTTCATTTCAAAAAGTTTCTAATTTTAATATATTAAACAGCATTAATGCTGCACAATACGTCACTTGTATTGCTACAGATAGTATAGTTACAAATATACTGGTATTACACCGATAGTGAACAATATTTTACGAGCTAAAAACGCACAGACGTAAATATCGATCGGGCTGTTTCGGAATAGTAGGAAATAAACAATGATTTATTAATTTTTTAATCGATGTTAGGTTAACGTTTGACCTGTCTACGAAATGGGTTGCCAATTTGACTCGTATTTTGAGCGATCCGAAACGAAACGGACTAGACAGAGTACCTAGTTTGTACAACGCAATCCGATCGACTCAAATTTAGAATGACAAACCTTGTCTCTGTTTTTCTATACTGATTCGACAAAGATCGAGATGTTTGATTCCGCGTCGGCGTCGATCCGATTGCAATTAGAATTAGGGTACTGATCGGAGTCGAAAAATGTTTCGTTCTATCGCCAACTCTGAAAACGCTAGAAAACAACGATTTGTCCATTATATTTGTCGAATCCAATGTATTTTTTGTATGAAATATAGTAGGTACAAGCGTTCTGCATAAAAGTGTTTAGTAAAAATTAAAAGATTTGATTATTTATGTACGATTGTTGATAGTTAATCGCAAACTGTAATATTGTAGGTACCGTTATTTTGCAATAAAACGCTTGAGATTATACAGCTATAGTAGAATAGGTGAGTTTATAAACGACGATTAAGGCGCTGGGAAGACCTGAGTGAAATTCACGAATGCAAAATTAAGCTCCGCCCCTTTACAACTCCGATAAGACAGCGCCACACGAAGTTGCGTGCACTCAGTAAAATTATTTGCATTGATGGAAACAAAAGGCTTCCATGCTCATGCTCATAGATGGCGCTTTTCAAAATTTTTATTAATTAGAAATGCACGTCTTTTGCTGTTTACAAATTTTTTCGTCTGATTCTCTTATTTTTCTAACGGACTAAGTAAAGTCCTTTTGTATATTAAATAAAAAACAAATTGCATAAATTAGCTAAGCCAGGAAGATGAATCACTACATATTAAGTAATCCATTTCTTTAAAATTATTGTACGAATTTTGAAGAAAAACATTCACTGTTGGTGAAGTACATGTGTAAGTACCTGGGTGACCGAGCTTTGCTCGGTTTAAACACTGAATATATTTAGATATTAGTGGCGGCCCGGCGGCATTTTCAGATTTTGCCCCGCCTAAAAATATTGAAGGTCCGGGGCTGACTAGCAGCACCCTGCGAGTTTACCTTCACTGTTCCCGTTCCCGTTATTTTTCAGGATAAAAGTAGCCTGTGTGTTATTCCAGACTATAATCTTACGTGTTTTCCAAATATCAGCCCGATCCGTTTATACGTGACTTGATGTTTGTCGTGACTGAGCAAAAACATCCAAACATTGACATTTACAATATTAGTAGGATTGGATACTAATAGTACATAATATAATCATCATTATCATTAGACGAGGCTACGAGTAAATAATCCACCATTATTGCATACTACAACTCGGAAAACAAGTTTTTAATAATAATACAGCGACGCCATTTCGCTGCTTTGTAACGAAAGGTCCACAAACAAAACAAAACCAAAATCACTTTTATATCATTTTAGTTAGGGCATTCTTTTTATTAACAAGTGATAAAAGTATTTTTGTTGTGACGGGATGAGCAGTAAGTATATGTGCCTGATGGTAAGTCACATGCCTATAATAGCGCAGTGACACGCAGGTATTGGAAAATAAAGAATCCTAATCATTACGTTGCATTATACTGCGCTCGCCACGACTATTATCTACATGTGTTCTAAATTTCTGCCCGACCCAACGTTACGACGTGATTAAGCAATAAACATCCAAGTATCCAAACATCCATATTTTTCAATATATTTCTATCCATATATTGAACATTTAAAATATTAGTAGGATTTCATATCAAAGCCCTGTAATCATACTGTATTTTTTCCTTTAAACCGGAAAACTGTGATGTTTTTAACCCCGACCAAAAAGGGTGTTATAAGTTTGACATTGATGTCTGTCTGTCTATCTGTCTATCTGTCTGTCAGTCTATGTGTGTGTCCATCTGTGGCACGGTAGAGCTCAAACGGATGGGCCGATTTCGATGTGGTTTTTTAGTTGAAGGTAAATATCTGTGCTGTTCTTAGCTATGGTTGGTTGATATCGATTCTAGATGGCTGCCTCCACAAACTGGCGGACAAAATATTTGTTCACAACCTGCCTCAATATGGGTATCAAATGAACAATAAGAACAATATGGGTTTGCCTAGTAAAATATTATACATTATAACAAATCCAAGATGGCCGCCACCACAAAATGGCGAATTACATTTTTTCACTACTACCCCAATATGGGTATTAAACGAAAGGGCTTGACTAGTAGAATACTATGCAATATGACAAATTTAAAATCCAAGATGGCCGCTACCGCAAAATGGCGACTTACATTGCTTTTTTCGCAACTCCTCAATATGGGTTTCAAATGAAAGGGCTTGACTAGTAGAATGTTTTACAGATAGCAAATCCGAGGTAGTCGGGGGTTACTTAAAATTTTTAATTTTGTTCTTGTCACACTACTGCTTGGCGGTGGAATAGCTGGCAACTTGACTAGTAAAACATTACACACTATGACCAATATAAAATTTAAGATGGGTGCCACCATAAAATCCCGAATTATATTTTTTCACTTCTACCTCGATATGGATAACCAAATTTTCCTAATTCTTTTTTATTTCGTAAGTGAATATGTCTTAAAATACAATACATGATTTTATTAAATCGAGTAAAAATATATATGTAGTTCTATATAGTGTCTAGACATAAGTGAAAATAATCTATACTAATATTACAAAGCTGAAGAGTTTGTTTGTTTGTTTGAACGCTAGTATCTCGGGAAGTGCTGGTCCGAATTGAAAGATTGTTTTTCTATTGGGTAGTCCATTTATCGAGGAAGGCTATAGATCAGGGGTCGGCAAGTAGTTTTAGGCGGGGTCCGGATGAAGTGCAGAAATTTTGACGAGGTCCAGAAAAATAACTAATGTATGTGGTATTATAGTAGGTAGTGGTATTAGCTAATACCATTACCTACTATAATACCACTAGTGCTTAAACAGCCCACTAAATGTTCCTACTGCTGAACCTCGGGGTCGGGGGCTTCCCTCGCAAGGAGAGAGTCAACACCATAATCCACCACGCTGGCCCAGTGCGGATTGGTGGATGACACATGACTTCGAAAGATTCTAGGTACATGTCGGTTTCCTCACGATGTTTTCCTTCACCGTTTTAAGTTAGCGGCATTATGAACATGACTTCGAAAAGACAGTGGTGCACGTGGTTTTGAACCCAGGGTCTCCGGATCGGCAGTCGCCGTTCTCCCGATTAGACCCGCCGAAACTTGGTAACAATTAAGTGCTACTTATTTATTGTACGGTATCAAACTCAACTAGCAATTATAAAAAAACACAGGACCTAAAATCAATGCGACAAATTACACTGATCCTCTTGAGCCAGCTCTTTATAGTTTGCCCTCGAGAACTCGAGAAGAATAGCAAATTCGACGTGTGTCTTCCACAAGTAATTGGAAGGGGGTTAATCTCGAAAATTATTTGTTTAAAAAAAATTGAGAAAGATGACCCACATACGTAAGTCGAAACAAACATAGTAACCAAATTGATAGCTAGTTTTTTGCGATTTCCAAATTTTTCTGAGATGTGTTTGGCCCAAAATTCTTCAGTGAACACAGTTTTATACATTTGAGAAAACACATCTTCTTGCATATCAAATATTTGAAGTGAAGCCTTTGACAAATTAAACAATTTGGCAGTGTGTCAGCCACAATGGCTCCAAAATGGTTCATGAGAGCTTCGTCCAGAGCCAGAGTCGTTCGACTGAAGGTGTTCCGAAACCATTTACCAAAGCTGGTAAATTGTTTCGGAACGCCTTCAGTTTAAGTTGCATTATGGTGGACGAAGCTCTCATGAACCATTTTGGGAGCCATTGTGGCTGACACCAAGAAGAAGCCATGGTTTCCGATACGGTGCGATAGCTTTTATCTTACACCTTTTGGTGCCTTGGTTGTTGTGGTGATGATGGGGTCCTTATCCACGTCGAAGTTTCTAATCACCCATGTTGTCTTTCCACATCCATCCATCCTGGAACTCCGTTGACCGGCTGTATTCTCGATATCTCCCAGTTTTCCTAATCAGATTTGAAGTTTGAGTTCTCTTCGATGATCTTGGCCATGTCTAGGATTTTATCGTCCAGCATAATCTTGGTGCATCGGGCAGTAACTACAATTGGGTTGTTTGGAGGTGTCTTATAAACAGGTCTTCCCATGCGCTCCATCTTTTTTTTGCTCAGTGTCACAAAGCCATTTTCTACACTCTTCCCCTTTCTCTTGATGACCCGGGAAGTGACATTATTGTAAATTACTGCTTCAGTCTCCTCGAGTTTCGCCTTTAAGAGATTTTTACTTCCTTACTTACTGCATGATGTTTTCGCAGATCTTGAGATTGACTTGTCTTGTCGCTGTCAGTGAGGCTATAAATTCGAAGAAGGCATAAAGTGCGTGACTCCGTGGCTCCGTCGTTGGTTGGCCGCGGCTGTCCTCAGCTGGGCTCTTTCGGAGCCGGTTTGTATGGTCGAACTAAGAACAGGTGTATGCAATATGTCCGTTGCATTTGTTTGATCGTGCAAAGGGGTCTGAGGAAGCTCAGATTTTTTCCCCTATCTTCGTATATGACAGCCTCATGATGTTTACCAGCACTTCTGCTCAGATGTGCGAGCAGCGCTCTTGCGTAAGTTCAAGGCGTTCGATCTTTCGAGTACTCTATTAAGTTTTTCGATCGCACCTTCGCACCGAAATCGGTGGCCGTCTACCTCGCACACATTACTTCGTAGGTTTCGCTCTTCATTATGACTTTTGCGGTACTGCCATTGAGCAGGCAAGACTATCCAGGTGACAAACGGGCTCGTTTCCGTTCCCAGACAAAGCAAAAGCTTATTCCCAATCTTTCTGTGTTGCTGTCCATGAAGAGAGCCTCTCCGCGGATACAGATCTCTGCCTCTCTTCTGTCTGCGTTCTCTAGTAATTACTGGACGGAGATGCTCTTTGAGGAGCTATCTTGGGCGGGGACCGCATTCCACGTTTGTGTCCACGAACAGCGAGGCAGCGTGTAGTGGCGGAGAGGAGCGTGTATTTGAAAGTGTGGAGTTTCTCTTAGCCGCTTTGCGAAAAATATTTAATAGAAAAATAATTTATTTACTAAGGTAGATTCAATGTGGCAAAAAATATTATTTAAATTAATAAAGATACAGTGTACCTTATCTACATTTTAAAATGTATACTTGGCTTACAATATTTTTTATTGGCGGTCCGAGGTTCGACCCTTCGCGTTCCGGATACGGACCGCGGTCCGCCTGTTGCTGACCCTTGCTATAGATCATAAAACATAACGCTACTATTAATAGAAGCGTAGCATTGATCAAGAATGTAACAAAATCAGGAAAAAATATTCCTTTTTGAGAGTTTTCGCACGTTTCGTGCTGTGACATGACACATGACAGCATGTGTCTAAGATTGCGTCATTGAATATCACAGATTATATACCTCTTGAATATAAAACCTTTGCTAATCTCCGAGTTGGTACGACCAATTTCCGACAGGTGGCGTAACAGGCAGCTGAAGAGGTATTTTATTTGAAAGCGATATTCTCAAGAATGACTGAACCGATTTCAGTTTTTCTTTCACCGTTGGATATGTACGGGATCCTGATGAATGCTATTTAATATACCACGGGCGAAACCGAGGCGGACATCTAGTAACAAATGAAATGCATTGATTTTGTAGATATTCATTTTTTCAGTACTGTTCCATATGGGGTACCTACAGCATACAATAATATATTTCTATGTTTTTCCTTGACACTAGAGCAGCGCTGTGTTTCTTCTCGTTCGTTTAGGAAGATGATCATGATGATGAATCATTATTTCCGCCCCTCAACCAATTATATTATTGCCAGTTTATAACCTTTAAATAATATCGATTTTTTTCAATTTAAGCTTTAAATTGATACAAAAAGTCACATTTTACATTTATGCGTGAAGTAAACAACTAATATCGGTTTTAAGTTATATTTTCAGCAACAATGGAGATAGACTTTTTTGTGTTATGGTTTTCATCGCACCTGCTTTCGTTCACAACTCCACGAAAAGCAAATTCATCTACTAATACTAAATAAATAAAAATAAATAATCCCGTAGAGCAGTATAAATGAGCGTAACTTGTAAATATTTTAGTTATTAAACTTGTAAATATTTTAGTTATTATTTTAAACAATGTCACATCATCATAATCATCAGCCGCAAGACGTCAACTGCTGAACATAGGCCTCCCCTAGATTTCCACAACGAACGGTCCTGCGCAACCTGCAACCATCGGTTTCTAGCGACCTTTATGAGGTCATCTGTCCATCTAGTGGGAGGCCGTCCAACACTGCGTCTTCCGGTTCGTGGTCGCCACTCGAGAATCTTTTTTCCCATCGGTTGTCAGTTCTGTGAGCGATATGGCCTGCCCATTGCCACTTCAGCTTGCTTACTCTTTGAGCTATGTCGGATACTTTCGTTCTTTGCGATTATCCTCATTACGGATTCTGTCGCGCAAAGAGACTCCGAGCATAGCCCTCTCCATAGCTCGCTGTGTGACTTTGAGCTTTGTTATGAGGCCCACAGTTAAGGACCACGTCTCAGTTCCATAAGCCATCACTGGCAACACGCACTAGTTAAAGACTTTCGCCTTTAGGCATTGGGGTATTCTGGACTCAAAGATGTGCCGAAGTTTCCCGAACGCTGCCCATCCGAATTGGATCCTTCGCTGGACCTCTTTGTCGAAGTTGGATCTACCGAATTGGACCCCGGTAGACGTATAATTCGTCAACAACTTCGAGTGTGGTATTCCCAACAATAACCGGTACAGGTGAGACATGAACATTTGATATGACTTTCGTCTTGTCCATATTCATCCTCAAACCTACCTGGTGGGATACTCTACTGAGGTCCCTGAGCATAGCACGGAGGTCCTCCAACGACTCCGCCACAATGACTATGTCGTCGGCAAACCGAAGGTGAGTGATGCATTCGCCGTTGATATTGATGCCATATCCGTTCCAGTCCAGTAGCTTGAAAACATCTTCCAGCGGGGCAGTGAACAGTTTCGGAGATATGACATCTTAAAGTGTCAGGTCAGCTTGGCTCTGGGGTCTTTTGCCATGCTAACGACAGATTGTGCTTGCGTAGAGGTGTATAACTGTCCATAGAACCTCTCAATCTCCTCCAAAATCTCGGGTTTCGATAAGACGATGCTACCACTATCGGTCTTCAGTTTGGTCAGCTGAGTTTGCCCAAGAGACTGATTTCTTGCGAACACTTTCGAGCCTTTGTTCTGCTTGATTGCTTCTTCAATACTCGAAGTATTGAAGCAGCATACGTCGCATATCTTGTCTGACCGCCATAAGATCTAGAGTTTGATCGGAGAGCTTTCGGTTCTGTTTTGGCGTCGGCTCTTATAAAATTTTCTGCCAACCGCATGAACAGTTTCCACTAGCCTATCGTTTATTTTGTCCGCCGTTACGCATTCATCTAAGGATTCGAAGTGATCTTCGATCTGAGCATAATTTGGTCGGAGCATGGACTTCATTAGACGTGATCTTTCGACCTTAATGTTTAGATTCAGCGTGCCTCTTACAATACGGTGATCACTGCCGGTCTTAACCTTGCTGATCACAGAGACATCGCTGAATATTTGCCGTTTAGTCGTCATAATGAAGTCGATCTCATTTTTGTGGAATCGTCTGGGCTAATCCAGGTTCAATTTCTTTGTGGTTGTTTCATGAAAAGGAGTTCATCATAAAGATGCTCTCCTCCAAGAAATCCGCTAGACGTTGCCCTCTTGGGTTCCGCTGCCCATATCCGAAATCCCCACTCTCACTCATCTACGTTTGCTCAGTTTTGCGTTGAAGTCTCCCATCACAACTTTGAAATGTGTTGGCGGAAAGGTCAAAAGAGACATAACACTTGGGCAATACCTAAAACAAGAACCGGTTTTGGCCAGGGTGCATTTTCCTTTACTGGACCATACCTTTACCAACCTATTGACAAAGAGTTGGACATCATAGATACGTCAACATTATGAGTGCAAGAAAAAGGTCTCGGCTTGGCTATCTACTCAGGGCTACTGCTCGCATCTCGAAAAAGCGACATCGTTTCATGGTGGATGTTCCAAAGGCACGAACAAAGAGATTTGACTCTTTTTGTTTTTGTCTACGCTGTGGAATACGTTGCCTGAGTGAGTTTTCCCCGATAATTACAATCTTTGTGTCTTCAAATCCAAAGTGAGTCGGTTTTTCTAGGTAAACACGCTCCATATCGTAGGCAAACATATTGCATGCCTCTAGAAGAAGAGGCCAGTTTGTATGGGTCAATTATTAAAATGTTTTGTATCACCTTATCTTACCTGCAAACAGCAATAAAGATTTTTGTATTTGTACCACATTGTTGTTTAACATCAGGCGAGATGGCGGTCAAGTGTAAACCTTTGAAAGTAAAAAAAAAATGTCCTGAATTATTTTGGTTATATTTAACACAATGTTGAAATAATCATATACCTAAAATAATCAAGTTGTAGCTAATTAACATACACAGAGAATGATAGAAAAACATCAGAAATAGAAAAAATAGTTGAAAAACAAAGATAAAATGATTTTGAGTTGTGGCTTTTTAGTTTTAAAGCACCGATTTAGGTAATTTTAATTCATCGCTCAATCGAACAAGAACAAAATTAAAAACATTGGTTCGACTACCTCGGATTTGTTTTCTATAAAACATTCTACTGGTCAAGCCCTTTCATTTGAAACCCATATTGAGAGAGTTTCGAAAAAAGAAATGTATTTCGATATTTTGCGGTAGCGGCCATCTTGGATTTCAAATTTGTCATATTGCATAGTATTCCACTAGTCAGCCCTTTCGTTTGATACACATATTGGGGTAGTAGTGAAAAAAAAAATTTTATTCGCCATGTTGTGGTGGCGGCCATCTTGGATTTAAAATTTGTTACAACGTATAATAATATTCTACTAGTAAAGCCCTTTCATTTGATACCCATATTGAGGTAGGTTGTGAAGAAATATTTTGTCCACCATTTTGTGGAGGCGGCCATCTTGAGTCGATATTAACCAAACATAGCTAAGATTTTATGCAAGGACTCTTTTGTACACCTACGTCCGAACACCTCGGTGATTCAAAGCTAGTTTGTTTAATTACTGAGCCTTGTAGGTACTAATATTTATTCTGTTACTGAGCATTGTCTTGCAATGTAGGTAGTGTGATGTAGGTAGGCTAGAGATTAATACTATACTTGTGGGTAAACCAATAAATGTCGTTGTGTCACTCGGCTGTTTCAATTACTGCTCCACGTTAAAATATCGTAATATTCAACTATACAATTATTATTTTTAAAATAAAAGTGACGAGACGAACAGGACATGTGCCTGATGGTAAGCAACATGCCTGCCACATAACAGCTCAATGACACACAGCTATTAGAATATTAGAAGTCCAAATCATTACCTAGCACTGCACTGCGCTCGTTACCCAGAGATCTAAGATGTTATATCTCTAAGGGCAGTAATTTATCTGGAAACATTGCCCTTCAAACCGGAACACAATTTCAACTGGTATCTATAACTCCAGTCGGTAACTGAAGTTACCGACCATACCGACCGAAGTTACAAATCTATCTGGGAAGTAGATTATTTGATGATAAGCCTCGGGTTCTATAGGAACTATTTTCTAATCTGTGTCTCGAAAACTAAATACAAGCTTGAAAAACAACGGACAAAATATCCAACAACAACGATATCAAAAAACATGCAAAAAGATTACACAGTGATGAGATATGAACTCGAGAACTTGAACGCGGTTGTACCACCGAGCCAAACTGACAAGTTACAGTAGGGTCCAAAATTTCACATCATATGAACTTTATTACCGTTTGTAAAACTTCTATAACTTCAATCAGGAACTGGGAAGTAGATTTAATTTTAAGATTTGATGAAAAGCCTCTGGTTACTTAGGAACTATTTTCTAATCTGTGTCTCAGAACAGACAGAACTAAAGAAATAAAACCTTGAAAAACAACGGAGAAAATATCTAACAAAAACAATATCAAAAACACGCAAAAGATTTCGTAGTGCTGAGATACGAACTCAGGATCGTAAATCGTAACGACTTCATCTGCCGCTTTAAACATTGCGCCAAATCTACAGATGTCTGTAGTGTCGAATTTTCAAACCACATGAACTTTATAGATGTTGCTGCATGAATTTGTGAGAATTGTTTATTTTATTTTTTGAATTGCGAGCGTCGGACGACAAAGCGACACAGGTCCTTTTAGCAAGGCGCATCAGCGCTTTCTGCTGGACTTCATAGTAGTAAGCGAGAAGCAAGACACGGGCCGGCTCGGTCGAGTTAGCTTTTCAAAAGACAATTAATTAATACGAATTAAACTTCATAATCCAAAATACAAAATCTTCCATCCCCCCTTAGTAAAAAATGATACGTTTACCTATAAAATTTGAATAATGTATGTTTATTAATGACACAGATATTTACATCTAAAACTTATTTTAGAGGTAAGTTTAGGATTTTTTCTTATCGAGTTTTTTTTTCCAAATCGTGTTTTGATACAATAGGTTACCTAATAAATATGTTCAAGAATAACATATATTTTACTAAAAGCCTCAAACCATATACATGTTGTTAAATGTGTGTTTAAAAAGTGCTAGTTGGCGATATTCAGCGCCTTAACGAAGTTAGATTACGAAGTGACGGATTTTAGAATTGCACGGTGGCATAATATACATTACTCGTAATAGTAGGTGAGATGTTTTTTTTTTTATAAATAGCACTGCGTAAACTGTGTGTCTTTGTATATAATTCTGTAAGTAATGATTATGTAGATATACCTCTATACATGCTAATTGCACGGTCGTGGATTATCAGCCATCTGAACAAATTGTTTTAAAAATAATTGTGCTATTTAAATGAACTAAATATCTACAATTTTGTCATGTAATATTTTTTTAAAGATGAAATAGTATTTTGAATTGTAAATTATAATAAAAGTTTTAGGCATTTCTAACATTCCAATGAAAGATTTACTTAAGAAATGATATATTGTTTGTTAGAAGTTTACAGATTTTAAATTAACACCGACATTGGTGTGATTGTATCACGTGTCTTGATAAATGTAGTCACTACAATGAAATAATTGTTATTTTCGTACGAACAATGGTAAACAATAAAATGAATGGAAATTTTATTATGTTGACTTTCATTTCAAAATGTACTTCAAATTATGGGTTACATTTATAATAATGCATGGCAGTTAATTAGTTGGTTTTTTACAATATTTATTTACCTACATTTTATTCGTTCTGGATATGGGGTGGATACCCCATTTTTTACCCTTTTTCAACCTTTTTTTTAAAAAGGCAATCCTGTCATTACCCACCCTTCTTCTCCTCTTCTACTATGCCGCCAAAAACAAAGAAAGAATGGAACGAGAACAGGATATGATCTTAGTTAGTTAGTTTGACGGGGCCTTTTCCGCACTGAGCCTCTTAATTGGGCCGTAGTGCGTGGATATGAACTTATTACGACTATACCAATTGCAACCAATAAGTAAGGAATTTACTGAATTCAGTAGGTAGATACTAAATTTAGCCCAATATAATAAGGCCTTATGACTTAACTCGGTGAGCCGGAAGGGATGGTGTTGGTGATTAAAATAACACATTGAATTTATTTATTATTTGAAACAATCATTGATTAACAACTGAGATACTAAATACATTTTTTAAAGAAGATGATCTACATAAGCAGACATGTCGAATTGTATTGGCTGTTTTGTATCTATGGCGATAGGGCTGCACAATACTAGTAGGGTTGTGCTAGTGCTGTACTAACAGAAGGGTCATTTATTTCCCACCGCAAAATTACAGTAGTTACGGCCGTTTACGTAAGAATTTACTTTTTATGCGCAAGTGACTGCGCAGGAAATGAATTCCCTATTAAAGTACCATCTAAACATGCGCTGCAGTTCCGAGAACCAACTTCAGAGGGTTCAACTAGTAATGGTGTTCGTCTGGCTTTCTAAAGTTGTTAGAGAACATAGTAACAAGTTTGGTAAGTCGTGCGTTTGATAAAATTGGCAATTTCGCAGAGATCACAGCCAACAGTGACGCAACGTTTTGATTATAAGTTCAAATAGAAACTGTAGGACTATTCTTTACCGAAGAATTTTGATTGATTTACCATTTTGTCACGTTCTAACTCCACTGTGGAATCAGATTTCATTATTTCATTTAAGAGTGAAATAAAACAGGATTTCGACATATATTTTTATTGAGATAACATAGAATTGACATTTAGAGACTTATCTACTGATATGCATTGTAATCACATACAGGTAACACGACATTAAATTTACCTATTATAATGTACATAATACGAGTACAAGATATTAGTAGTGGGTACTATTAGTAGTAGTAGGTAGGTACCTACCTACAAGGGATATGTCTATAGGAATGTTTGTGTAAACAACTATTTATTGAATGTGACACTTCTGTCCGTTTTGCTTTGTATTACGAATATAAGTGCAGTCGGGTATAAACAGTCCATTTCATGTCCCCACTGCGGGGAATTGGAGGGTTATGGCCTTGACTTTATACATCAAGAAAAAAGCTACAATTTATGAAATGGGTTATTTATACACGACTAAACTTATAAGAAATTTTCGTAATGTAATTCCTAGAGATTCTCCTCGGAGTTTCCTCACGATGTTTTGATTCAACGTTAAAACCAGTGGTGATGGCACACATGTAAAATATGATACTCTCGCCACTAAGTGTGTTCCTGGCAAACTCAAATATGTATAGTTAGAGTTCGTAGGTAAGCAAAATACAGACAGGAAACGCGTATGCAACACATTCAGATTAAGTACATATTTTGTCTAATTGATGGGAGAAGTGCGCATACGATGTAATTATGTACCAATTGCCGGTCAATCGAACCGATCTGTGCGAAATTACATTTACAACAGATAACTTCTAACATTCAATAAGGGCCTTACATAAGGATTGATGGTACAAACTATACCTATAGGTATTTTTAATTAATTAACGGTTTACTCACAAGAAATTTTTCAAGGGTTTTCAAGCACTGAGTCAATGGGCATTAACAACATGCTAAAAGATACGCTACCGTTGAAAGAGACCGTCAAATGCGGTTGAAACTTGTGTCGTGCTGGACTTTTAAAAAGACGCGAGTGAGCCGTTAATTAGATAAAACTAAAGACGTATGTAATAACCACATTATTTAAAAGTTCTCTAAATCTAGATAAGTAAGTACAACACACGATTCTATGTTCTAGTACACAGGTACACGGTGACACAAAGGTGCGCAACAGGCGACTACGCCATCTTAAAATTTCTTACTTTTATAGTAAGCCGTTTTCAAAATGCAAACTATTTTTGAATGAACTATGTGAAATTGATAAACTATTTTTTAAAGCTATCTTAGCTTTAAAAAATAGTTTATCAATTTCACTCAGTGGCGCCAAAGTTTCATTCTGTTAGAGGAATTCGATATTCATATATATGTCAATGTCAATAGGTAATTTGACATAACATAGGTAGGTAGATATTTTCATAACATATATATTATACTTATCAGTTATTCTGAAAACGGCTCATGTTGAATAAGTTATTTTGAAAATAAGTTATTTTATGTGCGACACTCTTATAACAGCAGCCATATAAATACCTACATAAATTTTATAATTTTGTTAAATATTTATTAAAATTTTAAATTAACAACAGTGTTTTAAAATTTATATAAATATCAAATTTGCAAGGCTGTGAATGCTTTAAAATGCTGTTTATTCTTAAAATAATATGCTTAAATAGATTCCATTCCATAGTCTATAATTTAAATGCTTTTAAATGTACGTTTTAGCTGTAGGAAAGCTTTCTTAAATTCAATAGATTTGAATACCTACTTGCACTCATTATTTTGACTAACTTTTACTGAAAGACAAACCGCGTTATTTAGGCATTGCCAGCTTCTTCAGATCTTTCAATATACCGGAACTTCAACGCAATTTAAAATTAACTAATTAGTTAATTCAAAATATCCGTGACAAAAAAGAAAAATTTAAAAAACATTTGATCAATATTATTTTCATTTCTGGGGCCTAATACATAATAATAATATAATCCACCACGTCCAACATTGATGAATCTGAGATAAAATTGTGCTAAACAATGTCATGGAATACGGCGGTTGATTGACTTCTAACAACGTATCTAACACATTCGCTAAACACCTAACAACTAGACATATACATTTATCAGATACATTTTTAATTACTGCGCTAGGAAGCTTTTTTTTTCTGGTCAATATAATTTTTATGTAAGTATATATCGAAACGATTCAAAATTAGTTTCGTTAATATTTTATTCAATGTATAATAATTTAAATTATAGTTTATAGAAATGTATTGAAACTATACAAAAACATTTTAAGTATGCAGAGGTAAGTTTGTAAAATGTTTGTGTTTACATAAATTAAACGAATTAGATTTTTAAATAAGTAGTATTATTAGTAGTAGTATATTTTTAATATACTAAATATTATATAATATAGTAAATATTAAAAATTATGACAATTTTTTTCGACTTTTCAGAAATGTATGTAAAATGGTTCATTTAATGGAAATGGTTACCTATGGACTATGCCACTAAATAAGTAGGCAATTTGGTTTGATTCGAAGGTTTACAAGAATAGGTACATAAAATATATAATGAACGAATATATTCAAATACATATATAGGTACATATTTTATCAAATTGACATTCGCTTGATCACTTATAATATTTAATACCTATAAACTTTAACCCTAAAACTACCACATTCTTAAGACTACAATATATTTTGTCTATAATCTAATCCTTAGATTTATGATATGTCAGTTTCAGTAAATTCTTAATTCTAAAACTTTGATATGTTTTTGATATTCTTGGTCATGTGACACATGAAGAATCGACTTCGATATGTATTTGTTTCTTTAAATACTAGACACTTATACCTATAAAATATTACGTTTACTTAAGTTAAGTACCAATAATTAGTTATAATATCACTAAAGCAGGTCGATTAACACTTTGTGGGGGAAGTAACATAATGAGCAGTCATAATCATAGTTAAGAGAAGGGCAAAGAAGAGGCGTGTAATCTGTAAAACACAAAGGATACCCATTTAAAAATTTAAGACTCCTTTTTGTAAAGCCATCAAAGTAGTACCTATGTAGTAGGTAAACGATTTTAGTTCACAAACTCCAGGTGTTACTAAAAATGTATTAGAGGCATCAATCATCAATTCGCCAAGTGTTTACTTTTTAATAAAGTGATAGAATATAGAAAACAAACTATTTTGTAAAACATTGCACTTATATGACGTTGATGAGATGATGTTATATAACGTCTCCACTTTGCGTCTCCATTGCGTCTCCACAATTGAAATGTGTTTGTTGTTTTTGAACTCCAGAATTTTCCACCTCTGTATGAAGTGACAGTTCTGTGTAAAAAAGTCTTATTTCATTTACATATTGGTCATAGCACAATATAAGTTTCCACTTTCTGTGTCCAAGATCTATTGGAGTTACCATTTCTATAAATTGTTGTCACACATTGGCGATTTTATATTTTTGAAGATAAAGTGGCGAATTCATTTCATAGGATTTATAAGTCGTTTGATATGGTGGACCGCCCCTTTATTTAAGCTAGCATTTTATTAAGTACTTTAATATTTTAACAAGTTTTCGTCATCCATTTGAACTTACAAGTCGCTCTAATTCAGCCACATTTCCACCTGTCAACAATGGTTACAAAAGAGTTCATAATACTAAGACATTTTACTCAAGAAACGGTAAAAAATCGGTAAAGTTACTTTCATCAATATTTTTCTACTACTTTCGTGATATTAATACTGTTGCTTATACTAAAATCTACTGCCCCATTTTGGTACTTATAATTAGCGACAAATTTATACCTAAGTAGGTACTAACTACTAAGCTAATACATTATTGAATAGGTTTTTTTAAATAAGTTTAATAATTAGTTTCCAAACACATTGTTTACTCAATTTAATCTATAATAAAAACCAAAAAATAAAATTGAACACCGTAAAAAATTTAACATCAATATGAAATTAACACTTATTAATTGAAATCACAGGTGATTTCTACAATTTTATCTTATGCAAAATTAATAACACGAACTCACTACAGTTTATTTACAAATCTACTAATTATGATATCACCACAGCATTGACATTTTTCTTTCTTAACAATAAATAGTGTTTATCGGTGGACTAATATCTAACAATTAGAAGCAAATAAGTGTTAATTTAGTAATTTTGTGAAACCTCGCTTTAAGCTACATCGGTTGTTCACTAGTATCATAAATTACGGGATATTTTCCGTAGTTAAATGCTCCATTCTTCGATATTTCGATTCAGGTTCATAAACTCCAAAAGTTAGTTAAAAGGTTTAAAGTATACGAAATGTCGAGGGCTCTTTTCTCAATGAATGAACACGGTAAATATCCCGTAATGGTACAAGTCCCGTAATTAGATGATCATCAGAAATACCTACTAGTTCGAATTTTTTTAAACAAGTAGGTGCATTCCAGGATATGTACCTTTATATTTTTTTTAATATTTTCTATTACATTTCTTGGAGTTGCCTAGGAAGTAAGTGCTAAGTTTGATTATTTGAATATAGTAAATTGCAATTTGCAATAATAAATAAATTATACATTTTCGAACCAAAATTACAGAGTGGTTTAGGTTCATATAAATGCAATTAAATGAAATTACGCTTGTTGCAAGAAGAAACTATGTTAGGATATTACCTAAGAATATTTTATTCTTATTACCTCTAAACTATTCAGATACCATTGACTCTTGAGATAATAATAAATTGTGTTTTACGTACTACATTTAGCACTATATAATGGTTAAGTGAAAAGTATAGAATTAAAATAAATTTACTCCCACTTTAAAGATTCTAAAATCTACACAACAAGTACCTATCTACTAGTATTAGGTAAATAAATAGTTTGAAAAATCATTTTTAAAGCAATATTTGAGTTTGAATAAAAACAATTCAACGAATGTATACCTATAACTATAATAACAACAATGATATGGATTGGCATCAAGGACTAGGCAACTGTGGCAAAAATTGCTTAATATAAATTCAATAAAATAAGCGTATCAGTAAAAGTAGTTTTATCTATGTAATAGAGCATCTATGATACACAACTTAAACAATATAATTATGATAGATCAGTGTTTTTAAATAAAATGTTTCTAAATTTAAAAAAAATATTATTATTTTCAAATGCTGCAATTAACTTTTTTCTAATATATAAAACATAGGGAATACTGGTATTAATATTATTAATAAGTTGATTATATTTTACTATTTTCAATAAGATCAACAATAAATATACAAATGTTTTCTTGATTTAACATATCGCTTGGCAAAATTTTAAAATCTCTATAAAGGCAAGATTATAATTATAAAACAAATGACTAGGTCGCTACTCAACTAATTCGCATAAGATCCAAAGACGGCAACAATACATCCATAAAAGATATCTATACTTAAATATTAAATATATGATTCCTAATTTGGACGACCAATAACAGACAGCTAAACATTTTTTAAATATCTTACGACTATTGATATGTTTCGGTACAACATCTTTTAATATATCTAGGATATACATTTCTTATATCTAGTAAAAGATATTTAGATAGTAAAATGTTTTTGCATGAAGCATTGGAATACATTACATATTTTGTTTATAATATTAACACGGCTTTAATCGTGAGATTATAATATATTCTTACACTGCGATAAATTACTACCTATTATACTCTTTTCATTTAATGCAATATACATAGATTTAATATTTTTAATAGCAATTTTGATATGTGTTAGTATCATTTAAGTCTTACTTAACGTTCTGCCACTCATATTACTTGTCAACCTTTTCAAAATTAAATATTTAGTAATAAATGTTAAATTAGTTTCTTTGTAAAAATTACAGTAATAAATTTATTTATAATTTACTAACCCTCTGATGATCAATTGACTTTTCATTCTTGTTTTGATATTGACGTTTTTCAGTTTTTTTTTAATATCATCCATCCATGTTGAAATGCATTCTATGATCTCTTTCCAAATAGGGATGTGACTTTTTATTTAAATCTACTGACAGATGAACAAGATAAAATTGTAAATGTACTTACAATTTATGTTTTTCATATGTTTCCCTCGTAATAAGAAGGGAGGTGCTTTACATAATTTAGAAATAAAGAGAGTATCCATATAACGATACCCTTATTCCTGTGTATAGCAACACTTGACTAGCATAATAGTAAAATGCTTTGGCGAAACTACGATTGACAAAATTGTATTGTACCGTATTTTACCCGAGTTCTGTCTGCGTCATCGATGTAATTTATTTGGAAATAAACATCGATTCTCGGGGATTCGATCATGTCGAAATTTGAAAATTGAAATATGATATTATATTTGAATTTCGTATAAACGTTTAGGATTATTTATTTTAAAATTTACTCGTCCTGAGCCCATCATCTTTTGTATAAATATATTGTCTACTCCATTATGCGTTTCATTCTGTCTACTGTAGACACTTTTTTTTAAATTAAAATATATACTTTTTACTTATTTCTTGCTCTTTTATAGTCAACTTACACACTCATCTGCGCCATTTTATACTTACACCACGTGCATCAAAAGCTCGCTAAAAATTCCACACGCTTCATTCTTGCAGTGACAAGCCCAATGTCTACCCATATACCTCTTCTAGCATATTTATACAACCATAATAAATAATTCACAGACAAAAATCAAGATTTTCTAATCTCGTTTATATTCCCCATTTCTGTCTTTTACGTTACATTGACTTGTTGTTATTTATTTTCCTTTTTTACTGATTCTTGAACTCAACGTCAACTTTACTTGTATCAAAAGCTTACTTAAAATTCAGAATTAGGTACTCGTAAAGGTGTAAAACTAAAAATAAAAATATCAAGTTCCTATCTCCTTTCGTTCCTTTTTTGTCGCATTAGATCCTTTTCTTACCTAATAACTTTAAAAGAGCCATTCTTGTACATAATCAGAACTGGTTGCAACGTTTCTTCTTCAACTGGGTTTCGGGAGTGATGAATCTATGTAGCTAAATTTAATTTTTAGAAACTTCGTTTTATACGAGTTTAGACCGACAACAGTTCGGTCATCCAGGTTATAACCTTATTTGCAGAAGATTTAACCGTCCGCTTTGGCTTGGAACATGAGCTGCATGGAGTTGAGGGCCTCCTCCAGGGACTGGCGGAAGGCCTCGGTGCTGGTGACACTTGAGGAGGTGAATGAGGAGATGCAGAAGATGACGTGGTCTCGCTTGGGGTTGTAGCTGCAGCCGTACCCGTCGGGGACCACCGCGCCGTACCCCATGAATGTGCTGTCCGTTGTTGTCGCCACCTGATGTGTATACAATTATAAAAATATAATTCGTTTTATAGTCCAGTCTGAAGCAGAGTATAGTCAAAGTACTTTATTCATAAATGTACAATTTACTCGTCAATTAAAAAGAAATAAAAATAAAAGGCAGAGCATACAAATTGTATACATTTTCAAAGTTTGAAATTACTACTTTACTGTATTACAAAAATTATTGTACAGAAAACTGTCAAGCATTATACGAGAATAATGTCTTTATTACAATTGTACTGACCCATGTCAAATTTATTTCTTTACATTAAATTTTTAAAGGAACTTTGCCATCACTCTCTAAAAATTCACTGTATCCATGGGAGATGCGAGCGAGCGGGCATAGCGGTGTCCCTGTTAGCTAAAATATTGTAAATGCCTGTACAATGGCTACACAAGGTAATCTGGAGCTATTTTGGAGTTCGATAAAGTCGTTTAAGAGGATGTCTCAAAAAGGACTGCTCGTAACTCGAAAAAGCTACACCGTCTCATGGTTGACGATCCAAAAACTCAAGGAGGAGGTTTGACTCTGCTGTCGTGACAAAAACGTCTAGAGCGGAGACTTAGAATTTTAGTGATAAATAATAATAATATTTCAATAAGTTTTGGCTTCAGTGTTTCCACTCATCTAAATTTTATGATTATGTAATGCTGTTTGTTTTCCATTTAGAATAAAATGAAAATGAAATATTGTACAATACGCATGTAGCAACGTACAAAAATTACACATGTAGGGGACGCGAACTCGGAATATGTCACCCAAAACGCGCCTAACGCGCACGCTGTTCCACCTTCTCCGAGGCTACGCCGGTACATTAGCCTGTCAATGACGCGAATATTAAAGATTTTCCAATTTACACTTTAAAAATAAATTGTGCGTGGTGGCCTCTGTGCGGAAAAAGTGAAACTTTTCACTCTCACTCTGTCTCTTTATGTTCCCCTCCCCCGCAATAGTGCTTTCATACCCCCTTTATGGTAGCGTTAAACGTTTAACCTTGTTGGAAGCCGCATAAGAAGTTTCACTTTAAAAAAACATCGGAGATTTTTATATTTGTATTTGTAAAGAATCGCCGACTTGTTTGTGCTAATAGTGTAGTCAACACGCTCAAACGGCCAGATACACCTAAGCTAATAACACTACAGAAATACCACCACTAGGTCATCGCCTTTGGTTTTGGAAGAAACGCCTATACCTTATATAGTACACGGGTAGATAAAAGCGAAAACCGAACCGTGCTCACGAAATACTAGCATTCTAACGTTGGCAATGGCGGGAGCGCGCTTCCCGCGTCTCACCCCGCACTCCAGCAGACGGAGTTGATGGAGACACGATTGCTCCGTCCAGACGGCTTCGATAAACGACTGCATGATTTAAAATACTGTGTTAATAAAGACAGACTCACTTGGCTGGTGCTGAGTTTGAAGTCCACCATCTGCTTGTAGGTGTGGTCGGTGAAGAGCGGCGGCAGGTCGCCCCGGGCCTCCCGCGCCGCCTCCCGGAGCCCCAGGAGGTGGTTGTCGATGCCGCGGCCCAGGATGTTGGCCTCCATCAGCTCCGTCTGCTGCCGCGCCGCCGCCTCGAACAACTCCAGCTTCTTCTGGTCCTGTTACCAGTTCACCAATACACGTATAACATTGAGTTTAATGGCTGTTAACATTAACTGGCTTCGTGATTTAGTAGTAATAGGCTTATTACACTACTTGGCTAAATTTAGTGGCTTCTTAATTTAGCGAAGTGTAGTTCAGTAAGCTACCATACTGAATTCAGAAGCGATTGTTGCTTCTAACTAGCTTCCAAAATCAGTCGACTAACCTTGATTCTAAATTTGCTTTTGAATTTAGCCACTAGAATTAGCCACGTGTAATAAGCCTTTCACTCTGCCTGAGAAGCCGACGGGCAACGGTTCGATTTCCACGCAGTGCAAATATTTATGCGATGAATACAAAATATTTGTTCCATTTTTGGGTGATCCTATGTATGATTAGTATGTATTTACAACTGTATTATATCAACTATCTGGCTCCCATAGTACAAGCTTAGCTTAGGGGGCCAGATGGTTCTGTGTGTGAAATGGCTACCAATATTTATTTACCTATTTCATTTAATTTAGCTTGGAAGTTACGGCTGAACTAGTCGAGAGAGTCTATCTATCTGTTTCAGCTAATCTCTGAAACGGCTACACCAATTTTAACGCGACTTTCATTGGCACTTTTATTTTATGAAAAATAAAATAGTGTAAGTTAAATACTTTAGGTAAGTGGCTGGTTACACCGCGGGGCGCATCTAATCAGTGTATAATATATTAACAGTAGGCCGGTTCAATGTATCATCGAGTATCTTAAAAACGCTAAAAAGCAAACACATACCTTCTTCTATGCAATAGCTTCGTATTTACCACAAAATTACAACAGAAGCAACATCTATGTCTGAAACTATGCGTCCACACCATTTAGTAAAATCTTATAAACACAAGTAGTATCACAAATCACAACCGGCATAAATATTATTCAATATATAGGGCAATCCTAAAATATTTACATTTATCTTTTAATTTTAAGATTTTTCATTTCAATAAACTTTAATCTGTATGTTTTATGTCAAAAGAAAGATCGATTCAAGAAAAAAATACATAACATACACTCAAGTGCATTCCTGCTCAAAAAAGTTATTTTTTCCGATAGCAAAATTAAGTTTATTGGTTTTTGTCTGTTTGGGTAATATATTACACGCCGTTACCTCATGAGAAAAGCAACTTAAATGTGTTATAACAAAGATTGCTACACTCCGCGAGGTATAAGCTGAGCTTTGCATTAGTGTGAGTGATCACCAATCAGGCAGGAGCTTGAAATTTTGTCCGCGAGGTATAGGCTGAGCTTTGCATTAGTGTGAGTGATCACCAATCAGGCAGGAGCGCGGCGAGACAGAATGGCGCCGCGCCTAAGGCCGGTTGTCACACCTACACTATCCATGTACACTCACACAAATGCAAAGCTCAGCTTATGCCTCGCGGAGTGTACGATTGTCTCTACAAAGCTCCGTCTACGGAGTTGATAGCGATGCAAGATGCTCCACAAGTCCCACAAGCGCCTATCGTAAGAAAGAGACCATATTCACCCCATATAAATTAAACGAGACCTTCTTCTGGCCGTCGTCGGTGGCCTGATTCATTGGCGGAGTCTCTGCGGTGCACATGGCGGCGGCCCACGCGTGGGCTGCGGCGTGGGCAGAGCGGATGTTGTCCACGCGCCCGTTGCGGAAGCGACGGAGAGAAGCCGACTCGTATGTTGACACCAGGTAGCCGTACATTCTAGAATACATTCTCAATTGGACAATTGAATACAAATCACTTAAAACAATTATAAATTGGGCATCCAAAAAAGATTTCATTTTTAATAAACTATTTTCGTACAAACCACACATAGGCACTCAAAAGCGAAAAATAAACTAAAATCATTATTATAAGCGCTACTCACTCATCTATTTGAAGACGGCTGAGAAAAAAAACCCCGCTCGATTACAACCGGTTTTAATGACTGAAAAAACGGTAGTGTGTCAAACTTAGTCATCAAGTCCAGACAAGACAAATCCTTACTTGTAGTAAGCGTACTGCATCGCGAGCTGGATGTAGACGTCGGGGCTGGTGCGGCAGGACTTCATGAACTCGCGCCCGTAGCCACGGTACGTGAACACGCGGTGATCCAAGTCCGCGATGGCTCTGGAGACACAGCAAAAGTATAGTCACACACTAAATGGTCCCACAAATGTGACTCAGGGCTTTCTCTCGCAACAAGACAGTCAGGAAAATAATGGACGACTGGCCCCATGCAAGTTGAGAAATGACACATCGCCTGCGCGTGTTACTCCTCCAACAGACTCAAGAAAGAGACCTACCAAAAAATTAGGATACTGTTGATCGCTCCATGACAGTTCAGGGATGACCCATCACCTGCCCGTCCACGCAGACTCTACAAAGAGTCCTACAACTGAAAAAAACTAAAGATACTGTTGATAGTTTGGGATCTCCGTTCAGTACTTCGGTCTTGTGATTTGTTATCGGACACGAGATGAGTGAATAACGAATGAAACGAAATGTCTATTGGCTGTTTAAAACACAGCTCCTGTCGTCTCGTCTCCGCTTTGTTGGAGTTCGGGGTTGAAGCCGAGTCTGATGGTTACCGGTCAAGTTCCACGGCGGCCTGGTCGATGGTCCGCAGCAGGTCCGGCGTGAGACGCCAGCGCGCGGGCTGCGGCGCGGGGAGCAGCGCGGGGGGAGGAGCGGGCCGCGCCGCCACGGCCGCCCTGGCCAGCGCGCGCTCCGCTAGCCGCACCACCGCCACGCCCTCCGCCGCGCTGTGCTCGTAGCACATCCCCACCGTGCCGTCTTGAGATATTATCAGCTGGCAATCAACAAACGAAACACCTTACTAATTACTGGAGTAACCGTCTTATTACAAAACCTAGCATAAACAACAAACTAAATGTTCCCACTGCAGGGATGCGGGCGTGTTCTCGCAAGGGGAAAGTCAAAGTCATAATCCAGCACGCTGGCCTGGAGCGGGTTGGTAGATGAGAATATAAGAACATGTTGGTTTCCGCACGAAGATTTTTTTTCGCCATTTTAATGACTTCGAAAACACAGTGGAGCGCGTAGAATTAAATATTGTGTAACTTATAAATACCTAACTGAACCTCAATTTTGTCTCTGAATACGTTCGACGTCACAAACACACAAAATATCGACCGAATGCCTTTGTTAAAAACAATGATAGTGTCTTTGCTCACCTAAGTCTGCAGTTATTATTCGATATAACTGTTTATTTACATTACAGCAATATTACTATACTTTTAAGCTTCGGGAGCATTTTTAAACTTACTAACTTGTTTTACTTGAATTTGTTTAAAGGCTGACCCGACGAATTTCAGCCATGTTTAGTCTCGAAGGTTTTATTTTTTACTTTATTTTTGTTGAATAGCGATACATCTCTTTATATAAGAATGTTATGTTGGTTTATGTACGCTTCAAAAATTCAAAAAGTTCTGCACCGAACGAGCTGAAATTTCAGAATGATATATAATCCGCATCAAGGATTGTTTTATTTAATTTTTGCATCACAACGTGCCACAGCGAAGCGTGGTAGGGTACAACTAGTAATACATAAATATGTATTTGTACGGTGTATAAAAAAGCATCTGTTAAAAGCCCGAATATCAAAGTATATTCGCAAGAAGCTGATTAAGATCTACATCTGGAGTATTGCATTGTATGGCTGCGACTCAAAGCGATAGGAAAAGATTAGAGGCATTCGAAATGTGGTGTTGGAGAAGAATGGAGAGAATCAGCTGGAAGGAAATGAAGAGCAATGAAGAAGTTTTGAAGATAGTAGAAGAGAAAAGAACATTAATGGAAACAATAGAAAACAGAAGAGGGAAGATGTTGGGACATCTGATACGACACGACAACTTCATTAGAACTATAATAGTTAGAAGGGTGTTAGAAGGGTATTAGAAGGGTGGAGGAAGAGAGGTAGACCTAGGAGAAGTTACATGAAGTGAAGGAGAAGATAAATGTAGTGTCGTATCAGGAAGTCAAGGAGAAGGCGGAGTGTAGAAGTACATGGAAAGAACTCCACCGACAAGAGCGTCGCTCTTAAATTATGAATGAACGGTACGTATTTGTGGATGGAGTTCCACAAATACCTACTTGCCCTACAGTGATGACTCGTAAGTCGTGAAGCTTACCTGCACGGTCTTGTCGAACCAGCGGTTGGCGGAGTGGTGCCGCGCGCCGCCGCCGTGCATGGCGCGCAGCATGGCGTTGGTGTCGGCGTCGGCGTCGGCGCGGTCCCCGCCCCCTTCGTCCAGGCACAGCACGCACAGAGCGCGGGAAATCAGCTCCAGGTTCGATCGGTTGCCCTCGTCTACAAGAACAAAATTGAAAATACATATTTACCATATCTTCGATTTGAAATTTGTACAGGGTTTTATTCTACTAGTCATAGCCCTTTCATTTGATACTTATATTGAGGGAAATTGTGAAAAAATATGTTATTCACCATTTTGTGGAAACGGCACCCTTGAATAGATTTTTTTTATAGCATGAAGTGACGAGAGCAGGACATGTGACTGATGGTAAGCAACATGCCTGCCACATAACAGCGCAGTGACAGCTATTGGAACATGAAAAGTCCAAATCATTACCTAGTACTGCACTGCGCTCGTCATCTTGAGATCTAAGATATATTATGACGTAAAAGTAGTGGGGCGGAGCCTACATAACACCAAAAATCACTAATCATATGTTACGATGGATATGATTGATCATTTATGGTGCGATGTAGGCTCCGCCCCACTACTTTTACGTCATCTCTGATTTTAGAACTCGTGTGTGGAGCGTTTAAGTCTTCAAGATGCCGTCACTAAAAAACGCTCCACACTCGAGCCCTGAAATCAGAGGAAATGATGTAAAAGTAGTGGGAAGGAGCCTAAATCGCATCATATGATTGATGATTTATGATGCGATGTAGGGTTCTCCCCACTAGTTTTACGAAATTTCCTCTGATTTTAGGGCTCGTGTGTAGACGGTTTAAGCCCCACTGTCACTCAACCGTCGCTAGTTTCGTGTCCGCAGCCAAAGGGGTAATCAGGGCCTGGTTACCTTTCATGAGCGTTTCCCGCGCGTGCGCCCAGCGGTCGCGCGGCAGGCCGGTGAGCAGGCCGAGGCGCGGCGCGGGCGGCGCCCCCGCCGCCTCCACCATGCACTGCAGCAGCTGCGCTTGCAGCTCGCCCGCCGTCAGCCGCCCGCGGTCCGCCGCCTTCACCGGGATCGGGTAAAACTGCACCGCACAATAACAGGCAAGATGACTACAAAAAAAATTGGCAGTCATAGGAACTCCCGATAGAAGTGAAAACTTATAACTCAGAATTTGATAGCTTTGGAAACTACGCGGGTGAAACCGGACAGCGAGGCCACAAGCATGGTCATCTAGAAATGCTGACACATTCCTAGATGACTAGCGGGGAAATGCTGACGCATTTATAGACTGCCAATAGCTATTGGTTCCGAGTTTGCCCGAAGATTTCTTATCATTCCCGAGCGTGACGCTAGAATTCAATTCACAAAAAATATATCTTTGGCGCGACAATGTTCCTACCGCTAGGTCTTGCAGCCTTCTCTCACAAGGAGTGAATCAAGACAACACGCTCAAGTATGGGTTGGCGGATAACGCCAGTCCTAACGATCGAGAAATTGGGTATTCTAGAAACTAGACCACCTAGATTTGAACTAATAACAATAATATAGTGAATGGTAACAACAATAAAACTGTTGCTTAGAATGCATCTTTAATATTGATATCTAAAGTTCATCCAAAGTTGTTTAAGTATTTTTTTTTTACCAATTTATAAAAAGCCCTATTCACATATGTGTACCTACCAAACATCTGTGATTTGATTTCGTTGAACGCAGTAAAAATGTGCCAAAGAAACATTAGCTAACACTACAGTGTCTTCAATTTGATTAGATAACTGTCCAACTTTTGTATTATCCAACTTTTGCATTGTCGTGAGTGGCAACTTTCATTTTCCCCAACTTCAAAACTTGCCGATATTATTCGAGTAATATCTAAACACCTCGTAAGTGAGTTATCCGAGAACTAAGTGAATTGTGGAGACATTGAATTAGGGGATCTTCCGGGGTCTGGTGAATCTCGCGGCGGGGACGATACGATAATGGTTTAAATCGAATTTATCTCGCTACATGCAAAGGAAATTTGCTTTTTAGCTTTTGTTTTTTTTTGTTTGCTTTTGTTTTTGCCTTAAATTTATTCACATTACTCACAGTATTTATTTTATAAGGACCTGGTTGTCCGAGCTTTGCTCGGTTTTTTTAAATGATATTTAGGCAGGTACGAATTACGTAGTGATGACTGACTTAGACCTACTTAGATACGAATTAAATGCGTTTATAAAAGGCTCTAAGTATAAGATTTACGCAAAAAAAGGAACAAAAAGAAGAGTCCCGAGTGGAACCATCAGAATTCGAACCGGGGCCTGTTGACTCCGAGGGCGAGCATATTCCGTCTGAGTCATTTAGACTTAAAGAACAGTGGCGAAATAAGTTATCGTATTTTAATGACATTGCAGGAGTTTTTCATTATCTAAAAACGCGCATAAAATTATGTTTTAAAAAAATAAAACCTAGCTAGATCGATTTATCGTCCCCGAAACCACACCCCGGACACTCCACTAAAATTCCATACAAACGCCGCAATGGAGCTACCTACTCTTCACACAACTACGCAGATGTCGTTCGTACACACGCATGAATGTGTGCGTTAGAGCTAGGGCTACTGAATTGTTTTATTGAATAGTTGTGCCCCTTGAGTTCACCTGGTGACGTAAAGTAGTCTATAAACTTCCTATAATGTTGAGTTACATAAATAGAATGGAGCCAAATTTACTCATTCTAATTAAAGGGGTGTTTGCACAGATTTCTAAATTGTTTCAGAAATCTGTGGGTGTTTGTATTGCCGCGTAAAATGAAACGAAACCGATGATAGATTAGATCAGGTACCTAGATATCTATTTCTGTTAGTAGGTACACATTCGCATTTTATTTTACACTTACCCATGAAGGAAACTTTATTCTGTCACTATAATTATTCCGCCGGGCATTATGAATCCGTGCTTGGGCACATAAGTTTACTGGCTGTGTAAGTTACGAACTTTGAGTTGAAAACGAAGTAATTTTTAAACATTAATACATTATAAATAAATAAATATTGGTAGACAATTCACACACTGACCATCTGACCCCAAGCTAAGCAAATCTTGTAATATTATAAAGCAACGTTATTGAAAAGTTTTTAATCTTACGTTATTTTATCATTCGGAAATTAAATACAGCTTTTAATCTTGTCCCGTATAGTTGACAGCCGTAAACAGCACAACAACCCACCATGATGATATTTCGTTAGGAATTAGATGTTCGATACCAGCCCTTCGTTGAGTGCTCCTAGCGTATCCGAAACGGCCTGAGGGGTGAGGAAGCTTGAAATTGGCGGGGGGCGGGGAGTGTCCGTTCTATCTATATTATCTATTCTATGCCGAAATCCTCTGTATACATAATTTAATGATAATCGTTCGAGCCGTTTCCGAGATTCAGCTTATATATACCTACATACATACATACCTACAAGACGTTTAAAGGTATAAGATAAGATATTTAACGATCATTATGAGGGGGTAACGTCGTTATTATGTGTTAAATGTGTGTTAAGTAAGTGCATGAACAGACAACACAAAACAAAATTTGAGACACTGGTTTCTACTCTAAACAATTCTTGGATTGATGAAATGGTCTGTAAAGTAACAAAAATATAAATAAAAATGTTATGTTAGTTTGTGTACGCTTCAAAAACTAAAAAAAAGTTCTGCACCGATCGAGCTGAAATTTTAAAATGATATATAATCCGCATCAAGGATTGTTTTTATCTATTTTTTGCATCACAATGAGCCACAGCGAAGCGAGGCAGGGTACCTACATCTAGTTAGAAATAAAGATCCAAATAATAATTGGTTTAGTAAGTTTTCTTACTTTCTAGGTTTTGTCGTTCAATCCCTAAATAGCGGTAAATCGCCAATAGATAGTCAGTAGAACACTGTTTCATATTGCAACGGCTGGCTCTTTAGTCGACTGACTCGTCGATAATGATATTTATTTATGTATTAAAATACCAACAGTATACCTAAATATTAGTTAGGTAAATGTACAATTACACAATGTTTCCTAAAATGCATACCTTTGACAAGTGGTTGCAACATCCACTACATAATCAGATGATCAGGCAAAAAAGACATATGTTATAATTATATTTTATATGTTACAAAATGTTATAATACGGTTATGTTTTGCGCTAAAAAATATTTAACTCTAATTAAACAAAGTTACTAGTTTACTATCAAAGTATTTTTAACCAACTTAGTTTTGAAAGTACGGAACGAGTCCCAAAATTAAACCAGGTCGCGTAGAGAACCATTAACTTCGTTATAGGTACTCTGGGCAAGGGAGAATGATGTGCTAAATTAGTTTTAGCTCATGTAACCATTGCCGATGATAACCGATGGTAGGTATATCAAAACACCCATGTTTTGGATTTCATAGATAATGTTAATTATAAGGAAAATGAAGTGCGTTACTTACATAGTTTCTACAAGCAGCAATGACGAGTTCCTCTCCCTCCTCGTCCCCCCTAGGGGATGGGAACTCCAAGCGGTCGCGCCCCACCTCTGGTATGCGGCACACTCCTAGGAGCCGGTAGAACTGCTCCATACATAGCGGCTGCCCCTTTTCGCGACTCGTCGCGCGCTCCAAAGGCAACTCTCCTCTGGAAATGGTTATTTCTTTAAACAAATGCCAAACAAAGAGGTAGAGAGAAGGAGGACGCTAATTTATAACCCGTAGACGTGGATTGAACCCTCGTCAAACATATTTCTGAGTATTTATTAAAGAGAAGAGAAAAAAATATCGTAAAAAGTGAATTAAGAGTTTAACGGCAAAAGAAAACAACCTGATTCTTATCATAGCATTTTATATTCGGATGGTCATTATTTTAATCTTTAACAACTTACGCGAGGCAACAAATACCAGAATTAATGACTCGCTAATTTTACCTGTCCAACATTTCTTTGTAGTCGAGCAAGTCGTCTATAAACAACGCTCCAAGATCTGCCACTTCCTCCATTTTGGCGAAGTTTCGGCGCGGGAACACCATTCCAGGATTGGAATTGATGGGCAGGGGCAGCCGAACTTTTAGGTACATGTCGTCTAACCACCAGTCTGTTACCTGCAGGAACAATAACGAATATTAAAACAGTATTACATTATACAAAGTTCCATAATGATAAATAAGTACCGTAGGCTATAGTAAAATACTAACCTATGTTTACATATCTCTTTTACTCAAGACTCACAACTCCGTGATCAAATAAAGGCATTATGTATCATACAGTAATTTATTAAAATAGATCTTATTTACACACTTAGTCATTTACGTTTGCTTAAACTAAACTAAAAATAATTGTTGTACGGTACAGTAGGACTCAAAAAAAATAATGTTCTTCCTCGTCTCTTTTTTCTCATTGTTGTAGTTGTTTCAGGAATATTTCGTTTTGGAAAAAACAGAGAAGGCTCCAAAATTAATTCTTCGTCGGAATTGTCCCGAGACTCTGGTAAATAATCTTCCCAAATTATTGGTTGTGCTGTGGGTTTTGGATAGATCCCTACAAAGTTTCTGATAGACTCCACTCTATCTCTAATAAATTTGGGTTTATATGTTAACGGACTATAACGATTTGGCTTTTCTAGAATGGATTCTATTTTTTTGGCGGGAATGTGTAAAATATCTTGTAAAAAATTGTCTTTCTCTTTTTTTGTGAGTTCATCGTTATCAGGGATATAAAAATCTTCATCTTTAGGATTTTCAATTAATAAAGGTTTGGCTCTAAAATATGCACGAGGCGAAACGGGTTTGTTAGGTGATTGATATCTGAGACTTGAAACTTTTGGTTTCGTAGCCGGAGATGAATGCCCATGCGTTCGCTTTGGGGTCCAATGTAACTTAGTTTTTAATTCTTTTTGACGGTTAAAAATGTAATTTTCTGGACGATAGAACATATTTCCAGGCTTTTTGGATATTACCAAATTTTTAATTCCCTGATATTGTCTCTTAGGTGGATTCATTGGATACATTTGAGTTTTTTGAGAGGTATTATTTAACTGATATCTTGAATTTAGGCCCCCGTAGCTTACGGTGGATTTATTATCATTATGAAACTTTTTAATATTTATATATTGCTTGGGTAGCTTAATTATACCATAATGAAGTGTTTTTTGTGTTGAAATATGCATAGGCGTATATTTAGTAAATATTTGTCCTACAGAAGATTTTTTTTTCATAATTTTTGGAAAATGTTGCGCAAATTGAGTGGTAGAATAATAATGTATTGGTGTAGTTAATTTTTTGTGGTAATTTCTTTTTTTGCTTTGCGGTTTATAGTTATCAAGCCTGTAAATATCTTTATTTTCAATATTTCCGTCAGTTTCACTGTCATCGTAGTGCGTAGGTTGATACGTATTGTATTTTATAGTTCTTTGCCGAATAGGTGGAAAAGTGCGTCTTTCGATAATGTTTCCCTCTTTCAAGTTGCCTCTTAGTTCTGATTTCATTTTTGACTTAATATTAGTATTAACTAGCGGTATTTTATTATTTTCGGCAAACTTATCTTTATAGAAATAGTGTTTAAATTTTTCTTTTCCTAAATTGTATGGTTGCTTTTCAATAACTGGTACTAAATGCAAAGTCAAAGGTGTAAAAATATGTTTCATGGTAGTGAAATCGTAGAATGGCTTTGTTTTAGAGTTTGACTTTTGTTTTATATTTTTATCCTTGCCATAATGATACCAAGTTCTATTATATTTTTTAGGTGCTGTTTGCTTATATTTATTGTAGTTATTAATCATTATTTCTTCATGTAATTGTGCTGGGCGAGTTAAGTATGCGATACTCTTATTAATAAGTGTAATATTATTTTGAACGTTATTAGTTTTCACAAATTTACTTTTAGGTGTCGTTACTAATTGTTTTCCTACTGCTTTTGGATTAGGTGCTATAGTTAAAAGTGTCTTTGCAAAATCTATTTTCTTTCCAACATTTGCATACTTTTCTGTGACTTTTTTTACTTTAAAAAGTTTATTTAACGTTTTAACATTTGAATTATTGTTACATTTAGTAGACCTAGTTGTTATAATAATATCTTCAGGTAATGTTTGGCCAAGATTGTCATTCTTTAGATTCCATAAGTGTAGATCTACTGGACTCGTATTTAACAAATCATTCTTTAAACTATTTTCCGAAGTTCTTCGAACTTCATGGAGTAATGAATGATTCTGATTCATCTTATTTATAACATTATACTCATCAGCAAAACTAACTGTTTGAAGTTTCGGAAAAGTTGTATGCACTATATTACTTGTTTCTAAATTTGCATTTATAACTTGATTCTTATACCATGGTTTTTCATATCTAGTATTTAGTTTTAAATTGTTTCTGTTATTATGTTTCTGAACCAATGTTTTTTCGGATTTTAAATTATTCCTCAGCGTAAGGTTGATTTTTTTGTTAGAATATTTTTCAGTTGAAGAATTTAAGCGCATTTTTGCTAAATCTGTGGGTGAAACCGAACTTAACTTTCTTTCAGTAACATAACCTAATATGGGGGCAATGTCAGAGATATTTTGTTTAGGTGTAAACAATGTTGAATCATATGATTTACTACTACTACTACTAGTTCCTGCAGATAATTTCCCTTGCGCAGTGTTGTCGGTGATCATTTCGGATTTAACTATTCTGTTTTTAAAGCTCTCAGTAGGACTAAACTGTAAATCTGATGTATAAAAGAGTGTAGATTCTGTAACACTGTCTGTTAAATCATACGGTGGTGTTAATTTGTTGTATTTTTTGTTATATAATTTCAAATGTTTGCCAGTATAAACATATGTAGGTTTTTTTGAAATGTAACCTTTTTCGTTACTATTTGTAGTTGTTTTTGTTTTCAACTCAATTGAATCCATGCTTGACGTAATATTCTTGCTCATTTCTTGTGTAACAGACTTAATTTTAACAGCAGAAGTTAATTTTGTTGATGTTGTAACATTTTCAGGGATGGTTATTTTCTCTGTAGGTAATTTAATCTTAACAGTGGACTTATTTTCTAAGTCGAGAACATCTTTGGATATCGGATTGAATGATTGTAGTTTTAAAGTTGTACTAGAAAAATTTTCTAACTTGAAATTTTTCGTCAGTTGCACAGAGTTCATCAGAAAATCAGTAACTGGGGTTGTTGATTCTGAAACAGTTCTTGGGTAAGGATTATTAGTAACTGAAAAACTCGATGTTTTACCAATCATAGTAGTTGAATCGGACGCAGTTTTGCCATAAATAAACGTATTCGACATCAATTTATATTTAAAATCTTTTTCAAAATAATTTGTGATATTGCCTATTATTTTATTTATACTTGATGTGTTTTTTACTATTTTGACAGTTGTTTCTGTATATTCAGAGCCGTTAGTTTTTTTTGTTTCTTTTGTTTTATTGGTAGACAACGAGTTTGTAGTATCAATACTAATTATATTAACAGTATCTAACTTTTTATTAAACTTCGTGGTATTAGATATTTTTTTAAAATTTGCATTGTTACTTAGCACAGGTACAATGCTAATTGGAATTACACTTAACGGAATAGTTTCTTCAGTGGATTGAATAGTTTCTGTGGTTTCTATACTGGGATGGTTCTTATTTGTATATGATATTTGTGTTTTATTTAAAATATTTTTTATATTAGGGGTTGCTTTTGTCTCCTGCTCTTTTCCTGGAACAATCAGTTTAGTTACTTCTGATTCGATTGGGCTTGGAGTAGAATATTTGGTACTTAATTCTCTGTCACCAGCGCCTACAATTTTTGTGAGTATGACATTTTTTTCAATGCCATGAGTTTCTGTAGTAGATTGAATATCAGTTAAAACGTTGAAACTATTATTTTTTAATTTTGAATGGAAAGGTATCACAGAATTTGAAATGTTCCTGACTTCAAGAACCTGTTCTAAAGAATTATTTATAAACGGTTTTAGAATTTGAATTTCCTCCAAATTAATAAAAAAATGTGATTTAGTTACGTTTGAATTACCGACGTGTTCCACTTGAGGTATTTTTTTCTTAATTAGTGCACCTTTCATTGACATTGTTGTACTCAAAATATCTTGTGTTATTGGTGTGTTTGTTTTTTTCCAAGGTGTTGGTCTTGAATGGTATACTATTTCATCAGTGTTTAATACTGGTATGCTTGGATTAAGGGATTCAATTTTACCATACAATTTTGAAGTCTTCGTGTTGTTGGAAAATATATCTGTTCTTAAAAAACGTTCGAACATGGTCGTTGTAGTCCATGATTGAGCAATGTTTGTGATAATATCAGATGATTTTGTTGCAGTTTCTGTCTGTTCATTTGTTATCGAGGATTTTAATGTCTGATTATATTTTAGTTTATCTGTCGCATTGTCGAAACCTTCCTTCGCGATTATAATAGGTGACGTGCTTGTAATTAATTTTGAGGGTTCTAAAACTGTTGTCGCAACGTTTACGTTAACCTTTAGTGGTAAATAATTGTAAACTGGGTCTACATTGGAAACTTTGTTTGAACTTGGAGCTGTAACTACACGATTGTTTGTAGTTAAAGGTATTACTAACATATCAATGTCTCTTTCGGAGTATGGTTTTGTAGTAGTAAAGCTATGTATGTCTTTTCCCAGAGACGTGCTTAAGTATTGTGTAATTAATTCAGGTGATTTGACATTATTCGTTTTGTTATATTTCTGAATATATTCTTTGGGGTTAGGATTACTGTTCTTTTCTGTAGAAGTATAATTATTACGATTTGTCACAGGTTTGTATTCAACAACAGTTGTAGTGATATTGTTTAGAATTTCAGACATTTGGTGTATTGCCCAACCTGACTGTGTAACAGTGTTTTGTCCTGTAGAAGATGTATCTGTTTTCACGATTAATGTTGGTGATTTTTTATTTTGTAAAAATGTGGACGTTAAAAAGTTGTCATTGTTAGATAATTGAGAAGATAAACTATGGAATTGTGTAGTTTCAAAAATAGCATTTGTAGAGTTTTGTATTTCAGTAGACTTTTCAGGGTTGAATAATAACAAACTGGATTCGACAGAAGGGGTAACAGCTGTTAACGTTGTAGGATATGCTTTAATATTATGGCTTGACATTTTTTCAGACATTGCTATAACACTACGAGTAGTTGTAGTAATCGGAAAATCTATAAAAAAACGTTTTGTTCTCGACCTCTGAGGACTTCGTGTTATAGTGTTTGCATGTTTAGCAGATAATGTTGAATAATGAGTATCAAATGCAGATGGAATAAGTATATTTGGTGTTGCCGCTGAGTTTGATATGTTTGGTATTTTTGTAGTCAGATTAATGAGTTTCAATGTTGGGCTTATTCCAGAATTTGATATTTTTTGAATTTGCTTAGAATGATTAGTGTGTAGTATATAAGGAGATGTCACCAAAGAATCCACTAATAACAAGTCAGTAATACTATTATTTAAAGTAGAAAATACTTGTTTTGTGTTATTGTATGTCATCATTTTACTGACACTGTTAGAATAAGAATCTAAAGAACTGTTATTTTTTGTGAAAGCATCTATCCAAGTTATTGTCTTCCTTGTAAAAGTTTTATCTGTCTTATTTTTTATTTTACCTATTTCAACTGCACTTTGCAAATCGATAACATTCGAAAATAAATATTGAAATTGAGTAAATGATTTTGGCGTATCTGTAATTAATGATGATGTTGGTCTCGTGACTTTGTCCGCAATATATTGAGGCAAAGTTTCCGCATCATTAGATGTTTTATTAATATTGGACGTCACTAATTCAGGATTTTCTGTGTTTAAAAAAGGAAGAATTAAATTCGATGTAGCTTTTGTGGTATAGGGTATAGTGGTTAACACTGATAACGTTGAAGTAAGTGATGGTTTATCAAGAACGTTTTTAGTCAGTAAATTTGTAGTTTTACGTGTTACATTAGGTGGACATTGTTTTGGTACAAATATTTCAGAAATTGCTTGTTTTTTCTGCTTTTTTACTAATAAGTATTTTTTATTATTTTTTTCGATAGTTTTGTTTTGTTTTGAATCGATGAATTGGCGAATAGTGGGAAATTTTGCTGTTGAAGAGGTAATTTTAGAGAAAGAAGTAGTTGTAATCGGACGTTTACTGGAGTAACTGCTGAATAGATTGTATTTAGTTTTAATATTGGGGCTAACTGAACTTTTTCCGAAACTTAGTTTTGTTTTTTCATGATCTTGAGTCTCCCTAAGGGTATTATTTTTTTCTGATTTATAGTATAGTTTACTATTCTTCCCTAAATCTATTTCGTTTTTGTTCATTATCTTTGTAACATTGGATATTGTTTCAGTTTCCTTTTTTAATAAAACTCTGGAAATATTATCCAATGTATTTTCTAGAAAATGTATTTTCTTATTATTATTCGTTTTCATCGCTTTTGTTGTTTCCGTAATCTTTTGAGACCTAAAATTATGAATGGATGAAGCTGTAGAGGTAACGAATACCCCTGATGAGTTTTGTTTAGTAGTTACGATATGTGTAGCATATTCAGTTACGTTTATTGCTGCTAGCTTATTGATATTGTTATAGAGTACTTCTATCTTTTGCGTTCGTTCTTCTTTAGCCAATTTTGTTGGCTCGTATTTCAATTTCTTGTAGACTGGGAATAAGGGCGTGGTATGGGTTTGTCTAGTTAATTGTTTTGCTTTTTTTGAAAATAATTGTATATTTGATTTTAAAGGTTTGTTCATTATCTCTTTGAAATCTGAACTTAGTGTAAATCCGTTATTTTCTAAAGGTGCTGTTGTTTTATTGGACAGCTCCAGTACAGTAATAGAAGTATATTTTTGTGTACTTGAAAACAATACTTGTTTATTATTATCCAAAGTTGTGTGATTCTGTGAAACAGATAGATTGCTAAATGATGATTCATTTAACGGGACACTAAATTTTTCCCCCAACTTAATTTCTTGCCGTTTTAACTTTGCATTTAAATTGTTTTGTTTCTTTATCGTATTTGTAACGTTCAGTGATATATTTGCTGGTCCGTGTGTCGATAATGATGAAAACGGTAACATTTTTTTTTGCAATTTTATTAATTTCGAGGATGTATTTTCTAGAAAACCTGTAATATGCCTTTTGGTTACTGGATTATTTAGTAAGAGTTCAGGTGTAGATAATAAGCCAAATGAATTTGTAGTCGAAAGAACTGACGTTGCAGATGTATCTGTCTCTACTGGGAGTGATAATTCTCTAGGCTCGGTATATTTTGACACCCAGTTTTTATTCGAAGAATTACGATGATGTGACGTTTTCTGTGATTGTCTTATTAATTTTATGAAGTCATTACCCGCCACCTTAGAGTTATGTTTTATAAATTTTTGATTGAAATTAAGCGTTATTTTTCTCAATGTATCTCTTGATTTTGGTGATTCCGAATGTTTATCTTTTTTAATGATTTCCATATCTTTCTCTTTAGTTTTTGTAACAGGAATCAAAAGATCTAATGTAATAGGATTACGAGTTAGCAGTGATGGTTTAGTTGTCGTTTCGTAAGGAAACGATGTCGTTTGCCGGTTGTTTGGAGTGAATGATAGTTTTACCGTATTTTTTTGAAAATAAATAAGGGACGAGCGTTACAGCTTTCTGCATATATTGGGTGGGTAATTTGCTTTCGTTAATATACAAATGAGTGTTAGGTGTAACCAATTTTCGAAGCATTATAGAGGTATTTTGAGTAGAGTTTAAGGGCACAATCGAAGTTTGTACGAAAAAGTTCTCAGGTATTTGTGTTTTGGTCCATTTGCCCAAGTCTGGTTTGGCTTTTGCTTTTAATGTCGCTTGTGAATTGATTGAAGTCAATGTGATGTGTTCTTTTTCCATATCTTTATAATTAATCGTAGCGGTTTTTTCTTCAAACTTGTTTTTAAAAGGCGTTTTTACAATTTCACTTTCCGATTTCTCATTAACTCTATCAACTTTATGGACCTGTTTTTCGATTGTACTTTCTTTTCTAATATGACTTGTTTGCTGGTATACGCTTTTTGTTGTTATCGTATTAGTAATATCTGTGTCACATATTTTACTTGTTTTTGGGCGAATAGTATCATAATCGCGATGAATTTGGGCAATATTGTGATCTCTGGTCCACTGATTTTCGTTATGTGGGTTATTTGTTTTTAATTTTAGTAACTTCATTTCATTTTTTAATATCTTTTGGGTGTCTATTTTGAAATTTTACCACATTTATGTTTTCTTCTCGAATCAAATTGTTTTCTTCAAGTGAATCAAATGTAGATAAGTCATTACCTACGGTATCTTTCATTTGACTGTGTGACATAAAGTCATGTTGTAGAAGCACTGCTGGAGTTGAGGGTATCGTGAACCTTGATGGTGCTATAATTGCAGTTTTTGAAGGGAAAACTGTCGCTATTGTTTGAAATCTTTCATTTTTTTTTAATTCAACAATGCCATTTTCTTGGAAAATATCTGAGTAGTTCTGTACTGATGTGGTATGGGATTTATTTGGTTTTTGCGTTATTTTTGTTTGATTTGAAATCTTTTGTATATTTATGTTGCCTTTGTTCAGAGTATTTTCTATCGTTCCAAGACATTCAGAATCAGTTTCATTATTTGTTGAATAGTTCTCTTCATTTTTTATCTTCTTGTCGTACAGTCTAACCAGATTTTTAATTTTTGTGATAGTAGCTTTATAATTCTGTACCATTTCTTGTTGAAAACTTTTATCATTTTTATTTGTTTCTAAGTATTGTTGTGTAAGGCTCTTTTCACATGCACTATTAACACAACACACGTCCATAAAGCTAATTTTGCTAATATTAGCTTTTACGTTTATGTATATTTTTACGCCGTCCAATTTACCGAGTAATCTTACTACATTTATTTGATTCAATTTCTTTTTCTCCATTAGAAAATTATAAAGAGATTTCAAATTACAGGGTTTAACATTGGTTGTGTTGTTGTATATTTCCAAATTCATATCATAATACTTTGTGTTTATAATGCTTATAGACACTGTACTATTGTCTTGAGTGATAATTTGTTTGATTTCATCATATGAAATATTTTCTGTGATTCTTCTTTGCTTAAAGATATATGGTGCCAACGAAATGATAATGATGACATTCTGTGTTGCGATATTATCATTGTTCATTGTAGGTTTTTGAAGTAAATTACTGCGTTGAACTGTGTAGTTGTCCAGATCTATCTTTTTTATTAATATTTTATGCATCAAGTTATCAAAATATGTTTCGATGTCATATTGTCTGTCATTCAGTAAATTTCGACGATTAGTATTATAGTTAGGAACAACTTTTTCTAATGAATTTATGTCACTGCTATCTATTTTTTTATGTAATTTATTTTCTAACTCATTTCGTAGATTAAAACAAGTGTTGTTGTAAATTTTTCTATAAATTTGAAGTCTTGTTTCATTCTTAATGTACCCATCAAAAAGTATCAAATTTGATAAATCACTACGTTTTAACTGTTCTTCTTTCGCCTTGAGAGTATCTCGCATGCAAATACAAAGACTGTTAAGTAGTTGAAAAGTCACATGAAACAGATGTTCGTCACTTGTAGCCACGTCCACTGCTTCGAGTATCTTCATCAGCACAGGGCTATCACTAGCGGGTCCAACTTCACACTTCACTACCCCTAAAGTACACAGCACCAGAAGCAAACACTTTTTTGGATTCATTTTATGTAGGCAAGTTTAAAAGGTACATGTTTGTTGTTCTTAATTTGCCCGCGCCACAAACCTGAGTGAGCAAACAATAGCGCAAAGGTAACGGTAATGTTTTGAGTTGTTCACGATAAGGACTTCCTAATGCTTGACTTCTATGACTGAAAGGAAACCTAATCAGAGCACAACGTAGACTGTTATGTAGAGATTATTACGTTATTTTATTCTGATTCATACAGTTATTCAATGATCTAATTACGTAATGCTTATCAAAATATTATGACTTGAACATAAACAAATAAATTATTCAACACTGTTTATGTTTATAGTTGTATTATATAATCCTTGTAGCATTCATTTTGACGACTAATCGGATATTATGACGATTGCTCCATTATCGACGCCAGTGGCATCAGTTTCAAGAAATTCTAAAGAATGGAAGGGCCATCGTCGTGACGGTCGCCGGCTGTGCTCGGTGTCTCCGAGGTTACTTCAGGGTCTCACGTTAGCCAATTATTAATTTGAAATAAATTATTCTCATTTATTAGTCAGACACACACGATCGGTAATATTTTATTGCTAATAGAAATGTTTTGCACATAAACTACACACACATATTTCTGATTCCTAAATTCATTAGGATCAGATCTACTTATTAATTTATTCATTCAATGAGCACACAATATCAAACTTTATTAGATTGAAAATATGTATAATAAATATATGATTCTATGTAGGTATCATACGTAGTAACATTTAATCTAATCAATTATTTTAATATGATATTTTTATTGGTTTCAATCACATACAATTAATATCACCGACGTTTTTGGAAAACAAACTGGGATCTTAGCAATTATCTTGTAAAATACAAATGTAACATATGTTATTGGCTGTACAAATGTACAAAAACCAGCACGCAAGGTTCGTTCCCACTGCTCCAAACTATTTGCCAGCTCACGTCTATACGCATCCACCTGGCTTGAAAATACAAAGCTTCTTACAGATATTAAGAGACTCCGCTGTCCACTAGCGTAGCATTTACCCAGTTATCCGTCTCCTTCTGCCTCTCCAGAAGGATCTCCTGCAGCTGCGGTCCCAGTTCCTCCAGGAACGCCCGTACCAGCCCCCGGGTCACCTCCACCTGTTGCGGGCTGCAGACCACGCCGGCCAGTTCCAGGTACGTGTCCATCGTGGCCTGCAGGTCGGGGACTGGCAGCTTGGGAAGCTGCACATTCTGGAGAAAAAAATAGTTTTTAAGATACAACGCTGAGACATGTTACCTCACATAGTGTACCAAGTTATCGCACGTAGATGTTATATGGTCTATCTCTTTGTCTCTTCTGTTGGAAGTACTTTTCAAACTGGAACACTCTTTGTTTACTTTTTTAGTCTAGAGTAACGGGCAGGTTGGGCACAGGCAGCTTCGACAGCTGCACATTCTGGAGATAAATTACCTTTGGAAATAGATGGACAAGACTAGCTACCTCAGATAGCGCCAAGTTAATCACACGTTGACATTAGATGGTCTATCTCTCTGCCAATTTTGGTGGAAGTAATTTTCAAACTGGAATACTGTTTTTTTATTTTATTTTAGTATACGGAACTTGCATGACATGCCTCTGATGGTAAGTGACCATGCATGACATGCCCTGTCCATAACAGAACAACGTCACGCAGCCATTGGAACATAAAAGTCCAAACCGTTACGTAGTACGCTTTTCACCCAGAAATGTAAATGATTTATCTCTATGGCTTATAATTTCTTTGGAAACATTGTCCTTCGAGCCAGTCCACAACCATGGTTGCATATTACTGTTTGGCGGAATAATAGGTAAAGGTGTGTTAACTTCTAAAGTGGAATCTGAGTCCTACCACCACAAAATTTATTTTCCCCCAAATGATCTAAAAATCGAAAAAGTGATTCATGGATGCGACCGACAGTCTCAGCGGTCGTACTCTAGGATGGTGTCAGCTGGATGGTGACCCACCTGATAGTCCTCGTCTTCGGAGCCGTAGACCTGCGTGCTCAGCCACCGCTTTGGCAGCGACAATAGAGACTCGCCCCATGCTGCAAGCAACAAGGGCTCTTAGATTTCACCTCTAAGAGTTGTACTCTTAGTTTTACTTAGCATATGCAGTTCCCTAAATATTCTGACTGCAAGGACTGAGAGCCTTCTCTCGCAAGAAGAGAGTCATGTCCATTGATCTGACGCAGTGCGGATTTGTAGATGATACATAATGTCGAAAGATTTTAGGAACATGTTTCCTCACGATGTTTTCCCTCACCGTTTTTTAAGTTAGCAGCAGTACTTATATGACTTCGAGAAGACAGTGGAGAGCGTGAGATTCGAACCAGGAGCTCCGGATCGACAGATGCTGTTTCCCGACTAGACCGCGGAAACAATGGTGATTGGGTTTAATTTTAATATTAAAGTCGGTTAAAATTTAATTACTGATTTAGGTAGGCTTTCTGCGTAACCCAGTATCAGAGCTCCAGCTAAATCTTCAAAACATTTTACTGCTCAGTTCAATTTATTGGTAGGAATTCGGTTCGTAATAATTTTACGGAAATTGATCTCTAAACCATGGTGTTAAGGTGTATGCTTTAATTTCACACAGGATATTGCCTCCGAGCATCTTCTCGTTCTATTAAATTGGCTATGCACAAAGGAGGAGATGGGGCTAATTGAAAATTGCCCGACAAATAATAGAGATGATAATTAGATGGTTTCAATCAATTTGTAAGGAATATTTCAGTATAGTACAATGACGTCACAATGAAACGTATTTGCCTCGTTCGAAGCCCAATGCAAAAATCGACTTCCACACGGAAGTAGTAGGTTCTAATGTATCTTGCACCTACACAAATACCGTAATAAAGACACAGTGTCACGCAACAACTCCTCCGTAGTCCAAAAATATAAGTTGTTGTATTATGTAGCCTTGTACAAAGTCGTTATTTTGGTATTTTTCCTTCTCTTGTTTACCTTAAACGAAAAAAACCGGCCAATTGGACGTAATAAGGGATATTGTTTCACAATGTTTATTTGGTAAGGGTATAGCGGAATAATATTTATTTAGGACTTTTCATTTGAAAATTGTAATGTCTATCGTCTTTACAATGGATCCCGTGTTGTAATGAAAGAGAAACAAGAAATGAAATAGAAAGAAAACGAAGAAATTATTCATGCAGAGAATATTTTCTTAGGACAGCAATATTGCGTTGAAAACGGGTTTCCTACAAATATTTATCAGAACACTAGAAGCCACCCACTGTTTTCCCCGCGTAGTGCCTCTTTCCGTAATTTTCTCACGATGAAAGGTATTACAAAAGTACTAGTATTAAGAAAGTACATTATAGTGTAACTGCGTTCCAGATTACAACTCGATCCGTTCAGTTCAAACGAGATTATTTAATAAACATCGAAATATTCACATTTGTGATATTAGTGGGATTAAATACGGGATATTTTTTGCTTTGAATTATGAGCTAAACGGACTCTGTTGTGCGTTCTTACTTTTTTACAGTATACAATGACGAGACGAGCAGGACAAGTGCTAGATGGCAAGCAACATGCCTGCCACATAACAGCACAGTGACACGCAGCTATTGGAACACAAAGAGTCCAAATCATTACTTAGCACTATACTGCGCTCGGAACCCAGAGATCTAAGATATTATATCTCTAAGCCCTGTAATTTATCTGGAAACATTGCCCTTCAAACCGAAAAACTGTAATGTTTGCATATTGGCGGTAGAATAACTGGCAAAGGTGTGGGACTTCCCCAGGCGAACTCTGTTAAGAGTCTTACCACTACGAATTGTGGTAAGTATTGCTAAGTTGTAAGTGTACCGCGAGCAAACCAGCGCAGCCAATGCCCGATAACGAATTCTACACGTGTAGTAGCCATCGCAATCAACAAATCGATTTCAGTTCAAAATCCTAATCCCAAACCTAACCCTAACCTAAGCCTAAGTTGAGTCGGGGGCAATTTTTTTCGGTATTTTTTTATCTATTTGGCTCATGTAATCCTAATATAAATAATAAATGATTTATGTAGAAGATACTGAATAAGATCCTAGTCGATAAATACATACCAATACCTCGTTCTATCAGAACACAGGAACCACTAATGAACAAATAACAAATCGCGGTCCAAACGGTAGCGGGTTAAGGTCATAGCACATTATACCTTCTTGTAGATACGAAATATTTGAAATGCGGTGGGCATTTAATAAGCAATAAACAATATTTTAAAATATGATATCTAAATAATGTCTACGTATGGAATAAGTAGTACTTCTTTATTGATCTATCTATAAATGTTAAGTTTCCATCGTAGAGATTATAACAACAAAATGGTCGGCAAAACGTAGGTAGTTAGTTAGTTCAGCACCGCACCGATGTTTACTCTGCAGTTAAGTTGAATCTTATAAGAGTCTATCTGGATTCCGTGTGGATATTAACCAAATTGCGTTTATTTTCCGATCATCTGCAGTTTATTTATTTACATTATTTAGATATCACTTTTTTACTGAATAGATTGACAAGACGAGTGAGATATTTCAATATCACGCAGTTTATTGAACTTATATTATACTTAGTTATTCCAGCTTTCAAATCATGACCTGGAACTGCAGGTACCAGATAAAAGGCGTATTTATGTGCATATATTCTTCAAGACGCAATACTCATGTTTATACATTAATGCTTGGCGGTAAAATATAACCTTCCTACCACTATAATAAATTTGATCTTACTCAATAGAAATACAACCTCTTAAAAGTCTTGAATAAGATATGTTTAGAATGATACGGCGATGTGCCTCGCTGAAATTTGCAAAAACGTCAATTAAATTATGTGAACCTATTTGAGTTTAACGTTTTTATTATACATATATTTTATATAATCTTAAATAAAGCTTCAAAACCTCACATATATAATTAGGAAATTGATTAAATTAAGTTGGTGTCGAATAATAAAGCAGGCGTCAACCTTAATCCGGTTACTGTTAATAGAGGAGTTTCATCAGAGTGGTCACGTTGATATATTACACTGATGTAGTGATTGCTCTCCGGGAATGAATAGTCGCGGACGAGGCGAAGCTGAATTAGCTGGTGGAGGGTGGACAGTGATCGATCGATGCTGAGATGGGTGAAGTGAAGATCAATTGAAAACTTTCTTGCACATGCTTAGTCATTAACTTCGAATTGGATACAATTTGCTATTTAGAGGATTTAGAGGATTGCAATCCATCTGAATCGCTCCAGATTTGTTCTATAGTTTGAAAAGCAACCAGAATACTTTTATTTCCGACAACAGCAGGTAAAGTCCGGTTAATTATACATACATAATCATAGACAAAAACGTATTTTACAAATAAACTAGATTATTCCCATGACTACGTCTCCTTTGAATTTTGAAAATGACTCTATAATTGTGTTTTTTTTTTTCAAGATTGACTACGACTATGTTTATTTCTGGTTATATAACCTATATTCTAAATTTAAATTCAATCAACTCAGCTATTCCGACGAGATTGAGCAAAGAACATTCAATCATTGATGTTTGTAATATTAGTAGGATATTTAAAAATCGTTAACTTAAATTCCTGCAACTATTTTTGACAGTATTTCATTTTGTATAAATTAATTTGAGTAGGATATCTCCATCCTTGAATACTAGAAAAGTCGTCAAATTCTAGGATAAAGTTATAAATAAAATCACTTCACAAAATACACGAAACTTTGTTTTTCTAAAAACATTATCAATAGATTAGGTGAGGGAAGCTCGGGGTACAGTTAGTTAGAAATAATTAATGAATAGACTCGCGCCGCCGCGCCGCCCCGCCGCCGCACCGGGCCGACATGTGTCGGGTCTCACGGGTCTCTACCTTATTATGTCACTACTTTAACCTTTCTACTCCAAAACATCACATTTTGTAGTAGCAGGACCCTTTGCCGAGTCCGCTTGGGCAAGTGCCACACCTTAACCTGTTATTCTACTACCAAGCAGTAACGTGAACACATTGTTGAGTTCCGGGTTGAAGAGTATTATTTATTGAAATTATGAAATTACTGAAGAAAGACATAAATAAGCTTGTATCTCTAGGCATAGATAGATAGAGCGAAGTGGAGAAAAAAAAGCAGGAAGGGACACCACCATATGGGATATATAGCTAGGTAGAGAGAGAGAGAGTATCTCTAGGCAGTGATTTGAACTGTTTGTGTTCAAATTTGCTTCATGGCACTGTTCTGTTATTTGTAAGCGCGTTGCCTATTACGCATCTGTCACTTAATTTTACTAACCCCCGACAAAAAAAAGATGTTATAAGTTTGACGTCGATGCCTGTCTGTCTGTCTGTCCGTCTATGTGTCTGTCTGTCTGTTGTGTCTGTCCACAGACAGACACACAGTCTGTCTGTGGCACCGTAGATCTGAAACGGATAGGTCGATTTCAATGCGGTTTTTTTATTTGAAGGTTAATATTCGTGCGGATGTTTTTAGCTATGTTTGGGTAATATCGATTCAAGATGACCGCCTCCACAAAGTGGCGAACAAAATATTTCTTCACAACCTACCTCAATATGGGTATCAAATGAAAGGATTTGACTAGTAGAATACTATACACTACATACGTCATAAATTAGTTTAGTAATGTGGTTATTATATAAAAATTAGTACGTAGTAGGGTAATATGTATAGGTGGTATATGTAACGATGTGTAGTGTTACGATTTTTGCAGTCTGCCTGGAGAAGTACCGCACCTTGGAGAGTTATTCTACCACTATACAATAGAATGATATACTAATCTATGCTGTTGTGGATAGACTGCTTACCATCACGCGTATGTCTTGTTCATCTTATCCCCGTCACTCTACATTAAAAAACTTACCGATTCTTTTACTCGTACTTATATATATATATACTATTATATATATTATACTATTACAATGTTATAGTAACTAAGCCACCACGGCTTATACCCACAAAATAACAAATAAATAATTGCTTCAGTAAATGGAAACTTGGTATTTTTATTTTCAAGAAACATAAAATTAAGCTAATGAGTAGTTGCCGTGGGGTAGTGTGTTGTTTCTGAGTAATCCTCTTGTTAAATGACTTTACTCTGGAACAATCCAAGAACCTGTGGTCTCGACTTCCACGTAAAGTTTAGTCTGAAGTTTACATCAAACTAAATTATATAAGTAGTTTTTCACTTAATTATTACAATTGTATTGATCACTGTGTGTCTATATTATTTTGTAGTAAAATAAAGGAATAATGTATTGTAAAGTTCACGAACGAAAAAAAAAATAGCAGCTTACTTGATGTTCCTAACGCACATACCCATGATTCAAGAAAATTGTCATTGAAAACGGATTGAAGCTAAAAATGCTCAAATATATAATTTTTAGATAGAGCATTTTTAGCTTCAATCCGTCAATACATTCCGAGACATGCTCGTAGCTCGAAAAAGTGACTTCAATTCATGGTTGACATTCTAAAGACTTTAACGAGGAGGTTTTATTCCAATATCGCTATAAAAAACGTCTAGGTTATGAACGTACGTCGCCTGAGTGGGATTTTTCCGCCGGTTACAATCTTGGTGTCTTAAAATCAAAAGTAAATCGGATTCTTCTAAGTAAGCACGCTTCATATTAGGCCGCATCGTCGTTTAACATCAGACTAGAAAGTGGTCAACTCCAAGCCTTTTTAATTTTTCATCATTAACTGTACATATTTTACAATGGGGCCTACATACTAACAAAATAAATAACATGATATAATACATAGGAACAAAACATTATATTAAGTAAGAGACAAATAAATAACATAGAATAATCTAAGTATGTAAAACTAACATATTATACTTACATAGATTTAAAAAAAAAAAGTTAAATTTACAGGAAATAAAAGGTTTTTTTATTTTATTTTATTTATTTTACAATGCTAAAATACAGTTAATGATGAAAAATGTCCTATCGATAAGCTATGTGGAATTTCAACTGTTCTAGCAATGTTAGCGTACGACACCAAGATTATGAGTCGGACGTTCTGACTATTACATCACCACGGCTTACCACATAGGGTAGCGTGTATTATGCATTGTTTGAGATATACAGACATAGTCGAAGAATTTTAGCATTGAATTCAATAGTAGCCAAAATACACTGAACGTACGTCGTACGCTCTTATTTAATCTTCATGCGTATTGAATAAATGTAACATTCTAACATATAAGCAGAATAAATGACGTCCTAGTCGAAACTGATGGTTTTGCGAACATACAAAAACGATATGTTTTTGTGTTTTTCCAACTCATAGCTGAATCAATATTCCCGATAATCCACTGACAGTGTTTAAAAAGGATAGTTTTTGTGTTTTTCCAACTCATAGCAGAATCAATATTCCCGATAATCCAGTGACAGTGTTTAAAAAGGATAGTTTTTGTGTTTTTCCAACTCATAGCAGAATCAATATTCCCGATAATCCACTGACAGTGTTTAAAAAGGATAGTTTTTGTGTTTTTCCAACTCATAGCAGAATCAATATTCCCGATAATCCAGTGACAGTGTTTAAAAGGATAGTTTTGTGTTTTTCCAACTCATAGCAGAATCAATATTCCCGATAATCCACTGACAGTGTTTAAAAGGATAGTTTTGTGTTTTTTCCAACTCATAGCAGAATCAATATTCCCGATAATCCACTGACAGTGTTTAAAAGGATAGTTTTGTGTTTTCCAACTCATAGCAGAATCAATATTCCCGATAATCCACTGACAGTGTTTAAAAAGGATAGTTTATGTGTTTTTCCAACTCATAGCAGAATCAATATTCCCGATAATCAACTGACAGTATTTAAAAAGGATAGCCTTTTTATCCAAATTTTATATTATAATCGCTAGATACTTCAATGCTCTAATCAGTTACTGTGCCCTGACGACGAACAAATATACAGCATTCGTACAACCATATTTGCGAGCATATAAAAGCGGTAAACTCATTTGTTCCAACTCATAACAGAATCAATACTCCTGATAATCCACTGAAAGCGGTCAAAAGGGTTGGTCTTTTTTTTTGTAAAATGAAATTATAATCGCTAGAGACTTCAATGCCCCGTCGGCGTGTCCCGCTAATGAAATAAAAACTTCCCCGAGGGCAGAGCGCCAGGGCGAAGCACCGGTACTCAATTACGTCACCCACGACGTACAGACTGTATGCACTTTGCTAACATGTCGACTTAAAAATAGTATATATTTTTGACGTGACAACGTCTTATAAATTGGTTTGCCGGGTGACACTTCAAGAAACTGCATTACGCACCGCTCACGTTATGCGCTCACAACGAGAGCGAGTGAGAGGCACGCGTCCCTTCCACTCGGGCATGGTTAGCCCGCCTAAGAGCGAGAGAGACAGACATAAAAAGTGAAAGGCACGCGTCCCTTCCGTAAAATTATTTTACCACTCAAAGTCGTTGTCACGTAAAACTTTCGCCCGTATACCGACTTTACAGGCAACCAATTTTATACTATATATTCTATGCCATAACAACGCAGCGTCACGCAACTATGATGACGAGTCTAAATTAACTTATATTACACTGCGCTCATCAATCAAAGATATAAGATGATTTCTCTCATTGTGTCTGTCAAAGAAATTACAGGTCTCCGGTAACATTGCCCGTAAAATCGGGTCACAGTGATTTTTGCTCTTAGATAAAGAATATGTAAACTCTTTGTGTTTGCCTTTTACTGCTTGGCGGTAGAATAACTGGTAAACGCGTGATCCAGCCCCAGGCGGGCTATGCAAGTCGCAGACTAACTATTCTTAGGGGACGAGCCTAGTTCATACACTTCTCGTGCCCATTTGAATGTCAAATCAGCTTTATTGTCAAAAATGGTCAACCGCGTTTTATAAAGCGTTTTGTTGATGTGTGCATGTTTTGTTTAAGTGTGTAGCATTTGTCTTAGTTTGCGTTTATACAGACTGAGATTTGTTGCTCTTGTGCGAGTTCAAGTTTACAAATGTGTAAAATAGTTACCCCGCACCCCGCATATAATGTGTAAAAGTTTGTTAGGAAGCCAAATGTCTTGCGTCCTTCTACTATATGATTAAATCCGCAAAGGTGCAAGGAGTTGTACCACTACCATAATTATAAATGTACAAATGCACTTAGCTGGCATGTTAGCTTAAAAATAATTTACTTTCACCGAAAAAAACCCGACTTTAATTGATCAAATTTCATAAGAAGCCAGTAAGTCATTCAGGTAAATGAAAGTAAATTTTAGTTTTTTATTCATATCTCAAAAACCATCACACAGAGACGATTTTCTTAGCATTCCATGGATTCACCGTGCGGGTGCCGGGTCCATCGTGTGGCAGAGAGAGAAAACCCGAGTAGATCCCGAGACTTGTGACTCGGGCGTAGGTTTAAGGGGCCCCTTTCTGACGTACATCAACACTCGCCTTCACTACTCGTCTTTCTCTCCCTGCCCAGCCAAATCTGATATGAGCCTCTAGTGCAGCTTTAGATACTCGTTCTAGTATAGAACTTACTGCACTTCTGGATAAGCCAAGGTCTTTCAGCAGGTTTTAGAGAGATTTTGCTGATTTTGATTGGCTATTGCGTAACATATATGCATATACAAAAAACATCTCCTTTTTTGGAGTCAGTTAATAACAAAACTCTCGTACCAAAACTGTAACGGGTTCAAGTCTGTCATCATCGTCATAAATTTGCCAAAGCCCAGGGACATGTGAGGTGAGGGGGGATGTGATACTTCATGTAAATGACTTTTCCTTGATGAACGACGAATAAATTATTTGGGTTTTATTCATAAAAATTATAAAACTGCGATAAACGCACGAAGAGTGGGAGCAAGAGGGCGTACTTTAGGACCTATTCGCATATATTATTTACATAAAATATTTAATGAAAATCAGTTAGCAATTGTGGATGAGTACAGACATCGTGGAACGAGATTTTTTAGAGTATACAACTATAGAATGACGGGACGAGTCGGACATATACCTGAAGGTAAGCAATACTCATAAAAGCATAGTGTCACACAAGATATTAGAACATGAAGAGTTCAAAACACATAGCACTGTACTGAGCACACCACCGATAGATATACTCGTACATACTTGTAAGATTATTTATTTCTATGCCCAGTAATTTCTCTGAAAATATTTGTATAGATATACTCCTATGTAAAAGAGAAATGAGCCTTCATGTTTCAATGTTAGGTAAAGGTATTCCTGCCCTCTTTCCACGTATTTCCATTTTGATTCGCAATAAGCCATTTCTGCTGAAAAGGTTACCTTAGGTATAAAATGTAGGTATATAAGTATGAGCAACTACGGTTACTTACTAAGTAAGTCTCCCCACTTCGTACATGCGGGAATGTCTAAAATAAATAGTACCTAAATGTCATAAACAATTATGTTTGGCGCATGTCTTGAAATTTAAATGGTGCTAATTTAAACATTGATTTTAATTTTTATGTTTTGATCAATGGACGTACAAAAAACCTTTTTTTATACGTCCATGCTTTTGATACTAACAAAATTGTATTACCATTGTATTATAGCAAACTTAAACATTGATTTAAATGATTTTAGTCGTTTTTGTGACAAGATATACATACATATTTGGATTTTAAGGTCACTCACTGTTTATCAGTATTTTGGAGTGAATCATGTTAATAGAATGTTTATATATTTGAATAAAAAGTGTCCTATTCATGGGTCGCAATACTCGCAAGGTTACGCGTGAGTCCATTCAGTATTAAAAAAAGTATAAAGTGTGTTCAGTCCCCGCTAGGTGTCGCGGCGGCGGGGCGGGGGCGTTGCCATGGCGACCAGGTGCGATCGATCGCGCCAGGTGGGAGCACGCCACTCGGCTCGTGTGCGACACACGCACGGCGCTGTCGGCGAAATATCGATACTACGTACCATAAACAGACCAATTTATGTTACCACTGCTACACTTGGGGCCTTCTCTCACAAGAAGAGACTTTGAATTAGTCGTGACAGTTACTCCTCTGAGTTAGAGGCCGCAACACACATTAACACGAATCTTGTCGTCGACTCACTACACACGGATAGAAACAGTTCATCATTGACTGCAGAAAAAATACATTGATGAGAAGAATAAAATACGGATATGCATATTGCATATTATATTTTAGTCGTAAAGAGCGGCGTAAACGTAATACATGTATCTATACTGTTTTCGTTTTTTCAGACAATTTTTGGCGGCATTAGTGATTTCCCTCCATCTACATGATGTCGTTCTGTCCTATATTCGATGTAAACGGTTTGACTCACCTTTTCTCATTCGTATTGATAAAGAGTGGAATAGGTTGCCAGTTTCATTGATAGCTTACTATCAGCAGAATTGATAAATAAATAGATAGAAAGGTAAACTTTTCTGAACACACAAAATACAAATAATCAAGTTGATGTTTCGTGCGATAAACAAAAGTATTTTTGGACAAGCCTGTTCTGCTCTGCTCTTCCTATTCATACGTCGCAAATTATTTGTTCATGATATAACTCAAAGCTTTCGGCTGGCGTGAGCTTTTACCTAATGTCTGGAAGACAACAATACAACTCAGATAATGTTTCAATGGTCCGCCATTTGCTTGTGACCATGAAGGTACTACGAGTGATGAACACAGACATATTTATGTATCTCTACAAATAGGCTTAGAAAGCTGCCAAGATCCGAGTCCACATCTCTACTATTCGTTCCCGGGAGCCTTCAAAGTATGTTGCATGTGTGTGTGAGGGTTCATATGATATTCTTTGTGAATGTTTCTTAGTAAGCGTACCTCACTCGCCCCGGGTCAGTTCTGGCGGAGTTATGAATGTTGTAGTGGACTAACGCGCTGAATTAATGATGCTTTCTGGGCTAATATGGGCTCTGGGAGTAGCCAGCTATACAGTGTTACACAGTGAGGTTTTTCTAAGCTGATTAGTTGGTTCATATATAATTATGCACAACTTTAATGACGGGATCTAACTAGCTGCTTTACGGCTTATTAATCAGAATGGGCAATTGAAGTAGTTTCACTGTTATGATAAATTAAATAATTTCATTGGTCTATTGAAACGACTCAATTTAATCTTACAGCGATATTTTTGAATCAACAGAATCAACACTTTTCCAGGACCCAAAAAAATATTGAGGGAATAGTTGTGTCGCGCAAATTCAGAATAGTTTCATAAAATGTATAAACGTGTTGATTTGTATGCATAGATTTATGATTAACGCATTTTAATTAAGGGCATCTTTTCTGTTTTTAGTTTATTTCACGTTGCCAAGAACATGTTGCTATTATTTTTTAATTGAAAAGCGTTACCTATTAACTTTAACCGCATTGAAGTATCTTGAAGCCAGAGAGATTGCTACATTGTGCTCGTCACCTAGAGATGGTTCCTCATTTTACCCTGTAATTTCGTTGGAAGTGTTGCTCTTCTAACAAGAACCACACTATTCCGTGGCAAAAGTAGCAGGTGCAAAACCGCTGTAATTCATACCTTTAGACAAGCCAAAAGTCGAAAACAACGAAAATAAAATGTACACGTAGATATCCATATCATGGGATAGGAGCCTCGTGGCTCAGTCCCTCAGTCGCCAGCGAATCTGCCAACAGATACGAATCTTGTATTCGATTCCTATCCCTACAGGGAATACTAGACATCAGATATGAGTAATGTGAACAAATGTTTGTTTGATTAGATAGAGGTCAATGTTGCGTGAGGCATACCAAGCTAGCCTTTGGGCATAAGCCGCGCTCTCGATTATAGGGTGTGCTGAAAGTTTGCAAGAATGTATGGATGTATTCACGCAAAAACTACTAAAGGGGTTTGTATGAAATTTGGTACATAGATAGATGGTCTAAAATAACACAGGCTGTTTTTTACCTTGGGAAAATAACAGGAACGGGAACAACGCGAGTGAAACCGCGGGCCGCTGCCAGTAAATAAGTACCTATATTGAAAGACCATTCAGACCTGAATTGGGTCTATTGGCGGGGTCTGGCCGTCATGGCATGGACATCTAAAAACGTGTCAGCATTTCCCATTAGCTGTCGCATTTCTACATGCCCAATAGCCATGGTCCAGGATTTATTTATTTTGGATACAGATAGCGCGCGAGTTGAATGCAGTCGGGGCCTGAGGTGAAGAGCGGGAGCATCTCCCCCCGCCGCCGTCTCTCGCGCGCCTGCAGTGTAGTGGTGTGCTGTCTTCGACAACTATCATAGATATCGCATTCCTGAGCTCTGCATTCAACTCGCGCGCTAACTGTAACTTATCATCCCCGAGCGTGACGCTAGAATTCAATTTACAGCCCACGAAAAATCTGTCTGTTTCGCGCCAAAAGAACTTTTCACTTCAAAAATGGTGGATATAACAGTCCTTGATAAGGGCATAATTACCTCCTTGTAATATTATACGTTCGTTATTATAGCCAGTCTCTTCCCGGTAATTATCAAGTAATTACCTTAATGTAGCTGGTTTAATATTCAACCGATTTTCCATTTAAAAACCTTTTACACAAAAAAGGAAAACCCATTACCGTTTCAAGAATCAACGAAGGCTTACTAATTAATCTTAATACTTTAGGAAACTCTCTGAAACAAATAAACAATGAGTAAAAAGTAGCAGAAAATACGATCAGCATCTCCAACACAAGTACCTTTGAATTGTGCCATTTTTTAAAGAAATTGTTCGTTTTTAAGAGTACTTTAGAATAATATTAAAATTAACGTGGTTGTTACACATATTTATTTGTCAGTGCCAAACGAGCAGCCATCGCGCGCGTGCACTCTCCTTGAAATAGGCCGCCGGACGCGGCCGAAACTCGAATCGGATTGACCGACCATATATAAGTGAGTGTCCCGTTATCCAATTAAATACTTTAGAATAACATGATAAACGTGAAAGTTAAAATTAAGTTCTTGCTGAGTAATGTCGTGAAAATGGAACGATAATTCGTTAATGGTTGACCTTTAGAACGAATGTATAAAACGTTAAAACAAAGAATTGCCAAGTTCCTCAAAATTTAGACCTTAAATAAACTAAAGTGGACGAGGTTACGGAGGAATCACTATCTGCGCATCGCACGGTTGTGAATAAATATGGTAATCAGAGAAAAACAATCAATCTATAATCATCAATAAAGCCAACATAGTAAAGAACAAGTGGAGTTGTGCAAATCACTTTTGTAATAGCAAATTCGAGCCGTTAGAGGATAACAATCATTAAGTGAAGACTGGTGACCCAGATCAAAAGATATAAAGCTCTCTGGACAATATTAGACTAAATGGAAGCAGAGACTGGATGATTTGAATATAAAATCAGTAGAAATAGATCTCCAGAATATGGAGAAAGAACATGCAAAAATAGGATGGTGGGTAGGCCCTTCTAGGGCCATTATGATCAAGGAAACATTGCAATTATCGTACTTATAGATTTAATTTTACAATCCCGTTTACATTGTTAGTTTAATTGTTTTTAATAAATAACGCCTATTATTCTTTGAAAGAATTTTTTTGGTGACAAATACCAGAAGCGATTGTTCTAGACATTAGGATTGTAATTCCCTTTTTAGTTTTATTGAATAATTGATGTATTACCTATGTGACTTGTAAATGCTTTTTACTAATAAATTATTTGTTTCTGTATTTAAAAATGTCACAAAAAATATATAGACCATAAAATGATATTTCCTATATTTTTTTTGATAAGAATCTACTTCGATATCGGTACACGGTACACCTCTGTACCGTGTAAAAACTTTGTGTATTTATTTTTAATTTCGTGAACCAAATAAATTGGAGTATGTTCGTAACTCATAACCGCGTCTCCGCCCACAGACTAAGTAGAGAGATACACTCCGCCGTTGGCAGTAGCGATGTTACGACATTGCCATACTAACGAAGTTACAACGTTGCCTCTAACGAGTTTTTCATGTTGCTCCTCCCGAGGCACGTCGTAGTTTGTGTTGTGACGTCATGTGTGCCATCTAGTTAGTGCCATAATTTTAAAACTAGAATAATTTAGCAGCTAAATGAAACCAAAGAGTTTACATATACTACGTATAGAGTTGGCACAAACGCTTTATACCGAAAGCACGGGTAGCGTCTTTCTTGTCTTCGCGCTTGTGGAAGTGTCATACTTTTGTCACGGCACATCACTCTGTTGCCATAGAAACATGTCATCTGCTTACGATTGATTCAAAGGAACCGTGCGGAAAATCTAACTGTATACGTAGTATATGTAAACTTTTTGGATACAACATTGTAGTATGCGCTGTAACAACATGCCTTTTATAGGCTTTAGCTAGAGCTTTTATTAACAAAACTAAATTACTTACAATGAAATAGGTATGTACACTGTATATACCTTGTACTAAGCATATCTGAACTACCAATAGACTGATGAAGGTCTAAAGCTAATTAAGATAATCAATCCCACTACCAGTCGGAATCGTACCCAGTATGATGGCAGCATTACCACACTGAATGGCCATGCTTATACGTATGCTTTGGGCCAAATAAACGCATCTGTTTGGTGCTATAATTCTAAAACTCAGTACTGTTTATCAATATGTATATGTACATTTTATATAACTATTGAGATAGAAAATTGGCGTTCAAAACAATTATCTCACTCATATAAATTAACTTCAAAATGTACATCTCTGCCAGGATACAATCAAATTGTTTCATTGCATACTCGTAGATATAATACAAATTATACGGAAAAGGTAAATCTATACTAATATTATAAATTTGAAGAGGTTTTTTGTTTGAACGCAATAATCTCGGAAACGACTGGACTGATTTCAAAAATTCTTACCTATATCGTTGGATGTGTATGTGTTTCCTATGAAATTGAATTGTGATTTGTTTTGAAGTTGTCCAGGTGTTTCAAAATAAATCCTATTGTATTTATGACTATGACTATGCTATAGGCTATTACTATATTATGAACCTCGGACGAAGCCGCGACGGACCGCTACTTTGAAACATAATGGTATCGTTCCAATCGTTGCCAAAATCATTATTAATTACATCAATGCTTGTTTTACAGCAATCAGTATAGTTCTTATATCAATCAATCTTCATAGATGTATCGGCTTCTCCATTAATATCCCACTGGCAGTTAAGTCATCAATTAATTATATTCTATTCCAGAATTAATATTATTGATTAATAAAATAATAATATGTACAATATGTCAATAGGGGTCAATGTCGTAGAGTGTTCCAGCTATCGCCGAAAATGTCAAGATTAGTTCATAGAATTACAAGGCATTTGTTAATTATTTGTAATAAATAAGAGGGAATAAATACCTCTTCTAATCTATTATTCCGCAACGCCGTACAAAAATCATGCGACAAGGAGAAATGATCGAGACTTGCAAGGCCCTCTCTTCAACTACACTCATTTGGACAGCTTACAAGTGACGGCATAGAACTGAATCTTATTATTTTATACCCTTCCATCATCCTACATAGGACCCCTGGTGGTTCGTTTGACCCATAAATTTTGTTCACGGGCCTGTAGTCTATTTTTTAACTATACATTTCAAGAGTAATCTTTAAAGTAATTTTGTTCGAAGGTCAGTAAATTACAATAAAGGTCAGAAAATCAAAAAGTAAATAAATATTTTTTTTAACAACAATAACAATAACGTAGTTTTGAATTTTTTTATGTTTTATAACTTATAAAACTGTTTTGTTTTTAATAACAATATAATTTCACGATATTTTATACTCGCATTTTATTGCAAATTAATTGTGTCATTAATATCTCTTACAGACGGACCAACAATGAGATAACGAAAATTAACAGCCGCGGCGGGACCGCATAGGAAACTCAATTAGTTACGAGAATGCTACGCTGATTGCTACGAGCTCTTTGTGCTACGTTGCGCTGAGTAGCTACACGCTCACGGCGTAGCGGTTTTCTGAATTTATTTGTGACCCACAAAGTGCTTTTACCAAAATAACTAATGAATAAATAATAAACATATTTTTTATTACGAAATTTATTATTTTCAGTTCTACGTGTTCTGCGTATCTAAATAGAAATGTGTCGTATATTTTGATCTGACATTTTATAGTTATAGCTATATAATAGCTATATCTATTATAGTACAATTATTATAGTTTGAATCTTCTTAAAATAATATTTTTCAATTTTTTTTTTGCGTTAGCTGTGGAGACTATGGTTCCGTGGTCCGACATGAAAAGGTTCACAAAACAACTGTCGAAGCGGTTGATTTTAGCCTCAGGGGACCTCAGAGCTGGCACTTATTTCGCCCAAGAAATAAGTATCGCGATCCAGAGGAGTAACGCTGCCCAGCGTTCTGGGGACCCTGCCGCGCGGCAGTGATCTCGACGGAGTGTTTGTTTTATAGGTTCCTTCTTTTTACATTTAATTTATATATAAATTATGGTTATGTATATAAGTTTAGTTGTTATGTTTTTATAAGATTATAAAATTACTTGTTAGAATATAATCTGACGAATTTGTCAATGTTACAGTTACATTAAATACATTCATACTTCTCAGTTAAAAATAAAGAATTGTACGTTTTTCAACAATAAACTTGACATTTTGATTAATATTACTAAAACAGAAACATTAATTCGGCTTTTAGATAGCTGATTGTATGTGTAACTATTTATCATAATTGGAAGAGTATAACTTTTTCACATTTTAGGCAGATATATTTTTTTTAACGGTCGTCTTCGCTTTGTCGCGTCGTAGCTTCGTCTGGCCGAGCCACTCTCGTCGGATGCTTGTTAAATTGTCATGCATGTTTGCGTACAGGGGAGAAGGTTAGCCAGGTGAAGGCAACACTCCCTTGTCGGCGAGGGATGGGGTGGAAATAATGCGGGGTTTTTGGCTTTCGAAATACTTTTTGATTGACATTTAAAAATCGGATTTTGGTTAATATCATATAGGGATTTTGGTATGGTTGATAAAAGCATAAGCAGCCCATTAAATATACCCACTACTGGGACTCGGGATCTTCTCTCGTAAGGAGAAAGTCAAGGTTATTATCCACCACGCTGCTCCAGTGCAGGTTGGTATATAAAACATGACAGGTCGGTTTTCTTGCGATGTTTACTTACGCTGTTTTAAGTTGGCGGCATTACGCATATGACTTCTAAATACAGTGGTGCGCGTGGGATTTGAACCCGGGGCTCCGGATCGCCAGCGTCCGTTCTTCCGACTAGACCAGCCGTAACTATGCAGTACGTAACGGTGTGGTTTGATAGAACGGTATTTTGATCGACACTATTGTGTTTTTTAAGAAAAAAATAATTATTGAAAGAAGATTAATATCAGACTGTACGTGTGTACGTGTAGTGTGTAATTTTTTTATCGATTGCAGATTTCCCAATCCCGTTGTTTCCTCACTAACATTTACAATAGCTATAGCTTAGCTAGTACTTGCTCACTCTTTCTTTAGTTCGAAAAATAAAGAGATAACGATAGGCATACCCACTTTTGTTTGGCGGTATACCCGGACCACTCGGATAACTGCCCTTTAAACAAACAAAGCCTGGGGCTGAGGGCTATCGATTACAAGCAGACTTTTCTTCCTGTGATTGAATAAACCAAGGGTTACTATTGACAAGATCAAGTACCTAAAGTAAGTTCCTAAGTCAGGTACTCAAATTACGAGTACAATACCACAACAAAATAACCAACAAGGACCGAGGACAAATAACCAAGCAATCTAACAGCTCGAAGTGCGCGAAAAATGATTATAACTCTGACTCAATAACTCTTTTGAAATTATCTGCTAGCTCGCTTGATGATACGCAACGATGCGGAGAACGATGGAGCAGAAGCAGAAGACTCGACTTAAAGACACTAAGATTGTAATCATCGCGAATAGCCCACGCATTCCACAGCCAAGACGTTTTGTAAGAAAAGGAGTTAGTCCACCTCTTTCTAGAACGTCAACCGTGAAATATCACTGTTGCTTCTTCGAGCTATAAGCTGTTCGATAGAATAAAAGCAAGGAGGGAGAGGGGAGGTCATACATTAGCACACTCCCCAAAATGTATCCTATTAAAAACTGGTAAGCCAAAAACTTTTCGTGGAATAAGTTGAGCAACATAAAGAGTTTACTATACAAACGCGCTCAGGACGCTCTATGGGCTGGAAACCATCTAACTTAGGGACTTTGGATAGATATCTTCATCTCTGAGTTAGATATTTGTCATTACGACTGACTTTAACGGTGAAGGACAACTTTGTAAGGAAACCAACATGCTCCAAGAAAGATATCTTCACGGACAATCTGCAAACTCGGCCAGCTTTTGGGAATTGAAGTCGACGACCGCTTTTTAAGGGAGAAAGGCCGAAGTCCCAGCAGTAAGATCATTAAGTGGCCTGTTTCTGCTGTCAATTCTGTTTTTTTATTATATGTATTATAGAGTGACGAGCAGGGCATGCGCCTGATGGTAAGCAACATGCCTGCTACATAACAGCAGCTAAAGGAACATTACGAGTCCAAAACATTACCTACCACTGCACTACACTCGTCACCCAGAGATCTAAGATATTATATTTCTACGCCCTGTAATTTATCTAGAAACATTCCCCTTCAAACCGGAACACAGTAATGTTTGCACCTTACTGCTTGGTGGTATAACAACTGGCAAAGGTGTGGCACTTCCTCAAGCAGACTCTGCCAAGAGTCCTACCACTACAAAATGATTTATTTACTTATCTGTATTTTTATTAAACTTTTTTATATTTGTCTTTGTGTCAATATATTGTATCATACAATAATCATATTAAAACTCAATGGATATAACAAAGAACAGGTCAGAATATAATTTTGTTTTTTCTCTATGATTCACAGACCCACTTCACCCTCACTAATTTGACTAATTACTGAAGATAACAACTTCACCGCACCCTGTATACACTTTTATCACCCTACTTGTAAACATACATCCTATTTCAAACCTTACTCCCATACTTGTAAGTTCTAAATTGCTTACATTTAAGATGAGAACAGCAGTGCCTGTTTTATTAAAATGAATTTTAAACACAGAGCAGTACAATTAAAATTTGATCGGAGTCCTCAGTCAGACAGATAATTCATTCCTAGATTCAAAACTAGACTGTAGCGCTGGAGTGAATAAAGTTTAGTTTCGTTTATGGCCAGTTTACAGATCGATGAATACACTAATTGTTTGATTTGCATTCGGAACACAAACGTATATTCTGTTAAGGGCGAACCTATATTTTGTTAAGGGCGAACGGCAATTACTTAAAACGTAGGTCGTTGAGACAAGCTACAGTTACGTAACTGTCCCAGTATAAAAGCAGAGCGTTTGTAAATGTAACTTTATTTACATTCACACTTATGAACAGATAAGTTGACGATGAAGCGTAGGCAAGTATAATTGATAAATGTCCCTCAAGACATGTTTTGAGATCACACATTTATTTACTTAAACTACATACTATTTCAGTTGTTCTGTGCATACCAAAGAGTTTATTATATACTACGTATAGAGTTAGATTTTCCGCACGGTGCCTTTGTGTCAATCTTAAGCAGATGACGTGCATGCTTTCTATGGCAATAGAGTGATGTGCTGCGACAAAAGTATGACACTTCCACAAGAGCGACAAGGCAAGAATGATGCTACCCGTGCTTTCGGTGTAAAGCGTTTGTGCCAACTGTATACGTAGTAAGTCTAGGTAAACTCTTTGGTGCAAACTGTTATTTTGTACTCCATAGAGTGATGACACAAATGTGGCATGAGCATTATGGTAATCTGCACGCCCTTAACAGAATCACGCAGATATTGGAATATAAATAGTCCAAATCATTATATTTCTTTGTTATGTAATCTTTCTGTCATTATGCCCTGTACGTTGAAGTAGAGGCATTAAATGAATTCATGTAAAAAATTGTACGTGGTAAGTGAGAAAGCTACTTATTCAAGCTAGGATGCCAACGTACTGTTGGTATGCTAGAAAGCTATTACTTTTAGCTTCGTGTAGACAACGCTACGCAGCGCTTTCTCTACACGAAGCTGGAAGTACTAACTTGCTAGCTTAGCTAGCTTTGCTCCCCTAGCTTGAAAAATTAGTCTCGTGTATCGCGGGTTTTATTTATTCGGTCGCCTAGCATTGGCGTGACTAACGTCAAACAATTTCTACAATTAATTTGTGAACGTCATGCATTTTTGCTTGAGTAGTGGTAGGACTCTTGGCAGAGTCCGCCTGGGGAAGTGCCACACCTTTGCCAGTTATTCTACCGCCAAGCAGTAATGTGCAAACATTACTGTGTTCCGGTTTGAAGGGCAATGTTTCCAGAGAAATTACAGGGCTTAGAGATATAATATCTTAGATCTCTGGGTGACGAGCGCAGTGCAGTGCTAGGTAATGATTTGGACTCTTCATGTTCCAATAGCTGCGTGTCACTGTGCTGTTATGTGTCAGGCATGTTGCTTACCATCAGGCACATGTCCGGATCGTCCCGTCACCAATAGTTAAAAAAAAAAAGTTACAAGAGATTGGCGTGAACGGATACTAAATTTCTATATCGCCATTATCGGTGCAAATTGGATGTGACAGACGGATAGACAGACGCCGAAGTGATCCTAAAAGCGTTCCTTTTTCCTTGTCCAATATGAAAACCTGTAAATGGCGAAATTGAGTAGAGGTTTTTTTAAGATAAAACTTGTTACTGTAGTGTTCGTTAGAAAGCGATACAAAACAAACTTTTCTCAAGGACGTTTCTCAAATCCGCGTTCGAATCGAATCCTTTGGTTCTCAATAGGGATGTTAACACTAATCAAAAATTAATGTTTAGTGGTAATTGTATGATAGTTTCTATTCGTAGAATATTAAAAATCATATTTTTTAATTATAAAATTACTTAGTAAATTCATTATAAATGGGTTTAAAAATGCTACATTTTTAATCTGTTGTTACGTGACTGCAAACGCCAATATGGCTTATTACGTCACTAGTCACAAAACAGGCCGTCGAAGACTGACTAGATGGTTTTCTTCTCTACATTTTTATTATAGTGTGCCATCTTAGCGTGGACGATTTTTATTGTTTGTATTCAAATAAAAATTAACATAGTCATGAATCCGCAACCAATGTTTTTCGACTAGTAATGTCATGTCAGTCGTAAGTGTTTTAGCGGGAAAATTCAAAATTACCCTATTATTGTATATTTGCTCATCGAAAATACTAATGTTTTAAATCAAATAATGTTTTTATGGTAAACAAGCGTCATTTTTCAAAATAAATGCAATTCAGAAATATTGTTAACAGCCCTATTTTTTAAGCTTTTGTTTTTTAAACTCATTGTAACAAAAAATCCTTATTTTTCCCCCTTTCTTCCATCAGAATTCAGATTTTACGAAAGAAACGTAATTCGGTCATTTTATAAGATACTTTCATATAATAATGACTATAAACTGCCGACTCACTTTATTTTCCCAATGCTATAGGACTCGCGAGTCCTCTCCGAGGGCTTTCGAGGAGAGGACTGAGGCTCTAGTAAGAAGAAAGTCTACGCCATCGTTACCCACGCTGGCCTAGGACAAGTTGGCGGGTGACGCGTGTCACCGAAATAAATCTTTCTTGGAACCTGCCCATTTCCTCACGATGCTTTTTTTCACCAACTATTGTGAAAAACACATATGTATACTTGTCGCAATCGACGTACATAGCTTTACAACCAACTTTGCTATCTCTGCTTAATAAATTTGATTGGGCCTACGAGAGTTCACAATGCTACTCACCATACCATACCAATAACAGAAGGGTACGAAGAGTGGTGTTGATGATGGTGACGGTCTGGGTCCAAACTTAATAACTCATTGTAGGTACTTAAAAATATATTGAAGTGCAGGCAGGTTCGAACTCATGGTTGTGAAAACAGACGTTTTCACCACTTGATCATTTTTTTAAATAAGAAGTGACGAGACGAGCAGGACATTTGTCTGATGGTAAGCAACATGCCTACCACATAACACCACAGTCACACGCAGCTATTGGAACATGAAGAGTCCAAATCATTACCTAGCACTGCACTGCGCTCATCACCCAGAGATCTAAGGTGGTATATTTCTAAGCCCTGTAATTTCTCTGGAAACATTGCCCTTCAAATTGGAACACAGTGATGTTTTCACATCATCATCAGGCAAATTACTAGGTTTTACAGAAATCTATAAATGAGATGACGAAAAGAAACAGCCTTTTGTTGTAACAATTTATTCGATCACTGACTTGATAATCATTTACATACAACTAGATAGAATATACTCGATTACAAGAAGTAATATCTATTCATCTGATTAACTATAAATTTACTGTTCCGGAAATAATATTTCAAATCCTTCATAGTTGCGATAATTGTGCATGAGACTGGTTTTATGTTTAAATTGAGTACTTGTTTTAATTAACTTAGAGAAAAATATCAAATTTAGATTTGTTTAGGATTAAATAATATAAAAAAAATTGCATAGTTGGAAATCCACAATTTTCCAGAAGAGCTATAATTTCCTTTCCAGAATATTTAAGTGACTTGATTGCAAAGATATACAAGTTTATTACAATAAATTATGATAAATATGTATAGGGTCAAATGGGGCAAAAAATTTATGTAACTTAATTTCTTAACTTTTCACATACTTAATAAAACCCAGCTATATGTACCTTGATGTGGAATATTATTTCAAGTACAATTACTATACAACAACCAGATAATTTTTATTACATTTGAAAAGCTTTAACATTTAATTCTAACAAATTAATTAAAGAAAATCACAGCTGAAAATAACGTATATAATTCTATAATTCTAGGCTACGTTAAAATACCATTTACCCCCTCCTCCACTTGGATCCACACATATGGATCCACGGACACTTTTTTTCCTCTTGAATCTACTGGTGGATCCATCGATACTTCGGTTTTCTCTTGAATCCATCGGTGGATCCATAGATACTTCGGGTTCCTCTTGAATCCACCGGTGGATCCATTTACGAGTATGCTATAGAACTACTAACTTTATTCTAGTGTCTAGTACATTGCATGATAAGATGCTAAACTTCTGAATGGGTATGTATAGTGTTGTGTTTATATAACTTATACATTATTCTAGAACAATATAGGTTACATTTTTAAAGTAATGATCTACTTATAATATTACACCGACGAAATTCGCGAGTTAGTCACTACTTTTAAAGTATGTATTTATTTAATATTATATAGTTAATTAGAATACGTGCTAAAATGCTATGAGAATAAATATTTGTCTGTAAATTATGTATCTACTTTACAAAATGATTTTTATGTTCAACTATGAATGAGCAATAATTACGTTTACCTTGATATCGACGATGAAATCTAAGTATATATTAAATTCATGCCATCTTGCTTACACATACACACGCGAAATGAGAGGAAATGATTTTTAACTACTCTTTGTCAGCGTTGTTTATACATACATATGTTTATATTGAAATGTGTAAACGTAGTCTAAGAATGAATTATACCTACATGTTGTTATGTTCGATTGAGGTATATTTACTTAATATTACAAAGAAATTATGGTATAAATGTATTCCTTATTTTAATCTACCACTAACTTCTAACTTCTTAAACAGCAACAGCTACAGAAACACAGGCCAAATATTTATGTTATTAAAAATGTTATTTTTTTTCTGAAGCAGAAATTGGTATGTTTCAGTTAGTAATATCATTTAATGAGATACATGTATTTGAACTCAATGTTACGTGTTCATTAACTTATATCTGTACATCATTTGAAATGTCGCTACAACTAATGTGAATTGTATAATTCTGGCGATACAATTCAAGTGAGACTTCACTTAATCATAACTGTTTTCTGAATAGCATCCATGGTTTTGATTATAAATCGCTGTATTTAAAGTGTTGCGTTCGGCGAGTTTATGCCTCTACCTAAAGCATACGATATATTGCTAAATAATCTCGCTAATATTTCTAAATAATGCATGATTATCATAATTCTTAGTATCGAAACAAATAGCAGTAAATGTATGATGTTGCATCTTATTAAGGCATTTATACCTTCAATATTAAATCTATCACTCATATTCGTTTGGGGGTCGGTTTTTTATATTTACAAGCTATTTTTTTTTAAGTATTACCTCACATATACATTTTATATTATCATGATTATTCTCTAAAAATGTGATTAGTTAACAAATCAAGTGATTATAGAAAATTTAAATTTTTACTACAACAAAAACGACGTTTTTCTTATGTTTTAAATTATAATGTTTGATTTGGCATAACCGTAAGTATCTTAAAAATTGGTAAGTAAAAAAAACGTTCAGTTTTTCGCAAAATAACCTTTCAGTTTTCAAGATAACTTTTTCAAGGTGAAGTACTTTCTTCAAAATCTTTTGAAAGTTCTTCGTGAATTTTAACATGACGTTTCTCTTTTACCTAATTCTCTTCGGGTAAAATTCAGTCAAAATCAAAATTCAGTAAAAAGACTTGGTTTTGTATTTCAAATTATACAAATCATCTCAAATAAAAACAAATCACTTTATATACCTTCTGATGGGACTATAGGCTCTATCTAGCTAGATAATGATAATCGTTAACTATCTCTAGATAATTAATATATCTACAATGACTGTAATATGCAGACAATAGAATATATATGTGTAAGAAGGTAATATTGTGGATAAGAATATTAATTGGCAATAGCAATGATATTAAATAGGTAAATAGAGACACACAAATTCAAATTCTTGATAAACATTATTCTAGCATACACCAAGATAGCGACATTTAATTATATTTATTATAATTAGTTAAAATGGAGTACATGCATAATAACATTTGATGAGCCTAATTAACAAGCATGAATATTAAAATACAATTTCTATTGCTGATAGTTTAGCAACTAAAGTAAAAACAGACAATTCTCTCTGAAAGTAAAAATTAAAAGAGAAATGGAAAAAATAATTCTCTCTAAAACTAAAAATTACGCAGGATGACTAATCCGAGAGAGACACGACTACACAAAACAATGTTTATTATAACAAGTCGCGTAAAAATCAGCTCTATACAAATATGTATGATGGAACACGACACATGTTAGACCACCGTTCTTCTATACATCAAAGGAGGCATAGTAAGGTATCATACTTGGTGATGAGTATATCGCACCTCTTTCAAGTTAGTTCAAGCCTGTATGATAATGAAAACTTGAAATGAATACGAAAACAAGCGAGATGAGTCGAGTACCTAATCATTAGAGACGCTAAACTAACGGACGGGATTAGATCTACTTAGTAAATCTAACTGCAAACTTAGAAAACTCCACGAAAATTGACGCGTTTCTGATTTTTAGATATGACAAAAGAGTTGTTAGCATGTTCTCCATGCAAAATACCACCTTATTAGTCAGGCTTGACCCATCACATGACTCGAAAGTTACCCAAGAATTAATTAAAAAGGAAACGTTTTGTAGATATAAATGGTATTTATTTTATTTTATCCATTTAAACATGAAGCAATAAAAATATTTACTTAATGTTAAATTACTAAATATTGGCCAAGACAATCGCCAAGTCTAAACTTCTTGCTTACTTGGGAACTGTTGGCTGATCAGTAAAAATAACCATTGCAATAGCTCTGCTGATATGACATAAATAGTAGCGAGCCGTGGTTTTGTCCGCGATGCAAAGTAGGATTCATTGATATGTATTTGTGTTTTTTTTTCGTGTTGGAAAACTATTTTTTTGTAGTATCTCAAGAGTTTATGAAACTAATATTCTTGTTACTAATTTTCCAATTGATTACATTGTATACATTTTAGGGTTATTTATTTATCACGTCGTGCTTTATATGTGTTTTATTTATTTTAATATGTTGTGAAACAAGGTAATGTTTTTTAAGTTTAAGGTTTTTGAAATTCGTTTGCAGTTAAATTTACCAATTCATTTCATACATAATACAAATAGATCGTAACCTAGAGTTAGATTAAATTTTACTACCTTTAGATAAATAATTCAAAACCAAATTGATTAAATAAATTTTTCAATAATTATGCATGTAGAGAAGGATTTTCAGATTGGGTACAAAATTCAGATATTGGTTTAAATAATGATAGCATATTTAAAAATATTGAAGCACTACCTACAGTATAATTTATTGAATATACCCGAAGTAAAACAATTGAAGCTATATCTATACTTATAATAAAACTGTAACGGGTCGAATTCTGTACATTGAAGATATTTTGAAATTTTTTTTTTTGGGGCACTCCATAGTCGATACTGATGGCGAAACTGCATTTTTTTTCTTTCATGTCTGTCTGTCTGTCTGTCTGTCTGTCTGTCTGTCTGTCTTTCTGTATAGAGATCACGCATCACGCCGAAACTACTGATTCAATTCAGCTGAAACTTGGCATGATTTTAGTTTATACTAAGGACATTGCTGTAGGCTACTTTTGATCCCCAAATTCTGATCGGTTTTCTTGCGGAAGGGGGTGAAAGTCAGAATGTGTATTTGGTTGTAACTCATGTTTGCGTTGTTTAATTTCATTAATTCTTTTTTTGTTAGAAAGAACACATTTTTTATATTGTTCCGTCAAAATTTGAACAATATTGGTCTGTTGGTTCGGAAATTACACAATCATTAAATAATAACGACACGCGCAGCGCGTTCGGTACATACTAACTTCTAAGTATTCTGTGTATCGCAGACGATCCACAGAATATCTAGATTCTAGAAAGTGCCCACGTGATCGCGTCGCGTCGTCTTGGATGACAAAATAATTGTCAAAAATATATTTTTGTGTGTGGAAAACAAACATCATTCGGTTATAATTACAGACTAAGTAGAGAGATACACAAATCGACTTCAAACAAGGAGGATGTTCTCAATCGGGTTGCATGTTTTTTTTATTTGGTTTTGTTTTACGCGATAAATCCGCTAATTGTTAGTTCATTTTGATAATTCCTTTTTTGTTTGGTAAAAAATACTTCAGAGGATCTTAGATATCGAAAACAGGGAGGTAATTTTTTCAAATATCAACAGAAAACTAAAATTACCTGTCATTGAAGTAGATTTGTGTTATTTTGGAGAAAACATATCAGCATAATAAGTAGCAGCATAAACAACCCATTAAATGTTCCCACTGCTGGGCGTCGGGGCCTTCTCTCGCAAGGAGAGAGACAAGGCTATAATCCACCACGCTGGGCCAGTGTCGGTTGGTGGATGACATATGACTTAGAACTTAGATTATAGGTAGATTTCGGTTTCTTCGCGGTGTTTTCCTTCACCGTTTTAATTACCGGCATTACGAACATGACTCTGAAAAGATAGTGGTGCGCGTGGTTTTGAACCCTGGGTCTCCGGATCGACAGTCGCCGTTGTCCCGACTAGGTCAGCTGTAACTTACTAGACCAGCCGTAACTTATTAGAAAACGTATTATTTCAATCCAAATACTGTTTAAAATTTAAAGGTAGTGTTCAACAAGCTTCGGTGACCGAAGCAGACCGTTGTTAGGGTTCTGTACCCAAAGGGTAAAAACGGGACCCTATTACTGAGACTTCGCTATCTGTCCGTCCGTCTGTCACCAGGCTGTATCTCAAGAACGGTGATAGCTAGACAGTTGAAATTTTCGCAGATGATGTATTTCTATTGCCGCATTAACAAAAAACACTAAAAATAAAATAAATATTTAAGAGGTGCACCCATACAACAAACTTGATTTTTTACCGTTTCTTGCTCGATACTAATAATAACGTACCCGTCACAGGTAGACGCTTTAACTATTCACTTGCGTTGGACCGGCTGAATGTATCGAGTTAAAATTAAAGACACATTCTTGGTTTAGCTTAAGTAATACATAGAGTACTTATACAAAGGAAATGTTTAGCCTATGTGTTCTTCCAGACTGTAATCTAATTCTATTTCAAATTTCAACCCGATCGCTTGATACGTTCCGCCATGATTAAGTAACAAACATCCAAACAGTAACATTCATAATATTTACAGGACAACGTTGGAACGGCTGAACATATTTGGATGGAATTCGAAACACACGTAGTTTGAACTCAGAAATAGCAAATCGGTTACTTATAGGTTACTGTGACGTAGGAAAGACTAAGCAAATTTGGTAGAAAATTTAAACAGAGATAACTCATAGTCTGAAATACCACATTTATGTATTTATTACCTATAAACCTGAAAAGAAGCATGGGCCCCAAGGAAACAAATATTAACTATCACGTCAAAACGGCACAACGATATGGGTTGACATACGAAACACATATAGTTTAGAGTCAAAATTTTCACATGGGCTAATAAGTCTACATTTTCATTTAACTCCATATATAAGCATATATTTTCGTAAGGAACTTGATGTGATGGTAAGGTAAAAGCCAAAAAATGAAAAATGTATGCACCCGTTTTGGCGTAGATAATATAGGTGATTTGCGTTCACAATCAAAATAACAAGCAACATAATATTCTCATTAGACGGCGCTAATGCCAGTTTAAATCTAAAAGCACTAAAGGCCATTTAAATCGATGTTTTGCTATTGTGGTATGTATTTTTTCTTTCATCACTAGGTGGCGTTACTGGTAATTTTGCTGCTAAAAGGATTATGATGCCGAATTTGGATTCTTTCGTTCTTGATTTTTTTTCTGTGTTACCTACAATTAAATTCATACATTAACATTTCACTAGGAGTTGGCTTAGATTTACGGGTTCAACTTGCTTGAATATCATTAAAACTCAAAATTTTAATTATTTTGATTCCACACAGGCTTCGTTCAAAATTTTACGCCGGCGAAGTCGCGGGTAACAGCTAGAAAACAGCTTGCGGATAAAATGAAATAGGTAAGTAGGTATCAGATCATGCACATTAGCTTCAGACTTTTCATAATGGATCCTATAAAAAATCCTACAATCTTAACACTTGCAGCTATGTTCGATACTATGAAACCTTACTAAGTATGTTTGATTTTGTTTAAAAAAAGAAAAATAAAGATGATAAAATTAAATAAATTTTTGTGTAGAAAAACAAATTCACTCAAACTCAAAGGTTTTTCAATGACTACTTATCCAAATATTTGACGTACGATACTTCCAATTAATGTATAAGTCAGTAACATCTGCTTACGCGAACGAAGTAGCGGGTTCAGCTAGTTTCAAATAAATATGTTTTCGCATTTGTACAATTTGCTTCGTGATGAAGTTCGTTGTTGATATTATGTAAAATAAGACTTTTTTTTAATATTTATTGTACCAATTATTTTAAGTTTTGCATTCATTTCCATATTCACTCACAATCACCTCATACATTAGTCTTCAACAAGGCTATTAATTTTTTTTACAATGTATGTAGCACTACTGAAACCGAAACGCAATTTGAAATATGCTTAAAGATTTATCCCAAGTGCTGGATAAAAGGCTAAAAAAATAATAAATTTTTGTGTAATGAAGTAATATTTGTGTATCCTAATACAATATAAATAATTGAAAAAAAATACGAACACTAGTCACATGACTTGTAAACCCTCAAAATTACCTTAATCTAGTAAGTATATAATATTATAGTAATATAAAAATTATATATAAGATTATGTATACCTATTCTAATGATATGTATTTGATCTGGCTTTCTTCTTATTGCTGATATAATTAAGATATAGTATAAGTAAAAATAATTTAAATCACACGTAGTTTTATTTGCTTTAATTCAAGTGATATTGATGATAAATAACATGATTAAATGCACCGATGAGAGTCTAAAAAGACCGCATTAAGACATTGGTATTTATATTATTCTTTTCTAAATTTCACTATTTGTAACTCACTCTATCATAGGTAGGTAGTGGGTACACTTTACGTGTAGGTATATACTTCAGCTAAAATTGTATTGGTAGTTATATAAGAATTAAAAAGTGATTCATAGGTAGCTCATTTCATGTTCCCACTGCTAGGATTTAGACCATTATCATAAGGAGTCAATATCATAAACCAAAACGCAGACCCGCTGCAAATGTTCGGGCGCCCCAGTGCGGGGAATAAGACGGTTTCCACACGTTATTCTTCTTCACCTTAAATGATGATGAGAAATGAGTATACTACACTTAGGAAAATACTTGAACGTGCAAACGGGATTCGAATCCGAAAATGAATAGTGAATAGTGAATTCGAAAATGAATAGTGATCGAACGAGTAGATTACTAACCTTTTAATAAACTGTTTTATCCAAATCGGCCTTTCTAGACGCACCGTAAGCAATCATCCTTGATTTCCAATAGTTCGAAGTCATCAAAAACTAAGCGTGATTTAAGTCACCAAAATACACGAAGCAATTCTAATTCTTACTTAAATATTCATAAACATTACATTTGAGTTCACACGCTACTAAGTAATTGAATTTCGGGAGAATTTGACAAGAAAATTGACACTAAACTTACTAATATAATATACGACCTCTGATCTCCGCTCAAACATCAAGCTTAAGATGAAATTACTTTACAATTAATAACATTACTGGAAAAATTACAATAACAGTTAATTTCCAATATATATGACAATAAACGATGAGATTCACAAAATTATTGACACTTATTTAAAATAACTTCATTGACTTTTAAAATATTAACATTTAAATATTGTGCACCAGGACTGCTGAATGAATATTTTGTGCTTTGTTTTTTTTTATTCGGGTTTTACTACGTTAAGACTATTGTACTCTGCAGGCAAATTATTATTCTTATCAAATAAATCCTAAATAATACAACACGAAACTGGCAACATCACTAAAATAACCAAAGTATTGTGTCATTTTGATTTATTCCAAACATTTTATCGCTCTCGTTTATTAATTAATTAATAATAATATTTTAACACATATTTTTACACAATAATTGTTTTTTTTTAACTTTATACAATCTTTCAATTGACATGTCGGGCATCATTTTCATCTTGTACAATTATTTTATATTTAAAATAGTCGTAACTGAACTCATATTATATCAGAACTCGCATCAATCGAAAAATTAAACGATGTTTCGGTAGGATGAATTTTACTCAACTAGAACAGGGTTATTCAGATTCACTCTTAACTAAATACATTGGACCGTTGAATGGTGAAAATATTGGCATAAATAAACAATGATAGGTTTTTGACATTCAACACTGTTTAGTCCCTAAATCAATTTACTTTTCTAATCATAATACGTAATATTACGAAAAATACCTAACCTACAAAAAATTTTTGAATTCATTTACAAATATATTTTTTCTAGATATTATAGTGGAACCTACGGCATACGTTATGTTAGGTTAGACGACCCACGAGCTCTGCTCGATTACCAACTGAGCTATTATACGCAATGAGTATCAAACATTTCTAACAAAATAAAATATAAATGCCACAAATTTTAGAACTATTTTGACAGGTTTTTAGCATTCTGAAAACGCCTTAGTGATCACGTTACTCAAAAGCAGCTACTAAAAATATGTATGTTTTTTTTGCAGGTTTTTTTTCTTTTGGGTTTTTGTGAGTGAAGTTTTTTAAACAGACAAAAATATGTATTGATTGTTATCGAATCAATATCAATCAAAGAGTTTACATATACTACGTATAGAGTTAGATTTTCCGCACGGTTCCTTTGTATCAGTTGTAAGCAGATAACGTGCATTTTTTCTATGGCAACAGAGTGATGTGCCGCGACAAAAGTATGACACTTCCACAAGAGCGACAAGGCAAGAAAGATGCTACCCGTGCTTTCGGTGTAAAGCGTTTGTGCCAATTCTATACGTAGTATATGTAAACTCTTTGATATCAATATTGAATCAATACAAAAATAGCTATTTTAAGAAGAAACGTAATTGATGGCTACTTAATGTCGCAGACATATTTAGTAGCATCTCCCTAGTGCAATATTTCACCCCACCGAACCACCTCGTCATAATCACAGATGACATCTGAACAATATAATAAAAGAAAATCTAACAAAATAGCTACTATGATATCAATAATGTGAGTATAATATATCATCGCATACCACTTACAAATGTACTCTAAGACAAAAATACATATTACATTTATATATTCCTTAGACTACGGTGAATCAAAAGATTCTGATATGTATCGTTACTTGGTTGCAACTCTATCACAAGTTGATCTTATTTACTAATTGATATATTAATTGATATTATGTTTTCTAATTGATATGAAGCAATATATCTTATACTAGTATTGCTGATATAGCATAGGAAGGAAACTCCTCAAATTTTTAGGGACTCCTGATAAATTTTAATATGCAATAGATTCATTTTTACACTAGGCTAATTTATATATTAAACGAGTGATTTGAATATCTTGACGTACTAAGTTGTACAAGTGACGTTATAAACTATATATAATATTATATACTAGTCACGTGTCACTTTTTACTACGATAGATAGTATAAATACGACTAGATAATTCTGTTTCAACTTTTGTTGAATAGACGTACGAGTACATGTAAGTGCCAAGATTTGAAATAGATATTTTATCTTAGGCCTTACTAAAGTTGTGCATATTGACATAAGGCTTAATTGTACTTCACCAAAATTTTTGGACAGTCAGGTGTAGTAAACTAGCGTTTTGATTTATGAATCACAACATTAAGAATATTAGACATTCGAATCGCTACGTTGGTTGCGCACAGTAAGTGTTCTTGCCAAAATTACCGTGTTAGTTTTTATAGCACCTGACTGTACAGGCTTAACTTATAATCTAAAACAATATTAAAACCAGATTTTTATTTAATATCGCACTATACAAATATCTTCATATTTATGATACCTATTATTAAACATTTAATTTTTCATATCGTTTTGGTCTTACTCACATATTGGTTCATAAAGTTTTCAGACAGATTAAAAAAATTACACACTAAGTGAAGGCATAACAACAGTTATATTAGTTTCATAGAACAATACAAGATCAACAAGAAAACAGCGCGACCGAGCGCGATGTCGCGTCTTGCACCCACGTCTCTCTTCACAGCACGAATACAACCGCATAGCCTACATTACTACAAGAGTAACCATTCTCTTCACTCATATCTCTAACACCAGAAGACGTGACAATGCGACCGATCGAGAACATCCTACACGCTATAATTACAAGCACAGTAACAGACATCTAACCGGAGACTAACAGCCGCCGACGGCGAGCGCGGCCAGTGATCGAAGTTATACTCGAGTACGCACATATAATTACACAACAAGTAATCAAAAATATAGACAACAACATTCATATTGAATTTAGAAGCCTTGCCGGAAGGGGTTTTTGATGGTTGGGCCGGGTGCGGGCGCGGCTGGTGCGGGGGCGGGGGCGGGGGCCGCCGCGGCCGCGCGGAAGGGGTTGCTGGCTGGCGGCTGCGGCTGCGACGGCAGCTGCCGCGGCTGGCTGTACGAGTCCTGCTGGTACTCCGGCTGGAACTGCTGCTGCTGCTCGTAGCCCTGCTGGCTGTAGTTATACGTCCCGCTCTGGTACGACTGATCTGACTGATACGTGTAACCCCCCGGCGTCGACACTCGTCTCCTGTGTCCCGGTCACTTCACCAGACACATTTGAGTACTCCAAATGGTTCTTGAACTCTCCGTTCACCGGTCTCTGATCTTGCATGCTGTACGTCTGATACTCTTTGTCTGGAGGATCTGCCATCAACACGTTAGCTTCGTTCTCGAATGGCTTGAAATCGTAGATATGTCTAAGGTTTATCAGCACAGGAGCGTACAAGAGGTTGCTGAAGGCTATGAAGAGGTTCAAAGCGGTGAATCCAATTACCTCGACTACTTCGCCTGCGATAATAGGTCCTACGGCATATGCGAATGAGTACGATATATCTGCGATAGCGTAGATGCTGCCGTAGACGGAAACGTACCGTACGTCCACCAAGTACCCGAGAGTCGGCAACAAGGCAGTGTCGATCAGAGCGATGCCGAAACATATTCCACAAATCGGTATCATCAACATTTTGTAGGACGTGGCGAAAGGTATGATGAAACAACATAGGCCTTCGAGCGCGAGCCCACCCGCTGCCATTAACCACTGATGCTGCGGGTACTTTCTCGCCATCTTAACGGTTATAATTACTCCGAGCACGTGAGGGAAAAAAGCTGGAAGCCAAATCATTCCGATCTTCCAGTTGTCTTTGGTTAAATTATCTTCCATCCATAACGAAATCGTGGGCTCTAAGAAAGCCAAAGCTACGTTTGACATCATAAGAGCTCCAGCACAGACAGCAATGTACGGATCCATTAGTAGCTTCCATATCGGAGTACCTGCCACTTTTGGCTGATTTGCTTCGTATATTTGAGTTTTCAGTGGCTTCATTACGAGTAGCAACATAAAACCGTCCAACAGCGATATGAGAGCGAGGATCAAAAACGGTACTTCCTTTCCAGCAAATTGATACAGAGCACCTCCAAATGGTGGAGCCACTAAACACCCAAAGCTGATAAAAGCGAGCGCTATACCGAGTGCTTTAGATCGCTCATTCTCTTCGGTGAACCTGTCTGCGATCATTGCCAGCCCTGCAGTGTCTGCGAATGCAGAGCCGACTCCTTGAAGACTTCTCGCGAAGAACAGCATGCCGTAACTTCGACCGCAGGCAAATATGGAGGTTGAGAGGAACATAATAATCAGTCCTATCATCATGGGTACATCATACCCGATGCGGTCGATTAAGGCACCCGAAAAAGGATTAATCATGAGTTGAACTATGGCTTTCGATGCGAATAAAACTCCAGTCGCAGAATCTTGTCCCTCGTGCGTTCCTGGAATGATTTGCGTTGGTGTAATAGTTCTGTTACCTTCCTTGTAAGGCGGGAGTGTGACAACATGATCGTAGCCCTCTTCGCCCCAGGCTCCTATGTAGCGTAGGTAGTCTGGAATGATAGGTACTATAACCATGTACAACATGTTGTCCAGCAGCAGCGCTATCGAAACGATCACGAGGATGATCTTCCGCTGCGACGTGGGCTCCTTTATCTTCTCCCATAGGATCTCCCGCACCTCCTTCACCTCGAGGTTTATCATGGGGATCGTAGTACTGTCGATCTTCTGCCATACTGACTGTGGTCCCTCCGCCATGTTGCTTCGTTATTATCGTACTCTTCACCAAAATATTTTATCTTCGGAGAATCTCTGGGAACATTTTTGTAAGGTGCCTTTTTCGATAATTTCTGTTTCAATTATTCATTTGTAGTCCCTCGCCGCGACCCTCGAAAAAGACTTCGGAACCTGACAACAAACAGAAATGATCATTGTATTATCATTTCCTGGTGACGACATGAATGGGACTCGCAAAAGTGATGGGGAGACTTGTTTCAAAAGGATTTTGAGTCGATCTTTGTTTCTGTTGGTTGACAAGGTTCCTCAGTCCCGAAAAAGGTCGGATAATATTGAGTTCTTCCAGTTCCAAAGACGATTCAGAGTCCTTTTGAACACAGCACAAAGAGAATTACAAGAAAACACACGTTAAAAAATCGGAAGTATTTAGTCAATATTGTAAAAAGAGGTTGTTTCATACAAATAATAACACAAACGCGAATACTTTGCTTAGATCTTTGAGACTGACTAATATATTAAATTTGCAAAAGAAAATCTTTCACGAGGACAGTAATACTAAGGACTTGTTTAACCGGAATCCAATTTGTCTCGTCCGGGGCGCGGAGAAGCCAATGTCATTACGTGAGACTCGTCAAAGGGACGCTAAATCCGAAGAAAATGCGCGTTTTATCCATTTGGTTACTCGATCTATTCATCCTGATTTTTTTGTAGTATTTTTGGAAAGATATTTTATTTTACATAAAAAATGTTTTACATAAAGTAGATAAGTAATCGTTTTTGCTTTCGAGATGTTTACCTGATTTGCAACAAGACAATGCTACTAATTAGTGTGCAAAGTTCTAAAGATAATGGAAGAACTTCCTTTTAAGTTCTAAGTTAAATAATAGATAAAGGTAAAATACAGACTAACTAATCTTTGTACTCCAACTTTTATATGTTGAGGTTTGCTGGATATTTTATAAAAATTAGACAATTCTTGCAAAGCATGTTTAACGAACATAGAAAAATAAATTGTTAACCATATCTGCAAACTGTGGATTGACTCCAATTTTTTCGGTGGGAAAGTTAACGTTCCACCATTTCGTCAAACAGGTAGGCAGATAGATACCTATAAATATCGTTCATACGAAATATATGAAACCTACTTGCTGTATTTATAAAAATCTGTGTTTAGGTACGTCGGAAATCACCGGCCTTTGCTACTAATCCAAATAACACAGCAGTGAGGTAGGAACAGGCATATCAGACCCTCTTCAATCTTATGAAGCCCCGACCATTCTTTTATTCTCCCTAACGAGGGCAACGAAAAGAGCGGAAAATCCTGTAGGAAGTTGAACAAGCGAAGCGACCGCGTTGAATTTCAATGAGCCGGGAGCAGGGAAAAAAATCGGGGACACGGAGTGAAGTAATGGACAGCTTCTGGGTAATGAGGCGCACGGCTGGCAACACTATTAGTTTCTTGTGGCCTCAGAATTTATGCAAGCTGTAATTTTCTTTGTAATAAGTACTGCAAGATTATTTGTAAAAAGTTTAAATTGAAATAACAGCTTGTAAATGTGGTTATTAGATATTTTTACAGAATAAAATTTGTACAAGAATTACATTTTGAAATCTTCAATCCACGTAAAGGTAAAGATTAAAATGTTACTCTTCGCATTCCAGTGAACAAAAACACACTGAATTAACATTACATTAAAAAAGTAGTGCCAGCACCCTTGTTGGCGAATACGAAACCTTTGGAAGGAAAATATAGTAATTGGACAGTAGTTATTGTTTGCTCCTGTCTGCGTGGTTGTTTTACAGTTAGTAGGTAAGTACCTCAATAAACTATATAAACTGCTATGGGTGTTCCTGATACTACATTTCTTGTAGCTAATAACTTATTCATTCAGACGGAAAGCTTCTTTGTAGTTACGATGTTTCACGGAATATTCAGTTATATATGTACACTTTAAAGCTATTGATAAATTACAGCGCTGGCAACTGGGGCACTAGCTTATTGGAAACGGTGGAGTGAATAGTTTATCAATGTAGAAATAGGAGTAATTGAAGAGTCCGTATGGGGGAAGTACTTCAATTTTAACAGCTTCAATTGTAACTTAACATTAATGTGTTTTGATTTAAAGAACAGTGTTTCCAGATAAAAAAAAAGATAAAAAGATGTACGGGGCAAAAAATAGAAAAAATATATTTATTAATCAAATGCGACACATGCGATAAAATGCTTCCTCACTTGTATTCCGCAATTGTATCGGCTTTCGCGATACCTAACCTGGTATACCAATTGCCCTGTGTAATTTAATGTTTCTAAAATGGTTTACCCATTCTACGTAAAGACATATACATAAGGCTATTTCTGTGATGAATAGAAAGTTACCAAGTTAAAAGTACTAGTAGAATTTCCAACAATGATTGGCGTGACTACCTAACGCTTGACGCTTGACGCTTCGCCCAAAGTAGGTCTTTGCACGTGTATTCAATGTCTTCTGTACGTAGTGTTAAGCTAATCAAACTTTTGTTTACTATATCTAATAATAATACCTTTAAACGAGCAACCCTTGAATATTGTAAAAATATCCGAATTTTGGCAGCGGCTCCAATGATTTTCGTGAAATTTTGTATGCGTGGGGTTTCGGGAGCGACAAAGCGATCTAATTAGGTTTCATTTTTAGGAAGCGTCGTTTATATCTAGATAAATACTCTTTATTGATAAACCCAATAAAACAAAACACAGACAAAATAACAATACATTTTAAAGTAGCGTGATAATGGGCAGCTTTATCGCTAAAAATCAATCTCTTCCAGACAACCTTAGGAGGGAAAATAATATTTGGACAAGTCAGTAAAAGTTATACGCATTTACAAAACTAGCATTGCAAAGCGTTGTTTACACGAAGCTAGAAGAAGTACTAGCTTGCTATCCTAGAAAAACTAGCCTCGTGTCGCTCGGCCATTAGGCGGAGGAAAGCTCGGTCATTCAGCTAGGTACTTATATAAAGCAGTGCATCTAGGCTGCGTAATATCGAAACATTTCCACAAGAAAACAAACTTGACCAACCGAAGCAATAATAAATAGTTGGTCGTTATTAAATAAAGTGTAGTTGTTCGAGCCTTACAAAAGCTCAGGCCAAGGCCGTGTCGCGTGTCGCGGGTCAGGGGAAGGGTGGCGGGAGGTAAAGCCGCAGGATTAACTGGTACGAATCAAACTCATATTAAATTGATATTTTACCAGACTGCTTTAGAGCAGTCTGACTTCTTTAGAGAAGCTCTAGCTTACTGGTTTAGTTCATAGTAGATAGATTTTAGTAGTGATAGGACTCTTTACAGAATCCGCTTGGGGAAGTGCCATACGTTTGCTAGTTATTCTACCGTCGATCAGTAATCTAAAAACATAACTTTGTTCCGGATTGAAGGACAAGAACAATCTCCAGTGAAATTACAGAGCAAGGAGATAAAAAATCTTGTATCTCTAGGTAGCAAGCGCAGTATAGTGCTAGGCAGTGTCTTGGCATATTCATGTTAGAAGAACTGACGTGTTAGTTACTATTAGTCGCATATCCTGCTCGTCCTGTCACTCTGCTTTATAAAAAAAAACACAATCGAGTCTCTTTCGATTTATAATCCATCCATTCCAATTTGTTGTCATTCATAATTATTAACAAAATTGTTTCCGAAACATGCTCCTATAGTAGTTTAATTACATGTAGTAATGGATCCGAATCAACCCTCCGAACTGAGAGCGTAACCCGAGACTGGCTACAATCAGCCTCCAGCTGTGTTTTCTCACAAACAGACAGTAGCAAAACAATCTATGTACGTGGGATGAGATAGTCAAATTTCCTGGGTATTGCCCTAGCAACATGAGGCTAGTTTTTCAAGCTAGGATAGTAAGCTAGAAGTAAGCAAGCTTTGAGCTTTGTGTAGATAAGGCTAGTGTTGCGTATAGTTGTCTACACGAAGCTAGCAATACTACCTTGGTAGTTTGATAACACTAGCTTGAAAAACTAGCCTTGTACAGCATTTTCATGCCAGCTCAGCATAAATAGGTATGTAAAATAAGGCCAGATAAGAAAACTTTTTCCCTAAAACCATTAAAAGAGAAGTACGAGTACTCGTATTAAATACGAAACTTAAGAATTATTATTATATGTAAGTAAACATTTGATTTAGGCGGCCTTATCTGTAATATGTATGTGCAACTTAAGTTGGGCATATCATATTGCTGAAAATCGAGACCTTGGAACAAGGGACAGTTAAAGACGTCACACTGGTTAACAGAGATCTTAATGCTAATGATATGAGATTGATGAGAGATGATTTGAATGATTAAACACTATAAATGATTTAGGATTCTATTTTTATGTGCTTAAGAAATGTTTTGTTTTGTATTACTGCAGGAAATGCCTTTTACAAAAAAAAACATTACAACTGCAGCACTTTTATCAAGTATTTTTATGATTATTGGATCAACGTATTTAGCATGGTAATCCCGCTAGTATGCTAGACCCGCTACCGAAATGTAGTGAGGCTTGCACATCTTGATTATCATTAGACCTTCATCGGTTTATGGATTGTTCAGGTATACTTAGTGTAAGCAGTTCTCTAATTTAGTTTTGTCGATAAATAAAGGCTTGTAAAATATCTTCGTAGAAACGGATATTCGCAGAGAAACCTTGAATAATAATAAATAATTATTATAGAGCGAAAAGAAATATTCCGTGGCGTGTGAAGAAAGCTTCACTTTCTGGAGCAATGTGCATTCTCGATCTTTGCGATCAAATGACAACTTATCATTGAAACCGCCCCCTGCACGTTCTAAAACTTTTTATGGCAAATCTTTTGCGTTCCAGGCTGTCATACTATGGAAGCCTTACCCGTGGCTGTCAGACACGCTCCAACACGGCCTGTTTTTCAGAAACAAATCAAGGAATTTTATCTGTCAAGCTAACATGACACTAAAATTAATTATTCTTATCAAATATTTTTTTTAACTTTTTATGTATTTTTTATTTGTATAAGTATTTATTTTATTTATGAATTTATTAGTGTATTATTATAGAAACTAACTATTCCATTAGAATGTATTATTATTAATTTGTAAGTTTATAAAATACTTTAAGCCACACTGTACCCTAACCCCGTCTAACTCTATTTTCATCTTTTTCTCCATCCTTCGGTTGCCTGGAAGAGATCGCTTTTAGCGATAAGGTCGCCACTTGTTTCACTAGCTTTAAGGATATATGATTTTGTATGTTGTTTTTTGTATTGTGGATAATAAAGAGTATCTATCTATCTATCTATTCCGTGGCGTGTGATGTGACCGCTCCTACTAATGTTATAAACGCGAAAGTTTGTAAAAATGTATGGATGCATGTTTGTTGCTCTTTCACGCTAAAACTACTGAAGGGGTTTGGATGAAATTTAGTACATAGATAGATAATGGTCTGGAATATAACATGGACTATTTTTATCCCGGTAAATTAACAGGATGGGAACTACGCGGGTGAAACCGAGGGACGATGCTAAATTACCTGTAGGTACATCTACCACAGCAAACTTCTTAACATCGATGAAATACCTCTTACTCAAGAATTGTTCTCTGTATTACTCGTAGTTTTGTTAATTATAATATGCTAGCCCCAATATACAATAGTGGTAAACAAATAATTAATTATGCAATGTGTTTATCCTTTACCTGCCTCCTGTTTGAGCAATGCACAATATAAATGCTTAAATACACAATATAGACGATTCAATGCACAATAGTCACTTGAAATCAGATCAGAGTGATCTGATAGAACTATTGTCCATTACATAATCTATTTTGTGAATTGTTCGAGCACGAATTCGACACGTATCGTATTTAAAACTCCTTGTCGTGATTTGTTTATTATCAGTCATGTTTTTATCTTCAACGAAAACGCAAGGAAACGATAAAATTATTTGACATACGATCACATGGCAGGATTCTTTTACAATTACACATACAATTCAGATGGGCAACTCTGTTGTAATATTTTTTGACGTGACAACGTCTTATAAATTGGTTTGCCGGGTGACACTTCAAGAAACTGCGTTACGCTCCGCTCACGTTATGCGCTCACAACGAGAGCGAGTGAGAGGCACGCGTCCCTTCCACTCGGGCATGGTTAGCCCGCCTAAGAGCGAGAGAGACAGACATAAAAAGTGAAAGGCACGCGTCCCTTCCGTAAAATTATTTTACCACTCAAAGTCGTTGTCACGTAAAACTTTCGCCCGTATACCGACTTTACAGGCAACCAATTTTTTTTTAGCAGAAATTTAGAACTAAACTTGGTTTTGCGAGCCACATTAGGTCACACGCTCGGAAAAAGTAGGGGTCGCCGTCATCGAAAACGATGAGGAAGACCACAGGACTCTTTGCAGAACCCACTTTGTATCATAGCGAAGTTATAGATCTTTGCCAGTTGTTCTACCGCCAAACAGTGCTAATGTTGCGTTCTGATTTGAATGGCAATGTTCCTTGAAACGTTGATAGACACCAATACTTGCTACGGTTCCATGTTATTGTTTTTTTTTTGCGTGGTAAATGGCCTTGACTCGCTCCTCGCGACAGAAGACCCTAGCGTCCTAGCAGTGGGAACATTTAGTGCGCTGCATAGATATATGCATTTTTTTGGGTTCCGTAGCCAAATGGAAAAATACGGGAAACTTATAGATTCGTCATGTCTGTCTGTCGGTCTGTCTGGATGTCACAGACATTTTTCTCCGAAACTATAAAAGCTGTACTATTGAAACTTGGTAAGTAGATGTAATCTGTAAAGCGCATTAAGATTTTAATACAAAAAATTTAAAAAAAAACAAAAGTTTTTAGGGATGTCCCATACACAGAACTGAAACTCAAAAATTCCATACGTGTGGGGTATCTATGGATAGGTCATCAAAAATGGTATTAAGGTTTCTTATTCTATTTTTTTTCCAATCTAAATAGTTTGCGCGAGGGACTCTTCCAAAGTGGTAAAAAGTGTCCCCACCCCCTGTAACTTCTAAAATAAGAGAATGACAAAAATTAAAAAAGTGTGTGACATCCGTTACTATGTAAACTATCAACGAAAATTGGTTTTAATGATATCTAGTAGGTAAGTAGTTTTATTTTAATACGTCATAAATTGACTATTGTTAAAACACTGATTAAAGGAACAACGAAGTATAAGAACTTTTGTATTATGTTACTTGCTGCTACAGAAGCCTTCATGGACGAGCCCGACTCGCACTTGACCACTTTTATTTACTGTATAGAATGACGGGACAAGCAAGTTCTGCGTCTGATGGTAAGCAATACACCTTTCAATAACAGCACAGTGCCACTTAGTCATTTTAACATCAAACATTTTAGCACTGTACTGCGTTCATCACCCATAGTCAATAGTCATATCTGTCATTTTTTTGCAAACATTGCCTTTTACCTTTTACCTTGGCGGTAGAATAACTGCCAAATATGTAGTATTGGCCGAAGCGCAGTCTATACGCAACGAGTACTACCATTATCAAACTGTATCAAATGTGTTTAACAAATTAGTTCTATGAGGACCCAGCTGTCCACTTCCATATGTCACTCTGTCCGGCCCTGTCCGGTGAGTCGGTCGTCTGAGGGCCCTTGGCTGTTGAGTGCGTCCCCAATTATTGCTCACCGGCTTGCCTTGCAAAGGACCTCTCGTGCTACAAATAGATTTGTTGCTTATTTAGGTTTAATGTATGTTGTTCGGCTCATTTTTTTACCGACTTCAAAAAAGGAAGAGTTTGAGAACCTCTTCATTTCTTCGATTCACAATTTTTGAAGTGAAAACTTCTGTTGGCGCACCACAGACAGATATTTCGAGGGCTGTGAATTGAATTCTAGTCACGCTCGGGAATGATAAGAAATTTTCGGGTGAACTCGGGACCATGGCCATTGATCATCTAGAAATGCGTCAGCATTTCCCATTTGCCATCTAGAAACAGCCATAGCATGGCAACACCCTCCGGTTCCACTCGGGTAGTTTCCAAAGTAAGCTATCAAATTCTGAATTATATAGTTTTCACTTCTATCGGCGGTTCCTATGACTGCCAATTTTTTTTTTATCTATGTTACGGATAGCTCCGCTAATTGTGAATCGCTTTTGTATTGTGTTTTTTTTTTTTGTTTGGCAGATAATAATACTTCAAAAGTAGTCCCATATTATTTTTATCGAAATCATACAAGAAAGGTGGTTTTTGAAATATTTAAAATCTTAAATGTGTTCACCATAACCTGGACAACGTCATCGTAGATTTCACAAAATTTATGAAATTTAATCGAGTGTTAAAGTTTAATTTTGTGTTATGAAAGTCAGTTTTTTTTTCGGAGAAAAAAATTGTATTATTTGCAACATTTTAAAACAAAATTATTTTAGTCAAACGATGTTATCTATCAAACTCCTTGATTAGGTTAGTATCAGCTCGCATACATTACTGTCATTCACTTTTATTTATATACTCGACCGGACCCGATAAACGTTGTCATGTACAACGCACGTTAAATACAAAAAAAATGTAAACCATTCTCGAGTCCACTTCGCCACACAAAAGATTTCGTCAAAATCGGTCAAGTCGTTTAGAAGGAGTTTAATTAAAAATACACACTCAGATATTTTTGTATTTATGTGTAGGTATAGATAGATATATAATATATATATATATATAGTACCTAGATACTAGCCATGTTTGCCATTCCCGAATATGTCATGCTCATGATAAACCATTCAGAATTTTAGATAGATTAGCTTTAGATGCATAGTAATGGAACCCTATTAACTGTTGCAATTCAACGTTCATTATCAGTAGAGGCCACTTAAGACCAACTATCACAAGACCCTTTTAAAAAAGCTGCAGTTGCGATTATAAACTGTTGGAGTATATCAGTCACACGTTACTACGAAAAAAAGCAGAAAAGCCATTACCCCGAAACTAGCACTAACTAGCGAACCATCAAAAACTAACGACCAACTAAAACAGAAATACGTTTCCATCACAATAAACCAGTTTTAGTTTGCAACGTCCGAACCGAGACCGCCCTTTCCTTGTTCGAAACATAGACTTATAGTAGGGGAGCCCAAGAAGGGATAGCTCAACCGAATATGCGCCTCATATATAAAGCCGATTAGGAAAAACATTTTTTTGATCATCAGTTATTCTCGAGCCCGTCCGATCTTAATCTGACCCTATCTTAATAGGGTAAGTTAATTACACGCTAAGAAGTGTATATTCTACTAATCTGGCAATTTGAGAGTGACACAAAGAAAGGGAAGGGATACAAAGTTATTAAAAAACATTTCTACATTCTCAAGCGTGGTTATTTTATTTTAAAGTTAATAATTCAAGGATAACGAAAAATATAATATCCAAGGATTCCACAAGTCGAAGTTACAAAAATTCATAGCTAATTAGCTCATAAAGCTTATTTTTTATATTTTAAATTCTATAGCCGCGCCCCCCACAAAAGAAAAGGTAAATTATTCTATATTTTTTTCTTCTTATTACCTAAGCTTTGCAATCCAATAGGTCTCTATGATCCTCGAGTAGCTCTCCCCGTTTATCATCGTGGGCTCCCCTCCCATTACATAGATAGTACGGAGCTAGAGCTGACGTCTACAAAACGAGAACTAATCATGTAGTTTTTATTAAGTTAAGCAATCACTGACTTTAGGTTGTAATTTTTTTTTTAAGTGAAGACTTCCTTTGGTGCACCACAGACAGATTTTTCGTGGGCTGTGAATTTAATTCTAGCGCCACACACAATACTTACCTTTATATTTGAGGTCTACCTTAAAGTCTATCAATATGCGGTCTCGACGTGCTCTGCACGTAGGGAACGTCTAAAGGACGGGGTGACCTGATAGTGTCTGGTAAATCAGACTCAGAGCTAACTAAATGGTTAGGTATTTTAGAGTAAGATCCCAGGGCCGCCAGACGTCACGTATTTTCTGATGAACGAAATGTGTAGAGTTGAGTAGAGTTAGTACGTACTAAGACGAACGGCCTTTCTTTTCGGAAAAGGCTTTAAAATAGTTGTCTGATAACCATATATATAAATGGAGTATGAGAATTTAAGTGAAGTTAAATCATTATTTTGGAAGTTTTAAAGCGCCTGTTAAGCAAAACGGGCGACGGAAAGGGGCTGGGAGTATTGGAGCCTTATTTTTTAAGATATTGCCTATAACATACGTGAAAGTCAGTTATTGAAAATTCGTGAAGTAAGTAATGTATCTTCTGGACCCCATATCTCAAAATTGATCGTCTAAGCAAGTTAGCGGTTAAGCATGTGTTCTTAGTACGTACTAACTCTACTCAATCGTCCACATTTCGTTCATCAGAAAATACGTGACGTTTGGCGGCCCTGGGATCTTGGACTATTTATTATTTATCGAAAATAAAATTTGTGGAATATATAATTTTGCAATCGTATGATTATAGTGAGTCTTCCTGGGGAATTACCACACCTTTGCCAGTTACTCAACCACCAAACATTTATGTGCTAATACTGAGTTCCAGTAGGCAGAGCAAAGTTTCCAAAATCACAGATCAAGAAGATAAACCTCATATTATTGGAAGACGAGGGTAGTGCAGTGCTAGGTGGTTTGGACTCTTCATGTTCAAATATCTGCATGTAACTATAATACTGTAATGAGCAAGAGAGTTGCTAACCATCAGGTGTGTGTTGTTCGTTTCATCACTCGTATGTTATAAAACAGTAAGAAAACTTGTCAACTAAAGTTGTCCGCTAAACAAAAACCCACCCTTGTTATAACGACTCGCTCTGTGAACAGAGCAGTGTCTACGATATCACAGAAACAATCTGGTGAAAATGTTGAACTACACGAAGACAATCATCCAATACCTCGCAGTAATACGATAGTAACGCCACGCTAAAACCACCAAAAGCGTTGGTAAGGAGTCTACGTGCAGAATCGTTAGTGATATACGAGGTGCGTGGGGCAGATGAGATCACGAAACGCCTTTTCTCGTGAAATACGAGTTTTTATGTCTTCCTTTTTGTCGAGTTTAGTAAGAGTGCTTTAAATGTGCTTACCTTTATATATAAATATACTCAATTATACGTAATCACTTTTTCAAAAACTTCTTACTTATGTTATCAAACCGAAAGTAAATCTAACTCTTAATCTGTGGGTGTGCCTGTTACGCTTTAACGCTTGAAGCATCTAAAATCGATAGTAATGAAATTTAGTCTACAGTCTGAGAAAGGCCTGTCCTTTCTCAGACTGTAGACTAAATTTATTTTACTTTTTAGTGCAAAAAAAGGGTTTGAAAATGCGATAAGAGTTTGAATGGAAGTATCGTAATTTTATAATTATAAAACTAGACGCTGCAAGCAGTCCGTGACATTATTTATAAAAATATGAAATTTTTAATCAAGTTTCTGAAATATTCGTCTAATATTTGGACTAGTCTGTGTATTTATGTGTCTGCCTGTGAGAAATAGCAAGTTATTAATTATTTAAAAACAAAATGGATAAATTGAACTCAGCTTTTGATTTTTGAATATAGTTATGTGATTACATAACATAGTACAAGCTTTGCTTAGTTTGGGGTCAGATAGTGTTGTGTGTGAATTGTCCACTTATATTTATTTAATATAGTTTTGTTAGATGAAAACCGAACCTGGGGATCTACTTTTGGTAAATGGTTCAGAAACATCAGCACTATGAAAGTGATTGTACGAGTTAGTGGAAAAGCTAAGGTACTTAAATAAAAGCACATACCTACATAGTTGAGCATTACCTAGATAAAACGATTTAATTCGAATAAAAACTTACAGTATTAGTATTCGTTAGGTCTTGTATTGTAAATGTGTAATAAACTAACTGATTCTAATAAAAGATTCATTCGAACAAAACAGCACTTAACTATAACCAACGACCTCTCACCATGCTAGCGCGCCACTCGCTTGTAAACTAAGTTCGTCACCCATCGCGTGCTGTGTTGGAGTGAACACGCGACTCGGCTTTCGCCCGCTACGCGTTGGACGCCGATCAATGCGAGACTGCCGATGTGTTGTGTAAGTTTTCACTGCAGTGGCACAACTTTTCTTGCCCTTTCACTTAAGGTTAATCGTTTTCCACACAAATACAATATTTCTGGTTTTATGGGGGTTTGTCAGCAAACACTGTTGTTTGTTAAAATACATATTACAGTAGAACCTCGATAACTCAAACCTCGGTAACTTAAAAACCTTTATAACTTCAAAAAATAATATGTTCCATTCCCATCCCAGCCCAAAACCAAAACCCTTGATAACTTAAAACCTCTATAACTTAAAATATATTTTGTTTCCCTTGGACTTTAACTTATCGAGTTTCCACTGCGTATAGTTTGGCGCTGTTTGCTTCGGTATTACTTCAGCTTAACTTAAGTATTATTGAAAATTCAATGAACATTTGTTCGTGTCTTTTTAGGAGTTGTCAAGACAACATGGTAAATTGAAAAAAATATTCTAATTACAGTGCATGAAATCTTAAAAAATATATCGGGGAAGTTTATCTTTGTGGAGGGAAATTTTGGTGTTTATCCTTTTGGCACGTTTTGTATGTTTTTAAATCCATCTAGTCTCATCAGACTAGATATTTTTTTTTTAAATAAAGAGGGACGAGACGATCAGGACATGTGCCTGATGGTAAGCAACATGCCTGACACATAACAGCACAGTGACACGCAGCTATTGGAACATGAAGAGTCCGAATCATTACCTAGCACTGCACTGTGCTCGTCACCCAGAGATCTTATATCTCTAAGCCCTGTAATTTCTCTGGAAACATTGCCCTTCAAACCGGAACACAATAATGTTTGCACATTACTGCTTGGCTGTAAAATAACTGGCAAAGGTGTGGTACTTTCCCAGGCGGACTCTTCCAAGAGTCCTACCACTACAACAGACAGATGGAGAGACTAGATGGAGTGACGATATTAGAAAGGCAGCTGGTGGCGGTTGGAGAAGTAGGACCGAGGATCGAGCTGAGTGGCGTATCATAGGGCAGGCCTATGTCCAGCAGTGGACGAATACAGGCTGATGATGATGATGATGATGATGAAGATGTATGTTTTTAAATGGTGTTTCTTTAAATATGCAAATTAAATCGTTGGCATCTAAAACAATATACGAAGCTTTAAACAAGTTTCTTTTAGAGTTAATTAAAATGCGTAATAAGGGTTTATTCCTATATATATCAAATTTGGAGTAAAAAGATACTCGTATTGACCAGATAGTTACTTCGTTTCGAGCAGATCTGTGTAAATTTCTTCGTATATTTGTATTCGATCTTTGTATACTTTTATTTGTAAAGATCCGGCAATTAGAATCAGAGCAAAAACCTACGTAGGTACCTTCTCAAAGGTGATTATGTATATGTATACTATGTATAATAAATATGTATTTACAATTATTTTTATCTTAAATCAGCTATTTGTCGGAAATAGTATAAGCTCTACTAAGTTTAGGGTTATATGGTATTCTGTGAGAAATGTCCTTAGTATATTTCATTACTTTTTATTAGTGTTATACAGAGTGATGGAACGATAAGCATGCGCCGGGTGGTTAGCAACGCCCCTTCTCAATGGCACGCAACAATTGAACATGAAGAGTTCCGTTTACTGCCTAATACTACACTTTACTAATAACTTACGAGATTTGAGATAATTTTCAAATTCAAGTTACTGCGTGGAAACCTATTAATATGAGTAAGCGTAACATCAGAAGCGCGATCTGCATGCCTGGACATTCTATTTTTAAAACGGAACATTACTGGTAACCAAAGAGTTTACATATACCTAGTAGTATATGTAAACTCTTTACTAATAACATTTAATGTAAAATTAACTCCTTACAGAAAGAACCTTCGATCACGCGAAAATATTTACTCAACAATTTTCCAACACTTTAAAAGATGAAAAGGTCGTCGTGATAGAAATATGTAATTACTTTACCCCCTCCCGCCCCCCGGGGCTCGAGGGGTCCGGGAGTGAGGGTAAAGGTACCCTAACTGGATTATATTGAAGGTAAACAGACGCATTAAAACGGAATGAAATTGCGATTTCTATGCTAGCACGCGACCCCCGCCGGGAAAGGTAAAGGTGGGAGCGTACTATTACGAAAGCTGGATGTTTTGCTCATCGTTAATTTTAAATTGGTTGTTTGATCTATTACCACCTTGTGTTTTCTATCGCACTGTTCGTATCTTGAAAACCGACATCGTATCATGGTTGATGTTCGAAAGCTTCGGACGTAGAGGTTCGGCTCTACTTTTGTGATAAGAACGTCTTTACTCGGAATTTTAATTCGATTCCAGATTTGACAATTTCAGTGTTGCAACGTTATGGCAAGTACTAAATAGTGACGTTGCGAAATTATTCGATATGGAAATGGAATATTTCCGGATCGAGTTCTCGTTTATAATTTTACTCGCGTAAACTAAGTATATCAGGAAATTAAATATTTCTGAACCAATAATTTAGTTTTGACGATTAATCAACGATCTGAGACTTTTCTTTTATTTATTAAATATTCTTTCTATTTTTATCTTATTCTTTTATTTATAAATAAAATTTATGAAATTTAACCGTAGAAAATGTAATTATGCGCGAGAATCAATGGTTCCTAAATCGGGAATATGGTGGAATATATTCTGGTGACTCACCAGACTCCGGCTAGTTCCTGGAGCCTGGATCACAGGTTGGCCATTGCCCTTCAACGTTGCGTTTCCAACGCAGCGAGCGACTTCAGCATCTTTTAGCTGGTAGCAGTTCGGGACGGGTTGTTCGAATTATATTTGTTTATAATGAATAAACAATATGAGATATTATGTCTTACGACATGTTTCACGCTAAATCAGTAATTATTCGATAAGACGAACACCTTAAAATACTTCACACAATGTGCTCCTACCATTAGGCTAATAAAATTTGAGTAGGCGTTTAATATTGTAGCTCTAAAATATTAACGGAAGACTTCACCCGTCCGACCGTCTCGGTCCGCTGCTCAGCCGCCGCTCTAACGCTACTCACTCAGCTACGTTAGCATACCGATGACGCGAATCCATTCGATTTACCTACTGTCACACAAAAGTGGGCAACGCTGTTGTAGACGTTCACACTTGTTGTATATTTAAAACTCTTTCGGTTGTTTGGAACGCTTTGTCGTTGAATGTCGCCTCTTGATTCACTAGTTCTAGTCTAAGTCTCTTTGTTTTTTAAGTTTTAAATTTTAAATAAATACACGGGTAACTCACGTTTAATGTAGGACGCCATCGAAACTTGAGCCGGACTGGACTGACTACATTAAACGTGAGTTACCCGTGTATTTATTTAAAATGTGTAATAACCACGTTAGTTTTCATACTAATGTTTTAAATTGTAGACAATAAAGAGTTTCTATACATCTATCTATCAATCTATATATCTATCAATCTATCTATGTATCTATCAATCAATGTATTTATCCATCTATCTGTACCTCTTGTTCGAAGTTTATCTGTAAAACTTATACTGTTAGCATATATTCTGCTCAGTAATGCATGCAATGAGAAATTCACTTTTATAATGAAATTTCGCAGTATTTTGCTCCAGCTTTTTATATTTATAGAAGTTTCGCACCAGGTTTGATATTTTCGTTAAAATCATTTAGGATTTTACCAAACGAATTATAATAATTCCATACATAGACAGTTTTTCAAATTATGGAAAACCGAGAATTATAAATGGCTTTATTCACATTAACATTTATTGGAATTTCTCCCCAAAAGTTCAGAGATAAGATGGTGCATAATTTTCTAAGAGAAGGTTACCTTTAGAGGGAGTGAGGAGTGACTGTAATCCCCAGAGATAGGGAAGGAAAAGGGGAACAGTGTTGGATCAATTTGTTTGTGATGTGACCTTCAAACAACCGTCCACCGTCACGGCGTTGTACGGCTCTTCGTAAGCTTAACTAAAACAGGCATGGTTGTACTATTGGTCTCTCTATAATTTCAATTTAAAATATAGAGAGAGCAATATGAATAAACTCATATGCCTATTTAGTTAGGCGGTAGGGTATTCTTCTACTGAACTCTCTCAAAATTCGAACTCAGGTGTATTTTATGATAAATTTAATTATGAAAAGGTTGTATTGATTTATGTAGTGATAAAAATTTCAGTTGATATTTTTGTGTAAATCAAGATTTTTTCAGTTTTGCTTAGGTATACCTCGATATTCGTTTAAATACCTCTGCAATTGTTGATAAGAGGTGCCAAGACCATAGATCTATGTCAAAACAGTTTTCTATTTAAAAGATATTGATATTTTGATACCGAATTTCGTTATACCCCAAAATTAGGGCGGTCCCGAGCAACGTCAGGTCTCCTGTCGTTCAATCCGCCGGTGTCTGATGAGCCAGCGCCCCGCGGCGCTTTGAGCCGGGAGCGGGTGTCACGAGCAGAACGACACTGCCCGCCCAACCAGTAGAGGAAAACCAACCATTCTTAATTTTGCTGTTCAGAGCTTTCTACAAAATATAGGTGACTCTCTCCACGGTATAACTAGCTACGGATTATACCCGGTAATTAATAATACTGTAATCTATTTGAGTTCCAAATATCAGCATGATCATTTCAGTTTTTACGGCGTGTTTGTGCAAGAAACATCCCAACTCCCCCATTTATAACATCAGTGGAATTATTATTTACATGAATTTTCGATATTTTTACTTCTAGTTTAGCACTTAATTGTATACTTTTACACATATTATTATTTTCCATACTCTAGTTGTTCCAGAGATCAATTTTAGCAAAGAGGTCGCCAGCTGTCACTCTACTTTCCAAGCTTATGATAATTATCTTTGAATGTAATTTTAAATTATCTATCTATATCTATGTAATAATCAGGTATAATACCTAATTATTTAAATCTCCTAATATCAAATTTAATAATTAAAATCATCTTAGCATTTCAAATCGGCGATTTTCAACAATATTATCAATTTAGGTAAATTCGCATCAATGAGTTTGATGTTTAATCAAGTTTTACAGAGAAACTTCACTTGTTAGTCTTTGAATTACTTTTTGCCGTAAAGCAGGGCGAGGCAGCGATAGGGCACGCCACCGACGGCCCCGCCGCGGGGCGAAGCCCGAGGGTACTCCACAGTACTTGACCTGACACCACGCACAGCTATTGTTTTCTTTTTCTCTTGTTTGATCCGCGCGTGTTGATGGAGACTGGAGATACTGCGCCGGAAGCTGCCCCTTTTCTCTCGAGATACGCGGCTTGAGGGTCGGCTTAAGATAAAACTTATACTGCGTTGTTTCATCAAAATCTGTTTGTATAGTATTTTTATTAATACCAGGTCTACGGGAATACTTACTTGACATTAGTTTACTAGTCGATTTGAAACTAACTTGTAATTAAAAAAACTTCATTTTCAGGTTACTACATGATTCCTATCAACGCTCCTTAACAAAGCTATAAAGTTGACCTACACTATGGCATTAGACTGCTTTTTCACCAGAGATGTGATATGCTTCGTTGTTATAGATGCTTTTCATATCCATCAATTAAATTCATTGGTCTACATAGTATAGCTTTGGTGGAAACGAGTTCGAGTAAGGTATGATATACATAGAAGGATGCGTGCTATGGATGAGATGTACATATGTGTGTGCTTAGATGGGAACTACGAATGGATGAATGGTGTAGCTATTGATAGACAAGTAATATAGCCGCTCTCAGTGGCTTCTCGACTGCCGATACAGCACTGCATCGTATAGCTTCAACGAGTTACGCATATCGGTGCATCTTCACAGCACATCTTACTCGCCAAGCTACACAGCTTTAGCGGAAACAGTCACATAGCTTCTACGCCTAGATACCTCGCAGTTTTGCTGCATAGCACATCTGTGGTGGAAAATCAGCCTTAACCTTAGATGTCTGTCTAGATTGCTTTTTTAATTGCAACTTATATTGTTATTGCAAATCCATGTTTATTGTACGTATAGTAAAATGGTGGCTAATACTAGCGTGCTACACGCGCAACTGCACGTCGCGAATGTTTCATCCAAGGTCGAATAAATTTCAATTTTTACAAGTATTAGCTTTCATATTGTTGCATGAGGTACACTGAGCTATAAAGGAGTAGGTATGCATTATTTTGTTCATTAGGTTTGGTATTTTTATCGCCTATAATAAAAGAGTGGTTCTTAATTTACTTTATTATCGAATATAGGCTTCGCTTGACCGCCATTTCACAATTAGATTATAAACATTTACTACATATATTTCGTTAACAACAACCATTTTTTAACTTCTTATGTTATATTATGATTTGGATATCTGGGCATTAATCGAATAACCTCGATAATTGTCAATTTAATGAAGAGTTTGCAGAATGCAAATTAGGTTTGTCATAGATAATTTTTAATTTCGTAACATCACAATAGTTTGCCAATGCTTCATTTTGATAGAGATTTTATAAGTTCTCATTTTCACCAAATGTAAAGCGCTACATTTGGTGAAAATGAGAACGATCTTTAACAGATCTATCTGAATCTGATTGATTAGATTTCAATTCCTGCTTAGTACATTCGCAGGTACAAGCACAGGACACACCTTATTTTGTATAGTCGTCTAAATAACGATTCCCGTTTCCAATGAAACACGATTTATCACCGAAACATGTTAAAACGCCCCCAAAGATGGATTTGAAAGTAAAATACAAAAATGGCGAGACTTTTCCAGTTTTCCATTTTGAACGAGAAAGCGTCGAAACTGGATTATCCCGGTCCCTAGGGAGGGGAGAGTAGGGGAAAACGCTCCGAGTTGGGAAACTTTACGTAAGTCAGCTGTAATCGCGTTTGCCTGGGTCAGCAGTAGTTTTGTTAAACATTTCTAAGTTTGTTTAGGATTCAAAATGGTAGTCCTACAGATTATTTTAATGTAGTTTCCAAACAAAACACGAAATTAATTATAGTAGGTACTACAGTACCTTACGTACTTAATAACTTGCGTAGTTATTAATACTAACATAGTTGGCAAATAAGTGGTCTGGACGTGCCAATTTAATTAAGTAAATACTAACTAGGTATAGAACTTACTTTATTCAAACTAACAATGCCTATAAGACTCAGGCAAACAATATTAGTTTACAAAACAAATGTTGACCGCAATGTTGTTTTATGCCACGGCTTTATGCGCGGATCAACCCTAGCTTTAGAAAAGCTTTGTAGCTACCCGCCGGCGTTCTCACAAGCTTTGTGGGCACCGCAGGGTTGTCGCCACTAACAAATGGAATACGTAATAGCACCCCGAGCTAGCTGCCTTAGCAGAAATAGTTGCAAATGTAGTATTTATTATTCTAACGAAGAAATATTTTTATTCAAAGGTCAAAGATTCAAAGATAAAATACTATTCGGAACTTTTTGTAACAAGAAACATTTTGTAGAGAAATCATAATTTACATGATTTCAAGGTATACAGGTCCAATACTAAAGAATTCAATTTGTGGAACAAAACTCAAGAATATTTAATCCAGGAGGGGTCGTTTAAATATAGTGGTTCTTTTTAAAAGGTTTTTAATAGCAAAATTGTGTAATGATAACTTTGATAGCATTATTTTTATAAGAACCGTATTTACGACCCAAAACAAAACGGCACTAAAATAAAGCCATACATTCAAGTACCTGCGAGTCATTAAATTTGCACGAGCCACGGAACAAGACGCCGTAATTGCCGCCAACGCCGAGGGGAGCCCGGGGCAAATGAAGCCATCCCTCTTGTAACCGGGAAAAATTGCACAAATTTCTTTTTCAGCCGTTTTAGCATAAAATGTCCTTTAGTGTTAAGATAATACAGCGTTGTAAAATGAATGCATAAATTTGTCGTGTAAATAGGAAGAGATAGAACCGGGGTAGTGTTTCAGAGATGCGTGTAGTTTGTTGTAAATAATGATTGTGTGAAATGATACGTAAGATACAGTTGTTGTTGGTTTTAATCATCATTTTACAGCTAACAACTCAGCACCACACAGCAGCCTTTTTAACAATACTTTTTTAATATGGGTGAACTTTTTATTGATAAAGTGTCTCAACTTTTTTTCACAAAATTTCAGTCGGAACATTAATAATTGACACAAAAAACTTGTCTTTGGAATTATACTTTTACAATTTTGTGGAGACATTCGGCTTTTATATCGTTTTCTTGAATTACCAACGTAAATCTTCGGAAACCGTCGCTTCCAAATCCCATAACGAGAGACGCACCCGGGGGCGGCCAATAAACCATTTACCGATATCACCCGAACCCGCACGATTTCTCACAAACACGTTCGGCTGTAGTCAGTAGACGGTAGAAATAGCGCGCGAAAATGTCGCACATTTTTCTTGAAGAAAATTGAAATGTCAATAGGGTCGAGTGGGGGATATTGGATCGGGAATTTTTAAGATTAAAGTTCGCGTAGTGGTTATTTGTAACAATTAATGATGCCGATATTTCATGCGCCATCCTACTATCCTATTCTACTAATATTATAGATGTAAATGTCAATTTATGAATATTTGTTACTCAATCAAGTCGTAACCTATGAACAGATCTGGCTGAAATTTGGAACACAGTTAGATTATAGTCTGAAAGAACACAATAGATGGTGTACAGAGCGTCACTAGCGAGGGGAGAAAATAATACCCAATGGACTACTATTCTGAGACAATTTATTCAACAAACTTAAAAACATGTGGTACAATCAACAAAAATATCGTTACCGCGAGTTAGCGTCATCTGAATCTACTGGTAACGCCATCTAGTACAACTTTTCGGAACTAAAATATCTTTAAACTATATTGTATGAAATTTCAACCGTATTTACGGAGGAATAAGGTTCCGGCTTGAACAGATGGACTACTTTTCATCCCGGGGAATCAACGGGAATGGGAACTACGCGGGTAAAAATGCGGTACGCTGCTAGTGTTAAACATAACTTTGCATTTCTTTGCATATCTAGTTTAAAATATTCGTAAAATAGTAAGTTGAGACAATGTTAGCATATCAACATACGGTCCGTTTCGTTTCTTCCATCCTTGTTTCATATTATAACAATAGTGAAACAATCCCGGTGCTATTCTGATGTTATCGGTGTGCAATTTTCCTCGTAGTTGGAGGTACGAGCCGACATTAGCCGGTATCACGATCGCCACAAATCATCGCCCTCAGCCCTTAACCCCCGTCCTGCACATATTACTGACGCGTTCTGCCTAATTTAGTACGAGATAAAGGCCGGAGAAAATTTTACGATGTACTTGTATTTGTAGGCCATGGTTTTTTCGTCACGTTTCAAAAGGGAATAAATAAATATCGGTGAACATTTCTCACACAATACCATCTTTCTAGACTCAAGCTAAGCAACGCTTGTATACTGTGGGAACAAGACAGCTGATATAGTACTAAGTATACAGCTCTAAATACAAACTTTTTTTGCTTTAGGTGGGAATCGAACCTACAACATACGGCTTCGTAGGTGGCCTTACCACTAACTAAGCCGCTAGGTCAGCCACTTAATATCTTTGTTATAATAACATCCTATTAATTATTATTCTATTTCTTCACAGTAAGTCTTCGGAGTAAAAACACAACACAGGTATTAAAAACTCCTATTTTGATAAGTACTTGTTTTTCTTTTTCAAAACACCAAAATGAAACCGCACAAGCTTGAATGATAAAAATCATGCTTTTTGGATTTTATTTTAATAAGTAGACTAATTTTGTAAATTTTTCTCTCGTTACATAACCAGTACACGTAGAAATATCAAAGGTATTATTTATATACGCAGATTATATAAAATAAACTGACTGAAGCAACCAACAACATTAGATACTTATGAACTGTATTTTGTATGAACTACTTCATGTGAATACTATTTTGCCATCGCTATGATTTTCATAAATTTATAGCTACTTTTCCCCTTTATTATTTCGCTACGCTGTCACGCCACAGAAGCTGCCGCCACGGTGTTGTGACTAGACGTTTATTATGACAAACATCTGGCCAAGGGCGGTGCCATCTTGATACGTTACTGTGCCCATTTGCAGTATTATGTCGCGTGTGTTGTTACATGCATCATTAACTATCGCTACAGACGTGGTTTATTTTCTTTATTTATGTGTTACGATAAGCTCGCATAGTTTATTTTGGCGATATAAAAAATACTTTGTTGTTTCCATCCATCACGGAATTTTTTTAAACAGACCTATAGTGGCTGGCTGTGGGTGCCTCTACTACCTAATAGACTTTTCGGTTAGCGCAGAAAGCGCAGCAACCTAATCTTTACTTACAAACTAGCATACCTACGCTATTTAGCTTACAACTGATACCTGAAAGATAAATAAATAGAGCTAAGACCTTGCTACTATCAAACTATCTGACTAAGTTGCATTACAGTGTAACTATAGAGCCTTGTAAACCTTTCACTATTTTTTTATACTTAAAATTTTCTCGGCCATGTTTACACATACAATTATTTAACACAAAATTAAGCGTATTTGTGAACAACTTAGCTGTTCAGTAGATTGGACTACGATTTCATATCGAGCATAGAGGCACTACATGGACAAACCTACGAACTAGATTGAAATATAAAGCTTTAGCAAAAATGTGCAGGAAATCTAATTATTATAATAAATTGCATCTCGTGACTAAGTATTATCTTCCTTTTTTTGTTCTATTACCTGTGTTTCGATGGTAACAAAGGAAACGATTAATCATAATTTCACAGTGGCATTTAGCAAGTTTAGTAGCGATTTAGCACAAAGCGTCCCTCGCGAAGGAGGCTGGTTCACACTGTTTCCCCGACTTCCCCTTGCGGTTGGGGCATATCCAAGCATTGTCGTGTGAACAAAGGCAATAAATACCATGTGGAGATCAGTACTTGAACTTGGAAGGTTTTAGATTGTTTGGAACCGAATGAGAATCTTTCGACAAACGACAAAAGCCTAAAAAATGTATTTTTGAAGTGAAAACTTCTTTTCGGGCCTAGACAGAATTTTCGTGGGCTATGAATTGAAATCATCCGTGATGCTCGGGTATAATAATAGCTTTTCGGGTAAATTCGCGATGCTAGAGCGAGAAACAAAATAAAGTGATCAAGCGCGTCAGAGCGAGAAAGATAATATAGTCTCTGTGTACCTGTGTTTATTATATTTATATCTTTTTATACCGACATCAACTTCTAGGCACTTACCACATTAATGTCATTAATTGAACTTGTCACGAAATATTAAATTTTCTCTTCACATCCATCGAAAAAAAGTTTTTGTTGTAATATAATCGTATTACTGTTTTATCACAGCACTTACACTACGTAAACACAGCACTTACACATATACTTTAAACACAACATATTTATTCATTTTTAGGGAAATACCTATAAAACAAAAAAATAACAAATACTAAAAAATTTGCTAGTCAAACGTTATTTCCGAATCGCGTAATTTTTTTTTACATTTTTTCTTGGCCATAGATACTAATCATTCAACCACATGTTATTCTCGAGTTGCTGTGCTTACTAGGCATATTCAATTACAATTATATAAATAGTTTTAATTTTTAGTTATCAGAGTTCTAAAGTAGTCTTTAAATAGTCAAGTATTTCTTATTTTAGTTTTCACTTCTGCCGTGCGGTCTTAAGCGCACACATTTTTTATTCATGTTTTACGTCACCCCACGAATAAATACACAATTTTTTTTTAGTGACGTTTGAACAGTTTTTGCAAAAATAAAATGCAGAAGTTCGGAGCTCAACAAGAGAAAGTTAGTCTTCCAATGAATAATTATATAATATTATTTTACACATGCGCCCACACGGGCACATATGTGTGCTTGTACACAATTTATTATTCTTTCAAATGTCGGGAGGAAATTACATAATCGCGATTAAGTTCAGTATTACGTTTTCAATTTGTTCGGATTGCGAAAGTTTAAAAGGATTTTTTTTTAACCAATTTGGAAATATCCTATTTTTTCATGTCAAAATAGAACAGCGTACCATCACAGACAACTCGCTTTGTAGAAAGCATTAGGGACCTATAGTCGTTTACTGTAGTCGTGAGGATTGTATTTTTTAAAACACACGGGGCGCCGCAAGAGCGTTCTAGCCCTTTAAGCGTTAGAGTGTTATATTTATGATGGGTTAACGTAATAAGTTTTACAAAATTTGTTTTTAAAAATTGAGTCCAATTGGTTTAGTAATCATTTTATCACACTAATCGAGTAAAAGTAAAGAAAACAAGGTGTAATATTGTTCTCAGAAACTTAAGTTACTGATTTGAAGCTGACAGGATGCATGACTGTGGCAACAATACCAATAAATGTAAGCCGGGGGATGACGGGCCCGCGCGGGTTGTAGGGGCGGCAATCGGAACCAACTTCATTAAAACAGGGATTAAGTTTGCTCGTCGGAATGTTGCGCCAAAATAAATGATCGTTGTGCCAGAAATATTTTCGTTTAATTAAGCGGTGAGATAAATAACTCTGATAACTACTTTATGAAATCCAATTTCCGTAGTAGAATAAATTTATTGCATGTGGTGAACAAAACAGAGCTATACAATACACGTCTCCTGATCTTATCGATACTTAGATTGTCAATAATAATTCCAGTTTAAAAAAATCCTTACGTAAATTAACGAATCTACACTTCAATTAGGTACCATATATATATATATATACACGAAATTCTTAGCATTCGTGAATGAAAGTAGTTTAATAGTTCAAATATTTCAGAAACATAAATATTTGCACATAATGAATGGTTGTTACCTACTTTTATAATTCAACGGGTTTAAACTTGTGTTTATGGATACACCCGCTGACCTTTCGTTAACGTTGCTCTACTATTTAATTTACCACACATATGAATTATCAAGGTGACAAGACACTTCATGTAAATTACTTATACCCCAGAACCTTAATAAACGATAGTCAATTTATTTAGATAATTTGTGTAGCCAAATAAAAATAATTATTTCAAGATCAAAAAATTTAAAAGATACATTGAAAAATATCTTACATCCTATTCTCAAACTTTCTATGTACTTAACAATATTTTAAATCACTGGAGCCGATTCAGACAATACCAAATAGATATCAAATATCATAAGCTTAAAAGTTTTCACCAAGAAAAATTCAACGCTATTGCTTATAAACTAACATTGAATGAGCATATTCGATATCTAAATTATCAGTCTTCTAGTGACCATGGGCGTAGTAATGTGTTCGATATATCAGAAGGTTATTAAACATAAACAATTTCAACATGAATTCAATAAAATCCATGAACGGTCGAGTGAAACTTTAGATCACACTAAATTGATTATCTGAATTTCATAATAAACAGTATTTGTGATTTCATTATAAGTGTCCACATTGTCAGATTTGTAAGATTAGACTGGAAATTTACGAGTACATTTTTGAATTGATTTTTAAAAACGACTGATTTTTAATTTTTTACTGTTTTGGGTACCTAACGTAACAATCTAAGTAATGTAACAGAGGTGAAAGTTTTGTTGTTTAAATATGTGTTGCTCATCAACATCGAAAATCTGATAATCAAGCTTAAACATGGAATTAAAAAGATGAAAGTCAAAAATTATGAATATTTTACATTTCATTCCGATTCTGAAGAAATTTAGTGTTACTTGGGAAATATACGTTTCCTAAATTCAAACGTACCTATTCGCGAGCAGATGCTAATTTGGTGATTTTTTTAATTTTAAGTGAAATGCATATACCTATCTTTTTTTTTTTAAGTAAAGTTTTACGAGGCGAATAGGACATATGCCTGATGGTAAGCAACATGCCTGTCACATAACAGCATAGTGACACGCAGCTTTTAGAACACGAAGAGTCCAACTCATTACCTAGCACTGCAGTGCGCTCGTCACCCAGAGATCTAGATGTAACATATCTAGGCCCCGTAACTTCTCTGGATACAGTGCCCTTCAAACCGGAACACAGTAATGTTTGCACATTACTGCTTGGCGGTAGAATAACTGGTACTTCCCCAAGCAGACTTTTCCAAGAGTCGTGCCACTACTAAAAACTTGCCACTACTACAAACGAAGGGGGAGAGCGAAGGCAGTGCATCGTGAAAACGGTTAGTCACGCACGCGGTAACTGGCTGCACTTATACTCACACAGGGACGCAGGGATGCAGGGGACGCTGATTACGCCGGACTGCTCGTGATGCGAATACAGATGCATGAACGTAACTAGCCATACTTAGTAAATATCAAGTTGTTCTGTAATGCAATGAAAAAAATGTTTGCTTTCTAAGAATAAGATATTTATGTATATGACATTTCTGATATTTATCCCAATCAAGAATGTTTGTAAGCTATCACGTTTGTTCAATCATTGCTAAAATATCCCATAATTATTATGAGATATTTTCCGTCATCATACGGTGTTTACCCGTGAAAAATGGTGAATTTCTCATAATTATTTATACAAGCATAATATTTTGTTTTCTTTACAGCTAAATGATCAATAAATAAAGTGCTATACTCATATTTTTGATTTATAATAAACTTATGAATTTTGGAAAACCCAACCCATACCACCACAAACCTTAAAAACAAAAAAAAACATTTGTTTCTTTTTTAATTTCCTGATAAAAAAAATATTATTTTATTATATTAGCAGCAAAGGTTCAAATATTGGAAGTGTTATTTTTAAGATATTTATAATACAAAAACTTTGAATCACAAGCCTATGGTGTCATTGAATTGTTATACATACCGTTCGAAACGAAAAACATGTAAGATTCAAGAACGTAGAAAAATATGTTTGTGATCGGAAAATACTTAGTAAAAATTACCTTTCAAAAAATGTCAAAACATCAAAGTGCACCCCATACACCCCACTGTAATCATAACTAATAAAATAACATCCCAAAATGTTATCTCGTCTCGAACCCACCCCAATTACGGCACGAAGTTACTATTACTTATTCTAGACAGTAGTGTTGTACCCCGCGAGACCCATTTGTCACTCGATGTCAAAGCGAGTGGGACCACGCGCTGCGCGCTTTGTGCTACAATCGATAATAGAATCATGACAATCACAATCGTTACGTGCTCCACTCGACTCGATTATTGTTTGTAATCACAGCAGTATCAGTTTAGCTTCCTTGTTAAATGTTATTGGAGTTTGTTAACCACTAATTTATTTTGATTGAAATTTTACGTTTGCCATTGTTTTTTTTTTAAATAAGAAGTGACGAGAAAAGCAGGACGTGTGCCTGATGGTAAGCAACATGCCTGCCACATAACAGCACAGTGACACGCAGCTATTGGAACATGAAGAGTCCAAATCATTATCTAGCACTGCACTGCGCTCATCACCCAGAGATCTAAGATGTTATATGTCTAAGCCCTGTAATTTCTCTGGAAACATTGCCCTTCAAACCGGAACACAGTAATGTTTTCACATTACTGTATGGCGGTAGAATAACTGGCAAAGGTGGGTACTTCCCCAGACGGACTCTGCTAGGAGTCCTTTGTCTGAAGATTACTTTAAAAAAAATTAGTAAAAATAAGTTTACAGCTGGCTTTAAAATAAGCTAAGTGTTATCGCCACAGTAACATTCTGTTTAGACACTTTTTAGAATAGTATTAGAATCCAACTAATAGTATAAATGTGAAATTCTGGATGTTTGGATGTCTCATTCAAACTAATGTGATGATAGCGCGTTCCCTCATATTATCATTATGTCATTCAAGACTAAAATAGCAAATATCAAATGGCATGACACGTCGCATCGCCGGCACGCTGTCAGACGCCATTTGCGTAGAACACGATTCGCGACTCGCGCCGGCCGGCGGGACATCAAATATTCATGCGGCCCGACTTACCCCACTCTCCCCGGCCACCTGCCGGGCCCGTCCGATTACGTTACAATTATTTTAGATACATTATTTCTACGTTATCAGGAAAATGTTCGACAAAAAGGTTCCCTAAAAGGTTTTTTGTTTCTTTACAACGTTTCTTTTTCAACAAAAATGTCGGTAAATGAATCGTCTGAAAAACGATTTATATGATTAAATAATAAACTTCAGGAAGAATAAGAAAGTATTACAAAATCATCTTATACTTGTGTGCAGTGTGGTACTAGGTAATGATGTAGGCTTTTCATGTTCAAGTAGCTGCGTGACACTGTAATACTATGAACAGGCATGTTACTTAGCATCATGAACACGTCCTGCTCGTCCCATAACTCTATGCTTAACAGAATTTGAAATAGTATACGTCACTATGTATGTTATTGTGTAATATATAAATGCAACCTGTAGTTCCGATTGAGTCCGACAGTGTTCCCATTTCCCAACACTTGAATACAGACTGTAGTAAACTAAAATTCTATTCTACGTTCCGATAGCCGCTTTATTCAATCGAAAAGTCCTATTCAACTGTTTCGAACACTTAAAGGGTGAAGCGAATCCAATTTCCTGCACAGTACGAACTAGTTCTTCATGATCGAGTGGGTGAGTATTCGCGCACAATATGAACTCGTAAAGGTAAGATCGGAACGTAACGTTTTTAAGATACTTTTTGAAAGGATAAGCAAGCAAATCAAAGCAAATCTCACGTTGATATGTCGACTCTAATAGATTTTGGATGGATGGGCTCGTCAATCATGGATCTCCACTATTTGTTTCAAAATTTGGGTGTAAAAATTGTATGTACTCGTAATGGTCTAGTGGTATGACTCTTTGCGGAGTCGGCTTGGGAAAATACTACACCTTTACCAGTTATTGTGCAGTTATTTCAGCTGTCTGTTACCCACACAACACAACCTTTGCTTAGCTTGGGACTATACATTTTAGTGCGAGGAACACCTACAAATACAATATTAAAAGGCATACTCTTCTATAAATATGTAGGATATGTAGGTTTCTACTTATTTATAGAATAGTTTGCCTTATCTATCGTATTATTCGAGATAACTGTATTTATTTATTAAAACATGTTATTAGACGCAATATCCTTATCAGAATTCATGAATATATATTGTTGGGTGTGTACATATTTGCGTCGCCGAGGAAAGCTTTCAGTGGAAATGAGTTGTTAACGAAAATGAGGTTATCTGGGACGATTATTCGGACATTTAATATTGATGACCAACATCAAATATTTTCAACATTTCTCGATTGAAGATTACGATCAAAGATAAAAATGGAAATTAGTTTTTAAAAGATAAATGAGTTAATGTTTGACCTTAACGTAACCTTGTACCAAAATATAAAGAAAATTTGTTAAATAAATTATTCATTACTGTGTAAATTAATAAGATAAGATAGGAAAACACTTTATAAAACACAAAATATACTTAAATTATTGTGAAAAAGATGACATTTCAATTATTCAAGTAAATTAATTATATTGATCAATAAAGAACTTTAAATAGTTTTAACTCACAAAATCTGTCTCATATGCGAAAATTAAGTCAGAACGCTTTAAATTTTGTTTAGTAAATATTTTTTTAATGGAATCCAAACTGAACTTTAATTACTACACATATTTGCATTACTTCATTTGTTCAAACGACTTAAAATACTAATTAAGCTCATCCATTTTCCACGTTTAAATACCAATTATGTAATAACAATTTCGTTTCAACCCTAATTCTCATTAAGCCAGTGTTATCGGCAAAGAAAAAATTACCTCCCGCAAGTAACCGCACGACGTAACGAGTCTAACTCGAGTTACCGAGAATCGAACCCGTGACTCCGTAATTGATGCAATTAGAGGGTAGACGTAAACTGCGGCGGACGGATCGATTATGCGAGGGTGTGAGGGTAGTTTGAAAGCTGTTTTTACTGCAGGTAGAGACAAAATAAAGTGTTCTACTGTAAGAATGACCGAACGGTTAGGCATACGCACAAAGTATTCACACTGCTGGGACTCGCGGCTTTCTCTCGCAAGGAGAGAGTCAAGGTCATAATCCACCTCGCTGGCCCAGTGCGAGTTGACTTCGAAATATTCTAGGTACATGTTGCTTCCTCACGATGTTTTTCTTCGCCGTTTTAAGTTAGCGGCATTACGCACATAACTTCGGGAAGACAGTGGAGCGCGTGGTTTTGAACTCGGAGTCTCCTAATCGGTCGTCGCCGTTCTCCCGGTTAGACCAGCCGCAATTACAAGACGGTTGCCTGCTCAATTTGGTACTTTAAGATTTCAACATAACAGTCCTAAAGCTCGTTTTTGGTGTCATTAAACATATAGTAAATAATCAGTACTCCAATAGATGCCTACTTCTGATGTTGCAGCATAGATCATCTACATAAGTTGTGTTCGGCATTCGACTATTTAGCCACAAGGATTTCCAGATACGTGTCCAGTACCCTGATTCACAATGCAATTGGATTGATCTCGACACGGAACCAAGCCTCGTGGTCTTTGTCTGATCCATTAGAATGTTATGGACAAAGACAGTAGATAGATAGTGGTCTTAGAATAGCAGACATTTCAAACATGTTCAATTATTTCTGTCGTGAATACGATGTGACTGCTCCTTTATTTGCGGTATGACGTCACTCCCCCGTTGATCCAATGAAGGCATTGTCTCACAAATATTTGCTCATCGTTAGCTGTACCCTCCGCAAACAAGCCTGGTTTGCGGCCAACTTAATTTCTATCACCACGGAATAAAGTTTAATTTGTCATGTCAGATCTGTAGAAAGGCCTGTAAGTGGGGTACACTGTTTGTAGAAGAAACGCGCTTTTTTGCTGCTCTTGTACTACACGGGGTTTGTTTTTTAGCTGTAATTGGTTTATTTGTGAGTTTATTGGTTTGTACATTAGAGTTTTTTTAGAGTCCGTATTTCAATATTTTAACCTACCATAAGTTAAGTCTCTTTGAATTCTTATAGCGTGGCAAATATTGAAAACTGGATTACTGATTTGACTTTACTTTGATAATTGTATATTTTTGTAAACGTAGGGATGACGGCAGTGTCTGTTATAAAACCGATATACATATTTATTATACGATATAACCAGAAATATTCACGATAAAATTGTAATTAATTTAATTCACAAAAAAAGAGATTAGATAAAAGTTTCTGTAATATGTTGAAAAGCAAATTTCAAATAGTGGCAAAATAATGGAGGTATTTTTTCTCTTCTTCATCTTACAGTGAATACTGACTTTCTTTCTGAATTATTCAATTTAACTTTGTAGGTACTGAATTTGTATTTTTTTTATTATTAAAAACATTATTATAAAAAAATATAAATCACTAAAATGTCGTCGGAGGCGGCGGACGGACGTTTGGACGGATCCAAATTTGTAGCTTTACCCGCCGTCGCTTACAGAAAAACCAGGGGTACTACCCGACCTGTAACTGACTGGTGGGGTGGTAAGGTAAGTAATTAAAGTACTGACCTGAGTCTCTGAGCTGCAGCGAGCCGACCTTGTGCGTGAGGTAGCCGCGGATGGAGCTGGCGACCCGCGCGGGCGAGGCGGCGGCGGCGCCCCCTCGCAGCGCGCCTTGCAGCCGCCCCAGCAACGCGCCCGCCTCGGTCTCCACCGTGCCCCGGGGGCAGGCCCCCAAATCACCGACACACCTGGCTACGGCCCTGCCCTACCCCCCGCCCTGACTACCACTCTGCTTCTATTCTTTTTTCAAATTTGTGCACGTCGTTTTTTTTTTCTTAAATTTCAATTCAGCCAATTACTTTAATCGCTTATAAATATTTTTCGAAATAATTTGTGTATACGTGTAGTCTATTCCTAAGCTATCAGTGCATAATTTGATATGTTTTGATTGAATTGATCTGTGTCAGACCATGGTGCGCCTTGGGTTTTCTGCAACAATTGAAATGAAACATCTTAAAATGGTAAACCTCAAGAAAAACCTGCTAAAAGGGAACTTACAATTACCTATAGCATCAATGGATATGCTAGTATTCGTAATTTACCTGATGGATTCTAACTGTATTTATTATCTATACTAAATCATATGTTTATGTAACACACATGCGTCAGAGCGCAGTAAAACCCAACATCTTCCATTTGGAGAGCGCTCGGTGGGAGCACGTTGGCGGAAGTTACCACTCACCCCGCTTCCGGCGGCCATCTTGTGGCCGGAAACACGCACAGTTTATGACTTCCGCTCTCTTCGAAACAAATGAAAGTCGTGAATAAAATTACAGTGTTCTATAGAAAACTTCCACAGGCAGCTGAACAAAGGGGCGATGGGATCCGTTAACGGAACCTACCGAATTGAAGGTTACCACAAAGGTTTATCGCGTATAGGTCCGCGTTTGACCACCAACTCGCCTGATGGTAAGCGACATCAAATAAATCTTGTTAATATTTCAAACTATTTTTGCCCCAGAGGTTTCAACCGTCAATGTTGCATATCCCTTACCCTTTCCTGTGAATGTAGCTATCATATATATGTATATATAGCATAACCCGCCCGCTAAAGGTTCCTACTACTGCATGCTGGGACACGGGGCACACATCTCTCACAAGGAAAGAGTCACCAGAATTCACCACGCTGGTCAAGTGCGGTTTAGAGGATGACACATGACTTCGAAAGATTCTAGGTACATGTCGGTTTCTTCACGATGTTTTCCTTCCCCGTTTTAAGTTTTAGTTAAGCAATACGCACATGCCGAACGTCATGACTATGTGGTGCACGTGGTTTAGCTATCATACTCGTATATGCAAAAATAAATTTAGAATATAGCTATCAAATGCAGAAAATATTTTTAAATTGGGCTACTTATGCAAAAATAAATTTAGAATTTAGCTATCAAATGCAGAAAATATTTTTAAATTGGGCTACTTATGCAAAAATAAATTTAGAATTTAGCTATCAAATGCAGAAAATATTTTTAAATTGGGCTACTTATGCAAAAATAAATTTTTAACAGCCTCTAATTTTTTGCTATAAAGGTACATTATGAAACCCAATATTTTTCACGACTTCGTTAATTCAGAATTTACCCATAAAAAAAGTGTAAAAAGTAAAAGTTTTTTTGTATTTTTTCAAGACTCTAAAGTTAGTAGCCAGAGAAGTATAGTACCTATGCTCGATTGGATGTTACAATGTGATTGTGAAACAAACATCTAAGCAAGCAGTCTTACACATTTATGCTTTAAGTTGAACAAATTAAGTGTAATAAAACTTTCATCCGCCACTTCTTGCTATAGGTAGTTACAGCGGCGCATGAGTTTCATTCCTACCAGGTGTTTAAAGATCGCTCATACCTTTTTTAAATTGCGCTTAGTTTAAGTATTAATAGTCATTGTGTCTGACTGCAACTAAAGTTGCCCACCCAGTAACATAGTTTTAGAATTACAAAATTTAGAGAATCACTGGACGCTTGTGTATTTAGAAAAAACGATTTGATGGAAACTGTTGTTTACTATTAAAAAGATAATTATTAAAACTAATTTAGGCACGATTAAAACCATTGTAGTAGTAAAAAATATTTTGAGCATATATTTCGTTATGTTAAAAGTTTAAAAAAAAAAGTTGTTTCATGTTTATCTAATAGATAGGGAAAATTAATAAAAAAAAATATGTTATGCTCTATGTACTTAGTGATTGTAATATGCTACGGCGCGGCGTAGCGCTCACGTAGTACATTGCCGACGGGAGGATATTATACTGAATTCTGATAAAATATTTCTGATTCATATTTTTTAAAGAATCCTGTTAACAAAAACGATAACAAATCATAAAAACATTTATTAACATCACCATAGTATGCACTAGCGCTCTCTGGGCGTAGGCCTCTCCCATTGTCAATCACTCGGTGTACTCAAGAGCTTTTGAATTGTCACCACACATGAAGTATTTTATTTCTATTTATTCAAATAATATGTTTTAGAATGATGTTAATTTTTAAAATTATGAGTGTATTTTTAAGTAGATATATTTGATTTAATTCTTAATCAATTGTTAATCAACTAACGAAAAAACCTTAAACAGTTTCAATTTAATTTTCTTCACAAAAAATAAACAATTTATTGTTTATTGGAATGACTCGTGGTTTCCCCCCGTGCACATTTCGCCCCCCCTCCCCATCCCCCGCTGTCCTGCACAACTACTTACGTAACATTATATAACCCTTTACACGCCACGATCAAAAATTATCGATCGCAAATCTACCCTCAAAACACACACTTTACCGCAAACTACAAAAAAGCACACTAGAAGCACACATTCAAAAATGGAAGAAAATGGATGTTATTTTAAAACTAGGGCAATATTAACCTTTGTTTTGTGTCGCGAGTGCTTGGCACACCTGGGACACCTCGCCCAGACTGCCGGGATCGCCACACAGCCTGAAAGCCTCCGTTGCCATGCGCAAAACCTCGCTCTCTCATTGGTGGCGAGACGAGTCTGACGTCACGAGCCGGTAACCAATTGGGGCCTCCTGAAAGTTTCATGTAGGTATGTGTGGGTCGATGGTGAAATATCTAAATATAGACCCTAAGGGCAGAGTAGATGGTCGATGGCGTCGAGTATCGGTCCAGGGTACGACGATTGGCGCTTATATACGGAGGTTGATTTGTGAAGGCTTGATCAAAATGTTTTAACAATCAAAAAATGTATATGAAGGTTTATTACAGCCATAGTACTTTAAAATCTCGGATTTTGACTCGTCTATATAAGCTACTGTTGCTATCTCAACTTCGTTCGAGTTGACTAAACTGTGAAATATTTAAATTAAATAACTACGAAACTAATGCAATACAGCGAAATTTTATTAATATCTCAGAGCGTAAAACTACTCTAATTAATTACGTTATGTTTACTTTACCGAATTCGAATAATAAAGCGATTATCCAATATTTCGACACAGCTTCATGCACCTTGTTGCCGAGTACACTGAGTTGCACTGACCAAATTAGTAGAACGTTAAAGTTCGTCAGCTTAGCAACACATGATACATCTACTATGTTTTACTCTATTACATAACCATAGAAAATATCTATTAATAATACTAGTGTAGTGACCAACTGTCATAGCCTAATACCACAGTATAAAAAAAATAGCCTGTTCTAATACAATGTTGTAATGTTTTGCCTACAAGAAATGTATTCACCCACGACTTGAAGATGCGAAGACTGTGTCCGCCGAGAAAACCACACTGATGAACGGGACACGGACACGGGAAAACTTCCCAACCTAGATTTACCATCTTTTTTTACCGCTAAGTGCATGTGCATGTAATTCCTCTTATTCTCCTAATCCAAGAAATACGTAAAAAATGAGAAAAAAGCCCCAGGTGACGAGGACAGTATACACTGTGCTCATGTACTATTGCTAGACAGTGGTTTGGATTGGATACTATGTTTGGCAGCGTGGCACTATGTTCTTATGAGCAGAAGTTTTACTTACCATCAAGCGCTTGTTCAGATCATCCTGTACTTTTAATCATGAAAAAATCTCAGTTTGGTTTCCAATTCTCTTTCCCTATTTCTTATTGTTATAAAGTTCTAATTTAAATGTGTAATGTTACTACGAAATCATTTGTAACACTCTATATTAAATTGTGAAGAATTATGTTAAATGCAGTCACACATTCATAAAAATTAAGTTGCGATAACTTAATAAGTTAATGTTGTAGATAAGCCATATAATAAGGCAACATCAGGAAAAAATTATGTCAAATTCAGTAAACATAAATATTGAATAATATTGAAATTAAAACAAATATATATATAGAAATGAATATTGCAAAATATCAATACTTATTTAAGACTAACGGCCTGCCCCGGCTCTGCCCGTGGTACATAAATAGCACTTAGAGATTACCAAAGAGTTTGTACATGCACAACGTATAGAGTTGGAACAAACGCTTTACACCGAAAGCACCGGTCTCATCGCTCTTGTCTTGTCGCTATTGTGGAAGAGTCATACTTTCGTTGCGGCACATCGCTCTGTTGCCATAACAAGTTGCCATAACAAGCCATCTTGAACCGATATGTGCCAAACATAGCTAAGAACATCCGCACGGTAATCAACATTCAAATAAAAAAAACGCATCGAAATCGGCCCATCCGTTTGTGCTCTACGGTGCCACAGACAGACACACACACAGACAGACAGACATCGACGTCAATGTGATGGTAAGCAACATACCTGTCACATAACAGCACAGTGACACGCAGCTATTGGAACACGAAGAGTCCAATTCATTACCTAGCACTGCACTGTAACATTGACCTTTAAGCCGGAACACAGGGTAATGTTTATGACGTACTAGCTGCGTCCCGCGGTGTCTCCCGCGGCATATCAAAACTATTAGTTTTTTTTTCAAACATTTAATGTCTTACTTATAACTAAAAGCCTAAAAATAAGTTTAAAGCTTTAGATAGACGAAAGTTTTAATCCCATTTTCAAACCCTTTTTTAACCCCCGACCAAAAAAGGGGTGTTATAAGTTTGACGTCGATGTCTGTCTGTCTGTCTGTCTGTGTGTGTGTCTGTCTGTGGCACCGTAGAGCACAAACGGATGGGCCGATTTCGATGCGTTTTTTTTATTTGAATGTTGATTACCGTGCGGATGTTCTTAGCTATGTTTGGCACATATCGGTTCAAGATGGCCGCCTCCACAAAATGGCGGATAAAATATTTCTTCACAACCTATACCAATATGGGTATCAAATGAAAGGGCTTGACTAGTAAAATACTACAAACTATGACAAATTTCAAATACAAGATGACCGCCACCACAAAATGGCGAATAACATTATTTTTTTCACTACTACCTCAATACGGGAATTAAATGAAAGGGCTTGACTAGTAGAATACTGTGCACTATGACAAATTTCAAATCCAAGATGACCGCTACCACAAAATGGCGAAATACATTTCTTTTTTCACAACTCCATCAATATGGGTGTCAAATGAAAGGGCTTGACTAGTATAATGTTATACAAATCACAAATCCGAGGTAGTCGGGGGTTAATCAAAATTTTTAATTTTGTTCTTGTTCTACGTAGTCTTAACTTCTTATTTAATATAATCGAGTATCTAAGTTTAGTTTTAAATTGAAGTCTGTCTTCATGTTTCTGAGAAAATAAACGATTGTAATTGTATATCATTGCATTGTTTATTTTAGTCTCGTACCAATTTATATTTTGGGGTCTACTGTTTATTGTTTGCGAACTTTAGTGGGGATAAATTACGTTGAAACTACGAGTATTCGTAAATACATAAAGTATGCCCCGGTGCCTCGCGAGACTACACAACTGAGTAGAGGGCAGACAAGGTGGAGAGCAGTTCGTAACATTCGTCGCTTAACATTCACCTTTCTATTAAAGCGATTATGTAACTGTCAGAATTTTGAAACTGGAAAAATTTCTGAGCTTTAAGTGAGTTATAATAAATTGTCCATGACTTTGTTCACATGTAATTTAGCAAAAGGCTATTGACTCCCTGAAGAAGTCTAAATTTTTGAGGAAAAACTTACATAGTAATTTTGTCCCTATGTACTCTTCCAAGTCATAATTTAAACTGTTTAATCCAAATTTCAACCGGTTCAGTTCAGGTGTTCCGATGTGATTAAACAAGTTGTAAATCATAGAGATATAAATATCCGAACTCTCACAATTATAAAATTAGGAGGATATTACTTTCATGCTAAATTTCAAAAATAACTACTTACCAACTTACACTATACTGACTGCCAGCTTTATTACCTCTTTATATTTTTGTAGTGGTAGGACTCTTGGTAGAATCTGCCTGGGGAAGTACCACACCTTAGCCAGTTATTCTAATTTCTCTGGGAACATTGCCCTTCAAACTGGAACACAGTAATGTTTGCACATTACCTCATTTTTATGGTGGCACAAACATTTAGAAATAGTTGATGTATGAATTAGCACTACAAGTGGCCTGCCTGTTTTTAATTTTCATAGCCTAACACTTGACTGCCATCTCGCCTGATGTTAAGCAACGGCGCGCTCTATGAGCTGAGTGCAAACTCTTCGAGGCCATACACGAAAACCCCCGATCCATTAATTTGAGAGACCTATTATAATAAAAACCTATTCAATTTGTAACCTGAAAACATTTTTGCCGCCATGTCATAAGTTATAATATTAATTTGTGTTTTACTCAACCGTCTGGATTGTCTCCGATACTTTGGATCCTGAGCTTTTTATAGATCACCCAGCTCAGTTTTCTAGTTCTTGGCAGACCACTTGTCTGCCGAGAACTTCTATCGAACTTTCACTAATATATTTTGTATTGTTGTTGTTTTGTTATGCAAGTTTTGTTAAGGCATATTTTTTTTAGTTTAGACCTAACTCGCGAGTTCCAAGACACAAGCTTAAGCTTAGTTTGGGGCTCACTAGCAAGCTTTTGTACGTAGGCATAATTTTGGTAAATAAAGTATTTGTATGTCTTAAACATAAAGAAAAATTCATAGCTCTCCAAGACCCTATAAGTCTAGCGCAGCAATCTATATAAAGCCCCAGGGTTCACGAGCTACCGCTGTAGCCAGTCCCTGTCCGCACGTTGTTGCACTATAAATACGAACGCCACACTCCGTGCCACCGATCAACTCCTTTGACAAAAAAGGTTGAACTATTCTATTCTGTAATCACTTTGGAGAAACCTTTAGTAGTGCCACTGGTGAAATATAATCAGTGGTGGCGAGGGTTAAATCGATGCCGGCGCGCATGCGTGGAGGCGCGAGCTGCATCGGTCGGATGTCATTCATCATTATAGTTACAGCATACGATGCGGTAAGCTCTTATCTGCTAGCTTATTTAGCTAATCCTCCACATTTTATTTCAACAGCAGATTCTAGTATGTGGAATGTTCTTCTAAGAAGTATAAAAACAACTTTCATATTCTTAAATGATAACAATATTAACAACACAAACAAAATATAAGACCAATAACAAAAAACTTTTCAATAGACCATACACTTGAGAATCTATACTTCATATTATAAAGCTGAAGAGTTTGTTTGTTTGAACGCTAGGATCTCGGGAAGTACTGGTCAGAATTGAAAAATTATTTTTCTATTAGATAGTCTATTTATCGAGGAAGGCTATAGAACATAACACTACTATCAATAGAAGCGGAGCATGAATCAAGAATGTAACAAAAACGGGGGAAAATATTCCTTTTTGAGAGTTTTCGTAGCGTGCTTTGGCATGACATCATGTGTCTAAGATTGCGTCATTGAATATAAACTTTGCTAATCAAATTTGTTTTTAAATCTGATTTGGTACGACTAATTTCCGACAGGTGGCGTCGCAGGTAGCTGAAGAGGTTTTTTGTTTGAAAGCGGTATTATCAGGAATGACTCAACCGATTTCAGTCATTCTTTCACCGTTGGATATGTACGGGTATTAACAAAACAAACAAAATATAAGGCCAATAATAAAAAAACTTTTCAATTGACCATACACTTGAGAATCTATACTTAATATTATAAAGCTGAAGAGTTTGTTTGTTAGAACGCTAGGATCTCGAGAAGTACTGGTCCGAATTGAAAGATTATTTTTCTATTAGATAGTCTATTTATCGAGGAAGGCTATAGAACATAACGCTACTATCAATAAAAGCGAAACAAGAATTAAGTAATCTAACAAGAACGGAGAAAATATTCCTTTTTGAGAGCTTTCGGACCGTGAGTTGACGTGACAGCATGTGTCTAAGATTGTGCCATTATAAACAATAGCTGTTTTTTCTAAATCTGAATAGGTACGACTCATTTTCAAGAGGTGGCGTAGCAGGTAGCTAAAGAGGAGAGAAAGGTTTTTAGTTTGAACGCGATATTCTCAGGAATTATTGAACCGATATCAAAAATTCTTTCACCGTTTGACATGTACGGGATCCTTGAGTGTTATAGACTACATAAATATGCACCACGGGCGACGCCGGGACGGTCATCTAGCCTATTTATATACATGTAGGTAAATGGATCTCGCATATTATTTATGTAAGTATGCTCATAACTTTTGAATGACTGCTCCAAATTAAATGATTCTGTGTTTTATGTGTTCGTGATTGTCAGGAAAAAGTTTGCATACAAGAAAATTTTGAAAACATTACGTTTACATTAAATTAAAAATTTTGATTAATCTCCGACTGTCTCGGATTTGTTATCTGTACAACATTCTACTAGTCAAGCCATTTCATTTGATACCCATATTAAGGGAGTTTTGAGAAAAGAAATGTATTTCGCCATTTTGTGGGAGCGGCCATCTTGGATTTCAAATTTGTAATAGTGTTTAGTGTTCTACTACTCAAGCCCTTTCATTTGATACCCATATTGAGGTAGGTTGTGAAGAAATATTTTGTCCGCCATTTTGTGGAGGCGGCCAGTTTGAATCGATATTAACCAAACATAATTAAAAACATCCCGATGGATATTAACCTTTAAATAAAAAAACCGCATTGAAATCGGCCCATCCGTTTGAGCTCTACAGTGCCACAGAGAGACACACACACAGACAGACAGACAAACAGACAAAATCAGTCGGGGGTTAAAAATAGAGGAGCACAACAATAAAGCTGAAATGTTTGCTAAAATATGTAGACACTTTGCTAAGTTGGTAAACTTATGTCAGAGTTTACTGCCAGCCACTACATTGTACTCGTTCCCAGGATATATAAATTTAAACTCTACCTAATAACCTATAACAAAAGTTCTAATAACCTCCCCCTTTTTGCAAGTCAGTTAAAAATAACTCTTTAGACTGGGGCTACATTAGTTTTTGAACATTAAGACTGGTGGGATTATTGGCAAGTGTAAATTCTATGCGGTTTATATAAAGGAGTCCCAGAATCAAAATTAAACATTATACTCCGTTGCAAACTACTCAGATGAGGTATTCCCGGACTATCACAAAGACATAGTACAGCCGATATCAAGCCAAAAAGTTATTTTGAATCTAAAAATTATTAATGTAGAGTTAGTTTTCTAACAGCACGATAATGAGAAAGGATTTATACAATCATGCAATAAGTAGACTCTTAACAGAGTCCGCCTGGAGAAGTGGAGAAACACCTTTGCCAGTTATTCTACCGCCAAGCAGTAATTGCAAACATTACTGTGTTCCGGTTTGAAGGGCAATGTTTCCTAAGAAAGAAAAAGGTATGAAATTGTGTCAGGTCTATTTTCGACTAAAGCCGTTAAAAGTATCACGTTGATCACCTTACAATATCAACGTTATCAGATCTCATGAAAAGATACCCTCGTTACCCTGCCAGCCTCGAGAAGCTTGTGGTAGTTGGCCAAGTAGAAGTGAAAGAGCATAATGCGCCGAGTCTATACCTGAGACTGTAGACGACATTCAACGATGAAGATGACAACTAAGAAGCAGTTATTCTTCAAGAAACTATTTTATTATACTAATTATTAAAAACATTTACAAAAAACATGTCAAACAGTTCTATTTGTCAAAATTGTAGCCTCGTTAAAAGTTTTATTGTTTTTACCTTTTAATTTACTGTTTTGTATTTCCTTTCTTATACCTACACCATACAGATATACCTATTCATATATTTTAGATTAGTATGTATTATTATATTATAATTAGTATTTATATTATATTATAAGTATGTATTAGTATTTATTTGTTTTTATTTTATTACTAAGTATCTTTAGTAGTATAATATACATTGTAATTCATCGATGTTACTATAAATTACCTTTCATGTCACATGCATACCCCGTCTATTAACACTCCTCTTATCTTTTTTCCACCCTAAGGTTGCCTGGAAGAGATCGATCTTAGCGATAAGGCCGCCGATTGTCGCACTAGTTTTATTAGTATAAAATGTTATATTCTTGTAAATTATTTTTATTTGGTGTGTTCAATAAAGTGTCTCTATCTATCTATCTATCTATTAATTTATAGGTTACTAAACAGCGCTTTAAAGTTTTTCCCAAGTAGATCCAGCTCCTTATATTTTCTCGGAATAAAAAGTATTCTAAGTGCTATTCCAGACCATAATCTAAACTGAGTTTCAAATTTCAACCCGGTCCATAGAGAGGTTCCGATGTGTCTGAGCAACAAACATCCAACTTTGGCACTTATAATATTACTAGCAGCACCTTGTAGTTTTACCCGTAGTGGTTTCCGTTTCCGTTATCTTACCGCGGTGAAAAGTAGCCTATGTGTTGTTTCAGGCTATAATCTATTTGCATTCCAAATTTTAGCCCGATTCGCTTAAGCATTCCGACGGGATTGAGCAACAAACACTCAAACGTCTAAAGCCAATGTAGTCAGTGTCAATGTCGCGTAGTGTACTATCACATTGTATTTTAGTTTTGTTAACCCCCGACCAAAAAAGGGTGTTATAAGTTTGACGTCGATGTATGTCTGTCTGTAGGTCTGTCTGTCTGTCTGTATGTGTGTATGTCTGTCTGTGGCACCGTAGAGCTCAAACGGATGGGCCGATTTCGATGTGTTTTTTTTTATTTGAAGGTTAATATCCCTGCGGATGTTCTTAGCTATGTTTAGTTAATATCAGTTCAAAATAGCCGCCTCCACAAAATGGCGGACAAAATATTTCTTCACAACCTACCTCAATATGGGTATCAAATGAAAGGGCTTGAGTAGTAGAACACTATACATTATAACAAATTTCAAATCTAAGATGGCCGCCACCACAAAATGGGAATTATATTATTTTTTCATTACTACCACAATATGGGTATCAAACAAAAGGGCTCTCGTACAATACTTTGCACTTGGACAAATTTCAAATCCAAGATGGCTGCTCCCACAAAATGGCGAAATACATTTCTTTTCTCCAAACTTCCTTAATATGGGTATCATATGAAAGGGCTTGACCAGTAGAATGTTGTACAGATAACAAATCCTAGGTAGTCGAGGGTTAGTCAAAATTTTCAATTTTGTTCTTGTTAATAAAGGCTCTGTCAATGCGGGCGCATTAAAAAAACACTAAAGTTTTGCATTTATAACATTAGTAGGATTATCGTCTGTAGATAGTAATATATTCGCAGCACTTGGTGTGTGGCACTCCATATTACCATATAAATAAATAGCGACGCGGCCCCTCTCCCGTGGGAGCCGCCGTGTGCTCGCGACGCGCGGTCTATCGTATCGGTTCCTATTATGGATTTTACGTCGACGGAGAAACTGAGTTTTGTTATCGCACGGCAGAGAACAGTGAACTAAAAAAAATAAAACTTAGAGAAAGTGTAATAATGTTTTATCTCAGAAATTATGACACCTTTGAAACCCGGAAAAGATATACTTCGTCAACATTGTTTTTTAATCGGCTACAAAAAAGTAGAAGATTATCTGTTTTTGTATTTATAGTTGGAGATCCCGCTATACAACGACCTTCACCGAGCTGTTTATTGGATGAAAAGTGTTTTATATGTAATTTAATAGTAACTGGTTGACCGAGCTTTGCTCGGTTTAAATGCGTTTATTAATAATAAGTTAGCCAAAATAATAAGTTATGTTACATAGTTTTTTCTAAAATTCAATCAATTTAAATGAAATATTTAAAAAAATAAGATTTAATTGTTAATTAATCATATTCTGGACTGAAATTTTTAGGCAACCCATTTGCAATATATTTGTTGACATATTAAATTACCTACATATAAAACAATTTTCATCCAATAAGCAGCTCGGTGAAGGTCGTTGTATAGCGGGATCTGAGACTATTATGTTACGCGTGTGAATCAAATTTGAACGTTCTTCTTTTGTTTGATAGATCATAGTTCAGACGGTTATTGGCAATTTAATTCCACAAAGTTAATTCGCCACAAAAACAAGTGTGTATAAATTCGCCACAATTCTATTTTTTTTTTGATAAATCCTCATTTATATGGCTCCATTTAAATGTTATCGAAATCGGTGTGGCGGTTTTCGAAATTTAAAGTAAAAACTAAAATTTACTTTCATATGTATACCTCGATGATGGATTCTTATGAAATATTTTTTTATTTTGACTTTTTAAATAAAGAGTGACGCGACGATCAGTACATATGCCTGATGGTAAGCAACATGCCTGACACATAACAGCACAGTGCCACGCAGCTATTGGAACATGAAGAGTCCAAATCATTACCTAGCACTGCACTGCGCTCGTCACCCAGAGATCTAAGATCTTATATCTCTAAGCCCTGTAATTTCTCTGGAAACATTGCCCTTCAAACCGGAACACAGTAATGTTTGCACATTACTGCTTGGCGGTAGAATAACTGGCAAAGGTGTGGTACTTCCCCAGGCGGACTCTGCTAAGAGCCCTACCACTACAGAATATTGTCTGAATTTAATGTATTTTCGGAGAAAATAAATTATTTTTCTATTCTAATGATTAGAAAAGATCGCTCGCGGCAATACGAGTTGGAGACGAGAGATGGACGCCAGGACGTTACTCGCATTTTACGAAAAACGTAAGTTCGAAATAAACTCGCAACTTTCCTACTCCGCTTCTTCTTATTTTCGTCCGATCCAACATTTTTTGACGTGTAAATGTTCTAAGCCTACTCTAAGTAGAATAAAACAACGAAATGATTGAAGTTGAATCGGAGTATGAAATTCGCGATTATATTTCGAAATTACGTTTTATGTAGAAAGAGAGTAGACGTACGTTTTACAAGTTTCGTTCTCTCTAGTATTAAAGCTAACGTGGTTATTACACCTTTGGAATAAATACACGGGTAACTCACGATTGATATAATCAGTCCAGTCCGACTCAAGTTTCGATCGCGTCCGGCGATCTTTTTTAAGGAGAGTGTGGTGAGTGAGTGTGCTGGACTGACTTATATCAAATGTGAGTTACCCGTGTGTTTTTTTATTTAGCAACTTCACAGAGTCCGGGGTCCGTGACCCGTGTATTTTTTTATTATTATATTTACTCAATGTAACGGTATGATCAAAGAAGAAAAAAAATAATCAATATTTTTGTTTAAAAACTGACTTCAGGACTGAAAATTTTTTAGCTTACCATTGGATACATTTCATTCTTAAAAATATTATTTTTGACTGAAATATACAAACACCTAAACGATAAGTCCGCTAATATGGCACTACTTTCACGAGCTCTTATGTTGTGCCCAGTGCACTTGAATAAAACTTTCGAATTTGATCCAACCACAGTAGTTATCTATAAAATATGGATTAACTCACGAAAAATACTTAAAATCAATTTTATTCACAAAATCGATGAATTGTTTTAATCAATCATTATTTTAATTTGTCACAGTTGCTCACTATACTATAGTAGATATTTATTACAGAAATTACTCGTAAAACAAATACCGTGGTCAAATGGTGAAACATATTAAATGGTGTAGCGAGTCACCGATATTTTGACGCAGTTTCGTGTACTACGATCACGGGTAAACTGAGTTGATTACTTAATACGCGAACATGATGCATGAAAGTGCAATCCACGAGAAATATGGTTAATACAAATGTGGATTTCATTAACAGCTTCAAGATTAGAGCATTCGATAACTTTATCAAGATCTACAATCTACATGAATCCAAAACGTCTCATAAATTAGATGTTCACTATATTTTCCTACACCTACACCAGCTGTAGACATGATGACAAACAAGAACAAAATTAAAAATTTTGACTAACCCCCGACTACCTCGGATTTGTAATCTGTAAAACATTGCTTTCTAGTAAAGCCCTTTCATTTGATACCCATATTAAGGGGGTTGTGAAAAAAGAAATGTATTTCGCCATTTTTTGGTAGCGGCCATCTTGGATTTGAAATTTGTCATAGTGTTTGCACTATGACAAATTTCGTATTCTACCAATCATGCCCTTTCGTTTGATACCCATTTTGAGGAAGTAGTGAAAAAAAAATATAATTCGCCATTTTGTGGTGGCGGCCATCTTGGATTTGTTTTTTTTTTTATAGTGTTCAGTATTTTTACTGGTTAAGCCCTTTTATTTGATACCCATATTGAGGTAAGTTGTGAAGAAATATTTTGTCCGTCATTTTGTAGAGGCGGCCATCTTGAATTGATATTAACCAAACATAGCTAAGAACACCCGCACGGATATTAACTTTCAAATAAAAAAAACCGCATCAAAATCGGCCCATCCGTTTGAGCTCTACGGTGCCACAGATAGACAAACAGACAGACAGACAGACATCGACGTCAAACTTATAACACCCCTTTTTTTGGTCGGGGGTTAAAAATACTAATTAGTATTATTCCGTCAGCTTAATTATTAAAAAACTTAGTAGTTTCGAGAGATGTCCCGTCATTGTACGATTTTTCGTGACGTCAAAACCCCTACTCCGGAAAGATGATAAAATCTTAGCACTTAGTCGGTTATGGATAGCTAATTTTACAAAACAAAAAATACGTGACTCATATTTTTCGATAATATACTCGATAGAATAATTATCATGGTATTTTTGACCCAATTATCATCCCAATTTGAGTGACCTACTAAATTAATTACACGCCTTGGTATAGCATATTTAAAACAAAATTTTAAGACGCACAATCGCTTGTGACAGTGTTTAGGATTTCTAAGTACGTCAAGGAAGACGTTATCAGAAAATATTATGTAGTTCTAAATAGAAATACATTCTAAAAAGAAAATATACAATCGAAACATGAATCAGAAAAAATAATATTTATCTTAAATTGGTTTTATGCTAACTACCATTCTGGGTTTTGTGCGAATCCGTTCTAATCAAAACAAGCGTCGATTGAATGGATACGGTTGAGTTTTCATTAGATTCACGGTTTTCACGCCCTTGAAATACAATTAGGTATGTACTTGTAGAGGTAGATTACATACGTTTTTATGACCGACTTCAAAAAAGAAGGTTCTCATTTGATCTCTGTTTTCTTATCTGTGTGCTACCTCCGTTTATTTTTTTGTATGTGAATTTCAGCATTTTGCGTGACCAAAATACTGGCGTTTATTTGGTCCAACGCATAAGCATTGCTATTCAGCGTGGTAATGCCGCCAGCATGCTGGGTACGCTTCCGATTGGTAGTGGACTTGAACATCTTGATTATCTGTAGACCTACAGTGGTCTATAGATAATTCAGGTGTACTTAGTATAAGTAGTTAGGTAGGATTGTTGTGTAGTTCTCATTGTATTTTAGTATTATTAATAAAGGCTCTGCCCACTCTTAAAAAAAATCTGTCGATTAAATAAAAATATAACTTAAGTTTTAGGTTACCTTATTTAAGTTTAGACGGTTGAAACTTGAGCCAAATGCAATTAAAACCTTTTAGTTAAAAAAATTCAAACAGAATGCTTGAGATCCGGTCACGTTTTTCAAATATAACTACTGACATTAAATTGTGGAGCGCCTTCTGATAAACTACACACTCGTTTATGTTCGCACTTTGCCACGAAACATTTTGAAGAAGTCTTCAAATAACATTCTAGCACTACGCTTGCTATTTCAATCATTAATTTGTTTTCTTTTTTGAAAGCATTGTCCTTTGAACGGGACATTTCTGCTCGTTGCATTGGTAGTATGACTGAGTAGTGTGGTTCATCACCAAGAGGATTCACCTCGTTCAAAATTATTTTTAGTACATACCGCAAAGGAGTTGAATGTATCCCAGTATAATGAGTGCTCCATCTAAACTACATCATCAACCATCACTTTCCATCAAGGGGCTGTGGTAAAATACTGACCCATATTGACACACTTTAAATAGTAGATACACTACATAAGGGGTAGGTACAGTAAAAAAGTCGACAAGTATAACCTCATAGAAATTAAGTATCTTACGAGAAGTGAGAATCCTATAAATGTACCGGTTTAGATGTGAATTTGTTTTTTGCTTAATCGAGTTGACGAACTGAACAGATCCGGCAGGAATTTGTAACTTAGATAAATTGTAATCTGGAATGTTATGTATGAGCATAGGCTACTTTTTGAAAGCAGTAGTATATCTACTGTTTAATGGAATAATTTAAAGCATTTCTCTAAATTGCATACGAAAAAACTCGCGACCATATATTATGCTACTTTGCTACTTAAGTTAACATATTTTTTCCGTGGATAAAGCATCTTATAAAGCGCCTCAAAGATAAGCATAGCAAGGTGACCTGGTTAACGAGAGCGGCGCTCGACGCGCGTCGGAAGGTCAGCTCGCAGACGCTTTTTATTTCTTTCTCAGGATCACGCCGGCGCTGCAGCTGATAGAATTTATAATGAGCTTCCATTTTACATTTTCACTTCAACTAAAATTGAATTTGCGAACTTGAAGTGATATAAAGTGCCGATGCGGCTGGTAATGAAATAGCAAAGAATGTCGTAGAATAGATACGATAAAATATCTTTATCTATATTTCTATACTAAAAAGGTGTACAAGTTTTATTTTGTGGACTTTTCTGAAAATTCTTTCGTTTTTATTAAAAAACAACATTATTTTTAAAATACAGTGTGATGAGACAGGACGAGACAGGGTCATGTCTTCTGAGTCTTTCTATTATGTGTTATATCGGACTTAATTGTATTGTGGTGTCTATTTTTTCTAGCGTACATAATGCACTCATAAATGTAAAGCGATGGCACTGTGAGAATTCCAATTGTTTTAAACAGCTCTCTCAAAGATTATCTCGGACCTAACTTATATATAGCGCGTATTGCTCGCTTTTGTAGCACAAATATGGTATTTTTATCCGCCACCGAACCCCATAATAATGTACCATAAGACATTACGCTGTGGAAGTATTCATGGTAAACAAGCCTAGCAGTTGCCACATCTGAGATTCTTCTTATTTGGCGAACAGCATGTGCAGCTGAACGGAATTTGTCCGCCAATTTTTTTATCTGAGGACTCCATTGAAGTTTGGAGTCTATGTTTATTCCTAAGAATAATTGCACTTGCATGGATTGCACTGGTTCAATCACTTGATTTTTTATATAAATTTTCTATCACAGTTTTGTACATTTAGTAGAGAAAAACGTATGTACTTTGTTTTTTCTGGATTTAAAACTAAGTTGTTGGCGTCGAACCAGTTGCTCAATATATTTAAAATTGTATTTACAGAATAATAATTTATTTGTCCCTCCCCTCTCTTAACTTTAAATAACACAGAAGCATCGTCTGCAGATAAAACTATTTCAGTGTATATTGGATTCTTTCTCTGTTGGATATAATATCACGAGATCCCTGAGCGCTTTAGGTTAAATATTATCATGTATCACGGGCAAAGCCAGGGCATACAGCTAATAAGCATGTGTGTTTAACTCAAGATGTTGGAGGTCTCAACCAACTTTTGTATCACATTGCTGAGTTTTATTCAAATGCAGTCTGTTTTTTGATTTATAAAATAACTAGTAGCATACCGCTGTTTTACTTGTATGTAAGAATGCGGTAGTTCAAATTCACGTTATTTTCCCGGGATAAAAGAACGTTAGCCTATGTTTAATCTGTGTTCCAATTTCAATGCGATCCATTCAGATGATACAACATGATTGAGTAACAAACATTCAAACTGTGACATTTATAATATTAGTAGGGCATACTTATAAACTAGTATACGAGTACAAATAGTTTGTTAAAGCGTGACCACAGCCCCCTTACTAGCCGGCGTGTCAACCGGGTAGAAGCAACCAGCGTGTCTAACGAGCCCGTCCCGGCCCGGATTACACGGGATTACGGCGCGTCCCGGCGCCGTCAGTGATTTATACTCCCCGCTGTACTACGCGATACTTCACATTTCAAAATGTTGTCGAATACTAACTGTCCTAGCCATGAGTTGTAGCAAAAACGCAGTTTTGCGATTAACGTTTAGCGAGTTGTCAATCGACTTTCTGATTTCTAATGTAGGCAAGTCGACTTTTTGATATATCTTAATCTTCATCTTAAATACTTCTGTGTTTTTATTTACACTACTACATTTCAAAGAAAACTAGTCTATACCTACCTACGACCATAACTAGCAAATTATTTGTACTAAACACACTGACATTTTCTAAGGCTCAGAGATAATCCAGATACGAGTCGAAGGCGAATTTTCCTTTTAGGCGCGCTCCATCGCAGACTGCATCATCGCTTCCCATCAGGTGAGATCGCGTTTATAAACTTTACTATCCTATTATCAACTAACGGCCCGCCCCGCCTTCGCCCGTGGTACATAATATACAGCCTATATAGCACTCAGGGATCTCGAACATATCCAACGGTTAAATATTTTTTTGAGATTCCAGTAGTTCCTGAGATTAGCGCGTTCAAATAAAAATTATAATATCATATTAGTTTAGATAAAAAACGCATTACGGCCGTCACATATTACACTGTGTCTTAACGTGGCTTTGCATCTCTTTTCTTCTGCTTTTAGATATCGCCGAGTTTTCTCAGTAATCTACCGGAACTTGAATAAGATTCGCCCGGGACAGCGATTCCTCCCTTTACCTTTTTTTTTAACTAATATAGGTTTACACTTGACCGCCATCTCGCCTGATGTTAAACGATGATGCGGTCTACGATGGAGCGTGTTTACCTAGAAGAAACCGATTCACTCTCGATTTGAAGACACAAAGATTGTAACTATCGGGAAAACCCCTCTCAGGCAACGTATTCCACAGCCTAGATGTTCTTATCACGAGTAGAGTCAAATCTCTTCGTTCGTGTCTTTGGAACATCAACCATGAAACGATGTCGCTTTTTCGAGCTACGATCATTCCGATAGAAAAAAGGGTAAGGTATTAGATCGTACAAATCAGAAGAATTCAACAATTTCCCCCGCTGAAATTTGCTTCTCGGAATGTTTTACTTTATACGCTATTTTTACTGATATCTTGATTCATGCTTTATCAATAAATATTAAAATAAAAATATTGGTGGACATTTCACACACAACACCATCTGACCCCAAACTAAGCAAAGCTTGTACTATGGCGGCCAGATAGCTGATATAATCCATACTAATATTATAAATGCGAAAGTAACTCTGCCTGTCTGTCTGTCTGTCTGTCTGTCTGTCTGTCTGTCTGTCTGTCCGTCTTTACCGCCTAAACCAACCAACAGATTTTGATGAAATTTGATACATAGATAAAATAGATCCCGAGAAAGGACATAGGCTACTTTTTGTTCCGAAAAAAGGGTTGAAAGGGTTAAAATAAGGGATGAAAGTTTATATGGAAAACTTCGTCATTGTTGAAGAACTATGAAACTTTACGTCTAGATATTTAACACGAAACCATAAAATGTATGTTTTAGCAGTTTTGTAGTTTCGAACTGTACCTACGGGGGTGGAATTGGGTTTTTTTTTTATTATTTATTATTATTTATTCTTGGGTCAAATTTAGTAATTCAAATTTCACCCTCTTCCTGTCAACCGATTAATCTGAAATGTTGTATACACTTTGGATTTTGATGACAATATAATTATGTTTATTCATTATCATTATAAATTCAAGATGGCCGCCGCTACAAAATGGCGGATAATTTATGTTTTATTAATCCCATCAATATGGGTATCAAATGAAAGGGCTCAACAAGCAGAATACAATATACTATAAAAAATTGAAATCCAAGATGGCGGCCGCTACAAAATGGCGGATAACGTAGGTTTTATCAATCCCATCAACATGGGTATCCAAATGAAAGGGCTCAACAAGCAGAATACAATATACTATAAAAATTGAAATCCAAGATGGCGGCCGCTACACAATGGCGGATAACGTAGGTTTTATCAATCCCATCAATATGGGTATCAAATGAAAGTGCTCAACCAGTAGAATACAATGTATTATATAAAATTAAAATCCAAGATGGTGGCCTCTACACAATGGCGGATAACTTAGGTTTTATGAACCCCATCAACATGGGTATCAAATAAAAAGGCTTGACAAGAAGAATACAGTGCACTATACAACCTCAATACTTAAGATGGGCGCAGCCACTAAATGGCGTATCAGACTATCAGACAGAATTTTTGATAGTCGACGAGATTTCCATGGTGTCTTATCAAATGTTATGCATGATGGACGCTCGATTAAGGCAAATTAAGAACTGTGAAAATGAGTTTTCTGGAGGAGTAAACGTATTACTTTTCGGTAATCTTTTACAACTGCCTCCTATAAAATGATCAGGAACACCTGTTTTCAATTCTAAAATGAAATTATATATATGAAAGTAACTCTCTCTGTCCGTTACCGTCTAACGCCTAAGCCACTTAAAGAGTTTGTTACAATTTGGTGCACAGATAGACTACCTAGACTTAGGAAAGGACAACGGCGACTTTTTATCACAGAAAAAGAGTTGAAAAGAGTGGAAATGAGGAGTAAAAGTGTGCATGGAAGGATCTTGGCACTCTTTGTATGCTATTTTAACCGACTTCAAAAAAGGAGGAGGTTATCAATCCAGTTGTATTTCCAATAGTGAATCAATTTAGATGGTTATTTTTTTGGTTGGTAGATTATAGTTCAGAGGTGGTCATATAAATTTTATCGAAATCAGTGCGGCGGTTTTTGAAATATGAACAACAAACTAAAATTTGCGTTCATGTAATCAGTCGATATATCTACTAATATCTACTAATAGACTCTAATAAAATTTGGTGGAACGTCCCAATATGATTTTAAATTAAAGTCTGTTTTTGATTATTTTTTTGAGAACATAGTTTCTTTGTAATTTGTCGTGTAAATTGTACATTTATTAATAAATATAAAACTTTGACTTAGACCGATTTTGATTAGGAAACGTGAATTTGTATGGTAGTAGACATACGAGTAGGTACTGCCTCAATTACTTTAATAAATATGTGGCGCGGACGAAGTCGCGGGTAAAAGCTAGTACTTATATAGTTGTAAATACATACTTATTATATACATAGTTCTCCTGTCAGGATATTCGTATCTGTAACATCTTAGATATTTTTAGACATACTTATTACTACATTTATATTTTTTATCATATCTATTATATTAATGATGAAAAAATTTCAAGATAAATACTCAAAGCAATGTTCAAAGTACCCATGATTACTAGGGTATTCACCACACTTGTATCGTCTATCTACTTAGAAACCATGGTGATAAGACCGCATGTTTGATTGAAGTTTTGTGCTCCGTGTATACTGGTAAACATAATCATTCATTGTTACATAAAACTGAATAAAAATATCGGATGCTCGCACTATTATATGACAACGATAAATATTTAGTCAAACATAAGTAATATGCAATAATGCACTAGTATAGTGCAACATATGAAAAAATAAAAGTGGTCAAGTGCGAGTCGGACTCACCCATGAAGGCTTCCGTAGCAGCAAGTAACATTATACATATAAAAGTTCTTGGAGTTCGTTGTTACTTTAATCAGTGTTTTAACAACAGTAATGACGTATTAAAATAAAACTACTAACAACCACAATAATAGCCATTAATCAAGAGTTGAAGTTATTGTAGATCTCATTGAAACCAATTTTCGTTGAAAGTTTACATGATATAATGTACATCATATATTTTTTTTAGTTTGTCGTTCTCTTTTTACTACTTTGGTAGAGTCTCTCGCGCAAACTATTCAGTTTAGAAAAAAATATGTTAGAAACCTCAATATCATTTTTGAAGACCTATCCATAGATAACTCACGCGTATGGTTTTGATGGTAATATTTTTTTTTGAGTTTCAGTTCTAAGTATGGGACTCCCCCAAAATGTACTGTTTTTTTTTCTATTTTTTGCATGAAAATCTTAATGTAGTTCACAGAATACATCTACTTACCAAGTTTCAATAGTTTAGTTCTTATAGTTTCGGAGAAAAGTGCCTGTGACATACGGACGGACAGACAGACATGACGAATCTATAAGGGTCCCGTATATTGGCATTTGGCTACGGAACCCTGAAAATGATGTCATTTAACCCTGATTTCTCATAATGTAGACTCTTTTTCTCATTCTCTTTCTAAGACTAGCCTTTGCCATAAGGGTTAATTTAGCAAACAAAACGCTAACTAAATGAAAACGCGATTAGCTAGCCAGTTAGATCCTTGCTAATTCGGGAACAGCCATAAGATATTTAATATGCCATTCCGCACTTTGTGAGGCCGTTAGCAAAAATATCCGAAACGTGAGAAAACTGTCGTAACAGCCCTGAATGGATAAAAAGGGTTGTGAAGGGGTTGTATTGAGGGCGCAGGTCGGCACGTCGACCTCCCACTGCCTCGCCTCATTAACCGCGACCTGTCGGTTCTACCACGTGCCTGCTTCAAATTCCTATCAGGTAGGAACAACCCAGTTAAGGAGTGGCTAGGTTTGGGAAGGTGCCTCTTACTCTCTACCATTGGAAACCGATTTTAAAGACGACAATAATATTTAACGTCTCGTAATTAATAAAGAAGTGTAATAGATAATGAGATGTAGATGTTAAATGTCAACAAAACATAACCACACAATTAAATAAAAAGAATGCCTAAGGGACACTAACATTTTGATTTATAAACATTCCTATGTAAAACCATTTAAACGTATAGTATCTATTTAGAGTGACTAGAATCATTAGATCTACTGTTGCAATTATAAATTTTCTGGTAGTTGAGAAATTTTTCGTAAGGGAGTGGCCCATAATAACATTTCAAATATCAGACACACTCAGAAGAATAAACAATCGACGACTTCTCAACACAAAATAATTAAAAAAAATTGAAATGATTACTTATTTTTATGAAAGTTGAAAGCGTTAATGAGTGTAAATTCACACAAAAAGTCATCTGACCAAGATTTTTCTTTTTACATAATTCTTGTAGAGTGTAATGCAGTTATACCGGATTAACAGTGGGACGAAGACAAACGCGGCGCTGCCCGCCCTCGGATTATAGCCTCCCATTCATCTCCATTACTGCCTATTATGAACTACGCTGCGGAACCTAAAAATATATTCATTATATCACGGCGCTGATGACAGCTACGGGTGGGGCCGGAGTGTCGGCGCGGGTAGCGAGCGATAACGCGCCTAAACGCTTTACAAGCTCATTTTAGTAAAAATGCTTGTTATGTGTTAAAAAAAATTTGTTAATTAATCAATTGCAGGCATCGCACAATAATTTACTCGTGGCATTTCATCGTGTTATGGCTAATCCCGCCCGAGGAACGGATAACTACTACACGCGAACCTCGCCCTGCGAGGATAATGCAGAAGTTCTTTGAAGAGGAACTGGAATGACTTGGAACGTTACCTGGCTGATAGTATAGTATTGTCTGACCAAATAACAATCCAAAGTCATATAAAAATCCTAAAGTTTGATTGTAGTTTGGTTTATTTTATTTTTTTGAAGAATATACTTTTTAACTTCACTCCCTCACCCATCTGCGATTCTGCACAAAAGTATTCTCACACCTACGTATTGTGAACAACGCCAGTTCAATTCACCTTAAGTAACATCAGTGCTATCCACTGCTCGCTGTCATTGTGGCCGCGTTTTTATGGATCTGTGAGCTACGGATACAACGAAAACATTTCGACATGCTACTATGACAGATTCAATTTTGGTATTTTTACGAAAAACATTACTGAAAATGTTTTTGAGACTAGTCTGGAGTGTCGTATCTATTTTTCTCTATTGATCTGAGATAGATAGACTAGAGATTAATACTCAGGACTCAGGATACTATGGACAGTGAGTCAGACCAACGTTGCCATACGTAGGCAGCTCAAAATTTCTACAACATTATCTACGAACTACCTCTTAAGTGTACTGAAGTATTTCTGGAATATAGCATGGGACGACGGCACTTTAGAGAAGCTGGTAGTTTTTGAGAAAAGAGACGGTAAAAGGACGCATCACGATGCGTTGGATCGATCAGACGAGCACCCAGTCCACGACGTCTGACATGTGACCGGTGGTAGGATAGAAGTTGTTTGGAGGGTAGTGGTGGCAACCTTCGACGACGACATGAGGAGAAGAGAACGGCTGAAGAAAGAGGACTGCAGCTGACAAAATCCTCTATGCTGTTTTCTACACTACCTGAGTGGGTCCTTTGATTGTTAAAATCTATGTGTCTTTAAGTCGGGAGTAAATCGATTTCATCCTGATAACCAAGCTTCATCGTAGACCGCATGGTTTCTTAATACCAGGCGCAAACCAGACAAGATAACGGTCAGATGCAAACCAATTTTTTTTCTCTCTTCTGTCTTCAGTCTACCTATTCAAAGAAATATATAGATACCAACGCTCACAAGAACTGTAGATGCCTACATATATTAAGCCGAGCTTTTATTGGCGTCTTGCCATTTAGAATATTGTCGAGCGAGGCGGGCTATCTCTCGACCTAGTTCTCTAGAATTAACCACTTACCAACTCACACTATACTGACTGCCAGCTTTATGTTTAGCTAGTGGCGGAAATTACATACTTCATAAACAGCCTACTGAATGATCTCACTGCTGCTTGTCTCCCCATTTTTTTTTAAGTTATCAAATGGGATCCAACTCTTTCACTCATTGGCATGCCAAAAAGGGCAATGATTTGAATAAGCTTCAGTATACGGCAGTCAGTTTCTACTTCACAAAACTATATCCAAGCTGACATCTCTAATGCAACCGAAAAACATGCACACAAAGTCTGACGCTTTTGTTCTCTCATAAATGTTTTGAATTTATCTGAAAGTAGCCAACTTTGGCCAATTGGTATGCCAAATAGGGTAAAACTTTGAGTGAGCTTTCAGGATTCGACAATCAATATCAACCTCACAAACCTAAGTATACCCAAATAGACATCGCTTGTGCAACTGCAGAACATACAAAGTATGACGATTTCGTTCTCCCATACACCGAGGGCCATCCAGAGCACGTAGCGGAGACATTGGAGTAGATCGTTCTCGTTCGATTTATCATTAACAAATCTGTGCGGGGTGCGGGGCGCGGGCGGCGGTGGGCGGGCCGGGGCGGGGCCGGTCGATACTCCAGCTGGAGCTGAATGCTGGCCACGGGCTGCCAGTTCAGGGTATGACGCACAAAAACTGTACATGTACCGTTTTATCAAATTCTGGTAACCTAAATGCGTTGAAGTAGAGAGAAGCTCGACTTCAAAGTTGATGTTTTCTCTAAAAAAGAAGGTAAAGTCATGTTGCGAAATTGCCTTCCAGATTACTCGATCATATGTGGTTAAAGTAATATATTTCTGAGGCATTATCGTTACTTTGAAAGAATACTTTCAACATTCTTCCTCTTCGGCTGTAAAACCTCCGACATTGCACGAAAATTCAGTTATAGTTAAGTAACCAATTAAATTAACGTACAGCAGTACAGCACTTTCTCTAATTTACACTTAGAATATGTACTTACATCAAGACGGTTAGGGCAGAAGACGGTTTTCTAATGAATGCGAAGATAATTTTTTATTAATAATTTAAATTTATCATTTTCGATCAAGTTCCTATACCAATTGGAGGCTTCTCCGCAATTTAAAATAAAATAGTTTTTAGGATGCTGCTACATGTGTAGGCTATACCTACTCGTATACCCATAAATTTCATACACAACAAATAAATACAATCAAGTTTCAATGGTGATATTATGCAAGTCTTAATGAAATGGAGACTTAGATGTGCTTTACTGCCTGATCAAACAATTTAACACAGAAAAAAGTAACAATGAATTTCAAAACTAGTAAGACAGTTAACGAGCTTTTCGGAAATGAACTCTTTCAGGTCACTTTAGGATAGAAAATAACTTCTTGAGAAATCAGAAAACGGGATGCGCAAACAAGAAGTGGGAAAACCGGAACAAAAACAAACATAACAATAATATTATTATTATTTAACAAATAGGAACTTTTTATATTTTAACACACGCGTTCTCATTTTCTAATACACACAAACACACGCATACATACATACATAATAATTACATATCTGTTGTGGTGAATGTTAATAATACGCGCTGTAGGCTTACGTAATGGGTAAATGTTAATTTTGCGTGTCTTCAGTTAACTGGTTACTCATTAAATCTTTAGTAAACTAATTAAAACTTCCTAAATGTCGCCTTCTTAACATCAGAGTTATATTATTCATCATCATTGACTTTTTCACATCGAGTTACCATATTATTATACTTATGTAGTATTGCTATTTTTACTGTACCAAACTATTTTATATTTTTTATAAAACCTCACAAAATAATCGCTAAATATTTATTTGTCGAAACGAAAGTTAGACATATCTGTGATAGTTCTTCTTAGTGGCTCTGGCAACACCGATCCTGGCCATGGCTGTGTTTGTGTGCGTGTCCTATACAGTCAAGCTGAAAACGGCTGAAAGCACTACGGGAGTACTATTACATAACCTGTGACTCTACGTCGACGAAAATCGCCCGAGGCACAGATTAGACAACAGATACTAAGGTTACTCCGCATCATTATATATTACCGATTACATTGGTGTCACTGTTGTATTTCACAAGCTATATTCTTTTGTTTTTATTATTTACTAGCTGTACCCTGCCACGCTTCGCTGTGGCACATTGTGCAGCAAAAATTAGATAAAAACAATTGATGCGTTTTATAATATCATTCTAAAATTTCAGCTCGAGCGGTGCAGAACTTTTTGAGTTTTCGAAGCGTACACAAACCACATATTTTTGACGTGACAACGTCTTATAAATTGGTTTGCCGGGTGACACTTCAAGAAACTGCGTTACGCTCCGCTCACGTTATGCGCTCACAACGAGAGCGAGTGAGAGGCACGCGTCCCTTCCACTCGGGCATGGTTAGCCCGCCTAAGAGCGAGAGAGACAGACATAAAAAGTGAAAGACACGCGTCCCTAACGTAAACTTATTTTACCACTCAAAGTCGTTGTCACGTAAAACTTTCGCCCGTATACCGACTTTACAGGCAACCAATTTTTTTTTTTTTGTTTATAAAAGATAGAGATTATTGGGCCTATGGCAGTTGGCGGCAGTACTGCCTACCGAACTTGGGTTAGCGCAGAAGGCGTAGGGTTTTATTGACCTAATCTTACTCAATAACTATATTTACGCATATAATTACTCGTATGTATCGTATGTAACTCTCTCCGTGCGAGAGAAGGCCCCGAGTCCCAGCAGTGGGAACATTTAGTGGGCTGTTGATGATGATGTATCGGAGTCGCATATCTAAACACTTTTCACATATATTAGTTGTAGTAGGACTCTTTGCAAAGTCCGCCTGGGAAGTGCCACACCTTTGCCACCTATTCCACTGCCAAGCAGTTATGTGAAAACATCGTGGTATTTTTTTATCTTTTATAGGTTTACACTTGACCGCCATCTCACCTGATGTTAAGCTACGATGGGGCATGTTTACCAAGAAGACACCAAGAAACCAATTCACTCTTGATTTGAAGATACCGGTTTCAAGGGCAATCTTTCCAGTGAAATTACACGCATAGAGACAAAACATCTTATATCTTTGGGTGACTATCCCAGTTCAGTGGTAGGTAATGATTTGAAGTCTTTTTGTTGCTACGTGTTACTATGTTGTTACGGCAGGCATGCTGCTTACCATCAAACACGTGTAATGTTTGTTTCATCACTCTATACTATAAAAAAAATATTGACAGTCATATATGAACTGCCGATAGAAGTGAAAACTTATAACTCAGAATTTGATAGCTTACTTTGGAAACTACGCGGGTGCAACCGGCGGGCGTGGGCCTGAGCATCGCCATGGTCCAGAGTTTACCCGAAGATTTCTTGCCATTCCCGAGCGTGACGCTAGAATTCAATTCACAGCCAACGAAAAATATGTATGTGGCACGCCAAAAGAAGTTTTTTATTATACTCACACTTCAATTTTTTTTTATTACACTCATGTAATGTAACTCTTTCACTTACAGTTCTGTAACATACACGTTAGATGGTTCAACGATTTCGCCACAGCATTTAGTTGCGGGAAGGCCGCCCTCATGAACTCGCATGACTGATCAGCGCTTCTGTCGTATAGAGAGACGATCTTCTTAGCATTCCATGGATTCACCGTGCGGGTGCCGGGTCCATCGTGTGGCAGAGAGAGAAAACCCGAGTAGATCCCGAGACTTGTGACTCGGGCGTAGGTTTAAGGGGCCCCTTTCTGACGTACATCAACACTCACCTTCACTACTCGTTTTCCTCTCCCTGCCCAGCCAAATCTGATATGAGCCTACTAGTGCAGCTTTAGATACTCGTTCTAGTATAGAACTTACTGCACTTCTGGATAAGCCAAGGTCTTTCAGCAGGTTATAGAGAGATTTTGCTGGTATACCTCTCGCTCCCACTTCTACAGCGTATAAACTAACTACGTAGCCGTTTTTTGTTAATTCGTTTAGGAGGTCGTAATACTTATTTTGTTTCATCGCGTGGTCTTTAGGTATATTAGTTTCCCACGGTACGGTAAGTTCTACAAGGACTATGCGTTTAGTAGCTCTAGAAAAAAGGAATATGTCCGGTCTGGATGACGAAACACCCACATCCTCTGGGATTTTGTAGTGATTTTGTAGTGCATCTTTAAACAGAATTCATCGTAATCACACAACGTAGTTCAACTATTTCGCCGTAGTACTTCAGTGATGGCACAGACTGTACAAAGGCTTTGGTGGTCGCCACTGAAACAGAGGGTATTGAAACCTGAGCTTTTCAGTTCGCCAGTTAATTAAGGTTTCCCAGGAAATCGTAATAGAAACTAAATGTACCTAATTGTAGGAATAAGACTAGTTTGCACCGTATACCGTATTTTAGCCACTACCGAGTATTGTTTTTCATGAAACAGTGCCTTGAAGAGATTTGGAATGGTTTTTATATATATTTTTAACAATGAATATATATACGATCCACTTGATGGTAACTGGGTAGCCATCCTTTCTTTAGGAAAGATTCACGCAACATACCAGTTTCCTTGTAACGTTTTCCGTCACAGTTAAAGCCAGTGGTAATGACAAATTTGTACCTACATTTTCACTTTTAATAAAGAGTCGGAGGCACAGACGGCGTTGGAACCCACAACTTCACGACTGTGAAACGCACATTCTAGCCACTAAGCCTCCACTAGCTCTAAACATAAAACACGGCCAAAGATATAGGTCAATAAAAAGATATTGATTTTTGAAAGATTTTAGTGTGCCTAATACACAACATTTAAATAATATTATGTACAAAGAAAAGCCGATAAGCCGACTGTATATTAATTAATGAAATCATGGTAGTTATAGAAGAATCGAGGTTAAACAATCTCTGTAGACAACCTTACATAAATATGAAAAACTAATATTACTGAATAATCATAGAATTACATTCTAATTCTCGTATTTATTTGTCAATAGTTTACCTGTGACCTTTATATAGCATCCTTATGAAACTGTATAATTAATATTTTTAAGTCTCATAATCAGCGATTAACCTCAATGACAAAACTATTAAAGTTGCATTAAAATAACTTTCCAAGTTCGGACTTTGCCTGATTAAAACAGTAACATTTAAAAATAATTATCGAGTGTTTTAATCGCATTCCCTAATTTTAATACGCTATATTTATGTTTTGTAATTTAATCAATTCCAGCATATTTATATCCAAAATAATGGCAAATACCCAACCATAATGTTAATTATGGTGTAAAAATTCAATAATATACACCTAAACTGATATTCTTCTGGCCAGCGTTACCCTCCAACCCAGTGCCGGTTGGTAGCACTACCAGCGCCCTGGGCGAGAATTTTTTCTTCTTTGACTTGACCGCTCAATGAGTGAAGCCTGGTTACAAACTAGACACAAAGAGGCGCCTGAGCTTTCGTTTCGGCGCGGCGCCCCTTTGCATCTGGCGCCCTGGGCGGTCGCCCTTCCCCGCCCTACCCTAACGCCGGTACTGCTCCAATCTGCACAAGGCGAGCGTGGTGATTGTGGCCTTCACTATCTCCATGCGAGAGAAGGCCCCGAGTCCCAGCTGTGGAATCATTTAGAGGGCTGCTTACGTAAACTAATATTCTACCAACCTATACTACTACTATTTATAATTTATACTATTACTACCAGTGCCTTGTGGTAGTTTCATTCCATAATTCCTGCAACAAAAAGCAGTCCATGTGATATACCTAAAGAGTTTACATATCCTACGTATACAGTTAGATTTTCCGCAAGGTTCCTTTCTGTCAATCGTAAGCAGATGACGTACATACTTTCTATGGCAACAGAATGATGTGCTTCGACAAAAGTATGACACTTTAAGAGCGACAAGGCAAGAAAGTTGCTACCTGTGCTTTCGGTGTAAAGCGTTTGGCCCAACTCTATACGTAGGATATGTAAACTCCACATACCATTCTAGAGGTATAATTTAACCGTGTTCCAAATCTCAAACCCATCAGATCAGCCGTTCCAACGTGGTTAAAAATACATATCCAAACTTTGACAATATTACACATATTTATAATGTTATTAATATAATTTATAATAAAAACTATGGAATTGATCTGAATGAAATCTTGTACCGAGATTGATACCTAGTGGGGCAAAATACTGGACTGGGTACTACACGAGTAGAACCGGGCGTTACTAAATCTTTTCAATTATTTTTTTTACATTTCTTCAGCATAGCGAGTTCACTAAGACAACGTATTTTGTGTATTCCCAAGCCAGCGATTCGAGGCGGAGATTCTGAAATTTTGAACAACACGCTTTGAATCTACATTTATCATTCAAACTGCGAATCTCTAAAATACTCTACCTGAGTGTGTTTTCCGGTGGGTACAATCCGAGTGTTTTAAATCTGGAGTAAAAGTACGACCAACTTATCTGTAGAATGTAGCGATGGCAGCACAATCGAAAAGTGTTGCCACCTATAATTGAACGACTCCTTTATATTTGACTTTTAAATTTAAAAAATACTATATTTCCATGTAATTTTTCAGTTGAGTGTCGCATTGATCTATAAGTAGAGCTAGAAGTAGAACTGTTTTTATTATGTGAATAAAATAAATAAAAAACATAAAAGCAACCTAATAGGTTCAGTAGGTACCAACGCTCCATTTTTAGCTTATTTCATTTATTTTGTCATGCTATTCATTTAGTTTCATTAGGTTTAGTTTATTTAATTGAATTAACTTTATTTACGTTAAATAACAATAAACATTTAACATTTTATAAAGGTAGTAACTACGTGTAGCTTTATATGTAATTTGCTTCTCATATTATAGTTTCCAAATCCGGTTCCATCTTTCCTTAGAAAAGCTATAAAGTTACACAATACTTGAGCAATAATAAAAACAAGTCGGTAAGTATAACCTGTGACCCCGGCGTCACACGTAACGACCCGAGAATCTGCCGCAGGCGACTGGAATGGTGTATTCAAATAAATGTTCTTTTAGATGATTACAACTAGAATTATTCGCATTATCAGTGACCTGTCGAAGTACTATCGTTTTCGGTAACGTTACATAAATTTATTTTAGTCAATTAAACTTACAGATAAATTAAACTTAGAGATAAATAATAGCCTATACCCTTATGTGACTTCATGGCATGTATGCCGCCGAGGCGAGGTAGCTATTGAGCGACTTGTGGTCCAGGGAAGGGTTGAAGGTGCCAAACCACGACGGAGATCGCCTATGAGGTGGACTGACCAGATAAAAGCGGTGGTGACTGGTTCATCATCAGTACACGAATGCACAAGAAAGGCGGCCATCAGAGAGGAGTGGCGGCGTGTTGTGAAGCTTGCCACTAACACCTGTAGTGATGACCACGACCACTCTGTCAAGAGTGATACCGACGAAGAAGAAGAGGAATATGTGACTTCGAACTATTATTGGCTATGTACCATATTTCATGTAAATATCTTCAGTTATTTCAAAAGTTTATTTTATAGCATTCTAAATGCGATTACCGTCTGAATAATAATAATCCGTCGAATACCGTCTGAGGTGGCCATACGCAGTCATTGTATGAAACTTTGCTCTCGTTAAGTACTTTTGGTGAGTATGGTTTATGGAATGCTTTCAAATATACTTCTACAAGTATTTCAAGTTTATGCGTTATTATGGTTAGGAAGTTCAGGTAATTAGGGTCATGAGTATTTTAAGGTCATGAGGCTAGCCCAAAATTCGCTAGGCAATAGCAACTGACTGCCACAGGTCCTTCAGAAAAGTAATAGGAATATAATCTTAACTCAAATTTATGTATCGTATTGTTTTCTTTAATGCATTTTGGGTTTTTTTTACGGTGTGAAGAGAAGTTACGGCTCACGTAGTCGGGAGAACGACAACGACAGAAAATCACGCGCACCACTGTCTTTTTGAAGTCATGTGCGTAATGCTGCTAACTTGAAACGGTGAAGGAAAACATTGTGAGGACACCGACATGTACGTAGAATCTTTCGAAGTCATGGGCTATCCACCAACCCGCACTGGGCCAGCGTAGTGGATTATGGCTTTGACTCCTTGCGCGAGAAGGCCCCGAGTCCCAGCAGTGGGAACATTTAGTGGACTGTTTATGTTTATAATTGTTTTCTTTATCTAAAGTGATCATGCCACAAGTATGATGGTAGTATTACGAAAGAGGTCACAGTTGCAATGCACACTTGTGACTATTTATGATTTCTTCAACAACCTTCATATATACAAAATAACGCAGATGATTTCAATTGCAACATTATAAATAACGACGACAGCAATTATCCCAGTCATTTCTAGACTGAATGTATTTAATGGATCAAATCTACGGACAAATACCTACAGAATTATAAGACCACGTTATATATGTCGTTAGCGTTGTTAGGAGGAGTGAGAACATTTATATTTTATATACTGCAGTTATTTTAGTTATGTAGTGGTTTATGTAGTGGTAGGACTCCCAGCAGAGTCCGCCTGGGGAAGTACCACACTTTTGCCTGTTTTTTCTACCGCCAAGCATCATCATCTCATCATCATCTGCAGCTTGCAGACGTCCACTGCTGGACATAGGCCTCCCCCAATGATTTCCACAATGACCGATCTTGTGCCGCCTCCATCCACCGACTTCCCGCGACCGAGACAATATCATCGGTCCATCGTGTGGGGGGGCGTCCTACACTGCGTCTGCCGGTTCGTGGTCGCCATTCGAGAACCTTTACTCCCCAGCGGTTATCGGTTCTGCGAGCTATATGGCCTGCCCATTGCCACTTCAACTTGCTAATTTTAAGAGCTATGTCGGTGACCTTCGTTCTTCTGCGGATTTCCTCGTTTCGGATTTTGTCACGCAGTGAAATTCCGAGCATAGCTCTCTCCATTGCCCGTTGCGCAACTTTGAGCTTGCATATCATGCCAATAGTTAGCGACCACGTCTCAGTACCATATGTCATCACTGGCAACACACACTGATTATACCGCCAAGCAGTAATGTGAAAACATTACTGTGTTCCGGTTTGAAGGGCAATGTTTCCAGAGAAATTACAGGGCTTATAACATCTTAGATTTCTGGGTGATGAGCGCTGTGCAGTGCTAGGTAATGATTTGGACTCTTCATGTTCCAATAGTTGCGTGTCACTGTGCTGTTATGTGGCAGGCATGTTGCTTACCATCAGGCACATGTCCTGCTCGTCTCGTCACTCTTTATTTAAAAAAAAAAGTTAAATAAAATAAAATAAAATGAGCCTTTATTGCCAAGTTTACAATTTTGTTAACTAATTATATATTACAGACGATTGGTTTCTTTATCCTCAGCTTGTCCTTCGACAAAGGCCTCCTCTAGAGCTTTCCAGATCTTCCTGTCTTTTGCGATTCGCATCCAATTTGGACCAGCAATTCTTTTCAACTCGTCTTCCCATCTTTTTTGTTGACGTCCTTTGCTTCTTTTACCATCCCTAGGGTACCATTCTGACATACTTTTTGTCCATTTTTCAATCTTCAAAAAAAAAGTTATAATTAGTTAATTTTAATTTGTCTCGGATGTGCATGTGCATGTTTTACGAAAGCCGAATTTTGGGTAGGTATTTAAGGCAAACTGAAAATTTGTCACATAACTCTCGTATACCCCACGATGGAGGTGCAGACCTGCCTGATGAGTAGTGATGAGTAGCGGGACATAATGAATGATTCCAGGGGGAATATATTCTTCAATTTCGTGTATTTTTGTTTCAGATTATTTTTGAAGTGAAAACTCCTTTTGGCGCGCCTAGACAGGTTTTTCGTGGGCTGTGAATTTCATTCTAGCGTCACACTCGGGTATGATAAGAAATCTTCGTGTAAACTCGGGACCATGGCCATTGGCCAACTAGAAATGCGTAAGCAAATGGAAATGCTGACGCATTTCTAGATGGCTGCCATGATGGCCAGGCCATGATGGCCAGGCCAATGGCCAGGCCATGATAGCCAGGCCAATGGCCAGGCCACACCCTCCAGTTTCAATCGCGTAGTTTCCAAAGTAAGTTATCAAATTCTAAGTTATAAATTTACACTTTTATTGGCAATTCCAACGATTGCCAATTTTTTTTATATTTAGGACAGAGTAACCTGTTTTACATCTGATTCGAAGTAACAGGCTTGACATGACAATACCGGGTTCTATAGTAATGCGAACATGAAGAGTTCAAGTCACTAGCTACTGCGCTCGTCACTGGAGGTATAAAACGATTTATGTCTTGTAATTTAATTTCTTTGAAAACATTGCCCTTTATCCCGGGATATTGTAATGTGTATATATCATATTTTATCAGTAGAATAACTGCCAAAGATGTGACTATCCTCAAATAGAGTCCAAAAAGCTTCATGTCACTACAAGACGTTCTATCACAGCCTTTGATTCTGAGATCACAGCATCTTTATACATTTTTCTACAATATATTTTGTTCGTATATTACGATGATGAAAAGCAATGACGTAAGTGAAGGATGACATTCAGAGCCATACAAACACGCAGTTACCTTTATTGTAGTATATCGGACTGGTTTCGTACGGCGGAGGTCAAGGAACACATTACAGCAACCTAGACATTGCGCTGGACCAGTTTTGTTGAGGAAAAAAAAACCTGTACAGACGTACGATAAAAGATTAGATCTCAAGATTAATAAGTTCCTAGAAGAAGGTTCTGAGATAAACTTAAGGATACGTTTTTAACCCCCGACCAAAAAAGGGGTGTTATACGTTTGACGTCGATGTCTGTCTGTCTGTCTGTGTGTGTGTCTGTCTGTGGCACCGTAGAGCTCAAACGAATGGGCCGATTTTGATGCGGGTTTTTTTATTTGAAATTTAATATCCGTGCGGATGTTCTTAGCTATGTTTGGTTAATGTCGATTCAAGATGGCCGCCGCCACAAAATGACGGATAAAATATTTCTTCACACCCTACCTCAATATGGGTACCAAATGAAAGGGCTTGACTAGTAGAATACGATACACTATAAAAAAAACAAATCGAAGATGGTTGCCACCATAAAATGGCGAATTATATTATTTTTTTCACTACCACCTCAATATGGGTAACAAACGAAAGGGCTTGACTAGTAGAATACATTGCACGATGACAAATTTCAAATCCAAGATGGCCGCTTTCACAAAATGGCGAAATACATTTCTTTTTTCACAACTCCTTTAATTTTCGTGCGCTGGGCGGGAGCTATGTCGGATGCGTATCAACTTGAGTGTGGAGTAAGGCAGGGGGGGTTGTCTTCACCTACCCTGTTTAATTTGTACATTAATGACTTGATAGTTACCCTCAGCAATGAGCATGTTGGTTGTCACATTGACGGATTAAGTGTAAACAACCTAAGCTATGCTGACGATATGGTCTTGATGAGTGCTTCGGTGTGCGGTCTGAGGAAACTCATTCGGATATGTGAGGAATATGCTTGCAGTCATGGCTTAAAGTATAATGTCATGAAAAGTCAATGCATGGTTTTCGAGACCAGGGGTGCTAAGTGCCCCCAGACTGTACCGCCTGTCTTGCTAAACGGAGTTCCCCTGGAAAGGGTAGAGCAATTCAAATACTTGGGTCACATAGTCACTGCTGATCTTAGAGACCATGCGGACATTGAACGGGAGCGTAGGGCGCTGTCTGTACGAGCAAACATGATAGCCCGCAGGATTGCACGATGCTCTAGCGAAGTAAAGTTACGCTCTTCAGAGCGTATTGTACGTCGCTTTACACGTGCAGCCTGTGGGCTACTTATACTGAAAAATGCTACAGCGCTCTCCGCGTCCAATATAACAACGCGTTTAGGGTGGTGATGGGGCTGCCCCGGTTCTGTAGCGCGTCGGGAATGTTCGCAGAGGCGCGAACAGACTGTTTTCACGCGACAATGCGCAAGCGCGCGGCGTCTCTGGTGCGCAGGGCGCGGACTAGCTCAATGCTACCCTAGCGATGATTGCTGGCAGGCCTGACTGCCCTTTCCTTCGGCATTGTTGTGACAGACATGTTGCAGTGCCAATGCCGAAGAGAAAGTGGTAATATTGATTCTGACTGATTTGACCATTGATTATGTTTTGTGAATAAGTGTTTTGTTGACTATTTATTTATTTCATATTTCTGTACAGACATTCAAAAATTTAACTTATTTACTGACATTGTTTATTTGGCTGATCAAAAGTTGTTAAATTATTTACTGACATTGTTTATTTGACTGAGAATTGTTATTATCATTATTTACTGACATTTTAATTATTATTGATGATTTGATATGTTTACTGATGTCTGGATTTTTAATTTTTGTTCATTTGTGGAAATTGTAATTGTGCCTACGAATATGAGTCATTTGAAACTCGAAATAAATGAATTTTAATTTAATTTTTTAATATGGGTATCAAATGAAAGGGCGTGACTAGTAGAATGTTGTACAGATAACAAATCTGAGGTAGTCGGGGGTTAGTCAAAATTTATAATTTTGTACTTGATTTTTGAAGTGAAACTTCTTTATGTACATTGAGATATTCGACAATTCTAAATGTTGGCGTCACCAACATGCTATTATAGTGACTTAGTATCGGGGCAGTGGAGTGGGGCGTGCGTAGAGGCTTTTTGGATGGGTGTAATCTTAGATAAAGAACAAGTCAATAGATCAGGTTTATCCGGACGGTTCATTTGTACCAATCGTAAGTAGATGAAGTGTATGTTAGCTATGGCGACATAGTGATGTGCCGCGACAAAAGTATGACACTTCCACAAGAGCGACAAGACAAGAGCGATCAGACCCGTGTTTTCGGTGTAAAACGTTTGTTCTAACTCTATACGTAGTATATGTAAACTCTTTAGATGTAATCACACACTCGTACTTATTAAGGGTGTATCTGTAGCTATACATCCGACATTTGTCATTTGTGTTGTTTAACATTAAAATTCTAAGTTATAAGTTTTCACTTTTATCAGCTGTCCTTACGATGACCATGACTAGCCAAAGTTTGTTTTTAAATATTTCTTTTTTTGTAATATAGTGAAGAGACGAGCCAAACAAAAAATAACATACTTGTCCACAGCTGTTTTAATATGTAGTTCAAATCACTGCCTGGCATCGTAGTACTGCGCTCGACTCCCAAAGATTTGAGATGTTTTTTTTTTGCTCTGTAATGTCTCTGAGAACTAACGTTTGTTTTATTAAATTAAATTAAAACATACATTTATTTGTCTTGAATGGGAATTGAACCCATTACCTACAGCTGTGTCATATGCAGGCTTACTACTACTTACACACACACAAAGACTGGTCAAATTCCAACAAACATATTGTTTCTACAATATTATAAATATATAGCAGAACAACCAGCAACAATTTTTAATTCTAGCATCGATGTACATAATATCAAATAGAAATTATGCTTTTATGTTTGTCATTTCACTTTTTTCTGTAGGTTTCTGGTACGCAGATCGCTAATGTATTCAAAAACAATTTTCTAAACCCGTCCTTGGCAGGGTCGCCTCGAGTACTGACATAACTCACATAATGATTGTAAAGCCGTACCATAATGAAGACATACCTCATTACATAACTCAACCAATATGTTAAACAATACCAAACCTTACTAATAAGTCTCTCTGCACACATGACTTATAAAATACTGACAAAAATATAATAGTACCGACTCATAAGGCAATGTACCTACTTCCAAATTGGATAAACCTTTAGTGTGTTCCAGTTAGAAGGGCAATGTTTCCAAAGAAATTACCGGGCATACCTAGAGATATCATTTTGTATCTCGGGTGAAGAGCGCAGTGCAGTGCTATATACTTTATTTTATTTATTTATCACACAATACAAGCCACAAACATAAACACAATATGAAACTTAGGCATAACTTAAGACTAGAATGCAGCTCAAAAATAAGTGTGTACATACTTAAATAGCGAAAAGAACAGACATATAAAAAAGGACAAAAGTTACAAAATTGGACTAATACAACAAAGACAGAAGCATAGAGTGCGATGACATTTATAACATACTTAATTATTAATTAATTATTATGTGCTTGGTGTGGCAGCCAGGGACAACTCTGATGTTGTACCCGACTTGACGGGTTTGGTATAGAGGACATATTTTAAATTATTATATATATACTATGTATACTATGATATGGACCCTTCATGCTTCAATAGCTTGTCACTGTGCTGTTAAGCAGGCGTGTTACCATCATGCACAAGTCTTGCTCGTCTCGACACTCTATAGTATGTACTATAAAAAAAAAAGATAGACCTATCTTCGAATTTATCTTCCGTAGTACCGATTTCGAGTTGAAGAACTTTTAATCATAATAATGTCTATTGTACCTTTCCATAAATTATATCTTTTGTTAGTTTGCCTTGAAGATATTACTGTTAGCGATGAAGCTACCAGCCTCCTAAGTTTTAAGTGTAGTTATAGTTTAAGACAAATATATTATTTGATAGAATCGTTTACTTTCACCGCATAATAGTAACATCAGTGTTTCTTCACTCATATCTAATTTAATCCTAATCTGGGAATCTTTAAACGAACAGTGAGTAGTTATATTTGGCAGTGCCGAAAATAGCCTTCTCTGTGCCCTAAGCGAGCTATAACGGCGCCTTTTTTAGATGATATAGGTACCTTAGCTAAACCAATGCTATATATATGGTGTATATTTTGAAATAAATAAATAATAACATATACTACACACACAACACCATCTGGCCCCAAACTAAGCAAAGCTTGTACTATAGAAGCCAGATAGCTGATATAATAGGTACTTATATACATACTTATTATACATAGAAAACACCCTATGAAACTAGTTTACATCTATTGTATTCATCTATTGCACAAACTCTAAGAATATTTTAATGGAATATAACAGCCATATTTTAATGCCTATTGTAAAATATTTTAAATGTTAGGTTATCTATTTACCATTGTAAAATTGATTTTCTCGTTATTTAAACATTTCAGTCTGAAGTGGTATTACGACCTCAATTTCACTATAAGTGTTGACGGGTGGATGGGTTATTTGCCAATGAGGACTTGTTTTTCCATGCCCGCAAAGGGTAGACCTATTATTTCTACGAGTATATTCCTTTTTTATAACATCATATGAATGCTAACTACACTTTTACTGTTTACAGTAAAACCTTTTTTTTTACTAAATACTCAAAGATAAGAGCGTATGCGTCGAATAAAATGGCTTCCTTTGTTTTAAGTCGGTTAATAGAAAGAGTAGCCTCTGGGTACGGTCACGAGGTCACCATACTAACTACGTCACGAACTGTACCATTACGTCACTTTCACACGGCACCTGCAAATATGTACAAATGTCAAATCTGTTATTGACAGTTGTTCCTAAAGCCAACAGATTAATAATTGTGTCACAGCCGTATTCCGAATATTTATTGCTTTCACGAGACTAAACGCATCAAAATTTTGAGTAAAGTCATATTGATGGAAAAAAATATGTTTGTGACGTAAAAACAAACTCAGCGAACAAAATTGTTCCTAAAAATATTCTTTGATGTTTTATAGCATCAAAGTTAATGTTTCCGAACCCTGAAAAGTTGTTTCACAAACATCTTTGAAATCGATCAATACCTTTATGTTCCCATTGAAAAGTTTATCTTTCTTTGTTGATAAGATGTATATACTTATGCAGTATTTTATTATATTTATAACAGTATTTTAATCTGTTTTTTTAAGTATAACACACTTCTTGACCCCCATCTCGTCTGATGTTGAAGTGATCTCGTTAAATGTTCTTACCATAATACATAGGCTTCTGACTATATTAGATAAGCACTAAACTTTAATCGTTTTTTATTCTTTTTAGTGACAATTAAATTTCGTCCATTTGTTATGTTGAGCGGTAAGATTTTTAAAGTAAATTAGACTGACAGGACGTTTGTATACGTTACATTTTTATAATAATTTATACATTATTATTTATACCAACATACAATATATGATAATTATTATTTATTAGTAATTATTATGGCTTAACATACAAACTAATGACTTATAACAAGTGTTATAAATAAAATATGATTATGATTATAACAGTATAATATTACGTAACTGTTTTAACATGACAAGTTCTTATCAATACGAAGCATTGCACGGCGCTCGTCATTTGGAGATAGAAGAGAATTTATCTATCTTACTGTAACTGTAACACTGTAATGTTTATAAATTAATGTGTGCTTATCCTTTGTGGAACTCTCTCCTTGCGTGAGAAGGAGAATCCCAGCAGTGGGAACATTTAGCAGCCTGGTCAGGCTATTATTGTTGGATATCCTTTAGGTGATGCTAGGTCAACTCTTGATCTCCCCTATCGGTGTCAGGCCAAGCCGAGATCATATCACCAAAGGGCAGGTCTCAGGTATACTTGTATACATTGTTTAACGTATGCATAAGAATAGTTAGTTAGTTTAGGTCAGTAGGGCCCAATGCCTTCCACCCACTCGATACGCCCGCCGCTTTTCGCGTTTGACACCAGTTTTGGCGGGAAAACGGGTGTCAGGTTACCTAAGTGCATGGTTTATGCTTCGGCATATGAAGTGCTGCTTTACTTGTACGTGTTTGGGCCCATTATTCTAAAGAGCGTTTCAAGACGCTTCTAGCGGTATCTTTTGTTTACGAAAAATGTACTTGAAATGTAAACTAATATTTTTGACACTTGAGTCGAAATTTTTTCGAGTTCTCAAGTAGTCTGAAGCTATAAGATTATAAATTATCGGGAAGACGTAGTGATTTTATGTTTTAAATGACATGTACATGATAAAACAAAAAACCTGCATTCTATGGCATAAATTGTTTTTTTTTTAATTTTTCAATACTTTGGGACCTTCTCCGCCAAAATTTACATTTATAGTTTTTTTTTTTGTTAATTTTACGATGTTTCTTTGTAAATGGACTTGGATTTTAATGTAGTTTATGTGAAAATAAAGACCGATTCAAGGAGACGCCATTAAACAAAAAATATGGATGAACCTTCCCAAATCAAAAAACGAAATTTAATTTTTCGCGCCAAAAACCCAACCGCAAAACATAAAACTTGTTTGGTTTGAATAAGTGGACCAGGGCGTATCGAACGGCTGCGCTAGCAGAGTAAATCTCTAGTCCGGTAAGTAATTGACCAGACCAACTGCCAAATACGCTGCCAAATACCTCTTTGGCAGTAGACTAACAAACAAACTTCTGCATAGCGTCTTACCATCACAATTGAAACATCATCGTAGTCAGTTGAGTAAAGGATTTTTTCCGAATTTCTTCGACCCGCCTTGCTACATGTTCTGTAATATGTTTTTCTGTTAGTGAAGCTTCGAGCTGACACATATGACAGCGATTATCAGATGTGGTAACTACCTACGCTGTGGTTTCGACGATCACGCTACTAATAATTATGTAAACAAAAAATGTCCGCATCACTGTGTTTACTAGTTTACTCAACATGTTTGGTACTCATAGGTCCTCTATGGAAATGCTCTGGAGGTGTCTCCTTGCAGCTACTCTGAAAAATAAACAAGAACAAGGTATATTTAGCACAGGTCAGCATAAACAGGCCGCTAAATTTTCTCACTCCTGGGACTCGGGGTTTTTTCTAGCAATGAGGGAGGGAGCTAAGCCAATCCACCACTCTGGCCTAGTGCGGGTTGGAGGATAACCCATGACCTTGAAAAAATCCAGGAACATGCCTATCGACTGACGATGTGTTCCTTTGCGCGGTATTACACACGTGTCTTCGAGTAATAAGTGGTGCGCCTGCGCGTGAGTTTTGAATCAGGGGCCAGTTGCCGTTCCTCCGACTGTTCCGTTTGTTCTCGTCTATTCTGTTCTATTCTACAATGTATTCAGTGGAGTTAAATTACAGCAGAAACAACTTTTTTTAATATAAACCACAAAAGAGCAAAAACAACACTAGATAAAAAAAAACAGTTGTACCGATCTTTGGTTGCTGCAATACATCGAGAAACTCATATTATGGTTCTAAAACTGTCAACGACATGTTACAGTACTCACAGAAATACCACATCTTTAAACACCATTCCTTCATAGAAGATCTGAATAGTGTTTACGTTGTTTGGTCCTAACATGAGTTATTACTTTGCGTGGGCGTAGTGGTGATAACTCAGTGGTAGTTTCGAAGAAACCTTGCGTCACACGACGCAAAAACTACCTGATCGACACTTGAGATTTCAATGAAAGAAATGTCTTGAACAAAACCACGGTGTAAGATATTTATTTTTCGTGATATGATACGAGTATCCGCCAGTCGAGAATAGCCCGGTACAGCCTGTGGCCATGACTCTTCCCTTGCGAAAGAAAACACGGAACAGAATCGAAATAATACCTAATGTAATATTATAAAGCTGAAGCTGCTGTTTTTTTTTTTTTTTGTTTGCAATGTATAAACTAAATGAAAATAGTAAATTTGCACGCCGAAAGGCAGATTATGGCGGTCTTAATGTTCTACTTACATCTATTTTATGTACCCATAAACGCAAATAAAGATTATGATTATGATTATGAAGGTTTTGTTAGGTTTTTTGAACGCTAGGGCCTCGGGAACTACTGTTCCGAATTAAAAAAATATTTTTCTATTGGATAGTTCATTTATCGGTGAAGACTGTAGTCTATATAACATTACGCTACTATTAATAAAAGCGGAGCACGAATGAAGGATGTAACAAAAACGGTAAAAAATATTCCTTTTTGAGAGCTTTCGTACCGTGCGTTGACGTGACAGCATGTGTCTAAGATTGCGTCATCATAAACCTTTGCTAACCAAATTTGTTCCATATATGAGTTGGTACGACCAATTTTCCACAGGTGGCCTAGCAAGTAGCTGAAGAGGTTTTTTGTTTGAATGCGATATTCTCCGGAACTACTGAACCGATTTCAATAAATCTTTCTTTGTTGGGCATGCACGGGGTCCCTGAGTGCTATAGGCGAGTGCTATATATAACATATGCTATGTATAATATATGTACCACGGGCGAAGCCGGGGCGGACATCTAGTATCTAATGTAAAAACTATGTACATAATATATTATGTAGGTGATATAACCATATAACTCAGGTAGTGCCAAGTTCCAACAGTTTCTTTCACTACAAACGTAGATCTCTTGTCATCAAACAGGGAAACAGAGAGTTAATATTTTGATTTTGGAATTGAATTACATGCTAATAAAAACACATATAATTGGCCTGTTATGCTTATGCCCGTGACTGAATACAAAATGGAATTGGTCAGGTTTCGGAGCTTTAAAATTCAGCGAGCTAATATTCTACGCATCACCCCGAAAGATTTTTGGACCATGCCTGTTTCCTTTCAATGTTTTCCTTCGCAAAGCCTGAGGCGATGACAAATTCGTACATCATGGGAAATTTTCAAATACTAGCAGCGTCCTGTGGTTTTACCCGCGTAGTTCCTGTAGGTATTTTACCGGGATAAAAAAAGATATGTTCTTCCAGACTATAATCTACCTCTCTTCCAAATTTCAACCCGAGCCACTTATACGACGTGATTGAGCAACAAACATCCAAATATCCAAACCTTAATATTTATAATATTAGTAGATAGGATAGAATGCAGCAGGAAGTATTCGAACCTACTGACTGTCTCATGATTATGAATCGTACACATGATGTAACCACTGAGCCACGACGGTTTTAGTCAATCGTAATTAGGCAACGATATCTTGAATGGTCAGCAAATAATTAATTACCGCAAAGTGGTTGACAAGTTCCAACATCTGTCAAGTGATAATTAGTGGAAACCAGACACGATCTCATTTATTATCTGTCGTGTTTTGCGCTGTCGCACTCAGGGTCAGAATGCGGAGCTGTGACGTCACATGAAAGGCTTCTTATGTCATCCTTAGCGCCAGCGATCATCTGCACTCGGGATTCTAGCTATAAATAGAACAATAATGAAAAAATATTGATAAAATTTTTTCACACAATTCAACTCTATTTGAATCGTCCTACTGATTTTAGAAATTTGATAGTAAAACTATTTCCTGTTAATATAACTAATTAATATGTAGCTTATGTATGTATTTAAAACTATATGTGTATTATATCAGATATCTGCCCGCCATAGCTTTGCTTAGTTTGGGGTCAGATGGTGTTGTGTGTGAATTGTCCACCAATATTTATAATTTGTTACTTATATTACCAGCATGAATCATCATCAGCCCCAAGACGTCAACGCCAATAACATAACTGAACGTACATAGGCTTCCCCCCGTAGGTTTCCACAACGATCGTAGGTTTAAGGGGCCCCTTTCTGACGTACATCAACACTCACCTTCACTACTCGTTTTTCTCTCCCTGCCCAGCCAAATCTGATATAAGCCTACTAGTGCAGCTTTAGATACTCGTTCTAATATATAACTTACTACACTTCTGGATAAGCCAAGGTCTTTCAGCAGGGTTTAGAGAGATTTTGCTGGTATACTTCTCGCTCCCACTTCTACAGCAGCGTATAAACTAACTACATAGCCGTTTTTTGTTATTACTAGCATTAAAAAAAGCGTAAAATTGGATGTCTGTTCAATCATTTCGGAACGGCTTAATAGATTGGGCTAAAATTGTAACATAGTTAGAATGTAGTCTGGAATATACATAACCGAGTTATTATCTCGGGAAAATATAGAAAACGGGAACTACGCTGGTAAAACCGAGTACACGGGGCACTGGTAGTGAAATTGAAAATTGGTAGACGTTTCACATTTTCTTCTTCTAGACTTCACTTGTCCATCATGGCTTCACTAGACCACCGCGACTTACTCGTATATGAGTTATGAGAATTACTTTTGTAAGTATTGTAAGTGTAAGTGTTGTAAGTATTGCAATTTTATAACTATCAAATATTTTGCAGTCCCTCTTCTCCAGGCAACACCATCATCTAATATCTCTACATTGTTTTTCTCTCTCAAGTTTGCCTTGAAGACATCGCTTCCAGCGATAAGGCCGCCAGCTATCGGACTAGTTTATCATTACTGTTATTAGTCTATTATTACTACTTTCTATTCCTTTTTTTATTGTTGTGTTAATAATGAGTATCTACTTAATTTCTATAATTATTGTTTAGAGGACACGCATCTGACGCATCCTCGTTTGATTTAAGATTGATTATCTTATCGATAGTTCTAGAAAGTGACAGTAAATAGATGAATGTTCTTAATGGCTCACTTCGACGGTCAGGTGAAGGCAGAACCGATGACGGCGTGGCGATGACCCAAGGCAGTGCATTAGTACCCGTCACTGAACACGGAACGGGGCCGATGAGTCGACGACTTTGTTAAAAGCAAATTGCTAGCTTTAGGCTGAATGCCTGCATTGTAAACTTTAAAAGGTCTGACCTAGTTTAAGCCATTTTCATTTCTACGCAATTTGAATTTAATGTCTACAATAGGGTATGAAGACCAGTCACTAATCAGTAATCCCGTAACAAGGGTGGTATTTCATTGGAACCCTGTTACAATTCAATAAAAAAAACTGGACCAAGAATAGTAACTTAGATTATTATTTTCCTTCAATCATTGATTATATTCAAATTTTGAGAGTTACTTTATTGGATTAGCTAAAAGCCTTCCACGCTGTTACATTTAGTTAAGATAGGAGTTAAGTAAGTAACATGCTTGTCCATTACAGATAGTCCATTATATTCCAAAACGGAGACCAACGTAGTACTAACAATACATTTATGGCCTTATGGGTAGTAACTTCGCCTGCGAAGCCGAGGGTCGTGGGTTCGATCCCCATCCAGTGCAAACATTTGTGTGATGAATTCAAATGTTTGTATTGTGTCTGGGTATTTCTATGTATAATAAGTGTGTATTTACAACTACGAGTATATAGGTTAAATTACATCAGCTATCTGGCCGCCATATTACAAGCTTTGCTTAGTTTGAGGTCAGATGGTGTTGTGTGTGAATTGTCCACCAATATTTATTTTGAGATACTTAGTTTTAGAACTTAGATACTTTATTAGCCCGTTGAAATAATGCCAAAAGAATCCCAACCACTGCTTAGCGCTACACAGCAGCAGCGTTCGCCACCCAGAGGTAATTTATGTGAAAACATTGCCCTTCAAATCGTAACGATTGCAGAGGTATAAGATGTTTTTTTTTGTTTCTCGGCCTTGTAATTTATCTGGGAACATTGTCCTTCAAACGGGAACAGAGCGATGTTTGCGTATTGCTGATTGACAATAGAATGACTGACAAATATGATACTTTCCCAGGTGGTAAAAGCAAACTCTGCAAGAACTTAACATAACAAAGATACTCCCAATGCTCAAACGCTGGACATTGGCGAAATTACGGTGACATTACCGAATAGAAGCCAAAAGAAAAAAGTTGAAGCAAACTCTGCAAAGAGTCCTACCACCACAAAGTATTATTATCACAACATGTTTTGAAATGACATAAGTGACTACACATTATTCATGTTCTTTTGTTTTTTACTCTATTCTTATTTACTTGATTTCCTGCTATTAATGGTTGCTTGAAAGATATCGCTATTAGCGATAAAGCAGCCATATATGGCACTGGATATAAGTTATTGTTTATTTTATGTCGCTTTCTAGTGTTTTTGTATGTCATATTTTAGTTTCGGTAAAACATGAACTCGTGTAGTTAATTTGGCAACCAAGAAAGGGGAACGCGATATGGGGTGCATAAAATGTAACGGTGGCCTGGGGGCTAGCACCGTGACCACCCTCGCCCCTCGGCGCCAAGGCAGCTGCTGGTGCTTGTTATATTTTATGTTGGGGAACTTTACAGCTACTCCGAGCCCGCGCGCGAGACGGCACGAACTGGAGATTTCAGGAAAAGGTTTTTTTTTTATTAGGGTGCGAGTTTTAGTGCTCCGAACATAGTTTTAACCGGCTCTCGAAAAAAAAAGGTTTTGTATTTTTGTATTTATTGAAGTGGAATCTTCTTTTAGCGTGTCTAGACAGATTTTTCGTGGGCTGTGAATTGAATTATAGCATCACGCTCGGGTGTGATAAGAGATTTTCGGGTAAACTCGGGATGCTAGAGCGAGAAACAAAATACAGTGAACAAGCACGTCGAGCGAGAAAGATAATATACCTAGTCCCTGTGTCCCTGTGTTTATTATATTTATATCGTTCATCGCGACATTAACTTCTATATGTAGCCTATGCGCTATTCCAGACTATTCTGTGTTCTAACTTTAAATTCGATCAGTTCAGAAGTACTGATGTGATTGAGCAACAAACATACTAACTTTCGCATTTGTAATTTCCTTTTTTACCAAGTTATAAATATGGTGGACCGATTTTTTGGTTTTTCAATGCAGTTTTACACACAATGTTTAGAACTAAAGCTAGAATATCCTTGATACTACGAGTGTTGCGGCACTAACGAACAATCGCGACAGCATAAAACAATTAATTCTACATTGAATTCTTCAAATAGTTTCGATATTTGGATGTTTCTTGCCCAGTCACGTCGGAACGACTGAACGAATCGGTTTTAAATTTGGAACACGATTAAATTATAGCCAGGAATAACTACAAACCTAAATTACTTTTTATCACGGGCAAATAACGGGGTTGGGGGTCTACTGCTGAACGAAAAATGTCTTAGCTTAGATATTTCTCCCTCTTTTCTTTTCGCTTGAAATGACAGAGATGGCAATAGCTAAGCCAAAGCCCATATAGTTAGGCGGTAGAAGGCCGGCCCCTCTACCGCCTAACCAAATCGGCTATGGCTTTGCTATTGCTGTCTCTATAATATCAAGCGAGAAGGAAAGAGACAGCAATATTAAAGCTAAGACAGTTTTATTTAGGCGGTAGACCCTCGGAAAACCGCTCGGCGGAAATTACAAACAGTAATGCAATGTACTAATAGTTTCTTTTTAACCCCCGACCACAAAAAGGGGTGTTATAAGTTTGACGTCTATGTCTGTCTGTCTGTCTGTCTGTCTGTGTGTGTGTCTGTCTGTGGCACCGTAGAACTAAACGGATGGGCCGATTTCAATGCGATTTTTTTTATTTGAAGGTTAATATTCATTCGGATGTTCTTAGCTATGTTTGGTTAATATCGATTCAAGATGGCCGCCTCCACAAAATGGCGGACAAAATATTTCTTCACAACCTACCTCAATATGGGTATCAAATGAAAGGGCTTGACTAGTACAACGTTATACAGATAATCCGAGATCCGAGGTAGTCGGGGTTTAGTCAAAATTTTTAATTTTGATCTTGTTATGTTTACTTAGTATTCGCGACAACAAATCCTAATATGAGAATAAAATGGAAGTCAAATACCTATTTATGTTTTCCTGATGACAGAAATTTTATTAGTGACTGTTTGTAATCTATGAATTGACAATGTATGTATTACGCAGACACATCAAACACTCGGTTGAATATAGTCTCACGAAATATTTAGGAGGCGTCACCCACGTTACGCGAAGGTAATTTAAAATTTCATTACAATAATAATAAAATGACTCGTTTACGCTGACCGTTCTGTCTAGGAAATCCTAATGATCGTCGGATTTTATGAGCGTCGTTGGCAATATGTACACAATGGTGGCGTTATATAATACCATAACATAATGCAAACACGGGGACAGCAGCCGTGTTTGTTGAGACGCAGGGCCTTGTTTGCCGGCCGCATTAGTGTGCCCACTTGCCCAGCCGTGGACGCGACACATTTAGGTCGGGGAAAGTGGGCTTTGATAAGTGTATAAGAGGCAGTACAAGATAATAGCAGTCAACACATAATACATTATTGTTAAGCGCTGCTAATGCTGTCCAATAATGTAAGCCTTCGATGCCGGGGATTGAACTGGTAGGTACAGAAATAATGAAAAAAAATGTCGCCGCGCGTGAAACGATAGCTGCTAGTTTGGATTTAATTTTGCAAGATTGTAACTGACTTAGAAAATTCAGAGCAAACTTTAGTATCGTGAATTATTTATTAAATTATAACCTAAAACGGTGAAGGAACACATCGTAAGGAAACCGACATTTACCTACAGATTTACTACGATAACACGACCCTGGAATTCAAGACGGACGGCCTCCAGAATTCAAAACGTTTTGAAAGTATTTGTGAAAGAATATACAAAATATACAACGCACCACCACGCATGTGTGCGTACTGCTACTGCAGACGAATAATTACAACTACATACAAACTCTTTCGTAAAGATGTGACTACACACATTAAAATAGTAATTTGGAGGGGCGGGCCATGTTATCGTAGTAAATCTTAATCTTTCGAAGTCATCCACTACCAACCCGCACTGGGCCAGCGTGGTGGGTTATGGCCTTGACTCTCTCCTTGCGAGAGAAGGCCCCGAGTACCAGTAGTGAGAACATTTAGTGGGCTGTTTATGTTTTGTTTATGTATGAGGCGCGTACTAAGTTTTCTCAAACCTAAAATGTTTTACCTTCTCTTTTCATATATTATCGTGACCGCCAACTCCCCTTACGTTAACTGACGATGTGCAAAAAATCTATTCACTCTAGACTAAACTTTAACACACCCAAATTATATTCATCAGGAAATACCCACTCAGGCACAAAATTTCACAGTGTCAAAATTGTTATTATGAAAGTGGAGTCAAGTCAAACCTCTTTGCTTGAACATCAATCATGGTACGATGTCGCTTTCTGGAGCAACAAGCAGTCTGACAGAAAAAAAGGGCCAGGCGGTGTGATCATGTAGATCAGCAGCACATTCTCAGAAATGTATCCGATAGAAAAACAATAAACTAGCAACTTGTGTCGAAAATGCATAAAAATGTTACGAAAAAGGTATTTTTCTTTATTTTGAATTAAACCAACAAACAGTTCTATTTGTATTGATTGTTGTAGTTTTACGGTAGAGTGATAACTAACACGCTAATACAACATGTAAGCCACCAATAAACCGAATATCAATCTTAAAATGTAAATCCGATGGTCGTAAAGTTGTAATAAAGCTTACAGAGTCTTAAGATTTTGTGTGATTTGTATAATTACCTGATGACACACTTTTACTACATGTTTCTTCAAATATTAACGGTTGTATTGCAGAGTCTCCAACCAATAATTACGAAGAGTAACTCGCCTAATCGCTACTGTACAATTTTTGTAAGAGTTCTATCACTCCCTGCTATTATAGCTCATTTCGAGTTACAGTACCGTTCTGGGGCGATATTTTAAGCACGCTCGACTGTTTCATTTTACTCGACTAGGTAACGAGTGAAATTAATAGGAAACACACGTTATCTTTTAGTCTACTGGAGTGCTGCGACCTCTTAGCATAAGCAGCCTGCTTTGTTTCTGCTTATTTGAATATGTCCTGGAATGATATATGTTTCTTGGAGCACGTTGGATGCCACGCAATGCTTTGCTTCACCTAAAGCTTACAGTTGAAAAAGTAACTAAGAGGTGCAGGCAGAGTTCAAACCTATGGTCTCAGGTTTGTGAGTGGGACATCCTATCCAGCAGGCCACCACGACTAACACGTGAATACTCGTTATTTGACTAATGGTCTTAAACTTGACTTAATGTGGGACTTGTAATGCTCAAAACAGACCCACTCGCTTATCAACATAAGTATTAATTTATATATCAAACTAGCTGTACCCTGCCATGCTTCGCTGTGGCACGTTGTGATGCAAAAATTAGATAAAAACAATCCTTGATGCGGATTATTTATCATTCTAAAATTTCAGCTCAATCGGTGCAGAACTTTTTGAATTTTTGAAGCGTACACAAACCAACATAACATTTTTATATAGAGAGATGTTACATTACCTATGTGGTTTACTAAGCTTATAAACAGGGTTGTCATTAGTCAAAAATTTCGCAGATTTTAGTTCACGTATGTCTTGAGTAAAAATTTGAAAGACGACCTAAAGTCATAGACGAATGAGTTCAAAAATGCGGCCCCAGAAAGGTCAGGTTGCATCTCCGTGTTACGGCCTGATATCTGCCGCATTACAGAGGTTGCAGCACTCCTTACGTCACTCATTGTGCTGACCGGCGGACGTAATGCACTCGTTTGTATGTTAATGTTATCATTTATAATGTGAGTGCCAAATTCTGTCTTTAAAAATGATGGTGTCTCTAGTGCTTCGGCGCACTTTCTGTTAGAACATGACGACTACACTTTGGTCTCAGAGAACCTTTTACCTAGTGAACCATTATTATAAGAATTAACATTTTTAATACGATAAACATTTAGTTGCTTGTATTATAAATGTTAAATCTGGCAAAAAGCACGGAGCCACGTACCTTTCAAATCCCACGCACACCACTATATTTTCGAAGGCATGTGCGTAATGTCTATACATTTTCGACTTGAAGACACGAATACTTTAACTGAATTTACAGTATAATCAGTAAGAAAACTGATTAAGCATCTTATATCTCCGGGTGACAAGCGCAGGGCAGTGGTAGGTAATGATTTGGACTCTTAATGTCCAATAGCTGCGTGTCACTGTGCTGTTATGTGGCTGGCATGTTGCTTACCATCAGGCACATGATCGGCTCGTCTCGTCACGCTATATTGTTAAAAAAAAAATGCCACTAACTTAAAACGATGAAGGAAAACATCGTAAGGCAACGGTCATGAACCCAGAATCTTTCGAAGTTATGTGTCATCCGTCATCCACTAACCCGCACTGGACAAGCGTGGTGGATTGTAGCCGTGGCTCTCTTCTTGCTAGAGAAGGCTCCGAGTTCAAGCAGTGGGAACATTTATACTTGTGGGAGCTTATGCTCGTACCTTTATGTGGGTTAAAGATTTTTGTTAGTGGCGTAGTGGTTGGTGCCCGACACACAATTGTGGGGTAGTTGTGTCGAATCTTGCCTGTACTGTCGCATTATATGACTTGACTTTAGCCCAAATTTGTCTCTTTGAGTCTTTTGGACATTATAAACATTGAATATTTCAATATCGCTATCTGACCTGGTTGAAAAATTAGAATTGTTTTCATCTCGTTGACCAATCCACAAATAAGGTTACATACCATCGACGGGTAAATCCGTAAGGTACAGGTATGTAGGTACCTAATATTAATAAAATGGAAGTTTATATGTTAATGTGTATGAGGTGTTAACTGCCTAAATCTCATTGTCATAATGATTTCAGATAGCATTTAGTATCAAAGGCAACATCCGAGACAAGATTTGTATCTTAATTGAACCTTTTCTGCTAGACAGGTAGAAACAAGAACAAAATTAAAAATGTTGACTAACCCCCAACTAACTCGGATTTGTAATCTGTACAACATTCTACTAGTAAAGCCCTTTCATTTGATGCCCATATTAAGGGAGTTGTGAAAAAAGAAATGTGTTTCGCCATTTTTTGGCAGCGGTCATCTTGGATTTGAAATTTGTCATAGTGCAAAGTATTCTACTAGTCAAGCCCTTTCGTTTTATATAATAAATTGAGGAAGTAGTGAAAAAATCATCTTGGATTTGATTTTATAAAGTGTATAGTATTTTACTAGTCAAGCCCTTTCATTTGATACTCATATTGAGGTAAGTTGTGAAGAAATATTTTGCCCGCCATTTTGTGGAGGCGGCCATTTTGAATCGATATAAACCAAACATAGCTAAGAACACATCGAACACAAAAAAACCGCATCGAAATCGGCCCATCCGTTTGAGCTGTACGGTGCCACAGACAGACACACACACAGACAGACAGACAGACATCGACGTCAAACTTATAACACCCCTTTTTTGGTCGGGGGTTAAAAAGATTCGGACACAGAAAAAAATAAACATGGAGGTTTATAGAAGTAGGTACTTATTTAGCAAAACAATCACACGTATCTATCCATAATGCATGACTAGTTTCTTAATAACTTTGTTTAAAATATTTTTAAGTGTAATTTTTGTGCCAACCAATATTTGAGTTGTGGTTGTGAATTGACCATAAACTAGCTGATTGATCTTTAGTAACTAGGTTAACAGTTTTGGCTCGACATAGTAAATATCAACCGACCACAACCTCTCAACCAAAAAGTTCGCAAAGTGTTACTTTTGTGAGAAATTACTTTATAAAAACACACACAAGGAAAAAAGATAAAAGTATTGTTATGTAAGTACCTAAGTAATCTTTTTTTGTAAATAATTCGGCTACCGTAAGCTTGTGTGTACAAAACTGGAAAGTAACCGATTGGTTCTAAATATTGCAGCTTAACAGGAAAGTGTTTTATTTACTTATTTCCCAAAGAAATATTATATTACAAACGTTTGGAAGTTAACGATTACTTTTGTAACATTATGATTTTAAATAGCTTTAGTAATTGTTAGAGGCCAGGGTGAAAGAAGTGCGTAAGTAGCCCTTAATCTATATAATCTTACTATTTATAAAAATGGGTAAGTTCGGGTGTTTGTTGGAGAAACACGTCATAAGAACTGAATGAATGAAGCTGTGGATCGAAAATTATAAACTGTAGATGGATAGCAAATTAACAAGCTATTATTATTCATCCCGAACAAAAACGAGTTTCTTAGAGAATAGGCATTTCCTAAATTCTAGGCAGACGAAGTCACGAACAGATACCTACTAATCCTTTACAGTTTTACCTTCTTCACTCGAGAGTGTACACTCTAGAAGGCTTGTCAAAGCAACGTCTAGCGGGACTACCACGCGAGTGCCTTACATTACATACCAAAACAATAATGTTTATAATGTACAGGACTTAATCACGATTTAATTAGAAGAAGAATAATTCGGGAAGCCTTAGAAATTAAAAAACATCGTAATTTCAACCGGGAGGATGGTTTTCGGTTATCGGCGTCGTGGAATCCAGTCGTAAATAAATGTACGCATCGCGGAGTGAGTTCGGAGAAGCCTGGTGATACGGTTAGTGTTGTGTGTCGTGGTGGTAACCCTGCGATTTTCGAAGACCAAATGAGGGTAGATCTAGATCCCCTCATTTCGCAATGAGACGACCCGCAATTTCTTCAGTCTTCTCGTGACCACGGCGGTTGTAACGCTGCCGAAACGTCGAGGTATTTAAACAATGAATTATACCAAAACAATATCAAGTGTTTTGGTAGTAAACTCTTTGCAGTGTCCACATGGGAAATACCACATTTTTGCCAGTTATTTTAACACCAAACAGTAATGAGCATACATTACTGTGTTCCGGTTTGAAGAGCAATGTTTCCAGAGAAATTACAGCTGTAAGCCTTAACTAAATCCTTATTTATTATAGGCAAAGTTTGTAACGCGCGTTGAATAGTCTAGCGTACTTAACGATCGACCTTACAACGAACCTATACAGGTATTGCTCAACAAGCGCACATGGGCCCATCGCGTGTCATCGGTGTCCGCTCTCAGGTTGACGGATTTAATTGAAATATTTCAAGAGAAGCAAAATGTATTGCGACATCACCCGGCACCACTCGGCCTCGCGTGAAACCTGCGTGTGACTTCTATAAATAAAATACTATACATAATTGCGATGAAATTGAAATTACACTATCTACCCAAATTAAACTATCAACACTGCACAGATCATCAACATCCACAGACATGAGCGTCGCCATAATTATTTTCAGGGAGGTGCTTCGTTTTTTTGTTTTAGAGTGATGGATCGAGCCAGATATGTTCCTGACTAACTAACATACCTGCCCATAACAACACAGTGTCAAACAACAATAGGAACATGAAGAGTCGAAATCATTACCTGGCGCAGCACTCGTCACCCAGAGTTATAAGATTATTTATCTCTGTGCCTTGTATCTTCTCTGAAAACATTGATTTTCAAACTGGAACAAAGTGGCGGCAATTTCTGCTTTGATTTGTGATAACTGGGAAAGGTACTTTCCCAGGGCTCTGAAAAAAGTCTTACCACTCCTAACTAGGTATATGGTCAAGGTCTACTGCTAAATATAAGGTCTACAGATAAGATGGGCAAATCCGTACTAACGGTCGGAAGTTTACCAGCATGGAGTAGCATTAATACGTGGAATATTAACAGATAACATAAATAAAAAAAAACAAACAAAAAAGAGTTACCCAATTATAATTTCCGCAATGTAGCCCAGCTAAATGGCCGGCGTGAATTGTATTTTAGGACTTCGAGTGCGAAATCCCGTGGAAACACAAATAAAAGTTGTATGTGAAAATAGTGCGTTACCGTATAGATGCCAGTATTTTTGACAATTTACCGTCTGTTTTCCAAACTGCATACCGATTCGTTCAGCCGTTCTGTCGTCATTATGCCACAAACGTCCAAACATGCAACCTATCGCAATTATGATATTAAATAAATAAATATGGGTGGACATTTCTTTCACAACACCATTTAGCACCAAACTAAACAAAGGTTGTTTGTGTACTAAGGGAGCCAGATAACTGATATTCTTATTCAAAATGCAACTTTAGATTTTTCGACGTTTGTTCCCCAATCACGTCGGTGGAACATCGGAACTGATCGGGTTAAAATAACAGGCTAGTTTTTATCAAAGGAAAATAACAGGAATGAGAACTCCGCGAGAATAACCCCGGGGCGTTGCTAGTAATACTTATATAATTATAAATACATACGTATCATATATAGAAACACCCAGGCACAAATCAAATAATTGCAAATGGTTGGGAATCAAATCCACGACTCACGGCTCCGTAAGCGGACTTACCACCCACTACAATGCTAGGCCAGTAAATGCTTGTAAGATTTGTAGGATAACACTTGCAGAGCAAATTTCGGACTTTCTAGACCCGGTTTTATGTTTATTTATTGTATGGTGTTACTTGTTATTACTATGTGGTTTATTTAACATTTTTTGGCAACGTACGACAAGGCCAAGCGGCCAAATCAACAAATTGTTTCCAAACCCTACTCTAGGAACGATTAAAGGTCAATTGTGACTTCATGTACACTTACTGCCATTCTTAAATGGTTATTTCATGTCATACAATACCAAACCTTATCGCAACGTGTTAAGGCGTATAAAAATATGCGTTTTGTGGGAAAGATTGTACACGCAATCTCTGAATCATTGAATGGAGAGCACCGAGACGGGCGAAGGCAGAGCGCTGAATATTTTATGTGGTTCTGTACAGAACTTTTTAGAGATATTTTTCCTTTGTCTGGTTTCTGTACGCAGTATATTGTATGAGTTGTTATTAATATTTTAGTACTTAGTTGGCCTTTCGTCCATTTACAGATTGTTATAGGTACCTAAATGTGAGTATAACGATATAGTATAATATATAGTAATATATTATGTACGAGACTAATTTAGACGTAAAGTTTGACGTACGTACGTTGGATCTACAATCGTTTTCCAGGATATTTCACGTACCTAAAGACAAAATGTAATACCTACAACCCAAAGGAAATGCTTCCAATTTGTAGTGAACTGGAACATCTCGACTATTTTTAGACTATCATAAGTTTATAAAACAAGTTTACTTAGTGTAAGCAGTTAACTAAATACCTATGCTGTGGTATAATTAGAATTGCTATTTAGTTTTTTTTAAATGATATATTTCCACTAAAAAATTAACGTTTTCATTATTATTAGAAAAAATGCCATTTAAAAAATTGGATTTAGAAACTAGAAATAGATTAATTTATTTTTACACGTACTTTCACAGTTCATTGTTCTAGAACGAAAAAGAAATCACTGGAAACCAAGTGCATATATTATATTGGCCTACAGCAATGTTTGCTCTAAGCCTAAAGACAGAAACTTAGAATAAAAGCAAAAAAAAGAAAAAATACATTTAAATTCCTACACAATTTTATTTTTAATTACTTTGAACCCTAAAATAAAAATAATAGCTACTATTGGTGCGTGCAACCTTGGCGCTTGAACACCGGTCACATACGAATATATAAAAACTAATTCAACTCCCCAGAAAGTTCTGGCGTATAATATATTAAATAGATAAGGTTACTTTGTTCATAGCTCAATCAAAAACATAGCAAAAATCGCATTCTGAAAATTAAAGCAAACCTTATAGGGATGAACTATATCCATAGTAATATTAGTATAGAACATACTTTTGAATACAAATTTAGATTTTTTCACGGATATTAGGTATAGCATTCTACTAGCGTTAAAAATAAATAGATAGATAGATTAACTCTTTATTGCACTTAATTTAAAAAACAAACAAAAGTTACTTAAAACAAAACAAAAATATTGTGGTGATTCCCCAAGCGCACTCTGCAAAAAGCCCTGCCACATATTATTGTTGCACTTGACTATGACAAAAACGTTTAAAGAAAACAGAAAGGATCTCTAGAAAAAACGGGTTGAGAAGTAATATGGAGTGAAATATCGTACTTTTTTTTTTAATTAATCGGTTAAGCCATTTAAAAAATTCTGGGTTAGGGTCTCCCCCAATTCACTGCACCTAATCCGGTACCGTACCCTAACCCGTCTAATTCTATTTCATGGTTCTTTCCATCCTTCGGTTGCCTGGAAGAGATCGCTTTTATTGATAAGTTCAGCTTGTGTTGCGCTTGCTTTAAGGATATATCATTTTATATATTGCTTTGTATTGTGGACATTAAAGAGTATCATGTACTGAGCTTCCATTGCTCCATCTTTTTCAAACGCTCTGAGTCTGTCCATCTGTCCAGTTAGAAGACGACCCTAGGTTCGACTAGGCGATGACGTCCTCTAAAACTGGCTGACGACTCTGTAGAAAGGTAGAAACCCTGACCCACCGATCGGGGTGCATTCAGCTCACATGACCCCCCCACTCTCATCTAAGGTTGGCAGACCTGAAACGTAAAAAAGGCATATTAAACTTGTAATATTTAGTGGTTTTAATTAACTACTAGTCGATATGTATTTAGCAAGTCGATTTAAGTAAACACAGTTCTGCTCTAGTGTAGGCGGAGATCTAAATTTGACACCCTTGATCAATTGCGACCGGTAAAGGACGAGGTTAGCGTGATTCAAAAAGGTCGATGTGATAGATCTGTGTAGGTTGCTTCTGTAAAAGTAATTTCACACCGAATGATCACAATACCTCAAACTAGACGCGACCGCCAACAATAAAGATAACGATTCAGAAAAATAAAATACCAATCGGTAGGTTTATTTACACAACTACATTACAAATGTTTTTCTTTATTGTCAAGCTAAAAGTTGAGCCGTTAAAGGTTATTTTACTTTTAGACTATCGTCAATGAATTCCATAATGTGTCGCTTATCTCACTAAGTATATCAAACTTAGGTATTTCCTTTTATTACTTATATCTGTCTTATGTATAATGGCTTAATTTTAACTTTTAATTATTCTGTTTTACTTCACGCCTTACAAGATGTAGATGTAGACTAATGACTGCCGGGCCACATTACTACATTACTATACTCATAACTACGTTTGCGGGTTTAGACAGTAATATTTTACTAGGTTGCTCATGTTATACCAAGCGTAGGTTTGCTCTTGTATGGAGTACTTTGCACCTTTGGAATGGGTCGGCTAAGTACAAGCTGAGCCCTCTGGAATCGATCAGATGAAAATATATTTATCATATTTGCTGCAAAGATTCCTTTGCTCCAATGAATCCTTTACGCCAAAGAGTCGAAAGAGTAATTCGCTTCAAAGAGTCCTTTGCTCCAAAGAGTATTTTGTTACAAGGGAACCATTGCTCTAAAGAGTCCTTAGCTCCAATGAGTCCTTTGTTCCAAAGACTTTATTGCTTAAAACAGTCCACAGACTAAGTAGTACACTAAACAGTCCTTTGCTCTAAAGAGTCCTGTGCTCCAAAGAGTCGTATGCTCCACAGAATATCGCCTGTGTAAATACATAAACACGGTGAGGAAAGCGATACTCTACAAATTGATATAGTTACGCGAGGAGTATGAATCAGCTAACTGCCGGCGCGGGGTCGAGCAGATGATTATGGTGATGTTATGGGTCACGCTCTGGTAACGTAACCTACGACATCGCTGGAACACGAGTTGCAAAATTTCTTGTCATGGGTCATTGCAACGTATCCCTTGTAGAGAAATGTATGGAGTACTGTTCGCACCTTTGGGATGGATCAGCTAAGTATCAGCTGGAGGCACTGGAATCGATCGAGAGACGTGCCAAAAGGCTCATAGGCAATGATACTCTTGTGCGAAAAAGACTTCAAAGTCTTGAACATCGCCGAAAAATTGCTAGCCTATCGGTTTTTTTTCGGATACACTTCGGAGAGTGTGCGACTGGTTTGCATGATTTGATACCACCTTGCCTTTTTTTTTATCGGAATGCTCGTAGCTCGAAAAAGCGACATCGTTTCATGGTTGATGTTCCAAAGACACGAACGAAGATATTTGACTCTAATTTTGTGATAAAAACGTCTAGGCTGTGGAATACGTTGCCTTAGTGGGTGTCACCGCCCGACATTAGCATGTTGGTGACACATACCCATAAGATATTCCCCTGCGAAAATTACTCAACGTAGCTATAAAAATTATAACTTCAATAAAACGAGCAGTCTTCTTATCGACCAATAATAACGGCAAAAGTTTACAAGACATTTCAGAATTAACATTTTGTTTCATTCGTCGTAATACTCTTGAATTGAAACTAGGTGAGCATAAAGCACTTCAGCGCCTTTCATTGAATTACATTATATCTCATATGACATTAAATACGTTCACAATTTGTTGAATAGCGTTAATGAGTTATGCACCGCGGGTTAAATGCAGCGTTGTGCAATGATCATGTCTTTCACATTTAGAATGCGGTAATGACCGTTAAATTTATGAGCAACATTTGAGTACACACTCTTTTTTTTTTTTTTTTTTTATTTAAATTAGCCACTCCACAGACTCCGGGGTCCGTGATCTTTGTCATTACAATTATCGTTTTTTACACATATCTTGGATAAGGAGAAGAAGAGGAAAATAGGAGGGAGTTGGGTACATTTAAAATCTAATTCTAGTGCTCGTCTGTAGAGCCGATCACTACCGGTTGGGATTCCGCTAGTAATCGACTCGACATCGAGTGTTTGCCTTGTCATTTGCCTAAGCTGCCTCCTCCCGGCCCAGAGCCTCCACTCCTGAGTACACACTCTAACACACTAACTTTACTAGTTCTAAGATAAGGATCTTTCTTCTAGTAGTTACATACCTTCTTCTTCGTGTCATTGACGATACTGAATACCTTAATAGTAGCTGGCATCTTTGTAGAATCTCTCTGGGGAACTTTTGCCAGTTATTGTACCACGAAGCAGTTACTGCAGTACATTTCCCTGTTTCGGTTGAAGAGCAATGTTTCTGGAGAACTCTTCGCGTTTTAATAGCTGCGTGACGCTAACCAGTTATGGACAGGTGTGTTGCTTACCATAATGTGCAAGTATTGCTCGTTCCAGTACTCTAAGTTCATAGATTGGATATAAAGCAGGTGCTACGAGAACCTCTGTCAAAAACATATAAGACCATTGAATTCGGTTCTAGTTTTTCCGTAATCTGGTTCATAATGCAGTCTATATAGTTATGTTTGGTAGATGTTCTCATCTACATTTTATTAAAATCGATTGAGTGATGTTTGTAAAATTAAATAGAAACAACCGGTACCTACACTGTGGGCTTGAAACACCCATATTATATCCACCAGGAAACACTCAGGCATTCCAAAGTTTAGATTTTATTACGAAAACAGATTCAAACTGCTTAGCTCGAGCCTTTGGAACATCAAATATGAAACGATGCCATTTTATAGAGCTTCAAGCAATTTTTTAGAAGAAAGGATAAAGTAGTATTAAATTATGTAGATTAGCTGCACTGCTGCACACACTTTGAAACGTATCCGATAAAAACCCTATGAACTTATAACTTTGCTTCAATGTTCAAGACTAGAACATGTAAGACGAATTTTACGCCTATGACCCTTTAGGCCTCTCGAGTGAGTCCAAAGCCTCCAGTTGGTACTTAACGGACCCATCTCAAAGATGCGAACAGTAGACACTCCACACAAGCTGAATTCTTACGCACATTGGCCGCTTAGCCTTAAAACCACAGAACAATTAAAATGCGTCTAACTTTAAGTACTCATCTCTCTACTTAGTCTGTGAAGTATTCATAATAATAACACGTAATTAGACGGACGTAACTGAAATAAATGTGATTGTTTTTCGAGTAAGTAAAGTAAGCTTATTATAATCCACAAATTCGCCAGTTATGTCGCGCTCGTACGTAGAAAACTGAAAGTCAGCATTCCGTCTGAAACAGGCATTACAAATGAATGGGCCTGAGCGCAGGAGTTAGGTAACCGGCAGACGTGCACTATAATTATATTAATATTACGTTACGTGACATCTTAGAAATATGCGTCGTTTCCTCGACGATCTAGACGAGGCCCTGGCGACGAATGGCGCGGCACGGCACGGCAATATAAATCATAATTACTTTATTTGCAAATATTTAATTTTCGATAAAACAAAAAACCTATTTCATTTTAAACTAAACTCAGATAGTTGACCAAATCTCACAATTTTTGTAATATTAATTATACACTCTATTCCAGTGAAATATCGAGGAAGTAATAATATAGTAAGTACATCATTGAGCAAAGGAAATTATAGGTTTCTGCTGATTTTTCTAAAACCACTACACTGATTTCGATAAAATTTATATGTAACTTCTGAAGTACATAAATATGATCTACTAAACCTCACAATTGGCGGAGCAATCGCATAACATACATGCAAAGAAAAGCATATGACCGAATTCAGAACCTCCTCTTTTCTTAAAGTCGGTTAAAAATGGGTAGGTAAAATAAGGTCTAAACTATTTACATCGAAAACTCTATAGTCAACATTTGTTGTTTATGACAATTTGTCGAACAAACTAATTTAAAGCCGCCTACTGAATTACTGGCTACTTTACAACATCAGGTACACTGTGAGACACTGTTAGTAGCAAAATACCACTCCATAACATTAAGTACTTCTTTAATTTCAATTTTCAGTTGCATTCTAAATACACATTTTAAAGACCTGTTTGACTATTCACCAGGGAATCTCTAATCGATAGTGGATCATCGTATGACTGACGTGAAGCACGGGAAATAATTCTTGATATGTTCCCGTTATATTTCCGTGATAAAAAATACACTGACGCCTGCCCACGACCAACCCAGAAGACATCACTGTGTTCCGGTTTGAAGGGCAATGTTTCCAGTAAAATTACAGAACATTGAGATAAAACACCTTTATCCCTGGGTGACGAATGATTTGTACTCTTCCAGTTATTCCTGTAGGTGTTACTGTGCTGTTATGTGCAGGCATATTGCTTACCATCCAAAGATCTCAATATACAGATGTGCCCTCCCAAACTTCAGGGCGCATGGAATCATGTCATTGTTGGGAAGAGTGAGCTCACTCATTCCGTTCCAGTCGGTTGCAGGAAGCAGTGAACGCCGGACGTTTTTACTTATCACTATTCGTTGTCAACAACCAAAATAAGTAGAACCACAGTATATCGCGCCGCTAGCGATTCTAGGGGTCAAGTAGATTGGTTATGTGTAAGCTACTTACGACACACATAAAGACGCAGTTTATTACCAATTTCAAGTTACTCAGAGCACATCCATTTGATTGGTTTGTATCGATGTTATCAGGCTCATGTCCTAATCGTCTCGTCACTTTATTGTAGTCAAACATCGTGAAAGCAGATTCAGTTCTTTATCAAGCCTATAATTATTCCAATAGCTCAGTAATTTTTCTTGAAAATTGGAATAGGTATTTGTTCTCTTTGAGCCGACGCCGACGGCCGCCAACGCAATCCTGTACAAGATACCTTCTACTCCAAATATTTTTATTGCCTACCCTCGTTCGTTAATCAGTACCCACGGGCGACGAGAGAATAAACCACATGTTCAACAATAGGTATTAGGGAGCGCTCCCGGGAGACAGCACTAGCTGTAACCCCCGGATTTGCAATTGACTATGTCAAATATCTCTTTTATTCCTCAGTTCTTTTAATAAGGAATTAATGCATAGGTTACTTTTCGCCGCCAGAGAATAACGGGAACGTGAATTGCGCAAATAAATCCGCGAAACGTTTTTTTTTTTTTTCATAGTTTAGTTTTTTTGTGTTTTTTTTTATAGTATAGAGTGACTAGACGAGCAGGACATGTGTCTGATGGTAAGCAACATGCTTGCCACATAACAGCACAGTGACACGCAGCTATTGGAACATGAAGAATCGAAGTCATCATACTGTACTGCACTCGTCACCCAGACATCTAAGAGATATCTATCTCTAAGCACTGTAATTTGGTGTTGTGTATAAAAAAAAAATTTAAAAAATCTCTGGAAACGTTGCCCTTCAAACCGAAACATAGTAATGTTTTCACATTACTGCTTGGCTGTATAATTACTGGCAAAGGTGTGGGATTTCCTCAGGCGAATTCTGCCAAGAGTCCTACCACTACAATATATCAAAAACTAAGTACTTCAAATATGTATTTTATTTTTTGAACATATTTATTTATTTTAAAGCAATATATACTAACTAAATGGACAAAGTTTAAATAAAGATATAAGCTACTAAATCGCACCATTAAAAATAACATCATAAATTCATCAGTCACATAACCCACCCCTAACGGTACACGGCACAAACCGCAACACGCAAAGAATCTTCGTCAAACAATGTACCAAGGTGAGATGAAGGAAGAGCCTGCAACCACGCTCCGGATTATGTCTTTTATTTGTTATTCTATCAACGCAAAGTTCAGGTACTGATTTTATGAAATGCAATACTGGATGTATAAATTGTTCACGCTCCGGTAGTTTTAAAATTTAGGGAAAAAAAAAACAAAAATTAACTGTACGAACAAGCAGAAAAAAGAAAAGGAGATACTCAAACAGAGAAAGAGTTTCCTACGTACTTTGGCCGGCAATAGTACAAAAATGAAGCGGACATCACACCAGTGGCGTAGCGTGTCTTGAAGGAGTCCTGTATTAAAATTTGTTGGGGGTTTTTTAAATGATGTTTGTAACTCAATCCCATTGTAGCGGCTGACTGGATAGTGTTGTCATTTGAAAGAGATATAGTTTTTGTCTGGAATTTACGTAGGCATTTTGGTGCCAGAATATAACGGGAATGGTAACTTCGCAAATACAGCCGCGGAGCGTCGCTAGTCATTTTAATTACGGTCACAAAACTTGAAGTACCTACCGGAAATGTTGAGTCTCAGGGCGTCATCACTTTTTAAATAATAAAATAAATATTAGTGGACATTTCACACACAACGCCATCTGACCCCAAACTAAATAAAGCTTGTAATATGGAAGCCAGATAGCTGATATAATACTTATAAATATTTAAAAACATACTTATTATACATAGAAAACACCCAGGCACAGTACAAATATTTGAATTCATCACACAAATATTTGTACTGGGTGGGGATCGAACCCACGACCCACGACTTCGCAGGCTACCAACTTACTACCAACTAAGCCACCAGGCCATAACTGCGGTAATGCATCTAAAATAGACGTCGGGCTGGACACGTTACTAAGCGCAGTGGTCTGACTGATCAGTAACTGACCATATCGAGCTCTCGGGCGTCACCTCCACTACAATATTTAAGAAATTTATTAAACTGTGCCTCTACCCTCAATTTTGGTTATTTGATGAGTCTAATACTAAATGAGTCCAATAAAACCAGGAGTATTATCAAAAAAATAAATACGAACAGAAAACCACATTCCTGAATATACACACTCATAAAATGAAACATGTAGGTGTGAATATACGTTACAATATTTCATTATTCTATTCCACGGGTTCAGTGGTAATTACAGCGTGGGTAGAGGCAACATTGTTTTTCTCGAAAAAAGAGCTTAATTCATATTTTGTTATTTGAATAGAGAATTAATCTCGGGTTTCAGGAGACCACTCGCCGCGGGCTCACATCAAATATACACCGAACCTACAAACAAAGAAACTGTAGAATAATAGTTCCTAAATACACTTGAAAGCTAAACTACAAAAAATGACAAAAAAATAGTTTAGTAAGTAATATTTCCAAAACTGTGCTAAGGGATCCAGATAACTGATTGTATACTCTGAGAGACTGCATTCGCAATTAGGTTCTTCGTCAAAAAACTAAAGTCACCGATTTTAGTTCAGCACATTTGACAAATGAAGTGGCAGTAGGCCGATCATACCTGTAGCAGACCCGAAAAGTCACTGACATAACTTAAATGAACACATTTTGTAGCTGAAGCAGCAATGATCATATCTTTCGGAGACCATAAAAATCATCAACATAGCAGTTCGGCACACCTGACAGCTGAAGTGGGAGTGCGCCGATCACATCTGCCGCAGAAAGAAAGTTGAAGCAGAAAAAAAGCGGGAAAGTTGCCGACATAGTTGAGTTCAGCACATTTGACCGTAATAGCTTTGCAATGTTTGTAATTAACTAATTTACAGTATCTGGATCGTCAAACCATAGTAACTTATCCATAAGTATGTTCTTTAATTTGTAGGTACCTACGTAGCATCACTGCGGTAACAATCACGTTTCGTAATATCTGAAGCACGGTTATGATTCTATAGTTATTTTTTCGTAGACTAAGAGACAAAACAACATCAACAACCTAATTATATTAACTCACCTTTACATCTACTCACTGAACGTCGGATGAAATGAGCTTAGTTTTGTATTATTTTTATTAAAAAAGCCAAAACACAATTTGTTTCGTATATTATATTTTCGTTATATTAGATATATTTGTATTGTAAATTAACCGATAAATCTTTAGTTTAGCAACCAATCAATACTTCGGTTGTGTGAAAAAGATAAGGTCGTCATTTCGTCATCTACTGATGACATTATCATCATCATCGGCACAAGAATGTGCCTTTTTTATGTTTTTTCTGTTGTGGTTAATTAAGAGTTCATCACATTTGAAATGCCAATAAAAATGATAATTATCGCACCCTCCTCTCATATTAGTTATATTGAAAACACCTCATTACTACATGCAATCGTGTTTTCAAAATAAAAAGTTACCATGTCATATTCCACATGATCTATATCTGTATTCCTAATTTCCGACTGATCCTTTCAACTACTCCTACCTAAACGAGCAACCAACATAGAACTATTGCAAACACACAAACTTTCACATTTACATCTTAGTATGATTGGGATTATTCAATACTCTCATTAGAAACCAATTTATCTTCAGTAACTATTAGAGGTTATGTTAGGTTGATTGGTTGCACGCTACATACCACATACACTAATACACAGGATTAGCTATCAGCGCCCTGCGGTTTCAACCACGTAGTCACCATTCTCGTTATTGTCTCGAGATAAAAAGTTATGTTATGTGTTCTCCCATACTAGAATTTAACTGTGTTCCAAATTTCAACCTGAACAGTTCCGACGTGATTGAGCAACAAGCATCCAAACATCCAAACTTTGTTTTGTTTTATTAGTAGGTAGAAAGTACGATTAACAGAATCAACCCACTGTATGACACTTACTTAAGCAATGCTCCGAGTTCTCTGCTTTCAGACATGAGCATGAAGAAATGTGCCGGTTTTCGGCCTATGATGTAGATGAACTAATTTTAAAAGAAGCAGCTATTCAGTCATGGACAAAATATATTGTACGGATATTTAGCAATTTAAAGATCTTTAATGGGACATAGCCTGTTATACTTTGAAAGCTTCATGACCACTTTTCTTTCTTTATGTTTATGTTAATTATATTCTTAAGATTCTAACGTATAAATGAGTACATTGCATATAAAATATTTATTTGTAATTGAATATGATGCTTACTTGTATATTAATATTTTTGATAGGTAGCTACTGTAAATGTAGTATATATAGTTTAGAGGTATTATATCAGCTATCTGGCCGCCATAGTACAAGCTTTGCTTAGTTTGGGGTCAGATGGTGTTGTGTGTGAATTGTCCACCAATATTTATTATTATTATTATTTATTTATTTATTATTCCGGATCTGTGGTAGCATTGATTGTATCAAATAGCACCTTTCTCCCACAGATCCAGAGGCTCACTATTTTCTATTTTAATGTAAAATAAAATTGTTATAAGGAACTCTGTAATACATTTCAGAATAAACAAATGATAAAAAAAAACCCACTGTATGATCCGCTATTGCTAATTTGGATCTTCTCTCATATGGAAAGAACGATGGCCATATCATACTTACCATGAGCGAGTTGGTGGATGACTCCTGCCCTCTAAAGGTGTTTTCAACGATAATAATAGGGTTTCACTTAACCACCTTTTCACCTGACGCTAAGCGACGATGCCGACTACAATGGAGCGTACTTAATTAGTAGAAACAGATTTACTCTCGAGGTCTTTCATGGAACATGTTGTTTGCTCACGACACTTTCTTTCACTTTTAGAGACAGTTGTAATACTAAACTTGTTCACCAGTACTTAGATACTACTCAAAGAAGCAGGCAGGATTCGAACCTGCAACATCCTTCACGCTTACAAATTTGCACGTTGATTCCGCATTGCCGCCGCAGTTTATATGTACCTACAAGTGTAGGTATACTTATTTGCCTGTATACCTACACTCGTAGTTCACGTAGAATTTAGTGCATAATATAAGTAAAGACTATTCCTTATTTTTCGGAAAGCAAAGTAACTAAATTAGACTATCTACGGATATTCTAAAAGTTAGCCCGATCTATTCAATCACTAGATGTGATTGAGCAACAAATATTCTAACATCTAAACTATCCCATTCGTAATGTGAGTAAGACATCATTACATCCATCATAACGTATGCTATATTTCCATTAAATAAATAGAAAATAAATTAAGACAGTTATTATACTATTGGCTAGATCAATCACCATCACGTACCTTTGGCAACACGATGACCACATAAATTGTGTATGTTCCTCGATCCTAATAGCGCTACCGACGTGAAGCAACGAATACTGTGCCGGGATGGGTGGCCGTAAAAACTGAAGGCTCATTTTTGAAAACCACTCGCTCACTATCAGGTTCGAAGAATGAATCAGTTTATGCTAAGTAAACGGGCTCCATAGTAGACCGCACGTCACTTGACATCAAGCAAGATGGCGTAACCCATAAAGTATTATAAATTTGAAATGTTAGCTTTTTGTGATGGGTAAATTACGGGAACAAGTACTGCGCGGTTGAAACGCAGGGCCCTGCTAATCTCTATACATAAAAACGTTATGTTGGTTTGTGTACGCTTCCAAAACTCAAAAAGTTCTGCACCGATCGAGCTGAAATTTTAGAATGATATATAATCCGCATCAAGGACTGTTTTTATCTAATTTTTGCATCACAATCTGCCACAGCTAAGCGTGGCAGGGTACAGCAAGTTATAAAATAAAATCATAATCAGTTGGCAAAGTACAGGAGTCTGTTTTTTTTACGTCAAAAAAATATTAAAACGTACCGGCCGCTTGAGATGACGAGTCGGGTTTTTTTTTATTTTTTTTATTTAAATTATCCACTCCACAGACTCCGGGGTCCGTGATCTTTGTCATTACAATAATCTTTTTTTTTACACATTTCTTGGATAAGGAGAAGAGGAAAATAGAAGGGATTTGGGTACATTTAAAATCCAATTCTAGTGCTCGTCTGTAGAGCCGATCACTATCAGTTGGGATTCCGCTAGTAATCGACTCGACATCGAGTGTTTGCCTAATTGCCTTTTGCCATTTGCCTAAGCTGCCTCCTCCCGGCCCAGAGCCTCCACAACGGCCGCATTTCTGTCCCTGATGGCCATCTGTAGGTTGAAATCGCGGATGGTCTTCGATAATGCAGCCCACGCTCGCCGCACGAACCGACCGATGGCGTCGTCGGTGTCGTCAGCGTAGTATGTGAAGGTCCCCGTGTGCCGTGAGATTGCAACTACCGCATGGGGCACGCTCTCGTGCAGCTTCATGTTTGCCTTGGTTTTGATTACGATTACCGACTCGTATGTTAGTCCCTGAGCTTCATGGATGGTAAGGATGCGTGACCCGGTGCCTGACCCATAACCCTGGTTTGTCAGGGTCTCCTTCTCCTCTTGAGTGTGAACTAAGAAGAGGGTGTTTGGTTGGGTGTTGGGTATTTGCGCTCCTTATATCTTCTCTGCTCTAGGGACTTTATACGGGACGCTGAGGAGTACATACCGGAATATATTTCCTCAGTGTGCATATGCGACGTCCATTGGGTTTCGATGTGTGCAGAGCAACTCCTGGCTGATCTTTGTTACCAGGTTCGGGCGATGATACCTCATTTCGAAGAGATTTTCCCTGTCGATATAAGGCAACTGATTGACGTCTCCAATGAGGACAATTTCGCCAACACCAGACAGCCTTGAAGCCATCACAATGGCTCCAAAATGGTTCATGAGAGCTTCGTCCACCATGAGGCGGCTGAAACTTTCTCTACCGAAACCATTTACCAGAGCAGAAGCCATGGTTCGCACTCTGGTTTTGACCAGGTTTCCGATTCGGTGCGATAGCTTTTCTCTTAGATCTTTTGCTGCCTCAGTTGTTGTAGTAATGATGGCGTCCTTGTCCACGTCGAAGTGTCTAATCACCCATGTTGTTTTTCCACATCCTGGAACTCCGTTGACCCACTGTATTCTCGGTACCTCCCAATTTTCCCAATCTGCTTTGACGTTTCCGTTCCCTTCGATGGTCTTGGCCATCTCTAGGATCTTATCGTCCAGCATAATCTTGGTGCATCGGGCAGTAACTACAATTGGGTCGTTTGGTGGTGTCGCATAAACAGGCACTCCGCGCTCTGTCTCTCTCTCGTTCAGTGTCACGAAGCCATTTTCAGCACTGTAAGCTGCCATATACTGTCCTGTCATGGTTCCCTTGATGACCCGGGAAGTGACATTATTGTAAATGGCTGCTTCGGCCTCCTCGAGTTTCGCCTTTAAAAGGCTTTCACTTCCTAGCCTATAGGACTGCATGATGTTTTCGCAGGTCTTGAGATTGACTTGTCGTGTCGCGCTCAGTGTGGCTATGAATTCGATGAAGGCGTTACGTGCATGGCTCCGCGGCTCCGAAGCCGTGACATAGCGGGGCGGTTCAACCTGTCCCATGTCGGCTCTCGTTCGGGCTGTTTGTTGCTGTGAAGCTGCTTTGGGGGTCTTTGACGTCGAGGGGGGTGATGAATGGGATGTGATTCGGAGTACGCTCCTTGCCGCTGCGTTGAAAGCAGTCACGAACGCCGTGTTGGTGCCTCGGCTGCCAGTTAGATTGGCTGAGGCTTTTTCCGCGGCTGCCCTCTGCTGTACTCTTTCGGAGCCGGTTTGGATGGTCGAACTAGGAACAGGATGTAAGTTGCATTTGTTTGGTCGTGCGAAGGGGTTCTGAGGAAGCTCAGATTTTCCCCCCTGTCTTCGTATACGACAACCTCATGATGTTTAGAGGCCTCAATGCAACCCAGCCGGTCTGCGACTCTCGCTCTTGAATATTCGATTGCCATCGCATCCACGCTTATCACCCGGGGTGTTTCACCTGCATTTCTGCTCAGATGTGCGAGCAGCGTACTTGCCTGTGTGAAAGGCGTCCGACCTTCCGAGTACTCTATTAGTGCAATCGTTTTGTTCTTCGATCGCACCAACCGAAATCGGTGGCCGTCTAACTCGCACACCGGGATGGCGTCGTAGGTTTTCCGCTTCATCGTGACTTTGCGGTACTCCCATTGAGCAGGCGAGACAATCCAGGCGACAAACGGGCTCGTTTCCGTTCCCAAGCGAAGCAAAAGCTTATTCCGAATCTTTCTTTGTTGCTGTCCATGAAGAGAGCCACTCCGCGGATACGGATCCCTGCTTCTCCTCGGTCTGCGTTCTCCAGTAGTTGTTTGACGGAGATGCTCTTCGAGGAGTTATGTTGGGCGGGAACCGCATGCCGCGCGGCGTCCACAGACAGCGGGGCAGGGTGTGGTGGTGATGGGGGGCGCGTATTTGATTTAGTGGAGTTTCTCATGGCCGCTATGCGGAATGAGCTCTCCATGAAGGACAGGAGCCGTGTTCTGTTATCTGGATCTACTAAGATGTTGTGGAGATCCGAGACAACCAGTCTTCTGTCGATCATAGATTCGAGCTCATGTCTTGCGACCATGAATCGGGGACAATCGACTAGCACGTGCCAGACCGTTTCGGGTTGGTCGGGGTCACACTCGCATGCCGGACTGCTCTTGAGCTTAAATCTGTACAGGTAATCTGCTATTCCTCCGTGTCCCGTCAACGCTTGTACCTGGAAGGAGTCAGTTTCGTGGTTCTCATCACCCGATATGCGTTTGCTATATCAGGGAGGAACGTCTGGGTGACTTTTCCGGTGTCCGAGGTCTCATATCGATCCTGCCATTTCTTGACCGATTCTTCGCGGATTTTCCTTTTGACGTAGGACAAGGGGATCCCCTCGTAGTTCCTGGGTGACTCCGTGAGTGCCGCCGATTTGGCCAATTCGTCGACTCTTTCATTGCCGACGGTGCCAACATGCGCTCTCACCCAGAAAAGACGAAGAGATCTCCTTCAGCATTTATCTGTTCAATGTTTTCCTTTACGCACTTAACCAAGGGGTGGCTCGTTTTGGGTTATTTAGCAGTTCGAGTGAAGATCGGGAGTCACTCAGGACATTGACTTCTGGGTCCTTGCTCTTTAACGCCATTTGAGTTGCCCGGTAAAGAGCATAAAGTTCCGATTGAAAGACTGTGCATTCGGAGTGGAGCTTGAAGGTCGAGTTCTTGACCTCTCTGCCATTCTCCCACCATGTTAGAGCAGCTCCAACTTTACCTTCAATTTTACTGCCATCAGTATAAATTTGAGGCCCTTGTGGAAGATTGGAGGTGTCTTCTAGGAGCTCGTACTCTACGGATAACTGCGTGGACGGATGGGGTTGGTCTAGGCAGTTAACATTCTGTTCGAGCTCCATTTCTGGTGGGAGGTAGTCTTGGGAGAGGTTCTTTTTTACTCTGTACAAATTTGCCGCTTCCTGTATTCTCAGATCCAGGGGGAGCAGGCCGGAAAGGGCAAGTGATGCTTTCAGAGAAACAGTACGGTACGACTTACAGATTTTCTGGGCAAAACCTCTTTGGATAGCGTTCAACTGAGACTTGTTTTCCTCGAAGTCTGCCGCTTGCGCCCATACACGAGTCGGGTTATGCTGAACTAGATCCCATAAGTGGCCGTATCGACTAAAACGAATACGTTGTCCCACCTGCACCCCTGGTGGCGAGGACGCGAAAACGTGGAACCGTGTCGACTTACCCGTTTCTATTTCTATGTGATTTGGTACGAGTGAGTTTAAAAATAAGGCTCTTGTATGCAATGCAACCCGGGTCCTTGAGCCGAGACTGATATAGCCCGCCATTAGTATCGCCGGACCGCCGGACCGCCGGAGTAGGCACTGGGTTGGTCAAGAGACTCGTAAAAAAATCAATAAGTGTCACAATAAAAGTAATGACACCCTGAAGTTCTGCAATCGATGCTTTGCCTGCGAACTGGTTAAGTCCTTAAAATATTTCGATAGTTACGACGTGTTTGAATACTGACGTTTTGATACAGTTATGATGACTGTTTCACGCAATATCATATTTATATAAAAGTCCCAATCATTATACTGCTACATACTACTACATAGCACTGCAATGCGCTCGTCACTCAACGTGACACGTCAGTTATTATGGTGAACAGGTCGTTTTATATGGAAATTGTTTTGGAATTTTGATTTTGCTAAGTTTCATTAGGACACACAACGATGGGGGCACGTAAAAAAAACAGTTTTTGTTTTATGTTTTTTTGTTCACATTTATAAGTTTGAAAATCTTTCAGAGTTCTTGTTTTTTAAACATTTCATTATATATTTTCTTATTTTATACTAAAGAGTGACAGGATGAGTTTGTCCATGTGCTCGATTGTAAGCAACACGCCTAGCCATTAACAGTACAATGTCACTGTAGGCAACATAGTTATTGGAATATGAAGAGTTCAAATCATTACCTAATACTGTAGGCAGCAATCATATTTGTTGACCAGTAATTTAAAGTTTACTGCCGTGCTCTAAAGTTGATCTCAAATTTCTTTCGCAACAATGATGCAAACGTTACTTCACATCCCTGATTACAATTATCGCCACAAACAGAATGGGCATGCGTCGGTCCTATTGTTCCTGGGCCGTATGGGCGTACCCTCATTATCTATAAGCAATGGCTAATGGGTAATGTCGAGATTTAAGAGCTGCTGCAAATTAGTTTTGTTTCTGAACGGTTTGACCCCCTTCTGTCGTACTTAGCTTATTTAGGATTACACAGGCTATCTGTTCTAAACTGAAAGGGCTTTTTTTTGGTAATTGTATATTTTTTTTTTTTTTTGTTCCACCTGTACTTCCCCCAGCACAAGCCGGGGACATTGTCAAGATGAACATTAGCAGAAGCAGTTTTCTGTTTGTTACACAGATCGGCCAGATATTTAGATTATCTGCCTTATGTAATACGCAAATTAATAAAAATAAAGGGCATCACATCTTACGCATTTCATACATTTCTGTTAGGATCAGGTTAGTACTTACTGTATTTCTTTTTTTTTTTTTTTTCTCTTAATTTTTTTTTTTTATATATATATATATTTTTTATTTTTTTTATTATCCCCCTTTTAATTACGTTTTTTTTATTATTATTATTTTGTAAATATACTTAGCCTAATTGTTAGTATAGTTAAGATATCATCAATTAAAGTAACGTTATCGGTACGTGTTTATATAACTATTGCAGACCTCAAAATGAATTTTACATGTTGGTATAACATGCTAATATTCATTACTGGTGATTAACAGATTTTTTTTTTTTTTTTTTTTTTTTCTAGAAGGAGAGCGAATATTACCTAATATGCTGCACACCTTCATTTTCTACTTACTTTTATTTATCCACCTGTACATTTTTATTAAATCTTTTAAACATGATCTGGTTAATCTACTATACTATCAGATATCTTGGTATTAGGTAATTGTATATTTCCGGCATTCTGGCAAAATCGGTTACTCCTAACAAAAACATATTTAAGTTTTACAATATGCATAGCTTTTACAAGGTCGATGCCAAAGTAAAATATATTGTTCTAGAAGATTTTATTACATTTTAACCGACTTCCAAAAAAAGGAGGTTCTCAATTCGGTTCTATGTTTTTTTAAATTTGCTACGCGATAGCTCCTCTAATTTTTAATCGATTTTGATGCTTCTTTTTTGTTTGGTAGATCTGAGTTTCCAAGTTGTTTCACATAAATTTCATTGAAATCGGTAAAACGGTTTTTGAAATATCAACAGAAAACTAAAATTTGCTTACCTTTATCTAGATGACATTACCGTGGAAATTATGAAGTTTAGTAGTGTCTAAGTCAACGAGTTTACATATACTACGTATAGAGTTGGCACAAACGATTTACACCGAAAGCACGGGTAGCATCATTCTTGCCTTGTCGCTCTTGTGAAAGGGTCATACTTTTGTTGCGGATGTATGCACGTCATCTGCTTACGATTGACACAAAGGAACCGTGCGGAAAATTTAACTCTATACGTAGTATATGTAAACTCTTTGGTCTAAGTTCAATTATAGTCTGTTTTTGTTTTACGGAAAAAAAAATTAGCAATTCATTCTATGTTCCCACTAGGACTCGATATATTAAGTAACTAACAGAATCCCGCGATTATGTCCGCGTAGTTTCCATTCGCCTAATTATTCCGAGATGAAAATCATCCAACGCCATTCCACGCCACGTATGTAAAATCAAAAAGTGCTCAAAATATCAACCCGATTTGTTTAGCTGATACGACTTTATTGAACACATTGTTTGCACATATGAGATGGATCAGAATCAGAATCATTTATACCAAAACTGTGTACAAAGGTGATGTTATAAATAAGGGATATAGAAACAACAGTTCTACCCTTTGCGGGCATGCAAAAATAAGGCCTCATTGGAATGAGATTACAAAATTATCAGAACGATTTACACATATAATACATCTCTAAGTATCAAGTGGAGGCTCTGGAATCGATTAAGAGACGTACCAAAAGGCTTATAGACAACAACACCCTTGTGTGTAAAAAACTTCAGTCTCGCACACCGTCGCAAGATCGCTAGCTTAACTGTGTACAGGATACATTTCGAAGAGTGTGCAACTGGTCTGGATGATCTAATACCGCCTTGCCCTTTTTTCTATCGGACTGCTAGTGGTTTAAAAAGGCGATATCGTTACATGGTTCAAGTTCCAAAAACTCGTCCGAATAGTTTTGACTCTACTTTTGTGAAAAGTAGGTCCAGGATGTGGAATGCGTTGCCTTAGTGTGTTTTTTGCGATGGTTACAATCTTGGTGTTTTCAAAATCGAGATAAACACGCTCCATCGTAGACCACAGCGTCGCTTAATGTCAGGCGATTTCTTTTTACTGTAATATGTTCGCACTTGACCGCCATCTCGCCTGATGTTAAGCGATGATGCGATCTACGATGGACCGTGCTTACCTAAACGAAGAAACCGATTCTCTCTCGATTTGACGACACCAAGTTTGTAACTATCGGGGAAAACCCACTCAGGCAACACATTCCACTACCTAGACGATAGATGGCGGTGAAGCGTAACCTATAAAAGTTAAATAAAACACAAACAAACTTTCACATTTGTAATATTAGTAGGTTTTTTTATTTAACAAGGGATTAAAGCGCTTAGTACGATTATGATTTGCATTAGCAATATCTGCCATGTTTAAATACGTAAAATCAGAAAATGTGGTGAGATCTACATACAACATAAATACCCGCCTCCTCAACAATAGGGTCAAACTGAAAGTTCTTAGAACTGGCCACTTATAAACAATATAATAAAAAAATAATTCTATAATTTGAAAATAGAACTCTTTGCCAATATTACTGAGTATATACTTCATTCATTTGTCATTTGTTTTACGATTTGGCGGCAAATTGAAAATTGTCTGTGTCACGTCAACATGAATTTAACACGAGAAAATTTTCGTGCAATGATTTTTTATGACTTTCGATGTCATTTAAGTCAACAAGAAAGTTATAATAGACTACGATTGGCCTTTCACGATGAAGCCCCATCTCGTGCGACTGTTTACAACTGGTTTAATGAGTTTAAACGTGGTCGCACTAATCTCACTGATGATTTACGTGAGGGACGGCCTTCTACGGCGACGACTGAAGATAACATCTGTGTTGTGCGGCGTATGATAGAGACTGACAAAAGAGTGACCTATCAGCAGATTCGGACAAGCTTAGGCATTGGTATGAGTCAAGTGCACAAAATCCTACACGAACATTTAGCGGTCAGGAAGCTTTGCGCCCGGTGGATACCTCATAATTTGACTGAGGCCCAAAACTCCATCGTGTGGATTGGTGCCGTAAAATGATTGAAAGATTTAACGGAGGTGACTCAAATGCTGTGTTCGACATACTAACAGGTGACGAAAGCTGGATTTACTGTTATGATCCTGAAACCAAAAGACAATCTGCTCAGTGGGTGTTTCCTTGAGAGGAGTTGCCAACTAAAGTGAAGAGAGATAGAAGTGCGGGGAAAAAAATGGTGGCCTCGTTCTTTGGAAGTATAGGTCATTTCGCAACAATTGTGTTAGAGGAAAACAGTTTCTGCAGAATGGTACACTACCAATTGTTTGCCACTTGTCTTGGAAAAAGTTCGAGAGAAACGACCTCGCAGTAGGATCCTCCTTCACCACGACAACGCCTCATCGCACACCGCCAAGCGAACGATCGACTATTTGGCGACATCAAACGTTGAATTACTGGGTCACCCGCTGTATAGCCCCGACCTCGCGCCTTGTGATTTTTATTTATTTTCAAAAATTAAAGAAAAACTTAAAGGAAAGCGGTTTATGAATGCTGAAGAAGCGGTGGCTGCGTATCGGGATGCCATTGAAGAGACCCCTAAGGACGAGTGGGCAAAGTGCTTTTCCCAGTGGTTCCATCGCATGCAGCGGTGTATTGACGTGAATGGACAATATTTTGAAAAGATATAATAAAACTAATAACTGGCTTATGTAATCAGTTTTTGATTTTCTAAGAACTTTCAGTTTGACCCTCGTACTAAAAGAGTTAAGATAATTATACTACGTATAGAGTTAGATTTTCCGCACGGTTCTTTTGTGTCAATCGTAAGCAGATGATGTGCATACTTTCTATGGCAACAGAGTGATGTGCCGCGACAAAAGTATGACACTTCCACAAGAGCGACAAGGCAAGAAAGATGCTACTCGTGCTTTCGGTGTAAAGCGTTTCCGCCAACTCTATACGTAGTATATGTAAACTCTATGCAAAATACGAAATTATAAGTCTTCACTTCTGTCGGCAGTCTCTACGACTGCAAATCCTACTACTAATATTATAAACGCGAAAATGTGGATGTTTGTTGCTCAATTCAGTCGCATTATCACGGAAAAATAACAGGAATGAGAAATACGCAGGTAAAACCGCGAGTGCTCAATCCAGTCGCGTTATCACGGAAAAATAACAGGAATGAGAAATACGCAGGTAAAACCGCGAGGTGCCGCTAGTTTCTACATGTTTTATTATTTTTATTAAGTGTCCATGTAGTCAAGATATATCATTTTACAGTAAAAAAAAAACAATACAAGCACCTACTTACTTAGGTACCTAATATAAACCAGAACTAGTGTCACGACGTTGCCAAAAAATGACCTGTCCTGAGCCCCCGACAACCATCAGATAAGACATCGGGCGATAAGCCATTCGTGATCATCATAATGCCGTGACGGAGGAGTCCTTGCTTTAGTCTAGGCCAGGCCGTCCAACATACAGGCCCGAGCCACCATACTGCTAGCGTAAGTAGGTACTTACGCCAGCCGTATGTTATACTTCACGGGGCCCGCGATCTGGTTAGAACTTTAAAATATATTATCCTAAAACATGTAAAACGCGCGAGAATTTATATTTTAGCAGTTTGCCATTTGTTTTGGCCCGTTTACCTCTCTGCGAAATTTTGTTGCACACCCCTGGTCCATACCGCTATCTATACGGCTATACCGATCGATTGCAAGTTACGGCTGGTCCAGTAAATTAAGGCTGGTCTAGTAAGTTACGCCTGGTCTAGTCAGGAGAATGGCTGCCGATCCGGAGTCTCTGGTTCGTATTGCATCAGTCTTTTGAACGGTGAAGAAAAATATCGTGAGGAAACCGGCAATCTTTCGAGGTTATGTACCATATGTGCAATCCACCAATCCACACTGGACTAGACCAACCTTAACTAAATACAGTAGACAAGGTAGAAATACTAAGATACCCGTAACATCGCGTAGAGGCTGGAAAGTAAATAAATAGAGATCGAGACTTTTTCATACAACATCGTCTAGCGTTAAACTAATCAAATTCTGTGCTATAGAAGCCGAGACTTATACCTTTTTTATAATACATATTAGGTAACAGGACAAGCTAGATAAATGCCAGATAGTGAGCAACACTGTCTGTCCAAAATAGCACTGTGTCACTCAAAATTTGAAACAAGAACAAAATTAAAAATTTTGACTAACGCCCGACATCGGATTTGTTATCTGTACAACATTCTACTAGTCAATCTCTTTCATTTGATACCCATATTAAGGGAGTTGTGAAAAAAAGAAATGTATTTCGCCATTTTGTGGTAGCTGCCATCTTGGATTTGAAATTTGTCATAGTGCAAAGTATTCTACTAGTCAAGCCCTTTCGTTTGATACCCATATTGAGGTAGGTTATAAAGAAATATTTTGTCCGCCATTTTGTGGAGGCGGCCATCTTGAATCGATATTAACCAAACATAGCTAACGCACGGATATTAACCTTCAAATAAAAAAACGGATCGAAATCGGCCCATCCGTTTGAGCTCTACGGTGCCACAGACAGACACACACACAGACAGACAGACAGACATCGACGTCAAACTTATAACACCCCTTTTTTGGTCGGGGTTTAAAAACTATCTAGCACCCTTCACTATCGTCACCTATAGATGATTTATCCCTTGTGCCCAATTTTTTTTTGATTTTCCCTTCAAACCGGAACAGAATATTTGAATCTTTTTCGAATATACTTCTCATATCTATTTATTTAGGTCATTATCGAGCCCGCTGATTAACCGTTTATTCTTATTTATGAACAAAGCACACAATGGAATTCTTATTATACGATAATTATTACCCCCTAATTGCCTTAGGTAGTACTTACTTACGTTAATTAGGTAGTATGTACTTACCACGAACCAGTTTCTAACGAACGTAATAACTTCCATTGTAAATTTCTTTCTCCTTATTTCAACCCAAAGAAAAGTATGGGGCGGGTAATTAAAATTATTGTTCTCTCCTTCGGCCATTCGTGAAAGGGCGCGGAGATTTTCCCTGAATAATTCATGCGAGCGAGCCTCAGGCTGCTACGTTCTCTCGTGACCAAACTTTTTCGACCCCTCATAATATGTAATTGGGCGGGGGTGGACACTGGAATTAATATTACAATCATAGTAGGACGCGAACACATTTCATTGCCCCAGAAATAATTTAGTAATTGTAATTGTCCCAGAAAAGATGTACCTATTTGTACTTCATTGGAAAAGACAAATCGTTCCTTGAACAATTTTTAAAATAAAACTGTCGAAAACAAAATTAAACAAATCTTAATTTCTCCAGGAAAATATCGCACATGTAACAATTTTACACAGGTAGCACTAGATGGGCTTCCTCTGTTGTTGCTCTACAACTCTACACACGACCAATGTCAGTAACTCGCAATCATATCATGTAATCTATACTTATAAAAAAGAATTCTGTACATTGAAGATATTTTGAAAATTTTTTTTTTGGGGCACTCCATAGTCGATAATGATGGCGAAGCTGCATTTTTTTTCTTTCATGTCTGTCTGTCTTTCTGTATAGGGATCACGCATCACGCCGAAACTGCTGATTCAATTCAGCTGAAACTTGGCATGATTTTAGTTTATACTAAGGACATTGCTGTAGGCTACTTTTGACCCCCAAACTCTTATCAGTTTTCTTGCGGGAGGGGGTGAAAGTCAGAATATGTATTTGGTTGTAACTCATGTTTGCGTTGTTTAATTTTATTAATTCTTTTTTTGTTAAAAAGAACACATTTTTTATATTGTCCCGTCAAAATTTGAACAATATCGGTTTGTTGGTTCGGAAATTACACAAACATTAAATAATAACGACACGCGCGGCGCGTTCGGTACATACTTACTTCTAAGTATTCTGTGTCTCACAGACGATCCACAGAATATCTAGATTCTAGATTCTAGAAAGTGCCCACGTGATCGCGTCGCGTCGTCTTGGATGACAAAATAATTGTCAAAAATATATTTTTGTGTGGAAAAACAAACATCATTCGGTTATAATCGACTTCAAACAAAGAGGATGTTCTCAATCGGGTTGCATGTTTTGCATTTGGTTTTATTTTACGCGATAACTCCGCTAATTGTTAGTTGATTTTAATAATTCCTTTTTTGTTTGGTAGAAAATACTTCAGAGGTGATCTTAGATATCGAAAACAGGGAGGTAGTTTTTCAAATATCAACAAAAAACTAAAATCAGCTTAGATTTATCCGTACGACATAGTTATACCTTCTTATAAATTTAGTCTAATGACAGAATTAAATTACCTGTCATTGAAGTAGATTTTTGTATTTTGGAGAAAACATATCAGCATAATAAGTAGCAGCATAAACAACCCATTAAATGTTCCCACTGCTGGGCGTCGGGGCCTTCTCTCGCAAGGAGAAAGACAAGGCTATAATCCACCACGCTGGCTCAGTGTCGGTTGGTGGATTACATATGACTTAGAACTTAGATTATAGGTAGATTTCGGTTTCTTCGCGGTGTTTTCCTTCACCGTTTTAATTACCGGCATTACGAATATGACTCTGAAAAGATAGTGGTGCGCGTGGTTTTGAACCCTGGGTCTCCGGATCGACAGTCGCCGTTCTCCCGACTAGGTCAGCTGTAACTTACTAGACCAGCCGTAACTTATTAGAAAACGTATTATTTCAATCCAAATACTGTTTAAAATTTAAAGGTAGTGTTCAACAAGCTTCGGTGACCGAAGCAGACCGTTGTTAGGGTTCCGTACACAAAGGGTAAAAATGGGACCCTATTACTGAGACTTCGCTATCCGTCCGTCCGTCCGTCTGTCTGTCACTAGGCTGTATCTCAAGAACGGTGATAGCTAGACAGTTGAAATTTTCGCAGATGATGTATTTCTATTGCCGCTTTAATCATGGCGGAACGTATCAAGTGATCGAGTTGAAATTTGAAATAGAATTAGATTACAGTCTGGAAGAACACATAGGCTAAACATTGCCTATGTATAAGTACTCTATGTATTACGTAACAAACATCCAAACAGTGACATTCATAATATTTACAGGACAACGTTGGAACGGCTGAACATATTTGCATGGAATTCGAAACACACGTAGTTTGAACTCAAAAATAGCAAATCGGTTTATTATAGGTTACTGTGACGTAGGAAAGACTAAGCAAATTTGGTAGAAAATTGAAACAGAAATAACTCATAGTCTGAAATACCACATTTATGTATTTATTACCTATCAACCTGAAAAGAAGCATGGGCCCTAAGGAAACAAATATTAACTACCTATCACGTCAAAACGGCACAACGATATGGGTTGACATACAAAACACATATAGTTTAGAGTCTAAAATTTCACATGGGCTAATAAGTCTACATTTTCATTAGCTCCATATTAATATAAGCATATATTTTCGTCAGGAACTTGATGTGATGGTAAGGTAAAAGCCAAAAATGAAAAATATATGCATCCGTTTTGGCGTAGATAATATAGGTGATTTGCGTTCACAATCAAAATAACAAGCAACATAATATTCTCATTAGACGGCGCTAATGCCAGTTTAAATCTAAAAGCACTAAAGGCCATTTAAATCGATGTTTTGCTATTGTGGTATGTATTTTTCCTTTCATCACTAGGTGGCGTTACTGGTATTCTAAATTGTACTAATAAGTTTTTGCTGCTAAAAGGATTATGATGCCAAATTTGGATTCTTTCGTTCTTGATTTTTTCTGTGTTACCTACAATTAAATTTATACATTAACATTAACATTTCACTAGGACTTGGCTTAGATTTACGGGTTCAACTTGCTTGAATATCATTAAAACTCAAAATTTTAATTATTTTGATTCCACACAGGCTTCGTTCAAAATTTTACGCCGGCGAAGTCGCGGGTAACAACTAGAAAACAGCTTGCGGATAAAAAGAAATAGGTAAATAGGTATCAGATTATGCACATTAGCTTCAGACTTTTCATAATGTATCCTATAAATGTATCCTATAAAAATCCTACAAACTTAACACTTGCGGCTATGTTCGATACTACGAAACCTTACTAAGTATGTTTGATTTTGTTTAAAAAAAGAAAAATAAAGATGATAAAATTAAATAAATTCTTGTGTGGAAAAACAAATTCACTCAAAGGTTTTTCAATGACTACTTATCCAAATATTTGACGTACGATACTTCCAATTAATGTATAAGTCAGTAACATCTGCTTACGCGAACGAAGTAGCGGGTTCAGCTAGTTCCAATAATAAGACTAGGTAATTTGGTAATTACACAATTATTAACACAAATTTGTCTATTTCCAAAATAAAATCCCTCAATAATTGTTGGTCCAGACGACACGCCCTCACGACTTATAAAATAGGATAATCTTGGTCCGCAGCCATGGACCCTGTGTGGATCGACCCCGTCGCTTACTTCCGTTCTGCTACAAAGAAATGGGAAAGATACCTACACCCGGTCTTAAACCTAACTAAAATTAACATAGCTGTAGTATTGCTCCCTTTTTTACTCGTGAAGTTTAAGAAAGGTATATACTAAAGCTACAACCAAATTAGTTTGGCGGTGGAAAGGCCGCACTCCGTAAACAAACTCTTCGGGTAAGACACAAAACTGTTACTTGTGTTTATTAAGATATCATACTAGTAATATTCCTCAGTCTCTTCAGCCCCACCTCGCCCCAGAACTTATACATGCACTGCTCTGATAGCGAAGAGCGAGCATGGAAGTCACCACGAAAACTAGCAATCCACCGAGGTTAAGTTACTGGGTGATCTTTGCAACTGGGTGCACTACAAAATGGTTTCCGAACCATGCACCCCAATATAAGATTCAACTTTTTTTTTTTTTTATATATAAATCAAGAGTGACGAGACGATCAGGACATGTGCCTGATGGTAAGCAACATGCCTGACACATAACAGCACAGTGACACGCAGCTATTGGAACATGAAGACTCCAAATCATTACCTAGCACTGCACTGCGCTCGTCACCCAGAGATCTAAGATCTTATATCTCTAAGCCCTGTAATTTCTCTGGAAACATTGCCCTTCAAACCGGAACACAGTAATGTTTGCCCATTACTGCTTGGCGGTAGAATAACTGGCAAAGGTGTGGTACTTCCCCAGGCGGACTCTGCCAAGAGTCCTACCACTACAAAACTTTCACCAATTTCACTATTTTTTTATTTGAAATGTTACGATATAATTAAGAATTATAAATGTATACATTCATGAATAAAGATGTACATATAAATGAAACTTAAAACACAATACCTATAAGTACTTTTTATTGTAGTCGTGTTATAATAATTATTTGCTTCCTATCGAAAGTTTCTGCATCTGCATTGTTTTTTTTCCAAGCATCTCACCTGTGTCACCGCTTTCAAGGCTAACATTATGTGTGCCGGTTAAGCAGCTTAATTAGTCGCAATAAAAACAGATACAATAACGTTTTAATAATTACAACACAAAATACCAACCATCATCATGTTTACCTAACCCTTATCCCACTCATAGTACCCACCACAAACATAGCTATATTAATTACATCGGTATATCGAAAACTTCAGGAAAATCCAACAATATACACAAAAGAAACAATTAAGATCAGTTCATTTATTACAATTTCAAGAAAAGAATACTGTAAAAACCCAAAAGTCAAAAGGTTTTTAAAGTTCCCAAACGAGCGACAAGACAATCGAACTCATTACGGCCCATGAACGAGCTAATAACTAGACTAATGGTACAAATTCGCGATAACATCTCAATAGCGCCGTATCGCACGGAGATGCGCCCGCGAGAGAGAGGGGTTAAACGTATATAGCGAAGATGCGCATGCGCCGACGCCAGTGCGCCAACACACGCACACTGATTTACATAATTTAACACAAACACTTCGACACACCAGTGACTGTGACACACTCGGATTTGATAGCTATCTGGTGAGTATAGTGATTTTTGTTTCCAGTGAAAATGTGTGACTGTGGAATATATCTATAATCTTAGAATGATCATAAAATACCCGAATTTCAAGAAATTTTATAATTTGTCGTGATGGATTAGTAGAGTGAACAACCGTGATAGCTAAAAGTGTCAAACAGTGGCTTTTATAAAAATTGTGGTAAATGTGGAACTCTGCTCGAGTCAATGTTTTATGATTAGTTTAACGGGCTTCTTCAAATCTACAGCAAGCTTTTAAATAAGCCTATCAAATCCTCGAAAATGAAAAATGTTAGGTCCTTGAAAGTCAAAATTATGTAAAAAAAGGATCGTAGGTTCCAATAATAATTGCAGACCAACATGTTACATTTACATTCGATTTGTCCGCTAAATTACAAAATAAAATTCGTATAATTTATAAGAATAAGTATACGAATACCCAATAGGAATGTTTAAGTGAAATTAAATATTTAAGAATATAAGGATTTACATTAAGGATTACAAAAACATTACCAAAAATAATATATTACATTTACTGACCTAAATATTTACAATGGCAACTCACGGTCCCAAAACTAAATTAGAGATAAGCTAATTTGATAAAAATGCTGGCTAAGGGAACTTAACGAATAATAAACCCTGAATAGTAAATTAGATTCAATTGCCCGTGAAAAGAGCTTTTAAATTAAATATTCGTTACATAATTTATACGACGATCTGTCTGGGCGTTTAGATTTTTATAGATTAGATTATAATTAGATTAGATTTAGATAGGCTAGGAACCACAATGCCCTGAAGCGGCCACCGTGAAAGGGCTACTACGCTACGGGGGGAAAAAAAGGTCGAACTCACAGGCGATTCAAAAAGAGCAGTGTACGCCTCACACCATACTGTCCAAACCCCGTACCGCTACCAAACTCTTTACCGTTCCTAATTCAAAGATGTAACAACTTGGTAAATAAAATGAACGTAATTGCTGCTTTTTCAATTTTAAATAATAAAGTCAAATAATACCTATTAAATACATATACATATTTTTGTGCTTTAAACCAAGCTTAAACGGCGACCACGGGAACCAATCAAAGCGTTTTGCCAAAAAAAAACATAAAACCTAACTGTAAAATAATTTTAAATGTTCCGTATAATTTAATTCTGGCAAGCGCTACAGCGGGTATTACTTTAAGAAGCACCAATCAAATTAAGTACCAAAACGATTTTCAAATAATTTGAACGAATTAATCCATAATTGAAAAAAGAGATAGTTATACCAAGTCGTGACGGAGGGAGCGCAATGCCGACCGCAGACGAGTTTCCTTTATATATCATACCTAGTATTATACATTCTGTAACTTATCGTTTCATGTTAAAGGCAATATATTCACGGTTGGATGATGATTTCAGAACTAATCCCGAGGAGGGCGACCACGATGACGCACTTGAATAAGCTGGTGAGTAGTAGTCATAAGGCATAATTTCTATTTTTGGAAAAACCATTTATAACAAAACTTACGTTGCACTACAAAATTAATTACTGTATTTCGGTTTGAACGGCATCGTGACTAGTAAACAACGAATAGATAAAACACCAAACTACACTACACTACCTAACTTCTTACACTAAGCTATTCTGAATTATCCAAAGACCGATGAAGGTCTAGAGATAATAAAGATGATCAAGTATACTACCCGTTGGAAGGGTGCTTATAAGCAATTTAATTATGTAAAAAATAAAGCATTTTAAAAAACAAAATATCAGCATAAGAATAATACGAAAAAGTACTAGCTAATTTTAAATTAACGGGTGAATTGATCCGTCAACAAAATATTTTGCATTATTACATCGTTTAATAAGTATGTAAAGTTTATTACGATATGTATTAAATCCTACGAGTAAAATATTTTTGAATCGCATTCTTATTCGCATACGTATTTAAAAAAAAATTACCATTCCTGACCTGAATAGCTAAGTCAGCTTGACTAGTCTTTCTTAATAAATCCACATTAATTACTAAAGAGCTGACCTGTAATGTTTCTGAGGTACATACATCTTCACAAAAACATAACGTTTAACCCCAAATCTTAAAATTACCTAAAATAAATATTTACAATTATATTAGACACGCAACTTGCCAATTTGCAATCAATTTTACGACGCTATTAATACATTTCAAAACATTTAATGGACGTTTACACATTCAATAAAACAATGATCGTTAACATTAGCATTCAATATTTAAAACTATTTTGTGTTAGCTCAAACTTTAACAATTTGCATATTTTTCGCGAGATATCCCGTAGTCTGGAGTCATCCTACGAGTACTAACCCAACTTTAAATATGAAAGTGTTGCTGAATTATGTCTAAGAACTGAATAGATTAGGCTAAAGTTTGTAATTCGGATAGATCATAGTTTGGAATGGGCTTATTAATTTCTGCTTCCGACAATTCTAAGTTCCTTAAAACATAGACTTTTAAAACATCTTACGCTACAATGTTATTAGCTAATTCAAAGTAGCGAATCATAGTTTTTGACGTGTGGTTTCCGTTATCGAAACTTTTCCGTGGTAATAAGTAGCTTATGCATTGATTCTTCATTCAATAGTTCTGGCAGTAAATAGTTGTAAACATCTGTACGTTTCTACTAAGTTTGTAATTGCGAAACAAACTGTCGCAATCACCTATAATATTAGTAGGCCTAGCTATGCCCCACAGTTTCACTCGTCGAAGTTTATTATACGAGAATATTTTTATAATCTGAGTGATTATATCAAACAATTCTTAACGTTGATCATTAATTATGGGATATTTGCGGAGTAATGCGCCAGTTTTCCCGTATATATAGTTCAGGGCACTACATCGTAATAGCGGGTATTCACTCCTGTGCTTTGACATGCATTCTGATCAGAAACCTTGTCACCTCTACCAAATGTTTGAATTATGAGTTGGCTACCCTTTTCCCACTTCAGATGGGGTCGATTCAATGTGTCCACTTCCTGCAACCGCCTCTCTAATTGCCCGAACCACTTAAAGTATATATGTATAACTATAGTGTTCCGGTTTGAAGGGCATCGTTTCCAGAGAAATTACAGGGCTTAGAGATACAACATCTTAGATCTCTGGGTGACGAGCGCAGTGCAGTGCTAGGTAATGTTTTGGACTATTTATGTAGTAATATCTGCGTGTCACTGTGCTGTTATTTGGCGGGCATGTTACCTTACCATCAGGCACATGTTCTGCTCGTCTCGTCACTCTTTGTTTAAAAAAAACTGGTGCTTCTCAACCTTTCTGTCACTGGTTCTATTTTCATATTTTAACAAAAAAAGCAATATAATACAGTTATGAATTAAATCAAAACTTATTTTATAGTTGCTTTCACTTTGACTTCTTAAGTCAATACGTCATTTTGATCGCTTACCTCGACAGCATGGAGTTTACACCAATTCCATTAAATCGACAATTTACATACTTCAGAACGATCCTTACATAACAAACTAATTTATCCATTAATTAAAACTGTCTAGATAATGTGATGCGGGCTTACAAAACTCCGTATCGTACTTTCACTATTCAGTTCTAAGAGCGGAAATTAAAATTTACCAATTTTACCTCATCGCTACACGAAGTCTGTGATATTACTGGTGGTCTATGATATTATAATATTATATCTAGTTGCGTAGGATTTGTGCTACAAATCTATCAAAAGTAAGCTACAGTAGAAATGGCATTATCTACTTAATATTGATCGTTTGCAAAGCTAGAATTAGAATATGCTAGGGCTTAGATATTTCTGAATAATCTGTGACCTCAAAATGTAATTTGATTGAAAACGAACTTATAACAGTAAAATTGATAATTAAATCCTATTTTTCTACAAACAAGACTAGTTTTTTACAGCCTAGATTTTTAAGTCAGGTGAGGAATGAGAGATTTATAACTTTTACACTTAGTTATTTTTCAATAGTTTGATTATTTTTTTCTTGTTACCTGGGTTACACGAACAAATTAGAAACAAATAAATGTATTTGACTGCCGAAATTACAATATTCAATTGTTTATTTTCATAACTACTAATTTATAATATGAAATTCCCAGGTCACATCATACTAGTTATATTCAATTAGTAATAGTCCTAACTGGACTATTACTAAGTTCAAGTCTTTTCACAGAATTTAGAAAAAGAAAGTGTTTGTACTTATGAATAAATATTGTGTGTAAGTGTGCAACAAATTCTTAATAATACGATACTTCTTATCCTTATTTTCGTGCCAAGAGACCTAACTTCAACCACATAACAGATAATATCTTCAACGCAAGAATTAATGACCTGTAGTTAGTTACAATGTTTACTAAAAAAAAAATGTTGTATAGCTAACTTCATGGTGTCGTTTTGTCGCGGCGGCGTGCGTGCGCATCGTAAAAAAATACTCTTATTATTTATCCCGAATGCGCCAAAACGAGTTTATTTAAAAAAATCTGGTCGGTCATAGTTCGTTTGCTGCGTCATAAGTGCAGTAGAGCCGTTAGCCAGCGTAGGGCGATGTCACAGTGCACATTCCGCATTGCGTCACCGGTGACGATCAGACACCTCCTTCCTCGCGAGTCGCACGTCGCCGCGGTGTTGCGTCACGGCACCAGCCTCCGGCCTGTCAGGGCTGCCACCGGCGCCCACTTAAACATAATCGCTGCTCACTATACAAGTGTACTTGGAGATCCTTTTTATTTCCATAAATGCCATAAATATTCCATAAATCCATTCCTCAAAGGGAGGCTTAGCTTACAAAAACAAATGACTCTTTATACATTAACTCCAGATTTTTGAAATTCAGAAAACTCTCCAAATTAAATAGAAATCCATTATAACTTAAAACTTCCAACTTAGGGCTTACAAAAATTTGTTTTAGTTATTGAACAAAATTGTTGTAAAAACAAAAAAAAAGTGTTTAGAGGTGGCAGCCCTGCAGTAACCGCAAGTAGTTTGACTTAGCGTACAATGAAGAAGGTGCCAGCCCGACGTATTTCAGCGTAATGGCTCAGCGGCGGGCGCTTGCTCCAGGAAGTTCCGACATTGTCGCCCGCTGTTGGCACACGTAGGACCGGAGGATCTACCGCCGAACTATAATTGTCTTAGCTTTGATATAGCTCTCTCTTTTCTTTTCGCTTGAAATGATAGAGACAGAAATAGAAGCCATAGCCGATAGTTAGGCAGTAGAGGGGCGTAGGTACATTATTCCCACTGAGGACTTACAAAGTTATGGGATAGTATTGATATAGGAATGCGGCCAAATGTTTGAGTAGTGGTAGGATGCTTTGCGAGTCGGTCTGGGCAAGTTTGCCAGTTATTCTACCGTTAAGCAGTGATGTGAAAACATTACTGTTTTCCAGTTTGAAGGGTAATGTTTCCTGTGAAATTACGGCATAGACATATAACATCTATCTCTCTGGGTGATAAGAGCAGTGCAGTGCTAGGTAATGATTTGACTTTTCATACTCCATTAGCTGCATGTCACTCTGCTGTTAGTATCAGCATTGCACCCGTGCGAAGCCGGGGCGGGTCGCTAGTTATAAATAAAATGCTAGCTCAAAATTTGAACCAGGCATTTTTAAGCAAGCGAGCTTCAATTATATCTTCTAGCTCATTTCAAGAGCTACAATTAAACAATGACACCAAACTTAGTAGTAAATTAGGTACGTATGTTTTATTGAATCTAGCCTTATTGTTAGAGTTTCTACTTAGGAACTAATTAAATTTTTTGTTCAAACTAAGCAGCTGTTACAACCGAACTAGAGCTATCACTTCAGCAAATGCTTCTGGTGACCTGTGTACCAACATTATTTTTTATCGATCCTAGTACATAATCCATTTTTACGATCTTGTAGACATGTTTTAAGTAGCAATATTTTAACATAATATCCAAGTAATCCGAATTTATATCATTTTACATAACTTACACTTAGAAATTCTACTAATAACTCTTCTAAGATTAACGACATTTAATTAACATGGCTGATCTTTTTAATCAATTCACATATAAATTATTCATTTGAATCGAGAAAGCCGCATGAAGGTCAATGTCGAGCTTCCGAGTCACAGCTTAGATAACCGCTTGCGTCAGCGCGTAGAAATCACGCGGCGCGCCATTCCGAGCCTTCTGTTTAATCTACACTGTGACCCTTTAACCGCATTTTGGCGTTAGCTTCGTACCAACTATTCTGTAATCAATGGCACGTCAATACAAAGTTTGCGTAACTTAGAAGAAAGCCTTCAAAGAAAACCGACAACAAGAAGGCTAACTAACTTGCCTGTATTCTGTGGCAGCATGTCACATTCCTGTAAGCAATTAGGTAGACCGTTTGTTTTTACAACATTGCCAGTTAAGTTGTATAATGCAATTAATTAACATTTATTACCATTTGAGTTAGAGACAAAGGCATTGTTTTACTAATTTAGCTTCTAATTTGAATGGATAAACCACATTTTTAGGAGAAATACAAATATTTTTTTATAAATATAAATTTATAATAACAATTTTGAGTAATGGGGCTTAATAAGTTTGACGTCTATCCTATCTTTACCTGAACCGATTTAGTATTATTGTTTTTTTTTCATTTGAAAAATTATAAGAATAAAAATAAATTTATTTCATAACAAAAAGAATTACCTACATTAGACAACTTTACGACATGAAATAATTTTCTCGATGAATATATTTCATAATACATAGGCAATATGTTTAATCATCGGTGCACATCTTAAATTAATTCAATAAAGTCGAGTACATTCTGGACACATTCTACATTCGGATACTAGTCATTGCTGTAGAATACCCTGTGTTGCAATGACTAGTGCTCTTCCAAAGTTCTAATAATGATAATAACGAAGTGTTGAAGTAATTTTTTTTTTAATTTTAAACAATATTATTGAACAAAATCATGGGTACATTCAAGAAAATAAATTAGTCGTCGTATAGTGAATGGGAACTGTTGTATCAAAATCGTTTCAGCCACGTCAAATTTAGTTATCAGCTCTTTTGTTGACTCGACTTGTTTGTTTTTGTCCAAAACAAATTCATTTGTATTTGTTTTACTTGCAAACATAAGAGTAACCTAAAATTCACAACTGTTTTTAATCTAAACAATTTGATTATTTGATTACTTAGTACAAACATAACTGAAGCAAAGAGAGCGTCTAGTGCAACTTTATGTGCAGGAGAAAGTCCCCGCCGTTGTAGCATTATGAAATAGTAACGATATAAGATGATTTTTATTACTTTTTACGTGATCCATCGTCTGACGACTCTGATTGCACTTTGTTCCGGAAACTGTCTCTGAAGCGTTATTTTATGTGATCACCATCTAACTGATGAGTTGGGCGTATTTATATTGTTATGGACTCTGCAGATACCGCCTAGTAAAATATCACAGTTTTGCCACTTCTATCGCCAAACAGTTATGTGCCAACATCTATTCTAATTTGGAAGGCAATGTTGCAATAGAAATTACAGTTACAATTAAATTATTATCTGTGTTCCAAATTCACCCGATCCGTTCAGACGTTCCGACGTAATTGAGCAATAAACATAAACTTTTTCGCTCTCATAATATTAGGAGGCAGTATGATAGGACCCCTATATATTTTGCGTCAATCTCTAAGATCTACGTATGTATATCTTTACTTTGGTGCAAGATCCATCATGTAGTACTTATCCAATCTCTTACCACATTTTATTCCGTGAAGAAGATTGTTGATTGAAATTGTATTCAGAGCTATCACGATCTAAATCCGAGGATGTTCAGAATGAAATCCCAACCAATAATTCAATAAATATTCAATCATTCAAGCCGCGTTCGACGGCGTGACTAGAATCTTTTCGACCTAACATTATACTTAACATGAGTACGAATGTATAGATAGATTTGAGATTTTTATTATGTACCTAAGTTGGACGATGGGAAGCCAGAAACAAGCAGCAGTTTTTTTGTTTATTTAAAATTTAGTAACTCAAGATAGATAGACTATAATCCGAAATTACATAAATCTAGGCTACTTTAACAAAGTTTTTTTTTTAAACTTGGATAAGTTTACTCGTGGTCTTCACTGTGGGCCTCATAACGAAGCTCAAAGTCACACAGCGAGCTATGGAAAGAGCTATGCTCGGAGTCTCTTTGCGTGACAGAATCCGTAATGAGGATATTCGCAAAAGAACGAAAGTGGCCGATATAGCTCAAAGAGTAAGCAAGCTGAAGTGGCAATGGGCAGGCCATATCGCTCGCATCAGAACTGACAACCGATGGGGAAGAAAGGTTCTTGAGTGGCGACCACGAACCGGAAGACGCAGTGTTGGACGGCCTCCCACTAGATGGACAGATGACCTCACAAAAGTCGCTGGAAACCGCTAGTTGCAGGTTGCGCAGGACCGTTCGTTGTGGAAATCTAGGGGGGAGGCCTATGTTCAGCAATGGATGTCTTGCGGCTGATGATGATTATGATGAAGTTTACTCTTGACCGCCATCTCGCCAGATGCTAAGCGACGATACGGTCTACGATGAAGCATGCTTACTAAGAAGAAAGTGGGTGAAACCGCAAAGCTCTCCTAGTGTATAGATAAACAATACAATTTTAAAAACATAACTGTAAGAGTGACAGTAATAATCAATGACGAAATTGATAAAATAAACAGCCCTTTTTAGGGAAAAAAAGAAAGCTAACAAACGACGGACTAACTGATGGTAAGTGGCCCTATCACTGGTAATTATCGTAATTGGTATCAACTATTACGTCGTATACCAGTATATTATTCAATGTGTATACTATTTTTTTATTTATTTTTTTAAATAAAGAGTGACGAGACGATCAGGACATGTGCCTGATGGTAAGCAACATGCCTGACACATAACATCACAGTGACACGCAGCTATTGGAACATGAAGAGTCCAAATCATTACCTAGCACTGCACTGCGCTCGTCACCCAGAGATCATTGTCAATTGAGATCAAGCAGTAATGTTTGCACATTACTGCTTGGCGGTAGAATAACTGGCAAAGGTGTGGTACTTCCCCAGGCGGACTCTGCCAAGAGTCCTACCACTACTAAACATTTAATGGACTCAAAACTTTTTTATGATCACATCGCCACTTTCCTTTACATTACGCCTAATCTATTAAATATGTATGTAATACTAGCTGTACCCTGCCACGCTTTGCTGTGGCACATTGTGATGCAAAAATTAGTTAAAAACAATCCTTGATGCGGATTATATATCATTGTAAAATTTCAGCTCGATCGGTGCAGAAATTTTTGAGTTTTTGAAGCGTACACAAACCAACATAACATTTTTATGTATAGAGAAGATTACATTTAAAAAAGTAATGTAAATGGATAAGCAGCCCTCCTCATGTACTCACTACTGGGACTTGTGCCTTCTCTCACAAGAAGAGGGCGATGTTTTCCTTCACTTTTAATGTCAGTAGTGATGACAAACTCGTACATTTGCTCTTGAAAAAAACACGCGCGGGAATCAAACTTACGATCTCACGATTGGGAAATCGGACGGTCAAGCCACTGGGCCACCACGGCTTCTTTCTGAAACTCATTTGTATGACACGACTCAAAAAAATATCTGTAGCTTTTTTGAAAGCGGATATGATGTAGTAATAATACAATAAACAATACTGATTCTATTCATGTTATGGTGTAAATCTCCCATCGCCATTGAAAGCTCTAAGTATGGTCATCACGACTTCAAACACATCGCATTCAATGACGGCTGTCCCACTTTCCGTTGCATAACTAAACAATGAATTCCTAATCCATCGGTACATTTAAACAAGTACTTTACGAGAATCGTGGTACTAACCAGCCAATGAGTACAAAACAGCAGTTATAGGTCGCGAGAATAAAAACTCTGGGTCAGAGTAAAGTTCACACCGACACAATCGATGATATGTTATGTAACATAGTAAATGAATCGAGTACTACTCTCAAATAACAGTTAGATACATTGTCGCAAGAGGAAAAACACAGTTTTTGTATAAAAGTATTAAAGACAGCTTTTGAGCATGATTTCGACAGTAAAAAAAGTATTCGCTTCCACATCTAATGCTTTCAACATTATTTTTGTTATTTTGACCCATAAGCTATTTTAGAGTGTACTGTTAAACACATCCTACATTCATATGTATTTGTCATATAGTACGTTTCATATAGTAATCTGTGATAAAACTAGGGGCATATCCTGACTTCATTCGGTTTGAATAGTAACAGTAAAAATTTAATAATTCACACATCGCCGAGTCCTTAACTAAGCGAAGCTTGTACTACGGAAGGCAAATAGTTGAAATAACACATATTTAATTAATGCAAACCATTTTATTTAGTTCTAAAAAATTTGAATTCTGCTATGCTTTATCTATACCTGAATATATTCATCAATGTCTTCACGCACCATGTAGTTTATTTACCCTATTTTTTTATTGAAATTAGTTGAACAGTGCTTCAGAAGCTATTTCATAAAGCCGTTTTTATTTGAATTAGCAAAAATATTTGTCCAAACAAAAATCGCTTGTTATCGAAAAGACAGCGCGTGCTCAAGACCAACCTTGACGCATTCATTAAAACTGGAGTTCAAGGTACTGTCACGGACGTTATACTAATTAGTACGCTTTCTTTGTTTTCATTTTATTGTCTTTATTTTTGTCTCAAATGTGAACTGTGACAATTGAATCGAAATTATTTACTTCTCGGTCAAATGAAGTAGTTTTAATGTATTGCGTATTTTGATTCTGTGATGTTTAATCTCAACTTCGATTATAAATAATAAATATATAGGTAAATAATTCAATTATAAATACATATATGGGTATGTTGTTTTTTTTAAATCCATAGTTCAGAGGGGGGTTCAGAGGTTTAATCGAAATCAAAGAGGCATTTTTCAAAATATGAACTATGAACTAAAATTTACCTCGACTCGACTGGTATCGTGGCTTAGTGGGTACTAGCTCTGCCTGCGAAGCCGATGGTCGTGGGTTCGATTCCCACCCAGTGCAAATATTTCTGTGATGAATTCAAACGTTTGCACTGTGTCTTGGTGTTTCTATTTATAATAAGTATGTATTTAAAACTAAATATGTATTATATCAGCTATCTGGCCGCCATAGTACAAGCTTTGCTTAGTTGGGGGTCAGATGGTGTTGTGTGTCAATTGTCCACCAATATTAATTTATTATTATTAGATACTTCCATAGAAATCTGGACGACTTAGTGATTAGCTTCTTGTGAAATTTTATCGAGTCTAAATTTATTTTTAAATTGAAGTCGGTTTTGTTTTTTGCAGAAAAATAACACAAACGGGTTCGAATACTTGTAATCAAAGAGTAGTTAGAAGGCATACAATCAGAGCTTGCAGCTATCTAGTAGTATAGTAGCTATATGTATGCCAGTTTTCTTTCGACGTTTCCCGAGCCAGGCGCTCGCATGCGGCCAGTGTGTCACCGCACTTAGCCCGTAAGAATAGAAACACTTTCGCCTGTGGCCACGTGACTCTGACGTAACGTGTCTTTAGATCCGCAACATTATGTTATAGCACGTTATAGAACGCAGATCCGACGAGCAATGTTTCCGCGCAAACAACCGCTTTCCTGAATAAATGAATAAATTCATGATCAACTTAATTTGTACACTTACTTCAGCTTGCCTAATTGAAGCGCACGACCCACTTATTAACATGATTACATGACTATGCATAATCTAAATAATTTGTTTGTAAATGAGATATTGTACGCAGACTTAGGTGTGAAACATAATTAATATTGAGATTAAAATTCATAAGCTATCTTTATTCGTACAATGTACAGATATTTCCGGAAATCTTGTTTAAATGTTTAAAAATATCTGGCTAAATAATATATAATACAATTAGTAGCAGACTCGAATGAAAACCATAGATACATTATTTGATAATGAAATGCGATAAGTAGGTAATTATAAATAGCAGGGCATAAAATCCATAACAAAAATGCCTAAAAATGTGCTCCAAAGAGTTTATTAAACTTTTCCGAAGTCGACGAGAAGAAATCAGGGTATCTAGATTATAGTTACAGCTACAAAAAAAGTATCTACTTACGGTTTACTGTGGTACTTTACCTATACAAAGAAAATTCTTAATCCGCTTTAGATTAATGTATGAATCTGGGGCACGCTCGATATGAATACAAAGTAACCTCTTTATGCTCAGTTACCATTGTAGCATGTAATAACCTGCTTCGAGAAAATTGGCGGGAAAATATTAGCGCCATTTGCGTTGGAAAGTGTCATGACGTTGCGTCTCGCCGCTTTGTACTTTGTAGAAGTTCCGTACAACAGACAGTTCCTCTCGAGGTCAGAAAAAAGGCCTATTAACAGCGAACGTGTGTGAATTTGTATTAAAAAGTCGTTTAAATTCTCTCTCATCGGCTGCAGATCAATATAATGATAGTGTTTTGTTTAACTTTCTTCGTGTTCCGCAATTAGTATTCGCTCGGAGTTCGCTGAATAAGCATTGAAACAAACAAAACCGTGGCAATAGAAAGATGGCCGCGATGTTGCAAACGTTTTTGTTAGGAAGAATTATTGCTGTTAATTAATGGAGTGAGGCAACCGAAGGCGTCGACGTGTTCCGTAGATAAGTCACTCGGCGGGAAGTGCAATTACGAGGTGAATTGAAAGAATGCTCGTGAATCTGCATGCGGCCGCAACAATGGCGCGAGCGTTGCGCAGCGCCGCCGCCGCGCCGTTCCCATACGGCACGCGTTCCCATGAGACGCCGCGCCGGCCGGATACTCACAGTCTAGATTTACGACCACCTTGGGGTTGCTACACTAAAAAATTGCGTCGCTTCGCGATGCTGATGATACCTTTAGCAACAACGCGTTATTTTATTGCGCTAATCCACCCACATACATATCCTAACTCAAGACTCGGATCTACTCTTGTCTACTGCACTAGCATAATATTTATAGGTTTGATTAGTGACAATCTAAACTCATTACTAAACACTAAAGCACATTAATGTTTATAAAATGCCGTGTTTTGCTTCCAATCAATCTCTGAGAATCCTGATTAGTAAACGAAGTTACTGACTTACATATTTTACCTATTCGCCAATAGCTGATTGCACTCCAAAGCGTAACAATGAGCTCAAGAAACGGAATGCATCTGATAAACCAATAAAATTACGCAATACCGAGACCTGCGATGCAGCTGCCAGTTATGTTATCATCACGATAACGCCCAATTATCAGACCTTTTTACCATACAATGCGTGCTGAATACGTACCTACTTATATAATATATTTATTGGATCAGTGGAGATGATTTCCGTGCTTCTATATGACTGGGAAGTTGCGGTCGGAACAGACAGCAAAATTTTCTCAAGTCGTTGGTGACGTACTGAGCCAATACCAATGCTATTATACAATAATATACAATATTGTCTTTCATCATCATCATCATCCGCAAGACATTCACTGCTCAGCATAGGCCTCCCGCCTAGATTTTACCAACGCACGGTCCTTTCCCCCTTTTCTTCCCCATCGGTTGTCAGTTCTGCGAGCGATATGTCCTGCTCATTGCCACTTCAGCTTGCTTACTCTTTGAGTTATGTCGGCCACTTTCGTTCTTTTGCGAATATCTTCATTATTGTCTTTAATTTTAGAATATTTGTAACATTTCTTTATCACAACATTTTTAAGAATTATGCTACAGTGATCACCGTTGCCGGGGGGTAGTTCAATGTTAAGCGTTAATCCTCATGAGAAGCCAACGCCATAAACAATTTTATATCCGTAACTAGCGGCCCGCCCCGGCTTCGCCCGTGGTACATATATATAACCTACAGCGTTCAAGGATTACGAACATATGAAAGAACGGTGAACGATTTTTTTAAATCGGTCCAGTAGTTCCCGCGATTTTCGTGTTCAAACTATATATATGCTATAGGCTACTTTTGATCTCCAAATTATCGTGCTGTTTACTGGGGCAGAAGTGATACCTGTAGACAACTGGCGGGGATAACTAATTAAATGACGATTGATCAGTTATCGACCGGGGATGAAAAATGATTAAATTACTAAAATGGCTATTACAAAATAAGGGTTGATCGTAGAAAGGTGAAAATTGAGGATTATATGTATTTTTGTATGTTATATCATAAAAAAATAGAAATTAAAAATTTTGTATAAAAAATAAATAAAAAAAATTTGGGGTGGACTACCCCTAACATTTAGGGGGATTAAAAATAGATGTTAGCCGATTCTCATAGATACCGGATAAGCACAAAAAATTTCATCAAAATCGGTCAAGCCGTTTCGGAGGAGTATGGCAACGAAAACTGTGACACGAGAATTTTATATATTAGACTAGCGGCCCGCCCCGGCTTCGCCCGTGGTACATATATATAACCTACAGCGTTCAAGGATTACGAACATATGAAAGAACGGTGAACGATTTTTTTTAATCGGTTCAGTAGTTCCCGAGATTAGCGTGTTCAAACTATATATATGCTATAGGCTACTTTTGATCCCCAAATTATCGTGCTGTTTACTGGGTCAGAAGTGACACCTGTAGACATTTGGCGGGACCAGCGGCGGGGAGTTTTCGACCAGAGAGGAAAAATATTAAATTACTAAAATGACTATTAAAAAATAGGGGTTGATCGTAGAAGAGTGAAAATTGAGGATTGTATGTATTTTGTATGTTGTATCATAAAAAAATAGAAATTAAAATTTTTGTCTAAAAAATAAAAAAAAATATTTAGGGGTAGACTACCCCTAGCATTTAGAGGGATGAAAAATAGATGTTGGCCGATTATCATAGATACCGGATAAGCACAAAAAATTTCATCAAAATCGGTCAAGCCGTTTCGGAGGAGTATGGCAACGAAAACTGTGACACGAGAATTTTATATATTAGATAGAGCGGAGCAGTTGATATTACTTGTTATGTTGTGATATTCCAAGCTCAATAATTACGGAACCCTGAAACCAGCACATTTTTAGCTAAGCAATTCAAATTGTGTTTGATGTATCACAGGTGTTACACTAGTATTTCATTACCGAATATTTATCGTTGTAGATTGATGGAGAGAAGCCCCAGCAAACATTCCGTAATTTAAAAATCAAATCATTAGATTTTTTTCTATATTAGGAACATCAAACGAACTCTCAAAGATACAAAATTGAGGTTACTTCAAGCTTTGTACTCGTAATATGGCAGTAATCAAAGGTGTAATAAGCTCCCATACATACTTACTACGATACTTGCACGATAATAATTATCTTACGAATACCTATTGGAAAGACAGGTCATTGTCATAAACCAGTCTTCAATACGTGCTAGACCAAAACAGCTGTAGCAAAGAGCAAAGAGTAAAGGTAGAAAGTTCAACAAAGGCGAACATTTAGCGACAATAAAAGCGTGGCATCGCATTCGTCGCGCTGGTAAGGACGCGCGCGCGCAGGCTTGAATGAAGCCTCGCCGAATGGATTCGTCACTCGGTTCTATTGCCGAGTGTTCTGGCACCATGCGACCGGCGAACTTTGCGAATTGTTGTGTCATCTTAGATCAGGTCCAAATGGTACAAATGAATCCCGGCAATATGTTAAATGCGAGAGTTTGTGCGTACGGAACTATGAATGGATGTGTGCAATTTTGTTACTGTTTCATGTGAAAAACACCTATTGAATATATCTTGCTAAAATTCGGTACAGAGAAGGAATTGTCTGCAGTCTAATATAATACATAGGGTACTTATTTTAGGCAGGATCATTTTGGAAATGAGAACTACGCGGGTAAAACCACGGGGTGCTGCTAGTTATTTTTAACCCCCGACCAAAAAAAGGGGTGTTATAAGTTTGACGTCGATGTCTGTCTGTGGTGTGACTGTCTGTGGCGCCGTAGAGCTCAAACGGATGGGCGGATTTCGATGCGTTTTTTTTATTATTTGAAGGTTAATTTCCGTGCGGATGTTCTTAGCTATGTTTGGTAAATATCGATTCAATATGGTCGCCTCCACAAAACGGCCGACAAAATATTCCTTCACAACCTACCTTAATATGGGTATCAAATGAAAGGGAACTACACTAGTAGTACACTACTGGTAGTAGTAGCAGTACTATACATTATAACAAATTTTAAATGCAAGAAGGCCGCCACCACAAAATGGCGGATTACATTATTTCACTACTACCTCAATACGAGTATGAGTATCAAATGAAAGGACTTAACTAGTTAAATATTGTACACATTACAAATCCGAAGTAGTCGGGGGTTAATCATTTTTTTTAATTTTGTTCTTATGTAATCTACGTGTATTTGAAGGCAATTAATGTCTGCTGAGATCAGAAAGCCCAAGATCCGGCTGAGTAGTTATCCTGTAACAGGCGTATGTCCAGTATTGGACTAGTATTATAGATTGATAATGTAAGAGTATCGACTAAATAGACTCGCAATGTTATCACGAGCCCAACAACGTATATTGGGTGCAGCAAAAATCGTAGATTAAGCAACAAAGATCCAAACTTTAAAAAAACCGTCGTAGCTTGAGACACGCTTCTCTGCTATCTAGCTCGATGGCGGAGGACGATTTCACTTCATTAGTTGTTACCAAAATCAACTAACAGTATTAATATACCTAAATCTTTATTACACAGACTACAAATGGGTACAGCAAAGTTTTAACGCAGCTATGCACTAAAGTAACAGACTTAGACTACACATTTTACGTCTACCTTAAGCTAGCTTAATTATTAGATAGCAAAATGCAAAATCCTTAATGTAAATGTGTTATTCTTTCAACGCGTGCCTAAATATTGTGTTGTAAACATAAACAGTTCTTATAATCCTATGATTTAAGTACGTAATTAAGTGATTAAGTTCACGTGCCGGGGCTTTCACTCCATTGTAAGATTATTTAACAGCTCCGATACGATCTAACGCATCAGAGCCTCGCCTATCAACAACCTGAGCAGCATTAGCATGATTGCCGCTACAATCTGTTCATCTTACTGACAGCCTGTGTTTTACAGCTTCTTTGAAATATCAATTAAAAGAATTACGTGTTTTAGCTCTCTTGGTATAATCATCATTAAATGTGCTGGGATTCGAGGCCTTCTGTCGCAAGGAGAGAGACAAGGCCACAATCCTTCTCTCTGTCGGCGGATGTCGCATGACCTCGAATCTTAAAACGTGCCCTTTTTCACGATGTTTACCTTCACCGCTAAATTCTGCGGTGATGACAAACTTGTACACCTTCATTTTTTTCTCAGAGGTGCAGGCGGGATTCTAACCTACAGCCTCATGATTGTGAATCACACGTTGTAGGCTTTTTATATTTGCCTCGGATCTGTGCCGATCGAGTCCGGGTTAAACGCGATAAAAAAAATTTGCTCACCTTACCTAGGTCAGTCTTGCCTTTGTCACAACTCTCCTCCACCTGTTATCACCGCATCTAGTGTGTCCAGCCCATCTCCGCTTAAGGAGTATTAAGCGTTTTTATTTTGATTAAATCTCTTTGTTTTAGAAATCTGTGAAATCTCGCATGTAAATTCACGTTTTTTTATATCGGTCTATGTAAATGAGTATTACGGAATATGCAACCAAATACTGTAGTTTGTAAATTGCCACACCATAAAAGTTAAATATATGCCGAGATAATTGTGAAGAAGGGAGAATTCCTTCGAAAACATTGGAAATTCAGAAAACTAGAACACACACATTGTGTTCTAGTTTTCTGTAGTTGTTCTGTTAGTAAACATAGTTAAAACATAACCTAACTTCCTTACAATATGGATACAAATTTTAATAACACGAACGTTTTCGAAATACGTAGTTCTTATCCATAATTATTATCGGGGTATTATTTAATTTACCTTAGTACTATCTTTGTTAACTACGGAATTAAAATTATTAATGTGGAAGTTGGATCTTTGTTACTCAAGTCAATGTCAAAGTCAACTCAACTAAACTCGGAATCACTGAACAAATTGGGTTGAAACTTGGGACACAGATTACTTATACTCTAGAATAGCACGTAGCTACTTTTTTAGGACCGGAACCACACACACGGGGGATTCCAGTTAAAATATTCAAGTGACCTAGTAATAGAAATGTATCATTTTCAATATGAGTACAAAAAAATTAAACAGCATCAAGATTACTTACTCAGAAAAAAATCGCTTTATAAATATGCGTTTCCGTTGCCAAGCATCTGCGGAGATAAGCAGGAGAGTTTCACCTTGTCACCTCGATCTCCGGAGACCGTGCTTGGCTTATTAATCGGTTTATCTCTGCAAAGTAATGGATCCGATGTGCTCGCCATACCGAACGCGGCTTTGTCTTATTTTTGGACAGCTCCTACTGTTTACGAGGGAGAAACTTCGATTTGATCGGTTCTTTATGTTAATGTGTCCTGTTGGGCTTGTTTAGCAGATTTTATCTCAAGTTCATCTGATAGTGGTTGGTTCCGCTTGTGTGTATACGCTACAGTGCTTTGTTTATTACAAAACAGATCCTCCTCAGAATCATCATTTAAGTATTATATCAGCTCTCTGGCTTCCATAGGACTAGCTTTACTTAGTTTCGGATTAGATTGTTATTATTTGTAAAGAATGTCTACTTTATTTTTTATATTAGCAGCTATTTTAATCTCACTTATACTTATATACCCTTCCGATTCCTACGGCATCTTTCTCGGTCTTGTGTACACAGGTCCCTACAACGCCTATGACCATTTAGTTATTCATAGTTCCCTAGTAGTTTCATAGTTTGTCTAGACTAATATCATCATACTTCACACTTACACGTACCAAAATCTCACAAAATAAAAATCACTATTTCATTTTATTCCCATAACAAACCCATATATATAATTTATGTAAAAACTAAAATTCCAACTTAGCTTATTAGAGCTAAATAAACTCAGCATACTCACTCGCTTCATCAAAACGAGAAATTCACATATCTAATAATTAGTTTTAGGTAATTTCAAACTCATTGTACATTTCATTGTTAGATGCTTCTCAAAAATTTTACAACTTTAGTTGCTGTATCCATGCTGGAAGGTTCTCGCACGGTGGCTGCGACTACGTGACAAATTAAATATCATTACCCAAAATAGTCCTTGCGCCACCGGCGGCGGCGAGCACCGCAAGTCGCCTTGGCGCTGCGCCCGCACCGCGGAAAAATCAACCGTTGCGTAAACTCTTGCGCACGCGCGTACTCGTAGTCGCTGTTAGTTTAATTGTTTCGCTGTTCACGTAAATGTCGCTGCGCTTAGAGCACATGGGGCTGTCGCAAGACCTGGGAGAGCGGTCAATGTCGAATGGAAAATACTGTTTGGATGAGAGAGACATGCAACTGGAAAAGGAAATAATGGGCTGGGAACCCTTTGGGCCTGGTCATTGAGACGTTTTTTTAGAATTACAGACATTAGGTAGTAAATAATAAGTTGGTGAAAAAAATCACATCATTGACATTGATCATGATTAATAAATTTCTCTAACAAAATTGGCGCAGTAGAATACAACTCATCATCATCAGCCGCAAGACGTCCACTGCTGAATATAGGCCTCCCCCCTAGATTTCCACAACGAACGGTCCTGCGCAACCTGCAACCAGCGGTTTCCAGCAATCTTTGTGAGGTCATCTGTCCATTTACTGGGAGACTAACACTGCGTCTTCCGGTTCGCTTCATTGAGTGCTTCCTATTGCTTCTAAGCTGTACTGCTCCTGACAAAAATACATAAAAATATTTTTATTAATGATTTTCCACTTTTCCTTACCCGAAATAAAGTTAACCTGCCTTGGAAAAGTTGTCCGTCGTCGTATTTACCGTTTTTTCTCCTGACTTGGATAAAAATGTATGAGTATATTTTAACCCTCAATAATGAACCTCCCTGTTGGTTGCAGGTGATGGCCGCAGCTCTGCTGGTTTCGCTCGCCGCAGCGACGCCGCGAGCTCACTACAAGCGAGAAGGTAAGCGTGTTTAACACTATTTGGGTTCCATATGGCCTGACTTAGTTTAAGGCTAAATGCTTTTGTGCGAAAAAGTTCAATTAATATGTATGTATCACTAGCAGAACCCTGGGATTACTCACGTAATTCCCGTTCCCGAATTTTTTTCACGATGGGAAGCAATGTTCTATAATCTATATTCCAAATTTCAAACCGATCTGTTCAGGCGTTCGCGTGTGATAGAGCTACCAACATCCAAATTTTTGGATGTATAATGTGAGTAAGATTTATTTGATTACAAAAGACAGACCAGCGATAAAACCTACCATTCTACCAACGACAAACTAGTAGGTAGGAAAATAAGATGGGAACATATTTTGGCTTGTTGGAAAAACAGGTCGAATACTATGCAATCTGAAATCAGAATTTAGTCATTACAAAAATGTATGATTTCTAAATTAGTTACGTAGATAAAGGTGCGAAAATAGTTCGTCAAACAACAGTGACCTGCCTCGCATTTATGCTGTTTGTTCTACGCAACGCAGTTCCCAACAGCAACTGTTTGTGGTTACTTGAATTCGTTGCGACAAAAGTAAGCATATTTTACAAGAGTGTCAATATGTTAGATGTCGTTGCCTAAAGTCAGAAAACAAGGCGAATGTGTCAAGAGCGTCTCCCAGCCGGGGATAGCGTCAAAGAGTAGTGGCCCTTTGAGAAAAGTTATGAAATCTCAACAAAATAACACAGCTGCGCCTTTATAGCTCTTAATATTTTATGAGATGTTCGTCAGAACCCTTCAAGAAGGTGTAATGTTGGAGACATACACTTTTTGATCTATTACTCACAAGTAAATTCTCTTCAAATTTTGACCAGCACATAATCCATTTCACATCCTGAAAGCGAGACAGTGGGATAAGTTCGAGCTGTTTAGCGTAAGCCTTACCCCATCATAGTGAACCAATCTAAATTTGATCGTTAATGCTCCAACTAATGCGACTGATCATAGGAGAATCCGGATCAAGTCCATACAAAGCACGAGAAAATAAAGTTACTTATAATTTTCATAAATTTCCAGCTCCACTGAGCTCGTCGTACCTGCCACCTTCGAGTGGCGGCGGCGGTCATGGCCACGGCGGCGGCGGCCATGGGGGCGGCGGGCACGGCGGGGGCCACGGGGGCGGCCACGGTGGCGGTCATGGCGGTGGTCACGGAGGCGGAATTTCTTCCTCCTACGGCGCTCCCCGCCCATCTAGCAGCTACGGTGCACCGAAACCGTCTTCAAGCTACGGCGCCCCCAAGCCATCAAGCAGCTACGGCGCTCCAGCCCCGTCGAACTCATACGGCGCCCCTGCACCGTCCAGCTCCTACGGAGCTCCCGCACCATCCAGCTCTTACGGTGCCCCAGCTCCTTCAAGTTCGTACGGTGCCCCAGCTCCTTCGTCGAGCTACGGCGCACCCGCTCCTCGACCCTCCTCTAGCTACGGAGCACCGAAACCCTCCGGCAGTTACGGAGCACCCAAGCCATCAAGCAGTTACGGAGCACCCAAACCTTCTAGCAGTTACGGAGCCCCAAAGCCCTCCAGCAGTTACGGACCACCTAAGCCTTCCAGCAGTTACGGAGCTCCCGCCAGACCTCCGGCGACTAGCTACGGCGTACCGACTGGACCATCTACGACTTACGGAGCTCCCAAGAAACCGTCCTCATCATATGGTGCTCCCGCTCCATCCAGCTCATACGGAGCTCCAGCTCCATCCAGCTCGTACGGTGCCCCTGCTCCTTCCAGCTCTTATGGTGCCCCTGCCCCTGCCCCTTCTAGCTCCTATGGTGCTCCCTCTCCATCTAGCTCCTATGGTGCACCCGCTCCCGCTCCGTCTAGTTCTTACGGTGCCCCGGCAGCAACACCGTCTTCATCATATGGTGCTCCATCGTCCGGAGGTCACGGCGGTGGTGGTGGTGGTGGATTCAGCAGCGGTGGCTTCAGCGGCAGCAGTAGTTTTAGCAGCAGCAGCAGTTTTGGGGGTAGTGGATTTGGTGGCGGTAGTGGATTTGGCGGCAGTGCACCATCAAGCTCTTACGGTGCTCCTTCGGCACCATCTAGCTCTTACGGCGCTCCCGCTGCCCCGTCATCTTCCTATGGCGCTCCCGCTGCGCCTTCATCCTCTTACGGTGCACCCGCTGCCCCATCTTCTTCATACGGCACCCCCGCCGCTCCATCGTCTTCATATGGCGCCCCCGCTGCCCCTTCATCTTCTTACGGTACCCCCGCTGCTCCTTCCAGCAGTTACGGAGCACCCAGTGCTGGTGGCTCTAGCTTCTCGTCCGGTGGAGGCTTTTCGTCGGGCGGACACTCGTCGGGTGGATTCTCCTCAGGAGGTCATTCATCAGGAGGTTCGGGTGGATATTCGTCTGGTGGGTCCGGTGGTTATTCGTCAGGTGGATCCGGTGGTTTCTCGTCTGGTGGATCCGGTGGTTATTCCTCCGGTGGATCTGGTGGTTATTCTTCAGGAGGCTCTGGTGGTTACTCATCGGGTGGTGGATCTGGTGGCTATTCGTCAGGTGGTTCCGGCGGTTATTCTTCAGGAGGATCATCTGGATTCTCTTCTGGGGGGCATTTTTCGGGTGGATCAGGCGGCGGCTACTCATCAGGCGGTGGTTATTCATCGAGCGGCTCCGGCGGTTTTTCCTCGGGTGGGTCGAGTGGATTCTCTTCTGGCGGTTCAGGTGGCTTCTCATCTGGTGGCCATTCTTCTGGTGGGTCTGGTGGCTATCCGTCCAGCGTCCCAGCCACTATCAGCCAGAGCTACGACTCCAGCGGTGGATACGTGTACTAGCCCTCGCCCTCACTCAGGGCCGCAGCCCACTAGGTTAACTACATTAGTCAATACTTTGTATTTTACTTGCTCTTCGTTCTTATAGAATGAATTATCGGGATATGAGCCGACTGTGATCGAATTTCATTATGCGTTCGGACGCGTTCTCCACTTAATTTACTGATAGGTACCTTTATTTGTCTTAAGACTATCGGTAGAAAATTGATTGACTAAATAAAGATCACGATCCAGGAAAATTGAGGGCGACGATAAAGAATTTACGAGAAAACCATTATTCATTATTTACACAATTGTAGAAATAATTAATATGTTCTTTTCAGTTACCAGTAATATAAGTATCGTCAAACGAAAAGTATTAATGATATTATTTAATGTAATAAACGAATTGTACAAAAAAATAGTTTAAGGAAATACGAATAATATTTTTGTATAAAAATAAAATTTGTAAATAATTTAAATATTGTACTTTTATTTCCTACTAGTTGCACCCTGCAACTTTACCCGCTTCTGAACAAGAATGTTTAATATTTTAACTTTAATTTTGACAACAGATAACTCTTTTACATATATTACATATGTTAGTTTATAATCTGACGGTATTCACAATTTTACAGTGACATAATATATTCGCACATACAACTTACTTGTACTTCTCAAATTGTATTCAAATCCTTATCAAGCAATAACAAATTGAAAAATTTACTAGCAAAGATACACACTCAACAACACAGACCTCCCCAAAGCGTTCGCGTATTCTAGGGAGTAATATGAATTCTTCTTGTTGAAATAGCTACATGGTACTGTGCTGTGTTGGGAAGGCGTATTGCTTACCATTAAAAACATGTCTTGCTCGTCCTGTCACTCTACAAAAAAATTGGCAGTCATAGAAACTGCCAATAGAAGTGAAAACTTGTAACTCAGAATTTGATCGCTTACTTTGGAAACTACGCGGGTGAAACTGGAGGACGTGGCCAGAAACATGGCCATCTAGAAATACTGTCGCAGTTCTAGATGGCCAACGCCAATGGTCATGGTACCGAGTTTACCCGAGGATTTCTTATCATTCCCGAGCGTGACGCTAGAATTCAATTCACAGCCCACGAAAAATGTGTCTGTGGTGCGCCAAAACTAGTTTTCACTTCAAAAAACACAGAAAAGTAGTACAAGCTGATAGGGACGCTTTTTACTCATCATTATAGACTAAGTGTGTCTGATTTTTTTACTGTCCGGTTTGGTTCCAGAACCAAATGGGATCGTAAAAAAATCAAAGCAAATTGCTAACGCAAAATAAAACTTTTCTTTGGACCCAGCAAAACGTACGGAATAGCTGATTTCTTTTCGTGGTTAAAGATTGGCCCCACAGTAAAAATTGGTCCTAATGATATTATGGCATGCAGCCCACCAGGGTCGGACTGGGCCGGAAAGGCCCGGGTAGCCCCATGGCGATCACAAACTCGGGGCCCGGTATCTTATCCTACGGTTGCCGCATGCCCCGCAAGCCCAGCATGTAGGGCTGCACAGGCTGGGGCCGGCAAAATGCCACCTCGTCTATATGGCCAGTTCGATACTGCGGCTCACTATATTTATGTTCCCATTCCTGATATACGAACTCTGTCAAGAAAAGAGTCTGAGCCATAATCCACCACGCTGGCAAAGACCGGCTCGCTGACGACCATGATGTTATCCCTCACCGTCCAAGACAGTAGTGATGATAAACTTATGTAACTGATATAACATCTGTACTTGGGGGAAATTCAGACGTTTGTGTGCAATTTGTGTACAATTCACATATAACACTATCTGACACAACTAAACAAATCCTGTACCTACTATCGATATATATATAATACTAATATAGTTGTTAATTCATACTTACTATATATAGAACCATTAAAAATGTTTGAAACATTTGAAGCCACCAACATTTTTTTATGGTATAGACTTTATATACCATAAAATATCTTGGTAAGCTTCGTAGGTTCTAAATAATAGGCCTGCGAAGCCGAGGGATTCGATTCCCACCCAGTGCAAATATTTGTGTTATAGAGTGATGGGACGAGCAGGGCATTTGCCTGATGGTAAGCAACACGCCTGACCATAACAATACAGTGTAGCGCAGCTATTGAAACACGAAGAGTTCAAATCATGACCTACCACTGCACTGCGCTCATCACCCAGAGATATAAGATGGTTTTTCTCTATTCCATGTAACCGGAACACAGTAATATCGGCCCATTACTGCTTGGAGATATATTACTAGCAAAACTGTGGTACTTCCCCAGACGGACTCTTTTTTTTTTTTTTTTTTTTACCTTTTATAGGCTCACACTTGACCGCCATCTCGCCTGATGTTAAGCGACGATGCGGTCTACGATGGAGCGTGTTTACCTAGAAGAAACCGATTCACTCTCGATTTGAAGACACAAAGATTGTAACCATCGGGGAAAACCCACTCAGGCAACGTATTCCACAGCCTAGACGTTCTTATCACAAACGTAGAGTCAAATCTCTACAAAGAGTCCTACCACTACTAAAACGCAATGAAATAGAACGCAATCCTTTCACTTTAGTTCGAATGTTTAGCCTAACTCTGTATTACTTGTAGTATAACGTGAATTCAGGACCATTTCAGTGGACGCACTACCACCCTTTAGTTGATGATTTCCACAAAATACGCACAAACCTTTTAAGTGTTCCTTCCTTATTCATATTACATATATTATGCAGCCAAAAAAAATGATGTAAGAAACTGCCAGGCTCAGTATTTCCTGATAAAAGATAAAAGTATATCTGATATACTCTGGAACTTTTGAAGGTTTTTTTATTATTTATTTTAACCACGCCATAGACTCTGGGGTACGTGTCCTTTGTCATTTGGATTCGCATTTTATTAACTAGAATTATCTAGATATTATTACGAACTATTACTTACCAGTGCACTTTGCTCGTCACTCAGAGAGTCATTAAGAGGTTTTATCTCTATGCCTTGTAATTTCCCCTGGAAACATTGCCCTTCAAACTGGAACACAGTGGCGTTTTTACATTACTGCTTGGCGATAAAATAAATTAGAGGTAATAATAATATAGTAACGAGTATAAAAGAAAGCCATCAACATGCTATAAGTTTTATTACTTCACAGGAGCAACCGTAGACTTGACGACATTACACAGTTTGTTCACGTTTCAAAATATTCAACAACACTAGGAATAAGTCAATAGGTATATATCTAACGGCTAACAGTGAGACGATCGCTTTCTAATAATGAAAACAGCTTTCAATAACTGATGGTAATGAAATTATACTCACAAACTCAATCAACTTTACTTAATTTTAGCCATGTCAATGTATGATTATATCATGGACATCAGCATGACCTAAAACAAATATTATATTCAAATAATTTACTTAAGAAATCATATAAGTATATTGAAAACATTACACAAAACTTAATTTTGTTGAATGCATAGGTACATTATTCAGCATGTTCAAAAAAACCACATCTTTACAGCTGAAGATATATTATTTCATATTCTAGGTACTATATGCCACCAAAAAGAAGTTATAGTGATCTGTGGTTCACGATATTGCTTAAATCGTCTGTCATAGACAACACGCAAGCTAGATACATGCCGCCATTTAAAAATCTCATACGATTATTTTGTTTTAATTCCTTGTTCCTTTAAATTTACTCTTTTGTGTTTGAGACATTTAAAATATTTTTTTAACTTTTACTAACTTATACGATGGTAAATAATCTTAAGCTACGAGTATGTGTTCTGACTCGGCTACTTGACTGGTGGCCTGTATCGCGAAATGGTAGGACCTCCACTGGAATAATAAGTCGTTGGCATACTACAGTAAAATATAGTGGAACCTTTCTCCAGTTGTATTTTGATGATTTGATTTGAAAGGTTTATTTTTTTGAAAAATGTAGATCTGCCCTTGGCTACTATCTCGCCTGATTTTGAGCGACGATACGGAACACAATGGAGTTCGCTAACCTAAAAGAAACCGACTCACAATAGTCTTGAAGACTCTTAAAGTATATCAGGAAATATCCCCTTATATAGCACATTCCAAAGTTTACATGTTATTTTTACAGTTTAACTTCTTTAGAGTTAAACTTCTTCGTTCGAGTCTGGAACATTAACCATGGAACTATGGCGTTTTCTGGAGCTACAATCAGTGCGACAGAAAACATGCAGGATGGTATATCAAACGCGTATTATCGTTAAAATAACTATTTTTACGAAAGTTCACACTTTCCAGAACCAGACAACGCGAAAAAATGTATTTCGTATGTTTTGTGAAATTCAAAGTAGATTGTATGGAATAACAAATACTCGTACCTATTGATTGATTTGAAATAAAAAAACTTTATTGGTGCCTATGGGTATTTACAGGTAGATATAGATAGGATTAAAAAAAAAAAGAGCTCCACATTCTGCCTTTTGGCATGCAAAAACACGAAATACATTAACTTGCAAATAAAAACGGTTCCTAATGGTGGATGTAGTACACTTATTTCGGCTTGTTACAGTCTCCGTATAACCCTCTATACCAGACCATATTTAGAGAACGTAACACTATACAATGATTTGTTATACAAAATTATACCATAATTGTTATGCATAAATTAACCATAATATAACAACGGCATTAGAAAGCGATGTCGAAGAACAACAACGATGTCTATACACCTACACTTAGAAATATTGATATGTTTCATTTCACACTAAAGTACTATCGACTATATTATATTAAGTCACAGAGATATGATATGTATTCAGTTACGATAGTCTTACAATAGGTTATATATATAAATAGGCAGGTGATCCAGAACCACTCTGTAGCAACAAATATACAGTTCATATATTTATAAATTTATAGACTCTATAATGCATATAAAATTGTATATAAAACAATTTAAAAGCGGAATATAAATGTACTTTAAATTCTGTGATACAGATCTATTATCTCAAAAAGCTTTTCTGACATCCATGTGATTAAATATAATTTACTATACATTTTTTTAACACTTATAAAGGACACTCTTGAAGGGACGAGGGTGGATTCAAACATTTATAAGAACAATTATTTATGTCAACATCAACACTTTAAATTGAGATTAAATAAGATATTTTATTTAAAAACTCTGAAGTGTACACATTTTCATTCTCCCCACTCTGTAATAGACTCTCAAGAAGATGGTTCTTTAGGCCAATAAAATAGTTATTAGCAAGAAATGCTTACGATTTACGAGTGTCTGATCGTTAATTTGTTTTTTTTTATTGCTTTTTTCGTACATGCATCTTAATTTACAAACAAGCCTATCGTACTGTTCATGTAGGTACTTTTAGAAATATTAATAAAGAATTGATTTTACAATTCATACAATACAAAACATATATCATAATTTATACTAAATTCTATTAAAATACAACAGCGACTAAATTATAGTAACAAATATAGAATATTATCTAAAAAGCTCAAATGATGCCAAAAGTTGAAATTGAAAAATGTTATGTTTTCACAATAGGCATTTCTCTTTTATGCTATGCAATACTCAATAAAATCTTTTATATAAACCTCCAAAACTCCAACATAATTATAATATTCGTATTTCCTTTGGTCATGTGATCTTTTTATTAATACATTTTGTGTTTTTTTTTTATTATGTCACATATACATGATACATTCGTGCGTCTATATCAAGCACTTATACATTTCAATATAGTGCACCACTCTCTACATTAATTGACTTAAATAAGGAATCTTTTAAATATAAATAAATATATTTTATGTAACATCACATCTAATTATTAAATTCACAATTTGATATGTATCGTTTCATTAGCTTTGTATCGCTCTACTGGATATGTATATTATTATATATTTATATGCTTATGTTTTTACAGCCGCTCTACACGTACAGCTATCTATTGCTTTAAAGTATTATAATTAAATCTACACAGTTTTAGTCGATATGTGCATAAACACTCGTACATATCGATACATTTCTGATAAATTTACACGAAATACAAAAATGTTCGGAAGATGCAAATATGACGATAAAAGTATATACTTTGAGCCATTCTATGAAGTTTTAAATAAAAACATGACTTCCGTTCCATACTTCGATGTAACGATCGATCTGTGTAAATTAAAATAAATTACGTATAGTAAAATCGTCGTAAAATATGTTCTTCTATAGCCGAGATGATTAGACTGCTCGCCAGAGACAATAGTGGACTTGATCTTTGTAAAACAATATGTATGACATGATCTTGATAAACTCTAAAACGAAGTTACAAGTGTAACTCACATATAAGGACGATCACCACAATCCTCGAATACTGAAATCACCGAAACATACAAAGTGTAGACAGCGTATTCGTGACGATCCACATAACAATACACTAAGCATTCGATCCGAAAACAACCATAACAGTTAATCCCAACTTAGATACATTCACAGCATGTTACGATAGTTACTGGTCTATGGCAGGCAATTAATTATCTTTGAAGGCGAGCAGTGGGTACAGCAGATGGAGCTTAGAAAGCAGTCTGCTTGCCTATGGGCTGCAGCGGTGGTGGTGCACTGCTGGCGCCGAACAGAGGCGTGGGTCCGTCGTTAGGGTCATCCAGGTCATCATCAGGCTCCAGCGCAGGGTTGATCCTCCCGCTCTTCTCGTCGGGCCCGACCAGGGTGGAGGCGGCTCCGTACAGCCGGCCCGGCACGCCTCCCAGCACGGACATCTGCTCGCCCGCCTCGGACGGCTCGTCCACGCGCCGGATGTCTTCCGGGATGTTCACCACGCAGTTGAAGTAATCGGATTCAGGGCTCAGGTAGCCGCCGTTGAACAGGAATCTGCGCATAAAACGATAATGCTACATACTCGTAAAACGACATCTAACTGCTTTACTCCATTCTACTACAGGCTATTTTTAGACCAAATCAATTGTATTTATCAATACATTTTGTTAATTCAGTATGTATAATGCCACTATCACTGGAAAACATAATCTTCATGGTACTTCGCTTCACCCTTTTAAATAACACTTTTAGTCATGTGGTTCTGAATATGAGATCTAGATAATTTCAAAACGTTAGCTCAAGGATATGAATGATGGGAAGAAATCGCTGTAAGTGATAACGGCTTTTGTGGCACTAAGTAAACGTCTAATTATCACTTAGTATGAATCTGTGGTGTTTTCACTATATATTTTTCTAGTGTACTTAGTAAACTGTTAAGTGGTGTCTGTTTGCCTGTGAGCCCTTATTTGAATCACGTAAGTAACAAATACTTAATTAGTTTATGACTTACGTTCCAAACTATTACATTCTCGCTTTGGACCGAGTACCTACATCATTAAACGGGCAATTATCTGGTCAAAATGCATTTTGATCGTAGGATTAACTATTTTTCGACTAGACCAGCCGTAGTAACTACGCTTCACGTTGTTTGTCCGCGATGGACTCCTGAACTACTAAACCGATATTAGTCAAATTGGCACACCGTGTGCAGTATGATCCAACTTGAAATATAGGATCGTTTTTATTTCGATGCATAGTCTTAATCCGGAACTTTTAAAAAATATGCATATTTTCATTATATTTGCCTTAGAGCTGAAAACTGAGGCTCTTTGTTCATTGTGTAAGTAAGCTCTGTTCAGTTACTTTCGTACTCATTAGAAGCATTGTCTGTACGTCCGTCCGTCTGTCACGACATACCACTCGATCCCACTCACCGTCATTATGTACAAATAAAAGATAACTGCTGAAACAAACAATTGACTCCGCTTATAATAACTCCTTCCCGATTTCCGGGCTACGTCGTGCGTTCACGTTATATAACAACCATTTGGTTACCGCAATAACTTAATGGTAATGCAATGTCAAGAATGCAATAGGTAGAATCGAATATTTTTGTTTTCGTCTATGATACAGCTCTGTTAAGATATCCGAACCATCCGGAACTGAAAATATACTTCAAGAAACTATGCTATGAGTAAAGTAGTATCCATTGACTCCAAATATCAATTATTTCTTATATCCCTTATTTTCGTTAATTTATCTCGACCAATACCGTGAATCAATTTAAGATCTTACCTAATTGGATCAATAACATAACCCTTGGGCTCGGTGCCTTCTCAAACACGGAGAGAGGCAATAATAGTCCAACATGCTGGAAGCTGGTCAATGGGTTGATAAATAACAACACATGTTCTCGAAAGATGTATTTTTTGGAGCACACTGTGTTCCTTCATCATTCCTACGGTTATTAAAGACAATCTTGTATACGGAAAAATACTAAGACAGCAAGCGGGATCCGAGCCTACAACATCACCATTGTGAAATCGGACTTTCCTTCTTACTTACGAGTACTTACTTCCAGAACTTACCCAGAAATTCATAATTGTATCACTTCCAATAATTAATAGATATATTGTCCCCGATACCTACTTACTCATTTAATTTCAATGACAATAATGTACTACATCGTTATAAGTGACTTAAATTAAGCAACGAGATCCATACAATTTCCTAAAGTACCCAAAAAGATCATAAATGCCGTCCCAAATAGGCACTTGGTAAAACCTTCGATAAGTAGGTACTTATCTCCTTTGTTGTTCTCAGTATTGTATAAAGCTTCAGAGAAAGGCTCGGAAGAGCCTACACGTGTAAGCTTAATAACCCCCAAATTGCCCTCCTTCACAGAATCATATTACAAGCTCAAGTATTGCGACTCCGTACTTACGGTAAACGAAATACCTTAGACAAATTCGCAGAACAAAGGATCTCAAATGTCTTCTGCCAGTGGCAGTTGGCAGTTGAATAATCGAACCAATATTTACTAATTCTCTAAAACAAATTCGAGAGTCAATTAATTTAGAGCCCTTTGATCCGGTTGGAGTGGGTTTGAGTTTGAAATGGTGTTGAACCTGAAACTTATTTCGATCGAACATCAATATTTGTCTTTACTACGAGTAAAACTAGTCCAATGAAAGTGACCCCATTTACAACGCATGGCAGTTTTGTGGTGTTAGTATCTTTGTGGATTCTGCTTTGTCATTTATTCTACCAATTTGAAGGTCAATGTTGCCAGAAAAATTGCAGAACATAGAGATAGTAATATAGAGATAAAATATAGTTTAATACAAGATATTGCTATGAATGGAGTGTATTTTCTTGAAAAACTCTGCGATACACAATAACACTAACTTGACGGTATTTTTTCCTTGAATCATCAATAATTTGGTAGCAGCTCAATGAGATAAAGCTAGTCGACTTTCTTTGTATTATTATGCTACCTATCCGGCGGGATGATGCAGAACGCCGGACCTAAGTTGAAGAAAAGGGCCAGCTGAAACGCTTTCATTGGAAACAATTTTACAGTGGAGCCAACCTCAAAAACCAAAAAAAATGTTACGTATAATATGTGTAACACCTTGCAATCAAAAAGAGTTGATGAGAACTTCAGGAGAACGGAAGACGATAGTTGGAGTTTTTCTAAAGTTGGGCTAAGGGAAGCACATGTTATATCTCCGGGTGGCGAGCGCAGTGCGGTGCTAGGTAATGATTTGTACTTTTCATGTTTTTCAATAACTGCGTGTCACTGCGCTATTCTGCTTACCATCAGGCACATGTCCTGCTCGTCTTGTCTCTATACTATAAATAAAAGATGGATCAGAAAACTTCTGCCCGACAATCTTTTATACACAACAGATATATGTTTGTTCTATAAAGCAATGGTTACACAGCCACTTGAGACCAACTGCCGTTACTTTAGACCTACTTCCATAGGTCCCTAAAAATTAGTTACACAGGTAAAAACAGAGAACAATACAATGAAATCTGGTACTCACACTGAGAGCCAAGAGATGAACGCCAGGGTGAACAGGGAAAGCGACATGGCGAGCGTTCGGAACGGGAACAGCTGAACTTCTGCCACGGGGTCCCAGCCAGGGAAGTGGATGAGGGGAGGCAACCCCAGCATCTTCTCACCCCCGGAGAGGCGCACGCATAGAGCCACGATGTAGGCGGCCAGCGAGCCGTACGTGTTGCAGTACCGCTTGAAGTGCACCACCATCACCAGTTGAGGGAACAGGATCACGTACACCAGGTCCGAGCACATCGACCTGCCGACCAAAGACACACGTTAACATCTTCTTTATATCGTTGCTAAACCATAGTATATCAAATTGGGATGATACTCCAAAAATATACCATTCCAATTAGTGCTGTAGATTATGGGAAGATATGAGTCACGTATTTTTGTTTCATCAAATTTATAGATCATAGTGATATTCTAAAATTTAGACAACAGATCAATTATAAATCGACAAAGAAGTAGGATTTAAATCATCAAACATCTGGAGGGAGGGTTGTGAAACATCTTCATAAAAATCGTATATAGACGTGAGTGACGTCACTCGAAAGTTTTAAGCACTATTATTGCTACGTTATAAATAATTGTATTGCTAGACACATTGCATGCCTCTCGCAGAGGCTAGTTTGTATGGGTCAACTTTAAAATGTTTTGTATCACCTTATCTTACCTGCAAACAGCAATAAAAAAAATATTTTTGTGTTTGTTACTTTTTGCTTACTGCTTCCGAACTATCCTAAACTTATTAACTACATTTACAGATATACAAATAGCATGACAGTATAGCTTACTATGTATATTACTAGTATATATTACTACATCTCATACGACAAGGAGTAAGATCCTAGGGCCGCCAGTCGTCACGTATGTATTTTCTGATGGATGAAATGTGGACGATTGAGTAGAGTTAGTACGTACTAAGAACACATGCTTACCCCAGACACTTTCCGTCGGCCGTTTTGCTTAACATACGCTTTAAAACTCCCAAAATAATGGAGTTTTAAAGCGCCTGTTGAGTATTGGGGCTTTATTTTTAAAGATATTGCCTATAACTTACGTGAAAATCAGTTATCAGAAAATACATGATGTAAGTAATGTATCTTCTGGACCCCATATCTCAAAATTGGCCGTCTTAGCAAGTTAGCGGGTAAGCATGTGTTCTTAGTAGGTACTAACTTTACTCAATCGTCTACATTGTATCCATCAGAAAATACGTTACGGCTGGCGGCTCTGGGATCTTGGACTATAAGGACATTTCAGACGGTGCGACCTCGGTTTGGCCTACCGCCGATAAGGAAAATTAAGAATCAGCGTGGTATTCCCGAAGGGATTGCCTTATTGCCGGAGAGGTGCTGGCACCTGCCAACTTTTAAAGACAGTAAAACATTTTTTTTTTATCGGATATCGGTTGGATTTTTGAAGTGAACACTTCTTTTGGCGCATCGCACACCGATTCTTCGGTAAGCCGTAAGCACACCCCGGACACTCCACTAAAACTCCATACAACCGCCGCTGTGGAGTTGCCTACTCTTCACACAACTACGCAGATGTCGTTCGTACACACGCGTGATTGTGTGCGTTAGCGCTAGGGGGGCTACTGAAATGAAATGAAATGAAATGAAATTTGTTTATTTTGGTTCACAAAAAGAAAACAAGTTAGTATATACTTAATTTACAATCACAATAGTATCTAAAACAAATTGTACACTGGTACCCACACTAGGGCAACCTGTGTCGTGGGTACCAGGCTTATCTATTTTACATACAAAGAAAGGTTTTTTTTTAACTTATGAAACAAACAATCAGTTATCTATGCCATTATATAACTAAATAATTTCGAAATTAGGAGTTAATACTATGTACGTATAGGTATACTTATGAATATTCATATATTTATAGATGTGTATATGAAAGTGAAGTGATATATAAAAATATAAAGAGATATATTATATTAAAGTAATATGTATAAGATGATGGTACATATATATAAGAGATTTATATGGGTGTTTATGTGTATGAGTGAGGGTGTATATACGTGTGTAAGGGTGAGTGAGGGTGGATGTGTTTGTGTGAGCTTGCGTAAGGCTGTCATTTGATTCCAAATGGATTACTATATACTGAATTGTTTTATTGAATAGTTGTGCCCCTTGAGTTCACCTGGTGACGTAGTCTATAAACTTGCTATAATGTTGAGTTACATAAATAGAATGGAGCCAAATTACACTATTCTAATTAAAAAGGGTGTTTGCACAGATTTCTAAATTGTTTCAGAAATCTGTGGGTGTTTGTATTGCCGCGTAAAATGAAACGAAACCGATGATAGATTAGATCAGGTACCTAGATATCTATTTCTGTTAGTAGGTACACATTCGCATTTTATTTTACACTTACCCATGAAGGAAACTTTATTCTGTCACTACAATTATTCCTCCAGGCATTATCAATCCGTGCTTGGGCACATAAGTTACTGGCTGTGTGAGTTACGAACTTTGAGTTAAAAACGACTTCGTTATTATAAATAAATAAATATTGGTAGACAATTCACACACAACACCATCTGACCCCAAACTAAGCAAAGCTTGTAATATTATAAAGCAACGTTATTGAAAAGTTTCTAATCTTACGTTATTTTATCATTAGGAAATTAAATAAACGTTACGTTATTTTATCATTAGGAAAGTTTAGTTGACGGACAGCCGTAAACAGCACAACAACCCACCATGATGATATTTCGTTAGGAATTAGATGTTCGATACCAGCCCTTCGTTGAGTGCTCCTAGCGTATCCGAAACCGCCTGAGGGGTGAGGAAGCTTGAAATTGGCGGGGGGTGGGGAGTGTCCGTTCTATCTGTATTATCTATTCTATGCCGTAAGTGAGGCTCCGTCGCACTGTGAGATACTCGATCGGGTGAACTCGGGACCGCCGAGTGTGTCCGAGCGAGAAAGATACAGGCTGCTCTTCATTGCTGTGTCGGTGTGTTTACCATTATAATTTGTAAAGGGTTTAACAAAACTTTCTTGTTCTAATTTATCCTAATAATAGGTACGATCGAAAAATAACTACGTACATAATATATATAAAATTCAGATAATGAAATTTTCACTTTTGCCGTACGGTCTTAAGCACATAGATACATTTTCTTTTATTTATTATAGTCGGCAAATTTTAAAGCGAAAACTTCTTGAACCGAGGTGAGCATATTTTGATAGGGGAACTTGTTATGAGTCGCGTCACCAACATGCTAATGTATGCAGCAAGACGGTTCGTGCGCGTTAGATGATTTTTAGAGGAGTGAAAACTTGTGACATTGCGTCTGAGTGACGAGACGAGCAAGACATGTGCCTGATGGTAAGCAACATGCCTGCCACATAACAGCACAGTGACACGCAACTATTGGAACATGAAGAGTCCAAATCATCACCTAGCACTGCAGTGCACTCGTTACCCAGAGATCTAAGATATTATATCTCTAATCTCTGTAATTTCTCTGGAAACATTGTCCTTCAAACTGGAACATTTTACTGCTTGGCGGTAGAATAACTGGCAAAGGTGTGGTACTTCCCCAGGCGGACTCTGCCAAGAGTCCTACCACTACAATTGACCAATAGCAGTATACATATAATTATTATGTTGTTAAGCATAGTTTATAATTAAAAAGGTTTTTTATTTATATCGGTAGTTCCTATGACAGCTATTTTTTTAAAGATAATTCTATGGTCATTAGTTGGTTTCGAAATGGACTCTAATGCCTGAAGAAGAACAGAAGTCGGTTTAAGCCACGTCTTATGTTCTGTTTTCAGATTATTATTTGCTAGATGTCCGCCCCGGCTTCGCCCGTGGTACATTATATAGCACTCATCGGGATCCCGTACATTTTTTTTTTTTAAATAAAGAGTGACGAGACGATCAGGACATGTGCCTGATGGTAAGCAACATGCCTGACACATAACAGTACAGTGACACGCAGCTATTGTAACATGAAGAGTCCAAACCACCACCTAGCACTGCATTGCACATATCCAACGGTGAAAGAATGACTGAAATCGGTTCAGTCATTCCTGATAATATCGCTTTCAAACAAATAACCTCTTCAGCTACCTGCTACCCCACCTGTCGGAAATTGGTCGTACCAACTCAGATTTAGAAACAAATTTGATTAGCAAAGGTTTATATTCAATAACGCAATCTTGGACATTGGCGAAATTACGGTGACATTACCGAATGGAAGCCAAAGGTTGAAGTTCACGTAGTCTTGGACACATGCTGTCATGTCAAAGCACGCTACGAAAACACTCAAAAAGGAATATTATTTCCCCGTTTTTATTACATTCTTTATTAATTCTCCGCTTCTATTGATAGTAGAGTTATGTTCTGTCGCCTATAGCCTTCCTCGATAAATGGACTATCTAATAGAAAAATAATCTTTCAATTCGGACCAGTACCTACTTCCCGAGATCCTAGCGTTTAAACAAACAAACTCTTCAGCTTTATAATATTAGTATAGATTTAATGATATTTGCTGGTTTCAATTTTATCATCGTTCTTTTTTTTTGTCATTTGATTATTCGATGTTCAAAACTTCCACACTTGTTATTGAAAATCGTTTGTAATTTCTGTTTTCCCTATTTATTAATTGATGTACTTATTATTATTATAGGTTTATTGTTATTTATTATAATAGCGTTTATGTTCAATAGTAGTATTAATAAACGTCACTTCCACTGTCTTTCCTTATATCTCCTTGACGTTGGTTGCCTGAAAAATATTGTACTGAGCAATAAGGCGTTAGTTCATAGGAGTTTTACTATCACATTTTTATTTGTTTATGTCACAACAAAGAGTTTTCTATTTATTAGCTGGGCAATTATGTCTTGGCGGCTAACTGATTGTTGCAATGTAATGTAATGTGACCTGGGTTACCTATTATTTTCATAGAATTATTAATGTTTATGTTTTATTACAATGTTTATTAATTTTAAAATGTTTCAATACTCAAGTATTTTGATCAAATGCTTATGAAAGTATGTAGGTATTGCGCTGCGCACAAATACATATTTGAACGTCTCGATATAATTAGTTTAAATGTTTTAGAAAGGAATACCATATCTGTTCGTGTATCTGTCACATCCCATTTACGAGTAATTTGAGCGAATGGATGGAATCATCCTTTGAATAGTAATTCTTAGAATTCTAATAGCCCTAAATCATGACTTAATGATGAGCGAACGGGCCTATCCTTCGCTATAGGCACAGGGCCGTTTTACGGGGCCAATGTGGGCTCTATCTCTGAATTCTAATTCCTACTTGTAAAACAGAACAAAACATAGAACAGACAGTGAACAAACATTCATCACAAAATGTTTCGCCCTGATCGAGTCCTAGGCCCCAGTGACGCACTGCGAAAAGTGTAGCAAGATGCGAGAAGTATAATGAATATATGTAAGTTATATTTATTTTGTAGTGGTAGGACTCTTGGCAAAGTCCGCCTGGGGAAGTACCACACCGTTGCCAGTTATTCTACCACCAAGCAGTAATGTGCAAACATTACTGTGTTCCGGATTGAAGGGCAATGTTTCCAGAGAAATTACAGGGCTTAGAGATACGAGGGTCAAACTGAAAGTTCTTAGAAAATCAAAAACTGATTACATTAGCCAGTTATTAATTTTATTATATATTTTCAAAATATTGTCCATTCACGTCAATACACCGCTGCATGCGATGGAACCACTGGGAAAAGCACTTTGCCCACTCGTCCTTAGGGGTCTCTTCAATGGCATCGCGATACGCAGCCACCGCTTCTTCAGCATTCATAAACCGCTTTCCTTTAAGTTTTTCTTTAATTTTTGAAAACAAATAAAAATCACAAGGCGCGAGGTCGGGGCTATACGGCGGGTGACCCAGTAATTCAACGTTTGATGTCGCCAAATAGTCGATCGTTCGCTTGGCGGTGTGCGATGAGGCGTTGTCGTGGTGAAGGAGGATCCTACTGCGAGGTCGTTTCTCTCGAACTTTTTCAAGACAAGTGGCAAACAATTGGTAGTGTACCATTCTGCAGAAACAGTTTTTGATCCTCTAACACAATTGTTGCGAAATGACCTATCCTTCCAAAGAACGAGGCCACCATTTTTTTCCCGCACTTCGATCTCTCTTCACTTTAGTTGGCAACTCCTCGAAAGTAAACACCCACTGAGCAGATTGTCTTTTGGTTTCAGGATCATAACAGTAAATCCAGCTTTCGTCACCTGTTAGTATGTCGAACACAGCATTTGAGTCACCTCCGTTAAATCTTTCAATCATTTTACGGCACTAATCCACACGATGGAGTTTTTGAGCCTCAGTCAAATTATGAGGTATCCACCGGGCGCAAAGCTTCCTGACCGCTAAATGTTCGTGTAGGATTTTGTGCACTTGACTCATACCGATGCCTAAGCTTGTCCGAATCTGCTGATAGGTCACTCTTTTGTCAGTCTCTATCATACGCCGCACAACACAGATGTTATCTTCAGTCGTCGCCGTAGAAGGCCGTCCCTCACGTAAATCATCAGTGAGATTAGTGCGACCACGTTTAAACTCATTAAACCAGTTGTAAACAGTCGCACGAGATGGGGCTTCATCGTGAAAGGCCAATCGTAGTCTATCATAACTTTCTTGTTGACTTTAATGACATCGAAAATCATAAAAAATCATTGTACGAAAATTTTCTCGTGTTAAATTCATGTTGACGTGACACAGACAATTTTCAATTTGCCGCCAAATCGTAAAACAAATGACAAATGAATGAAGTATATACTCAGTAATATTGGCAAAGAGTTCTATTTTCAAATTATAGAATTATTTTTTTATTATATTGTTTATATGTGGCCAGTTCTAAGAACTTTCAGTTTGACCCTCGTATAAGATCTTAGATCTCTGGGTGACGAGCGAGAGAATAATTTGGACTCATCATGTTCCAATAGTTGCGTGTCACTGTGCTGTTATGTGGCAGGCATGTGCTTACCATCAGGCCTTCAGGCATTCCCTGCTAGTCTCGTCACTCTTTATTTAAATTAAAAAAAAATCTTAATTCTGTGGGTGGATCTGTAATATTTTTTCAAACACGGAAAGATATTGTTTCTACATTGAATACATTTCAATAAAACTGTACGTCGTTCGTCACTTGAAAAAATGTTCGGAAGTGCAAGCGGTGTTCCGCTTGCACTTTTAAACTTACGATCTCACGTATTGTGATGCAAAAATTAGATAAAAACAATCCTTGATTAGGATTACATATCATTCTAAAATTTCAGCTCAAACGGTCCAGTACTTTTTAAGTTTTTGAAGCGTACACAAACCAACATAACATTTTTATACATAGAAGATACAGAATAATTATCTATTATTTAATTGTAAGTGACATTACTGAGTGCTCTTTTGAAATAATGGTTCGAATAAATTAGATAGCTTTGCTTAGTTTGGAGTCAGATGGTGTTGTGTGAGAATTGTCCAACAATATTAAAAAAAAAATTGAATTGAATAGAATCGGATGATCCCACCACTAAGCTAAATTCTTCAAAATTTTAATTCAACTGATTATTTGCCATGTCTTTCGACATGTAAATATGTATTTGATAGAGCGGCCGTCACTGTCCCAGTAGGAGACGCGTTCTCTATCGGAGAGGTAAGGCCGTCAATTTTAATCCGCCGTCAAAAAAAACGCTATTTAAGTTTGTTGTAATTACTGTCCGGTATTAAATCCTTTTTAAAACAAAGTGTATGTATTCTATTGTACTGCTCAACGAGTAGGTTCATTGACGATTCATTAATTGCCACACACTGACATGTCGGATTTATCCAGATTATATTAAGCAGGCTACCGCCCAATCTGCTTTGGGGCCAAGCTGCCCTGACATTTAGCCCTAACTACGGTCCTGTTCAGATGGTATTGCGCCACTCTGGCCCATCACTGCGTTTATACGTTTAGATATGTAAATGACGGCATTCCTGAGATAATTGGAGCATCAAACTTCACCACACGATGCTCGCGGTTACTCCTGCAAGGCCGCTCGTGCCTGTCGAACGTTGCGCAAACCCCTGCGAGCCACAGCACCTTGGCTGAAAATCTATGGGAACGATACTCTTTAATGTTTAACTGTAAGACTATTTTTTCCTTTCAAAAGATAATACTAATATTTCATGTAGACCATTTCTCATTGTTAGGGTTATTTCATAATTTACACCTAAATCGAGAGCAGCTAGTGAAGTACGAGAAAGGATATCCATGTTATCTTGCGGCCGTTTTCAATAACCTTTCAATAAATGCTAAGATTAGGGATAGATTGATTACTCTACATCACAGTAAGATGGACTCCATCCAAATTTTGCGTTTCACAATCTAGAATTACTGCTATCTATGTTTAATGAACGTTAAATAGTTTACTCTGCCTCTCATCTTTTCAAGCCTCTTAAAAGGTTTATGCGCCTCTTAGTTAATTTAAAAAAGACATTTGCGTTTAATATTTTATCCGTTTCTAATTTTGATAAAATTTCATTTCTAATTTGTGTTTCTACTTTAATTAAGTTTGACTCCATGTCTCAATTTTCTTTCAGCTTAAATTTATTGAGATACGTATTTTTAAATGAGAATTAAATTAATTTAATTTCGATAACGCTTTCACGCGAGTTGTGGTCAAATTACGAAACGAACTATTATATTTTGTACTCGTACTACAAGAATTTATTTCGCGATACCTATTATACCGCATTCTGGACATACAAAAACTATTTTTTTAAACAGCCAAATCGGTACTGAAGTTTTCTAATGTTGTCAAAGCAAACGAACTCAAAAGAGCAAAACGAGCTTGAGTCAAGTTTTGTAACATGACTAGTTTTGTAGTCCATACATCTACAATCGCAGTATAATTGTACTGATATGGAACACGATACTGAATCCGATTAGAGTCCCTTTAATAAGACAAAGAGAATTTCTTGGTAAACTTTTCTTTTCATGTAAACATCAAACGTTTTCTTTTGATGTTAAAATTCACGGCTATATAAAATTAAGTTGAGTTTACAAGAGATGTACAATTTTTGTTGCTTAAGTTGTGTACCTACTGTCTGTCTGTCCAAGTTAAGTAGATGAATATTTTTTGTTGTAATTTAATTTTAATTTTCTAAATCAAACATTTTGTTCATAAATTGGCTGATATGTATTATTACACTGCCCTCTTTACATACCACATACACATATGTACATGTAGCTTGCTAAACGACTTCAAAATAATAAGCGGTTAATTGAACAACTGTATATTTTTTTATTATATTTAAGAAATAGGTGGGTACATAAAAATATCCATTCAATGTTGTACGGGTTTAAATTTTTTGCCTGTATGTATTTGAACTAGGCCAGCAGTGCTAGCACGGGCAGTGGACAATTACTCCACCGGGAAAGGAAATAATCTCTTTCCCCCTTGTCAATTTTGTCCACTTTCAGAGCACGGACTCGCCGGTGGATAGTTATTCCACGGTGGATATACGGCGGGAGTAGCGTTATCACTTCAGTATTGCCGTTATAAGAAAATTAAATAAAAATGAAGCATTAATCATCAGTTTTTCTGTCAAGTCATCAAACCATCAAATGTGTTCGTTCTGTTTACTTTTATTTTTTTCTGTGCTGCATTTTGACGTTACATTTATTTTTTTAAACAACTATAAAACATTTTCTCATCTAAATCCAAAGAAGTTGAAACATGCCTTAGTAAAGAGAACGCATTTAGATATTTATAAAAATGAGCGGAAGAAACTAAATTATTCTTTTATTCATATGTAGATATTAGTAACATGTATGTGAATTAATAATTTCATTTCTGTTCTTTAGAATAAGAAGCAACAAAACCCAAATTCGGGTGTTGGTCGACTTTATGTCGAAATACAATGCTACAATATTTTTATGCATCCGAAATAATCGCCTAAATTCATTGTCGGGAAACTCAAAGGGATTACTAGCATCCCTTATTAATCTCCGATGCAATTTTCGGGCCATTGTTTCCATTTGTTCCGTAAAAATATAATTAGGTATAATATGCTCGCGACATTATGTTTGAGAGAGATTTGCTTATATCCCCACCTCCAAATCAGACGATAGTTTGTCCCCATATGTTTGTTTGTCATATGTCAATTGAAGAGTATTTATCTTCGTTTTCCCGAGTCCGTGCTATACAGCGGGGAGTAGCGGGATATAATGTCCACGACAAACGTCAAGTGGAAACATTTTATCCCTTTCCCCAGTTGCCATGCTATGCAAGGTGGAAATGATTATTATATCCACTGACAGGTGGATAAAAATGGTGGAAAGACTATTAGTCCACTGTCCGTGCTAGCCCCGCTGGTACTTAAAGTTGGTCTCATTTTAATATGAATATTGAACCTCTACGAAAGAAAACTTTAGGATTCATAGTTACTAATCCGCGTAAAAGTTTGATTTCAAATAGATAACGTAATATAAGTTATGGCCATAACAGTATTTTATTAAATAACAGTTATTTACTATGTTTTTAGTTTTATTTTGTTACGTTTTGACAATAGTTTCTAATAAAATTTTCAAAATAGTATTTTAGGCTTATCAAAGTAATCTGTTTTAAGCCGTTTTGACAGTTTTCCCCTAACTCACATGAAGAACGTGTGTTTACGTCGTATTTGTTGTAATCATTATGTAAAAATTAAAGAGGGGCGTATCTAAGTAATGAATTATCAAAAGAAGTGAAGGTGATAAATATTATACTTATTATGTAAGATAAATACTACTAGTGTGCGCATTAACGAAAGATATTAACGAGTAAGTGAGAAATTTTGTAACCTTTTGAAATGAGTTATCTACGTAGTTCTGTTTGCTATCAATTTTCTTTGAGGCAGCGTTGCACACGATGTAATCACATTTACATCACCAAAACGAGATAATCCAACAGAAAAGATGCCAGCTAGGATATAAAGTGTAAATAAACACCGGTGAAGATTAAGATTTAGAAATACGAGTACTATCTTTCTGAATTTATTTGTGAATTTACATTTGTTTTCTTCTTATTTGTCCATGTCGGTGCATTGTCAAGTTTGTGGTTTTATTTTAATTTTATTGTATGTTGTCTACATATTATATTTATTTATTGAGCGTAATTTAGATATAGAAATTATAAGGATAAATATTTTTTTGTTAAGTTGTTGTTACGTTCGCACTTTACCCTCATTCTACCCACATTTAACGGCTTTGCCCACTTTTGTTAGTTGTTTGTAAAAAATCACCATTAGCGATAAAGCCTATTACACTAAGTATAAGGATTTATAGAGTTACATAAAACTCATTGTTTTTATCACCTGGCGTTTTACCCCCGTAGCTCCTGTTTATGTAACTTTCCCAGGATTAAAGTAGCCTATATGTTCTTCCAGACTATAATGTAATCTAATCTCTGTTCATACGTTACCACTTGATTGAGGAACAAAATCCAAACATTTAGGGTTGCCATCTGTAAAGTTTGGGAACCAGCACAAGATTCGTGAAAACCCCGGATTTTCCAGATTATAGAGCCACGGACACCCACCCACATCTCAGACACCCCACATCTCAGACTACGGACGACAGACGTGCTAGACTAACCCGCCACTTCACGGATGAGCTACCGGACATAGAGATTCCCGAAATCGGATGGCTCTTGCGCAGCTTAAGAACAACAAGGCCCCCGGAGATGATGGCATTACATCAGAGCTCTTAAAAGCTGGTGGGCATCCAGTCCTGGAACAGCTTCGGAAGCTATTTAATGCTGTCATCGAAAAGGTATAACGCCAGAGGCGTGGTCTAGAAGTGTGGTCACCTTGTTCTTCAAAAAAGGCGATAAAACGTTACTAAAGAACTATAGACCGATATCACTTCTGAGCCATGTCTATAAGCTGTTTTCAAGAGTCATCTCGAATCGCCTTGCCCGAAGATTTGACGAATTTCAACCGCCGGAGCAGGCTGGGTTTCGAAAGGGCTATAGCACCGTAGACCACATACATACGCTGCGGCAGATTGTACAGAAGACCGAAGAGTACAATCGCCCTCTTTGCTTGGCGTTCGTGGACTACGAGAAAGCCTTTGACTCCATCGAAACTTGGGCTGTTCTGGAGTCCCTGCAGAGATGCCAAGTCGATTGGCGCTACATCGAGGTGTTGAAGTGTCTATACAAAGCCGCAACCATGACCGTGAAAATCCAGGGTGTTCAGACAAGACCAATCCTTCTGCAGCGTGGAGTGAGACAAGGAGACGTTATCTCTCCGAAGCTCTTCACTAACGCACTAGAGGACGTCTTCAAAACACTGAATTGGAACGGTCTGGGCATAAATATCAATGGAGAATACATTTCACACCTACGATTCGCAGACGACATTGTTATAATGGCAGAGACGCCGCGGACTTGTCGGAGATGTTGCAGGGCCTAGGTGTTTCTTCCAGACTGGTGGGTTTGGGAATGAACTTGGACAAGACGAAAGTCATGTTCAATTCATTTGTAGACCCAATTGCAATCACAGTCGATAATGTCAGCATCGAAGTTGTGCAAGAATACATCTATCTAGGCCAAGTTATTCAACTGGGTGAAACAACTTCGACAAAGAGGCTGACAGAAGAATACGTCTGGGCTGGGCAGCGTTTGGGAAGTTACGTCAAATCTTTGAGTCGCCACTGCCTCAATGCCTAAAGTCCAAAGTTTATAACCAGTGCATCCTCCCAGTCCTAACCTATGGGGCGGAAACGTGGACACTGACAAAAGGGCTCGTCCACAAATTCCAAGTTGCACAGCGAGCTATGGAGAGAGCTATGCTCGGAGTCTCTCTGAAGGATAGAATCTGCAACGAGGATATCCGACGGAAAACTAAGGTAACCGACATAGCCTTGAGAATAAGCAAGCTGAAGTGGCAGTGGTCGGGCCACATATGTCGCAGAGCCGATGGACGTTGGGGGAGAAGGGTTCTGGAGTGGAGACCACGTTCGAAACGTCCCGTGGGACGGCCTCCCGCTCGGTGGACCGACGACCTGAAGAGAGTGGCGGGAAGCGGATGGATGCGGAGAGCCGAGGACCGGATTTGGTGGCACAATATTGGAAAGGCTTATGTCCAGCAGTGGACGAACATGGGCTGACGATGATGAGAGCCACGGACATGTCAACATTTTTTTACACTTGTAAAAAAATGTTATTATCTCTTCTTACATTGAGGTGAAGATGACATCCGTCCCGGACGCTGCCCGGACGCCGTCTAAACTGGGACAAATCCGGGGAAACCCGGACGGATGGCAACCTTACAAACATACAACATTTATAATATTATAGTAGGATTTATGCATAATAAAGTGTTTCCGGCTATCGTCATACCTGTGAGTTGTCAAAACTCTATCAGATGTTCTCCCAGTTCCATGCACCCTTTGTACGAGTAAGCTGATGAATGGAAGAAGCTGACACACTTTTTTTCACTCAAAGTTAGATGTTTCGAAGTACCCTCTTGTTGAGTCTATTGAGAAGATTACTACTGTTAGTCGAACTCGAACGTAAATCTGGTCAAATCACATTTTTTTGTTATTTAAAAGACACTCTAATGTAGTAAACTTCCGTGATAACTTACAACAAAAAAAAAGTCTTATGAAACAGTGGTTAGACAAAGATAAAACATGAAAAAATCTCTAAGAAAGAGTTTATTTTATTCAATTAGAATCGAAAATTTCAATGATCCAGCTCTGTAAAACTCAATTATTGAAAAGCTGACCATCCTAAAGAAACCGATGTCTCGGAGGCTCGGTAACCCGATTCACTCATCCCATCCCCGGTTATCCCCCGCTTCGCTAGTCAAACACGTTTTCAATCAGCCGTAAGTAAGAAGTAGTCGGGAATTCCCCCTCTCTCGCACCTGCCGCGCAACCGCGTCTACAGGTATAAAGAGTAAATCAGGGTTTTTTCTTACTATTTTTTTTTTTAAATAAATATAATTTATTTCCCAATAACTTATTTAATTACTGACAAGCGAGCAGCATCAAATGATGTGTCTATCATTCAGTGTTAAAAAATACAAACAGACGAACATAGCATCTTTTTGGAGACTGCTATAAGAAAAGAAATGAAAGAGTTTAATGATTTTATAAATTTACATCCTCAGGCAACCCGTTCCATTAGTTGGAGAAAAAATAGAGTAAGGTCCCAGGGCCGCCAGACGTCACGTATTTTCTGATGGGTGAAATGTGGACGATTGAGTAGAGTTAGTACGTACTAAGAACACGTGCTTACCCGCTAACTTGCTTAGACGGCCAATTTTGAGATATGGGGTCCAGAAGATACATTACTTACTTCACGTATGTTCTGATAACTGATTTTCACGTATGTTATAGGCAATATCTTTAAAAAGAAGGCCCCAATACTCTCAGATACTTTCCGTCGGCCGTTATACTTAACAGACGCTTAAAAACTCCCAAAATAATAAAGTTTTAAAGCTGGCTAGTTGGCTGGCCTGGTGGCTTAGTTGGTAGTGAGTCTGCCTGCGAAGCCGTAGGTCGTGGGTTCGATTCCCACCCAGTGCAAATGTTTGTGTGATGAATTCAAATGTTTGTACTGTGCCTGGGTGTTTTCTACGTATAATAAGTATGTATTTAAAAATATATAATATTATATCAGCTATCTGGCTTCCATATTACCACATATTATTATCCACATATTATTAGCTTTGGTTAGTTTGGGGTCAGATGGTATTGTGTATGAAATGCCCACCCATATTTATTTATCTAAGTACCTACTCCTCCGCTTATGCTCACTTGCCATTTCATTTCACCGTTTCCGATATAGGTACTAAATTTAGTTCAATTTCACATTATAATAAAGGGATATCGACAGTTGAAAAACAACAAAGGAAATTTAATGACTTTTTTTGAAAATTTAATTCATACATGCGCACATTTCATCAAAGTGACGACAAATCGCTCTATTGCAAAAGCTTTAAACTAAATCTGTATTTTAACTTCGCTGAAAGAACTTGTAAATCTAAGGGTACTGAGCTCATTTACTAAAATACCTGATTGTATCTGTGACTCATAAATTTTGTCATTTTCTTCAGTCAACTTTTCTTTCCGCGATAGCGTGTCGGGGTTGAACTTTCACAAACCGTTCTCGGATTATTGATTCTGTCAGTTACAGCCAGAAACCATTTTAAAAATTAATGACGACATTCAAATACACAGACCTTTTTGTCATCTGCGGCTTTCCTTAGAATAATTTGAGTACTCGGCTTCAAACCGAACAAGTATTTGTACTGGATCTCACTAGATATCAAATGTCCCGTAAACCAAGCGAAGCTATGACCGAATGACAATGAATGACAATAATTGTACTAGCAGCCACGCCTCTCAAGGCGTCTAAACCTTCTTTTTAACCCCCGACCAAAAAAGAGGGTGTTATAAGTTTGACGTAGATGTCTATCTGTCTGTGGTCTGTCTGTGGCACCGTAGAGCTCAAACGGATGAGCCGATTTCGATGCGGATTTTTTTATTTGAAGGTTAATATCCGTGCAAATGTTCTTATGTTTGGTTAACCTCAATTCAAGATGGCCGCCTCCACAAAATGACGGACAAAATATTTCTTCACAATCTACCTCAATATGGGTATCAAATGAAAGGGCTTGACTAGTAGAATACTAAACACTATAACAAATTTCAAATCCAAGATGGCCGCCACCACAAAATGGCGAATTACATTATTTTTTTCACTACTACCTCAATATGGGTATCAAACGAAAGGGCTTAATCAGTAGAATACTTTGCCTATGACAAATTTCAAATCCAAGATGGCCGCTACTACAAAATGGCGAAATACATTTCTTTTTTCACAAGTACCTCAACATGGGTATCAAATGAAAGGGCTTGACTAGTAGAATGTTGTAAAGATAACAAATCTGAGGTAGTCGGGGGTTAGTCAACATTTTTAATTTCGTTCTTGTTATATTTAAATTAGCCATTCCACAGACTCCGGGGTCCGTGATCTTTGTCATTTAAATTCTTTTTTTTACATATTTCTTGGATTAGAAGAAGAACAGGACGCCTTGAGACTCATTCCGTTCTACTAGCAGTGCCCCGCGGTTGTACCCCTTTCCGTTATTTTCCCGTGATAAAAGTAGCCTATTTGCTATTCTAGACCATAACGTAACTTTTTCCATATTCTATGAACCAATGTTCCAAATTTCAACCCCGTCCGTCCAGACGTTCCGACGTGATTGAGCAACAAACATCCCAACTTACACATTATTGTGTGTAGGTATTAGTAGAATATTTTGAATATCCCAAGCAATATGGGTAAGTTTTATTCCTAGTAACTGGACGATTTCAGATACAACATGCCGTAGCTTAGTGGATAGTAAGCCTGCGAAACCGAGGGTCGTGGGTTCGTTTTCCACCCAGTGCAAATATTTGTGTGACGAATTTAAATGTTTGTACTGTGTCTGGGTGTTCCTATGTATAATAAGTACGTATTTAAAACTGTATAAGTATGATATCAGCTGCCTGGTCGCCATAGTACAAGTTTTGCTTAGTTTGGGGTCACTTGATGTTGTGTGTGAATTATCCACCAATATTTATATATAACATTGAACCTAAAATTCAACCATTCCGAATCATTCTGAACAAAACGACGCCTATATTAAGAGTGGCACAGGTCCTTGTATGTAGGGCGACCGATATCGGCAATTCCCCAGACTTCCTGTCCTAGTTACGGAGTACGTTTCCGGTGTCCGTCCCGGAAAAAAGAAAAGTAATGAAATAGCACTCAGGTAAGTTCCCGGAGAACTTCAACAAAAGAACTAAAACAAAGACTTTTCGAAGTGAAAACTTCTAAAAGAGCGTTACCCATTCTTACTAAGAATAGTTGGTCTGAGATTTTTAGAGATGGAAAGAGAACAATTGATCTGTTACCGTTGCTGACGTCCATGTATGTATGTACTAGCGGTCCACCCTGGCTTCGCCCGTGGTACATAATATATAACCTATAACACTCAGGGATTACGTACATATCCAACGGTGAAAGAATTTTTGAAATCTGTTCAGTAGCTCCTGAGATTAGAGCGTTCAAAACGTAGTATAGATGTAGGTTCGTAATAATTGTCCAAGTTGTCATTTATGTCGACACTTCCGGAGTGCCACTTTTTTTTAACTATAGGATTAAACATACATTTTCAATATAAATAGGTTAGTAGGTCATTTATGCATTCCTAACACCTACATAATTATAGTTTCTCCCATGAAAATGTCATTTTGTCAAAGGTTGACCACTTGACCGCCATCTCGCTCGATGTTTAGCGACGATGCGGTCAACGATGGAGCGAAAAATGTATTCACTTAACACAAGTACGGAAAAAATCCACTCAGGTAACGCATTCCACAGCCTAGATGTTCTAATCCCAAAAATAGATATAATAATTTCTTCATCCGAGTCTTTGGAACGTCAACTACGAATCGATGTTCCTCTTTCGAGCTACGAACAGTCCAATAGAAAAGTAGACATAGATATAGAGACATATAATAGTAAATATAGACTGACCAGAGGCCGTAGATGGAGGGGATGGTGAGCGCCATGACGGTGGCCAGCACCCCCACCACCAGGATGGAGACGCGCATCACCCAGATGATCTCCATCTCCGACGCGCGCTGCCGGAAGATCAGCTTGTACACATTCCTGGGGAAGAAACCAAAGCATTACCGGCCTGTGGGCCAAACTTATTGTGCGTACACACACGCACACGTAAATTTACTTTGAAGCTAAATTTAGCCATATAATCTATACTAATATTATAAAGAGGAAAGATTTGTATTTTTGTATGGTACGAATAAACTCAAAAACTACTGGACCGATTTCAAAAATTCTTTTGCCAATAGAAAGCTACATTATCACTGAGTAACATAGGCTATGTTTATCACGAAAAAAAATTAGATATCTACGTAAATTTTTACTAAAACCAACGCAAGGTATAAAAAAAACAGTCATAAAATGGCTTTCATCGCATACGCTGCGGAAAGTACTAATGATAGACCAAAACAATGTTCTACAATATTATAAAGCGTATTAAAATCTACAAAAAACCTCGCGCGACCATATGTCTAACTTCAGTAATTACCTCGCAACAACTACTTTTTTACATTTTAAAAGTAAGTAAAAATGCCTATCAAATTCAGACCATGTTATCAACACATTTGTATTAATTCTTATCCAAATAAATTATTTCTTATTCAAGACTCTTTTAATACCTATTGATTACTTTTTGAATTATTGAAGTCGGACATTCCATTCAAAAGATTTAACGAAATTAAAAATATCAATCCTATCAAAATGCGAGCGCGCGCGCGCAACAGCGATAGAGGGACCGAGGCACGGGGGAGAGGTGTTCGCAGCTATGAAATAGGTAAGTACGAGTAGCCGCACGCGCGTCTACTAATTCGCGTGGTCGCCTCGCTACGTAGGTAGTGGACGCAAATGATATTAAATATTAATTAAACATTTTTTCGTAACACTTTTTTATGTTCCTATCAAAATGTTCTTTTCAGAACTACTTTTGTATAAGTTTATTCTACCTTTACTGTTATTGTTCAAGTTTTCTCGCACTTTCTACACAGTATTACATTAAATTTATTCCATTTCGGTTTCCTCACGATGTTTTCTTTTACCGTTTTAAATTGGAGGCATTACGGACATGCCTTCGAAAAAATAGTGATGCGCGTGTAATTTGAGCTGGGGGGATAGGATACGATATAGGTCATCCCCAAAGGTCCCCTTTATTCTACCTACTAAAGTAGAATAAAACGGAGCATTAAGGACTACGATGATGAGACGATCAGAAATCTAGCTGTGTCAATAGATTCAATAAGCAGCCCACTAAATATTACTACTACTGGGACTCGGGGCCCTCTCTCGCAAGGAGAGAGTCAAGTCCATAATCCACCACGCTGGCCCAGTGCGGGTTGGTGGATGACACAAGACCTCAAAAGATTCTAAGTACATGGCGACTTCTTCACGATGTTTTCCTTCACCGTTTTAAGTTAGCGATATTACGCATATTACTCCGAAAAGACAGTGGTGCCTGGTGCACGTGGGATTTAAAACCGGGGCTCCAGATCGGCCGCCGCCGTTCTCCCGACTAGACCAGCCGTAACTATTTAGTACGTATTTAGAACTAATAGACTTTAGTACCTACATAAAACATTGCACAACCATAAACTACGTCGTAGGTGGCATTAGCAGATTTTAACACTAAATTACAACAATTAAATATTTACTGATTTAATTTTTGATTTGATGCGTAAAAGTAAAAAGGGGAATAACAACGACGCCAGACACGCCTAAAGTTTTTAGGGCTAATGATAATATACCATAACAACTAACGCATAACAGTTTTCGCATAATTTTCGCTACCGTAAATAGCATAAACATAACTTAGCATAATGTTTAAAGGCATATATTGAGAGAAGCATAACAATACCTAAACATAACAATTGGTCCTATTATGTTCTATCACTGAGATACGACTCCGGGTGAGCTACTGGAGCCAGAAGCTCTATGTCCTTGAGTGTAACCTCTCGCTACGGCGACGACCTCGCTTGGCTCGCTACTCTCAGGACCTCCCTTGAGCTTCTGGCTCCCGCATTTTTTTATAAAGTAATTAGGCAAAAAAGCATGCGTTTTAAATGATAAACAGATGATTGGGATTGTTTATTTTGTCTGATGTCCTAAGCATGGCAATTCTGCCAAGAGTGTGTTAAAATTTGTAAGTCTAATAATTTTGTTTTATACTTATTTTCCATAATACCCGTGCGAAGCCGGGGCGGGCTGCTAGTAATAAATAAACAGGTGAGATGTTTATCTTATGTGACATGAAAACCATCAATTGAGGTTACCGAAATCAATAAATACTCTAGAACACTAGATTCGTTTCTTTGATACAGATAAGCAGTAAAGCTGTATTCAGTAATGTTACATTATCATTTGTTGGGGTGATAAGAAATGAATGGATGAAATGGATAAAATAACAGAACTGTATATTTATTTATTACAGATATATGATTAATAAAGATGTAGATGATGATGATACAATATATTTATCACGGTCATTTATTATACTTATTTGTGTTTAATGTTAAGAAGTATATTTTTGGCAACTATTAGTGACGAAATTTATATTTCTTTTTTCCGGTACTCCGCATCATACGCTCTATTTGTTTCTCGTCTTACTCATGTTTTCAACATCAATGGTCGCTTGGAAGAAACACTGTAAATGTTAAGGCTACCGTTTATGGCACTAGCAGGTATAAGTAATTTTGTATATTTATTTCATAAAGTGTTTCCGTCTCTCTTAGATACCCATCATAACATCAATGGGTGTTAGTTCTCACCTGGCGAACATGGAGGATGCGCTGAGCACGCTGGAGTCGGCCGAGGACATGACGGCGGCGGAGACGGCGCCCAGGCCGAAGAACGAGACGAAGTCAGGAGTCAGGTGCTGCAGCACCAGTGGCAGGATCATGGACGTCTGGTCAGACGTCAGCTCGCCCTCGGGGGTGAGCGTGCCGCGGTAATCCGTTTCATTCCAAGCTGGTTCAATTATTTTAGTATGAAAACTAGAGTGGTTTTTACACATTTTGAAGTATATCACGGGTAACTCACCTGCGATATAATTAGTCCAGCCCGAGTTTCAACCGCGTCTTGCGGCCTTTTTCAAGGTGAGAGCACGCGTGTGACCGCTGTTCGTTTGGCACTTACATACTTATAGCATATATGAGTTACCCGTGATTCAATCTAAAATGGATCAAATATTTATTTGTAGTGGTAGGATTTATTGCAGAATCCGCCTGAGAAAGTTCCACACTTCTGCCACTTATTCCAACACCAAGCAGCAATGTGCAAATGTTACTACGTTCCGGTTTGAACGGCAACGTTTCCAGATAAATTATTGGGCATAGAATAAATCATCTTACATCACTGAGTGACGAGTGCGATGCAGTGGCCTAGTGGCTTAGTTGGTAGTAGCTCTCCCTGCGAAGCCGAGGGTCGTGGGTTCGATCCCCACCCAGTGCAAATATTTGTGTGATGAATTCAAATATTTGCACTGTGTCTGGGTGTTTCTATGTATAATAAGTATGTATTTAAAATTATATAAGTATTATATCAGCTATCTGGCTGCCATCACACAAGCTTTGCTTAGTTTGTATTAATATTTATTTATTTATTTATAGTGCTACTAGGTAGGTAATGGTTTAAACTCTTCATGTTCAAATAGTTGTGTGATACTGCGCTGTTATGAGGAGGCGGGATACTTACTATTAGGCACGTGTCCTGCTCGTGCCTTACTGATACTACAAAAAACTTATTTCTTAATAGTTACTCGATGGATAAGTAAATGTAAAGCCATAAACGTCAGCTTTGCTTAGTTTGGGGTCAGATGGTGTTGTGTGTGAATTGTCCACCAATATTAAAAAAAAAAAAAAAAAAAATTCTTTGGATTCCGAAATTTCAGGAATCTGGGTGAATCACTACCTCATAACTCTTCGATAACTTTCCGATAAAAATGGACCCTTAGACAATTGGGTTTTATACTCATATCCTGGAAATGAGTATTTCTTGGAACTACCCGGTTTACTCACAATCTATTCCTTCATTGTTGAACCATCAATTACGAGTAGATTTTGTAAAAATATGGGGCAATTTTTTTTTTGTTTTACCAAGTTTTCGTTGTATCGACAAAGATATAGATCCATGAAACTTCCGGAGGGCTGTGTCGTAACGTCTTCGTAAAAATAGTACAATGAAGTGACGTCACAAGAAACTTTTAAACACTGTACCAACGTCATTTTTTGTTTATAAACAAAAGAAAAAATATGTGTACAATATTTTTTAATAATCCAACTTATTCGTTTTGTTCGTCGTCATGCCAATTAGGTGATTAGTACAAGAGACTCACCAGTTCCCTTGGCGATGGCTCCGATGAGCACGGGCGGCAGAGCCATGATGATGCAGCCGAAGGCGGCCACGTACGACAGCAGCTGAGCGCGGCCGGCGGTCTTGCTGCTCAGCACGCGTTGGAAGTATACCTGGACAATTATAACACTTCTCTGATACATTTACTGAGTACTACGAATACATAATATTTAAGCGTTTTTTGTTATTTCTCGGAACCCTGTTTGTTTTTCTCAAGTAAGAGTTGCCTAAGTTATGCATTAGAACATCAACTATCTATTAGTGAAAGCCTCGTTATAATCAGTCCAGGCGTTTTGGAAATATAGCCGAAACAAACAAACAGAAACACAAAAAAAAATTATGTACCGTTGATTACAAATGCAACAATTAAGCAATAAGTAATAACAACTAAAACTCGGTTAAAAACTAGTAGCAATGGTAATAAAATTTCAAGAAATAATTTAATTTTCGTACCTGCCAAGGAATTCCTCCGAAAATAAGCAGCAGCCCATAGTCAATATAGAACCAGTAGTAGGCAGGGTCCACGTGTCCGATCCAGTCCACGTCCATGGAGGAGAGGGGTTTGACGTGCGGGTTGGCCCAGGCGAAGGGGATGCACATCCAGAGCCCGATGAAGATGCAGAACAGCTGGATGACGTCAGTGTACGCCACGGAGTAGAGCCCGCCGAACAGCGTGTAGAAGACGGCCACGCAGGCGCTGAAGATCACCGATGTGCTCTGCTCCATGTCGATGATGACCGCCAGGGTGGCGCCTACACACACACACACACACATCACATCTCAGTTATTTACGTACTTAATCCAGATTACTGGTATATCCAACCCGCACTGAGCCAGCGAGGTGGAATATGGCCTTGACTGTCTCCTTGCCAGTGTAGGCTCCGAGTCTCAGGAGTGGGAACACTTAGTGCTGCTCATGCATTTAGGGCTCCTTTTGTTATGCATTCGGAAATAGTTTTTGAAGCGTGCTCAAAACTGTCTGAGCAATTACATCTAGATTTATCCTCCAACACAAACTTAAATGCATTAATTGTTTGTATGGAATTGTGGGAATTTTGTTACGTCTACGGTCTTAATCTTTTTAGTGTTATTTTGGTACTCTGAAAACAGTAAATGTAATTTTCTTTGAGTACTTGTGTGTTTATGTTGAAGACATGAAAAGACATGAGATTATTCAGAATTTCATGATTTTGCACTACCCCTATGTAACACTTACGATGACGTAACTGATCTAAACCTACATAAATCCTAGATAATACGATAAAATTTATGTTATGTTTTCAGAAACTCGTTTCAAATGTTATTTTTTATCACCCATAGGCTCGCGTTTGAGCTCCGTCTCGCGCGATGGTAAGCGCAGCGGTGTGGTCGAAGACAATACAGAACAGACGCTAAGTCAGAAAGTCAGATACTTATTCACTCTGATCTTGAAAAGTCCTGCATTATATTTATATTCCAGTGAACAATGAAGCTACCTTAGCTACCTATACCACTGCCATGAGACACATGGACCCAAACGGACATTATTGTAACCACAACTCAATTCAATTAGGCAAAAAAATAACAACAAAAAGCAATTAGGTTTGTATGAGCTACTCCTGTTACAAAAGCACTTAGTTTTACTGGTTGTCTGAAAGCCAGTGAACGTTTCCCTACTAAAATGCAGGACGCGATTGACATGGATAATGTTTTAAAATTTTACTGATATTCAGATCCCAAAAGTTGTGACCGCAAAAACACGTCTGATGGAAAAATCATGAAAGCGATTTCGTGAAAAGGTCTCCCTTTAACCTTGAATATAAATAGCCTCAGGTCGGAGCCGGGAAGTTCTGGGATGTCGGGCGTTAGCCGACCGTCGTCAAAAAGTACCGCCAGATGGCCTGTTATATTTCTAAACTTTTAGAGCACTTCCTTACAAAATCCCTGTCAGGTCAGTAGGTACTATTAATGCTAGCGTTTACCCAATACGTTAATAGATGTTAATATTCTTACTGCGTAAACTGTGTGTAACATTTAAATTAAATAAAAATCGTGCAGAGTAATCATATTGATAGATAATTATTTAAAAATAGAGAAGTTTATTAACCCGAACCGATCTTATTTCTACCGTGGCGTTGCAAGCTACCTCTAGAATTTCCTACTTCAACAAGGAAAATTTTAAAAAGTACATCTTTAAACACCTCTTCTTTCTGGAAAAGCATCATATACACTAACACAGGGTATGTAGGGGGAAAGTGGGGCAAATACGAACACCTAAGGGAAAACTCAAATAAAACAATGATATTTGATCACAGAGCTTCTTTAATTGTTTAATTATAAAGTTTAGAAATCTCTGCAACGAATTAACTAGACAACATTTATTTTTTATAAAGTATGAAAATATGAATAAAAAACAAAACTCTTAGTGTTCGGCTTTCCCCGACATTAGTCGGGTAAACACGAACACCAAGTGGGGTAATTACGTACGTAACATTAATAGCGACAGTGATCACATTTATTTTATAACCCGTCGATGTTGACTGTTCGTCGGTCTGATTTTTTTTTGGACTGTTGATATACTTGTCTACACTTAGCTGATGTTACTGTATGCTTTACGTAATATGATGGAATAAAAACATATATTGTTCGATACTTCGCTTGTAGGTACCTAATCCTGATCTTAGGCCCCACTATTGTTCAACATCGAGCAACTCGAGGCTAAATGCATACTAACAAAAAAACGCAATCGTCGAAACCTTTTTTAAATATTTTTAAAACTTCGTGTTGTATGTTACAAGTTCTCATCGAAGCATTACAGAAATAGAAGTACCTTGGGTGACGACCTCCGGCGCGACCTCAGCTACGGATACCTCGGTTGTAAGCACGGATATCGGGTCGTAAGCTTTCTGATAAATCGTAAGTTTTGACGTGGTAAAACAATATTTTGATTTTCATTATTTCAACATTTCAAGTAGCTTAATGTCATACAAATGGCATTCACACTTCAGCATCAGTAAAACTACAAGCATAGCTGCATTGATAATAATAAGACAACTATATGTAGAAGTATTTGAAATATTTCTTATGAATGTGCAATTAAATAAAACATATTTATTTTTACCTTAGATAAAGTATGTTTTTACGTAAACTTGACGCTCTACACGACAAAGAAGTATAAATTGTTTTCAAAAACCAGGGTCACACTCACATACTAACCCGTATTTAGCTATCCGAGTCCCAGCTGTGGAAATATAACGTGATCATGCTATTTGCTAAATAAGTATTTTCAGTTCATTATACTATGATAACATCGCAGTGTACGGTCATAAATCAATATAATTACAATCAATACAATTTAACATTTGAAATGCTCAAGAATCTATCTCATGTCTTGATAAAACGTTTGTATTGAAGTGATTCTGTTGCGCAAACAAAGCTACTGTATAAAATAAATATAACTGTTTCCCGTGAAAGGGCTGAAACAATGGCCCACGCAGTGGGGGCGTCAAGGACTCGTTGACCTGCCGCCCCGGGTCGCCGGGCGGCATTCAGGCGTATCTCATAACAACCCTTGACTTACGTTTGAGGCGTTAGCTGACGCTAAACTTGTTTTCCTACTAATGTTATAAAAATGTGAAAGTGTAGATGTTTTTGCTCAATCACGTCGGGACGTCTGGACGGATCGGGATTGGAATTTGGAACTTAGATTTTTTTTACTTTTAAACTTGACCGTCATCTGTCAAAACGACGATGTGGTCTACGATGAAGCGTACTTACCGAGAAAAAACCGATTCACTCTCGATTTGAAGATTGTCACCATCGGGAAAACCCACAAAGCAACGCATTCCACACCCTAGAGCCCTAGACGTTCTTATCACAAACGTAGAGTCCAACTTGTAAAATAGGCTTCTTTTACCCTTGGAAACTAACGGGATCTGAAACTACGCAAGTGAAACCGTGGTATTTCGGTGGTACATACGAATATATGGTACCTAATAAATAATAATTTATTGTAATTAGCTATTCGGGAAATAGATCACGTAAATGTCTAATAAGTAGATGTGTTAAAATCTTATAATTTCAAGGAAAAAGTAAAGCAAAAATATTGGATCGCGACGAGTCTAAGCCCATTGTCGCAGGTAGGCGCGAAAATAGAGCTGTCTCATCGATCTTGGAAAATAAAGATGAATACAGCGGCCGCCCGGCGCCGCCCTCGTCTCCAGACGCATTACCGAGCAAATTCGGCGAGACACGACTCTCGGTGGCGGAACAAACCGCGCAAACATGGGACAATCAGTAAAAAACCACCTTACGAGTATTTTGAAACTATCCCCAAAATATGTAAAATAAGTATGTATCCATTCACATTCAAGTACAAACTAAGCATAGCATGTTTTGAAAAATGCACAGCTCCACCCCGCAAGAGTGAACGCCCAGTTAGTTGCCTTAATATTGTATTTCATTTACAGGCACATACTGAAGTGCTGTGCGCGGTTAGGGCTCCCGCCTGTCCTGATATCTAGCGATAGTCCGGGGCTATTTTACATAGTAGGTATCCATTTATTTTAAAAATTCAAAAAGTAAATTAAATTGTGTTTAAAACGATGTTTCAAGGAAACACTCTAGGGTTGTTTTGTCACAACATTTTCGGAATTTTCGAAAATCTGAAACAAATATTCGTAATTAATATTGTGGCAACCCTACTCTCGGTACACCGCCCCCCAGTGTTTTGCCTCGTCTCCGATTTGAATTATTAATTAAACTTTGATAACTCTAAAGCGGTTTTCACAAAGGATTGGGAGGGGAGAAAAGAAATGCTACCTCTACTCCGAGACACAAAGTAAAAGTCAGCAAAAGGTGACTAGGGTCGGACACGACAACCCAGCTGCGTTTATTTTGTAATCCGTAAATACTATCATCAAGGAGGCAGGTACGTAACCGACTCTCGAAAAAATGTAGGTACCACTTTTTCTTTGACGGAAGATGAAAATTAAAATATAGATACCGATAATTAAAAGTTAATGAATTTCGTTATCTTGAAACTTTTGTTAGAAATAGAATTATACGTATGTATAGACACGTTTATATGACCCTAGAAGGTAAGAACCATTCACACACCTCCTTAGTTATCACTAAGCTTATCGCGTCCACGACACCAGCAGAACTACTAAAAAATTTCGACTATACCCCAGTGATAGGTTTTGGGTTAGGTTATACAGATTCACTCAGAGTTACGGAACCTGCTTTTGATCATTAATTTTGTGTTAAATGTTGTCATTATAACGGTGACAGAGCTTAGTTCCTACTGGTAAATGCTTGCACATTACCATTAAACAGTAAAGTTCCCAAGCGGTTCTGTAAAACAATCCCGCCATGACAATATACGGACGGAAAAGTTAACGAAAAATGTTCAGACCGAATGACATATTGCCACGGAAATAGCGCAATTGGTGGTACTTTGCAGAATCTACGGATGTAATTTAGGGTAGGAGTCGGAAAAACCGAGATTCGTTCTCATTCGGGACCAAAATGTCGCCAAAACGACGTCGTATCTCCGCACCGTGTTCACTCCGCAGACCGATCTCAATTATTTAAATTGACTTCACAATTGCGCTTCAACGAGTAAGTACTTACTAAGGAATCTTTAAGATTGGTAAGTAACTATTGAATTCATAGCAAACACAAACAGAAATTTCAGACTTTTATTAGAACCCCAAGTAGTCTAGTAGTGGTATGAAAATTACATTATTGAGAAAGTTGACACAGCCAAGTTCTTGGGTATTCACGACTCGTATTGATGAAACTTACTCGTAACTGGAAAGGTCATAAATAAAGTTACTCGTACAATATGTTCTAGACTAAATGGTTGCGTTTTTGCTATATGAAGAAGTTATGGTGCTACGCTCTTTTTGTTTCTTCCGTGGTTCTACGGGATTATGGTTTGGGGCAGTGCCGAAGCCGAAGAAGAATTAATGGATGTATTCCAAATCTAATGTATTCCAAATTTCAAACCGGTCCGTTCAGCAGTTCCGACGTGATTGGACAACAAATATCCAAACTTTCAAATTTATAATATTAATATGATAAAATGTACAGAATTATGAAACCTATTTTGAAATCAAATAAACAATTTTTTATTTTTTATATAAGCATACTTTGAAAAAATTGTTATAATAAAATGTGTATTTCATTGTATTACAACGATCAAATTTGTGATTTAAATTCACAAGAGTTCAATTCAATTCAATTCAATTCAATTCATTTATTCATACCATAAATTCATAAGAACACTTGGTAACGTCATTTACAAAAAGGCAAAGAATCTGTGTACATAATATGATAAAATAACAACGTCAAAAAGAATAAAGCAGCTGTAAAGGGGCCTAGTCAATTACATGCAGCTGTAAAAAGGCTTTGTCGAAGACAATATAACAAATAATCAATACACACAGTATACAGATACTACATTAGTACAAACAATGTAACATCAAAAGTCTTAAAAATCTATTATTTTACCTTATTACAAGATTCTAATTTCGACACATTTCTCTTCCATACGTTACTATCTTTAACAAAGTCGTCTATATTATAATATGCCTTGCTCAATAGGTAGCTTTTTATTTCATTTTTAAACTTGGTTTCATTGAGGCCTTCCACTTGTACAGGGATTGCATTATAGAAGCGAATACCATTACATTTGAAAGAGTTATTTGTTTTCTGAAGTCTGCACTTAGGAAATACAATTTTGTAGTTGTATTGATTGAATACGTAGACATGCACGGGGGGCTACACGTGTCTTTTAAAAAGCAATTTAAAGGGCTATAAAATAAGTTTATTTGCTCTAAACCTTACTCTAGGACGATTTAACACTGAATGACTTAAACTTAAAGCTTATTCTAAAAGGAAGGCTGGGAGCCAGACGCTAATTCAGCAGTATAGGCTGCGTCCGGCCGCTATGGGTGGCCGTCTTCTGTGAATTCTTAGTTTTGTGCTGACGGCACAACCATGGTGTTTGCAGAGCGGTAGGGCTGTGCTCCCAACATAACTACGTAAGATTATTTGTCTTATATTGGTTGTTGTTGATATTTTTTTCTTGTTTTGTAGCACATACCTACAATTTATGTAATTTTTGACATTGTAAACGAGACCTTTTTTTTACTATCGCTATAATTTTGTTAGGAAAAAACCAATATCTAAATCTAAACCTAGGTAGTTTTTTTTAAATACTTACCTGAATCTAACCAGCTATGGGCAAAAGCTACCACTGACTGGATCCCGGAGAGTAAACGGCCACCTGGTCGGCCCAGAAAGAGGTGGAAAGATGAGCTTAAAGCCCACAATAAGGATTGGCCTACAATAGCTCTCGACAGAGATAAATGGAGGGAGGGAAGAGAGGCCTTTGCTCGACTTAGGGACAATATAGGCTAATATAATAATAATATTAACCTGAATCTAAACGTACGTAGGTTTTTTTTTTTTTTTACCTAGACTTAGAATCAGATTTTTTTTAGTTACAGTGAATTTTCAGCGAGTGATGGCAAAGTTTCTACGAGAAAGAGTGTAAAGAAAAAAAAATTACATGGGGCAGTGTAATTGTTATAAAAACATATACTCGTGTGATGCTTGCTTCTGTACGATAATTATTATGATACAGTAAAGTGGTCATTTCAAACTTTGAAAATGTAAACAACTTGTATGCTCTTTCTTTCGCTCTTATTTTTTTATTAATTGACGTGTAAATTGTACATTTATGAATAAATCACATTGACTTTAATTCAGATAACTTGCTGCTTCACAAACCCTAACATTGTATTTACGAAAGCTCAACGTAGACGTGAATGCTGGGTACATAATATATGTATAAGTAACGCATGTTCGTTAATAAATGTTAGATACCAACTAGTCTAGCGCAAGTCATATTATTATAGTCTAATTCCCATGAGCACTAGTATTTAGACAGAGTACAGAGTAGATGTAATACTGCTAAGTAATTAATTCACCGCGCACAAAAGGCTGCTTTTAGCTACGAAGCAACGAAATAACTTCAAAGGTCCGACTACGGTCACTGAATTAGATTGTACCCGTGAAAGCTTGGAACATGAGTGGTCTGTATATGACATGTACAATGTACATGTGTTTCATATTGATCAATATTTTATGTACCGAAAAGCAAGGAGAACAGAAAAGAATATTTTTAGATACAATTTATAATATTTTCTCCGAAAAAACAAAAACCGACTGCAATTTTATGTAATCTCACGAGGGGGGAGGGGTGATCTCGGCAATAATCACGACGTTATTTTTGACGTGACAACGTCTTATAAATTGGTTTGCCGGGTGACACTTCAAGAAACTGCGTTACGCTCCGCTCACGTTATGCGCTCACAACGAGAGCGAGTGAGAGGCACGCGGCCCTTCCACTCGGGCATGGTTAGCCCGCCTAAGAGCGAGAGAGACAGACATAAAAAGTGAAAGGCACGCGTCCCTTCCGTAAAATTATTTTACCACTCAAAGTCGTTGTCACGTAAAACTTTCGCGCGTATACCGACTTTACAGGCAACCAATTTTTTTTTCGCAAAAAAATGTGTTATTTCTGTGAGAAACCAGGCAGCAAGGGTCAGAGAAGCAACGACTCACCCAAGGCGGCGAGGATGCCGGCGGCCCAGAACACCTCCCCGCAGAGCGCGGGCAGGAACAGGAGCCCGCCCATGCGGCTGCCGAACAGGTCCTGCAGCGGGTCCAGCATGGTCACGTACCCCTGCCGCCGCATCGGGTTCGCGAAGAATATGCCGCCTACGGGACAACAATACTATTACTTATTAAACATATACAACAATTAAATACAAGACCCTGGAAAGCGCCTGGAAGAGTCTCGCGTAAGTCACTTAAATTTTTATTTAGAATTTATGATACGAGTAAAACTGGTATTTTACAGAATGCCGTGACGTTGTTTACGTTTTTTTAACTTCTTAACAAAACTAAATGACTGTGTGAACTACGCTACGCTACAACATACCTAACTACTTACTCTAAGAATATATGAATGATCCATAGACCAATAAAAGACCATACCAGTCGGAAGCGTGCCCTGCTTGCTGGCGGCATTACCTCGCTGAATGGGAATCCTTATACGATGGCCAAATAAACGCCAGCATTTTGGTAACGCGTCGACTAAACGCACGGATAGGCTTTTGAAAATGAGATGAGCTTCCGGTCCCCACGGGCTCAATGTCTCAACACCACACGTCTCAAACATGTAAATACTTCTTAGGTTTGCATACTTGCGCTGTTTGAGATACTCAGCTGTATTAAGTGCTGCACCGGCTCTAATATGTGTCTCTGGAAGACGTCAACTGGAAGATGAACATTTTTTCGTGTGCAGCCGACACTCATCAGTTCATAAGACGTTATCACGTCAACAAAACTCTGTACGTTTGTAGCTTATAGTGGTATATTATGGTAGTATACTGACCAAATACAAGGGAGAGCGCGTATCCGAAGGGCGCCTGACACCACACCAGGCCCGACGTGTAGATGGCCTCCGCGGTGCCATTGATGTAGCCGCCGCCCACCCACGTCGCTGCAACAGACGCGAGCATCACAACCCTGTATCCACTCAAAAGCCAGATTTAGATATTTTGTTTGATGAATTGGGCAAGTTTAGAGGTGAAGTCCATGTACCTAATGCGTTGGTACTTATTTATAACTGTTGCGCGTTTAAATTCAGTTGAAGTGAAATAAGTAAATAGATATATGACACACTTTGATTCTCTGTCTGAAATTTACTATCTACTATAATAGTAGGAATCCTACTTACTACTAATTTTGATATTTTGATGTTTGTAGCTCTATCATATTGGAACGTCTCAACGGATCGGGGTGAAATCGGAACACTTTAGTGGAACACAATATACGAGTAGATTGTATTCGTAGTCTGGAATAACACATAGGCTTAAAACTTTGTACCACTGGAAAATAACGGAAACCATGCGGTGAAAGCCGCGGAGCGCTGCTAGTCATTCATATACGTCTTATAAGAACATCTTAGTAACACAACCCTTAAAAATTGGAGGACAATAGAATGGACATAATATAACTGGCAAATGGACAGATAGGTAGACTTTGTATTAGCTCCGTGGGTAGATGCAAAACTCCAAGCAAATAGGTCCCACATTAACTACAGAACCTAAACCCTTTTTATGTTCTGCACGAGAAATAATTTCTTCACGAGAAGTAATTCCCGAGATAATATTATTAACTTAAATTGAGAAAGTAACGTGGAAAGAACTTAACTTCAGAGAATTGTCTTGAGACGTTATGTGACCGTCATGCCTTAACCACGTGGTAAATTACTGCATAGCCCTTCTCAGAAGTACATACATAATATATAATTAGCGGTCCACCCTGGCTTCGCCCGTGTTACATAATATATAGTATATAGCACTCAGACATCGCGTACATATTATATCCCATAGTGAAATAGTTTTTGAAATCGGTTTGCAGTTCAAATCTGAAGAGGTTTTTTGTTTGGTTTTATTAGTATGGTGCATGACGAAGAAAATCATTCTCACATCCATTTCCACAAAATCAGAGTTACTCGTATTGTATTCGTAAATGTACAATATATACGTAAATTATTGAATAAAGCCCAAGGTATATATATATATAGGTATACATATAGTCCATTTGTAAATGTTAAAATAAAAAACCGGCCAAGTGCGAGTGGGACTCGCGCACGAAGGGTTCCGTATCATTAGCAAATAAACGGCGAAACCCTCTTTTATTGTATGGGAGCCTCTTTGACTATTTATTTCATTTTAATTAATTACATTTAAAGAGTACATAACACTAAATATTCTGAAAAAAAAATTGTGTAAGCGTCTACCTGTCACTGTTATTAGTATCGAACAAAAAACGGTAAAAAAATTAAGTTTGTTGTATGGGCATACAACATACTTAATTTTTTTAAACTATCACAGGTCTTGAGATACAGCATGGTGACAGACGAACGGCTGTCCGTTCGTCTGTACAGTCTGTATCTGTGTGTCAGTTCTGTACAGTCTCAGTAATAGGGTTCCGTTTTTACCCTTTGGGTTCGGAACCCTAAAAAACTGTACAATAACAATATTGTTCAGATAAGGGTCAATTATTTTATATTTATTACAATTTTGTAATGAACAATGTCAGTTTCATCCTAGCTTTACTATCGCTTGAGATATATAATGTTCATGAAATATGTACATAAGTATGTGCTAATTTTATCGATTTTTGAATAGACCCCCAATTAGATATGTTTTTTGCGTTTCTGTAGCTTGTCATCATCATCATCATCATCATCATCAGCCACAAGACGTCCACTGCTGAACATAGGCCTCCCCCCTAGATTTCCACAACGAACGGTCCTGCGCAACCTGCAACCAGCGGTTTCCAGCGACCTTTGTGAGGTCATCTGTCCATCTAGTGGGAGGCCGTCCAACACTGCGTCTCCCGGTTCGTGGTCGCCACTCAAGAACCTTTTTTCCCCATCGGTTGTCCGTTCTGCGCGAGCGATGTGGCCTGCCCATTGCCACTTCAGCTTGCTTACTCTTTGAGCTATGTCGGCCACTTTCGTTCTTTTGCGAATATCCTCATTACGGATTCTGTCGCGCAAAGAGACTCCGAGCATAGCTCTCTCCATAGCTCGCTGTGTGACTTTGAGCTTCGTTATGAGACCAACAGTGAAGGACCACGTCTCAGTTCCATAAGTCATCACTGGCAACACGCACTGGTTAAAGACTTTCGTCTTTAGGCATTGGGGTATTTTGGACTCAAAGATGTGCCGAAGTTTCCCGAACGCTGCCCATCCGAGTTGGATCCTGTAGCTTGTACGATTTGGATATTATCCTGATATATGTATGAATGTAATGATGTAGGTAAGGACAACACTAAATCCAAATGGTTTAATTGGTGAAATTTTACACATGGCGCGGCTCGCCAGTTTACTTGAATGAACTTGGCTGGCCACACTGCCGTGTGTCTGGAAATGTAGGATACATAACTTTGTGTTTCTAATTTAGGTATCTAATACATAATGGCTAGTTTTCGAAGAACATAAACGAATGTTTCACTAAAATTAATCAAATAGGCAGTTACCACACGCATGTGGGTTAGTATTAACTTGAACTGTGTGTCAACACGTAGACAGCATAATTAGAACCGGCGTAATGAATTGCCGCCCAGCGCGCTGGCTGGGGCGGCGGCAACCACACGCCTCCATCCTTTCATACATCAATGGGTACGTCATACTATTGAATTGACAACTACTCTGAACAGGGTTATCAGTGTCATTGGCTGATGTACGGTTGAACATTAATCAAGGAAATGTAACAGTGTCCCAAATGTCCAAAATGATCTAAGTAATACTAAATAGTTGTGTGGCTCTGTGATTTTATAGACGAGCTTGTTCGTTACCACTAGCAATATGATTATGTAGGTAGATTAACTCTTTGTTGCCAGTAATTTAGAATTTACAAAGTTACTTGAAATAAAAATCCTTAAAATGATAAGGTCATTAAAAGGGATCTCTTCCAGGCAACCGTAGGGTGCAGTTAGAGATTTGACAGTAAGAAGACGGGAAAGTACAAAAAAAGTAATGATTGAATTTGTGTCTTAGTCATCAAAAAAAGGTTTAGAATGAACTACGAGTCTGTCCCCCAAACAAGACCAGGCCTGCAGTTAGTCTTGAGGACTGTACCAGTATTGTTGTAGTGTTTGAGGAGTAACTAGTTGCTACTCTTACAACGCGTGTTTATCGTCATCTTGCCCATTTTTTAACCCCAGACCAAAAATAGGGGTGTTATAAGTTTGACGTCGATGTCTGTCTGTGTGTGTGTCTGTGGCACCGTAGAGCTCAAACGGATGAGCCTATTTCGGTGCGGTTTTTTTTAATTGAAAGTTAATATCCGTGCGGATGTTCTTAGCTATGTTTGGTTAATATCGATTCAAGATGGCTGTCGCCACAAAATGGCGGATAAAATATTTCTTCACAACCTACCTTAATATGGATATCAAATGACAGGGCTTGACTAGTAGAATACTATACATTATAAAAAAAAATAATCCAAGATGGCCGCCACTACAAAATTATATTAATATTTTTTTCACTACTACCTCAATATGGGTATCAAACGAAAGGGCTTGACTAATAGAATACATTGCACTATGACAAATTTCAAATCCAAGATGGCCGCTTTCACAAAATGGCGAAATACATTTCTTTTTTCACAACTCCCTTGACATGGGTATCAAATGAAAGGGCTTGACTAGTAGAATGTTGTACAGATAACAAATCTGAGGTAGTCGGGGGTTAATCAAAATTTTTAATTTTGTTCTTATATTATTAGCGGACTGTACGTAGCTCGAAAAAGTGACATCGTTTCGTAACTGATGTTACAAAGGACTCGAACGAGGAAGTTTGACTCAACTTTTGTGATAAGAACGTTTAGGCTGTGTGCGTTCTCTGAGTAGATTTTCTCCTATGGTTGCAATGTAGGAGTGTTCAAATCGAGAGTGAATCGGTTTCTTCTAGGTAAGCACGCTCCATCGTAAACCGCATCGTTTAACGTCAACTTATAATAGTTAAGCAAATTGTAGGTCGTCATTAAGCAGGCTTTAGGTATTAGTCCGCATCGATTTCTCCCGTGGCACGCCACTCGGACAGATTCGCGGCTTTACATATTTATCCAACCACTACTTAACGCATAAGTAAGTTAAAGTGGCAACAGGCCGGTCATCTTTTTATTTTTTTAAGCTATTGCATAGCTTTTATCGCGGGCCTGAGGACCGAATTTTAGTGATCGTGCATCTCTTTCTATGTTCACAAGAAAGAGGGATGGAAGACCGTAACGCCGTCCTCCCCACTCGGTCATTCGACTTTGAATCTTATTTGTATTAGCTTTACAGACTAAATGCTTTTAGCAGTGTTGCCAAATTAACGGATTTCCCGTGATATTTTTTAAGGTAAACAAATGGCACTCTTCAAAATAAAAGCAATTCCGAAAAATTGTTAACATCCCTATTGCTTATGTTGATAAAAATGCATGCTACATGCAATAGCTTTACCGCGGCAGTCCTCGAGTGCCACACTTCTTTTTTTATTTTTTAGTATAGTGACGTGACAAACAGGACAATGCCTGATGGTTAGCAACACGTCTGCCAAAAACAACACAGTCACGCAGGTATTAGAATATGAAGAGTCCAAGTCAGTACCTAGCACTGCTCTGTACTTGTCACTTGTCAGACATATAAGGTGATTTACCTATATTTATACCCGGTAATTTCACGGGAAATATTGCCCTTAAAACCGTAACACAGTAATGTGTGAACATCACTGCTTGGCATTAGAATAGCTGGCAAAGGTGAACCAGGCAGACTATGCAAAGAATCCTACCACTACTAATAATATATAATAAATAAATATTGGTGGACAATTTACACACAACACCATCTGGCCCCAAACTAAGCAAAGCTTGTAATATGGCGGCCAGATAGCTGATATAATACTTATATGTATAGTTGTAAATACATAATACTTTTTATACATAGAAACACCCAGACACCGTGCAAACACATTTGAATTCATCACTCTAATATTTGCACTGAGTGGGAATCGAACCCACGACCCTCGGCTTCGCAGGCAGAGTTACTACCCACTAAGTCGCGAGGCCTTCAATCAGTCGCAAAACCGATTACTGTAGTAGCCATGTTCTAAACTGGAGACCGTCATTCGAAAAACATTGCAGAACACGTATAGATAAGAAGACCCTCAGCTGAACCCTCCAGCGCCAGGCGCATCTGGTGCAGTGAATAGTTCAGGTGAGGGTCTTATCCACAAGTATTCTACAATATTTATCGAATCACGGTCTCCAGTTCAGACAGTTCAGACTTGATCGCTATCGGGGCGCGGCAGACGAGCGGTCCGGACGCCGTACCGTGGTCGCGCCGGCCGCACGCTACGAAATTTCACCCATAATGGTGGATGATACGCGTCTACACTGTCGGGTACCAAAGGTTCCGTATCACCACTTACTTCGACCGACTCATCGCTCTGACAACCCAACACCAGATCTAATATTCCGTCAAAAGTATTCACGACGGTATTGTGCTGCTTCAATCTATGGTTTCGTAGTGCAGTTCAGAACACGACTAATTATTATTTAGGTGTCTGTGTCTAAATTCTAATTCAATCAGTCTAAATACTTATTTAGATTTCTGTGCCACCAACCCTGCATACTTGTAGGTAACTGGTGTTTCCCCAGCGAAGATTCCTATCACTACAAAAATACCTGTCATTGTGAATATCCCGACGAAGAGTCCGATGGAGCGTCCAGCCAACATGACCTCCTCTTCGGAGTCGTTCCCCTCGGGCTTCTTGCGACCCGCCCAGATGCCCACGGCCAGGATCAGCACGTAGAACAGGATGATGGAGATCACCCCCGCCACGTTGATCATCTTGATGGCTGATACTCCTGACACACAAACACAAACTATTTATTATGCAAAGCATTAAAAAACTTACATGTAATAAAAGATCTGTAATTAGTGGTACAAATGATGTTCCTAATAAAATACAGTTTCTTATCAACGTCTGATTGTATTACTTGCCTATTTTATGTAAACTCTATTTTTATAGCGTGCTAGAAAAGAAACATGGAATGTGCCTGATGCTTCTCTATCCGAGGATACTACGATCTACTTTAGTGAGAGTTAGCCTGAAATAAATTTTACAGGAATTTAATAAATACTACACGTAACTCATCTTTAAGTTTCGTTAAAGTTATAAAATGTAGGTTAAATTTACTTCATATTCATCTTTACAGAGATGCATTTTATAAATTACCAACGTCATTACAACGATTTTCAGGAATCAATACACATTCACGTTATAAAATGTATCTTCTGTCGTCCTTTTAACTCTCAGCTAAAATATTTAATCAATAATTTCTCTTTGAATAAAAGATTCTCCAATGAAGTTAAGCAAACGTGCTTTATCTCGAATCACGTCATCTAAGCTCTCTGACGTTCGGTTAAGCTACTCACTAAAAATAAAAGCTCTTAACATCGGTTTACGAAAACTTCATTATCTTCATCAGCAGCCCACACGCTGAACAGAATCGAGCTCCCGGAAATGATGCAACGATCTGTTATATTTAGGTAGAATTTTTAAACACTACTTTGCTGTGGTACAATACTGTGGGATACTCTACTACTCAATGAAGTAACGATGAATCGTCACTTTTTGATAAATTTACTTAATTTATCAAATTAAGATTGCCATTTTAGATGTTTCAGAGGTGAATGAGATAAGCGACTTTTTAATCATCTTTACTTTATTTTTTTGTAAATTGTCGATAAATAACACCCAAGAATAATTGAATTGGATTGGAATAATTAATAATATTTGAATTATTGATCTATAAATAGGTATATGCTCGTTTGAATTGTAAAAAAAACGGCGTAGTAGCATTCAATTGGATAATTCTACATTTTTATTAAGTGGGCACTTATATCAACAAAGAAATATAAGTTTACCTACTTATTTCAAATCATATTTCAACTTTTGCAAAAGATGTATTTTCTATCTTACAGTTGTATTTTTTTTCAGCTTTGTCTGTCCAGAATTCAATAAATATCAATATGGTTTACACTCATGTAACTTTATTGTTAGATTCGTTTTTCTTTATCTACGTTTTTATATTGATCTCTCTAGTTAGCATGATACATTAGATAACCAAAGACTAATTGTATAAATTTGCAAATAAGTTAACTTTCTTTCCTTTATTATTAGGCTGTTACAATGATTCAACTGTGTGCCTTTTCTTTAACAATAAGTGTATTTAGTAAGAGATAAGTCATGATTCTATCATTTGATCATTTAGAAGGTTTTAGTAACTCACCTTCCTCTTCAGTCAAATAGAATCGGCCGCGTTACCCGCGAGCACCTCCACTCACTAGTTCAGTCCACGTCCGTCATTATCATTAATCACCTAAATAATATCCATCTAAAATATATATCTGTATAAATAGAACACTATCGATATGTCACAGTGCACTGATAACGGGTGGTAGCGGCGAGTCAACCGCGGCGCAGCTGTCGCCCCATCGGAGGGAGGTCTTCTGCGAAGGGCTGTTCCTGGTCCTAAAGCTTAGCCCGCACATGGGTGCCCCGCAGAGGCATGGAGCTGGAGTTATATAACCCGCGCCTCCAGTGCCGGCCCGCGTGCCGTGTGAGGCGGCCGCGATCGATCCCTGACGTCACGAGCCGCGCATGCTCCCGCCGCCCTGCCTCCGCCCCCGCTCACACGGACACCTTCTATCACCTTGCCATTCACCCATTGATTGATGCTTGTAATTGTACTCTGGTACTCGACCCTTCACCCGCCCTTATTTGCCTAGTTGATGCCTATTTTCAAATTGCTTGTGGATCTTTAATTATTGATTACTAATAGTTGTTGACTTTACCTCCATTTAAAATTCAGCACAAATTTTCTCAAAAAAAAGGAACTTGAAAAAAGAAAGGCAGCTGGCTGGATTCGATCTGCCAATCTACCATAATTATGATGACCGCCCAACTTCCCAACTGAGCTAATATACTTCCGCGCGCCGTCGCGAAATTTACCGTCGCATTTTAATGTTTATGTTAGAGTTTTTCATTGTCTAAAAACGCGCATAAAACGGCGTATTTTTTTAAATAAAACCTGGCTAGATCGATTTATCGTCCCCGAAACTCTCTGTATTCATAATTTCATGAAAATCGTTCCAGCCGTTTCCGAGATTCAGATTCCATATAAATATACCTACAAGTGCTCGTACAATTGCTCGTTTAAAGGTATAAGATGTTTCTGTTGAAGCCCGGTGTCTGGGTACGCAATAGATAGCATCGGTGTAAAGAGTTACATAGCCCACGAGCCAGTGGACAACAAACCCAGGCACCAAGAAAGAGTACCTATGATAAGGGAAATCTTTATCAAAGGAAAGCCTTTTAAGAGGGGGAGCCTTTCAAAATGTTCCGATTCCTGAGCGTATCGAGCTCTTGGGCGTTACTTTAACAACATCAACGTCAACAGCGCATTAAATGTTCCTACTGCTGGGACTCGGGCCTTCTCCCGCCAGGAGAGAGTTAGGGCCATAATCCACCACGCTGGCCCAGTACGGGTTGATGGATGACAAATGACTTCGAAAGATTCTAGGTACATGTCGGTTTCGTCACGATCTTTTCCTACACCGTTTTAAGTTAGCGGCATTACGCACATGACTTCGAAAAGACAGTGGTGCGTGTGGGGTTTGAACCCGGGGTCTCCGGATCGGCAGGCGCCGTTCTCCCGACTAGACCAACCGTAACTTCCCGACTAGACCAGCCGTAACTTTCATAAATAAACATCTACGTTAAACTTTGGCTCTTTCTTTGAAAACGACTTCAAAGTATAGAACAATAGAACATTATCGTAAAGTTTTTAGCTCATTGGTTTTTATCGGATACATGTGCAGCTGATCCGCATGATAAATACCACCTCACTCTTTTTTATATTGGACTGTTCCTAACTTAAAAAAGTGACATCGATTCATGGTTGATATTCCAAATATTCGAACGAATATCTGGGCTGTGGGTTTTGATGTTGGTTAGTTAGGGGCTAGATCGTGTTGTGTAAGAAGTGTTACCAATGCTTAATCTCATGGCTAATTTTGTTATGTATGTATCATATTATACAACAAAATAATAACTCAAAAATAAAATCAAATCGAAAAATAAAACCTACTAAATTAGTTCTTACTGAGATTGCTTAAAAACTAATGGGATTACGCATTACATTTATCCGTAGTAAATCCTATTTAGCGAAGCCTCATGGATCTAGGACATAGATAAACAAAATCTTTTTTCCAACGTAATCAAACATGTTGAATGGAAATGTCAGTTATATTCCAAATTGTTTTCGCGTAAGCCTCCCACGTATTTCAATATAACTTTTATTAGGCTATCAAGGTCAAAATTAGTATGCGTTGAAGTCACGGAGTATAAATCAGCATTCCTGTAAATTTTGCCCGGCAAACGTTAATTAGCTGCCAAAATGCACGACACGGTAAGCCCGAACTATTTTATATATTTTTTTCCTCATAGTATCACAAACTGTATTCTTAACAAGTCCTGTTCATCATCATTTGCTACATTTATATCAATTATGGGGTCTGTATTCATTAGTTCCGTTCCTCTCCAACACTGGCATATCTCATTCCTTCTTTCCTATTCCTTTTCTCTGTAACGCAATCCATCCACACATAAAGTATTTTGTACTCGATAGTAAAGTATTTTGTATTCCTACCGGTGACCCCAAAATCTGAGGCTTTGTACTGGTGACCCCCTCCGAAATTCGAGGCTGGGACCGCGCCTACGAAGAACAACCAGAACTTTCGGAAAAACGGATGTAAAGCTGTATAGGGCCTTAATAGGGTTGAAGCTAATAGGGCTAGTTTTTGTGGTCATTGTGGCATAGGACTAAGTCTGCTACGAGTATGTTCTTGTTACAAAATATGGATCTTTTACTTCTCATACAGCGAGTTTGGTTGTTGGGATCATGAGTCAAAAGTATATCTTTCCAATTTGTTTATTAGATAGATTATAGTAGATAATGGCAAAATATGTTGTTTTTTTCTAATTTTAAGTAAAGAGTGCCGATACGATCAGTACATCTACCTGATGGTAAGCAACATGCCTGCCACATAACAGCCCAGTGACACGCCATGACACATATAGATCATCAATCTTCCAGAGTATTGTGACATCACTCGAAACTTCTTGGCACTGTATCTTATTCTGTTTCTCTTCTGTTCTGTTTCTTCTTAGCACTGTATCTTGTTCTGTTTCTCTTCTGTTCTGTTTCTTCTTAGCACTGTATCTTGATCTGTTTCTCTTCTGTTATGTTTCTTCTTAGCACTGTATCTTGTTATGTTTCTCTTCTGTTCTGTTTCTTCTTAGCACTGTATCTTGTTCTGTTTCTCTTCTGTTCTGTTTTTTCTTAGCACTGTATCTTGTTCTGTTTCTCTTCTGTTCTGTTTCTTCTTAGCACTGTATCTTGTTATATTTCTCTTCTGTTCTGTTTCTTCTTAGCACTGTATAACAGACGGACTACCTAATCAGTTTTTTTAATCATTATCCCAGTGGCATCGCTAGGCGTGGGTGAAACGGGATCTCACCTACGGCTTTGCTCTTAAACGGGTTTCGGGAGGCCTCTGTATGTGATGCGGTCGGACTTAAAATCCCCGTTTTTTAAGTTCAATTCATTAAAAAAACTTAAAAATATTGGCCACATCGTAAACCTGAAATAGCAACAAAACTTAACTCTTAGTTTTACGTGACAGTCCTACTTTTTCATGTTTAGTAAGAAGATATATTTACTGAGTAGGTCTTGGGAACGAAAGAAAAGGTGGCTCGCTGATGCGACTTTACCTACGTCTATAACAGTATAATATGCGGCTCCACTGCATCATCACTATTCCCTACTATGCCTATTCATGGGAGTGGGTATTTAAAATGATCTGTACGTGGTGTTTCAAATCATCCGGGTCAAACCTCTGGATTAAAATGAGCTTTTAAGCTGAGCATGAGTTTCAGATCCTTCGGGTCAAATATCTGGGTTAAAATGTGGTGGATGTGGTGTTTCAGATCATCCGGCTGGCCGACGTATGGAAGACATGCAACAAGATCCGCGCGGCGGCGTTCCGCGTCGGCCTCAACCTGTGGGACTGGTACCGGCCGCTCGACCCGGAGGGGAACTCGCTCATCTCCGGTACAGCACTACCCGCTTGACACACCGACGTGTAATTTATTGCACAAAATGACGAGCCTTGGCATGCCTTTGGTATTGGCTTCATAGCTTTGTTACAATCCGCACAGATCCTATTAACAGATCTATAAAACTAGATGAAGTAACAGACCCTTTTTTCTTTAAATTGTTAGCTGTATGTATGTCCTTTATAGAATTTAAACTATGCACTTCGTCATGTGAGGATCTTTAGCAAAGTTGTTGTTCATGACCCAAAAAAAGTTTCTGAGTTGGTACGACCAATTTTGAACAGGTGACGTAGCAACGCGCACAGTGTACGGCTAGTTATTAATAGAAATACATGTAGCAAGGATCCTATATGCCATGATAAGGCCCTCCTGATGTCGATGAGAAACTAATTGAAGTAATGTTTCCCCGACAAACATTTTTATCCGCACAGAGTCGAAGTTCGTGTCGGTGCTAGCCGGCCCGCTGCGCTCGGTGGTGGGTCTGTCGGCGAGCGAGGTGTCGCAGCTGGCCGACTACTTCCGCGCGCAGGACGGCCGCGTGCTCTACCACCAGCTGTGCCAGATCATACACGGAGAAGGTACGAGTGTGGAACAGTCACGAATTGATATTTTGTAGTAGACATCGCATTTTATGCATTCAATCGTTATGATAGAAGGATTAGTCAGCCGGTACGATCACCAACCAGTCCAAGCAGCGGCGGGCATGGATTGTATCACTCGTATTTACCGCTCGGGGAGGCTTCTGCCATGCACCCCAAAATTTAACTTCCGGAACTATAGGACTAATTTATAACTTTCCCAGAGGGTTAAAAATACGCCTGAAAATGGTTGCCCCAGCTGACGCCCCTTCGGACCTTGGTTGAATAAACATTATTATTAATAACAGTAGACCGCATCGCCGCTTAACATCAGGCGAGATGGCGGTCAAGTGTAAACCTATAAAAGTTAAAAAAAATTACGCTTATTAAATATTTATGAAAATAAAAAATTGGAAAAATTCAGGCGCCTACAAAACGTATCAACAAAATAATCCGTCGTTGAAAACTTTTTTTTGTGATTTTTTGATAAGTTATCTATTAGTTAATTATTATATTTTTTTAGCAGCAGGAGCATTAACATTGTAAGTGCGATATACTTCAGTAATGCCCTAGTGGGGTGGTGTTACCACATATGAGTTACCACACCCTAATGATGCTATGTTTTCATCTCGGAACAATGATTTATATTAAAACGAAAACCACATTTATGTAGGTATGAGTAAGAGATAAAGTTATCTATTATTTGTTATCGTAGCTCGTGCTACGGCAGCGCTACGATATCACGTAGCCTTCAATATTCCCTAATTTCTAAATCCCCTTTTGTCTTCACACATCATCCACAGACAACCAACTTATGATACTGTTTGTTAGAATATTATTTAAATAAAATATAAATAAATAAATATTGGTGGACAATTCACACACAACACCATCTGACCCCAAACTAAGCAAAGCTTGTACTATGGCGGCCAGGTAGCTGATATAATAAAAAGTACGAATTTCCTAGGCTTCGAGCTAGACTCAGCTCTTATATGGAATAATCATGTAGATAAAATTGGCGGTAAAATCAGTAGCGCGTGCTTTGCCCTCCAGAGAGTCTCACGCTTGGCATCGGCAGAGATAGCCCGCACTTGCTATTTCGCAACAATTCACTCTGTACTGCAGTATGGTGCCGAAATCTGGGGTTTATGCTCCGAGTGGAAAAGAGTGTTCCGCCTACAGAAGCGTGCCATACGAGCGATAGTGCGAGTAACGCAGGATACTTCCGCGCGACCGTATTTCCAAAGCCTAGGTATTTTAACTCTGCCATCAATAATAATACTGCAAATGGCAATGTACGCGCGAATTCACCTGTCTACGGATTTAACGGACGAACGAAAAACAACTCTTGTGAAGTCGAGCAAACTCACGCATGTCATGGGTACAGTAGTATATAACAAGCTACCAGACTCTATCAGGATGGCCCTCAGCCATAACAGTTTCAAGCACCGGCTTCAGCGCTGGCTTGTCGAGCACTCGTTTTATGACATTAACGAATTTTTACAATTGTGATTTATTTATTGTTATTTACGGATTTAATTATTATAAATTAGTAATTCTATGTGACGTGTAAATTGGCTTTACCAAATAAATGAATATGAATATGAATATGAATATGAATATGAATATACAACGTTGAAAGAATGACTGAAATCGGTTCAGTCATTCCTGAGAATATCGCGTTCAAACAAAACACCTTTTCAGCTACCTGCTACGCCACCTGTCGGAAATTGGTCGTACCAACTCAGATTTAGAAACAAATTTGATTAGCAAAGGTTTATATTCAAGAGGTATGTAATCCGTGATATTCAATGATGCAATCTTAGATACATGCTGTCATGTGTCATGTCAAAGCACGAAACGTACGAAAACTCTCAAAAAAGAAATATGTTTTGTTACATTCTTGATTCATGCTTCGCTTCTATTAATAGTAGCGTTCTATAGCCTATAGCCTATAGCCTTCCTCGATAAATGGACTATCCAATAGAAAACAATCTTTCAATTCGTACCAGTACTTCCCGAGATCCTAGCGTTCAAACAAACAAACTCTTCAGCTTTATAATATTAGTATAGATAATAACATAATAGACCTGCCAGTTTTCGTGTTTCTGTAGTTTTATTTATTTAATAGTTATCTACATGCGACTTTGTCTGCGTAGAAATTAGATAATGGCTATGTCCCAAGGAAGTCTTATTAGTTTTTTGGAATGCCTATGTGTTATAAATTCCGCTTGATCTTTTCAGTTTCTACAACGTGATTGAGCAACAAACATCCAAACTTTTAGCTGTGGGATGTAGGATTTAACAGCTTTTTTCTATTTATCGTTGATTAAAAAATTAAAATATTTTACCATGGATCGGTATTCATGGTAAGTTATACTGTAAACATTGAATTTCACGCTAGGGAAGACGCGAGTCATAACTAGTCACGAATTAAAGATCGACCCCCGCTCGGTAAGAAGCTAAGCACATGACGTCCCAATTTGTGTTTCAATAACACAACAGGTAACGAGCAGCGAACCAGGTCAACGGAATCAATAATCTCACAGCCGCGAGCTGCGCTTAGATGCACTAGATTCGGAAATAGCCATCCGATCTTTAATTGAAACAACAATGGATCCTAAGTGATAGGCTTACTGTCTCACTTTTACGGTTTTCTTCTACCACGTTTTAGTAGATTTTTAAGTTATCTCAAAAAAGGTGGACATTCTCAATTTTGTTTTTTTTTTGTATGTTTGTTACGCGAGAGCTTCGCCAATTGTGAACAGGTGTTGATGATTATTTTTTTTGTTTGGTAGATAATACCGTTATAAGTTTCACCGACTTCGGTAGATCATACCGACAAGGTGAAGGTGGTCCCACACATAAATTTCATCGTAATCATTGTGGCAGTTTTTGAAATTTCAACAAAAACTAAACTACTTGCCTGTTTTACAAAGATGACGCATTTACGCATTTACATTCCTACCTCGCTGTTTTATTGAAACAATTTCATCAAAATTAAGAAATGTAGTCGAGTGTCTGAGTTTTATTTTAAGTCGAAATCGGTTTTTGTTGTTATCGAAGAAAATTAAATTATTAAAGGGGGGTGGGCTATTCTGAATAAAAAAATAAAAGGGTATAGATCTCCATTTTTTTTAAGAAACTGTAGCATTTTAACTCTTCTATCGAAATTAGGGCTAGCGCAGAAGGAGTAGGGTATATTAACCTAAACATGTTGAGTAACTATGCTTATGCACGTGTAGCTTTTCTAAAGGGTGTCAGTGCATAATGTGGAAAGTTTTCCCAGCGGAACAGGAGAGCTAAAACTTCAGGCGCTTATGTCTCATTAAGGGCGTGTGGGCCGTAATTTAGAATTTTTAAAACAACTTTAAGACCTTTAAAATAGTGTATTAAACTCTGGAAAAAATATATGTATTAGTTAAGGATCTAATCTAGTGCAATTCGCAGTCAATAACACGATTTAATGAATTTTACTTGATAGAAAAAAATCCCAAAGTTACCCCTTTTCAAAAAGTTTATTCAAGTTTATGACTAAACTAATGGTTTTTTTTACTAAATTTTTGCACTCAACGAAAGCCACTAAAAAGTTATAGATGCATTCGCAGTGTTTGACTTGATAAAAAGTATCAGTTATTCACTATATTTTAATATCTACCATATATATAGCGCGCCGTTCGGCAGGCCTGATCAGTCGCGTTTCGGCGCTCACGGACGACGGGCCTGTGCTTGATTTTGCAATTTTGACAACCAATAAATTTTAAATATTACGATCATAGTGCCACAGTACAACAATATCAGTAGGTATTACTAGTGAAGCACGCTATGATCTTGATTTTTGATACCGTTTTCATTGGAATTGCAAATAGACGCTGATACTAATTAGCACGCTTTTACTTTATGTTGTAGACCAATAGGGAGTCTCAAAAACTGACGTCGATAACATATCAGTAAAAATTCAATGCGGATGCAATGGAAAATAGATAAGAATCGGTAAAATATTCGTCCGTCAAATCAGAGATCGGAATAAGGAAATAATGAGAGGAAGAAATTCCTGCGTAAATCCCCTAATATAAATGCAAGTTAGGTATCATAAATGTAACTGTAACAAATTCTTTGGTAGTAAGGTACTTAGTACTTGGAAGAAAAGTCCTCACATACAGATTTTACCACTTTGGAAGAGACTCTTGCGCAAACTATTCAGTTTAGAAAAAAAATGTTAGGAACTTCAATACAATTTTTAAACACCTATGATTTTGATATAATTTTTTTTTATTTCTTTTCCAATTTTGTGACATCACCAAAATTTATTGTTTTTTCCTTTTTTTGTATGAAATTGTTAATATTGTTCATAGAATACATGTACTTACCAAGTTTTAATAGTATACTTCTTATAGTTTCGGAGAAAATGGCTGTCACATACGGATGGACAGACATAACGTATATTTTAAAATTTGTCTACGAATCCCTAAAAACCCAACTTCGTTCATTTAAAACTTATTTAAAATGAAATTTAGACACTCGACCAAATTTGATAAGAAGCCTTTTAGGCAGTAAAATTACTCGTAGAATTTAACTCTGTACTAAATTTCCGAATCGTATGTTTTATATAAGGTTTAGAATCATGTCCTGAGCATAAAATTACAAAATAATCACAAATCCAGGTGGAACTTCAAGCGCCAGCTCGAAAAAACGTTTTTGGCCGATATTCCGAAAAGTTATAAAGCCTATTATTATTGTAGAAAATAAAATTTCCCATCTTTTGTTGCCAGTAAACTTTTTTTTTCGAACTTACCGATTACGATTTATTATGTCCAATTTAATGATAACAATGTAAAAAAATAAGATGTGAATTCTGTTCCCAGTAGCATAAACATGTCTCTTTTTACCGGAATGGAAGAAGGGTTATGTTATTCGCGCGTATCTTTATGTTTGTAAAACTTTTATTTCCACATATCTTCCAAACGGCTGGATGGATTTTGGTAACTAAGATATTCTAAGACTAGTCTCATTCGCCAAAGTGTCCTTAGATAGTAGGTAATATTTTTTACGTGTAGTTTTTTTTTTTGTAGTCGGGGTTTTTAAATTAAAGTTATTCTATCATATTGCTCGTTGCTCGAATAAACAGCACCGTTCATCATCATGATTGAAGAGTTGAACGAAGAGTTTGGTCTCCACTTTTGTAATAAGAACAACTAAGCTGTGAAACGCATTGCCAGAGTGGGTTTTTGTCGAAGGTTCGAACCTTGGGGTTACGAGGTACACTGTGTTTGTTTCTATTAGAGAAGCAAGTTCCATCGTAGACCACATCATTTTCATCCACTATTATTGGCATCATCGCAACCATATCATTAAATGGGTTTTATATCGTAAACGGTAAGTTTTACAAAAAAAAGTTTACTAGCAACAAAAGATGCAAAATTTTATTTTCTACAATTATTGTCAAAATGTATAGTTTCCAAAATATCGGCTAACACAGTTTTTTTTTCAATTGACGTTTGAAGCTCTACCTGGATCTGTGAGCATTTTGTAATTTTATGCTCAGTAAGTGATCTTTACCTCATAGAAAAAAAATTGTTTAGAAATTTAGTGCAAAGTTGACCAAAAAACCTTCTATTCTCACTGGCCTTTCGTTACGTTTCAGCACATTTTTTTAAATTTTTGACGAACTTGTGAATTATTAGGAAACATTTTAACAAGATGCATGAAATTGGAAAAGCCATTCTCAACTTATAGTGTGACCAAAAAAGAAAAGGTTTAGTTTTGTATACCTACGAGTATAGAAAATTTTAATATTTATTCGTTTATATAGCAACAAAACTCTTATCATAAACAAACATAAACATAAACAAATCTTGAACAAAAAATGAGTTTAAATTACATAGGCCATATATATGACTGTTTTTTCTGCACTGTGGCACCGATTCCGCGGTCGGTGACGGTCGCGAGAACAAGACAGCGTTAAATGCCTACTTTGACAGAAATACCTGGCCTTAAAGTAGGCGAATAGTAAGCTATCATTCGTTTAGTTTGATTTATTTAATTTTTGACTCAGCCGTCATCTCAATGTGCGTGTTGCTGTGTTTAGACGTGGGCGGGCGCGATAAGACGTCCGCGGACTGCCTCCTGGAGGAGTGCCCGCCGCCGCCCGAGCCCGCGTGCCACGCGCTCGACCAGTGGCAGCTGCGGCGCCTGTGCTGCCTGCTCGCCACCATCGCCGACCGCCAGCTGCCGCTCAAGCCCTACTTCCAGGACTATGAGCTGGTCGGTGCTCTGTGATGTACTATGGAACTGTTTAGTATAGCCAACCGAGAACTAGGAGCTGGCGGTACTCTGTAATATAGGTACTGCGGAACTGCTCACCATTTCCAAACCAGGAGGACTATGGGGTGGTCGGTACTCTGTGTTAAACATATTCAGAGTTGCATTCGGGATTTGAGCCTACGATATCAGGAATGTGAATTCCACGTTTTAACCACTAGAACCCACGGCTTCTTAGCCATTAAATTATCTTACCACGCTATTACAGGTAGCCAAGAATGACGGTCGCATCACGTTCGCGCATTTCGCCCGCATCCTCAACTATGTGGGCGTCCTGGTGTCGGCGGAGGACTTCAACCTGCTCGTGAGGAAGTTCATCAAGGACTCCTACACCATCGACTATGTGGACTTCCTCAAGGCCGTGGAAGCCGTCAAGAAAGAGGGCATCCAGGGATTGGGACCGGTACGTTTTCCGTTTATCGAATCTTTACTGGACAGACAAACAGAAATACTATGTTAAGCACACCAGAAAGAACGTAATTAATCCGACACAGACAACGATCGAAAATGCTCAAGTATCATGTGACAATACAACACTGTAAGAAGGAATCCAGTATTTTTGGGTTTATTTGTTACAAGTTACAAATATGCAAAATATAATCCCCTATGATTGTATACAAGCATAATGCACAAGCACACACGCGCGTTTATTGTGACACAGACAAAGTAAAATATTCCTGTAATCAGGGATTTTCGTGGGGGCACGTAGTGCATCGGTGGCACACCGAGTTCTCCAATAAATGGCAGACATAAAAGTTCCTAGAGGTAGCGTGCCCCCAAAACTGAATTGGACAAAAAGTCTGCCTGTAATTATTAATAAGTGTTTGTATTATGCAGGAGTACCGCAACCCCAAGGCCGTGATCGACACGCAGCTGCCGAAGCTGGCGCGGCCGGAGCTGGCGGCGGGCCGCTCGCCGGCCGCGCTGGCCGCCGCGGAGGTGTTCCACCCGGCGCTGGCCCCCCCGCGCCCCTCGCGCCGCCTGCAGGAGCTCATGCTGCGCGTGCAGCAGTTCGTGCTGCGGAACCGCGTGCGCGTCTCCGAGTTCTTCAGGGTACCCACCGTTATATAATGCCAACGTACCCACTGACTGGAATCAAGACCTTTTATTCCGAGACCTGCCTAGCGATTCTGAAACCAATCAGATCCGACACGGAATCTCATCTCTCACTCTTTATGTTATCTTTTTAGAATGACAGAGAACAAGGTTTGTTATTCCGAATTTGAGCCGTTTGGATTACGTTTAGAATCACTACCCTGATTTTGAGTTGGTGTTTGAACCAACCTGAAAACTTGTGCCCCGCTGCTAACCATCCAGGTCTGCAGCTCCGTGTTAGGGTATAGTAGGAGAGGTATATGACAAGTTTTCAGGTTGCCTCAAATACCTACTCAAAATTTGATGCCAGCTTGGAATATTTAGGGAGTACTTTGGCCATCCATGCGAGGAATGGCCGTAACTTGGTGTAATGCGATCGTTCAGAATTACGACTCCATCTACAGCGGGCGCATCGCGCCGCAGCAGTAGTGACGCACGCTGACCACGCGACGAGGTACAACTACCTGCCCCACCAAATAAACCCCAACCGTTGGGGTCCAACGTAACTATGAACTCTACAGAGTTACGTTGGGGCCTAACGTAACTCCGTGTAATGTGATCGTTCAGGACTACGACCCCCCTGAACAGCGGGCGCATCGCGCCGCAGCAGTTCCGGCGCGCGCTGGACGCGGCGGGGCTAGGCGCGGTGCTGGCGCCGGACGAGGCGCTGTGCGTGCTGCGCCACTACGTCGACCCCAACGACCGCCAGCGCGTCTGCTGGCGCACCTTCGAGGACGACTGCGACCAGGGTACCGACCTCATCTTACAGACGAAAACACTGTATTATGTACACCAGAATAGTTAACAAAGTTACTAAGACTCAGAACCAGTTCCGTAAATGGCGACATTACCACTAATAGAGATTCATAAACCATCTTAGGTTCTCTCAAGACGGTTACCTAATCGGGTTGTCTGCGTTGTCAGTGTTCACCGTGAAGGAGCTGGAGAAGCACCCCGAGGTGCGCGGCGGGGCGGCGGCGCAGGCGGTGGCGGAGCTCCCGGCGGCCGGCGCGCGCGCGCCCGGCGCCGCCGAGCTGGACCTGGCGCAGGCCGCGCTGCTGCGCGTGCGCGCCGCCGCCAGCGAGCGCCAGCTCGACCTGCGCCCCGCCTTTAACGACCACGACGAGTCAGTGCCACAGCGAGACACTCTCCCAAGGGCGGATCCAGAGGGTCATAGGGGCCTGGGCTGAGTCCAGTACCTAGGAGGTGCACTAATTAAAGCGCACGCATGCACTTATCATACGGACTAAGTGCCAAAGCTGGATCCGCCCTTGCATTCTCCTCCTTCCATTTTTCGAAATATTTTTATGTAGTAAATCAAGTTTTGAACTTGATTGAGGTGGTTCACAGCGTCAAACTGTGTTTTCGGGGTAAATTAATGTATAATTTTGTTTTTTTTTCACTCGTATAAGCTCCGGTAAAACAACATTTTGGGGGAAAATTGAGATGGCCTTCTGCCAACGATGGTGACACACGGTTGCAGACATAACAGCGGGCACGTGTCGCGCTCGGCGGTGCGGCGCGCACTGGCGCGCGCGGGCGTGCTGCCGGCGCCGGCGCAGCTGCGCGCGCTCGAGGCGCGCTACCTGGACGACTGCGGGTTCAACTACGTGCGGATGCTCGACGACGTACGACACACTACCAACACTTAATAACTATAACCAGCCCAAAGACTCAGTACCTTCTCTCGCACGGAGAGAGAAGCCTAGGCCATACTCCATCACGTTCTCCTCTCCTGAGGATTGGCCGATTTCCTCAACATGTTTTCCTTCACCGTTTCTAAGTTAGCAGCGTTACCCAAATGACTTCGAAAAGACTTTAGGATTTGTTTTAGTCCGGAATAGGATAGTAAATATTAAAATAGTGATATTCTACAATAAGAAAAATTATCTGTCAAATCATCAGTCTAGCCGAACAAATCCTAAATCTGATAATTTATTGCCTCTTTGCTCGTCAGTACACCGGGTCAACTAGTAAAATATATTTAAGGGAATCTTACGGCCAAGTTCTATTCTCTACGTAGCTAGAGTTATTATACCATGAAGTCTTCCGCTTGTTCTCAATCGTTATCTTCATTGCTGAAGATCGCGTTAAGTCTGAGGTATTGATCACCCGATGCACCAAGCTCTTCCATGTCCAAGTCTTCTGCAAGCAGCTTTAATTTTAAAGATTTTTTTACCCGTCACAAAAAGGCGACCCGACTTGCGTAGTACCTAATCAGGGAGTACTCAGAGCAAAGTGTATAGTTGTGTCTTCTGAAATACTGTCACGTTGTGTGCAGCTGGAGGTTCGGCCGGTGGAGAGCGCCGCGATCTCGGCGCCGCCGCCCGGGCCGCGCGCGGCGCGCGCGCCGGCCGCCGACCCCTACGAGACCGACATCGTGCAGATACTCGCCAAGATCAAGGGCAAGGTACGAACACTGTACTGACACATACACTATAGACTACCCTTGTGCTAATTCCCACTTAACTTCGCTAATTACGCATATCTTCAGAATATCATTAGTGTGCAATAGGGTAAGAACTGAATTTTGCGGTTCCATTGAAGAGTTTATTAAGGGCGAAGCATTCAGTACTAAAATATTCAATAGAAGTGTCGCACGCTGTCACGGCGTGTTAAAAGCAGTTTGCCAACCGAAGGTTTCTTACCAACGGCATGATCTTGTTTTTGGGTAATCAAATAATGTTTACTACTACCGATTAAGTGAGTTAAATGTGTGCCTACTTACTGTTTCTTTTAGGTAAGCACGATCGATCGATGATCCTGCAAACTGAAAGCGTCAAAAAGGTTTTTTAGTGTAAAGACACATGTACAGACACACACGTAGAACAGCGCTGTACAGCGCGCTGATCGTTCGGTTGAATAAGCTCGCAGTGTTTTTCAAGTTCCCATGACCATCAGCTGAAACTACGTGCTTGCGGCGGAACCCCGAACCTTCTTGCGAGCGATTATTTCAGCAAAATCGCATTCAATATATTTTGTACAGCAAGAGACAAGAGACACATCATGCGACCGACACGACGACGCCACGTAATTTTCCTACACGCAGCACGAGGAACTAGACACCGCGTCGTAAGCGTTTGGTTTGTTAAACCAACGGAAGTCACGACCGAAACTGCAACCGCTGAAATTTCGGCGTCGAACACTCGGCAGATGTGGCTACACTTACCTATCCCTATCCTATACCTAAAGTCAAAGTACGAATAATATCCTTTTCGTTAATGTATTTTTTGCATAGATACCTATGTGGGTCTCTACACTTGCTAGCGTGCAAGCGTACTATGCAAAATATGGTTCCTTTCAGCAGGAGCACTGTTCTAATATTTACTGACGCTTAATAAACGAAGACGCTATGACTTACCAAAGCTGTGTGATACGTGTGGTCTCGTGACAGGTGGTGCGCGACGGGGTCCGGCCGCGCGACTTCCTGCGCCAGTTCGACCAGCACCACGAGCTGGTGATCCCGCGCGCGGACTTCTACCGCGGCCTGGCGGCCTCGGGGCTGGCGCTCACGCCGCTCGAGATGGACACGCTCATGGAGGTCTGTCATAACGTGGAATGAATAACGATATCGTCCCCCTGAGCCGATCGGGCTTACTCGTCTCGTCGCCAACGTCGAGCTCCCGACAGGGCTTCAAACACGACGAGACGTCCCACGCACCCGTTATTGGATTGCATTTCAAATTCAAATCTTTATTATCACACTTAATATCGCACCTGCGGTTGCAAGTATTGCAACCCTGTGTCGTTTAGGACATAAATCTTTATTACACTTGGTTAATTTTAGTCGACTGAATTTAGTCGCTACTGAATTCAGTGAAGTGTAATAACCAAAGAGTTTACATACACTACGTATAGAGCTAGATTTTCCGCACGGTTCCTTCGTGTCAATCGTAAGCAGATGACATGCATACTTTCAATGGCAACAGAGTGATGTGCCGGGACAAAAGTTGCTACCTGTGCTTTCGGTGTTAAGCGTTTGTGCCAACTCTATACGTAGTAAGTATATGTAAACTCTTTGGTAATAACATTCAGTAAGCTAGCATACTTAATTCGGAAACGAGGATTGCTTGCTTCTTAATTCAGTCGACTAACCTTTCTTCTAATTGTCCTTCTGAATTCAGTCATAGTGTCTCCCTAAATGTGACCTATTGTTGCCTGATGACATCGAAATAAACTCACAAAAAATAATCTCACTGTCCACGTGGAAAGCAGCCACTCATAAAAGGTAAAATCGGCCACGAACGAACGGCCTTTCAAAAAAATAGTTCTTGAAGGCCGGTGGTGGTATCGTTTGGTTCGGCTATTGGGCAGGTGTTCTCGGCGCCGGCGCGCCGGCGGCTCGTGGAGTACGAGCGGTTCTGCGCGGCGGCCGGCGAGGCGCTGACGCAGGGCTCGCTGGAGCGCGCGCCGCTGCTGGAGCCCGTGCCGCACGTGCCCACGAGCGACTCGCCGCTCAACTACCTCGGCTTCGAGGAGCGCAGCATCGTCGCCGGCGCGCTCGCCAAACTCGCCAAACACCCCGACCACATCTCCAACATACTGCAAGTCTTCAAGGTAACGAACCGACTCGCTCTCGTCTCCGATATAGGTAGATACGAAAATAACTGAAGTATCATACCTTCTCTCTGCTCTCTAAAACTCAAGGTTTGTTAAGAGCTTCTTCTCATGTGGTTCAATCATGTTGTTGAGTTTTTAGAGCGCCTTGTTTTCAAGGCGAATAGATAGCGATAGAATTTGCAATGAGTATTTCGTAGCGAGTTTTTGTAGCGAAGCGTTTTCCAATAACTAATTTGTCAAAAGATACACGTCAATCGGCATAAAATTGACCCTTCAGACTGTTTTCCACATATCCACTGCTTACCTGGTAGAGATCAATCTCAGCAATAAGGTCGTTAGTTGCTTGTTGCGTTACCCCACAAGTGTCTTACTGTAACTGTAGCGTTAGCTATCTGGCCGCCACATTACAAGCTTTGCTTAGTTTGGGGTCAGATGGGGTTGTGTGTGAATTGTCCACCTATATTTTTGTTTATGCGCGTAATTTTTTTAAAGAGGTTTTTATTTGGCTGTTTGTGATTTGAAAATGATGAGGCGTGGAAACAGGCCTTCAAATTGGAACAGCCACGTCCATCCAAATATTTTGCTTAATTGCTTGGCAGAAGGTGTACTTACCCAATCGGACTTCGCAAACAAGTCACTACTAGAAACAACTATGTAGCTTGTTGACTAGGTGCACTAGTGCACTACCTATCAGCCTGTTCAAATAAGAATGTCCTATTAATTTCTTAGCATTATTTAACAATACCTTTGATGGTACAAATTCATACTTCGATCAGGAAATAAAATCAGAAAAAGACGCTTTGGGTAACAGAAAACTACAAAAGCGGTGAAAATTAAGTTTAAGGTGAAAACTATGTCGAGACGAGCAGGACATGCGTCTGATGATACACAATATGCCTGCCTCATAACAACGGTGACACGCAACTATAAAGTGTCCAAATCATTACCTAGCACTGCACTGCGTTCGTTACCCACAAATATAAGATACTTTATAGCTATGCCCTGTAATTACACTGGAAACATTACCCTTCGAACCGGAACACAGTAACGTTTACGGTAGAAATTTTGACATTTGCGTGTTTATGACTCAACGTTTCATCAAGATGGCCTGGCCTGGCCGAGTTTGGGTTCCACTTCCTATTTGTTTAATTTTAATTTTCAAATTTATAAACTGAGTAAATATTTATCTTATCTACATACCTATATGAATCAGTTTTCTATTCCACGTTCACAAAACGTGTGGACGGGACGGGTGTTTACACGCAAGGGCGGATCCAGGGGGGTTCTAGGTCCAGAACGTAGCTGGATCACTAATTAAAGTGCACCATGCACTTGTCGCACGGTGTTGTGACTTGAGCCCGACTGTGAGCTCCCAAACCCTCGTTTCCACGGGCCGTGGGTCGTGGTTGCAGGACATGGACCCGTGCCGCTGCGGCACGGTGCCGCCGGTGTCGTGCACGCGCGCGCTGGCGCAGCGCGGCCTACTGCAGTTGCTGTCGACGCGCGAGCGGGAACTGCTCTACAAATGCTTCGCCTACAGGCGCGGCTGCGGGGACGAGGTGCGCATCCTATCCCATGTCTGTTAACTCCCAATCCGCAGACACGAAGCGACCGTGACACGCGGCCTACTTAAGGTAGCCCGGAGACCGCGACACGAGACCGCTACAGGAGATCGCGAGTGGAGACCGCGGCAGGCACTTGACTTTGTCGAATAGGCGTGACGATTGATCCTGGAATTATATTCAATTATTTGATATAATGACAGTATTTAAATAGAATAAAATATGTGCCAACTTTAGTTTTGATATCTTTTTGTTTAACTTACTTTGTGACTGGCCTGGTGGCTTAGTGGGTAGTTACTCTGCCTGCGAAGCCGAGGGTCGTGGGTTCGATTACCACCCAGTGCAAATATTTGTGTGATGAATTCAATTGTTTGCACTGTGTCTGGGTGTTTCTATGTATAATAAGTATGTATTTAAAACTATATAAGTATTTTATCAGCTATCTGGCCGCCAAAGTACAAGCTATGCTTAGTTTGGGGTCAGATGGTGTTGTGTGTGAATTGTCCACCAATATTTATTTATTTATTCAAAGCTGGATGGGCAAGACCATAAAAGTACGAAATTATTAAAACATGTAGTTACCATTGGATAGCCCTTTCAATTTAAAGTGGTTTTTGTTATTAAACCAGTTTTCTAAATGCAACAATTATTATAGCTAACATACAAACTTTACGCGCTATGGATAGAAATTACAAGACAGTGACGTCACGCTTTAGTAGTGTTTTTTTATGAAGCTATTTTAGTAACGTTCATGTAAATTGTGATTTTAAAATCGTGATAACACGTGAAGTTTTTTAAGATAACAAAGTAATTCTTCCACCTATGGTTCAGTTATTGAGTTGCCTTTTGATGGCACATAAAAAGCGGTAAATACTTAAAAAGTGAGTCGTCATGTCTATTGTATGCCAGTTCGGGCCGAGACCGAGACACGTGTCGCGAGACATGTGTCGTGGTTTCGGCACGAACTGGCGCCCACACAATAGGCATGACGACTCATTTTTGATTTAATGTGCCATCAAAAGGCGACTCAATAACGGAAACATAGGTGAAAGAATAACTTTGTTATCTTAAGAACTTCCTGTGATATCACAATTTTGAACTCTCCCAAAAACGTTTCATACAAATCACTACAGAAACGTGACGTCACACTGTCGTATTTTCTATGCGTCGCGCGTAAAGTTTGTATGGTAGCTATATTAAATATTGCGTTTAGGAAACTGGTTTCATAACAAAAGTAACTTGAAATTGAATGGGTTATCCAATGGTAAATACATTTTCTAATAATTTCGTAGTTTTGAAATGGACTTGCCCATCCAGCTTTGAATGATCATAAAGTAAGTTAAACCAAAAAAATATCAAAAAATTTAATTGGTACGTATTTTATTCTATTTAAATACTGTCATTATTTCAAATAATTTAATATAATTGCAGGACCTGTCGACACGCCTATTACATAGTGTCAAGTGCCTGTCGCGGTCTCTTGACACTGTCTCGTGTCGCAGTCTCAGCAAACTTGTACCTTAAACATGAGACGAAACGGTGATCAAGATGTATGCGGAATGCGGAAGTCGTAATAATCAGAATAATTTATTGTTGAACTGTGTACTAACTAGTTGGTAGGTTACAATATTTCCAGTACTTACAACACTCTGCCCTCTGCGAGCATACAATCATAATTAAAGTTAAATAAAATTTCTACTTAAGAGTACAAATCGTTATAACTGTTCAAACTGCTGAATGATCTAAATAATTTCACCATTCTATATTATGTACTATGCATATGTAGTGCAATTAATAATTATTTACTGTAAAGTACAGCTACACTTACTAGTCGTTCAGATATTCTGTCAGTTAATAATACGCTTTGGAAATTAACCACGTATTTAACCTAATTTAAAATGATTACCAACCAGAATTGTAATGTCGGTTTGTAACTTATTATAAATATTTCAATAATTTCAACATAAGGTAAATTTCAGATGAAAATTGTGTTGATTGCGTTTGGCAGGTAAACTACCGAGGGCTGTGCAACGCTCTCGACGTGCTGTACGCCACGTCCAGCGCGTCGCCGTGCTGAACTCACACAGGGTTGAAAATTTATCTTGACAACGTTGCCGAAGATCATACTATGTACCGGCGCCGCTGTTAAAGATATTAATTTGTAAACGATATTTCGCGATAAATTTTACGTCTATAATAACTACTCGTAGTTTGATTTTTTACAAATAATTTATGTGTTGAATCATGTAGGTAGTGGTATTTAGAGTGCGCGCAAGATAACTCTGCGCGCGACTCTACTTAGTGCACTTAATGGCGTACTTAATGTTGCCATGTCAAACTAATAGGTTCCCCGTTCATTGAGAAATTTCAACTTCATAAAACAGGTACTGGAAAAGATTTTTCAGGGAAGCAATATAACTACACATAAGTTACAGGACAACCGAGGCTCAAACTAATGTCTCGAAGTAGGTAATGAACGCCGTACCAGTGCTGGTTTGGTATTTTTTTCAATATAGAGTGTGAGTACGAGCAGGGCATGTGCCTGATGCAACATAATGCATAATGAAACAACATGCACTAAGCAACATTTTTGCTACGCAAACACGCAGTTATTGGAACATAAAGATCCAAATCATTTACCTATATAGCACTGCACTGCGCTCGTTACCCAGAGCTCTACGATGTTATATCTCTAAGCCCTGTAATTTCTCTGGAAACGTTGCCCTTCAAACCGGAACACAGTAATGTTTTCATATTACTGTTTGGCGGTAGAATACCAGGCGGAGTCTGCTAGGAGTTCTACCGCTACAAAAACTCCTGGAGCCAATACCGAAAATACCGGTTTTGCTTAAATGATTCGGTATTGCGACCCCTAGTTGAGGGGGGACCCTTTTTAAACGCTAACCAGCCCTTCTACCGCCTAACTAAATCAGCTTTGGCGTTGCTATTGCTGTTTCTATCATTTCAAGCGAAAAAAAAGAGAGAGCTGTAGAAAGCTAAGACAGGTTTAGTAAGGCGGTAGACCCTCTGAAATCCCTTGTTTAAATGTCGTTGCACATTATAGAGTAGATAAAAGGTGCGTACGTACGTACAGACTAGAGGCAGCCTCACCCAAGGCATGCACAGCTCGCCCTGGTGCCTCAAGTGCATGCGCGCCTCAGCCAGAGGCCAGAGGCGTGGCTCACGCGTGCGGCGCGAGCCATTCGGTTCGGTTTTTTGGCCGTGTTCAAAGGCGCCTGCCTCGGTGTATGGCCTAACAAGGTCTCAAGTTCTCAAGGTCTGCAACTAACAAGGTCTCAAGTGTGGACGTGATTTGGGCAAGATTTTAGTGAGTCGCGCACAATGACTAAGTCCGTGTATCTGTCACCGGAAAATAACAAGAATCGTTAGTTGATCAATTCAACTTTCGGAAAATAACAAACGGCGGTTTATTTAACGAACTGAGTTTACGTTAATTGATCAACTAACGGTGCCTGGCCGACATTTAATAAACTACGCAAGTAAAATCGAGTATATTTATTGACAATTTAGAACGTCTGCTCGATAAGATCAGCGAACTGGGGATCGATTGTGTCATAGTGGGCGATATGAACATAAATACTTTGGGACTTCCAAACTGTTACTCAAAACGATTAAATAAGTTGTTATCGGACTATAATATGAAAAATGAAGTCGACTTCCCGACTCGCATTACTGAGTCCTGTAGCTCGAGCATCGACCACGTCTATTCGAACTTAAGCGCGGAGGCGGTGGCTGTCGCGGCCGTCGCCACCAACCTCAGCGACCATGTCGCGGTGAGGTGCGAACTGAAGGTCGAAAGTCGCTGCCGGACACGGGAACCACAATTCGGGAGAAATTTCTCAAGGGCAAACCATGCCAATTTTATGATGGCTATAGAGAGCGTCGACTGGGATGCATATTTTTTAAGAAAAAGCGCTGGGGAACTTGTTTCGTCAATAGTCAATATAGTAAAAAAATAAATATGAAATATGCTTTCCTCTTCGAAGAATCTATTCTAATAATAAAAACAATGACTCATCATGGGTGACTCCTGATGTTAAGAATTACAAATCACTATTATTTGACATTATTGAAATTGCGAATTCTACTAAGGACAACAGTAATTGTATTCAAATATTAATTAGCGAGATGACGGAGAATTATGCCCGACTAGTAAAAAGCAGTAAGGCCATACATTACTCTCACGTACTTAAAAACGGGGACAATGCCTCGAAAGCTATGTGGGCGATTGTTAACAAAGAAAGGGGTAAGAACAACGTTCCATTTCACAATTTTGCAGACATTGTACGTAACTTCGACGGAACTCGGTTCGAAACGAAGGGAGACATCGTTCAGGCGATGAACCAGCGGTTCCTGGGGGCGGCGGCCGCGTGCGGGGCGCCCCGCGCCGACGTCGCGCGCGCGTGCGAGGCGCTGCGAGCGGCGCGGGCGCCCGCGGACCGCTCTCTGCGGTTTCTGCGGTTTAGCGCGGACGAGGTCTTTCGTATCGTGACCACACGAGTGCCGGCGAAGACCTCAAAAGACGTCTACGGAGTGTCAATGAAATTGATTAGGTCAGTTATTGGTTCATTAGCCCATATACTGGCTGAATGTTTTAATAGGTGCATTCGGGAAGGATCGTATCCGGAAGCGATCAAGATAAGTAAAGTGTCACCGCTATATAAGGGTAAAGGAAAACGCGAAAATATAGATAGCTACAGACCTGTGTCTATTATACCTGCGATAGCGAAAATTTTTGAAAATGGTCTGAGCAATCGCCTAGTGGACTTCCTTGTGTCAACGGATGGATTGTCAGATCGGCAATACGCGTATCGCGAAGGCCGGTCCACCACGTCCCTGACGCGGGAAGTGATACGTCAAATACTGCAGGCCCGAGAGAAGAAGCAGCACGTGGCGCTCCTTTGCTGCGACCTGTCGAAGGCGTTTGATGTCGCCGATCACGCCATATTAGCTGTGAAATTACGGCATTATGGCTTGAGAGGTGCGTCACACGCCCTTCTGGTGGACCTCATGCGAAATAGATCACAGGTAGTTGTTGCTTGTGGTGGCTCTGTGAGGTCCGAGCCGTTGATGTCGACGATGGGTGTGGCACAGGGCTCCTCTGTCTCCAACGTTTTGTTCTCTCTGCTCCTGAACGATTTGCCGGCTGCTGTGACTGCAGCGGAAATATATATGTATGCTGACGATGTTGCCGCTGTAGTCACTGCACCTACGGTGGGTGCTCTGGAGCAGAAGTTGAATAAGGCAGCGTCCGAACTTGCTACGTGGTTTGGAGATAACGGTCTAGCTTTAAATTTATTGAAGACCCATTTCTTACATTTCGTCTTGTCTGGTCATCAAACGCCGCCGCTTAACGTTAACGTGGGAGGTAAACGTATTGACCAGGTCGGGTCGACGGCTTTCCTCGGTTTCCAGATTGATCGGAGTTTGAAATGGGAAATTCATATAGATAAGCTTTGTGGGAGGCTTGGAAGCGCATGCTTCGCCCTTGGTAGAGTCGCTAGGGTTGTACCCACATATGTAGTCAGAGCGTGCTACTTTGCTACTGTTCATTCCCTGTTGCAGTATGGGGTAGAGTTTTATGGCAGAGCTGCGGAGTGGGAGCGTGTTTTAAACTCCAAAACGCGCAGTCCGAGCCATCGCTAGAGTGCCGCAGGATGAGTCAGCACGCCCACATTTTAAAAAGTTTGGGATATTAACAGTGCCAGCATTGCTCATATTCCAAATAGCGGTTAACGCGAGATTGAATCAAGCCTCTTACAAGACGTTGGTTAGCTCCCGCCACAGAGGCCGGCTCGCAGAGGTGCACCGCACGCTGGAGAGGTCGGCCAAGTCGACGCATGTTATGGGTCCGATGGTTTATAATAAACTCCCAGATAGCATCACCTCGTCTCCCACTATGGGAATATTTAAGTCGAGACTCAAACGCTATCTTGTCGAGCAAACGTTCTACAGCTTCACTGAATTTATTAATGTAAAGTAAAGTACAAATGTACGTAGCAAATTATTTTTTGTGAATTATTTATTATTATTTTATTTGTAATTTGACATTCCATTTATATATTTATTAAATTATTATTCCTAATTGAATTAGGACAGAATATTATAATTAATTAATGATAAATGTAACAATGACTTGTAACGGTATGTTATGAATAAATGATTATGATTATGATTAAAATCATCCTCAAATGGGCCAATCGTTGCTCAGCGTACCATTTAACGGTACACTATTAAATAATAATAAAAGCCTTTATTCGCTGACCTTTTTAACTTACATACTATTCTTATCAAACATTACTATTCTTAAAATTTAATTTAGCACGTAGGCACTCGCTAAGACGGGGTTTTGCGAAATTCATCCCCTAAGGGGGGTGAACGGTTGTATGAAAATTGGTCCTATTTGAAGCATGAAATTTTGTCTTCACGTTTTTGCTTAATGAGAAATAAAATTGTGTATCATGATATTTGGAAATCCACCCTCCCTGAGGGTAAAATAAGGGTTGAAGTTTTATGTGAAGCCCGTCCGTCCGTTCGTAGAAGCTTGAAAAGTTCAATTCATGATCTTAGTCAACAGATAAAAAATATCATGGTTTTCTGTTCAAGTTAGTCTACTGAGGAGCACCTACGTCTCCGAAATGGCTGAACTGATTTGAATGTGATTTTCACAGCAGGAATGTTATTTGTAAATTGTTTAAAAGATTCTTTGGCTGTCGTTATGACACCTCTAGTGTTTATTTATAATTTGGCCTTATCGACATCTAAGTATCCGGATCTATGGAAAATATCCTGAGTCGCTCCTATACCCAAGGATGGAATTGGAACCAATATTGAAAACTACAGACCTATCGCCATTCTCTCAGCCCCAGGTAAAATATTTGAATCAGTTTTAAATCGTCATATCACCAAGCAGATTAAACCTCGACTGTCGGAAAGTCAGCACGGTTTTAGAGCAGGTAAATCTACGGTAACGAACCAAATTAACTTCGTTGACCACGCAGTCGCACAAATGGATCAGATGAACCAGGTAGATGCTGCATATTTCGACTTCAAAAAAGCTTTCGATCGAGTCTAGAATGACGTCCTTTTAAAAAAAATTGCAGCTATTGGTTTCACTCCAAAACTACTTGGCTTATTTGCTAGTTACTTCACTGGGCGTCATCAGTATTTACAGTTGTCAGGGTTTCAATCTGACCCCTACATGACCTATTCTGGCGTAAGTCAAGGTAGCACATTAGGACCGACCCAGTTTGTTGTCATGATCAATGATTTGCCTGAGGTTGTTAGAGCGGCGAAATGTCAAATGTTTGCTGATGATTTGAAATTGTACTTGGCTATAAGTAGTGCAGATAACTGTGAGGCGCTTCAGCGGGACATTAATAGTGTTGTGTCTTGGGGAGAAGATAGTGAAATGGAATTCAATGAAGGCAAGTGTAAATCCATTTCATTCAGTCGTTCCCGGAATCCCATTCACTACAACTACCAGATCGCTGGAGTCCCCCTGGAGCGCGTCACGGAAATTAAGGATTTGGGAGTTACCTTGGATGTCGAGCTTAGGTTTAATAAACATATAGAAAATATTTGTAAAGGAGCTTTTAAATCACTCGGATTTGACATGCGGCAGACGGCTACGTGTTATAATGTCGAACCCCAACGTCATATACATACATTATAAATAACATTAATTGACACAATACTCATATTACTGGCCCCTATCTCTTTGTTTGACGGCCTATCATTTAACGTGTCTTTGGCGGAATTGTGAGGCTAATCCACAAAGAGCCATTCATAAAAAATAAAAAAAACATTAATTGACATAAATATTGTGACAACTTCAGAATCGGTTATTATCTAATAATTTATGTATTACTAGCTGAACCCGCTACTTCGTTCGCGTAAGCAGATGTTACTGACTTATACATTAATTGGAAGTATCGTACGTCAAATATTTGGATAAGTAGTCATTGAAAAGCCTTTGAGTTTGAGTGAATTTGTTTTTCCACACAAAAAATTATTTAATTTTATCATCTTTATTTTTCTTTTTTTTAACAAAATCAAACATACTTAGTAAGGTTTCGTAGTAACGAACATAGCCGCAAGTGTTAAGTTTGTAGGATTTTTATAGGATACATTATGAAAAGTCTGAAGCTAATGTGCATGATCTGATACCTACTTACCTATTTCTTTTTATCCGCAAGCTGTTTTCTAGCTGTTACCCGCGATTTCGCCGGCGTAAAAGTTTGAACGAAGCCTGTGTGGAATCAAAATACTTAAAATTTTGAGTTTTAATGATATTCAAGCAAGTTGAACCCGTAAATCTAAGCCAAGTCCTAGTGAAATGTTAATGTATGAATTTAATTGTAGGTAACACAGAAAAAAAATCAAGTACGAAAGAATCCAAATTTGGCATCATAATCCTTTTAGCAGCAAAAACTTATTAGTACAATTTAGAATACCAGTAACGCCACCTAGTGATGAAAGAAAAAATACATACCACAATAGCAAACATCGATTTAAATGGCCTGTGGTGCTTTTAGATTTAAACTGGCATTAGCGCCGTCTAATGAGAATATTATGTTGCTTGTTATTTTGATTGTGAACGCAAATCACCTATATTATCTACGCCAAAACGGGTGCATATATTTTTCATTTTTGGCTTTTACCTTACCATCACATCAAGTTCCTGACGAAAATAAATGCTTATATTAATATGGAGTTAAATGAAAATGTAGACTTATTAGCCCATGTGAAATTTTAGACTTAAAACTATATGTGTTTCGTATGTCAACCCAATTCGTTGTGCCGTTTTGACGTGATAGTTAATATTTGTTTCCTTAGGGCCCATGCTTCTTTTCAGGTTGATCGGTAATAAATACATAAATGTGGTATTTCAGACTATGAGTTATTTCTGTTTCAATTTTCTACCAAATTTGCTTAGTCTTTCCTACGTCACAGTAACCTATAAGTAACCGATTTGCTATTTCTGAGTTCAAACTACGTGTGTTTCGAATTCCATCCAAATATGCTCAGCCGTTCCAACGTTGTCCTGTAAATATTATGAATGTCACTGTTTGGATGTTTGTTACGTAATACATAGAGTACTTATACATAGGCAATGTTTAGCCTATGTGTTCTTCCAGACTGTAACCTAACTCTATTTCAAATTTCAACCCGATCACTTGATACGTTTCGCCATGATTAAAGCGGCAATAGAAATACATCATCTGCAAAAATTTCAACTGTCTAGCTATCACCGTTCTTGAGATACAGCCTGCTGACAGACGGACGGACGGACGGACGGACGGACGGATAGCGAAGTCTCAGTAATAGGGTCCCGTTTTTACCCTTTGTGTACGGAAACCTAACAACGGTCTGCTTCGGTCACCGAAGTTTGTTGAACACTACCTTTAAATTTTAAACAGTATTTGGATTGAAATAATACGTTTTCTAATAAGTTACGGCTGGTCTAGTAAGTTACAACTGACCTAGTCGGGAGAACGGCGACTGTCGATCCGGAGACCCAGGGTTCAAAACCACGCGCACCACTATCTTTTCAGAGTCATGTTCGTAATGCCGGTAATTAAAACGGTGAAGGAAAACACCGTGAAGAAAACGAAATCTACCTATAATCTAAGTACTAAGTCATATGTCATCCACCAACCGACACTGGGCCAGCGTGGTGGATTATAGCCTATCTCTCTCTTTGCGAGAGAAGGCCCCGACGCCCAGCAGTGGGAACATTTAATGGGTTGTTTATGCTGATATGTTTTCTCCAAAATACAAAATCTACTTCAATGACAGGTAATTTAATTCTGTCATTCGACAAAATGCACATGAAAAAAACATGCAACCCGATTGAGAACATCCTCCTTGTTTGAAGTCGATTATAACCTACTTAGTTTGTGATTATAACCGAATGATGTTTGTTTTCCACACAAAAATATATTTTGACAATTATTTTGTCATCCAAGACGACGCGACGCGGTCACGTGGGCACTTTCTAGAATCTAGATATTCTGTGGATCGTCTGTGATACACAGAATACTTAGAAGTTAGTATGTACCGAACGCGCCGCGCGTGTCGTTATTATTTAATGTTTGTGTAATTTCCGAACCAACAGACCGATATTGTTAAAATTTTGACGGGACATTATAAAAATGTTCTTCTTTCTAACAAAAAAGAATTAATGAAATTAAACAACGCAAACATGAGTTACAACCAAATACACATTCTGACTTTCACCCCCTCCCGCAAGAAAACCGATCAGAATTTGGGGATAAAAAGTTGCCTACAGCAATGTCCTTAGTAAAAACTAAAATCATGCCAAGTTTCAGGGGAATTGAATCAGTAGTTTCGGCGTGATGCGTGATCCCTATACAGAAAGACAGACAGACAGACAGACAGACAGACAGACAGACAGACATGAAAGAAAAAAAATGCAGTTTCGCCATCAGTATCGACTATGGAGTGCCCCCAAAAAAAAATTTTCAAAATATCTTCAATGTACAGAATTCGACCCGTTACAGTTTTATTATAAGTATAGATGTATAATAATCGCTATTAGTAAAAGTATTTAATAATATTATAAAATTGTAACTATTAGAATTAGGTAGTGGCAACACTAAAATATGATGTACCTCATTTAACGTGTCTTTGGCGGAATTGTGAGGCTAATCCACAAAGAGCCATTCATAAAAATAAAAAAACATTAATTGACATAAATATTGTGACAACTTCAGAATCGGTTATTATCTAATAATTTATGTATTATGTATAATAATCGCTATTAGTAAAAGTATTTAATAATATTATAAAATTGTAACTATTAGAATTAGGTAGTGGCAACACTAATATTATGTATAATAATCGCTATTAGTAAAAGTATTTAATAATATTATAAAATTGTAACTATTAGAATTAGGTAGTGGCAACACTAAAATATGATGTACCTCATTTAACGTGTCTTTGGCGGAATTGTGAGGCTAATCCACAAAGAGCCATTCATAAAAAATAAAAAAAAACATTAATTGACATAAATATTGTGACAACTTCAGAATCGGTTATTATCTAATAATTTATGTATTATGTATAATAATCGCTATTAGTAAAAGTATTTAATAATATTATAAAATTGTAACTATTAGAATTAGGTAGTGGCAACACTAAAATATGATGTACCTATAGTCCATTTCACGAAAGAAGTCCCGCGGACAATTGTGGAACTAAATTTGACAGATGGGGAGTTCGGCCTTCGGCCATGTTGTCGTTTGTCGATGTTAGGTGCGTTTGTTGTGGTAGATATTTTGTGAGTGTATTATTGGATTAGTGCGTTATAAGGTTTATTTACTATGCCAAAAGTTGTAAAAAGTGCAGGTCGAGAAATGATATTAAAGGTGAAGGAGTTCTGTGAAGCGGAACACAAGAATCGCGGCGTTTTAATACCATTAGACAATGTTCGCAAAAGAGTCGCCGCCATGACAGGTAAATTTTGGGGCTGCCATATTATACATATTTTTTCCCGATTGATTTATAGATTGGAGTTAAGTTTTTTTTAATGCACGATTTTTATTAAGGAAAATTTGAAAAGGAATTAACACAACACAACAAAAATTTGTAAAGTTATATTCAACTATAATGTAATTAGATACGGAAATAGTCATGGTTAGATTTTTTTTTAATTGTTCATTTTATTACAGGTGTGTCAGAGAAAATCGTAACGAGAGTTACAAAAGAAGGCGCAACAGCGGCGAGTACTTCTAAAGTTATCATCACCCCAGGGAAGAGTCGCCCGCATCCCAAAAAGTTCGACTTGGATGGATTTGATTTGTGCGCTATACGGCAAAAAATTCAGTTTTTATGTTGTGAAGAAGGAATTACCTACATTGGCTAAATTACGTGAAGCTTTGAGAGAAGACATAAATCATCAAGGAAGTATCACAACATTGCACCGTATATTGCATAACATCGGTTTCAAGTATAAGCGATGCCAATCGAAACGTAAATTACTAATGAACGTTATGATATTACTGCATGGCGTTCAAGATATTTGGAGAGAATCCGAAGAAATCGCAATGTGGAAAAAAACCTGTAGTATATTTAGACGAGACCTATATACACAACACTTATCATGCCAAAAGTTGCTGGCAAAGTGAGGAGGAGCCTGGGGTGTTCGTGTCAGAGTCATCAGGGAGTCGTTGGATAATTGCTCATGCAGGAACTGAAAATGGTTTTGTTAATGGTGCATTGTTAATGTTCAAATCCCAATCCAAATCCTCAGATTACCACGATGACATGAACTCAACAAATTTTTTGAAATGGATGAGTGAGAAAGTCGTTCCTAACCTACCTGAAAGGTCACTTGTGGTAATGGACAACGCTCCGTATCATTGCACTCAAATAAATCAAGCACCTACAATGTCAAGTATTAAACGTGACATGCAGGAATGGCTGCGAGGAAAGGGAGTATATTTTGAAGATACTTGGACAAAAGCTGTATTATTTGGATTAATTAAGCAAAACAAAGGTCCACCTACATATGCCGTGGATGAATTATTAAAATCTCACAATCATGAATTGCTAAGATTGCCGCCTTACCACTGTGGTCTCAATCCGATCGAAAAAATGTGGAGCCTTGTAAAGAGACGGGTAGCGGATAAAAACGTGGGCCAAGATCCAAAAGAAATTGTACGCCTAACAGAAGAGGCTTTCGAGTCTGTTACAGCGGAAGATTGGGCAGTTCAATGTAAACATGTACAGCATTTGGAGGAAGAATATTTAAAAAATTATGGTCTTATGGATGAAGAAATGGATCGAATTATTATATCTACGGCTAGTGATAGTGAAACAGAATCTGATTCTGTTTCTATTCACTCTTCTGACAGTGATCATAGTATGACCGATCATAATTATTCAATAAAACTTTGAATAAAACTTTTTAAATGTTATTTTATTTTTCTAATTTGAAGTTGGTTGAAGATCTATATTTCCATTTTATATTTTAGAAATTACAGGAAGATTAATTTTTCACTAATCTGACCTTAGCAGTATAAACATCAAATAGGTACCTATATAAAAAATATATTCTATTAAAAACATTTTTTTTTCTTATCTAACTGTTCGAGTACGAAGTTAATAAAATGGAACTAATGAACTATAAATTATTTCCCCTGATTTCCCCATACCATATAAATTTAACCGTGGCAACATTATGTCGCGCGAATACAGCGCTGCGTCTGCGGGACTTCTTTCGTGAAATGGACTTTAACGATTCTTATTTCATTTCTGTTGGAAGGCAGTTCATATTAGAATAACGACCGGCAAGGAATAAACGGACTGAACGTGTAACGAACATCGGCGTCTTTTATTAAAATCCCATTCTAAAAGTTACATAGGTTCCAGGACAGGAATGCTATAGTGGTTTTGTACTATGCGTACGTTCGTAGCAAATTAGAATACAATTCGATTGTCTGGGATCCACACGAAGAAAAATACAAGTTGATGCTGGAAAAGGTACAACGGAAATTTGCTAGATACTTGTATAAGAAACTATAGGACTACTATCCATTTTTTGTATCCGTCTCTGTTCGTCGTCAGTATGGTCGGTATAAATACTCTGCACACTAGGAGGAAGTGTGCGTTGCTGGTGCATTATTATCGGCTTTTGAATGGCGGCATCGATAATCCCGAGGCCCTGGCTCGTTGCTCGTTCGCTGTCCCGGACCAGCTGCGAAGCTCGCGCGCGTGCGCCGTGCGGAGACTCTTCCAGGAGCCGCGCGCGTGCGCCGTGCGGACTCTTCCAGGAGCCGCGCGCGCACCGACACGGCTAAGTTCGCACCCACCGCACAGGCCCTCGCCCTACTCAACGACTTACTCGCCTATTCGCCAGACGTTGATATATTTTTTTAGTAACCGACGAGAGTTTATCGCTCTAGTTATTAGATCTTTAAGTGTGTAGCTGTAGGGCTACCTACATGCTGTGTTGAGTTGGCTTGAGCCAATACCTAGTGTGTTGTAAGATTTGATTTGTGTTTGTGAATTGTATATAATACTATATATACTTAATTAAATATATACTGGTTGCTGTGCGTGTTGGTTTAGGCTTTTAGCATAGTTAACAATTGTGAAAAAAAAATTGTTTTGATATAAACGCGTTTCAAACTTTGAAAATGTATATTCCCAACTGTGTTGGCTAAAAATTTAAACACATTCATTTTCTTCATGTTTAGCAAGTTTGATGACTCCACCTATGGTAGTTCAAGTTTTTTTTTAGTCGATTAGTTGTTTTATATGACTAGTTGAAGATGATTCTGTGTATAGTTTTAAAGCCTCAAATATGACACTATGTACACTTTACTATTTTAAATTAAAGTGGCAATAGAGTATTATTTTCAAAAAATGCGATTTAGAACACATCCGTCAGATTCCTGTTTCGTCAGGTCACTTTTTTTTCCGTATAGGTCAGAATTTTGAAACTGGTGACGAAACAGGAATTCTCGCGATTCCTCTTGCGACAGATTCCGCTTTCGTCAGATTCCGCTTTCGTCAGATATTATTTTTCTTTATTCCATATCTTAGGAATTTACAAATCTCGTGGATGCTCAAACCCGCAGAACTTAGAGCCTCTGCAGTTGCGTAGAGACGTGGTCGCCTCTATCATGGCGAGTGTTCCGAGGAGCTCTTCGATCTGATCCCTCCTTTTCCCTTCCTATCCCGAACAACACGTGCTGGACTTGTACAGGATTCTTTACCTACTTGAATTTTCATTACTTTATACTTGACAAAAATCGGAACCTTTTTCACATTTAAGCCCTTTCGCGTTTCAAAATTAAGTCATTTTGCGTCTAGGGGCTTTTTATGATTTTGTGAACAGTATAGGGGTAGGTACCTTTTTATGTTTAAATTGTTATGTACATTAAAGTATATTTTTAAAATGTTACTGATTATGGCTTATTACTATCACTAAAATTAATTTTAACGTCAGATTCCATTGGTCATTCCTGACGAAACTGAAAACTGACGAAAGAGTCATTAGAGGGACTCCACATTGGTCATTCCTGACGAAACTGAACGGATTTTACAAAAAAAAACTATTCTGACGAAAGTGGAATCTGACGGATGTGTTCTAAAACCGAAATGCTTGTTTTAAATCGTATTCATTGAACACGCAAAATTAAGTTAATATAATACTTAGAATGGTACACATTTTAAGCAGGAGTTACCACCATCCACCTCCTGAGACCGTTCACCACCTGGGTGAACCGTGGAAAGTGTTTATTTACAAACAGCTCACCTTTGTCCACATGTGTTTTCTTTGGGATATATTTAGTTTCCACTGTCCACCTTTCTAAATAACCGAATAGGACCGGTTAAGTTCCATAGGGCCGAGATCCGACACGAAACACTCCGACTCCACCTAGTCTCGTTGCTACCACCTCTAAAGTGTATCTATGTAAAAAATGCAGGAGCCAGAAGCTCAAGGCAGGTCCTGTGTACGCGCTTCTTCGTACACAGGACCTGCCTTGAGCTTCTGGCTCCTGCACCAGAAGCTCTGCAGTCAGGGCAGACTGCAGAGTTTCTGGAAGAAGTGCACACCCGGAGTTAAATCTCAGTGATATACCCTAATTGGACTGAGGAATATTACTTTGGTGTACTGTCACCAATATAGGGGCTTTCAAGTTTTATCTGAGATGTGAGCCGTAAAAAAACTTTCAACGGTCCACCCAGGTGGTCTCAGGAGGTGGACGGTAGGTGAGAGCTGTTTAAGCATTTTCACAACTGATACCTAACGGTGGATGGTGATGAACTGTGAGTGAAAACTACATAAACTCAGATGAGACTATTTTGATCGTTTCAAAAATTACAAAATAAACAGTTTTGTTATCGTCATCTTTGGACCAAACAAAACACACCTATCAAACTAATTTACAGTTGTAGGCGCTATCACACACATAACATCAAACAAACAAAACTATGAGAACCTCCTCCTTTTTGGAAGTTGGTTAAAAATAGCCACACATGTCACGGGAAACATTATTTCGCTAGTAGTTTCACGGGAAATATTATTTCCTGCGACACTACTAGCGACAGTGTAGTGTCACAGGTAATGTGCTTTTACCCGTAGCACTACCAGTAGTGTCACGGGAAAGTAAAATTTCCCATGACTACCAGTAGTGCCAAGCGGTAGTGTCAAAGGAAATAAACGCAAGTTTATAGACTACGTCACCAGGTGAACTCGAGGGGCACAACTATTCAATAAAACAATTCAATAGCCCTAGCTCCAACGCACACATTCACGCGTGTGTACGAACGACATCTGCGTAGTTGTGTTAAGAGTAGGTAACTCCACAGCGACGTTTGTATGGAATTTTAGTAGTGTCCGGGGTGTGGTAGCACTACCAGTAGCGCCACGAGAAAGTAAAATTTCCCATGACTACTCTACCAGTAGTACCAAGCGGTAGTGTCAAAGGAAATAAACGAAAATTTAACCACCGAAGATATATACTCGCCAGGAGATTTCAGGCACAGTACACTCCGCGAGGTATAAGCTGAGCTTTGCATTAGTGTGAGTGATCACCAATCAGGCAGGAGCTTGAAATTTTGTCCGCGAGGATAGGCTGAGCTTTGCATTAGTGTGAGTGATCACCAATCAGGCAGGAGCGCGGCGAGACAGAATGGCGCCGCGCCTAAGGCCGGTTGTCACACCCTACACTATCCATGTACACTCACACAAATGCAAAGCTCAGCTTATGCCTCGCGGAATGTACTAGACTTAAAACAAGATTAGTATGTAATTTACCTATGGATAGAAAAAATAGTGCAATGTATTTGTGCCTGCGATAAAGTTGATAATGCATTGATGAACCACTCGACAACTACTACGATATGTCTTCTGATACAGTCAACAAGTACCGATCTATCTACCTACCTGTCTATACCTGTGTATAAAGAAACGATACAACACTAAAAGTCAATATTTTATTTACAATTGGTTTATTGCGACATACACAATTTGTATATCTGGAAGTTTGTTCATGTCCGAATACTTATTTCTAAATTCATCCCTACACGATGGAAGAAACATCTAGTTTGTAAAAAATACATGATTTGATTTATCGTTTATCAAATTAAAATACAAAACTACAACATTTGTATTGAGATCCAGAACCACGTATAGCCGGGCGGCGCAGCGCGGCAGCGCGCGCCCGCCGGCGCACATTCGCTCACGCACGCGCTCTCTCGCTCTCTCGGTAGACCGGCTCCCCGGCGCAGGCGCGGGGAGATTGCTATTCATTTATAAGCTCTGTTATAATTAATTAATTCCTATGTTTCAGTTCCAAAGGTAAAGATCTCTAGACGAATTATTTCAAAATTGAATCTTATCAATCGGCAATAATACTCAGTGAATCTATAATCCATACTATATTATAATAATTTTAAGAGAACGACGCCAGGAGGCGCCCCTCACATACGACAGTACTTTTATCCTTAAAAATTTCTTAAGAGATTAGTAGTATCTTAAATTAATTAATGTGGAATGGAATGTCGCGCCCTCGGCGCAGCGGGGCGGGACTGCTCGACCGCGGCGCAGGGGGCGCGGCCCCGATGACTTAACCTGCAACAAACAACAGGCGTCACACAACGAGCCTCTAACCACCACCCACAATTGTATCGTGTTATTAAATCAAACAAAACATTTTACCTCATTTTGACAAAGTATGTAAGAAAGTTTTCAATGGAATTATTTTAACAGAATTTAATAAATAGGGAAAGAGGTGGACCCTCACCTCACTATTGGACTGAGATGACTAACGGCAGGTACTGGAGAGCGTGTCTAGTAAGGCTGGTGCCTCTGGTTGGCGCGTCCGCCGCCGCCGCGCTGCGTCTTGCCGCCCTGGTACCCAGCTGCAACATAAAACTACTTCAGACACTGTCGCTCGATATCGTCAAGATAACCACTGCCACTGCCCACATTGCAACAATAACCACATTTTAAAATCGATTTGCATATTACAAAGTGTGATTGTAAAGTTTTCAACAACTATTTTGTAGTATCATGTCTATCATCATGGGCAGTGAGTGGGAGGCAAACTGGAAAACAGTCATGGCCCCACCAGTAAGTGTAAGTGCGAAGTGATGTCACTATGTGATTAGCCCATAATTCTGGTAAATGAAGTAATAGTATATGTACAACATCCTGTTCCACTCATTTACCAGCACTTAGGCTGCAAAGTACTAAACAATACCAATCAACAAGTAAACTTTCTAATGGCTAATACTGGGCAAGAACCAATGAGGGTGATGCTACGTCATGCCTAACTAAACAAAATTATAGATATAAAAACATTTAAGGTAAATCTTTTTTTGCCACCATAAAAGTAGAAAATGTGTGTTACTTAACATAGGAATCCTATTTGACAGAGGCTGTTTTATAGTGGCAATATTTTACAGATACATGGAGTACACAGAAGTGGTAGTAGTAAAAATATCTTGTCATTGACGGTTAGTAACGGAGCAGCAAGACGCATTCATTTCACAGCAAGCTACTCTCCATGCCAGCATGAGACGGCGCGATCACGACACCTATATTAATTGTCTCTACTTGGAAACTTTTTTTCTTTAGAGTTAAATAATGGTTATGTTATAGTTTCCGAGTAGAAACAGTAATAATGACTAATGCAATCTCGACAATCGTTCTCAGAATGACAAAACGCACAACAGAGGGTCTACCGCCTAACTAAAACTGTCTTAGCTTTGATGGTGCTCTCTTTTCTTTTCGCTTGAAATGATAGAGACAGCAATAGCAAAGCCATAGCCGATTTAGTTAGGCGGTAGAGGGGCAGGTCGACTAAGTGCAAACAGAACTAAAACGTGTCGGCGATCACGCAAGCGGGACAAACACGCATCGTTTGATAACTACTCTCATCTACACTCCTAACAAATGTTTTCCAGCCGCTGGGACGAGAACAGAGGTAGAAAACCATTTGTCAGGAGTGCGCGGTGCTCGACAGTGTATGAGTACTTAGTATGGAGTGAGCAGTACCTTTCCCGCGGGGAGCCGCGCGAGCGCCGTACCCGCCTTCATAACCCCCGTACCCGCCGTAGTCTGCCCGCAGAACAACACGTTAGTTTCGCGGCTCGACCGCCCCGCCTGCGCCACCTCCACCTCACAAGGAATATCGAGAAAGACTCTCTAGAGCCCCACCCGCCCGTTGCGCAAGGGGGGCCATTACGCAAAACCGCCGTTTTATTAGATTGTTGGCCATGCGGGACAGTTCCGTTACATGGACACAGGAGCACAACTAATGTATGATAGTATCTGCTTTCCACGAGTTCCAATGTAGAGCCGGAAAAGGGCCAGCTAAGTAACTCTCCTCTACCTATGTATGGTACCGAGACGTAGAATCTGTATTTGACGTAGATTTTAATGTTTCCGGCATTGGACTTTCGAAAATGGGTCGATCAACGTGTCTAGAATGGCTCAACTTACGATATTCCATGTAGAGGCACCAGCAAACGCAAGAGCGGCGCGATCCACGGTGACTACGCGTGTATCTACTAGTTATTTATTCGTATCTTTCCCTATTGAGACTACTGACTGCCATTATTAACAATGACATCAGTGAAGTACTTAATGTGTATACTATATTATACATATACTCACTCATGATCAATATTTCATGGCGAGAAAGTCGGATCAGATATTTCAAATATAGCAAAAACTAAATCATTATGTGGTCAATGCAATTAGTTAATTTTTAACAAGTTACTGTCCTAAGATTTCCGACCTTCTTGCAATGTATTATTATATGGTGGTTGCATAAAATCTTGAGTTGAGCAAGTCCCTACATCTCTACTGCCTAAAAGCACCAAGCGATTTGCAAACCCTGCAAGCCCGCTCGCAGACTCAACTTCGAAATCTGTATACTTTACTATAAATTAATAAATATGAAAGCTAGAAGTGTCTTTGCATTGCCAATGTGTCGATTATTTTCTCTGATGTTTAAGTTTAACTTAGTATTGGCTCATTACAGAAAATAACCATTAGTTTGTGATATCCCAAAACTAGTCATGCAAGTGAATTGTATTGGGAAATGAACTTAATTATGCAGTGAAAATAGATTCCTAGTACCTGGCAGCATGTGTAAGAAGCGTGGTGGAGGGGAGGAGGGGGTTGATATGGAAACACATTGAGAATTTTTGTAACAGTGCTTTATTCAAAGCTTCATCATATCTTTATCACTTTCACAATGTCTCTCCATATTTACCCCATTTCCCATATGTAGCATGTGGCATGAGTCGATAAGTATAAATAATAATACGAAAAATAAAAACTCGAGCGACATTGCTACATGTGTCAAAAGTGGTATTACAAATAAACGCTTATAAACATAAGGCAGGTAACATAATGTACAGTATATACTACTACCCGGTGAAATGATGACAAAGCGACAGCACTGAACCGCCGGCCGCCGTTATATTATAATCATACGCAACTAATATACGAACAAGAAACCTACAGATAACGTAGAGTCTTACGGACCCCGCATATACTCTGATTGTACACCGACGCCTCGACAACATTCACTACACGATCTCTCGATAGGAATATTAAATATATAGAAAAAATAAATATTTTCTACACACTAAGTTAAATACCTAAGCTTCGCGTGATGTCGATCTCTTCGAATAATGTAAAACAATATAAGTAGTTTCAGTACATGTAAATAGGCATCTCGAGGACGGAGTGCGCCTCGCTCGCAACGCTAACCTAGCTTACTCTACGTTCACATTACACCTAGGGATCAGGTAACATCAGTCGAGGTATAACGAGTCGGCGAGCGGACCGCGGGCGGCGTCGCTGCACTACAACTGCTTGCCGCGTTTACCGTAATTCGGGTATCCGGAAGTAATCGTATCCGCCGTAGCCCCCGTAGCCGTCGTAGCCGTAGCCCCCGTATCCGTAGCCGTCGTAGCCGCCGCCGTAGCCGCCCTGGCCGTACCCGTACCCGCCGTAGCCCTGGCTGCCCCAGGCGCCCTGGCCGCCGTACCCGCCGCGACCTCCGCGCCCACCCCGCGATCCTCTGCCGCCGCGGGTGCCGCGACCACCCATCCCACCCACACCGTCCGGCTTAGGCGTCGCGCGCTTCACGTCCACCTGCACAATACGACAAATCCATCAGAACAGTCACTCAAAATTTGCTTATATTTGAGATAACAAGTATTGTCAGAAATGTGGGTAAGAACTTCTTCAAAAATAATTCAGAAGCAGAACTGAATTAAGTCATCATTACAAGTAAGAAACAATGCCTGTAACCAGTGATAATATGACAAATGACAAGGATAAGCCACAAATCATCAAAGTGTATGCTTACCTCTTTACCGGCGATGGTCTGTTTGGGGGTCTTGAGTAGCTCATTGACAACTTGTTCAGACTCAAATGTAATGAAGCAAAAACCTTTCCTTTGATTTTTTTGTTTTGTCGAAAGGCATTTCAACCTCGATGATCTGGAATACAAAAATAAGAATTAGTGTCAGTTTATTTTTTCCATTAATATTTTGATTCATTTGTTTGGTTCAGTGGCCCGGATTCCTCTTCAGTGAACAGTCGAGAGTTGTTATCTCACCAAAACCGGATTTGTCATCATTCAGTCATTTTACAACAATTGATATTTTAATTCAATCTAACTTACTTTGCCGAAATTTTCAAAGAAATTTCTGATTTCATCATCTGAAATTTCACTGCTCAGGCCTCCAACGAAAATCTTTCCATGTCTTGCTTTAGCCTTCTTTGGGTCAACTTTCTTGTTGTTGATGGTGTGCTCTCCCGCTGCCATCACCTTGTCGATGGAATCTGGGGCCTTGAACACGATAAATGCGAAGCCTCGTGACCTGCCTGTGTTGGGGTCAGTCTTGACATTGATGCTCTCAATCTCTCCATATGCACCAAAATGATCTCGCAACTCCTCTGTGAAACATTTGATTTATTAGAGATATTATAGCTAACTAGCTAATAAACTAACACGAACCAAATAGTATGTGTCTTCTCAGAAATGTGGGTAAAGATTTCTTCAAATATCATTCAGAAGCAGAACTGAAGTAAGTCATCATTAAGATTAACATATACATTTAATAGTAAGTTCAAAACTATATACAGGGTATTTGGTAGCTTGTATGTTTATGATAAGATATATATATATATATATTGTAGTTCATTATCATGTCGTGATAACGGGACCAAATCTAAGACATTGTTCTCAGTAGTAACAGCACTTTATGACTCTTTCCCCAAAATGCTGATCAAGAAGTGGTAGTAGTAGAAAGCTGATACTTACTGTCTGTGGTTTCCCAGCTCAGGCCACCCACAAAAAGTTTTCTGTGAAAATGACAACTAAATGAGTATTGAAAGACAAAAGAACATTTTTGTATGTAGTGTCTTTATCGTGAAACTGACTTAAACATTAGTAATTGATATAAAACTATGCAGTACTTGTTTACAGTACTTTACAGCTACATTTTTGTTCAAAAACAAACTCCAAGCACTGCAGCAAAACAAATTGACAACCTGTAAGTTACAAAAGTAAACTGGAAATTTACATTTCAATTAGACAACGAAAAAATATGAACAACGTTATAGTGATATCGCAAGATTTAAAATAGGCAAATGTGAACGAGGCCCAAAATTAAGTGGCCAAGACTTGTCAGTTTGGTCGTTTACTTTAGTGTGAGCCCAGATATATACCGTCGGCGTCCAGGAGCAGCTGCGGCGGCGGCGGCGCAGGCTCACACCTGCAGAGAGACACAGCGTTAGTCGCGTCCAAACTGACTGCGCCGCGCCCTACGACCCGGGCCCGGCCGCTTACCGAGCCACCGACCGATTTGAAATCTTGCAATTACGTATGTAAATAAGTTACCCTGATGAGACTCGACTCTGCGTTTACCGCCTGACCAAGAAAACGACCGACGACAAAAAAATCGATAATGGGTCCAAGCCGGTGCCGGGTGCAAACCGACGCGCGCAAAACGGGACGCCGCCATTTTACTTCATGCGGCTCGCGTAATCTACGCTACCGAAAGTTAAATCTTGGATGATACCTACGTCTCTGAAATAAAAACTATGACATCTAATAAAGGCTTTGAACCGCAAATGGCACGCTGCAAATACGAGAACATTAAATTTAGAAAAGATTTCGAAGATGTCGAGAGATTTAACAAGCCGATAAGGAATGCCAAACCGACGCCATTGCGGCGAGCAAGGATCAGACTCGAAAATACGCACTTTACAAAGCTAGTACTGCATTAATTATACGATAAATATGTACATTCACAAAACAGAAACATTAAACTCAGAATTTTAAGTGTCTTTAACGAAATAAAACCATTTATGTTACCTGTCGTCATCGCGTCCCGGAGCTTCAGCACTGTTATGTTCTTGACCATCGCCACCACCGTTCTCGCCGTTACCATTTAGTTGATTATCGGTAACATCTTGAGCGAAATTGTCGTTATTTGCCATGGTTCTTATTTTAGACGAAGCTTAAAATTAACAATAAACTAATTACTAAGGTCTACACACGACCTTCAACACTGAATGCCAAATGCAGAAGAATGATGGTAGGAAGGATATTACACGAGATGAGTCGGCGCGAAATTGTTTGTTAGGTTGGCTAAACGTAGAAAAGACGCGCTTTTTTCCAAATATTCGGATAAACGGCCAATCAGAGAACAGCAGTGCCAAAGAGGTCATTAACATTGGGTGTTATGACTGAGATAGCAATAAATTATGAAACATGAAAGAAAGAGACAAACTATTCAAAATCAGAATGAATGAAATCAATAATCATTGCGTTGTCTATGATCTTGATGTCTATAGCAAAAGTCGACTTTGAAGTTTGTTACGGAAGAGTCTATGGTTTTTTCAAATTGTTGTTTTGAAAAATGGCGGGAAAATATTTTTTATAAGTATGTTTACGTTTCATACCTACCTACATTCAAACGTTTTTTAACATAGTTTTAACCTTACACAGCATAAACGGCCCACTAAATGTTCCCATTGCTGGGACTCGGGGCCTTGGGGGGGTGATGTATATTGGTCTTGACTATCTCTTTGCGATAATCCACCATGCTGCGCTGGCCCAGTGCGGGTTGGTGGATGACACATGACTTCGAAAGATTCTAGTCGGTATGTCGGTTTCCTCACGATGTTTTCCTACACCGCTTTAAGTTAGCGGCATTACGCACATGACTTCGAAGAGAGTGGTGCGCATGGTTTTGAATTTTGAACCCGGGGTCTGTGGATCGGCAGTCGCCGTTCTCCAAACTAGACCAGCCGTAACTACCTACACCTTACTGACCTTACACGACTAACCTAACCGACTAAGGTTGTCTAATGTAACATATCGTAATATCCTACTTCCTACTAGTATTATAAACGCGAAAGTTTGTAAATATCTAAATATGAATGAATGAATGGATGTTATGAATGACTCTTTCACGTAAAAAAACTACTAAAGCGATCGTGTTGAAATTTGGAACATAGGTACTACTCGTAGATAGATTATAGTATAGAAAGAACACATAGGCTACTTTTTATCCTGAAAAATACGGGACCGACGGGAACGGGAACTACGCAGGTAAACCGCGGGGCAGGTAATGTCACTAATGTCATAATAATAATATCCTTGTACCCAAATAAATTGGAAAAGAACTTGTACATACCTATATTCTTTCATTCGTAAATTAGACATATTTGTATTATTTGGCAACCATTATTGGTAGGTACAGTGTACTACTTAGTCTGTGCTGGTACCGTTGATAAGCTCTACACCACAGACTAAAGCCTATTTCACACGGGGGCAGAACAGTGAGGCAGGACAGTGGGCAGCACAGTACTGCTACTGTTTGAACGCACAGAACAGTAATGTCTTGACAGTAAACAAGACAGAACAGTTAATAGCCTGCCGGTCTATTTTTTCGGGGCAGTTTGCTTCCCCCACCAACTTTCTCGCTCGTCTGTCTTATGTTTGGACTCGTGTGAACGCAAGGGCAGTGCAGTTTAAAGAAAAGGACAGTATGCGCGCGCTTGTTTTACTTGTTTTGGATTTGGTGTGGTCTGTTTTACTTAAAATTTATTTGTTTTTAGATTGAATTACCTCCTGAATTACCAATGGATGAAACTATAAATTTTCATTTGTCATGCGCATTATAAACTAAACTCTTTGGGAGTTTTTCCTTATTTCTTCTAACACAACTAAGCTCTGGTCTTCTTGCCACCCAGTTACTGATCCAAAGTTTTTCTTTTTTATTTATTTCGTTATTTACACACTCAATAAGCTCATCCAGAGTTATTTATGAAGAAATTTTTAGTAAACGGCGCAAGTATTGCCGTTGCCGTCGACGCTCCATCGCTCACTTGGACTGTCCTGTCTATCCTATAATCCTATATTTGAACGATACTATCCTTCCAAACTGTTCTGCCCTACTGTTCTGCCTCACTGTTCTGCCCCCGTGTGAAATAGGCATAAGTGGAGCTCTACACTCCCACAGAACACTTAGACTCTAGAGTATAACAATAAAATAGAACACGTACACTTCTACACTTCATCCTCCAATCTGAGGGATAAAGTATAGAGCTCCTTTAGTCTGTGGTATAAATATTTATAAACAAAAACGATTAGCTGGAATAGCTGGCTTCAGTTTGGCCTTATTACGCGTAGTGATAACTTACTCTGTGTGTGCTTATTATTAACCAAACCTCTTTTCCAGGCGCGGTCCCAGCCGCGAATTTTGAGGGGGTCACCAGTACGCAGCCTCAGGTTTTGGGGGTCACAAGTAGACATATAATAAATCGAGCAAAAAATACTTTACTAGTAGTCCCCCAAGGTTTTACCCTCGTAGTTCCCGTTCTAGTTGTTTTCCCGCGTTAAAAAATAGTCTATGTACTATTAGATATTTTTAATTTTCTTAGATTTTTTGTTCGACGTATACGATTTTGGGGGGGGTCATGTCCCCCCCTTGGACCGCGCATGCTCTTTTCCAACTTCTTTGACCAAACCCAAAGCCACGACAGAATCTGGATTAGCACCACAGACTAATTAGAGATACACTAGACGGCGTAGGACAAACATAACCAAATATAATGTAGTGATTACTTCCTCTGTGCCTAATCCTAACTCACAAGCTATCATACTTGCGCTAGTTAGCATACAATAAAATTGATAACCGAAGTAAAAATTGAGTTACGATAGAAACATCTGACTGAAATGTACATTCCTACTGAGTAATACAAGACGCTACATTTCGCAACATAGTATATTCTGTAGTCATAAATTATGTAGGAACAAAGTTCAATAGGACTATTTACACTTCAAGAAGTACAGTAGCGACTTGCGTTATTGGCAAGGCGTATATTGGCGTTGTTAATGTTGTTTGAACGGCAACAGCGAGTTAAATAGTAAGTTGAGTTATAGATCGCGATCCTATTTTTTGACGAGTCCAGTACGAAGTAGCCCCCTCTCGCGTTTCCCGCGCCCCGGCAATTGGCCGGCATGTAGACGGGCGAGTTTGGTACAGCATAGATTACTACCCATTTTCTGGATTAAAACAATGCGATACGCTACTAGGCTTCTTCTTGGTAACTTAAGATTACTCACTCTGCCCGTTTGGACGCTACTTAGGTACTACTTATTACTTTAATGTCTGAGTTCTTAACTCGCTACTGTACTTATTGAAGTGTAAATCAGGCATTACTCTACATTTTGATTCTGTAATTTATTACCCTTTTTTTTTAATTAACGCAAATGGAAACATTTACACAGTTCGCCTAAGCCCCTTCGTACCATCGAGCATCGAGCTCGATCTTCGCAAGCACGGAAGATTTGCTTTTCTTGTTTTGATTTCCGTGTTGCTCGCTGCTTCGTACACTATGCTACGCAAATATTGGATACTATTGTTGTATACTACATTAGTATCGAGTAGCGTACGGTCCGTACACACGGCATTGAATCGCAAGACTTGAATTGCCTATTCAGCCGCCACTACTGACGTAGCGGCTAAACAGATCACACGTTTACAAAATGTCCAGAAGTGATGATAAAACTATAATTTTGTACTATCTTTAACGGAAACAAAGAAAACGTCGTAAATTAAAAGCAAAAAAAGATTAAACCTGTTAAATTAACGGCATACTGCTACCCAGGCTTTTTCCGTTATCTCTTTTGTAGAATATTCCTTCAAGTTATAATCATATAAACAAGAATATTTCTCCACCTCAGAAACAACCAATTTAATATTCAATAACTGCTCCGCCACCTTGAAAATAGCTGCGACTGAATATGTAGCGACGATCTCGGCAGGCAGGTAGCGCCGTAGCGCACGACTGGCGCGATGCGAGTCGCGGGACAAATGTCGGCAACGCAACTAGTGTACGAGCCTCAATGAATTTGTATGGCGGTAGTCGCTTGGCGACTAAAATCGTCGAGTATCCAAGATTTGCGCAGTGTACGAAGTGGCTAAGAGGATGGTCGGACTCGGCACCACGAGTAGTGCCCCTAGCCTAACGACTAAAATCTCCACGGGGTTACTCCGTGCCGGAATAGTTCAGATTGTATTGTGAATGTGCCAGCTGAACATAAAGTTCACCGTGACGGTACACTAATAGCAGCAAAACAGCTAATAGCCCGCCGGTCTATTTTTTCGGGGCAGTTTGCTTCCCCCACCAACTTTCTCGCTCGTCTGTCTTGTGTTTGGACTTGTGTGAACGCAAGGACAGTGCAGTTTAAAGAGCAGGACAGTGTGCGCGCGCGTGTTTAACTTGTTTTGCATTTGGTGTGATCTGTTTTACTTAAAATTTGTTTGTTTTTAGATTAAAATGCCACCTCCTAAATTACCAATGGATGAAACTATAAATTTTCATTTGTCATATGCATAATCATTCTAAACTCTTTGGGATTTTCAAACCTTATTTCTTCTAAAACAACTAAGCTCTGGTCTTCTAGCCACCCAGTTTCTGACCCAAAGTTTTTTTTATATATTTAATTATTTACACACTCAATAAGCTCATCCAGGGCTATTTGTGCAGATTTTTTTTGTAAACGGCGCAAATATTGCCGTTGTCGTCGTCGACGCTCCATCGCTCACTTGGACTGTCCTGTCTATCCTATAATCCTATATTTGAACGATACTGTCCTTCCAAACTGTTCTGCCTCACTGTTCTACCCCCGTGTGAAATAGGCTTTACACAGGAAACCTATTATACTAAACCGAATGTGATGTGTTTGGTTAATATTGAATATGAACAACTTTTTCTGAAGCTGTCACTGAATTCGTAAAAAAAGTGGGTATGCCTGTGTCATGGACATGCCGTTTGTTGTACGTGAACACGTACTAAAAAAGTCAACACGTAGGTAGCAGCTACCGTGCGCGATGTGTCACATTTAATTAGGTATTTAAGTACACAACAAAGAAGTCAGATAGCTTAAATGAGGTATACGATTTCAGTGACTTTTTTTTTGAGCAAAACCATTCGTTTGGGCTATCTATGGATAAGTCTTGAAAAATGATATTGAGGTTCCAAACATTTTTTTTTTCTAAGCTGAATAGTTTGCGCGAGATACTCTTCCAAAGTAGTAATAAGTGTGTACCCCAACCCCTGTAACTTATAAAATAAGATAATGACAATAATAAAAAAAAGCGCATGATGTCCATTACCATGAAAACTATCAACGAACATTTGTTTGAATGAGATCTATTAAGTAAGTAGTTTTATTTTAATACATCATAAATGCACTATTGTTAAAACGAGGTTAAAACACTGATTAAAGTAACAACGAACTACAAGAACTTTTATATTATGTTACTTGCTGCTACGGAAGCTTTCATGGGCGAGTCCGACTCGCGCTTGACTACTTTTTTTTACGTACGTCCCTGGCGAAGCAATTTTAAAGGCGTATTCACCTCAGTACATTTCTATCACTAGAAATTAGAACCTTATGAACCAGGGCTGGAATGAGAGGCCTGCGTACATTGATAAAAATAAAAGAGTTCAATGCCTGCGTAGCGATTCCGAACCCAGTGGGATTGAACCGACACGGAATCTCTCATCTCGGTCTTTGTCATATCAGTTTAGAATGACAGCGACGAGGATTGTAATTCCGCGAATTTGAGCCGTTTGGATTGCGGTTAGAATCAATACCCAGGTGACTTCGAGGTAACAAAGGATTGGAAGCCCCTTGACTTTAATTTATTTTCCATTATAACGTGTTTATTTCAGTCGATAATTTGCCGTGCATGACTAACACGATCAGAATGATTTCGATACACAACTTTGAGGATTTTATAGGTAGTTGGTCTGAGATACCCAAAGAACAGCAGTTACATTGTTATGTATGTCAGCAGGTCAGCACAGACCTTCACAACACATTCGGAATGTTTTCAACACATGTTGGTTTGAGTACTAACTAATAATTTGGACAAAGGTAAGAAGTGTAAAAATGATTTCCACGTCAATTATTCCGACTGCATTTTGGTTCGATTTCGTATCGGAATCATTCAGGCGGAGGCGGGACAGGATTCTGGAGGTAGTTATACTTATTAAAAAATATATTAAAGGCTTGTTCGCATTAGGCTAGCAAATTAGTCTAGTAGAGAGTAATTTAGTAACTAAAATACTCGCTACTATTCAAAAATCGTTCGCACCGTGCTTTAGTTACAGTTCACAAGTGAGTAGCGTTTCGCAACATGAAGATCCTACAACGCATTTGTTTGAAGTTATTTTTCTCTCCAGACTAATTCGACAAGTTCGAACCTGTTTAATCGGCGAGCCAATGAGCGCACCGCTCGCAACGAACGCGTGGTGGGGGGGTGCTACTCGCCCGTTGAAAATAGAACAAAATGGATTGACTCGACTAAATCACTTCCTAAATTACTCGACTAAATTTTCACTGTTCATACACGTTTAGTTGCTAAATTACTCGCCACTAGGCTAAATTACTAGCCTAGTGCGAACAAGCCTTAATAATAAAGTATTGAGGAATTGAGTAAGTATTGTTTATGTAGGTATGAAATACATTTTCGAAAAGTAAAGAACAATTTTTCTTTAGACTTAACAAGTCGTGAACAAAGAAACGATGCACAAGTGCGTCGCTTAAATGCCTATGTAAAAAGGAATCAAGTAGGTGCACAAATTTTGCTACATGGCAACGTTGACACAAAATTAAAATTGACACCCGAGCGGTGAGGTAGGCTCTTTTTCTGTTTTCAGTCATATTTATTGTGAAAATTAAGCGATTTTCTTCATAAATAGTCGACGACTACTCCATTTTAATGCCTAAATTGCATTGAGGTAAGTTTTACATAAATAAGAAGTTACATGCTAACAAAAGGTAATATTTTCATTGTCGGCAGTGGTACTACCCATTGAAGGTTAAATACCTCGATATTTTCATGTTTAATGTGTTTAAATAACATTCCAAAGCAGCAGTCTCTCACTATTAAACATATATACCAAGTGATAACTATCGAAAAAGTACAAATCACAACAAATGATACTGTGGTTGATGTAGACTCTTCTTGTATTCGCCATGCGTGCTTTGACAATTCCTGCGAGTTGTATAGCGATAACAGATTGCAATCATAAAAAAGGATAGTGTAGCTTGATTTGCTCAGTATAAATTAAATGAAAATGGTGAACTAGTGCTTGTGAGTGAAAAACCGTGGACCATCCTTTTGTGAAAAGGTACCGTTCGTATACGTACTCAGCAGAACCTTACTACGTTTTTTCAAGTCTAAGCTAAGAAGCTGACTCAAAATGTATTGTTGATAAGAACTTCTGTTGTGCTGTGGTTCCCAATTATGGTTTTCTATTTGTTTTGATTTTCTTGTGTTGTGAATGAAAACATAAGGCATGTTGCCAAACATATGATTAGCCTGAGTTTTGTGTTTTTCCACATATTACATTGTATTTTACGCAACTTATGACAGTTTCCGAATATTTATTTTTGCTTCCTACCAAAATCTGAGCTAATGCCGGTTTTATAGCTTTACTAACCTACCACAAACACTTCTTGATGTTGTAGATATCTAACAATTTATCAAAATTTTAAGTTAGGAAAATAGAGTTCAATTGTTACTGAATAATGTAATGGCATGCTAATCACAAAACAATGATTATTTACCAGAGCAGTTTGTATTATGGTTTACATTGGAAATAGCCTAATTGAATGCATACCGAAAGTCATATCTCATTTGAAAATTCTAATTAGAAAAGTGATTAAATAATAGATTTGATGGCTGTGTTTTGTTCCAGTCACAACAAATGAATGTAGCTAACTTGTAGTAGTGGTTAATGAAAAAATACTAATTAATTTGTAGTGTGCAAAGTATTGTAAAATTACTGATTTGAGGATTAAATAAGAAGCAAACTATATTTTCACAACACAATATGGCATGGTATTTTATTCTCAGAAAATACAGAGGTGAAATTATTTATTGTTTTGTTGTGCCATGTGTCTTCTAGGCTAGTTTATGGTTCAGTAAATAGTACACACCATCTGAGACATACTACTACAGATCCCTTATGAAAAGGTACTACTAAGGTCCAACACATAATTTTGTAAAGATATTTATTTTCTTGTTCTTTGTTTGGTATACAAATTCTTTAAATTTGAATCTTCTATGTATAAAAATATTATGTTGGTTTGTGTACGCTTCAAAAACTCAAAAAGTTCTGCACCTTTAATTTTACAATGATAAATAATCCACATCAAGGATTGTTTTTATCTAATTTTTGCAGCACAATGTGCCACAGCGAAGCGTGGCAGGGTACAGCTAGTAATGTATAAGTAAAAAAATAAGTAATAACAAATTGTAAATTACTATCATCAACATGATGAGTTGATAAGGTTTTTGTATTTATTATTTATTAATTGAATGAGCACACAATACAGAAAGTAATAAAGACATGTTATAACATAAGGGTGGGTATATTGATGAAAAAAGTATGTGATTAAAAAATTTGAGATAATTGATGCCATAATATTAATACATGAACTACTACCCCACATGTTAGTAAAAGAGAAGTTTAGTTTCTAGGGCTCTGTACCTAAATGGTACAATTGCTTTGTGGATAGTAGCTCTGCCTGTGAAGCTGAGGATTGTGGCTTCAATTCCCACCCAGGGCAAATATTTGTGTGATGAATTCTAATATTTGTACTGATCTTGGGTGTTTCTATGTATAATAAGTATGTATTTATAACTATATAAGTATTAAATCAGTTATGTGGCCTATAGTACAAGCTTTGCTTAGTTTGGGGTCAAATGGTGTTGTGTGTGAATTGTCCATCAATAATTACTTATTTACTAAGATTCCAAAGTCTGCCAGTCCATCCAAGGGTGGTTCACAAATAACAGACTTGCTTTTATAGATAACTAGCTGTACCCTGCCACTCTTCGCTGTGGCACATTGTGATGCAAAAAATAGAAAAAACAATCCTTGATGCAGACTAGCGGCCAGCTCTGGAGCTTTGCTTGGATATTGTCATGTAAAGACTATTAATCAAAATCAAAACTATCCTATCTCTCAAGTTGGACCAAACTGCATGGTCTGCATGCACTCCTGCACTGTGCTCGGATTGTAATTAAAAATCTGTTGAATCCATCGCAGACACAAAATGTGATGCGTAATTTAGATATATTAAGATGGAACTTATGTATGTATATGTTTTTATTCTATCCTTGGATAAAGTTGGTTCGGGAGGCTAAATATTATCTTTTAAATTTTGTTGGAATTTGTATTCTATGCATACACATTATTTTTAATCTAACTTATTATAATAGTTACGTGGTATTTAAATATTCTTTGAGGGGGAAAAATACCATGCGACTATTTGTTATGATGATACCAAATACTTACATGGCTTTATCGTTCTTACAGGTTATAAAAGTTGCATGGTATTTATTATACTATTTACATATTTTGAAGGAAAAAAAAACATATTTGCTATCACTGTTTATAGGTTGTTATGGTGATTACAAACACTTCCATGGTATTTTAATTCTTACAGGTTTAACTATTAAAACCTGTAAGAATAAAAGTACCATGCTATTTTTTGCATGCATGTTTTTTAAATATTCTTTGAAGGAAAAAATACCATGCTACTATTTGTTATGGTGGTTACAAATACTTGCATGATTTTTTTTCTTACAAGTTATAATAGTTGCATGGTATTTATGTAATTTGAAGGAAGAAAATACCATGCCACTATTTGTCAACATTATTTATTGTGATTACAAATAATTGCATGGTGTTTTCTTTGTCTTTCCCAGACTATTTAAAAAACTGTGTTACATCCTTTTAGACTGCAGGCCCGTGAACAAAATTTATGGGTCAAATGAGCCAGCATGAGACCTATGTAGGATGATATATGGGTATAAAATAATAAGATTCAGCACTATGCCGTCACTTGTAAGCTGTCCAACTGAATGTAGATGAGCATTCAAAAGCGCAAGTAGAGTGGTAAATTTTGGTCATTTGTTTTTTTGTACGGCATTCTTACCATCAAATAGATCCATGGAAAATAATGAGAAAACGCGTAGTGCCGTACAAAAATAGTGGTCCACCAAATCGGAAACATGTTTGATATTTCGGAAATTTTCAGGGAAAATTTGGTCATTTGATACTGTACGGCATTGGTTCCATACAGTTGCACTAGTTCGTCTAACCCATTATTCCGCAACGCCGTACAAAAATAATGCGACAAGAAGAAAATATCGAGGGATCAATCTCCTCTTTTCAGTGATCCAGGGAGGTGATTGGATACAACGTAAAATTAATTTATTCCGAAAACATTTTGTGCAAAGATAAAAAATTTATACACGCCGTACATTTTTGTTAGTCCAAAAGTCAGTAAATGCCGAAAAACTCCAGAAAATTCTATGTGACGAAATGTACTTTAGGGTGATATTTAGTACGAATTTTTTAAACGACATTCAGATAATTTATATAAATTTAATACATGTCTTAGAAAAATCAATACCGTACAAACCTGAAAGTTCATATCATAGGCCAGTAAAAAATTAGAATTTAACTTTGCAATAAATTTCCGATCCAAATTTCTTTTTTTATGAGGTTTAGGATCACTTACTGAACATAAAATCACAAAATGCTGACAGATTCAGGTGGAGTTTAAGCGCCACCTTGAAAAAACGTTTTTGGCCGATATCTCGGAAAGTATGCATTTTAAGGCCAAAATTATTGAACTGATTAGTGTAGAAAATAAAATTTTACATCTTTTGTTGCCAAAACCTTTTTTGTGAATCGTACCATTTACGATTTATGACCCATTTAATGAACCGGTTTTTTTATTGCGGCCGATAACTCTTGAAATATTAGATTAATCAATAAAACACGTCAAGCCATTTTTAAAGACCACTTTATTATTTACAAATTTTACCTAATTTTTTTTGTAATGACTATACTTTTTGAGTTATATGAAGTTTAATTTTGGACTACTGGGCGTAATGTTGAAAATTTCAAGACACGCATGGTAAAATTCTTATTCTTATAAGTAGCTTATGTGTTATTCCACACCATGATCTATCTATGCACTAAGTTTCATCGAAATCCCTTCAGTAGCTTTCAAGTGAAAGAGTTACAAATATCCTTCTCTCCATCCATAATTATGTAAGAATGGAAGGATTGAATTATGTACTTCGAGTAAGTTAGTTTCAGCTCTTTTAACATGCTTTTATATTAACTCTCGTCTCATCGAATACTGGCTTTCATTGGAATCCAAAGAGTTTACTTAAACCACGTATAGAGTTAGAACAGACGCCGCGCCGAATAGTCTATGATATTCTAATTATTTTTGCCATTCTGCCATTGGTCTGTTAGTGGTTTAACCCATCAATTTCGTACACGGGCCTATAGTTCCTAACTAGGTGTACATATTTTGTTTAATTGAGGGTTAAAATGTAAAGCATTATTTATTCATCTGAATACTATTTATGGCAACGATAATATGTTGAAAATTCCTATATTTTATTTTATTAACCGGTTCGTTGCGGAGGACACGACAGGCGTGTCTAACAAGTTATCGTTTTTTTGTCTCACAAATACAGAGTTTTCATCGTCTAATAACCTACCACAAACAAAACAATTGTTTATTTTAATACAATTCTTAAATTTTTGTTATTTTTGGCAGAATAACAGAATTTAAACGTCTTATAAATCAAACGTATGGACTTAAAAAAAAAGTGAAGGTAAAAGTTATAGAAAATAAACTGATCTTTAAAAATGAATAGATGCGTTCTATTGATTTACCTAATATTTCAAAAGCTATCGGCCGCGATAGAAAAACTGTTTCATTAAATGAGACGTAAATCGTAAACGGTACGTTTCACAAAAAGTTTTTGACAACAAAAGTGTAAAAATACTATTTTCGACAATAATGATCTCCATAATTTTGCCCTGAAGTACATAGTTTCCGAGTTTCCGAGTTTCTAACTAAGTGATACACATTTTGTTCGATTAAGGGTTAAAATGTACGGCATTATTTTTTCCTAATTTATTTACCTGGATACTATTTAAAGCAACGATAATATGTAAAAATTGCTATATTTCATTAATCTATGATTATTGAAATAAATGAAAATTTGCATGTTTTGTATTCCTCTGTATTTCTTTTTAGAACACGTTTTTTTGTACGGCATTACTATACAACAATAGTTTTTAGCAAGGTAATTTAGAAAAATAAGGTGGCGTACAGTATCAAATGACCTACCACCTTTATAAATAAAGTATACGTTGAAATTAAGGTAATTATCGATAAACATTTAAATGAACAGTCATTTTGTACGGCATTATTTTTAACTGTACGTTTGACTGCTACAAAATGTTATGGAACCGATGCCGTACTGTATCAAATCACCTCCTTGGATCACTGAAAAGAGGAGATTGATCCCTTGATATTTTCCTCTTGTCGCATTATTTTTGTACGGCGTTGCGGAATAATGGGTTAGACGAACTAGTGCAACTGTATGGAACCAATGCCGTACAGTATCAAATGACCAAATTTTCCCTGAAAATTTCCGAAATATCAAACATGTTTCCGATTTGGTGGACCACTATTTTTGTACGGCACTACGCGTTTTCTCATTATTTTCCATGGATCTATTTGATGGTAAGAATGCCGTACAAAAACAAATGACCAAAATTTACCACTCTACTTGCGCTTTTGAATGCTCATCTACATTCAGTTGGACAGCTTACAAGTGACGGCATAGTGCTGAATCTTATTATTTTATACCCATCTATCATCCTACATAGGTCTCATGCTGGCTCATTTGACCCATACATTTTGTTCACGGGCCTGCAGTCTATTTGAAAAGCTTATTATAGTTTGATTAAAAATTGTGAGATTCTCCGTGTAATATGTTAGATAATATCAATAAAAAGGAACTTTTCTGCAGAAAAAATACCATGTCAAATTACATGCTATTTTTACCATTAAGTGTTGAAGTTATAGCATTGGTGATTGGTGGGTCTGGCAGTGGCTTTGTAGCATCCAAATTTTATATTCTAAGTAATTTGTCTAAGGGACACACTTTTATTAATACAACAAAATTTACACTACACTAACTAACAGCCCCCTAGTAAGCCATAACAGTTGCAAGCAAAACTTGCAAGTCACTAACTATTCCATAAGTATTCTATTATAACTATTCAATAGGACAGATCAAATTAAATGTTTTTGAGTTTCAAATTGAGTTTTTTATTGTGAAAAAATGAGTCATCAGTGTTATCTACTACTAGTCAAGTGCAGGTTGAAAGTTGTTCATTTCTCCGAAAGATGTTCTTTCTTTCAATCAAATCAGTTAGCTTTAAATCAATCAATAATGAGTCACTTGTACATCTAAATTAAAAAAAAAAACAACACAAGGTACCTAGAAACTTAGGGAGAAATTCAAACCTTGACATTGCATTTGTGAGGTGGTTGATTCACATGTAAACATCAAACATTATAAAAGCTAAAACTGCTATAACAGTACCATGGTTTCGATTTCCTTGATTGTAAATGCTGTAGAACTGAATGGAAGCAAAAGGAAATAAGTAGAAGTAGACACTATGAATCATATTTGCTTACTACTTATAAAGTTAGAAACAAAATTAGGTATTTTTTATATTTATTAATAGGTTTTATCCTTATATACATGAAATGTTTAAAGAAAAATCTATTTTATATATTATGTTTAGTAAAACAACTAGTAAAATTTCCTGGTCACCATTCACTGGATAGTTATTGTAGGACAGATTAAATAAAATAATTATATTAGTGTAAAAAATGATTCATCTGTGTTATCCAGTCACACATAAGGTATGAGTCATTCTAAATTTATAATAAAAGATCTACTGTGACCATAAATACTACAGGGGAGGATGTAATATCTGACTGAGAAAGCTTAGTGCAAGCAATTTTGGCACCATTTGTACCTATGTTTAAGAAAGTATTCTCATGTAAAGTAAAGATGCCGTGGTGTTTGCATAATTATGCTACACTCATAGAATTTCTACATTATTATTGTTTTAAACTGAAAAATCCAAACAATATAATTAACATTCAAATCATTCATCAAAATTTGCGGTTCATCAAAAATGTTCTACTTTACGAAATTGCAGCAATTAATGTAGTAGTAAAACAAGTTGTTAACTAATAGCTTAGTTAGGAATTAACAACAGATATGGCATTAATCAATCAAACAATACTTATTCGTAATTAGTTGAAGTAGCAATCGAAATTCGCATGTGGGGTGTCGCGTCGTTCGTAGTCGGACTTTGTATGTGAATAGTTTCCATGGCTTAGCTCTAGAGTTGGTATTGACTCTACTCACGTAATATAATTAGTAGGTAGCGGATTCAATTTCCACTTTTTTCAGTTTTGTGACAATATAATAAACTTATAAAAAAAGTTTTCGGCATGTGAATATGATAATCTATGTCTCACATATCTAGTACAAGTTTTAGTTAGTATGAATCAGTATGGTTCTAGAAATATGAACAAAAAGCTACAATTTATTTGAATTTATCTAGACAACTTGGCTTCTTATGAAATTTGGTTGACTGGCTCAATTTAATTTTAAATTGAAGTCGGTTTTGGGTATTCACAGAAAATAAATTATTGTTGCAATACTGCTTGGTGGCAGAATAACTAAAAGTGTAGTACTTCCCTAGGCGGGATCTGCAAACAGTCCTGCCACAACAACTCTTTCTCCAAATGTACAAAACAGGTCTCTGTACCAAGCGTAACGTTGTTTCTCCGCGATGGACTCCTAAACTACTTAACCGATTTTAATCAAATTTTCACACTTATGCAGTTTGTTCTAACTAACTTGAAAGATAGGATAGTTTTTATTTCGATTAATATGACTTTATATGACAATATCTAAGTGAAGCCAAAACGGGCCACTGGTAATATTATAAATGTAACATATGATCAGATTGAGCTGAAATTTGGAACACCGTTTGATTATAGTCTAGAAGAACACATAGGCTACTTTTTATCCCGGGAAAATAACCGGAACGGAAAACGCGCAACGCGGGTAAAACCGCAGGGCGCTGCTATACTGTAGTTCCACATAATGCCAACTTTCGTGAATATCGGTTGACTAGTGTAGTTCACCGGATTTTTGTAAGTTAAGATTTAGTAAGAGTGGGATAGGGTGGAGATGGACAGGCCATATGGTAAGAGGCATACAAAAGTGATATCAAAAGATAACCTATCCTCGAGGAATACAAATAGGTAGTTGAGAGGATGATGTGAAGAAGACAGCGGGAACCACAAGGACTAGGAAGGCGGGTAACAGAGAGGATTGAAAAAACTTAGAGGAGGCCTATGTCAAAAGACAAACTGGGGTGTAAATTATAAAGTTATAATAAATATATACTTGTAAAAATGTAGTATTTACCCTAGAAATAAAGGCTATCTTTATAAGAGTGGTATTGGTTGTCGGCAGGACGGCGTATAGCAGAGGCTATCGTGCTGCATCGGGCGAGGTGAGACCAGCGATGGTAATGGAGGCGTCCCCGTCCCCGCAGAGCGTCGGCCGCGAGTTCGTCCGCCAGTACTACACGCTGCTGAACAAGGCACCGGCGCACCTGCACAGGTACGACAACGTCACGGTGTACCGGTATGAAGGGCAATGCTTCCAGTGAACTTACAGGGCATAGAGATAAAACTTCTTTTATCTCAGGGTGACGGCCAGTGCAGTGGTAGGTAATGATTTGGACTCTTCATGTTCCAATAGCTGCATGTCAATTCTGTTATGGACAGGCAAATTGCTCACCATCAGACACATGTTCTGATCTTTTGCTCTACTCTATACTATAAAAAAGTCCAAATGCAAAAAGTTGCATCCACAATAATCTATTTATGTTAGGTGTCCAGATAAGGCCATAAGCAGCCCACTTAATGTTCCCACATCAGTAACTCGCAAGGAGAGAGTCAAGTTAATGAATTTATTCATTTCAAACAAATAAACAAAGCTTCTTTATAATATTAATGTATATATGAAATATCAATTTAATTGGCAATTATACATAGTTATACTTAATAAAATAAATCATCTAGCATCACAGGTAAATGGCAGTTCGTCATCTCCCCTACATAAAGGATCTTTATTAGATACTTGTTGGGGCTTCATAAGTCTTGACTGTGATATGCACTGGCACAGACAAACACTGCACGCCCTTAGTGACAAAGTATTTACGCCTGCGTAAAACAACGTGGTTAAAACCGCGGGCCGCTGCTAGTTATATAACTAGAGGCTTATTCTGGCTTCGCTAGGATATTGTCATTTACATACCATTAATGTTGAGATAAAAACTATCCTATCTCTCAAGTTGGACCAAATTACATATAAATACCAACTTTCATGAATATTGGTTGTCTTACTTCCTTTTAATGTAGAGTTTTCTGATATTATGAATGGTATACTTACTCAAAAGCCAGATTGTGATATTTGCTTTGATAAACTGGGAAATTTTAAAGCTATAGTTCTTGCTTCTCAGCTTAAGCATGTAATGTGTTGGTTTTTAACAGAACTGTAAGCTGCGTGTTTAAATTGAAATAAAGGACACTAGGTTTTTATGTAATAAAATTATAATATGACTTGTGTTATTTCATCAGGTTCTACAATAACTACTCATCGTTCGTGCACGGCGGGCTCGACGCGCCCAACCGCGAGACTCTGCCCGTCGTGGGACAGAAGCAGATCCACAACCGCATCCAGCAGCTCAACTTCCGCGACTGCCATGCTAAGATCAGTCAGGTACTGACACACTTCTATTATTAACGGGATACTTCAACTGTCAAATGTCAGAGTGGGGGTCACATAGACCCCTCGAAAGGCTCTGGAAACATTCTGGTTTCCCCACGATGTTTTTCTTTACGTTTTTAAGTTACGCACATGATTTCTAAAACACAGAAAAAAAATGGTGAAGGATGACATTGCTAGGAAACACAACAACATGTACCGAGAATCTTTCGAGGTCATGTGTCAGTCAGCCACCAACATGCTTGGGACCAGTGTGGTAGATTATGGCCTTGTCTTTCTCCTTTCTACCCTGAGTCCCAGCAGTGGTAACACTTACTGGGCTGCTTATGCACTTCGTGTTACTGTGTTACATAGTCAAATGCTAACGCATTCAGATTTTAAACAAGCATAAGAACTATTTTTTCTATATAAACTTAAAAAATATAATGAAATAACTTTATTAAGAAATATATTGTCATTGGAACTACAACTGTATGAAATGAAAGATAACTCTTTATTCAAAGCCACACACATACAAAAAAAACTCAAAAGATACTTAAGAATAACTTATGCTATACATTTTAATTGGCGGCCTTATCGCTTGGAGCAATCTCTTCCAGGCAACTGTGAATAGGGAAATATCACATCAACCTAACAGCTGGAAGAGGGTAAAATATCAAGTACTAGATTTGACCCAAACATACATACACATGGTTAAGATAAATAAAACTGTTTAAGAAAGACGTACTATCATCAACTTTTATAGGTCAACACTACATTGCTCGTCTGATGTTAAGCGAAGATGCGCGAAGATCTCTCTCGCTCTCTCTCTCGTACGCGCACACACTCACGCAAATACACATTCTCACACACACACACACACACACACACACACACACACACACACACACACACACACACACACGGCCCTCACACGTACATAAACGCATGTTTACGCGCCGAGGCTAAACATAAACATGGTCAATGATGATATCCGAGTTCCCTGGTGTTGTCAGGTGGACGCGCAGGCCACGCTGGGCAACGGCGTGGTTGTGCAGGTGACCGGCGAGCTGTCGAACGGCGGCGCGCCCATGCGCCGGTTCACGCAGACCTTCGTGCTCGCCGCGCAGTCGCCCAAGAAGTACTACGTGCACAACGACATCTTCCGGTACCAGGTCAGTGACAGTCAGCACTCACTCCACCGTATCACATCTACAATTCAAAAATGTTGGTGCCGATAGAAGTGAAAACTTATAAACTTTGGAAACTATGCGGGGGAAAGTGCAGGACACATCTTCAAAATGCGGTCATCTAGATAAAGCTTTCCAAGCATGGCCATTTTGATTAGTATTATAAGCATGACAAGATTAGTTTTATAAGCAGGGCCATTTAGATTTTCTAGATAAGACTTCTTTCTAAACATGGCCATCTATGGAAACATGAGTTGGGTCCGGAGTTCACTCGAATATTTCTTTCATTTACGAGCCTGACATGAGTTTCGTTCACAGTCCACGAAAAATCTATGTTTGGTGCGCCAAAAGAAGTTTGAACTTCACAGGTACCAGGTCAGTGATGAACCAACACATGGCAAGTAGAATTTGACTGGCCTCGTGGCTTAGTTGGTAGTAAGTAGACCTGCGAAGTGCGAATCACCATCAAAATTCATCACCATCAAACGTGGAGCAAACAACTGATTATCTTTGAACTTCAGAATGGAACACGTGTAAACAAAATAAAACTATTACATAACTAGCGGCCCAAAAAAGACAAAATATCTAGGGGTGTCCCATACTTAGAACTGAAACTCAAAAATGATATTGAGGTTCCAAACAGTAGTTTTTTTTATAAACTGAATAGTTTGTGTGAGGGACTCTCCCAAAGTGGCAAAAAACTGTGCCCCCGTGCCGTAACTTTTATAATAAGATAATGACAAAAAAAAATGTGTGATGTGAAAAAAAACTATCAATGAAAATTGGTTTAAATGAGATCTAGTAAGTAGTTTTATTTTAATATGTCATAAATTGACTATTGTTAAAACACCGATTAAAGTAACAACGAACTACAAGAACTTTTATTATGTTACTTGCTGCTACGGAAGCCTTCATGGGCGAGTCCGACTCGCACTTGACCACTTTATTATATGTATAGATTGTAAACTGACATGGTATATGTGGGAACATGCTGTTATTTGCAATCACTTCAGATAAGATTAGTTAACATAACCAGCATGGAGCATCGCCACTCCAGTGGCCTCTCCCAATCCAATAGACTTTCAGATTTTCATCAGCCTGCATTATTACTAATGCTTTACATAAATAAGTACCATTACGTATGGTTTACACATTGGTTACATATTATGAAATAATAAAATAATTTATTGTTTACACCATTAAAAAGATTTCATACAATTTGGGAAAGTAGTAATACTAGTGAAACAACTTGTGGCTTTATCGCTGAATAGACCAGTGCCTTTGAAAATGGTAAAAAATTTAATAAGTTAATAGTAGGATTAAACCCATTGTAAAAAAAGAGAATAAAATACGACAAAAATGAAAGGAAAAACAATTTACGGGGGGTCTGAGGTCCTGGAAATCGAGATAAGCCGTTTTTGCCAAAAACGGACACCCCACAATTTTTTCCAGGCATACTTAGTTTAGACAAAACACATAGAAAACTCAAAGCGACTTCCCCAAGTGGATGTTGCAATGAGTACTACCACTACAATAATAACGTCACTATATAAGTTGAAATGGGGAATATTTGTAAAGTGACGTAAAATTGTTTTGTTGCAGGACATCGTGTTCAGCGACGAGGAGGGCTCGGGCTCGGGCCGGTCGGACAACGAGGAGGAGGAGGCGAGCGAGGCCCGCGCGGCGGCCGGGTACTTCGCGGCGGGCGCGGCCTTCCCGGACGCGCTGTCGCCGGGCGGCGCGCCGGCCGCGCTCAACGGACACCCCGCGCTGGACGAGCGGCACCGCGCGCCGCCGCTGCTGCACCAGCCGCCGCAGCCGCCGCACGGTACGCGCTGCCACACTCTATTAAACCAGACAGTCGTTCGAAGTATTAGGAGTACAAATAAGTTTCCGCCGTTTTATTGTAGATGGTGCGGCACGGAGTTTCGATTAGCTTTCGCAGATGATAACCGGCTTAAAAAATAGTTTGGACATTCAAGAACAACATAACCTATTTATATTATTGATTTTATATTGGTAAAATATAATTTTTAAAAGTTGAAAATGTCAAAATTTGACCCAGGTAAGCGTCATTTGCGGGAAATATTAGTTTACTTCTTTAATTTAAAGAAATTGCTGCTGAGGCGCATCAATTGTTCGTAGAAGCATATGGTGAGGGTGCTTTGAGTGAGAGAACGTGTCGAGAGTGGTTTCAAAAGTTTAAAAACGGTGATTTCGAATGAACGAAGAAGATGCAGTATTGGAGGAATTATTGGAGGAAGATTCATCTCAAACACAAAAAGAACTTGCTCTAACATTAGAAGTCACTCAGCAAGCAGTCTTTTTTTTTTTTTTTTTTTAACTTTTATAGGTTTACACTTGACCGCCATCTCGCCTGATGTTAAACGATGATGCGGTCTACGATGAAGCGTGTTTACCTAGAAGAAACCGATTCACTCTCGATTTGAAGACACAAAGATTGTAACTATCGGGAAAAACCCTCTCAGGCAACGTATTCCACAGCCTAGACGTTCTTATCACAAAAGTAGAGTCAAATCTCTTTGTTCGAGTCTTTGGAACATCAACCATGAAACGATGTCGCTTTTTCGAGCTACGAGCATTCCGATAGAAAAAAGGGCAAGGTGGTATTAGATCGTACAAATCAGTCGCACACTCTCCGAAGTGTATCCGATAAAAAACCGATAAGCTAGCAATTTTCCGGCGATGTTCGAGACTTTGCAGTCTCTTTCGCACGAGAATGTCATTGCCTATGAGCCTTTTGGCACGTCTCTCGATTCGTCGTAGTCGTTCACATCGTTTAAAATCATGAGGAATGATTCATAAACAATAAATATTTAATTTGTGTTAAAAAACGGCGGAAACTTATTTGTACTCCTAATAGTTTATTTTATTTTATTTAAATTAGCCACTCCACAGACTCCGGGGTCCGTGATCTTTGTCATATCAATTGTCTTTTTTTTTACACATTTTTTAGAAAAGGAGAAGAAGAGGAAAATAGGCACGTAGTAGAAGAGTATTTGTTTATACTGTGGTGCTAGTATATAAATATATTACGCTAGCTGACCCGGCGAACTTTCTACTTCCATATTTTTTTCGTCACAATTTTCTGCCACATAAACATTGTCCCGGCAATAACGAATACATAAAACAAAGAATCATCCAATTTGTCATGTTCAGTCATTCAAAAGTTATGAGCGTTCCTCCATTTCGATCATCCACGAAATGCTCATAACTTTTTTGAATTTATTTTTATTCTTTTTTATATATATAAGATATTAATATATTATCATAACAGCATAACCCGGGGACAGCACAATATTAATATAAATAACATAGCAACAGCCGCCGAACAGTATGTGGACCACTGATTCAGCCGCGGGGACCTAGTGCCGACAACTGTCTTCTTCTTATATTCTTCCTTCCTCGATTTAGGGAGGTAGGATTCTTGTGTCGAGATGTACTCCTCCTTACCGGGGCTGGGCGCTTGCGAGAAAAACACCCCCAAGAGAAATGAGGTGCGAAATTTGCTCTGACGTAAAACTATATTTGTATTTGTAGCCGCAGTGGTGCCGGTGGTAAAAAAAATGTTGTGCTAAACATATCCGTCACTCCACTGTATACTATACTAGATGTCCGGCCCGGCTTCCCCCGTGATACATTATATAGCACTCATGGGGATCCAGTACATACCCAACAGTGAAAGAAGGACTGGAATCGGTTCAGTCATTCCTGAAAATATCGCTTTCAAACAAAAAACCTCTTCAGCTACCTGCTACGCCACCTGTCGGAAATTGGTCGTACTAACTCAGATTTAGAAACAAATTTGATTCGCAAAGGTTTATATTCAATGACGCAATCTTATACACATGCTGTCATGTCAAAGCACGCTACGAAAACTCTCAAAAAGGAATATTTTTTCCCGTTTTTGTTACATTCTTGATTCATGCTCCGCTTCTATTAATAGTAGCGTTATGTTCTATAGTCTATAGCCTTCCTCGATAAATGGACTACCCAATAGAAAAATAATTTTTCAATTCGAACCAGTATTTCCCGAGATCCTAGCCTAAACAAACAAACTCTTCAGCTTTGTGATATTAGTATAGATATAAAAAAAATCTGTTTGTGGTGCGCCAAAAAAAGGTTTCACTTAACAAAACGATACTTGTATTTGCAGCCGCAGCGGTGCCGGTGAGCTCGCCGGAGCCGCCGGCGGCGCCCGCGCCCGCGCCGAGCCCGCCGCCCGCCGAGCCCGCGCCGCCCGCGCCCTCGCCGCCGCCCGAGCCGCAGCCCGCGTTCCACCAGCCAGGTACCGCACCACACCCGGCCATCCAGCCCGACTCTCAGCCCTCAACAAAACCGAGATGACGACTACCTCAAAAATATGCCATTCTAATTTGTCCGTCAGCTATATTATGGAAAACCACATTGCTCTTCTTTCTATCGGACTGATCGTAGCTCGAAAAAGCGACAACGTTTTATGGTTGACGTTCGAAAGACTCGAACGAAGAGGAGGGTTACAATCTTAGTGTCTTTTAAATTGAGAGTGAATCGCTTATTTCTAGGTAAGCACGCTCCATCGCAGACCGTCGTTTAACATTAGGCGAGATGGTGGTCAAGTGTAAACCTATGAAACTAGAAAAAAAAGAAAACATATCGCCCATTATTTATTAGGGGAAACCACCTGTATCAATTTGTATTAGACACTTGCTCGTGCCATAGTTGGTTGAGTACGAGATTGTATACATTAACTGGTTTACACAGCGGCAGCACCGCAACCCCCGGAACCGAAAACGTACGCGAACTTGTTGAAGTCTGGGTCCGGCGGCGCGCGCGGCTCGCCGCCGGCCGCCGCGCCCGCGCCGGCGCCCGCGCCCGCGCCGCAGGAGCCGCGCCCGCGCGCGCCGCGCCCGCAGCCGCCGCAGCCCGAGCCGCGCGAGCCGCGTGAGCTGCGTGAGCCGCGCGAACCACGCGAGCCGCGGGACGCGCGCGACTCCAGGGACTCCCGCGACTCCAGGGACTCCCGCGGCGGCGGAGGCGCTCGATACAGGTCAGTCCATATTAACATCGATGACTCACCTTTATAGAACAATATTTGATTTTACCATAATATATGACAAATTACGAGACGGTCCTTCTCATGCGAATGATTAAAAATCAATCAGAATAAATCGTTTCAAACCTTCGTAAAGAATATGGACGTCTGGGGCATGGTCTAGATGTCACATTCCTGGTATTAGTATCCCTAATATATCAGCTAAAATAAAAGCCGTGTCAGACGGCAGTTTAAGAAAACCAGCGCTGCCATTAAACTTGACGTAGTAAAACTTGTGTGTTGTGTTTACAGCGACGCGCAGCAGCTGTTCCTGGGGAACCTGCCGCACTCGGCCACCGAGGAGGAGCTGCGCGCGCTGTTCGCGCGGTTCGGGCCCGTGGCCGAGCTGCGCGTGCACAGCAAGCCGCCCGCCGCGCCCGGCGCGCCGCGACACCCCAACTACGGGTTCATCACCTACGAGACCGCGCAGGCCGCGCACGACTGCCTCGCCGCCGCGGTAACTACTCTCACTCACAGCGCCGCGACACCCCAACTACGGGTTCATCACCCTACGAGACCGCGCAGGCCGCGCACGACTGCCTCGCCGCCGCGGTAACTACTCTCACTCACAGCGCCGCGACACCCCAACTACGGGTTCATCACCTACGAGACCGCGCAGGCCGCGCACGACTGCCTCGCCGCCGCGGTAACTACTCTCACTCACAGCGCCGCGACACCCCAACTACGGGTTCATCACCTACGAGACCGCGCAGGCCGCGCACGACTGCCTCGCCGCCGCGGTAACTACTCTCACTCACAGCGCCGCGACACCCCAACTACGGGTTCAAACCTTCGAGACCGTCGCCATTCGTTCTTTTGCGAATATCCTCATTACGGATTCTATCGCGCAAAGAGACTCCGAGCATATCCCTCTCCATAGATCGCTGTGTGACTTTGAGCTTCGTTATGAGGCCCACAGTTAACGAATAATTAAATCCTATTAATACATTTGCCTTCTATGAAAACAATTTAAATAACGCAATACTGTACACGATTTATTTAACTTTCTCTTTTGCATTCAGTGTTTGCTTCTGGAAAGTGCAGGAAGCATCACATTTTTTTTTGGATTTAGTATTTTTATGCCACATTCAGTTTTGTGCTAGTAATAAAACAAATCAAACTTATCCAAATGCAAAATTAAAAAGTGTATTGCTTCGCCCACTGCTTCGCGATACATATCCTGAGTCTCAACATTAGAGCCATTTGGAGATGCACGAAATAAATATTTAGGTTGTTTGTATTATTAGACTAGTAGCGCTCTGTGGATCTACCCGCTCGATTCCCGTTCCCATTATGTTCCAGTAATAGCAGTAGCCTATGTGATATTCCAGTCCAAAATCCAATCCGTTCCGACGTCCCGACGTGGTTGAGCAACGACCATTCAGACTTCCATAGCTATATGATTAGATTGTAACGTGTCCCGTCGTTCGCAGCCGCTGTACTTCCCCGGCGAGGGCGCCGAGGGCGGCGTGAAGCTGAACGTGGAGGAGAAGAAGCCGCGCGGACGCGAGCCGCCGCGCCGCCGCCCCGCCTCGGGCTCCCGCGCCGGCTTCCCGCGCGCGCCCTACCGCCGCTAACTGCGCGCCGAGCCCCGCGCCCCGCGCCCGTACCAAGCTTACCCTTCGGTTTAAGTAGTTAGATAGTCAATTAATTTTATGATTTACGTCCCGCGACACGGTCCCGTACGCTCCCCGGCGCTTCCCTCCCTCTCTCTAATCTTATACCCCGATTGTACCAATCTTGATAAACGTAGATGTGTTACACTATGGTAGCACTTAGGGTCCTTCGTGAATAGGCAGGAGCGTTGCAATTGCAACGGACCTTATTTCTGCCGTGGTAAGACTAGGTCAAACGTAAACGTGTTCAGTTAAAGATTGGTGATCAATCACTCTGAGAGTACATGCTAGACTATGTACAAGATGATGCGACGTGTAATAAAAGTTTGTTTTGTATAGTATCGCGTGACGAGACGAGCAGGATGTGTGCCTGATGGTAAGCAACATGTCTGTCCACAGGGGCCGTTCATGTATTTGATGACATGGGTACAAACATGATGATTACATCAGCAATAGTTATTTAATTTTTTACACAGATAGCAACACACACATTGTCTGTACTTGAAACATGAAAAATCCAAATCATTACCTAGCACTGCACTGCACTCGTCACGCAGAAAAAAAGATGTGTTATATCTATTCCCTGTAACTTCACTTGAAACATAGCCAAGCTATTCCTAATCACATTTATGTGATCAAGAATAGAATCTCAAAGCTTGCAAAGCAATTCTTACAAGCTTTGAGATTTTGTTAGATTTAAAAAATAGTTTCCGAAAAACTTCTTTATTTTTATGGTTAAACATAAATTGCTGAGAAAAATAATTGTTCTTTGTAAAATTATCATTTTGTGACGATGAAACATGAAAGAGCTGAAATTCTTTTCATCAATTTTGGCTCATTCTCGTAGTAAAATTGAATGATATCCAGCTTTCGACTTAGTTAACATTCTCTGTGTAACTCCATATTAAGCAAAATTTGTGTATGTGTTGTGTAAGTTTCTTACTATTTGGAGATTTAACTGTTCAACAGATGTACAAGGAATTGACTTAACGTCTTATTTCGAAGACGATGGTATTACTTAAATATGCATGTAATAAATACTCACTAGAGATGTTTTACACAACGTTATTTTATTGGCAGTTCAATGCCGTAGTTGGTCTAAAGACTGTTTTGGTAAAAAAGTTCAAGAATTATTTAATATGCCATCTTAAATAAATACATTGTATGTTGGACTGACTTTTTTTATGTGCAATCGGGGTTTTAGTTTTAAATAACCATAATTAAATGAAATAGTGATTCAATTATTCACGGTCCTGGTGACCGTTTTTTTGTTTAATTTAGCTTGTCTACATTAATTACAATATCCAATGACACGTCGAATTTCCTACAAACGTTATTAAATATTTATTATTCCGCAATTTCAAAAACAATTTGTTTCACTGGTTGAAATGATTGTTTGACAAACTCATCATGTGAACACTTTGTGATTATTTTCTGCTTTCTTTGTCTCATGTTTAAGAAGTTTAATAAAATTATTAAACATATCTAATGTTTGTACTTTGCATTACCTGAGTTAACTCTTCTATGATGACAAAAAAAAGACATTCTCAAGTAATGATATAGGTTTGCACATGCAACAACTGAGTTATATTATATTATGACGCAAACTGTTATTTATAAATTACGAATATGAATGATTTCGATGAAAAACTCATAGCCGCCATTTTGGTAAACTAATATGACGAAGCAAAGTGGCTAACATAAGTGAGCTTTCTAACTAATATTTATTAATAAATAATAATTGTCTGACTTTCAAAATAGTTAAATGAAATTCAATGTGTTATACTGTTTATACTACCTATGTATCAAGGATACATAGCTACGGAAGCCCTAGGGAGGCTAGGAAGCGTCGTGGAGGCCGTCGCCTTATCCTGTCGTCTTGTGTATAGTTTACATTAATAAGCGTAACACGGGAGCGCGGGACCCTCGAGCTACGCCACGTCGAGTTAAATTTACTCATACTACCGGTGTCCAATGAGAGTGCAATAAAATCTCTCTTTCGACATATTTTTTTTTAAATTAAAACTGATTTTTGTACAGAGTATTTTTATTTTTTCATTTATCGATTTGACGGTCGACCCTCTGCATATGAATTTTGTCTATGATATGTTTGCTTGTTTGAACTGCGACCAGCGAAATTTTTGGTTGTTCAGTTTACCGTTTAAAAGTAACAATCGCAAAATTACAATATTAAATGTTAGATTAATTTATTTAAAACTTCAATATAAATAACCCCTGCTTATTTTAAGACTCGTCTAAACCCGGCATGAATACGAACCGCCCGGCGTTTCTACCGCCAAAAAATAGTTATGGTTTGGTTTAGAGAACTGGTGTCGTAAGCAGTTTTCTTCACTTTATTACTCTAGCCTCATTCTCTTCGCGACCGCAAATATTGAAAGCAATAAACACTACGTTCATAATAATGTTATTCCATAAAATTAACACGTAGTTAGTAATTATACTAACCTTAACTGTTATCTGAACAGTACTCAAAGACGGGCAACTAACTTGAGCCGTTTCTTAAAATGTATTTAATTATTGGTTATTCATAATATTGTACGTCAGATAAGGTATTATAATAATTGAAGCACATATTCGGATTCGTAATTTTATCGATCGAAGATCAATCAACCACTCAAGTGTATTCATAGAGACGTATCAAATATTATACGATATTTCGTCATTTTATTCAAAGATATAAAATTTATTTGTTAAATGTATCTTCGAATGAAATGACTCGTCTAATAATGATCGAACTTCACCTAGATGTTTTTTTAGGCGTCTATTCTACCCTCAACTAGTACTTTATCATTGTCAACAAATATTGGTAAATTCACACGTGCTGGTTTCGCAAATAACATATGTATGTAAGAAAAGACAGTGCCGTGGAAGCTTTTCCACTCCTATTTTACTTATAGTTCTTTGTAACTTTTCTATGTATCAAAAGACTTACAAATTGAAAAATATCATTACAAAATATAGGCATATTGTGTCAACTCTATTCCGAGTAATAGTAATTTAAATTAAAAAAATCTTTTTAAATTATAAGTTTGGTAGACTTCAGACGGTAATGTTTTTAGTCAGTAGGCAATGTAAGAATATTAGTACATCCGATGGCGTAGCCTAAACGCTACCAAATGTATGAAACCATTCGGTTCTTTTTCGCCCAAGGTCGTTCTAATTTTCTTACTTCGCCTACAATTTAGATAGAGTTGGTGCATTAAGTTATGGACCTTAAGCACTTCGTCTTTCAAATAATACGGTCACATTGAGCCTGTACTTAATGAATGTTGGATCGAGCGTCATATGACTGAAACTTTCCAGATAGTGTTTCCTATTCGATAACGTCCAAATGAACTATACAATTTGTATGAAATAAAACGCTTATTATTTTTCAGCCACCGCACCGCCTTATTAAAGTGGTCTTGGCTTTCAATTCAATTTATTTATTTGAACCATTATTTCAAAAGAACACTTGGTAACGTCACTTACAATTAAATTATAGATAATTTTTCTGTGTATGTAATAAAATAATACCAAAAAATGTTGTCAAATAAAAACGAATCGGCTGTAAACTTTGACGTTGGTCTCTCTGTATTTGACTGGCCTTGTGACTTCATTTATTAATTTTGCCCCGCTGCTCACGAGCCAGGTCTGCACCTCCGTGTTGGATGACAGGACAGATGTCACAAGTTATCAACTTGCCTCAAATCTCTGAATATTAGTTAAACCTGTCTGTAGAGCTGAAAGTCGTGGGTTTAATTCCCACCTAGGACAAATACCTATTCAGGCTATGAATTCAGATATTTTTTCTGTCTGGGTGTTTTAAGTATTATAAGTATGTATTCACGATTATATAAGTATCATATCAGCTATCGGCTTCCATAGTAGTACGCGCTTTGCTAAGTTTGGGGTTTGATAGTGTTGTGAGAAATGTCCACCAATATTTATTTATTTTCAATTGGAATCAATGGAAGAACAATAACAAAGCCAAAGTCGTTTTACTTGGGCGGTCGAAAGACATGTGGCACCGTTTGTGATGAGGTGCTTTCAGACGAAACTAAAATTGATATTAAAAAAAAATATATAGATGATAAATCAACCAATGTTAAGTGAATATTGGAGATACTATAAAATATTTCGTCATTTCATTCGTATCTGTAAAATGTCTGTTAAATATTATATCTTCCTATCTAACCTATTAGTTTTTGCCCAAAGCTAAGTTTCTGCTAATGTTAATTGGGCTGATTGGCGTTTATTTTGATATAAAACATTCCGAAAACTGATATTTTAGTTTACTAAATCTTTACTCGTGAAATGTATGTATTTTTTGCTAAAAATACAGTTAGTAAATATTGGTGGTGGCAATGTAATGTAAACAATTATCGCTATTTGGTACGTAGTCTGCAACTATTTTAGTTTCTTCTGTGAATATCTCATTAACATTGCCGTTATTCTGCCATTTAAATTGCTTATGTTATTTATATTACTAAAATAAATGAGAGCAATAATAAAAAAGTAATTCTTGACATCAAGTGTAAACCTATTAATATTAAAAAAAGTTAGTACACTGAGTAGTAACGTAGAGTACCAAATACGTCCTAATATTTAAAAACAGAAACACTTTTTGCGTGACATTGTAAGAAATTAAATTTAGACTGGTACTGGTACGACAATGTTCTGTCTTAAATGTCCAAAAATTATGAAATGTCTTTATTCTCTTTGCTATATCCTCGTTAATATTTTAGTGTTCAATGTATGTATTTATCTAGTTTGAGACTAAAATATATTTCAAAAATAATGAAATAGATGTACAGTCTATTTATTCACAACTGGTTTATAAGAAACATCAATCTACACATTTGAACGTGCGTAACGATTTGTGATTGGCTCGACGTCTTATGCCCAGATATGAACGAACAGACTGTACAATGTGCATGTATTAAGTTATGTGAGGATTGTTGGTTTGGAATCTGGCTGCGTTGCGGACGCACTCGCGGCCCCAACGAGCGTAGTCAGAGCGGTATGACGTCACCAACGCAAGAGCTAGTATTTTCTCGTGACTTGTGTATTATATTTGGGAAGAAGGCGAACCATGTGCTGATCTTATTAGAATTACTTTTTGTAACAAATTCGACTTTGATTTTTACCCCTCGATAGGACAATTCGCTGATCAACAGACCACATACCTAAAGTTGGAGACTTGATGTTATATCTAGGCCGTAAGTTTTGTGTTAGGTAAATAAATACACCTGGCAAGTGGAACTCTGAATCGGGGTGCCACTACAATGAGCTGTTTTCAGAGGAAACCAAAAATTTATTCGAAACAAGCCAATATTTTTTTTAAATCCCATACCTATATTTGAAGGCGGTGGCCATCTCGGATTTGATTTTTGTTGTAATATGCAGTATTCAAGCTCTTATTGGATATTTATATTGAAGAGATTGTGAAAAAAATTAATTCGCTATTTTGTGGTGGCGGCCACAAGAGCTGAGCTTTCTACTAATTCAGCTTTCAACCAAAGAAATATATTAGATCGAAATTGGTCCATCCGTTCGGGAGCTAAGATACACCACATACAGGCTGAAAACATTCCGTCGTTTTTGCGTCGGGGTTAAAAAAATAATATAGTTAAATGGAAATTAAATGCTTAATTGCAGAACAAGATAGATTGACTTATGGTTTGATAAATTACTAAATTAGTCGTAAAACTGACAAGTTTCTATTGCCGTGCCTAGCCGTGACTTTGATTCTCTCTATAGATACTGCATCATACATTAACCCACCAAAGTCAGAGGGCAATCTGCTGTTTCTCTTAAATTTATCTCTAAAATTAAATGTGTAAGTAAATAGGTACTAGTTGTGAATGTAGGTAGTACTAATAACCAGTAACCCTCTACCATCTAGTGTTTTTAAGGGAACTTTTAAATCAGGTTATTGATAGAATTCAAAATTCCAATTCAATGTAGTCCATGTGAAATTAATGTTTAGCACTCGATTTGCACTTGGCCAGTTTTTAGAATAATTCTCTGAAATTAGGGATCAAATCAAATCTCACAGCATGACCAAGGATGTGCTGCGGAAGCTTTTATTAATCTTTACAACTAGTAAGTATACTGTCTGAGAGACATGGATTGAACCTCTTTATTAAACTAGTTCTTAATTATTGAAACATCACTTCTACTGTGGTAAACATTTCTCTTACGATGCATACATGGCCTAATTATTATGGCTTAATTTGTAGTAAATATGATAGCCAGGAGTTAATACAATGAATTAGGCAGCTTTGCTCTACTAACATATTACGGCGTACTCTTTAAAACAGTTATATAGGTAACTAATAAAAAAGCGAAAACTCTATAAACATAGTCAAATTTTATTTTTGTGCATGCGAAAAAACATGGTTCTTCTTGAAACGCATTGCAAGAGTACAGCGACTACAAGTAAATAGTAATACTGGGTTCAAGATAAGCAATTGAATGTATTGTGGTAAGTGTCAACGTTCGATAAATAATTAATCTTTATACCAATTATGAATCTGGATCATTACAATGTATCTGTTTCAGCGCAGTGATCTACTTAGGTCGGAAGACTTGGTGGTGGCGGGGTAGCGGCGCAGGCGCACGTGAACGCGGTGGAAGTCAAACTTGCAACATCCGTCAGTCGGCAGTCGGTGTTGCGCGCTCTGCTACTGAGCACGCCGCTGCTACATTCCTTGGACGATAAGGTAACGTAATTTTTTATATATTTTTGTGTAGAATTACTCGTAGCTTGTAGCGTGAGATTATCGCGTAATAAATTACCTTACAAAAATATGTTTTAAAAAGCTCACCTATGTACGTTCTAGACCCTATTTAGGTTCAAACTTGTGCGTTAGATTAAAACCTCAAATTTATCAAGTAGAAATTATAGTTTAATTTTTAACTTTCAATGTGGTATTATTTATAATTACGTTTTTACGAGTTTTTTTTAGTTATTTATAGTTATATGAAATGTTTTAAAATTTTCGCTATAAAAATATGTGTATTGTCATTTTTTACTATTAAGTACCTATTTATAAAATATGACAATATATTTCTATAAACAAAGGTTAATTTTATTAAAACGACAAGTAAAATGTTGATTATATGAATGAAAGCTGATGAAAATATGTATGTACACAACTTATTTGCAACTATAATGACAAAATACTTGTAATTGTTAAACAACTTTACGGAATCGTCCGTATGCTTGGAGTTGTGATATGCATAAATATTATGTTTCCGGGAAAAAGTTAAACTAAACAATGTACTTTTTTTTTACAATTTTTGGTTAAGTTCGTAATGTGCTCAAAATCTAGCACTGAAATGAACATGAATTACTCTCACCGATGCGGAAAAGGTCCGGCCGTAAGCCAGCATGATTTAACACTATCCTACTAATATTATATATGTCAATATTTGGATCTATGTTGCTCAATCACTTCGGAACGTATGAACGGATTGGGTTGAAATTTGGAACATAGATAGATTATAACCTCGAAGGACACATCGGCATTACTTTTTATGTATTATGAATTTATTGAAATTTTAATTACAATACTTTTTATCCCGAGTAAATAACGGGAAAGAGAACTACGCGTTTAAAACCACAGGGCGCTGCTAGTATTTCATATTGATTTTAGGTTTAGGGGAATACTTTTTTTCTGTCTGGTTTTTTGTAAAACTGGTTCCCTAAGGTGACCTCCGAATGCTGATGTTTTATTACATTCCTGGATGCAGACTGTTAGAACCATCTGATCCTTATTTGTTTTTTGTTAAACTGAGTCAACTGTAGATTGAATCTTGACTCTGAATTTCAAATTTTCCAATAACAGCCTCAGCCGCCACTATTTTAGAATTACTGTTTAACTTTTGAGATCAACTTAAAATAACGAATTAAATATATTTTCAGATTTCTTTATTTCATACCATAGGTATAACAGATAATACACTTGGTAACGTCATTTACAAAATTCTAAGAATAGTTTAAAAATGTCAATAAATTACATATTCAAATTATAAAAAAGAAAAAAAAAGAAAACAATTTAAATAAAATAAATAAAAATAAAAATTTATTTCAATAACATAGATCTTAACTATACAATATTTTCTTACAGCTATACACAGGTATATTAATTTTATCAGCCTGAACTAGGTAGAACCTGTTTTTCAGGCGCGAAAATTGCCTATTTTAACTAAGAGTTACATTATCGAAGATAATAAAACTAAACAATAAAATCGGTAAATATATGAACTACTTTGCTTATAAAAAAGATAGGTATGAAATTTCTTTACTATTTTATAACTAATATCAAATGTTCAGTTTCCTCATATGACAGTGTTAGCAAATATTCACAGACAGTTTGTTTACAGTTATAAACATTTTGGTCGTAAATAGATAGCAATCTATTTAGTCGGTTGTATAGTATTGGACCAAGAAATATGAAAAGTCTGCTTGTGAAAGCATGTTTTGTCTGTGCCAGTGAGCTACATACGATATCCTTACGTCTCTTGTTAGTAATCTCAGTGCAGTAGGAAAGATTTTTGTGCTGTTTTAGTGTCGTGTTCAAAATAAATAGTTGTCTTACTGATAGAATGTTGCAGGCTTTATAGAGCAGTTTCGTAGGGAAGAGAAATGGACGAAATGTTGCGACCTTCAGAATGGCTCTTTGTGCTCTTTCCACAGAAAGCATTAATGTCTTAGTAGCACCTCCCCATGATGTGATACAGTATGTAATTATTGATTGACACAGAGCTTTATACACTTGCTTTATTAATTTAGTATCTACGATATACCGTAATATTTTGAACACATAAATCAACTTACGAAGTCTGTTTACTAGGTTTATTTAAAAATAAATAGCGGCTATTCAGTTGGGCCTTGTCAGTTCAATGTAGCTGTAGAGAGGCGTTGTCAGAATTATAGACTTCCAACATGGTTTTAGCTATCCAGAATATTTTCGTTTGTAATGTAAATGGATGTATGAATATATTCATGGCCATTGCATTGCCCATGCACGACTTTGTTCGGGGTTAACAGCTAATCTATATTCCTCTATATATAATTCTTATTAAATTATAGATAATATCTTCGTCGCAAGAAGTTACCTAGTAACAATGTTTAGTAAGACGTTGACGGGCTAATTTCATGGTGTCGATTTTTACCAATGGTGTAGGTACGCGCGTATCGTAAAAATTTATCCTCATCATTTTTTTCTAATGTGCCAAGAGAAGTATAACATCAATAAATAAAAGACCGTAATAAACGTAGTAAATGACAAACTATTTATTGTGACAAAAAATACATACGTAAAAATGTATATATAAATACATGTTCGTAAATGTATGATTATAACGTTATATGTTTAGGTAGTGACGGTATAATAATTATTTGTAATAGACAATCTTTTATAGCTTTCTTCAGGGTTTCGGTTTTTCGCAACGGTGTACGCGCGCATCGGATAAATTTATTCTCTCATCATTTTTCCCTGACGTGCCAAAAGAAGAATAGAAGAAGTGTATGTCTGTCTTAGTCTGTGATACAACCTAAAACAGTTGGACATACGCCGAACTCTTGAGTAGATAAATAAATAAATAAATATTGGTGGCCATTTCATACACATCAGCATCTGACTCCAAAACAAACAAAGCTTGCAAAATTGCTTGTAAATTGAATCCCATTTTTTGCAGAAATCTCTGAAAAGTTCGCGACCTTATTTTAAATAACCACACCCTTATCTCACCCGTGTGAGTTTACCACCCATTTAAATATGCCAACTTATCGACGAATTCGTCGAATTTCGCAGTCAACTGTAATAATTATCGCTTGTAGAGCTTTATTTAACAAAGAATTGTTTTTTATAATGGCGTGAGTTATCAGTGGGGTCACGGTATCGGCGGACACGGCGGCGACTCGCTTCCGTCGCTGGATATCTCTCGGTACCATTATAAATCGTGCATGAGAACGTGACCCAGATTTTTGGCAAATTTATACTTAAAACTATCGATATAAATCCAATGGATGTGCCCTCCCAAACTTCAGTCGACGGAATTATGTTATCGTTGGGAAGAGTGAGCTCACTCTTTTCGTTTTAGTCGATTGTAGGAAGCAGTGAACGCCGGACGTTTATACCTATCACTATTCGTTGCCAACAACCAAAAAAAGGAGAACCGTAACATACCTCGTCGCTAGTCATTCTAGGGGCCAAATAGATTGGTAGTTGTAAACCACTCAAGCCACACATAGACACAGTTTGTTAACAGTTTTAAGGTACTCAGGGCACATATTTTGATGTTTATCGATGCTTAAACTAGCAAACCCGGCAATCGTTACCCGTTTAAAAAATATAAAGGTTATTACAGTACTAATATCGCTATTCAAAAGTAGGTTGTTGGTAGACGATTTAAAATTAAGGGTTAAAATGTATTTTGCATGCTAAATCATAAAACAATAAATAAAAAATGTAAAAAACAAAATTTGCAAAAATAGGATGGCTCATCTCAGCACGAAAATTTCGACCAGTCTTAAAAATAAATTATGTACTCTTAAAAAGTAAGTGAGTACCTACTGGTTGGCGGTAAAATAACCGGCAAACGTGTGAGTACTTCCCCAAGCGGGCTCTGCTGTAATGCTGCTGAGTCCTGGTACTGGAAAAGTTGTTGTAAACAAATTAGTGTAAGACGTCCCTTAATCGGTAACTTAATAAAAGCTTCCGGGTAAACTTGTCTAGATTATAAACTGATTTGGTTGCCCTGGTGGCTTAGTTGGTAGTAAGTTTGCCTGTGAACCCTTGTGTCGTGGGTTAAATCCCCCACCCAGTGCAAATATTTGTGTGATAAATAGGTACAAATATTTGTACTGTGCGTGGGGTGTTTTCTATGTATTTAAAAATATATGAGGATCTATGTATTAAATACGAGTATATCATCTGTCTGGCTCCCATAGTACAAGCTTTGCTTAGTTTGGGGCTGGATGGTGTTGTGTGTGAAATGTCCACCAATATTTATTTACAATTAAATTTTTACGAAAACAGATGTAAGACGTCCCATAATCCATAACAGCAAAAGCACCCCACTGTCAATTCCTACTGATGAGACTCGAAGCATTCTCTCATCAGGAAAGCGTTGGGACCGTAATCCACCACGCTGGCGAAGAGCGGGTTTGGTGGCTAAATAGGCAAACTGTTCTTAGTTAAACCTGTCATAACTTCTAGAAACTAGTAAACAGTTCATGAATTGCATCCACATGACATTAAACATGTTCCATTCCCGAAATAACAAGGTTTTGTTGAACGCCGAACAAAATGGCTCATTATATTCCCTGTCATAAACCAGCCGGCTCGGCACAGTTACATCGGGCCCGGAGGTTATCGGCCGCCGATACTGGAGTTCAGAAATACAGATGACTCCGACGTTTTTATATTTTAGTTTACTTAAAATATTAATCTGGTTATACGGTCACGTTGCCATGAGCTTGCTTATCGCTCCGTACTTTGGGATAATTAGGTCATTGTACAGATTTCAATTTGTACCATTTTACTCTTATTAAAAAAGCCCTATAGATAACTAGTAGCGCCCTGCAGTGTTACTTGCGTAGTTCCCGTTCCCGTTATTTTGGGGGGATGAAAAGTAGCCGATGTCCTCTTCCAGACTAGGTATCTACCTGTATTACAAATTTCAACCCGGTCCGTTCATACCTTTACGACGTGTTTGAGGAACATACATCCATACATTGACATTTATAATATTAGTAGTATAAAATATAACCCATAATCCTATGATTATGGGTTATATTTTTAATAGGATTACTTAATAGGATAATAATAATAGACTTACATAATAGTCGCCATCTCGCCTAATGTTAAGCGACGATGCGGTTTACGATGACGTGCGCGAAACCGTTGCACTCTCGACTCAAAGACGTCCAGATTATTTTCATCGAGGAATACCTACTCGGCAACGAATTGAAAGGAGATTGTCGAGTTGACAACACCTTTTTTTAAAGTCGTTCAATAAAACAAAACTGTGTTGACGTGTAAGTGGTCTGAGCGTGTAAGTAATAAATCAAATTAAATGAAACAACGATGACCGGAAGCCGGCGCGTGGCGCGTGTCGTCTGAATACACTTCACAGATGTTCGAGGTAATTACATTACAGCCCATTGATATACACATGTAAATAGAGGCCATTCAGTAGAGCTTCAGCAGTTTGAAAGCTGGAATTCTACTTGGCTACTGAAGATCCGGCTCAGAACTTTAGCGGAAGAACTCTTGACAAATCATTCGTTTCTGTTTGAGCTTTGAGTCCCACCCCATACTGAAATGGTTTATCGTTTTTCTAAGACGGCAGAAGAGTAGACTCTAGAAACTAAGGACTTGCAGAAATTTAAGAAAATGTTTTATTTTTATGGTTTTTAATGTTTAAAAAGTTTTATTTAGTTATTTTACGTTTACGGCTTTCGTTTTGCTATTGCGGTCTCTATAAATTCAAGTGGAAAGAAAAGAGAGGGGAATGTCAAAGCTAAGACAGTTCTAGTTAGGCGGTAGAACCTCTAGAAATCTAAAGAGTACTAAACTGCATATTTTGCTCTCGCTTTAATTTTGGTCTAAATTAAAAGAACACTCGTAGCCATTTCTATGCAATTATAAGGTTTCGTTTCGATAAAACATGTTGAAATGCATACAACTATAATAACTAGATGGTGGTGTGTGAATAATGTTTATTTATTTATTGGCACATATTCGCCTAAGTCCGGTGACGTGCGTCCGCGTCCGCGATGCGTGCATCTTCGTAACAAGCACAGTTCAGGGCTAAACTCGTGGAAGCAAGGCGTGTCGCCCAAACTGGGTCAATAGAAACAAATAGATGCGGCTCGTTGATACCAATTTCAATGTAATTGTCCACCTCTTCAGCTGCACTCAATCATCAAATCTATATAAACGTGAAACCACTGGTCAACAGGCTAGAGCGGTGAACCGCTCGATCCAGCGTTTCACTTATGACAAAGAGAACTAGAACAGAGTTAGGGGATTTTAATTGACCAGTAACAATTTTTTGCTATGATAAGTATGTATTTATAATTATATAAGTATAATATATATATAGAAACTCTTCATTGTACACACCAAAACAAAAACAATACAATAGAAGAAACAATAAAAAGTAGAATTCATACAATTTAAGAAACATAGCTACAACGATCACTTACGATATGATGTCATAAGACCATAGGTACTATAAATATGATCTCTTTTAATTAGTTTTCATGAATATGATCTGTAGGTATAATAACATCAGTTGGCGGGTTCAATCCAAGTGTACAGACAGGGTTACGATAAACGGCTGTACGTGGCTGAAAGAGTCAGGTTTGAAAGACTAGCTAATATCAAAAAAAAAGTAGTAGTTTTATGAACGTTCCTGGCTATAACATCATCGTTCTATACTCGTCTCGCTTCTGGTCACAGGCTGCCATATAATACACTATTCAACACGTCCTCGGTCTTACGTGTCGAACCAAAAGCTGCCTTGTGTATATCGTTAGTCCATCTAATCTCTTGGGGGGTCCTACACTACATTTACCGCTTCGCATAACTTTATACACTGTATAACAGTTTTGCAAAATTTTCGCGATCTCGTATTCACAATCCTATGGTCTGAGGGTCTACCGGCTAACTAAAACTGTCTTAGCTTTGATATTGATCTCACTTTTTTCGCTTGATATTTTAGAGACAGCAATAGCAAAGTCTAAGCCGGTTTAGTTCGGTGGTACAATAGCAGGTTTTATAGTAAATGTAATTCGTAACCGCGGCGCTTTCGGTGCAGTGTAGGCTTTCTGCGGTACCCTGTATTTTGATGAGTGCATCGGTGGCACAGTTCGAGCTAGCTCGGGCATGGTATAGTGATTTCTCGGAACGGTCCGCCGTCGCCGGGGTCGTAAACTGCTGAACGCCGCACCAGATGTGCTGGTGACCTCATGCCCGAACGGCTCGAAGTCTCCAACACGATTCTCCAATTTCAAATAGCTCTGAAACCTAGTCAGTAAAACTAAATAAAACCTTAAAAAATATATTTTTTTAAATACTTTGCTGTCCTGTTGGCTTAGTTGGTAGGTAAGTCTGCCTGTGAAGCCGTGGCTTGTGCGTGGGTTCGATTCCCACCCAATACAAATATTTGTATTCATCACACAACAAGAATGTATGTCAACTAAACGCACTTATCTCTAATGAGACAGCGAGGTTTCAGGAAGGAAAATATCGTCGATGTGTATTATTTTTACATTTTTGTTAATTTTTCGAACACCGCTCGACCGCTGTCCAAACTTTACATACCGTCATACCGACGCAGTTGTTGCTATAGGACAGGGTAGGCGAACCAATGGCACGCGTCACAATATTTTAGGCACGTCGCCGAACATAAAACAATTGTAAAAATGTGTTAAGTAGGTATTTTATGACGATCGAACTAATCTGAAATAATAATCTGAAAGTGAAAAATATTTGATGGCACGGCAATGACCCCTTTAAACATTTTTTTTTTAATGGCATATTGATGCACAAAGGTTCGCCTACCCTGCTATAGGAAATACAATCCGTACCTAATGTAAAAATAATGTAGTTTCAAATTAGCAACAGAGACACCGAGTCAGCATTTTGCAATTTCAGTTGCATAGCTAGCGAGCTCGTGTGTTGTGTGCCCTTCATTGGCTGAAATCCGATCGGTTCAATTCCTGCGAAAAAGCACACTAGGCGGTCTTGTGACCGGACTGAATACTGAGCGCTTTTCGGAGTGTCTACTGCCAACGCTACGGGCTTATGTGTTTCACAAATTTCAGTTAATTTTCAACGTCAGATATTATATTTGAAAAGTTATACCCAAAGTCTATGTATAGGTATGTCACCTTAAAATTGTCGACACCGTCAGATTATAATCTTAGGATATGTTAGCTTAGTTTAAAATCTGGTGTTTACAACTTTACGGTAACATAAATATGCACATATATATAGAAAGAAATAAAGAAAATTTTTATTAACACACAGACTAACAAAACACATACATAAGTAGTTTTTTCAAGTCCAACATTACAATGCTTATACGGTCCGTATGTGTGGGTACAAGTATGATCAGTGGGCCGCAAACTAAGCACATAGCTTGTATCTTGAGACCCGAGTGCATAAAAACAAATATTTTTCTGTGTACGATTGGAAAAGTTATTAAACTATTAAATACCATTAACTTATTACATACAACATATAAAACCGTAACACTAACATAAATAGTTATATTACTAGGTACTTGTAATAAAATAATTTAAAAATCTAACAAAAAAGCTAAGAATTATCGTTTTTGTCTGAAGGACCAAAACGTAAAAAAGTTATTACCGCTTCACTCAGTACCGTGTCCACTTGTCGCTGTAAATACCGTGGAACAAACCTTCAGTTTCATGGTAAGACAATTTTAGGAGCAAGTCCCTAACGTTAGTTTTAAATATGAGAACATATGAATAAAAAAATCTCTTGTAACTCTCGTCTTTCAAGTAAGTTGTAGATAATAGTTGATATTTAAAGGATAGTGATTATTCTTATACAAACGCAGGAAACATAGGAAAATATTCAATATTCTTACATAGAAGTATATACTACTAACGTATTCATGTTTGTTGTATTCGCCGGCGGAAACAGCGGATGTTAGTCTAATGTGAAGCGAATGCCCTAGCGACGTGTTTGCTTTATAATTTTTGCACATTATTGACCCGAAAATGATGGTTATAAAGTTCAAAATGTGTACTCCATAATTACATCGTAATTCTTGAACCTTGTGACCAAACTACCGAGGTTGAAAAGGGTTTGTCTAGTCACCCCACGTGTCAATCTTTAAAAGGGTATTCTAAAAAGTTAGAATCTTTAAAAGATACTCAAAAGAAAAGAAGCCTCGCACTTGGCCAACGTGGAGAATTACAATATCTATGATAGTCTTTCAACTTTAACCCTAAAAATAATGAATCCTCAAAAGGCTCATAGGCAACGATCCTCTTGTGCGAAAAAGACTTCAAAGTCTTGAACATCGCCGAAAAATTGCTAGCCTATAGGTTTTTTATCGGGTACACTTCGGTGAGTGTGCGACTGATTTACATAATAATACCACCTTGCCATTTTTTCTATCGGAATGCTCGTAGCCCGAAAAAGCGACATCGTTTCAACGCGGTTGATGTTCCAAAGACACGAACGAAGAGATTTGACTCTACTTTAGTGATAAGAACGTCTAGGCTGTGGAATACGTTACCTGAGTGGGTTTTCCCTGTTGGTTATAATCTTTGTGTCTTCAAATCGAGAGTGAATCGGTTTCTTCTAGGTAAACACGCTCCATCGTAGACCGCATCGTCGCATAACATCAGGCGAGATGGGGGTCAAGTGTAAGCGTATAAAAGTAAAAAAAACGTACAAGCGACGCGGCAGGGTGTTATAAATTTGACGTGTCTCTGTGGCGATAGTCGGCAGTGTTTTAGGTATGTTTGATGAAAATCGCCCAAGATGGCGGATAACATTTTTTTTGCACAATTTCCCCAATACGGATATCAAATGAAAGGGCTTGACTTGTAATACTCAATACTAAATACTACGACAAATCATATCCAAGATGGTAGTCGCAACAAAATATCGAGGCTTTTTAAAATTGTAGTTTAATTGGCGTGTTTGTATTATATTTTCTGCTTTTAACTTTATACCCAACATGTCAGCATTCTTATAAATAAGTTTACGAGTGTGTTGTGTTTCATTTCAGAAAGCAGAGAGAATGAGGGGCCGCCTCCTGCTGGTGGTGATGGTGCTCGCCGCCGTCTGCGCCGCTGACGCGCAGGTGATTACAGATACAGAATTTTATTAAGAAATTCACATAATTTACACGTCAAAAATTTAAATTGGTACATTGCAAATACCAATGTATCATTGTTATCATTGTAGTGGTAGGACTCTTGGCAGAGTCAGCCTTTGCCAGTTATTCTACCGCCAAACAGTAATTTGCAAATATTTCTGTGTTCCGGTTTGAAGGGCGATGTTTCCAGAGGAATTACAGCGCTAAGAGATATAACATTTTAGATTTCTGAGTGACGAGCGCAGTGCAGTGCTGGGTAATGATTTGTACTGTTCATGTTCCAATAGCTGCGTGTCACTGTGCTGTTATGTGGCAGGCATGTTGCTTACCATCAGGCACATACATTATGTAGGTATTATTTAAACATTTGTCATTCAAGAAATCATTTACAGTAGGTATAGTAAGCTTTTTCTTCTAACGGAAGCTTTAATTTAGTTTAAAAAATGTTGTATCATCCTTTAAACGTTCCAGTAGATCGTTGTATAAAGTTACACCACGTACGTAATTCGATTTCGCGAGCGTTACACTTTACATCCTATGATAATATGTCGCCGTTAGCTATAAGGCCGCTATTTGTAGTAATATGTTAGTCCTGTTAGTGTTTTGTGTAATGTGACGCGTGGTGCACGCACAGTTTTTTGTCTGTCTCTCTGTTTTTAACCCCCGACCAAAAAAAGGGGTGTTATAAGTTTGACGTCGATGTCTGTCTGTCTGTATGTCTGTCTATCTATCTGTCTGTCTGTCTGTGTGTGTGTCTGTCTGTGGCACCGTAGAGCTCAAACGGATGGGCCGATTTCAATGCGGTTTTTTTTTATTCGAAGGTTGATATCCGTGCGGATGTTCTTAGCTATGTTTGGTTAATATCGATTCAAGATGGCCGCCTCCACAAAATGGCGGACAAAATATTTCTTCACAACCTACCTCAATATGGGTATCAAATGAAAGGGCTTGACCAGTAGAATACAATACATAATAACAAATTTCAAATCCAAGATGGTCGCCACCACAAAATGGCGAATTATATTTTTTTTTCACTACTACCACAATATTTATGGGTATCAAATGAAAGGGCTCGACTAGTAGAATGTTGTACAGATAACAAATCCGAGGTAGTCGGGGGTTAATCAAAATTTTTAATTTTGTTTTTGTATTAAGTACATCCTATGAACGAGTACGAACACTATTCGTTAGACTAGTAAACGCTGGGGAATGTTTGGCAAAAACGGTTACTTTTAGGGACACTCTTAATTTTCGATATGAGCGAATGTTTTAACCGAGTTCAACAGGACGAAGTTATCAATGCGGCCGGATATGTACCTACATCGATTACTCCGAGATTACTGATCCGATTTACGCGATTCTTTTTTTGTTTGATGCAAAATAGCTGCCATTATGGGGCAAACCATAGAAATGTTGAAAAGTTTTCATTTTGTGAACATTTTTTATGAAAATCTTTGTCTGTCCGGACTATGTAATTATATGTAGTTTGTGTACGGCTTTTTCGAGATTTTCATTTAGGTTGAATATATATAATAGGCGTGACGATAGGTCCTGCAATTATATTAAATTATTTGATATAATGACAGTATTTAAATAGAATAAAATATGTACCAATTTTAATTTTGATATTTTTTAGTCTCACTTACTTTATGATCATTATAAGCTGGATAGGTAAGTCCATTTTAAAAGCACGAAATTATTAGAAAATGTATTTACCATTGGATAACCCTTTCAATTTCAAGTTACTTTTGTTATGAAACCTGTTTCCTAAACGCAATATTGAATATAGCTACCATACAAACTTTACGCGCGAATAGAAAATACGATGTTACGCTTATGTAGTGATTTGTATGAAGCGTTTTTGGGAGAGTCCAAAATTGTGATTTTAAAATCGTGATATCTCGCGAAGTTTCTAAGATACCAAAGTATTTCACCTATGGTTAAGTTTTTGAGTACCCTTTTGATGGCGCAAATCAAAAATGAGTTGTCATGCCTATTATAGTTTGTGTGCGGCTTTTTCTAAATTTTCATTTAGGTTGAATATATATAATTATATAATAGATATAAATGTATGTTTGCGTTGTAGCAGCGTCACCGGCGCATCAAGCACAAGCGGCTGAAGACGACGCCGGCGCCGCCGATCCCGCTGCCGCCGCGCGAGGACTCGGAGGCCGAGCACATCGAGCTCGCAATGGCCGAGCGCATGGACGAGGCGCGCTTCCAGGTACCTAACAGCCTAACACTACCACACCACTCCGCGAGGCATAAGCTGAGCTTTGCATTTGTGTGAGTGTACATGGATAGTGTAGGTGTGACAACCGGCCTTAGGCGCGGCGCCATTCTGTCTCGCCGCGCTCCTGCCTGATTGGTGATCACTCACACTAATGCAAAGCTCAGCCTATACCTCGCGGACAAAATTTCAAGCTCCTGCCTGATTGGTGATCACTCACACTAATGCAAAGCTCAGCTTATACCTCGCGGAGTGTACCTACGTACTCTTCAAAAGATCTACGCTTCAAATATATTATTGGTCGTTACGGGAGTGACATAGTCATTGTATGACAAAACTCCTTTTAATTATAATAGTACAAGCTTTGCTTAGTTTGGGGTCTGATGGTGTTGTGAGTGAATTGTCTGCCAATATTAATATTTATTAAATTAATAAATATTAAAAAAAAAAAATTGGAGTAAAACATGATATAATTGTTATCTTGTAAGTTATCATCACCGACATGCATAATATGAGTTTGCTCGATGCCTCCCACGTAAGTTGATATGTCTCCAAAATCTTTCTCGATTTTTACAGGAGAGCGTTTCAAAGATAAACATTGCATTAAAAAAAACACCAAATACATACACCACATTTTTCAAAATTATAACAAAAATGGCGATTTCAATGCAACATTTTTTGTCTTAGAAACGTCCTGTAAAATCACGATTTTTTTGAGATACAACAATTTACGTGGGAGGCCTTGATCTGTAGCTATAAGCTGGTGTATATTGTATGAAGTGTTTATAATGTGGGTCGGTGTCCGCAGGAGAACGAGCGTGCGCGCGCCAATGACGCACTAAACCGCGGCGGCGGCGGGAACGACGTCTACACCGAAGGTAAGTCACTACATTCCGCCACTACTCCATAAACAGCTGACTTCCAGTTCCCACTGCTGGGATTCAAGGCCTTTTCTTACAAGGGGAGAATTACAGACATAAATTACTTTTCTGCCCAGGGGTACTATGTTACATGTCCTCATAAGATGATACCCTATCATCTCACTTACGCCCTCTAGACCTTACGTTGTCATACGTCCTCTAGACTCAAACCCCCATCACCTCACGTTATTGTAAGGTCTTTAGATTGGAACCCCCGTTACCTCACGTTATTGTACATTTTCTAAATCCACCCCCTGTTGATACCACCCCATGTTGATTGAAATCCACCACCATTGATACGCACTGTAGATATACGCTATATAATAAGATAAAATAATAATTATGTAACGCTCGTACCTGGTGCAAAGGCTGGCCATAGCAATCCTTTTAATGACGCATACTTTTTGTATGAATTATAATGTAATATTTTTTTAATTGTTAATTTTATTCTTAGTTTAATTTCATTTGACATGTAAATTTCATTTTTAAATTAAATAAATTATGTAACTCTACTGATGTAATATCGTTTATACTCCTGTAGTTTCTGTATTGTATTCATTATTTGTCGTTTTGATTTTGACAAATCCTTTTTACAGCTGCATTTAATTGACGAGGCCCCTTTGCAGCTGCTTTATTCAGATTCTTATTTTATCTTATAACATATTATGAACACAGATTCCTTTTTGTACATCATAATACCCGATACGACGACACTCGACCCCCATTGGAACGCTCTCTGGACTCGCACCCCCCCCCCCCCCCACATCACCCCAAGTTATTGTGCCCCCTCTAAGCTCACGTTGTGCGCAGACCCGTGCGCGGCCGTGCACTGCAGCGCGGGCCGCGTGTGCGAGATCGACGAGCACGGCGAGGCCGCCTGCAACTGCATCAAGGAGTGCCCCGACGAGGTGGAGGCTCGCCGCAAGGTACGCGACCACACTCACCGCCCGCAGCTTTTTTTGAAGTGGAAACTTTTTTTGGCGCGCTTAGACAAATTTTTCGTGGGCTGTGAATTGAATTCTAGCTTCACGCTCGGGAATGAGAAGAAATCTTATGGTAAACTCGGGACCATGGCCATTGGCCATCTTGAAATAGTGAGCATTTCCCATTGGCTGACGGATTTTTGATGGCCATGCTCATGGCCACGCCCACCGGTTTCACCCGCGTAGTTTCCAAAGTAAGCTATCAAATTCTGAGTTTTCACTTCTATCTACAGTTTCAAAATAAGGTTTTTTTTTTACTTTTCATAGGTTTACACTTGACCGCTATCTCGTGTTTACTTAGAAGAAACCGATTCACTTGCGGTTTGATGACACCAAGATTGTAACTATCGGGTAAACCCCACTCAGGCAACTCTTTCCACAGCCTACATGTTCTTATCACAAAAGTAGAGTTAAAACTCTTCGTTCGTGTTTTTGGAACAACAAACATGAAACGATGCCATTTCTTCGAGCTACTTGAAGTACGATAGAAAAAAGGCAAGGAAGACCATCTAATACGGAACGGCTGCTTACGTTATACCAAGCAAATTTTTTTTTTTTTTAAGTAAAGAGTGACGAGACGATCAGGACATGTGCCTGATGGTAAGCAACATGTCTGACACATAACAGCACAGTGACACGCAGCTATTGGAACATGAAGAGTCCAAATCATTACCTAGCTCTGCACTGCGCTCGTCACCTAGAGATCTAAGATCTTATATATCTAAGCCCTGTAATTTCTCTGGAAACATTGCCCTTCAAACCGGAACACAGTAATGTTTGCACGTTACTGCTTGGTGGTAGAATAACTTGCAAAGGTGTGGTACTTCCTCAGGCGGACTCTGCCAAGAGTCCTACCACTACAAAAAAATTCAAAATTCACTCTTGTATGAAAAACTGTTCGCATCTTTGGTATGAGTCTGCTAACTCAGCTTGAGGGTCTGGAATCGATCGTCCACTAGAGTGTGTGTGCACACACTCTAGTGCAAAAAGACGTCGTCCTGAATATTGAACAAAATCGCTAGTCTATCGGTTTTTTATCGAAGACTCTTCGGAGAGTGTGCAACTAATCTGCATGATCTAATACCACCTTGCCCTTTTTTCTATTGGACTTCTCGTAGATTGAAAAACCGACATCGTTTCATGGACGTTCCAAAGATTCGAACAAAGAAATTTTACTCTACTTTGTGATAAGAACGTCTAGGCTGTGGATCTTGTGGAATGCGTTGCAGGAGTGGGTTTTTTCCCGATGGTTACAATCTTGGTCTCTTCAAATCGAGAGTGACTCGGCTGTTTCTAGGTAAGTTTACGTACGTAAGGTACGTTTCATTTTCAGACCGCGTAGTCGCTTAACATGAGGCGAAATGGCGTTCAAGTGTAAACCTATAAAAGTGTAAACCTATAAAAACCTATGAACAATTACTTTTGTCATACAAAGCACAGATTCGCTCTTGTATGGAGTACTGTTCGCACCTTTGGTATGGATCGGCTAAGTATCAGCTTGAGGCTCTGGAATCGATCGAGAGGCGTGCCAAAAGGCTCATAGGCAAAGACATTCTAGCGTGAAAAAAGACTTCAAAGTCTTGAACATCGCCGCAAGATTGCTAGCTTATCGGTTTTTTATCGGATACACTTCGGAGAGTGTGCAACTGATCTGCATGATCTAATACCTCTTTGCCCTTTTTTCTATCGTACTTCTCGGAACTCAAAGAAGCGGCACCGTTTCATGGTGGATATTCCAAAGACACGGACGAAGAGGTTTGACTCTACGTTTGTGATAAGAACATCTAAGCTGTGGAATGAGTTGCCTGAGTGGGTTTTCCCCGATAGTTATAATCTTGGTGTCTTCAAATCGAGAGTGAATCGGTTTCTTCTAGGTAAACACGCTCCATCGTAGACCGCATCGTCGCTTAACATCAGGCGAGATGGCGGTCAAGTGTAAACCTATAAAAGTTAAAAAAAAAAAAAAAAAAGTTAAAAAAAAAAACTAAGGTAAATTTCACTGTCAAATAGTGTAGGAACGTTTTCATCACATGTTTAATATGCGTAGGTGTGCACAAACCACAACGAGACGTGGACGTCGGACTGCGAGGTGTACCGCGCGCGCTGCCACTGCCTCGAGGGCGCGGCGGCGTGCCGCGGCGCGCGCTTCCACCACGTGCAGATCGAGTACTACGGCGAGTGCCGCGACATGCCCGCCTGCCAGCCGCACGAGATGGCCGACTTCCCGCGGCGCATGCGCGACTGGCTGTTCAACGTCATGCGCGACATGGCCGAGCGCCGCGAGCTGTCGCAGCACTACCTGGCCATGGAGCGCGAGGCCGAGACCAACCTCACGCGCCGCTGGACCAACGCCGCCATCTGGAAGTGGTGCGACCTCGACGCGCACGACAACGACCGGTATGGGACTCTTCTTACTTCAGCCTTTCTACAGCTACTAAGAAACTAACATGGCCATCGCCTGAAACACAGGTACATGCTCGTAACTCGAAAAAGCGACATCGTTTCATGGTTGATGTTCCAAAGACACGAACGAAGAGATTTGACTCTACTTTTGTGATAAGAACGTCTAGGCTGTGGAATACGTTGCCTGAGAGGGTTTTTCCCGATAGTTACAATCTTTGTGTTTTCAAATCGAGAGTGAATCGGTTTCTTCTAGGTAAACACGCTTCATCGTAGACCGCATCATCATTTAACATCAGGCGAGATGACGGTCAAGTGTAAACCTATAAAAGAAAAAAAAAAAAAAGTTCTATCTAGTTTAGGCTGATAAAATTAATATACCTATTTATAGATGTAAGAAAATATTGTATAGTTAAGATCTATGTTATTGTAATAAATTGTATTTATTTATTATGATATGTTTATCCAGAACTATCAACGCTAATCTCTCCACGGAACATGAAAACAGGGATCGACTAACACGATAACAACCGGTTTGGGATTCTACTATTAACGAAGTGACGTATCCAAACCTCATTAAACTTGTCTCAAAGGTACCGCGACAGGAGACCGAGACACTTATCGCAGCGCCCATACAAACCTATAATGTGTAGTGCCTTTCGTGGCGTCAGCGCGAACCGCCAGCTTTACGTCGTAGACGGGCTGGAAATGGTGCGATCTCGAAACGCCCAATAACAATAGCAGCTGAAAACAGCACACAGTATGGTGGCTACAGCCAGTGCATCCTCACTCGCTCAAGGTCGCGCGGTTTTAGCCTACAGCTAGGCCGTTCCTCGCACGGAACAAGTGCCCGGCTGCCCGGCGGTTGTCGAACGCACGTCTGAGCGCTCGCGCAACATGTTTCCCGCGCGTTTGACGTCGCGTGCATATTGTGCTATGTATGGATACACGAGTCAAAAAAACAAACAAAGAATTATCATTTTTTCCTAATTGTACAAAAAATACCATTATCTAATATATAAAATTCTCGTGTCACAGTTTTAGTTGCCATACTCCTCCGAAACGGCTTGACCGATTTTGATGAAATTTTTTGTGCTTATCCGGTATCTATGAGAATCGGCCAACATCTATTTTTCATCCCCCTAAATGCTAGGGGTAGTCCACCCCTAAATATATTTTTTTATTTTTTAGACAAAAATTTTAATTTCTATTTTTTTATGATACAACATACAAAAATACATACAATCCTCAATTTTCACTCTTCTACGATCAACCCCTATTTTTTAATAGCCATTTTAGTAATTTAATCTTTTTCCTCTCTGGTCGAAAACTCCCCGCCGCTGGTCCCGCCAAATGTCTACAGGTGTCACTTCTGACCCAGTAAACAGCACGATAATTTGGGGATCAAAAGTAGTCTATAGCATATATATAGTTTGAACACGCGAATCTCGGGAACTACTGGACCGATTTAAAAAAATCGTTCACCGTTCTTTCATATGTTCGTAATCCTTGAACGCTGTAGGTTATATATATGTACCACGGGCGAAGCCGGGGCGGGCCGCTAGTTTATTATATTTTTCTGCTAACCGTACAAAAAAGTACGGGACATTATAAAATAGCTTGTAATCGAAGCTGGTTGTATGTATTAGTGTAGGTACATTAAAATATGTTACATATTTATCAAACAAAATTTAGACGATCAAGTAGAATAAAAACAGTCAAAGTATACTTTTATTGTTTTAATTTCAATGTGTCCGACCCTATGTTACGGCCTCTTCTGTCTTGCGCGTTACGAAGTAAATAACTAAAATATATAATCTGAGCTACAATGCTGACTACCTACATAACGAAAGGTTAATTTATTATTTTATTAGATAATATGTCAACAACCCTTTCGATGCGCATCCAGACAGCGACAGAGTTACATGTTAGAAGAGAGCGCAAATGTTTAGGTGAAAATCGCGATAGGCATTGAGCGCTAATGCGAGCTGAATTGCACTTTGTTGCGTTCCAGCAAGAGTCGCTATTTATATAAAAAAATTCGCTAAGGGTTCTGTAGTAATATTTGTTCTGTGCTACAGCTGTCTAAGTGTGCGGTCTCGTATCTGTGGGCAGGTTCGTGTCGCGGCACGAGCTGTTCCCGATCCGCGCGCCGCTGATGTCGCTGGAGCACTGCATCGCGCCGTTCCTGGACGCGTGCGACGAGGACGACGACCACCGCATCACGCTCGCCGAGTGGGGCAAGTGTCTGCAGCTCGACGAGGTACGCCATACCGCTCATACACGGTTACCGGTAATCAACCTGCATCCTTTTTAAAGGCATCTTGAGTACATTCAGTATGTTAACTTTTGATCTACAGTTTTGACGTGACAACGTCTTATAAATTGGTTTGCCGGGTGACAAGAAACTGCGTTACGCTCCGCTCACGTTATGCGCTCACAACGAGAGCGAGTGAGAGGCACGCGTCCCTTCCACTCGGGCATGGTTAGCCCGCCTAAGAGCGAGAGAGACAGACATAAAAAGTGAAAGGCACGCGTCCCTTCCGTAAAATTATTTACCACTCAAAGTCGTTGTCACGTAAAACTTTCGCCCGTATACCGACTTTACAGGCAACCAATTTTTTAAAAATCTCTTTTTTTTTGTTTTCAAAAAGTATTTTCCCGGTCTAAAAACATTGACCTCTGCGTGACAAGACCTCGCGCACTCTTTAGCACGCGATGAATGAAGCGTTGACGCGAATTGAGCTAAACAATGCTAGAGAGGAGAAACGAATACTAAAAAAGGTTTTTTGGGATGTGTATTGAGTTTTAACAAAAGTTGTAAAAAAGATGTTTGTTTAAATATTAATATCATGCCATTAAATGGATGCAAGCTGATTACCAGTAACCCTGTATACTTATTGTACTGTACAAACTGAAATCATTGTGTGTCTATAAGTTGCAGCGACTGATAAGAGACCGCCTTAGGCTAATTGTGAGGACACGCCCGCACCAGGGTGTATGCTTAAAACAGGGACTCCCAAGCTTTTGCAGTTCACAGCTAATTTAATTTTAGTGTTATCTCGGCCTCGTTGCTATTTGTTGGGTAGATGCAATGATGCCAGATTAATAGTGCATGCGAAAACACGATTTCGGCGTCAACCCCATCATCGTGCCTAATTAGCCTAAGGATTAAGCAGGCCCTGATAACTTGGCAAAACATTGTGTGTAATGGCACCGCAACTATCAAAAATGCGTTTGTAATCATATTTATGATGGGGCTTGGCGTCGACAATAAACTAGTTCAAATGAAAGAACAAACGAAACTGTAGTACTTACATGTGTCATATTTATGTCACATAGTTTAGATTTGCTGTATTATTATTATTCTATTTTTCGCGTGGCCTTCAGGCTGAGAATGTCTAGGTGCTAAGTATTTTACGATTACCACAATTTAAAGCAAAATAAAGAAACTTAGACTCGTTTCGAAACGAACGATTCACAGTATCGGTATTATTCCACAGTACGAGCTGGAAGACCGCTGCGACGAGTTCACGGACGGTGGCAACCCTGCGGACGGCGCGTAACTCCCTCGCCGCCCCCGCCCCGGCCCGGCCCCGCGCCGCTCTGCGCATCGCGCCATAACTAACTACACATTTATATAAGTTAACACTAAGTGCGGCGATTGTTCTGTAACATACTTAAATGTAAATAACGACACCTGTGATGATGCTGCCAAATCTCAAATATTAATTAAATTGAGCTTTAAATATGTAGTGGTTTTATTTTGTTACTACCCACCTTTTTTTAACCCCACTATAAAAACGACACGGTGTTATGAGTTTGACGTGTCTGTGTGTGTGTCAGAGATGGATTTATTTAAGATTTCGCCCAGATTGTAATTGGGTAACACCCACTCAGGCACCATAATCCATACTTAAAAAGAAAGAGTAAAAACGCTTCATTCGAGTTTTCAAAACATCTATTATATGCCGGTGTCGTTTTTTTAAGTTTCGGGATGTCCGTTATAAAAAGGGTTCGGTGGTATTAGATATTTGACAGTGAAAACCAGAGGCAGACTCCGAAATCCCGCTCCTAATGTATTCGAGAAAATAAATAAAGATGTGTATGCCTCGATCATTCGAATTACGCGGCGGCGTGTAGTGGGTCGCTTTTTTTCCTCGGGTCCCATGATTTCTGTACGACATTGCGGAATAATGAATTACAAGGAGATTCCAAACGACTGCCTAGCAATGCACTGCGCTCATCGCCCAGAGATATCAGATGATTTATATCTGTTTGCCCTGTAGCTCTGGAAATCATGTCATTGTTGGGAAGAGCCCTTCATAATGTAACACAGTACTTTTTCAAAGGAAATAGGTACCTACTCGTACTGCATGTTGGTAGAATAAATGGCAAAGGTGTGACACTTTCCCATGCGGAGTCGAGAAAGAGTCCAAGCTCTAAAATCTATGTATGTAGACAAAAACAAAATTTTGATTTACCCCCGACTACCATGGATTTGTAATCTGTACAAAATTCTACTAGCCCGTGTAATCAATGACTAGCCCCTTTCATTAAATTTGATATTCATGTTGAGAGAGTAGTGGAAAAAATATTAATTCGCCATTTTGTGGTAGCGGCCATCTTGGATTTGAAATTTGTTCTAATGTATAGTATTTTACTAGTCAATCTCTTTTATTTGATACCCATATTGAGGTAGTTTTTGAAGAAATATTTTATCCGCCATTTTGTGGAGGCGGCCATCTTGAATCGATATTCACCAAACATAGTTGAGAACATCCGCACTGAAATTAACCTTTAAATAAAAAAAAACGCATCGAAATCGGCCCTCCGATTGAGCTTTACACAGCAGACAGACATCAACGTCAAACTTATAACACCCCTCTTTTTTGGTCAGGGGTTAAAAATAAAAAAGATAATATAATTTTTTTTTTGCTCAGCGCATAAGTCTTGCCATTCAACGTGGCAATGGGGCCTAGCGTTTGGGGCACGATTCCTGCTGGTACCGGTCTTTTAGACTAATTGCATGTACATTTTGTAAATAAATATACATACTTAATTGATACTTTTTAATCAAAAAAAAAGATAACTAATAAGATTTGTTGTGATCGCTATACTATATTCTACAACACTCGACCCTCGATAATATTATTAAGTAGGTACCCACAACGTCTGCTTTCGCCATTAAAATTATAATTCTTCCTTAGGAAAATACTAAGAGAATGGACGTATAAAAATACTAATACTACCCTACTCAGCCTACTCAGCTCAGTTGAATTATTCAATTGATATTTAAGAGAAGGAACATTCCCCGAATCATTCTAACTCAGCAAAGTAGCACCGATTTTCAAAGGCAAGGGCAAGCGGCAGAATGTTGATAGCTATCGACCAGTATCGATAATACCGGCGATTGCTAAGGTACTCGAAAACGGGTTAAGCGAACGTCTCATAGCACACTTATCAAATATTCAAGCACTGTCTGACCGGCAGCACGCGTACCGTGCGGGCAGGTCGACAACGTCGCTCACGAGAGAGGTGGTGCGTCGGGTGGTGGGTGCTCGGGAGAGAGTAAGCAGCAGGTAGCGGTGCTGTGCTGTGACCTCTCGAAAGCATTTTACGTCGCTGACCACAAAATACTCGAGTTAAAGCTGAACCACTACGGCATCCGAGGCAAATCACTATCTCTGCCAAAGATTTCCATACACAGATGTGCCCTCCCAAACTTCAGGGCGCACGGTATCATGTCATTGTTGGGAAAAGTGAGCTCACTCATTCCGTTCCAGTCGGTTACAGGAGGCGGTGTCCGCGCGGACATTTTTACTTATCACTATTCGTTGTCAACAACCGCAGCAAATCGCGCCGCTAGCGATTCTAGGGGTCAAGTAGATTGGTTATGTGTAAACTACTTACGACACTCGTAGAGACGCAGTTTATTGCCAATTTCAAGTTACTCAGGGCACATCGATTGGTTTATATCGATGATCTCTGCCGACTGAATTTATTCACGATGGGTCTCTGGTTGTAGTGGGTGAGGGCGGACAGCAAAGGTGCCCCTTGATGACCACGATGGGAGTGGCCCAGAGCTGGGCGGTTTCGAACACTTTATTCTCCCTCCTCTTAAATGATTTACCTTCGGCCATAGCAGACGCAGATGTAATGATCTACGCAGATAACGTTGCAGCGGTAGTCACTGCATCAACACTCGAGGAGTTGAAGGTGAAGTTGAATACCGCTGCTGCGCAACGTGTAACGTGGTTCTGGGAAATTTGATTAATTATGAATTATTATAACATTGTACATGTAATTGTTCCTACTTATATTTAGATACTTACTGTTTATATAATTTCACTGTAAAATTGACGTGTACTTGGTGTATGAATAAATGAAAAATGAATATGAATATTTGCTTAGTGGATATGATTTTGTAAAGATAAAAATAAAGTTACTGCGTTTAGTCCAACCGTTAGCATGCGCTTGGGTGCGAGGTGTTATGAAGTCTACCGCTGCCATTGTGGTTCTCCTGTCGATCAACTTAATCACCGCGGTTTTTCTTGTTCCAAACGTATTGGCGCGGACTTTATACGCCAGCCCACCAATGTCTCAGCCATACTCGAACCGAGTGGTTTTGCGAGTGACGATGACAAAAGATCTGACGGCATGATTATTGTGCGTTGGAAGTTGGGTCAGCCTTACCCTTAGTGTGAGATGCAACTTGCATTGATGATGGCATCATCACATCTTCTAGAGACACATAGTAGGGCCGATGAAGTGGCTAATTCAGCTGAGCGTGTCAAACGGTGTCAAAATATGTTAAATATACAACCCTTGGTCACATATTAGAGCCGTTTAATGTTGAGACAGTAGTTGTAGATGTGGGCCTGTGGCCCGTGGCGACTGGGAGAAAAGCTTTTCTGAGCGCTTGCCCGACGCGTTCGGTGAACAAAATGCTGGCGTATATTTGACCCAATGCATAAGCATTGCCATTCAGCGTGGTAATGCCGCCAGCATGCTGGAAACGCTTCCCACTGGTAGTGATCATCTTGATTATCTATAGATTTTCATTGGTTTGGTAGGGCGACACGCTCGGGAATGATAAGAAATCTTCGGGTAAGCTTAGGCCCATGGTCAATGGCCATCTAGAAATGCGTCAGCATTGAATTTTTTTTGTATTTTAGTTTTAGCATATTTCTATATTATCTATTCTATGGTTTTAGCTCTCCCTGTGAGCGTGGTGTTACTAATTTCGAAATTTCGGTCCACAAAATAATAAATAAATATTGGTGGACATTTCACACACAACACCATCGGACCCCAAACTAAGCAAAGCTTGTTATGATATGGCAGCCAGATAACTGATATAGGGTAAGTGTACCAGTGAATGAAACCTTAAGAAAATTATCAACTTCAAAAATTGATAAAAAATACAATTTCAGTATTCTAATATTCTAAGGTTTACCATGGTGACCTCAAACTATTCAAGATTTATTAAAACAATTGTTCTGAGCTGTAGTTAGCACAATTATTACAATATTTGATAAAATATCCGAAAATACCCTAAAACACCAGTGAATGAACGACATTTTCCAGTAAATGAACTCAATGAAACCTAGTAAATGAACACAAATATTGTATTTATTAAAGTTTAAAAAATACCTGTATCACAGACATTTAACAGTTTATAATACAAATTTTCCAATTTGTATTATTAAAACTACTAGTTTAAGATAAAAATAACTAGAAACAAACTTAAAGTACCTACGAAAACAGTCAGTCTTCAAAAATTTACTTACAATACAACAATCTTAAAGTTAAAGTATTATTATAACATGATTATGTATTAAAGTTAAATAATATTTATCTGAAAATACCTATAGGTATTGTAGGTAACAGAACATTTCTATATAGATATCTTTTTTCACTTACCACCTAGTTCCTACTCTATGTCTTTAAAACTTACATGTGTAACAGAGATTGTTCCTCGTCTTGAGCAATTTGGTTTACCCAAAATACGTACAACGTCAGAAATATGTACTTCGGAAATATCTGCGACTTGGGGCTTTACGAAGCTAATAATATTTTCAACAACTTTCTTCTTTCTTAAAAACTCTATTTTATATTTTAGTTTTTTCGTCGTCAATCATTAGAATTTTTCCAACAAAATAACGCATTGTCTTCTCAGTCATGAAATGCACAATAACATTTTTGCTACAAATTATACATTTTTGTGATGGATGATTCTCGCTGGAGACAGATGTTGAAGAGTGCATTTCCATGTCGTTATTTTGCGATGTTTGAGCAGTCCTCCTTTTTTGTAATGGTGTGATGTCTTTTTCCTGCAAATGTTTCTTCTTCTGTTGAATTCCACGTCTAATTTGAATTTTTGCTTCTCGTTCCTTCTTCTTATTTGGAATGCTTTCTTTCTTCTTTTTCTTTTCTATATCTAGTTTTTCTAGGTAGTCTTTAAATTTCCGTCTTGTTAATCCGATTGGCATGGATTCTTTCTTTATTGTTTTTTCTTTTTGGTTTGTATTTTAAGGTAGTCGTCAAGTTGGAGTCAAAAGAGCACTAAATGCATCTAAACTTTTATCGCCCAAGGCACTACCGACACCTTTTACCTCTTGAAAAATAGTTTTGGATGTTTCAGCAGCATCATGTATGAAGGGGATCTATCGAAACCTCGGATTTATCTTTGGAATTTATAATAGAGGTACTTTCAGAGGAAATGTCTTCGACATTCCGACATTGGGCCCATATTTCGTTGCCATGGAACTTTATTGTTGATTTTGTTGTATAGTGTTGACTTTGGTATGTTATATACTTTGCTTGCCTTATTTATACTAGTTTTACCTTTCATTATAGCATTAAGTGCTTTCTCCAGTGTCTCTTGGGTTTGCCGAAATCTAGTATATGAAATTTTTATGGGCTCCATCATACGGGTCTAAAACAGATCTAAAACAGATATAAAGATCCGTATGTCGACTCAGCATGATGGGCCATCGGCTCACCATGATGATAGGTACATAATACTAAACATTTTTATCATATTATAGTAAAATTTGAATCCGTTCATTCCTTGGTTCAATAAAAGTTAAAATACCAATAATTGAACAGTCAGTTTTTTCATAGTCCATTCACTGGGTTTTAAAAAACCAATGAATGAACACCTATGTTCCAATACTAGCCAATAGATTTGATATCATTTTTGGAACGTAATATGTAAAAACGATTTTAATACCAGTAGCCGAAGTTAGTTTACATTAAAAAAATTAAAATATGCAATGTCCCAGTGAATGAACGGCCGTTCATTCAGTAGATTTTTTGCAATTTCTTGAGCTAGTGCATGAACACGTGTTTTATTCAAAATTTAGTTACAAAACTGAATAAAATTGTATGAAAGTGCAAGCATTGATTCATATATAACCTTTATTTTAGTAAAAATCACAGTAAAATCTTTAAATATGCCTAAAAATCTACGATAAGAATAGCAAAGTCTTACCTGGCTCCTAAATTCTTGTTCATATAAAACATTTCTTCCTACCTCATGTGAACTTTACATCGACACTATTTTGCAAGTGAGCTATTTATTTCATCAGAATTAGTATTTCCATTTTCGAAATAGTGTTACCTACCAACGAAAAACATGAAAATATTTATGGTAGAAATGCTTAATTTTCTTATTTTTGGGGAAAAAACACCTTTCTTTCATTCACTGGGGTGTGTTCATTCACTGGTACACTTACCCTAATACTTATATATTTTTAAATACATACTTATTATACATAGAAAACACCCAGGCACAGTACAAATATTTGAATTCATCACACAAACATTTTTACTGGGTGGGGGATCGAACCCACGACCCACGGCTTCGCAGGCAGACCTACTTACTACCAACTAAGCCACCAGGCCAGCATTTCAAAATAGCTTGTGAAATACTGGCAAAATAATAATAAGCGATTGAAGTTCAGAAAGAGATGAAATGAAGTAGGTACGTTAGAAAACAGAATGAAGTAATGAACTGTCATTGTGCCCGACACCGACAATCAACTAAATTGTCAAAAATTGTCATGGAAGCAAAACTGATTAGTTCAACAAATGTACCACAGTTTGGATAAAGCTTGGCAGCACTATACACAACGCCCGCCAATTTCTATCGATTTCATTGGTTAGAAATTGTAGTGACGTTTAGGAAACATCCGTTTATGTGTTGTACGGTTGGCTAACCCTGCACGCGTCATACTGCCATCTTTGTTTCTTGGGACCGAAGTCACTTCGCGCCTTCCTGTATTGGTTGTTCTCTGTCTAGTGATAGTGTGTTACACGTTTCAAAATGGTGAGTTTTGCAAGATTTTGTAAAATCTGGTGCGTTTTGTGTTGTTTTTATTGTGCAAATCGGTGAACAGTGTTACGTTATACCTACTGGCAAAGTTTCAACTTCGTGCGAGTAAAATTAACCGGATTTTTCATCAATTTTAGGCTGGAGGAAAAGCAGGCAAAGATTCTGGTAAAGCCAAGGCGAAAGCTGTGTCCAGATCGGCGAGGGCTGGTCTGCAGGTATAGTAAATCGATATCTTAATTTATTTTAGGATTTTTCATGTTAATTTAAACAATAAATTCACTTTTGATTGGTATTTCACATTATTGAAAATGTAAAATGAATGACCTCCATTATGGCGGCCAGCTTCCACAATCGATAACGAACGATAAGTTTAGGCATTTTGCATTATTTTCAGTTCCCCGTGGGAAGAATCCATAGGCATCTCAAAAATAGAACGACAAGCCATGGGCGCGTCGGAGCAACAGCGGCAGTTTATTCTGCAGCTATTTTGGAATATCTTACGGCCGAGGTAAGCTACGAGACGCCCGCCAAAATGGCGGCAATGGCTTTATAATTATTTACCTACTTGTTTTCTAGTGGTTTTGTACTATTGTGCTACTTATTCAGGTAGTTTTGAACAATTTTGATTGTCATTGTGATTACGGCTTTGTATGAATACCATTTATCGAGATACAGCCGTCATAAAATTTGGCGGGAAAATCACTAGTCAAAGTCGTCTGAATTTGCCTGTCCCAAACAAACCGCTTTATTTATGAGATAGCAAGCGTAGTTGCCCTAATTGTGTTTTATTAAGCCTGCTCTCTGCCTCAACTACCTACTACTGTATCATCAAATTGTTTACCCTATTCCGCTTCGTTAATGTAAAATAAGTACCTACATAATATCAATAATCTTATAAGTTCAATGAAAACTAGGTAGACATAAAAAGCACCACAAATTGTTTTATCACTTGTGTAAGTACACAATGGGATTCAATATCCAAGTTTATGTAATGATTATAATAGTAATCATTCACATCTTTGAACAGGTGTTGGAGTTAGCAGGAAACGCATCCAAGGATCTGAAAGTGAAGCGTATCACTCCGCGCCATTTGCAGCTTGCTATCCGAGGGGACGAAGAACTGGACAGTCTCATCAAGGCGACCATTGCAGGAGGTGGTGTCATCCCACATATACACAAATCACTCATCGGCAAGAAAGGTGGACCAGGAGCACCTGTTTAGAATTAGGTAATTGGACAACAATTTATAATACATTTCTTTATTCAAGAAAATAAATAGGCTTGCATTTGACTTCCACTTTGATTTAATGTAATTGATTTAGTCAGTATGATAATTATGAAATATCAGTATTTACCTATTATAAATGACAACAGAAGGCCCTTACCATAGAGGTTCCCTATCTTGAGGAAGAGAGTAGTTTACTTGAAGGCACTGACTGTGTCTGTGAAGGAAACCATCTCAGGCAACATTATCCATACCAACAACAAATATGAAATCAGAATTAGTCCACTTTTTTGTTGTTAATGTTTGTTATTTGGTACTTAGTTCCTTAAATCTTTAATTAATCCCTTCTGCCAACAAAGAATATATACTTCATTAATAATTATGAATATGCTTCGTAAAATTAGTTAAAAAAAACTTATTGTTCCAAATATCACAAAATATTTTTTAAACAACCATCAAAAATATAAGAAATAATAGTGTCGTGTGAGAAATGTCCCTCCCTCATAGCTCCAAACCAAGCAAAGTTTTTACTGTGAGAACCAGTTAAAATAATACAGAAATACCCTAGACTCGTGCGATAGGTGGGTCATAGCGATAGGTTGGTTTCAATTTTGCACATAGGTAAATACGTAAAATTGGTGTAAACATGTTTCTTTCTCTTTTGGATGGCTTATTTAAAGAGACATCAATAATGTGCACTGTATACATTAAACAATTTCATGTGAAACATGTCTAAGCATTATCTGGAGCTGCTCCTAGCAGAGTCCGCACTGGGGACGTACCACACCTTTGCCAGTTATTGTACCACCAAGCAGTAAAGTGAAAACATTTCTGTGTTCCGTTTTTAAAAAGTAGTCACACCAATATGTATCAATTTACACTACAAAGAGTAAAATGTAATCAATTGTTTCAGATTTTTCTACAACAATAATTCTGCATTTGGATCCGGGCAAGCCTTCAAGAAACAAAATTCATCACCAGTAAATAAACCTACTCTAAAGTTTAGTGATGTGGACAGTGGAGTGACTAGGGAACTGTGGTCCGGACTAAGCTGTTAGCTATAAGTGTTAGTACTATGTGTAGATTTAAGGAGATTTAAATAATATGATTGTAGTTTAAGTTTAATTTTCCGTTAATGTGGGACATTCAATTTTACATATGTAAATGGTGATGAATAATAAACACTCAGAATTATTTTTCACTTAGCCTCGAACGAAAATGGGCGAAACCATGTGCCGCCACCGATCCATCTGACGCTGTCTTTGAGGCTCGTGCAAAATAATTTATATGGTTGACTGTAACTTACATAGTTTTTGAGCTGTAAGCTGTTGTGATTTTTTGCAACATTTTTTTCATTTTGTAATTTTTTAAGTGACATTTGTATTAGCAATAGTGGAAAACAAACTGTATGTTGTTCGGAATTGTAATTGGTATGATTGAGCTGTTAAGAGTTGTAAGAAAATATGTACCTATTTTGATCTTTGAAATATATTGAGAAAGTGCTATCAATTTGTTTTGATTACTATATTTTAGATATATTACCATCTGTAACTGAAGTGGGTGACCTATCCATCAATTTTATGTATTCTTCATTCTATCTTTGAACAGCAGGTTTACGATGAACGAATACGCCCTTAGCTTTTGTGCGATAATACCTGGTCGTAATATCTCTAAAGCAAAATAGTTACACTTGCAACCTAGGTCCTTGGTGCAATCGCCTGTACATAAGAATCGCAATACTTCTAATATCATAGAAAAAATTGTCAGTAATCCTGATCAGTTTTGGGAAATGCCTACAAGTGCGGAAAAGTAACTAGGTACCCCCCACCCTAAAAGAAGGTTGTTATAAGTTTGACGTCGATATCTGTTTGTGGCACTAGCTCTCAAATCAGGGACCAACACGGAAGGGAGTAAGCATACACAGCGTTTCCCCTCTGTCAACGTACAAGTCCGCGTGGGCCAAGTAGTTTGATAATATACTGTGGCGTGAGGGCGGGGCTAGATTTTTGAATGGTGCTTTATTTTTTATGTGTTAGTGATTTGGCTGTGTGAGTATGACCGGCAATGGATCGGTACAAGTATGTTTTGTGTGTAATAGTGCAGCTTTGCGCTAGTGTGGTACTTTCCCCTCCCGCAATAAATGACAAAGATTTAAACAATATTTTTTAGCTAAGGCTAATCGATTTAACCGAACATAGCTAAGAATGGTAGTTCTTAGATATGTTTGGTGAAAAGGAAACTGTCAAATTTAAAAAACGGAATTGTGGTCCATCCATTTGGTGACATTTTTCTGAGATCCATTTGAGGCATCGAGCAACTCCATCTTCTGTGCTTATATTTGAAAGTTTCCTTTTCATCAAACATATCTAAGAACCACCGTTAAAACCGAAACAGTTCTTAGCTATGTTTGGTTAATATCGATGCAAGATAGCCCCTCCACAAAATGGTGGATAAAATATTGTTCCACAACCTACCTCAATATGGGTAGAAACGGCTTGACTAGTAGAAGATACGACAACAAATAGAAGGTAGTCGGGGGTAAATCAAAATTCCAGTTTCACCCGCGTAGTTTTTAAAGTGCTATCAAAATCTGTAATTCTAAGTTATAATATTTTTTCACTTCTATCGGCAGTCCCTATAACTGCCGATTTTTTGAAGTGCTAACTTCTTTTGACGCATCACGCATTTGTATTTGTATTTAAACGCATTACTAGATGGCCATGGTTAGAAGACTAATCTAGATGGCTATGCTTAGAAGACTTATTTAGACGACCATGCTTTGAAGATGTATTCTAGACTAGCAGCGTCCTCAGGTTTCACCTGCGTAGTTTCCAAACTGAGCTTTCAAATCCGGTACAGTCCGCGAGGTATAAGCTGAGCTTTGCATTAGTGTGAGTGATCACCAAAAGCACAGTCAGACAACAAACTCTTAAAAATTAATATCATTATATTTTAGGTAGGTACTTAAGGCATAACATAAGTCGGAGAAGTATTCTAGTATTAAAATAAAAAAAATTGGTTGCCTGTAAAGTCGGTATACGGGCGAAAGTTTTACGTGACAACGACTTTGAGTGGTAAAATAATTTTACGGAAGGGACGCGTGCCTTTCACTTTTTATGTCTGTCTCTCTCGCTCTTAGGCGGGCTAACCATGCCCGAGTGGAAGGGACGCGTGCCTCTCACTCGCTCTCGTTGTGAGCGCATAACGTGAGCGGAGCGTAACGCAGTTTCTTGAAGTGTCACCCGGCAAACCAATTTATAAGACGTTGTCACGTCAATAAAACTAAATTGATAAAATAAAGTCCAGCTGTGTATTTGACTGATGAGTACATATTATTGTGAGATTATTACTAAAAATTCAATTTGAAAGACAAAATAACTACACATCTTCTACACCAGACATTGCACCATAGTCACTTTCTTTATCACTCTCGTTATCATTTTCACTCTCGTCTGATGTGTCGTTTGTTTTAATAATGAATCTTTCCGTTATATTGTCAATAACGGCGTCGTATCCATGAAACTTTTTTTCTTCTTTTATTGCATGGTCACAAACATTTTTCCATTCCTGTACAGTGATACTTTCAATTTTTTCATTTGCTAACCTCATTATTGTATCCATATTCATTGACACGTTTTTTTTCGCGACGTATCCTTTTATCATATATGACGACGCAGGATGGCCCAGTATTGTTTTAGACACCATGACGTCTGCTGTGCCAATGTCCTTATTATTGAAGTATTCCATTTCAGGGATAATTAAAAACACCCAACTTTACTTCAATCAAAATTCACATATAATCAACATAGATTACAAGAATTTACAATAGATTAGGTGTTTACTGTCCGAGCGCAGAGAAGCAACTGTGTGCTCCGCTACAGCGCGCGCCTTTTTATAGCACTGTGGTGGGGCGATCGTAGAGGGGCGAGTGTTGAGTCACTTGTTTACGCCCCGTTCGGAGCATTGTTCGAGAGATGACGTAGCATGTTGCATTTGCGCCGATACGACCATTCTGACTGGCAGTGCGCGCTCTGCACTAGCCGTGTTGTTGATGTTTTAAGCTGTCGAGTATATCTGTAACAAGTGAATGTTATTCTTTGACTTTGGTATCTTAGTACCTAGATGATTACTGTGGTACTGTGTAGTTGCGTACACTGTGGTACTGTGTTGTTGCGTACACTGTGGTACTGTGTTGTTGCGTACACTGTGGTACTGTGTTGTTGCGTACACTGTGGTACTGTGTTGTTGCGTACACTGTGGTACTGTGTTGTTGCGTACACTGTGGTACTTTGTCGTTGCGTACACTGTGGTACTTTGTCGTTGCGTACACTGTGGTACTTTGTTGTTGCGTTTTGTTGTACACTGTGGTACTTCTTGTGCGTACACTGTGGTACTTGTTGTGCGTACACTGTGGTACTTGTTGTGCGTACACTGTGGTACTTGTTGTGCGTACACTGTGGTACTTGTTGTGCGTACACTGTGTACTGTGTTGTATACACTGTGGTACTGTGTTGTGTGTACACTATGGTACTGTGTTGTGTGTACACTATGGTACTGTGTTGTGTGTACACTATGGTACTGTGTTGTGTGTACACTGTAGTACTGTGTTGTGTGTACACTGTGGTACTATGTTGTGTGAGTGATTATTAATTTAGATAATGATAATCAAACATGACCTGAGTGATGCGTTGGTTCATGGGTTTCTTGTTTGGTCGCATTGTCTTGTGAAGTGGATGGTGTAGTCTCATTCACCAATACTGGAGTGTCGTCTTCTCGCGCCGATACGGGCAACTGATATTGTTTGTAGGTGTCCTGGTGAAGATATTTCTTTAAGCTGCTTCAAGGCATATATTCCTTTCCAGATTTTATGGAAAGTAGTATCTGTGTTTTTTTTCCAAGTTAAGGCAGGATCCAGTTCAAAACCCAATACTTTGAAATAGTTCGATACTTTGCAAATAGTTCCATCGTGTAGTGTTATAGGGTCGGTTATTATTTTGGAGGATATTGCATTGAACAACATAACATTTGTTTTCTCGGTGCTAAATTTCAGCCCATTAACGTCAAACCATTTTCTGCACTTTACTCTTTCCACCTTCTAAGTCAATTCTGGGCAAATCATTTACAAATATTAAAAACACAGTGTTACCTAAAGAAGATCCTTGAGGTACACCAATTTGTGCTCTCTGATGACAAGATCTTAGGGTATCATTTTCTATTTTTCATTTCTACTGTCTGCCTACTTTTTTTTTCCAAGAATGATTTTATTAATTTTAGCGCTTTACCTTTTATTCCATAAACTATAAGTTTCTGTGTCAATAAATCATGATTAACCGAATCAAAAGTCTTTGATAAGTCTAAAACACCGCTGCTATTTTTTTTTTTGTCTAATCCCTTCACTATTATTTCTACAAGTTTATGTGCTGTAGATGTTGTCGACTTTCCTCTCAATATGTGTATTGCGCGTCATCTATAATTTTATATTTGTTCAGATGTTCCATTATATCAGACTTTGTACCATCTGACATGATAGACTACGATTTTTGAAATAGTTGGCAGTATTGTGATTGGTCTGTAACTAACCACCAATGATAAAACTCTTTTCCTTTATATAAAGGAGTAACTCTTGTGTTATTTAGTGACGCTGAGTATTCTTCTGATTGAAGTATGCTATTTACGAGAAATAACACATGCTCGCTAGTTTCAGAGTTACGTATTTTAATGTTTTGCTATTTCCATTAAAATCATTAGTGAAATAGAATGAGATTTAAAAAACTTCATTTTTTGATTCTCAACGTGATTGACAGCTTCTTGACAGACGGGCAAATTACTTATTCCGAGACTGTTTCCCATAGCCATGAAGTAAACATTAGATCTCATTTCCATTCCTTCGCATTTTCGTTTGTTTCTGCATTGATTACTTTCCAAATTTCTTTTTTTATGTTTTTGGCGTGGTTGATCCTGTTATCAACATACATTTGTTTATTATCTTTGATTTTAGTATCTCTTGCTTCCGTCTTATTCTTTATGATCGCTGAGGTTTCTCGAAGGTTTTCAAAGGATGTTGTTTTGGAACACACATCGCAGTGCCCGTCGATGAGATGTAGTAGACACGCCAATTTGTTCCATCTGATCATCTGGTATGCGGATGTGCGTCCGCCGTGCTATCACACACGATCATACTGGGCTGATGATGCTTCCGCTACCATCGGTCATTCTGAAATTGCTGCTTTATAGCTTAGCTTTTCGCGGAGCGTAGAATTCAACTTATCAACTTGATTGCCTGGCTGCCCCATCATCAACCGGTCGCCTCAGGACTTGATCTCAGCGAAGGCAGTAGGGCAGATATGTTGACTGGTGGTGGCCTGCCGGCCAATAAGCAAGTACATGGGTGGCTTGGTGGGGGCGGCACTGGCGGGCAGGTTAGCACGTAGACTGTGTATGTGGACAGACCAACCCGCAGGCAGGAACGGCTATTGTTGGCTTTCGCTTTCGGTTGTTTTTCTTTGGTTGAGAAGAAACCGTACCGTAAGACTGGGGACTGTCGCACTATCTTCATTGACACATCAAAGTGTGCGGTGAATCTCAGATGCGGTGTTATCAGTAGCTTGAGACACTGCATCAACTTCACAAAGTAAATGCTCGCAGAAAGGTATTTCAGTAGCAAGGTATTGCACGTTGGCGGATGAATCCTTTTCTATGATGCTCGCAGAAAGGTATTTCAGTAGCAAGGTATTGCACGTTGGCGGATTTATCCTTTTCTACGAACTCATAATTATGTCATCCAACGGCAGCTTCTTCTCAAGCAGGTTTTATTCGTAGTAGTATTTTTTTTGCAATTCTCTTTTTTTTTCAACCTCCTCAGGTCTTCACGAAGCTCAAATTAAAAAAAAAAAATTCGGCTTCTTCAAAACATCTGGATCAATAAAATTCTTGGTCGACGAAATGTCATATTCACGTGGGCAGAATTTCAAGTTTCTTCGATCCCTCTTCTGATGACGACGCAGGATGGCCCAGTATTGTTTTAGACACCATGACGTCTGCTGTGCCAATGTCCTTATTATTGAAGTATTCCATTTCAGGGATAATTAAAAACACCCAACTTTACTTCAATCAAAATTCACATATAATCAACATAGATTACAAGAATTTACAATAGATTAGGTGTTTACTGTCCGAGCGCAGAGAAGCAACTGTGTGCTCCGCTACAGCGCGCGCCTTTTTATAGCACTGTGGTGGGGCGATCGTAGAGGGGCGAGTGTTGAGTCACTTGTTTACGCCCCGTTCGGAGCATTGTTCGAGAGATGACGTAGCATGTTGCATTTGCGCCGATATATATTATTAGCCCATATATTTTCAATCGGATTGAAATCTGGGTGATAGGGTGGCAGACGAAGGACGCTGTGACCATGTTCTCTTAATAAGGTGTCAATTTTATATTCAATAAATCGTTGTTTATAATGCAGTATCAATTGATAAAGTTGTGGTTTAAGCATGGATATTGAGTGATCGATATTGCGTAACTTGAGCCAGTCAATCATATCTTGTTTGCGACTATTTGAGTTGGGAGCGGGATTTTTTAACGAATTGTGGTAATAAGATGTGTTGTCAACTACAAGAACGCTATTGGGCTTCAAATTGGGAATTAATTGCGTTTGTAACCATTTTGTATAGTTTTCTGTATTCATATTGTTATGATAATCACCACTTTTTTGATTAGCTTTAAACATCAGCAGCGCATTTGGTATGAAACCGTCCTCACCGCCGCGCCGGCATGAACGATTATCAATCGATTTCCTTTAGAAATAGGTTTCTTCAAACCACAAGTGCTGCCATCTGAATATGATTTTGATGAAGTGTGAGTGGTGTCAATATATGTTTCATCGGTATAAACGATAGGCCTGCCCTGAATACGGTATTCGGAAATTTTAAGTAAATAAGTTATACGTAGGTGACGGATCTCATGCTTTTCCATTAAAAATGTTCTGTTATTCTCTGCCCTTGACCATTTGAATCCTAAAAGAGATACTTCTTTTCACAATGACCATATTGATCCTGGATAGTTAATGTCAGCCTTTAATTTTTCATGAATTCTTTTCATCGTTGGCACCTCTTTGTCAGTAATGTGAAAATTATGAATTGTTCTACGGATTACTGCTTTATCAAAATCATCAATGATTATTATATTTTTCATGCATCCGGTCTTTTTCGGAGATTTGAATTTAGTTCCATCTTTCAAAACACGTTTACCTTCCAATAAGACTCTTTTAACAGTTGACAGTGGAATTCCTGTCGATGTCGATACCAGTTGGGCTGATGTAGTCACACTTGACATGTCTTTATCGTTCATGTCTTTAAAATAGCTATTTAAATTACACAAAATATCTTTTACTTGGCTGTTTAATGGTTTCCGTATTTTGCGCTTATTTGTGTTGGCATCCATTTTACTAACACTTAAATCAAACAAAAACAAAATAATATTAAACACGTCACGCTGCAGTCTGTACCAGAGGTGAAGTGCGGCAGGAGCGTGGCGAGACAGAATGGCGCCGCGCCTCAGGCCGGTTACCCAAAATCAGTTTAAACCGGTTTTTACCGGGCGAAAATGGCGCCGCGCCTAAAGCCGGTTGTCACACCTACACTATCTATGTACACTCACACAAATGCAAAGCTCAGCTTATACCTCGCGGACTGTAAAATGTTCAGAGTCCATTTCAACGCTTTTTTACTAACTGTACAAAACTCAATGTTAAACATAAAATATTTTTAATCTGTTAGTCTGCTTGATTGAATCAAATTAGTAATTTTCTCTATGGTTTTAAATAGCGAACTGTGCTGTGTCTTGTGTCAATCCTCTTTGCTCAATCCATTGCATCTAGTACACAGACTAAGTAGAGAGAGTACCTATATAGTGATCTGTGATCCATTGTCCATTGTGAAATCCTATGTCAAGTACAGGTTTGCTGAGGTATGCATTCTGTGGTTTGCTCACTCAGTGTATCTCTCTACTTAGTCTGTGGCTCGCTCAGCGCTGAGCTAGTGAGCTCTGTGAGCTCGCTGTCGCTGTCAAGCCGCTAGTTGTCATTAATTCGTTTCGTTTGCAATTCGCAATTCGTGTTTCTTGTCTATATCTGTTCTATTTTATGATATACTAAAGCTTTATGTTCCTTGTATTTCGTGTAATTTTCAGTGTCTAATCCGGAATTTTCGAACTATATTATGCATGTAAAAGTATAGATTTGTGATCTAGTGCATAATTACTGCCACCCCACCTCGTCTTATTCGGGCTCGTAATTCGTCAGAAAAACTTTGGCCGGCCTGGTCTATTACGATCGGTATCTTCACTTGTCTCAGTTTAAAATTCTGAAGCTAAAAAATAACAGGAAGTAGAATATGAGTTCGAGACACCGAGATCGCAGTCGTTCGAGGTCTCGAGACCGCGAACGTCACAAGGAGCGCGACCGCGACCGCGAGCGGGATAAACCGCGCGACAGAGAACGCGACAAGGAGCGTGATCGAGACCGGGACCGGGACCGCGACCGCGACAGGGACCGGCACCGCTCCAAGAGGTAATCACAGACGATATACATACCTACTATCTGAGGAACTGCGCCACTATTCTCGAACCAATTACCAAAACGCAAACACACCGGTCGAACTCTGCTTACAATTGCTCAGAGTTACAACAAGTCTTTGGGTTAAGCATACCTGGAAATGTGTTTTGTTTATTCTTTATCACTAATACATGTCTTGCTAGCTCATTATTGATTATTGATACTAAAGAGAATAAATAGGTGTTTCATAACATAAACAATAAGCCCACTCTCTGTGTTTCCACTGCTGGTACTCTGAGCCTTCTTTAAGAAGGAGAAAGTCTATGACTTAATTGACTATGCTGACCCAGTGTGGGTTGGCGAAAAATCCTTGCCCTCAAAAGATGTCTTTTTCATGAAGTGTTGGTTTGTCCACGATGGTACCTTCTCTGTTGAATTCAGTGTGAATGACACATTAGTACTAAGAAAAAATATTTTATTCCATTGATTATAGAATCAGACACTTTTGCCATGAGGCTACCAAGCCTTCGCCATCAGCACCAAGTGTTTGATAATAACTTAGTAATTAAAGCACGTCTGTTGTAACAGGGAGAAGGAACGGGACCGTGATCGAAGCCGCAGCCGTGACCGCCACAAGGAGAAGCGCCGCAGCCGGTCTCGTAGTCGTGGTCGCAAGTCTAAAGACAGGTATGCGGAGAACATTTCATTTGAATGGTAAAACTAGCATATTTTGACCTATATTCAGAAGAAAGCAAAAGAATTGTGGACATTTTTGTCTGTATTGAACTCCAAATAAAAATTAGAGAAAATTATTTGAGTCACCTGCACCTGCTGGGTGCACCTGCACTTCATTTTACAGACTAATAAAAAAATTATAAACTATCATTGTTTCATCTTAATTATCCACTTCTATTTTCGGAACAAAACATAGTCCAACCTAAAGGTACTAAATTTATTGTTATTTGTATAGGTGCTTAGGTATAAAAATTACAGAAAGACAGTATACTTTTAATTAGTGTCCGACCGAAAGTTCGGTTTCGGTTTCGGTTTCGGCCGAGTTTCGGCCAAAAATCAAGTTTCGGCCACAGTTTCGGTTTCGGCCAAAATCGGCCGAAACTTTTGCCGAAACCGAAACTTAACAAGTTCAAGCACGTTCACGATCGCCTAACTTTGTTTTCCGCGGCAACGCTTTGACGGGCGCTGTCAGCCCTTTTCGGGAATTGTCGTGCGCCATTCGGATAGTTCTGTAGCAACTAGCGATGCCAACCGTACGAGGTTCCTCGTATAAATACGAGATTTTTAGTCTTTCGTACGAGGTACGAGGACACTATTAATTAACCTCGTACAAATAAGTACGAGATTATAATATTGCTATTATAAAATAGTGAAAACTAGAGCCATCTATCAGAACTTGTAAGGACTTACAAGACTTCTTACTGATTTCTTATCTATCCTATTATGATATATATTGTGTTTCCATTTCATGTCCTAATTAAGGCAAAATAATAGGTAAAATGCATCAAATTTCAGTATTTTAATAAGTTATATACTTGACCACGTGAGTTTCGGTTTCGGTTTCGGTTACGGCCGAAACAGAAGCCACGGCCGAACATTCGGTTTCGGTTTCGGTTTCGGCCGGAAAATCAGTTTCGGTCGGACACTAACTTTTATACATAATTTACCTTTGGACACAAACGGTGAAATAACAGCAAGTGTGTTGGACAGAGATGGCACTATAGCACTGCTGGACCAGATGGTGGGGACTACTACGAAGGCCACAGCTCGCCAAGTCACCAACAATGGAGTGAACCCGGGCCACCCAGGCTGCTATATTGGCCGCTGCTGCTGTTGCACAGGTATGTTTTCAACTACTTTTATAAATGTACCTTTGCCAGTTATATACTGCCAAACAGTAATGTGAAAACATTACAGTGTTCCAGTTTGAAGGGCAATGTTTCCAGAGAAATTACAGGGATATAACATCTTAGATCTCTGGGTGATGAGCACAGTGCAGAGTTAGGTAATGTTTTGGACTCTTCATGTTCCATTAGCTGCGTGTCACTGTGCTGTTATGTGGCAGGCATGTTTCTTACCATCAGGCACATGAAATGCTTGTATCGTCACTTCCTATAAAAAAAAAAAAACATGTTCTCTACTAGAGCCTAGCGCCAAGTACTTATGCCATAATGATTTGTTTTCTGGTTTAAAATAAGAGTAATGGATAGTGTTATTCTTATTTCCCAAATAATACATCAGAATGAATGAATTTATGAACTTTAGCATAGCATAGAGGCATAGAGGATAACAAAGAATAAGCTAACTGCGTTGTATGTTAATCAGTCGGAATTGTTTACTTTTTATAAAGTTTTATCATGTTGTTTTTTATCATCAAAAGCTCAAGCATTATGGGAATTTGGGGTTATTGGGGTCAGTTTTGAGAGAGTGCATGCACTCTACTTAACTAGCGGTCCGCCCCGGCTTCCCCCGTGGTTCATATAAAGCGTGTTGGTTTGTGGTAGACGTTCGTGGCGTCGCGTCGCATGGCGGCGCCGGTGCAGCCCGCGGCGGCGGCGGCGGCGGCGCTGTCGGCCGCCACGGCCATCCCGCCGCCCACGTCCGTGCAGCAGAAGCTGGAGCAGATGCAGGCGCGCACTGAGGGCCGCTACCGGCAGGACAAGCACCACGACTACCACCCGGACGACGACCGCGACGACGGACAGGGTGCGCTGCCTTCTTTTTTTTTGAAGTGAAATTTTTTTTTTTTAACTTTTATAGGTTTACACTTGACCGCCTTCTTGCCTGATGTTAAGCGACGATGTGGTCTACGATGGAGCGTGTTTACCTAGAAGAACCCGATTCACTCTCGATTTGACGACACCAAGATTATAACTTTCGGGAAGACCCCACTCAAGCAACTCATTCCACAGCCTAGACGTTCTTATCACAAACGTAGCGTCAAACCTCTTTGGCCGTGGTTTTGAAATATCCACATCGGTAATCGGTATCCACATCGGTTTGACATCAGTAAAACTCTCCTGGCAAAGCTAGATGCCAATGTCATAAAGATATTGAAGTCATGGTTCGGATTGGCACATCCGGCTGATCCCTCTACTCTTTTTAGGGATCACAATAGTTTTGGGTTGAAACTAAAGAAACTGTCTGAACTTTACAAACACCTAAGAGTTACAAAAACGCATGTTTTGGGAAAGTCGTAAGACGAATTACATCTCTCCCAAAAGACAAAAGTGCTTCAGACCTGGAATCTAGACTTCAATTCCATAAACAATTTATGACAGGTGCACAAGTAAATAAATAAATAAATATTGGTTGGACATTTCACACACAATGCCATCTGACCCCAAACTAAGCAAAGCTTGTAATATGGAAGCCAGGTAGCTGATACAATACTTATATATTTTTAAATACGTACTTGTTATACATAGAAAACACCCAGGCACAGTACAAACATTTGAATTCATCACACAAACATTTGCACTGGGTGGGGATCGAACCCACGACCTATGGCTTCGCAGGCAGACTTACTACCAACTAAGCTACCAGGCCAGCCTGCTGCTGCAAATACTGCTGGGTTGGGTGCGAGAAAGAAAAGAAAAAACCTTTCTACAACAAGACGAAAATAATGGTTAGAAAGTGCACTCTATGAATTTAGAAATGCAAAGTGAGTGGTTAACCATAGGTGAGTTCTGTATCCCATTAGCTCTAAAGTGGCCCACCTTGATCTATGACTGGTCTCCTGCCTTATTAAAATTTATCTAAATGCATTCCAAATGACCCTCCCTGACCAGAGTAACTTGGTAAGGTGGGGTAAAGCCTCTGAAAAATGTTGCTATACTTGTGGCGAGGCGATATGTACAGCGAGGCACATATTGTTGGGATGCAAGATGCTCCTTAATAGGGGACATTACTCACGGCGCCATGACACAGTACTTGAAATCATACGTGAAGCCATGAGCCTTTCAGCAGCTATAGCCCAAAAGGGATTGGCGACAAACAAAAGACAAATTAACTTTGGAAAAGAAGGCTCAACTTCAAACTCCAGGAACAAGCCTTACTCAATCCTGGGTACAGCACCTGATTGGACTATTTTAATGGACACGTATGAAAAGCACTACAAAATCCTAGAGGATGTGGGTGTTTCGTCATCCAGACCGGACATTTTCCTTTTTTCTAGAGCTACGAAACGCGTAGTCCTTGTAGAACTTACCGTACCGTGGGAAACTGATATATTAAACGAATTAACAAACAACGCCTATGTAGTTTATACGCTGTAGAAGTGGGAGCGAGAGGTATACCAGCAAAATCTCTCTATAACCTGCTGAAAGACCTTGGCTTATCCAGAAGTGCACTAAGTTCTATACTAGAACGAGTATCTAAAGCTGCACTAGTAGGCTCATATCAGATTTGGCTGGGCAGGGAGAGAAAAACGAGTAGTGAAGGTGAGTGTTGATGTACGTCAGAAAGGGGCCCCTTAAACCTACACCCGAGTCACAAGTCTCGGGATCTACTTGAGTTTTCTCTCTCTGCCACACGATGAATCCATGGAATGCTAAGAAGATCGTCTCATGAAACGGTGCCGCTTCTTCGAGTTACGAGAAGTAGGATAGAAAAAAGGGCAAGGTAGTATTATATCATGCAGATCAGTTGCACACTCTGAAGTGTATCCGATGAAAAACCGATAAGCTAGCAATTTTGCGGCGATGTTCCAAACTTTGAAGTCTTTTTCGTCTTTTCGAACGTCTTTGCCTATGAGCCTTTTGGCACGCCTCTCGATCGATTCCAGAGCCTCAAGCTGATACTTAGCTGATCCGTCCCAAAGGTCCCAAAGGCGAACAGTAGTCCATACAAGAGCCTTGGGTCAACTTGTTTGCCAGCAACTATACAACCAATTTCCGACAGGTGACGTAATAACGCGCGGCTAGTACAGCTAGTATAATATATGTATAGCAAATATTTCTCAAATCTCAAATCTCGAAATTGGGCATTTTATTTTAAGACTAGGTTATGTTTGCTCGGCAGGTCCGCCTGGCGAGACGCGCGAGGAGCGACGCGCGCGGCGCCGGCGCACGCGCTGGATGGGCTCGGAGCACGACAAGACCTTCATCCCCGGCCTGCCCACCGTGCTGCCCTCCACGCTCACCCGCGACCAGGAGGAGCAGTACCTGCGTGAGTAGCCTGCACGCGGTGCACCACCACTCGGTCTCCTCACTCTCCATCATGATACACCCCAAAATCAGAATCTCAATTGTTAGGTGGTCACACATGGTGTGAACAGCGCCCCGGGGGTTTACTCGCATAGTTTCCGTTCTTGTTATTTTCCTGGGATAAACAATCGCCAATGTTTGTTGTTATGTATGTGTTTTCCTTTGACCCATGATTCATGTACCAAATTGTATCAGTACTACAGTAGTTTTTGCGTGAAAAAGTAACAAACATACGTTCTACAAACTTTTGCAGTTTATAATAGAATAATTAGTAGGTTAGTATTAATTATAGTTTAGTGAGTGACAACACAGACCCCTCTCATTGGTCTGCTCGTCCCATTGTCTACACGCCGATATTACTACAATGTACAAAAGTGTATTAAAAGACATTATCAAGATTTCTATATGCTCTTTCTTCGCGCTTCTGTCATCCACGAGATATCAATATTCCAAATTCACCTACTACTATAATCACTGTGGTCTTACTGTGTCCTTACATAACCTTTGCAGATTCCTTTTAAGGAATCTCATTTCTTATGTGTGCTGCAGGAAATATTGTAGCAACCCAATTACAATACAATAGTGGGATTCACTTAACATTCTGATAAGTGTAGATCTCACCAGTTGGAGATTTATTTCCGTCAGGTATCAGGTAAACCCAACTGTAATAAAAGTTCCAATCGCTTTTAAACATATCAATATAAATAATCACAATGCTTAGTCTCGTTATTTCAGGATCCAGCTTCCTATGTTACCTGTTAACACATTATTTAGGTAGCAGTCCAATGTGTAATTAATTTCCAATTTACTTAATGGGGAATATAGGAATCTAGAGCTACTCCATATTTATTAAGCTAATGAATAAATAATGAGAAAATAATTATAAAACTCATCACTTTGTTAAGCAATAATTAAAACATCTTATTATAATCAACACATTCACAGTACAATGAATCGGAGTTGAACAAGCACTCTTTGGACCAATCACCGGCAGTCATGCCCCTTTTTTGTTTTCTGTCCTACTAATCATTTATTTTTCCATTATTATTTTGAAATTATCATTATTATGGCTTTGGTCAGAATGTGATTTGTCTGCTGATTAATGTACTTATTAAAATAATCAAAGTATATTGTTGTAAGTTTGTGGTGGACACATCACATTCAGTTGTGTATTTTAATTGATCAAAGATGCTTCCATTACAGGGCTAATAATATTTTTTTAAATTTATGTGCCTCTTTTGTCCGTATTGCTATGAAAATTATGTTTTTTGAGTTATGTTGTGTGTGTATGAATGTATGATGTGGTCGGCCGCACAATGGATCCTCTTGGAACTTTTTGGTTCAAGTATTCCAGTTTCCTTCTAAATGTTAGTTTCATTGTTGGCTCTAGGGCAATGCTCTGGAAGTAAGGGAAGTATTTTATTCCACATACTAAGAGACCTGTTTCTCTATATTTAATTACTCAAAAACAAATTAACACTACGCCAAACTATTTTGCATCAATTCAATTGAAGTTAAGAAACAGTCTTTTTTAGTTTCTCAATTCCATACTTGGCTCCACAGTAAAAGTTCATAATAATGAAATCAACGAGTCCCAGCAATCAGAGCATTACCTTTATAATTGATATGACTCCACATTTGACTCGGAATCTGCCTAAGACTAAGACAACTAAAACAAAATGTATTTATACCCATGTAATGCATATCAAACTACACTGGTCCAAATTTGACACTAATCGGGAATGTAGGTTTTCAATAATACGTTGAAAGTTTTGAAATTGATTCCCTGTCAGTTGTGTTGAGGCTGTTGCTACGATGAGTGTATCCGTTGTGCGGCTGGCCCGTCCCCGTGTAGCACGGAGTCGCCGGGGCTGTAACTAATGCGCGGCGCCGCGCGTGTGGCTAACCCGCTCCCTTGCAGTGCAGCTGCAGATCGAGGAGGTGTCACGCAAGCTGCGCTCCGGAGACCTCGGCATCCCGCCCAACGTGGAGGAGAGGTAACCGCCGCGCCCGCACCCCGCCCGCGCCGCCGGCGCCCGCGCCGCCGCCCGGCGCACTTGAGTATCGGCGAGGTTTTTATATCTAAGCGATCGCAGACTGTATTTGGTGTTCTTTCTCTTGAGTCACCGGCTCGCCTGATGGGAAGCGATGATACATGAAGCATGTTTTACTAGAAAACATCTATTTACCTTTTGAGATTATAGATTTAGACATTAAAGTTGATGTTTGTTGGATTAATGTAAATGCATGTATTATTGTTATTATAGCGACACATATTTTTGTGTTTATACAGAGGTTGATGGTAAGGACAATGCTGGTGAAAACTCACAGTTAATTAACATCAACCAATTTAAAGATTAGCCATTTTGTAGTGGTAGGACGCTTTGCAGAGTCCCTCTGGAGAAATACTACACCTTTGCCAGTTATTCTACCAACAACTAGTAATGTGCTAATATTACTGAGTTTGAAGGACAATTTATCCAGAAAAATTACAGGCCTAAGATATGAATCATCTTATATCAGTATATCTTGGTGACGAGCGCAGTGCAGTGCCAGGTAGCGAAATAAACATTTCAAATATGCTGTGTGGCACTGTGTTGGTTACCACCAGGTGCATGTCTTGTTCGTCTTGTCACTCTAGACTATAAAACTACCAAGTGGTTAGTGAGGTGTAGTCAATCTTCTCAAAGAATAAAACTACTCTTAGAGCTACATTTTAGTTGGATTTTATGTATATTTATTTTCGTAAATCAGATATAATTTTATCAGATTTTCAGTTCAGTAAACTAAAAAATTATTAAAATAATACCATATCAGTTCAAATCTTTATTAATCCTCTGAATTAAATTATTGGATAAAGTAGGTACTTGGTTAGTTTGACTAAGAAAAAAGTAGAAAGAGAAAATACTTCCTTCTAGTGATAGGCAAAATACAACCTTGTGAACTGTAGATTTCTTCAGAATTACAATTAAAATTTTGTGTTACCGATAAAGTTTGTAAAATTCTTAATATATATAGAAATTAGCTTGTGTTAGGCGTTTTATAAGTATGATAGTTACAGTCATTTTTTAACAACAAGTTATTACTAAAATCTATCAATCATAGGAATTCACTTCAAAGTAAAGTAAAAAATTAGTATTTCAGAACAGATGAATTCCAGCAACAAAATTTGATTTAGCTAAAGCAAACGTATTAGCTAAAGAGAGTGACGCGGAGTTGCGGAGGCGCGCGCCTCGACCGACTAATGCGCATCGATTTCGTGTTGCAGGTCAAATACCGCCCGCTAATCGATCAACTAATCTGATCTTTTACAGCGCTTAACGATTATTTTCAGGCTTAAATAATCTAATTGAACGTTTCAGGGAGATCATTGTGGTAGGGTTGAGAATCTTTCTACTGCCTAGCTAAATCGGTTTTGGCGTTGCGTTCTCTATAGATAAGGGGAGAGCAATGTCAAAGCTAGTTTTATTTAGTTGGGTGGTAGATGGTGGTGGGTTGGGGTGGTGACGTGGATGTGGCCCGCAGGTCGCCGTCGCCGGAGCCGATCTACTCGACGGACGGCAAGCGGCTGAACACGCGCGAGTACCGCACGCGCCGCAAGCTGGAGGAGCAGCGGCACTCGCTGGTGCAGCGCATGCAGCAGATCAACCCGGACTTCAAGCCGCCGCCCGACTACAAGTAAGAGTCAATATCACGGAACCCCACTACAAGTGAGACTCGACGACGTCAAAAATAGACTACAGGCCCGTGATCAAAATGTATGGGTCATATGAACCACCAGGAGACATATGTAGGATGATAGAAGGGTATAAAATATGTAATAAGATTCAGCACTATTCCAGCATTTGTAAGCTGTCCAAATAAGTGCAAGTTGAAGTGTGAGTTTTTTAGCAACTCCCCAGTTGCTAAAAAACTTACACCAAACCTCTCGTTTTCTTAATTTTTCATTTATTCAATGTTAACTGTGATTGTAATCCCTGATATTTTAATTTTCCTGCAACATCGACGTAGAGATTCTAGAGAAAGTTGTTTGCTTGTGTGCGCAGGCCGCCCGTGGTACGCGTGCACGACAAGGTGATGATCCCGCAGGAGGAGCACCCCGACATCAACTTCGTGGGGCTGCTCATCGGGCCGCGCGGGAACACGCTCAAAGGTGACGCCATGTGCCTCATACACTCTTAATTTTATTGTTTAATAAAATTATACATACACTTTTAATTTTATTAAACAATAAAATTAAGAGTGTATGAGGCACTATCTATATATATAAAAATCAATGCCACTTTTCGTTGTAAATAAACTCCTCCTAAACGGCTTGACCGATTTGAATGACTTTTTTTGTATACGTTTGGGTAGGGTCCTGGATGGTTTAGATTCACAAATCACCCAAGGCAGATGGCGCTGCAGTTGGTATCTAGGTTATTATACGAGCGAAGCCGGAATGGGCCGCTAGTATAGTATAAAATGACGAGACAAGCCAAGTATGTGCCTGATGGTAAGCAAATGTTCAAGTATGTTCCGATTTGAAAGCCAATGTTTATGAAATTACAAGGCTTAAACGTAAACCATCTTAGATCTCTGGGTGGCGAGCGCAATACAGTGCTGCCAGATAATAAATTGACCATTTCATGCTCCAACTTTCTCCTTTCCTTGTCTTTTCTAAAGAATAAGATAATGGTTGGTTGGTCAAAGTTTACGTCAGCGACAGAACCGGCAGAACCAATTAGAGCGAGCGAGATAGCTCAGAGCGCGGGCAGACTGGAAATAAAAAAAATTATAGCCAAATAAAATTACTCGCGGATATATTGTCTATGTGATCGAGTAACGATGTGTGTTGTGTGGTGTGCAGCGATGGAGAAGGAGACGGGCGCGAAGATAATAATCCGCGGCAAGGGCTCGGTGAAGGAGGGCAAGGTGGGCCGCAAGGACGGGCAGCCTCTGCCGGGCGAGGACGAGCCGCTGCACGCCTACATCACGGCCACCTCCGCCGACGCCGTCAAGAAGGTATGTTCCAATAACTACAACTCTGTGTTTGACTCTTCGGAGACAGGTGGGACAACAGTAGCACTATGATCTGCAGTGGCAGTGCGAGACTACTGCTTGTCTGCATTAATTACTGTATTGTAGTGGTAGGACACCTAGCAGAGGCCGCCTGGAGAAGTACCACACCTTTGCCAGTTATTCTACCGCCAAGCAGTAATGTGAAAACATTACTGTGTTCCGGTTTGAAGTGCAATGTTTCCAGAAAAATTACAGGGCTTAGAGATATAACATCTTAGATATCTGGGTGATGAGCGCAGTGCAGTGCTAGCTAATTATTTAGAGTCTTCATGTTCCAATAGTTGCGTGTCACTGTGTTGTTATGTGGCAGGCATGTTGCTTACCATCAGGCACATGTCCTGCTCGTCTCGTCACTCTTTATTTAAAAAAAAATCAAAGATAGTGACAATATGATGATTAACAAATGTTTATCTTAGGCCGTGGACAAGATCAAGGAGGTGATCCGGCAGGGCGTGGAGGTGCCGGAGGGGCAGAACGACCTGCGGCGCATGCAGCTGCGCGAGCTCGCCCAGCTGAACGGCACGCTGCGGGAGAACGAGACGCAGCGCTGCGCCAACTGCACCGCCACCGACCACCGCACGTGGCTGTGCCCCGACCGGCCCAACGTCACCTCCGCCGTGGTCTGCTCCTCGTGCGGCGGCGCCGGACACATCGCAAGGGACTGCCGCGCGCGCCGCCCCGGCCACGGCCCGCTGCACGCGCCCGACAAGGTAACTAAATATTCACCGAAGATAACGTGACCAGGAATAGTCGGATATATCTATGTATACAAAAGCGAAAGGTCACATCACCGAATCTCAGAAACTACAAATGCTAGGAGTCTCAAATTTTGCATCAAGGTGCCATAGGTCACGTAGGCGCTCGCGGGGTTTACGAAATTCAACCCCTAAGAGGGTGAAACAAGGGATGGACGGTTGTATAAAACCTCTGTCATTTTCTGAGTTATACTAGACTGATTTTAAAGAAATTTCGTACACAGATAGACTGGATCTCAAAAAAGGGGATAGGCTACTATTTACTACGGAAAAAAGTGTCGAAGGAAGGATTCAAATGGGAAATGAAAGTTTTATGTGGAAGTTCGTCAGTGTTGAAGAGAAAACTATGAATTTTCGTATCGAGACACTTGACGCAAAGCAAATAAATGTTTGTTCCCTCAATTTTGTAATTTACAAGTACGGGGATGAAAGTTTATGTGGAAGTTGGTAATTGTTGAAGATAAAACCATGAAATTTTGCAACTTGACACTTGATATCCATACTAATATCATAAATATGAAATTAACTCTGTATGTTTGTTACGCTTTAACGCCTAAACCACTATGCCGATTTTGATGACATTTGATCCCCAGATAGGCTAGACTCAGGAAAGGATAAGGGCAACTATTTAGCACAGAAAAAAAATTAAAGGGGTGAAAATCAGGAATTGTTGTTTATATGGAAGTTCGTCAATGTCAAGATAAAATCGTTAAATTTTGTAACTAGACACTTGAAATCCATACTAATATATAATATTATGAATGTGAAAGTGAGTCTATCGGTCTGTTACGGTTTATCGCCTAAACTAAACCACTGAACTGATTTTGATGAAATTGCATGAAAATGTTTTATTGTATTTTATTGTAAGCTAATTTTTTGTAAACGTAATTTGGTACAAATACAAAAAATACAAATACTGCTTCAGTTACCGTAACAGTTATATTTTGCGCGGATGAAGTCGCGGGTAAAAGCTTAATACACGAATGTGGTGTTTGTGTTCCTGCAGACGAAGATCGACGAGGAGTACATGTCGCTGATGGCGGAGCTGGGCGAGGCGGCGCCGGGCGCGGGCGGGGGCGGCGGCGGGGCCGGGGGCGCGCGCCGCTACGTGCCCGCGCCGCTGTTCGCGCCCGCCGCGCCTGCGCGTGCGCTCATGCCGCCGCCAGGTACACACATTCTATATCTGCACATGGACACTACTCAATAGTACAGTCGGGGCAGGCATAAAAACTAGTCTGAAATAGAAAAAAATCCGGGGAGCGATTTTGTTTTTTTAAACGTCGGGGGGGATGGTTGGAAGTATAAATGTCGATTTTCTAACTAACTCCGGTAAAGGATTCGCCGCCATCTTGATTTGAAGTTAATTTTTTTTTCGTGTTTCTTAAATAACTCGTTAATTTTCAACTTTAGAGCAAAGATGGTTGGAACCAAAGTTGTTGGAAATTTAAGTTCTCACAAGTTTGGTCATTGATATTTATTACGCTAGGATAAATATTTGCAGAGTTATATACACTTTATCTGAGTTAGAAAATCGAGATCTAGACTTCCAACCATCCACCCCGACGTTTAATAAAACAAAATCGCTACTCGGATTTTTTTCTATTTAAATGTCTACCCCGACTGGACTACAAGAGGTGCAGGTGGAATTCGAACCTTCATTAGCAATCTCACGTTTGCAGCTAGTACATTCGAGTATGGGAATGAATAGTTTTGTGTTGTTGAGCATTTCTCGCTCACAATCCAGCGGGTGCGTACGCAGCTGACACGCTATTCCCGTGCTGCTCGCTCCGTTAACACGGCAAATCAATATTGGTGGACATTTCTCACACAACACCACCCAACTCCAACGTAAGCTAAGCTTGTAATAAGGGATCCAAATAGTTTACACAAAAATATATTTGCACTCCGTGGGAATCCAAAATAATAACCCACGGCTTCGCAGCCAAACTAACTAGCACACTAACCAGAATCTTCTCTACTAAGAAACGAGAGAAAGTAGAACTATAAATCTATGAAAATATTACCTATTTGAGTGTGTAAATGTAGAGTAATATGTGACCCGTCATCCCTGCCCCGCAGGCATGCCGGCGTCGCTGCCGCCGCCGCCGGGCGCCTTCCCGCCGCCGCCGCCGCCGCCGTCCGCGCCCTGGCTCGGTGAGACTCGTCGTCACATACTTATTGAAGTGATAATTTCTTTTGGCGCGCCACAAATAGATTTTTCATGGGCTGTGAATTGAATTCTAACGTCACGCTCGGGAATGATAAGAAATCTCTGGGTAAAGTCGGAACCATGGCCGTTGGCCATCTAGAAATGCGTCATCATTTCCCATTGGGCTAGATGGCCATGCTCATGCCCACGCCTTCCGATTTCGCCCGCCTAGTTTCCAAAGTAAGCTGTCAAATTCTGAGTTATAAGTTTTCACTTCTATCGGCAGTTTTTTGCTGCCAATTTTGTTTCATAACTCGGTCACAATACCTGTGGTCCTCGCTGGAATGCGACGCCCCTCCCGCTTCGCCACCACGAACCTCTAGCATCTTCAAACGAGAGGTCGCCTATTCTTATCTAGAAATAAAAGTATAGGCGAACTGTTCATCAAATTTATTTGTGGGTCGAAAAGGCCAAGGGTCACACTATAGTATGTCGCTTTCCTTCGATGTGTTGGTTAGAGGCACTCCCCTGGTGCTCGTAGCAGGCAGCTCCAGCGGGGGCGCGACGCGGGCGTTGACGAGGTCGGATGGAGATAAGTGTCCGCCCCTCCAGGAATTCGTAGTGGTCTCTCACCACTGTACAAGTGGGTACAGATGTTATTAATCTTGGGATCCGTAATCTTTGATCCTGAACTTTGGACCCTGAAACAATGGTACGGTTTTGGTCGCCGCCTTCCACCGCGGCTCCCCGGGTTGTGGTTTCGATGCCAGCAGAATGAAGTGCCTAGTTTTAGTGGTGTGTGGAAACCACATCCAGACGGAGCACTAAGGTGATGACGACATTATACATTTGGTAGGTAACAATCGGAAGCACAGCGGTCTTACAAGCGACTCGCATTACCTACAGGTGAATTACATTCCTAAAGTCTACCTGCTAATGAAATTAATAACTGTTCAACACTTACTCAATATGGGGATTTTATTAGCTCTGATGCTACTAGATTTAATATTTAACTAAGTAGATTTATTTGCTGAAATAAATTATAAAAAATAGCCCACGGCACTAACTCCGTGGCGGTCTACGGCATAACGAATTAGAAGATACCAATTGGAAGGTACTCTTGTAGAAAACAGAATGATCTTTGAGATACCGATCCTGCGTTTTTAAAGCACCTAATGAGTTAAATTGGGCGTATTAAGTATTCATTATTTTATTGATTTATCTTTTATAGTGATAGTTATTGAGGGAGTATCTTTTGTAACGCTACGTTACAATCTTTGTTACCGATACGTAACGCCAATGACGATGTGACATCATTGAGCGAGGTTAACGACAAACCATTTCAAAACCAAATCAGCCAAATCGGCCCATCCGTTGTCGAGTTTTAGCGAGTCACACGAACAGCAACTCATTTTTATATAAATATATTACATAATAAACTAGTTATTTAAAGCACTATTTAGAATTATCTTAGTTTTTGTGTATGAGCAATTGAGCATACACAAAAAATAAGATAATTCTAAATTAATAAGGTGTGTATTGAAATATCATAATGTATTGTGCAGGATCGCAGCCGCCTCCGCCCGGCGCCGCACCGCCGCCGCCGCCGCGGCCGCAGGTAACTATATATACTATTTATCTTTATATATTATATCTTGGCTATATAGTAAAATTAGCAGTGCCACGCAGTTTCGCCCGCGTAGTATCCGATCCCGTTATTTTCATGGGACGAAAAATTGCCTATGTATTATATCAGACCATTATCTATCTACGAGTATGTAACATTTTTTTTCCAAACTCCTTCATAAGTTTTTGCGTGAAAGAGCAACAAACAGACATTCTTACAAAGTTTTGAATTCGAAATTTCGAAAGGTATAAAATACCGCTTTGTGCTGGCTCATTGAAGTCTATACAGGTAATGTTAAAACCAGCATAATGATGACGAGGTTTGCCTCCATTTACGCAGTAAGAGCCTAAGAACATCTATGGGTACAGTGGAATGCGTTGCCAGAGTGTAAGCCCTGATGGATATAATGTAGTATTTATGTCTATAGTGAATCTGTGTGTATTATTATAAATAAATTATATTCTCGAGTAACAGCTGTGTTCTGTCGCAGGGAGACAAGATGTCCGGCCCCGCGCCGCCGCCGCCGCTGCATCACATGCCGCCGCCGCCAGGTCAGTACCCGTTAAACCACTGATCAGTACCCACCAAAGACTATACCCATTTGACTGATCGTACGACTCCTCCTCAGCGTTTTATAAGCATAATTGCACTATACCTGTTGCGTGTTCGGTCAGCCAGGGTTTTGATTTCAACCGAAAGAGTGCTGGCAAAAAACCCGTAAAAAATATAAAATATGGGTTTCTGCTCAATGAAATGGTGCGGAAAGAATAGTAGGACATCCAACTTTACAAAGGACAGTATATTATTTCACAACTAAGTAATTTAATGCAATAACTAGAAATACTAAACATCATCAATCTGCAAAATTAAAACGAACATTAAAAAAAACGAAATGGGGACCCATTAATGTCTTTCTTTGCATCCTGCTCTGTCCTTAGAAATTTGCATAACTCTATCTCGTTTTGTCCTATCATTGCTGGAAAGTAGTGCACGTGACACGGATATTCGGCTTATCACAGCGCGGGTTTTTACCTCGTCCTGCGCCCCGCTGGTGACCTATGAATTTAAGCAGATTCGTTTCATGGCCCATCAACAGGGTAGTTAATCTGTGGTACCCTCTAACCACCCCATTCACCGCGTCATTACCCACTAACCACTAACCACCATATCAGCCTGTCACAACAGCTGCCCACAATCAATATTTCCATATTTATAATATATCGTTTCCTATAAAAACGAACTGTATTACTATTACGTTATCATGAAGTGAAATATTTGTTTTGACATTTGAGAAAGAGCTCAGATGCAACTGGGAATATAACTGAACGAAGCAATAAAATAGAATAAGTAAATACATTTTTTTAAATACAAAAAAAAATAGTGAGACATTTAAACAATACAATGAAATATATTGTACTTCTCAAATTTCAAAATGGCTTTTAGTTTTTGAAGACTTTTTTTTAAAACAATCTTTAACATCAGGCGAGATGGCGATCAAGTGATTATCGCTAAATAAAGTCTTGGGTTCGTTCATCTATTACATTTTGAAGGAAACCCTAAGGTCTGATTTCTCAATAGCATGAGTGCGATGAGCAGTCCAACTCCCACAAGGCAGCACCCCTTCCCGAGTTTGCGCGATTCACCAGGGACAGAAATGGACGGAGGAGGACTTATAAAATAGCAAAATCGGACTAAAAAAACCGTTAGAATTATGTAGGTTGGAAAAATTCCTCCCCAAATACACCCCCATACTATATAATAAAAAAGAATACAAATGACAAAAGGCACGGAAAGCGGAGTCTGGAGTTGCTAAATTTAAATTTATAAAACACCTTTGTTTCACCTTCATTTAGTGAATAAAAAAAAGGTCAAACTCAGACCTATGTAGAAATATGTGATGACATAAATTCACGGTAGTTCCATCTCTTGCAGGTATGGTCGGCGGTCCATGGCGCGGCTTCAACCCGCCGCCGTGGGGCGCGCCGCCCTTCCTGGCGCCGCCACCGCCTCCGCCGCCGCAGCACCCCCGCCCCGGCGACTAGCCCTTCCCCCTCCCCACACAGCCGCTCTCACTTCATTACACTTTACGCAAACTCTTACACATATACTGTTCCCGGGCATTTCGGCCGAGAGGGGCGAGAAATACGCGAACACGAACCAGAAAACTTTATACCAGATAAAAGTATGTCACACAATATGCGCGATGGGATGTGTGTTGCATAAACAAGTGCTTGTGTTGCATAAACAAGTGTTGATGTTTGACAAATTCGGAGACTTGATTAAAATTCATCTGATATGACTCACCTTTTTGTAATTGTCTCGATTTCTGTGTAATAAAAATGATTTATGAGGATGAACATGTGCCGTAAACGTAATGGCGTCTTGCTACGTCATTTCTTTGTGAAAATCACTAAAAATAGTGTCGGTGAAATAGTAAAGTTTACTACATTGATGGTTATGGATTGTGGAACACAATTCCTCTCTTCGCGAGCGCTGATGTCTAAAATCGATGGTTCGATTTGACGCGTCAGTTCGGGAGCTATCACTCTTACCTGTATGGACATAAAGATTACTTTGACCGACAAAAGTAGACTATGTGAAAGTGTGCGGTCAGCATACCAGAAGTAGATTTATACTATATCTCATATAAACAAGTCTGATGTCAGTTCATGACCACTTATATTACATAATGATTTTAAAAAACTATCTAAACCATTAGATTGATGGTGACTGTAGTCTAGGAACTGATATCGGACTGTATGTATGATTCGAGGATTATAATATTTGTTCATTGAATAGAGTATAGATATAGCTAGCTTAGATGAAGTACCTATAAGTAATACATTACATTGTTGTAATGCTACCTTTATGTAGAGTTATTTGAAACAACACCAATCATACAATTACGTAAAAGCACAAATTGTGACTGTTATGCCTCTAAAATTGGACGTCCAAAAACAATGCAATGAATTCTAAATGAATTGTTAGAATATTAAGGTTATTTTCGTGTTACAGAGGTAACTTAGGTAATTATAAGACGAATAAATACATAATTTGTCCTGCATTCTGTGTTTTTATTGTTGTAGTAGCTCCGTATATACTAATTAGTGCTTGCTGCCAGTCGGATTTGGGATGGTTTACATTTTTATAAAAGTACCTACGGTAGTACGCCTAAGGTGACCTCTGTTGCCTACCGACCTTACTCATACATAAGTAGCCCATTGAATGTTCTCAATGCCGGGACTCTGGGCCTAGTCCCTGAAGGAGAGAGTTAACGTCATGACCTTTTACTTCGGCCCAGTGTGTGTTGGTGGATGACGTATGGGTCATGCGGCATGACCTTGCAAGAATCCTAGAGAGAGAGCCGGTTTCGTTGCGATGTTTTCCTTCACCGTTATTGCCAGTGCTGATAGCAAACTTGTAAACTGGGCATAACTCTATGCAAAGAAATAACCTGAAGTGTTTGGTTTTCTATCAACTATAGTTGGGTACGCATATTGTAGAGCACACCTACATAGACTATATCATATACTTACCGTACTCGACTATTATAGCTCGCACGGTCGTACGAAAACAAGAGTCAAGTGCGCCTCAGACGGCACGAGGATGATCTACATCCCACTGGGCTCCACTTGTGGACTAAGTTGATTCTCACTCTTCGCGAAACAGTAGGAGACAACATCCGTTGGCTTGCAGCTTCAGATCCGGCGTTAAATACCTACGCGTTGAGTGAAGAAAAGGGCACGAGCTCGTGTTTGTCTAATAAAGGCGATGTTCTCGTTTGTCTTTCATATTTATATTTTTATCAGGAACTGGTATGAAGGCTTATTTGGCTAAATTTAGTCGCTGCTGAATTCAGTGAAGTGTACCTAATGGCATTCAGTAGGGCGATTTCCGCACCACGCTGCATGTCGATGCATCTACGCGTGTACTTGTGGGAGCGTAGATTTGCATCATCGAGAGCGTTTTTCACGCGCGTTGTTGCGTTTTGTGGAATGACGTCGGGTCACGACTCATTTAATTCAAACACGCTAAGCCCTTCCACAAAATCAAGCCCTGCGGGCCTCGATGTGGCGTACCTTGCGTCTCGCCCGCATCCACGCGCGGGTGTACGTGTTTCTCCGCATGTAGTCGCGTGATCTGCATGAACGTACGTAGATCCATTTTCAGTGTGTTGGACTGTGACTGTTTTTCTATACCAACGGAGATACATACGATGTAACACGCACTACGCTGCATGGTGCGGGCAGTGCAATCGGCAATCGACTAAGCTAATATAACAATGAATTCAGAAGCAAGGATTATTCTGAATTAAATGTACTAAATATAGCCAAGTGTAATAAACCTTTTATACATAATCTATTTTTAAGTATTTAAGGCAAATAACTCCCTTTCCACTCCACTGTTACTTGGAAGAAATAGTTTTTAGCGGTAAGATCGCCGTCAAAGAGTATGTAAATTACCCCTAGAGTGTAATAAAAAATTGCGGGAGCCAGAAGCTTTGCGGTCAGCTCTGAGCACCCTTGACCTTCTGGCGGGAAGCCCACCCGGGGTCAAGAAGTGCACCATATTTCTTAGGTGTACCGTCTGCTTCTCATCGCCGTTTATATTTCTAGATATTATCTTAAGTTTGTTTACGTTTTGTAAGTGCCGTAAAGAGTACGTACCGATCTAATCTCACAGTTACTTCTCATAGATTTACCACGCTTTTGTCAGCTAGCCTATCAAGTAGTAATATACGTACAAGGAATAGTATTCCGGTTGAAAGGCCAACGCTACCAGAGAAGTAACAGCGCAATGGGGTAAATAATTTTATACCTCCAGGCGATAATCTCAGAGATAGGCAGTTAGATTTTAAGTTCTAAGTACTTACAATCAGGAGTCCGTCTTAGTCGTCTCGTCACTATTTACACAACAAAAAATATTGAGAATATGGTATAAAGTCAGATTTAAAGGAAGAATAAAAGAGTTGCATCATTTTACACAATACATTTTATTTGACAAAATTAGCTAAATTATAACTAACAAAAAAATCACGTCAGTCGCAAAATTGTATCGAAACCATTCGACATATTATTAACCGCGCCAATAAAAAAGAGTTTTGAAACGTCGACATCTCGCTTGCACTTACAAGTGCGAAAGAGAGGGAGACTCAAACTTTTGTTTAACGGCGCGCGTCATTAACATGAAAATAATTAAATGCACAAAATATCTACATTCACTTAAATCATAAAATTATATTTAAAGAGATTATTGCATTAATGAGTAACCCAAAATACATTATCTAATAAACGCTTTCAATAACACAAAAGATTGTAAATAAATAAAGACAAGTTATAAGTGTAAGTGCTAGGCCGCAGTCTGGTCGGTGAAGTTGGTGTCTAACCAAAATAAGCCTTAGCTATGAGGTTGACATTTATTTTGCTCATTATTTATTAATTTATAAATGCACATACACATATTTGAAAACGTACACTTCATTAGTTATAAGAATGTACCTTATGTTTATGTGTTTTCAAGTACAAATTTGACATACACACATGACCAGCATGGATTATGGCATTGTGAGAGACAGCCCGAGTCCCAGCAGTGGGCACATATACTGGGCTACTTATGCTATGCCTTATAAGTCCCTGGACGACCGAACTGCGGCCGAGAACTACGCTAGGCCCTATTCGTATTTTTATCTTAACTAATCACTATCGGTAAAAAATATAAATTAACTTTTCTTACCAACGAGGGTACTCTATTCAATAATTCCGTCACTATAATGCATTACTTCTGTATCAAATCTAAATCATTTATCATCATGTCATTTCATTCTCTTACACGTAGGAAGGCGATCTTAGGCTATATTCTTTAAGCCAATAATCAAAACGAGTCGCCAATATGACTTCATTACAAAAACGCACTCATATACTCAGTAGGCGTGGGTCACGTGACATCGGTGTGTTAGCGTTTGGTTTGTTTGTCATTGGGAATCACAGCCCTTGCTGAACATAGACGTGACGTCACCACTCACGTGAAATACATTAAGGCCATAGTGGGATTAGCTGTTTTGGTGTAGCGTGCTAAAAGGAATATATTGATTGCACTTAACATTATCACCAATTTTAAACGGCAGAACTAATGTTTTATTAATTAATTATCATAAAAATGTAGATGTGTTTGAGTGTGAATGATATTTGAGTATAAAAAAGGAAAAATGCGCATAATCAGAGCTGTTTCATTAGGAAAATCGTACCATAGAAAGTCTTCAAAAATAATAATTTATATTATATATTATATACAGAGGCTGTAAAAGTATAATCGACTGAAGTCTCTTTATCCTAACACGTCTTTTGCTGTACAATAAAATGTACAGTTATTTGAAGCTTGTCCAGTATGGGGACAGAGAGGGCGCGGCGTGTGCGGTGACGTCACGCTTTGGTCACCACTAGCCATGATAGCCCTAGTTTTGTAAACATTTTTTTATTGAATCCACATGCCTGTACCTCACCACCGCAATTGCGTTGCTATACGGCAGAAGATGTATCTATTTCAAACAAAAATGTATCGAAATTTAAATAGTTTAAAAACTATTTCCTTGTACCTGTAGGTACGTAAATGAAAAAAGATATTACTTGTATTGGAAAAATGATCTCATTATTGATATCATTCTTCAAATGGTACAGCCCTTGCGTACATATTTACATATATACGGCGATCAACATCGCTCGGACAGTCACTCTCCACATATCACAATATGCCGCGACTAATGACGCTTCACTGTTAAGGCCTCACACTACCTCACACTATATGCCGGAGCAAGCCGTGAAATGAACGATTTAACTTTAGTTGTAGTTTTTTAGATTTCTATTATATAAAGGTATTATTCCGTATTTTAAATCGCTTCGCAATAGGAGCTATGAAAGGAAAATAAACCTAACTTTCCTATACACAAAGTGTATATTAGCCTATATGTGAATCCATCAATGGTCTCAGAGGGTATACCGGCTAACTAAAACTGTCTTAGCTTTGATATTGCTCTCTTTTCTTTTCGTTTGAAATTATAGAGACAGCAATAGAAAAGTCGATTTGGTTAGGCGGTAGAAGGGGCAAATATTGAAGACAGACGTTCAATAGTAGCGTGGATCCGATGGACGTGTTAGAAAGCGTGTGGAGTGCGGAGGGGCGGAGCGGGGAGGTGAGGTCTCATCGCGCCTCCTTCGCGGTGAGTTTCTCGATCAGCTCCTGTAGAGGCGCCAGCTCACGTCGCTCGATCAGGTTGAACTCCTGGAATATTGTAATCGTTTATCGTAAGAGCATCAATGCCTGGGCCACACTAACGGGAAATGCCATTAATTATCGCGTTAGCGGACGTTAATCGTATTTGTAAAATAAACCTTCGGTACATGTTCATTAGGTGTATTACACCTACGGTTAACGTCCGTTAACGCGATAATTAATGGCATTTCCCGTTAGTGTGGCCCCAGCATAAGAAAAAACCGGCCAAGTGCGAGTGGACATCCCGCACGAAGGGTTCCGTACCATTACCAAATAAGCGGCGTAAATCTCTTTTATTGTATGGGAGCCCCTTAATTATTTATTTTATTTTAATTAATTGTATTTAAAGAGAACATAAAACTAAGCAAAGCTTTAAGTTGCTTTGCTATTGCGGTCTCCTTCATTTCAAGCGGAAAGAAAAAGAGACAGAGAAATATCAAAGCTTCTGAAGAAATACAAAAGCTATCATTTTTCGTTCAGCGCTAGTGATAGATAAAATGATTAGAGAGACGAACCTGTACAAAGAAGATGAAATGCTTGAAGGAGGTGTTGAGGTGCGCCTCCTCGCCCAGCTGCACCACCTCGGGGAAGTGCTGGTGGTAGATGTGCGCGTACACGCGGAACAGCCGCTTCAAGATCGTCTTCGCCATCGACAGGAAGTTCTTGGGGAACGGCACACCTGCACCAACAACAACACATTCATTGAAGGGGAACAATTCATTTTTCAAAGTGAAAACGTCTTTTAACAAAACCGTACAGATTTTTTGTGGGTTGTGAATGATGATCATCTTGTAAATAAAATAAATGTTCGGGTCAACTCGGGACCGCCGAGTGTGCCAGAGTGAAAAATACAGTCACTGGTTTTTTTTACTTACAATGGATACTAGTCCTGCAGCTGCATCGTCACTTTCGTGTCGCTGTGTTTACTCTATTAAATTTAAATGTATGTAATAAAATTATTCAATAGTTAATTCTTATTTTAGTTTCCACTTATACCATGCGGTCTTAAGCACACACATTGTTTTCTAAATTACTAGTAGTAAGCCGCCGTTTAACTCGCGTAGGTAATTATTTTTCGAAATTAAAAGTAGCCGAAGTGTTATTCCAGAGCATTATCTATTTATGTACCAAAATTCATCCAGATCTCTTAAGATCTCTCGTTAAGATGGAGCGCGATTACCTATAAGAAACCGATCCACTGTCGACTTGAAGACACAGGTAAGACATTCCAGAGTTTAAATACATAAGTTCTTAGTTAGTTTTGTTAATTATAAAAATGTGCAAAAAAAAAACAATAACACTATTTGTATAGAAGAGACCCATAGCATAATTTTATTTACACCTAATCCAATGTAGAACTTTTAAAGATGACAAAATACATTTTTAAAATGTATAAATTGCCATTCAAAATGACATGACTTTTTGGACACAATTCTCATTCTATTTAGTATTTTCATGTAATGAAAAGTATTCTTAAAAGAAACATACCAATTTTAGAGGGGAAGAGATGCTCATCATCAAGCTGGTCTTGTGCCCAGGTCATGAGGTAGTCAATGTACTTGGGGGCGGAGCACTTGATGGGCTTCTTGACCGTGTGTCCGTCTGCCCAGTGGTATTCGTACTTGGGCCCCGCGGACATGACTGCGCATGACTCTTCGCTGCAGAACTCCGTGATGGTGCCATACAGCATGTTGATCTGGTTGAAGAAGTCTACAGCTGAAACATATATGTAATTGTACAATTAGAATCACTACAAACTGTATACATTCTTAGCAAGGCGAAAGTTCCAGACTAGAAATTACTAACATACATAATATTATACCACTGCAAAAAAAATCGGGAGAACTAAAAGAGATGTGGACCATTGCATTGTTATTACACCTTGACAAGCAAATCTCAAATTAGCCAAGGGTTTTGGTAATCTACAAGACGAATTAGCTTACTTTTTGTGTCACAATCATAATAGAAACCCACTAGGAGAGCCAACACTATAGTTATTTACTATTTCAAAAAATACCCAATGCATAGAAATAAGTTTTCATATCAAAAATAACATAATAGCTGCGTGTCACTCTGTTGTTCAACTTCAAATTTTATATCTTTGGCTTCTGTATGGAGCATAACCACAACTTCTCCAGTGTCTTGTGTGTTGTTGTTGGGCAACTGGCTACTGTTCTTAGGATTGTTCGGTTTAGATGCAGTGTTATGATGTGAGCAGTTGATCGTTATGACTCTTGCAGTTTAGTTAGTGGTTTGCATGTAACTACTGTAAAACACTGTGCTGTTACGTGGCAGGCATGTTGCTTACCATCAGGCACATGTACTACTGGTCTCGTCACAAAAAAAAACTGTATTGACTAGCAACACTCTGCAGTTTTACCTGCATAGTTCGCGTTTATTTTCACTGGGATAAAACGTAGCATAAAATATGTGTTTTCCAGAGTATAGTCTAAGTGTGTTCCAAATTTCAACTTGATCTGTTAATATGTTATGATGTGATTGAGCAATAAACATCAATACATTGACATTTATAATATTATTAGGATTATTAAACAAGTAGGAAAGGGGAAAAATTTGTTTAATGTCATGTAGTTGTGACCTACATGACAAATTTTACCTTAAACCTATTATCAGGAATGTAGTTAAGTATTTGTAGTAAAGGAAACAAGCCAAAGTGCCACAATCAGCAGGAAGTATGAGCCAGCGAGCTCGGCCAAGATGACTCAATGTAGGACATTGTTTAGAGACAATGCTCTACCCTCACATATAATTTGTATAACCAAAGTTAACATAACATTCAATTGTTTTGTAACATACTTAGAGGTTCCATATACAGGGCAATGCACTGATTTCCTCACTTACACTGATATGTCAAATACCATTTTGCATAATTTAGGTATACTTTTCACCACTTTTAACAAAATGTATTTTTTCTTAAATATCAATATGAGAATTTTCATAAATTAAGTACTTAATAGTTTTGTATGAACTCTTGATACTAAGAGCTAATATTTATAGCACCCTTAAATTACCAAAGGCATTCTCGATGGAATTGTTATTCTAATATTTAGTGGCGCAAATATGATGTATGCAAAGTATTATATTGTGAATTAATTTTCTAGTAAGATTTTTTTTAAAAACATTACACTTTGTGTTCAGTATACTGGAGATAGCAACTTAGGTACAGTATTTCTTAACTTATACCTGCAGATCCTAAACAATATTTTCTACAAGCTATGGTTTTGCACAGCTATTATATAAATATGGCTATTAATACTAAGCCAGGCAAATACAATAACAATGGGGTGTAGGCGTAAGGGTGCAAGGGCTTACTGTTAACGGCGACCCACTCGTTGAGGTCCTCCCCCTCCGGTAGCATGACGGCGAGGCGCAGGTTGCCGGAGCCAAGCGTGGCCGCCGCGTGCCGCATCAGGTCGTACTGGTGCGTGCCCTCCGGGATGTTCTTCTTCGGCTTGAACGTCTTGTTCGACCGACTGCCGCTGCGGACCAAACTTTTCTTATACACACACGACTCGCACACGGGGCGGATGGCACGACCCTGGCCCTGGGGCCCTAAAGGGGCACCGCACCTTCCCGACTAGCATTTTATAACAGTTGTAGCTCGAACGGACGTAAACAAGACGTCAGCGCAAACGAACGGAAGATGTTTAGTTATAAATAGACCTACCATTGTGCAGCTATACAAATGAGAATACTTACAATAGGAAACTCATGTTGTGGCTTAATATTCTCACTATATTCCAATAAGTAATTAAAATCTGGAGTAGCACCAACACAACAAAGGTATATTTTACTTGAAAAGCACCATTTCTTCTGTTTTTTTTACAGAATTTGAGTCATTTTTTATTTGATTGATTGATTGAATTACATGGTATTGTTTTTTCACTCCTGTGTTGGCATCACACTACTAAACATCTTGCGTTTTGGCGAACCTCTGTTAGAAGAAAGTTTCGTGTACGAAAATTTCATAGAATGTTAAACAAAAAAGTCTATCTGAATTTTGCAAAATTTCAGAGTTTACGAAATTATTATAACGCCAAAAACATTTTTAGCCTAATTGCAAACACTTCACTTGAAAAGCCAAATATAAAAAAAAAATTAGCCGTCAGCTGACAGTAACATTAGCAATAACTAACAGATCAATTTTCCATCGCAGTACGCGATTTTTCACGAGCAATCAATAGATTTTCTGGAAAAGGATATAATTTTGTAGTTTACTTGATATTGGTCATAATACTTTCAAAATGCAGGGGCTCAGCATCCAAAGTTTGAAGAAACACAAAGCTGTAAGTGCAAATATTTTAATATGCATGCATTTTATACTGCGTCTCGATCTGTAGTGTAGTCTCGAGTGCTTACATAATTAACCTAAAATTCTCTATCAATAATCTATCATCAAAGTAATCAGCTACGCCAGTGGCTTAGACCTTTCAATGTTTTAAAAAATTAGGTAAATTGTTTGCAAATTACGGTAGAGTATGAAGTGTCTAAATCACAGGGTGGGGTCTCTCGGCAGGCCAATGTTTTGCCAATGAGACGACGAGATATCTAGGTCTAATTAAAAACATTTACGTCTGTTTGATTAAAGTTGAGATATCATCTATATCTTCTAAATACAATCCATCTAATTACCTAGTGTTTTTGTCTAATTTCAGTCAGGTTTAACAATAAAATGGATTGCTAAACATAAATTAGATAAAGTGATAAGAGTACTTTAAAATTCCAACTCATAAATTTCCAGCACATTGAACTGTGAGCGCTGCACTGATTTTCTGCTTAGGGCATTTTGTGCTATTTGTTATTTTGTAGTGTATATTCAAAAATAAAATCATGGACCTCTCCTAACTGTTACGAGTTATTTTTTGTTTAAATAAAAAGTGACGAGACGAGAGGACATGTGCCTGATGGTAAGCAACATGCCTGCCACATAACAGCACAGTGACATGCAGCTGTTGGAACAGGAAAAGTCCCAATCATTACCTAGCACTGCGATGCGCTGTAAGCCCTGTAATTTCTCTGGAGTTTATTGAAGAGTTTACTAATTCATTTGACTGATCAACATTTACAGTTTTTATATGGTTGAATTTTTAGACTCAAGCTCAACTAAGCTCTATATTCGGCTGTAGTGAAATAGATTGGCAAGTGGAAAAGATGACCAGTTTCCATAGAAAAATTGTTGAGTTGGTATTTATTTTGTGTAGTGATAGCCCATACTCATACCATTTTGTAGAGTTAAACTAGGAGGACTGCTACATTTCTATGACAAATTTTACACACAATTACCCTTGAATCTTTGCTCTTATTAGGTTTGTTCCACGCACACAGTCGTTATGGCTCACCTTCCCGTCGCGATCCTGTGCCACTACTACATTTGCCTTAATAAAGTTGTTACTGAAATTGAGTCAACTAAATTCTTGATTTGCATGTTTGTATATAACTTTTGTTGTTATATCATCTTATGTCAAAAACTAAAGTTTTGAACGAATGCTTCTTGTACACTTGGATATATATCATCTTATGTCAAAACTAAAGTTTTCAACGAATGCTTCTTGTACACTTGGAAAATAAATGCTGAGAGGGAAATGTTTAATGATAGGTTTGCACATCGACAGTCAATAAACTGCATGAAGTTAGCTGGCAGCTGTCTCTTCCAAGCGAATTTTCACACCAACACCTAAATTTAACACACTGAAGATAATTGCATGTTTTTTTTAATTTGTCTATGACCTCTGTTGACTTCTAATGCCTTGCCAACTTTGAGTTAGTTCAGTAGTGTGTTGTGTAGCCCGAGTTTGGGTTTGGATTTTACTGATGGTTCCATCTTGGTGTCTTCAAATTGATTGTAAATCGGTTTCTTCTGGGTAAGCACACTTCATCATAGACCACATTGTCACATAACATCAAATAAGATGGCGGTCAAGTGTAAACATGTATAAATTTTTTGGTGAAAGACTACTAACAGTGGTAAAGCTATTGCAGGTGTACCTATTGAAGGTTAGTGCTAGCACTAACCTTCAAGTGGCTTGTTGCTTACTGTTCATTTTATACTTTGAAAATGTATACATTTTGTTTGCTCTTTTTTTTGGTTTTTCATTAATTGGCATCTGAATTGTACATTTATGAAGTCAAATTCTTTATTCATAAATGTACAATTTACATGTAAAATATTATTGAAAAAAAACCATAACAAATAGCATTTTTTTAACCTAGAAGAAACCAATTCACGCTCGAAATACATAGCATAGAAATAGTAATACATTTTCAAAATTTAAAATTAACATTTCACTGATAACAATTACTGTACAGATTAGTGTGACAACTATAAGTACATATTTATGTATTACAAGTATTGTAATGAATGAAATGAAAGTTTCGGCTGGTCTAGTCGGGAGAACGGCGCCTGCCGATCCGGAGACCCCGGGGTTCAAACCCCACACGCACCACTGTCTTTTCGAAGTCATGTGCGTAATGCCGTTAACTTAAAACAGTGAAGGAAAAACATCGTGAGGAAACCGACATGTACCTAGAATCTTTCGAAGTCATGTGTCATCCACCAACCCGCATTGGGCCAGCGTGGTGGATTATGGCCTTAACTCTCTCCTTGCGAGAAAAGGCCCGAGTCCCAGCAGTGTGAACATTTAGTGGGCTGTTGATGATGATTGTAATGAATAACGTAATTTTTAAACTATTTTATATTAACTTTACCACCACTCACTAAAAACTAAACTCGGTGTAACTATAAAACGTTTAATTGATGAGCTAGCATTTTATTCTGTTTCTGAAATTGTCTAAACTTGCGGCCGATTTAACTATTTCAAGAAGACAGTTATAAACTTCCTTCCATTTTGTGAGAGATGATTAAATGATTAAGAAATAAATGTTGTCGCAGCTGATCCCGTTGTACGTGTGCACGGGCATCGGCTGCGCCATGGCCGTGGCGTACACCATGCGGCTCGCCACGCGCTCCCCCCGACGTGTCCTGGAACAAGAAGACCAACCCTGAGCCCTGGCAGGAGTACCGCGACAAGCAGTACAAGGTAACTACTCATCATATGCAATTAAATATATCTTTATCATTTTCATACCCTTATCCCACTGTAGATGGGGTCGGTACAACATGTACGTTTCCTCAATTCATATCTAGCATTCGTCAAGTTTACTCCTTTCCTATTCATGTCGTTTTGGTAACTATTAGTCGGCGCAAAACTTTATGAGCTGTCAGAAATAAAGCACGAATATGGAAGGCCGTGTGGCCAATGGTATGGTGCTTGCAGACTTGCTTGTGTTTACGTATTGTCAATTTACCCAGGGCACTGCCAAAAGGCGGGAGCGTAAATGTATGAGCCCTCCTAGATAATGCTTGTGACTCCTCCTTGTGACAAGCTATACAGCTACTCACAACTTTTTTCATCTATAGAAATAAATAAAATTGGATTGTCTGTAATATCAAATTAACAGCTTTTTACTAAGTCAGTTGAAAGTATATACTCGTAATAATATGTATGTATCTAAGAAAATATTTTAAGTTTTTTTGTCTCTGTTCTGCATAAATTCTAAAACGGTCTAAAAAACGATTATGACGGAACATACCATACGCCACTCTTACTTCGTGCACCCTGGGCCGTGGTGCACACAACAACTTGCCTTGGTGGTATCTTGTTGTGTGATGGCGAATCCCGGGCGGGGCTGGGAACTCCTCAACACGCGCTCCTCACCCCCTTGAGCTGTGCGTGTAGAGGTTTGGGAGGAAGACTGAAAGACTTGGGAAGGTTACTCGACTGATATATCGACCAAGTAAAATTCCTAAGTCTTCCAGATGACGGTCCGCCACGAGCACTCTGATTAGCAGAGGGCTCAGTAGAAGGACAAGGGCCGCGATGCGGCATAGAGGCAAGACCGCGGCTATCTCTAGCCGCGGTAGTAAGGGTGGACCTCTCGCTGCCGATCATCTTCGCCGTGAGAGGTGAGATGAAAGCTTCTTGACAGTGAGAGGTCGTGGTGAGTTAAAGGAGCGAGAGTTGGAAACCTCTCGCTCCTGACGCGAAAGCGGACACGGGGGCGAGCTTAGAGAGTCGCCACTCTGGGCCTGCACCCCGTCTCCACGAAGTCCGAAGGCCTGGGGCATCGGATGCGTAGGGCCGTCCGACACCCCACCTAGCCTTCGAAGAGGTGACGCGCTAGAGCCAAACGCGGGGGTATCAACGCCCCCCGCGAGGCAGGTCCGCAAGGACAGTGGCGGGTGGGTCAGGGTCGTGGACGGGAGTGCGAAAAGTGACCTCGCGACCCTGACCCCTAGAGGAAAAATATGTGGGAGTTTTAGTCGGTAGGGCACATCATGTCGTCTCCCATGGTGTCGAGCCCGACATACCCTACTATGTCCCTGCATGGTGGGCATACGTAAATGTATTTCCCCCACATACTTGGGGTATATAATTAGGGTTCCGTGTAAAAAAAGAAAGCCCTTAAAACGCGGTTGAAACCGCGCCGCATGTTAGACAAGAATTATTCACAAAAAAATTGTAAAAGTTCCACTACGCCTCAAGCTGCTGCAGAAGCTGCTGGGCTTGCTGGAGTTGGGTTGGTGGGAGTGAAGCCTGCCTCCCACACACGCAACACAGGCGCACCGAGACATCGAGTTGCGGAAACAGCCCGCCCACAAATCCTGACCGGAGCGCTACTACTACTACACTACGCCTCAATAATTACACATTAATTTCATTAGTCAGTTTATTTAAGACCAAAGTAAAAATTCCAATTCCAATGTGTAATAAATATAAATATCGTTTTTGTTTTAATGTAACAATATGTAATTTTAAGTAATACAACTGTTGAAAATTTGTGAGCAGTATTAACTATAGGTATAAGACATGTGTTCTAAGTCAAATGAATTCTAGATTCAACAGTATATTATTAAAAATAATAAACTTAGAGTTATAGCAATATGTGCTCCTAAAACAGATATTTGGACCAGAGCGCCCAAGATGCAGGGTCAGTCTAGTTTGGGGCTCAATGTAAACTGTACAGCCATTGAAAAATTATTTAGTCATAAACTCTCATTATTATTATATCTGTGAACCGAAAAATGTGACAGCAATCAAGGTTTTAGGGACAAACTCAAATTCCATAGGACAAATTCAAAACATGTTTCTCTTTTTTCAGTTCTACTCGCCGACCCGGGACTACGCGAAGGAGGAGTGCCCCGCCCCCAAGTTCTAATTCGTATTATTAAATGTACTGATAATCAAGTGTACTACAAACCTAGAAGTTTATTATTTAATAAATAGCTGCAATGTGATACTACTTCGTTTTATTTAGCTTGCATAGAAGGTGAGGCGTTCCCCGATTAATGTAAAATATTATGAGGAACAGCTAGGTGAAAAATACGTTAGATATAGAAATATGTATATATGTAAATATAATATATTGATATTCATGAAAATTTATCAAACGAAACGCGTTTATTTCCTTTGACACTACCGCTTGGCACTACTGGTAGAGTCATGGGAAATTTTACTTTCCCATGGCAATAGTGGTAGTGCTACGGGTAAAAGCACATTTCCCGTGACACTACACTGTCGTTAGTAGTATCACGGGAAATAATATTTCCTGTGACACTACTACCGAAATGATGTTTCCCGTGCACGTGTGGTTATTTTTCACTGACATTTAATGGAAAAGCATAAAACTGTTTCATTTCACTTATTATTTAATATATGTAGTGCTTTGTAAAAATTTGCTAAATTACGTTATTGCTGTTTTTTTAACCGACTTAAAAAAGGACGAGGTTCACAACAGTTTTTTCGAGTGAATTCAACATGTTTCAACATGTGAAGCGATATCGCCTACAATGGTAAACCAAAGGTTTTGATGGTTATTTTTATGTTTGGTATATTATAGTTCAGAGACGGTCCAAAGATCATTTTCAATAAAAATAAGTAATCTCATCTGAGTTGATTTAGTTATCACTCACAATTCGTGACCAGCCCTTTATCAGTTTCGAAAAAAAATGCTTACACATTCGCTGCTAGACATTTTTAATAATAAGGCGTTTTTACTGAAATAACACGCCAGTCGCGGCTAGCCGCACTCGCGTTGCATCGTGTAACGTGAGTACGGAAAACACGCAAGGAGTGTTTTACGCGCTAGGCGCGAGTAGCCGCACTGCTGTTCAGACGAGCGACGCCAGTGCGGACAAACACACCTGGTGTGAAACACGCCGTATGCGTGAAGCAGCACTGGTGAAACGACAATACAATTTTAATTAAAAAAACGGTTTACAAGAAGCAAAATTTTGGTTGGGTTTAATTGCACATAATAATATAGAAACAGTTCTGTGTGAGTATGTATGTCTATTTAGAATAGTTACAGTAGAGAATATGCATACCATTTATTTTGTCTGAAATACCCTTTTCTCTCATCTTTATTATGTCTCATTATATTTAAATTGGTTTTTTGGGATACATACTTCTTTAGATACCGAATGAGACTAATTTATTCATTTATAAAACGGGATAAAAACTACTTGAAACTATTAACATTGTAAAATTAAAATTATCATCATTATCAACTCAGTATCAATTATGTACGTATTAATACGTACCTAAAAAAAGATATAGATTTTTTACCGATTTCAAAGAAAGAAGAGGTTCTGGACTGATTTTTTTGTATGTAAGTTTCGCGATTGTTCTAATTGAAAATAAATTTTGATGGTTGTTTTACTTTAGAGTACTTTTCTGTTCTTATTTTTACAAAATTATGTTAATTGAGTAATTTATTTCAGTATTGATTAGTAGATAGACTTGATCCCAAAACCTGTTACATTAAATCCTAAATAAATAAATTGTAAGTTCAATGGCCTGGCCTGGTAGCTTAGTTGGTAGTAGCTCTGCCTGCGAAGCCGAGGGTCGTGGGTTCGATCCCCACCCAGTGCAAATATTTGTGTGATGAATTCAAATGTTTGCACTGTGTCTGGGTGTTTCTATGTATAATAAGTATGTATTTAAAACTATATAAGTATTATATCAGCTATCTGGCTGCCATCACACAAGCTTTCCTTAGTTTGGGGTCAGATGGTGTTGTGTGTGAATTGTCCACCAATATTTATTTTTATTTAATATTTAATGTAACAAAAACAAAATGCGGTTTAGTTTTCTTTCACCTTATTATATTTCGTACAACCCTAGCACATTTGGCCAGTGACGTAAACAGACGAAAAGGCACGCGGTGCGCACGGCATTCACAACTCTTCGTGCGTGTGCAAAGGTGTATTTTTGCTTGCTGTACTATCGTGCACATGCACTTTTATTCGAGAGTGATGCATCTGTTACGAAAAGAATCTCGTACTTCTCACTAGTCTGTCGGCTTCTTTTATGTCCTTTGTTTGGATTTCGTCGTCACACATGTTGTTTAAAAAAAAATCTAAACAATGATGTTGTTCCTTTTTTTTGTATATTTGTTTGAGTTCTTTGTAAACTAATGTACTTACCTATTCAAAAATATTGCAAATTGTGACTCCAAATTCTTTGTTGTTACCGCCGAGCCAATAACTGATAGCTCTTTTCTTAGAATATTTTGTGTTTGTTATTCGTTAGGTACTTTTCAAAAATAAATTACTTTATCTTGACCATAGGGCAGTCTGGGTAAATGTTGCTTTTCTGGCGATAGTTACTAGTTTTTAACACTATTTTATTAGTTTGGTATGTTTTAATCTATGTAATAGAACTTTTGAACAAGATTTTTGCTTAAAACGACGAATAGATTTGAAACTGCACACTTATCAAGGAACGATAATAACTGACTGTTTTCCGACTGTTTACTGATGGGCTACCTTATATAGCAATCAGCCGTGGAAGGTATCTAGACGCCATTCGAATAGTAGAACATTGCTCATCTACCTAATACCTGTAAACGAGCAATTCTTGCATGTCAGATTATAATCTAATAACGCTATTTTATGAACTAACCTACCGTGAGATTATAATCTCGTGCATTATATCTACGAATCAAATATTGACACTTTTATTTGAAGAGTGCCTTTAATAAACGTAATTTATTCGAATTTTGTGGCTTTAAAGTTTCCAAACAAAATCAGTTCAAAAAATAATATACTTATGTTGGTATTAGGTAGGTACTTGAAAATATAATTAGTCGGTATTAGAGGCATTGTCTCGTACTAATTACCTCTGTAGCATATATTTTTTTTTATTAAAAAACGAACAAATACTCCTCGCATATATTTCCGCTCTAGCGTTACGTTATTGTAAAAAAAATCTGACATCAGAGGTAAGTATTGTTTCGTATCAATTACTATTAGGAGAACACCAAGCATGACTTGTTTTATTTATTAATAAAAAAAACGATAAAACACGCCTCGTGTGTACGTCCGCACTGGCGTTTCGTCTTTTGAAACACACACGTTTGTGTGGCGCCGCACCGGTGCATTGCAATGCAGCTTTACACGACAGGCTAAACACCCGCATACGCGTTGCACTAAATAAAACACAACGTACGTGTTTTCAGCAGCCAATGTGTAAACAGTTCTTTCCTACCCAGATGGTCTCAGTAGGTGGACGGTGGTAAGTAGCCCTCCTGCTTAAAATATGTATATTCGATGTATGGTAGTATTATCTCAACTTAATACGCCATACATTCATACTTTTGCCTGTTCAATGAATACGATTTAAAACAGCATTTGGAAATAATATCCTATTGATAGTTTAATTTAAAATGCTAAAGAGTAGGAAGTACAATATTTGAGGATTAAAACTACATAGTATCATCTTCACTAGTCTTATAAAACAACCAATTAAACTTGGTTTACCATAGGTGCACTCATCAAACTTGCTGAACACGATGAAAAGGAATGTGTTTAAATTTGGGTGTTAGTAAATAAATACATTATGATAAGCAGACATACATTTTCAAACTTTGAAACGCGTTTATCTCAAAACTAGTTTTTTACCACAAATTATTGGTATTCTTTTGTTATGAATACAATTTTTAATTACATTTTAAAAACGTGTTTATTATTTCTTTCAGTTTAGTTTTGTTCCCTAACAATCTCTCTATGTCTGAACGGGCCTTTTAGTTTTTGAAAAGTTTAGTAGTGCCATGGGTAATGAAGCAATCCACGGGAAATTTTACAGTATGCAATTAATCAGCCAATAAGAGCAGTAGTGCCACGGGAAAATAAAATTTCCCATCACTCTACCAGTAGTGCCAAGCGGTAGTGTCAAAGGAAATAAACGACGAAACATTAACGCTACCTTGGTACTATTTAAACAGGTTTTTTGCATTCTTCTGATTAACTTCTCATCGTAAATGTCAAAAGTTTGAATGTTGGTTGTGCACAAGGGCATGCGCGGTCCGAGGGGGGGGGGGGGTCACGGGGGACATGACCCCCCCCAAAATCGTATACGTCGAACAAAAAATCTAAGAAAATTAAAAATATCTAATAGTACATAGACTATTTTTAACGCGGAAACAACTAGAACAGGAACTACGAGGGTAAAACCTTGGGGGACTACTAGTAAAGTATTTTTTTGCTCGATTTATTGTATGTCTACTTGTGACCCCCCCCAAAACCTGAGGCTGCGTACTGGTGACCCCCTCCAAAATTCGAGGCTGGGACCGCGCCTGCACAAGGGCGGATTCAGGGGGTTAGTCACGGGGCTCATGACCCCCTTCCTGGGCAGAGTCCAGAACCTAGGTAAAACACTAAAACGCACGCTTGCTCTTATCGCACGGTCTTGTTACTTGAATGACTATGTGATCACTGACCACCCCTAGTTACAATCTTGGTGTCTTCAAATCAGGAGAGTGAATCGGTTTCTTCTAGGTAAGCACGCTCCATCGTAGATCGCATCGTCGCTTAGCACCAGGCAGGCAGATGTTGGTCAAATGCGAACCTATTATAGTTAAATAAAACCTTGGCGCCAAAGTTGCCCTTGGTTGTGCATTAGTATCTGAACAACTGCAAAAATCAGCCTGAAAGATCGAGTCTAACATAACACTACTTACTTTTATCTCGCAAAACTGGAGAGCACCTTAGGCAATAATCCTTTTTGATTTGATTTTGTTTTGCATTCTTTGGATGATGTTGATATTGGAGTTACTGGCACTACCCCATAGTTGGATTCCATATGTCCATATAGGCTTAATGCTCATTTTATAAATAAGCAGCTTATTATCGGCACTGAATTTACTGTTACGGCCTAGAAGCCACAGGAAAGTTTTATAAGTTGCATTTAGTTCTCTTTTGGCTTTTACATGGTTTTTCCAAGCCAATCGTCTGTCCAGATGCATACCAAGATACCTAACTGAATTGCTACATGGCAATGATGCACTACCAAGGAACACTGGTGGACATTCTCTTTTTCTAAGGGTGAATGTTATTTGCACAGATTTGGTAGCACTAGCCCTGATTTTCCATCTCTGCAACCAGGTGTTGGTTTCATCCAGCCCTTTTTGCAGTGAGCATGAAGCTTCCACTCATTATAAATAAGTTAGATAACATAATTATCTTAAGATACAATTTGTTTATGTTAAGACTATCAATGGTATTATAGGACGTGTAGTCAAGAATTATACTACACCTTTATGTATAATTCTTCTGTACGTGTTTACAATGATTTGAATGATTTTTTTTATGCGTTTAGGTAGCGCCTTGGTTGGTTTAGATTAAAATAACCAGCCCGTCAGATGGCGCTGCAGTTGGTATCTAGGTTATTATTCGAGCGAAGTCGGAACGGGCCGCTAGTATTAGTATACATTCGGTTCTATGAAGGAACAGGACCCATACAATATTTTATAATTTAAACAAAAAAAAATTTTCTTAAAAATATATTTACTAAATGTTAACATAATAAATTTTTATACAGTAATAATAATACAATTATAAAACAAATGAGATTTTACCAAGACACGTCTTCATGCTGCTGACTTCATTTTAATAACAAATCTGGATACATATGACTAGAGAATGCATTTTATGCTGAAGAAATTATTCGCAAAACATAACGCAACATTTATTACTAAGAATATGCAAATCTTATTACGTTATACAACTCATTTTACAACATCCTCCACTCAAACAAGAAATGGTGGAGGCTTAGGGGTGTCTTAGGACATATTGGTTTCCTCAGAAAGCTCTGCTTTATTTTATCAATTGCCAGTGGTAAGGGCTTCACATGGCATCTACAGCCTGTAACGGTATATACGAACTGTACTTTGGAAAATACTTTAAAAGTTGCAGGTGAGCTCTGATAACCTCACATTTTGAGATGCAATGTTTTTACCAAAAGACCCAGCTGTAAAATGTCCCCCAATTAAAACAGCAGATAAATCTCATTACTGATGTTACATTAATTCCAGCTAACAAAATCTTCTAGTATATTTTTATCTAATTTGTTGATACATTTCTATTCAAACTAATTTGAGGCTGTCATTGCATAGAATCCAGTCTCTAGCCAGTTAATATCAGCTACCCACCGCGAGGCAGACACCTCATGTTCTCGTGTATAGTAACAGTAAAATGCATAGCACAATGCTCACTTACCTAGTATTTATAGCAACTTTGGAATACGATTACAATAGTATGAAAACCAACGTGATTGTTCCACATTTTTAATTAGTTCACGGGTAGCTCACGCATGATATAGATTAAGTTTCAGCTGCGTCCGACGGCCTTTTTTAAGAAGAGTGCGCGCACGTGATGCGTCCCGTTTGGCACTGCTGGTAGCGACGCGGCAAGTGCGAACTGGACTGACCATATTCATAACACGTGAGTGAACCGGGAATTAATTAAAAATGATTACAATAGCTTCACGCATAATCTAAAAGCTCTTACACAACTACAGTTTCTTAGTACCCTTTCCACATTGTTAGCTTGCTAAACTACAACTTATCTAGGACTGTACAGACAGTCCTGTGACCCCTGTGATGGTGTATTAGCTTCTACAGGTGACACGTTTCGCCTGTACCTACTAAGTTGAACGGTCCGCGTTGTTCCCATTGGTAGGATAACCTTTTTTTATGGAAAAATATTGCAGGATCGCGAAAAAAATCAGCGCCACTTTCGCTGTTACCGGTCTTAAAGATTATTTATTTACATACATAAAACATTTTGTATATATTATGTACCTGTTTTTTTTATAAAACAGTATTATTTTCTTCAATCCTAAATTGAAGAAAATAAAATTTTCGCGTTTACTAGCTGCGTACCGAGTTGGAAGCCGTGGCTGAGTTTTCACGAGCATGTATTATTTTTCCAAACACAATGCATGCAAATGAATCACTTCATTAAGTAATCCCACATGGACTACAAAATTTAACATGGATAAAATGTAGCCTGTAGCCATAACATATTATACATATTAATCCAGACAATGCTTACTACATTTTTATAACATCATTCAAATCCGTTATCTCTATAATGCCTGGGAATAAACATACACATAACTTTCGTATTCAAATATTAACGCTTTCTATATTCATAATGAGAATAATGCATACCTTTCAACTTAGTACAGACATAATGTGTAACTCCGTTACGTAATAATGTGTACATGTGCGAATATAGATTCAGTTAATATATCTACTTCCTTTATTTATTGATCAATCACATATCACAACTCTCCTTTCCTTAAGTTTTTTTTTTTTTTTTTCATTGTTAACGTTTTGGTTTTTCACAGGGATCCAGCCTCATTGGCCAGTGTTCAAGTGAACTCCATTAACTGATGGGTAACTGATGCGTCAGTCATAAGTCCCATTTTTCTTTTAATTTGCTTGTTTGCTTGCGCAGACTCGAAATTCGAAGGAATATAGGCCATTGCTCTGCATTGGCCCAGTATATAGGCTGAGATAATAATAACGCCTCGCCTACCTACGTAATCCACAGCTAAACCAAAGCTGGAAACATACAAGCATTGTAACACATGAAAATATGTACATTGTACAAGGTCTTTTAGAACTGAAATCATCTGGTACTAGATTTGTACAATATTATCTAATTAAAGTTAGTTTAGCCGATATTTGACTGTTGCTCCCGTAATATCTACACCACAATTACAAAAAATAAACACTGTTCATAACATTACTGTGCAATTGTTTGTTCATAGCATCATGAATAGTTCTTACCCGTTCCATAGGGGCTGGATCCAAGTACGAAAAAAACAGCTTAATTAATAATATTGTAGAATAAATTCAATGACGAAAACGCTTCAAAACGATAGTAGCTCACATCCTAAGTGTACGACATCAGAGTAACGCGACGCAAAGTGAAAATATTACGTGAAAACGTCAACTTACTTCACAGACATAAAGTTGAAAGTGTCATAAAATACAACATCATTCATTGTACTTTGAAAATAGTCGAACGTCGAACCCAACAATACAATGCAAGCATTGTATGGTCGAGTTGGTTCACAAGGTGAAATTGTGTAATTCTTGTGTTAATTGTGAGATTATCTGTAAGGACCAATCAGAAAATACATTCCTTGAGATAAGAAAACATAATTTAAATTGATCTGTAAATGAAAACGACTTAATTTTTGAAATTGCTCAAAAAAGTTAACTCTTATTATGGCTGTTTGTAGTTTAGGTGCAATTTCGCCAATGTCACGTATAAAGATAGACCTTCAAAAGCTGTGATTTCGTCTTCTACCGCCTATCTAAATCGTCTCTGAGTTTGTTATTGCTATCTCTATCATTTTAGCGGAAATTAAAGAGAGGGCAATATCTGAGCTAGGACAGTTTTTATTAGGAGGATCTGTGGGTGGACGTGGTTTGTAAACACATTGCGTCGCGTTTCTCGCTTTGAGCGTCGCGGTGAGGACGGCGAGCGTCGGCGACCCGCGCGGGTGACTGTGCGGGTTACTGCTGCGGGTAGGGGTTGTACCCGGGAGGCGGCGCGTGCGGGTAGTGCGGCGGCGCCTGCGGGTGCTGGTAGGGCGCGTAGGGCTGCGCGGCCGGCATGCGCGCGCCGGCGCTGGGGTACGGCAGCGTGGCGTACGGGTTGTACAGCGGCGGCATCGGCGCCGGCGCGTAGTACGGGTACGGGGACGCGCCGTACGGGAGCGGCATGCCGCCCGCGCTGCTCGGGTACGGCAGCGCCGACGGGCCGCCCTGCGCTGCCGTCGGCGGCGGCGGCCGCGGCGGAGCCTCTCTTTTCACTACCGCGGGCTAAAACAAATACATTTTTGAAGTGAAAACTTCTTGTATTCACCACAGACAGACACATATTTTTCGTGGGCTGCGAATTGACCTCAAGCGTCACGTTCATATATGAAATAAAAATTCGGGTAAACTCGGAACCATAGCCATTGACCATGGTCATGGCCACGCCCTCGAGTTTCACCCGCGTGGTTTCCAAAGTGACCTATCAAATTCTGAGGTTTAAGTTTTCACTTGTGTCGGCAGTCTCTATGACTACCAATTTTTTTTGCTATCGCCCCTGCCTTTATTACTATAAGTCAGTCTACCCAAGCGTCATCGGTTCACGGTTGACCTTCTCAAGATTCAAAGCAACCGCTACAAATCAATAGCAATATAAAATTGTGGAACCCGATTCTCTGTTTCTGCATATGGGTAAGATCAGGACACAAACCACATCTAAAATTCTACGTAGACGAAATCGCGGGTAACAACTACATTATATAATATAATACATCTTTGCTAGGACATTCTTTGATTCGAATGCGCCGCGCGCATATTGTTTAATGTCTATAATATCTATACTATCGAACCGATGGTGATGAAATATTCGCAAAAAACGCTAAGCTAAAAGAAATATAAAATAAAACATACTTTGTACAGAAACACAAATTCAGTCGTTTTTTACAATAACCTTCAAAATACTTGCAAATCTGCAAGACATGCAAATACTAACGAAGTAGCGGGTTCAGCTAATAAATAAAGTAGGGCCCAGCACACTTCCTTGCGGCACACCGAATCTAATAGGTAAAGTATTTCCAACATTATTACCTGTTACAACACACTGTTTTCAGCCGTAAAGATAACGTTGAAACCATTTCAAAGGGAGTTCTCTTCTTCCGACAAGTCCAACTTTTATGATCAGAATAGGGTTCGAAATAGCGTCAAAGGCCTTTGCAAGGTCTAAAAATACACTTATAACTTTATTGCCACTGTCTAACATTGATGCTACTTAAAATGGAACATTGGCGCCATAGTTGGCAAAATAGCGACCTATCTTTAACAAGTATTTTAAACACGATTTAATTCATTGTTTAAATACCGCGACGTTTCGGCAGCGTTTCGGCGGTTGTAACGCTGCCGAAACGTCGAGGTATTTAAACAATGAATTAAATCGTGATTAAGTCCTGTACATTATAAACATTATGTGTTCAAATCGCGAAAGTTTAAAAACAATATAAGTCTTTTAAAATTATTATAAGTGTTATGCAAGTAATAATGAGTGCAACCGACCTCCTCGGCGGCGGCGTGGTGCTGCGGCGGCGCGGGCGCGGGCCGCGGCGCCGGCCGCGACGCCTCCTGCGTCAGGTCCTTCAGCAGCTCCTCCTTCTCCGTCTTGCGAGCGAAGCAGAAGTCTTCCACCTTGCTCTGGTACGCCACCAGCAGCTGTGCAACCAGACACACCGGTCATACATTATACTTCGAGATTTAACAAGGTTGTCAGCGAGAAAAGTCATTTATTAAGTAATACCCCAAGCGGGTCGGGCGAGTGTGGGACGCACCTGCGTGAGGTCGTTGTAGAACTTGGTGCCCTCGGTGAGGTTGGCGGTGAGCTCCTGGAAGGCGTCATGCGCCGCGGCGAGCGCGCCCAGCGCGGCGTCGCGGCCGCCGGGCGGCGCCGGGCCGCGCGCCGCGTGCGCCGCCTGCAGGCGCGCTAGCAGCGCGTCCTGCGCGCGCAGCGAGCCCGCCACGCGGCGCGCCAGCGGGGCCAGCGCCGCGCCCAGCGCGCCCGCCGACACCGCGGGCTCGTCGATGGCGCCCGACTCCTGCAGCGCGGCCAGGAACTCGGCGCGCAGGTCCACGCGCGTGTCCTTCAGCTCCGCCTCGATGGCGTCCCGCTCGGCCTTCAGCTCCTCCACCTCGCGCATGAGCGCGCGCAGCTCGGCCAGCGCGCCCGCCGGCCCGGCGCCGCCCGCCGCCGCCGGCACGGCCGCCGCCAGCGCGTCCTCGCCGCCGCTCAGCCGCTCCACGTCCGCCTCGTGCGTGCGGAACTTGTCGCGCACGATGTCGTCGGCGCGCACCGCGTTGTCGATGATCTGGCGGTACTTGTCGCCGTTCGCGCGGAAGCTGTCCGTCAGCTTGGCGGACTCGGTGCGCGTCCAGCGCGCGCCGAACTGCTCGCGCAGGCTGGCGTCCGCCTCGGCCTCCTCGCGCAGCATGCGGTCCGCCTCGTTGAGGATGTCGCGGTTCCGCTGCAGCAGCTCCGGCAGCTCGGCCATGAGCCGGCGCAGCGCGGGCGCGCCGCCGGCCGCGCGCACGGCCGCCGCCTTGGCGCGGATCGAGTCCGGCAGCGCGCCGGCCGCCGGCTCCTCGAGGCAGGCGGGCAGGTTGAGCGAGGCGAGCACGCCGTTGAGCAGCTGCGTGGCCTCGCGCAGCTTGCCGATCTCGGCGGCGACCATGTCGGAGCGGCGCGCGTCGCTCGCGGCCAGCGCGCCGCGCACGCCGAGCGGCACCAGCGACGCGAACAAGTCGCGCCCGCTGCCGAACCGCTCGGGCAGCGGCAGGGCCTTCGCGACGGGCGCGCGGCCAATGGGCTCGAGCGCGGCGACGTCGGGCACGCGCTCGTGGTAGATGAAGTCGTTGTCCTTGACGGCAGCGGCGAGGCGGCGCGCGCCGCGGCCGGCCAGCTCGGCCAGGCGCGGCGCGGCGGGCAGGCGCTGCGCCGCGGCCCGCAGCGCCTCGCCCGCGGCCGTTAGGCGCGCGATCTCCTCGCCCACAGCGCCGGCCGCCTTGGCCACGGCCGCCTGGTGCAGCTGCGCCAGCCCGCGCATGGCCAGCTGCTTGGCGCTGACGGTGGGCAGCCAGTCCCGCTCCCACAGCGAGCGCTGCGGCTCCTTCTGCAGCGCGCGCAGCGCTTCCGTGTACAGCTCCTCGCCGGCCGCGCACACCTTCGCCACCATCGCGTCCTTCATTTCGTCTGCAGGCAGAGAGCGGCTGTCAGACACGCACGCATCGAGCGAGATGAGAATATTTTAATCCTCAAAACATCAGGCAGCATTTATTTCATTAAAATAAGTTACATTTTCAACAGACTCTCCAAATAGTGAAAACTTATGAACGGGTGAAACCGGAAAGCGTGGTCATGAGCATGGCCAATGGGAAATCCAGACACATTTCTAGATGGCCAATGACCATGGTCCCGAGTTTACCCGAAGATCTCTTATCATACCAGAGCGTGACGCTAGAATTCAATTCACGTCCTACAAAAAATTTGTATGTGCCGCGCCAAAAGGTTTCACTTCAAAAATTCGCGTTTCCAAAGATGAAATTTACGTTTTTGTGGTCTTTAAAAACATAAAGCAGAAGGTAGATTTTCGAAAAACACAAAAACTGACCGCGGATGCACTTGTAGGCGACGACCTCCTGCGCCTGCGCCAGCATGAGCTTGGCGAGCGCGTCCAGCGTGTCGGGCTGCAGGTCGGGCGTGGTCTCCTGGTGCACGGCGGCGGACACGTGGCCGCGCAGCCAGGCCAGCGCGCCGGCCGCCTGCTGCAGCAGCCGCGCCGCCGCCTTCAGCGACTCCTCCGTGTCCAGCGGCTGCGCGCTCGCCGCCGCCGACTGCGCCGCCGCCACGTTGAACAGCACACACACGCGCTCGTACGCCAGCGAGCTGATCGCTGCGAGACCACACCGTTATCGTGCATAACCAGCTTTATATTACCCAACTGCGGCCCGCGGCCTACTCTCACTAGTCCAACCTATCCAATCAATATAAGATAGTATACTCGATAACAATATATCATCGTCATAAGAACAAGCCCTGTATCGCCCACTGCTGATGTGCTGATCATAGTTCTCTTTGCATAAACCACTTGTCTTGATTGTGTACTAGTCTCTATCTATGAATCACAACATACACAGCTCACGATCACCCCACATTCATCAGTGACACACTTTAACTTATAGAATCGAATTAGAACACATCAGTGACACTCTCTATTCTACTAAATAGGCTTTGATCTACCTATTCTGTTGATTGATATTTACAAACTTAATTAAAATTACACTGGACAAGTAATTGATTTCAGTAACATTATTATCAATCTGATATTGCATGGCTGTTCCAAGCCAGAGATTATAACATACAATGAACAGTTTACTGTTATTGCTGTTTATATTCACCAATTTGTTCATTGAAACAATCCTGTGATATTGAAATAGTTGCCAAGGTCACCCTGCCATCCACATCATTACAATTACAATACTGGTAGTAAGCAGTTTAGATATGTATAGTAGAAAATTCTTACTAAGACTCATCCGGCCTCCAAATATGGAGCCCTTATCGAAGGCATCCTTCCACTTGAAGGGGATCTGCACCTCTTGCGGTGGCACCTTGCTCTCCAATGACACCAGCTGGTCATAGTAGCTGTAACACAAACAATTAAAATTCTAATTTTAAGGGTCTGTAGACCAGACTACATGATTTTGACGAAATAAAATTAAAAGGTCAGGAGTGATCTCCTATAGATTCTTGACAGAGAGACTGACGGATGCACAGACAACAAAGTGATCTTAAGGGTAGCGACACTTAACCACAGCTGTTATATCCAGGGCTTCATGACACACAAGTAGCAAACTTGCAAACAGTTTTGGCAGTAAAACCAAGATTATTAGTTTACAAACAATAATTTACTATGCTGAACTACCCACTCGAGAGGTAGTGGAAAATAATTGTTAGTTGTTGAATTAGAAAATATATTTTTTAAGGCTTTACAGAATACCCCTAATCTATGATGCGGTATGGCACTTTGGATTACAATCAGTTTGCTGTGTGGAACTTATTGAATTGTGAAGTACACTGGATGAACTGAATACAGAGTACTGCTGTCCCGCTAGGGGTGTATTGTTCTCTTACCTCCAGTAAGCTTATCCAGACCAGCCAAGCTCTTTTAATAGCGGAGGCTGGCCTTGGGTTGCTGCCATTCATACCACTACCAACCAGTTCCAGTATTGCACAATTGTAGATAACAAAAGGTATCTGGTCAATAGACTGATGTCCGACTTTCTATACTATTTATTATATTCATGATAAGAAGAAGTAACTTAATATTTATATCATATATTATTTTCCCAGTGATACCATTATGATTCATGCAATATCATAGATAACACAGATATTCACTTATTTCCCCATGTACACAATCATACACTATCAACAAACATATTACTCGTAGATTTTTTCATAATTGAGTTGTTTTTTTACTGGGTAAATTATTATAATTAACCAAACTAAATGAGAAATATAAGTACACCACACAACACGCCTAACAACTACTTGTTAATTATGAACAACATAATCAAATCCACCACCAGTTGGAAGCATGCCCAGAATATTACATGAATGATAGATAATATTTATGTTGGGCTAAATTAATACCAGAATTTTGGTCATTTGTCATGTTGACCAAGTCTTCTTGTAACCTACTAAAATATGAGATTTGTTCTCAGCCCGAACAAGTCTAATGTTTCAACACCAATTAGTTAAAATATGCAAGAAAACACTTCTGAAGTTTGCATATTTTGACATGCTCAGCGGAATTACCTGCTGCACCAGCACCACTATATAATACTAAACACTTTTTAAAACATAATTAAACTGTGTTTCTAGAAGACGTGACAGCTCCAAAGTATACATTGAGTTACATTTACCTAGTTCAAGTCATTGAAATAATTATTGGTACCTTTTGTTTACTATTTTCATTTTGCCAATCAGCTGTTTTTGATTCCATGAGCTGAGTATCAGCTGATAAGACTAAGACAATGAATTCCTTTTTACTTTGGTGAATAGATTTTGTATAGTGTGTGTATAGTCTAATTAAATGGCTTAATTTACAGTGAAAGGCTTAATTATTGCCTACTTTATAGTCATTTACCAAGCAAAACATTACAGTTGTTCTTTGTATTAGGTGTGGTCAAGTACAACGAAATAGGTATCCGGAAATAATATAAAATGAATTGTTACCTATTTTTAACGAGAATTCGTGTTGCCCGATGACAGTAAGCATGTAAATACCTACTTGAGCGGTATCAGAATATGACATCACTGTTTAAAACTAAAATTAATTTCTTATGGTCTAAATTGGTTGAGTACAAGGAGTATAAGTAAAACTACGATTTGGGCACTATAATGTTGAATGATCGTGATTCAAGAGTGAGTCATACAGAGTAGGATTACCTGTAAATAACGTCGAGAGAAGACTTCTCGAACACCTTCCAAATGGCGTTAGTACGCAGTCGGCTTAGCTCGTTCAGGGCATCAGTATAGTCTTCTTGGCTCTCGCCTCCACTAGACTGTATTAAATTTTTCAATGGTTTGATTAAATCTACGTCCGAAGACTTTTTAAACGGCACAAACAATAACTCAGCCATTTCTACGACAGACTGACATGAATGAGAATTTGAAAATGCCCAATGCTATGCTGTCATCTGTCATGCGGCCATTCCGACCTAAGCTGTCACACTCACACCTCACACGATTTGGTTTTTTTTCTTGAAGTTGAAGTTGACAAAAGTAACGTCAAACATTAATTAATCATTCAAACGTGTACCGAATCACTCTACTATCATCTGAGCAAAAATCGAAGATTGTTAAAAATATTTCAAACAAAACATTAAATTAACGTCCTATAAATGCCTATAAAATATGTCCATAGGGTTACACTAAGTATTTCGAAACGTTCTGTTTTTTTCACCGCTTAAATATGGCCAGACTCCGCCTAAGTAGCTCATGTTTAAAAAAAGTCTCATGATAGGAAAATAATTTGTGTGTTTTACACTTTCTCTAAGTGCCATAAGCGCCTTAACCCTTCCTATGGCAGACGCCATTGGAAAAAAATGTGCCATGGTGGCAGCCTCCCGTTCCGGTCGTGATAAAATAAACGCCCAGCTGGCAGGCGACCGGAACGGTCAGTAATTTGATGCCGCTGTTTTCATTCGAAAAGCGCACTTTAAAACACGGTATGCACTATTCTAACGCATACAACTGCTAGAACGTTAAACAAAGACAGAATATAGACGCTTTCTTAGGTAGACTTACATATGTTTTAAAAAAAAAAACTCATTGATTCCGGACTTGCTATCGCCGAGTGGTTGGAAGTGTTTGTGCGTCTATTTTCAAGTGTTTTTAAGTGGTTGACGACAGTATAACGAGATAAAGTTTTGAAAAAGCGATGGAAAGGTATGTAATCAGCCTATTTCTTTGTTTTTGTACGTGTTGTGATACGCTTTTCGTGGTAAAACATTGAAATCTAACACCTACTCAGGCTTAGCACACGCTCATGTCGGCCAAACAAACCATTCATTTAGCACCAAATATTGGTAGATTTGTGGAATTTATGGAAACAATGAAATAATTACTCATCCATTAATCTTTTCCAAATTGTAAATTTATTCAAATCTTTCATTAATTAGAGAAATATCGAAAAAAAACACGCGTCCCTCCACTGACCGGACCGGGACGATGACAGTTAGGTTATTTCGGGCACCGCGGCCATTTTGTTCACTCGCTATCATATTATGGATAAGACTATTGAATCTACTTTTATATGGTGTTTGGTTTGCTTTGTATTTTTGTGGCCGCAATATTAAAAACAAAATAAAATAAATAGTTATTTAAGGGGGCTCCATACAACAACGGTGATGTTTTTGCTATTTTTGCTCGATATTAATAATAATGGTACGGAACCCTTCGTGCGAGGCCGACTCGCACTTGGCCGGTTTTTTATATTTATATAGTGACACTGCATTTCATAAGTAAATGTGCATTGATTTCATCATCATAATTAGCCTGAATCCACTGCTAGAAAAGCTTCTCCTAAAGCCTATAAATGTGATTGTATTTACAGATTTAACCTTATTGCAATTGAGGATTTGCCCGCTGGGGAACCGATAGAACAGGCATTGACGGAGCGAAGTAAGCGTTCATGGAACCCGTAAGTATCAACCCCCACCCAATTTATTTTTATTTTATTTGCCAACTTTATCACCATCAACATTTAGCTAACTGTCAATATTATAATACATTATTATTTTCAGCCGAAATTATGAACCTGACGGAGAGCACATCCCAGTAATTTTGTCTTCAGCTGCGATGCGATTCCGCCATCACCGGCAATGTATATATTTTTAAAATAAACTGAAAAAAAACTTTTTATATATATATATTTTCTAAGAACAAATAAATAATATTCTGAAACAACAGAAACCATATAAATACAGTAACTGACCGGATCCGGTCGTTCGCCAGACGGAGGGTAAAAAGTCGCATCCATGTTAAGACAGCCGTTTTCGCGTGCCATCTTAGTAAATAATTGTTGTTTTATTTCATCATTTTCTAATAAATGTTCTATGAAAACACCTTTTTTATATCTTACAAGCCTTTTGCAAATTTATTCATGTTTTAGGAAAATACATTATTAACTCATAAAAATAATTTGATACTACAGTACAGATCATTGTTTGAATATACCTAATTTTTCTTAGTTTACACAGGTTTTATTTGAATCTTAATATCTTTATAATCTTACATATTTCAGACGTATATATTTAACACAATTGAGATTATGAACCAAACATCAATATAAACACACATTTCAACTCACTTGATCAATATATTTCTCAGAACTAAGCTTGTAACATGAGCTATTTTCAACATCCGGCGCAAGATCTACCACTGCAGCCGATTTTTTGTAAACGTTCTACTGATATTTTTTTTGTATAGAATGATGTGCAATTCTTAGGATTATGTTTTGAAGTAGTGTTTGTCAAAGCAAATTATATACAAATATGATCGCTTAGTTGTTTTATTAAATATTTCTGTTAGTATTTATACCTAAAATTGGAACAAAATCTAAATCTGCATATTTGACTCAAATTAATTTTCTATTTTCACACCTTTGCAGTTATTATTAGTATAAAATCTAATAGCTTGGTTCTTTGTGATTCTAAACCTATAGCATAATGCACTGGTTTTGAACAATAAAGCAGTTTAATTACAGTTTTTCTAAAAAGTATCTTCTAGGGGGAAGATAGACCTCTGCCAGACAAGGGTTTTTTTTCATTATGGCGGCCGCCAGATAATATAGCTGACCGGACCGGGACGCTGCCATCCGAAGGGTTAAAACAACAGACACGGTAATATTATTATATTTATTACCGTGCTACAGACTACCACAGACTAAGTGCAGACTACCTACCAAAAAAGATTTTGTTACGAAACTATTTGAATTATGAATGAAAATATGACACTGTATCGTAAATCATATCGTAAGAAAAAAATATTAAAAATAATCAAAATTGTTAGTTGCTGACAACTATTCACATACTCTCCAAATGGTATTACGCAAACCGGCATTGAAACAGTAAGTTTATTGTGTACGTATGATGAATAAAACTGGTTAAATTAAACGTGGTGAAACTATCAAATCATGCGGCGTCAAAAAATAAGTTTTCTTACAACTAGTTCAGAGTTCCTCGTTCCTCCTCATTACCAGAAACCCTCACAATTTTAATTTGTCAATTCTAACCTTCTCCAAAGCTTTACTTACGATGACCGATGACTTAGGTACCCTATGTAACACAACATATAATATTATGAACCTAATATTACGGACCGATCTGTCATCATCAACATCCCACTAAATGTTCCCACGGCTGGGACTCTGGCCTTCTCTCGCAAGGAAAGGGTTAAGGCCAAAATCCACCACGCTGGCCCAGTGCGGGTTGGTGGATGACACATGACTTCGAATGATTCTATAATAGGTACGTACATGTCGGTTCCCTCACGACGTTTTCCTTCACCGTTTTAAGTTAGCGGCATTACGCACATGACTTCGAAAAGACAGTGGTGCGTGTAGGATTCGAACTTGGGGTCTCTGGATCGGCAGGCGCCGTTCTCCCGACTAGACCAGTCGAAACAATATCATAGATCTGAAGAGTTTATTTATTTAAACGCACCAATCTCAGGTTCTCAGAAACCTCTAGACCGATTTCAAAAAAATATTATTTCGTTGGATATGTAGGTACGTGATAGGCGGCTATATGCAAATATTAAATGCATAATATACTACGGACGAAGCCGGGGCGGACCGCTAGTGATCTATAAATTACTTTGGTAGTACCCACCTACATTTACTAAATGAGCGCAAGTTGTGTTATGAATAGTGAGGGGGAAGAGGAGTTCGCGGCTACGCAGTGAACATGCGCAGTAGAGCACTCAGCCTAGCGTCGGCGCGCCGATCACGGTAGAGACTACACAGGGTAGAGTTGAAAAGCAAGGCAAGAGCCCGCGAGGCGCCTACCCAGTCGGCCGCGTCCGTCCGCGTGTCACCGCCCCGCCTGCTAACTGTTGCGTCGCACGTCGTCGCCCTCATCGATCCAACACTTCGCGACGAGTGTTTTTGTTTTGGTTAGTGTACGAGCGGTCATTTCACTCAGCTGATATTGAATTGAATCTACGATTTTCTCTAACTCTACGAATTCTCTAGTGCCGATTATTAACATTCTAGGTACCTAAATCACGCACGACTCACATTGCGTTTTAAAAAGTGGCGCAGTTGTTGAAATCGTCTTAATTTTACGACGTCACAAAATTGTGTCCTTTTTTTGTAGGAAAAAATAATATAATTAGTGGAGTTCCCCGTGTCTGACATGTCTGCATTTACCTACAATCCAAAAATATTATTTTATTTCAAGTTAATAATAATAATTCATATAAAAAACTGAAAACGCGCAATTATCACCTATTTAGTCATGTCTTTTTAGAAAACCGGATTTCGTTTTAATATCTTAATTTTTTTATTTATTTTATAATTTGACGTCAATTTTCGGCCGTGGCTGGGGCAGCAGGTGCTGCGTCACACGGTTGTTGGTGCAGGGGTTGTCATGGCGGGCAGCGCTGCAGTCCGCTGCACTCGGTCCTCGCACCTCGCCCTCGGTTCGATACTGTGTGATAACAGTGGCACTGATAAGTACCTCCACCATCAACTGTAATATTCACTGTATAAATATTGACTATAGCGATATTTACATGTTTCGTGTTTTGCCAAGTAACTCGTGTGAATTACTGATTTTGGTAAAGTATTATTAAGGTTTTTCATCTGCTAATCGTGAAATTCATGTCCACTTTTTAATACACTTTTGTGATTGATCTAGAAACTAAATGTTATGTATTTTCCGACTCTCTACCTCATCCCCTTAGTATCGGACCCGGCCTATGTAACAGGTCAGTGACATGCTGTGAAGAATTGGATCACGCGCTGCGCTGATATCTATATTTTCTTAGGTCATACAAACAGAAAATTACACGACATAAAAAATAAAATGAACACAACAAATATCTTACAAAAACAATCTGCAGTCAAGGTCAACAGCCGGAGGAGGTTCTATTATTATCATCATCATCCTCATCGCCATTACAGGCAGCTTTCTGAGGCCTCTGCCAAAGCTTACCCTTGTTTATTTATGTTCAGATTTGGTCATTAAACTATATTTAGGCTTTAGGCAGTAGCAATTCTACCTAATCTACTACAATTATAAAGAGGAAAGATTTGATTGTTTGATTGCATGGAATAGGCTCCGAAACTACTGGACCGATTTGAAAAATTCTTTCACTTTTATAATCCTACATTATCTGGAATGAACATACCTATGTAGGTTATGTATTTTTTCCAAAAAAGTTAGGCATTCGCATGAAAACTTTGATAATAGAACCCAAGGTGTGGAAAAAAAAAGTGGATGAAATTTAAAAAAAAATCCCCGCAGGTTATGTTTTCACTAAATATATTTTTTGTTAAAATAAGTAATTCTTACTGTCTTTAAAAGTTTACTGTACGAGGCGTTCATATTTTTTTATCCTCCAAAACATTTGTGCTAAACACAGATTAAATAGCCTGTTGACGGCCATGAACCGAATTCTGCTTAAATTCATAAGTCACCAGCGGGGGCGCAGGACGAGGTAAAAACCCGCGCTGTGATAAGCCGAATATCCGTGTCACGTGGCACTATTCTCAACAAATGATCGGACAAAACGAGGTAGAGTTATGCAAACTTTTAAGGACAGAACAGGATCCAAAGAAAGACATAAACGGGTTCCCATTTCGTGTTTTTTTAATGTTCGTTTTAATTTTGTAGATTGATGATGTTATGTTTTTCTAATTATTACTTAGTTGTGAAATGATATACCATCCTTTGTAAAGTTGGATGTCCTGCTTTTCTTTCCGCACCATTTCATTGAGCAGAAACCCACGTTTTATATTTTTTACGGTTTTTTTTGCCAGCACTCTTTCGGTCGAAATCAAAAGCCTGACTGTCCGAACAAGCAACAGGTATAAGGTGCGTTGGGGTAATTCCAGACAGATTTTTGACTAGTTAGCATAGTCTTGCGATTTATTTAATTTCTAGACATCAATTTATGTCAGATTGTTAAATATAGCTATAATTCTTAACGGATAGACAGATAAGTGTGAATTTTGTCTGTCCTACAGGCTTAATAGTTTTTATTGTAGACGTTTGCCAAAACAAACTTTATCTTTTATGATCACGATAATAATTATATTTACCACCGAAGGGCAACCTCGGTTTGCAATTAATAGTTGTCTGTCTCTATTGCATAGAAGACAGATTCTATAAGAAGAATACATCCGATCTTTCACTTCCTAAACTAAATATTTTGCATAATTTACAAATTCACACACAGCACATTTCTGATTTGCCGGAGCGATAAATAGAAACTATGGGTCGGGGGGACGATAACATGGCGTCTTATTTCATTTTACGCGTGTTTGAAAACTTTGCGAAATTAGATAGAAATTTATATCGTATGGTCTTACCCCATTTCCGATCCTACCCCAACCAGCGAGCAACATGGAAGGGGAGTAGGCATATACGTTTCTCCTCTGTCAAAGTACAAGTCCGCGTGGACCAAGGAGTTTGCAGCAGTAACTGATTGTTGCATGGTTCTTGTTAAAAAAAAGGAAAAATGTTCAGTGGTTTGAGTAGGTTTGTCCTTAAAATATTTTATACTACATTTGTAGGACCCTGTATTTTCCTTACAAAAGTGTACCTCTCATTGTCATAAATTGAATTTTACAATATTCTATACCTACTAAAATCTTCAAAATCAATTTAACTGTTAAGGCTTGTTCGCATTAGGTTAGTATATTAGTCTAGTAGCGAGTAATTTAGTGACTAAATGTGTCTGAACACTGAAAATGTAGTCGAGTAGTTTAGGAAGCGATTTAATCGAGTCAATCCATTTTGTTCTATTTTCAACGGGCGAGTAGCACCCCCCCCACCACGCGTTCGTTGGGAGCGGTGCGCTCATTGGCTCGCCGACTAAACAGGTTCGAACTTGTCGAATTAGAAGAATTTCGAATATAACTTCAAACAATTTTCCAAATACGAAATCGTCTGTGGAATATTTTTTGTTATTGATCACACAAATTTCCTCATTCACCTCTTCTAAAATAGCCATTACAATTCGATAAGATTAGCTTATTCATTCATTTATTTTATTGCGTTGTAGGATCTTCATGTTGCGAAACGCTACTCACTTGTGAACTGTACTAAAGCACGGTGCGAACGATTTTTGAATAGTAGCGAGTATTTTAGCTACTAAATTACTCTCTACTAGCCTAATGCGAACAAGACTTTAAGACGTGATATCGTAACATTACATAATATTATGTACCTACTTCCAGTTTACTCTATAATACTTTCCCATTAAAAAAAAATTGAAAGTATATCGTACAAAACACACTATAAAATTATTTATTAAAATATAACATTTTGAGCATTAAAGTTACAAAAATCTGTTATAATATGTAGTTTTTTCTAGCCAACATTATATTGACTACAGAGTTGGTTACGTCCCATCTCTAATCACGCGGCGGGAGCGCGGTGCGAGGGCGGTCCTGCGCGTGCCCGCCTCCCGAACGTCTCCTTCACCCCGCGATTCCCGGATTAGTTTTCAATAGTTTTTTTAAAATAAGTAAATTAATCGACTTACCGATGAAATGTAATACTGGATTTAAATTTTGCGCGTTTTCTAGTATCTTTTTTGCAAGATCGAACTGCAGATTTCACCATTTTAATAACAAAATTTGAAAAAATTCCCTCGAGAAACGCACTTTACTAGTGATCGAGTACGACTACAGGCGCTCGCGGCGGGAAGCGGGAACGTCGTTTTGTTCTCACCCGTGCCTACTGTTCCCACTTCGTTGTGCTTGCTCTATAGTACTTATGTGTACTCAATGGTCGCTTACCATCAGGCGAATTGGTGGTCAAACGCGGACCGCAATAAAAAAATGGAAAACTCCTTTTTTTAAGTTGGTTAAAACACATAAAATTCTAATCCAAAAGAAATGCAGACCCTTTGGAGGTTTATTATAAACAAGTTGCGGAGCCCGGGGAGTGGGAAGCCCATACAATGTTTAGGAAAATCAGGCAACCTCCTATCGCCCTCCACCAGTATGAAATATAATATCAGTATGTACGTTGTACGGATACGTACCTACCTATGGTACATTGGCACGTGGTTCCCGCAGACAGTCTAATCGGATTTGTGAGTGGAATAAAGAAAATAAGCCGGCCTAATCCTATCGTAGCTGTCTGCGAACACAGACGGAGTCTCACAATTCACATAATATTCACAAGCACTGCTTTAGCAGTTTTTATTCATTAGTACAAATACAAGTAGCGCCCCGCGATTTTATCTGCATAGTTACAGTTCCAGTTGTTTTAACTGGTTGATATCCGGTTAGTAATCGTTACTGGTGGGCATTTTTTTTATCTTCAAGTCTAAATATATCTTGTTATGCAGGGAGACTTGGGCCTGGGGAGCCGAGGCAGCGGCCGCGGCCCGCCGCCCGCCCGGCGCGTGGCGCGCCGCCGGGCCCGCGCCCGCGCAGCGCCCGCCGCCGCCGCCGCTCTGCGCGCGCCGCTACGATCCCTCCGCGCGACACATGTAACTTTGTAACTCCATTACTAGGAAATTTTAGGAATATCTATAAACATTAAATGCCATATTCATTTTCTGAAGTGAAGAGGTAACTTGGCGCTCCATAGACAGATTTTTCGTGGGTTGTGAATTGAATTCTAACGTCACGCTCGGGAATGATAAGAAAACTCGGGACCATGGCCATTGCCCATCTAGAAATAGCTGAGCATTTCCCATTTGCCATCTAGAAATGCGTCAGCATTTCTAGATGGCCATGCTCATGGCCACGACCTCTGGTTTCACCCGCGTAGTTTCCAAAGTAAGCCATCAAATTCTGAGTTATAAGTTTTCACTTCTATGGGCAGTCCCTATGACTGCCAATTTAAAAAAAAAAATGAAAATTTACTTAAGTATGTAGGTAATATTTTATTTATAACTCCTCAATATCTACAACTTCAAGAGATTAAATTGCTTATTGAAGACCTGAGCCATAATTATTACTTTATTACGTAACTAAAGAAACAAAAGTAAACGAAAATAATTTCAGAGGCGACAGGAGGCATGTCATAAAAGTATGTGAGCGGTCACCGGAGTCACTGGAAGCGAATGCAGACGACGTGATCGACCTGGGCGCCCCGCGCGCGCCGCGCCGCCGTCCCGCGCCCGCGCCGCCGCCGCCGCGCCGCGGGTACACGCCCAACCCGAGACTGTGAGTCACTGAGAGCGCGCGCGCAGAGTTAAAATGTATAGTTGTCGCAGCCGACTAGCCTAATCAGCCGTTCAATCAATAGCCTGGCCTGTTTACTTAAAAAGCACTATATAACCAGCTTCCTGAATAAAATTCAGCTGGTTCGTTTGTTGCAACATTTAATAAACAGGCTGGCTAAATGTAGTTCCTACTCATATTTGTTCATGCGCCTCAGGTACCCTGGTGTAGCGGCAAAGCCACAGAGACGATCGAAGCGCACCGAAGTTCAACCCAAGCCCTTGCGGTCGCGGAGGCGCAAGCGCGCTCTTCTGCGGCCCGTGCCGAACTCGCGGCTGTACCGGCCGGCGCCGCCGCGGCCGCCGCCGCCGCCCGCGTGCCCGCGCGTCGCCTGGGCGCCGCCCGCACCGGCGCGCGCGCTGGACACAGCGTCCCGCGCCGCTCTGCGCCTCGGGGAGCGCCGCTCGGCGGCCCCTACGCCCGACTTCCGCGACTTGTCGCCGCTCCCACGGCCGCGCACTCCGGCGCCGGCGCCGGCCCTCTCCCGCCACCTGGTGGTGACGCTGCCAGCGGCGGGCAGCGAGGGCGGCGACACCCCGGAGCGGGTGCTGTACCAGCCGGCGAGCGCGCAGCTGCGGCACCGCGCCGCGAGCGAGGCGGGCCGCGCCATGGAGCCCGCTCCCGCGCCGCCCGGCCGCGACCCGAGCCCCGAGCGTGCGGCCGACGGGCACGAGTCGCCCTCGGCGCCGAGCGAGTACCTGGCCGAGGTGAGTGCGCGCCGGGTCCGCGCCGAGCCGTGGCTGGCGGCAGCGGCACTGACGGCTCGTGACGTGTTGCAGTTCCTGTCGGCCATCATGCGGCGCCAGTACGCGGAGGCGCTCAAGTACTGCCGCTTGATCCTGCAGTACGAGCCGCAAAACGCCACGGCGCGCGGCTTCCACCCCCCTGCTGCTGCAGAAGTTGGACACTAACCGAAATTCAGGTGAGGATCGCAGAATCTCAAACTTTGTACGATGTAAATCTCTTTGAACAACAAGCTCTACAACTTGTTTACGTTTTGGATCAAGGTTCGAGCGGGTCGGCGGTGCGGTCTGGGTCGTCGTCGGCGGCCAGCTCGTCGCCGCCGTCGGAGCCGTCAGAGTGGGAGGAGGCGAGTGGCGTGGGCTCGCTGGACCTGGACTCGGAGGGCAGCGCGAGCGCGAGCGCGAGCTCGAATGCGAGCACGAGCGCGAGCGTGAGCGAGCTGTGCGCTCGCTCCGACAGCGGCTCGGGCTCCGCGCACTCCGGCGCGTGCCACCAGCAGCCTGACACCAACGGGAACCTGTACGCCAAGCCCAGCCTCTTCACAGGTACCTTGGACAGCGTCAGGGGATTTTGCTTTTTAAATCTGCCGCTCTAAACAGTCACACAATTCTCTTATGTTTCTTGGCCAGGAAGTTGCCTTCTGCCAACACTTCTCTTTCCCCGATCTTTCCTGAATGATCCCTTCCCTGTTAAAATTCTGTAGGTACGAGTAGATAGATACTTTTTATTTCTTTTAACTGAACCGAAGTACTTAGGTCTACTTTCTGTGTTTGTTGCTATTTACTAAATAGAAAATGAAAAGTTGAAGCCATATTAGTATTTAGTGGCTTCAACTTTTCCCGAGTTTGCCCAACATCAGTATGTTCATCATCTGGCAGTTGCCATAAGACAGACTCTTACAAAAAATAATACAGATCATGATTCATGCCTTTGTGTCGAATCTGGAAACGAGGAGTTATAAACATAGATATCAAAAACAACATTTTAACGATATCCTACTTGTCTCCAAAACTTATAGCGAGACTTAACTGAAGTTGAAGGAATTGGTGAAAAAGTTGAAATAAGTTTCAAATGCCAGGGATTTGCCCAACATCAGATGTTGGGCAAACTCGGGAAAAGTTGTTCCAACAACACCTGTATTATTTTTGTAAGAGTCTGTCTTATGCCGAATTGCCGATGCCCCTACTACGAGGGTCAAACTGAAAGTTCTTAGAAAATCAAAAACTGATTACATTAGCCAGTTATTAGTTTTATTATATCTTTTCAAAATATAGTCCATTCACGTCAATACACCGCTGCATGCGATGGAACCACTGGGAAAAGCACTTTGCCCACTCGTCCTTAGGGGTCTCTTCAATGGCATCGCGATACGCAGCCACCGCTTCTTCAGCATTCATAAACCGCTTTCCTTTAAGTTTTTCTTTAATTTTGAAAATAAATAAAAATCACAAGGCGCGAGGTCGGGGCTATACGGCGGGTGACCCAGTAATTCAACGTTTGATGTCGCCAAATAGTCGATCGTTCGCTTGGCGGTGTGCGATGAGGCTTTGTCGTGGTGAAGGAGGATCCTACTGCGAGGTCGTTTCTCTCGAACTTTTTCCAAGACAAGTGGCAAACAATTGGTAGTGTACCATTCTGCAGAAACTGTTTTTGATCCTCTAACACAATTGTTGCGAAATGACCTATCCTTCCAAAGAACGAGGCCACCATTTTTTTCCCACTTCGATCTCTCTTCACTTTAGTTGGCTACTCCTCGAAAGGAAACACCCACTGAGCAGATTGTCTTTTGGTTTCAGGATCATAACAGTAAATCCAGCTTTCGTCACCTGTTAGTATGTCGAACACAGCATTTGAGTCACCTCCGTTAAATCTTTCAATCATTTTACGGCACCAATCCACACGATGGAGTTTTTGAGCCTCAGTCAAATTATGAGGTATCCACCGGGCGCAAAGCTTCCTGACCGCTAAATGTTCGTGTAGGATTTTGTGCACTTGACTCATACCGATGCCTAAGCTTGTCCGAATCTGCTGATAGGTCACTCTTTTGTCAGTCTCTATCATACGCCGCACAACACAGATGTTATCTTCAGTCGTCGCCGTAGAAGGCCGTCCCTCACGTAAATCATCAGTGAGATTAGTGCGACCACGTTTAAACTCATTAAACCAGTTGTAAACAGTCGCACGAGATGGGCCTTCATCGTGAAAGGCCAATCGTAGTCTATCGTAACTTTCTTGTTGACTTAAATGACATCGAAAGTCATAAAAAATCATTGCACGAAAATTTTCTCGTGTTAAATTCATGTTGACGTGACACAGACAATTTTCAATTTGCCGCCAAATCGTAAAACAAATGACAAATGAATGAAGTATATACGCAGTAATATTGGCAAAGAGTTCTATTTTCAAATTATAGAATATTTTTTTTATTATATCTATATATATAAAAGAAAGTCGTGTTAGTTACTCCATTTATAACTCAAGAACGGCTGAACCGATTTGGCTGAAAATTGGTGAGGAGGTAGCTTAGAGCCAGGAGATAGACATAGGATACATTATCACGTTCCCGTGAGACGTCAGAAAACGACAAAAATCCCGTTCGACCGCGTTCCCGTGTGACGTGACATTAAACATCAAAATGACAGCTAAACGTCATTTTGTGGTGACGTCACAGTTGTCATTCATTTCATTCATTTCATTCATTTAATTCATTTAATTCATTTCATTCATTTCATTCATTTCATTCATTTCATTCATTTCATTCATTTCATTCATTTCATTCATTTCATTCATTTCATCATTCATTTCATTCATTTCATTCATTTCATTCATTTCATTCATTTCATTCATTTCATTCATTTCATTCATTTCATTCATTTCATTCATTCATTTCATTCATTTCATTCATTTCATTCATTTCATTCATTTCATTCATTTCATTCATTTCATTCATTTCATTCATTTCATTCATTTCATTCATTTCATTCATTTCATTCATTTCATTCATTTCATTCATTTCATTCATTTCATTCATTTGGCAAAAAATTAGTGGGGAGGTGGTCTTTAACCAGTGCGTGTTGCCAGTGATGGCTTATGGAACTGAGACGTGGTCTCTAACTGTGGGCCTCATAACGAAGCTCAAAGTTACATAGCGAGCTATGGAGAGGGCTATGCTCGGAGTCTCTTTGCGCGACAGAATCCGTAATGAGGATATTCGCAAAAGAACGAAAATGGCCGATATAGTTCAAAGAGTAAGCAAGCTGAAGTGGCAATGGGCACTGGGGCCACATCGCTCGCAGAACTGACAACCTATGGGGAAGAAAGGTTCTCGAGTGGCAACCACGAACCGGAAGACGCAGTGTTGGACGGCCTCCCACTAGATGTACAGATGACATCATAAAGGTCGCTGGAAACCGCTGGTTGCAGGTAGTGCAGGACCGTTCGTTGTGGAAATCTAGGGGGAGGCCTATGTTCAGCAGTGGACGTCTTGCGGCTGATGATGATGAAAACACTAAATTTTTTTTATTATCCAAATAAAAAATTGACCTTGATAAAATCAAAAGTCTGTACTTCTATCGTCTCTTAGGCGGAACAGAGTTCGCCGGGTCAGCTAGTTGTTTATAAGTGGCCAGTTCTAAGAACTTTCAGTTTGACCCTCGTACCTATCGAACTTTGACCTAGTGACGAAAACTGCTGATTTAGTGGTTAGAACGTCAATTCACAATCCCTAACTATTTTCCCAGGTACAGATGTGGGTCTATGTTTGTCATTTTGCTATCTTTACCGGTGAAAGAAAAGATTGTAAGGAAACCGACATGCTCCAAGAATATATCGAGGTGATGCGTTAACCCGCACATTCACCCTGGACTCTTTCTTTGCGAAGAAAAACTATGAGTCTCAGCAGGGCAAATATTTTAGGCAGTTAGCTTGGGTTTCTTATGCTTACGAAAGTGTAGGACCTAACTTAACTTCCTACTTTTTTATCATTGCGAAAATTCTCTACGAATTCCATAGTCTCCAAGGGTGAGTAGGGTGGGGTTTGTGGGACCCACCAGATGGCAACAGACCACTTACTACTAACCCTAACTTACTAACACATAATTAACGCATAAATTTAATATGCCTAGTATGGCTTAGAATCACGCAACATTTTATTCAATCTCTTAGTCGGATATATCGTACGAATGAAGTGATGTGTATTGTAGAGCAGTAACGTTGACTGAGATGTGTGTTCGCAGGGGACCTGGAGAATGACAACGCAGCCGGGGACTCGCACGTGACAGCACACATTGTGGTAACTATTGCTATATCATCGTATGACAGTTCAGTTTCACAATTTTAATCAACTGACGGGTAACTCACGTTTGATATGGTCGGTCCAGACAGAACCGATCATATCAGACGTCCTGTCGTTAATACGTGGGAGCCCGGTTGCGAGTACGCCCGATTTAGTCGATCTAGGTCTAGATTCAAAGCCCGCCTGAGCCAATGAGTATTTTTCCTATGCAGATGTATAAGTATAGATATACTTACTGGCTTATCGATAAAGGAAAACATGGTGAGAAACGCGTTTAACTTCTAATGAGGCGCTTACAGAATGTAAACTAGTTAGAAACAGTTCTCGATTGCGTGACAGCGTTCATGTGTCATTTTATTAGACAAATTTTAAAAGCATAGGTAGGTACTTATGGCAATTTCAATGAGAATGCCAAATACACATTATATTGGACGTATACCGGTATACCTACCTACCTGTCCATTTCGTCAGAAGTGGCGCTAATATTTTATGGCCAATACGAGAAGGTAGTACATATTTATTATCAATAGCTGTACCCTGCCACGCTTCGCTGTGGCACATTGTGATGCAAAAATTAGATAAAAACAATCCTTGATGCGGATTAGGTATATATCATTCTAAAATTTCAGTTCGATCGGTGCAGAACTTTTTGAGTTTTTGAAGCGTACACAAACCAACATAATATTTTTATATATAAGATTATTTGTTCCTTCTTTTGATTTCTCATAGGTACTTACAAAATGAAACGTTGGCGCCACACTTGACAAAATTGATTGGATGAAAATCTTTCAACATTGGATCGGATGACACTTAATTATTTGCCTGATTCTCGAATGGCAAATTTATTAGGATATGGTATAGGTAATGTTCAGAGGCGGCCCATGTTTTACCTATGGTGCAGGCTGCCGGTTTTGGGTGTGCGTTGCACGCAGCTCAGCGGTGTACAGACATGTTTAGTGGAGTTAGGAGGTACCTGCTTCATTTCGACCGCGTACCTACTAGCAAGAGGGCGCTAGGGCAATATTTACACACGGGAGCTACACACGCTAAAGACGTCTCTGTGCCCTGATTCACAACGCAATCGGATCTGTCCCGTTTTATCCGTTTCGAATGACAGAGTTAGTGATTATCATTTCGTGTCGCAATCGTTCCGACTGTGTTGTTGATCAGCACCTTGATATTGTTAAGTTGATGTCGTGTTTTGTCGCAGGGCGAGACGGCCAGCGTGGCGGCGGCGGCGACCACGTCGCTGCAACGGCTCCGCGCGCAGTTCACGTGCTCCATCAAGTGATATCTAACCGGTCCATGAACCCCAACCACTCGGCTCTAAACTCTCGCCCGACTGTAGACCGCCGCACATTACACCAAGACATGCCCTCTGCAGTCTGCAGGCTCTCTCGCTAAACTACAACTTTTTTTAAATCTTTGCTTAATGAGGCGTTTTCCAGACGCAAAACGACTTGTCAAAGATAGTTCAAAATATTGCCAAGTGTGGCACCACTGTTGGTTTTTGTGAAATTTCTCTAACAAAATAAAACAGTGGCGCCACCTACGGTGAAATTGGGAACTGGCTTTGACAGGTATTTTTGCATCTTGAATTCAAATAAATAAAAAAATCGAGTTACTCGTACTTGGATCCGGTTTTGCTCTTCGTGTAGCAAAAGCAGGAAACCACAGATCACGGGAATCAACGGGAAACAATACGACACTTTTGTAAACAAATATTTTGCTCTTTGTGTTACCTGTGTAATATCTACGTCGTGAGTTTAAAAAAAGTGCGTTTTTAAGTTGTTGAGTTTGTATTCCTAGGTACTTTCTATGCTTCTTAGGTAAATAGCGCGATATTTATGCAATGACAAAAAGTCTTAAATATATAAGAAACCAATAGTTTTGCGGTATCGCGCACCTGTCTGAGACCTGCTACCTAGTTACTACGTATCTACTACCTAGATACACTGCGTTCCTCATTTAGGTCTATAGCTGAGAGACTGAAGGAATTAGAATGAGCGTTGATTGGTTGTAATGCGCGGCGTAATCTTCAAATATCAAAGGGTCGAGTGCAAGACGTTTTAAGCGGTGCCAAGAAATTATACCTATAACAGTTTCGAGACCAATAGCTAGAAACACTTGCAATCGGCCCTTTATCGACTTAGTAATCAAAATCTGTAGTCGATTGTATTCTAAAAATATAGGTCTATTAGAAAATCGAAGTTGAAATTTAAGACTTTACTCGGGCTACAAATATCAACAATCCGTACACCTTACTTAGCCTAAAAGGTAAATACTTAAAATATATCTACATAGCGTCTTCCTACCAATCACTATAGGTACTTAAATATAAATAAAACATCAACAGTGATTGGCAGGCAGTCAGCCATTGTTGTTTATTTGTATGTGACGCATCGGTTAGTAAGAGACAACTTTAAATTTAACTCGTGCTTTATTTTACTTCAAATATGAAAGATAACGCTCTCTCTAGCACGTTGTGTGTTGGTGAGAGAAAAATCTTTCAATAATGGGGTGTTTTCAAAATGCAAAAAGACCTGTCAAAGACAGTTCCCAATTTCACCAGAGGTGACGCCAATGTTTTATTTTGTTAGAGAAATTTCACAAAAACAAACAGTGGTGCCACATTTGATAAAATTTAGAACTATCTTTGACAAGCCAATTTGCATCTGGAAAACACCTCATTTCTGTGGCACGGGTCGTATAGGATATCCTAGAAAGATAGTTGTAAGTAGACATAGAATATTTCGGTACTTAACAATTTCAAACCAATGTAAAAATGATCGATTGAGTGTATATCGAGTTCGGGATATCTTGGTCTCTCGACATTTCATAATATGGATTCGGCAGCGCCGGCTCGGTGTGCACTTGACCGATTTAGTATTTGTTGTGAAAATACAAGCGTGAAATGTAAATCTCTTTTATTTACCCTTAGGCCCGGAACTGCGTGATGCGGTCCATACAAAACGGACCCGCAACACGCGCGCGGTCCATCCATACAAAACGGACCCGCAACACGCGCGCGGGTCGTTTTTTGTGTGGACCACGAATGGACCGCGCGCGGGCGACCGCGCCAAGTATTTTCGGTCCTTATAATGTCTAGTAGGCTTGATAAGTGACGAGCGCAGTTCTAGGTAATGATTTGGACTCGTGTACCAGTAGTTGGGTGACACTGCTATTGAGGACAGGCGTATTGCTTACCATCAGGCACATGTCCTGCTCGTCCCGCTAATTTACTATAAGAAAGTAAATGATTCTAATAGATGTAAAAAAAATCCTAGTGTTATGACTTAAACGTGCGGTTACAAATATTAAGGTTTTGGTATTTAAATGATTTTGGGGGTAGGTAAGAGTTAAATGAGGGGCTTTTAAAAAAAAAATGCAAAAGATGACACAAATAACGTCCCCAATAAAAAAGTATCGATGTACATTTAAATTACTAGACGTTGATAATATAGTTGCTTTTTTAAAGTTGCTTTGCTCTTTTTTTTCTTTTTTTTATAAAAACCCTCTCTTGTTTTTTAAATAAAAACAAAGTTTTTCAGTAACATTTTATTAAAAACAATAAAATTGTAGTATATTAGGCATTCATTCCAAACGTAACATTATTCATTTAGAACTATGTAATCGCACAACAGGAGTGTACTAAGGGCGCGGAGCCGGGCGCGGCGGCCCTGGCCCGGCGCCTGCGCTCCTGTCACATTCTTACTTACAATCGTGGCCAAATATATCCCCGTCCAATACTTATAATAAAGTGATCTTTTAAAGCCATAATTATTATTAATGTTTCACGCGACTTTAAAATTTCATGAGATGTGCATATCGATGCTAACTTGTTTTATTAATATTCGTATATTTGCGAGATTTTATTTTAAGATACTGCTATGTTTTTGAGCTGACTTCCTTACCAGTCTCATGAGCCTCTAATTTAGTGAGAAGGATTTGGCCGCTAGTAGATTATTTCCGTGAAGTGAGCCACGATTGCAGGTAAAGAGAACCGAGCCCAACACCCGAGCAGACTAGAACGCTGCGCACAACCGCGCATCAACATTATGTATACTAATTGATACCTAACTACTAACTAGCTACCGACTCGCCGAGCTTGCCGGCGCCGGCGCGGCGTCGCGCACGGCACGCGGGCGGTCGCTCGTGCACTTACGTAACTTATATTATTCTCTTACGCTTACAGTCTTCGTAAAGGAGACTACTACTCCTAGGGAGAGGACTCTTAACGAGCAATAGTTATGCCATCCAGTGCCGGCTTTAAAACTGTTTTATACGGCAACATTTGGATGTTGCCCACTTCATTTTCTCGTTTGGAATTGAACTTAATCATAAGGAGTAAATTAAATCTGCTATCCCGTAATAGGCGAGTGAGATAGAATACGGTTTCATTTATAATGCACAATAGCATAATTAGGCCATTTTAAGTTCCCAATACGCAGGAATTTTAAATTTATTAATTCCCAATAGCAGAGTAGTTTTAGGCCTTATGTGCTTGGCACCAATTTAAGTAGTCAGGATTCAACACTATCACAAAACTTACGAACGTTTCCAGAATGTCTGATGAGTGGAAAATCCTGTTAAAATAATTGTCAATTGCGGCATAGGTGGCGCCAATGTTTCATCTTGTTGGGGAAATTTAATGAACATACGTCAATGTGAATAATTGAATAGTTTTTTCACCTGTACTTCTGAAAACGTATCATTGTTGCGTCACTAAAATATACCATTCGAATTAGTCCGTCAGCTACATTACAAACAAACATTACGTACTCGACAAAGATATTACTTATACCTCCGAAGAGAGGAGTTATGACGTCACTTATTCTTAAAAATCATACCACAAAGTGACGTCACTGGAAACTTCTAAGCACTGTGTTTTCGTTATTTTTTGTGTGATACTAAAAGAAAAAATACGTGTACAATGTTTTTCAATTCCACACAATTCTTTTTTTTTAGCCATCTCTTATTTTGAGCCCACGTGGCCCGGTTGCCCTCCCCTTAAGCCGGCACTGCACATTGCAGCAGTAAAGTTGACTCACACTTGGTTATTAATTAAAAACGGGGATTGTTCATAATTATTGTTGACTAGCGGACTTCGTTCGGGTTGTACAACTTATATAACATAGCGTGCAATAATAAACAAGATTACATAGAACGCCTGAATAACGCCGAAAGAGATCGATTCACCGGTAGAATAAAGTCCGATCTGCAGAGTTGCTAGTTTTCAGTAGAGGTTTTAGAAGTGGTAGACTTATGTATTACCGAACATTTAACTAAGCTAGGAAGTTATAATAACATACAAAAAAATCAAAGTGCCAAGTCTTACCATTTAGTAGTTACATAAGTCTACCACTTCTAAAACCTCTACTGAAAACTAGCAACTCTGCAGATCGGACTTTATTCTACGGATGAATCGAGATGCACTTGCTCATTATTATGGTTAACTTTGTCTATTACTAAAGCAACAACTTCTTATTTTAAATATTGAATTTAATTATGATTATGGTTTTACTATCCACCACAAAAAAAAAACAATAAAATAACATTATATTGGCTTGAATTGATTTAAAAAAACATTCATAAAAAAATGTGTCAAGGTAAAGACAAAGAGAGAAATGTTGTGTGAGAAATGTTTACCATCAGTGATAGTTATCCATAATGGTGAGTACTTACAGCACGCTGCTTTCGGCCTGTCCATGTGTTCCATATAACCCTGTATATTTGAAATACTTAAAAAAAATCAAACAGATGCAGTGGTTCATAACACAACATATACACAATTGGCGTTCCCTCATTATATTATCATAAGTAGAAATAGCTTCAACAGTAACTCTTTGGCACTTCTTGCTCTGGACTGTTCCGCCGGGGTGACAGTAACAGCACTGGCAGTTCCTTACGCTAATTATATTATTATTCCGTAACAGAAATGGTAACAATATTTGGCACTCGAAGCAGTATTACCTAATGGCCGATCCACACTCTCTATTTTATTTAATGGTGTTTTGTTTTTTGTAGTTAAAATTAGTTAAAAGTATTTGTATGCGGAATAAGTATAGCTGTGAAATACATCAGCTGACTGGTTATTCGCTGATGAAAGTATCTGGGTGTCTTCAAGTCTAAGTAGAGTATTGTAGCTTAAGGTTAGACGATATGGGGATAACTTTGGATTCGACAAACTGTATAAAACAGCCGATGATCATGTTTGGGCAGTTCAGGGTTGTTCCCATCGTAAACATTGTCCATATTGACGAAAACGCGAACTTTTCTGCTTTAGAAACAGACCTAACAGGGTTAAAGTAACGCTAGTGTGAGAGTGAGACAGAGAGTAGTTTTGCGCGAGTTTCTCGCTAGAGTGTGGATCGCATATAAAAATATATTTAAAGACATAAATATATCGCAAAATATTGCACAATCCCCATTACTCGAGAACATTTCATTCAAATGTTTGCTTGGGCAACTAACCCGCGCTATTATTATTTTACATATAGTTTCGTCTTATGGTGGCACTTTTGTTCAATTGAAGGCATTGAGTGAGAATAGATCCAAAGTACACTTTGAGTAATCAATTTGCCTTATTAGATTTCTAATTTTTTTGAAAAGAATGCCCTTTTTGTTTCGGATTCAAGATTTGATGCTACGTCCGGCATCACAGGCATTGGAAATATAATGGCATATGGCTAATGGCAATGGCTACCAATCAGAAATCGTGTTTTTAAATTTTTATGAAACGTTTTTGGATGAGACAAAAAAAGACAATAAGACGTTTTTAAGAAGGAAATACAACTGTCAACTATAGTACTCATTTTCGTCAAGTGTCAAGTGGCGCCAATATTTTATTTTGTAAAATTTCTGTGACAAAATTCAACATTGGCACCACCTATGGCGCAATTAAAGAGTTATATTGTTTCTTATGAAAACTGCTCAAAGTGGTAACTGACGACCACTCAGCCATCGGTTGCCATTTTTTATTGACCTTTTATGCCGTGTGATGGAGACTTAATGCTACTTAGATGAGAAATGAATTTATGAAATGATACTCCGAAAAAGTGCATTTTAAAATTAATTTCTTCCCATATCAATAAAAGTAAAAAGGAAGCATTTTTTATTTAACCATTGGCTCTAAATGTGGAAAACAGAAAAAATTCCTAAATAGAGCTCCCTACTCTACATGGTAATAAAATATTGTTTTAACGACGCTCAACTGCACGCGGTAATCGTTCTAATTCTGAAGACGGTTTGGTTTAAATTTCGAAGCGCATACTGAAACGACATTAAAAGAACACTAACGTCACGATTTCGCGTTAACGACCCATTGCCACCTTTTCACTGTTTTCAAGTTTGCTAGCGTTTCCGCGACGTTTTTATTGTTCCTATAGTTTGGCTGTTTATGAAATAATAATCTGAAGTTGTTCAACGTATTGCGGCGTATATTTTAAATAGTTCTACTGTGCATGTACTCGTGCACCGATCATGGTCGCCTTTTAAAGACCACTATAAAATTATCTGTCACAACGCAGTATCACTTTTATTTCCATTGACGTTGAATTGCATTTGTCTAATCCATTTTGACAGATATATCTTAGATCTTAGACAAGTTAATTTGAGAATGGCATTAGGGTACTTTGCAAGTAAAGATCGTCCGTTAATGTATGATAGAAACAACCATAGCATGATAGGGCAGCATTTCCCAAATCTGTATCTGTGACCAGCCCTTCTAACTGAAGCGCTAATGGGACCCTTATTGTTCTCTCTTTAATTTCAAGCGAAAACAGAGTCAGTCCATGGCCTTCGCCAAATCTTTAATAGCATTTCACGCAGTCTATGGCGCTTACGTCATGTGTAGGTCTGTCTCCACAAAAAGAAGCTTCTGCAATCTGCAACTGGCTTTCCAAGATATTTCTCATTTCTTTCCTCAATCTTATATACCCCAGAAGCTTAACATTAGTCTATGAGACGATCTTCTTAGCATTCCATGGATTCACCGTGCGGGTGCCGGGTCCATCGTGTGGCAGAGAGAGAAAAACTCGAGTAGTTCCCGAGGCTTGTGACTCGGGCGTAGGTAAATGGGAGGGGCATACGTAAATGAGACCGTATCTAATTGGCCTGCTATAAGACAAGTGGACTATCGTATGACGAAATTGCATTCCGATAACACCAAGGCCCCGGCAAACTAACTTCAATGGCCCAATTAAGAGGCTAAGTGCTGAAAAGAGCCTGACAAACTAACACCATTGATGCATCTTTTAAGAATCATACTCGATTCCTCAAGTCACTTTCAGAGATGACAACATATGTTCAGCGTATACCATTTTACTATTAATCCTAACTAGGACCCAGGTTAGGTCTGAGCTAGTCTGTATCAGTCTAGTCAACCAAGCCACTGGTAAAATATCGTATATTACGAGATAAACGCGCGAACCTTATGAATTTGTGTGCAACGATGTATGCATGTTAACATGGAGGGCAACGACCCTGTATTTTATTAATTTCCGAAATAATAATTAGGATTTTTTTAAGTCAGGCGTAGTTTTAAACGAATTTAACTATTAGGATGGCTTTTTTTTTTGGTTGGAATATAATTTTATTGTTAACTAGCTGTACCCTGCCACGCTTCGTTGTGGCACATTGTGATGCAAAAATTATATAAAAACAATCCTTGATGCGGATTATATATATCATTTTAAAATTTCAGCTAAATCAGTTCAGAA